>OZ014531.1:161316388-163906285 GCA_963966105.1 Volucella zonaria | reverse complement strand
AGCTTGTGTCTGTAAACGAGAAGGAGAAAAAAAAAAAAAAAAAAAAAAAACACAAATTAGAATCTCACAATTAAATATGGAACGCGCATTTTGCATTTGCGTCAGAGAGTGGACGAGTATGTATAACCACCCACAGATTCTGTATTCATATTAAGTATTCAGAATTCACAACGCCACGCCAATTGAATTCCAACCCAGATTTCGCTATACCATAGTATCTTCTTTGTTATTGTTGGAGTAGATTTTCTGCCACAACCGGGGACCACGATAAATATTACCCACCAAGAATTGAAGACCGAAGACCGAAGACCGAAGACCGAAGAGAGAAATTAATTAAACGGAATAGCTGCTCATTCGATTAAATGCATTTGCATAGCTATCGATACTTGTACGCTTGACCTCCAACGTTAAGCGAGGACATTTAAATCATCATCACCCTACAGATACAGATACTAGGCCAACCAGGCAACACTAACACTTACCAGTTTTTTCTTGTTTTTTTTTTGGTTTGTAGGCGTTGTGGGGCCTACTAAACGACTGACAAATCGACCAACCAATGCTTTAGATAGTCGGGTCGGAGTAGAGCCTCTAAATTAATTTGACCAGGGAAGAGACACCAATAAACCAATGGACACACCAATTATGCGATATTCGGTGTGGCAACGAGTGTTTGTCGGATAAAACCTGAACGAATTTTTTTGATTAAGTTTCTCAGCTTGTTCGGGATTTAATTTTTTTGACATTTCAAAGTTCGAACAAATTTACCCAAAAAAAAGAAGAGTTCTGACATTGAAACAATCTCTTCAGTGGACAGTAGTTTTTATTGGGATTGACTAGACAGAGTTCACATGGAACTGGTAGTAAGAGGCTGAGATTTTTTATTGGCGTTCAGCTTTGAGGACCGTGGAGTAATCTGTAAGACCAGCTATACTTGAGGGTACCTTTAAATCGCGTAGTGATGTAGTCTTGCTATTGTGGATGAATCCAATGTCCAAATCTACCAGTCAGCCATTCAAATGTCTAGTAAAAGCGGGCTTCCAAACTCTGCAACTCATAAAGATCACGGATCCGATTTGAAAAAAAAAAAAAAATCAGACATCTGAACCATGCAAAGTCTAGACGTATTTATTGGGACAGGTACGAGTACGTAGTACTATGCTAAGCCCATTGTCAGATAGGAGTATAGTGACCTCTAGTCTACTTGTAACAATTGTAGTTTCCAATTAGCTTGATTTGACGGCAGCGTATCTCTAAACTGCCCTGTGCCACCAGCTTCAAGCACAGATCCACACCAAGACACTATTTACTCTATAACAAACAGAAAAAACACAAGAAGTGTGCGATCGAAGATATTGAATGATTCATAGGCGAAATGTACAGGATTTGAAGAGAGCTATTCTATAGACCTCTCAGTGGCGGCAAATACTCGTAGTTTGCTATCAAGCACAATGATCCACCCAACCTTGACGGTGACAGTCGCCAATTTTGTACAGCCAGCAAACATAAAGTGACTGGTAGTTGAGAATCTGTGACGGAACCTACATCATCTACCCTACCAATTGATTTGAAAGGTTGATGCTCTAGTCCTCTGCAATGGGCTCAATTTTCTACCAGAAGTAGTGCATGGCTGAGCCTATCGCTTAGAAATTCTTCCAAGATGATGATCAACCCTCACCTTTAGGCCTCCAAATATTAAAGGAAGAAAACATAGGTTTACGCCTAAATCACAGGATATCTATACGTGATATAGTATTCCAAACTGAAATCGAACAAAAGCACCGAAGACCGTAGTGCAAGCAGATATCAACAGTGTGCTACGTAGATACCTGCTATGAAGGCTCAATTTTCCGGTACCTCTTCGTACGTGGATAATGCGGTGATCAGCGCCCTTCAAGTAATACAAGTACCACCACCTGTACCAGATTCGGATCATGTGTAAGGCTTCAACTTCCCCTTTGGTGGATAGTCGAGGTCTATTTAATACCTCAGCCATTCTATAGATCACGGCATCCGGTTGCAATTCAACTCCACACCGATCAGTTCCATAGCCATCAATTGGTTGAACACAAGCCGTAGCGCGCTACAACATATGCTGTGTCATGAGTTGTCCAAGATGCAGTCGGTCAACCCCCCTCGCGATTTTGAGTATAACCTACAGCCACCACCATGCTTCTGGGTCAGGCTGGAACTACAGCTCCAGGGGCCCCTGACCGCCAGTGCTACCATATAGCTTACCATCGAGCTTCGGAACCTTGCGACCACTTCTAGTGGGGCACCTTGCAGTTCAGGAATGGCGAATTTTAGTTTAACCTTAAACTAACGTATGATTGCCACCAGCTATTAACCTATGGCGTCTTTGAGGGAAAATATAATTTCCGAAGCTACGAATTCTATCAAATATCGCTTTGTGAACCGCCGAAATCGCAGTCCATACCATCACAAGTGATGCCGCTAGCTCGCAAATCTCTAACATCTGGGTAGGTTGACACACCCACAGAACATGCATTCAACCTCCAAGGGGAGCTCCACATGAGCAACTTGCCACCTTGCTAAGGCCTCTCTTATGCAGAAATGCATTTAAGAAACCATGCCCGATCAGCAAAAAGCCCAGATAGAGGTTGAAACTCACTGGGCACATTCGGAAAGTAGGAGTTTCGCTCCCTACGGTAGTAAGTAACCCTACCATTAACGCTCATGTCCCATCTAGACCGGATACACTCGGAAAGCAGGAGCTTACACTCCCTATAGGACAAATCTTCCATCTCCTTTATAGAGACCCAATATCACCCAATTGTGGGCGATACCTCGCCGTATCACCTCCAAATCAAAATGCATCCGTAGATATGTAGATACGTTACCCTCTCGTACCATAGGCCCCAAATGTTGCACAGGCAACAAAAGGACCACCGTACTGAGAACAAACGACACGTCTGGTGAGTCCCGTGTCAGCATATAGAATGCGCCGGATAAGGTGAGGTAGGAAATTCATCCGCTCACCTATTGTTATGCGAAGATACTTGACCTTATTCACATACGTAAGGTTACCGCCATGCAGGTGCATTGTGGGATCCCGACGGGCATGGAAAATGGCCCATGAAGCAACATTGCCATAGCCCTCTCCCGAAATACGCAGACACTAACGCTTTCACCCCATCGGCGACAATTGGCAACACTGTCGCTCCTACTCTTTCTAGTTGAGCACTAGACAGACCTTCCAGTAGGAGAAGCAGATAATCAACGTAAGCGCAACATCTGCAGTGGTCTTACAATTGCCTTAGAAGTTGATCAATTATGAGCACCACAAATGGACCCTTGAGGGCAACTCCTCTTTACATCTCAACTAACCCTATCATAAGGAGATTCTATAATAGCGCGTCTGCCAGAGAAATAGCTTTCCTATAAGCCGATTTTCCGGTAGTGCAGTTCGCGAAACCTGGTCAGAATACTCTTCCAATTCCAGTTGTTAAAGGTACCCCTAAAATCAGTAAAGATGCCTACAACAAGCCTGGCATTGGTATTCTGGACGCAGCCTTTAACAAAAGAGCATGCGTCCTCGACACCTATCCCTTTTTCAAGACAAATTGGACAGGAGAGACCGGCTCGGCTATGCTATTCGAAAGTATTTCCACCACGACCCTTTCCAGTACTTTACCAGTAGGCTGATGCCCTGATAAGATCTAGGATCAGCCCTAGCCTTATCGGGAGACTTCAGTAGTACGGAAACACTAGCTTCCTTCCTGTTTGAAGGGAAATAGCTTCGGGCAATACACTTGCTGTATGTGTTAAGCAGGTACTCGGGAATGGCTCTCCGGTCATACCATCTGCTCCAGGAGATCTCATGGAACGAAAAAGTGAAACACCATACTCGACTTCGGCGATCCTTAGATCAGGAAGAACCGGAGCCTCTTCAAAAGAGGAAGCCTTTACACGTTCCTCTCTGAGAAAGAACTCACCAAGCAAGGGATTCATGCAATTTCTCCTACATGTGGGTAACAAAGGGGATGAAAATTGCAAACAGTAGGTAAGGCCTTTAATTCTTCCAGAAATGCGTTCGGCATTTCTGTAGTACAAGCCGGCGGTAGTACATTCACTTCACACAGCGGTTGTGAGATCTATCATAATAGACACACGCGTCTCTACTCTGGTGGAGGCGTAAGAGCAGTACAATTAGCCCCTGGCTTTCGCCAAAATCCAGACGACAACTTGCACTGAGATTTTGGGACAACACACACAGAGGCATTGGAGTACGCGTTCCATTTCATTACGCTGGATCTATACTGCAGATTTTGGCCTTCGCGAGTTACACCGATGGTTACCTTCAACGTACAACCATACTCTCGCCCTGGGAGACTCCACCAAACTTGGCAAGAACTGGACAAGCTTTTACCTTGATAGAAGATTGTTTATCAGAATTCCTGACAGGATGAGTGAAGGAGTAGACAGATCATCAAAAGTGAGCAACTGGCTTCTACACCTATTGTTCTAAAATAGACATAGGCTTTGGCCTGATGTAGACTACGAAATCGTAGAAGTTTACCGCTTCTGCAGAATTACGGATGAATGCAGTGACTTTCCAGCCAAAGTATATCCAATTGTATCAGGAGTTCGGGTCTCCGGGAGTACAATTCCGTCTATACCGACAGCCACATCTCCTAAGATTCCATTAAATATGTGTAGTAGAAGTCTAGCTGAGACAGTCGATCAAACAAGTGAAAGCCGGGCTCAACTAGACAAGTGCACTAAAGCTTGTCCCTTTGGCAGACATATAGTAAAAAGACATCACACTCTCTAGTGAAGCTCAATTGTTGGAGAGTGCGAGCTACCTGTTTCATGCTTAATAACTGGGTGTACCCATCTTTTGCAGAGGTTGCAGAGATGAGGAAATTTATTCTGTTTGCCACTTACTATGATTGTTCTGTATTCTACGAGAGAACAATAATACGTTACTTCTTTACGAATTTTGATGAATTACAAAATATTGGGCTAAGAAACCTACTGAGATTCATATCGTCATCGAATCTATACATGTTATGTTCAGAGAAGCAATTATAGCGTCATATGGGAACAATGGAATTTCTGCTGTTCTAATTAATCTATGATCCCTGTCATATGACACCCATCGAATAATTTTCTTACCTACCTAAGTACCTACCATGGCAGTTGAGCGGAATATTACTGCATATCCAAGTTGCGTCAGATGGTTCCCCAAGCATCGCCTCTTGGATCCACCAACACTGTTCCTATCAGTACGGTTATAAGCTGGGAAAGTCCTTCATCAACCAAATCTTCGTTTCGCGACAAATTTTAGGAAAAATCAAAAAGATCTAGATACGAGTACGTAGTTACAAAACTTCGGCATTTCATCGAATTAAACTGTGGAAGATATAGGCAATCTTAGTAGAGCTTTGTCTGGTTATGACATGCCGGTAAAAATCATCTATCTGGTCAAAATGACAAATGACAAAAATGACAAATGCACGTAGCTCCATTAAAATCAGAATAGCAAGACAAAGAGATGCATTGACATGTGACTTAGTCAAATTATCCCCAACTACAGCTAATACAGCGAAGATCTTCTTTGGGCTGTACACACCAAAGCGAGCGACCAAGGTTATCTTGTGTAGCGATGCAGAAGTATAGACTTCTTCTCAGGCAGGTGCGAGTATCCTTACCTGTTTCGAAAGAAAAAGTTCTTCGTTGCCCCATTTGCTTGAATGAAGAATAGAGTAGTAGATTCAATGGAATACTAAACGGATTAGGCAGCAACAGCAATTAGGGGACAGCGTAGATAATGAAGTTTTTTTTCCAAATTGATAGTTGCCATTGGAATTTGAGAGTGGACTTCAACCAACTCGAGGAGCAAAATTTAAGGCACCTTACAAGCGATCGCGCGATTGACGGATTAGAGCCTGGATCCATCCTGAACTATTGCGCAACATAGACCTTTGCCTCTGAAGGTATGTACTCGTATATGTCAGTTTAACTACAGGTCTAATGGTTGCTGCATCCGGCCAATTATATCGCTCTCAGAATAAAGTTGTGTAATCTTTCACTTCAACTCAACTTTCTGCAGCTGCGACTACCCAAGTTAATGCACATACTTACATATACTCGCATTCGAGGATGAAAATGTTATCTGATCAACGTATCTTAATCCAGCAGCGCCCAAGGCTCTGAAATTTTGCCGTCGGCAAAGCTGTTTTCGATCAATCGTTGCCGACAGAATATTTCGTTCACCTACTTAAACATGGTTTCCAAAACAAGATAGACAAACTTGCTATGATTTATGCTCAAAGCTTTGGATATTGCTGGCGGACTCACGATCGACGAGTTTTAAAGGCATCCCACGGACGGCTCAAATGGACCGAATTCAGGTAATACCCAAAATTAAAACGGTATCCATTTTTTATTTGTTTTTCCATTCACATTATGAAGGTGTTGGAGGTTGTTACCTGCTTCAACAAAAATCCATTTTAATCAAGTTACTTCAACTTGGGTGTCATTTCTATTCCGCAGTGCTTAAGTGGTGAGCATATGTTTTTACACCATGATGCAGACGCCTATACATAATTCATAAAGTGTCATGCATTAATTGCAAAGTTGTCAGCTTAACTTACTACTCAATACCTCGTTAAGTCTACATCCAACCGCAACCACTTAGCATTCGTTTCATATTAAGCGCCATTTGACATAAGACTGTTGAAACTTGTCTACCCAACTTCTAAGCTTATGTAAGATCTACCCAGTTACAGGAACTACGAGTAGATGTGGTACTACTAATAAGCATCTGTCGGATATAAGAACTTTTGTCTTAAAACATGTTAATCCCAGGGTTCGTTACATTACCTCATACCTACTCTAAAACTCATCCAAGTGAAAACTCCAGAGCCAGAATTAGAGTCCCCTCAGATCCCCTCTGCACTGTCTTAAGTCAGAAACAATCAATTGAATGCCTAATAGCAGAGAGCACATGCATGCCAGCATGCAATTCATAACAGTAGCCAACAGAAGTAACCATACCATCACACGATCACACCCCACGAACGATCTGATCGACCAACGACCGACCGACTGGCCGACGATGATGATCGCAATCTTGATACATTCCAGCACTTTGCCATTGAAAATTACATGCAAGACCGACCTTTGTTGTTCGACTATGGCTACTGTCAAATTTATGATTACGATTATTAAAGTGATCGTCTTGGATGTGTTGAGCTTCAGCATTCACATAAACGAACACACACACAAACATGAACCTGTGTGTACGAGTATATGATCGTTTTTATGATCTACCGAGCATTAGTGTGTCGGAGCTCTTAATGTCGTTTGCGCGCACTTAATTTTCGATCAGTTGCCGTTTTTCCCCCCCCCAACTTTTTCCTGCTGGAAATATTGGTGACTTTTCGCACTAGACCTGTAATTATGATCAAACTCACGTAGCACGTACATACGTACGAACATGAGGAATTCCAAAAAGCCGTGCTACTGATGAGTCGAAAATGAAAACGAAAAAAAAAATGAGAGGACTGGTCAGAAGAGCGGAAAATCAAAATTAAATAACACGATCATCTTTCCATCGAAACACTCAATCATGTGATGATATCCTGCCAAACTATGACGACGACAACAGCCAGAGATGAGCGTAAAAATGTTCCTGTCCTGTCTTGACGCAATGCAATCAGAAGGAATGACGAGAGAATGCGGTCTGAAAAGGCAAAATTCCTCGCACTGGAGTTTTGTGGCGAATTGGTGATTGGTGATTTTCTTCTTCTTTTTCTTTTAAGGAAAAAAATAATATCTGTGAACACATTTTAAAGATATCACATTCACGAGGAATGGAACGGCTAATTAAGATTTTGATAAATGTCTTTAGTTGGTATACTAAACGTAAGTGTCAACCAGTAAGTACGAGTACATATCTTTTTTTTTTTCGTGGCATACCACAAAGTTGTAAACGTTGTCCCTATTCTTTTGCAAAATGAATGTATGCCTATAGACAGCGTCGGTGCTTTCACTGCATGAAGTTTCTATTTATTTGTGGATGATTTCAATTAGAAAAACAGAAAACTGATATTGGATGGAGTGGCGCAAGGTTGATTGCAGTTCGCTGCACTGTTTGCGCATGAAAAGGGAGGAGCGATGGGGTTTTGCGGAAGAGCCGAGTCTCTATTACATAGCAATGGGAGAGATGCCTTGAAACTAAATAAGCTTGGCTTACAACGTATAATTTCGGGAAAAAGCAAAGCAGACCGCTTGGAAAATAGTTGTAACACAACTGGCAAAAGATGAGATTATGAGTGAAGACAATATCAAAATTCTTATTGGAAATAAGATTGTCCTGGATATCGGCTACAACTTGTCGATTACCAATCGAAACCCAGATGGTCAACTTGAGCAAAAATGTGTTCACGTACAATAGAAGAACAAATCTGAAATACCAAAAATGAAACTACAATGATATTATGTCATTGTGATTTCATCAAGGAGACATTCTGCACTTAATCGGTGACTTCACGAGGTGGCTAATTGCTTCGGATTTAAGTAGAAGAATCTGACTCTTACGTGTTTAAATAAAATGAGAGACCAGGGCCCCAAAAAATAAACCTATTCAGTTATTATGGCGGTGCTTGGCCTACTACTTACCACTAGTTGTGCACTCCAAAGTACCTGAGGTTCTCTTTTAAATGTGGGCGGAGACTTTACTACTGCGTTATACTTTCAAGTAGAAATCGAATAATTTTCTGACTGCCCCACAAGTCCCAGCTATTTCAGGCGACAGATGCGCAGTATCCGACTATGTCGGCATCGTTGGTAACGCAAATGGGGCTAAAAATTAGTAGAAGCAACTTCCGAACATCAGTCGCCATTTAACCGCCTAAGCGACATAAGGATGAAGTGTTATATGAAGGCCATTTTTTATTTTATTTTTTTTATAATTTACGCACGCTCGAAGGAAAATCAGGGAGGATAGAAAGAGAGGTACCGGTGAACGTTGGTTTTAAATGTTTGAAGGTTATAATGACTAGGAAATAAAGAGTTAGGCAGGGCTAGACTTATAAGATACTCCACTCCGTTTAAATTCGAATGAGGTGTCATTATGAGAGTTAACAGCAGACCCGACGTAGACAGAATTCCTAGTTGTCCAGAAGTTATAGCTGCTAAACTTAAAACTTGAACCGTCATCAGTGTATGCAAGAAGTTATACACACTTTTGGTTTGGTTTGCGAGTTTAACACCACTTCAATATCAAGGATAATGTTAACGAATTCACATGACAGCCCAAAACACTGTATAAATATTTTCTTGACATTCAGGCTTTTGGTGAGGTTGTAGTGAACCTACATACTCGTACATTGTACCTACTCCAACTTTGTATCCAAGTATAATAAAGGGTGTTTGTTTTAGAGGTTCCGTTTTTAAACTGACAACACTGTTTCCACAGATGGTCAATTTGACAGTTGAAAGTTGATTTGTGGTTAGTATTTTACAATGAACAGATTAAGGCCAGAACAACACGTGCAAATTGTGCAAACTTATTTTCAAAACCATGGTTCGGTTCGCCAAACTTATCGTGCGCTACTTCCATTTTACGGTCGACATAATCGTCCACCCACGTACACTCTCGTGGGTAATACGCATCCCCAAAGATGAAAAACAGTACGAACAGAAGAAGTTATTGCCGTTGCGGAGCGCAGTGTTGAGGAGAATCCGAATGAGTCGATTCGCCATCGTGCACAGCAAATGGAGCTATGCCCATCCACTTATGGAAGATTTTACTGAAAAATCTTGGCTTAAAAGCTTATAAGATCCAGATCCATCTAGATCCATCTTTGTGCAAGACTTGAAACCGCGTGACCATTATACGCGTCGTTAGTTCGGTAAAAACATGATTCAGCTTGATCCTCATTTTCAACGCAAAATTTTGTTCTCCCATGCGGCCCATTTTTGGTTAGATTGATATGCAAAGAAGCAAAATTGCGAATTTGGAGTGGAGAAAACCCATAAACCTTTGTCGAGATGCCCTTACAACCATTAGAAGACACAGTTTGGTGTGCTTTATGGGCTGGTGGAGTCATCGGCCCATATTTCTTTAAGGACGATGCCGGCCATAATGTTACCGTCAATGGAGAGCGCTATAGAAACATGATTTCTGACTTCTTCGCTTCTCAGTTGAATGGCATTGACGTGACAGAGCTTTGGTTTCAACAAGATGGCGCAACATGCCACACAGCGCGCGACACCATCAATTTATTGTGGGAAACATTTGCTGAGCGCATAATTTCGCGTGATGGACCTGTGAACTGGCCTCCATGATCCTGTGATCTCACACCTTTAGATTACTTTCTTTGGAGGTATGTGAAATCGCTAGTCTATGCCGATAAACGAGAGACGTTGGACGATTTGGAAGTCAACATTCGCCGTGTTATTGCTGATATACGGCCCCAGTTGCTCGATAAAGTTGTCGAAAATTGGACTTCAGGATTGTACTTCATTCGAGATAGTCGTGGCACGCATGTGCCCGATATCATATTTAAGCACTAATAGCATAAAATTCTCTATTAAATAAAGCTAACATCATAGACATTAACATTAGCTTCAAGTGTTTTATTTCATATTGAATTTGTATACCTCTAAAAAAACATGCCTTACATGCATGACCAAATACAGCAGCAACAAAGACCAGACACCCAAAACTAGAAAAGACACTTCAGTACGACAGCTAAACTGATGGCCCCTCATTTAATGTATGTAGGTAGATTCCTTCACATCGTCAAGAATAAACGAGCGTTTCTTATCGTCATCTTGGACAATCTGACGATCTTGTTAGGTATGCCAAAACTAGACATAGCTCTTTATAGCTTATCCGTACAGATTATATCATATGCAGACGTAAAACCAATAAAAACTTTGTGAGTATCTATCTGAGCTGCTTAAGTTTTATCTTAGGTCCGCCGATGTGTGCATATTTGGTCAATTGTGGCTTTATCCGGCCAAAAACTGCACTCGAAGGGAACAGTCAGGTCGTTGACAAATGGTCTTAGGCATGCGTATTCGTAAGATATAGCAAGCAGAATCCTATTAGCGATAATGTGGATGGAACAAATGAAGCTAAGATTCCATTTGTCAGGTACACTCTCCTTCGAGTAAGTCTTTATTATAAATTATGCTCGATATTATGTCACCTCTCGTTCGGCAGGTAATCCGCCCGCAGTCTTGTTACGCTTAAGTTAAGATATCTTTACTTCATAAAAGTCAGGCCAAAGTTGAATGGTTCGTTCTACCGAATAGCACGCTGTTTAACAATCTCCAGAAGTACTTTGACCATATCTGTACGAACTGCAGCTTTACTATTAAATTTTCTAGCCTGGCTTTTAGAAAATGTTTCAAATGTTGTTCCTGGAGTAGCAGATCTCTATACATATATTTGATGTCAGAAATGTCTATGTATATTCTACCTTCCTTTGCTCGCAGAGTTCACGAGACTTCTCGTCCTTCGCACGAGTGTGCCTGGCAACTGTCGGACGATGTCCAGTTCGGTTGACGGCTTGATGATCAGATATCCACCATGTTCGCTGCTTGCGAATATTGAAAATGAAAAGACCGCATGCTAGGCGATATTCTGCATCGAATTAAAGTCATTTGGTATAAGTCTCTTTCCTACATCTGGAAAGAGACTTATACTAGGGGGACTGACGCATATTAGGCTGATGTTTGCGTCTTTCAAGTCGTTTACATTGTTTAGAAAATTTTTCATTTAAATAGATACTGACCTTGTTCTTTGTTACAATCACCATAGATAATCATTTTGTCCAGCCGGATAGTGGTGATATCTGCCTAAAGCTGTCCGTCTTATTTTAAATTATAAATTGTTCCTCCTTCATTCCGAGGGATAAGTTATTCCAAAGATGTTCAGCCTGAATTTAAGTCAAATGATTTTCGTGAAGGATATTCTGCTCGATATACATATATACGTACGAGCACATGCCGTATACTTAACGATGTTGGCCTACGCAAAAAACGTGGTATCGGTGGCTTTCGATATTCAGGTTATATTGTGGAGATGAGTGTCAATTTTCCCGCGTGTCTTTGACTGAAAATCAGAGAATCAATTCAGTGGACGAAGAAATAGTTGAAGCAGCCACGGACAAAAAGAAGTTGGAGAGTGAAATTGAAAAAAATGTTGACAGAAGAGCTCAACATTTGGTCCTGAGTTGTAGAATTGCTTTAGTAAGTAGTTTTCATCTTCTTGAAGCGCCTTTATTACGTTTTCATCCAGCATCGCCACTGATAATACACACATTCTTTAACAGTTCAAAGTTGCCAACATTCATACTGAGGTTGTGATTGCAGAACGCCAAAGGTACATACTGTCATCACTTTTGTTCATGCTGGTAATAGGCAATAATTTGAGAGGGTGAGTTAGCGAAATTCGAGAACAACAGAAGAAATGGAATCATTTTTTCAAATATGGGAAAACCTAGATCATAGACTGAGCTGCTTTCGGTTTCGTGAGACTACTTGATTGAGATCCCTTTTCAATCATATCATAACATCAACAGCAAATGCAAGCTAGTTTAGTGGTTTAAAGAATCCGATGGTGTTGGCTTACGAGTTTGCAATGATACAAAATTTTCGAGGATGATGGTACAAAACATCGAATGACATCAGTTTGCCTCAACACTTTTCTAACATCAAATGGTTTTCCACAGTTAGTGTGATTTTACGGAAATAGATTTGACTCCTGGTTACTACAATATTTTACAAGGATAGGTGGCTTTGAAGCCGGGTTGTCGAAGCTAAACAAAGGTCTGTAGAGCTTTCTCTATGTACGCTGTCCTAAGCTACTCAAATTTAATAAAAAAGTCAGATACATGATCGGACGAGATATTTCAGGCCTGAAGTGACACTGTTCTCGTCAGTTGACTGACAAAAGGCTCCGAAGTGAATCTTACAAACAAAGTCAAAGAGACTGAGTACTTTAAAGTTGGTAAAGTTTAGAGGGAGTTAATAAGGGCTTCATATTAGATTCTTACTTGCTCAACATCACCGGTATCAGGAAGATGGTTGCCTTTGCCATTAGGTAATCGAGGAAGCGTTCGTTACTAATACTCAGTGTACCACAAAATTCATTGGCGAAGATAGCAGGATTCTATTTGGTATTTGAAACCAACATGTTTCCTTTACATATTGGTAAAATTTTTGAATTCTGCAGCTTCGCTGTCTTTGTGACATTGTCTATACGAATTAAAAAGAAGTAGTCTTGTGTATGGTTGTTCTGTTCTCTTGTGAGATCATCAATCAGGTTAGCAGGTTTGATGGCAAAATTTTCGACCTTCACAAAATTTTGCAAAAATGCGTATTTGAATGACTCACCTCTTAGTTCTCAATTCACTTACTTAATTTGGATACGAGCTAGAACTAATACAAAAAAAATTGGGGATTAAAAGTAGTCCTTGGAACCAAAGACTCGTTACACGAGATCTGTTATGCCTGTCCGAAGGCTACGGCCATTTAGCAGTCTGGTGCATAGACTTCGACAATTTGATTTTTATACTTCGGTGATCAATTATAGAATAATCACCTTTTAACGAGTACAACTACTACCAACCAATAAAAGAAGGAATTCTATTCCTTCATCTCTAGAAAGATAATAGATACGAGTATCTTCCCTCACATGATGGCAGGAGTTACAATTTTAAATCAGATTGGAATCACGTTAGTTCTCATAGGTGGAATCTCTTTAAAAAGAGACTCCAGCAGCTAATCCTAATTCCACTTATGGCGGATATAATTTCGTTTCGTTCGATTCGACAACAAGCCGCCACAACTATTAAATTTCCTTCACAAGATACTGCTACTAAAATCGTCCTAAAAACAACCGAAAAAAAAAATGTCTAAAGTCCAGCCATAACAAAAAAGATCAGAAGCCAACGACATTCAATCCACAACAGACAACAACAGTGATTAACGAAAATTAACTCCTTACGGCTGACTTCGGATGAGACCGTGGATAACTTAAGGCGATCGCTTTAATTTCTTTTTTCGCCAACCCTACAGAAAAACCAACCAAACGGACTCTTGCAAAAAAAAAAAAGAAGAAAAAAAACCAATTGACAGGGAAGCGAAACTCAATACCCTCTTGGACACTCGGACATAGATTGGTTTTCTCTACATATCTACTACGCAACTACTGCGCTACATATGTTCCTTGTCAAGAGGATAAAATTCGATCAAAATTTTAATTGGAAGCCCTCAGGAATGATTGAATCCCTCATCCCAATGAAACCAAACCATCCATCCTGGCATCCATCCATCAGATGCACATCCACATCCACCATTCGATCGATTTGTCCGTTCGATCTCTGGAAGCGGATATTTTGGCGGCAATGTTGATTATGATGATGCCCCTGTGTTGACGAAGACGATGATGGCCTGGTAGAATGATGGATAAGACAGGATGTGATGTTGCCAATAACATTTGCTTCTGGGTACTTAAGCGCAACGGGGCTATCATCATCAGGGAATCTGCATTTCTAATAATTTGATCACCATCGCCACCACCAAGATCAACGAAGACGACCACGACTGTGATGACTACAACGTCTGCGTCGTTCTCAATATGCCCGTTTTTTCCGACATCATCGTCGTTCGAAGCTGACAAATAATTCTGACCTCCGAAGGAGAACTGGGGCGCGAGAGCAGATCACCACCACCACACTCCAATGTCCAATGTCGTCAATCCGTCGCTTAATAACAGAGCATGTGTTGCCATGACAACGTCTACAGCAGAGGATCTTCGGGTTGAGCAGGGAAGGTCTAACCCAAAAATGCAATGACGAAATATGAAATTAGGAGATGAGATGGGATGACCAAAAAAAAAAAAAAAACACAACACCAACAATCCACTAAAAAGGTGAACACGCAAAGAGGTAGACAATTTTGCGTCATGTTTCAGAATGCCAATGCAATATTGGCGTCCACTACAACCACCGAACAACCAAGACGATGACGACGACGAAGACGACAACGAGACCCAAGTCAAGTGGCTACCACACTTGGGCTATTGGGCTACCGGACTTTTAATGTCTTTTAATCAAAAATTCAATGTTGTTAGCTACCTGTTTGTCAAGACCATCCATCTTTGACGATAAATGCTTTTTATTAATCCACACATGCTGAGTAGGTAGATGCTGAACCAGCCTAAGATTCATGTTTATTCGGAGGGGGCTACGGGAATCAACTCTTTGAAGGAAGATGGGCGATTTTGGCAGCAATTTAGTGCGTAAGATGGAATTTACGCATTTTTTTTCTTTTTTTTTATTACAGACGGTGAGTACTAAATAACCATACCAGTTTATGGATTGTTTGTAAGTGTGTGTGAGAATTATCCTTTCGCATTACTTTTTTCTTAGGTGAAAAAACAAAGTCAAAAACCAGAGAATTTCGTATAAGAATTTTGGTACAAAATATCTGCAAATATGACGGAAAAATCCGAATTGGAATGTGGCTATTAGGCGAGATCAAAATTTCGCGTTCTTTTCACATGTACTCGTACCTCGCAAGCAATGGGATTGTGTCTTGCCTTTATATTTTGATAAGTTTTTTGTTTTAGGTTCCCAATGTAGTCTACGTATGGAGTAATAGAAGTCTCTCACTCGTACTTAAACACTGCTGGCGGTTATGCCATGATTTCGGTTGCTGTTTGAAAATTGCGGGCATCACCAATCTTAGTAGCAAGCAATTAGACATCAATCTACAAGACTTTTTGAGCAGATTCCTGTTACGAATATTAACGGATGCTGTTCGCTTGTGGCTACCTGAAGACAAAAAGAAGCAACCGCCTTCAGATCTATTATCAATCTGCCATCATTTTAACCCGCTCTCTCGATATGGGGAAGGCAGCTTAGATTTTGTGACAGCAAGTTTCGTGATAACCATGGTCGCATTATTCGTGCACCGGTGGTTTGCTTTGAGATGGAGGTTGGGACTCGAAAATGTCTTCATCTGGAGGGCTGTTGTCCATCCGTAAGATGTGGTCAAACTAATGTTGTATTCGTGCCTTAGCTTGATAAGTCTGCATAATTAATAAAGTCCGCATCGTAGTCGTCCATTCTCGAGGGCGACCCAGAACAGGCGTATCTTTCTCTCGAACAACTCTAATTTCAGCTGTGCTTTAGTGCTTAACATCAACACTGAGTAAGGTAGACCAAATACAAGATCAATGCGAGTTAGTAGCAACCTCGGTGGTTTACATCGATACGATGTACAATGAAATAAATTTTTTTTGAGGTCCCGAAACCCTCCATCGTCTCACAGAGCTTTGCCATTACTCTCTACACCGCATGCCAATCAATCAGCTTCTGGAATTGCTATTTAAATGCATTTACCACTTTCTACAGTTTAACGACAAGATTACTAATAAAATCACGAAAAGCCAGCAGTCCATGACTGAAGCTAACTTTGTAGCTGCCTTATACAAAGATGAGCAAAATTCGTGGTCAAGTGGCTACAGTATTAGCACAGAGTACCTGCAGCCTGGTGCGAGAATAGACTGGTGACACAGAAGCACTGCTCCGGCGTTTCATCATCACTCTCACAAAAAGCTTCGCGGGATGTTGTCACACATAGGTGTTAAGCAAAAGTGTGGTGCCGATTTATTACTCCAGTAAGCAGTCTACAGTCTACAGTCCTACTCTACGTTACCCCGGAAAGTTATACCATCCAGAGTTATGCTCATACGTAAGCCAATTGTCAGAGGAAACCGTAGTCTAGGATGTAGATAGTCCTAAAACAGCCTCGTGTCCTGAGGAACCCCCTTTTAATTCCAGTGTTACATGGGGCCCAAACAAGATTAGACAAATTTAGTGTCCCGATTGCGTTCGGATTAGCCTTGCATGCTACGACTAGCTTGGAAATGGGTACGGGTTTTTCGTAACACATTCTTTTTTGTGCATCTTCGACGTACCACAGGTTCTCTCACGAGGGTTCTTGGTAGTCCAAAAATGTCCCAAATTCATCCCTGATGATGATGCGGGACCGGATCTTCTCCGCGTTTAAGAAGGACAGTGGCACGCCAGATAACAATGATCCAAGATCATAAACTCTAGCTAATGCTCTTATGCCAGGCGGTCGGCTAGGGCCTGTGGCTCAGGATCTGATGGCACCGACATCATATTTTTGTTTTCTGGGACACAAGTCAATATAGGTCAACATTAAAGAATGGAAAGCATGGAAACCTACCCAGCTCCCCTAACTAGTGGTTGGGATCAATAGCCCATTCAATAAGTTCACGTAAAGCACTAAACTGGAGCACTATGGGACAACAAGTTATCAAAACATTTTCCGCTTTGATATCCAAATCGGCTTTTGGAAAGCACTCTTACGATCACAACAAAAACGGACGGCTATGAGTCAGCAGACTGATTGAAGTAAGATAAGCGAGCTTAAAAGTTTAAACCCTCCACGCATAAGGCCAAATTTAAATGGCCAGAAAGTTGATCTATTTCTTAAAGGTATCTGAATCCAAAACCAATTAAAACTTCAGGAGAACAAGTAAGACGTGGATTAATTCCAACGTTAGCTCGAGCTCGATGATCTGCTGGTCAACAATCACTTCATGATTTTCGAAATGGTCGTCAGGTTTCAAGGTTGAGAAAGTCTGTAACTAATGCTAGTTCCAGAACTTTTTTTTTCTCTTCTACCCCCCGCCGCTGGGGCTTCCAAATAAACTCATTTCCAATCGAATAATCAGAATCAGCGTCAACATCTCCAAAAATTTCAACCCACTGATGCACATTAAAGCGCATAGTGATCCTTCGTTGACATTGCACAATTTATATCTTCTGTCTTATCCATCATCATCAGTATTTTGTCTTCCTCATGATCGTCATCATCATGAGTAGCACTGCCGCTGTTGTTGTCGTCTTTACTGTCATTGGGGTCCCTCTTCACGTCGATCATACATATTAAGTGCGCGTTGCAATAACGAAGCACTTCATGCTGAGCGAACCGCCCAGCATCCACCAATCAAGCATAGTCATCTTCCTTTTTCACGAAAACCCCTCTTTTCCCATCTGTTATACGAGTACTCGTACTATACGAACGAACACATATAACAAAGAGCAGAATAAAATAAGCAAGACAAAACAAAAAAATAAAAAAATAAACTAAGACGAATTGAACGAAAATTTAATTTCATCCGTCAATAGCCAGTAGCAGCCCTGAAGCTACTTACTGGACGTCAATAAATATCGACCTGCATGCCGCTCTTGGGCCAGAAGTTGGGATCCGATCCACTAGGCTCCCTCTTTGCCTCTGCACTGGAATTGCATATTTTCAGTTAGATGGCGCAGAAGATCGGTCGGGCGGACGATCTGCTAAGGTAATCGCAACGCAAGTCCTTGCGACAAAAATTCATTAAGGCGCATTCAAAAGATGACGACGCCGATCATGACGATAATGACGATGCTTCTGATCATCATGATGATATCCCGCGAGCTTAGCTTTAGCCAACCTTCCAAAAAATATTAAAAAAAGAAATCAACTGACTAGAGGCTCTGGCGATCATGATGATCATGGAGCTGCGACTACTCTTACTGCTTCTGGTTCTTATTTAGCCCGGGGGTAGCAGGAGTTGCGATTAATTTTTGGCAAACAGCATTCTGCGAATTCCAGTTGCTACCTTTAAGCATTGGTTCCTTGCGGTTGTGGATCATGTAGCTGGTGCTACTGTTTAGCCTGACGATCGATACTCACCGCACGTCTCTCTCGGTTTTGATTCTTAAGGCACTCTCAAGAAGTTGTGCGCGATGATGAGAGAAGAACCTTTTAAGGTATGCGCTCAGGTTTATTGCAGTCGCAGTGGACGAGTATGCACTCATATGATGGTGATTCTATGGACAATCTTGGAATCGGACTGATGATGATCTCGTTTTGGTGGTAGTGTCTTTCGATTGTCTCTATTTTTTTTTCGCTCATTTTGCTGTTCTTTTTTTTTCTCGTTGGCTTTTTTTGCTCCTCGCGCATGCCAATTCATTTTTGCGAATGACATGATCCCTTTGCCATTTGCGGGGTCTAGAGATTGATGGATATTCGAATGGTTCGTCACCAAAAACGGGACGATCGAGGCAGATTTTACATGGCCTTAAATGTATCTTGTCACAAAGTGTCAGTGGCGATCTTTATCGGAAAATTGGGATATCGCCCGATGGACAGAAGTGCGTCTGGACGGATGAAGGTGAGGCTGTGTGTGTCATTGGTTTGGACTGTGGTCAGGTATTTCACAGCCGAAGGAGACATGCATGGTTAGTGGAGGATTGTTTTTGTTTTGTTCTGAATCTGGATTGGGATGGTCTTTTTCTCTCTTCTCCGAGAGGAATTGGATATTGGCAATCGAAAAATAGTACTTTACTTGGGTTTGAAAGATTGTTTTTTGCTTCTGGGGTGGAGCTATGTGCGCCTTATATGGGAAAAGCGTCTGCCGGTGAATTTGTTGTACGAATACAGTTTTTGTAGGAGTACAGGTATTTGGGGATTTTGTTGTAGGAGACAATTTTTGAAGGATTGATTGCTTTAAGTGAAGAAGTCGCGGTTTTTGTTGGATGCATACTTGCTATTGGCGCCGAAATTGAGAAACGGATTTAATGTGGAGGCGACTGGGCTTTTGGGAGATTTATTTGTGAAACTGAGTTTTGGGATTCTTTGGATAGTGTATACTGGAAAGTATCTGATTTGGCGTTTATGGGACATCGGTGGTATTTCTTTGCTCTGCTTCATGCATACACTGGCGTTGATGCATGTTTGGTTTTCAGAAAACTTAAAACAGAGTAATTAATTTAGGTGTCTTATATGTGTCAGCTATATCTGCAAGTCAACAATTTTGTCCAATGAGTAATCACCAAAATTGACGCTTACATCTGTTCCTCATGCTCGGCATGAAGCGGGAAATATTAAGACACTTCCTACTATTTGTTCAACTTACTTCTCTAAACCAAAGTAATGGAAGTTACGCCTGAGATATCGACTTGGGTGCTTCGCATTACTTAAGGAAGGACTTACAGATTTGGTTCCAAAATAATCGAAACCTAGGTATCGTTCATTTTTCCGTACTTCTACCACTATGTGATTTTCGAATCAGTTGTCCATTTTTACGCATACGAAATGTGTAGTTATGGCTTAGATATCAACTGAGATATTTCAGACTACATCCAGGAGAGGTTACGAGGATTTGAAATGCTCCTTAAGTAATGGAAGTCCCTGTCTGCTCCTTGTCAGTAAGAGAATCAGATTCTGATTATCAGATACTAATTGATGCTAAGAAAGAGGTCCAATTTGCATGGTTACTTGACCCTGTCACGCATAGAAATGCTTTTGCATATAGTTGCACAGTTGCCAAATGTTTGTGGAGCATCACATTACATAATGACGATAATCATGACTACGAGTACTTCAGGAAACAAACTAGTTATGGTCATTGTAAGACTATATGACTATTTAAACCGATGGATTGATGCTAGGCCATCTAGCTGCCGTATACTTCCACTATGGGGTTTTTTCCTCGCTTTTCATACCGTAGTGCTTGTCATTAAATTTCCTTTTCCTAAGATACAACGTGCATACCAGTCTGGAAAGTCGTGTGAAACTGCACGGCTTTATCTTGTGAGAGGTTCTGAATGTGCATTAGAAAAGAAGAAATACGTACTGGATATTTTCCTTGACATTGAGAGGGTCTTTGACTAGTGAAATTTTGTCAACGTATACGTAGTATTCGACCACATAAAACAGAATACACGAATCTCTATTTATGTGGGAGAAAACAGTTCTAGTGAACGAAACATTAGTCTAGGATGCTGACCGTGGTCAATATTTGTTGGCTGCAAGGCGGACCTCTTGTCTTCACTACTATGGGGCATTCCCACTATTGCGTTTAGGAATGCAGCCCAGACCCCATAAACAACGAAAGGCGATCCAGAAATAGGTTTTCTGTTAGCCTCAGATGGTTCTCTTAACAAAGATTCCAAGGCATTGTCAACTTTCTGGCAGTATGCTGCTGCGTTTTCGGAAAGGCATTAACTTTTTCCATAAGGAGTAAGAAGGACCCGTTCTATCTTAGCTTCAGTTGATTGGAATAATACATTTTCATATAAACGCGTCTCAGCTGCTTTCATCAGACAACTATGATCAGTTTCTACTCCATAGGAGTAGCACACCTGGTTCTCCTCTTGACATAGTCCTTTTCTCGATAATTATATCATGGACTACATATAGTCTTGACACATTGTTCGTTTAAAAGAACCGAACTTTAGGGAAAACTCGCACTGGAGTTTCCGTGACCTTGTCGACTGTGTAATGAACGCATTGTCTGATACAATAACACTAGAACTGCAGTGATTTTGGCCGGAATCTGATTGCGGGGAGAAGTAAAGACGAAAATCTACTCCAAATTCAGTTAAGGATATTGCGTTGACTTTAACAAGCTTTTGAAATTTTTCCTAACTAGTGTAACAATATAATGCTTCTCTTAACACAATCAGAAAGCCAAATTCACTGAGTCTTTCCTAGTTTCACAAGCTAATTAGATCATAGGAAATTTGATTGTTACAAAAGGTTGAAATTGAAGTTTTCAGGATATGAGCCTTCGATAAGAGTACGTAAGTATGTAGGTCTTCGAATAGGGAATCTATTAAAATTACTTGTACACAGAAATGTCAAATGAAGGTCGACTTATCTAAGAAAAAAAATGCACTAAACATGTAAATGTACTACAGATAAGCGACACTACCTTCTGCTATCCGATTCTGTGGAAAAAAAGATTTTGAGTTAGAGCTATAAATGTCTAATCTATGAATCTTGTTGCAGACTTTGATTGTTTAAATGAATTTCGAAATTTGGCGCTCAATATGGGGTTGCTTCTTAGAAAACTTTCAGTCGGTACTTTCCAAGTATCCGACTGAAATCACGTTGTAGAGGTCCCGATAAGGCTTCTGTATTAGAAACATGAATACCATCCTGTTTTGCAAAAAATTGACTCCAAGCTTACAATACAACCAATTAGGTAACCGCGGTGTTGACTCACCACTAAGTTCATCTAAAATTGATTCTGCATCCAGCATTGATTACTGTCTCATTACTTATGCATCGGTGTACATCTGACTCAAGTATGATAAAATTTGCTCTCTAAGCAACTGATTATGTTGGTGTAACTTGGCGCCAACTAGTCTTTTGTAGCCCATATTCAACACAATCTGTTCCATAACAACTGCAAGGTCCACACCACCCCATAACGATCCATCATGCAATAACCATTTGTCGCTATTACTACTCCCAACTTTGATAGTTCTATCATTTTCTCCAATTAACTATCAATAGCCGTTGAAGTTGGAAGACTTGATTTGTTCATTTCTGTTACGTAAGTCACATTCAATCGTTTTCACTACACATACACATGTCTAGAATTTTATTTTATTTTTTTTTTAAATCTCAGCAATCTTCTCTTCTCAAACTAACACTTGTCTGTCTGTCTGACTATCCATTTGTATACAAAGAGAGAGGGCCTCCAGAAAAGACCAATCGATTCCAAATCAAACTCAGTCCTAACTCATTCACTTGGTGGTGCTCCTTCGCCTTGACAAATTAACCGAAAAGAAAAAAAAAATAAAGACGACAACCGACCCACCAGAGACACCACCAAACCAACCAACAACCTAATAGCCACCAACAGTCAACAGTAGTCACACAGTCCAACAAATTGATTGTCGCATGTATGATAATAATCCCAATGACATACATTTCCCAAACAAGAGCACACAGCTCCCTGTTTGAAGAGCAGTAAATTCCTAAAAAAAAAAAAAACAAAGATTAATAAACCCCCAAGAGATATATTCGTATTCGTACATAAAAAAACAGATACAATCTGTCAAGCACTAGTGCAGAGAACAATTGATGAGGACACACCAACTCAACCCAGCCATCACACAGATTATTCCTACGTCACTAAGAAATTGACCCTTTTTTGACCCCAACGGAAAGGAAAAAACAAACCCCTCTGGCATGTTCACACCACTACATTGAATCTTCTGCAGCAGTCTAGATATAGCCATCTGTATCTATGCATTTGTATTTGTATCTAAACACATTCTTCAGATTGACACATATTTTTTCGCAGATCATATATCACATCCAATTAGTTTGGTATTCGTGATTCTACTTAACATCGATTGACCCCACAGATTATTCCTAGATCATGGGCTTTATTGGGCGAGAGTGCGGGACACGGTGGGCCCCTACTTTTATACGTTCGTACAACTGTCATACTCTCTACACACTGTTACACTTTTAAACTTGCTGTGACGTAAATTGTCAACTAGAGACCTATAAAGGCAGCAACTCTACCCCTACCGTCATATAGACAGTGGGTGCTGCAAGGGGTGCACCGATCAATTCGAAATAATATACGCGACTCTACGTTGTAGCTCGTACATATAGTCGTATCCAGAATCGAAAATTGACTTTAATGCATGAATATCAATATGCTCACATAACATACATACATATGTACATGTGAAGTACGAGTATCTTAAAAATAAAGAAAACAGTTGCGAGCCAAAGTGTGCTCGAGATGATGGAAGATCTTCTCCTCAATACTATTTAATTGGTGCGATTTAATTAGAACCGTGGCCGCAGTGTGAGCTGTGAGCTGTGAGTTCTGAGCTGCTAGCTGTGCGAGCACTTTTAGATTCAAAAACAGTGCGAAAGAGTGTGACTTAGTGTCGATTAGATTCAAAACTTCGGTCTCGATCTTCGGTCTATCTGTTGCTGTTGTTGTTCTTGTTGTATACATATTTGTATCTGTGGACAATTTAATAGGAATAAAGGCGATCGAATGGCAATGGTAGGTGATCATTGGAGGGCTGCGGTTGGATGCTGTTTATTGATTTCTAATATAAGAAAGATGTGTGGCGCATCTCGCAATTAATCGATAGATAGATACGAATACACGACTCCAACACAAACTAACGTATAAATAGATATGTGCACACTTGAGGAGGTTTTATTCCTTTTAATCGATTCTGATTGAATAGAACTAAAAGAGGAGTGAAATTGATTTGAACATAAAGAGTAGTTAATGTTTAAGTGGTGTGATAAGATGAGGGGAGAAAGGAAAGGGCAACAGGAAAAACTGGGTATCTAGAGAAGATTTGACGTTGTTGTTATGTTGAAGGCTGTGGGATAGTTTGCTCAACAAGTGACTTTCAAGGTTAGTGTTTGCTTACGCAAGAGGTGTTAGATTGATTGTCAGTTTGGCAAATCATCGACAGACAAGGAAAGATGGCAAATAAACGACTTGAATAGGAAATACACATTTTTCCAATCGAAGCGAATTGATAATTATTTTAAATGTTATTCGTATTAGGAGACGGTGTTGATTATGGTTTTCAAAAAAGAAAAATGTCACTGGATGATGGATAGCTGAATTTAACGCCTTAAAGAAGGCGCGAAGCATTAAGACATTGAAACGCGCCTTAAACGACAACTCGAGTATACATATGTGAAATTTCCGCCAACCGTATTAATCGAATACGAACTTGTAGGAAGTCAGCTTGTAAATGGCATTACGAAATTTTCTTTATATCTAGAAAACGAACGCATGGGGTACCGCAAGAATGGCCTTAAGGTCACACACTGTTTTCTGATTTTTGCATTTGTTTTTCAACAGTGTTATTGTATGAACCTACCGAATATAGATTTTTATCTTCAACTAGAGAGATCTAATACCGTAGAATTCTATTTTCCTTAGATCAATGGGATCAATGAATTCACATCGTTTTTAAATGTGGCTTAAGTCGACAAGTCAATTAATTATTGTCAGAGCTTATGTCTACTATACACAATTGCGGGGGTTAGTCAATATCTTGTAGATGGATAGAAATAAAGTCTCCGGACTTTTCGATATTTATCTGCATAGGAACTTCAAATCGGCTCATATTAAGTTCAAACGGATGTAGAGGATAAATATTAATAAACCCAAGGTCACAGAAGGCTTTTTATTCTGTTACGTTGGTAATCCAATCGAATTTGTTACGAAATTGAGCAGCACTCGGCGGAATGCGGCCTCCCATAAAGTTGATGTATACTTCTGCTTTAGACCATCGATTTATCAACTGGAAAACAAGCTTAATACATTAGATTGTATTTTTATTTGGTAATCATCAAATGCAATGAATTGGTTTATAAAACAAAAAATCAAAAAAAGCTTGGCTTTCCTGCCGTCTGTCTAGTTGACAAAACATAATTTTTTACGCATATAATACTTTGAAAAGTGCGGTTTTTTTTCAAAATTTGAACGTTTATTTAAGAAAAACATGTACAATAGTATTATTCAAAGTATTGCCCATCTGAAGCTATGACTTTTTCCCATCTTTCTGGCAATTTGTGGATCCCATCCCAAAAGAACTGCAACGGCTTGGCAGCCAAGAATGAATCAAGTCAATTTTTGATATTCTGTTCTGATGTGAACCGTATTTCAGTGAGGGCGTTCTGCATCGACCGGAACAAATGGTAGTCAGAAGGGGCAAGGTCTGGGCTATAAGGCGGGTGGGGTAAGACATCCCATCCACTGTTTTCCAAATATTTCTTAACCGGAATAGCAACGTGGGGCCGAGCGTTGTCATGATGGAAAATTATTGCCTCGTGTCTGGTCGCATATCCGGGGCGTTTTGCGGCCACTGCTCTCTTCAAACGGATTAATTGTGTTCGGTAGGTTCGGTAGCGTTGTCCATTGATGGTTTCACCCGGTTTTAGCAGCTCATAATACAGCACACCTATCTGATCCCACCAAATACAGAGCATTACCTTCGCGCCATGGATATTCGGCTTTGCCGTTGATTTGGCTGGTCGGCCGGGTTTCACATATGATTTTTTGCATTTGGGGTTGTCGTAATGGATCCATTTTTCATCACCAGTAACAATCCGATGCAAAAATAACTTCCTTTTGCTGTTCCAGCAGCATTTCGGACATGTAAAACCGCCTTTCGACGTCTCTCGGCTTGAGTTCATGTGGAACCCAATTTCCTTGCTTTTGAATATATCCAGCTGCTTTTAAACGTTTTAAAATGGCTGCTTGAGTGACACCCAAAGATTCTGCGAGCTCTTCTTGTATTTGGCAACAATCTTCATAGAGTAATGCTTCCCGTTCTTCATCCCCAAACTTTTTTGGCTGCCCAGGACGTTCATCGTCTTCCAAGCCAAAATCACCACTTTTAAATCGTGCAAACCACTTTTGGCAAGTTCGCTCAGCTAGCGCATGTTCACCATAAACTTTCACCAAAATACGATGACTTTCGGCAGTAGTTTTCTTCATATTAAAGTAATGAAGGAGAACTCCCAGCAAAAACACTTTTTCAGGCACAAAGTTCGACATATTTGAGTGAAAAAAAATTATTGTTGTTTACGCTTTAAATGAATGACATATACTAAAATGACGTACAATGACAGTAGCTTTCCAATGCATGTTCCAATGGAATAATAACAATGGAACAATACAAGTTACGCCATCTCTTAACAAGCCGCACGAATTAAGTTATAGACCCAATACTTCATCAAAACAAATGCGGTACTTACTTTATGTACCTTACTCCCGCTATAAAACTTCTTCTACATCCCCTCCTTGGTACAATCGTAAACTTCGCTCTCTACGAAACAAAAGAAACCAGTAATGGGCCGTATTCCTTCGCACCCACTCTTCTTCCGACTATTCAAATTATCTACGTACATGTCTTCATTTCATTGAACTCTATAACTCTCTCTATCAGCGCTACCCGAATAGTGCGCAAACCAATCTCATAAATGACCCCAAGTGCTTTTTTTAAATTTGTCAATTGCAAAAGTAAGACTGATGGTTATCCTTCCTCCCTCGCTTTCGAAACCAAATCTTCAAGTGATCCTCCTACCATCGCCAATTTTTTTGCTACATTTTTCAAGCAATCATTTGCCAACAACCCCTTCGTATCAGATCCTTCTTACTTCAATGATCTACCAAATTTCTCTATTGGTCCCTTTCTCACACAAAATTTCGATCCTGCAGTTATTGAAGAAAAATTACTAAATCTTAAAGATAAATTTGTACCTAGGCCAGACGGACTCCCCGCCATGTTTCTTAAGAAATGCTTTTCCAACCTGTCTCTACCCCTTTCCTACCTTTTTTGTCTTTCGCTTACACAGGGTGAATTTCCACAGATTTGGAAGACCTCTTTTATAATCCCGATACACAAAAAGGATCTAAGCATGAATTTACCAATTATCGTCCCATTGCTAAACTCTCTCATATACCCAAACTCTTTGAAAGCATTTTATACGAAGCCTTAACATTCAAATGCAAGCCTTTTATTTCACCCCGACAACATGGTTTTCTAAAAGGGAGGTCAACTACCACGAATCTAGTTGAATTCGTGTCCATTGCTCTCTCAGCCTTAGAAAATGGCAAAGAAATAGATGTTATCGCAACTAATTTCACTAAAGCGTTTGATAAGATATCTCATGAATTGATCCTCTTCAAATTGTCTGCTCTCGGCTTTGAACCTCTCTTATTAATATGGATTTCTTCTTACCTGGTAGATAGTATAGCGTTCAGTTAGATCCGCCCTTTCTGTTCCATTCCTGGCCTCATCTGGAGTTCCACAAGGCAGTCATCTTGGCCCTCTTCTCTTCATTCTTACTATCAACGATGTTGAGAGTGTCATTAAGCACTCCTCCCTCTCCCTTTACGCTGACGACACAAAATTTTTTAAATCTATTTCCTCTCCCCAGGACTCTGCCCTTCATCAAGAAAACCTTGATCGGTTTTCAATTTGGTTCCTCAAAAACTGCCTAGAACTTAATAAAGCCAAATGTCAATCTACGAGTATAACCTTCTCACGTAAATGCAACCCGTCTCCTCCCCGACTTTAATTTCTCCATGGTCAACCAATTCCCCTGGTTCAGTCAGTCTTTTCAAGATCTTGGTATATTATTCGACTGTGGGCTCAAAGCCAACTCATCACTTGGCTTTATTAAACGGTGGTCCAAGGAATTTTCCAACCCGTGTGTAACCAGATCTCTCTATATTATCTTTGTTCGCCCCCTCTTGAGTATGCCAGTCAAGCTTGGTCCCCCTTTCACCGGGTACATGTTTGCCGAATCGAGGGTATTCAACGTCGATTCCTCCGATTTGCTCTCCCTGGTCTGCCGTGGAACGACCATTTAATCTTACCTCCCTATCAGGACCGCCTCAAACTTCTAAATATGAATTCGTTAGAAGTACGTTGGAATATTGCTGGTGTTCTTTTCATTCATCGACTGCTCTCCGGTTTCATCGACTGCGCATCCATTTTCAATTCTATTTCTTTTTAACACCAACCCACGCAATCTACATTGTCCTCGTCTCTTCTATCTACCGGTCCACCGCACCTCTTATGGCTCCAAAGAACCATTCTCCCGAATGCTCCGAAAGGTCAACTCAAACCTCTCCCTTTTTCATTTCCACCTGAGCACTCCTCGTCTCAAACAAGATCTCCTCCATCACTTCCTTGGTCCCTAGCTCTTAAGTCTTTCTGTTAGTTTTTAAGTTAGATTAAGCTTGTATTAAGCCAATAAATGGGGGCCTCAGCCCCCACCAAAATTTATAGTGATAGATACAAAACTTAATAAAATGGGATTCATGAAATTTAAAAACTTTCACCAATTATACGGTCCCTATAGGTTAGACCCAGATTGCAGTATTGGTATCTGTGTAGCAGAGATATAACTTCGTTTTCCGTCAAAAAAATTGGATCCCAAAGTGTTCCTTCTTATTTTCCTTAAAAAACGACATTTCCCCATAAAGCGGATAATACGAGTATCTTTTCTTTCATCCAAGTTACATAAAGAGCACAAGATGGGTAAATCTTCTCTGTGAGGAATAAAGTTGAGGGAATCAGCTCTCCCGGTATCCTGACCATCATTGCTATTTTATCGACGCTATTTTTATCTCGAAAATAATTCCTTTCTTCCAAATTGAATTAAGTTGGGAATATACTGCTCTGTGGAGCGATTCGTTGGCGTTGCTTAGAAATCTCTCTCTGCATTTTAGATCCACTGATGAAATAAGCTGATATAGTGAAGTCTGCAGTTAGATCCATCCATTCAGCATGCCAGCTCGATTCAACATGTATGACTTGGAGGGCCGCTATCTTCTGGAAGCCCGTGATTTTCCATCTTCATAATCTTAAGCACGTAATCAATTTCCGTTTTAAGGGTACGAATAAAGAGAGGTGAAAATCCAGTTTCCAGCATTATCATATAATTTGGCATATTTGGTGGTAGTCGAAAAATTCGCTTTATGTAGTAGCGGAGGAGCTTCTCTACATTTTTAAATTGTTTCACTCTCCATATTGGTGCTGCGTAAAATAAAATTGATTCCGATACCGCCTCAAAAACCCGGAATTTGCTACTATGTGTAATACCTATATTACAAAAACATCTACTCCACGATGCACTGATTGCGCTTTCAGCCTTTGCCAGTTTCTCCTTCTGATGCTTAAACTTTTGTTAAATAAACTCCGAGATATTTAAATTCCTTAACAATTTCTACAGCCTCACCATTGAAATACCATTTTTCATTTACAAAGTTTCACCGTCCCCCGTTCTTAAAAATTCCAATTTTGGATTTCTCCAAATTCACTACCAGATTCCAAAGCTCACAATATTGAGAAAGCCGGTTGATCATTAGCTGCAATGAATCAGGAGAAGACGCCAAGGGCACGATGTCGTCTGCGAATAGCAGTGCCTTGATTATATGACCCGCGTACTCGATGCCACATGGGAAGTAGCATACGAGATCATCAATGAATAAGGCAAACAAGCTCGGGCTCATAGTATAGTACAACCTTGTCTGACGGTTGATTCAGTTTTAAATCACTCAGACCTCTCTTCACCATTCCAAACTGCCGCCATTGTGTCAATATGTTATAGAAGTTTTGCATGACTCTGCCAAACTTTATTGTCATACCAATGTTATAGAGTTTGTAGAATAGAGCCTGTCTATCAACCGCATCAAATGCTGACTTGCAAGCCATGAAAAACGCATATAGCTTCTTCTTTCTGCTGAGAAATGAATCCGCAATACTATTCAAAACAAAGATATGGTCAATCGTTGAATAGCCTGATACATTTGCAAGAGCTTAATATCGCTGATCCATCTGTTGAGACGTGTCTGTGGAATTAACGTGAACATTTTGTAGCAAGCATTTAAGAAAGATATGCCTCTATAATTAGATAGCTCCGACAAACTTCATTTTTTGGCAAAATTATAGATTCTTTGAATTCCTGCGGTATCGATCCTGTTTCCAACACATTATTGTATATAAACGTTAGTCTATCGATGAACTCTGTGGTGCTATATTTATAAAATTCGGCTGGGTTCCTATCAGAACCAGCTGCTTTTCCGTCCTTAAGCTTAATCAAGGCTTCAGTAAACTCTTGCTGTGTTATGACCGCATTCAACACTTCATTAGCGGAACCACGGGGTGCGTGGTGAAAATTGATTCTTTCTTGTACTGGATTTAATAAATTCTTAAAATGCGTTGCTAGAAGATCAGAGCATAGTTCATGATGAATGTTAAATTTCTTGCCATTCAGTTTCCTAACTAAGTTCCAAAATTCTTTCGCATTCTGGCAATGGACTAGTCGCTTCGATTCTGCTTCAAAAAATGTGGATTTTTTCCGTGTACACAATACCTTGTACTCGCTGTTTGCTTGCAAATAAAAGTTTTTGAAATAACACTCGTTTGCACTACGATATGCTCTTAGCCAAGTAAACGATAACTGTCTGGCTTTTTTACATTCGAGGTCAAACCATGGAGCCATAGAGTCTTCCCTATCGTTCCTTGAGGAAAAGATCGAATAAGATGCTTTGATGGTTTCCTCTAACTGGATTAAGTTGCATACGTGTTGCCCTCGAAGAGATATGTCTAGCTTCTTTTGTTACTCTGTCGCCTTAACCGGACTCCATTTAAGTTTAGGCAATAGAATCATAGGTCTGCTTTCTTCCTGTTACAATGCCATCTGTCCAAAGTCACAACTATAGGAAGGTGGTCCGAAAACGGGAGATGTTCAACTTTGCAATCGACAACGTGATCATTCCATTTTCCACCAACGAGACTATAATCTATTACCGAGCTTCCTTGCTTACCAACAAAAGTAAATATCTGACAAGCTAGTTCCACTTTGGATTCTCAACACATAAGAATTACAAAATTCTATAAACTTTACCCCTCCTGCGTTAAGGACGGTGTCTTTCGATTTTCGTTGAGTTCCAACTTCTAAATTTTCGTTTCCAGCTTCATTTCCAATTCTTCCATTCACGTCACCAACCACCATTAAATTACTTCTCCTTTCTCGTGCTATAAATTCTTCAAATATTTCGAAATCACTGTCCCAATGATTGCAGTTAATGTACATACGTTGAGAGTAGCCGAAAAGTCGCATTATTAAAATTAAGATTTAGGTATGTAACTCGTTTAAATACTCGAAATTCACAGCCGATACCTTGTAGATCCTTCTTATACCCAAAAAAAACATCCTCCACTGGCTCTTCCTCTTGACTGAATTCTAATAGCTGGTATCCATTTAAATTCACAGCTAATAAATCAGCTAATAAATTTCAAAATTGAACTTTTATGCCATTTTTTCGTGAAATTATGTCGGTTTTTTGCTCATTTAATTGCCTTCTGCGTTCTCTTGATGCCGCTGGATAATCTTTGTGGATAGAAGTACCAGTGTTATGCAATTTGGATTTAGCTCGAAGCAAAACCAACAACATCATCCTGGACAGCCATTTCTACAATAACATTTGCATTTCTACTCCCAGAGCTTATTTGACCTGCTGCAGTTATTTTAGAGCTGTCATTCGTTTGCAGGAGATCCAAGCAAATCGCTTTAGCTGTCTCAACCGTATTTTGAGAATTATCTGCAGGTTGCAAATGGATAAACAGATTCTTCTCATTGGCATTTTTTTTTAAGAAACTCCACTAGTCTCTGCAGCAAGACACATCGAGACTCCATCCGTTGAAGCTGGGTTTCTAATTCTTTGTTGCTTTGCTTCAAAGTAGAAATTTCCGCGCTTATTCCTTTCATGTCGGCCTTAGTTGCCATGTCTTTCAAACTTACGTCCAATAATTCAACCATAGAACGTTGGAACATTTTCTTTAATTCTGCAACCGGCAATATACCAACAGGTGTATTATTTTCATTCGTTTCAGATGAAGGGAATTTTGGTGACATTTATGAATGCGGTCTCTTAAGAGGGTTAGATCGTTGATATGCAATGCGGAGCCACTACCGAACATCGTTGGGATTTTCTTTTTTAGGCTTTTATAAGAAGACTCACCCAGTTTTTTTGTGTTTTTTTTTAATGCCGATGAGACACTTCTTTATTAAGGATTTATATTCTTTTAAATTTGTTACGGTTTAAGTAATTATTTTTTTAATTTTTAATGGAGCTATACATCTCACTGACTTTTCTTTTTGAAACAGAGTTTCCAAGAAAACAAGCTTAATGTAGCCGAACTCATCTGCTTCTGGTAATAATTAATCACTATGCTTCCGAAGCGTTCACCAGGTAACAGGGTTAGGCAGCACGTCCACTTAATTTCAAAGGATCTGGTGAATCTGGAGTTCAACAAACGTTTCACTTTTTTGACAAAGCGGTCCAAGTCATCCATCCATATCTGGGTGAGCCTCTGCATATGAATTCGGTTCAGAAATCATTTCGACGAAGGTAGTTTCTATATGAGGTCAACGTCAACATCGGTGTAAAACTCATTTGAGTTACTTCGACATATCGAAGATCAAGACATTCAGCTGAAATGTAGAAACAGAGGTGGTGGTCGGCTTTTGACTAAAGCCATGTTAACTCTTTTGTTCCACCTCTTTTAATAACTGATGATCGGAGTTGGAGCTGGACAAACCCAGGAGGCAAAGCAACGACAACCACCTTCAGTAATGCACAGAATACATTCGGAATATAATACCACATGTAGCCGCATAATTAGAAGGATAAAAAACAGACATCTTCGTACTATGGTGAATGTAATGGAGAACTGAAGACACGGATACTGATTTATCATCAAAAGAAGGCTTAGGAAGAGGTACTGAACTTCAGGCATGTGAGCGGACTACTAATTTTAATCCATATCAGACCAAGAATTGTGAATATAAGCCTTAAGAAACAATCAATCAAAACTAACGAGTAATGTCCTGAGTATGACGTTCAGGACATCCTCTACAAATTTGGTTTTCTTGTTCGGAATTTAAATAAAAAGGTACAGAACCGTCGGACCTATACAACAATTTTATGTGTGCAATTGTGGGCATTATACGCAAGACTGCTGAGAACCGTTCATAGTCAAACCCAGATTCTAGCGCCATTACAAAAACAAAAAAAAAAAAATAAACGTACTGGATACCACTAAACTGCCATCTCTGGCTACTTTCGTCAACAAACTAAGCGCTCATATGATATGGAAATAATGCGGATCGATACAAATTCTTCTCAAGAAGGCAAATCTCTAGTATGCCGCTCAGGTAGCTTGGCCCCGGCCCATCTGATAAGATTCGAACCGTGGCCGGACCTATTTCATGCAGAGTATAGAAAGATCTTGTGGCATAACGTCCTACAATACGATTTGTATTCTAGTTCATGAAAGTATTGTAATATGAAACATATCACCATTATCTACCCGGAAATCATATCCAACACCTTGAAGTGAAGAGCCTACTGCACTGTACCATGTTTAAGGGTGTAGAATATACGAGTATACGTATTGTATATAAATGAACATTTAAGAATATCTTTCCAAAATAAAAATGTTCCTTAAATTGTTCGAGTCTTAAGCAATCCCTTGATGAACTGTATCCAACGCAAGTCAATCATGTTCCGATTGAACAGTCTTTCTAATCAAACTCAGTCATTGCCGATACGTATAGACAAGAGCACTTACTTACGCAGGTGGCGCTACGTGGCGTAGCCTCTCCAACTAGCACGATCTCTCATCAATTGCCTGCAGCGCTGCGCTCCAAGTTGGTTGGCCACTTAGGTGCGCCACCTTAGACACGGTGGCCCTGTCCTCTGCTACGCGCGCCGTCTTTCGAGGTTAGGCTCGAGGACTCTCTGCACTGAAGCTGCGGTTTCCAGTCTCCTCCTCCATACTCCATCAATACAGACAGGATCGAAAATCATACTCAGTATCTTTCTCTCTAAACGGTCAAGTATTTCTTTATCCGCTTTCGAGAAGGTCCTAGCCTCTGCGCTATAGAGCAAGATCGGGATTATAAGGATCTTGTATAAGGCCAGTTTGGTGGTCTTAAGAGAAAGTGCTCTGTTACTCAATTGCTTCCTGAGCAAGTTATTGTGCTTCCTTGAAAAAGTTATTGTGACGGTTTTGTTGACCAGTAAATTGTTCACGGTTTGTTTTAGACTTACTTGCTTAAGTGGCGCTACAGTCCGGGGTTTGCCTGGGACTCAACCAATAAGTCTCTCCAATTACCGCGGTCTTTGGCTAACCGCCTTTAGTTGCGCACTCCAAGTTGAATGAGGTCCCCTTCCACCTAAGACGAGGCCTTCCTCTACTGCGTTGCCCCTCTGGATTAGAATCGAAGATTCTGCGGGCTGGAGCGTTGTTCGATGTCGCTGTACAGCTCATAGAGTTCATCGTTGAATCGTCACCTCCAGAACACGTCTACGCATACGGGACCGAATATATTGTATTACGAAGAATTTTTCTCCCAAAACGACCAAGGATATCTTCATCGGCTTTAGAAAGGGTCCGTGCTTCAGAACCAAAGTGCAGGACTGGGATTACAAAGGTCTTATATGGAGTTTCTTTAGTTGTTCGGGAGAGGGCCTTACTACATAGTTGCTTTCTCAGCCCAAAGAAACAGCGATTGGCAGGCGTTACTCTTCGTTTGATTTCTGAAGAGATGTCGTTTTCAGTTGTGATAGCAGAGCCGAGGTAGACAAAGTCACCTCAAAGTTATAGGTATCGATTGTGACATTCTGGTCGATTCGACGATGTTGGCGTCCCTTCTTGTTGATAGCATGTATTTTGTTTTGCCCTCGTTTACCGCTAGATCCACCAGTCACAGCCCACTGTGTTATACCAATAATCCAGGATCTGCCGTAGTATGAATATTTGGTCAATTGTTGTATGAATATTTTATCGGACCTAAAACCGCACTGATAGGGTCCAATCAGATCGTTGATAAATGGTTTCAGTCGCTCGCACAATACGGCAGACAAGATCTTATATGCGATGTTTAGAAGACTGATACCTCTATAGTTGGAGCAGTTTAGAGGCTCTCCTTTCTTGTAAACTGGGCAAACGATGCTAATGTTCCATTTATCTTCATTAAAGCAGGGGTTTCGTGGTGTTGGCAGGTGAAACCCAGCACGTAAATGACGGCATTTCTGATGGCTTTGCGGCATTTAAGCCACTGGTCTTTAGCACTTGATGCTGGTTGCAAAAGGACTTCTCGACTCGAGTAGTTGATGGATATCAGCAAATGTTCTGGCGGCTTTTTGCGATTGCAACCGTTCAACGTTAAATCTCCTCATAGTATATCCCTGTTATTGTGGCTACTGATATATCCATAGACGTACCTTAGCTGCAACTAGGTAGTGGTCCGAGTCTATGTTGGCCACTCGGAATGTTCGAACATGTTAAATACTTAAGGAGTGCCTTACGTCGATCGCAGCATGATCAATCTGGTTGTGACAGTTTGCTGATCTGGTGTCCGCCATGTTCCCTTGTGAATATTGAGGTGAGGAGACCGCGCGCTTGCTATAGTAACGGTACGTCCCGAAGCGAAATCGATTAGCCTAAGTCCGTTTGAATACGTGGTGATTCCTTCTAAGTAGACCGATTTTAAAAAGGTCACATGCCAATGTGTAGCCTTGTTTACAACTCCTCACAACAGTTTTCTGTTAATTTATTATCGACCTTGATGGTCCAACAAGACTCCTACATACTCATTCTGATGAGCAGTCAACCGCCGGGTTCGGCTTGGGTGTCAAAACTAGATACCTAGTGTTGCTCGTATGCGGCCTTGAAGTCGACAAATAGAGGGTGAGCTTTGACCTTAAATTGTCGGGTTTTTTGCAAGATCTGCTCTAGTGTGTGAATATTTGATCGACGATGAACTTTTTCGGCCTGAAACCAACCAGATTGTTCACATACGGTTTCAGACGCTTACATAATACAACAGAGAAACATGAGACTTATTCCACTACAGTTGGCGGAGTGAAAAGGGCCTCCTTTCTTGTGGATCGGACGGAGATCCCATATGTTCCTCTAACCATGTGTTACAATATGAGCTCGTGCATGTTCCCAACTACATATGTCATTTCCAGCTGATCTAAATAGCTCAGCTGCTAGTCCGTTTGCGTCAATAGCTTTATCAGACTTTAGCTTCGGCATTGGTACCTTGACTTCTGGTTTATCTGTAATCTTCGTCCAGGTGGAATAGTTCATTCTGCCTGACAGCTGTATTTTGACAATCATCGAAATTATACAGTCTGGAGAAGTTAACTTTCCATGTTCTCGGAACTGACTGCGACTCTACTACTAGTTGTCTATGTTTATCTCTGCAGGCTTATATATAGTATATATTTTTTTTTATAATTAGCGTACCCTTAAAATATTTGCACACAGCGCGGGCGAAAGAAATTTAGGGAGGAAAGAAAGAGAGATAACGATACACGTTGGTTTTGAATGTTTGAAGTTTATAATGACCAGAAAATAATGATGTACGGGTAAGGAAAGAATCACGATATTTCAATGTATGTCCAAAAGCTTGAGAGTAAGCTGATCTGCATCCATAGCGAGATGGGTGTTACAGTTAAAAGTTTGAAATGCTATTGGCAATTTCACTGGCTTTTAGCTCTAACATCTCTCTTTTTCTATGCAAAGGAGTCACTGATAAACCAACTGAAATACATATTTGATATATAGAACAGTGTTTGCTATGTGAAGGAGCTTTCAACTAATTCCAATGAGTTTACCAAGACCAAGATCCTTAAACTTCAAACTTGAAGAAAGTAGTTTAGATCTTCCTTATGCGATTAGTTTCCAAATGAAGCACTGAGCAAATGAACTCAAACCTCAACCCTTCAACTAATCGCTGATGAAGATAAACTTTTCAAGCTACCTTACCTCGCTCAGATTACTACTGTTTCTCCGGTGTGTGGTCTTTCACAAAGCAGAGATCGTATATCCTACACTTTATCAAGTGTTAGGAAACACTACATCATAATAAAACGGAGATTATCGCATAATTTCATCCTGTCGATCTGCATAACCCTAAAAAAATTCACTTCACCTTATCTGCTTCCTTTTACACAAAGAGCTAAATCCTTGGGGCACAAGAAAAAAAAAACAACAAACTACAAAAAAACCAACACTCAAAAGAACAGACAGGAAAAAAAAGCCGCACAACTGAGGAAAGCTCAAGTGGGAAATTGCCTTAAATCGAAAATAAATTGTGCGTTCTACGGGGGAGTGAACGTGTATGGGTATACAGAGAAGGGTTCGCTTTCCACTCCGCTCTCATACCACCTTTCTCCTGTCGCATATCCTGTAGAAACAACCCTTTGACATTGAACCATATTCTGATGGTGCGACGCGTCGCATCGTAACCACCACCACCACGACCATTACCACCGTCACTATACCTTCACCACATACGATTCTGTTTCCGACCACTTTTTCACTTTATCGAATAGCTCTTGAATTGAATTGAGTCACCTCAATTTCGACAAAAAGGGTTGGAAACGGAAAGTATAGAAAGCAGTGTGTGCGCCCTATGCCTGTCATACACGGTTGGGTGGTACAAAAGGGTGGTCCTTGTAATTTCCTGAATTAAGGACTATCAGTATCTCAAATTCGCATCTCTGAAAATTTTGATATGTTTCCCCCTGAGTTAAGTGGTACCACGACTTTCGCAAAGCCTTTCCAAAGTTCGCCGCTCCAATTGCTTTTTTTTTTTCATCATGGCCACGATGTTAAGGTTGATGATGATGATGATGACGTTGGACGGTGGTGTAGTGTAGACAAATTACAAAGGACAGGGGGACATTTCTCCACTCGCCTAACGTGCACTCAAGTGCAGCAATGACGGTGACGACGACGAAAAGGGTCGTGAATGCATTCTACAGACATACATGTGTTTGTGGACAATGTGTGTGAACACCTGTTCTTACTAACGCGACCAAGTCCGAACCGAATCCAAGTCGCACTGCACTCAGAATCGAACCCTAGACCAGGAATGTCATATGGCCGGCCAGGGAATGTATTACGTTGCTCTGAATTGCATTGCATCTTTTTAGAAAGCAGTCCTCCCCCTTGAGGCTATGTAGATAATAGGCCGGTCGACCGGCCATTCATGCAAGACTTTCAGTTTACAGATATGAGTAGATAGATACTCGAACCAAGACCAAGGCCCTTTCAGTACTGCTATTAGAGTGCCCTAGTAGTTTAGCGCCAAACTGCTGTACAAAGTAGTTAACTGCGACACTGTTGTAAGTACTTTGGTTAATTACAATGCGTTTCTGGCCGTGAGGGTGCCACCGTCAGTGCAAAGTGGTGCACGTCTGTATATGTGTATGTACGATTCAGTGCTGGAAGGGAGATTGCTTGCACTTGATACTGAAAGGAGTCAGTTGTTGTCGTTGTAGTCGCGGACGAACCACGTAAAAACCCTTGAGATAGGTTCAACCGTTTTGTGACTGTGCGTATGGGTAGTCGAACAAAAAAAAAACAACAGTCTGAGATAGACCCAGTTAGATAGTTACAGCAGCAGTCTGGTGTACTTGTATCTGTTCTCTGCTGCTTGGTTTCTTGCTGGTCGCTTGCTTTTGTTGTGACTGCAGTTAATATGGGGTGCATTCCAGGAGAAGCTACTGACTATAGCAGCAGTTGCGTTCGCAGTGTGGGAGACTATTGCTTGGGCTTGAAGTGCGTAAAAAATGGGTCAAGGATGACGATGGATTACGTTGAGGAATTTTTACCCAACTGGTTGACGGAAATCGAGAACCATTTGGATATAATACGAAAAACATCATTTCCTTTTAAACAATAGTCCTCCAATAAAGTGCATCTGCTATTTCTATATAAAAGAGAAAGTATATCAGAAGGGGTTATTACTGACCGAGTTATTTTCAAAACATTCAATCGTAACATTAAGTTGAAAATAGCATTTGGCATTAGCAAACTAGTTTGTTAGTCAACTACACCTTCAACTAAAGAATTTAATTGTATGGTAATTGATTTAATTCCGATTTATGTTTGCAATTTAGATAGTCATAATCCAAGCGTAATTAATTTGTATAGATGTGATCCATTACCAGTAATTGAATTTGATGATTAACCATTTAATCGGGTAATAAATTCTAGAAACTAACAATAAATTAGTTAGCTTGTAGTTCACGGTTCACAACTAACAACTAAATATAATTTTAAAATCTGCATAAACAACTGTTTAAATGGTCAGGTAGTGAATCGAAAGAAGGATCCTGTGATGTATACGAATGAAGCAACGTATGAGAAGTATGTTTATATTTATCCTAGCGCCAAGAAGAAAGCCGAAAAATTATATGAAGGAAGAAGTTCACTTCAAAATAGCTGAAACACATCATCTGCAATTTATAGGATATACCGTAGGCATAACTAACATTTTGGTTTCAGTTAAATGATTTAAAAAAATCAACAGCTCTAGGTATGATGTCTGTGTATCTATCTTCAACAAACCAGATATTGTTGACGAACAGATGAAATACCAAATCCAGTAACAGAAAATGTTACCGAATCCATTGTTTTTGTATATTTTTAAGACGCTTGGTTGGCATACCAAAAATCTACTACCGCGTTATTGTACGTAGAGAACCGTATTCCTGTGCTGAAGCTAAAATCGACTTTCTGGACCATAGTATGGTGGTTTTGATATTTTTTTATATTAACATGAAATACACAGGTTTTTAGCTTAATGGTGCTTCAAACTTGGAATGTATTTCGAGAGAGATCTATGTAAATTTTAGTTCAGTCGACCTATTTTTTTTGTAAAAGATCCTCCCAGCCTTCTCAATGATTTGCGTATATTTACGACCTACGATTACAGGAATGAAAATCATATACAGGAAGCACTTTCCTTCACAAAGAAATGTGTATGTTGGTTTAGAAGTTGGAGAAAAGAGTTCACTCGTAGAAATTGAAAGGAGTATCCGTGCTATCAAACATCCCTGTGGAACTACAGCACTTTTTTGTGGTTGTCGGACGTGGACTCAAATATTACCCGAATTTTGTTGGATCTGTACTCGTAGATCTTGGTTCTCGTTTTTAGTGAAACATGCCATAATCAACAACAGAGTTCTTTATATAATTGCCGGTCATTTGTGTCTAAAGATATTGCATAAGCTTAGTAACGAAGCGACGTCAATGCTGCAATAAAAACACAAGATTAGATTCGTCCTGTTTTTGATATACCCTGTCAAAATTGTTTTTTCTATTTGCTAGCAAGAGTCTTGATGAATATGTGGTTTTGCCATCGAGAAACAAGACTGTCTCTAAGCAAATCAAAAAGACGTTCTATCTGAACAAACGGATTCGTGTACCTTTCAATACTCTTGTCTTATGGGAAATAAAATAGAGGAGGACATCTGACAATCGAACTCGCGAATATTCAAAGAGAATGGTGAAGCAAACCAAATCGCCAAAAATATATGAACTTTTCGAGCATCTTTTGCGCCCTTGGTCGGAAAGGTTAGGCAGGAGTTATTGTTAGATGTATCATTCAGACAAGATGAGAGCAAAAAAAAGCCTAATATATAAGAGTAACGAGGGGATGTTGAGCTGTTTGGTGAACGCAGATCAAGATTTAGGAAAGGACCGTTCGAAAACCAATCATATACTTTATTTCCATTTCTATTTTGAACGCGATCTCCCCAGTATACTAAGTTTCGGCCAGCATTTGTTGATTCCTAAAACTATCCGCAACGGTGTTCTTTGTGAATTTTTCAGGGTAATTGAGACCAAAGAAACTGTAACAATATCGCTGCTAAAGGGTACATTTCATCTACATAGAATGACAGCTGTTCCTCTTCCGGCGTATTTGGGAATATTGTTATATCCTTCAAATTTAGGTTTGTGTCTTGCGTGTAGGCTAGTTTCGGCAAGGAAACAGATATGAGTTTTCTAACTTTTCAGTATTTTTAAAAGTTCGAAATCTCGTTCGTGGGAAATAATTGAATTAAAATTCAAATATAACAATTTTGTTGTGGCCATTACAATATACCTATAAGAGGAAACAAAGACTAAGCATGTATAAAATGTATAAAAATTCCGCGGTTCATAATGGAAATCGCTAATAACATTTGTATATTTAGATTGCCTATTCGTTTGTCTAGAAATTTTTGGGGCGATTTCATTCGATATCATTTTGGTCACGTCAGGAAAGGAGACCTGTGGTTGTATGAGATTATTAACCCTCTCGTATAATCTCCTATACTGAATGCTTTATTTATTTTTGCAGTATGAATTAGGACTTTTCCTTTTTCTTTGTATTTTAAATATGGTGGATAGCTTAGCTCGCTAGCTGCATGACGTCATATATTGTAAGTAATGCATTGGCTATCTCGGCATCGCCGGAGGAATGCACACATGCCCCACAACAACTATAGAAGCCTTCATTTCGTTAACGCCATTCCATATCCTTTTAAAAAAAATTACAATTCGCAGCACGGTAAGGCTACTACAAACAGGGGACATTAATGGATCGAATGGATCTTCTCTCCGAAATCGCCGAGCTTAACACGATCTGCGCGATAAATGACCGTCTACCTACGACTCTGTGCTTCGGCAGAAGGGCCAATATACTCGAGAAGCCTGGAACTACAAAAACTCGACCTCAAACCTTCAAGTGCTATACGGATGGATCAAAGATGGACATCGAGGTGGGTTCTGGCATATTTGTACCAAACACCAGAATATCGCTACCAATGGGAAAAAGTCCCAGCCTATTTCAAGCGGGAATACATACCATTCAGGTGTGCGCCAATCACATCCTCGATAAGGGAATGAAGAGCGTCCTCATCTATATACTCACGGACAGTCAAGCAGCTATTAAAGCATTAGGCTCTAATATCATTAATGCCAAATCAGTCATGCATTGCTCAATACACTACAAGATTTCTCCCATAAGAACAAAGTAAAACTTTGGTGTGTACCTGGTCATATAGGTATTGCCGGAAATGAAATAGCCCACGAACTGGCTAGAAATGGTTCGGCTGATCCTTTCCTTGCCCCTGAGCCATTCTGTAATATGCGGAACCCAGCAATAAAGAGTTGGAAGAACAAAATGTGTGCATCCTATTGAGAGAACTTCCCAGATTTTCGCCAGGGTAAAAGAGTCAGAAAACTCTGCCACAAAAAATCCAATGAACCCCTATAACTCAATAGGGATGATATCGGACGTCTGGGTGGATTTCTAACCAGACCCTTCCACCTTCGATATCACCGACATAAAATAGGTCTTATTCAGGAAACTGAATGCCGTCTGTGCATGGAAAACGACGAAATTGCGACACGCATTTTAAGTAAATATTAGACCTCCTTGGGAATTAAAAAAAAATTTTTTTAAATGTTTTTTTTTATATTATTCAATATAGTCCCCTTTTAGTTTAATATACTTATTCCAGCGATTTTCCAACTTCTTGATCCCGTCCGAAAAGTAATTTTCCGGAAGGTCTGCAAAATACTCCTCCGTGGGATGATTTCCTCGCGTGAGCTGAATTTTTTATTGATGAGCCATCTTTTGAGGTTTGAGAAGAGATAATAGTAGGAGGGATCCAAATCCAGTTACCAATCGACGCCAAAAGTCCGCCCGATTCCGCATCAGAAAGTCCAAACACTCTTTCGAAGTGCTCTCGCATTCGTGTTTTTGGTCAGGAGTGAGCATGCGCAGAAGCCAGCGGCAGGATAATTTTCCATATGCAGAATATTGCCCAACATATGGCGTGTGCGCTCAGTACTAATCTTTGTAGTATCTGCTAGCTCGCGCACCTTCACTTTACGGTCAGCCAACACTATTTTATGTATTTTTTTGACATTGTGCTCTGTAACCGCATCGGAGGGCCTGCCGCTGCGGACTTGATCGGTGGTGGAGTTGCGGCCACCACGAAACTCTCGAAACCAATATTTGACGGTGTAATCTGACGGAGCATTAGCCCCATAATATTTATCCAACTTTTCTTTTGTTTCCTTCGCCGTTTTGCCTCTCAAAAAATAATGTTTTATGAGAGAACGAAAATCGTTTTTGTGCATACTCAACATGATGCCAAGCACGTCAACAACAACCAGCTGTCAAGGCACCATAACCCTTTTTGCAGTAGCAGCGCATTCTGGCGGTCAAGGAGATCGCTTTTCACTCTGTATAGCTCTAAGTGCCTTAAGGAGACGGAACTTTCTCAGAGCAATTTTAATCCTTAAATTCTTCACCAGATAGATTCTCAATTCCATCAAAAGAATTGGCTTCGTAATACTGATTTTGTGGTACAAAAGATCTTTTAGGTCGCAGCGCCTCCAGATCAGATCCTTAAAAAAAAACAATGCATTTAAGTTTTGGAACTTCCTACAGATTTTGTGAGACTCAATATATGGCTCAGAATTATGATTTTCGTCACAGAGAACGCAGCGACTACTATAGGCACAACAGTCTCTTGTATGCCTAAATCGTTGGCAGGGGTAATACCTTACAACTAGGCTATTATGTTTCTTTTCCCAGTATTTTCTTTGATGCAATGAGATTCTAATACTTATTAATTTTTTATAGTTGTATAACAAATATATTTAATTTGATATTGTAGCTTTTGTTAGAGCAATGAAAAAATGACTTATTTCGCTAACCCACATATTTGGTGGTTCGCGAATGTTTTACACGTTACTTAAGTAAATGTAGTATAACATATTTTCGCAATGCAAGTGGAAAGGGCCATCGGTTAGCTGCGAAAGAAAACAAAACAATAAGCTTGTCAGTCGACAACCATCCAATTCTCCTGCGCTCAGAATTGGAATACTTGAGTGTATACTTCCATAACAGATTCCTTTTCAATAAAACTGTTTCGCTACGTGTGGTTCACCATCTCTCGTACAATGCCAAAAGAGTCGGAACTATTCAGAAGAAGAATTCTTAGATTCTGTTGTGGAAAATATCGAAGACTAGTTAAGAAATGGTATCCAAATAAATTTCTATACGACACATGCAAGGTAACACCTCCTATGGCATACCTCATCAACCTTACTCTAAAAAAAAACTTTAACTAACAACACTTATTAAATGTTTGTTGGGCTCAAATTAAAGTGAGAGTTTAGACGACAACTACGAATACTACCTTTTGTCATTTAAACGTCTTAGTGAAAGATCCCTTCCTCATATGAAGTAGAAGTCTATCGTTACCTTTTTATATAGAAGCGTTACGGTCTAATTTGAGAGGATAACATAATTGTAAAAATGCAACTATACACATACAGTGGCACAAAAAATAAATCGCTTGGGCCATTTACATACCCAGCGGGTTTTTCAGTTAAGCAGACCTCGGATAACCGAAAAAAAAAATTTCAGTTAAGCGGATCTCGGATAAGTGAAAAATTAATTTTACTTAAACGGAACTCAAATACATAAATGAAATAAATTTCAGTTAAGCAAACCTCTGATAACAAAACAAATTTTATAAAATCGATCTTACACAGCTGAAAAACAATGTGTTGTAAACGTTTGCTAAAAAAAAACAAGTCGGAATTACACATTAACAAATTTGTTTGGCTTTGTAAATCCGCATCTGTAATTTCTATATCCGATTCGTCTTCTGTTCTATGAAGTGCAACCGTGCCTCATTTATTGTCTCCTGGTCGGTCATGTCACCAAACCAGGATAGATCCTTATCCAAATCTACAAGAAAATTAATTTCTTGCCTTAAAATATCAAATATGGGATCATCTTGATTTTCTTGTTGCTCGTCATCAACATCTAGATCTTCTACTGGATTGTCATCATTAAAGGCAAAACCCGATTTTCGAAAACAATTTTTTATTATTGTAGGAGTCACCATCCACCAAGCCCTTTTTATCATCTTCAAAGCCATCATCAAATCTATTAATTTGCAAAATCTTGTAGGGATTCTCCATTATCTAAATGCAACAGTTGCCTCTTTGTGATGCACCTTCCATAATGGGCCTTAAAATTGGATTACTCCTTGATCCAAAGGTTGTATGAGTGAAGTAGTATTCGGGGGAAGATATTCAATTTTGATGTTTCCCAGCACAACATCATCTTCCAGTTTATGACATGATGCATTGTCTACTAGAAGGAGAATCTTTTTCTTACTTGCTTTAAATTTTGAGTCAAGCGAGATGTACCTAGTGTTTTAGAATGACCTTCGCTACTCTGTGTTCTGAAAAAAAATTTCAAAGCTTTTGTTGTTCTAATGTTGCAAAATTTGGTAGCTTAATCCTCTGTAGAACAAGATTAGCTTTGAAACTAGTGGTTGTCGAAAAAAGCGCAGAAAACATTTTGAAAGAACCACTTACCAATGCAAAACATAATTTTGTCGGTGCCTATCGAATTACAAATAAAAAGGATTGTAATGCGGTCTTTTGTGAGTTTTAAAGCTGAAGGATTTTCGGAACGATTCACTAATGAACCCGTTGGTAGAGCTTTGTACATTAACCCGGTCTCATCCATCCGCATTGTAAACGTCATCTGGATTATATTCTTGAAGAATGACGGGCAGTACGTTTTCTAAAAAACATTGGCAGCACTTGTGTTGTTCGAATTCTTCTCTCCATAAAGTTTTTTTAAAATGAATGTTTTCGTGTTTTTTCCACCTGTCTAACACATTTTTTGGGTCGAAATCCACATCCAGCATCACAGCAAAGGCTTTGGCTTTATTCATGAGCATTGGGCCTGTTATGATGGCGTTTTTGGTTCTCATTTCCTTGAACCAAATGGACAAAGATTTTTCCAAGCCTTTGTGGGCTCCAGCGCGTAAACGCTTGGTGGATACATTTTTATTTTGCGCAGTCTCCGTCTCCTGCACTACATTTGTAGTGAGCGCAAATATTCTTACATTTCTCGCCTTCATTTAAACGTTTAAAAATGTTAAGTTTGTCTTTTAGAGACAAATTTTTTGTTCTGTTCGATTTTAAATATTTCAGTTAAACGAGTTGTTTTCCAAAGTAAAATAGAAAGTTTGAAGACATTTTTTTTCAGTTATTCGGTTTTTCGCTTAAGCGAGTTTCACTTAAGCAGGTTTCACTGTACTAGCAACTAATAAAATTAATATAAATCTACACTCGACCACCGATGCATATACGAGGTATGTTCAGAGTCCGATTTGATGATATGGTACATGCCCCTGAAGTATGATACAATTTTTAGCTGAATTCATTGTTTGATTTGTCTGCGGCAGCCGCTAAGGTTAGACGTGTTTTTATGAGCTCTGCCATTTTCGTTTGTTAAAAGAAAAGGATCAAAGAATTTGTATCAAATTTTGGGTAAAAAACTAAATAAAGTATAAGAAAGTGTGTGAAATGTTAACAAAGGCCTATGGTAAGCTTACGAGTGGTATAAGCGTTTCCAAGATGGCCGTGAAGACGTTGAAGATGACGAACGCCCCGGACGCTCCAGCACATCAACAACCGATGAAAACGTGGAAAAAGTGAAAGAAATGGTTATGGACGACCGCCGAATCACAATCAGAGAAGCCGCTGATGATGTTGGCATATCGATTGGCTCATCCCATTACATTTTTTCGAATGTTTTGAGTATAAAACGCTTGGCAGCAAAATTTGTTCCAAAATTGTTGAACTTTGAACAATAACAGCGGAGAATGGAACTCAGGAGTCACTAAACGGCCAAAAATAATACTGTAACGATGCCCCAGCCTCCATATTCGCCAGACATGGCTCCGTGTGACTTTTTTCTATTTCCAAAAATAAAGAGAACCTTAAAGGGCTGTCGTTTTACAAGCATAGATGACATTAAAAGCGCATCGCTGGAAGGGCTATCCCAAAGATCGAGTTTGAGAAATGTTTCGAGGATTGGAAGAAGCGCTGGCACAAGTCTACAATATCTAATGGGGACTACTTTGAAGGCGACAACATTGATGTAGACGAATAATTAAATATTTTTTTCATAAAACTAAAATTCCCGTTATTTTCTGAACACACCTCGTATGTACTTCTTTTTCCTTCTTGCTATCCTCGTACTTTGAATAATATTGAAATTGATTGCACGTTGTTTCATAGTTTGTTTTAAGTGTATTCTTTATCTAGTCATTATTTTAAGTTCTCACACGAGTATTAATTGAATTAGGCATTCCCGCAGAAAGCATACAGCGGAGAACTAATGTTATTATTAAATAATGTATGTGAACTGATTTATGACATATTATTATTATTATTATTATTATTATTATCAAGGGAACGATACAAATTAATTTGTAGGGTCCGGGATTTAATGCCGGGTACAATGCCCATGTGGCGCGTTTTGTCAACAGCACGCGGAATACTGAGTTCCCATGTGGTCATCCACCTACGTACTTACTGCGCCCAACAGACCTTGATTTCGGTGATCTAGTGCAAACCGATGCTTTCAGTTAAGCCAGGCATACGCTTTACAAATTGGCTATAATAAAATAAAATTAGATGAAGAATATAATTAGTTATTTCTTTTAGTCTTAATAAAGGATATTCCTGCCCTGAAAGTTAAACCATTTCTTTCCAGGGAAAATAGGGCTTATGATGATAACAACAGAATCACTTACATGTTTATCAAGGAAACATAATGTCAAGTTCAAATTATTTAATTATTTATTGAAGATCGCTTCAAACGGCTTTCTTGTGTTGTCATATGGTTCTCTTAGAAAATATTCTCCTATTTCATTTGAATACGAGAAGTAATCAGATATGACTCTCTGACCGAAACAGTCTAGAACCTATTAACCCTGTGCTACCTAGGGTAAGATGTTGGAAATAAGGTGCTGTTTGGTGGTATGAAGGTCAACTTAAGGTATCGCAAGAATGTTCACATGCCTTTCATCTAGATCCAATCTATCATTACAAAGCAAAATATAATTCTGTTTTTATCGGGAAAAGAAATTGATAACACCATAGAAATATCCCACTTCTGAAAGTGGCCAACATTGACTAGACCCTTGAATAGATAATCCCCATCACCTTTGATACACCCATTTCGATTTACCAACCTCACAATAGATAGAGTACAATAGTGGCCAAGGCCACTTTGAGACTCTCTGACAACAAACTTAGTTCTATCGGGTTAAAAGACGCACAAGCCTTGTAACGGGTGACCAAATAGCAATGATAGTTTCTCCAATTGTTATGTTTCAGCAACTGTCAAAGTTACCAATTACATCCAGCCAAAATATTCACGCTTACCGAACGTGCGGAAATTATTAAAAAATATTAGCGAAATTCTGGCTCAGTTGTAAATACGGAACGTGAAATTCGCCGTGAGGTCGGTGGTCATCATGGCTTGAGTGTGCAGGCAATTCGTCGCACCGTGGAAAAGTTTGAGCATTAGTACACTCTTTTGTATCTTAAGCTAACAACCAGACAGAGATTGGTGCGAAATAAAGACCCAGAAATGTCGATTCGGCGCCGATCAGCTGAATTGGGCATCACCAGAGAGTCAACTCGTTTTATTTTGCAGTTGGATTTGGGCCTACATCTGTATAAGATTGTTGTAACGCAATGTTGGTTGGATATCCGGATTTTGGCCAAAAATCCAACTTCTCGGAAGAGGCTTATTTCTGGCTCAGCGGCTATGTCAACAAGCAAAATTGTCGTTATTGGAGCGAACACAATCCACGAAGATTAACCGTTTGATGCGGTTTATGGAATGGCCTCATCTTCGGACCTTATTTCTTTCGAAATGAGGAAGGAGACACCGTTGTCGTCAATGGTCTCAGGTATAGAGCGATGTTAACCGACATTCTGTGGTCAAAACTCGACAACATCGATATATCCGCAAGCGACGCAGCGCTCGAAAGAGAAATTAGGTGACTGGGTCATCTCACTGCGAGTGTTCATCAATTGGCCGCCGCGATCATGTGATCATGTATTTTCTCTGGTGCTACGTCCAGTCCTTAGTCTACGCTGACAAGCCAACGACTTTGGATGAGCTCGAGGTCAACATTCTACCGAGTTTCCAAAAACTAGATCGACCGCTCGAAGCACTGCCAGCAAAGCCGAGTCTGCCTTTTGAATAATGTGCTTTCCATACATAATGGTATGAACGCAGCTTCAAAATAAAGTCCTAATCAATTTTATATCTCACACCGTTGTTGGTTTATTTAAATTTTTTTTCTATCTTTCTTATCTGGTCATTCTTTATAAAGCGAAATCCTGAATTCATCAAATTTCTATTCCTCTTTCTCAAATATAAAGAAAAGCTTAAATTAAGCAAAATACCGACGATGTCAAAATAGGTTAACAACGTGCAAAGAAATTACCAAAAACTTTCAGTGGCTGTTACTTGCTAGTACAGATCTTGTGTTAAGTAGAAAAGAATGTCTGACCGAGCTCTATAGCCCGAAATAAAGTCTGAGGTTAGGAGCAGAAAAATCTTGTGATCAAATCAAAGTCAACTAAATATTCCGTAGTGACTGTTCGGTTAGGTCATTAGACAACACTTCTGGCCACCTCTCAGACAATTTATTAATGAAGTCAGCAAAAAAAAACAGCTTGGACATCATCTGGAGTTCTAAATTTTTTTCCATCAAAGAAGTTGTGCAGACTTCGGAACAAGTGGATATCTGAAGGAGCTAAATCTGCAAAATAAGGCGGATGCACTACTTCTTCCCAACCTAACTCTTATATGAAGGTGGTCCTAGCTGTAGGACGGCGAGCGCTGTCCTGATGGCCGTTTCTGCTCTAGTGCCGGCTTTAATCTGCACAACTATTGGCAGTAGATTTCTACGGTAATAGTCTGGTTACAAGGCAATCGCTCAAAATGAATTATTTCCTCAGCATCCCACCATACAGACATTCAGCGGGTGGAGTCTATTTCTGGGGTGTTGTGCTGGTCTCTATTATAGACTAAGCCATTGATGGCAACGTTTAATATTATTCTAAAGAACCCTTTTTTATCTCAGGTAAAGAGCTGGTTCAAAAACCGCCTCTTGATTGTGACGCGACAAAAGCAGAGTGCTTCTATGCTTTGCTGAAGTTTATTTTGCTATACTTGGTGTGATACCCATTTTCCCAACTTTATGATTTTCATATGACTCACGTTGAGTTGCCTCAACAACTTCCCTTTCGACTGTGTACTTCAGGAACTCATCGTCTAGCTCTTCTGGTCCACCCGAATGAGGCTGACCGTTTACTTCAATATTATCATTTCTAAACTTTTCAAACCAACGCCAGCACTTGGACTCCCTGAGAACGTTCTCTCCTTTAGTGGCTTCACTTCCATTCTGGTTTTTCCGCAACAAAAACAATAATATATGTTGAATATGCTCTTCAGATACATCGATTTCAAAATTTAGTTAAAAATGCTTTTAAAGACGTTAACACAACGAAATTTGCAGACTGAATGCGCAATATATCCCAAATATTAATTTCAATAACGGTTTTAGGATTATATTGGTTTTACAGACTTTATTACAATTGGAAAATACCCGCAGAAAGAGCGAGCAATACTCATGTTAAAACCTGATTCTTCCTTTTTAAATGCCAATTGTTTAGACGTTTGAAGCATTTGACACTGGGCTTATTTTCAAAACTAGTTTTTCTCAGTAAAACTTTAGAAATTCAGAGCTTAAATCTAGTTTAGGAATAATAACAATTGAAAAAGTGATTCGACAGACTATCTATGAAGATGGTGTAAGAAGTCAAATCATCGATACATATGTAAACATCATCCTAAATCTCTAAAAGCAGACTATTTTTCATATTCCTGAAATCAATTTTGATTGGCTGCTTTAGAAATTTAAGATTTTTGTCATATTTGCACTTGGGGATACTTATAAATTGTTCCGTCATACAGTGGTCAATAATCATAAGATCGAGAACACATTTCTCATAATATTTCGACGAAGTGTTGCCGAACCTACGATAAATCCGAACAACTCCCCGAAATAATCCTAGCAGGCTCCTTTATAAAACTATCTAAGTCGTGTGATCATAGAATAGCCATGTAGGATGAAACTGTTTTGCAGCACTCTAAATTATTTAAATTTAAATCACCTAGAACAGAAAATTCCGTGTCGGTTAACTTCGGCAGAAACTTTTAAAACACCCTCACTACCACAATCTAGTCATAAGTATTCAATAATCTTGCAGTCTTCTTTTACAAAACAGCCAACACTTTTTGCTGCATAATTGTCATTAGGGTTTGCAAAGAAGTCAAACCCACGAATAAAGCAATCGATTTTTTCAAAAGAACATATTAAAATATCTAAACCATTAACTTCGGATTTGCACGTGGAACGTTAATCCATGGACCGGACAAAAGCAGCGCCTATTTGGATGCGGATTTGTTGTTAGAGGCAGTTTTAGGCAAGAAGTCTTGAGTTTCCAGCATACGAGCACCTTGTATCAGTCCGTATAAATGCAAAATTTCCCAAAATTAGTTTTATATGCACGCATGCCCTAACAGAGGAGCAAAATGACTACACCAACGATAGCTTCTATGAGATCTTGGATAAGAACTACGAGCAGTGCCCTAGTGGAAGTTTTACCAAAAGTTGAAAAAACATGCCACGGACTCAAACCCCGAACCGAAGCCTGTAGAGATGAACAAGAGAACATCGTGGTGGAGTCACATGAGGATTTGGAAAGAGCATTTCTGTAGACACCTTTCAACTTGGATGATGTAGACCAACAACTCCGTCCACCCGACCTGGATGAAGTGAAGATTGCCATATCTAAACTTAAGTCTAACAAAGCTAATGGAGCGGATGTCCTGACTGCCAGGTTCTTCAAGGCGGCAGGCGATGACTTCGTAAGGGGCATATACCAACTCATCTGTAAAATGTGGTTGGATGAAAGTATGTCCGATAAATGGAACCTTAGCATTGTTTGTCTGAACTGCGCCAATTACAGAGGCTTCAGCCTTCTGAACATTGCCTACAAGATCCTTTTTGCCGTATTATGTAGACTCGTGAAGCCATTCGTAAACAACCTGAGTGGTCAATATTAGCAAGGTTTCATTCCAGGAAAGACTACCTTCGATATTCATACCACGGCAGATCTTGGAAAAAACCTATGAACTCCAAATCACATATTCAGCGATTTTAAGGCCGCGTATTACAGCATCTATAGACACTAGCTATACAGAGCAATGTCTAGTTCTTGCGTCACTGTCAAACTCGTTCGCTTGTGCAGGATGACAGTGGAGAACGCACGCTGCTCCATCAAGGTTGGTAAAGAACTCACCAAGCTCGTTGATGTCAAAAAAGGATTTAGATAAGGCGATGCGCTATCATGCGGTTTCTTTAATATCATTCTTGAAAGAATAATGCGAAACTCACGCGCCAACACAAGAGGCACAATCTTTCAAAACTCCGTCCAATTACTCGCATACGCCGATGATATATTCGGAAGAATGCAGCGCAATGTCAATGCAGCTTTCGCCAGTATTGAGTGGGAACTGGCGAAGATGGGTTTAACGGTCAATAAGGGCTAGATCAAGTACGAGTATATGCTCGAGCAGAACGTCATTCTCCATCGATATATCTTTGAGGTAGTTAAGGACTTTGTCTACCTAGGATTCGCTATCAATTCAGACAACGACATCAGCGCTGAGCGCAAACGAAGGATAACTCTTGCCAATCGCTGCTTCTTTGGGCTAAGAAGGCAATTGTCTAACAAAGACCTCTCTCAAACAATGTAAGACCTTAATAATCCCAGTCCTGCTCTATGACGCAGGAGCCTGTACTTTATCAAAAAAGGATGAGGATGCTTTTGGCTGCTTTGAGAGGAAAATTCTTCGGGTAATTTTCGGTCCTATCTGCATGGACGGTGAGTGTAGGAGGAGATACAGGCTCTACAGTGACATCGATTTAGCCAGAAGAGTGAAGGTCCAACGACTAAGGTGGCTGGATCATATAGAGATGATGAACATTAATGATCCGGTTCAAAAAATCTTCAATTCACTCGTGCCCGAAAGGGGAAGAGGACCGCAACCGACTTAGCATGTGAAATAAGAGGCAGCTGGCTAAAGATCGAAGTGGTTGGAGACGCTAGCTGGTTGAGTCCCAGGTCCACCCCGGACTGCAGCGCCACCTTAAGTATATCTAAATTTCCGACACGAAAACAATATCCCCAATGCAGGCAAGTGAAACAATGTTCGTGACAAGAGCTGCAAAATGTTCTCTCAAACTTCTAACATTCTGGTGTATAATAAAAAGTTTGTTATTGCAGTACGAACTATTATTAAAAATATTATTACAAATAGAGCTACTCGAATTCATTCAGGTTGGTGGTATTAAAATCGCATCATGCCTTACAAATGAAGTGCACCAAAGACTAGTCTACCTCTTCATCCTTGCAGGAACTGATGTGAGGAATGCGCGTTCACTGCGATGACTTCGAATAATGTGTTTTTGTATATATCGTTTCTTCCGAGCTTTATTTGATCTCTGAATTATTTAGGATCGAGTATGACCCATTCAAGTACTGATGCCTCAGAGTTGTGTCGATTGGGCTTACCGGGCTTGACGTTGTCAAGTTGCTTAGTATTTGTACCTTGAAATCAAAGTCTGGCTAGTTCAAGAGCGATGCAGTTAACTGGAATGTTCGAATGCCCCGGATTCCAACAGAGCACGATCTTGTGCTAATTAGTCACCTCCTTCAGAAATGCCCGGGGATGTCTAACCACTCACCAATTTATGGTGTTCAAAGTTAGGAATCTGATTGCTGCTTCATTTTCTTTGTATATTAAAATATGCGACGACACTGGTATTGGATTCTGACAGAGCCAAGCATCGGCCTGATGAAAAGCTGGTACGTCACTTTGGAAGACGATACAAAACTAAAAGATCATTGCATGCAGAGGTCCTCAGAGAAAACCCCTGCAGCAATGACTTCGCCACTGCACAATGAGTGCGATCCGTGAAGATGGAAATTAGTGAAACAGGTGGTTGAAATCGTCGTTGAAGTCACTTATAGATAAATTGAATGTCGACTGAATGAGGTAGGCAGCAAAGCAGAGTAAGTAGACTGGCATGTCCTACAATTAGCTCTTTCCGTGCTGTGGTACCCTCAGAGTAAATTGCAATCTCCATGCAGAACAAGCCTTTAGGTAGCAAGTGGGGCAAAGTTTAGGAGTCACCGATGAAGATGCTTAGCTCATTGGGTGACTCGTGGATAGTGAGTGACTAAGAAGAAATAAAAAAAACATCAATGCTACGTTTGTTAACATGAAAAAAGAAACCGCAGCAGGATGGACTTCTGAGTACAAGTCAACATAAACTACGAACAAAAGAGACATTGACCATTGTTGACTTGTTCCTAACGCCACGTGGCCTACTATGAGTAAACACGCCGAAGGAGCTTCAAATTTCACCATCCCAACGACGGTGTATCGAAGAAGTATTGTCCCTAGATCAAATAGACTTCAACGGATATTTGAGCTTCATAATACTGATTCCATATCTTCTTAAATAAGTAAATAATAATATACCTTCTATTTAAGAATCTATTCCAGAAGCTATTTGTTTAGATATCTGTGTAATTTGTTGAAGTCGGGTAACTATTTACAGCAACAGAGGATCTCATCTCATTCTCAGGTAGTTGTCTACGTCCATTTGTAAGCCGCAAAAGGCCACAGCAAATGCAATAAAACCATCCTCTAACTTACTTTGTTTCAAATTGAATCTGCCTAAAAATACAGCAAACCTTCTATTGTAATTGAACTTAAAAGCCCAGTTAAATGCCGTCACAACGCCTCACCCCTTGCCAGTAAAAAGTCAATTAAATTGTCTTGACACAAGAAATCTACTACTCTGCGTTAATAAGCTCCATTTCTCCACCTCTAATTACCGCAAAATTCCATCAAAAAACCCAATCCAACCAATCAACTAGAAATGAAAACATGAAAAACGGCAAAAAGGATTGAAAAAAAAAACCAACAAAACAAAAAGTGTCCTCCATCAAACCGAACAAAAAACCAACAAACTCGACCTAAAACATCCTTATTAGCTGGGCAACCTACCGGAAGTTGAATTAGCAACTTCAAAGCTAATAATGCCACACCATGGCGGCATAGATACTCTGGCAGAAGAGCCGCATACAAACAAAACCAAAAAGGAAACACAACATAACCTTTTCTATCGGCACAAGGAGAGGGAGTAAAACGGAACAGAAGCGTCGATAGATAGAAATCGAAAAATTATGTTTTATTGTGTTTACTCCTTGATGAGACAGACATAGATACGTGTCCTCCCGTTGTCTCTGGTCTTTGCCGATGTTTCTGATGTATCTGATGTCCTAGTGTTCCCGTTGTTCCGCGAGGCTTTGTATTGTATTGTATATGTAGTTCCAAGCGACTGCTTTCACGGATGCATTTGAAAATTAACTTTTGGTAACATCATTTGGAGTTTTCTCTGTTTTCTCTGTTTTTTTTTTTTTGTAATTTTTTCCATAACCCCGAGGGGGATGTTTAATTTTATTTTCCTTTTTATCATCAAAGATGTCCTCAAAGGGAATATGTACGTTTGTCCTAGTGCCTAGTACCGCAGGTTGAAAATGAGCCCGGGAGTCCTATTAAAAGTATATTAACTGCATTTGCTGTGACATGAGTGAGTGAGTGAATGAGTGAGCCCCCGCATTTATTTTTATATTTCTGGTGCATAGAGTTAGTGTTCCGAGCGCGGGTCCCTGTTAAAGGTTTCTCACGAAGCACATCAACCATTGAAACCAGGACACAATGGGACAATTTTTTTGCTTTTTTTTCCATTCCTCTGGAAAGGATCTCTCTCGCAAGTCAGAACTCTCGTAATAAGGTAGTAATTTGTGTATTTAGCCATGTATGACAAAAACGACACAATTTTTACGCACCAACAATGGCAACATCAGTGGAGGAGTCGTACAAGTACGAGTATTGCTATAGGGATATAATGAAGAAGCACCTAGGGCTACAGATGAGAGGACGACAATAATGAAAAAAAAAAAAATTCCATTTCCGATTTGAATTAACGATCGAATAGGGGAGAGGGTTAATGCGACGACCTACTTTGAGAAGTTTGTGTCCCATGTGAGTGCTGTTGCAGTTCCTAGTTTAACGATTGTCTTTTTTTTTTTTTTTGTTCTACTTGCAACAGAATTTGACTCCCTCGATTTTACGAGTATTTCAGTGCCAACATTGCCACAAGGTGGACGGAAGGCGGTGATGCGTTGAAGAATCCTGGGATTACCTTCGAGGCAGAGGCAGTAATAAATAACTGATGTGTGACGAATGCAACTAATTTTAAGTTGAATTTAGAAAAAAATACAAAAAGAAAGAACAAACTTGCATCTGGCTCTTGAAGAGAAATATTGAGAGGTGGTCAAGTAATGAATGACACAAAGCCATTTGGCTGACGTAGGATTCTGCCTTAGTCTCCTTGATTACTTTTTTAATTAAGAAAATATTTCACAAATACGAGTGACAATCATATCTCTAGTGTGGGAAAATTTGAGTCCTCTAATATTAAATGACAGTAATTGTCAATCGAAGATGTAGGAATCCAGTGTGATAGGACCTTTGGGTTTTGATAATGGTGAGTCTTGATATTCAGAAACGATTCTGATAAAGCGTTCTTAAGTCCTGAAACTTCAGTTTATCCTCTCTGGTATCTGTAGTAAGGACTGAAACGAATAAAATCTGTAAATTTTAATACGGCCTATACTTCAATTTCGTAAAAATTGCAATCCCATTTTGTACCCAAATTAGCCTGCATATTCTCTAGTTTCAGTTTGTTATTGATTTTAGTTCGGTGCGGTTTAAAATATTTATAAAATATGAGTCAAGAGGAACGCCGCAAACAACATAGCACGCAGTAAAGTGGATTCTGTTTTTAAACAATATTTGGAGGCGTTGACAGTTAAGCGGAAATAGAAAAGTGGAGCTAAAAGTGGAGCACATGATACAAATTTGGACAGGAAAATAGTGGGTACCATCGTAAAAAACCGGACTATGTCATCCAGAGATGTTGCTCGGAAATGTAATACCAACCAAACAATGGTACAAAGATCTAAGAAACGTAACGGTCTAAAAACGCGAAGAAAACAAAAAATACCAAAAGTTACTGAAAAGCAAAAAAAAGAGTAGTAAAGCCGACTTTACTACTCTTCCAGTTGCGCAGTTTTACTGCTCGCTTGAAGCTGAGATTCTTCCGCAATCAACAACATCGATTGGAATGGAAAAATTCGGGTCAAAATATCTCGTTTGGCAGGCCATTTGCCAATATGGACACAGAAGCTCATCGTTTATTACAACGGGAACAATTAACGGAGAAGTGTACATTAACGAGTGCCTAAGAAAACGGTTGATTCCTTTCTTAAACAAACATGAGTGTTCAACATTATTTTGGCCAGATTTAGCTTCAGCTCACTATGCTCATGCGACGTTGAGCTTTCTTGTTGCTAAAAGTGTCCCAAAAGACAGGAATCCACCCAATGTTTCACTGTGCCGTCCCATTGAAAGATATTCTGCTTTGGTCAAAGCTAAATTGTGGAAAAGTGAGCAGTGTGCAAAGGACGTAAAAGATTTTAATGCTAAATGGAAAAGAGCGTCCAAAGAGACCACGGATGTAACTGTCACCAACCTTATGAAGGACATACGAAAAAGTTGAGGAAAGAATGGTTACCCAAATAATTTTTTTTATTTTTTGTAATCGTGAATGAATTTAATAAAAACAGAGTTTTAAAGCAAATAAAAAAAATGTACTTGAATTATGAAAATATTTTTTTTTTTTACTTTGAAGTTTCCAAATTTTATTCGTTTCAGTCCTTAGCGTCAATATTTTGGTGAACGAAACATTTGGTCTGGTCAATATCTCATATAAATTTAAATAATAAATAACTTTTAATGAAATGAACATATCTATGGTTTCGGATGTTTAAGGGGTGTAACGAACTTTCGAATCGAATTTTCTCTCATCATCTCAACTTTGGCAATTTTGCAACCAAGATTTAGCTGCTGCAGACATAAAAATGGCACACCCTTCATTGCTTAAGCTTATTTTTCCTATTATGAGATATTGTCATCATTGTATACCGTGATTCCAGGAAAATGGGATTTATGATAGGCAACGGTAATTTTTAGAGCCCAGAAAACCCGATGGTACTTACACTGTATCGAAAGCAGTGACTTCATGTCTCTGCCGAAGTTGGTATCTGTCATCGCGTGTGATGACGCCGTCAAACATGAAGATGCTTCGTTTATGTCCAGATATCCAATTGCTGTCAATTCTGAAAAGAAGCTTCACTGCTGGCCTAGCACTAGCATTCATACTGAACCCCTGGCGATCAGTAAGAGTAGCCTATAACCGGAAATATCTGGGAGTAATCCTGGATAAAAAACTCAATTGGAACACTCACTTAAACAACAAAGTAAGTACAGCACGCTTTGTGGGCCTGCCGTCGCATGTATGGTGGTAGCACATCTGGGATCTCTCCAAAGATCACTCGCTGAATTTACACAATGATGGTCAAGCTCATCATAACATATGCTTCTATAGTATATTGGACTAAAGCCACGCAAAAGACCACTATTTTAAAGCTAAAAAGAGTACAGCGTCTTGAATGGCTAAGTATTTCCGGAGCCTTTCATACCTGCCCCTTAGGTGTTATAGAAGCAATAACTGTACTAACGGCCTTGCACTTATATACAAATTAATAAAGTGGCATTACGCAGCTCAGCAAGTCTGGTACAAATCAGTAAGTGAAACCTTTTAAGAACAAGCTTGCAATAAGCCTTAATAAATCTGTCCGGAGTTGACCCGGGTCGCAAATTAGCGATCACCCGGACCTAAAGACGTTGTTCTCTGAAACACCGGAACTTGATATGATTTGCGAGGTAACAGACCGCCTTCACAATATTCTATGATTCGATAAATAGCCAGAATGGCATAAAATGGTATAAGGACGGTTCCAAACTTGGAACTGAGGGTAGGAGCTGTTATACACGGACCAAACAAAAATACCTCCTTAAAAATGGTAATAAGCCCCAGTATAATTAAAGCAAAACTCCACGCTATTCAAGAATTTGCAAAGCATATCTATAACTCTGGTATAAAATACGCAAAAATCTATATGTTCACGGACAGTCAAGCAGCTATAAATACCCTTAGCTCACATACATTGACTAAAGTCATGTACTGCTTCAAAACCCTCCAAAAACTTAGCTCTATGTAGGAACAAGACCAAACTATGGTGGGTTCCTGGTGATGAAGGATTGATGGGAATGAAAAGACTGACGAACTGGCCAGTAAAGGCTCAGAAACTCCCTTTAATGGACCTGAGCCCTTCCGCTTGATTCCTTATATAAGTAGCTAGTTTAGCTATTAATAGCTGGGAGTACTCGAGATGCATCTCATATTGGAAGAATAGCTTAGGTCTAAGACAGGCCAAACGAGCCAACCTATCCCTCAATAAAAATACCAATAGATGTCTAAATCTAAGTCGGCATGATATCAAAAGCTTAGTAGGATACCTCACAGGACATCACGGTTTACTCTCCAGAGTGTCTTCTTGAAGAAGATGAAACAACTGAACACATTCTATATGAATGTCCAGCCCTCAACGGAATTAGACGGAATATTTTTTTCAGGGAACAAGGGAACAATTCGACACCTCTGCTGGTAGTGTTATCGACTTCATTCGGAAAGTAGAAAATCTACTAGCCTAACTACAGTTCTGACGAAACGATACAAAAGATCTTTTAGGTCAAAGTGCCTTACTTTGCAATTAGCGAGTCAGAAAATTAAAAAAATAAAAATAAAACACGCTTGCTAAGAGTAAGACCTTTATCGTATTGAAGAGCATAAAAAGAAAGGTCAAACTCCATGTGCACAAAACTGCTATGTGCTCAAGATGCAATATACCGTTTGCCAATTTTCATTAAATAAAGCAAGAACAGAAGCCACCAGCAGTGCCGTACGTTCTCGAATTGGGTTTTGGAAAACATGCATGCTAACATTGATTTGCAAGAAAATTGCCGCATTTGGGGCACGGAGATGATTCAGGAGATGCAAATGTAGCCAGAACGAGTAACTATTTGATGGGGTTTATGGATCGGAGGTGTCATAGGTCCATACTTTTTTTCGAAAATGAGGCCGTAAAAGCCATTACGGTTAAAGGAGCGCACTACCGAGATAACATAAACAATTTCTTGTGACTGAAGCTCAACAAGATTTTGCTACACGCCATAGAAGTCGCGAAACACGCGAGTTATTGCGCTGGAAGTTTCCTGACCATGTAATTTCGCATTTCGGAGACACCCATTGGCCGCCAAGATCGAGCGACTTAACACCGTTAGACTTTCTTCGTTGGGACTATGTTAAAAGCGAGAAGTACGCCAACCATCCGCAAACAAGCGGAAGCGAAGATTGAAGCTGCCGTTGCTGAGATGGAGCTCCAATTATGTGAAAGAGTAGTTGAAAATTTCGAGAAAAGGATGAGGCTCTAAAAGTAGAGGAGGGGTGGTCAGTTGGAAGATATTGTTTTACATAAATACTCCCCAGGTGTTCGTCTTATTCAAAAAACAAATACTACACTGTGTAAATACACTCTATTTGTTGGAGCAGAGCTATCTGCTCTAAACCGCAGGCAGCCCTAGAAATGATAGACGATTGGCGCATTAGAAATGGGCTTTCATTCAATCCTCTCAAAACTGAGGTTATTAGCTTTAAGTTCTTAAGGCATCACCATTTATTTTTCCACCAAATATACGTATTTGAGTGCCATCTTAGAAAACAAATTTCTTTTGAATAAACACGCCGAGTCAAAATCCTGTCGGCTTTCTGACAGTGTAGAAGGGCATGGAGCTTGACCCTTAAGTATGAGGGTCATTTGGATGTAAGCAGCTTTGCTCTAGACGTACTGGCGCATCCATATCATGGGCTCCACCTTAAAAATTGTTTACCATTTAAAAAGAAACGTTTCTTAGTGCAGCCCACACTGAAGTTTTAGTGACTTAGCAGGTCGACTTTCTTTCAACTCTGGAGTGGCATCAGATCTCCTGTTGGCTAAAATACGAAATCGACTTTCCTCATGCTCAGGAATGGTTTCGGCCAGAGTCTGAGCTGGCAAATAAATGTAGTTGGGCGTTCACGAATAGTTCCAAAATCGATCTAAGATGTGGCGGTGGTGTATTGGATTAAGACTAAGTTAGATTCCACTCCTTGTTGGGAAAACTTGCGTGTGTATCTCAAATGGACATATGAAAATATACACTTTCTTCATGACAATGACCTTTACTGTGAACCGGTTGAGGGGTAGAATTACCTGTATCTGTTGCAAGAGACAAGCCGCGCTTAAAACTCTGTTAAGTCGTCTTACTACTTCTAAGCTAGTGTAGTCTTAGAAGTACTCGACCAAACAAAGAAACCACAAAAAATTTGGGAAAAATATCTTTAATTCTCTACTTTAATCTACTTCAATACTCTGTTTATAGTGATAATCGTTGAGCTCCTTAAAATAGCTATCAACCGCTGAATCCACTTTTTAACTGTTGTCAAATCTCTTACCACCGAGCCATATTTTCAAATTCGAAAATAGAAAATAGTCCGATGGGGCTAAATCCGGCGAATACGGTACGTGAGAAAGCAATTCGAACTTTAACTCTGTGATTTTGGCCATCGTGATGATGGATGATTGAACTGGTGCATTGTCTTGATGAAACAAAACTTTTTTCTTCGCCAAATGCGGCCGTTTTTTCTTTATTTCATCTTTCAAACGCTGTATTAAGGACTGACACCTTGTCCTTGTCTGCAGATGAAGCCGATGGAGCCGTTGGAGCCTTATTTAGAGCCGATTCTCCCCTTTGAGTCCATTGTTTTGACTGTTCCTTCGTCTGGGGTGCGAAGTGATGGACATATGTTTCATCCATGGTTATGAAACGACGCAAAAACTCGACTTTATTGCTGTGATACTCCGTTTTTGTTCCATTGTGACTACTAGCGGCACCCATCTTGCGCACAGCTTTCTCATGTCTTATGTTTCAGTCAACATGCGATGTACAGTGCTTTTTGAAATGCCTGCCATATCTGTTAGTTCACGCACTTTCAATCAAAATACCATTTTGTGGATTATTTCAACATTTCTGGTGAACTCACCTCATTTCGTCGACCACTACGATGTTCGCCTTGGCAACTCATACGGCCTCGCTTAAACACTGCCACCCAATATTTTATTGTTTTGAACGAAGGAGCAGACTCCGTAAGAGTAGAATTCAGTTTCGTTTTGTTGTTGGTTGGATAGAGGCATTTCAAATGAAAATATCGTATCACATAACGATGATCAATTAATTGAGAGCGTACACTATTGATGGCTGCGGAAAAATACTAAAAAATATAGCGTCGTCAAACGTTAAATTTAAGCTTTATAAGGTCGGTACTTTCTATAATTTTAAAACAACAACCGCCATCTATACGTCAGGTTGGGTACTTCTGGGACTACGCTCGTAGTTCTAGAATGGAGGGCATTTCTTAACGTTTTTAGTAATGCTAAATTTACTGAGTCTTGTTTGGCTCTCAAGTCACAATGGGGACACGGGATATGAAATCGCCAACGAACTTACTAGAGAAGTCTCAGACGAGAGTTTCCCAAGGCCCTAACTTGCAAGTGATCATATTTTCAGATGACACAGCCCTCCAGTATGATGACAAACCAAACGCATACTTCCCAGTGCCTCTAATAAGTCAATGACTTTGTTGCTGTCCATCACTGAAAAAGACTGTAGACTGCTTGCTGGCGTCGTGACAGCGTACAACGCGTTTGCTAAAAATATGTAATACAACATCCTACGATGTTTACTGTGAATGTCCGGAATACGCTCGTATCAGGCTGCAGGCACCCGGCGCTGATTGGTGGACTCTGGTATGGCAGGCACTTTTTCACTGAAGCGCTTAACCATTTTTCCCCAAAAGACAACGAAATTTTAGTAAAAGGAACATACAAGGAGTACACCGGACAAGTCCAGGAAGAGTTATCTAAGTGATGAATTGGTTATTTAGTTATAAAGCACAATCAGCAGCTTAACGTGAACGATAACGAATTGCGAAAACCGTACTGGCGACAAGTTGTGTACCAAAAGATTCAATTTAAGGTCCTCTTTCACAGGTCTTGCACTCATTTTCAAATACGCTTGGTAGGAAGGATTTCTATAGCTCTGCGGTTGGTCTTGACGCAGCTTGACAAAATTCCGCAGATATGTTAGAACTGTCCGCGGCGTTGTACTTTTTTTTCCATGTCTGCCGGGCAGCTCTATGAAAGTGTTATAGACAATTCAATTTGACTTCCTTTCTTCATAAGAAGATCATTCTAAAATCTCTCTATCATTGAAACTGATGCAGTTTCAACTGTGAGTGAAATACACTTTTATACATCTCAAAGTATCTGATAAAGTTCCTGTGGTTTCGCTGTCCCTTCCGGGCAGATTTCCATCTATACCCTCTTAACCAGTTTTGAAAAGGTTTGAATATTGGCTTTTTGCCATAGCTTTTAGGAGTTCATTCTCCTTACACTGGTCTTCAAAATGTTAGATACGAACAGATCAGTTCAGATCTTTCCTTCAAAATTTGTATTCGCAAAAAGGATTGTTAGTTGAGGCAAATATACTCAAAGTTTAAAAGTTCGTAGAACATAAACAAGTTCCTACAAAATACGAAGATCACCCATAATCATCATAAAGATCAAATAAAATAACCTGAGGTCACATAATAGTTCAATCACTATATTATCAGACTCTTAAGTCGCACATTGAATTCATTGAATTGTGAAAAGTGTTGGTCCAACTTGATAGCCCTACGGTATACCATATGTTTAGTACTTCAATCTAGTTATTGCCTCCAATACTTCCTGGGAACTTTAACGACTCCTTTTATAGCTCAACATAAGCACTTAAGCGCCAAACTCATCCCTCAACTACTCGTACAAATGACTGCAATTTATGTGTGTCTACTTGTTCCAAATATGTCATCCTACTCGAGCGATTCATAAAAGCATCATATCTAATAAAGCGCACTAAGTTCCTTTAAAATGAGGCATTCCTCCAATTTGATTGCCATTAAATGTCAAATTTCCGAATTGTCATCAGTCACCGTCATTATCGTGAATATGCGAAATTAAGTGCCCCATAGCTTTCCCCTGTGAAGAAGTGGAAACACTTACCAATTTGATCACCTTCCCTAGGGTTAACAATCGCTTTATACTTTCAATATGTGAACCTAACCAACTGTAACACGTGCAACTTCTGCAACTGCAATTGCGTTTACATACTCGTACAACTCCTACGATCGCCCTAAAAGATGCAATAAAACTGAGATACTCGTATCTGTAACGCCGCAATAAAACTTGGGGAAAACGTTCCCTTGCCTACAATGATATTCATAGATGTGCACGCTTGTTGCTGGATTGAGATTTGTGTGCGATACATAGATTCGAGTACGAGTACTTGCAACGCACTACATTGTGAAATTGTGAGATGCGTTTACGCACTACCATGTCATTTTGATTGCGGCTTGTGGCGATGAGTATGGCTACGGCTATGGCTTGCGGCTAAGGCAATAGCTTGTGGCTATGTCTACAGTAACAACTGCATACGTGTGTGGTATCCACATGGCGTTTAATAGCCCCCGTCAACATTTCATGTTTAACTGACGCGGCAGCATACAGTGCACAGCTAGTGCACACTCTGTTTGTGTGTCATTAAGTGACATAATGCCGCGTGCCCATCATCATCATCATCGTCGTCATCGTCATCGTCATCGAGACTTGTGCCGTAGTGACAAAACTCAGATTCTCAGACGACAGCAAACGATCGTAAAATGTCAATACGCGTTGTGAAGTACGCAACGCACAGATATGGATAGTCCAACAAGGAGAAGTAGAAGAAGACGATGATAAAGTAAGGTGACAGCTAGTGGATAGAAATCACGGGATGTTAGCGAAATAGATTTCCTGTCTACGCCTCTACACTACGAATACTTTTGAGTGTGAATACTTTCGATTCACGGATACGACAACGAAACACTGAGATACAAATTATGCTGATATGTTAGACAGAATGTAACTTCTGTTACGCCACTTGCTGGGTCCATTTCGCCGGTTTGGTGTTTTGCACCTCCACCTGTAGTACGTCAGAGTATCTAGCTTTCTGTGTATCTGCTGGGAAAAGAAAACCGCCTCCGGTGTCTATTTTTTTTTTTTTTTTCGTTTGTTTACGACCTAAAGATACGGAGAATACGACGTTTATCTTTTTTATGTGGTCGAACGGTTGGGTGAGCGCTAGATGCACCCATCGGATTCACATTATCATTTTTGTCATTATCATCGGCGGTATGTCGTCATCGTTATGATCATCAATTGCATACAACATGCGGATGGGCTTTTCCGGTACCCAGACAAACGAGGACACATGATGACGATGATGATGAGATGGTCGAATGAAAAGTGAAAATGTGCACACACTCTTCCATGCAGTACGAGTACCCCCGTGTACGTATAGTAGTTAAAGGGAAATGTCAAAATGTGTGACACAATTTAAATTAATGATACTGTTGCTGTTGCTTTTAGCTCGGATCTTTCTTTCTTTTCATTAATAATGATTCCAAGCGAAGGCTATCTGTAGACTACCTGTATTCCTTGATCTATACACGTAAATTCCTACCGTAGCTTGCATGTCCTGGATACGAAGAGTAAATGTCCTTTGTTCACATCGGCAAACAAAAAAAAACAAAATAATGTAAAGGTGATGATTGATACAGTAGCTCGCTAGCAGCAGTTGTATAGGTAACATAGCCCATAATTAGGTGTACCTAAACCTTAACTACGAATGCAGCTGGAAGGAGGTTTCCAAAAAATTGTTCACATTGTTCGAAACGTTAATCCAAATTTATGACTTTCGGAGCTCGGGAAGTGGGATAATCTTTGGAATCGTGACTTCCGTATTGAATTGAATTCCTTTAGGGGGAGTTTGTCATTGTGTTCTGTTGCTTCATTAGTACAACGAGCAGATGATAGAAGATTCTCTCTGACTCTGTCAATGAGTTGGGCATGTTCTAATTTTTAATTCGTTTTGGATTATTATTATTTTTTTCTCGTTTTTCTTATTTTAAAAATGCGAGACCAGTTAAGACGTTTGCTATGGTTGTGAGCTGTTTCGGATTAGATTGGGAGATGGTTCCCATGGGTTTTAGTGTGACAGAAAGGGTTAAGAAAAACTAATGAGAAGATGAGTTAGGAGTTTGACTCTGACGTAGACAGTTCTGTTGGAAAGATTAAGGTAAGTTGGTAAGACGTATTAGAGGATGATAAACAATGTAATTAGAGGAGGGTCAAATTCTCACAAGTCTTAATAGAATGATCAGAGAAAGCCGTCTTATATGTATTTATAAATGCGATTACGGAAAATTGATATGTACTTGTGCTAGTAAAATGAGAGATACCGAACATGGAGGATGGCATAATAGATAGAGTTCGAGATAGAATAACCCAAAGAAGCTCGCTGACATAATATTGTGGTCTACAGGTAAAAGATATCGAATTGATACCTACTTCAAAGAGAAGACAATAAAGAAGCTTCCTATTCACAAAAAAAGGCTTATCGTCGAGGATCGGGCATTATCAAGTTTCCGTACACGACGTAGTCTGCCACGAGTATGACCTGAGACAGGAACATAAAGTTCATTTATTTCTAAGGAAAGATCGACAGAGCCCACAATAATACTCGAAGTTTTCAAAATCTACCCAAACGAATAGTGTTAGCACTAGGGGAATCATATATGTATACTGCTGTAAGCCCTATAGTAGATGTGATATTCTCGACAGACTTATCAATCTCAGTAACGTATACAGGATATTTGCATAATACTTTAAAAAGAAAATATCTATCCTACAGTCCTATAAGGTAATCTCACCAAGAAATGCGCCCTTATTGAAGTTTAGAAATTTAAAAGGGAAGATATGACCCAACATCCTTGCAATAACATGCATACATGCATATATGTATGCCAATACCTGCCATTGCCATGGTGAGACCTAAATTTACTTGCGAAGTGATTCTAAAGTGGGCAACGGTAATGAAGCCAGACATTTTTGAGGCTGGCTTGTGTCAGCATATCTCGCATCTGTAGCTCAAAGTACTTACATTGCCTATAAATGGGCATACATCTGCTTCAATACTGCTCTACAAAGATTAAATTAATAAAATCTAGTTGGTCCCAACGTTACGAACATCACACTGCCATCGATGCCAGGTGAACCTTCACTCAATACCGAGTCGGATCTCTACTATCTTGCAAACAAGGTAGGAATACTCTGCAAATAAAATCGAAAAGCTTTTAGAGACCGCTAGAATAGTCGCTGATTGCGTATTCCAAATTTGCTCAACAAGTCCTACAGCAGCGTATGCAACGTAAGAAGATCAGTAATAACGATACTATGAGATTAAAAGCCGCAGCTGATTTCCTGAATTTCAACCGACCATCATTATAAAGCCCTTTTTTCTGGATTCGACGATGCTGCCACCAAGCAGCCAAACAAGCTGCCAGAGATGTTCGGAAGCTCTATAACCAAGGGAAGATCCTAGGCTTTTCCTAAAACGGAGAAAGGTCAAAAGGACTTTCTATCATCACATCGATGGAATTCTGGAAAAACTCGATACTCACTTTTCCTTCATCGATTTTAAAGCCGCCAATGACAGCTTTTATAGAAATAAGTTACACAAAGCAAAAGCTGGTTGTTTGGGATAACAATGCTGATATGGTAAGAACCTTATCGATACCTTTGTTACCAAGGAGGACGTGGAAAACATGCCGAGTCAATGCAACAATTTTTGCTTGAAAATTACTTGCTTGAACTGACGATATTGTCACGGACGCAGAAATAGGTGGAATCAGCTTAGAGTTCACCAAAATATAGCTAGGACGGACGCTATTAATAAGAAAGAACATCGGCTACTCGTCTCGGCTCGAACTCGGCTTTGCTATTACTTTTAAAACCGGGACCTCATAAAATTCCTATCAGAGGAAAACACTGATGTTGTTACTTGGGGTGAAGATACCAAAGGTATAATAAAAGTCTTTCCTGAACAACTAAGCAGACTTATTATGAGAAACATACCAATCCAGTGAGAGCATACAGCAACTACTTTCTCACACTTGGTCAGAAGTTTGCTTGTATTGCCCGATAAATGCAATCTCAGTATCGTTTTAGCAATCCACAAAAACAGAGACCCTCTTCAACTGCGACAACTTTAGAGTTATAAGTCTCACCAACATTGCGTATAAGATTTTATCTACTACACTGTGTGAATGTCTGAAAGCCTTCACTGAGAACCCGATTGGTCCATGTCAGTGCTGTTTCAGAACAGGAAAGTTCACAATCTTCACTCTCCTGCAGATCCTGAAAAAAACTCAACACGTCCAAATTGATGCCCACCATCTTTTCATCGATTTGAACGCCGCATTTGACAACGTTTGTACAGAGGAGCCATATATTGTCATGTCTATTTCTGGTATCCCTGCCATACTAGTCCGTCTGTACAGAGTGACTACGAATAACGATCGCTGCTTCCTTGAGGTCGGTATCGGCTTAACAGAGATCTTCGATGTTAAAACGAGTTTTAGACAGGATAACGCACTGTAATGTGGCTTCTTCAATATCATACTTGAAGGAATTGTGCTGAACTCACAAGAGAGCACCGGAGGCGCAAGTTTTTAGTAGTCTTAGAGCTACTAGCGAACGCAGATAATATTGACATAATCAGCAGCGGCCTGTCACCAGTGGGTTTACAAGTATTGAAACGGAACTGGGTTTAGCGACAAATAAGGGCAAAACCGAGAATGTGCTGTCAACAAGAACACACAACATCGGTGAATTGGACAGAAAGTCACAGTCGGCAGCCATAATCTCGAGGTAGTATGGGACTTTGTCTACCTTAGCTCCGCTATCAGTTCCACCAACAACACCTCAGTAGAAATAAAACGAGGAATCGCTCTTGCTAATCGCTGTTTCTTTGAGCTAAGAAGGCAATGGAGTAGTAAGGCTCTATCCTGAACAACTAATGAAACTCTATATATGACCTTAATGATTCCAGTCCTACTTTATGGCGCTGAAGCATACTTTATAACTCTATCGAAAGCAGATGAAGATATCCTCGGTCGTTTCGAGAGAAAAATTCTTCATAAGATATTCGATCCCACTTGCTTTGAATGGCTTTGGAAGCATGACATCGATCTGGTCAGAAAACTGCGCATCAGTCGCTTGAAATGGCCAGAACATGTGGAGCCATTGACCAGGCCCGCAGAGCCTTCAAATCTAACATGGAGGGATAACGTAGTAAAGGGTGACCCCACCTTAGGTGGTGCGCACATGTTGACCTCAACCAACTTGAAGAAGGCAACTGAAGGCAGTTAGCTAAAGATTGGGCTAATTGAATAGGCTTATTAATTGAGGCCAATGTTCACCCGGGCCGTAGCGCCACTTAAGTAAGTAAGTACGTCAATCCAGTCTAACTCAATGGAGTTGAATCGTGAAGTGAACAAAAAGTGGATGAAATATCGATTTAACTGATAGAACGAGAATCCACGACAGGGTGTACAATATCCGAAAATAATTGTGCTTTGGACGTCTAAATGTGGCACATCCGTTCTATTTTTATGATTATTAAGCCTAGAATTCAACGCGCTTCGATTTGTGGGTGACCGTGGCTTAAGTGGTAGTGGACTGGCTTCCAAATCGGAAGGTCCGGTGTTCGAATCCCAGTCTCGCCCGAAAGACATATCATATCCATTTCTTCAGTTAACGAAAATCAAGTAAGATAAGTAGTTGACTAGAAATCAACACCAAGCCAACTTCCGCTAAGAATTTAGTCTCCCCATTAAATGTTGGATGTCACCCATGGAGCGAAATAACCACTGAGCCCAAACATCTTTGTTTCTCTCTCTATCCCATTTTCCAAAAAACTTAACACATGCTGAGGCATTATAAGTGTATTCATACTCACTTGAGTGTTAAGTTCTTTAAAAAAAAAAAAAAAAAAAAACAGCAAAAGGCCCAAATTAGTAGAAAATGATTTAATCTAAGCTTTCGCGCACAAATCCAAAGTGACCTTAACTAACTCGGAGTACCCATCTGACCACAGTGAGTTTAGGTCCGGCTAACTTGAAAGATTTGCTACTCGTATTTGAGCTCCAAACTCACGCCGATTAAGAATGCAAGTAAGTAAGCTCCTGTGAACAAAAAAATATCTGCATGATCAGCATGTAGGTCATGTTTAATTGTTCAATAAGAATCACTTAGGCCTATTACTGTCTTATTTTGATGGCACCATTTCATGTTGGAGTTCGCAAATCCATTCAACCCATAGAACAAACTGCTCTTTATGACAAATTCTAAGCTACGAGTAGTACCAATGCAAGCGTTCCTAAGATCTCTTAGGATGATCCTATGTAGTTCCCTAAGCAGGAATTTCTAATAACGTCGAAAGCAAGTCATGTGGAAAGAAATTTGTGTCTTTTTCCTCTTCCGTAGTTCTGGCAGATCCCATTGGCTTGATATGCCGTATGCCAAAAACATTTTGACATTGATGACTTACAGATTGCAGTACCTGTTCAGGACATTTTTTTTTCTATTTTTGTTTCACTACCCCAAACAACAGAACCATTTGGCATTGGTTTTGGTTACATAGGGTTGAATGGTTGACATATGACATCCAGGGCAGAACTATTTTCAAGCGTATACTGCTTTTGGAAAGGACATCTCTCCTGTATGTATATCAGCCATATAATTCCGTGGGATAGCTTAGTGACCAGAGACACACCATTGGCCAAATTAGCCCATATTTTGGCCGGATATGCAGTGGAATGTTTGGTAAGGCTAAAAGATATTCAACTGTCAAGACCTTCAGGTAAAATATCATTACCTACGGCCTTCTGAGTTTTCGGATCATTAATGAAAATTGGAAGAGACTTCTTCCAAAATAAACAGTGTAGCCACCATCCTTTGTAAAGGATTGTGTATTTGTTCCAAATGCTTAACAATGCCTGGCGGGAAACAAAATCTATAGACTGGCCTGACTTGCGTTTTGATTATTCTATTGGTGGATACTATTTAGACTTAGTGCCGCCAACAAGACTTGAGTGCATTCGATCATCCGTTATACAGATAGTAGCTAGTACAGCCTTCTGGTATACAACATAACAATTTTGTATTTAAATTTATTCTAGGTGGAGTGCACATGTCAATGTCAAATTTAAGTTTGGAATTCGATCTCGTACATATGACCACCGCAAGCACGGTTGCAGCGATCGACTCTTTGGAGCCAATTTTCTGACACTCTCCACACATATCGGCCGGAACGTTCGCAAATTCGGAAATTATATTGTTCCTGAGCTCCTTTAACGTTGCTGGCTTATTGGCATAAACCAACAACTTAGTGTAACCCCATAAAAGAAAATCCAACGACCTGACCATTTCTCGAGATTACACGATTATCGAACCATTTGTAGCACCGTTTTGTCGGAACCACATAATATCACTGATGTCAAGTCCATTCAATTCTGGCCAAAAATAGTCAACATGGCGTGATAGCGAATTCCATTGACCGTAACTTGGCGATCATTTTCATCGACGAAAAAATACGGTCCAATCACACCTACAATGGAGTCTCTTGAAGCACATGTGGGGTTGTTGCTGTCCAATAACGCATATTTTGCTTATTGACTTTGTCAATAAAGATGAGCTTCATCGCTGAAGAGAATTTTTCGATGAAATTTAGGATTCTCTTCAAACTTTTGAAGAGTCGATTCGGAGAAGTTTCGGCGCTTCAAATGATTAAGAAGTTTCAGTTCTTAAATTATTTTAATCTTGTAAGAGTGTAGGCTAAGATCTTTACGTAAAATTCGCCACAATGTGGACTGAGAGCTTCCCAATTCCTGTGAACGGCATGGAATCGACTGATTTGGCTTATTTTGAACTGAAGCACTAACGGCTGCGACATTTTCGAATTTCGACCACTGCGTTGTCTCACTGGTACAGAAGCATTCAATAGGGAATATATTGCCACGAATTTATCCATTATAGCACGCACAGCCTGTTTGGAGGGGCGATTATTACGAACAAAAATTGGAGCAAGGGCTCTTAAGTTTGCAACCACCGATTTACGAATTCGGTTGTAATTTTTAATAATTTCGTTGCACGTTTATGAACTTCACCATGATAAAAACTACTAGAGCAAAAATAGAGCAAATTGAATGAAATCAAAATATTCACGCAAATACTTGCCAGTCACTACTACCTTCATATATATCTGGCCTCTATCTCTATACCTCATATTATAAATTCTTACTAAGAGGGCGGTGTAGCGTGGGAATATCTCTTTTTTCCGACTTTACTTCCACATCCTTAGAAACATGATGCTTAAGGACCATCGAATTTTTCAAATAACGTCGTGTTAAAAATTATGACAAGCCTATCGAAATCTCTCTAATGTACACCGGATATTGCAGAGATAGTTGTACAGATATATAGTATACCCCAAACTACTGGTCGTATCTAGAAAATTGTATGCAGAAACTGAAAGTATCTTACTTGAGCTATGAGTTTTCAAGCACTTATTGTCAATTTTATGTCCGGGAAGTAAATCACTATAATGTGGGCTCAGGTGGGAAGGTTCAATCATACTTTAAACTGGCCACACACAGATCTTGTCAACGAAATTCAAATTCAACTCTGATGGCTAGGCTACATGTGTCATTGACCACTTTTCTTCATCCTAGAGCGGAATGTAGAAAAGGAAGAAGCCACCTTATGGTTAGTTCTAATACGATACACAAACCACATTGATTTTCTATCAGCTAGCAATGGATCGAGGCAACTTAAGAAGATGCTGCTTTTGTCCACAACTGTAAAGAAGAAAGACCATTAGAGGAAGACCATGACTGCAATATTATCTGATAGAAATCTAAGAGAGACACTACCAGCGAAGGTAAATAGATTTTAAGTATAAACACATTTGTATATGGTGACTTTTAATGGAAGAAAATGAATGTAAATTCACTCACCACTATCACAACCAGTAGCTAAGTAAAAATCTGTCCCTTTAACAAATTGCCAAAACTATCCCCACTTATACTCGTAGACTTCTGACACCATTGCCTTGGAATGTCAATTTCAAATCGAGTAAAACCATAAATCTGTGTTACAAAGACTTTGTACATTTCATAAATTGGCTTATGACAATCGAATATCTTGTCAAATCATTTGTTTTTTCTTTTTTTTTTTTTCTTTTTTTAACAAATTTAATTCGCTTAATTCCCTTCCAAAACACAACATCGGGGCGATGACGACTGATGACGATGGGAAATAAACTATCTGTAAACATGTATCGACACTTTTGTCACCATTCATTTGAAATATCTAAAATCCTTAATTTATTTTATTCCATATTTCAATTTTCATTTACGACTCGATAAATACTCTTCTACTTAGTTGGGATTCGACGATCGCTTGTAGTCGTAGTAGTGGTAGTCGTAGCCAAAGTCTATACTTGTACCTAAGAGCGATAATACCAAATCGCATTGACCCATTACAATTAATTTCGATGAATCCCCCAAGCCCCAAAGTCCCAAAGCCGATACTGTGGCATTGTATTCGTATGCCTTGCCATTGCCACCGTCCTTTAGCTGATTCTCCGCTCCCCGGCTGCCTAATCTAATCGGCGCGTACAGCTTAAGATATCAACATGCCAATAGCCAATGTTGACTAGTTGTTGTTGTTGTTAACTAAGCCGCGTTATAGATATCGAAATTTTGTATCTACTAGATACACAAATGTACAAATTGTCTACATGACAAATGTTAGTTAGATACTTTGTCTTTTTTCTTTTTTTTTTTTTGTATTTGTTGACCAAAAATCCAACACCAACAACACCTTGTAGTAGGGTTTTTGTTTCTGATTCGGAATCGAAATCGGAATCTGCTTAAATTTTGGGGAAAACCATTTCGATTTTGGAATATCTAGATACATACCAACACCTAGACCTAATCGGGTGAATTGTTATGATATATTTTATTAGAAAGAGAAGGCGCATTTGGTTTCAATCGATGTTTGAAAAGTGTTCGTACATTCACTGTTGCTTTGGATTGTATCTAAAAGCGCGTGCTTTGTGTAAATTAAATAATTTATCTTTATCTTTATTCTGACTTTAGGTCGCTTCAAATATAGGGTGATATATGATGTGGGTGAGGAGGAGCAGTACATACTCGTGGTTCGAGTGTAGTAAAAGCGACAATTATGAGTCCGTTGAACGGAGTCGACTGGGTTTGGGCCGCAGTGGTTATCTCTTAATCCAGTTCCGCTTTTTGTTGGTTTTGTTTTTGTTAGAAAAAAAAATTATAGTGAAATGTGTATGAGTATGATTACACATAGATACAGATATTTGGTTTGGGTGCCAGTGTGTGTATGGGGTTTTGTGTTTGTTTCTTTGAAATGTGATTAAGCGCCTAATGTCAACAGATATTAATTATTACGAGTAAGTACGCAAGCGATTGTAAATTGTTTATCAGAATTTTTCCTTCTTTTTTCTCTCTCTCTTTAGAGTTTTGGATTTCTACTTTTTGTGGATTTTTTTTTTTTTTTTGTGTTCTTGCTTTGATTTTCTGTTGCCGAGATGAATTTAGGTGACGCGAATATAGTGATTCATGATCCATAGTAAAAGTTGGGGTACTATGGAAGCAGACTTATGAGTTATTGTGCGGTAAATGTCTCATAGGTATAGCTTACACTGGCTTCCGTAGGCGCCCAATTTCTCTGGGAAGCCCCTGTATTCATATATTTTTGCATTTTTGTACCAATATCACTGATAGTACTACGAGTAACATGATCAATATCAAGATCTAATTAAGAGTTAAAATCGAGTGAAACTCATAGGCAAAAGAAAATTGGCCGGCAAGTATCGTGAGTTTCACATTAAAAGTTTCAAATTAAAAAGATTTGTAATTAAAGGAAACCATATATTCAAACCGTCAATTCAATTTCCTGATTTAATCGCTTAAATCTCATTACCAAGGATTTGTCCAGAGCAATTTAGGGACAAAGCGAACTCGACGGAGTGTAAGCAGTCTACCTTTCGTAGTGGCCATAGCACTTACAATCAGCTATTCATTTCAAATTTCTACAGAAATACCGTCAAACTGATACATTTTCTATCGACGCAGGATTGCAATAGATAATGCTAGAGCAAAAGTGACTCGAACAAGCTAGCAGCAATGGTGAGTCGAATCAAGCGAAAGTAGAAATGAACATTTTGGAAACATCCATGTTTTACATTTTCAAAGAAGAATTGGTAGGTACAAAAGGCACTTACTCAAAGTCGCATTGAAGCAAAAACGTAAGCAAAAATTAAAAGGTCTGCCCACCCGGTATACGAAAAACCCCACCGACGAGTCTTTTAATAAGCCAAGTGATGGAGTATATGTGTGGTCATTCAGAGAGAAACTCAGAACTCATTCCGGGGGTCGAGTTCGGACACCATTCCGCATCAGCAATATGGCGTGGTTGGGAGTCGCCAATGATTGACTTACTGACTTTAATTTTTCTGAGCAGGAAGCCAAAACTTGGGCGAAAGTTAATCAAACAACTTGTTTGAAAGACGTTGTTAGAGGTCTCAGAACCAAGAAATCTTCCCCAACAGGGTATACCCATTCCAACAAGATTCTGGTCCAGCTCACGAAGGGAAAATCACTTTGCGGTAAAACAAAATCAGAGTTCCATACTAGATATCATTGGATGATTGTTCAGCTTGCAATTCAGACCTTATACCCGCAGGGTCAGAAGCTACGGTTTGCTGAAGAGGCCATGACCTGCTCTACTCGACAACTAAATTTGCGTCGAAACTTTCTCTGAGTTGTGAAAAATTTCCCATGAATTTGGAGTGTGCTCTGAAGCTTACTAACAACCAATTTCCATTAAATGGGACGTAAATAACCTGGAATTCATAAACAGCCCGGTCAGGTATACTAAGACGGATATGAATCACATAAGCATGCAGCGTAAAAACCACAGCATAGCAATCCCATTAGCACTCCAATGAACTTATAAGGGGAAGCTAAAATAAGGCTCACACCGAAGAGCAATAAACTATCCAAACTAAGACCAGTCAATTCTTTCAAAAGAGGAGGAAGCCGACTGGTCCGACTCATCTAAAGCGAAAAGTCATCGCCATAGATTTTTCTAACAAAGCTAAGTATTTGGATGCCATCCTGGATAAAAAAAACTTCTTTGGACTAAACATGCCACGTCGATAAACCTTTCGGCAAAATATCGGGTTTGTCACCGAGGACTTCTCCTTAGATCTTCACGGCTAAGATAAGACTAACTATATCCTTTGCATTGGTTGCTTAGTGAAACGACCTTTCACGTAAATACGTCAACTGCAACTGTCGACTGCACTGGGGCTTTTCCTATATAATGCATGGCTTTACAATAGACACACTGATGAATCTTTCTTCTCCTTAAAGCCATATTCTGTTTACAAAAAAGTGGAGTAGAGTTTTCTTAATTCGTTTGAATCAGTGGAATGACATCAGACTCCTATTGTTGTGAAATACGAAATCGACATTCCGTGTGGTCAGCAATGATCACGGCCAAAATCAGATTCAAGAAGGGAACGTGGTCGGCGCTTTGCGGATAGCTTCAAAACTGATCTAAGATGCGGCGCTTATGTCACTTTGGAGGACGAAAACCTTAGATTTCGCTGCTCATCAGGAAAACTTAGTCAGTGAGTCTTCCATTTGGAGATATAAATAATTTCGATGGCAATAGCCTATATGGTAGAATGAAGAATCGGTGGAGACGTCAAATTATTTCCATTTGAAGTAACATCTAAGCTGCATCTAAGGTCCGCCTCACTACTTCAAAGCTGGTTCGAGAATGCAAGGCTTCTCTGAATTTATTGAGATGAAGTTGGTTGACAAGGCTCAGGGAAGAGTTTCTCAGGACTCGAACCTTTGTTAAGACTACCTGCGTCTCGGTTTGGGCATCCATTGACATTTGGATTTTGTGTAAACATAACTGCAGATGGCATGACTGCCCAGGATGCCAGCAGACCAAATGAATGCTTCCCAACATTTCTAAAACGTCGGCGCTGTTCCTCAGTGAAAAAAACTAAACTGCTTACTGTCATCGTAGCAGGGAACTGCGCTTTTGCTAAACACCAAAGTAGGTTAGACATTAATTGCGCAGCATCTTGTGACGTTGGCTCTGAGAGCGATAAGCATGATAACCACACAGTACGGAGTACTTCCTTTGAGAGTGCCTGGTGCTCGCACTGATTCTGGATGCTGGCACTGTTGGCAATTTATAAACTCAAAAATTTATAGTATTATAAAGTATACGGTATAGGGATGCGTATGGAATAGCATATCCGGTAAATGGATTCCACGACTTTGCCGGCACATATGCACTCTTTTGTCGAAATTTTCTACGACATTTTGCATAAATGTGGCTGAATTTCGTTGATAGAGCGCTCAAGGCGTGATGTGTCATACGCTCGTTGGCAGAAATCTTAGACTTCAAAAAGCCCCAAAGAATAAAAGTCAAACGGCGTTAAACCGCATGATCTGGGGCCAATTCTGTTTACCAAAACGGGAAATTACACGACCAGGAAATGACTCATGCCATAATTAAATCCTTTGATGGGCTGTATGGCATGTGGCTCCGTCTTATTAAAACCACATATCGTGCAATTTATTCACAAAAAACTGGATTATTATGTGGAGATAGCGAGCGCCATTCAATGTTATTGCCTGACCAGCCGCATTTTTAAAGAAGAGTGTCCCAATGGTACCTCCAGCTCAAATTCCTCACCAAACAGTGACAGGTTGTGGATGCATTTGTTTCTCATAGAACAACTCCAAATTCGATACTTTTGACGATTGACAAAGTCATTAAGATGAAAATGAGCCCACTCGCTGAAGATGACTTTGTTTGGAAAATTAGCATCCATTTTTTGTTGTTCTATAAGCTATTAAACCAACTCTTTGTGCGTGGTTAGTAGGCTTAGGCTTCACTTCTTGAGTCAATTACACCTTGTAGGCATGAAGATGAAAATCTTTCGTGAAAATACGCTGTGGAGAGCTTCTCGAAATGACCACGGTGCCGAATTGATTTTCCCGGACTTTCAGCAACACTCTCACGAACTGCTTCGATGTTCAAATGCGGCCAGAGTGTCTAAAATCACTAACTGATCCAACTTCCCTAATTTTTTAAATTAATCTCTTCAGAGTTGATGAAGTTAATTCACTATTCGAACCATGTACAAAAATTGCGAAGTGTAGCTGCCGATCCTTCATTATTTTTAAAATATTGTTCATTAATGAAAACGCGTTCTTCTCACCTGTAGCGCTCCATTTTTAATGACGATGAACTGTCAGCTATCATGTTTCCATTTTTTTTTTCGTTGGCAACATTTTACTGCACAAATTGCGCAAAATTCAAATTTTGGAATACGTACCCTTTATGACCAGGTTTACAGCCCGAGATACTCGAAATAGGTTAACGCATCGAGAAGAGTTCAAAAACATCTTGAAGTATGAGCATTTACATTTACTATCACTGCACAGCCGCTTTATTTAGGGTACATCTTATTTGAGAGCCAGGGCGTAGCTGTAACAATGCCAAAGAAGTATAGGACATTGACGTACGAGTATGTATTGACAAGAAGAGATTAGGAATGTTCTTTTCAGCACTAGGAAAAGCAGTACCAAATATTAGGTCAGGGTAGATGCCATGCAAGTAAGTCAGCACTTCTCAAAAAATAAAGAAACAACTCCTGCAACAGAGTAGAAGTCATATGAATCTAGTGACAAAATGCATCTCCTGAGAATGGGAATAGCGCAAGATGATACATCTAGACTGTACATTCAAGAAATAGAAACAGCAAACGTCCTAGGCAGGTCATAAGATTGCCGTCAGCGCACCCAAAATAACTCGCCAAAATCGGAATCTCGTTGCAAAACTTAAGGACTCGTCTGATTCGCAGTGATAGGCGACATGCAGCTACCTCAACCAAACAAGATTCAGTAATCTGCAGAAAGGTTTGAGTGGAGTACACAATAGAAGGCATGTATGTGCGAGTATGTTCGTACAGATATAGGATCCTATAATATATATATACCATATGTACACATGCCTCCGCAAATACAGAAAGGTCTTGCAGAAAACTTAGTCCGGACACTTCGTTCGTTGTTGGCAAATTGGAAACGGTCTCCTATGCTCTTTCATTCGAACCATGTTTTTGAGACATCTCAATTCGTGCATTTCGTAATGAGTTAGATTTATCTTGATTCCTATGTAAGATCAGGATAGGAACAGCTCGAGCGTATGGAAGAACAAAATAAGCTAAGCTGAACTATCTTTGTTTCAACAGTCGGTTGGTGAAGCAATACGTTTGAGAGTATTTCCCATATAATCGATGTTAGACGACATCGCTGGTCATCAAATCTACAAAACTACGTAAGTCTATTCATTCCTCATTACCAATAGATGACTTTTTCATATTCCGCACAATCCGGGTATTTTTCTAGCACCTGTTAGATACATCATCTTTTCAGCACACTCTCGATCATTGTAAAAGGCGTAACCCATTCAATTGTCGGTCTAGTTGCTAAGGTTTTCTCAGTTTTGAGGAACATATTATTGTACTATACTTTGTGGCATTCAGATCGCTAATGGGGGTATGACCTGCGTTTATTTTGTAAGAAATTACTTCTACGAATTTTGTATCTATCAGATTCAGTTTCAATGATATGACAAGAATTCGAGTAAGCCGTAAATTGGTTGCTAAAAATTGATTTCTTCCCGCTAGGTGCTTTTGTGGAGATTTCCAAGGTGTTCGCATAATTCCGAGCAAAACAGCTTCCACGGTATTAACTCGCCCCCCGCGACATTATCACTAAAAGAGTTTTTTTTTTTTCAAATTCCGATTTGACCTCACTAAGGCTATTATGATGAGCCATCTCCTGGCACAATTTGTTGTATTTTTTTTTTTGAGGGATTAAATTTTCAAATATTTTTTTCAGTGAAAAGTATCTCATTCGAATTTAGATCTTTTAATGAGCCACCTACCATCGGATTCGGAGTGATGATGGTAGAAAATAAAGAATTACTCTCGTTAGATACTCATACTCTCCCAATGTGTTTCGGTGTTATTGTGGAGATTTTGTGGAAATTTTTGCTTAACTCTAGTGCGCATCAATTATCGCCGATCGATTTGCTAAAATTCCCAGAATTGACTGACAACGGACACGACGCGACGTGGTGAAAGCTCTTTCACCAGAAAGATATTCCTTGGTAACAGAGAGAGAATAATACATGGTTACCAATATATTTTTTTTTTATTTCCATTGCATCCAATTCTGTGTATAACCATGCGAGCATCTAAAGCAGGTGATCGGATTATGGGTAATATAAGTGAGTAATGACAATTAATGATCGTGTAGAATTGGTGCGATCACGTTTAAAATTTCATCTAGAGAATATCGTATGAAGATACCGAACCGGAAGTACTGAGAATTGTCACTGTATCCCAAATCCCAGCTTCAATCACTGGCAAGCCGAAGGGAACCCTTGAAACCCCTAGAAATCAGAAGAATCAAGAAAATTAAAAAAAAAAACTAAAAGAAACAAAAACGATACATTGACTCTGGGTATGTGGTGGGATCGATCGTGCCGATCTTTGGTGGCAAAGGGATTAAATTGTGGTAGAAAAGTTCGCACATTAACTATGCGATTTGTGTATGAGCGGGTGTAGCTGTGTAAGTGGGCCTCTCCCTGTGTATTGGATGGAGTTTAATCCCAGATTTAACTTACCCTCCACCGCAACCGGATGGAAGTGATCTCTCTTTGCAGGATCAGATACTTTTTTTTTTTTTTTTTTTCGAAAACAAAACCGAGTATCTCTTGTATCTGTAGCGGCGTGTGATGCTTTGGAATCCCCCTCATTCGGAGCCCACCCTTTTGTTGGGTTAATCTGATCATGTGGCTATTTTGTATACTGTAAAGGAGCGCTGACCAACTGGTCTGTAGTATCCGTTCGACTGTGTTGTGCTGGTGATGCTGCGGATGCTAAGACATAAGCCGGATTTAAGTTAAGCAGATCAGCGTCGCGTTGGAAGGTTCTCAGTGATTTTACATTATTCGCTTGATTATTATTTTTTCCTTCGCCACTCTTTGTTTGTGCAAAGAGTATAAGATTTCGGTTATGAATGTGACTCCTTCCCTCTGCTGGATTGCGTTCTCTCATTAATGCGATGGCGCGCGTAGTCACACTATGGTGGGCAGGCAAACGAAACGCGTAAACGATCATGCGAATGTGTTTGTGGAAATTGGCTTATTATTATGAGTAATGGAGTTAATCCGTTTAAATCGCGGTTACACTTTTTAAAAATTCGTTAAGTTACTTTGGTTTGGTTTTTGCTTTGGTTTGATTCGGTTTTCTCCTTCAGAGTCTTAGTCAAGTCCAAAACAACTAACTACCTTTGGGGTGAGGCAATGAGATCTTTTTAATCCCATGCACGAAGTGTGCAAATATCGAGGTAACGATAGTGGTTCAGGGGTTTCGATTGGTATTTTCGTATGGAACTTTGGATCAGTTGATGAGTCAAGTAGTCTGAGAAAGGCGAGGATAATCATTTTAAAAGTTCTGTGTTCGTTGGAGAAAGTCTTAAAGGAAATTACCTTATTGGGATCAATCTTTAGTAACATTTTAAATTGAATCTGGACAAAAACACTTTTGAAATCTGTGGTCCTTTAGAAATCTGTAGTATCACTTATCAGCGAACCTTTTCACATCGCGTCGTTGATTCTTTCCATGAACTTGAATTTGTCAATTATTCCTTCCTCCTCGTAAGAGGAAACTAAATTCAGGGTCGTCACGGGAATTAACGGGAATTAAAAAGGCAGAAGTAGCAAGTCTGAAACTAAAAGCGGGCAAGACGAAATATATGCTGTCGTCAAAGAAAAAAGGCGGATTTAGTTTTTACTCCACAAATGACACCTTGGTGGAGATCTGACGCAAACTGACAGCTGCTATTTTAGTTCGACGAAACAATTTGATTTCAAAGCTGACAACTTAAAAGCTACGATGATTTTCTACTAGCGCTCCCTCGTCATGATATTCGTATCATGGGCTGCACCCTCAAAGCCAGCTTCTATTTAAAAAGAAGTGGTCTTTGGTACAACACGTACTGGAGCTTTCATGACCTTACGCGCGGGTTGTCTTTTGACTCTGGTCTTATGGGCATGCCATCTGACACAATGACATAAGACCCCCTACTGTAGAAATCGACTTTGCCTGTGCGCAAGACTGGTTTCAGCCAAAATCTGAGCCAGGAAAGGAATGTATTCAGGTCTTCACGGATGACTCCAACACCGATATAGGATGCTGCGCTGGTGTTTTTCTAGAGGATGACAACGTTAGATTTCATTCCTCGTTAGGAAAACTTCCAGAGATACATATACGTAATCCTAATGGCAACAAACTGAAAAACCGGTGGAAGAGGCGAAGCATTTGCATCTGTAACGACAGCCAAGCTGCGTTTAGAGCGTTATTGAAACCTCTCACAACTTCCAAGTTAGTTCGAGAATGCAAAACCATATCATTGAGCGCAGTCGGAAGGCTGAATTCACTGAGTCTTGTCCGGATCCCAGGTTACAAAGGGATCACGGCAAATGAAATTGCAGATGAACTTGCCAGCCAAGGCTCAGAGGAGAGCTCTTCAGGACCTGAACCCACATTGGGTCTGCTTGCGTGCCCTGTTAAGGCTTTTATTGACAGTTTGGTTTCACATAAGCACAATTGCAGATAATATGACTCCCAACGTCTGTTAGAAGTCAGTGGCCTTTCTGCTTTACCTCAGCAGGAAAGACTGCAGGTTGCTTATGAGGTACTACACTTTTGCTAAGCACTTAAATGTGCTGGGCATAAGAGTGATACAATATTCTGCGACGCTTGCTGTGAAAGTGATGATGACACTGCGGAGCACTATCTCTGTGAATGCTCGACTGGGGCTCGCATTAAGCTGGAGGTTACTCGGCGTTGACGCGGTGGGTGCTGGTACTGTAGGCACTTTACCGTTGAAACGCTTACTCATTTTTCTTTGAAAAACTGAAAGACTTCATAAGAAGGAACTTACAAAGACTACAATACCCTTGTCCTTTGTCCAAGGGCTATACTCCTACAGAAAAAAAAATCCCAGATTTTCCCATTTCGACTCTACACAGACAAGTGTTAAATGGAGAATAGAAAGACGGAGCTCCTATTGTAAACTTCGTGGAATTCTAGGTCTTGTATGCGAGAAGGTCGAATGGAGGAGAAGACACAACTAATGTGGATGTGGTACAAAAAGTTAAAACACGAAGATTACATCGGCTTCACTATATCAAGCAAACAAACTTCCAAGTAAAAGAGTTCTAGAACTGCAATGATCAAGCGATCGTAGATAGCAGCGAACTTGGTGTGACAAATTGGAAATGGTTCTCATCCCAGCTACTTCTGTCTGGCTAAGATTTAGCCCCAGCCTAATACTCTCGTACTTGATCTTACGTTAAAGTTCCAGGTCTATGGCTTGCATGCAAAATTTTTGGGTTGGTCCTGAATTCGAATGACAAACAATGGCCAATTTCCGAAAGTTTAAATTCTACATTTGCTTTGCCCTTTTCTAATATGCATGCAAGCTAGGAAAGTTAGCACAAGCTTATATATGTACTAACTCACCTAGGCCAATTGGAACCAGTTTGAGCTTATGATGAACCGTAGGAGACTGCTTACGTCTATATTTTGTAGATCGTTAAGGTCGTTGTAGAAGAAAGCTCCTAAGTGAATTTTTCTTCTCTGGGAGAGAGCTGGACATGTACAGAGTAGGGGGAGGATTGTCTCCTTCTCTTCCTCGTCCACGCAGCTTCTACAGAAATCGTTTGTAAATGCGCCAAGCCTTTTTGCGTTCTTGCCTATGAGGCAGTGTCCAGTGATGACACCTATGATGGCGCTGAGATGTTATTCAGAAGGATCAGACACTTAGAGCGATTCAGACCCAGTTTTGGCCAGATCTGTTTGGTCCCTAGACATGTTGGTCCAACAGTCCACCTAAGGTGTGTTTTTTTATTGGCATCCAGCTTTAATGTTAGTTTACACTTAGCGATTGGAATACCTATGCTACCCTTTTCCGGTTCCCTTTAGAGTGGTTCCAATTTTGGCGAGTTTATCGGCTCTACAATGTCTCTGGAATGTCTCTGTGGTCACCCAAGAGAAGTGAAGGTTGGACTGCTCTGCCAACTTCCATAAGAGATGATCGGCCTTCAAGGGCGATTTTCGAATTTAATGAGACTGACTCCAGGGACTTGATAGCGGCCTAAGTATCCGAAAAGATGCGGACATCTTTTGCAGATACCACGTTTTACTTCAGCCGTGACAGAGCTTCCTTAATCGCCAAAATTTCCGCCTGGAACACGCTACAGTGATTTGGAAGAGACGGAAAGAGAAGCTTAGATTTAGCTTATACGCGAAACACCGCCACCGACTCCGCCATCGGTTTTAGATCCATCTGTGTAGAGATGGATTGACTTGTCCTCCATGAAAGCATATTCCTCCCAGAAGGATCTAGAGAGGAAGCTTTGTCAAACCAAAGTTCAGTATGGTGTAATCGATGTTCTCTGTGATTATTCCTAATGTATTAAGGATGCTGGTGTGGCTAAATGAATTATTTGTCCACTGTTTAGTCGCTTTAAGGCGAATAGCTGCAGTCGCAGCTACTTGCCTGCTGAAGATATCGAAGGCTGTCAAATGAAACAGAATGTCTAATGCCGAAAAGGGGATGGATCGCAATACTCCGCTTATGCATAGGCATGTTATTCTTTGGACTCTGCTTAGTTTAATGCAGTTGACTGCACTTTCTAACACCGTAAGTGAGTATCGGTCTTATGATCGAGATGTATAGCCAGTGGGTTATGCGAGGTTGAAAGCCCCATTTTTTCCCAGTGGCTTTTTTGCAAGAGAATAAAGCTATTGTAGCTTTATTGACTCTTTCTTGAATGTTAGGTTTCCTGTCAAAAATGAGACCCAGATATTTTGCTCTGTCGGAAAATACTAAATTGGTACCATTTATTGGAGGAGGGTCTATAACTGGAATTTTGTATTTCCTGGAAAAGAGGACAAGATCAGTTTTATGGTGGTTTATTCCCAATCCACAGCGATCTGATCAGCGGGTTAATCGAGATTTACTTGAAGGAGTTCTTTAATGGTATTAAGATGGTCTTATCCGCATAGGCAATCACCCTACTACCACCCTGCTACCATCCAGCTTATGTATGTAGCTAAACCCTAAATTCATACAGATTGCGAATATTGCAGCCGGGCGTTTACATTCGCAAACATGCGCGAAGGTGATGGGTACAATTTCATAGTGTAAATTTTCCTGTAAGCCCTGAATCGTTCTTGTCGTTCGTTATTATTGTAAGCCTTTGACTTGAGGTATTTAGACAAAAAAAGTCACATTCTATTAGACACAGCAAGAGAGGAGGCCAGGGAATGTCTCCATAATTCTATACTTGCTAAACTTCTCCATCAAGACTCTAGAACTGTGAAAACTGGCAACATCTTGCGAAAATAGAGTTCTCTTATTGCACCGCGGAAATAGTCATAGTTGTGGGAAAGGTTCCGCACGATGTACTTGTATTGCCGAAACAGTGATTCCTTTTCCAAAGTACAGTACACATTTGATTTCTAAATTCTAGTAGAATTGTTCTCATCGGCTTATGCCGATTCCACGTGAATCTGTCTCGAACCAGAACCAGTTCTGCTGTCGCTACTGACTTTGATGCTCCTGCAGGAGTTCTGTTGACCATGGTCCCTTCTTGTCTAAGCTTTGCATCCATGACCTGAGCACTTGCATATCCGGCTCAGCACCCAAATTTCGAATATTGAACTAATTATGATGAAATCAAGTAAATTTGTCCTCTGATCAGGATCAATATCATTGACAACGTGGATAAAAGCATAGAGAACAGGAAATTTTCATTGTCTGCGGTTTTCAGTTTGAGATCAGAACACGTAACAATTATATATAGGGCAGACATTAAACCAAATTATAAATTGATCATCTTTGGTTAGTTTTGTTGACAAAGCAGCACTCACCTCATCACACAAAAGAACCATCAAAGGCCGCGTTATGGCTAATAAAAGTTGTGGTCCCATTAAAACACCACCTACTTCCAAGCTAAGCGGCTTTCCATCTTTTAATCACACCACAAATTCTCATCCGCCGTAAACAATCGTTTCCGCTAATCTGCAAATCACAATCATCAATTTCCACGGAAATCCAAATCCGATGTGATGTGAAATTTTATAATTTCCAGGTTCAGCCACAAGCCAAATGTCATACCGAAAGCCTCCATGTCAAAAACGTTGACTGCATAGACCGACCAACCGACCAACCGACCAACCGACCAACCGACCAACCGACTAACCGACCGAACGACAGACATAGTGAGCTATGAAGAATCTCAATCCTCCCCCCTAAAGCCCTCCACAACCCTGTCTTTGCCTAAAACTCACATACGGTAATCAAAATAAATTATAATAATCCAATCGGATTTGAATAATTAATTGCAGTGCTTTGTGTGCGTCAGGCGCACATTTTTCAAAAATTCTTTTTTTGAAGGCGAAAAAAAAACGGAGAAAAAAAATCCGTCTTCTCTCATAATTTATACAAAAAACAAGACACGGTAAACAAAGCGTCGAAAAAACACTGACAAGATACAAAGCACAGAGAATACCGTACAAAAACAACAAAGCAGATACACCAAATCAGTTTTTATCTGCTCGTATTTGAAAACTAGCGTGCAGCAAACAGAGTTGATATGAAATTGTAAAATTTTATCACTCCTTAATCTTACTCTCAATTTGGGATTAACTTTTACAACCCCTTATTCAGTTTTTATATGTGTGTACATCACCCCTTCGTTCCACCAACTGAGACAGGTGTACGTTAATAGAAACGTATTTGTCATATCCGTAGTCGTATCTTTGGGAACTACATACGAGTACGAGCCTTTTCATAATGCATTTGCGATTTGCTGTGATTTGCGTTTTGTCACATGATAGACAAATTGGTATCCGCGCCAACCATACCACCTTCGATTTTAGGTGAGAAGGGTAAGTGAAATTGTACTCATATTTACTAATCGACTAGTCAGCAGATTGATTAAATGTAGCTCTGTACGAGTATCTGGGACTGGGATTGTGACTCTGACACTGTTGTTCTGAATGTTTCTGTGTGGAGGGGGTGTTAACTGTGTTGTTTGGCAGGGGCAAGCGCGGAAGAGACGAAGAAAAAAAAAAAAAAAACCTTAATCTGGGATTAAATCTATTTTGAGATTAATTTGAGCTTTTTTTTTTTGCATCACTCTTACCGATTACCCGTGCTCGGGCGAACAGGTATCTTTAACAATTTTTTTGTAGCCAGTTCCTTAGTCTTGTTCTTTATGGTTTGCGGTCATTATAATTTAAGCCGATGAGCTTAGCATGGAGGGATTTGTGGTCAGGTTTCTCATAGGTTTGTTAGTCAGTCACACTGACAAGCTAACAAACAGTGGAGGTGTTAAGTTTTGTTAGATATTAAACACTTCATAGAAAAAGAATTAGCGTTGAGAAATAACCAGATCCGCGAGACGTATGGTATGGTCACAACATCACTCGCTATGCCATTTTAAATATCAGGCTCTTGGCAAATACATAGGAATACAAACATAGGAAAGCAATGGAAGAAGATAGAATGCAGAACGACTAGCTTAATCATCACAGGTGTTTGATTCCTCGTAAAATTGTCTTTTTTGTTTTTTGATTTAATCAAGAATCAAAGGCTAAGGCCCATATAAGCTGATATTCCTCTAGAACAAATCTAATTCCCATGTGCAATAACCCATCCCACATGGATGCTTCAATAATTTTTACACCAAACGGCCTCTGATGTTTTATTTTCTAAGACGAACGGATGCCTATTGTATGTATATTTCCAGCAAAGTATCTAACTGCAAAGCTAGTGCGGTTAAAAACGGCAGCCGTCAAAAATATTAAAAATTAGTTCGCATTCATGGCACATATGAATGTCATGACCAGATCCAAGCTGGAATTACTTGACCATGTTTCACCGTTGTAGAATGAGTGCCTGGGTATTCCAACATATTACTAATTAGTCTGCTGATCTAATGGCCAAAATTGGAGCCAAACGTCAAGACACGGACGCATTCTGTTAAGACAATGTTTTGTTGTCTAAAAAAACTTAAGAAAAAGGACTCGCAGAAGTGATCCAAAGAGTTACGGTGTATCTAATTGCTTTTGGTTTAAAAAGGTTAAAAAAGAAAAACAAAGTTTCACACGTACTTATAAACAATTTCTGAAATTAGATCTTTAGTGCTTCCTAGTTCGCCTCCTAGCTGAGGGCATATTCTGTAGTCTAGTGATATATAAAACCAGCTTCGTAGGTTAGGTTAGGTTAGGTTAGGCAACGGTGGTCGTTGGAAAAACAAAACTATTTAGGCCTATTAACCCACTGTGATGCCACGTGGATCAGTGATCCTCTTGCTCTTGGAACCAATTTAAGCTTCTAACGAAGCGTAGGAGACTATTAACGTTTATATTGTTTAGATCGCTTAAGTCATTGTATGATTCTTCTTTGGAAGAGAACTGGACATGTGCGGGGCAGGTGGAGAATTGTCCCCTCCTCCTCCTCGTTCATGCAGCTTCTGCAAAAGTCGTTTGTAAGAACGCCAAGCCTTTTTGTGTGCTTGCCTATAAGATGCGCTTAGATGCTTCCTATTTCGCTAGGCACTTTGACTCGACAGTCAACCTAAAATTTATATTGATATACCGATGACACATTTTTCAGGTAGGATAGGTCGAGTGGTTCCATTTTTTGGCGAGTTTGTCGGCCCTACAATTCCCTGGAATATGTCTGCGGCCCGGTATTCAACTTTAGATGGTTGTTCAACCACTCTGCCATCTTCCTGAGAGATGATCGCAGTCAAGGGTGGTTTAGAATTCTGTCAGACTGAATCCAGGGATTTAATAGCGGTCTGACTGTCCGAAAAGATGCGGATATCTTTTGCAGGTATCATGTTTTTCTACAACCGGCGCAGAACTTTTTTAATAATCAAAATTTCCGTCTGGAACACGCTACAGTCATTCGGAAGGCGGAAGGGTAGCCACCAACCCCGCTATAAGTCTTGGATCCATCTATGTAGAAATGGATTGACTTGTCGTCCATGAAAACATCTTTTCCCCACAAATATCTATAGGACTTAGTATTGGGTATATAACTTCGTGCGGTTTTTTTTTTTTCAAAATTTGAACGTTTATTTAAGAAAAACATGTACAATAGTACGAGTATCATTTAAAGTATTGCCCATCTGAAGCTATGACTTTTTCCCATCTTTCTGGCAATTTGTGGATCCCATCCCAAAAGAACTGCAACGGCTTGGCAGCCAAGAATGAATCAAGCCAATTTTTGATATTCTGCTCTGATGTGAACCGTATTTCAGTGAGGACGTTCTGCATCGACCGGAACAAATGGTAGTCAGAAGGGGCAAAGTCTGGGATATAAGGCGGGTGGGGTAAGACTTCCCATCCACTGTTTTCCAAATAGTTCTTAACCGGAATAGCAAAGTGTGGCCGAGCGTTGTCATGATGGAAAATTATTGCCTCGTGTCTGGTCGCATATTCCGGGCGTTTTTCGGCCACTGCTCTCTTCAATCGCATTAATTGTGTTCGGTAGTGTTGTCCATTGATGGTTTCACCCGGTTTTAGCAGCTCATAATACAGCACACCCATCTGATCCCACCAAATACAGAGCATTACCTTCGCGCCATGGATATTCGGCTTTGCCGTTGATTTGGCTGGTTGGCCGGGTTTCACATATGATTTTTTGCACTTGTGGTTGTCGTAATGGATTTATTTTTCATCACCAGTAACAATCCGATGCAAAAATGACTTCCTTTTGTGGCGTTCCAGCAGCATTTCGGACATGCAAAATCGCCTTTCGACGTCTCTCGGCTTGAGTTCATGTGGAACCCAATTTCCTTGCTTTTGAATATATCCAGCTGCTTTTAAACGTTTTGAAACGGCTGCTTGAGTGACACCCAAAGATTCTGCGAGCTCTTCTTGTGTTTGGCAACAATCTTCATAGAGTAATGCTTCCAGTTCTTCATCTTCAAACTTTTTTGGCTGCCCAGGACGTTCATCGTCTTCCAAGCCAAAATCACCACTTTTAAATCGTGCAAACCACTTTTGGTACGTTCGCTCAGCTAGCTCATGTTCACCATAAACTTCCACCAAAATCCGATGACTTTCGGCAGCAGTTTTCTTCATATTAAAGTAATGAAGAAGAACTCCCCGGAAAACACTTTTTCAGGCACAAAGTTCAATATATTTGAGTGAAAAAAAATTATTGTTGTTTACGCTTCAAATGAATGACATATACTGAAATGACGTACAATGACAGTAGCTTTCCAACGCATGTTTCAATGGAATAATAACAATGGAATAATACAAGTTACGCCATCTTTTAACAAACCGCACGAATTACCCAATTAGACCCAATAATTTTACTTCAGTTCATTGAAAAAATGTCTTAAAACTAATTTGTATATGATACATTAAGTATCTGAATCTAAGAACTGAAAGATGAGTGAAGATAAGTTGAGATATGAAAGATAGGTTGGAAAAATTTGAAGGATTGTACTTTTAAAATTGGAAGGATTTAAAATATATCTGATTTGTGAAGGTAAAGAGTTCCAAAGCCTAACAGTAGGGATGAAAAATAAAGTGAAGATTTGTGGTAATTATAACGGCAAGGAACTTGGTTGATGGTTCTTACTTATACAAGTAAGATGGACTTTTAGTATTTATAATTGTATGTAAAAGTACACAGTTCCTGGCGTTAATGTATTCTTGCAAAGTGCAACCAATCAAATCCCTAGCGAACACAGAAATATGGTCGCATCTGCGGAGGAGAAAGGAAAGTTTGTGATGTTTGAAACTCAGGTGTGTTTGGTTTCGATATTGACTCTCCAGGGGTGGGAGTCTGAATAGGACGGAGAGATTTTCTTCACTCGGAATGGTGAGGTTGTGAATTTTAACGGTTGTTTTTGTGTTTGAAAACGTCGTTAAAGGCAACTTGCAGTTTATGCAGGGATAAAGAGTCAAGGTTGCTGTAGACCACCTCGGCATATATTATGAGAGGTAAGACTAAGGTCAGTACTAGCTGTCGTGTTTCTCGTGGTGTGAAATAAGCAGTGATCCACAATTTGCGAAGACATCCATAGATACGACCAATGACCACGTTAGTGTGATTATACCCAGACAAAGTACGGTTTACTGTGTAGCCAAGACTAGTAACTGACTCAACAGCATTAATTTTATTGTTATTCATGATAATATCAGGTAAAACACTGAAGTTAAAATTATTTTTTCAGATGGGAATTACTTGGGATTTTGATAGATTTAGTAGTAACCCATTAGCTATTGACCAAGTCTAAATATGTTTCAACTCCTCGTTAATGAGGAAAATTAGTTCATTTAAATTGCTGTTTGATTTCTTTTAAAACTGAAGAACAAGCATTGGAAACAACTCTTTTCGATCGGCCGAAAACAAAACTGTACATCATTTTAACTGCCCTTTCGTTGAAACCAAAGTTATTCCTGAGCTTCCAACTCAGGATTTTATGTTTCACATTATCAAAAGTCTTCGAAAAGTCTAGCAAACAAAGCAAGGAAACATTACCCCTGTCGTAGTCATGCCTTATTCCTTCCAATAAATTAACCATAGCTGTGAAACAACTATGGTTAGCCCTGAAACCGGATTGTTTAGCATACAGCAACTTGATGAGTGATAAGTGCTTTATTATTTGCTTAGCCATAACTTTCTCAAATGCCTTTGACAGACAAGGTAGAATGCTAACTGGTCTAAAATCCTTGCACAAAAGTCTTTGTGATTTGGTGTAGCAGTCGATGTTAGCATGATCAAATAGTTTATTTGTTCACTGTGTAGTCGCTTTAAGGCGAATAGCTGCGTCAGCAGTCACCTGTCTTCTGAAAATATCGAGAGGTCTCAAGTGAAACAGAATATCCAGTGCCGCAACGGGAGTAGTACGCAAGTCCCTACTTTTGCACAGACATACTGCCCTTGTCTAAACTTGCCTATTTATTAAATGATTTCTTTAGATTATGTAACCTCTAGGAAATTGTAAAATTTATTTGTATTATAATTTGGTACGTATCGAATGTACATAGTAAGTGAGGCCCGAGAGCTGAAGCCAATAAGTTATCTGCCCCCCGTCGATCAAGACGTAGTCTTGGCAATAGGTCGAAGGTACTTCGGAAATAGAATCTTTGAACTTTTCGAAACATGCACCAGATTTCGGCAAGGGTTCGCACTATATACGAATAGATAGAGTGACTTGTTCAACCTTCTCAGGCAGTCACAATGACGGAAGGTACTAGTTTCTTCAAATCAGCCCAGCTAATAACATATGCTGACGATGTATTTATATGTGCACATAGATTTCATCGCGTGTTCCCAAAAAATCATGAGCAGATGGGGCGTCTTACATTAAATGAGAGAACAGATCATCTAACCACCAGACACCTAGTTTATGAAGAACCGAACCCCCAGTTCCCAGATTAATCGAAATCAAATGCCAGGCAGCTTGATTTAATAAACTGAAAGTAGCGTGCGCAAGGTCTTGAAGAATGGAAGAGGGCTGTACACAAACCGCGTAAATAAATAAGATGAACCACGACACAGTTCGATTGCGAAGAGCTTAGTTGTTACTCGTATTTAATCTTAGAAGAGAACTGTAAGAAAATTTCGGCCCTTCAGCGACGAGTTGTGATTTGTAGAACAGAACTTAAGAGGTCTTTAAAAGTGATGTAAATATGTCGATTTGAACCATTGAAGAAACGAAAAGACTGCACAACGAACGAATCTAAGATGTTTATTTATATAGGATCCAATTCGTGGTTTGGTTTTGACATCCCTGTTTCAATCACATACAAACTATAAAGACTTACTACAAAAATAGTAATTCTGTTGTCCGTACGTTTCGCACATTACGAGCAGATTATTGTCGACATAATCGTCCATCTGAATGAATTATTGTAAAAAAAAATCGAAGACACTGGCTTTGCTATAGAAGTCTTAAGGCCTATCCATCATCGAAAGACATAGTGAAAGTATTGAAGAAGATCAAAATCTATCAATTTCACGGCGAGCATTATGGCGTATTTTGCGTATGGATTTGCATCTACTCCCTTATAAAGTTAAACTGAATTAAGAATTGAAGCAAGGTGACCAATGCATGCGTAGATCATACGCCGATTGGGTGCTTGAACATCAGCGTTTGGGTGACCAATTTTGACCCAACATTTTCTTCAGCGATGAGGCTCATTTTTCACTCGATGGATACGTTAACAAACAAGATTGTTGCATATAGGAAAGTGAAAATCCACATGTAGCTGTCGACAGACCATTGAACCACAAATGGTAACCGAATTTTGTTGGCCTCAAATCGAAGATATGGATGTCGAAGACGTGTGGTTACAACAAGATGGGGCCACATCTCGCACAATATGAGCCGTTTTGGCTTTATTGCAACAAAAAATTTCTGGACGAGTTATTTCGCGTTTTGGTGATGTAAACTGGCTACCAACCAAGATCGTATGATTTGTCCCCGCTGGATTTCACACGTCAAGTTAGGGACGAGATTTTGCTCGATATGTGTCTAAAAGGTCATCAGGAATTACCTTGTCAAAATCAAGTCTTGCCAGAGCTCCAGTGGAGGACATTTGAATGATCTTTTATTGCATTCATAATGGCAAGATCCAAGCAATATATTGAAATAAAAATTTGATCAAAATCTAAATTATAAATTCGTTTTACTTAAATTAACTTACGGAACCACAACATGGATGACCCTATATACTCGTATGTATGTAGATACGCTCAGTTATACGAGAAGCATCAAATTATTCGGAAACGAACTCTTAGTGAACACTGAGACAGGCTGTATAAGACCTAACAAGGATTTTATGCACATAAAAACAAAGTTCATTGGGTAGATAGGAGTTACTTGCTTTTGATGGCATCTTGGGCGATCCTGAGCCTTAACCAACATAGCCCTCCAGCCAACTCCAACCGTAGCTATTTGCCTCCAGTTACGCACAACAAGCTGGTTGAGAGGTCCGATTCCACCTGCGTGTGCCAAATTAAATAAGGTCTTCCTATTCCTTCGGGTTACAGGATTGATGTCCATGCGCTCTACATATATACGAGGGTAGTCCCAGAAGTACCCGACTTAATAAAGAAAACACCAAAAGATTGGGGAAAAATATTTGTAATTCTCTGCGTAGTCGCACTTTTTCAGCGATACCCTGTTTATAGTGGGAATCATCGAGCTCCTTAAAATAGCTATCAACCGCAGACTCCACCTTTTTACTGTTGGCAAATCTTTTATCACTGAGCCATTTCTTCAAGTTCGGAAATAGAAAATAATTCGAGTTGGCGAATAGGGTGCATGAGGAAGCAATTCGAATTTTAAGTCGTTGATTTTGGCCATCGCGATGACGGATGAGTGAACTGGTGCATTGTCTTAATGAAACAAAACTTTTTTCTTCGCCAAATGCGGCCGTTTCTTCTTGATTTCATTTTTCAAACGTTGCCATAAGTTCGCATAGTTCACGCCTTAGATTGTTTTTCCTTTCTGGAGATAATCAATGAAAATTATTCCACAGACATCCCAAAAAAACTGACTCCATGACCTTGCCTGCAGATCGAACTGTCTTCGCCTTCTTTGGAACAGATTCTCCCCTTTGAGTTCATTGTTTTGACTGTTCCTTCGTCTCGGGTGTGAAGTGCTTGACCCATGTTTCACCCATGGTTATGAATCGACGCAAAAACTCGGCTTTATTGCTGTGAAACTTCGCCAAACACTCGATTGAAACATCCTCACGACACTGTTTTTGTTCCATTATGAGGCACTAATCTGTCGCACAGCTTTTTCATGTCCAATTTTTCAGTCAACATGCGATATACAGTGCCTTTTGAAATGCCTCCCATATCTGCTATTTCACACACTTGTAGACTTTTTTCAACATTTGTGGTGAACTCGTCTTGGCAACTCGTACGGCCTCGCTTAAACTCTGCCACCCAATATTTTATTGTTTTGAACGAAAGAGCAGACTCCCCCAGAGTAGAATCCAGTTCCATTTTGTTGTTGGTTGGATTGAGGCCTTTCAAATGAAAGTATTGTATCACGTAACGATGACCAATTGTTTCCATATTTAAAAATTCATTGAAAGCGTTCACTATTCATGCCTGCCGAACAAATACTAAACAACACAGCGTCGTTAGACTTCAAATTTAAGCTTTATAAAGTTGGTACTTTCTACAATAGTCGTTCTTTTTAAACAACAACCGCCATCTATACGTCAGGTCGGGCACTTCTGGGACTACTCTCGTAATCTAGTCATCATAACCGCTGTGAGGGAAGCAATGACGTACAGACGATAAAATTCTTCCTGATAGCCTATCCTCTACTGTCCACCAGCACAGACCCGTATCTAAAAGGGCTTTCATGCGGTCCTGAGAATGTCTATGTCTCTTCGCCGCACAGCAGAACAGAGATGATGAGGCCCTTGCACAGTGTCTCCTTCATTGCTCGGGGTAGGGCTTTGCTGTTCATTTGTCTTCTAAGCCCGATTGACAAGAGCAGTTCTTCTAATAATTTCCGCTCTTATATCATTACAAAAGTTGACTGCAGAGCCTAGGTAGAAAAATTTCTTTACCACCTCAAAATGATAGTTATCAATAGTCACCTAGTCCTCATCCAACTATCAGTTACGAGTATATCCAATAATAAATGTTTGCATGGGGGCTGGCCCAAATAGTAAGAATAAATTAAAATCAAGGGTCCTCTCATAATATTGTGCAATGTAACTGCTATTTACACGAACACCTTTGACCAACAGTTCACTATGAAGCGAACTGATATACATAGACATAAGAAACAAGTTTTATTGTACGATTCCGAAAGAGGTTAGGACGAGTAACAATGATATCGGCAGTGATCTTGTGACATCGTGTAAAAGTTAATCGGTTCTAATTTTTTTATACTCAATGGCAAGGATATCTTCTATTGTAGTACCTATTATGGGCTTTCACTAAAATTCCGTACTCCAAATTCAGATACTCTCAAATGGTAAGACCGACTTAAGTAACCTTCTACTGTACGCTCGTCAATTACCTAGATTTCTTCGTGACCAGAAACAAAGCAGAGATTTAAATTATAAAAAAAAAATTGAAACTCTTTTTGATGGTCCAATGTGAATCAAGTGCTAGTTTCTCTACTTCCAAGTTATTCGTCTTGTAATTTTGCGGACAAGGAGATAAAGCATTCTGTTCTTTTTTCTTTTTTTTTGAAAAAGCAAACGAGTTGCGAAATTTATTGCACTTTTATCGTGTATATCCTACGAATTGAACCCAGAAACGCTAACTTAGCGTCAATGAACTTAACCATTCCAACTACTCCGGGGGCTTGCCCTAGATTACGATCGTCCTCAATATAAATGAATTTGTTTATAACCTTGCTAGAAATTGTCATTATTTATACTATACTGGTTGACTCCATCACTGCTAGAACTATAAGCTGTAAAATACCACTGATGTCAGGAAAATGGGTTGAATTTGATGGAGAATATGATGTGACCGTACTGGAAAATCATTCCTTGCAATACTAAGTATTCCTGTCAGTTTTCTCTGTGCGAACAGCCCGAAGTGTTTAATCCAACAATAATGGGTTCATCTGCGTCTTCAATGTTTGTCACACCATTACGTCTGAACAAGATATTCCTGACACCAAATCAGACCAAAAAAAAAAACAGAATAATCTATATCGCTCGAGATTTAAAATTTTTTAACCAAACCTCAACAGAGATACCAAGAATCAACCAACTCAGCCTTGACATCGGCCGCAATACATTTAATCGCAACTGTGCCAAGTCATATCCATCCGACATTGAACGGATTAACCACGTTCTCGCGTTTTCGCATTTGATTCCTCTTTTAAGTACTTTTTCTGTAGACGGCTTTGGTTGTTTCTCTCTCCTCCCAATGCATGTTGCCATATAAATGACTTAGCCAACCAACCACCTCCGTCAGTGATTTTTTTTTTATTCTTTTCTTTCTTTATTTGTTTTTTTCCTTATTTCGTTTTTACTTAACTTTTTTTTTTAGAAAAAAAATCTACACATAACCATGCAGGGTACAGCATAATTTTTTCGCGCTCATCATTTCCTTATACGATTAGTCGTCTTAAACCAACGTGTTCTCTGTCTGTGACCGAAAGACGAATCCGGGGCGGAAGAACCGACTTAATTTCCTTTGTTCAATGTCAAACACACACAAATATCCAACAGCAACAGAATTGCGCTAATTCCTCCCTCATTTTTCATTCCAAATATTTTCAATTCATCTCAAAAATAAAAAAAAAAACTGTCTTTAATTCAGGAAGTGCACTTGCTTACGATTTCACTCTCTATCTCTCTCTTTCCGTTCTTTCGTTAATCGATCAAATGATCGTCCAATGATTTTTAGAAAGACTACCTCCACCACATCAAATATTCGTAGCATCTGATCTAGTGATCGGTGATCAGATCAAAGATACGAGTACCAAAAGAATGACACCCAAATCAATAATATTGTTAATAAGAGAAATCCACCATCCAGGTATTTGTATGGTGTATCTATGACTGTAATAGTGTGTGTATCTGTGTGGATTAAAATAAAGTCTGATTTATGATTAATCGTTGTGGTTGTTGTCGCAATGTCATCGTCTAAATTCCAACGATTAGTGTATCTATCGCTTCGTTTCTCTACAATCCGTGTGTGTCTGTTGCCTTGTCTCTCTCAGGGGTTCATTTCGTGTGTGCGCACGCACAACAATGCCCGACTAATCTTTATCTAAACACGTTTTTTTTGTTCATTTGTCATCTACTTATTACTAATATCCATTATACGATTACAAATTTCACACTATCGACGCGCTAGATACACTAAGAGATACACCAGCCGGTACACAGTAGAGAGTATAGAGACACAATACAACCAACCGAGATAGAAGCACAATAAATCCATTCAAACACTCTCAATCTTCCAAGAATCTTGTGAATATATCTCACTTTTTCGGAAGAAACGAAACAAGTAAAAAATCTCGGTCGATCGGTCGATCGGTCGATCAGTCGTTCAGATAGATCGGCTAGTTGATTGGGTTGGTTTTGGCGTTCCTTTTCCAAAGTTTCTCCACATATCAACTGGAGACTTCTTAATATGTGCGCCCACTCAGTGATGACCATCATCAGTGCTCCTTCGATTACCAAACCATGAAACATATGTACCACAATGGCTTAGATACTTTTTTCTCGATCATAAGCTAACACAGGTAGCTGATGTTTGGAGATTAGTTGTGGTCCAACAAAATGGGTGATTTTTTAAGCTTACCCGCTGAGAAGATCGATATGGTTGTGGTGGGATCTATGCCTCGAAAAACAACAACAACAACAGTAGCAACAAGATTGTTAAAGACCATTGATGAAACGTTTGTAATTAGTTCGGCTTAAAATTTGTTTTTGATTAGTCTCGTTCGGTGAGGTTCGATTCAGCTCAGTTCGGTACGGGTTTGGTTATTTTTTTATTTTTTTTTTTTTTGTAGCCTTTTATGGATTGTAGACTTTATGCTGTGTGTTTCTGAAACATGAGGTGTGTACAATAGTTGGTAAGAGATACAAGAGATATGTATGTTCAAATTGTAGGACTAAGACTAATCTCACTTAATACCGATCGCACCTACTTAATTCCGACAATGAACCGCGTGAACGGAACTGCGGGGAGAGAATTTTAATCTATTTTAGGTGCTTACAACTTTCGTATTTAACAGATACTCGCGCATGGCCGCCACAATTAAACTTCTTTGTCGTTGTACTCGTACTCGATTCTAACATGACTTGGCTATGGATTACGATTACGATGGGATAAGGGGGAGAATTCTGTTTTTTTTTTTGCGTACATTTTCGCAGTCACTCTGAGTATGTTTGCATACTGTTCGGAGCTGATAAGCGGTGAAGTAATTAAATGAATAAATGAAGGGGTCAACGGGGGGTTAGGTGGAACGTAGAAGATAGATGAATCAAATCTGCAGTTATGGATAAACAAGAAATGGGAAGTACACAAACTTTGAAGCGGACATTGTTGTCGATATGAATAATGCACAACAGTCATTCGTCATAAAAGCCTGCGTATTGGAAGATTATTTTTGGATTTGAAGGCCTCGTACTTGGAGGATGAATAGATTTGGCAGTAGAGGAGGTTTTTGGTTATAGACCATGATGAGCCAACCGATGAGGTTTTTGACGGAGGAGTGTAGTTTTTCTTACGTATTTTGAATCACAAAATTCGTTATTTGTGGAATAGTACAATCCGAAATATCTACAAAGTCGAAGAGTTTCTCAAAAATGTAAACTCCAAAAAGGACGACAGAACCATGCAATGAGTAGAAGCGTTTGCTTCAGCTAATAACTATTCCTGGTATCGTCAAAACAAAATAATTTTCAAGCGATCTATTGCTGCAAAGAATCATAAATGATTGTAGTTTTGCTGAATTGTCATACAAGGAATCGTCAAGCTGTATCTTCCTATCTTAAACTCAAACTCACCCTTCAAATGCCGTAATAGTATGGTAAGAACCCTTTAGTCTCCTTAATTCAATTATTTTGACACACTCAATGAACATAAACATGACTTATGTTACTAAAAAAACAACCGAGAAGTGTAGCCAAACCACCCCAAGTTAAGAATATCTGTATCTTAGAGTGTAGAATTGTTTTACTTCACATAATGACTATTGGTAGCAAAGTTTAGCATACGCGCAAGCAAACGATTTATGCGTGCATTAAATCTGAACAAACTTACATTTATTTAAGCCTGACGTGATTTGGATTCCTATGGCTTCCATGTTGTTTACAACCTTTTGTAGCATACTGAACCAGTTCCAATTGCTGAAGCGGTATTATCTTCAAAGAAACTTGGGAATTGGAGCAAACATTTTAGTTTAACTTCCTTAAGTAGCAACAAATAGGTATAAGAAGTGATGAAATTGAAAACCCTGTTAAAGTCAACTTCAACGGTTAAAAGTTAGTGTAGTTCAGAGTAATGCGGCGTATTGTTTCTTCAGAAAATATGTGCACCTGAACAATAATGGACGAACGGACGGTTAATAGATAAGAGTTCTCAGTTCTCTCATCAAGTCCTTTCACCTACTTCTTTTCTTACAAATCTGGTGAAAGCCAAAGAAAGAGAAGTTGGTCTTGAACTTCTAGTGAACTACCACAAGATAACCAAAAATTATCTTACTAATCGATGGAAAGGCTAACATATTCTTATTTAATTAATTTGATTTCGAAATGAGGAGACAAAAATGAACAAACAAACATAGTGCGTAGTTCTTTTATGTTTATCATCTCTTCGTCGAGGGTGTCATGCGATCGGCAAAGAGTACACACAGGCTCCAGAATGCTAACAAGAGGATATCAGTGGGTGGGGCTTGGGGTTGAGCTATTCTATACTGAGTGATATAAGCAGCATATGTAGCAGATCATCAGAAGAATATTGAGGCAAGAAGTGCTGAGCTAACACCAGATTAAAATTCGCATCAAAACTGCATTCAGCAACATAAGTCTTATATGCGTTCATGTCCCCACATGAGGGCGAATTTACCTAAAATTTCCTCTACAAGAGATTCAGCAAGATTTTAATGAAAAGTTTGAAAATGAGGACAACTTTTGCGACATAGTTCGAAACATAAATAACTGGCTTCAACATGTTATGGAACCAATGGTTTGAATTACAGAAGAAGTTTAGTCGATGCTACACACATTATTCTACAGGCTATTGCATGACGATGATGACGATAATGATGATTCAAAGTGGATTCCTAGCGAAAGCAACTCAGTTCGCCTGATGGAAAAGAGCGTGAAATAGCGAAATCCAAACTAATTGTTCGGTTGGTCAGCAGACTTAGCAGACAGAATCAATCCCTTTATAGAATACAGCATGTTATCCCAATATGGTAAAGTGAAACTATACCCGAATGAGCCTCAAAATCATTGGCCCAATGTACAATATGAGGGAGTTTCTGCACTGCCAATCCTTGTCCAGTAGGATAACTACCGATCGAAGAAAACCCTGAAAACCTACTTCGCTACGCACCATCGGTTTAAGGGATTTAGGGACTTTTGATATGGCACATTCTTAAAGGAAATATCCTTTACTCACAGGTCAAGTCTGCGCAACTGATCAAATATCTTAATGGCATTAATATCATTGGAAAGATCCGGCTGTCATTATGCTGTAGGGAAAGTCATCAAATATCAGCAGCTCAGAGAGTATATTTCGAAGAACAGATATAACTCGTATCTTGTAAAGAACTGCTTCTAATTGAGCTTCCTTATAAATTCAAGGAGGGAAGCACTCTTGTCTATCGCTGTTTCTTGAGTTTAGAATTTGTTGTAATAAGTGTTCCACTTACAAACTATCAGGGCTCTACAGCCCCGTTGACTTTGTGACAAATGTCCAAATCCATCAGCTTCGATGAATATAATTACACCACGATCGAAGAGTCCTCAGATCCATGCGAAAGTAACAATGTGTTTAACGTAAAATCTCTGTTTTAATATCTGTTTTAAAACTGAAGCCTATATCCACGGTCCCGTACACTTAGAAAATCTGGCTATGTTTAGATTGTCGAACAATCCAATTTATAATGCACTAATTGGTGTTAAGTGGCCTGCTTGCCGATTGATCGGGAAGCTGCTGAGTGTCCTATAACTTGGATTAGTCCAGCAGTGTAACAATCAAGTTTATAGGAAAGTGCTTGTCTTGTGTCCCAGTGGTGGTCCACGGTAACTACATGAGTAACCCTTTTGTCATGCAGTCTAAAATGGCAAGGGCATGCCCGGCCAGTAAACTTATACTGACCTCCGCCGTTATAGCGCCCACAATCCTATACGGAAGAGGTTAAAATTTGTGCCGAACCAACTAATGGCTTAGGATAAAAATGTAGACTATAGACTATATAACTACGAAGATTCACAATATCTCGCGGTCAAAGAGCATAAGTCATTCAACTTAGAAGATGATAGCCAAAACTTCTGTCCACCTGACCAGAACGAAATAAGGACAGCAATATCTAAGTTAAAATTCAACAAGTCAGCTGGACCTGATGGCTTACCGACCGAAGAATCCAAAACTGCTGGAAATGACTTTGTGCAGAGCGTGTCAGATCTGGTCAGAGAAGTGTATGTCTTATGAGTGGAAACTTAGCACCCGATCTACAAAAAAGGAAACCCCTTCATCTGTGCCAACTATAGAGGTATAAGTCTCGTCAACATAGGATAAAAGAACTTCTCCGCCAGTCGTTTCGAGAGAAGAATCTTTCGAAAAATATTCGGCCACTTTTGCGTTGACGGGCCGTGGAGGAAAGGATTCAACGGCGAACCGTTCGAGCTGTACAGCGATATTGATCTAGTCAGGAAACTGCGCATCGGTCGCCTGAGATGGTTTGGACATGTAGAACGTATGGACACCAATGCTCCGGCGCGCAGAGACTTCGAATCTAACCTGGAGGGACAACGCAGTAGAGGAAGACATCATTTTAGGTGGCGTGCACAAGTAGAAGGGGATTTCAACCAACTTGGAATGTGCAACTGGAGGCAGTTAGCTAAAGACCGGACTAATTAGAGTGTTAGTCCGGTTAGGCCCAGTTTTACCCCGAACTGTAGCGTCACATAAGTAAGTAAGTACGTAACTGGTGCAAAGTATAAATCAGATCTGGCACACTGCATTGTGGTTACCAGTCCGTATCTTTCGGTTGATCTGACATTCGTTTTGAGGTACATTTAGTCTAAAGTCAAAACACTTATCTTGAACTTCAAGTACGATTTTGAGTAGCTTTTAATGACAAAGAATGAATGGACGATTCCTTCAAAATTCATTCAGAATTTTTGACGTCAAATGCCCTGGCAAACGCTCCTTAGAACAGATATATATACAAAATAAAAATAATATGCCTCGTGTCTCCTACTTATCGGGCTGTTAGACAAGCAATTGATGGAGTTGTAAAGCACGCGAAATACGTTGATATAAAAGTACCCAAAAATAAGAATCACTTCCTGGGCAGATAATTTTTAAGGCGACCTAAAAGATCAAACCTACAGCGAAGCCAACCGGTTTAGTGTGATCAATTGAATGATATCCTGCTATTGTAGATGCTCCTGAAGCAATTGAGCTGCAAACTAACTTTAACCAAAAATTTAAAAAAATATTTTTGTGTTGAAAGAAAAGAGCATCCTTATGGGTCAGCTTCACCAGACTTCTTTGACATATTGCACAATACGAGTATTTGAATACAGTGCATACACTAAACAAAAATAATTGTTACTATGTATTTTTAATAAACAGGGGCATAAGGAACAACGAAGACCGCATAAACTTTAGTCTCTGAAAGAATCATCGCATTTCAGAGTCCGAAGATAGGCTGAGGATGATGAACATTCAAAGCGTGATGGATTTAACTGTTGAAGATTCAAACGGGCGAAACGCTACTGACAATCTCAATAGAGAACTGATGATGAAAATTGTAATAACACACGATGTGGCAGCAAACATGTTTTCAGTGATTTAATGAGCACTTGCAGCTTTATCGTACGGTTTTGAATTCTATCAAATAGGTTAGGAGATGCCTTAGAAGCACCTGACTTCAATTGCCAGATCTGAAAGGTGTAGCATTTCTTATACATATAGGTTAAAGAAACGAAGTCATTCCTTAGCATCTTTAGTGACGTGACGTCATTGTAGTTTAAAAGTATTAAATTCCACTAGGTTGACAGTTTTCCAATTAGTCGCTCGCGTTCCATCTAATGTACAGTCGAGGAGGAGAGATGTGAGTCCGGACACGAATTTAAAAAGAGAGATTAATGTCGTAGAAAATAATGTATTAGATATTGAATATATAGAAGAAGCAGTTAAGGGGTCATTAATAAAAATAAAAAAAAAGTGTAGGAAACAGAATAGAACCCTGAGGTACGCCAGCAACTATTTTGCAAATACAGAGTTTAAATCGAATTGAAATTTCCGAAGGGAAGTTTCTATATAATTGAATAAGATCCCAAATGCATACATTTTCAGAACACAGCCTGACGGCTAACTCTGTTGAATTCTCTTGAAACGTCAGGTGCATCTATCTTCCTTTCGCCAGAGTGGTCTAGAACTTGATTCCACTTTATTGTGTAATATGCTATCAAATCACTAGTGGACCTCTCTTGCCATGAAAACTATAGTGCCAGTGGTTAAGAGGTTTCGAGATATTTTATCAGCTTACGATTTATTAGCGTTTCCATCACATTGAAAAGAAAGGATGTAAGTGCAATGGGTCTATGAGGGAGGGAGATGATAGACCTTTGATAGGGATAAACTGAACAAATGCTATTATCCGTCTGCGTAGAAAGAAAGTGTGATTGATAGAAAGGCATAAGCGACGGTTGAGCCAGCGTGGAAGAACATCTCTTCAGAAAAAAAAGAGATATACCATTTGAATCAGCAGATATTTATCTGTTAGGGCTTTAAGGTACTTCAAGTACCCAATGGAAATTCGACGTTCTCAAATGTGTAGGATTCACAATCTGGAAACATTTATGTAGCTTCAAAGTGCACAGCAGAGTGCTCGGTCCCGAGCTTAGGCTACCGAGGAGGTCAGCACGGTGGCGGATAGCTGAACGGCCTACAAATATGTAGGCTAGCTGCGAATAACCAATAAGCAGTCCTTGACCACGATAGGCAAAAATGGAGGGTCTGACGGGAAGAACACACAAGCCCAGTGAAATTTTTGTAGCAGGGCAAGTGGATGCTGCCCATAAATAGCTATTTTGTCCCCTAAGGCAAGGCGTTATGTGAGCCGTACCGAGGCCTGAATGGTGCTGGGGACATAAAACCCATACAGCATCGCTAACGAAGCCCTCCCGATACCTGGCCCCATCTGGTTGTAACTGAGCCTTACCACATTAGAGGAGTCTCTGATGTGGTGGACCCCCTTTCTCCCATACTCGTGGGATCCAACTTTGAACATTTTACAAACAAATAAAACAAATAAAACAGGAAAAAAAGAACAAAACACAGGAGTCGAAAGAACAGAAGAAGTAGTGTACTCATGCGTTCACCGCCGTTAAAAATAACGGATGGAGCAACGCAAGAAGAGAATATGGGCACACAGACGCCGTCTACACCACTATTAAGTGAGCAGCAACACAGGAGCGAGCAGCTCGGTGAAACACCAACTAGTGGTTTGACGTCCGAAACCAGCGAAGAAAGAGAAAAGCGTGAAGATATAAAATCCCTGAAAAAAAAACATCACGGCGCTGGTGGAATTTATCAAAGGGGAAAATAATGTTCACCCAGAAATAAGGAAGCTGGCAAGTGCAATACGTAGACAATACAACTGTGTAGTAGAAGGCGAAAAGGATAAACAAGCAAAACACCAGAAATGAGGGAATTGGCTTCTGCTCCCCAGTCGTTGGAACAACTACCAGAACCCCAGCGAAAAAGGATTAAGTCAAACACCGAGGCATCGACACCATCATACGCCGACATCATCACGAAAAATGCTGCAACAAAGGTGAAACAAACCGCCCATAAGTTCCAAAGTGAGGAAAAGCAAACGAAGAAGACCATGGGTCTGAAGACGAAACCTGTAGACATTGAGCCGGGCGCAGAAACTACAAGACGTAAGGATAAGAAAGCGGAGTGGACAAAATTGGAGGAAAAAAAGCGAGGCAAGAAACGCGTCAAGCCGGATGCATTAGTAATTAAGAAGACTGGCTAAATATCCTTTGTGATATACTCAGAAAGGAGAAGACCAACCCGGAGTTAAATGGACTAACTCGCATAAGGAAGACGGCTAATGGAGAATTATTGCTTGAGCTCAAAAAAGCATCGGATGAGAGAACCTCAGAGCACCGAATAAAACTTGGACAAGTTCTCGGGGAAGTTGCGGAAGTGAGGCGCTTAACGCACGAGGTGCTTATTGAATGCAAAGATCTAGATGGCTTCACAACAAAAGAGGAGATCTGCTAAGCCCTGTCCGAGCAGTGCAAGGAAATGCGAGGTACTCAGACCTCAGCCATTAAATCCCTGAGGACAGCCTACGCAAGGACTCAAACAGCAGTCATCACCCTTCCGATTAAGGCTGCCAAAAATATTCTGGAGGTAGGAAGAATAAAAATCGGATGGACGGTATGCCGAATGCGGGAAAAAGTAGTACCACTGAGATGCTTCAGATGCGTTAACTTTGACCATTTTGCAAAAGTGTGTAAAAGACTGTGGACAGAAGCGAAAAATGCGTCAAGTACGGGGAGAAAGGTCATGTGTCCAGGAACTGCAAAAATGACCCAAGATGGTTTCTTTGTGAAGAAAGAAGAAGTAGCAATATCAAACAAGAGACAGGAAGTTCAGTATGGCCTGCATACCAAGAAGCTGCAAAGGCCACCAGAAGAATATGCAAGTGCTGCTACTTAACCTAAATCACTGCGAAGCGGCATAGGACCTTATGACACAAGCTGTTCAAGAGTTGAAGATTGATGTGGCCGTAGTAAGCGAGCAGTATAGGAACCTCGATGATAAAGTTTGGGCAGCGGACGCCTCAAAGAGAGCTGCTATTTGGACCTGCGGAGACTACGCATTTGAAGAAAGAATGATGACACCTGGAATAGGGTTCATTGGAGCGAAGGTCAATGGGGTATATATATACAGTTGTTACGTATCTCCAAATGGAACGCTGGAAGAATTCCAGAGAAGAGGCTCTGCTAGAAGCAGTATCGTCACTTGACGCAGTACTGCTTACTACGGCAACGAGCACACATTTACCAGAAACGGCGTAGGCTCCAGGGTTGATGTAATTTTTGTAGCAAGTTAACTAGTCAGAGGATCAAGATGGAAAGTCAGTAAGGACTACATCCACAGTGCTATTCGGAAGGTAACTACGACCCTAGAAGAAGCCATTCAGGGCAGAAGATGGAGAGGAGGTACCAAAAAATACGGCGCCGTATTAACGTTGGACGTCAAAGATGCGTTCAACTCTACAAACTGGAGGCTTATAGTACACTCTCGTAGGTCAATGATGGTGCCATGGTTTTTAATAAAAATTATGCAAAGTTACTTCGACAATCGGTTCCTACTCTAAGATACCGACTATGGAGTAAGGCAGTACCACATAACTGGCGGCGTTCCACAAGGATCGGTACTAGGACCTCTCTAATGGAACATTATTTACGACAGGATTCTATGACTTGGAATCCTGATTGAGGCTAAAATCATAGGCTTTGCAGATGATATTGCTAACGTTGTGACGACGAAACACCTGGAAGAAATAGAATACATTGGCAATGTATTCGAAAAGTTAGACAGAGGATGGCAACAGTTGGGTTAGAGCTGGCAGAACATAAAACGGAAGCAGTTCTGGTAACCAGTCGCAAAGAAAGAGAAACAATCACCATCAGGGTGGGCGATCACGATATAACATGAAAGCCGGCTATCAGATACCCCAGGTATGATGATATATGCAAGGCTCACTTACAAGGAACACCTTGAAAGAACGTGCGACAAAGCCGCAAAGGTGAACGCTGGCTTATTCAGAATAATGACAAACATAGGAGGACACAGACAACAAATGAGACTAGTTCTGTCAAGGGTGTTGCAGTCAATCACAATGAACGCGGCACCAATATAGGCGAAAGCACTGAAAATTAAGTCATACGCAAGATAGACTAACTCTGTCAACAGACTATGTGCTCTGAGAGTTTTCTGTGCATATCCGACAGTGTCAGATGATGCTATATATGTCATTGTGGGAATCCTACCAACAGATATACTGGCTACTGAGCTACAAAGGACCTACGATGCCAAAGTTTGGGAACACGGAGTTTCAGTCAAAGATATCAAGCTGGGAGAAAAGCAGCACAGCACAAGTGCGTGGCAAGAGAGGTGGAACCAGTCTACAAAGGGGAGATGGACCTACCCGATATTCGTAAATCGGTAAAACGTAATTACGGAGAAGTAGATTTTTACTTAAGTCAGCTCCTAACTGGACATGGCTGCTTTCAATCATATCTATACAGGTTTCGACTGAAGGAATCTCCCTTCTGGTTAAACTGCGGAGCGGCTAGGGAAGATGCACAGCACGTATTTTTCCAGTGCCCACATTTCAGAACATAGCGCAGAGAACTAGAGGAGAAAATTGGAGAGATATCAACTCCTGAAAACATCGTAAACCATACGCTAACATCAAGTATAATATGGGATGCGGTGAAACAGGCTGCCGCAAAAATAATGAAGGAACTTCGGCGGTTGGAAAGAGTCAGAGAGAGCACTAATGAAAATCAAACCCAGACGGCATCTCTAATACAACAAAAGAACAGTAAATACTGTACACAATGTCGAACCAGCAAACGGAGAAAGAAGGGCAGAAAGTGCTTACCAGCAACGCGAAATAGTACTTAACGGCAGTTCCGCGGGGAGAGTGGTAGAAGAGTGCAAGATGTGGATTAGTACTTAGGCGCACCCCCGAAATCGAGTATCTTGGGGTTTGATAGCCCGGGCTATTAGTATCTTCCGAAGATTGCCACTACCTTGGACGTCACCACAAAAAAAAAAAAAAGTTCACAGCAAGCAGATTGGTCATGTTCAAAAAACTGGTGGCTGAAATGTCAGTGTAAATGAGCATTTGGATAGAGGATGAGCCAGAATTCCTTATAATTTGACGAATGATACAAATATATTTTGTGCCTAAAGTGTTGTCTCATTGGATATTCATACATCACTTCGTTAGCCTAAGGTGATCTTTAATTCCAATCCATAGCCATATTTATCATTATCCAGAAAGGCAGTAACTGCCTGCTGACACAGAAAAACATGTATGTTTCAAGTAGCGTAATTGTTTCAACTTATGCACATACATATTATCTAAAGACACAAAAGGAAAATTTGATTTCTAAAATCGCCTTACCAGGCAGGAAAGGGCATTCCACTATAAATGAAAAGCTGCGCATATAGATCCCGGAAGTTTGAAGAAAGTAAAGACTGTAGGTCTCTCTCATCTGTGTACAGATAAGGTTGCAAGTAAAATGTAAAATACCTGACATCGTAGAATCATCAACTTTTTAACAAGAGCTGATTCAGTATAATCCTTGTAGTCTAAGATAATCACTATTTGCATGACATCAGAAAAGCGTACGCATGAATTACTTTGCATATTTCATAATTAGTTCCCCCAACAGTCCAATCGTTCTGAAAACTATCCAAAGGTTTATAAATAAATAAATCATTTCGAAACGTTTGACGAAAATGTCTGTAGAGCAAAATAATAAAATTTTGAGTTGATTGTCAAGATTGCCCTGGAGACCTTTGGAAAAGATTTATCGACTTTAAAACCAGCGAAATCAGACACCTTATTAAAAATACATCTACAACAGTTGAGTAACTGTTTTTCTGTAACCTATACTCCTCATCGGATGTTTAGTCCAAAAGTTCGAATACCTATTCTCTGTTCAATCTAATGAGTCATTTATAGTAATGAATGTGGCAATATTGAATTTCCCACTCTAAAACGCAAAAAAGAAATCGATTATGACCTCAGCCGATCTAAAACTTGCGAAATGTTTTAATCTTTATAATCCCTTAACTCAACAGTGTTATCCAAAGAGCAACAAAATATAAAACAACAATTTATTGCGACACATTTTCGGATATTTATCGCCTCCTAAAACGAACCAAAGCGAAGGCGGCAAAGCTATAATATTTATCAATCCACTCATTACCAGGAAAGCGGTTCTTATTTAGCCGCATCTAACCCTTTCATGACCGTATAAGCTTCTCTTCACAAGTGCGTTCGACTTGTTAAACTGTGATGCCCAAAAATCCCATTCATTAAGATACAAGCATAGGAGTACGAGTAGATGAAATTAAAACTAAGCAGAGACATTCCACCTCCGGATCTGGGCGCATAGATTAAGATAATCCTTATCAGCACATAGTTGGCGATTTTTTTTCAGTTTTTTCTACACAACTGTTATTGTCGTGTATCTATGTATAGTCGTTCCTGTGTCGGTGAGGTTATAGCAAGCGAGCAGTCGAAATATCTACGATAAGATAATCTCGTAAGGCCTCGAGGAAAATTTTATCTAAAAATATAATCCAAAGTGATAATGATAATAATTTCTCCATGACACTAGTAGATAAATTTTTTTTTTTTTTATTCAGTCATACGAACAACTGGTGAGGGCCTAGTAGCAGAGTACACATTCTCATATGTGCCTAGTAGTAGTCGATTGGTTGGTTCGTGTGCCTTGACCAAAAAATCAGAGTACCTTTGCGGCTCATACCCCAAAAACCTCACCCCACTAAAGGTGTTTTCGGTGTATCATTGTATCGATATGTTTGTTAGTATGTCTGTATTTTTTTTTTTCTATTTGATGGCGGCCACGTAGGAACGTGAGATTTCAAATTAATCCAAAGGGGATTATGTGAACGCGTATTGGAGTGACACATGTATCTATGGACGCACTAGCGTAGATTTCGTATCAAAAAGTTTTTCGTAGGGGATTTCAGCAATTTTATAGATATAGAGATACACACTATAACACTTGGCGTTTATCAATAATTTAGCGTCACTTCTTTAGGTCTTTTTTTTTGTTTTGTTTGTTTGTCATTTGATGTAGAATAGTGTTGTATCTTTAGCGTTTGCGTTTCTGTCGTCGTCCCCCGGGTGTATCTTTTAATTCGGTGTTTAAGTAATAAATAAATCGAAAAACATTTAATCGCTGTGTGGTATTTTGTTTTAATACACACAGCTGGTTCTGTAGCTGATGTCATGGGGTTGGCTCTAATAGATAACCGCAGAGGCATCAAAACACATTCTAGATAAACAGAATGAAACTGAAAGATACTTGTGCTGTCTGATGAGGTGTAAATTTGTATTAAGGGATTTTTTTTACAAATATACATACTTACTCGTATATCTCCTTAGTCAGATAGATACTACATACTCAGAAGATACAACAGGTTGTAGGAGACTTAAAAAACGGGGGTGGTTATGAAATTCCGTGTTTGTTTGCGTGCCGGTTTATGAGTCTCTTGAGAATTTGATTTTTTTTTTATTCATGTGGGCACTACACATATCGCTAGCGCGCATCAAAATATTTTAAAATAAATTTACGAATAAAGACAATTTCGGAGGAATGGCGATCATAAATCGGATTGAAGAGGATTAAGTGATTTCGCCGGGATATCCTATAGAAGAAGAGAAGATGTAGCTCTCTTATTCTAATTTTAAAAATGAAATTTTAACGATGAAGTAAATCAAATTATCTTTGATGTATGGTATAGTTTCGTTTGTTATTTTATCTCTTAGCTTGAAGATAATTTTTTGCTTTAGATTTTGTAGTTAGCTTGAATCACCATTAGACGTAAAATGATGGGCATAACGACCTCATAGATTGTTAGTTGGTTTAGTGTCGCATACTTGAGATTATATCGGTCATTGGAAGTAGTATATTAAATCTGGTTCGGGGTTTAGTGAAGAGATTATCGATAGAATTAATAATTGAAAGACATTTTAAACTGATAAGATTTGAAAAGGATGGACAAAAAAAAGTATAACGTAGTAGATACTGTGATGGTAGAATGGGCATGCAGTCACATCATGATGCTTTCAAATTTTCACTGACCGGTCGTCTGAACTGATCGAAAAAAAAATCTTAAAATCCCACAAGGTGACGTGAGGGTTTCAAGGACAACGAATTTCAGTCCTTTATACTCCAGAAATTAGAAGATACAAATTTTGTTACTCCGATACGTAGACTTCTATTTAAAGGCGTAATGAGTGTGTGTGTAGGCAAAAATGATGGGGCAGACAATTCTAAGATGCAGAGACGTATAACTTTTATCTTGGAGGGGAAACTTCGGATAGTCAAATGATCCATCCAATTGTAACAGGTTTCCATTGAAAAAAGAATCCACTAACAGATTTCAGGATTTAGCGATCGCATATGTGAAAGACTGTAAATTGTTTGCACAGAGTCTTATCACAAATGAAGGACTGCTGAAGTGCTGGCTGTTGATATACCACCTTGATCAAAAAGTTCCCGGGAGACACCACCGTGTGTCGCTTCCATTGTTCCGATTTGAGTTCTGTTTTTTTGTTAAGTTAGTAAATCTGTTGTTGACATTCTCTCTAAATCATAGCATCATAGCTTGACATTTGCAAAAGTTACGTAGTCAAGAGTACATCTATCTCTGTGTGTGTTGGCGATTTTTTACAATTTTAGAAATGGATTTCAATTTGCAACAACGAACTTGTACGAGTATTAAATTTTGCGTAATGTTGGAAAAGTGTTTCGGCAACGATTTTCTAAAGAAAACGGTCGTTTACCAGTGGCACGAGCGGTTCAAAAGTGGTCGTGAGTCAATCGAAGATGATGAACGCAGTGGCAGACCATCGAAATCGAAAACCGACGAAAACATTGATGAAGTAAAAGAAATGTTGGTCAATAACCGCAAATTAACCATCAGAGAGATAGCGAAGGACTTGAACATTGCCTATGGATCCGTCCAAGACATTTTGGTTAATGATTTGGGTTTCTGTCGTGTAGCAGCAAAGTTGGTGCCAAAAGACCTCAATTTCATGCAAAAAAGAGACCGTGCCGTGTTGACGTCGCAAAAGAGATGATTTGCGAGGCTGAATCCGATCCCACATTCATCAAAAGGATCATTACTGGAGACGAGACGTGGGTTTATGAGTACGACACGCAATCCAGACATCTGGCAAGTGAATGGCGTTCACCAAATGAGCCGAGACCAAAAAATCCACGTCATTTTCAGTCAAAAAAAGAAGGCAATGCTCGCGGTTTTCATGGATTACAGGGGTGTAGTGCATCCTGAATTTTTTCCAGAAGGCCAGACAGTAAACAAAGAGTATTATTTGGGCGTTATGAGACGTTTGCGTGAAGCAATTCGCCGAAAGAGACCAGAATTGTGGGCAGAAAACTCGTGGATTTTGCACCATGATAACGCACCGTCGCGGTGGCACTGTGCCATCATTATTCGTAATTTTTTGACGAAAAATGCAACAAATACCATCCAACAGCCACCGAATTCAGCTGATTTGGCTCCCTGTGACTTCTTTCTGTTCAATCGAGTTAAAAAACCACTACGGGGAACGCGTTTCAGCAGCCGAGAGGAAGTAATGGAAAAATCGCAGAAAGCACTAATGGACATACCGAAAACCGAATATAAAAAATATTTCGGGGATTGGATCAAGCGCTTGCATAAGTGTGTTGCAGTCGATGTGGATTATTTTGAAGGGGACAGTATAGATTTAGATGAATAAACTTGTATTTTTAATTTTCTGAATACATTCCGGGAACTTTTTGATCAATATAGTATTGAGCAATAATACTAACATACAGAAGTCGATAAACGAGAATACTCCCTTTAGAACATTTATTCTTAAACCTGACATTTATTACACTACTACTGCTTAAAAAATTTTATTTGAGCTTTCAGACCATAGAGGGAGCATATACACTTTTAACTGCTTACCATTAGGAATGGCCAGAAAGGTCCATGTGACTGTCCAAACCATTTCGACACACAGCTCTTTGTGGTGTCCCTAGATAACTCTATGAAAGTCAGTTGTATAGTTAACTTATATTTCCATCAACTCCGAAAACTAAAACCCTTAGCGAATAAAAACATCAAAAATGTCTTCGTTAAGAACCATAAGCAAACGTTTTATGGACAACGACGTACGTAGAATATCCAGGAACTCAATTAAAAATATGTCCCGCTCGACAAGAATCGACAGTTGTACTCGTAACCAGCAAGAGACTTCGTTAAAATAATCTCCAATCCTTTGTCCCTATGAAAAGACGGAGGTAGCTAAGGATGCTTACTAATCGCTTTTCTACGAGTGGCGCCTCCACTAGGATATAAAAATTGTGAAAGGCGACTTTAAAGAGAAAGGAGAGAATCTTTAGCCTGATGATTGGAAAATACAGTCTGCAAAAGCATTTTTTCGATAATGGGAAAATGCTGTGGAAGCATAAAAAATACAAGTAGAAATGCCAACATTCTTACAATGCTCCTGAGGTAAAAGACGCAGTATACTGAGCTACCGTGCAATTCGATATACATTGAGAGAGTGATATAAAAGAAACGTACTTTCACGCTCAAGAAGCCCAAGGTAGACAGACGCGAGTGCAAAGTGAGAGAATTGCTTAGTACTAGGAATAAGAACCGAACATTCTTGTTATTATCCGAACGGGAGTATTGACACTCCACCTCCACAGAAGATATTTTGAATAACCCAGCCGGAAGATGGCGCGAACGTAAAAGTCTCGACTATGACAAAGTTGAAGATGTGTATAGCCTATCCCTAAAGATGATCATTTCAAGACGGGATAAGCTTACAAAGCCCACGTACATATATGACTCTTGGCACAACATTGTCGTGTGATGACTATGATGTGCAGGGTGCGCTATCTTTTATGTCGCACCGTATTATTGAAACCAGTAACCGTCCAGACCTTTTTCACACATTTCTGGGAAGACATAACGAGCCAACATCCACCGATGTCGATTCCCAACGACTGTTTCGCCTTCTCTTAAGAAAAATGGCCGAATGATGGTTTTTGACACAATCGCCGATCCAAACAGTAACTTATGGTCATGCAATGGTGTTTCATGGATCTCGTGTAGATTCTCCGTTCCCCAAATGCGGCAATTTTGCTTGGTAACGGCGCCAGAGAGTGTGAAATGGGCCTCATCGGTTATCAAAATTTGCTTCCAAAAATCAGGTTCAATGTCAACCATTCGAGCGAGTGTTTTCCCGTATTCTAAGCGACGTTGACGGTCTGCCGGCAATATTCTTTGAGTCAATCATCATTCAATATGCGCCGGAAGGTGGTTCCACTGACGCCAAAATGCTGAGAGCGGTGACGATACGAAACATGTGAGTTCTCGGCAACATTCTCTTTAACGACCTCAGCCAGTTCATTGGAACATGTTGGGCATTGTTGAGCAACATATTGGCAATCTCCCACTGGCCCGTGCTCAAAAAAATTAGACACAAAAAGAGGAATAGTGTTGTCAGACGGTGCTTGTTGGCCACGATAGGCACGTTGAGTTAACTCAACTGAACGACTATTCTCAATGTACAGGGTGACTATTTCAGCGCATTGTTTCGGTCTGATGCGATTCATGGTTAAAATTGTATTGAATTGACGTTCCGAAACCATGTCTACTTAAGCCAATCGGTTGATAAATATCAAAGTTATTCATTGTTTACATACCGACATAAAATATGGCGACCCTTTATACTTGTAGTTCTTCAAAGGATTTCATGTAAAAGATTGAAACCCATCACAAACGAACTGATTGAACCTTATCGAAGTGGCTTTGAAACTGGTAAGATCACCATTGACGTGATATTCCAGAAAACCAGATCAATGCGAAGCATATCACAGTTTGCAGGATGACACTGAACATCATCAGAGCAGTAAAAATCGACAAAAATCCCTACGGCACCATGAATCAATTCTATTAGAATGGACAAGAATTTTTAGAGCTGATTTGAAATTAAACAAAATTGTAGACAACGATATTAAATATCATTTGACTTCTTTAGTTTTATGATATCGGCAGCTACTATAGTGCGTCGATGATATCTACATTATTTACATTGACAACGCACGGGATCCTAGCGCAATTCATTCCGGACTCGTGAAAGAATTTCTAGGATAGCAAGACGAAACACTTCGTGTCAATGAATAAAGATTTCTGTCTACTACACTTTCAATGTGGTCAACAATTTCATCCGCCTTGGATCTAGCAGTCACAAGCTAGTTTATAAGCCTTGAGAACCAGCGAGGAATAGCTGCAAGCACCAGAAGCTCTTTCGAACTCAGTGGGCAACTATAAAGCAGAGCTGTATCTCGGCGGACAACAAAGAAAAACGCTGTACAAACTACTCATTTTCTCCGCTAAGTTGCATGGCGTTGAATCATGAAAGATAGCGAAGTATACTGTGGGTATTTGAGCGTTCTAGAGAAAAATTGTTCGCAAGATCTTCGGCCAATTACAATAACTGCGACGCATATTCTATTGTGTTGAACGGAATGTAGGCAATGAAACTCGCAGAAACGAACTCCTTAAATACGTTATCGCATTTTGTCCTCATCCCAGTCCGATTTGCTGTCTTTGTGCCTTTATCTGACCCCAAAGATGCACCCGCGGTCTTTTCTTTCTATTTTTCGCTGACATACGAGTATGTATGAATTCGTGGTCAGAATGATCCGCAAGCTTGTAAAGCTGAAAATAACTCCCTATAGATTCAGCATCCTTGGCTGAGTCATTTTAAAAGGAATTGCTTTTACTGATACCGGCTGTCTATGGGAACGCTTGGAACTACTTTTCTCCCGGCACGTCATAGATTTCCTTTCTGAAGTATTTATTTAATTTTTAATACACACAAACTCATAGTTTAACTCAAGTTTGCACTGGCACACACCCCTTACAATCTTTCTTTCCATATTTATTTATTTTTAATTTTTTATTTTTTTTATTGTTAAACAAAGACGATTACCTCACTCTAAATATTCTAAAACAACGCTTATGAATATCCGCGATAACGACACATGATCTACAACTCTGACTGACTTGACTTCTGTGACATTCTTTACGAATTGGACGATTGCTCAACTAAGTGATTACACTAAGCGGCTGTGATTCATAAATTTGTGGTTAAATATTTTATCTCGGGATAAAGACGACAAATAGTAGGGGAGGCAATATTTTAATTTTAAAGGAAACCACTGCTTATGCCTGGATTTAGATTTTGACGGTCTGCAGTTTAGAAGTTCGACATTTTTTGAATTCCATGAACTACGAGTAACTTACTTTGTGTTTTTTTTTTTTAGTGTCAGGGATGTTGTAAAGAATGTCGATATAATCTTGTAAATCTCGCTTAATTCTGATATCTATTGCAGTCCAATCACAAAAATCATATGTAAATTTTGGTAGCTATACGAATGGAGAAACGATGGAGTACAAAATGATCGCAAATATTGAGTGCACATTCAAAGATAGATGAATGAATGTGAGTGGATGTGGCGGTCGGTTGCAAGACCCAAACAAAATTCAGTATACTCGGTATACATATATTTGCTGCAGTAGCAAAATTATTTTTAATCGTGGGCAACAGTTATATGAAAAAGAAAATAATACGCCTTAGAAGAAAAACACAGTATTTTATTTTTAATGAAATATAAAAAATAGAATCCCCAAATCTATATCTACAAGTAGCTCTGCTTCTGAAAGAGCATTTTCAGACGTGAGAAATCTTATTACAGAAAACGTTGTCTTATCGCTACAAACCCTGACAATGTAAACAAAATTAGTTGCCTTCATTCAAATATTGACAACATATAATATAAAAATAATAAATAAAATATAAAGCCATTTCCAACAATGTACTCCTATGTATGCTCATTGTACAAATTTTATAAAAAATTTTTTTTTTAATATAGGTATACTGAGTACACTAGTGTATTGAGTAAGACAAATGAATACTACGCACCCATTGTGCGTCGCATTCATCTCCATTCAATGCGTTCACTGTTCGTTCGAATGGTTTGAATGCCTTACTCATAGCAACATTCAGATACATTCAATTCATTTGATTGAATGGCACGAACTCACTCATTCATTTTTGGCATAAACAACTCAAACGCCGTTTTGAGTGCATTCATGCAGCTCTCGAGATCGTAAGTATTCCGCAAGACTCCATATTCGGGCCTCTTCTTTAGATCATCATATTGATGGTATTTAGAGAATATAACTCTGCGAGGAAGCCCACATAAATGGGATTTTCTAGTGATACACAGAATAATGGTAGGAGTGATACTGAGATCATCGCATCTTTAAAATTACGTTTCGAACGACGGAGCCTAACAATGAAACCAGTGCTCATTAGCAAAACCAAACACGTACTACGTAGCAGAAGAAGTCTACATATTATCGAGAGTGTTGAGATTTTCAATATTCCCAAATTGGCGGTTGCGTTAGGCAAAAAATACTGGTAAACAGTGTCTACTATTTATGCTCTTAGAGTTATAGCTGCATGTTGTATAATTTGCTAAAGCATTGTACGTCATCGTGAGCTTGACCCCCTAGGATACATATTCCAAGCGATGACGCAAAACAAATGTAAGACTAAGAGGAGAGAGAACAATCAATATCACTGAAAAGGTCATACGATGATGGGATACCTCACACAAAGGTGAGAGTGGACTTGAAAAATTATTTGGAACTAAGATTTCTGAGTACCTACCTAAAAATCGCGACAAAAAAAATGTTTATTTCCTCATGGGTTTTGCTCGATTTCAAATTCTGTGTGACCATGGCCGATATCGTTACTATCTCTTGCTCTTTAAACTCACCAACAGACCTCAATGTTAAGCATATTCTGTTCAAGGTTTTCAACCTGACGGCGGTATCATGGGACGAACATCTGAACTACAGTAAAACCTAGAGCACAGAGTCTACAAAAGCGATTTTCCAACTTCTTGATCCCGTCCGAAAAGTAATTTTCCGGAAGGTCTGCAAAAACTCCTCCGTGGCGTCGATTATTTCCTCGCGTGAGCTTACTTTTTTATTGATGAGCCATCTTTTGAGGTTTGGGAAGAGATAATAGTCCGAGGGATCCAAATCCAGTTACCAATCGACGCCAAAAGTCCGCCCGATTCCGCATCAGAAAGTCCAAACACTCTTTCGAAGTGCTCTCGCATTCGTGTTTTTGGTCAGGAGTGAGCATGCGCAGCAGCCAGCGGCAGGATAATTTTTCATATGCAGAATATTGCCCAACATATGGCGTGTGCGCTCAGTACTAATCTTTGTAGTACCTGCTAGCTCGCGCACCTTCACTTTCCGGTCAGCCAACACCATTTTATATATTTTTTTGACATTGTCCTCTGTAACCGCATCGGAGGGCCTGCCGCTGCGAACTTGATCGGTAGTGGAGTTGCGGTCACCACGAAACTCTCGAAACCAATATTTGACGGTGTAATCTTCCTTCGCCGTTTTGCCTCTCAAAAAATAATGTTTTATGAGAGAACGAAAATCGTTTTTGTCCATACTCAACATGATGCCAAACACGTCAATAACAATCAGCTGTCAAAACAAAACTAAAGACAGTATCGCACTAAAATTTGGCATGTCTGCTAGATATGAACGGACTTCAAGGCACCATAACCTTTTTTGCAATAGCAGCGCATTCTGGCGGTTAAGGACGTTACTTTTCACTAAGGTGTATTATATTTTCGAGACATTAACGAACATGTATCTGCTTCTTCGTATAATAAACATGAGCGGGAATCTGTGCTTAAGTTCACATAACCGCAATTTTCGGATACACTGAGTGCTGTTCAAAGGACTACCTTTAAGAAAGCCAACAACAATAAAAAAAAACGTGCTGTTTGGAAGCTTTGGAATACCACTCAAAAATTATAAGACGAAGGATGTAGACTCAGTCTGAAGTTAATGAAATGGGCTTTTCGTGAAACAATTTCAAGGGGCTTCCAAAAAACCTTTGCGAATAGTTTAAGGAATGTCATCAGATGATCTACTACGAATAGCATGAGAAAAAACCGTGCTACTCGATCTTGTAGTTTTCGTCCTTGAACAATGAACGCTATCCGTGAAACAAATTCAAGGAATGTCATCGGACGATCTTCAACGTATCTTTCGATTTTTGTCTTTGAGCAAAGAACAATCTAACAAGAAATCCACAAGCTAAAAATTCGTGGGAACGAGCGTCTACTTAAAGTAACTAATAATAAAGAAAACAATATTCACGAACAAGTTAAGGTGGACTTTCGATAACTCAACATTAAATGGCAAATGAGTCAATCCGATGTACGACTTAATTGCAGCGATATCTAAACTAATACGCTAAGGAAAGATGGGCATACCAGTTGACATTTAACTTTAACAGACCAATTGAAGTAGTCATACGAAGATCTACTCATGTATTATATAATACATACGAGTACTGCCATTGTGGTTGTTTTCCAATGGATTGATACCTTCATCAAATTCCTACGGTAACTCCCGCAGCTGCGGCCAGATCTCGCAGAAGAAGGATATTTGTTTTTTGTGCTTCGATAGAACATACCATCTCCATCTGGTTAATTGTAAAACTGGTGGGCTATTCTGTTCACACTGGAAAATTTAGTGCCTGAATGCTTGAACATCAAAAATCTGTCGAAAATTCACCCACCTAGTAAACGACCCAATGATGTTTATGGAGCACATAATCGTTCATCTGAATACGATATTTTTGGATAACACACGTGACTTCATAATCATGCAATGGCATCAACGCACTAGAGGAATATGTGTTATGAGGTAAACTCCGCCACTGTAAATGATAAACTCAAAGATCTCGGGCTGGTGTCGAGATTGAAACCACCAAATCATCACCTGTTGTTTTTTTCCCCCTATAATGAGCACTCTATGTAGAGTAACTGTAGCATACAAGAGTCCAATCCTGAGGAAATCCTACGGACTCCATTGTATCCACAAGAATATGCATTTCGGTGTACCTTATTCCTCCAAAAATAATCCCAAAGCCGATATTACGATCGATTGTTACTGGATCATGATATTTCTAGAAACGGAATTGTTTCTGACAAGGTCTAATGCTAATAGGATGCCTCTTCGTGTCATACAGTGACCGAATCTATAAAATTACAACGGACGATAAGTTGATTTCAGGGAATGAACCTGTATGACCTTGGGAGGGTAGAATTCGTCAATTGATCTTGTTTAAATGAAAACAGTTTGTATTAGAGTTTTAAAATTGTTAAGCGCCTTAAGTTTTTAGAGCCAATTAGACATTAAGGACGAGGTAAACTGAGCAAAGTAGAAAAATTACAATACATAAAATTCCTCTGAAAGTCTTTGATCTGTCAAAATTGGAAACTTAAATTATCGTTGAATTTTTGAGGACACTTAGAAACCCCGGAAAGGTTATTCCGCAATTTTTGATTTAATTTTCAAAAATTATAAATTTTCGAAAGCAAAGAGGTTAGCTGACAAGGATTGAAATTAATGTTTTTTTTTTAAATTATTTAGCAACTTCCGCTGCACAATCTATTTCAAATTTGTACAAGAAATGGGATACCTTGACTATATAGACAGAGTTGGCAGATCTTTGCAAATTATCGACCGTCAATTTGAAGCAACCGACCATTGAAGTAATCACATAATACCGATGATTCGGCGAAATGTAAAGATACACCTTTTCGGTGGTTAGGTAATGCTAAATTTCTAATATTGATTTTATTTAATGCGGAAAATTTAAAAATATTATACCCTGAGAGTAGTTTATCTTTTAATGTGCGAAGGTAATTGAGAAAGAAAGACCTGTTCCAAAAGGCTAAGGAGATCCTTGATCTTATTCCTTCTGCATATATGTATGTACTCGTAAATGGGAGTGGAGACACTCCGAAATAAAAGGATAGTAATCCAAAAACATTTGTTCTCATTTACAGGTATTGAAAAACATGTAAAATACCTTTGCAATATATTGGGTGCTAAAAATAGCTACGATATGAAGATATCAATGCTTTAGAATGCAGCATGAAATACTAGCATGTAGAACGGTTTATTCAATCCTTAAATAGCACCAAAACTGAGAAATTGAAAGGAAGCACTAGTTGAAGAACCTAGTTGGATAAAGGCCAAGGTTCAATTGGAACCAAAGTGCTTACGATGTAAATGAGTAAGGAGAAGTTTATGCACATAGAAGAATTGATGGGCTTAATGACAGAAGGCAACCCCATATGAGATATGCAACATGGTATTGCAGAAAGGAGGTCCGGCAAAACGAATATGACTCAAACCAGCGGAAATAATTGGCGACTTAATAATTAGCTACGACAATCAGAATGAGCCACGGAGTTTCAGAAAAATTACACGCCTTTTAAAAATCGGAAATGATAATGTTACGATATGAGTACGCTATTATCTAAATTCCTTGTAGGCCATTTGGGTTATATAAAGAAAGTTAAACAGACCCGTAAATTGTTTCACCAATAGAGTGGACCTTGCTTTAAATCGAAATGAATGAAATTATGTCACACAGGTGTAATTTTTTAGATGTAGATACATTACGAGTTAGGAGTATAACTTGATCCACATCAAAAAAAATAACAAGGTTTATCGAGAGATCTGTTTTGAAAATTTAATCGAAGGATTTATTTAACATTTACTTTAATAAAATTTGCTTACGATATCCACAAAGCTACTGCTTATCTGTAGATGGTTAAATATTTATTGTTAATTGTGGATAATAAAATGGTTGTGAAGATAAATATAATAATTCATTATTATTCGAAAAAATGATTTGTTATTTGTGAAGTGATTCGGTCTGTTTTACTGGTAACACTCCTTTTGTTTGAATTGCAAGTAGCATCCCTTAGTTTGTTTGCAAGTACTTCATGACATTCAAAACAACTTTAGCCATAAGGCTTAATCCGCTGATTTTGACAAAGTACATCCTGCCGATCAAATTTCGACCATTCTCCGAGCATTTGGTGCACAAGAAGTAATCGAGTGGCGTCAAATTACATGGTTTTGGTGGCCAATTCACTGGTCCACTTCGCGATATCAATAGTCAATAGTTCCATGGCAGTAGATAGCCCTATATTGTCTGGATCAACGTCGTCCATATTTTCGAAGAAACAATCATTTTTCATTGTTCGGGAATGTTGGCCATTGGGTGCAAAATTTTGAAAGAATAAATACCGATGATGTCACCAGCGTACAAAACACATCCAACTGCGGATGTAATATGGTCTCATTAGTCTTTTCTAACAGAAATTCTCTACTACTTTTCTGTTACTTAAGGGCGAAAACAAGTCTAGCACTACGATTTTTTAGTGATTTTCATGAATTTTGAGGACACTTTATGCGTATATCCAAATAGATATTGTAATTTTTTAAAATCATTTCCTTATCATGAAACTGAGGGATGCTTGGATGAGTCAACTGCCCCCGCACGAAGCATTTCGAAACACATGGTCACCTATTTGATCAACGTAGACGTGGTACACCACCATTTATTTGGCAAAAGTCTTTGTAGAAACAAGGAAAAGCAACCGCCGAACACGGACCATTCTCCATCTTGACAATGCGAGCTCTCACAGATCGGCTCAAACCAGTGACTTTTTAAGCAATCAAAACGCTGAATTGATGGGCCATCCGTCGTCCAGCCCTGATTTGACGCCCAAACACTTCTTTTTATTTCCACACATCAAAAATAAATTGCGAGGCCAACATTTTTCGACGCCCGATGAAGGGGTTGATGCGTTTAAAACGCATGTAGTGTATTTACCTCATTCGGAGTGGAAAAACTCCTTCGAAAAATGGTTAAAACGCATGCAAAAGTGTATTTATCTTTATAGAGAGTATTTTGAAAAACAATAAAGCCATCTTCGATGATAAATGTTTGTTTTTACTTGTTTTACTCAAGCCATGTGCAGGCCATGGTCTCGTGGCTTTAGTTCCTCCACGAACTGAATCATGTCGGCCTTGCATCATGGAAATCGTTCTTTTTAAGACATTCAGGCTTTCTTAGTTAAATAAAACTTGATCACAATTTATTAAATTTATTCGAATGATTATTTTACTCTATTTAATATTCGAAAATACTTTTGGGAATACTTCCACCATGTCTGCCTTGTACAAAGCGCGTTCTGGAGGTCAAATTTTTAGCCACTTTTCGAAAAATTGTGGGCGTACGAGTATATCGCGTTTTTCTCCAAAACTAATGTTCTGACGTAGCACAACAAAAAATTATCCAATGGCGTCGAATCGCATGATATTGGTGAGCAATTGACGAGTCGATTTCTTGAAATGACTCCATCGTATATATTTTTAAAAAAAGCGATGTTTTCGTTTGTACTATGGGGTGGAGCGCCGTCCTGTTGGCTGCGAAATTTCAAAAAAATTTGGTAAATAGCACATTCAGATAGCCGATGATATCTACCGTAAATTTCACAAAGTGCTCTATAGTTTCGAATTTGGAAAAAAAATTCAATGATTGGGAATCGTTGATCTCAATCTTATCATTTTGAAATTGTAAACCAGACTAAACTATAATGAAAATAAATTAAGCTTGGCAGCTCAATGTAACTGCGGATTTGAGATTTAGTCTCACACTCCAAAAAAAAAAAACACCCTGAATAGTGTATGTCGTATGAAATTAATCCAAAATATGATGAATACCAAACTCAGTCAGCCGATTATAAGGACATAAAGACAAGAATCTTGTCATCTTCTATACTTTCCGCAAATTAAAGCCCGATTTTCAAAATTAATTAAAATAATACGGAAAGGTCCTTCTGGTGTAAGTCTATTCATAGTGATTTGTCAGAAAGTGCTCAGCATAAATAGTGAAATCACTGTACGGTTTGAGAGTAGTTATTGGGAGATTTATTAGTAAAACAAAAACACACCTTACGAAGATCGATATACCCACAGAAACTGCGTTTTTGGTTGGAAATTTGGCCACTTCTTTCAGAAAAAGATACCGGGAAAACTACGGAGGAATAGACCTCCACTGTTTTTTAGACAACTTCTATAGTCTGAGTATACTTGGACGCCGTGTATTGTAGATACGACAGAATGGTGTTTCTTCTTTACTGCGATCCAAGTTCTTGGCATAGAATATCAACGAGAATTATCTTTGTGGATTTGAATACGGTAATAGTTGTGTTATTTGACGAATTTAAAATAAATAGGAATGATCCTTTGCCAGAGGATCTGTAAATGGATTTTAAACAGTATAGGTCATAAATTAAATTTAAAAATTTAAACTTAAAACGCTGTATTATAAGTTAAGTTAGCTTATGCCATCCAATATTTTTCCGATGATCTTGATGATATCAGAAAGGAAATGATATCTAAAAGTCTTTCGAAATTATAAAATTCTCTAAGCATTGAGGTCGATTTAAAACAGATCATAACGACATAATTTGATTTTACATTTCCACTTGGTCGATGTAAATGCCGTTTTCTTCCATTAGCTACGGGTATGGGTGATCTGCATTAACAACGTTTCTTCAGAAACACTTGACTGGTAAATTGATGCGATGAACACTAAAAAAATAAGCCACCTTTGTTCTATCGCTCCTCGGTCGGGAACTTAAATGCAAATACCGTCGCTTTATTTTGGAGAGCTATATGCTGATCGTGTTCTGTTTCTTTAGTATGTTCTATTAACAATTTAATATATATCCTTCACTTGACGATCCCAACATTTTTATTTTTGTTAATTTTTCAACCTAAAATTTTGACGTGAATCCAAGCCATGTGATGTGAAACCATAAAATCACTACAAAACTCTGGTTTAAAGGCGGCAACCTCGCTTAAATTCCAGCAGAAAGGCCAATAGATCTGGTATCGGGTGTAAGTCCAAAACATCCCATAATCACTACTATAGTTTTTAAGAAGTCATAGTAATTAATCCCATAATTAAGTTTCAACACCAGTCAAAATTGTTGGCACCTTATAGTTGGTACATATTACACATGGTACTCCATTTAAATCGACTAATCGGAAAATTGGACATGTCATATAAAAAACACGAACTAGTTAAATAGAATTCGAGTCCCAAGTGTTCCAAACTCAAATACCATTCACCTCGTATCTACTTACTTACGTGCCAATCCTAATGCGCAATTAGTTTAAAATTCTTAATCTTAACCACGCTGGGCTAAACTGACACAATTTGTACATTGGTATATGAATTAAAACTTTTTATCAATGATAAATTATATTTCATTTTACTAAATTAGATTCTTGTTCATAACGATATGTCATCCAACTGATAAGTATAAAAATGTTCATTCGTAAATCCTTAAGTATTAAATTCAAAAATAAAAAAAATGTTGATATATGTAGGTATTTCCAATATAAAGCAGCGTCGATTAGAAAAGGCTTAACTAATTGTAAAAAAAACAAAACATCAAGAAACCGATTACCTAATTTGATGACTTGTGGTTTTAAGGTTTTCGGACAATGGCTATCTTGAAATCGTCGCCTCCTGACAAAAGTTGATGATGTAATAGACTATTAATACAGTTTTTATTCTGTTCATGATTAAGAAAATCGTAACGCCGTCTATCTGATCGAGAGAGTGCTAGATACTTTCTTAAAAACGAAACCGATAAATCCTCATGGTAAGTGTATCATACCTGCTCCCTTCGGAGTACGTCGTAGGATGCAAAATGGAAATTTATACATTCTGTAATCGATAGAAAAAGTCGAGCTCTTAATCGCCTAAAGACTTAAAAAGTTGAGATACTATTTGTTTACTCAAAACCATACTACTAAAAAGTATTAGTTAAAATCCGATAAAATTGTGAAAATTCAAAAGATCTGCCTTCTAGGTGTATCTTTTAAGGCGAAAATCAAAATTATTCTAGCAATTGCGGCCTAACTCGACTGAACACTTAAGAAGTTAAAGCAATATTTGTTTACTCAAGGCCCAATCATTGAAGCGATATTAGAAACCGATAAAATTGTGATAATTCAAAAGGGTTCTCTTATAGTTGTATCTTTAGGGACGAAAATCGGGTCTGTTATCTCGGAAATAGACCATAAAAATTGCGGTCTTAATTAACTGTAGACTCAAGAATTTATAACGACATCTGTTCACCCAAGACACTTCTGTAGGTTTTCGTCTGATATACCAAAGAATCGCTGATCTTGGCTAAATTGTACAAAAGTCGTCAAAAATTTTTAAAGTGTCGATATTCATTTGTAGGAATTTTACAATTTTATTATTATTGTTTGCAATATCACGTGGACTCATTATGATAACTATTTATTTTTTTTTTTTAATAGGAACTCACCTGCTGTCCGGCATTTGCGGCCACCCAGGCCTCGGCAAATGTTTCCATAGCACTTTGAAAATCCATTACCGTAAGTCTTGTTAGCACTCACAAAACACTGACTCTACTTTGGATGCAGGTGGCAAAAAGTTTCTATATATCTTTATAGCGAGGTAAGAAAAGAACAAATCACTAGAAATTTATCTAGTGCAAATGATCGCCATTAGCGTTACACTCTGTCACAAATGCAAACATCATTTGCATTCAAACATCAATTTTCAGATCAACTATGAACAGTATTCCTTGTTCCACTGCCTATATTAGCTAACACGTACGTACATACATACCAACATATATATATGTATCTAAATTCGTATTTGTATGGTATTCGTACCTTAGGTATAACTCACTAACACTAATCACACAGGCGTGTCAAATTAAAAACCGTAAAACCAGACTTTAACTGCAGCCAATTTGATTACAATTGCAATCGGTGTGGCATCTATTGTATAAACTTACGTCTCGATATCTATAGCTAGTAAAAAAGATGAATATGGTGCGGGTATACACGTTTTAGTATAATGTGCTCTCCATAATTTAAAATAAAGAAAATAAAATAAAACAAACTTCTCGATAAGGCGCGATTAGCGTAACGAATTAGCACTTAAATCGCGAGGATTGTGGAACGAACTTAACCGGAACCGAAGCTAAACCTCTGAGTCTGATGCTCGTCTTTGGCATCAACTACAGATATGCTACTGCTGGTGATATTGATGGAGTTGAAAAGAATTTAGTCAAAGTATCTATGGTCTTATCTATGACAGCAGATAGAATTTTTAGTTAATTTAGCATCACATTTCTCTTTAGAAAAAGGTCTAGATTGTGTTCAATTTCTTATGGCGACCACAAAAATAACATATATGTAGTTACAGATATCGGTTTGATGTTTGATGTGTCTCTAAATCGGCGAGACAGGTGCAGCCGCCTACTGCTTTACTATGTGGTGTACAAATATTTGCGGACAAAACCTTTTTATCCTCGCGCGCCAAAATATTTCCAAACACTAGAGAATCCAACGAGACGCGAATACACAACACACACTACCACTGAACAGATATGTCACTATTCCTATTCACTTTCATTCACTATTGTTGAGTGGGTTTTAGATACAGAGTGCAAGTTTAGTACAATAAATAAAGAATACAAAAAAACTACCCTCAGATTGGTAGGGGGTGAGTTTTGACTTTTCGGTTTTTCCTGTTTCGGCACTTTTTGAGAGAGAGAAATGTAACGTGAAATTCAGAAAATCCTTAAAACGAACCGGTGTACGTCTATCCACACCGATAGTTGTCGCACAACTGAGAAGCTACATTTTCACCCTAGTGTTACCGCATACACTGTACGCAGAGTATTTTTCCTATACACGCACTCATACACTGACAATGATCCAACTGAGTTGCCAATGTACGGGGGCTATGTACCCTCCTCTTTATCCAATACTACAAGGCTCACTTGAATTAAATTGAGTTGATATCTGTAACTTTACTTATTTTCTGTTTATTCATTGTTTTTTTTTTTTTTTTTTTTGGTTTTTGAGATACAAGAGCACATAACTGGTATAGATAATTCGCGTGTATCTGGTGGATGTTGGTGGGCGCTCTGTTTGATGTGATATCCGTTCGAAATTGTGTGCACTTACATATACTGTGCCAGCAGGTTCCCGACTGGTAGCGCGGCGGTATGGTGGCCCTAGCTGTGGCGGTACGATTGCCATCTGAATGAGAAGAGAATATCTTGTTTGCGGACATGTCATGTTGGAATAATTATTATTGAAAGAGGTTGGTTGATAGATACACCTATCTACTTACGTATTGATGAAAGCCACTCGTTCTCGTATTCGGGCACATTCGAATTCGTGTGTGAAGCTTTCTCATCTAGACTGACTATACAGAGGGATGATGACGATTATATATTCGAGTTTTTGTTCATTTTTTCGTTTCCTTTAATCAAGTGGTTAATTAATTAATGATGGAATTAAATAATCAGCAGGACTAACAGATATGTAATTAAAAAATTCCCAGAGTGACGATTTTTTTTCAATGCCAGAAAAGATGGTATTGTATGGTATTTTGGGAAATTTTTTAATGAATGACATATTGAGTGTCCGAGTGTGATTTGAGAAAGTATTTTAATTGAAATGTTGTGGAGAGTATTTCAAGTGACTTATGCATTGTATCTATTACGAATTCATCATATTTTCATCAGAAAATTCCAATTGAAAATTCTTCAAAGTGTTCACAAGGTATTTTTGACGTAAGTAGTTTCGCCGCTAGAGACGAGTATAGTTTCATGTTACTTTTATTCGTGCTAAGGAAAAACAAAAAGAAAGTCATCTGTCAGTTTATGTTGCTTGTCTTTTGACAAATCAAAGTCAAATCGCCAGTTTAACTGAACATTTACTATATTTTTAAGTTAATCAAAGCATCAAAAGCCTCGTCAGGCGAGCATTTTTTTGAAACACTTTTAGTAATATCTTCTTCTTCAGATATGGCTTCATGGATGTGGAAAACACGCATCTATGGTGTCGGATGTTTTCAGGATCTCACACCGCTATATGACCAGTGATCTGAAACACCGAGATATAGTCTCGAATTTTCTCTTAGCAGAAAAACTTAAACAGTTTTGGTCTTTCACAGTCGCAGGTGCGATACCTTACCGCCACCTTAAAACACTTTTTGAAGTAGCAGGAAGTACAGTGTGGGAGGCCATCATCTCCTGGACTATGTTGTTACCGGACAAAACTTTCCAAAATGTTGGTTTTCTGGTTTTCAGTTAATCCCTTGTTAGGAAATGAAGACAACAAATAATCGGTTAGACTGTGTAGCATTGGCCCACCAAGGAGATGCTATGTACATCGAATTCGATATCGAATACGAAGTCTCGACTTTTCTGAAAAGGATACGCTGTAAGAGGAAACTTGACAAATCCGCTATAATTCCGCCGAAGCACAAAATGAAACATACCAAGATAAATAATGTGTCGAACTACGCGCCTTGTAAGGAAAAAAACTCCGTAGATTACCCTTTCCGTGAGAGAATGCAGTGAAATCGGAATCTAGGGATATCATTTAACACTAATATTGAAGAGGGCTGGTATCTTTGTAGATAAATGCCAAAATAGTGTAAAGGCTTATTCGGCTTTTGAAGAGTGGCTCCTGTAAAAACTTTTGCTAGAAGATCCAAACACTCAGTGAAACTAGTAGGCTTGTTAAAGCCTTCAAAAACAGACAAGCAGGTTAGCAACACTCAGAAAATGTATTCTTTATTTATCTACCGAGCTTAACTCTAACAGATTTCAGATTAAATAACATACATAAAACTCCAAGATATGTACATTGTGAAATACAATAATTATATTTCAGGATATAAAAATATCCAATCATCAACGGCCTCGCCACACTGAAAGCATAGGTTCCCACTAGATACCGAAATCAAGCAGTGTTGGGCGCGGTAAGTACCTAATGGGAACTCGGTACACCGCGTGCTGTTGACAGCAAACGCCACATGGGCATAGTACCCCGGCGTAAAGTCCCGGACTTTACAAATTTATTTACATCGATCCTTTGAAAAATAAAATAAAATAAAAATATCATATCATCACATAAATCTATTTCAGTTCAAACGGTGTTGAAAATTCTTATACATTTAGGCATGGGTTCGCAAAGAACATAATTGTGCAAAAGTCTAGGGTTCAATGAAAAATTTCTTGGTCGCAGAATTCTTTCCGGTGTATAAAACTTTCAATTCTTGAAGTATATCAGGACATTTTATACAATATGAAAAGGCATAATGGGCAAATGAAATAGAACCTCGAGGCCATTGCATAAATGTAGACATAGCTCCTACTACCTTTCCTGTAGGTTGTAGTGACGGATATGGCAATCAAACACGCTACAATATCCCTTTTCTTCAAATCACCTGTCACCAATGTTACACTCCCAATTACTCTGCAAAGAGTTATCATATCAGAAAATTCACAACAATAAGTGACGACACCTCCAGAGAATCAGCACTTCTTTTATATTTAAATGCCCGACATACGCTCACATTAAGTTTCAGTTACTAGGCCTGGGTAATGTGGTGGGTGATGGAACTGTAAGCACTTTTTCACTGAAACCTCGCTCTTCACATACAATCGAATACAATTCTTCTTCTTCTTCTTCTTCCTTGCCTTAAGTCCCAATTAGTTGGGTTCGGCTCTCCTTATCCTGAGCCTCCAAGTTCTTCTGTTCTGAGTTATCTTAATAGATACGTTTTCGGTTCTCAAGTCCTTATTAATAGTGCTGATCCACGTCGCCTTCGATCTTCCGGGGGTTTTCGGTCTATCTTCTAAATTGCTGTTCTCACGATATGCCTTTTTTTATAATTTGCGCCCGCGAAGGAAAATCAGGGAGGATGGAAAGAGAGATACCGATGAACATTGGTTTTAAATGTTTGAAGGTTATAAAGATTAGGAAATAAAGAGCTAGACAGGGCATTCCATAAGCGAGTTGTACGCCTTAGGAACGAATCACGATATTTTAGGGTACGAAAGTGGGCTTGAGAGTATACCGAGGCGGATGTTACGGTTTGTTTGAATGGGCGGAATGCTATTGGCGATTTCTACGGAGCACTGTTGGTAGAAATAGCTATAAAACAGATTGAGACACGAGACGTTACATCGGTGTTCGAGGGTGTCCATTGTTTGAGTGATATTGGTATCACCTATGAGTTTTATCGCACGGTTATAAATCCTATCTGACAGGTGCACAAGTGCTTTGGGCTTACCCGACCAGATGTGGGTATTGTACTCCAATTTCGGGCGGATGAATGCCTTATATATTGAGGCCAGATCAGAGGGGGTAAACTATTTCTTACATCGCTTGAGGAAACCTAGACATTTCGCAGCGTTTTTGACGACACCGAATATGCGGTCATTCCAACGTAAGTTGTCACTGAGAATGGAGAGTTTATCGGTTTAGACGATGCAAGTGCCATTAATGGATAACGGCTGGGGGTTTAAATTTCGCTTTAACGACAGCAGACAGCATTATGTTTTGGAAGCGTTAAATTCTACTCTGTTAGTGGTTCCCCAATTAGTTGTGCTGTTAATATCAGAATTTAATGAGCTTAACAAACGCTGGCGTTCCTGTTCTACAGCCGAAGAGCAGGGACGGGAGTCCGGGAACGAATATGAATAACAGAGAGTACTATCGTCAGCAAAGGAATATATTGGATTAGCAGGCAAGAGATCGTTGATAAAAATTAAAAAGAGTGTCGGAGACAGAACGGAGCCTTGGAGCACACCAGCATTTATTTTGTGAAAATTTGACTTGAAACCATCCAAGACAACTTGAATTGAACGTTCCGAAAGGTAATTTCTAATCCATTGATAAAGAGGGTCGTCGATCCCAAAAGCAGGCATTTTCGACATAAAAGCCTAATGCCAAACTCTGTCAAATGCCTTAGAAATATCAAGTGCAACTATCTTGCTCAGTTTCAGTTTTCAGTTTATATGCATTTTTATTGTATTACTTAATTTACTCTTACTTGCTAAAATGCTTAAAAATTAGCTTAATTAACTTAAAATTATCTTATTCTAGCTTACTGACCCCATGCGGGCACTCTAAGTTAAACCTAACACTTAAATTATGTCTTTCGACGTACCTTACTACTATACTATACTATTTCTATTCCTTATAATTAAAACTAAGAAAACATTTTTTCAAAAAAAAAACTTAGTAACATGACTTTTTTTTATATTTTATTATAAAACTTAAAACTAAAATCCTAAAAACTACCTAAAAATAAGTCTTAATCTACTTAAACTACTTACATCTAGTACATACATATATATATATATACATAATATATATATACTTAATATATAAATATATGTATATATATATAGATGTATGTTTTTTTTGAATTTTTTATTTTTATTAATTTTTTTTTGGTTTTTATATATTTTTTTTTCTTAAATCTAACTTACTCCTACTTAAAACTATGTAAGCCGGCCATGGCTAAAAGAAAAATTAGGCGACCCACTTTGCTTCACATGAAGCTACTAAGAATTGGAGGAATTCGACGACGAAGCATCCCCTCCTTCTAAAAGCCACCAAAATTGTTGGTGCTGCCGAGCAACATCCCTCATGTCGCGACTCCCTACCGCTCTACTGAACCGGAGACGCTCCGCACTGCCGTGTGCGACGTCTCCGTCGTAGTTGAGTCGCCTGTCCGCAGCTGTTCGAGCAACGTGGAAGATTAGCGGCACAGCCAATCTGTCCTGGATCAGACCTTTGCTATCAAGGTAGAGAAACGCTTCTGGAGGAACATAGCCGTCTAAGCGAACTCTCTCGTGATACATATAATTAGGGTAGTAAGCCCCGGAGATCAGGTTGTTCGATGAGGTCATTGCTCTTGCAATGTGCCTTCGAGTCAACTTAATAACAAAATTGTCCACTCTTATTAGGTTCGCCCTATTGTACAAGACCTCATTGCGATAGAATTTTATATACTCAGACTCTGGTGTTCTGTATAACCGAAGACAAGCCCTAAGGCAAGCCCTCTCAAACACCCGAATCTTTTCCAATAAACTTGCTCTCACGTTGAACCACACGGGACATCTAAACACAAGCATAGGCCGGATAAGGGCCATGTAGCAGATCACCTTCACCCTCGTATCGATTTGGCTGTTGTAAAACAGTCTCCTTGTAAGGGCAAAAGCACCTCTGGCTCTGGCCAGAGCAACATCCATATGTTTGTTAAAATATAGATATTGATCTAGCCAGATCCCAAGGTATCTGACTACATTTCGACAAGCAAGTGGCTGTCCATGTTGTCCGACGATAGAGAACTTTCGCCAATTCTTTCTGGTATCCCTAGAGGCCCCAGACAAAGGCGTCCTAAACAGAATGGTTTCCGACTTCTGAAAGTTGATTTTCAACTTCCAGTCATCGCAATATTGCTTAATTTTGTCGAAGTCACGTTACAAAAGCATATTAATGACCTCGATTTTTGGACCTGATCTGTACGCAATTAAGTCGTCTGCGTACGCTATGGCATGGGGAAGTGAACCTATCAGATCACTTGTGTAAATGTTGAATAGGATCGGCGAATTTACCGCACCCTGTTGCAGACCGTTTTTAATGTTAAATATTCCAGCAGAAGTCACATCGCCATTCTTCACGATGAACTGTCTACTGGAGAGCATATCAAAAAGAATATACAGCAGTGGTTTACTAATGCCCAACCTGTCCAGCTTGAAGAAGAGTCCCTCTAACCATACGGTATCGAAGGCTTTTTCCAAGTCAATCAGGCAGGCACCAGTGCACTGTTTCTTGCCTTTGTTCCATTGGATATCGGAAACCAGTTTAGACGCAGCATGAATGATATCATGCCCCGCCTTGAAACCGAATTGATTATCCGGAACTATATGTTTGTCCTCAACCCACTTGGTCAGGACTCTATTGATTACCTTCTCGAAAACCTTACTGATGTTTGGAAGAAGACTGATCGAGCGGAGATTCGCCGGATTGGAAGTATCTTTATCCCTTTTGGGGATGGGATATACCACCGCAGTTTTCCAATGCGCTGGATAATGTGCATTATTCATTGCATTATTAAACAGGGTGGTATAAATGTCCACCGCTACTAGTGGGAGATGTCGAAGCACAATGTTCGGTATTTCATCGGTTCCCACTGATTTCTTACTTCTAAGTGATTCGAAGATCGTTTGGAGCTCTTCCTTCGCAATGAAAGGTGGTAATACCCTTTCGTTGGTGATGACATTATTTGCCGCAACTATCTTGCTTTCGCCAGTTTGATGTACGCTTTGGTTCCACTTTTCGGTGTGACATGCCATCAGATCACCAGTGGACTTATTGCTACGAAAACCGTACTGCCGGTCATTAAGAAGTTTTCATGTTTTAAGATATTTCATGAGTTGACGCTTTATCAGCGTTTCCATGATCTTGGAAAGAAGGGACGTAAGTGCAATATGTCTGCGCATCACATGCCCATACCAATGTAGCCTCGTTTCCTTTAATTTTTCGTTTATGGGTGCCACTTTCAGACTTGCTCTAACGTAATCGTTCCTCATTTTATCCTTAAGGGCTACGAATACTGACCATCGTAGCATTCTTATTTCTGCAGTTGATATCTTAATTTCGAGTGCTTTCAGTCTGACGCGACTGTCTGACCCGTACATCATAGCTGGTCGTACAACCGTCTTGTAGATTTTTTCCTTCAATTTCAGGGGGATTCGTCTATCGCATAACACACCAGATATCGATCTCCATTTCAGCCATCCGACATTAATTCGATGGGACACGTCATCTTCTGGTTTGCTGTCATCGCGTATGATCTAACCACGATACTTGAAGGATGATATTTAAGTATGTAAGTAAGATGATTTCTAGTGTAAGTACTCAGTTTTTGGGACATATATCCGCAAGCCATGTTTACTCAGTTTCCTTTCCAATTCGTACGGTATGCTCTACGGTATTGGTTGCTGAATGACTTCTGTTATGGAGTTCATAACCCGATTAAATATCCAGGCGCTTAGCGCAGAACCTTGATGTATGCCTACATTGACTCCGAATGATGCCCATATTCCTGATGTACAGTTGATTTTTGTACGGCAATTGGCGTACATGTCGTTGATAGCTTTGTCGTATTCTTCTGGTATACCGTGCATTGTTAGCGATTGTCACACTAATTATCTTGGTACCCGGTCTAATGCCTTTTCTAAATCAATAAGGATCATATGTAACTCATGTTTCATTACCCGGAACTTTTCGGCTATGGCTCGTACAATTTGAATAGCTTCGGTAGTAGTGCTACCTACGAAAATAAAATGTTGCAGAAACGATTCCATATGACCCTCTCCCAGAGTTTTGATGTGTGCGCAGTCAATTTTACACCTCAGTAGTTAGAGCACTGTCGATTGACGCCGACTGCCTTATTTTTAAATGGAGATATTCCCACCATCGTTCACTGATTTCCAGAGGTGTTGTTAGCATTATTCCATCTTCAGTTTTTGTATAATTTAGAGAATTTTAAATCTTTCATTTTGTTGTGGCATTTTCTTGCTAATTTATATGTTATAATGTAACGGAAACGCAAAAAAATTTACAGATTCCTTTGGAATTACCATCCCATCCGACTCCGGGTGTAAAAGCGTAGTCCGTGTGTTTTCGATACCAAATAATTCCATCGTCTGCTGGAAAACTCCAGACTCAAAATTTCGGCCTTGGTCGGAATTTAGAATGTGTGGGATACCGCTAAAGACTTCTTTAGTTAGTGTCGATGCAATCTGTTCAAGTTTCTGGTCAGGAAGTGCGAATTCTTCTGGCCACTTGGTAAAATAATCCATGACGATGACGATGTACCAATTATTATTTGAGGTGCGGGGCAAAGGCCCCAGAACATTTATCGCAACCCACTCAAAAGGTTCTCCGAAAAGAGTTGTATTCAGGCATCCGCGTGTCCTGGTTGTGGACCTTTGCGAGAGATGCATGTTTCACATTTCGTGCACCAATTGGTCTGTCCAATCCAGTAAAATCTACTTTTACCTTGCGAAGGGTTTTACTGCGCCTCAGATGGCCTCCACTCGGTCCCGTGAGCAGGCTTTCTAATACTCTTGGTGGTACTACCAATTGCTTTACAGTCGCATTTTCAGATTGCTCCCATTGTCTTATTAACACCTCATCCTCCAAAGCCAAACTCTCAAACTGGCTCCAAAAGCTTTTTATATCTCGTCCATGGCCTAAAACGTTTTCTCCGGAAGGTTTTTCCCGTATTCTTACCCAAGATTTCACGAGTGATAAGCACGAGGGTTCATCTTGCAGCTTCTTTAAGCCCTCGCTAAGAATCTCCAGCGTGTTGATTTGTGCTGTAGCAGTCCAGGGCGATGTTGGATATCTATGTCATACTGTTGGAGGAGTTCCAACCATCTGGCGATCTGTCCCTCGGGTTGCTTGAAATTTAGGAGCCATCGAAGTGCAGCGTGATCCGTTCTTATTGTAAACCGACGTCCGAAGAGGTAGTGATGGAAATGTTTTACGCTCGACACAATGGCTAAGAGTTCCTTTCGAGTGACACAATAATTAGTTTCGGCTTTGTTGAAACTAGCGCTGCAATATTCTACAACTGCTTCTACCCCGTTTTGGACCTGACTTAAAAGAGCGCGTAGACCGCAATTGCTAGCATCGATGTCTAGGAACAAGTAAGTTCTTCTTTGAGTTTCTGGAAGGCAGTTTCTTTTGCATAGGTCCATGTGAATTTTCTTTTTTCCTCCGTAAGTTCGAAAAGGGGTTTGGCGATCTTGGAAAATCCTCGTATGAACTTTCGATAGTAAGAGCATAGTCCCAAATAACTTCGTACATCTGACACCAGTATAACGAAAACACAAAAACATGTACGGATTCCTTTGGAATTTTTAGATTTCATTTATTTTCAATTAACTAAAACTTCAATCTATAAACGTAGCCAAGACAAAAAAAAGAAAAGAAACGTCAATCTCTTCTTCTTCTTTTTCTTCATCTTCTTGTTCTTCTACTTTTAAGTGGTTCCCGAGAGGTTTTATGTTTGTTTAGTGTTGATGCTGCCAAATTTCATTACAATATAGTCCTTCAATCGATTACAATTATTTTGGGGAATAACGTGTTTTAACGCAAGAGAATGTTCTTGCCTCATACAAAACATTTCTGTCATACAAAACATTTATATTGTATTGTATCCAATCCCTATCTGACCCGGTTGTAGGCAGGCAAAAATCGTATTTAGGGACATCTCTATCCAAGTGGGTGCTCAGCCTGAAATTGTTTTTAGAACTTCTTTGGGCTATCAAAAGAAATTAACAACGTCTAGTTATGACTTATTGACACGTCCATAGTCATGGAGTATATGTATGTGTATGTACACTATAAGACAAAACGATACCGATCCTCGATCTGAACGTTATCAAATTCCAAATTAAAACCGCCAGGTTGACATAGTGTCTTATCTCAAGAACTACGAGTATGCAATTGTATCCTTCCTCGACAATAAAAATAAAAACCTGTTTTAACAGAGGAGATAACAGTAGAGTTGTCATAACCTGCCGCATCTTAGCGCGTTTGTAAGTTAGCTTTTCGCAAAAATGGGCTAGGAGGATGCCGCGCCGATACTGGTCTCTTAGATTTCTGAAAATGGATGGCTATAAAGTGTCCGGTGTTCTCTGCTGAGTTTTGGCGTTTTTTATTTTTAGGATGTGCAACATATGCACATTTATTTATTTTACCGCATTAATTTAATACAATATTTATTAAAATAATTTTATAAAAGTTTTTTTTTTCTTAAATGTTTAAGTTGTAAAAATTATAGGAAATCAACTTGTTTTTTTATTTTATGTTACTGCTTCAAGATAATGGTTTTTCTTATGTTGGCTTCACGGTTTTGTGGATGGCTGTTGAGTAGATTCGGCAGAGTGTAACTTACAGCTTGTTTTCCATATTGGAAACTGGTGCATCCACTCTATTTGTGCATCACCTCTGTTAGTGCATCCCCTCTGTTAGTGCATCCCCTCTGTTTTTCTCTTTGTATGAATCTGGCTATTGATTTGTATCCGATGACTTGGATCGGCGAAATACTCCAATGCTATATTCATTTCGTAGATTTGCTTCGCTTTTAGAATTCTTATGTTGCTGCTATTTTTTATTTTTTTTTTGATATTACATAGTTTCCTAGCTTTGTCCAGTATATTTTGCAGCAAGCGCAAATGAAGAAGCGTTCCTCAGACTAATTATATGTTTGACTGTGACTGTCAATGGTAATGTCTAGATATTTATAAGTATCAACAAGCTCAATATATTCTCCAGCTGCTGTATTTCCACATCTATACGTCTTCAGAACACTTTGGAACATTGGGTATCTTGTGCTGCGAATTTGCATGAGTTTTGTTGTTAAATTTTTTATATCCAGCCTATTGTCATGACACTATTTGCTTGCCCCATTGAACTCATCTTGAATTATTTTCGTAGGTTCTTCTGGCGACTGGTGAGACACAACGATGAAGCTGTCGCCTGTATCTGAAAACGGTATACTCGTCTTGAAACACTTCATTCATTAGTGTACAATATGAAAAGTAGAGGGCCAAGCTTAGAGTCCTGATGAACCCCATATTGAACTTGGTGTTTATCGCTGCAGAGATTATTGGTTCTGTCTCGAAAAGTACTCCCTAAACGGTTTACCTTAGCTTCCTGTAATGGCCATTCTTTCAGCAGCGCTGATAAGCCTATGATAGTCGAGCATGTCAAAGCCTCTACTGAAATCCAAAACAATTACAAGAACAAATTTTTCAAGAACTTGATTGGCACTATTTCCGTTTTCAAAGACTGATTCTCGCTGGTTAGCTTATTGTTAGAGATAGAACCCAATAAACGATCTGCTACGACTTGTTCCATACTCTTTTCTGTGGACGACAATATTGCAATTGGACGATCGTTTTCTGGCTCTTTTCTATCGCCTCCCTTATGGATTCGCCGTACAAATGCCTCTTTGATTTTTTTTTCAAACTGCTGTTGTAGAAAATATCAAGTTTATTAATTTGGTGCAAGGATATCAGCATTTGTTTTCAAGTCAGTGGCTTTTATTTCATCTGCTCCCGGTACCTTTTGGCCATTAAGGCTATATCTCACATTCTTTGCTTCACATCCACCAAGAATATTGAATCACGAATCATAGATGCAGCTCATTGGGAAAAATTGTGTGCAAATTTATTAGATATTTCCGTTGAAGTCCTGGATGCGCAACTTTTCGTAATTGTGTTATCTAAAGAAAGCTTTTTACGTCCTAATACCTATTTTATCAACATTCACTTTTTTAAATTTCTTTTTTACAATAGATGTTTTATTATTATTATTATTAATGGTTGTTTTATTCTCAAAATGAATCAATGATTACAAAATTGTACAATATTTATGGCATGTTAACATACAATCTTTTTATGGTATGGCCATTGCCGTCACCTCAGATGGCAAGTATATCCATTTGAATTTATAAATGCATTTTTCAAAACAAACAACTACATTTTCATACATGGGTTGGGATATTTTTTGTTAAATAAAATTAAAACAAAATAAAAATCTTCGGATATTGTCATGGCCCTATAGCGGGCCGCTTGTTTACAGAATCCAATGAGAGGTTTCCGTCCTACGTTTCCGTTCAATATATTTATCAAACTTTCCAGTGTAAGCTCTGAACAGGTAAAAAAGACGCTTCTGATCTCCCTGAGGACAGGGCATATTTCTATAAAATGAAAAATATCTTCCCGAGCTCCAAGGTTACATAAGGTGCAATATAAAGGAAGATCATCTCTATGAAGCTTAAAGTCCAAATCCAGCATCTGCCTTCGGAAGTACTATTTTCGTCGCAGAAACAATTGAATCCTATCAAATCGTAATTAAGTGTGCAATAATAGCGTCTATAAATAGATGACTGTATTTGTTCCCGTAAACTTCTCTCTCCTTTTTTCATCCAGTGTCCTTAATAAAGTTTTTTCGCCAATCATTCAAATTATCAAGCTAAGTATAGTATTCATTTTCAGGTACTTGCCAGAAGCTGCCACTTTTGCAAAACAAAGAGATAGAATGCGTTACGATAAGCTTTGGCAAACGGTTCGCTGGGTAAGACATTGTCCTAATAAGGTAATCAAGGTGAAATTTTAAAGTTGCAATGAATAATGGCGACATTCTAGTTTCGAGTAGAAGCATATATTTTGGAGAATTAGACGGTAGCTTAAATAATCTTCTCAGGAAAAATCTAAGTAATCTTTCAAAGTCTTCGAACTGTTCATAATCCCAAACTTGCGCTGCGTAAAACATGAGTATTTTAGAAGTTGTGTGAAACAGTTTATTCATACTTTGCACGAAGGCTGAGTGCACTTGCACTAAGGCACGATTTCCATGTGCAATTAAGTGCGATTTTTGCTTAATGGGTTTTGCTGGTAAAATTCCGAGGTACTCGTACTCCTTTACAATTTCAATATTTCGTTTCTGGCGTAGCATCTACCAGCTTGTGGTGGCAGTGGCTCAAGTGGTAGTGGACTGGCTTCCAAATCGGAAGGTTCGGTGTTCGAATCCCATCCTCGCCCAAAAGACATATTCATTTTTTCAGTTAACGAAAATCAAATAGGATGAGTAGTTGATTAGAAATCAACATTAAGTCAACTTCCACTAAGAATTTAGTCTCCCCATTAAATGTTGGATGCCACCCAAGGAGCGAACTAACCACTGAGCCCTCTTACTTTCTCTCTCTATCCCATTTTCCAAATAACTTAACACAAGGTAAGGCATTATAAGTGTATTTATACCCACTTGAGTGTTAAGTTCTTTATAAAAAAAAAATCTTGATTTTGGACTTTCCCAGGTTCACAGTAAGGTTCCACTTTGAACAATAATCTTCAAGATCAGAAATCATTCGGCTGAATCCTTGTGGTGAATCCGATAACAGAACTATGTCATCCGCACTCTAATCCTCCTTTCAGCCCATGAAATTCCACCACACAGTGCTTCATTCAGGTCATAAAGAAAGAGAATGAACAAAAGTGTACTTGCTTAACTCCCATTGTTGTGGGGAACCATTCTGGTAAGACTTTGCCATCCCATACAGTTGATTCAGTGTCCTCGTATAGAAGTTTTGCTTTACCATATCATTTCCTAGTTTCTGCGAAAGCTTTCCTGCAACAATTTGAAGTCGGAAAGGCTAATTGGGTTCAGAAACAAATGAAGGATATGATGACAGTGTAGTATTCGAGCAGGTCGCGCTAAGTATTTTCTTCCGCTTTCCATACTACTCCGGGAGCAATTTTGGCATACCAAGCAGCTATATAATCTTTGAAATCTGTTGTAATAACGACTATAGAGATGATAAAATAATTCAACATTCACTAGGTACCTGATAATTGAGACTTATGAGCAAATTGTGGATAAAATTAATTTAAGAAAAGTGATACAATCCTAGACATCTATTCAATTTCTATCGACATAGGTATGCCACTTACTAGAGGTACCAGTGCTGAAAATAGATACCATACAAGGAACTTATGACAGGAGGGCGGATTTCAGCTCACATTTCATAAAGAGATTTCTATCTGTGAAAACGTCACACGCTAGACATGGTAACATGCCCATATACCGATTTTACCGAAAATCGAGGAATGAAGAGAAGTAGAAAACAACTTATGCTCTCTCCACCAGAAGAAAAACACATTTTAGTAAACATTTAACAAGAAGCAGATACCTCTCTACCAAACGACGGACCTCCCTTAAATTGAATGATGGATTATAATGCCTCTTACAGCTAATGACCAGCTTACTTCAGTTTTCACTGATGTTTTTGCAAAGTTTGGGCTCTATTTTGGTTATTAATTATTATCTGGAGATAGAAAATGGTATCCCCATGTCGGTCTACTACACTTAAGCGCCAACGGGTATGGCCTCCTGTCCCCAGCTTCTTCCTATCAGACGTGCTCCTTCGACGGTTCTGCGTCACGTGTGTCATATGTGTTTCCATGAACCCGCTCTTCTTCCATCCACCATATTATAGCATGACAAGGAATCGTTTTTCGAAAATTATGCCTTATCCATTGGAATGTAAATAGGATTCTGAAAAATTCTCTACTAGAGATACGAATTGGAAATGCTCTCTTACCAGCAAGTTGACGCTACGAGTATCATCTCTAAGAGAGCCGAATCTTACTCTCTCTCCTCCTTGAGACACTTGCACTTTCTAAGATCACGAAAACGCCGATATACCGTCAGCTCATGAAATATCTAGAAACACGAAAACTTCTCAACGACCTGCAGTACGGTTTTCGTAGCAACAGGACCACTGGTGATGTGATGGCATGTCTCACCGAAAAGTGGAACCGTACATCATTCTGGCGAAAGCAAGATAGTTGCACTTGATATTTCTAAGGCATTTGACAGAGTTTGGCATCAGGCTCTTTTGTCTAAAATTCGTGCTTTTGGGATCGACGACTCTCTTTATCAATAGACTTGAAATTACCTTTCGGAATGTTCAATTAAAGTTGTCTGAATGGTTTCAAGTCAGATATTCACAAAATAAATGCTGGTGTGCCGCAGGGCTCCGTTCTGTCTCCGACACTCTTTTTAATTTTCATCAACGATCTCTTGTATGCTACCTCTAATCCAATATACTCCTTTGCTGACGACAGTACTCTCTGTTTTTCATATTCGTTCCCGGACTCACGTCCCTGCTCTTCGGCTGTAGAACGTGAACGCCAGCGTATTTTAAGCTCATTAAATTCTGATATTAACAGCATAACTAATTAGGGAACCACTAACAGAGTGGAATTTAATGCTTCCAAAACACAATGATGTCTGCTGTCGTTAAAACAAAATTTAAACACCCAGCCATTATCCATGGATGGCACTTACATCGTCGAAACCCATAAACTTTCCATTCTCGGTGTGTGTGTCAATGACAACTTACTTTGAAATGACCACATATTCGGTGTCGTTAAAAATGCTGCGAAATGTCTAGGTTTCCTCAAGCGATGTAAGAAATATTTCGCCCCCTCTGATCAGGCCTCAATATGTAAGGTGTTTAACCGCCAAAAATTGGAGTAGGTACACCTGCTAGATAGGATTCAAAACCCTGTGAGAAAACTCATAGGTGATACTAATATCACTCAAACTATGGACACCCTCGAACACCGACGCAACGTCTCGTGTCTCATGCTATTTTATCGCTATTTCCACCAACAATGCTCCATCGAAATCGCCAGTAGCATTCCGCCCATTCAAACTTTTAACCGTAACACCCGTCTCGCTATGAATGCTCATCAGTATACCCACAAGCCCACTTTCGGACGTATTCTAAAATATCGTGATTCGTTCCTAAGCCGTACAACTCGCTTATGGAATGTCCTACCTAGCTTTTTGTTTCCTAGTTATTATGACCTTCAAACATTTAAAACCAAGGTTCAGCGGTACCTCGCTTTCCATCCTACCTGACTTCCCTTCGCCCGCGCTGTGTGCAAGCATTTAAATCCCTTGAGCGCGCGCAAATTATATATAATCAGGAGGACAAAATCTTGGAACTCGTAAGAACAACGTTCATCCCGAACAACTCTCATTCATCCGAATAAAACTGGTGAAGAGGAACAGTGGCAACATCTGAAGTTGCTAAAACTAAGCTGAATCTGAAACTTAAACCTCTGGAGCTGAGAGAAGTATCAAACCTCGCTTTCGTTAAAGGAAAAATGATTTTTCAGAGAAACAGTATTCGAATACCCAGCAAAAGGCATCCAAACACTCTGAAGGAGTTGCTAGTCTTGGAAATTAGCAAAATTGCAAAAGCAAGTAGTGCGATTAATTAATTATGCAACTTCAAGTCTAAAATTCACATGCTATAACTAAAAGTAAGAGATACACTGAAACTGACCGGATTCCCCCCCGAATCTTATTTAGATAGGTTGACTGTTCGTAAGGTCACTGATGATACCTTTCCTAACGTCCATACTTATACGCTACGGAGCAGGACTGGCATGGTGAAGGCTCTGAAAATTGTACACCTGGTGTCTAGCAGAAATGCCAAATGTAGCCATATCTCTGTACAGGTCAGCTCTATAGATGCAATCATATTCGTCCTTAAAACTATTAAAGTGATTGTGAGTATCGATGTAGACCTCTTGAATTAGCTCTGTGACCTGCTGTAATATAAATATTTAGTGAATTGCGCACTTATCGGCCCTAAAGTGGCACTGAAAGGGGTCAGATCCTTATACATTGGATTGCTTTGCTTCAATCACAAAATGACCAATTTCGCAGACGGCTCTAAGATCAGGTGACCTTCACATCCCTTTGTGAATGCTGAGGTGGTTATATCGAGTGCTAGCTGAAGCGATATTCACCGGTGCAAAAATAAATGAATTTAAGTCCATTGCCAGACGTAGGCAGCTCTTTCCGACCCGGCTTACATAGTTTTAGGTAGAATTAAGTTAGATTTAAGCGAAAAAAAAAAAATATATATATGTATATATATATGTATGTATGTATGTACATGTATTTATATATTACGTATATATATATATGATGTATATATATTATATATGTATATATTATGTATTAGATGTAAGTAGGTTAAGTAAATTAAGATTTATTCTTAGGTAGTTTGTAAGGTAGTTTGTAAGTTTTAGTTTTAAGTTTTATAATAAGTTACAAAAAAAATCTAAGTCATGATACTAAGTTTTTCTTAAAAAATGTTTTCTTAGTTCTAATTATAATAAATAGACATAGTATAAACATGTAATGTAAGATACGTCGAAAGACATAATTTAAGTATTAGGTTTAACTTAGAGTGCCCGCATGGGGCCAGTAAGTTAGAATAAGATTATTTTAAGTTAATTAAGCTAATTTTTAAGCGTTTTTTTGTATAGCATTTAAGAGTAAAATAAGTGATATAAATAAAAATGCATATAAACAGAACTGAACTGCAGCTCTGTCCGACTGTCCTACAAAATATGTAACCCTTTCCTAGGACTAGGACTACTTAGGCCACTATGATAAAATCAGTTTTGTTAATGAACTCGTAGACACATTCTTTACTACGCTGCAGCTTTAGTTGATGTTGGCGGCTCTAGCCTTTGTATATATTGCTACAATGGGTTCTGTCAAATGCCGAAAGCTAAATACATCTTGCCTAAGTCTGGCGGTTAAAGCAAAAAGATCCTGCTTCTGTTTTCTGTAGCACTCATTATCAATAAGTCCGTGACTTTTTAAATTTTTCGCGTTGCAACTTAAAAGCAACTCCCATCAATAGACAATATTTATTTTTGTGTGTGACACCCATTGAAAGCAAACAATCTCATCAGACCTGCCGAAAATGGAAAAAAAAAATAATTTCGTGTGAGAACTTCGAAGTAGTGTTTGGCGTTGTATAATCGGAAACCAGACGAGTTGTTGCACCATTTCACAATCACGGACTTAACACGGATCCACCACAATATGCCGGAGGCCAAGCAAGAGTTTAAACAGTAGATTTTTTGAGGCCAAGGTGGGTCTGTCGACCAACGAGGTCATATATGCAGTTTTTTGGGATGCACGTGGCATAATCTGTATCGATTTCTTTCAGAAGGGAAAAAACAATCAAAGGTGAATGCTATGCCAAATTAGTGGGACGAAAAAACAACCAAGAAGAAAGTGCGCTTCGTCAAGACAAGTGGAGAAAAGTTGGACGAAGTTTATTGACAGACTAGTTGACTAAGAAAAGACTTCATTCGGATGTTATTAGCTTTATAATAGTCTGCGGTCTCCACTAGTTTTTCAGCTGCATAGCCTGTTAAAGTTTCGAATATCCAATGCGCAGATCCCAAGGACGGATTATCCCACAGTTGTCTATATCCGATCCTCTTCGTTGCTTGGCTAAAGTGAAAAATCTTCAGACTGGAAGATGAAAACCTCTCCAGAATTGCTTACATGGAAAACGGCAGCACATTCTTCACTTCCCCGCTTCGTGTATAAAAACCACAGTTGGTGAGTACTTATAGATAAGGTAAATGCATATCTACGTTAATGTGCGTCAATGGCTTCCCCATCGTACGACACCCAACTAATCTGTCGAAATATTTCAAAGTACTGTCGGCTTTCTACCAGTGTAAAAGTTCTTTCGTTATACCATGCGGCTTGTCACCTAGGAGCGTGTGTTGGATCAACACGGCTATGATAAAACCAAGCATATTATAAGCGTCCGTTGTCTGGTGAAGCAAGCGAAAATACATCACTGCCTCCTTTTTTAATGGATTCCAAAGAACGGTGTGTCCTGGCTGCATTGGGTCTTTCTCTAGCACGCCTTGCGCTGCTCTAGATGCACTGATGAATCTCCCTCTCCTTGATATCCTTATCATGGTCTGCACTCTCAAAGCCATTTTCTGTTTTAAGATTAGTGGTCCTTGGTACAACACGTACTGAAGTTTGGTATAACACGTATGACGTTGCGAGCCGACCGTCTTTTGACTCTGGTCATATGGACATACTGCTGATGTAATGACAACAGAACTCCTTTCAATCTGCCCAGAAGAGTTTTCGGCCAAAATCTGGGTCAGAAAAGGAAAGCAGTCGGGTACACACAGACGGCTTCCAAATCGATTTAGGATGTGGCGCTGGTGTCTTACTGGAGGACGACATCGTTCGATTTGACTCGAAGCAAAGATATAATATATATGCAATCCGAGCTATACTGTGAAGAACCGGTGGAGGGGGAAGGCATTTGAAGTTATAGCTAGACTGCGCATAAAGCCTTACGACTGAACCCTCTCTTGACTTCCAAGCTAGTTCGAGAATTCAAGACTTCACTGAGCTCAGTCGGAAGGTTAAGAACATTGAGTTTTGTTTGAGTTCCAGGTCACAATGAGATCTCGGAAACTAAATCGCGGCTGAGGAACTTGCTAGGTAAGGCTCAGAGAAAGGACAAGATCCTGCGTTAGAACTGCGTCTTTTCTAACGTTCTTCAGTGAGAAAGACTGCAGGCTGCTTACTGCGCCATGACGTGGCACTACGCTTCTGGTAACTGTGCTGGACATAAGTGACACAATATCTTGTGAAGCCTGCGGCAGAAGTGATGACGACATCACAGGGCTCTAGGCACTTTATCACTGAAGCTCATCCTTTTCCGAATGAAGTAACTTCACTGTTCCAACAAAAAAAAAATCCCGTCGAAGTTACTTGCATCGAAAAGATAGCTAAAAGCCAATTGGCTGTGAAAGTAAATACTCGTAAGTCTCCAGATTTTGGAATAATATAAGACTTGACGGATCAAGTGCGGGGAACGTCAGCGGATTTAAAATGCCTGGCACATGAGGGTCATTTGAGCATTAAGTAACTGCGAAGGGAGAAGTATATTTAGCCTCAAGAACTGAAATCCGTAGCGTACTGCTTAGCAGTCGAAATTGTAAGAAGTCGCTAGGGATGAATGAATGATACGGACTGAAAGGGTCAGACAATAAAGGCAATTAGGAATACATACTTACTGGTTTATGTATCTCTATAGGACAAACAGATCCGATATAGAACGAGCAGAAGTCAAAGGCCTGAGAATCAATGCGGAAAAGAACCGAACAATTTATCTGTTCCTTATTACCTGACAAATCTTCTAACTGGGATTGGGTAGCGACTCTGGCTCTGGTCGAATTAGGTAAGCAACGTAAGAAAAGCGGTGAAAACAACTAAAATATTATGGAAAGGAAGAAAATTGTGTTTCTGTATCGAAGGTATCTTTAAAAAATATGAGAGGGATGCAACCACAACTCGACATCACAAAATCGTGAAGGAAATGCCTTTTTCGAAGGTGTCAACATCTTAAAAATTTAGTGTGTCCATAAGTCCATGTAAGATAAACTGAAACATAATCGTGGTATGAAAACTGTCTCCTACAATATCTTTGCATCTTTTACGAAAATTTTTCTTAGCAAATCCCGGAATCCGCGTTGAAGTTCAAAACCTTTGGCAATGTTGAATTGCAGAGCTCCAAGCTCTTACGGCAAGGCATACAAAACTTTCTATATCACTACTTCGAACTTTTCCAGGCCATCTTGAAGCCAGGCTTATTTTCACTGGATTTCCCTTAGAATCATCTCTACTCTCCATCACATACTGATGGATGGTTAAACAGAAAAAAAAAAAACTCGAGAACCTACATATTTGCATATGTACGCCCTCTTGAATAAAAAAAACTTGAATTTCCACCAGAACCCCTAATATGTAGAAACCCGTGTTCCATTATCAAATTTCTCCACCCCGTCCATAGCCAACACACATTCTATTGTAATGAACTTGTATCTGTGTTTTAATTACCTCCCAACGAGTACTTTTTCACTCCCAAAATAGTAGCAACATTCGCCGGCTTTTTTCATCGCACTTTTCCCGTTCAATGTATTTGTATCTTAATGCCTCTGTGTTGAACCAAAACAAACCGAACACTACTAAACTGCACGGGTGGTTGTGTTAGTATGTCACTGCCGTAGAAATCACACACATTACTAAAAACCTGTCAAAAGGTTTGCCAAACAAACCGTTTCAACGTTGTCACATTTGAATTGGAATTGTATCTTCCCCTTCCACAAAGCGACTATCGTTATCCTTCATACCCTTGTTTGGTGGGTGAAGCTTTGATTAAAAGATACATTATCCACGCGTTCTCTTTCGAGTTGGAACGAGATGCAACTCAACATGTACATATCAATGTATGGCAAATGTGAACCATCCCATTGACAACTCCCACGATTGGAGCACCTGTTTACCTTATATACCGACTAGCGGCACTCATACATAAAACCTCACAGCCGAGATAAGGCAGTGTGCCGCCCGGATAATGCGCGCGCATTACATGCGATTAGCCGAGTCGCCCGCCGAATCACGAATATCTCACATTATATACCGAAACGTCGTTGTTTGCTCTCCTTCTCTATCTTGTTTAGATACTTTCGATTTAGTTGTATCTTGCGCACTTGTTTCTCGTTCAAGTGTAACGGACAGTGGTGAATCCGTGAATGAATGTGAGAGAAGATATTAGTCCAAAAAAAAAAAAAAAAAAAGCAGGGATGAGTGTGGAATACTAGGTCTGGGGGTAAATGGTCGGTAATCCTTGATCGCGCGTATTCCACGCGTCAATCCTGTTAGCCAATCTGAAGAGTTTCAGGATTTCTTATAAATTCCACAGATACAGATGCGAGTATCTAACCCAAGTGGGTGGGTATGAGGTTGATTTTTGTTTATACCACTTCCTCTACTTCGTGCAGATACTTTGGTCTCTTTCGTTGTTTCGTTGATATTTTTCTTTTTCAACGTTTAGCTGTGCTGCTTACCGCCTTCCGAGAAGAGAGTGTAAGTGAGCGATTATCAATTAGATACTTGTATCTGGAAGTTCATTTCGATTTTCTTTATCATTTCGTTGTTGCAGTTTGCTATTCTGGTGGATGTGGTGTGTTCATCTCGTGGAGCGCGTGAGACGGAGAAAGATAATGCGACATTGGCCACACCTCTACTGGGCGTTCATTGGGCTACAGAGACATGTTGTTTTTGGGGTACAGGGCTACAGAGTTTAAGCCACACTGGGACGCATGGAGCCGCCAAATGCTAAAAATGCCCCGAACCTGAACCTAGCCAAACCGACATGGAACCACTTAAGTGCGATGGTGTGGTAGTCGAATGAATTTTGCCAGATTCTATTTTTGCTTGTTTTTACTCTTCTTTTACGCGATTTTCTTGACTCTTTTTTAGTTTGTTTGTTTTGTTTTCTACATTTGGTGGATTTTGTGGGACTTTTTTGTGCACCAGCACTGTTATCCTTTCGCTTGTTCTCGTTCACATGTTTGGCGTTATCAAATCTTTTCTTCGTTTCCTCTCCGTTGTTGCACTGTATGTTGCTTGGAATGTAGATATCTATTGACGTTCTGTTGTATCTATGTAATGATTTACGTGCGGGAGAGTTGTAAATGGTGGAGCTATGGTACTATCTATCCAAAATGAAGGAAAGGAAAAATTATTAATTAAGCAGGTAGCAGGCGGTGGATACGTAGACGTTAGGTAAGTAGGTTAGGCAATGCTCTGGTGATGGTAGTTGGGTGGATAGGTGGATACCGACATTGAATGCAGATCCGTGCTTTGGTACGCTCAGCTTTTGTTCAGGTTGTGTTTCTCAGTTGCTGCGTTGTCGTGGGTTTTTGATTTACGGTGGAGAATTTCCACAACAAAAGTATCTTTCGATTGAGTGGCAGTGGTTTTTCATAGAGTAAGGGCTGAAAGGGATGCATTTCAGTGGCCATTCATTTGATGTTATCCTTCTTTGGAGTTTCTGTGAGACTTGAGCTTTGTGCTAATTGAAAATTCTCTTATTATGGAGCATTGTGAAATTTTGTGCTTTATAAAATGGATGTGAAGGAATAGTTTGGTATTTGGCCTTCAAATACTTCGCCATCTGTGGAAGTTTGTTATGGGAAAGGATTTACTTTTTAATGGACATAAGTCAAGTTTATTCAAAGAGTTTTAACTTTTGTGCTTGATGTCTGTAAGACCGACATTGCGATATCTTCATGTTAGGTTTAGTCTTGTATTGACAATCCAGCCTTAGCTTTGATATTGAATTTTACATTCAGCCTCTGTTAGCAGCTGAGACGATCAATGTGAGTATGCTTTAGATCTTTGAGAATCTGGAATTACATCAGACTTCCACCGTATTCCACATCAGCTTTTTTTTTGTTTCTGTCGGAACATGGTACCTAACCCTTGTACCTATTTTCCTTTACTTAAATTTCTTAGTCTTTCTAAAAAAAGATTACAAAGCGCTTCAGCGATAAAGGGCTTACAAAATGTCTGATGTGTTTTTCGTAAACACCTGTCATAGAACGACTTAATTTCAGGCAATGCTTATACATCCGTGTGGGCTAGGATATAGAGACCTGGGGAGGGCGGAAGGATGGTGACTTCGGTAATACCAAAGTCGGAACATGTGTTGGAGGCAAATGGTTCAACCTTTGGTTTGAGTCCAGATCGACCTAGAACCTCTAGCCGATCTTAGGGTTACGGAACCCTGTGCTTATTGCAACTTTAGATCGTCCTAACTAACTTGGGCAGACTCTTCCTGCGACTTTAGGTTTAAACCATATCCACCATGACGGTCCCACTAGGAGGACTACCTCTTTCAAATCAGGCCCGGATATGAGGGCCCTGACTCCACTGGTACCGAGTTTTAAGTCCTGATAGGATCTACTGGTAGTGCTCCCACCAACAGGAATTTATGACCGATCAAATCGTAGCAACCCTCGGTGGCATCAGTCAGAAGGAGTTTACTGTTTATTATTAGACTGCGTCATTGAGGGGCGTAGATTTGATAATTGATCGGGGGCCCTAGCAGCCACAACATCAGCGCCGAATAAATGCAGCCTGATGCGCGGTCGTCTTCAATCTTATAGCAACCATCGCAGGATGGAGCATTACTTATGCTCAACACATTTACGTGCTTAGCAAAAGCGTAGTGTCCCCGTCACGATGCCACTGAGGAACCATTCTAAAAGTCGATTTTGTACTTTTTCAGCAAAAGGAGTTATGTTGTCATTGCATCAGATGGCATCAACGAGAATTAATAGGCAGTCTGAACGGAAGGTCATTCAAATTCCCATAATTGGTGTACCTGCCAAAGACCACTTCATTTAAAAAGGAAGTGCGACGGAACACTACCATGCAGTCGAGTCAGACCGTTCTGTGTAGTTTGTAATAGCAACTGCGACGTATTTTCGGGAAAGCTTGTTCAAGAAGACAATCGACGCTTAAAATATAATTGTCCTTATCGTAGCTATGTATATCTAAGGGACCATCCTCAGTGACAAGCGCCATGGCTTGCCGAAAGTTCCTTTATTCTCCCAAAAGGCTGACAACGCCTTAGAGGCTTTCGGCGTAACATATTAAATCCGAAGACGTTTGTTATCCAGTACGACACCCAAATTCTTAGCTTCATTGGAGAATCGGATGGTGATGCTTTAAAGCACTCGATGAGTCAGACCAGTCAGCTTCTTCCTTCTCGGAAAGAGAAAGTCCTTAGTCCTGAGAGATTTGACTGAAGGCCGATTTCCAGTACAACCAAGTCGATCACGTTTAGTGTTGTTTGTGCTTTTGAGTCGACAGTCGCTGGACATAGTTATATTATCTGGATACCCTTGACTATAGACGTCACAGCTGTTGAAAATGTTAAGCAGTGAGTCGCCCAACACGCAACATACTCGTAGTAGAGGCAGGACGTCACCTTGAGGGCAACCCCTGGCCGCAATCAGAGTCTTTGTTTTTATGCACAAAACTAGTGATTCATCTAGGTCGTATTGTTTGGCCGATATATACATAACACTTGCCGTCAGAAGTCGCGTTGTCGAGAGCACTTATCAGATTATTCCATTGATTTAGCGTATTTTAGATGGCTCTTCCACTGCTGATAATGGTGGCAAAAATGCTCTCGGGACTCTTTCTCAAGATCGAATCATCAATATCCATTCAACCTTAACATTAGTTCTGGGTCTTCTGAGGAGACATCAGAATCTGTTCTTCCTCTGTTTTCGAGTCATCAGTGAAAATTGGAATTTCATTTGATCTGATTCTTGCATTTTTTTCCCAGTGCTCACTCTTCGGATATATTATGTCATACGGGATATCGAGGTTGACCAAGGAACATGTCCGAAACTACTGCTCTTGAAGTAACCCAGATTAGTTAGTCGTGCCGCACTGTTGCCAGCAAGTTCTTGCATCTATAAATCAAGCGGTGTTAGGTTTAGAAAGGTGTCCAATGCTCGTAGAGGTGATACGGAGCCCATCTGTAATGGCTATGGAATCCATTCTTTGAAGAGCCGCTCTTTTTCTGTAAACCGTTTCCTTGTTTGATGCTTTCCACAATACTAGCGCACCGTATGTAAGTATGAGCTTACCACCACCGTATACAACCAGTACACCATAGCAGGTTGTAAGCCCTAAATTTTACCTACTGTTCTTTTGCAGATAAAAAGATCATTATATGCGTTTTTGATTCTGTCTGCTATATTAAGATTCCAATTGAGTTTTTTGTCCAGAATCACACCCTGATACTTCGCGCTGTCCAAAAGGGGCAGTTCCACTTATATGTTTAAGAATAATGGTCCGTCCATTCTTAGAATATTATTTCCGAAATCAGTGTCCAGATACGTAAGCTTATCCAGCACTTCAAACAATTGTATCGACCAGATAATAGCCCATCTGAATGAACTATTGTCGTGGATGAATATCGCACTCATTTAACTCTGCATGACATCAGGCCACCAGCAAGACTGATACCAGTGCTTTCCGAAGAAAATATTGCAGCAATTTAGGCCAGTATTATTGAAGACAGTAGCCTAGAATTTGTCCGTCAGCAACTTGAAACATAGGATCGTGGCCATCATGGCATGCGTCGGACCTTCGCTTAATGGGTTCAAAGCCAATTGCAAAATGATCCAGAATTGCTGCGCTAATTTTTGGCTCGACGTATATTTGGGTTGAGAATAATCCGCATATGACTCTTCAGGCTCCACAAGTATACGCTGGTAATCACACCATAAAAATAAGGCGTGAGGTGAGCTTATAGTCAATGATGACAGATGCTGAAAGATGTTCAGCGAATATTTGTTTACAAATTTATGTGACATCAATGTGTGAGGTATGTTGCTAAAACAGCAGAGGCATGTGTCATACTATCGATTTGTTGAAAGTTTGGTGAGGGAGCGATTTCAAGATTGCGACCTGTAAATTGGCCACCTAGATCTAGCGATCAGACGCTGCTCCATTATTCTCTATCAGGCTCCATGAAATCTCTTGTTTACGTGGATAAATGGCCAAAAATTGGACCATCAAGATAGGCTTTGCAATTGTCAGTCACGGTGCCCATCCATCCATCTTCAAATGTTTAATGAGTTGTCTTTCAGATGAAAGCACTTGTGGTGTATTTTTTATTAATATTTACTTTCGGGATCTTCCTAAATAAACATCATTATCTTTCCTCAATGGGTTTTCCTGTTTAACAGGTCAATTCTCGGCTATTTATTCAGTAGCCTTCCTTGACTATTTTATACGAGTATACTAATTCCGACAACGTACCATTGAAAGTCAATACATTATCTCGTGAACCACGACCATCCACCAGCTTATTCCGAAAACCGGGCCTTAATACACGAAACCTATAGGAGATTACATGATTCTTTTGGACCTCATAATTACCAACTAGGCTTGGCATTTGCAGTGTTGCGGATAAATTGCGTACAGTAGCTAAGTAATTGGGAGAGTGGGGTCTCGGGGTCGATTACAATAGTTTGGACTTTGACGGTGCAATATGTCGAAAATGTTGTCCATAGATCTCGGCCTACACCCATATAAGATGGAGCTGGTGCTGTAACTGAAGATATGAGATCATGGCTTGACACGGGAGTTCTTAAATTCGGTTCTTGAACAGCTTAAAATCGACTCGTGTTTATTGACGATGCTCAACGGGTTTGATAACAAACAAAATTCGGAGGTTCTGGAGTATGGAAAATCCAACAGGGACTCATGAGACACAACTACACCCACAAAAGAGAACTGTTGTGGACTTAATACTGGTGGTTCATCTCTCCCTTTTCTTTTTAAAAATGTGGTAGTAGTTACAGAACAATGACCAATGATCTAGACGGTATTCGGTTCCAATAAAATAACGTAACGCGCCATACTGCCCATAGGATCAATGAAATGGACCAGCGAATCGAAACTCGAGATCGTCCATTTTGATGCCACTAGATTACATCTTGTAGAGTTATATCTAAATAAGTTTCATGTTCATCTACCTTTGTATGAAGTTATTGCCGCTTTCTTACCGATGTTTTTAGCTATCCCCGTCATAGCTTTACAATTGGGAAATCTGAAACACGGATATTTCATTGGCGATTTGTAAATTCGAAATACCGTCATATCCCTATGATCTTACAAAGAAAGGTTCAGTGAATCGAGTCCTCTGGAACACATGTAGGAATCTATCAATTCTTAGTGCCTTTGTACTGCAGCACTCTTTGATAATTGAGAGGACGACCTCAAACTGATAAGAAGGAGATAGTTATGAAATCGGCACACAGGGAATTCTCTTGACAGTCCCTATAGTCGAGAGTTTCTATATGCCCAGGACGAACCTAGTCAAAACATGTCCAGGAACTTGCATGTATACTATTATATTCTGAACGTGTCGAACGTTGACATGAATGACTTTGCAATCACGTCGGAAGTAATTCAATTCATTTTGTGAAATAAGGTTTGATTTTTATTTTAGTCGATAAAAGTAGGGTTGCTATTAATAATGAAGAACAGCATTAGCTAAATGACCACCACGATAACACCATAGACGTTGACTTTGAGTGCTTCAATGGACTGAGAAGCTTTGGTAAAAACCTTCTCTTTTCCCTGCCCCCAGAGATAAATCACATGATCTAGGCGGCCAATTTTGATCACCATTTCGAGAAATGCCTGGACCAGGAAAGTATTCTTCCCAAAACAGCAAAGGTTATGCCACTTGCCTGGCAATTTTTGTCGCCTTATTAGAAATGAACATCGTCCTCATCCATAACTTCTAATTTCGGCCAAATAAAAATTATTGATCATGGTTCGCAAACCATTCACGATAAAACGACACCCGCCTTATTTTCGAAAACCATGTCTAATAGTCCCGTCCCGTCGAAAAACTGCACCAAAAAGTATGACGTTGTGGGTTAAGACGCTTCGTGGCAATTACTTTCGGATTTCCTAAGCCTCAAATGCCGATATACTCGTAACGAAGCCTTGAACAAGCAAATGTACCTTATCACTCAAAATGGTTTCTCGTCAAAATTTTTGACCGACGTCATGCATTCCGAACACCCAACTAGCAAAGTTACGACGCTGCTGATGGTCAGCAGGCCTTAGTTATTGCATCAATTGAACTTTCTAGGTTTTATGACCCAAATCTTTATAGGAAATTCGGTGGAATGTTGCTTGCAAAAACAAAAACGGGCTTTTGGCAACACTTCGAGCCGAAAACGCCATATTCCCAGTTGTTCTTGCACTATGGGCACAATTTCGGTTCTTCACTTCACTTACTTGTCCCAATAGCTCTAATTTCTGAATGAAATATACGACTGCATCACGTGGGCAGAGCCAACTAGGGTGGGTTAGTAGATTCAACTCCTCCAATGGCATGGAAATACACATACAGGATTAAGTTCTGAATGCGCTCAACTAGGAGAGATGACAGATACAGACTCCACGTGGTGCCCCTGGATTGAAATAGCAGCCGCTGAATAGTGAACCAATGTATGCAGCCGTGTTCTAGGCAACAGGACATGTTCTTCTACCCCGATCGGATTTGGCTGTTCTGCGTGCGGTTAACAGCCTAACGACGTAAAAAACCTCATCGTTATGAGAGAACTAACTGCCGCGGAAGAATAAGGATCCAATTCAAAACGATGAAAAGGCGCGAAAAAGTCCAATGATTTTAGATTATGCCCCTGAAATGTTAGAACATTATACTACCCAAAACCTGGAAAATATCATCACGCAGTATAAGGCGGACATTACCACGATCCACGAAGGGCGCTGGATATATATTACAGCTTCCACGAAAGGTTGCACATATTAGGAAAGCGGTTGAGATCTAAGGTTATCGATTTCAAACCAACTAACGAACGCCTGGCTGTGATCCGCATCCAAGCGAAATTCTACAATAGCTGTATATATATACTGTATTTGTGCACACGCCCCTACCAATAAAGCTGAGGACCCTATCAAAGGGGATTTCTACGACCTCTTGGACGGAGTTCACGGAGACTGTCCGGAATAAAAAGACGTTGCAAAGAACAAGATGTAAGGAGTAATCACAAGATGCGAAAATTTTATAAAACAGTTGAAAGCCTGGCTGCAGGCTACAGATCAGGAACTCAGACCCTTCGAAAAACTGAGGGTAATCTTGTCACCGACCTGCAGGGTATTGTGGATGTATTTAAGCAGCATTTCCAACAGCTGCTTGATGGGCATGACCAGGAGGGAGTGATAGGGTATGAAGAAAACTCAACTCTAGTCGATGAAGTACAATATGTAGTTCTCCCACCCAGTCTAGACGAAGTCGGCACAGCCATTAAAAAGCTGAAGAACAATAAGGCCGCGGGCTCGGACGGATTGATGTCAGAGCTCTTCAAAGCTGGTGGCGATGTTTTGGTAAGGTGAATGCACCAGATTATCTGCAAAGTATAGGAGGACGACAGCATGCCCGACGACTTTACTATCAGCTCTATCTGCCTCATCTTCAAGAAAGGCGATCCTATGTCTTGTAAGAACTACCGAGGCATATCCCTGCTTAACGTAGCCTACGAGATCATATCCAGCATACTGTGTGAAAGTTTAAAGCCGCATTAATCGACGATAGACCAAATCTCCACACTGCGGCAAATCCTGAAAAAGACCAAAGCCGCATACAACAGCATCCATCCCACTGAATTATATAACGCTGATCCGGTTGTGTCGCGCCACGTTAGAGAACTCGCAATGCACCATGCAGCTTGGAAACAAAAACTCCGAATTATTCCAAACATGTACCGGATTCCGGCAAGAAGACGCGCTATCGTGCGATTTCTTTAATCTTGTGCTGGAGCAGATATTGCGAAAGGCCGGCGTAAACACAGAAGGCACTATATTTAACAAATCCATCCAGCTGCTGGGCTATGCAGACGATATCGATATCATCGCCGGTTGGTTGGTGTCATGATGAATGAGGATAAAACAAAGTACATTGTGTCTACCAAAATCCGTTCCATCAAACACCGTCTAGGACAGAACCTAACAAACGTCAGCTATATTTTTGAGGTAGTGAAGGAGTTTATCTACCTTGGGGCAAATATAAACTCCATAAATGATACCCTAGTGGAGATTCGACGAATAATAACCTTCAGCAACCGCTGCTATTTCGGTTTGTCTAAACACCTAGAGTCCAAACTCCTAACTCGAAGGTTCAAAATCATGCTCTACAAAACCCTGATCTTGCCAGTCGTGCTTAATGGAGCTGAATGCTGGACGACAACCAAAATAGCGGAGCAGATCTTGGGATCATTCGAAAGAAAAATTCGAAGTTGAATATTTGGTCCTGTCTGCGAGGGAGCGAATGGCGGAGAAGATACAGGTGGCACAAAATTAATCGCCCTATCGGAAAATAGTATAATTTTTGCAAATGCGTCGTACGTATTTGACATTTGTGAACAGACAGCTGCAGTATACAAACAGACAAGCAATGGAGTGCTATACTCCGCAAGAGCGTGGCATAATTGTTGATGTTTTTGACCAATAATCGGTCGGTGGTGTTAGCGCAGCGTGAATTTCGACGTCGATTTCCTAATCGTGTCGCGCCAACTGGCAAACAGTCTGGCGCTTAGCTACTCGACTCGAACAGCGTGGAACCAGGGAAGACCACTGTGGCTGTGGCTGCCGATGTCGCTGAGAATGAAGCAACATCAACCAGACGACGGGCCACGTCGTTCCGTTCCACGGATGGAACCTACAGCGAATTTTAGTTAAAGACTTACACATGTTCCCGTACAAAATGCAAACAGTGCATCAGTTAATGCCTCCTGACCGTCAGTCCAGATCGTAAAGCCATCCTCAATCTCAACAACGAAGAGAATGATTTTGTGTTGAAAGTCATCATGAGCGACGAGGCGGATTTGCACTTAAGCGGTTACGTCAATAAGCAAAATCTTCATTTTTAGGGCACTGTAAATCCGCGTATGATGCACGAAGAGCCATTACTCAAAGCCACTGTGTGGTGCGGCGTTTACGCGGGATTGGGCCGTACTGTTTTGGAGGACACCATCGGCAATACAGTCACTGTTAATATCGAACGCTACAGGGATGGATGATGAGCGGGGCTTGGTGAACATGTGGTTTCAAGAAGACGGTGCAAACGCACACATAGTATGAGCCACAATGGATATTGTGAAGGAAGCGTTTCCTGTTCGCGTAATCTTCCGTTTTGGGGATTTGGCATGGCGAGCAGCATCGCCCGATATATCCCAGACTTCTTTCTTTGGGGCTACTTGAAGTCGCGGGTTTATGTCAACAAGCCTCAGACAATCGCAGCCCTTAAGAAGAATATTCGACGGGTGGGAACAATTATCAGCGGAAATCTTACGGAGTCATGGAAAATGCGATAAAACGGGCACAAATGTGTATCAACACTGGCGGTACCCACTTGGCGGATATCATCTTTTCCACTTAACAAATACAATTGTAAAGGTCCATATAAAGATTTCCATCACTCAAAATCATTTTTTTTTATGTACTAAAAAAGTAACTCAGAAACAAAATTGGATGATGAATTTTGCACCACCTTGTATAACCGCGAATTCTGCGAGCTGTATAAAGATGTAGATGTAGTCGGGAATGGGCGAGAATGCTCCAGCTAAGAGAATCTTCAAATCCCAGCCACCTAGTTCATGAAGAAAAGGAAGACCGAACCTACGGTTTAAAGAATAACTAATCCCGGACCCCAGAAGCCTTGGTCTAGTAAACTGGAAGCAATGTGCCCGGGACAGAGAACAATGGAAAGCGGCATTAGCTCAGACTCAGACACCCCAAGGGTTGCTGGACGGATAAATAAGTTAGTAGCCACATGGACCGTGAAAAGTTTTAATTTTTCGAAATTTTCACCATTTTTGTAGTGAACTTTGACAAGCGTGTGTCGATACATTTTTATTAATTGCGAAGTTTATCGTTAAAAAATAGCAACATATTTTTGACAAATGGAATCCTTATATTGGAAAAGCCTGTTGCTTCTGGCAAACCTACATTGACTTATACGAGTATGTATAAGGCTAAATCACATTACCCTTTTATTCAAAAGCCTGCTTGGGTATTTCAATTGTATGTTTTACTGAACAGAAGTTGTTACAATTTCTCCTGTCAGCTGTGCCTTTATACAACGTAACGTTAAAGCTCCCATTCTTTGTATAGGTGGAGATTGAATATAAACTAATTATTTCGTTGAGTACTGATGAACTGACTATTTGTGACCAATTTTCAACCTCGAGACCAATCGAAAAAAATTTGATCCGATGTGGTCGACCATCTTTTATAATTTTAGTATCCAGTTTTCCGTATCTTGATGATAACACGAGGAGATACCTCTCTTGAAATCTGTCGTCTGTTAATCAATTATGAAGAAACATCGTCTAAGTCCAAGCAGAAGCCTATTATCGTGCTCTGGTACAGAAAGCTTTTCCTACACTGGCTATACGTGATCTAGTTAAAAACCCTCTCTGTATTGTATTTTTCTGTTGTCAATGTATCTATCTAGTCAACTTTTGAAAGAGTTTTTCTAGTTTAGACCTCGTGTTTTTACATGAGCATTTCTGTCCGTTTTTACATCTCTTCTCCATGGTGTAGCAGAAAATGTATTTATTTATGGATTCAATGATGTGATATATATATGTGGCGATGATGTCTTATATGTCGTTTGTATGTCAATGGCATTAACGAGTTTTTAAAACTATAATCGACCAGTACTTTGCGGGATAAGACCTTCATTCATACTGAATTTTCAGACTTATTGTAGCCTTCCGTTGCGTTTCACCATTTCTTTAACAGTGCAAAGCTTGTTTTTGTTCATCAGAAAATGCTCGAAAAAAAATAAAAACCTCTGAACGGCGCCAAGTGTATAGGCATTAGTCTATTTTAAGTGTCTAAAGCTACGGCTATATGTCAAAGATTCGATTGGCTTCCATCAGTGCAGTTTTGGGGGAGGAAAGTTCACAATAACGCAGAGCCTATAACAGCAGGAAGCATATGACGACCTATGGAGAGCCATATTCAGTTTTAGCATCATTGCCAAACTCATTAGTGCAAGAAAACTGTGCGAAACTTGCAAGCCAAGGTCAGAAGCACAACCAAAAGTCTGTGCAACTACTTGCATACCCTGATGACATTGATATCATTAACAGAACGCAGAGAGCTGTCACTGGTGCGTTCTGCAGGTAGGCAATAGAATTATTAGTTGTCGGCAAAAGCCCATATCTATATACCGTATTGTACTATCAACAAGGAGGGCTAGGACATGTAGAGCGAATGAATTTTAACGCTCAGGTCCGAAGAGTCTTCGATTCCTACCAGGAAAGATGATAAGGTAAGGGAAGACCTTGCCTTAGGTGGCTCGAACAAATGGAAAGAGACCACAATTATGTTATAGTGCGTAACTACAGGTAATTACCCAAAGACTGCGCTGACTAGAGAGGTATATTGGTTAAGGCGATTCTTAATACACTGCAAGCATTTCTACTGAAGGAAAGTATCCCTAAATTCAGAACGACTTGTCTTTTAATCACCGACAACAGTACTACCATAAATGGCCACGTGGTAGGCCTTCAGGCAACACCGAATATTTGGACAACGGCTTTAGAGAATAATCGTCCACGAACCACTTCTAATGGATGAGATTTTAAGCGTTTGGTTTTTAATTGTCAAAAAAAACATAAGAAAATTTCAAAAGTGTAAAAGTGTATTTACTTGAGTTGAAAAACCATTGCCATTTAACTTTTAAAAATTATTTCATGTAAATGTTCACCACGACTACGTTTTACGTTTTAAGTCGTCGATACGGAGACTCCAATTTTGAATCACTTTTTCGAGTACATATATTGGCTGATATCTCGCTAATAAGACGTGTAATTTTGTCTTTCAAGGCTGCAGTTGACGTTGGTTTCTCTGCATAGACGAGTAATTCAACGTATCCCCATAAAAAATAGTCTGAAGGCGGCAGATCGCACGATCTAGCCGGCAAATTTACTGGCCCTAAACGAGAGACAAATTGCTCACCGAATTGATTTCTTAATTGGTCCGTCGATTCGCGTGCTGGGTGGCTTGTACCGCCGTAGTGCTGGAACCACATGTCGACCTGGTTCAGCTCCTGGATTATCGGCAAAAAATAGCTCGAAATCATTGAATGATAGCGGGCGCCATTGACCGTAACGTGGTTCTCATGGTTATCTTTGAAAAAAATACGGACCATAAACCGCACCAAAGAGTGCATTTTTCCGGGTGCATTGGAAGATCTTGTATTATCTGAGGTTGCTCATCGAACCAAATACGGCAGTTTTATTTATTAACATACCCATGCAACCAGAAATCAGCTTTGTCGCTGAAGACAATTTTTCAAAAAAAGGCGTGCTTCTTCCAGCTTTTCTAAGACCACTCACAGAATATTCGACCCTGTGGCACCTCGTTCGGCTTCAGTTCTACCACGAGCTGTATTTTGTTAGGTTTTAGACCAAGATCCTTGCGTAAGGTCGTCCGCATAGTGAAGTAACACAATCCCAATTGCTGCGAACGGCAACAAATAGACAAATCACGGTCTTCATTAACACTGCCGGATACATCACCAATATTTTTCTCTGTACGTACTCTACGCTTATGGGTAGGTGGCTTGATGTCCAACATCGTAAAATTGGTTTAAAATTTGGTCACTATGGCTTGAATTGCTTGCTCAGTAGGTAGATTATGACCACCGTAAAATGGTCGAAGTGCGCGAGAAATATTTTTCACAGAGCACGGATTTTGATAATAAAATTCAACAATTTGAAAGCGTTGTTCTTTGGTGTAAGTCTTTCCATGATAAAGTGACAATGCTAACTGAGCATGTCTGACATTGACACATGCCATGAATCACGCGTTAACTTTCAAAAATAAAACACTGAAAAATCAAACCGCAAAAAAAACAATCACTCTTTATAAGCTATACACTAAACATCTATGTACTTACATTGAAATTTTTTCGAACCTACTAACATAAGTCCTGACATTTAAAAGTCGTTGTACCGAAGTCCGAAAATTTAAATGGTAGGCCTATTTCCGTTAACCACAAGGAATATTGTGATTGCGATATTGCAGATATAGTTAGGGTGGGCTTGCATACTATAGATGGCGTGAAAACTCTACAGGATTTTGTGACGGAAAAATCGCACTTAAGCTGAATGCTTCAAAATATTCTGATACATGCGTAGATATTTGGGTCAGTTTTAAATTGTAATCCACGTACATACTCGTATATGTGAAATTCCAAACTAAGCTTGCTAAAGTGCATAACAGACGCGCCAAGAGCAATAAAAAATTGCATGACTTCCGCTTTCAAGATAGATACTTATCGGATATTTGTTAGAATTGGGTAGGATATTTAAACATTCTTTGTGACTTCACGATTTTCTGAAAAAGGCTTATGAAAACTCGAAAACAAACACCAGGCAAGACATCTACTGGTGTTGATGTGGAGATTTATATTCATGGATGACGGACATCTTTGAAAGAAACACAAGAACAGTTAAAAAGTAAGAATATTTAAAATTTCTTTTACCAGCTGTCTTCAGTACTGACAAAATTCTTAAATCACGACCTGAGAATTTGTACACTGTAAGTGCCTGATCCTACTTAAAAATTTGAGCCTGTGCTCGCGTGGTACAAAACTGATATTACCGCGATCATGGAAATATGATTAAAATATCTCACAGCGCCGTTCCTGACGAACGGCTTTCAACAACTCATTATGCGTTGATAAGTGCAACTAGGTTATTAAGATATTCCACAGACTAGCTACTATATGTGGTCAAAGAGCAAAACAAACGACTTGTACTAATCAATGCAAGCCATTTTCTGGGCACCCTGGATGTGGATGTACTTAAACGAGGCACTGACCTTTCGTCAAATTCAAAGCTCAATTGCCCAATAAAAAGAAGCAGTGAACCGCACAGAGAAAGACGTTTAAATTAAAAAAGTGGTTGAGTGGTTGGTCACTTTTCAAAAAAGGATCAATATCGCTAGCGCTGGTGGTTGAAAAGCACAGGTTTTTCACACTGAAGGTTATGTTTTGGTAAATTTCTGACAACTTTTTGGAAAACCTAGATATTTTTGTTTTTCATTTCATTTAGTTTATAACCGGATTGTATACTAAAAAACATATTCTTATTAATTCTGCTTATATATATAAATTTAATTACAAGGTATCTAAGCATTTGGTTGAAATGAAGAAAAAACTAATAATGAAATAGCATAATTTAAATAAGAATAAAATTGACAAGATGTTTATTTTATGTTTAAAATTAGTCGACAAACTATTAAAAATCTGGTTATTACAATTACTTATTACAAATGAGATGAGCAAAGTTTGGAATATGGAAAACGAACTACTCGTAGACTGACGTGTGTATATTGGTATTGAATTCCAAAGGCTATTGGTATGGACAAAAAATAGACGTTGACTGTTTATGAAAACTAGGGGCGCTATTATTTCGGGTACGATTAGAATGCGCCAAGCTAAGATTCTCAAAGTTACTCGTATATATGTTGGTTGCATAGTTTCTAATAATTTATACAAGAACGTGTAGTTTAGAATACTTAAGTGTTATCTAGGGTGGTGATATTTACGGAGACCATATATGTAGAGAATTGCTGAAATACATGCTAACTCTAATTTTCTAAACAAAAACGTATCAACGTCACTGTAAGCGAATGGCCTGTAGTTTATTATGGGCATAAGCAGAACTCTTGCGGGCTTAAGTTTCGCTAAGGTCGGAACATAAGCAGATGATATATAAAGTTGACGTAGACTAACATATATTTTTTGAATCACATAACTGCTACGACTTTCAGGAGACAATTTTCATTAATGTACAACCCTAGGTTATTTACCTGATTTACATACGGAATCAGGTTTCCCTTTAAATTTATTTGCGGCAAAAAAGCCGAATCAATCCTGACGTTGCAGATAACAATTCTATTGCATTTACGAGGGCGGGTCAATAATTCCGTGCATTTTTGAATTTCTGACCTCTTCACTGAAACAGCAACACTGCTCCTGTCAACAGGCATCTGTCAGTTGACTCCTGTCAAAATTTAAACTTGCTGCGTCAGTTAGTTTGTGTTTGACAGCTATTTTTATCAGACTACTCACTAATTTGAGGAGAAAATGGAAAAAAGTGAATTTCGTGTGCTTATTAAGCATTATTTCTTGCGAAAAAAAACCATTACCGAGACCAAGGCTAAGCTTGATAAATACTATGGGGACTCTGCACCATCGATTTCAATGGTAAAAAAGTGGTTTACTGAATTTCGTTGTGGCCGTACAAGCACTGAAGATGCCGAACGTCCTGGACGCCCAGTTGAGCTCTCTACACCCGAAACAATCGAAAAAATTCACGATATGGTGTTGGCCGACCGAAGATTGAAAGTGCGAGAGATTGTGGAAGCCATAGGGATCTCGCATGGCTCAGTGCTTTCAATTTTGAATGATCACTTGGGCATGAGAAAGCTTTCCGCAAGATGGGTGCCGCGTTTGCTCACAGTCGACCACAAACGCAATCGTGTAACAACTTCACAGGAAGGTTTGGCGTTGTTTAATCGCAATATGGAGGAGTTTTTGCGCCGTTTTGTAACCGTAGACGAAACATGGATCCATCACAACACACCAGAGAACAAACAACAGTTTCTAAGGGTGAATCGGCGCCAAAGAAGGCCAAGGTGGGTTTGTCAGCCAATAAAGTTATGGCGACTGTTTTTTGGGATGCACGCGGGATCAATGTGGATTGACTACCTTCAAAAGGGAAGAACAATCAATGGGGAATATTATGCCAACTTATTGGACCGATTCAATGACGATTTGAAAAAAAAACGACCTCATTTGGCCAAGAAAAAAGTTCTTTTCCACCAAGACAATGCAAGGGTGCACACACGTGCAGTTGCCATGGCAAAAATCCATGAATTGGGCTATGAATTGCTCCCTCATCCACCCTATTCACCAGATTTGGCTCCGAGCGACTACTTCTTGTTCCCAAACCTGAAGAAATGGCTTGGTGGAAAAAGATTTGACTCCAATGATGAAGTCATCTCGCAAACAAAGGCCTATTTTGAGGACCTCGACAAATCATTTTTTTTGGAAGGGATAAAAAAATTGGAGAAGCGTTGGACAAAGTGTATAGAGCTCAAGAGAGCCTACGTTGAAAAATAAAATTATTTTTTTATCAAAAAATCTGTGTTTTAATCCAAAAGTCACGGACTTATTGACCCGCCCTCGTAAAAGGCTTTAAGAAGGATTTATTGAGAATAGACCTAGTTATATTGGACGACTGCAATTCTATACTTTCCTTAATTTAATAAAGGTAAATGCCGCATAGAGTATCCAATCTACTGTGACAAGGTGGCTCCCAACCTTACCTAAGAGATCGAAGATAAATTAAAATTTCAATCTTCTTTATTTTATCTATTTTAAAGCCGCTTATGAGTTTTAAATTCGTGAATATCTAATCTAACAGCATTATTGACTCTGTGGTACAAGTTAACAAAATTAATATTTAATAACACTCAGCATATTCCTCTACTTCAAACAAAACCACGTTGAAGATTCATGTTTCTTACATCCAACAGAGACACAATTCCATGTTCCCATCGCACAAAAAAGACACACTCTCGGTTTATGTTGCTGCAGCTAGATCATATTTAAAACATTTTCCCACATTCCTTCTATCCCACATTCCGCTGCGTAGATTAACATAGGTGATAAGTTTATTTAATAATTTTGTCTAGAACAGCTCTTAAGTGATTTTTAAATGATGCAACAGTAGGATTCTGGATAGAAGATGCGACGTTATACAATTTCTTTTGCTAAGTTCTGACCAGAGGCATCATATTTCAGGAGTCCTTTTATTTGCTAGCATATGGTATGTTAACGACAGTGACAGAATACTGCTTGCTGTTGAAATATATGAAAGCGGCAAAGATACGAAAAGTTACACGCAACATCGACGTCAAGGACAAAACATCGGGATAGACAGTTTCAACTTCGTGTAGTAAGCGACTTTATCTACTTCGGCTCCGCTATCAACTCCTCTAATGACACGACTGCGGAAATCATGCGAAGAATCATTTTTTCTAATCGCTGCCTTTTTGGGGTTAGAAGGCAATTGCTTAGTAAAGTCACTTCTCAAGCAGCCAAAAGGATATTCTACAAGACTGTTCTACTTTATGGCGCAGAAGCCTGGATACTGACGGAAGCGGATGAAAATGCTTTCGGGCACTTCGAGAGAAAATTTCTTCGCGTAATTTTCGGTCCCGTTTACTTAAAATGGAGAATGGAGCAAACGCTTTAACAACAAGCTGTACGGGCTGTACGGCGATCCCGACGTTGGCAGGAAAGGTTTCATATCCCCATGAAAGTGGCGATTAAAGAATAAGCAAATCGACTGGTCTGGAAGAGGGTGAGTATTAGCAATACCAGGAATTTAATAGCAGAACCAAAAAAAAAACATCATCACAATTGTCCAATATAATAATAACGTTTCTGAGTCTTGGGCCAAATGTCTAAGAGCCTAAAGAAAAGAACACCTTTAAGAGGGCGAAGGTCTGAGGCCAGATAATATTTAAAGTTAGACGAAAACACTCTAGTTACTTTTGCGGGTAAATAACATAAGTTGATAGGACAACTTGAGCTCTTCTTTTCTTAGTGTCTTAGGAGTGGACTTGGGCTTCGATTAACAGTTGCGAGCACCAAATGATGAAGGTCCCTTCCACTTAAGCGCGCCAGCTTATGCGATGGTTTCGAGGATTCACCAGCTGTTCATTCGCTCAACATAACCATGTCATCCAAGCCGATGGAGTTGTTATTTTTTTTTTAGAACTTAACACTCAAGTAGGTATGACTACACTTATGATGCCAATGCATGTGTTAAGTTTTTCGGAAAATGGGGCAGAGAGGAAAATATGTTTGGGCTCAGTGGCTATTTCGCCTCATGGGTGGTATACAACATTTAATGGGGACACTAAATTATTAGTTTAAATCGACTTGATGTTGTGTTTAGGATACCATTCATCTCACAAGATTTTAGTTGCCTGAAATTAAGTCTTTCGGTCACGGCTGTTATTGAATCCCGAACCGTCCGATTATGAAGCCAATACACTAGCATTTGACCCACGGCCACCTACGCCCACTTGTCCTGCTGGCAAGGTCAATGTCGCCTGCATATGCGAGCAGTTATAGGGACTTTTGAAACATTGTTTCTCCGATATTTGCATGTGTGTTTCACACAATTCTTTCAAGTATGAATGAGGCGTTGAGTTGTCGAAATTCCTATTTGACATCAAATGTTTCAGTGATCTCACAACTGACCCTTATGAAACAGCGGTCGGGCTGATTTGGCAGGGATGCCAAAACTGGATATGGCTCTACACGTTGTGGCTCCTTACCAATGTGTATTATAAATTTAATTTAAATATGGTTAGGTATCCAAACTTCTTTTATCGGTCAATCCCAAGCTGAATGGTTCATCTGCCTCACCTCGGAATATAGATCGTATTCGCTGTTAAACAGTCTGAAGAAATAATCCTTCCAAATTTTCAGCATCGACTATAACTCTACTATTACGTTCCCATTCTTATGGCTGCATGCCTCTGTTGCGGGATTGTGTTCTTGGCACGTTCTTTTAGACATCCCCAATGCCTCAATCGAGTGCTTTTCTGATTCTTTTTCTTTTCCCTTTGAGAAGCCGGTGTTCCTCCCGTCCTTTCACTCATAGAGTTCGTGACCAACCGTCATCGCCGCTTTGTATGTCTCTTGTGTCACTGCATGTACTTTCCAACACTCTTCATCAAACCAGCAGGTGCTATTGTGGTGGCCATCATCAGATGTCATGTCTCTTAAAACTTGCTGACAATGGTGACACTGATTTTCTGGACTCGACGCTGGCAGCAAAGGACTCCTAAACAGGTTTTGGAAGAATCAATCAGAAAAAGCTTTAGCAGTCTTTTGTGATTGTAGGTGTTCGATGTCATATTTCCTTACACCACTAACGTACTTTCGCGTTTTGTTGTCCGAGTTATCCGTATTCGCACTTGGCTACAACGAGTTTGTTAGGATGTTAGCTCCTCGAAACATTCAGGCATCCAGAATATTGGAAATATGTCGTATGTCGAAGACAATGTGATCAATTTGGATCAGACTTTTTGAACAGGAGATACTCGTAGCTATATCCCATAGTGGATATTAAGGTGCATTAAACGAGTGCTGGTTATGACGACATTTCGCACCGCAGAAAAATCTATCAACTTAAGTCCGCTCTCTTGATGTCATGCAGGCGCTATGATTTCCAATTGTGTGTCTAAAGATGCTATTTTTACTTAGCTTGGCGTTGAAATGGCCTAAAACGATCTGAACGCCATGCTTAGGACACTGCCCATAAGTTTGTTCAAGCAGCTCGTAGAAGCAGTCTTTGACAAACTCGTCCTTATTTTCTGTGGGCTCGTGAACGTATATCAGGCTTATTCACCTTTAATACGAATTGTTATTGGCTGATTCGCTTGTGAAGAACATATAAGAAACATTAACAACATATTTCAATCTCTTGCATCATAAATTAATTTTCAACTCAAAATAGGAATACTTAAATAACAATGTCGCCCAATTTTCCACGAATCATGAGATTTACTCATATTTATATTCTCTCATTGGCCTGACTTTGGAAAGCACCAAGCTTGCATATAGAAAAGAGTTACAATTCAACTGAAATAGTTGAATTCTTCACGAGAAATCATCACATGCCTTTTAAGAACAAATCCTTACTTTTTGCCATAAAAATTCCGGGAAAATCACCTTGAGATACTTTCATTCATCACTTTAATTTATATTTTGCTTTTATACACCAAAAATTCGCGGTTGTATGAGCATGTGTAATACACACACATACTTCAGTGGGGGTGAAAAAATCAATACCACAGCATTACCACCTACCACCCACCAAAAATCCCCGGAAAAACTCGCAAGCTTCCATGGAAAATAAAAAAAAAATCCCATAGAGTTGTGAAAGAGACTAGAACGCGCATCTTCCCTTCATATTTTCATTTTTCGCCAAACTATGAGTGGTACATGGATGGAGCAGAGCAATAACATCACTCTGCCATGCCACCTATTATCCATGGAATGCATTGTATTCGAAATGCAGGGGAGGCAAAGCAGGAACAGTGTCCTTAACGCAGTAGAGTGGATGTTGTCTGATAGTACACAAACACTCCAACCACCAAAGACTCGGGTTCTGAGCTCTGAGGGGTAAATATTTTCTTCCACTTTATTGCGGTGAGATTTTGTCGGGAAAGTGGGTACTTTCTTTGGTTGTAATTGCTTCATCATTCCTTAGGTGTTGCCCGGATGGGTATGGGGATAGAGGGGAACGGCTGTTTTAGTGGCTGGAGCAATGGTAAGTCGTGCTATCTCGAATGGTTCTTTATGAAATGGAATTTTCTTTTGCATAACAAGCTGGGTATTTGGAAGTTCAATAGGAATGGAAGGAGGTAGTAATAGTATCAATCATTCAGATAGTTAGTTCTGTTTGTGTGATTTTTAGGATTTTCTACTTTTTTTCGAGGAAGTGATTTGTAATTGCAGTGTGTTTTTAGTTTTAATCAGTTTGGAGATTGATAAAATTAAAGGAACTCAGAAGTGTAAAAAGTTAAATGTGCTAAACAACATGTACCCAACGTCCTAAACTGGAAATTGTACTTATGCATATGCATCTTTCCAATAGTTTAAGAAAAAATAGACACATTGATACATAAAAAAACGTGAACTAGATGGCATTGAAAACGATAAATGTGAACTGTGGAAGTCCATCAGCCTCACATTTAGAAGAAGATTCGATGTGACTATATCATCCCCGAAAGGGGTTCAATGATTTAGTTGCAGCTGCAATTTGCAATGTTTTTAACAGCCTTTAAGACGATTAAAAGAGTTAATCAATGTAACCTCAAGTTATGAAGAGACGTCTAAATATGGTGTATAGTGCTACGGATCATCACTCAAATCCTTTAAATCGCGCTAAGTACAGAAGATCCATCTTAAAATCAACCACAAGGTCATATCTTCAAGTGTTACCTTCAAGAATCTAGAATTATTCTTTTTAGCAACCCAACAGAATTAGTCAGGGTCTGGAGAAAACAACCTCAGTTAATTCACGATTTTTTCCTCAAATTTGGGAAATTTAACAATAAACTTTTAAAAGATGTAGACGTTAGGTAGGTTAGGTTAGCGCGTTGATGTGGTATCTGGAACCGAGTGCATTCTAGACCTCATCACAATTAGGTCTGTTTTGATATATTGTGATGCCCGGGTGGGGGAATTGGGAGCGGATGAGAATTTGACTGCTGTTCCTAAGTTTGGTTTCCGCTTTCCGTCTTGCGTTGGTTGTTGTTTGGTCCCCGAACGGGTCTGAGCCATCCATCTTGTTGTGTCCGCAAATCTGAAAAGAGATGTCTGTAAAGAAGCAGGTAGTTCTGAGAGGTCGTGAAGGTAATAACTCCCTAAAGTTCTTTGTCTCAAATTACAAATTACTCAAATTACAGTGGCAGAAAAGGGGGTTGGTATCCTCATATGACCCTATTGCAGAGGTCGTCGTTGCCTTACTGCAGGCGCAAGGCGCTGCGTTCTCTCAATTATGTCAATATCATCAGCTTACACTAGTAGCTGCGCAGTCTTTTGAAAGATTGTACTCACTTGTGAGTTTCGCGCAATTCTTTCAAGTATGATGTTAAAAAGTCACATCCCAACCCTCCACTTTGTCTAAAATCTTTTTTGACATCAGAGGTCTCGGTCAAGTAATTACCGACCTTGGCGAGCCAGTGCGATTATATCTCGGTCCAGCCATCCTATGGATTGCCACCCCTAATAAAGCTAACTACTCGTATATATCTTTTGCAACGTTTCCCCATGGGTCCCTATCTACTCCGGTGGATCGGCGTTCAGATTTGGAGAAATGCGGACTGACCAAGAGCGTGTCATTCCTTACAATTATTTATGAATTGTTTCGTGTGTTCTTTTGTTTCTGGGCCTTTCTACCCTTTTGGCTTCGGCCAGCTTCCTGTCGTTGTTTGATGTTGTTCAATATCCCTTCTATGTTTCTTTGTTCCCTCGTTGGAAGCTGTTTTATTTCTTGGCCGTCTGCCAACATGCCTCTGGTGCTCCTTCTGTGCTTCCTCGTTGGAGTGTTACTACAATATAAAAGAGATAGTCGTCTCTTCGCCCATCGGTCGCCTTGCTCTCTACTATCTCCCTGACTAGCTGCATCCACGTCTGTTGTAGGGATGTGATGCCTGTGTTTGTACCCACATCGGACTTTAAGACGTTTTGCCTGATACGGCCCCCGACAACAGTGTTCCTGGTGGATCTCCTGTCGCACCTTGAGTTCCTGGTTTGTCATGAGTCTCCCTACCGTCTTTAGGGCTTCACCGATCGAACTCCGTCATTCTCCTCTTAGTAGAAAACCTCCCGTCCTACTTATGTGATTTGTTTTCCGTGGTCTGGACCACTAGCTGATGGGGTCTCCGCCAGTGCTCGGTACTTCCACTCAAAAAAAAAGGGACCGAAAGGGCTTCGTAAGAGAAAGAGCGTCAGCGTTGTTGCGGGAAAATTCACCGCGTGCAGATCCGAAGGTTGTTGTCCTTTAACCGTTTGCTAGGGTCGTCAACAGTGAGTCCACTTTTTTCCGAGGCCATTAGTTGGTTCGTCACATCTTTTTAATCTCTTTTGTATAGGATTGTGAGCTCTATGATGGCGTAGGCCAGTATAATGCTACTGGACGGGCATGCCCATGCCATTTTAGTAAGAGGTTACTCATGCAGTTACCGGGGACCACCACCGGCAAATGCTTCACCACGAATCACCGGGACAATCACCGGTTTCCGGACTTATAGCCACGTAGAGCTAATTTTCTTCACTCGAAATGTTGGGATATTTATCATACTAGAGGAGTGAATTTGCTTGACAGTTCACTTATCAGGAGTCGTTAAGGTCCCAAGATGAATACTGAGGTAAGGAAAATGCGTACTTGCCACGAAAATGCTTCGTCCCGCCGTAAACTCAATAAACCAAATTCGTTATGGGAGGTGGGGTCGTGTAGGCGAAACTTTCCAATAGTACCATTAAATACGCTCTTTCTTCTTAGATTTGTATTAAGCTCATCTAGGACAATTTTACCGTCATACTGAAGGAACTGAGGAAACTTTAGTGCTGACACCAATTGTCAACGCTCATTTATGTATATCTTGAAAAATCAAAATTGATTGCTTTAGCCTGAATCCAATGAGAAATCCGCATCCAAATAAGAGCAACCGCCGTTTCATATTCCGCAGTTTTCCATCTCCTTTGTGCCGGTCTCCTGCATCGCTTACTTGGATGGAGAATTGAACTGCTGAAAAGCAAACAGAAAACTGTTAGGCGTTTAAACATAACTGAAGAAGAGAAGAATCCAAAGATTAAAGACAAAAATAATAGAAACTTATTCGGGTCAAACCGATCAAAAAAATGAAAGTGTTTATGTTGGTTCTTCTGAGACGACTTCCTTCCGTTGAGGCTCATATCACAGAAACTGAGATTACCGCCGGTACCAGACCCATTTACAAATTGCTTAATATCTTGCATAGCAAAACTGTATTGGAAAGATTGAGTATGCACCTTGAAGGAATGGAATTTTCTGGCACTTTCGCCTTCTAATAAAATGTACGTTTTTGCCAATGCCCCTGGTTGTAAATTTAGGGCCCGTCAGATCGCGTCCGATATTTCATTCTTGATGACCTTCTGGATGTTATCAAAATTTTTTCTACACAAATCACACATTTTCTCTCTGATTTTTTTAAGTTTGGCTTAGGATAGATGACATTAAGATTAGCCACTCTGTATGTCGATTTTCTGCTTGCTTGATATCACGTTGGCCTTGACCGGAAGGCAAGCAGCCTGGTAACCGCAATCACTTAGTCCTTAAAACAGAAGTCCTATCTTCTTTGGCATCTTAAACCTCGAGGTTGGAATACGAAGATCATCTTGGCTATAGCGTTGATGTATTGTACATTCACGAGATTTTATTTTGATTTTTAGCGTAAGCCTTCGTTAAATTCGCACTAGGCTGTCAAGTTTATTCTACTCCAGGGTAGGTAAACTCTATTTATATATACAATGTTAAGTAGGGCTAAACATAAGAATGTGAGGCCAGCCGAGCCCATCAATTCATCGGCCGTAATATGTTCCATCCATATTCTGTCAACGATTTAACATGCATTCTATTTAAATTTCACTTCTGTACTTGTAAGTCTATGTTAATAGGAGCCGATGGTCCTATTTTTTTCACTCATTGAATAGTATGCCCAGTCATCGTGCTCCAAAAGCTGTTTAAAAAATATGCATCTACAGTTCTCATCGAAACTAGCTACCTTAATCTGTTTTAGCTTCCTATAGAACTGCCAGATGTTGTTTCTGTTGTGTGACTACTTGATTTTCTTGAGATAGAAGATTCCGTATGATTATTCGTGCTTCAAGATTTTCGTCTTTTCACTTCTTTTAACTCAATGCTCTTCACCCACTGCTCCTGTTTTAAGCTGCAGTGTCATAAGTTGAGGATTTTCCGTCGCTTCTTGTAGGAAATTGCAATCTGCAACATACTCTGGGTATCTTTTCATGAACTGCTGGTAAACTAAAGTAGATTCAGTACCTTAATGGTGATGTTTCGGTATTTAATACACTGAGTTTTGTCGTCAATGGAAGGTATCTGATTCCAGCGCTTTTTGTTGTTTCTGGGTAATCCAGGAGTGCTGAAGCAGCCTCTTGTTCGAAACCATTTGCAGCTTTTTTTCCTTGGACGTTCGGGCTCTGAATTTGAAGAAAATGATCAGGTTCTCTAATAGCGCACACACGCAGAACGCTATGTTAGATGTGTGCTACTCATCTATTTTCATTTAGTTGATTTGCCTGTTGTTTTGACTATCTTTGCAATATTCCTACAGGAGAGTGTCTTTATTCGTATTAGCCCATTTGATGTTACGTAAGATGTTCGCAATATTTTCCTTTCTGCGGAGTTGATCCCAGCTTGGATCGAAGCAACATTTGTTTGAACGGCTTAAAGACTCATTTTCATTCATTAATTTTCAATGCATTTTATTGTATTCTTCTTAAATTTGCTATACTTACGAGTACATGCTAACAGAAAAAATGCTTAAAAGCTAGCTTAACATGACTTAATTAACTTATTCTACCTTATTGGCCCTCCAAGCGGGCGCTCTAAGCTCAACTATATTCTTATTCTATATCTTTCGACGTCTAATTTATCATTTTAGAAAATAATTATGATTCATTATTATTTAGGTATACAAAGAAAATATTAAGTATTTAAAAAAAAACTTAATAAATGAACATTTATTAAAACATAAACATCTAACTTAAACTACTTAAACTAACTACCTATGCTAACTTATACTAAACCTTAAACTACTTAGCCTAACAATATAACTAACCTAACCCAATTGTTAGCAAACTTCAAGTTGCTAACCTAATTGTTAGCTAACCCTATGTTGCTAACCTTAAAACTACCCTACCCTATGTAAGTCGGCCATTTGCTAAACATAGTAAGGAAAATATGGCCCGTTTTGCCTTCTAACTAGGCTAACCTGGACTTAAAGGAAACCACGAAGGAATCGGGTCTTCGTCAGTCAACCACCAAATATTTTGGTGCTGCAAAACAGCATCTATTTTATCGCGTTTTGAAACCGCCCTGCTAAACCTGAGACGTTCAATACTGCCGTGTGCGACGTCTCTGTTGTAGTAGAGCCGCCCATCATCAACCTATCCTCGATCAACCCTTTCATGTCAAACTAGAGGAACGCTTCACGGGGGACGAAGCCTTTCAAGCACATACTCTCATGGTATTAGTAGTTGGGATAGTAGGCCCCAGATATCAGGTTGTTGGACGAGGTCATTGCTCTTGCAATATGCACTCGAGTCAACTTAACCCGGCGAGGGTGTGGTGACAAAATGTAACAAAGAGTATGTGACTGGGTATGACATACCCACATCCAAAATTAACTGAAAATGTTGTTGTAATAAATATTAACATTTAAAAAATAGTATTTCATTATAAAGGGTATATAACAATTAGTTGCAAATCAAACACATTTAATATTTTATGAATTTTTATATTAATACTGAAAAAAACGGAATTCACTAAAGTTTTAAAACACAAATTGCTCACTTTCGAAGTAGCCCCTTATTAGGGTGCATGGTTATGCCATAGAACAACGATAACCTGTGCCGACAAAGGCTCAATGTACTCCTACATAAACGGTTCTAAAACATCTTGTGACATATAAGCTACATAAGAACAAAATCCCTATTTTAAAATAAAAACACAGTGGAAGATTAATCAATAACTGTATAATTATACAGGATACTTTCTTTTCAAAGTTTCCTTTTTACAATCTGGGTACAACTTTCTATGTTCTTGAATACAGCGTAACAAGAACTGCTTTTGTTTTTCGTCATCAGTAATTAAACCATGAAAATCTTCCATGAGCTTCACACCTCTCTATGCTGTCTCATTGACTGCCTACAAGTGCATAACTTTTTGTTTAGCTTCCCGAAAGGAATGAATTTGATCCCAGGAAGAGACGTCTTTTTGGAGAAAAGCGTTATCAATTTTTAACCGCGATAACAAATTTGTGCTCTTTATGGTCAAGAAATCTTAATTAACAAAATGAACAGTTTTTCTAGGGATAGAATGGAAAACACTTATCCAACTCACCGTACAATGAGGCAGATATTTCTTCCTCTGACGGAACATACCATATCTTTTCCCAAAATCATATAAATTTTCTCTTTGTAAATTCGATACAATATTAGCTTTGGATTGTGTATCAACTTCAACATCAAATAGTGAAAATAAAGCTATTTCTTCTGATAAATACCATAAATGTTGACTGAACTTGGTCAGAGGTGCTTTAGAAACCACCTTGTCGACAGTTTCATAGTTCTTCAATGTTTTTAATAAGCATAAATCTTGATTCGGCGCTTTTACTGCCAAATTGCACCCGAGCCAGGGCTTTAAATAAGCTGTTGCAATAAATTAGCAAACATCTTGCAGTGGTAGCTTGTCTTTAGCACACATTTTAAACTGGGATTGCAGCAAACATATCTTTAAAGCGTAAGTAGCTCTTGCCATCCATCGTGCCTGTTGCATTGCGCTAGGAGGTCTGATTTCAAATTTGTTTTCATTGTCTCCTCCTAAAAAAACAATAGAAAGTTCAATCAATTCCCGATAATCGTAACGTACGAGTATAATTGGTTTCACTAATTCTTTTTTATAATAGTTAATTAATTCGTTAATGGCAGTCTCACAGAAATATGGTATTTCTTTGCGAAATCAGACCATGTTTCGATAGCAGCTAGACCGACGTTCTTCCAATTGTCTCTGATTTTTTTGAATAACGGGATATCCGGACTGCAGGTAATTTGGCTGATCTTTGATTCAAATACACATCTCAAAACCAGTTCATATTCCACCTTGATCCCGGAATATATTAAGAAAATTAAAAATACAAGTTTATTCATCTAAATCTATATATATTGCCCCTTCAAAGTAATCCCCATCGGTTTTCGGTATGTCCATCAGTGCTTCCTGCGATTTTTCCATTACTTCCTCTCGGCTTCTGAAACGCGTTCCCCGTAGTAGTTTTTTTAACTCGATTGAACAGAAAGAAGTGACAGGGAGCCAAATCAGGTAAATTCGGTGGCTGTTGGATGGTATTTGTTGCATTTTTCGTCAAAAAATTACTAATAATGATGGCACAGTGCCACCGCGACGGTGCGTTATCATGGTGCAAAATCCACGAGTTTTCTGCCCACAATTCTGGTCTCTTTCGGCGAATTGCTTCACGCAAACGTCTCATAACGCCCAAATAATACTCTTTGTTTACTTTCTGGCCTTCTGGCAAAAATTCATGATGCACTACACCGTTGTTATCCATGAAGACCGTGAGCATTGCCTTCTTTTTTGACTGAAAACGTCGTGGTTTTTTTGGTCTCGGCACATTTGGTGAACACCATTCACTTGCCTAATGTCTGGATTGCGTGTCGTACTCATAAACTCACGCCTCGTCTCCAGTAATGATCCTTTTGATGAATGTGGGATCGGATTCAGCCTCGCAAATCATCTCTTTTGCGTGGTCAACACGGTCTCTTTTTTGCATGAAATTGAGGTCTTTTGGCACCAACTTTGCTGTTACCCGACGGAAACCCAATCCATTAACCAAAATGTCTTGGACGCATCCATAGGCAATGTTCAAGTCCTCCGCTATCTCTCTGATGGTTAATTTGCGGTTATTGACCAACATTTCTTTTACTCATACTTCATCAATGTTTTCATCGGTTTTCGATGTCGATGGTCTGCCACTGCGTTCATCATCTTTGATTGACTCACGACCACTTTTGAACCGCTCGTGCAACTGGTAAACGACCGTTTTCTTTAGAGAATCGTTGCCGAAACACTTTTCTAACATTTCCAACGTTCGCGCACCATTAAATCCGTTTTTTGCGCAAAATTTAATACAAGTTCGGTGTTGTAAATTTAAGTCCATTTCTAAAATTTTAAAAAATCGCCAACACACACAGAGATAGATGTACTCTTGGCTACGTAACTTTTGCAAATGTCAAGCTATGACGCTAAGATTTAGAGAGAATGTCAACAACAGATTTAAAAACTTGATTTAAAAATCGGAACAATGGGAGCGCTACACGGTAGTGTGGTGCGGGAACTTTTTGATCAAGGTGATATATGATGACGGCAAGCAAAAAGTATCGCAGCACATAATCTGTACCTTATCTTTGAGGTCCCAATCAGAAATCGCATTCAAAACAGCTTGAGCCTGTTCTTTGCCAGTAGAAGTTTCTAGTTTGGGCACTGCTAAAATATGTTCTTTTTCCCCGAATGAAATCAGAATTGGCAAGCGTTCTTCTTTGAACCCGTCATATTTAAACTTGGCAACAGTTTTCCATCCCAATGAACGGTCACAAATTCAGGCACGTTGATCGATTTTGCTCTTTCTTCTCTCATTTGGATCCGATGTCGTTTAATAGAAGACTTGTTGATTGTAAAATCTTCACAACTGAGATCAAGTGCTTCTACTACAGCCTGAAGTATGTAAACACGTCCTTCCTCTTTTTGTGGTAGACAGCGAACTCACGGGTTGCGTTTGCGAAGTGAATGGCAAATTTTCATCCAAAGTTTCGTCAGGCTGTTCGTGAATATCTTGAGGTCGACCATTGTATGAAGTTTTTTTTTTTGTTTAAATATATTTTTATTCATTTCATAATAGATAAATATAGTACAAAGCAGTAATATAATAATATAAATTTCATAGAATGAATAAAATAGTAGGCGTCCTTTGACTTGATAACGAAGTCAAAAATTAGTGTTGGACGACACTTCATTATTTTTTTTATGAATTAATTAACATTTCTGGAGTTGGGTGGCATTGGAAAATACAGATACAGATAATATATAGCTATACAATTAAGATTTATTTAATACAGAATCCGTTAATGAAATGAACAGTAATGACATACAAAGAAGAATACAGTTCCATTTAGTCCGTTTTTTATATCGATATTAAGTTAGAATTCGTAGTGATAGTTCAATATTAGCAGGATCAATAGCAAAAATCCAAGCTCTTCTTTTCTTAATGTAAATGTTATAGCTATTAGTTAATCGTATGGAAAGTGGAAGTTTACTGAAATAGCATGGGGCAATAAATGTATAGAATTTTGAAAAATGTGTTGAATTTGCAATTGGTACCTTTGCTAAGCTTGTGTTATTTGTCCTTAAATTATAAGTTGAATTAGCCCTGCTGGGCATTCGCTTCGCTTAAAAATTTCTCTAAGCACTTTAAAAACATATAAGTGTCTTATTGGTAAAATATTGCATTTTGCAAACAGGGGCCAACTATGAGTACGACGATTGCAGTTAGTAAGAATGAGAATAAGATATTTTTGAGCAACCCAGACCGGTCTAATCGCATTGAAATATAATCCTCCCCAACATACAATGCCATATTGCAATTTAGAGTGTGCCAGTCCATAGTAAAAGTCTGATAAAACTTTATCGGAGCAGTATGGTTTGATAAGATACAGTTTACGAGCCACCAGGTGCATGTGTGATTTTATTGTTTGTAAATGCTCCTTCCAGTTCAGATGTTGATCTATTAAGACTCCTAGATATTTAAAATTGTTGGCCGATTCAATTATAAAACACTTCTCAGAACACGTATTTTGTTCATAAAAGTTTTACATGTCGCAAGTATGAAGCGGTAGGCTAAATCTATGTTAGTACATTCATGCGAGTGAAATCGAAGGCTGTATTCTGGTATATGTGGTCTTGCCGGATATTTTCAATGTTAATACAATAATTTGGTTTTTTCGCTAATGAGTAACTTGTGATGAGCAAACCACACCCTAAATTTTTCTAGATTTTCTCCAATTTTCGTAATGCAATCAATTTGTTTTAATTTTCGTTAGTCGGCAAATGAAACAGTTTGAATTTTTTATGTTGGTTATAGGCAAAGGTTCTTCAGTCAGTGCAAGTGATTTACAATATTAAAAGTGATTGGTTTTGATTTTCAATAAAGTGATACGTTTTTAAAAAAGTTAAAGTAAAATAAGTAAACGAAATTACAGTGAGCTTGATCTGAAAAAAAAGGTTGAAGTTATTTCATCTTCATTTGTCTCAGAGAGATCTTGCAAAGAAATTTAATTGCATCAAATCTCAAATCCAAAGAACTTTGAGTGCGAAGGAGAACATCAAATTGTCATTTGAAAAATTTGTTGGCTTGCAAAAAAAAAACCTATTAAATCATGTGTATCTTTTGCCGGAATTGATGTTTTGATATTCAAATGGTTTTGCTAGACAAAAGAATGTGCCAATATCTGGTACAATTCTCCAAGCAAAAGCACTGGCTATAGCAATTAATTTTAAGATTGAAGATTTTACTGCTAATAATGGGTGGTTTGAGGCATTTAAGAAGAGACATTACATTGTGTTTAAAATTCGTGGAGAAGGCGAAAATAAACATTTTAACTTGGATGAAACCGCGAAATTTTTAAAGCAACACCATCAAAGTCACTTCAACTCAAAAATTAAAAATGCAGAGGTGACAAGCCTTCAAAGGAAGGATTGACAGTAGCATTGCTTTGCAGCGGAATTTTTATAACTTTAGTTAGCGAACGCGTTCCTTAACCAATAAGAAGAGCCGCTAGACCCAGAGCTTTTAAAAATACATATAAACATCGAAAAAGCATTGGGAATAACCTGGAAGAGCAGCAAGAAGGCTTAGATGAACTCTACTTTGTTTCAAGACTGGATAACCATTTTTGACAAAAAAAATGCAAAAGCAAAATCGGAAGGTTCTCCTTTTTGCAGACAATGCGCCGTCATATGTTGTAAGTGGATTAAAGACCATCGAGCCGAAGTTTCTTCGAAGTTTACAACTTCGCATCTATACCCACTTGATCACGGCATCATAAAAAGTTTGAAGTCAAATTAGAGAATATACCTTATGCAGCACTTGATTTTATGCATAGACGAGGCCAATAACATATCGGAGTTATCAGTTAAACTTAATGTGTTAGACGCTTGCAGCTGGCTAAAAAATGCATGGGGAGACGTTACTCCAATAACCATGTCAAATTGTTTTAAAAAATGTGGGTTTTTCGAAGAAGAGGACAACAATGTGGTTGCTGAGGAAATAATACCCGAACCTGCGGTGCCAGAAGATTTCTTGACTATGGACGATAATGTTGCGACATCTAATGACCTAATGACAGCCACCACCTTCTGATACAGATGAGGGACATACTTCTGCCGATTCTTCTTCAGAGAGAGAAATTGAAGCAGTTCCAGGTCCTCTCTCATACAAAGATGACTTTTCGCATCTTAAAATTTTGAAGGATTTTTCATTCGAAAATGTTTTGGACGAAATATGGACATGTTTAAACAGTTGTTCTCAAAAATTATTGGCAAGTTTCTAAGACAGATTAAAATGTAAAAAAAATGCACATATTAAAAAAAAAAAAATAATGTGCACTGTAACTATGTACAATACATAATCAAAATTTGTTTAACAAAAAAATTCAATTAAATATGTTTGTACATGCATACATATTAAAAGAATTCCCTCCCTTTTAACTCTTAATTAAAGTTAAATACAAATATATTTTCTGGAAATTTATAGGTATATGGATTGGCAGTAATTTTTTTATATACATATAGATATGCATAATACTTCACACTTAACGGACATGTATGCATGAGGGAAAAACCTTTGTAAGTGGACCGGTCCAATTAAAAAGGAACCTCTACAATCGGACCACTTTTCTTCGGTCCCAAGGGTGGTCCAATTTGTCACGTCTTACTGTATATGCATATGAAAAATTAGTAACATTCTATATTTTTTTACCAAAGGAAAAAAAAATAGTGTTGAAAGCAACTTCAATTGTAGGAGACTCAAAAGCTTAGCTAGGTGGGGTGGAACTACTTAAAATAAACTACATACAAATTGTAATTAATTCAATAATTCAAATAAAATAACATAACAATATTAATTTATGCGTTATACAAATTCAAAATATTTATAAATATATTCCAAAATTATAATTGCTTACTGTAAAAGAATAAATTAAAAGAAAAAAGGAAAAAAAAACAAAATAACAAAAACAGAACTAAACCAGAATGCCAAAAGTCATCGATTCTACACCCTGAATCACTCGGACTGCAACCAAGTTCAGACTGCTATAATTTCCAAACCGTTCATGACAGTGAGCTCAAACTTTGACACATGACAGATAATTTTATTATTTACAAGCTTTTTAAACGATTTGCGTCTCAGTTGTGTTGAAAAATTTTTATCCGCGATGGAATTCAAACGTGATAGTGTGATTGTTTTATATTTGGCTGGAAAACCACAAGTAGCTATCGTTAGAGCCCTCCAGCACCTCAACGTGAATAAATCATTTGTGTCACGAACCGTGGCTTATTACCGTGATACTGGCAGCGTTGCAAAACGCCATGGAGGTGGTCATAAAAAAACAGCAACATCGGCAGAAATGGTTCGGAAAGTGAAGGCTCGAATTGAGCGAAATCCGCGTCGAAGTGGAAGAAAAATGACTCCTGAGCTCAACATATCGTTGGAACGGATGCAACACATACTGAAAAATGAGCTTGGGCTCAAGCCATTGAAGTTCCAAAAAGCACACGATCTTATCGAGCAATATGTCAACAAAAAAAATGATCGAGTTTACTTGCCATAGAGATCCTTCGAAAATTTACACCTTCGGACGGCCACCAGAAAGCAGGCAGCACCGATGGTGGTGGTTTGGGCCGCCGTAACAGCCGATGGTCGCTCTCCGCTCGTATTATTGGACAGTTGCGTCAAAATTAATGCGATCGTATACCGTGAAACTGTCTTAGAGGCAGTAATGAAGCCTTGGACAAACAATCATTTCGGTCGGAGACCGTGGACATTTCAACAAGACTCGGCACCAACCAAAATTGGTTAAAAAACAATGTTCCACACTTCATTTCTTCGACACAATGGATTGCAAATTCTACGGAAAGTTTGACCACCTCAAACAATCACTTCGCAGGGAATGGGCCAAAATACTGCAGAGCCACTTGCGTGCAGCGTGCGATGCTTTCTTCGGCCGTCTCAAGGCCATTATTCGCGGTGGACAAGGTATATATTGAAAACTACTGATAAAATTTGAAAATTGATGTATTTTCCAACATTTTTTGCTTTGGCACAATAAAATTTAACTAAAAATATAAAAAATTATAGCATTTTAAAAAGTTGGAGTTCGAGTCATTCACCCTGTATATCAATGTAACTGAAATTGAAAAGCCAAGGTTTTATAAGTTTTAGAAATATTCCAGGCATTGTTGTTGATCTGATTGCCAGTGGAAGCTTATTAAATAATCGAGATGAGGAAACAGAGTAGAAATTACGGAAACAGTAGTGCGAAAAGAAGGTGTAGCGACCATATTTAAGAAGTTTCTTCGTAAATTATAATTTGATATTAACCAAAAATTACGGTTGCCTGACTTCTAAAGAACGTCTTTAGCACTTTAAAATAGTAAATGTGACGAACAGGTAGGATTTTCAGGTCAAGGAACAAAGGAAAACAAGGGTATCTAAATGGTTTTCGGGATAATTTACGTAATATGTTTTTGCAAAATTAAAAGGGGTTTGATATTATTAAAATATACCCCTACCCAACAACTTATACCATATTGATGTCTTGAATGGAAAATTCTAAAGTAAATTGTTTTTAAAAGAGATGTCGAGCAAATGTTTCGTAAATAAAAGAAATGTCTAAGAGTGGATTGGAAATACTTCCTCAGAGATTGAATATGATTTGAAAAGCTCTCATTGAGTTAATAATTAGTCCAAGTTATTTAAATTCATGTACTTGGTCAATTAAGAAACGTCTATCTCTACAACGGAAATTGCCATTGAAACTAGGGTAAAAAGCAATTAGTCAATCTGTATCTTAAACAGTCAGGTGCATGATAGTAAAATTCCGCATTTAAATTATGCATTGAGGACATGCCAAAAAACATTATTTTAGTTTTGGAGCTTATAACCAATCTATGAGCATCTCAACAAATTTAAACCCCAATTTATATCAGCGACAAGATACAGGGGACTATTCAGACCATATGAAAAACCTATGTCATCTGCAAAACCAGTAGGTGAACCTTTCCAAGGTACAGCAAAAAGTGAGTTGATGTAAACAAGAAATAAAACTGGTCCCAAAACAGAGCCTTAGGGCACACCTAAATTAAAAGTTTTGATAGTACTCCTTACATCGTCTATCTTCACTCTCCGTGTTTTCAAGGTACGACTGCAACCAATCAAGCATAAATCCACGAAAACCTACTTTTCCCAGTTTTTCCAGAAGAATGGAGTGGTTTACCATGTCAAAGGCTTTGGTGATATCAATAAATAAACCAGACGAACTTTTCTTACCATCAAGGTTAGACATTATTTCGGAACAAAATTGCAGTAATGCATTTTCTGTAGATTTTTCCTTCTTAAAGCCAAATTGGTTGGGATTAAAAAAATTTTGTTTGTTTAAGAAAATTAATATTCTTGTTTTTATTAGTTTTTCGAAAACTTTGCTCAATACAGGAAGACGGGAAATGGGTCTATAGTTACACAGTTCGTTAGCAGACCTTTTTTAAATAATGGTACAACATCAGCACATTTAATCCTCTCTGGGAAGACGCCTAACAATACGCAACGATTAAAAAGATTTGGCCATACTTCCAAGACGAAGAAGGAGATGTTCTTTAAAAGTAGACTAGGTATACCATCAGAACCACAAGAATTAGATTTTTTTTAAGGAATGGATGGCCTTTAACACTTCGTGTGGAGAAAATAGGCGTAAAAACAAAGCTAGTAATGGCAGTGCAGACAGTAATGCCTGGGTTGACTTCTCCTGGTTGTAGACTACAGGCTGTGTTAGTCAAATATTCATTAAATGCATTCGCAATAAGTAAATTGTCCGAAACCTTACTGTCTCCTACAAAAATTGCGGTAGGTCTTTTTGAAGAGAATGATTTATTGAGCAGGCTGTTCACTAAATGCCATTCATATTTGAGATTCCCCTTAGCAGAATTAAAACGGCAGCGGTAATAATTATCCCGACAAAGTGGAACCTCGTTTTTCAGTTCAACACACAATTTTTTGTATTTGCTTTTTAATTTCCGATTTTGTGGATGTTTGAAGCATTTGACATCAAGCTTATTTTTAAACCTAATCTTTTTCAACAGAACTCTAGAGATCCAAGGCTTAAGTCTACCTTCGGTCTTTTTGACGGATACGGAATAAGAACAACTAATTATATGACTCGATAGATGATCAATGAAGATGGTGTAAGAATTCGAAACATCATTACACATGTAAACATCATTCCAGAACTCAAAAAGCAGATTGTTCTTCAGTTCCTTGAAATCGATTTTAGTTACCTGTTTTGGGGATCTAATGCTTTTGTCGTCGGGATACTTATAAGGGGACCCGACATACAGTGGTCCGTAATCGTAAGATCAAGAACACATTTCTCACAATATTTCTACGAAGTGTTGCTGGACCGACCATAAATGTGATCCAAACATCTTCCTGAACTAATCCTAGTAGGCTCGTTATGGAACTATCTAAGCCGTGTGATGAGAGAATAGCCAAGTAAGACGAAACTATATTGTAACACTCTAAATTATTTAAATTAAAATCACCTACGACAACTAAGTTATTAGCCTTTTCCTTTTCCAATAGAACAGAAAATTTCTTAATAAATATCGAGACATTGCATGAGTGAAGTCATCATGATGTAAAGTAGACATTAGTATGACTACTTTATTTTCTCTAGGAGCATAATACACCATAGATATGTCCTTCTGAAAGCAGAACAAAGAACTTCCCTGTTCCTTTCCAGTCTTCAAAAAAATACATCTTTTATTTTTCTGAACAGTTCCAGTGGAAGTAAGCCTGTGTTCAGTTAGTTCGTGACTGGTAAACCAGTTGTCAAACGTCAAATTGCATTTCTACTGGGATATGGCCTCAATAAGTCTTTCCACTACATTAAAAGCCGCGCTGCTAATAGCATACGGTCCTGCAGGTTGCTTTCCTACATACACCTCTAAATTAAAAGTGTAGAAAGATGTTGCAAGATGTTTGGAATATAGACACGATATTTTCATCGCCCTCTAAGCGCTAATAGAAATGTAGGCTTCCTGGCAGCATTGAACAAATTGATCAAAAACAGATCTAATAGGAGCCATGTTATCATTTTTCTTGCGCTTTTGCCTCGTTGATTTCTCATCAAAGCGAATAGAGTTTTGCAAAAAGTAAAATCGTTGTAGCTACATGGTTGTACGAAATATATCCATTCCTGTTCCATCCGTTCTCCACAAATCTTTGAGACTCTCGCGGCTTGATTTATTGAGACCAGGAATATACAGCAAACCAAGTAATGCATCCAGTTTCGTATTTGTTGTTTCTTTCATATATAATATTCCAGGATGTTTACGCTGGTCTTGTCGTATTTTTATTTCTGCGTTCATGTGTATCAATATGATATATATAAAAATATTCCAGCATTCGGTTTCAGTCTTCTCTTCTTTTGCTGCTCTTGTTGCTCCAGCCTATATAGTTATTATGTTCTCAGCACGAGTACGTACATTTGTCCGTTTAACATGTTTATACTATCTTTGGTTATCCTTCGACGTATAGTGTTCTGATAACTGACAGTGGAATATTGTCCTCCGAATCATGAATTTCCCCTCCCTCAGCTTCACCTTGATTACTAACTTCCTGTTCCGTCTCAGTTTGAGGGTTGTGTTCACTGCAGTGGTCGGATTCTTTATCAGAGCTCGACTCGACCGAAGTATCTTCTAGCACTTCTTCCAACGTGGACCTAAATCGCCTTTCTCTAGTTTCGAAATCCATTTTTAATCAAAAACTAAAGAAACAAGTAGAACATAAACAGAGAAAACGAAAACAGCAATAGTTAATTTTAGCACGAAATCCATATCTACACCAACTATGTGACGGGGTATTACATACCTAACAGATCTTTGCACACGTGTATCTCAATCCATGGCTAGCGCAACACTGCGAACACACCACTATCCCCTACCGCATCTCTTTAACTCCAGCCATTCGAAACAACAATGCGTTTGCGTGATCAGTTAAAAAAATACAGTTATGTAAATAATAGGGTGGGTATGTCATACCCAGCCACACTCTCGCCGGGTTAATATCGCAATTGTCCACTCTTATTAGATTTACCCTGTTGCATAGGACCTCATTGGTATAGAATTTTATGTTATCCAATTCTGGTGTTCTGTAAAGGTGGAGACAAACCCTAAGGCAAGCCCTCCCAAACACCCGAATCTTTTCCATTAAGCTTGTGCTCACGTTGAACCACACGGCACACCCATGTACCAGCATGGGCCGGATAAGGGTACATGGCAGATCACGTTCACCTTCGCATCGAGTTGGCTGTTATAAAACAGTCTCTTTGTAAGGGCAAAAGCACCTTTGGCTCTGCCCAGAGCAACATCTATATGCTTGTTAAAATACAGATATTGATCTAGCCAGATCCCAAGGTATTTGACTACATTTCGACATGCAAGTGGCTGGCCGTGTTGCCCAATGATTGAGAACTTTCGCCAATTTTTCCTGGTGTCCCTAGAAGTACCACACAGCGCCATTCTAAACAGAATGGTTCCAGACTTCTGAAAGTTGCCTGTTAATGACCTCGACGGTTGGACCAGTTCTGTTCGCTATCAAATCGTCTGCTTACGCAGATAGGTTCAGGGAAGTGAACCTATCAACTCGCTTAGAAGATAGGCGAAGTAATCGCACCTTGTTGGAAACCGTTTTTAATGTCAAATATTGTAATAAAAGTCGCATCGCCATTCTTCATGTTGAATTGTCTACTAGATAGCATATTAAAAAGAATATTGATCTAGCCAGATCCCAAGGTATTTGACTACATTTCGACATGCAAGTGGCTGGCCGTGTTGCCCAATGATTGAGAACTTTCGCCAATTTTTCCTGGTGTCCCTAGAAGTACCACACAGCGCCATTCTAAACAGAATGGTTCCAGACTTCTGAAAGTTGCCTGTTAATGACCTCGACGGTTGGACCAGTTCTGTTCGCTATCAAATCGTCTGCTTACGCAGATAGGTTCAGGGAAGTGAACCTATCAACTCGCTTAGAAGATAGGCGAAGTAATCGCACCTTGTTGGAAACCGTTTTTAATGTCAAATATTGTAATAAAAGTCGCATCGCCATTCTTCATGTTGAATTGTCTACTAGATAGCATATTAAAAAGAATGTATAGCAGTGGTTTATTTATGCCGAGCCTGTAAAGCTTGAAGAAAAGTCCCTCTAACCATACGGTCAATCAGGCAGGCTCCAGTACACTGGTTTTTGCTTTTATTCCATTGCTTATATTCCATGCTCAACCAACTTAGTCAACACCCTTTTCAAACACCATACTCATATTCGGAAGGAGACTTATACGGCTTAAGGACACCTGCATGCGTACATGCATATATTTCAGGAGTATGTTCGCACGTTTTAGTTCCAGAACCTTCTGAGTCGTGATGTTATAAGAGCGGATTCAGATAGGTATACTCGAGGCTAGTATCTCTCTCATAAATGTGTATTTTTTACGTGATAAAGAGGGTATTCTGAAGGCACTATCCTGAACCTGGAGGTCTAATACCCTTTTAGAATATCGCTATCGAGATTGAAACCGATGTTGATTACCCACTTTGGGGATTTGAAAGCTATTATTGATTCAATGAGGGATCACCCGCTAGCATCCCTTTCTTTCCAAGGCTTTGGCTGAGTCTAGGGGGTCATTATCGGACATTATTTTGAAGCAGCCCAAATAAGATGATGAATGCGTTGCGCGAGTATTGATATCATTGTCGACTCCACTGATGGCTACCATATAAATATTAAACATAACACAAACATCTTAAACTTTATGGGCACAGGCGTGTTCATGCTGTGTGTTAGAGGAATAAATGCTTAACATTGTCTGCGTTACTGTCCTGCGTTTATTTTTTATCAACTGCCAGATCGTGGTGATACAAAACAAAGAAAACAAATAAAAATTGATCAGTAAGGCCTTTGTTAAAACAATGGACTCAATTGCATCCAGAATATTGAACTTGCTTGAATTCCAATACCAAGGTTCTGCATTGATAAATTCCATCAAAATTAACAGCTGCTTTTGTAAGCAATCGTTTTCAGGATACCTCTGGCTATGTGAACAAAAATATTTCAAACTCTGAAGACTTAATTACCTTCAAAAAGTTCCCGAAATTTACATATTTTTAAAATTCATTTAAATCGATGTAGTTGCCTTCAAAGTTATTGCGATTGACTGCACCGCACTGGTGTCAACATGTGATTAAGCCGTCGAAACATATCTGGTACTCAATGTTCGGTATGGCCTTCACTGAGCTCAGTCATTTTTCCACCATCTCCTCTCGACTGTTAAAACGTGTTCCCGGAAGCGATGGTTTAAGTAGGCTCAACGAGAAAAGTCACAGATCAGGTGGATATGATGGCTGTTGGATGGAAGTTGTGTTGTTTTTGGCAAGAAATGCCCACATAATCAATGCGTTGTAAAATTGGACGTTATAGTAGTGCAAAATGCACGAATTGTCCTTTTACAATATAAGGAATGTAAATTGTTTTAGGCAAACGTCTCACAACGCCCACATAATACTGCTCATGAACAGTTTGTTCTTCACGAAAAAATCCATGATGCACAACACCATTGTGATCCACGAACAAAATAAGGATCGCCTCCTTTTTTGACTGAAAACGTCGAAGTTTATCCGGTCTTGTCTTATTTGGAGCACGCCATTCACGTCTGGTTTGCATGATATGCTCATAAACATACGTGTCATCACCAACAATAATACGTTTGATGAATGTTTGGTCGGAATGTCTACGCTCTTTTTACTCTGCAGGTAATTCAAGTTGTTCGGCAAGTCCAGCGACACATGCCAAACCCAATTGATTGGTTAAAATTGCGCGAACGGACCCAATCGAAATGTTGGTCATCTCTGATGGTCAATTGCACGACCAGTAACTCTTTGATTTCGTCTACACATTCCTCAGTTGTTGATGTCGATGATCTGAGAACAACGGCATCGTCGCCGACGGCTTTGCGTTTACTTCAGAAAAGTGCACGCCAAAATTCTTTGTCAAATCGATGTTAACACGACGCTGTACCTTTGACAAATGTTTAGCTATGACGCTAACATTTTGTGGAAATTTCGAGGATAACAAAAAAAAAAAAACAAGCCAATTATGTAAGGGTGTAATCGACAATTCTTTCACAAGGTATAAACACACTTCGGATAGGAAAACTTTTCATCTATTGTAGAATAGGTAGTCTACGGTTTTCAAGAGCTCACTGTTCTGTGATCTACATTCTTTTGCATTATTGCCCTTTGGTTTTTAAATAAAGCTCGCAGAGGAAACATCAAACTTTTCAAGCACATATGTAGCTCCTTTGTCCAGGATACAAAAAGTTCTCCTAAAACGAAAATGCTCCATAACACGAAAAGCATATTTATTGGAAACACGAAACCCCGTCGGGATATTTTTATACTCAAATCCCTTAGCCAATCCGGTGCTTGTATAATTTTCAGTAAAAATCACGTAATCATCGAATCAATTGCAGTGCAATTAGAAAAGGCGGAGATACTCGTACAAGTACCAAACATACAAACCATATACTCGTATGAATAATTCTTCGAAAAATGAATTTCCACCAGAAGCAAAATCCAATTAAACAAGGATTTCTTACACTTCACTACAAATACCCATGTAGGGTGCCTATATCCTGCGAAACCTCTTATTTAACTCCCTCACTCTATCTGTCTCATTTTTTTGGAGTTTGAACGTACATATGTATACACAAATATGTACACTGAAACCCCATCCCTCTGATGAGAGATTTTTCTCCTTAGCCCTGGCTTTATCATACTCTCGTACAAGTACGAGTACAACGTCCTTGCCAAAGTGTACATAAGAAAATCCTCGCTTTTATATAAACACTACACTGCATATAAATCTGCCCGTACACCAAATTGGAAATGAGAAAAGCGCCTGCGTTCACCTAATTCCTCCCTACTGACCCCTACCAGGAGCAGTGGTATAGAGTTCCAAATAAAATTCACATCTAACTGTATGTGTTCCATAAAGCAGGAGATTTGTTCATTTGCTTTTGGTTTTCTTATTTTTGTTTTTTTCTGTGACGTTTTTCGTTTCCTTTTTCAGGTCCCTCTCTCTCTTTTTCGCTCTGTCAAGGATCAGGAGCAGGGCTTTGAGATGAGCACGGAAATGAGTACTCATCATAAGTGTAGCTGTTGTTGGAGCTGGTTTTTCATTTCCATTTTCAGTTGTACGAGAAGAGGAGTGTCGTTATCTGCGCGATAAACGCAAACGCCCCCTTTTTTTCTTCCTTGCCATGCAGGACTCAGCTTTAAGTACAGCTGGAAATGATCCGTTAATTTATAAACAAGGATGAACGGTAAGTGTGTGTAGAATGTGGAGTGAGAACAGAATGTTGTAACTGCCAGAGGTGGTTAATTGAATTTGACGCCTTTTGTCGTTGTTCGCGTTGTGTTTTCATTTGGTTTACAGCGAGATAAGGTGCGTACGACCACTCATCAGACTTTGGCAAATGTTCATCTCCTTATACCTACAAGCAGTAGCCCTACTCGGAAGTGGTTGATGGCTATATCAAGTGATTCATCCGGTGGGATAGTTAAAGGGGACAAAATCGCGATTGTATGATGTCCTTTTTTGCAAAGATTGTTCGAGTAGTTGATAGTAGATAGGTTTAATGGTGGCGAAGTAACGAACACCTTCCATAGTCATGCATAGGTATGTATGTATATCTTCTCCAGCATTTATGTCACTTATTTAATTCAGTCTACTTTTGAAGCTATTCGAATTCAACAAAGAGCTTCGATTTTACTAGAAACAGAAATTCAATTTGTTTCTTTCTGCCGGAGCAGTAAACTCAGATAAAGAAATAGTTCATTGAACTCCTTTCTTGTTCATTCCATGGTGATTTTTCAGGATTTCCTAGAGGGTGGGGTAGTCGCTACTGAAACACATATAAAACAGTGTCAATGGTATAACCCCAGCACTCAGTATATCAGTGCTCAGCTGGTCCGGACGTATGCGGGATGGTTACATCGATGACCTCTATAACTTTCTCTTCAAACTGCAAAGGGGATAATTAGACTTACGGCCAGCCACTACCAAAGCCGTAGTGTCTTTGTAGGGCAAGGGATTTATAATTCCTTCCGCTAAGAAACAGAAAAAATATCGCTGAATTTATAGCGTTTGTTTGTTCAGTCTGCATCCTAGGATTCAGAGAGTGAAATAAAAGCACGAGCGTCGTGCTTATATAAAAATTAATTCCACCAAACAAGCGACAGAATTTTTCACACCTCCTTTTGTGATCCAAATTCCGACGACCTCCATTGGACATGGTAAAACTAGCTGATCTTCTCAGCTTTAAGTTTGTCCATTGGTGATTTCTTCTTATGGTGATTTTTTGTTATACTCGCTGGCATTCGTCACGCTTTCATTTCCGTCGCCGTCTTTTTCATTCATACTTCTCGTACATCTTCCAAACATTGCGAAGCATATTGTAAAGGTGTACGATCGACTTTCAAGTACATCTAACCACCAAATTTAAGCGACAATTTTCTGTCACAAAATCCGGCGGAGTTCTCCTACGTTTGACGCGACTCCACACTAACCCTGTGTGAGATAAAGTCATCGCAATGTCCTTGTTGACTAACGACATGGTCTAGGTATTTGAATTGTTTGCACTCCATTACAATGACGCCTTGTACTTCTAAATAGATTCTGCCGGTTCAGAAAAGGATATTCTGTCCGTCATCTTCTAGAGGTTTGGTCTTTGCTTATGAAAGCGTTATCATTGGCGAGAAAAACAGCAGTCGTTTTGAACTCGTTAATGTCCTGCCACAATAGAAAATTTTAATGACACTTAAAAGCAAAGGACTTTGAACACTACCTGTGTGTTGGTTCCTGTCTATCTACCTTTCGTTTAAACTGACCGTGCATACCGCGTATTGCCTTTTCCAAATCGATGAAGACAATATGCGGATCTTATGATATTTATCCATTACTATCCGCCGTGAACATCGACTCGACATCGTACTCGTATGTATGTCGACCAGGCTTCAATAAAACTTTACTCACTGCCATGGGGTTTAACAATATGCGCTGTCGACTGTGAAGAATTCTCTAGAAGATTTTCATAGCATGTGACATTAGTTTCACCGGTTGGTAGTTGTTGCAATTTCTCGCGTCGGTTTTTGCCTTTATACAGCGAAACAAGATAGCTCTCTCAGTACTGGTTAAGCATCCGATCGCCTTCTATTTATGTTATTGAAATTGCGATACTACCAGTGGTGGTAGATAAACCTTGCAATATAGCAGTGATTTTCTACTGGATTTTCACATCTTGTGAGAGATTTAATCCCATCTGGTTTTATATTCGAAAAGTGCAAAATATAGAAATCTCTTCATCGATTTCGCTCCAACGCCTGGATTATGCTCTAAACTCACCCTCATCCGATTGGTATCCAAACTCTGTTACGAGTATACGAGCATCGTTAGAATTGTAGTTCGAGTAGTCTATTCGTGCAATTCTGAAACGGGGCGTCAAGTTCATTGTTTGAGTATCTACACTACGCAAAACTAAAAAAAAATATGCAAAAGAGGAGCACTTGAAATGTCTGGAATTTATTTAAGAAGTCTGGAATAGTGTCTGGCGAGGCATATTCCAGCAAATGAAATAAAGAAAGTCAAAAGGATCCCCTTTGACCGATCTGATGACCATGAATTGGAGATTCCCTCTTCGGCAGCAAACATTGTATCTGAAAATAATTTCGAAATAAAAGTATACGACTTATTAGGAACTTCGGAAGCTAGGATTTTTTTCAAGTTAGTGCTATAGAAAACAGCACCGTACTACCAACTATGCATTCGATTAAAAAACAACGTTCCGCCATCCATGAGTAAAGACGATTAAAGTGACTGGAGAGGCTGTTGTTAACATAGTCTGCACTCAGGAACCGTGAACAGTGCCATTCGCATTCTGTACGAGGTAACAGTTCCCTTGGTGCGAGACCGCCGGCAAACGATGAAACGGGTCCCACAACCCAACTGCTTTCAGAGTAACCCAAAACCTACAACTTGGTCATCATTTCATCATGCTGATATTATTTGGAACATCAGTGTTGTTACCTCAAACAAAGGCCGTTACATGGGTAAACATAAGAAGGATCATATTCCTCGACTTCAACGAGTCTACGAGTAGTTACTACTCGTACTACGAGGACAATACTGGTCATCCTGTTTTCGAAACTGAATTCGGTAAGATTGCCATCAATATTTGTTAGAATTGGATGATTTTCAGCCTAAATGCGGCAGAGATTGTATTCAATCTTTCTACAACTGTGGGTCAATTAAGTGAATAATTCTGTGGGGTATTGAAGTTTGAAATGCAGCGATCGCTACTTTACGGTTCCAATAAATTGTTTCGGCACGAAAGTATTTCCAAATGAGTTCACGTCTGGGTATAGACAGGAAGTGCATAAAGACTTTGGACCATGGATCGACTTAGGTTGCAGCTCCGGATGGATCCAGGAAACCAAGTCTTCTCCTGATTGATGGTTTACTTATTGCTGTTATGAATTTGAGTCCCTATTAACATCCTTGCTAAAGGACTTCTGGGGCTTCAGAATGACCCAAAAGTTGCCCTTATATGCAGAATCTTTAGCCAGGGCATAAGAAGGATAAGAGCAGACACTGTTAATTTTCTAAAATTCCTGATTAACGCTCTTACTTCGAAGGATATGTGATCCGGTCCGAATTCACACCCTTGTTCGTTTTTTTTAATGCTACGTTAACTTAAGCTTCCAAAAAATTTTAATTCGGTCCTCTTTGTGAGCGATAGGTGAAGGAACGTTACTTCATAAGTATTCTTAGTTAATAATGCGCTAAAGTACACTTCGCCTCTATTAACAGGTGTCCCTTAAGAATTGTTTTACTTCTTTTGTCTGTGCTTTTAAATTGTCATCCTTCAATCGCTTATCGCTTGCTTATAGGTTTTGAGAGTACGTCATTTTAGTACCGATGCTGTTATCGCACGTACACTAGATACCACCTTTTTTCACCTCTTTTGCAGACTTCTCAATATGTTCTTTTTAGCTATTTCCGCTAGTTTGAGTCCAGGTATTAAAGGGTTGCCTTTGGTTCCCTACCGCTTTCGTCTTGACGTTCTAACCCCACGTGTCTTTATTTAGGTAGAGCCATTCTTTTAAAACACCGTGTTCTTGCATTTACAAACATTTTTTCACATGCCTTGCGTAGTAATCCTTTGTCCTGATTTATAGAATTTTGTATCCACTCTTGCAAATTTCAATGCCCATAGCTGGCTTCTTTCCTTGTTGAAGTTGTGCTGGTTTCGTCTGCATTAGTCGAATGCTGGTGGTTATTCTCTGGTTTCTTTATGAGCATCTCTTTTAGCAAAAGTCGGCATAGGTCACTTTAAAAATTTTTAGTCCCCGTTTTGAGTTATTCCAGCATAGAAGATGTCATGCTTTCGTAGTACCTACTGTTTTAGGAATGCTGCATCTGAGTCGACATATTTCCAATTTGAGGGATGCTAGCCAACAGAAAGGGTTTGGAGCACTTAGCGGAGGAGTCGGTATATTTACTGGTTTCTAGTCAAAAAGTCAATGTCGCTCTTCGCAATCGTTGGCATGCTTGTAAAAATCGATGCCACCGATACAAAGGGTCTTAAGGCCAAGAGGAGTTGTAAAGAAGTACTCGCTGAGGCGGATAATAGCACTCAATCCATTTGCAACTCTTGTGATCAGAGCAGGCGATGAATTCCTTTTGATCCGACGACGATTTTAAATATGAGGTCGACAGATCCACTTTCAACTCGATATGGATACCGTAAGATTCCATGGGTGGTTTCTGTTTGACCTACTCCAGAACTCTATTTTAGTCAGAAAGCTTTTATAATTTCTTTTAATTTCTCATATTTCTCCTTCATTGAGAATGATGACCATTTTTTTCTCCTTTCAACAAAGTTCTTCAAGTTCTATGCTCCTTCAATCCTTTCTACTCCCTCCTTCTGCTTTTTCAATTTTCAGAACTCGCATCCAGATCGTCTCCATCACCATGGAGTCAAATACTCTGCTACAAGCAAATAATTTCTTAGTGAATTAGTGAATCTGATTAAACACAACAGTGCTAGTATAGCAGCAATGTCTTACCCGGTCTTAAGGCTCCTGGTTCCGCCACCTAGAAATGTGGCTATGATCTGAACCTAAGTGAACGATTTCTCCGCTAAGGAAGTATGCGACAAATCATATGCCCAAATAGGGTTTGCAGGCCATCAGAGATCAAAATCACGTCTCGATGATGTTACCTCAGATGGTTAGCTTCGAACACAGAAACTTATGGACCAGATTGCGTTTAGCCAACAGCTTAAGGGTACCCTTTCGATATTCAAAACAGGCCAATGTAGGAATGGAACTCGACCATAGTGTTGTAGTATCTACTCTTCTGTTTCCCTTTTGTTAGTAGCTACTGTAGCAGCACAACCGTTTCAGCTTCGGATCGAAAACAATTTGGACATCTGAGCACGTAATTTGGACCTACCACTAAAGACCGTATCTGATAAAATGCTTCCGGAACTATAGCTCAGAACCACATCGGCAAAAGATATAGAAGCCTTAATACACGGCCAATCAGCATCTACCTGAGGACAGTTCGAGAGGTGTATCTTACTCAAAGTTCAAATTGCGGCAGATTCAGCAACCAAAAAAAAGAGATCTGAACTTTAAATCTAGAAGAGAAGGGGTTATCGTCAATTTGCTGCAGTTACCGAATGGACTAGAGAAACTGACGGGGCGTAAGTATTCTAGGCCTAAATTGTGGCCAAGCTAGTTCCGCATAGGACGAAAGGTCACCTGAATTCAGCTTTAAATGTGAAGCATGTAGAACTTAGTTTCAGATGACCTGAAATGATTTTTTAAGGTGGTCTCAATAATTGCTTCTTTCAAAAAATAAAATAAAATAAATAAAAATCAATTGTTCGCGGTATGTTATGAAATACGATTTCATCGCCTGACTTCGCAGTAGCAGATCCTGTCAACCCTGTTTTCCAAGACCTTGTTCACTATTTCTGGCTCTATCTCAGGAGTGGCTCGGATGATATTCGCTTTAAGCACCTGAATCGTTTCTGGATTGTCCGCATAACATTCATCTTTCAGGGCGCCTTACAAAAAGAAGTCTAACGGGGTCAAATCGCAGCCAAGACGGTTGATAACACGATTACCGAACTTAGCACGCAAAAGATCGATTGTTTGATATGCTGTGTGGCACGAACTTTGTAAGGGAATAATCCCAGATCTTTGGGCAAAATTCTCATCAGACTGGTGCGTGAAATGTTGAGTTGTTGAGATCGATGGTGAGTCGATGCTGGATTGAGTCAAACACTTTCGCCATAGCAGCCACATTCTCGTAGGTACGAGCCGTATGATGACGCGGACTGTGAGTGTTATTCGCAAGCAAGCCATGTCATGAACATTTTGCACCAATTTGCGTACAACGGGCTCACTGGATGTTTCATTTCGGCCAAAACTTCTTTTCAATAAACGCACTCTTTCGAAGTAAGTTTATAATATTTCCCAACGTCATTCAAGTGTAAAGTGATTCATTTCGGTCTGGGGAGGTATCATACTGACTGGCAGTCAAGATTTCAAACGAGAAGGGCCACCCGTTAGAAACAGCAATGGATCATTCCTTTATAGAACAGCGCGAATTGGGCGCTGGAGACGTTGACCGGAGATCCGAATTTTGGCTAAAAAATCATGTTCTCGGACCATGCCCATTTTTGGCTCAGCGGATATGTTAACAAGCAAAATTGCCATTATTGGAGCGAATACAATCTAAAAAGTATTCGGGCAAGCATCATTACATCCACAAAGATTGACTGTTTGCTGCGGTTTATGGCAAGGCGGCATCATCGGACCTTATTTCTTTCGAAATGAGGAAGGTGACACCGTTACCGTCAATGATCTCAGGTATAGAGCGACGTTAGCCGACTTATTGTGGTGAGGGCTCGACAATATCGATATATTCGAGCTTGCAAAACGACGGTGCTACATGCCGTATAATCGGCGCAACGCTCGAAATTGTGAAACAGCGAGTGTTCATCAATTGCCGCCGCGATCATGCCATTTGACACCACTCGATTATTTTCTCTGGGGCTAAGTCAAGTCCTTCGTCTACGCTAATAAGCCAATCACTTTGAACGAGTTCCAACGAGTTTTTGGCCAACATTCGACACGCTATTGGCGGAATAACGCAGCGCATATTAGACCGAATCGCCAAAAATTGGACCGACCGCTGGAAGTACGGCCAGCCAAGCACAGGCGGCCATTCGAATGATGTGCTATTCCATACATAATGGAATGAACTTAGCTTCTTATATCTCACACCGTTGTTGTTTTATTTAACCTTTTTCCCTATCGCTCTTATCTGGTCATCCATTACAATAAAGATTTCGGCAGTCTTTGACTAGCATTCACAACAAGCAATTGTTCTTATTTGTCAAAATTATTACGATAGTTAAGGCTGGATCTGGTAATGCAATATAATGTATTTCCAAAAATGATAAAATGAAGTATTTTGAAGTCCAAAGCCAATAACAACAGGAGTGAATTGTTCCTCCGTTTCCAAAGGGTCTTTCATTAAGCGCTTCCTATCTTTAAATTTAAATAAAACAAAGTGTGTGTGAGATATCATCGAAATTTTTTGTTCGTTCGATGCCCTTATGTATGGAATATAACATCGCTCAAATGTCCGCTGAGGCTTCTCAGGGTGGCGCTCATCCGAAATGTCCAATTTTCCATGAATCTAGCGCATAAATCAGGCTGAATTTGACCGATGGCATTGGTTATGTTGGTTTTGAGGCCCGATGTGGTTTGTGGCTCATTCGCTTAAACCTGCGTCTTCAGAAAACCCCACAAGAAAAAGTCTAACAGGGTCAAATCGCACGATCTCGGTGGCCAGTTCACATCACCTCCACGTAAGATGACCATGCCCTCGAATCGCGCGTGCACAATATCCTATGTGGCGTGAGCTGTGTGGTACGTAGCACCGTCCTGTAGAAACTACATGTCGTTGGTGTCCATATCATCCAATTCAGGCCAAAAGAAGTTGGTAATCATCGACTTGTAGGGCTCGCCGTTAACCGTGATGGCCTGGCCAACGTCGTTCTAAAAGAAATATGGACCGATGATGCCGCCAACCCAAAATCAACACCAAACAGTAACTCTTCGGGATGCATTGGACGCTCTTGGATTTCATGTGGATTCGTATCGTCAAAAATTCGACAATTTTGTTTGTTGACGTACGCATTCATCCAGAAATGCGCCTCATCGCTGAAGATGATTTTTCAATGAAAATTCGGGTCAGTTCCAAACTGCTCCAGAGCCCATTCAGCGAATACACGTCGTTGTCTACGACCAAGTCACGAACTTGCGTGTCGTCGACGTATGGGTGTTGGTTTATCGTTTACTGAACCAGTGGACTGAAATTTATCCATCACATTGCGAATAGCCCTCTCGGTAGGACGATTATGGCGACCGAAAATTGGTCGAAGCGCGCGAAACGTTCCCCGAACAGAACACGCATTTTGATAAAACAATTTTATCATTTGCACGTATTGTTGAACGCTATGTCCGGCCATGGTGATTTGGCAAAGCAGTTTAAATAAACGACAGCCAGTTTGACAGATGTAGCTTCAACAATATGGCCGCTATCAACTGTCAAAATTGGGAAGCCCCTATTGGAAGACCCTATATTTGTGTTGATAATGAGCGATATTATCCGCGAATATCTCAACAAAGTCATAGTTGTTACTTAATCCTGCAAAATGGTGGTAGATTCCTAATGGGCATTCACTTCAAAGAAATGCATTTTTTTTGGTACCAACAGTAATCCTTCTATACGGACCTTAATCCTTCTAGTAAACGCAGTAAACGGAGTATTGGGGTAGGTTACAAACAAACGATAAACATGTCTCACAATCACGGATTATTGATAAACATCTGTCGGCGAGTTCTTTAATATCTCCTAGAGTTTGCATAACACCTGCTTTAAATTTAAGATTTAGACAACAGATGGGCGGGCCGAAATAGACTCACTACGATGCCGTTTATAACCGACTGTGGTTAGTTGTGGATGAGTCTGTGCAGTAAGTATCGAGGAGTCGATCTTAAGAGACATCTTGTTAACAAATTTAGTTAGTTTAGTTTAGTTAATAAATTCTTCAATTAAAAACTTTCTGTACGCTAAAGCATTGATTATGTAATTTGTAAGATTTTCCCTATTACTGAATACTACATTTAATAATCCAACAATTTAATCCTCTCATAAGTATATTTTCAATTTCTTTTAGATTACATAGTTCTTTGGCTCGTTTATTCTGAAAGTTTTTGCATTTAATTCAAATAAATCGCACCAAGGGATTATTGGTGTCTGTAAAGTACTGAGCACCCGTTTCATATCTGGGTTTGTATAGAGCCTTTGAGTTTCCCTTGCTCTTTGTATCCTTTTCCAATGGTAGCTTAGCTTTAATTTGTCTAACAATTCTGCTCCGTTTGTGTTATATTGTCGTTTCTCCAACTAAGGCTAAAGTCAACACCCAGCTCATTCAAGTTTTGTGCCCAGAGCATCTTCTACTGAATTAATTTAAGGTAAGCAAGTGCGACAGCCGATTGCTTCCATAGTCGAAATATGTCCGACTTTTGTTCTTTATATGCAGGTCTACCGTATAAAGATGTCAATCTTCCATTCCAATTTCTAGTATAAGCGCGTAGTTGGGCTTGAAATTAGGTAATCACGGTATCGTTTTAACGAAACACCTTTGGAAACACGAAGAAGGCGTAAACCTGTTGCTTTTCACAGAACTTTAAGTGTGCGATAGCGGATAGGTTATATACGTTGCCATTCATGGAGTATCCTTTCTTGAAGCCAACTTGGTATTCTGTACGAATATTCTGTTTTTGGACCCAAGCCGATATCCGTACATTTAGTATACCCATCATGACTTTCACAATACAGTTCATAAATGATATCTACGCTTTGCTTGGTAGATTGCTGTCCCCGTTTTTTGAAAGGCGGAACTCCACCATGATGCAGTCTCTGTTCCAATACGGAATTCAATTTCATGTGGTTAAAATTTCATCTCTGTAACAAATTATCCACTACTGCTTTATTTGCAGAAGCCTCAAGCTGGACAGCAATTCGATTTTTAACGAGTTTGATGCGCTGTCTGACTCTATACAAAGAATTGTATCCCTGTATCCTCATATTCAAATCGTTATTACGGACGGTTCCAATATACCATATGTACATAATTCTGGTTGGCTTCGACATTCTGGACAGATAACACCCACCCGAAGGATAGTGCGTTGAGATCTTCGCTGCGGAAAACAACTTGATCCAGCTTGTAAATGAGCCCACACGAATGCCAGAGATTGATAGCCAACACCCTGGACTTATTTTAACTTCTTACCCTGACAAGTACAAGGTCAATGTGCTATCCCCTCTAAGCTCGTCGGGCCACTGTGTCATATCAACTAATTTTTCGTACGCCGACCACACAGTTAAAGAAAAGATTCCTAAAAGAACGAGAAAACTAATTGGAGCTGACTTAACAGCTTCCTTAGGGATCTTAACTGGTCGTTATTTCTCTTGGATAAGGACGTGGATGCCGCTGCTGATGTGATCACAGACACTATTCTCTTTGGAATAAGATGCTTTATCCCTCATCGGATGAAGAGCATCAAACCAAAAGAAAAGGCATGGTACGACTCGAGCTGTAAAGAGACTGTCAGGGTTAGAAAAATGTTTTTTTCGGTCGTGCAAGACCAACTCGACAGAGGAAACCGAAAAAAGTGCAAACGAGCCAAAAATGATTGCAACGTCTTTTTTAAGCGTACGAACTTTCTAATATGACGAAAAACTGAGGCAAAAATACTACAATGTCCCAAAGGTAGTAACAATTTTTGCCTTATCCTCCATTCCAACGGTCATTTACAATGACAATCCAGCTGTCAGTTTTGAATCAACAATAGCAGCGGCCACTTAAAGCATGTCATTTTCAAAACATGATGGAAGAAAAACTTGAAAGCCCAAATTAACATTTAAAAAAACCCATTAATTTGTTTTTATTCTTTTCCAAAAGTATAGCCTAGGAAAATGAGGTTATTCATCATGGAACACCTTGTATATATGTTAAGTTATGTTCTCATGTGACATTTTTAAGCATCCGTCTAAGTTGCCATCGGTTATTAGTCCCGGTCAAAATTTTGGGGCCTTGGTTCTGCTATTTCATTGCGTCCTCTACTCTCTAACATTTGCATTGATTTTTAGTTGGTGTACTTGCTACACCGCACGCCGAACCTCTATCCCTTTTATACATAGAATCTTTAGCTAGCTCAATCCTACTGTTGGAGTTACTTCAAGTGTTTTGGAAAGAGTTAAAAGGACAGATCTACCTCCTGTAGATGCCTGTCTGCATGTCGCAGTTAAGCCACATGCATTCCAACAAAAAAAGTCATACCTTAGAAGACGAAAAATATTTTATTATATACCTTACATGTCCACATACATGAGCGTCGAGTATTTGTAAACATTTATGTCGCTTTGAATCCTTTACTTGTTACCTTTTTAATTATACCTGCTGTATTGCTAAATATTACACAACCAATTCAGAGTCATTGTCATCCTAAGCAAGGTGTATGTGTACATTTTTTTTTAAATCGAAATCCTGTTTGGTAAATTATTTTGCAATAACAACAAATTTGCACTTCCTCAGCGGGGTAGGTTTGCGTATTTTCAAAAAGGAAAAGTCTGTTTTCACCGGCAAAGGAATTTGTCAACATATTCCTACAAACTCATGAAATTTAATTGAATACCAGTCTAACGGATTCCTGTTTTGTTACGTGGGCATCCTTTCAAGAATTTGTCGTTTTGTCATATATTCAATGTCCTCGAACCCTGATCAGGTATACCTGTCATTTTATCTTCTCTTCCTTTATTTAGTGAAAAGTCAAATGGTGAGTTCCTTGACTTTCTTCAAGAGATATTGGTTCCTTTTGACCCTAGGTGCAGGTAGAATAATTTATTTCTTAAGTAGTCGAAAAGTCAATCCCTTGGTAATCCGTTAACACTAGGAATTTCAATTTCCTTTTGTGAGTGAAAATCGACGACAAGATAATTAGCAACAAATGACATTTATCCTATTGACTTTCAATGAATATGAGGGGGATTGGGATTTATCCTACCTGTGATAAGTGCAGAGATTTATAACAAGATTTCGTTGATACTTTTTGCCTTTTTGATCCTGTGAATTGTGATTTTATACTCGTAATATGAAAGGAAATAGCTTTGATTCATTTGGTCGATCATCACGATTGGAAAAATTGCCAATTTTTCATATAAAATAATTAGAGGTGCTATAATAAGTGTTGAAATAGTAAAAATGGGATTTGGAACAACCTTTATAGCTACCTTGTTGTGCTCGGAAGGTTATAAAAATATTCGCATTCGAAAGCGTGAACTAAACGCCAAAAACCGTCAGACTCCACGTTAAATCAGTTAAACAAGTATAATATGGAGATACGAATGCTGGAGGCTCTAATAAACCCCACGTCGACTTCGATGCTGTCACAGGAGTTTTTAGAACTTTCCATTCCGACGACTTTTAAGGTGTCTTCTACACCACGTTCGATCGATTGAGTTGGGACAATTGAATTGAACTTAATCCCATTGTACTGAAAGCCACGAAAGTGCGAAAGGCAAACCAAACCGATCTAACACTCATAGCCCAAGCTATCTCTTTTTCTATTATCTCGAATAACACCAAAAGAAAAAAAGGCCTCTGGCACTCCCTCTGCTGTAGACTTTTGCCACGCACGAGGCCTTGATAACCGGCGCTACAACCAGCAATGGTAACGGCTTTGATCGGGGCACTTAAATCCACCGACTCAGTGAGCTGATATGATAAACAAACGACGTAATAAAATGACTGCCGACTGCTTAGTGAGCAGAGACTGACACTTGCCGTACAGGAATGGTGTTGCCAGAGTAGCCAACCAACAAAGTCTGTCAATCGGTGGACCAGGTGAGTAACAAGCACTGTGGCTGCTCGGTCGGCCTCGGGAGGAAGTTCCTCAACTGTCTTTTTGCATGCTAAATCCCAAATTATAATGGATGGTCTATAAGCAACGTATAACCAGTAGCGATTTGGTGATAAGCACAGAACATTGATGAAGTGGTTGTGTTCCAAAGCGTACACGTTCAACCCGTCAATCCCATAAAAGAGCCTTGGCGTCTTTGCCTCAGGAGGTGCATAGGGAACTCCATCGGGCGAAACGGTAACAGTATTCAAGTGGCCACTGTGTCCATGGTGGTTGTTCTTCAGCTTGCAATTGGCCAAGAGGTACCATCTCAATCGGGGGCTTAGTGAGAAACGAACGCATGACACCCAGTCATTGTGTCCATCTGCTTGGATGATGAACTTCCACTCGGCCAAAGTGTTCCACAACTCGATGATCTTGTCCCGAGAGTCGGAGACGTTTTGACGGTTGTTAACAGAGAAGGCGACTGAAAGGACGTGGTTGGTGTGATGTTCAAAGCGACAGGTGGTCTTGACAGAAGCCAAATAGTAAATAGTTGCCATCGGATAAGAGGACAACGTCACTGATAAAGTGCGAGTGTCTACACAAACGCTTCTGTGGAAAACTGTAGTTGTTGAATACAATCAAGAGTCAATTTCTAGACATTAAGGGTCTTGTCGCCAGAAGCGGAGATGATGATGCCGGGATCCCTTGTGTTGTGGTATTTTGGATAATCTAGCCACACAATTGCAATGTCCCAGATATTTTTTATTGGTTTTGGAAAAGAAGAAAAGCAAGACAAGTGCCCCTGGTTCTGGAAGAATATTGCAGATGTTCGATGAAAACCGGGTTACCTATAAGAAGATAATATCTCCTCTCTTACTTTTTGAAGAAGGCCTACGATCTAAAATATACAGATTGGTTACCTTGCAATACCAGAAGTAATGTTTCCAAACGGAGAGATATGAATTTCACATTCCATCATATACCAGTACAAGAGGTACAACCCTAGGACTCAGAGAAGCATTTGGAATTCTGAAATTACGTTCTGCAAAAACACCCTGAGAAATACAACCTTATTGGCCGGATTCTGTGGACAGATGAGTCTCAATTCACAAGGGATGGAATTTCAAATTTCCATATTCTTCACACCTAGGCTGGAAGCAACCCGCGCTCCATGAAATACAGAGGCAGGCATATCGGGTAACAAGCTCATCGGACCCTATAGGCTCTTCCCAGGCTTAATTCGAATCTCCACTTGAAAAAATCTACTTAGAGTGATACAATTATTATTCCAACGCCGCCGCTCCAATATTTCTAAGCCTTTCTTATAGAATGATTTGTTCAACCCGTAAGTTTCGGCGATCACCTTTTCATTGAACCATATCTCCTTCCAGCGAACATTTTATTTTTTTGAGGCTTGTGAACAGGTAATAGGATCCATGTTTCACCCATTGTCTCATATCGTATGAACAAAATCCATTTTATTTCACTTATACAGCTCTAAACAGAGCTCTTGCATACACAATTACTCGTGCGAAATATGATGTACATGGTCTAGTGATGAGTTTATTATGTCAGGTATCAGTACGTACTTTCGCTTTATGGTTGTTCAAAATGATTTTTTGGATTGTTTTGACGTTTACTGAGGGTGGGCGCTCTGAATGTTGAATTCAGCAAACCAGCGACAAATGGTTACTTTCGACGTAGCAGATTCCTTATAACACTTCTCGAGTCATTCTTTTTTTTCCCCCTATCACATAACGGTGTTTTATCAACATACACAATTAGTTTTTTTCCGTGGTTTGAAAAAAATCAAAACGGGCGTCACTAGAACTTCAATGTATTTATTGATGACTAATGGTCGAAATGTCATCAAATTCTGACACGTATCTTTGAAGGTTAGTACAAAATCGTATAGATATATGCATTATTAGGGTCGCCATCTGTGTGTCAGTCTCGGGACTTTCCAACTACCTATTACTGGGTAATATACGACTGCAACAAAGAACTGCCATTGTGTACCAGCAGGATAGCGCCGCCGCACGCTATGGCCATGCAGTTAGAGAGTGGTTAGATCACGTGAATGAAAATTCATGGATAAGGCAGGATAGACCCATTCTGTGGTCTCCAAGGTATTCTGAGTTCACCCCGATGGACTTTTATTTATGGGGGCGGATGAAGGGTATTATTTACTTATCAGAAATAACAACATAGAAAGACTTGGGCCACAGGATTGACGAGGCAGCTGCGAAATTCCAAGAAGGAATGGAGCCTTTCAAATACTAAGTTGGATCGTATTTTTAAAATTATTGACTTGAGATGAAATGACTTGATTTTTTTTTATTTGTATTGTAGATACTAGGCATACGTTTCAAAGTTTCAAAACTTAGGTTAATTATTAATTAGTTTTAAAAAAAAAAACTTTTGATCTTCAATAACAATTGATACACTAATCTTAGGGCAACATATGCTTTGAAACAGATTTTTTTCAAGTTCAACGATGCTATATTTGTTACCATACACAATCCAAAACAGGGGCGGACTGCTGAAAACTTTGCTTAACACCTCTGTATATCAGAGTGGATGTATTTCCGACCCACCATCACCCACACGATTTTTTTCTTAAAATATGTCAAGGAATCTCCTCTTAAAGTTTTCGACACATTATCCGGAACAAGGTGTAAAACGAAGCTGGTAATCTCACTCCATTTTCAAGCATTCATTTAATACGGAATGCGATCATTGGCAATATAATACATAGTAGGGAGCATAGACGATCTTTTCCATAGAATATGTTTGGATGAAACTGTGTTCCATTATTCTTCTTCAATCTCCATGTGTTGTTAGGGGTGGTCTCGGAATATCCATTATCCCCAATGAACTCGGTTCAGACTCTCTCTTCTCATTTTTGCCAGAGTTTTGCTCCTCATCCATTCCACATCGTGATTGCGATTTTCTCAAGTTTTTCGAGGTTTTCCTATCGGTGCAGTACCTTCTGTTCTCATTTCCAGTACTTGTTCGGCTTTTCTTAACTTCTCCATCCGATGTAGAACCATCCGAACCATTTCAACTATCTCTCCACGATTTATTGTAGGATCGACTTCTTCTGTCCTACTTCTGAACGTATTCTTTCATTTCCGACCCTATTTCTACTGGTTTTTGCTGCGACCTTTCCTACATACTTCATTTTTGTCGCCTAGAATTTTTTCAGATTTTTATCTAATAGCGGCGGTGATCGCTCGATACCGTATAGTGCTGTTGGCATTATAAGAGTGTTGTTGAGCTTGAGTTTTGTTTTTGTGCGTATTTCTCGCTTGTCTTTCCCTTTAGCAATCCATTTTTCTATGATATGTAGTTCTTGATGTGTAAAGATGTGTTCTTGTGTTTGTCTAACCGGTCTGAAGGATGCCTGCTCCTCTTCTAGGTCTTCTTCCACTAGTCACCTAAGCCGCTTTCCGTTATCATATACTATAGATGATAAGGTAATCGGTCTGTAGATGTTACGATCGTAGCTTCTACCTTTCTTTTGAGCTTGTATTATCAGATATTCTTTCCAGTCTGTTGGTTTCCTATTGTCATCCCATGCCTTTTGAAACAGCTCAGTTAAGGTTTTTTGTACCTCTGGTCCAACACTATGTATTCTGGGGATATTTCATCTGGTCCAGTGGCTTTTCCAATTTTTATTTTCTGTGTGGCATACTCTACGTCTTCTTCTCTGTCTTCTATTAGTTCGCCTTCAACTTCTAGGAATGGCCCATATACGATTCCTAGCTCATCAGGTATGGTTTCATCCTTTTTAAATTTTCCCTTAAAATATTTTCGCGTATCCAGCACTTCCTTCTTTTGTATAACGTGTTTGCCTCCATCTTTTAACTTTTATCCAAAAACGTTTGGTATTCCTTTTTTTAGCTCTTTATTCTACTGAGTACTTAAATTCTTCCCGGATGATCGTCTTTGCATTATTAACTGCTTTTTTACAGGATTTCTCTTTTCCACATAGCATATTCTGTTAATCGTTGAACGGGTTCATATTCGCGCCATTATTGTAGTCTCAATAATATTTTCCAGATCCTCAAGAAAGTTTGGAGCTTTTAACTTTGCTAACTACGCGAACATTCATCACATCAAATTTCAATACAAGGCCCTATCTATTATATTGTGTGTGAAATCGTTCGCAATTTGAACAGTTTTTGACAAATGCGATTCAAGGTATGGTAAGCCCACCATCCACCGGAGAAATCTTGGAAGAAACAAAGGCAAAGTTCCACGCATGACATTGGCAATAAGTGAAGAAATCAATGAGCAGTCACTTGTGCGCTTGCGAGTAAGTTTAATCGTAAGGACACCTTAAGCGAATGAATATCGGCGTTCTGCCACGAAGAAAATCTCTGGCGCTCAAGGGAAAAGGATCTCAATCATGTATGCATATATGCGTACGCATTTTGGGCACCACGTTAAATGGAGAGTATGACTATTGAGGATCTGATACTAGTTAGGTAAATAGTATACGCGATTAGTCCGGCGGCATTCGTTTGCCTTATGAGGGTGCCTGAAGACAATATTACACTCCTTCCAAATAGAACTCCTACTGACGACCTTGCTGTGTAAAATTCGAAGTTCCAGTATTTACAAAGATGATTTTAAGGATCAAAGTGCCTTGACAATACAGTGGTTTAGTTTGAGTTCAGAATGTCCGTTTTTATGGGAATCACACTAGCTCCACGATGTTTCTGTACTTATTCTTAGCGGCCTTATTTCTACGAAAGTAAATGAAAAAAAAACAAGTGTAATGTCACCGTATCCCTCAAATGACAATTTCCTCTCTTATCTTGCCGCTTACAAAGGAACAAAGTGGAAAAAAAAAACGCCAAAGTCAATAAATCACAACGACAGTTAGCACGTCAATAGTCATCCCATTTGATTAGAAAAGTCAATAAACACCACACGAGCACACACATTCAAACCCAAACCACAAACAGTGCCCTCTCAAAAGTCAGTTGTCCTATTGAAGCCAACCTTTTAATCTAATTAACTTTTTCTTTTGGGTTTATCTATGCCAGCATACTATCTACGGTGTCATCACTTTGAATTTATTCGCCCACAGCTCCATAGAGCTCAAAAAGGACCGCGAACCACTTGAAAACTTTTCAACTCACTCACTTATAGAGAGCATTCATCAGATACAGATAAAGGCGACCAACTGCACTTGAGACTCTGACAGTAGGCACACATCGTACCCATATACACTTGATACACCATCGCGTTTCCTATCTACCTATCATCGTAGATAATCACGTTCTAGAACGATGGTCAAACAAATTTGCTTTTCTAATTTGTTTAGCGTTAGATAAACACAAACACAACAGCAAATGGATACACAGATACACCGAAAAATGGCCATTACGGGCACTTCTCAGGGGAAATTTCGCAAACTTTCCATAACTCAAACTTCAACGGTGAGAGAGTGCGGTGTGCCACAATTTGACGGATTTATAAGTACGTGTGAGGTAGGTATTTCGACTTAATTTTGGGTGAATCAGGCTAAGCTACGGTGTAACCAGGGTATCTAGACCAGTGCAGCGTTAATGCTTTAATAATGCCGGGGTTTCTGTGAAGTAGCATTGCTAACGAAACAGGCCACATGAATTGTTTGGCAAACAAAGTCGAGTGTCGCTTTAGCAACTTAAAAGGCAAAAAGTTTTTAGCTCTTAATCGAGTCAAGTCGAGTTCGAGTTGTGTTGATTCTTTTCCATCGTTACCTACATACAAAAGCGACTATAACCAACCGACCGACCGATACGATAACGTTATGCGGTCTTCTTAAAATATGTAAGTTGACATTGGAAACAATTTTTCTTTTATTTGCGCACTTGAAATGAAATTGAAAATTAAATGGTGATTCATGTAAGGGGGAGAGCTGAGGAAAAATAGGTGACAGTAAAGTTAACTTTGCTAGGATTACCTAGATACGGTCAAAACTTTGAATCAAAAGCACGAGGCGTTTCAGTCTTTCGGTGTACAATAGTCATCTCTGAACAAAGTTTGTATGTACCGATTGATCCAAAGTAGCTTACCATAGGTCCGAAACCATGCTAGAAACAAGAAGAAGAGAAACTTATAAGAGCGAGAGTTTGATAACTTGTGATCAATTTGTTTTATCATTCTGACTTGGTTGAGTTCTCTAAAACAACGCCATGATTATCCTCAGAATAGCTATTATAGATAACAATTGATACACTTCGGATAGAGTTGTTGATCTTCCCTGGCTTTTCCTTTAGAAAAGCAATATTCATGGCTAAATTTCCTTGAACTTTTCGACCAAATCCAAGTCACCAATCCCCGAGCTACAACAATTTTACGGTCGACACAATCTTCTATATAAGTCAGTTATTGAAATAACCATTGGCGCATCCTCGGAGACGTCGTTAAATGCGCACTGAAAAAGCTGTTGTTGCAGTGGAGCGTAGTATTTAGGAAGACCCGAATGAGTCGATTTGGTATCATGCAGAGCTATCAGAACTGTGTCCATCTACTTTACGGAAGATTTTCCAGAGAGATCTCCGTTTAGAGGCTTACAACATCCAGCTCCTGCAGGAATTTAAGCTGCTTGACCTTCGTGTCTATCGTACGTTCGTTAAATGGACCGAAAACGAGATTGTTCTTGATCCTGTTTTCCACCAAAAAATTTTGTTCAGCGGTTGAGATTTATTTTTGGTTGCAGGGCTATGTCAACAAGAAAAATTGCCAAAATTGGAGAGAAGAAAATTTATTGTACAAGGTGGCGCAAAAATCATCACCCTATCGCAAGAGGCTATCACTTTTGCAAGTGACGGCAAATGACAGTTCTAGTTTGTGAAGTGAACAGATACAAAATATACGTCAACAAGACATGAATCACTATACTCCTATAGAACACGGAATAATTCGTCGGTGGTGTTGGTGCAGCGTGAATTTTGGCGCAGATTTCCCGGTCGTCCGACATCAACTTGCGAACATTACGACATTTAGCCGCTCGCCTAGAGGAATATGGGACAACATGAGATGCTGCCAGATCTGCGCGGCCCCAGAGCAGCCGTTATGCTGAGAATATCGCAGCTGTGGTTGAAGATAAAAACGTGGGTGGCAGTGGCTTAAGTGCTAGTGGACTGGCTTCCAAATCGGAAGGTTCGGTGTTCGAAGCCCAGCCTCGCCCGAAAGACATATCATCCATTTTTTCAGTTAACGAAAATCAAGTAGAAATCAACATCAAGCCAACTTCCACTAAGAATTTAGTCTCCCCATTAAATCTTGGATGCCAATCTTTATTTCTCTCTCTATCCCATTTTCCAAAAAACTTAACACATGCTGCGGCATTATAAGTGTATTCATACCCACTTGAGTATTAAGTTCTTTTTTAAAAAAAAAAAAAAAAAAAAAAAAAAAAACATTCACAAACAGCCACGGATTAGTGAACTTTGTCTGATTGTGGAATCGTTTCTTTAAAAATAATTCCAGCCAATATGCTAGGGTCAACGGATAACACTGTAGATGCAGGATTATTATCGCTTTCGTTCTCTAACCGAATGGCAAATCTGACTTACACTGCAAGAACTCAAACCGTGCCTTGGCAGTTTTATACATGTCTAGTTTCATCGAAGAAACGGGCAGTTAAGCCTTTACAGTCTAGAGCTGCTTATGCTTGAAAATAGGGAGTCACTTTGCACGCCCCTATATTGAAACTAAAGCTTTGGACAGAAATTAAATCATAATAGAGAGGACAGGATGCAGGGAAGCGATTTTTTGGTAGCAATCGTGGGCTTATTAGCTCAATTCTTCATCTTAGTGCTGTGTCTGTTTGTGAGTGAGTGAGTGGGTGGTAATTTGCATGGCTCGTTGATTATGATTTTCCTCTACCCCGCACCCATGCATTAAATTACAACTCTGCACTCGTCAACCACTCTTCACGTGGTACAGCTATTAGGTACTACTTTGCAGGACTGGTTAGCAATTATACTGGATTAACCGAGGTAGCTTCGTAGGTTTCTTTCAAGATTTTAGCTCTTCGCCGCTGATTCTGCAGACCCACTTTCAATAAACAGATCTCAGGCAAATCACTCTCTGATCCTGTCATATGACCAACGAGGGCGTCCAGACTTCCCAAGATTGTCTTGTCTGTAGTAATACACCGCATGCTCCTCCTAGTTTGAACATTCCGGACACTAGAACAAACTATCGTGTCGAAATTGTGGCATGGTAGTCGCCGTGCCCGACAGGTACCGCGTAAGATGGTATTATAGTTATAGTGCCTTTTGTCTTGTGCCAGCTTGTACCTCCACCTGCTTTTTGAGTCCCACATCGCTGCTGAAAGGACCTACTCTTTCACTATTTAGGCCCCCTACACCATCGAGGGTTGCCTACGGTACTGTAGTTTTCGCTACCCAAAATATTTATTGGTAGGACTCCTCCGATGACACTTATAATATCATCTGACAGTTGATTGACGAAGTTAATCTCTCTGATATAAGTCCTAGCTTTGGCTGACTTGGCCCATATTGGTGCCGCTTACGAGGGTGATCAATGAGCACCAGTTTTTAAAGAGAGGTGGCATTGCTAAGCAAAGTTGGCATTGCTATCGAATACTAGTATCTTTGAAACGACTCAGATTGATTCTTTGGTTAGTTTTGATTTGACAGGCATTTGTATTTAAGGTGCTTGGTATTTTTTGATGCAATTGAAAAAGAGTGGCCATCAGCACATTGTACCGAACCCGAATCAACATTTTACAAGATAAATTGAACCAGTTGTTGCCACGATTGTTCATAGTGGAAAACAAGTGGATGCGACTGTAAACTATGGAGCAGGGTTTGGAGTGAGGTCCGCAGCAGTTTTAGCCTCGAGTCGTCACTATTGATGAAACCTGGGTGTATTTCTACACCACAGAGACCAGCGACAATCGAAACGAAGGATTGGCGAATCTACTCTGAGGAAGAGACTGACGGTCGCATTAGGTCACTGAGAAGGTCATGACTACGGTTTTTTTGGGATTCCAAGGGAATGGTCCTTATGGCCTTTTTGAAGAGAGGAAGCATGATCATAGGGCAGCACTACAGTGAATTATTGAACAGATTTGATGAGAAATTTACAGAGAAACGACCCCATTTGACAAGGAAAAAAGTGATGTGGTAAAACGAGAAGGCACAAGCTCACACGGGATCGCCGTGGCCAAATTGCGTGAGTTACAACTATGTCAAGGTTTTTAACGTGAACTCTCGGGATGTCCTTACATCCATGGGAGCTAGAATACGCTTTGCCATCGCTCTCCGTCAATCTTTTAATACCACTTCGGAACTGTGTTGGAGGCAGAAGTTCCACCCTTAGTATAAGTCGAGGCCGACCTAAAACCTTTTACTGTTCTTAGGGTCACAATATCCAGTACTTATTGTAGCTCTACATTGGGTCAAACCAACAGGAAGATCCTTCCCTGGAGTTGAGTTTAAACCACAGCCACCATGACGCTCCCACAAGGGGGCCTACCTCTAACAAGTCAGGCTCGGACCGAGATCACCGTCAGTCCTGGTGATCCTGCCACCAACACGACCTATGACCGGCAGCTTGTAACTGGTCAAATCTTAGCAATCTTCTTTGGCGTCATCTGAAAACCATTACGATAAGATCAGTATTTTGCTTTGTCCCGCTTTTTATTAGACAACGTCATTGATGGGCGAAGCCTTGATAATTGGGCGGAGGTCCTGCATGAGTTACAGTACGAATTGCTGTCTCATAAAAGGTATATGCCGGACCTCCTTCCTGCGACTTTTTTAGTTCGCCAACATAAAAAGGTGGTTAGCAGGAAAAAATTTCAGCTCGAACAAGACGCGACAGATGCCTATTTTGAAGAGTGCGACAAATCACATTTTTTAGTTGTTTAAAAAAAAACGGCAGAAACGTTGGCAAAGTGTATTGTCTTAAAAAAAGATTACGTTGACAATAAAAAAAAATATCTCTCTGAAAAACTTGTCTTTTCGTTCCTAACACGGGTACTTACTAATTCACGTTCAAACATTATGAATATTACATTCTTGACAAAACTAGTCTCGTTACAAGTGTCCCTATTTCTTCCTATGACGGCAATATACTTGTTTGTTCATCCTCCTCATGTTCTGCTGAAATAGCTTTTCCCAACATTTACTGTAGAACGTGTTTCCTGGTTGCATTTGATTCGTTCCTGCATTTTACCTAAGTGCTTGAGTATATGACGAGGGCTTGTTTATTGGTTTGCCACCCTTTTCCCGCGCTGGAGCAACCTCTTCTATTAGTGACTTTTTATAACTGATTTAACAATGGTTCTTTATTCGTTTTGATTACTAGCTTAAATGCTATCAAGCCATCCAATCCAAATCTTCTACATACACTTCAAGAACCGCTATTTGGGTGGCGGACGGGATTTCATGTATTTGCTAAATGGTTGCATATGTTTTTCTGATGTTTAAGGTGAAAATAGTCACTACAATATTTTTTGCACTGATAGAGTACAGCAGGTTGATGCTACCCTAGTGGCACGGGTCTCCTATAAGTGTTACTCCATATACCATACTTACGTCTTGATGACCGCTGAATACCTTAAAACTTTTGCTTTTGCTTCTTTGGACGTCTTATTTCAGATCCACACGCCTTTTTTGTTTTGGATCTACAGGCATTGTTCTATGGTACTTACTGGGTAGGTCTGCTATCTTTCGGCTTCCCCAGTATGTTAGTGGTTGGTGATTTGTTGATGTTTGCCATAGCAATTGATGTTCCTGGATTTAATGTGATTCTTTTAATATCAGGGTAAGGAAGTATTTTTGCAGTGTAATTATTTTCGCCCCATTCGTTGTGCTTTATGTGGAGGAAGTTCCTCAATCATTGTCCTCGATGGTACTTCAAACAGGATGGCTTTTTATCTCTGTGGATATATTGATTACCGACTCTACCGAGTCTGCTGGAATCATGTTGGCTGCCTGTTATTTCTTGTGATGCTACGGCTTCTCGCAAAACTTCGCGCCATCCCTTGGCTTATATGTTACAACTATTCGTGGCCCAGGCGCTGAAGTATCCACCCATAATTATTCGTCCAAGAGCTCTAGCAATATCCATGATCCTATTCCGCACAAGCTGTAATTCTTCAATGTTACTGTTCGAAGATGCATAACTACTGTAGATCTGTATTCTTTGACCTTTGCTCGCAGGAATGCAATTAATTTTTTCCTCGAAGGTGAAATCATCTCCGTTGCCTACGCTATTTTACCGACATTCTTTTACTACTCTTTGAGTGGCTTTAGTAGCTTCATGGTACATAAAGCATACTACGCGTCCTGTCTCATGTTTTTTGACGATTTTTCCTTATTTTTTCGCTAAGGACGCTTCTTGAATTACTCCTGCTGCTCTTTGACACAGGTCACCTCTGTTCACATTTGACATAATCATTACTATTCTTCACTGCGTTGCTATATGCCTTTGTTAAAGCCTTTGCTCAAAGTTAAGTTTTTTTTACTTGAAAAACAGAAGTGGCAGAACTCTTTTCCGTTTCGCTTTCCGGCATATCGTTCATCCGATTTTTAATTACCATAAATTTAATTTTAAAAACTGAGTCCTACATGCTTCGTACCTCCTCACACAGCCGGAATAGGGCCCACTTAATATATACTTCCTTGCCTTTGTACCAGAATTTCTCCGTACATACGTAACTATCCCACCCGCATCCCAAAAAGCTGAGGACATGACCTTGCCTGCAGATGGAACAGTCGTCGGCTTCTTTGGAGCCGATTCTCCCCTTTGAATTCATTGTTTTGACTGTTCCTTCGTCTCGGTTGTGAAGTGATGGACCCACGTTTCCATGTCCAATTTTTTCGTCACCATGCGATGTACAGTGCTTTTTGAAATAGCTACCTTATCTGGTAGTCCACGCACTTTCAATCGACGGTCATCCTCATTTGGTCATCCTCTGGGATGTTCGTCTTGGCAACTCGTACGGCCTCGCTTAAACTCTGCCACCCAATATTTTATTGTTGTAAACGAAGGAGCAGACTCCACCAGAGTAGAATCCAGTTTTGTTTTGATGTTGGTTTGATTGAGGCCTTTCAAATGAAAGTATTGTATCTCATAACGTTGACCAATTTTCTTCAAATTTAAAAATTCATTGAGAGCGTTCGCTATTGATGGTTGCCGAACAAATACCAAACAACCTAGCGTCGTCAAACTTCAAATTTCGGTTTTATAAGGTTGGTACTTTTTGCAATTGTCATTCTTTTTAAACAACAACCGCCATCTATACGTCAGGTCGGGTATTTCTGGGACTACCCTCGTACATCAGGAGTTAATATTCTGAGGTCGAATGCAATTTGCTCGGCATATGGGTCAGAATGGACATTAATCCTAGATGTAGGTCAATCCTTCAATATATGGTGGGTACTTGTAGTCTTGTAGTCTGTAACATAGGTTATAGTTTTACTTTCGTCACTAATAAACACCAAGCAGTTACTCTTGCCTTAAATACTATGTCAGTGTCAGCTGAACAATCTTACACCGAAGCAGTGGGTCAGCGCGAATAGTGGTGGACCACGGATCTCCAAGAACAGCGCTGCAAGAGTAGGAAGAATTTTAAGTGGGACAATCTACAATATCTAGGTCATAATGCGACTGGGACACCTACAAAGCATCTCAACGAATCTAAAAACGAGAAGTAGGGAAGGCCCAATGAAGATCCTGGCGTAGTTTCTACGAAAGGATCATAATCGCAGTGAATACTTGACACTGTGGCAAGTTCTATCAACGAGCGTACCTAATTATTAGGATAGTACCTAGTTTGTCTCTGAAGAAAAAGACTTGTATCTGCTCATGAGGATTCACTTTTCTGAATGCACCTCAGTAAACTACCTCAAACTTGCTTTGAGAAAATCCATTTACTTAAATTGGCGGCTTGCAGCTTCAAGTCTTACAAGACGCCGAAACCTGATGGCAAATGTTGCCAGTGTTTGGACTGAGATAATCGTAGTTTTTTTTAGCAGAAGCAGGTGAGACCTCCAACATTTTCTTGATTGATCTCAGACCAATCTGCCTGATAACTTTCTGCCAAGGATCTTCAAACGAATACTCGACAGTCGAATTGCCAGCACATATACTAAAAACATAGATCGGTTTACTCCGGACTACACTTTTCCTTTTGACTCGTTGAAAAATCACTCTCACTTAAGAAGTAAACAGTTGTGGCGGGAGCTTTTAAAAAGGTTGCCCAAGAGCTGTCCAAGATCCACTTCATTTTCAAGGGCAGAATCATAAGTTCAACCTGGTGCTCCATATGTAAGAAACTACATAGAGAAATATACCAAAGGGCTATACTCTCCCTTCTACTAAGTACCAAACCTAGCACTATTGAATCCACCCTCAGACATGCTCTAACATTCTCCAGAATATCTTAAGCATACTCTGCGGCCTTAGCGTAAATTCGGGAAAAGCTGCCTTGAAGGATCCTCTGAGTTTACCGAGGGGTGCCAGATTTCTAGGTCTGAGTTGAAAAGAAAGAGCTATAAAGAGTTGCCCTCTACTAATGGAAGAGGTTTGAAGGCTCAAGGCTAGGTCTATAACTCGTATTACCGACGGCACAGCCCATATATTTTCCCTTTATGACAGATTACAAGTTCCAGGCTTCAGTTTTGGATGACTGATTAACATATTTCCAGCATAACATTGGTGTTTACTACTATGTGACGTCTAAAGGATTGCTAATATCACAAGACAATCGAGGAGTGCATGTGTTGGTTTTGGAACCCTTCGAGGCTTTCTATTTCTTTTGTTATAAAGGTTTATTGGATGAATCACACTAATTTCCTACCTTAAGGCCAATATTGCCTCCGCTATCGTTTCATTCTGAGTGGTTTCCATCGTTACCTTCAAACTCACTAACCACTATTAAGTCGCGCAATTAGGCATATCCATATTCGTATCCAAACAAATCAAAATAAAAATAAAGTTTTTTCTCGAGAAAGGACACTCCGTCTCATCTTATTTTTGGCTCTTTATTTCCATTCGAAACGCGACGACGGCTCCTTAGATATCTATAATTTATCGTTCCAAAATAGTAGCGGACAGTTTTTTCTAAATCGAAAGACCAGATAAAAAACTTCCATAAGCCGATTTGTATATTATTCCATTTGTATGTATGTATGCAAGGTACATGGAGAGCCATGCCGAAAGGACACACAACTTGACCCGTACCAGGAGGGGATAATATTTCTCGTCTCCTCAGCTAGCTTATAACATATACTCGTACTCGTATTCTCGTGTCATTTTTTTTTAGCTTTTCTGTCCGATATCTGAGTTCTTGGTCGGAGTTTTTTTTTGTGCGGAAGGAGGGGAGATTTTCCTTTTTGAGACTTTGGAATTGAAAGGCTACTTTAGTACTTCAGCCCACTAAAGGCCATGTGTGGAGCATATCCTTCGTCTCATGCAATCGACATTTTGTGCTCGTACTTAACATAGATGATAAGTTACTTTGAATGTCCTTAAAATATTTATATTCGTATCAGAGCAGTCTCTAAGTCTAACCAAGGCGGAGGAGATACGGATAGAAAGAGACTGTGAGGTAGAATGCGGGAGATTGCTTGATTTCAAAGTCCTTACAAAGGAATAGACAAAAAACGATGGACGACTAACAAATACCACGTACATATACCAGGACATATAGTACAACATAAGCAATCGACTGGGGATGATAAATCAAGGAATAATGTGTAATCGAATTTTTATTGATGCAAGCTGCTTACAACTATTTTGCCGGTCAATAGGTTTAAAGATGAAGTGACCGGAAGAGACGAAACCTTTTTATTTTATCTTTTTTGCTATTTTTTCAGTGCGCCCTTTCGTTTGGGCGGGTACACGGAGGTGGGTATGTTGTATGACAAACTGTATCGCATTAAGGACAAAGCGAGGACATGCGAAAAGTAGAGAAATGAAAGAGGTACTCGTACTCTTTTTGGGAATTATTTTTTCTAATACCCAGATTGGTCATCGATCGTAAATTGCCTTATGAATATGTTATCGGGCCAATTTGGCAATAAAAATGTGAAAGAAAAAAACATCCAAGGGGATTTTCGTTTATCGGGTTCGATTTCATTGGAAATTCACTAATAGATTCGGATGTAGCTTAGTGATTGTTGAGATGGAGATAAATGAGGGAGAGTTTATGGTAATTAAGGAGTGGAAACGATGGATAGTGGGTAGTATCTGAGGTCAGAAACTAGGAATACAGACTAGGCCTATGCAATGAATAGGGAGTAAATTGAGTGTTGGATTATTGGATACCAGGACTCTGGTAAATGTTTGCCGAGATAAAGTAAATACAGTTAAAAAAAAAATCGAGACCGATGCAGGAAATCTACAATTCGGAAATGAAGAGGAGGGTATTAATGCCAAAAATACCAGTACGTAACACATCCCCTTGATGGAAGCAATTAATTCGGAGATAGTGCTCTGCGTTCCCACACTCACAGAGATAGTCATCTCAAAGCAAACGTCGTAGGATGATGTTGTGCCGCATAATATGCCTAGAGCTCCTAAATACAAAAGCGTAGTAACCCGTTAGGATAGAAGTAAGCAGTGTACCGTATTTCTTAGCGAGGGATTCAAGGAAATCACATTGTGAAATACTCGTTTACTCCGTAGAAATACTCCTCTGAGCCTCGCCTAGCACCGACATCGGTCAGAGAATCTTTATATTTTCGAACTACAATAGCTTAAAAGTCGTGAAAATCTTCAAAAAGGCTTTATGGGCAGCCATTAGGATTACGTACAACTTCGCTTGAAAAACAGACGAAAGTTGTCATAATGAGGGGTGAAACCTAACGTTGTCGTCCGCCAGAAAGACACTAGCGCCGCATCCTAGATCGGTTTTGGAGGCATCCGTGAAAACCCTCAAATCTTGGCAGAAATCATTCCCAGGCATAGGGAAAGTCGACTTTGTATTTTTGTATGTATGGTGTCTTTGCATCAGGCGACATGACCATAAAATAAGTGCCAAAGACAGTCGAGGGCCAAAATCATCCAGGCTCTAGGTCAACGGAAGATCTGTAGCCCTTGATATAAGTACTGAGAAGAGAAGGGTCCATCAGTGCCAGGAATGCCAGGGAAAGTCCTCTCGCAGGCATGACATACCCATCTTTGGAGTATTCTACAAACAGTAGTGAAAGCTTGTTTCACAATACAGCCGACGGACGGGAATTTTTGGATGAGGCAGCCATTGAAAGTCAACAACCGCTCGTCATTATAATTCAAACCAAGATTAATAATTTCAGTGGAAAATAATTGGTTTCCTGATTTCCGTTATACTCGCGGAGGCAAGAGTGACGCCCGAACGTTCTGGACTCCTAATTGAGGTCACTAAGCCGAAAACAATTGAAGAAATCCACGATATGGTGCGTGCCGATCGGAGTTTAAAAGTGCATAAGATTGTAGCCGTCGAAGCTTTTTCGAGCGACCTGGTTTCTCTAAATCAAGCGAGCCCTTTTCTTTGGCCGAATAAACCATTTTTCATTCAAAAAGTCACGGACTTATTGATACATCCTTGTACCATAAGAAGAGCGGGTGACGACAGAAAAGCAGTGTTAAAAGCTCTGTTAGGGGTTCCAAAGGCGAATATTAAGTAAAGGCAGGGCCATAGAACGAAAAGTATCAAGGAAAAGCCTTTGCGACGTGGGCTAAGTTCTTTTTTTTTCCTTGGGTAGGTGAGAAATCTTCATAGACACAATAAGCTTCAGTGCTTATAGTAGTGTGAGATTCTTACTCACTAAAAAACACCTCCCTTATACAGACTACGACTGAGTTCACACTCAACAAGCAGTTCTTCTTTCGCGTTTTATTTTGCTTTAATAAGATATTTTGCAGGCAACCCTACGTACTTTAAAAATTAAGCGCTGCTGATAACAGCGGTAGATCGAGAGGTTTAGTCCTTTTCAGACGGCGCAATAAATTTGTCTCGTCAAGGATCTGTTGAATAGAAATATTCGTATGTCCCGTCGATTTTTGTATCTTCGCGCAAATATTTTAATTTCCTTCTGAACGTTTTCGACTCCTAGGTCTCTGTGGATATCATCGTTTCTAATTTACCACGATGCATTAAGCAAACCCCCGAAGAACTTTGTTTTGGAATCCCTATAAGACGTTAACGTTACTAATTTTGGTACAACCCCAAAGGTGTATACCATATGTCCAGACCGGTTTTAGCACTTGCTTATATAGCAGCAATTTGTATTCTAAACTGAGCTTGGAATACTTTCCAAGAAGCCAGTACATGTCTCCGGCTCTTCACCATTTTTGTTCACGTGTGCTCTCCATTTCAGTTTAGCGTCGAGTGTCATACCAAGATGTTTGGCCTCGTTCGCGAAAGGAATTTGTACTGTGTTGATACACACAGGTAGATTGTCAGTTTTCTTGAGAGTGAAGTTCACATGGACAGACTTGTTTTCATTAAGCGCGATTCGCCAAGTCTTTGTCCCATTGTTAATCCATGTAAGGGCACGTTGCAACTTAGCAGTTGCTTCTTCGACGGTTTTATCTGTAGCCAAAATGGCAGTGTCATCAGCAAACGTGGCTAGCACAGTATCGGTAAAAAGCAGATATAGCAGAGGGCCAAGTACACTTCCTTACGGCACCTACGCTTTTATTGTCTTAAATTGGAATATTCGTTTCCGAGTCTGACACGGAAGAGCCGGTCATCTAGGTATGATCTTAAAATATGAAACAATTGCTCGGGTAGGATTTGTCGAAGTTTATATTTCAGGCCCCGTGCCATATCTTATCAAAAGCTTGCGAAATGTCAAGGAACAAGGAATACGCTTGAACAGACTAACTTAAACTCGATTGCTCGTTCAATTACATCGGTTATTCGATGCACTTGATCAACAGTAGAATGTTGGCTTCTAAAGTCTGCATGACTTGACTTCAGTCAGCGGTTTACCGGGTTTCGGAACCATAATAATTTCGGCAACTTTCCACTGATACGATACATACTCTGATCTTATGGTGGCAATTATAAGATAGAACAGTTTTAGCAAACCTTTTTTCGGTAGCGCTTTAAGTATCTCTCCCGTAATTAAGTCATATCCGGGGGTTTTATGGGGCTTAATCGTGTCTATAACTTCTTTAAGTTCCTTAAGTTTTACATTTTCTATTGGAAGGTTCGTCGTCACATGTAGCGTATTGATATTCTCTGGAAGCACTTCCCCGTTGGCGGGGTCGGCGAAAACGTTAGCTTCTTCTTTATCTTCTTTCGCCCAATCATCCTGGTTTCTTCTTATTGGCGCCACGTGTATTTGGGGCTTTCGGAGACTTTTAACGGCTCTCCATATGGAGTAATTGGTATCTTTTGTCGCTGTGTGGCTTTCTAGGTATTTATTAATACCTTGGTTATTGAAGTCCTTGATCGAGTTGCAGAGCCTATTAAAGGACGTTTTATCTTGTTGAGCCCGAGTTTCATGCCACTTTTTCCGGCGGGTATCTTATGCCCATACTGGCAACTTTGTTCTATTCGCCTGGAGTGTTATTAGAGGCCGCTTGCTGTATGACTGCAACAAACCGTTCAACTTCTTTTTCAAGTTGATACGGCGTTCTGAGCGGTACTTTTAACTCAGTATTTTCGACAACTTCTATTCGGAAATCTTTCCAGTGAGTTTTTCTGTTGGATAATCTGGCTGGTCTTTGTTTCTTAATCTAGGATTCGCACAATGAAAGGATAATTGGAGAATAATTGAAGGAAAGATCGAAGCTTTCTTCAACTTTGACATAACTAGCGTTTATTCCTTTTACGATAAAGAAGTCTAATAGATCGGGTGCTTTGGTGACATCCGAGGCCAGTACGTCGGTCTGCCTGTTAAGTAAAATTGGCAACCAAATTCCATACCAGCCCTATAGAGAGTTTTGCCTTTTTGTGAGATACATCTTGAGCCCCAAATGGTATGCTTCGCATTAAGGTCGCCACCAATAATTAAGATAGGTCCAAGAGAGTTAAGTACGTCAACAAATTCGTGTTTTTCTATTTTGCAGCGCGATTGGCAATAGATTGAGGATATACTGAAAGAGTAATTTTTATTTTTAACGCGCACCGTGGTCATTTGAAATATGTCAAGCTCAATTTGTGTTTCAAGAGAGTGTTCAATGCAGTCTTTTATAAATAGGGATGACCCACCTTTTGCCTTTTCTAATGAATGATGAGCGCGGTAGTCGCGGTAACCTTTTAGTTCCCCACGCGATTGTGTCGTCAGGTGAGTTTCAGAAATTAAACATACATATATCAACTGCTTTTTCCTGAATAAAAATATTTAGTTCATCAAGCCTTTTCTGTAGGCCGTTGGCATTCCACGCAAAAACATTGAGCTTTTTTGTCATGAAGAGTTACATAAATCTGCTTCGAGGTTGAGAAGTCGTTCGACTATTATCTTATTTGTTTAAGTCAGTTCTTCTAGTCTCTCGAGAATTACTGAGAAAACATTTGAGGCGGGATCAGGTGATTCACAGTTGGTTGTATTTGCTCATGCCGCTATTTGCACGTAAGTTATTCCACTTTTCACTTACGCATTGATATTTTTGACGTTGTTGTTATTGGTGATTTTAGCGGCCATTACGGCGTTTGCTATCTTTGCCTTCTTTAGAGGCTTTGGGGTTGGACCGCTGTTATGATTTCACTTACTCGTTGTCCCTGCGTTTTTAGAAGGCATCGTTTTGGATTGATCCCGTCGTTTTTGCAACTCCTTGGCGGCCTCGCAGCGTCCATAGTTAGCTGGATGTTTTCCCCTGCAGTTGATGCATATCGCTGGGTTGCGTCGCGTCGATTACTTTTAAGCCTTTATTTTTAAAGTCAAATAAAAAAGGGCAAGAAACATGCAAGCCTCTAGTTACCACGCGTATGGGTCTTTCCGTTTTATTTTCGTACGTATGCTATTGAATCTTCTCGGTATTTAATTTTTGCGAAATCAACGGTAATTTTCTGAATTATGGGCATTGACAGTGATTTCAAAACTGTGTGCAACTTGTTATAGCCCGAGATTCCAAAGACGTTTATTGGCGGCGGCGGTCTTTGTTTGGGTTGCTTTTTTTTTGTTGACCTGGCTGCCGTCTCTTTTTGTACAATTTCAGGTGAGGAATCAGCTTTGCGTTTCTTATCTGGTCTTTTTTTAAGTATTCAGTCTGTTTCTCGAACTAGCTCTTCTTCGTCCGTGTGAAAAGTCGAGTTTTCCGGGTGGTAGAGTCGCGAATCAGACTCGGTTTAGATTGCGTCTTAATGGCATCTAATTCCTTTTTGAGTTCGGCGCAGAGCAATTCCACAAGGAGTCTGGCGCGGAGATCAGAATTTTCGCGTTCGAGATTTTGTAGCTTATTTGGTGTAATATTATCGTTCGAAGCTACCGATTGTGATTGGTATTTGTTTCCGCACGATTTTTTCAGCGATCCGTATCTTGAAGATCTCGTAACCCTGAAGCTTTTTTGGAAGGGGTCCTGGTTTGTATTTGTATTGTGTTGTACTGTATTTGTAGAACTCATTTTAGTTCCCACGAGTAGAGGAGTAAGGATAATCCTTCTGTCCAGAGATCTGCATTAAACAGATAAGGCCGGCTGACCCGGAGGTCTCCAAATATCCGGATGCTCCGTTAGAGATTGGGCTATTTTCAATACTGGGCCCCCGTTTTGGCCGATTCTGGCCCGGGTCGCTTAACACCTTAATCCGGCCCAGTGAATTTTATTCGCCTATTACAACAGGCATGCCTACCTCGGGTATATTCTAACATCTAACACGAAGGGACTAAGTGTGAAGGGAACTGCGAAGTCGGCTTAAGTAAGAAATGGTTACAAAGGAAGTGGTAGTGTGCACCCAACAACATTAAAAAGGTTCCCTCACAATAGATAAGTTGGCGACGATGGGCGATACCTCAAAGCAAATAATATTTTCACGATTGCTGCTCAACGATTAAAAAATTACAAGAGATTCAAACCAATATTTATTGAAGACGAACATTTACTACAGGTAAAATGAGTATTTAAGCGCGTTACAGAATTTTCAGAGTAAAGTGCTTCACAAGGCAATGGCTTGAATGGCTAAACCAATCTATTGCCTCTTCTCCCTTAGCAACCATACTTCTGAGATACACTTACACTAACACTAAAGCGCGTCTTCTGCTTATGACGGCATATGAAGCAAATTCGAAAAACAAGAACTGTTCCTTTTTTAAATATTCCGTGGAGAACACAATTACTTGTTCATCTAAATATTGAAAGGTCTCATTTCCTGGCTCATTTATAATCTGAAGGCTGCCTTATATGTCTCGCCATGGTGAAATGCTGACCCATAGCAACTTTGCAGGGAAAGAAGAAAATGCTGAATATGTCACTTAAAACTTTTATAGAGCCAAGCAAACAAAATGTCAAAGCTTTATTCGGTAAAATCGATAGCCGCGGTAGATGCAGTGGCCTACTTAAATTCCTTAAAAAAAAAAAACAAATCAGCTAGAACCTCTACGTTCCATGCTCGAACCGTACTTTCGATGAAGTCAGATCACGCCGGCATACAACTTGTTCCTTTCGCTGGAACTACAAGTGAGGTGAGCAATTATACCGATGTAGTTTGCCGCTTGCGTTCCTTGATGGCTTCAAGTTGCTTGAAGTTGTACTCCAAAGGGCATGTATTAAACGCTGTAAATTCTGAAGAGAATCTTTACTGCTAGCTTAGTAATGGCTTACATGCTGAACCGGCGGCGAACCGTATGGGCAAATTTTATATCGACCTTCCACAGAGGCATTGGTCTAAAAACAGCAAAGGCTACCCGATAAAATAACCCAACTTTGCGACAGATGTAAAGATTTTGTGAAGCAGGTGCTTGTTTGAAAATTCTCTAAAACTTTACAAATCAAAGTGAGGCTTCTGTAGAAAATATGTTTCTGGAGGAACACAACATTTTTTTGAACTTACTTCAGGGAGAACGTGAGTCTCAACTGATTAGCCTCTTCAACCAGATCGATATCATGCCAGTTGCACTCCTTATATGCGGTTATCCCCTGATATGCCGTTCCTAGGGGAAGGCAGTTCATCTACGCCGGCAGCTTTATTACACTTTAGCTTCCTCTAGGTCAGTAGGGCGAAATTCTGCGTCGCCTGCATCCAGGATGAATGGCTCATTCTTCCCGATAGCAATGTTTTGACTACCATCATTGTTGTAAAGCCAGTCTGCAGAAGTAGTCTTTCCATATTCTCTGCATCGACTTCGAATATACTAATAGGTATCTCTGTTAGTCCTTTCAGGGCTTGTAGTCCTGGCATATTCATTTTCTTCTCTGATAAAATTTCTGAACGTAATTTCTGCAGTAACATCTCTTTATTTTCTCGATGGTTCGAGCAACTTTCGTCCTTCGAACCAGCGCAGCGCTATTTGCTTCTTGTTTGGCTGCATTTACCTGGCCATATTCATCGTCAAACCGACGGGTTAATGCACAACTCTATCTTGGTGTTCTGAAGCGTTTGTTGCATCGTATTCGTCGTATTCGGCCAAAATATCGCCCTGAAAGAAGTTGGCGTTTGTTGCATAATAATATGTATCTCATTGAACGACAAGTGTCGAGTTTTTGGCTAAAAATCGCATTTCAACTGTGAATCGCTCCCTATATTTGCCTGATTTGGCTGCAGTGTGCCTTTCCTTTCTTTCTGAAAAAATTCATTTGTCGATGAAAGGAAAACGTGTTCTGGACGCAGAAATGGCTCGACTAAAGGCTTGTATCGACATGCTGAAGGACATCCCGGCCCACGATCTTATGTATTGAGTCGGAAGGGGACTATTTTGAATAAAATAAATCGATTTTGCCTAATATACTTTTTGTTGTTTTTATTTACTTGGGACGCACTTTGTATGTAGTTTGGGACCTCAACCATGTTGGAAAGCGCAACTAGAGGTACTTGGCCAAAGACCGAGTCAATCAAAAAAGTTTATTGGTTGAGGACTAGATCCAATCCGAACTGTAGCTCTATCTATGTAAATAATAAGAGTGCTGCACTCTGCATTACACCGATGGTATTAGTCTTCACCACATAATAAAGTTTCCACGTATTGTCGAGAGGTTAAGGCTCTCGACCGACAAGGTTTTTAGTGATTTTAGATTCAACGGGGTGATAGATCAAGTCCGCTTGAATGCATAATCTTATGCAAATCGTCGGAAGTCTCTCTTCCAGGACGTTATCTTCACAAATCGGAAGGCTGTTCAATAGGTAAATCAATCTAAAAGCTTAGTTCCCTGAAAACACTTTTCAAATCAAAGTCAGTCAAATCTCGAAAAAATAAACTTCCTCTGTCACCTGAACAAAAACTTACACTTTTTTCCTATTTTCTCAAAACTAAATTCGAAAATGCTCACTCTAGGATCTTTTGACTATTCTCAAATTTTCCGAAAAGTGGAACGTCTTCCAGATTGTAAATGATGCGTTCAAAAGGTAAACAATCTCTGTTCCAATTTAGTACAGATCTAAGAATTGAATTTCAGTACTCTTGCAAGGGCCACCTGGTTCTTATATGTCACTGGTACTTTGAAAGAAGAAGAGTATCCACCAGAAGTGTTCAGGAAATTCAAAACGTCATGGATGCAAACATGGTGACGAAAACCACCGGTAACGAGTTTTTTTTTTAAATTTTTCAAACGAAATTATTCATATTCTTGTTAGCGAACCACCAAAACGACGTCCTGGAGCTGTAGCAAGTGTGAAGTCTTCCGAAATGTCATTCGTTCATATATCCAGAAGAAGATAACAAGGCATTCGTATTACGTCAGACAAGAAGCGGCACCGTCTATGGTGCATTTTTGAATGATCGATTAGTGAAACGAAATTCAATAGAAAAGACTTGAGCATGTGAACATATAGCCTACTTTGTAAAGGATGCAAATGGTATTTGTATTTTTTTATAAAAATTTATAGAAGTACTGAAGTATTGAACTGTTAATTGCTGCAGTTACTGCGACCTATAAGATCTCGTCTGCCTCTGGTTAGCTAAGGGGGGCTGTACCAGCTCAACTTCCTTCACGAATATGAGTGAAATCTCGTAGATCTTCAGTCCCTATGTTCACTTTGGGAAAATAGCGTCGCCTTATAGCACATAGGGCCTTACACTCATATAGTGCAATAAAGGGTGACCAGATAAGGACGATAGGAACAAAAATTTTAAACAAAACAACAAAGGTGAGAGATATAAAATTTATTCTGACTCTATTTTGAAGCTACGTTCATACCATTATGTGTGGATTAGCACATCATTCAAATAGCCGCCTCGGCTTCGCTGGCAGTGATTCCACCGGTCACGACACATCAGAACTTTATCTGATCCCATTGGTGTTCTATGGTTTATGTATGACGGTTGAGATTTGGATAGAGCTTGAGGGAAACGCGATCGGCAGACATTCCAGTGGTCTCTTGAGATTACAGGTTTCCGACGTCGAAATTTCGTGATCCTATCTGTCTCCATTCTGTCTGTGATATCCGTATTCGTATCCCGGCTGCAACAAAGTAATTATCCGGGTCGGTGTTAGCACTTCAAAAAGTTGGGATATCCAGAATGTAGGAGGAGTATCTGGCGTCGATAGCAATGTAATCAATCTGGTTGACAGTTGATTGATCTGGCAATAGCCAAGTCCCTTTGTGGATGTGGAGATGTGGAAAATGTTCCGCATAGGAAGTCATAGAAATCGTCTTTGATGCTGTCGGCCTTATCATCTGTACAGGAGTGAACGCAAGTCATGCTTATATATCCAAATTTGGCCTTGATGCGAATTCTTATGAGAAGTTCGCTTTCACGCCGAAAGCTTAAGATTGTTTACCTAAATCTCCCTCTTATAGCAAAGCCACATCCAAGTAAGCGTCATATTCCTTCTTTATAAAAGTCGCCGGGCACCGGGGCATAAATTCCATCGCAAAACACCACATAACTTTAAATTTAACATTTCATATACATAGGTATATATCTTTGCATCATCAAATTGAAGAAAAATTTATCCAAAGCACTTTCAGAGAACACTTTCCTTGGGTGAGCACACTCACATACATACATAGTATTTCAGACAAAGCATGAGTACTTATGTTCCAGCTAAATGGCTGCTGTCAAGCGTTTGATCTTCAACTTAAAGGATTCCCCAACTCAATTATCGATAATTCATTCATCTTTTTGCTTCTTTAGTATGTATATTCGCCTTCTTCCATCGTCACCGTTTTACTTATGCTTTTCTTCTACTTCTTCTCATGTTTTGTTGTCGTCATAAAGCACAGGACAGCACAGTCTTAGCTATTATCACAGCAATAGAGAAATTATAAAGAAAACCCCATCGTACCATCTCCTACCCCATTTCCAACACTCAGTGACAACCCTTTCCAATTGTTGTAAGCCTGCCATGGCATATTCGTATGAAGGCGAAGAGCTGCCATGTCATCAACTAAAAGGATAAATCAAATTTTCATCAAATTTTTGAAGGGAGTAAAAAGGATTTTCCGTAATTAAGTAAGCTCCGCCATCCTTGAGTGGGATTCACCTTATTAAAAGGCGCTTCGTGTCGGTTGTAGCAACCTTGATCACGGGGTATATACGGATACGCCGCTAATGGAGGATTTAATACCTCGTCGAGCTAAAACTAATGGACGGCGGCGTATCGAAGTATTTGTCTCGGAATTATGGACAAATCGGAATTTCTGAGAAAAAATCCTTCTGCTCCTGGTAGTTGTTTTATTTTTGGGAATGAGGAGGACTTTATTCTTGGGATGGCTTATTATTAGCTTGTTCTTAAAGATCCAATAGCATGAATATTATGATGAACGAAGCGTGAATTTTAAACAGATGTACCATAGGAATGTTTGAAGGGTTAACGAGTCAAGAGAAATCAATAATACAATAGTTGGAAGGTATTGATTGAGGGTAATGTGATTGACTTAAACGCTCTCAATTGAAATAAAAGCCAACGGTTGTAATTATTTATAGAAACCTCATATTTTATCGGACTATGCGAAATTCGCTGTAAAGTAGTATACCAGACTACATGTGTTCTTTATGCTTGGTAATATCATATCTTTTGCGAGAACCAGCATTGCAGAGATTGTAGTTTGTAACAAGTTAGGACCACAGCTTGCCACTTGGTTTATTTGAATAAATCAACGGATGGTTCATACGCCGTGATCCGACAAAAGATAAAGGTGAAGTGGCTAAGGATGCGTCTCTAGGCAACCTTACCGTCAAGTTGGATAAGCAGAATTTTCAAGTATAACTATATTCCTATGATGGAAACTTCAGTCTACGCCACAAATCCTTAGAAAATCGAATGAGATTCATCACAGCAATATCAAGTTAGCAATATACATTCCAATATACGCAAGTCCGTCTAGAAGTTCTTAGATCAAAGCACTCGCAATCAGATTGATAACGTTTCAGTCCGGGTAACACTTCGGTGCGACCTCGAAAGGTGTGAAACTTAACTCAGGGAAAAGTCGATGTTAAAAATGTGCAATCAAAACAGGAAGTCTAGCTCCTATTGCTGCTTTTCCCATATCCCTCTTAACGCTTACACTTAGCAGTGGAAACATTGGTAAAGAAACCAATGATACGATCAAGGGTTTTACGGTTCTACTGCAGAGAATAACACTAAATGCTAACCCAACCTAGTGTCAACAAACGAAGAGTGCCTGCATTTTAAAAAATGACTTACAGCTAAATACGCTTTGTAGACAATGACTTCCTCTGTCTTGCATCCAGAATTATTGTAAATTGGAAGTTTACCGAAGAAATATTTCACTTTCAAAGCAAGCATTGCAGAAGGTCATGTCACTTATGACTAAGATATTAAGCTAGTTAGCAAAAGCAGAATGCCCCACAAAGACACCAGAAGGTGTGTATAGTCTTTTAAACTATGGGATATCATATGAATGCCGCTGACCCTTTAAAGACATCATGGGATTGGCGAAAATCTGGACCCTCATGCTGTCTAGAGTTGTGTTTATAACAAGTCCAACTGTTATTGGAGTCCGAAACCAAGGATTAATGAAGGTTCAGGCCCTGAGAAGTCCTCCTTGGCAAGTAAGTTCTTCGGCTATCCCATACGTCCAAAAAATGATCGGTGGGTTCAACCTTAATTAGAACTTGAAAGTGATGAGTGGTGTAGCTTTCGCTATAAGCGCAGAAGTTTGTCCGATAACAACCTGTCCTTCACAATATAGTCTGTTGTCGTCAGGATTGTTTGCTTGTCTGCTTGGAAGACAGATGAATGAGGTTTAACGTTGTTCTCCTTCACAAAAATATCAGCGCCACATTCAAGGAAGGTCTTCACGTACTCGACATAAATCATAGTCTGGTGAAAGAAGCTGCATGGAAGCTAATTCCACCAGGTAGCAGTATAGATACAGGGAATCCGGTTCGGTGACAAGCTCCATTTTTCACCGAAAGCTCGCCTATACTGACAAAAAGCCGTCACTAGCTTGATGAATTCGATGTGTCATGTTTAGTTATACGCAATTTAATATCCAGAAAGACATCCAGGTACTTGGTTTTATTGGAGAAATGAATAGAGTTACCTCATACCACTCAGCCAACAGGAGTTATTTTCGACACAAGAAGCTTATAAAAACAGAGTCACCCTTACTTCCCGTCCGCACTTCCTCGCTTAATCTACGTTTCAATTTGCGTGATTTACCAGTATGTCAACTGTACGAATAGTTCACTGAAATCGACTTAAAAATTAATCAACTGGGCTGGCACGGCTTATTTGTACTCGTAATTGAGTTAAGTGGTGAGTGATCTTCTGAAAGGATGTCTTAAAAGATGGCTCCTGGTTTGACTTTTTCGAGAAATATCTCGCAGGGTTATAATGGTCTTCACTTGATTATTTGACAAGCGATAGTTCTTCACTGTCTTCCAAGCCAAAGTATTATCTAAATGGTAGTTACTTTCACCATTTAGACCTCTTCGAAGGGCTTTTATTTATTACATTGTCATTTTCATCCGTATAGAGGTGGTGGTGGTTAATAAAGTGCTCAGTATTCCATCGTACATTGATGAAGCGGCATACCGCCTCGAAAATGCACTCATCTCATTTTATGAAAATAGTTGCGTACCCAAACAAAGCATAACAGAAAAGCTTGTCTAGTTATAGATCTGCACTAAAAGGTATAATCCTGATGTTTAGAATGAAAAATTAGAGTTAAAAGATTTTTTACCAATCACGCGCAGCCATTTCCACAGAGCGCTCTCCAGATAGCGATTCCATTAGTTCCACTCAAATGGAATCGGTCTGTTCTTAAAATCAGGCGGTAACTTTACTATCAACTGCAAAGAAACTCTGGAAGCTCTGCTCGAAGTGCATTTGCGAGGTTCCAAATTGCAACGCTATCCAAACTTAGTCACCTGAGATGATAGTGATTACAATTTCCTCAGTAAGCTTTCGTGGAAAGCACTTTAGAACAGATAAAGAAAAGTGAACAAATGACTTATTGAAATCATTCAAGGCTCCAAGGAGAGAAAGACTTTTCATGGCCCTGGTCGAAAATAGACTACATTCGATATTATCTTCACTGTTAGGTTTATTTAGAGTATGTGTCGATAGATAGTACATTTCGCAAACCTGTTTAGCATCACAGAGTTTTTTTAAAGCGCGAGAAAAGTTGTAAGACGCTTATATTATACAACAAACATTCTTGAGGATAGCTATTGTATAAGGAGGACTTTGATGTAGGACTTTCCATTTGAACGTTTCCAGGTTATGTTTTAACGGGTTTGGCAACTTAAGGCCGAGCGTTGTAATGTTGTCATGCTGTAGAATCACTTTTTCGCGTCCCTGCTGGTATTGTGGCCGTTTTTCGCGCAGTGGTCACTTGAAGTTGATACCGTTCCCCGATATTGACTTCGTTGTGTTTCAACAGTTCATAATAAATAACACCGACCTTGTCCCACAAAATACACAGCATAACCTTCGCAGCGTGAATATTCAGCGAGCCGTAGAAGCATGACCGGGCAGTCCCCATGACTTTCTTCTCTTTGAGTTGCTGTAATGAATCGATTTTTCATCACCCGTCACGATGCGATGAAGAAAGCTCTTTCTTTTTTGCCGCTGGAGCAGTTGTTCACAGGCGAAAAAGCGACGCTCAACGTTCCTTGGCTTAGAATCATAAGGAAGCCACGTCCCTTGTTTTTGAATCATTCCCAAAGCATGCAATCGCTTGGAAATGGCTTTGCGGGTAACTCTTAATACTGAAGCAAGCTCTTCGTCCATTTGGCGCGTATCCTCATCGAGCTATGCCTCCAATTCAACGTCTTCGAAGGATTTTGGCATTCCTTCACGCGAACGGTCGTCAACAACGAAATCACCGTATTTAAGGCGACGGAACAAATCACAGTACGTTGCTTCACTTAGAGCAGCGTCTCCGTAAACTTTTTGGAGCTTTGGATGGGCTTCAGCCGTCACGTTCTTCGAATGAAAGAAGAAAATCAACTCTTCCCGCAAATGACGATTATTTGGCACAAAATTAGACATTTTCACACAACCAAAAGTACGCCAACACAAAATCACTAATCTGTCGAAACGGTTTGTTTACCATATGTCTAACTTGGTTCTTGACGTTTTGGATATATCAAAATCGACCAGCACTTATAATATTTTTTGAGCAAAATAGAAGAGACCTAAAAAGATAGCTTCCTGTACTTTCTTCGATGATGAGTGAGTTCTCTACATCCTTGCTATAATTCAATCACCAATGCCTTATCTATACCCACTTTTGGAAAGCCGGTCTGCGGAAATGAGATACGCCTACTGTGGTGGCTTTTCGCTACTTTTATGGTCTGTGGTCATAGTAGAACTACTGAACGAACTCAGCTGAAGTTGATACAGAACCATGAGATGTGTTAGTGAGCTAGCATATACATATATCATAGTTACTGATGTGGCTGAACGCATGGAAAATGCCTCAAAATATATATTTGACTGGTATCCCAGGTGTGCTTCATCTACATATAAAACATAATGCTAGGTTCGAACTATACCACGTGTGATTAATATCTTTGGAGCCATATACTCTCACAGCAGTCCTAAAATCGCGAGCTGTGTTAGTCAGTACTTTGTAGAGAATTAGCAACACACCCGCAGTCAGTTTACCTCGGTTTTATTTTGAAATTGCTTCCCTCAAATAAGATTGAGCGGTTGCGTAAGTTGCTGCCTTTATGAGCTAACCCCTTTTCGAATATTCGGTGAACAGAATCCTTTTTAATTCCCAAAAGACAAGACCTATGATTTCTCCCGCCTATAGCCTTCTTTGAATTTCTTTTGAGAGTCGGTGTCCTTCTTATGCCACTGCATGGACTCTTGCTTGGTTTAGTCATAGTGATGAAGCCACATTTCATATTCAGTAACGGTTCGCAGAAATGCTCTACAAATCATTACCACATTCGTTCAAAAACTCTCTACAACACTCGTCGTGTCTTCAATATTGTCCTGAAAATTATCATGAGAGTATTTTGGTTAGGATTTCTGGCAATTAGCACAATTATACGTACACCTAATTTGTTTAGGCAATGTTGTAACATAGTCACCCGTGTCAGGATAATTAGGACTATCATCATAAATGCTTCTGTAAATTGTTAGAAAAAGTAAATCTAGAAAGCAGAATCATAAAGATTAAGACGTTTCGGTATCACAGAAACAAACTTGTCCCACGGAAACTCTGTAGCTTTCATTATACGGAGTTATTTGTGATATATGCGTACATCAACATTAAGCACGAGACCGACGTAAAAGGTATCATCATCGATATACTATACTCACTAATAGTCTAGCCGTCAAGGCGGTTAAGGCGTGAACTTATCTGAACAAGGCTTCTCCATGGCCCTCCAAATTTTTTTAAACGGAACAAGGCAAGACCCGACAGCACCGAAGCGACTGATGATTTTGCAAGGAAAGGATCTGAACCCTTCCGCGTTGGAGTAGCAATATCTAACATATTGAAGTATTTTACAATGAATCGTATCTCAGAGAACCATTGAATAGCCACATACTTAGATGGCGCTGCAGTTCGGTGTGAACTAGGGTCTTTGACAACCTGGCTGCAGTTATGCACACGATGTTGACTAAGATTACGACCACATCTTTGCGTTGGGGTAGAAAACTTTCCGGACTGGGACGCTGGTGTCCATGCATTCAAAATAGCTTAGCCACCTAATCCGAGTTATCCGAATTCTTCTAACGAGGTCGACATCGCTGAATAGCCTCTATAGTTCGCTGTTGAGACATTTCCTGCATTTTCCATCGATAGAAATGGGGTCGAAAATCACCCGAAGTACTTTTCTCTCGAAACGCTGGAGAGAGTTTTGATCCGTTTCCTAAATTCCTGTGCTATAAAGCAGGACTGAGATTATCTGGATCCTGTATAAAGTCCATATGGCTGCACGAGACAGGGATTTACTAATCAATTGCCTTCTAACACAAAAGAAGCAGCCATTCGGAAAAATGATTCTTCGCCTGATTTTCGTGCTGGTCTCGTTGTCGGAGTTGATAGCGGTTCCAAGGTAGATAAAGTCCCTTACTACATATCTCAAAATTGTAGCTGTCCATCATGATGTTTTGCCTAAGGCGTCGATGTGTCGTGTCCCACTTTGTTGGCATCGAATTCTTTGATTTTCCTTCCGCCTCTGCATTAACAGTCGCAATGAAAATGAAAAAAGTACGGAACGCAAACTGTGCGGCTAATTGACACTTGAAATGGCGTATTGGCTTCGAGGGTACTCTGACGTTCAAGGCATAACCAAGGGCTCACCTAATGGCCTTCCCAGATTCATAAAGAAATATGAGAAAATATCGTACTCTAATCGGCCCTCAGCACAAAAAGGATCTTTAAGGCCACAGTGGCTATTGTTGTAAAGATAAAAGGCAAATTTAAAAGGTCCAAATTTAAGGACTTTAGAGAAAAGTGGAGTGGCTTAGGTGGATGGCCGGGCTTTTTAGTTACAGGAAAAGTAATCCTTCCGTTTGATGATTTGATAGAACTCACTTTGCATAGGAGTGAGGAGTTTCGTTGACCACGGAAGCAGCTTGGTTGGAAGAGTAGACGGCTGTGGGACACACGTGGCTGCTCTGTTTTAGGTAATCGGAATGGGTAGGTCTTTGGCAATACCCCACTATACTCCTTAAAATGACGTCCAACCTGAAGGTCAAGAAAGAGATGCGGATCTCTCTGACCTCATGACGTTCTCTCATAACTTTGTGCAGTTTAGCTTAGACGTCAAAATCGAAAATCACAGGCGGACCTCCCAGAGCCGCAGACCAGCGAGATGAGTCTCGTGTTGGCAATAATTCCGCAAGTCTCCTGGGAAGAATCAGATTGCCATCTTATCAAAAGGAGAATTTTTAGTATCGGCAAGAACTAGCACCGAAAATCACATGGAACCTAATGAAACGATATGACGCTTGCCGACAACTTTCTCGACGACTCTAAGAATACGAACATGGCGGAAAATAACCCGTAGGGTGGTTCGGATTACCTGGCGAAAATATGGATAATATCATACGTAAACAAAGCCAAATGACATGCAAACTAGGAGATGCATACCCAGCGAACGCCAAGGAGAGCGAAGACAAACTAATGCCGATATTCAACGAAAGATTGAGCACCGAAATGGCCAAGTTTCAGAAGAGCATTGCCATCATAAATGAAAAGATCAGTCTTGAGCTCTCAGTTGCCTCGTTGGTAAACGAGAACACAACGATTACAACCAGAACGTTAAATGAAGGAGAAAGACAAGATACTCCCTTACTGCCTCTAATAGACCATCTTACATACACTAACCGAGGACGACGGGATGCTCGATTGCCAAAGATGGTCAGAGTCCAGGATAATTCAAGGGACTGCTATAGGGATGATATCCAAAGAATCGGCATTTCTATACACCAGTTGGTCATAAAATTTGACGGCACGTCAAAAACAATCCCGGTAGAGGGTTTCGTCTTTGTCATTCAAACCTTTAAGAGGAAGAAAGGAATAGCCCCCGACCAGTTGCTAGCCCGGTTCCATCACCTACTGTCAGGGCCTGACGAAAGATAGAGCTGGGAAAAGCTCAGTCGCGATGATCAAAGAATTTGTAGACGGATAAGAGGACTACGAAATTCTAAGGTGCATAACGGATAGAAACACGAAACATTTGACGACTTTTACGCAGACATACGATCGATGACTATACATATGAGAAATCTACATAACACATAACATAAAGGACGCAGCCGCTACTCTTGATTTCAGTTTTGCAATATCGAGTGTACAAGACTTCTGCGATGAATGTAGAAAAGCGTAAAAGTATTTATCCACCAGAGATCAACTGTATAAATGCCACGTGACAGAAATCGGCGAATTATATACAAACAGCAGAGCGTCTTTGCTTGAGCCTTAGCAAGACTTCTCAGACAATCAGATAGCGGCTCTACAAAATCATGGGACTAGTAGACCTAACTATTACTTTAAACTTGACCGATCAGTTAAGAATGTCTACAAAAGTGGGGATAAATTTGACGAATTTAACGCGGATTCCATATCCTTCCTTGCTTCAGTTGTGGACAGGAAAACATTAGGGTCATCCGCCGATGCCGACCACAACTCCGGTGGGCATCGGGAAACCCCAACAGTAAATATTCTTCAGTGTGTCCCAAATGCTTTGCGATGCAGACCTATCCTGTAGTTCTGTGGCTGACTAAAATCTTTGCAGACTCTAGACATATTAGGCTTCCAGTCAAGGATAGCCAACTGGATTTTGAGACCCATTCCCAGACGAAATGTTATGCATAATATCCTAGTCTGGTAGGACACGCTAGAGGGAAAGTTTCTTGTAGGATATCTAGAAAGAGCGTCAAGACAGACGGGCCTTGTATTTAACAGTATAACAGGTGTGCTCTGAATAAGTCTCACAGTAGGGCAGTAAACCTTCTGCATTGGATTTTCTTATTGACATAATTAGGAGACAAAACAAAACAAATTGTTTGCGATGAAGCAAAGTGGGTTCTAGTGCCATTAATGAGAAGTCGACGCCTTCCCTTCAAAAAATCCATTTACAGGTGGATATAAATTTTTGTAGACTATTATTGATAGAATCAGCTTGCAAATTACTACTTAACCCTCCGACACGTGTGGTAAAAGAGTGCCATTTCCAGCAGCGCAAACCAAAGTTAATGTCCTCATCAAATCACTCTCAGCTTACCCTTCGAAACAGACTTGATAAGCTTAACTATTATCATCGTTTGTACCCCCACACAATAATTTTTGTTGGTGGTAATGAATGTCATCAGATGTGTAAAAAGGTTTCGGCGCAACTAATTGAAATGTCACCTCGCATGTTCACTCAATTGTATCACCTCCCCCACAAAAGACACCGCGCTTAGCTTCGCTCAGATAGTGAGAGTCATCACTATCTCGATCGCTAGCATGAAATGTAAAGCATTAAGCAATACAACGCCGCCGATTTCTATCTGCGACAATAATACCTGTTCCGGAATCGACAAAACGACACCAAAGACACCATCGACACGTCACGACATATGAGTACCGCGATACCGATACGGCCCGGGCTGACACAACCGGAATAATAAGAAAAAGCACTTAAGACAGAGAGATTCGTATTTTCGTCAATTTATTAGTCGTAGGGGTTGGTTCTGAGAAATGCTCGTCTTGTCAAACAAATCCAAAATCGTCAGAGCTCCCCCACTGCCCCTTTGTCATACTCATGGCCTGTCAGCAAGTAAGGCGGCATACAAGGGGTTCTAAAGCACCCACTTATGTTGTGTACGTACATTGGTTATGTTTTGTGTTGTTTGTCATGTCTCAGGCTTTAAACGCTTGCACACTACTCGTATACATATACGAGTACATATATTGTCATTTCATTTTGTTTACCTCCTCCTTCTCTGTTTGTCATATGACACTGTGACTATCGAGTTGATACTCCTATCAATAATTAGGTCTCGTTAATTGTTTTAATTTGATAATTCGGAGCATGATAGTGGCGGAGATGATTTTTTTGTTTTTATTTTTCCCCGGTTCGCAATTTTAAAAACTTTGATAATCACGAATTTCGAACATAGAAAGGCTTTTAGAGATACTGGCAAGCATTCAGAATAGAAATGACGACGTAAGCTGGTATTGCATTTGCAGAGATTAGGGAAGAGTTTTTTGTAAGAGCAAATTTTTAGAACTAATCAATTGAGACAACAAAGCACTAAAAAGGCTTCTCGGATACGGAGTACTAGAACCTTAGAAATGTATCTTTGTTACCGAAAATCCGAGATAGATGTCATGCGATTACAAAGATGCAACTTTGATCTAATTTTTGGTACAAAGTTTTATAATTCGGTGGGGACTAGCTTTAGACATGCTATTGTATAAGCAGCCAGGATAGTACTGAATGGGACACTTATACCAAAGTGATTCAAGATTAAGTGCTAACTACTATCAATTATATGAATGCTTCTGACACTACTGAACTGATGAAAATCAGTCGAAGAACAATGGCGGAATTGTAAGTATTGTAACTGCCAAGTAGAATTTATCGCCTATGAATAACGAGTGCGCTTTTTGTAACTACTTTAAGATACTCTCAACGCTTGATCACAAAATATTCATGCACCAACATAATGCTCAAGACTGACATTAAAGATATCACAATCAAAATACTCACCCATAGTCTAAACGGCAAATTAAGATGGGAACTTAAATCTGCAGCAGACTGTCTTTCTTTCTTAGTGCTTTATCATCAGCCGTAGGGTACATATGAGTCCTTTTGCATACGTTAAACATCTAGCGGAGTCGCAAACCTGATGGAATGTGCAATCGAATACAGTGGCGGCTTCCAATAGTAAAAACAACGCTTTAACGTAAAAATTGCGACACCTGAGAACGTTTCACATTGCATAGTTTGTCTTCATCAGCTTTCATCTATTTCACCAAAGAGGTCTTCTAAGAGCAAAAAACACACGACTAATGCTACAAGCAACCAAATAAAATCGTTTTTTTTGTGAATGATTTACATAATATCAGGCTGAGGAACATATCGTTTTCTGTGTTCCAATGTAGTGTTCTGCCTTCGTAAGTTGCAAAGGGCAACCTTACTATCCTTTGAGCCCCTTTTTTGTCTACAGAGTCTTCCAGTAATAACATAGCCTTCGACCCAACTTACTTACCTACTTAGGCTGCACTTCGTTTCGGGGTGAATTTGGACCTTAGCTAACGATTCTCTCCAGTTAGCCAGGTCTTGTCTTGCCACTTGCGTACCCTAAGTCGGTTGAGGTCCATTACTACTGTGTGCGCCACCTAAGATGTGGCCTTCCTCTGGGTTAAATTCGACGACTCTGCTAGCCGGAGCGTTAGTATTTATTCACCCTACATATCTTAGTCATCTCAGACGACTGTACAGCAGCACAGCTCGTATAGATCGTTGTTGAATCTTCCCCTCCAAAGCCCGACAACGCAAATGGGACCGAATGATTTTTCTCTTGAAACTATTCAGGATATCTTCACCTGCTTTCAATAGGGTTCATACTTCAGCACCTTAAAGTAGGATTGGGATGATCAAGATCTTATATGAGTCTCCTTAGTTTTTCGGAATTGGGCCTTACTCCTCGTCTTATCTCTTCTGATGTGTTGTTGGCAAGGTAAAAAATGTCCATTACTACCTCGAAATTATAACTCTCTACGTTCTGTCCAACTCGTTGATGTTGTCCCATCTTGTTGGCAGCATATATTTGGTTTTTCCCTCATTTACCGCTAAACCCATTTTGGCAGCTTCCGTTTCAATACTTGCGAATGCACCGATGATAGCCTGCTATTTATTTATTTATTTTATTTTTTAAAGGATCGATAAAAATAAATTTGTAAAATCCGGGATTTTACGACTGTGCGAACACCGCTTCGCTTGTGAGTTCCCCACAATTGTTTGAAGTATGATGTTATAGAAGTCACATGATAGCGCGTCACCTTGTGTAAAACCTTTTTGTCATTAAAGGTTTCGGTTGAGTTGTTACCTGGAACTAATGCACACCGTCATCAAGGAAAAATTCGAGGCAACTTTGAGGTGGCAACAGAAATCGAGAAAAAAAATTCAAAAGTTATTTAAACTTACTCGTATTTAACTCGTAAAAGAAAATAGGTAGCATCTGGCCCTTAATCCGGAAAGTAGGCTCTTCGTAATTTAAACTGTAAGCTTATTACTGATCCACAGGGAATCCTAGGCATATTTGAACAGTATTTCCACGAGTTACTTAGCAGATATGAGGTAGATATGGTTAGAAAGTAAGAAGAAAACACAGATTCGGTTGGCTATGGAATATCCAAGAAAAAAGATGACGGAGCAATTAACGGGATAAAAAACGACAACATCATCGGCTCTGAAGAGTTGTCGGAAAATGCGAGATCACTGCTTGTCTTCCAGTCCTCCAAATCATCTATAAACAAAATCTTCCCACTTAGATACAATTTCCGGAAAGATTAATTAATTTCAAGGTGACACAATGACATACGAGTATGCTATCATCAACCTTAAGGCCGAGTATGGTACTTGATGATGAATGTATCACCGTCGGGAACTCTTCAAGATTCTAAAGAAGGTCTACAGGGATGACCAAGAATATATGATTGCAAAGTGGCAGTTCGTTCTGAGCATATGTACGAGTATAAACCACCTGAGTATTGTTTAAGCTGGACGACCGGCAGAATACCACTGCTATGAAGTGACACCGACCATGTGCTTTATTCGCCTATGGGTGTATATCACCATGTGACTTCATCCTGTTCGCCAAGTTCAATTTACCACTCTGAAGAAAAACGTTCTGAGACCGTACTTGATATATTTTTTAATGGAAACTAATTGCAATTTGTTTTTAAAATCGCGGTGTTTGATGCGATGATATTTCTTCCTCCCTGGCGTAAATGATAAGGGAATCAACTTTAAATGTTTTAAATCTGGCTATGTCAAAAAGTTGGTGTCACAAGTTCAACTAGCCGTGTTTAAAATGCGTTCTCAGGTTTCTACTGGCGTACAAAGCCTTTAAAGCTTAAAATTTGATATTGCTGCTAGCAAATATTTAGCGAATCATCATATGTTCAAATTGAATATTCTCAAAGTCTCGTTACCGAGTTATTTGACTCCCATACTTTTAAAAACTATGGCTAGTACAATATATGTATATCTACATAAAAAAGTAATCCTTGCTTCACATGCAAAGTTATGGCGCCAAGGAGTATAAAGGAAATGGAAATTCATCTGATTTCCAGAATTGGTTATAAAATATAACCAAGGCTCCCATGGCATACCATATTCAAAACTCAGGTCTGAAAGGGCCTACAGGATCAACTTTCACGGTTCCTGAAATAGAGTTCGTGGTGGAAGAACTCAGCAGAACTTATGGCACCAGGGACAGCTTTTTATGAGCTCCTCGACAAGACATATATGTTCAATGTCCTAACAACTGCTTGCAATGGTTTCAACGCAAAACTAGGAAAGGACAACACCAATACTGACACATTTAGATTCAGGCTCTTATCTACTTTGCTTCGGAGTAACATGGCGTCGCAACAAGCACACGCACTCATTGACATTCACAACGGGACCTGGCCAATATACCAACTATCAGATTGATTATAGTGCAATCGATGCACAACATGCTCCGATGAACCAGCATTGACTTGGACCACTACCTTGTTCTGTCAAGGTACGAATGTGGATATTTCTAACGCTGCTAGGTAGATGAAATACTACAATATGGATGTTTGATGTCGGAAAGGTACAATATCAAAAAACTGCCAATCCTTTCCCAGTCAAGTGTCCCTTAACCTCGTTCAACACCCTGCGCCGCATGTTCGAACCCCAGTAACAAAGTCGCCTACTGTCGCCAGTGTTAGGTTTCACCTGATCTCGTTGCTAGGTTTCACCTGACGTCATTGCTAGGTTTCACCTGACCTCCTTTGCGAAACCAGTGGTTTGACGACGAATGCCGGTGTATGGACGGAAAAAGAAAGCATATAAAGCAGTGCTGCAAAAGATCACTAGAGCAGCCCGTGAGGTTTACGAGAAACAAAGGAAAGACGTGACCAGGTTTTTCAGGGGGGAAAAAAAGGAAAGCACGACAATCTTGGGATTGAAGAAATTGAGATTTGTTTTAGCTGGAAAAACATTCGGAAATTTTTGCAGAAGTAATAAAAGAAATTTCAGCTCAGAAAATTATGAACGGAAGGCTGCATGGGTGAACGAGGAAACCAGGTGCTAGTAGGTCATTTAACATGAGGTGTCATTTTAATCAACATTTAACTATAATTGCGATGACTTTTGGCCAGTAAAATCCAGGAGATCTTAGTGCAACTTCATGAAGCTTGATAAATAGTTTGAATGCGGATGCTCACAACAGATCACAAGTATTTAAAAAAAAAAACTTTTCTTTGATAAAAGAAGCCATTTTGCATTATTGAGCAAGTTTTTAAATTTAGTAAATCAAAAATCTCATGAGAACTCGCCATACTCATAGAAGCCAGTCATGACTCTATGTGCCTATACTCGGGTGTACTATAGACTATAGACGCGAGATGGACCGTCGGTATACCGAGTTATTTATTTTGTCCAGACCTTACAAATAAAACACAACTTGTTTGTTACCAAGTGAGTAATGCTTAGGTAGTTACTTTGACGATGGTAACAAAGCTGATGATGTATTGTGCACTCACTCATTGCGCTTATGGCTCATTAGGCCGAGTTAGTGCCCCACCATGCGCTTTACCCAACCTCTGTTTGCTCCCTACTCCGAGTCTGTTGCCTTTTTGTTCCACTTCCATGTCCCATTCTGAATGAGCTCCCTCACTACCCTCGTTACCCCTTCCGTTCTAGCATTCACAACGTTATGAGTGTTAGGGAGAGTTTGAATTCGAATAACTTCATTGGCTACTACTGGTGGATATAGCGATACAATATCGTGAAGCAACGAACACTGCATCCTTATTGGATAGTATTAGTGTCATTTACAAGTATTATTGTAAAAGGGTTTACGGATTCCTTTCATCGGACTTCGGAATTTCTTTATGTCGTTTTTTCGTTTCAATAAGAAGTTTCACTTCAATATGGATCGAGATACACTTCGTAAAGTTCGTACTGTTTTTGGTCATCATCAAGCGCCTTCATTATCAAGCTATGTATAATAATTTTAATCGGTAAATTTGAACATCTCGGGCAGGTTAATCATGTGAAGGCTCCAACTCGTGATCGTCCCGTAAGGTCAGCTGAAAATATCGCCGCCTTAGCGGAGAATGTGACTGAAAACCCATGCGTTGCCCATCCGCAACCACTTTGCACCGAATTTTGCATAAAGATTTTGGCCTACTTGTTTGCAAGGTCCAGTTGATGCGAAAGTTCAGCCGACCACGCACAACGTCGTATTTTCGCTGATTGGGTGCTAGAAATGAATAAACAAGACCATAATTTTTTACACAAAATTATTCTGAGTGATTAGGTTCATTTCCATTTGTCTTGGTACGTTAACAAACAAAACTGTTGCATCTGCAGCTCCGAGAACTCAAGGGAAATAGTGGAACAACCTCTCCATCCTCAACGATTTATCGGTGCCATTGGGTTCAATTTCTTCGAAAATGTTACTGGTGCTACCATTTCAATGAATACATTGCGTTACCGAACGATGTTGACGGACAGAACGGGGCCACATGCCACATAGCTGGTGAAATAATGGCTCAATTGGGCGACAAATTTCCTGGATGTGTGATTTCTCGAAATGGCCACCGAGATCGTGCGATTTAACTCCATTAGGCTTTTTCTTTTGGGGCTGTGTTAAAGATAAAATCTACGCTGGTGCTCCACTAACGATTCATGTATTAAAAGAAAATATCAGAGCTATTTTTCGCGAAATACACCTTCATTTATGTGAAAACGTGATGAAAAATTTCATGAAAAGTATGGCCATTTGTAAACAGAACAGAATCGGACATTTGACAGATATTGTATTGAATTACTAACCTCAGAGTTTGTACGTTAGATTAAAATGAAAATATCACCACTTTTCATAAAAGTGGAGTTTTGCAGTTGCAGTTTTCTATTGAATTAAAATGTTGGGTCCACTATGGATAATCACTTCCGCAAATTGGTAAAAGGCAATGGCGAACTAAATCACTCAATATCGTCAATAGGATCCTCATGCCAAAAAAGGCCAGCATCCATTAGATTTGTAAGTGACAGTAAGTAAGTAAGTGACACTCGAATTCCAAATAGATATCATCCTCATATTTGTCGACTTGAAGGCCGACTATGATATCGTATATACGGAAATATTTTACGCCACGAAACCAAGTACGGTTTCGACATCCATGCTAAACTTTTCCGGCTCTGTAGGACGACCATGAAGTGGTCTATTTCTGAGACATTTGCAAGTATAGAAGCGGAGAATATATTTTTGACGGTAAACGAGAGTAAAACGATGGAAGTGCTCACCCGGTCAAAACCTTGAAACCATGAAATCTAGTGCCACGCGCAATTGGAGAGCTTCAACAACCACCTTAGGGTGCGAAATTGCAAATTGGCTTGTTGAATATAGCTTAATTAAATAATTGAGCACTTAAGTCACAACCTTACTAGTAAAACGTTCTGGGGAACTTGTGTCAATTAGACGCGGGTACGATAAAACAAATTGCTAAGCATGATAAACACTGGCCTTAGGCGGCATCATAACTGCACTTCGACACTAATTTATGGAATTAATGGTATTTGCACCCCGGTTGATAAAAACGTGTTAACCTTATTTATTGAGCCTTGCTTAATGTCGTCGGTGTTTGTGCTTTTGTGTCTTTTTTTTTTTTTGTAATAACTCGTGAATTTAGGGTGGACTTAGTAAAAATACTCAGGCTAAAAAGTAATCATTTTCTGCGTACGTTCACGTCTGTAAATACAGACCACCTGTTTTGCCACTTAGTGAAACACAGGTAGATCTCCGCCAATAGCTCTCAAATCACACTGATCTGAAGCTACCTGGCTAAGAACAAGTGCCATTATTCTTTCCTCACCACTGTCTCGCCATTAACGTGCGTAGTGATGTAGCTTATCAAACTCCACCACAAAGTAGTCTCTGTTCCAATCCAGAATTCAACTTCCAGTGGTTAAAAATCTGTGTAAACAATTTATCCACTACTTTATTTACAGTAGCGCCAAACTGGACTGCAATTCGACCTTTAACGAGTTTGATGCGCTGTCTGACTTCATTCAAAGAATTGTATCCCTGTATCCTTATACTAAAATCGTTATTACGGGCGATTTCAATATACACAATTCTGGGGTGCTTCAACATTCTGGACATTCAACACCCGACAGACAGTGTTTTGAGATCTTTGCTGCGGAAAATAATTTAACCCAGCTTGTAAATGAGACCATACGAATAGCAGACGTTGATAGTCATACTGCCAACACCTTGGACTTCTTCTTTTCACCCTGATTAGTACTCCGCTGATATGCTCTCCCCTCTAGGCTCGTAGGACCATTGTCTCACACAGTTAGAGAAAAGATTCCTAAAAGAACCTTATGGCAATACGAGAAAGCCAATTGAAGCGTTCTTAAAAGCTTCTTTAGAATGTTTAACTTGTCGTTATGTTACCTCGATATAACGTGGATGGTGCTGCTGATATGACCACAGACGCTATTCTCTTTGGAATGAGATGCTTTATCCCTCATCGGACGAGATGAAGAGTATCAAACCAAAAGAATAGGCTTGGTACGACTCGAGCTGTAAAGAGGCTGTCAGAATTATAGAAATGTTTTTTCGGTCCTACAAGACTTCGACAGAGAAAAGCCGAAAAGACTGCAACGCCTTTCTTAAGCGTGTGAAATTCCTATACGACCAAAAACTGAGGCAAGAAAAACTACAATGTTACAAAGGTAGCAAAAGCGTTTGGTTTTTTGTCAAAAATATCATAAATTCTGCCTCATCCTCCTCATTTATAATATCATTCCAGGAGTCAGCTCTTTAGACAAGGCCAATCTGCTTGCAGCACACTTTGTGGCGAGCTTTATACTTCCAGATTGTGCTTTGTCTCCGCCTGCACTTGAGTGCGTCGAATATTCAATAGGACAAATCCACTTTCGCACTCGTGTAGGAGCAACAGTTCTTAAAGATTTTAGCATTCACAAATCCGGTGGTCCAGATAATATGTCTTCCTTCCTTCTGAAGAGCGGTTCTTCAACGCTGGCAAAACCATTGCCTAAGCTTTTTCATCAGTCCAACTTTTAAGGACTCTTTCCGGGAAGATGGAAAACAGCATTTGTTCAGCCCGTCCCTAAAAAAGGCGAATCTTCCTCTCTCATCTCCTACAGACCTATTGCACTTACGTTCCTTCTTTCCAAGGCCATGGAAACGCAGATAAACCGTCAGCTCATGAAATATCTTGAAACACGAAAACTTCTCAATGGCCGGCAGTGCGCCTTTCGTAGCAACAGATCCACTGGTGCGTACATCAATTTGGCGAAAGCAAGATGGTTGCATTAGATATTTCTAAAGTATTTGACAAAGTTTGGCATCAGGTTCTTTTGTGGAAAATGTGTGCATTTGACGACTCTCTTCTTCAATGGATTAGAAACTACCTTTCGGAACGTTCAATTCAAGTTGTCTTGGATGGTTCATTACTTTTACTTTTAAATTCATTTTTACTGTTTCCTTCATTATTAACTTACGTTCTAGATAAAAATGATTAAATCTAATTTGACAACAACAGTTACTTATTCTAGCTTACTGGCTCTTACCGAACGCTTTAAACTTAACAATTTCATTCAACTTTTGCCTTTCGGCCTACAAAACTATCTTACTATTAATCTTATCTATCTATTATAAAATATATGGTATAAAATTTCTAAGAAAATTTTTTTAGAAAAAACTTAGATGTCATATCTTTTTAAGTTTTTTTCTAAAACTTAAAACTAAGTCCTTATTCTACTTAATGTACCTAAACTACGTAGCCTAATTTAATTGTAATCGGGGTGGTAAGCTCTCTTAATTTCTCGCAACGGGTAGTCACCATCCCAATTGCGATTTCGGGAGCCTGTCGTCAACAACAACATACACCACCGGTCACTTCTCAGAGGCGCGGCCTCGTGCTAACCAACGCGGCTTTTCCACGAGATCCCCCTAACTATCCTTAATCTAACTTACAACAAAGAAAAGTGTGTTACCTTAGTAACGTACCGATCTAGGAGAGCGACCTAACCCTCTTCCTTCTTAAAGCCACCAGAATTCGGTGGATTGTTTCTCGGAATCGATTCGATCCCTGTCCGCAATCGCGGTACTAAAACGCACCGCGGTGACTGTGGTATATTACCGGAATACCATCCCTGTTTTGTTCTAACCCTTTAGCCTCAATATGGAGAAAAGCCTCTGGCGGGATAAAGTCTGATAGAAGTGAACTCTAGTGGTACATTTCATTGGGGTAATAAGCCCCTAATATCAGACTATTATCGTTGGTCATTACCCTTGCAAAGTGTCTTCGAATCACCTTAATCAGGAAATTGTCAATCCTATTCGGATTAGCCCCATCGTAAAGGACTTTGTTGGGATAATATTTTTTTGTACTCTGATTCTGGTGTTCTGTACAAGCCGAGACAGGTCCTAATGCACTGCCTTTTAAACACCCGAATCCTTTCCATCTGATACGGCGCTACATTGAAGTACACGGGACAACCATACGCGATGACTAGCCTGATTAGGGCCACATAGCACATGACCTTCACCCCGGAGACAAGTTGACTGCTGTGAAACAGCCTTCTTGTCAGGGCAAAAGCCTTCTTGGCCCCAGCAAGGCAAGCATCTATAGGTTTGTCAAAATACAAATGCTTATCGAGCCAGATACCAAGGTATCTCACTACGCTTCTCACCGCTAATGGCAGTTCGTGCTGTCCAATAATGGCCAAATTTCGCCAGCTATATCTGGTATCCCTAGAAGCCCATCTCAATGGAGTTCTAAACAAGATTGTTTCCGACTTTTGAAAATTGATTTTCAATTTCCAATCGTCGCAATACGCCTTAATATGATCGAAATCACGCTGCAGAATAGTATTGATGACTTCGATTTTTGGACCTGTTCTGTACGCCACTAAATCGTCTGCGTACGCTATGGCATGATTGAGGGAACCTACTAGATCACTTGTGTAAATGTTAAACAGTATCGGAGAAATCACAACCCCCTGTTGTTAGACGTTTTTAATGTCAAAGATCTTGCTCGAAATGACGTTCTTACATTTAACAATGAACTTCTTTCCCATAAGCATGTTGTAAATCATACATATATAGCAGAGGTTTCGGCATGCCCGTCCTGGTCAACTTATACAACAACCTCTCTAACCATACCGCGTCGAAGGCCTACTCAAAGTCAACGAGGCAGGCACCCGTACACTGGTTCTTGCATTTATTCCATTGTATGTCGGAGACCAGCTTTGACGCAGCATGAATAGTGTCATGCCTCGCCCTAAAACCAAACTGATTTTCCGGAATTATATTATTTTCCTTAACCTTGTCTTGGATGGTTTCAAGTCTGATATTAACAAAATAAATGCTGGTGTGCCCCAGGGCTCCGTTCTGTCTCCGACACATTTTTTAATAATCATTAATGATTTTTTGTCTGCTACTTCCAATCCAATATATTCCTTTGCTGATGACAGTACTCTCTGCTTTTCATATTAGTTCCTGGACTCATGTCCGTGTTCTTCGTCTGTAGAACGGAGATGGCAGCGTATGTTAAGCACATTAAATTCCGATATTAACAGCATAACTAATTGCGGACCTATCAACATAGTGGAATCTAATTCTTCCAAAACACGATGCTGTCTGCTGTCATTAAAGCGAAATTTAAATATCCAGCCATTATCCATGAATAACACTTACATTGTCAAAACCGAAAAACTTTCCATTCTCGCTATGTGTGTCAATGACAATTTACGTTGGACTGTCCACATATTCGGTGTCATCAAAAATACTGCGAAATATCTAGGTTTCCTTAAACGACGTAAGAAATATTGTATTGATGTATTGAGGCCATATGCCTGTATATGTGGATTTTAATCCCAATGAAAACACTATCGACTTTTCATTGTTATACTTTATATTTATTTAAAGGGAAAAGACAAAAAGCGACCGTTGGTCGCGGTATAAGTCTGTCGTACATTGAGTAGGGTATCCCCGCGTCGGTCTGGCTACCTATCCCACATATATTGTATAATTCGTTAATCCACCCAAAACTGGAGTACGATACCCACATCGGGTGCCCCTAAGACCAGTTGCTAAATAGATTTCAAAATCGTGCGATAAAACTCATAGGTGTTGCCAATACTACACAATCATTCTACACAATCGAACACAGACGAAATATCTCGTATTTCACTTTGTTCTATCGCCCCTTCTAACTTTTAACCGTAACACTCGTCTCGCTATGAATGCTCATCAGTACACCCTCAAGCCCACCTTCGCTACGGACGTACTCTGAAATATCGTGATTCTTTCCTAAACCGTGCAACGCGCTTATGGAATGCACTGCCGAGCTCTTTATTTCCTAGTCAGTGTAACATGCAAACATTTAAAACCAACCCAACGCACATCGGTATCTCTCTTTTTTCCCTACCTAACTTCCTTTCCTCCGCGCTATGTACAAACAACTTAAGGGTACATAAAATCCCTTGTGCGGTCGCCAATTATAAAAAAAAGTCAATCTAATAGTGTGATATTGTCCTAGAATATATTACCGTAAAAGGCAACCTATAATTTGATTGACACATCTTGTGCAGTAAGATATGTTTAATCTTTCAAAGAATGACTTGGGAAAAATCATGAATCATATCTTGAGAAAAATAAAACTGCAAATGACCTTCACATAACGGTAGCTAGATTGCGTCTGAATTAGAAAAGTTCCTTTGGGCACATCCCTGATTAAAGAAAAGGTTCTGATACCGCTCAAACTCGCCCCTGTGCTTCGCAAAACTCACAAGAAGCCACAGTATCTTGGTTTATGGGATGATGCTCGTTATGGTACTGAACAACCTGCCATCCTATGTAATACGATCACTTGTTCGAGAAAACTACACATGTGTCATTAACAAGCCATTGCTTTGTGGATTTCAATATTCCAGGACGTGGCTCGGAGCCTTTTTTAAATATCTTATTCATCCACAACACTACGAATTTATGATCGACAATTCTTTTCCCAGTCATGACGTCTTTTTCATCTAAAGTTCCAGTATCTATTGTAAATTAGAACAATAAAACTAAGAGCCCCAACAAAACTCGTTCGATGCATAACGCAGCCCCTAAAGGAATTCCTTAACAATTCCCAGAATTCCCAGGCAAAACCACTCACAGAGTTTTCTCCAGAAAATCCTTCCTTGGAAAATCTCCATTTAGGAATCTTCATTTATAAGAACTCCTCCCTAGATATAATATCTCAGTGAGCTAGAACATCTCTGCTTATTTTCATTTCTCACTTCAGACATACATGTCAGAGCCACACCCTCAGGACCATGTATTTGCAGTTTAAGCACACATCACCCAAGACCACCCATAAAGCTCACCACCATTACCACCCTTTGAATTCTCATGCTGTTCTATCCGCATAAGAGCACAACTTAATTTGCAGCAATTGCAACATATTTGCAGAAAGGACTTAAAATCTTGACAACTTCTTTCCGGATGACATGCAATTTTCAGGGAAAACCTCAGAGGTTTTCCCAACCCTCACATTAATACTGACAACCTTACCCGTCATCTTCTCAATTTGGAAAGAAAGGAAAAACCCCTGCTTACTGGCTGCTTTCATCTGTTTTCTTTTTCTCTTCTCCTTGCTCTCGCATCCAGAGCAAATCCTTGAAAGAAAGAATGGGCTCTCGCTCTCATACAAAGATAAGTATCACTATCCTTTCAATTATTTCCGAGTTGGTAAGAGCGCATATGCATATGCGGGGTAAGGCGAGTTGTATATTTAGTACACGAAGTGGTTGGGTGGGTGAGTGTGGGATATGTGCTTTGCCTGTGGCATCCAAATACAAATTTGAGTGCTTTTGTGGTTCAGCAGAAGCAAAAGCGGCTACAAGGACGACAACGACAACGACAACGAGAATGAAGAAGACTATGGCTACGACGACGATGTTGATGATGATGATTTCAACCCTTAGAGCAAATCTGGAATATTATTTGCGATAGCAGTTCGATGCTACAATAGTTGGTTTTGATGAGGGGGGTGCAGCCCTTGTCATCCTAAAGCCGAAACCAGCCACTTTCTTTCGTGTTTCTTTTAGTCCTTGAGTCCTTCTTTGCCATGGAATGTGCATGAAAGCCTTCGGCTAAATGTAGTATGACATAAGGAGGAGGGAGTACTGGAGAGAGAACCAGTTCTGTATCGTGTGGTGGTTTGGATTTTCGGTCTTGGGTGCTTCGATTTCTCATTTCTGGAGAGGGGTGAGTGTTCCATAAGAACGGTAATGTTGTGGGAAATTGCATTAATTATTCTATTAGCAGTGTAATACGCTCTTAATTGCATGATAAACTTTATTGCTTTTTGGTCGACCGGCAATGGCAACGGCTATGGTGGAAAGACTGTTGCTACGAGGGTGGGAATTTTTGTTTAGTTCAAATGTGCGTTGACAAATGGACTGCAATGAGTGGAAAAGAAGGATATTGTTAACGTAAAGAGAGATATGGAGAAAGTGCTATTAGCGGTGGTTTAAGGGTTGATGTCCAAGAGAAATAAAAATGTCCCAGTGACCATTTGAGGGTGGAAGTTAAGTGGAAATAAGAGATTATCCGGGTGAGCCTAATTGAAAGAACTGATTAGTCGTTTTTATGGATACTTGATGGCATTGCTATAGACAGGACATTTAAGTTATGAGCAATAAAGCATGCAATTCAACTTTGTAACGCATGTCCCCCAACAGCTTATTTGTTATTCTTAGAAAATCTTTCGGATAAAAGTTCTTGGACACTCTTTTTAAAATATTTGGTGATACTTGCTTTATCATTGTTTAGGATCGTTCGAGGCTCAGTCGAAGCATAGCTAAGGCTCAGTCTGGGCTTAGGCGAGGTTCAGTCCTAATGTGTGGAGTACAAATTCTGTTGCTGCAATTTCTAAAATTACTCGTATCATATCAATTTACTCCCAGCTTATTTGAATTAACACGAACATTGAATAGAGCATGAATGAATCGCAGAACAAATTTTGGGATGGAAAGGATGAGTTGCTAATAATGATGCTAGTACCCCACTTTTTGTCTGGTGCATACGTTTAATAATAAAGACATGGTGTAGTTAAGGTCCCTAACTAGCTTAAAGTTATAATTGTTTCTAACGTCGTTCTGTGGGATTCGTCCACGACATTCTTCCTTTGTTATTGACAGGTACTTGGTTTTGGTCTCATTCACATTTAAACCTATTTTTACCACTTCTTTTTAAATTTGTGCAAACCCATCAGTGATAGCTCTATGCATTCTGCCATGAATATTTATGTCATCGGCGTACACAAGTTTTAAAAATTGTTCCTCTGATGTTGTCTTGCGAGTTTTGCACTATTTCCTGTTGTATGATATTAAAGAAGTCACATGCCAATGCATCACTTTGTCTAAACCTTGTTTTATGAAATATCAAACGTCTCGATGAGATTAATTTCGACCTTTATGGAGCAGCAAGCGATCTCCATCGTCAATCACTTGACATGGCTCCATAAATATGTGAAAATTCCACAATTCGACTATGAATAAAAGACTTTCTCAGGAGGAAGAAGTAGAAACAGAAGAAACACATGTTGGAGGTTACTGATAGAGGGATGCTACTGAGCAACGTTGGACGTTTAGGCAAAAGGTGATAAGAAGTTGTTAATATTAGAATACCCGAGCCAGTATAGATGCCGAGGCATGGTAAGTACTTAGAATACGAAAAATATCACTAATCCTAGACAATGAAATCTAAGACATCCGTTCACTCTACCATAATGGAGTAAGGATAAACCGACAGCGTACCTACCGAGTTATTTAAAGCTGGAGATGGCTTGGTAGAAAGCATAGTTTAGTTCATCTGTAAGCATTGCATGACCGATGCACAAGAAAAGGGGCTCTCTAAACTCAACTTCAACCCTTTTACCATCTTTTGAAACGCTTACAAACGCTTGCACCTGAAGTGCAATAAGTCCACTATTGACCAAGCAGCACAGATGTCTTCTTACCAGAATTTATGGAGGCGAGCAATGTTAAGGTAGTCTCGTCAGGTGATTAGGTATTTTGTCTACTATTCCTAGCTACTTCGCTTGAAACTAAACGATGAGTTACACTTGCCAGACTCTGTTTCTTTGGCTAAAAATTGTACAAATCTCTATAAGAGCCTCATAATTCTAGCTCCATGGTTCAGAAGAATAAATTTTGCGAAGGCGAATGAAATAATCTTTGGCCGTTTCAAACAAAAGATTCTTTGAGTGATTTTTTGTGCTGTCTTCATTGACTGGATCTGGAAAAGGAGATATAACAGCGAACTCTGCAATCTATGCATTGACCTCGATGTGGTCAGAAGAGTTAGGTTTCGTAGGTACTAGTGATTGAATGAAATTAAATTTAGGCAGCTACATACATTGCATGAGATCTTATAGCTACTGAACGTTCAAAACTTGTGTAGATCGATCCAGTAATGTAATGTTCGTGTATTGGTTGTTTATTTCACAGTGGTGGTCTTCGTCGTTTGGTGGCCCAGTCAAGGTAACATGGTCGTGCGGTGACCCAGTCAAGTTAACATGGGCCAGTAATCCGCGTTACTAAACGTACACGTTTACCGCTATTGAAACCGGCGCCACGTATCGAACAAAGGCTTATCAGATGTCAAGCGTATTCAACGGTCGCATTCAGCGATCGTTTTCAACGGTCGTCTTCAACGAGCGTCTTCAAATGCATAAATATATGTCGACAACAAGAGGCTCAAGAAACTTAAGTACAATAGTTATTTGGGACTCACCTCATGGACTTCCAGAAAATCAGGTCGATCATGGGTCTGTAAGCCTTCCATGGACCCCCGCCCAATTATCAAGGCTTCCCCATCAATGACGTTGTCTAATAAAAAGCGGGGGCTGAGCAAAATGCTGGTCTTATCGTAACGGTTTTCAGATGATGCCACCGAAAGTTGCTACGATTTGATCCGCAGGATCACCGATAGCCCCTACCAGGACTTAAATCACGATACCATGGGAGTCAGGAGCCCATCGGTTCCCGGGCCTGACTTGTTAAAGGTAGGCCCTTTTGTGGGAGCGTCATGGTGGCTGTGGTTTAAGCCCAAATCGCGGGTTTACTGTTTGACCCAATATAGAGTTGTAATAAGTATTGGGTGCTGTCACCCTAAGAACAGTTAGAGGTTTTAGGTAGGCCTCGACTCATACCAAGGGTGGAACTTCTGCCTCCAACACAGTTCCGAATTGGTATGAAAGGATTGACGGAGAGTGACCCTTGCTCCCATGGATGTAAGGGCATCCTGTGAAACTGTGTCTCTCCGAGACAGGTGTTCACGTTACAAACCTTAACACAGTTGTAAAACCTTCCATTTTGATGTTGTCTTGTAGGCATATGGAACAGAGAAATGTGGATAGTGTTTGTGCATTCTATATGCTAAATTGCGAACTGCTTTAACAACAAGATAATATTACAAGGATGTCCAGGTACAATACCAATCCTTATTGGTGGATCCGTTCGTCAGATCTAAGGAAAAGAGCAGAACTAATTAGCGGCAGGGAGCTGCTATTCGTTCAAGAACATTGGCACACTGTGAACAAAATTGTTGCTTCCGGAGTAAAAGATATTGTTTTAAGTTGACAAGAAATACAGGTATATGTGTCTTTCTGAAAATACCTGAAGGCTGATCAAATGACGGAAAGTTTCCAGCAGGCAGGAATGAACTTACGTCATTACACCAATTAAAAATGGGAAAAAGAGTGATAAGGTAGGGTGTGATATGAATCACGCTGCTAGATCACTGCAAATGTCGCAAATGCCACAACTCTCAACAGAATCACAGAATTGATAGATGGTCACGTCTTTACACAAAAACACGCAGTGCAAGTCTTTGACGGTTCCTTATTCAACCCGGATGAACACCAACTCAGGAGAGTGTAAATGTTCGGTTCTGAGCTGAGTAATTGTCAGCAACCTAGTTAGAATGAGTGACGATTTGCCTTTATTCGCATTCCGGGTCGCAGTAAAGATGAGATCTCCATCGTAGCAGAAGCATTTACAACCAAACTATGGAATTTGATGATATTTCTGCAGAGTTTCAAAAATCAGCTTCCAAAGCGTCTTCAGAGCACTTGCATCCATTGATAAAGATGATTATTGACCAGTTAACTCTTCGGTAAACGGAGTGTCTCACTCTGTTTTATCGTTATTTCCACCACCAGTGCTCCATAGAAATCGCCAGTAGCATTCCGCCCATTCAAACTTTTAACCGTAACACCCGTCTCACTATGAATGGTCATCAGTATACCCTCAAGCCTACTTTTGGACATACTCTAAAATATCGTGATTCGTTCCTAAGCCGTACGACTCGCTTATTTAATACACTGCCTAGCTCGTTATTTCCTGCTCATTATAACCTTCGAACATTTAAAACAAACGTTCACCGGTACATTTCTTTCTATCCTCTCTGATCTTCCTTCGCCTGCGATGTGTGAAAGCATTTTAAGGGTACTTAAATCCTTTGAGCGCGCGGAAATTATAAAAAAAAAACAGATGTCAATATAATAGTTGACTGAATAAAGCAGCAGCAGGCAGCAAGTGTTCAATTGGAGCCCTCATGTGTTGGTCTCATCAACGCATTGGGTCATCATCGGACCAGTCGGAAGAACGCAAAACCTAAAGTGGCGTGCGGCAAAGGTATCTTTTTCCCAATATTGTTTGTATTGGTGATAAGAAGTGTACTTCGCCACCCTGTATGGACTGTAGAAGGGAGGAACCTGATGAACTCTGAAATCAACACTGGGACACCTTGACTGTGCATGCTATCTGATAGAAACTTAGACCTCACCCTCATGATAACTAATGTGATGAGGTCCTTGGGCTGAAGATTTACTTCATGTTGAAATTATCATATTTCCAGACTCAGTCGAACAAATTAGGTTTGTAGGACAACCTGCAAAAAAAAATTCACATAATTTGGAATCAATCGAACCGACCAACCGAATAAACAAAGCATAATCTGAGTTTGGGATATTCATATTTTGTCCAATTATGGGGTGGAACACCAAACTGCTAAACTTCGAAAGCATCCACATTGCAAACGATTTTTGAGTGTGCGACTACGAAAAATTCAGAAACCATGAGCTGCAGTGTGTGGGTGTGGTGGGAGTCCTAGAGCCCGCAAGTGGATAGAGGAGATACTCGTAAGTAAGCCAGCAGGGAAATGGATGAAATCTAAGACGTCTCAGGTGGTGTCTTGAGAAGATTGTCGTTGGATTTTTGTAGTTAGAGTGAAGCTTTCTCTGAGAGTCAAAGACTTGATGACAGAAATTTTTCTAGTGGTATTTTGTAGTTCTACCATATGAGTCATTGAATAGTTCCCGAAGCCCGAAGTTATACTTCAGTTGCGACGCTTATGCAGCTCAAAAGCTACAAATATATGGGACTCTGTTCTGAACGGAGTTTGTTTGTTGCAGTAGAAGGGCAGCTACCCCAAACTCAACGGATAACCGCCTGGTATTTCCTTCTGCTTGTTCAATAAAAAAACGTCCGACATTTAGACCTTTCTAGACTGAGAGGTTTATTGCTTGAGGCTAAGCTAAACCTCGAACAGTAGAACTGTGTAAGCTAATAAGTATAGACTTACGAGTATGTTAGCCATACGTTCGAGCATCGCATATGAGATATGCAGTAACGTCATCTATAATTTTCGAAGACGAGCTTCTCTGTCCTAATATTGAGAGTGTAAACTTTTGCCATTTACAACCTCACTTCTTCATTTTTGAAACGACAAGGCTACCACAATGAGAAATAAATAGATTACTACTCCAACTTCAAAAGATTGTCAACCAACCGAAACAAACATTTGAAAAGAAGATAAGAAAAACAACAAGCCTAACCAATTGAGAAGTCCATTAAAAGCCTATCGAAACCCCGTTTGCCAATTTTCAGTTCTAATCACTAATTCAGTTTACTGTTACTGATTAGAAAAAAAAACACCGTCACTTTTATTGCATTTATTGTGAGACCAAAGCAAGACAACCCAATTACATAAGTCGCCAAGAAAAGTGGATTTCCTTGTATCTAGTCGGCCTGATAACAGGTGCAAACCATCAAACCATTCCTTGGGCTCCTATCAATCTCTTAAATCGAATTCGAATCGAATAATGTACTCTCAAGTACTCGTATTTGTATGAGTAAATCATTGTTTTTTTTTTGTTTTTCTCTCTTAAAAAAAATTATGTCTTACTAATTGAAAATCTAAATACACAAGGCGCAAAACAACAGCCAAAAGGTGGAAAACTTGAAACCCTAAAAGCCATTGTAGACAACCTGAGTGCAGGTTAGTGATTCTTTTGGAAACTAGCCGACATTTTGATTTGTTTTTTTTTTGTTTTTTTTTTTTGTTTTTTTTTTTTTTTTAATATTGTTTTTGTCCATCTGACAGTTAAATAAATTTAATTAAATGTTTACCTTGCGCTTTGTAGATACAATATACATGCATATGCGCATCAGTCTATGTAAGGCTCTGTGCAAGTGAGCGATAGAGTGTTCTATATTCGATTTCCTTGATCTAATTAAAAGCTCTGAGCAAGATATGTGCCTTTGGGGGGTTGGAGCAGGGAGTTTGGTGTTATTATATGAAAAAGCACTCAGAACAAATCGTTTATCATGGAACCTCTATCGGCTTTCTGTGACCAACTTTGTATGGAGTACAATCTGGAAGAGATACAGAGAATAGGAGAAATAGCAAGATCTATTATGGATTGTGGTTATGAAAAAGTATCTTAACATTTCCGGCATCAAGCATGGTACAAGCGGCTGTAAATATTGCATGAAATATGATGGAAATCACTTTTGTTGGAAGGTGAAATGGAATGAATATGTAAACACCGGTGGGCAAGTTCCAAGATTCGAATTGATGTCACTTTGATCGATTTGTGCCAATATTTGACTTTAGTTAGGTATCGAAAATATCTAGATACGGATGCCATTTGTGAATATTTATTTTTTCAAAATACCATATTATAGGGGAGCACCAGAAAAGACAAGATATACGTGTGTATTATACTTGTAGTTGAGGTGAGTGAGTAGTGTACAAACGACACTTTCCCTCTGATACACTAAACAGCTACGACATACAAATGAATAATGTATTCGCTTAGGGAACGAGGACTGCTTTAAATTATGTAGACATGAAATTTAAGCAAAACATTACTATAAATGTCCTAATTAGTACGACAATTCGAATATCTTTTAACTACCGACGTTAGTTTTTTGTCACATCATCTCCGACGTGCGGTCTGAGAGACTGCAATGTTATAAAGCCCAATAAGAATACATTTTTTTTAAAACTTTTAATCTATTTGGTAACATACTAGTACAACAGAGGAAATAAAAAATTGGTTTATTACGATTCAACTGTTATTTATAAAGGGTGATCCAACAGTAAGTGTGGAAGTTTTCATTAAATTAAACACATACATATTTCGAAATTCATGTGACCGCCACGGCTTATCTTGCAAGCGACCATCCGAAGGTCTAAATTATCGATGACTTTTTGAAGAATACTATAAGTGGGTCAACGGCCGTAATTTCAGTTTGGATGTTATGTTTATGATCCTGAATTGTTGCTGGGTTATTGGCACGGTCCTCACTCTTAAAATAAACGCACAGGAAGCAGTTTAATGGAGTCAAATCGCATGACCTTGGATGCCAATCAACTTCTCCTCTAACCGAAATAATGCGATCTTCAAATTTCGTATGCAATAAATTGATAGATTGGTGGCTTGTGTGGGCGGAAGCAGCATCCTGTTGAAACCAGAAATCGTCCAGACCCAATTCATTCAATTTTGGGAAAAAATAGCCGGTCAACATGTCGCGATAGCGTTCTTAATTCACTGTAACTGTCTCTCCAGCCTCATCTTCGAAAAAATACGGACCAATAATGCCGCCAACCTATAATCCGCCCAATACAATAACTTTTTTGGGACGCATTGGTTTTCCGTGAATCTCGTATGGGCTCTCCAGTCCCCAGAAATGACAATTTTGCTTATTTACGTACCCATCCATCCAAAAATGGGCTTCATCGGAACAGATCAAATTCGATGACAAATTGTCCAGACGATCCAACTTTCAGTTAACACATCGGCGACGTCGTAGATGGTCCAAAGGTTTCAATTGGTGTGTAATTGAGATTTTATAGGCATGCAAATGAAGATCAACTTTTAAAATTCGCCTTAAAGTACCATAAGTGAGGCCCAACTGTTGACTTCGCCGACGAATTGAGGTGCCTGGCTGGTTCTGAACAACTGCTGATATACCGGAAAGCGGGTGGTAGCAGGGTGATTGCCTAAGCGGATGACGATCCTATAACCGTCTCAGGTAAGCAAATTAAGATTATTAAAGAACTCCTTCAAGTAAATCTCAAGATTAACCCGTTGGGCTGATCGCTGTGGATTGGAAACAAACCCCCATAAAGCTGATCTTGTCTTATTTTCCAGGAAATACAAAATTCCAATTGTATTGTAGACCCTTCTTCAATAAATGGTACCAGTTTAGTATTTCCGATACAACAATATATCTGGGTCTCAGTTTTGATAGGAAACTAAACTGGAAACCTAACATTCAAAAAAAAGTCGAGAAAGCTACAGTAGCTTTATTCTATTGCAAAAAAGCCATTGGGAATAAATGCAATAAATTGATAGATTGGTATAATTCATTTGCCCACGCCAGCACTTTTAATACATTAGGAATCCTCACAGAGAACATCGATTGCACCATACCTGGACTTTGGTTTGATTAAAAACTTCCATGTGAACTTCCGCTTTAGATCCTTCTGGGAGGAAGACGCTTTCATGGAGGACAAGTCAATCCATCTCTACACAGATGGATCTAAGACCGATTGCGACGTTGGTGGCGGTGTTTTCTCAGATAAGCTAAATCGAAGCCTCTCCTTCCGTCTTCTAAATCACTGTAGCGTGTTCCAGGCGGAAATTTTGGCGATTAAAGAAGCTCTGTCCTGACTGAAGAAAAACGTGATATCTGCAAAGGATATCTACCCGCATATTTTCGGATAGTCATTCCGCTATCAAGTATCTGGACTCGGTCTCATTAAATTCTAAAACCGCCCTTAAATGCCGATTATCTCTTATGGAGATGGCAGAGCAGTTCAACCTTCAACATTGTTGGGTGCCGGACCTGAAAGACATTCCAGGGAACTGTAGAGCTGATGAACTGTCCAAAATTGGAACCACTCTACCTATTCTACCGGAAAAGCGTAGCATAGGTATACCAACCGCTGCGTGCAAACTAACATTACAGCTGGATGCTAATAAAAGAACAGACCTTAGATGTACTGTTGGACCAACATGTCTAGCGACCAAACAGGTCTGGCCAAAACTGAATCTGAATTGCTCTAAGTGTCTGATCCTTCTAAATAAGAAACATCTCAGTGCCATCATAGGTGTCATCACTGGACACTGCTTCATAGGCAAGAACGCAAGAAGGCTTGGCGCATTTACAAACGATTTCTGTAGAAGCTGCATGGTCGAGGAAGTGGAGGAGGCAATGCTCCACCTACTCTGTACATGTCCAGCTCTCTCCCAGAGAAGAAAACTTCACTTAGGAGCTTCTTCTACAACGACCTAAACGATCTAAAAAATATAGACGTAAACAGTTTCCTACGTTTCATCATAATCTCAAACTGGTTCCATTAGTAAGAGGATCATAGACCCACGTGGCATGGGCCAATAGTGGGTTGGTATTTCCAACAGCCACTCTTACCTACCCTACCCATATGTTGGACGAGTATATATATACGGGTATGTATATAATTTATCGTTTTATTTTATCTTCTTCCGTAATAACTTTTGAAAGAGTCAATCTTCCTGTTCAATTATTATACGAGTACTTGCATACACCGACGATATTCGCATAATTGGAAGAACACAGGGTGATGTCAGTAACATGTTCGTGAGTACCGCTTCGGAGTCTGCAATGAGATCAATTTCATTTGTCATCATCTAGACTTTTTTAACCTATGCACCGCCTATGTGCAGTATACTTTTAGCCTGCGCATAAAGGTCATAAAACTGATAATGGAACAACTTCAATGGAAAATGTCGTATGTAGAGCAAAACCTTTGCACGGTATTTGGAAAGACCGGCTCAACATAAATTAAAATAAGCGGTAATCGAACGATAAGATGAACATTTCGCTAACAAACTAATAGCAAGGCTTTCATGCGGGACCCAATACTGCGGAAATAGCAAAACGAATAAATTGCGCCTTGAGTTAGACTACATATGAATGGCTCTAAAAGCCGAGAGGAAATAGGTAGCTGAATATGTACTGTGATATCCCTTAAATGTGAACATCGCCATCTACATTTCAATAGTAGAAAATTTGTAAATGGAGAATGGAATCGAATTTTCTAGCAAAATGGAAATTTGTATGGAGCGCTGGATGGCTCAGATTGTTCTCGAAATATGTCATTGGAGTATAAATATCAGCATTCCCAAGGTATTACAAGCGAGTTCATCAGTTGAATTCGAAGTGTGAATTAAGTGAAGTGATTAAAAACAGTAGTTGAGGTAGTCGATTGGATTGTGAATTGTATTTGAATTGAATGAAGCGATTGTATTGAAAGAAATAAGTTAAATCACTTGTCCATGCACAAACATTTTACAGTATACCTCTTTGGTCAAAAGGCTCCCGCACCATACCGCTGTGTGGCGCTCCCATTATTCCGATTTGAGTTCTGTTTTTTTTTGTTAAGTTGGTAAATCTGTCGTTGATATTCCCTCTAAATCTTAGCGTCATAGCTTGACATTTCCAAAACTTACGTAGCCAAGAGTACATTTAACACTGTGGGTGTTGGCGATTTTTTACAATTTTAGATATGGGTTTAAATTTGCAACAACGAACTTGTATTCAATTTTGCGTAAACAATGGTGTGAGAACGTTCGAAATGTTGGAAAAGTGTTTCGGCAACAATTCTCTAAAGAAAACGGTCGTTTACCAGTGGCACGAGCGGTTCAAAAGTGGTCGTGAGTCAATCGAAGGTGATGGACGCAGTGGCAGACCATCGACATTCAAAAAAACCAACGGAAACATTGATAAAGTAAAAGAAATGTTGGTCAATAACCGCAAATTAACCATCAGAGAGATAGCGGAGGACTTGAACATTGCCTATGGATCCGTCCAAGACATTTTGGTTAATGATTTGAGCTTCCGTCGTGTAGCAGCAAAGTTGGTGCCAAAAGACCTCAATTTCATGCAGAAAAGAAACCGTGTTGACATCGCAAAATAGATGATTTGCGAGGCTGAATCCGATCCCACATTCATCAAAAGGATCATTACTGGAGACGAGGCGTGAGTTTATGAGTACGACACGTAATCCAGAAATCAGGCAAGTGAATGGTGTTCACCAAATGTGCCGAGACCAAAAAAACCACGACGTTTTCAGTCAAAAAAGAAGGCAATGCTCCCGGTTTTCATGGATAACAACGGTGTAGTGCATCATGAATTTTTGCCAGAAGGCCAGACAGTAAAAAAAGAGTACTCATATTATTTGGGAGTTATGAGACGTTTGCGTGAAGCAATTCGCCGAAAGAGACCAGAATTGTGGGCAGAAAACTCGTGGATTTTGTACCATGATAACGCACCGTCGCACAGTGCCATCATTATTCGTAATCCTTTGACGAAAAATGCAACAAATACAGCCACCAAATTCACCTGATTTGGCTCCCTGCGACTTTTTTCTATTCAATCAAGTTAAAAAACCACTACGGGGAATGCGTTTCAGCAGCCGAGAGAAAGTAATGAAAAAATCGCAAATTGGAAGCACTGATGGAAATACCGAAAACCGAATATAAAAAAATGTTTCGAGGATGGGGATTACTTTGAAGGGGACAATATAGATTTAGATGAATAAACTCGCAATTAAAATTTTCTGAAAAAAATTCCTTTTTGATAGTAGTAGTTTTCAGTGTAAGAACTCTTGCGCATTACCTGCCGGACACGAAGAGGAAGTCACATAACTAGAGGCATGCCATCAGAGTGGATAACTTTCTTTTTGAAGCATATGAAAGTGGAAATCTAGGATTTAATTAGCTCCCGATTTTGTTTAATAAAATTACGATAGGCGACTTAGTGAAGGGAGGGCTTTCTTGTTGAACTCTATAAAGGCAAAAACGACACGAGAAATTGCAACAAACTATCGAATTGCAACAACTAGCGTCGCATACTATGAAATTAAATGAGAGAATTTTAGACAGTCGACAACGCAATATTATTAAAATCCAATGGGCCTTAGTGGGAAGATTACGAACAAGGATAGAGAAACATCTCGACCCTTCGAAAGACCGGCATGTCGTCTATATTAATTTAAAAAAGCGTTCGGTAGAGTCGCCAGGGATTTTTTATGCACGGCATCTATGTAAATTGCAAAATGTTACAGCGACTTACATCCAAGCAAAAAGCGGTAAGCCTTAAAAGCCATAAATTGAGTTAAAGGCATACTTTTACCATATGCCTCATAATCTGCTTAAAAGAAAACCTTATTTCCACCTGAAAGTGATTCAAATCATTAACTGAAAAAGTAATATTTTCTACTTTCACACCGGAATGGCACGAAACAAAATGTTTAAAGTTAAATGACTCAAAACTATCAAAATGGAGATACTCGTAAGTCCTCTTTGCTTAGTACGGGATATAACGAAAGTTAGATACCCACCGCGAATAATCAGATAATTCAAATTTAGAGTCAGGGTACACCAAGGTTATGTTCTAAGCCCGTTGCTTTTTAATGCCGTCCAGGAATTTCCACTGAAGTAGCATATTTATGAATCGGAACGACTTCTCTTGTCTTCGCCGATGATGTCGCTTATATACTCGTAAGCAAGGACGTGATAACTTTTAGTAATTGGATAATGGCGTTAGAGTATAAGGGATTTCGGTCCAGTCGTGCTTAAACCAAATATCTGCATTGTCTTTTTTCACAGCCGGAAACATAACTCTTGATATCTATTTAGAAGGAGTCATTGTCCCAAAGTGCGAAAATTTCAATATTTGGGCGCTGTTGTTTCTGCAATGATGGTCACTAGATAAAACGTGGGTGGTTTAAGTGGCACGAAAACTTCGCAATATATTGTGACAGAAGAAGCTTTATGGTTTCTATTGCAAGACGTCCGCAACGGAAATGAAAATATTCTGTATTAACGTTATCGGATGGGACAAAATGTGAATTTTTAAAAAGTATGCGTAGCATTGGAAGTCTCCGCTTTAAGTAAGGGATAGTGGTTCAGGTTCAACAAAAGTCTCGGAACACGGAGTACAATAACACCAATAGAAGTCAAGTTCTATCCAAGTTTTAAAGTTCTGAGCGAAAGAAAAATAACTGAAACACTCAAGTGCAAGAACATCAACAAGCACCCAAAATAGAGCGGCCTATATAATGGCTACAAGGTCGGCAAAATAAACCAACTATACAGGATATGTACTTATTCCATATTTACCAACTTCAAAGTTGTATATTACCTTGTTAAATTTTTAATTTGGAACTTCCCAGACCATTCAATAAATTCAGGTCAACCTACGGCTATATTTCAAGGGGGTATACCCATACTGTTTTGAAAACTGATCATGGATTACAAGAACTACATGACAGCAGATCGGCCAGGTGTCTCAAAGTTCATCTAACTTTATCAATATGGTAGGATAGTACGAATCTGCTATCAGGCTAATCGATTTTGCGGCGGAACGATACGTTGTCGTAGCTAGGAAGCGGTTCCCCCATCTTGATATTCATAAGGGGATTTGAATATCTTCCGATCAAGAAACCGTCAGCAAGATCGACGCAAGGGGCTCCTCAAGTACTATGGATGTCCGAACTTACCGAAGGGACAACATCGACTCGGACCATCACCTTGTTGTATCCAAGGTACGGCTGCGGAACGACCAAAAACAAGCTAATTCAGTGAGGAAGTTTGACGTCGGACGGCTAGAATCGCCAGAGACCGCCAAATCCTTTTCAGGTCGAGTCTCCCTTATTCTCTTCACAGGTCCTATGCTGGCATCATCAGGTATTGAAGACCAGTGGCAACATTACCAAAAAGCCATCAGACATGCCCTCTCTGATGTGCGGAAAATTGGGCCACCACAATGAGTGTTGAAAAAATGGAAGCATTTTTGCTTTCCTGGTTTTCAAATAAAAACGATTTATTTAAAGATGTCTTTACTAGTTGGAGCTTTATTCGAGAATGAATTCTTATAAGAAGAAAAAGAAAAAGAGTGAACAAAAAATTACAGCAAAAATTAATTGACAGATGATCGTTTTGTTTTATCTCAGTGGGTATGTTAGGCATTAACATTCTCCCGCCCTTGAACGGACTCGGATCCTTCAATAAGAAGTCGACGGAGTTTTGTAACAGCTTACTGAATATCTCCGCTGTTTGTCCTGGGTGTGACCATGCGCACAATAGCTTCTTTACCAGGATGTACCTGCACAACTCGCCCGAACTTCCACTTTAGGGGTGGCATATTTTCATCTTCATCTAAAACGATGTCGCCAACTGATATCGGTGTACTTAACCTTGTCCATTTGGCACGAAGTTAAAGGTTCTGAAGATACTCCCGTGACCATCTGGACCAAAACTGCTGAAAGTACCATTGCGTTGACATTAGTGATGTGCTGCATATTTGGTTCCACCACAGCGTTAAGAGCCGTCCCGATGATGAAGTGTCCAGGTGTAAGTGCTTGGATATCGTTTGGATTCTCGGACATTTCTGTGATTGGCCTGGAATAAAAAATAGATTCAATTTGTATAATAAGAGTATTAAGTTCTGCGTAAGCGAGAGAAGAATTTTTTAAAATTCGTTTCATGTGAAAATTTGCGCTTTTCACTGCAGCCTCCCGCAAGCCGTCGGAATGCGGTAATCTTGGAGGAATATTTCTTCACCCAATCCCATCTGCTGCGCAAGCGCTTATTATTGCTTCTCTAGTCTCACGCTTGAGGAACATCTGATATAATTCGCGAAGTTCGTTCCGGGCTCCAAGGAAGTTAGTTGCGTTATCACAATGAATAACCGAGCATAGCCCTCTACGACCAACAAAACAATGGGGGGCAGCAAGAAAACAATTGGTGGTTAGATCTTCAACTAATTCCAAATGAACGGCTCGAGTGACAAAACATACAAATACTGCCACACACGACTTTGCAGGTAAACTCCCACGCCGACGAAAGTGAATTTGGAAAGGACCACAAAAATCTATCCCGACGACATTACGAGTAGATGGCCTTGTTTGTCATACAGGTAGATTAGGTATGTTACCCATGAGTTGAGTGTTGGGCTTAGGCTTAGCTCGAGCACAAAGAACACAGTTACGTACTATTTTGCGAGTAAGAAGTCTTTCGTGGATTGGCTAAAATCTCTGCCGTACTATGTTCAAGAGTGTCTGTGGACCTGTATGCAAATTCTTGATGTGAAGACGATTGATAAGAATTGTTATAAATAGTTCATCTTTCGGTAACACGATGGGATGTTTAGCATCATAATCCAAAGATGCATTTGATAAGCGACCGCCACGCGTAATACTCCTTCAGCATCCAGGAAAGGTGACACAGAGTTGATGTGATTTATTTTCGACAAGCGGTTGCCACTTGTTGTGGTTGATATTTCGCTTCGAAAATTTCTGAGCTGCACGTACTTAACAAGACCTTTGAGTGCCCTATTGAACTCTCCTGCACTCACAGGTCCATAAAGGTGCAATTGTTTGTCTTTGAGTCTCGAGTTTGTCTGAAACTAAAAATAGCGAATTGTAATTGTTATGATATTTAATGCTTGCAATAAAATTTGATTGAACTTTGACTGTAAGAATAATCTTAGGTTTTTTTTTGCTCCAGTTGAGCATTTTACTGTTATGCAATCGGATTTTGGTCTTCTGATAGTGATAAGAAATGTGGTTCATGAAACCATAAATTGCATTCAAGTAACACTGACTCCTTAAGCTCCTTTACAGATATGATGTCGGCAGGGCTCGAGTCCGATGGTACATGTCACCATTATGAAGTCCGTGAACTTTGCTGAATTGCAGCAACCCTGTTTGCTACGAACGTTTGCCAATTGCATGGTTCCTCCGAAATCCACTTCAAGACAATTGCCGAATCTGTCCAATATGTTATAGTGTCAAACTCGAAATGAAACATTTATTTTTAAACGCTGCATAGGCTGAGCAATCATTATTACAGCACACAATTCCAATCGTGGTATGCTGATTTTTTTGACTGGTGCCACTCGTGATTTACCACACAAGAAGTCAACTTTCACCGTGCCATCTTCGTCGATACACCGTATATATAGGCGGGTTCTATATGCATTCTCCGAGCTGTTAGAGAACGCATGCAGTTGGTAGTGATCGAGTTGGCCAAAAAACGTACGTCGTTTAATCTGCAAGTCGCTGAGTTTATGCAGATTTTTCCGAAAAAAGGTCCAGCGCTGGTGATAATCCTGTGGCAGAGAATCGTCCCATGTAAGCTTAAGTCTCCACAGCTGCTGCATAAATATTTTTGCCAAAACGACAACAGGGTTTATTAAAACAAGGGGTTGAACCAATATTCGATGTCCGAAAGTACAGTCCGCTTTGTAATCTTTTTGTGACAAGCAGGATCTACGGCATAATGAAAACAATCTATCTTAGGATTCCAAATAATGCCTAATGTTTTAATTGAGCTGACGTTTACAAAGTTTACCAACTTCTCTCGATTATTTTTAGGAATACCTTCTAAAAGCTCCTCTGAATTTGCTTAACATTGCAACTATTTCACACTGAAGTGCCTTTGCTTCTGCCAATGAATTTGCACCCGTTAAAACGTCATCTACATAGAAATCTGTGCTTACGAACCTTGCAGACTCAAAGCGGTTGAGTTGGATGCAAAAATGAGCTTCACATTCCTTCTCTTCTTTTGCAAAAGTTGACTGCAATGGATAGAAATTTTCAACATGCCAAAATGCCCTTAACGAATCGTTAAGTAACTTGTCGAATTCAGAGTTCTCAAGTGAACCTTGAGCATGAAAGTTGTATGTTTTGTATCTCTTTGAATTATAATATTTGCCCGCTACTATCCAGCCAAGTAAAGTGTTTTGTAAAACAGGTAAATTCGGACCCAACTTTATTTGGCCAACACGCAAGATACTATAGAATAAGTCGACGCCAAGAAGTATGGTATGTCGATCCGTTGTGGGATAAATTGATGTTTCTTAGTATATTCCAGTTATGAATATCAATTGTGTGATCAGGAAGAAGTCCAGTAATTCGGTTAATTACATATTCTTCTGTGTAGCTTTAAACCCATTGAGTCGAGACTCTACTACAACTGTTGTTTTGTATTTAGCTAAAGTCTCGGTATTATTGGCACATGTGAGATTCATTTTAGAATGAATACGTGGCAGTCCTAGAATCTGCATCATTCTCTCATGGATCATGTTTTTGAGAGCTGGAATCCAGCAAGACACGACAAGGTACTGGATGTTTAAATCGGTTAAAAACATTGAGAATGGCAGTTCCGAGCAGGTTGCCTTCAGCACAAGTGGCATGCATGGAGTAGTTTTGGGTCAGATTTGTCACGTTAGAAGAAGCTACTAAGCGACTGTTTGAGCTACGTGGATTTTTATCTATTTCCGTGTAAGAGGTTTTGCCTATGTGCAACATTATGTGGTGTTTATTTCCACGTTCACAAGAACTCGATGGACAATTAGTGCTTATGTGCTCAGTTGTTTTGAGACAGTTAACGCATAAATTGAGAGCTTTGATTTGCTGTACACGGTCTGATACAGATAGATTTTGAAATTTATTACACCGATAAATAAGATCGTTTAAGATCGTCTTTCACGGAACTGTCAGAACAGTATAAATTATTTATTACATTATCTTCTAAGTGCTGAGCTCTCTTTTTCAGAATGTTGATTACTTCAATAAAGCTAGGAAGGCTATCCACAGGAGCTTCATCGTTCCACTTACTTAGGGTGTGTTCATTCAGTTTCGATGGTATTATGAATATGATAAGATCATCCCAGAAGTCGACTGGTCGCTTAAGGTTTCTTAGTCCGGATAGATGATTTTTGGTTTATGATTTCTTTAGTCCATCCAATTATTGGCATACGCCGATGATATTGACAAAATCGGAAGAAAACAACGTGATGTCACTAGCGCTTTCTCGTGTATTGAAACGGAAGCGGCGAAGTTGGGTTTAACGTTCAACGAGGTAATACCAAGTATATGCTGTCAGCTAGAAAGGACACCCAACACCGATGTGTCGGACAAAATGTCACAGTCGACAAATACAATTTTGAGGTAGTTAAGGACTTCTTCTACCTAGGCTCCGCTTTCAATTAAGACAACGATACCAGCGTTGAGATCAAAGAAAAATAACTCCTGCCTACCGGTGCTTTTTTGTGCTAAGAAGGCAATTGGCTAGCAAAGTCCTCTCTCGTATAACAAATGTGACCCTATATAAGACCTTAATAATCTCAGTCCTGTTCTATGTCGCAGAGGCATGGACCTTATCAAAAATGAAGGAGGGTGCTCCTGGCTGCTTTAGGAAGAACATTTTTCGGCTGATTTTCAGTGTCATCATCGTCTATGCAGGTGAGTGGAGGAGGAGATACAATGACATAGCCAGAAGGGTGAAGTCCAACGGCTGGGATGGTTTAGTTATGTAGAGCGGATGGACATCAATGCTCCGGTCCAAAAAGTCGCCGAATATGCCCCCAAAGCACCGCGCATTGGAGGAAAACCACGACATGCGGAAGGGGACCTAAGCCAAGTTAGCATGTGAAACTGGAGGCATCTAGCTAAAGATCAAGCTGGCTGGAGGTGCTTGTTTGTTGAGGCCCAGAACCGTCCCCAACTGTTTCGCCACTTTAAGTAAGTAAGTAAAGCTAGGACCTTACGTCTATTCCTATTTATGAAAGTTAACTCGTTGTTACTACATATTTGCTATCAACAAATTTTTTCTATTGTAAGCAATATACCCAAAATGAACTTGTCGCGAATTTATGCTAGAGCAAATTTGTTCTGTTAACATTTAAAGTAGACTTGAATTACTGTCCTGAAATAGCCTTAAACCTCATAAATTTTAATGAACAATACGAAGAAGCCAATTAGCTCCACTCACTCCAGTTTCTTACACAAAATCATTGACCAAGAGGATGGTTTTTACTTCCAAGGTCCTTAAAAAATTTCTTAATCTCTCAAAATAATGTGCGTTCCCTCCCCGAAAAAATACTAAAATCGTGTCGTGTATTTTTTAAGCTTCCACCTCCCATGCAACCCATATTGCTATCATCAAATCCTTTTCCATACTGTTTTTTTTTTATAAAGGATGTTTTGTGTTTTCCACCACAACCGATAATAGGACGAACAAAAAATATCTCAATCTCAATCGCAGTGGTTTCTAAGACCACGACATAATCACCACCCATCGTCAGGGTCCAGATACGAGCACGCCAAAACATTTAATGAGGGGTGAAAAAATACAAAGTTCTCCCTCATACCCCCAGATTACCAAGGAGTACGTTTTTTTTTTTTTAACTTCCATTGTGCGGACAGGGTATTGGTTTCTCGGCGATGATGAGGTCCTTTGAAATATTTTTTTAATCCTCAGCGCGACTCTCACAAGAGGAGGGATTACACTTGTTCGAATTCAAATGTCAGAAGTGATGAATAAATATTCGCGATGATGAAGGCAACTTCCGCCACATCCTGCATTAATTCCTTGCCCCAGCAGCATCGTGGTTCTTCATACTCGTAATTTTTTTTTCCACAGACAGAATATTCTTGCTATGGTTGGCTCCCCTTCGAGAAGTAGGTCTGATCTTTCAATGGTCTCAGGATTAAGACTCTAAGAAAGAAGTGTTTCCTTCATAATGGACGAAACAGAAAGAAATAATTATTAATGATGGTTGAGTTCCTGTTACTGTTTGTGGGTACAGTGCCAGGATAACAGTGCGTTACTAGAGCAAAACTTTTCAATTAATCACGTGTCTTAAAGGAGACGTTATACGACTATTTGATGGGACGTTTACCTATCTGTAGATGCGTTAGGTACTTAGTCGACCGAACCTAAAAGGATTACTTCAATTAAGGATTCCACGAGTTTTTATTTATTTTTATTTCTCTTTTTTTCAAGGGGGATATTTCTGATTTTGTTTATTATTATTTTGTTGGTTTGTTTTTTTTTTGGTTTTCTGTAGAATTTCGTCCTAATTCTTCTCAATTTCAAATCAAATGAAGATACAAACGGACGTTAAAAATTATGTAAATAATCACGAAAAAAGGGCATCAGGCAGGAAGTTTCAAGTATCAAGGACTATTCGCTCAATTTGATGTAGAATAACCATCAACCCCCTCTAGCATCGAAAGGACTGGGAAGATCCTTGTTTCTGTATCAGCGGAAGGAGAATATAAAAAAAGAAGAATATAACGAAAAATAATGGAATAATTTTAAAATGTTGTTTTTGAAAGCGCTTAAGAGGGCGGAAAGAAAAATATCTAAGTCCTGGTTAATCCTTCCTATTATAAGGCATACAGACTACATACCTATGCCAGTTAATTCCTTTCATTTGTGAGACCAACGAAATTGTGTTGTTTTTTTTTATTTCTGTTGTGTTTTCTTTTTTGATTCTACTCCATCTTGTGATTCCTTTGGCATTGTCCTTGTTAACTGCGGACGGGGTCATGATGATGATTTTGTGTTTTTTTGTTTTTTTTTCGTGAGTTTTTCGAGATTTTTCATCGGAACGAGGAATTGGAAATACTTACGTTCATTTAGAGTTGGGAAAGACTATGCCAGAACCACCACTACTATCACGGTTGTCGTTAGTGCAACCAAACCCAATGGAGTGGAGTTTTCAAGGAGCTAATTTAAAAAGCAATTTCAAACTTAATTTTCCAGCGATTACGAGGACAAACAGTGACAAAGACGTTCGTTGTGATAGATATTATTTTTCTTAATTAGATAAGAGGCGTGGCGGTTTAAGGGACAATTTCGGGAGTTGTTTTTTGGTGGTTTGCTTAGTTAATGGATGGTTTCAACTTTTTTTTTAACAATTAATGGCTAAGAGCTCAGACCATGTGTATGGGTACGGCAAACAGTTTCAACACAGCTCTTTGTGATGTTTTAAATGAAGAGAGAGGTCTTTTTAATTTGGGATGAAACCGGTCCTCAGTCTGTCAATTTCCTCATTTAGTCGAGTTTTTCCTATTTAAGTGCATGGACTTGCTTAACCTAAGTGAACAGAAACAGAACAGGAAAATGGACGCTATATAGTTTGCAACATTTCTTAAGAACCAATGGGGGTCTAACGACAGCAATAATACATTAACATAAGCTCTGCACCGACATCTGCAACAATCAAGTCAACCTCGGAAAATAGCATAGATACCTTGGCGAATTCCGTAAAATCTCCACCTGGTGATGCGCGGTGTGGTAACTATGACGACATATCAATTGAGGTTCCTTCATTCCTCGTACCAATTTTAACTTTCTTTACGATAATCCTAACCTTACGGTCAATGATGCTCTCACATCCTTTTATACCGAAATTTTAAAATGTGTCTCCCAATCTGTACCTTTTTGCCCAAAAAAGAACCCTCCTTGGTATAATCAAGAGCTGCGATCTATTCGTAACAAAATAAATAAGCTCTGGTATACTAACTTAAAATCGCGCTCAGGGGATTTTTGTATCCTTAAAATGTTTGTACACAGCGTTGGAGAAGGAAATTTTGGGAGGAAGAAAAGAGAGGTACCGATGTATGTACATTGTTTTTAAATGTTTGCAAGTTATAATGACCAGTAAATAGAGAGCTCAGCAGGGCATTCCCTAACTGAGCTAAGTGAGTTGTACGGCTTAGGAAAGAATAAAGAGTACGTCCGAAAGTGAGATAAAGGGTATACTAATGAGCATTCATATCGAAACGAGTTTTACGGTTAAAGGTTTGAAGAGGGGGAATCCTATTGACGATTTCGATAGTGCACTAGTGGTTGAAATAGCTATAAAATAACCTGCTCCCTTAGTGAATGAGTTGCGTGATTTAAGTGTTATCTGTGATAGGGAACACAATTTCCGGTCTCACATGGATAATAACGGGTGTTCAGACAAGAACGATAGGAAAACAAATGCAAATAAAACAAAAGCGGTGTGAGATATTGTATAAAATTGATTCTGGTTTTATTTTGAAGCTACTTTCATGCCCGTATATGTGGAATAGAACATCATTCAAATGGCCGCCTCGGCTTCGCTGGCACTGCGTCAAGTGCACGGTACAATTTTTGATGACTCGGTTCAATATGTGCGGCGTTATTCCAGCAATAGCATGTCGAGTGTTGGCATGGAGCTCGTCCAAAGTGGTTGGCTTGCTAGCGCCGGCTAAGGACTGGGCGTAACCACAGAGAAAGTAATCGAGTGGAGTCGAATCGCATGATCGCGGTCGAAAATTGATGAACACTGGCGGCGGGATGGCCCAGTCGCCAAGTTTTGCCTTCCCAACTTTGACTATTGCGTCGTCGCTTGTATGGCATGTAGCGATGTCTTGTTGGAACCACAGCTCGGATATATTGATGTTGTCGGTTAACATCGCTGTATACCTGAGGCCAATGACGTAAACGGTGTCTCCTTCCTCATTTCGAAAGAAATAAGGTCCGATGATGCCGCCGTGCTGTACCAAACAGTCAATCTTTGTAGATGCATTGATGCTTGGCGAATACTTGTGGATAGTGTTCACTCCAATAATGGCAATTTTGCTTGTTGACATAACCGCTGAGCAAAAAATGGGTCTCATCCGAAAAGATGATTTTTTGGCCAAAATCCGGATCTCCGGCTATCATTTCCAGCGCCCAATTAGCGGACTCACGGCATTGTTTATGTTCACCTGGCTTCAATTCAGTCAGCACAATCTTATGCATTTGTGGGCCCAAATCCAACTGCAAAATAAGCCGGGTTGACTCTCTGATGATGCCCATTTTAGGCGAACGGCACCGAATCGAAATTTCTGGGTTTTCTTCCATACTGGCCGCTACAGCGGCTACGTTTTCTTCATTTCACACCAATCTCTGTCTTTCCACTTTGCGACGAATTGCTTGCACACTGAAGCCATGATGACGACCATGTTGATGAAATTCATGTTGCCTATTTACAACTGAGCCGGAATTTCGATAACATTTTTTAATAATTTCCGCACTTTCGGCAAACGTAAAACGATGTATGATGAAATGAGAAACCTTACCGAATATTTTGACAGCGGGATGTCATTGGTAATTTTGACAGCTGCTGAAACATAACAATTGGAAAAACTGTCATTGCTATTTGGTCACTCGTTATGATAAAAGAAGCCAATACTTTCCTTGGCTTCATCAAGCGATAGTCTAAGGAGTTTTCCAATCCTTATGTTACCAAATCTCTGTACACAACATTTGTTAGGCTTTTTCTTGAATATCCCAACCAAGTTTGGTCACTCTACTACAGAATTCACAATACGACTTGCTTTACGTGGTCTTCTCTGTAATAATAATCAAAACTTACCACCATACACTGATCGGCTGAAACTTATAAATTTACAACCGCTTTCTATGCACCGAAAAGTTGCCGACATTCACTTTTTCCATCTAATTTTATTTGGTAATATCAATTGTCCTTCTTTACTTCAACTTATTTCCTTTAACACTAACCCACGCAATCTTATGTCTGTGCCAGTTTAGAATGCTTCGTGAAGTTAGCAATATTCTGCCTCTATTCGATTACCACCTCACCAAACTGTCCCTCAAGAATAGCCTCACGTCCTAAGTTTCTTCAATCATTCCCACCTTTTAGTTTTTATCTTCAGATTTAAGAATAGAGAAGAATATGCTTGCAATAAGGTTTAATAAATCTGTCCAGGGTTAACCTGGGCCTCAAATAAATTATTACAATAGGAATCAATTAACAGATACTACCGCAGTTGGAAAGTCTTCATTTAGATCGCCTACATCGTTAATTTAAATTTTTAAATTTAGATTTAAATAAGAGCAAGACCATTAAAAGATCTAATTAGAGTTACTGTTTCACCCTGAACCCTTCTCACAAGAATTTGATTATTCTTATACTTATATTTGAAACCCCTTTATTGCAGCGGAATGGGTTACCGCTTGATTTTATAAAATCCACATCTTGTTCTGTAATATTTACACATGAGTAGTTAAAGAATTTTTTTGTAGTCACTACAATCAATTTTGGAAGAACTATTGCGATAAATTTTCTGAAAACACACAGAACAATTCAGATTCAAGGATTTAATGTTCCTTTGAGATGCGCACCCCATGGCAAACCAAAGATAATTGTATTCCTAGAATAATACAAGCATCAGCTCTAAGTTTTGGTAGGAGTTTGTATAACAGCTTTACAAAACGCCTGCTGTTGCTCTTCGTTAGTTACAGCATTTGCCGTGGGAAAGATGGGGCTATACTTTTGCACTTTTGGAAAATCCTCGTTAGTCGATTGCAGTTTCTAATTGCACTTTTTACCACAGACTAAGGATAGCAAGTAGTTGTACCTTCAAATCTGTACCGACAATCGAGATCTGGAAAATTCGATGACATGAGGATGTAATGTAAACAACTGAGCTCTTCTCACCGCCTGGAACGTGGCATTTTTGTATTACATTGTAGCTTGGGCTCTGATCACAACCCCAATTTCTTCAAGGTCATTGTATGTTATCCACACGAATCCGTACGGAATACCATATACAGCTCCCTAATTAAGTCAAATTTAGTCGTTTTCTTTGTATCTTTGGTAGCTCCAGCAAGCTCAATAGAACCCAAGCATTCGGGATGCTCTCCAATCATCTAGAATTATTACAAGTCATCTCTTACAACCAGAAATAAAGAGAAAAGCGAATCCTTACTACGGCACATAAATCACAAGAAGATAATTTCAAATCGCGCAGCATATACTTGTACGCAGATACTCATCGTAGTCCTTTGGCATTCCTGCAGACGAATACAACAAACTGCCGCTTTCCTATTCAGGATACGGGACGAGTATACATTTAACAAAAAAAAAAAAAAAAATTTAAATGTACAGCATTTATATGATAATATCCCTCCTCGCAGATGTACCACTAGATATGTGCTACATGTGCCAGTGGGGTGAAATAAAATGGTTCCACTCCCTCACCCTCTCATCATCCTTCCTATATTGCTGTTGTAGCGAGATGTTGCTAATAAAAATGTTTGCCCGCAAAATTCGCTTTCGATAAGCTCTTAAGTCGGTGGCGGGCGGTGACGCTTGGTGGTATGCGTTCCTTTAGAATCTTAGGGTGGGTAGCGGTAAAATTTATTTATTGTCATCATGCGGGTAGGCATATGCAAATAAATAAATCCACCAAAAGTAATAGATAAGTAATCGGGAAAACAGTCAAATAGACAACGCCGAGGTTTTTGTTGGAAAGTTCTCAGATTGATTTTGGGGGTGAGTTCATATACACGCACCCATACACACTCGAATACTCACCCAGGTCGTATGTGGTGGGGTCTCACTTAACATGTGAGCATAGCGCACAAAATTGCTGCATAAAAAGACGTGTGTGGAATTTTCTCAAGGGGGCTGTTGCTTCTGCGGTTATTTGCTGAATCCTTGACGACGACATCGTGGGTGCTGATGTTGTTGGTCGCTGGTAATATCACAGTTGGGGGTGGTGTTTTGGTAGGAAAAGAAAACATTTTATTTGCGTACTTTAAATCAATGAACGGCTTTATTCGATGGTATTTCGAAGATCATAAAATTACGATTTCGGGTTATTATTGCAAAGGGAACATATGATGCCACGGCAATTGTATTTGAGAGAGTTGGCAAGGATGTGTGGGCTTTTGAGTGTTATCGGCGGTATTTCATTGCCTCTGGGGTTAGGTACTTAGTTAAGTGTCGCATTTTAGAAAGGGGGCTGTGTGTGTATTTTTTTTATTCACATTGCCGATATAAACCAGTTGTAAAAATTAAACTTGAATTTGTATAGAAACATTCGAAAAGAAAAAAATTGGCAATATGTCATTTCTGTTGTCCCTTTAGCTTAAGTTCTTGTTATTCTAAAGTTTTTGAATAGCAACATTTCCACGACTGGTATAAAATATTGCGGACGTTGAGTTGGTTGAAGTCCCTTTCAATTTGCGCAGTACGAGGTCTTCCGCGAAAGAAGGTCCAAGATCTCTTGAGTCGGAGAACTTGCGTTCATCCCCTTTGGATGTCATATTTTTCTGTCTAGCCCGATAGCACTATGTATACAGTCCGTAGATTTAGTCGTCTTATTTTCAACTCTATTCACCATCTATGCAGAGAAAATCAAAGATTACCCAACGAAGCATTCATTACTTCCAAAACAGAGTGCTACGCAATATTGTTAATGCACCATGGTACATGCGTAACGCTGATCTACTTAGGGATCTACAAATTGAAATGAAAGAGGACGAGGTCAGGAAGGTCACAAGAAGACATGATTCAAAGCTCACGGTTCAGCAAAACGAACAAAGGACAACGACTTTCGGATCTGCACGGAATCTTCGGACCTTAAACAGGCCGCATGCAGCCGAACAATTAGCAGAGGTCCTAGACCGCTATAAAGCAGATATCAACACCATCCAGGAAGTACGGCTGGATAGGCCGGCCAAAAGAAAGATGAAAAACCGTGATGTTTACAACGGTGATTGATATAGGGAACGTAAGCAGCGTCTATTTGGATGCGGATTTGTTGTAAGCGACAGACTTATGCAAGAACTGTTAAACTTTCCACACGTGAGTGAACACCTTATAACAATCCGTATCAAAAGTAAATTCGCTAACATCAGCCTCATATGCGCCCACGCTGAAACAGAGGAAAAGGACTATGCTACCAAAGAAAGTTTCTACGAGCTCCTCGATCTCCGATGTATGACCTATTTCTGCAACCTGCTAAACGGCGAAGACAACACAAACTTCCCTGTCAGGCAGAGCGAACAATTCAATATTGACGATACAAGTCAAGAGTTCCGTCCACCCGACCATAATGAAGTGAAGATGGCAATATCTAAATTAAAACGAACAAGACTGCCGGGCCGGATGGCCTACCAGCCGAACTATTTAAGGCAGCAGGAGATGACCTGGTAGAGAGCATAGAAATACTTATTTCCAAGATTTGGTCGGATGAATGTATGCCTGATGAATGGAACCTCAGCATCGCTTGCCCGGTTCATAAGAAAGAAGACCCTCCGAATTGCACCAACTGTAGAGGTATCAGTCTCCTAAACATCGCACATAAACATCTGCCGTATTGTGCGAGCGCCAACGATCTGATTGGACCCTATCAGTGCGGTTTTAGGCCCGGTAAGTCCACAGCTGACTAAATATTTACACTACAGCAGATCCTGGATAAGACCCAAGAAGTTCAGATCGATACTCACCATCTTTTTATCGATTTTGAAGCCGCATATAACAACATATACAGAGATGAGCTGTACAGAACCATGTCTAGTTTTGGTATCATTGTCAAACTCGTCCGCTTGTGCAGGATGACGATGGAGAAAGTTCGCTGCTGCATCAAGGTCAGTATCGAACTAATCGAGACCTTTGACGTCAAAAGAGGATTTAGGCAAGGCGGCGCGCTGTCAAAACTCACAAGCCAACACGCGCGGTACAATCTTTCAAAAGTCAGTTCAATAGCTTGCATACGCCGACGATATTGACATTATTGGTAGCTGTGACTGGTGCATTTGCGAGTATAGTAACGGCAAAAATGAGTCTAGCGGTAAACAAGGGCAAAACAAAGTATATTTTGACAACAAGAAGGGACATCCAACATCGACGAACGCGCCAGAATGTCACAACCGACAGCTATAACTTTAAGGTAGTAAGGGACTTTGCCTACCTCGGTTCTGTTATAACATCTGAAAGCGAAATCACTTCTGAAATCGAACGAAGAATAACGCTTGTCAATCGCTGTTTCTTTGGGCTGAGAAGGCAACTATGTAGTAAGGCCCTCTCCCGAACAACCAAGGAATCTCTATATAAAACCCTTGTAGTCCCAGTCTTGCTCTATGGTTCCGAAGCATGGAGCCTTTCTAAAGCGGATAAAGATATCCTTGGTCGTATTGAGAGAAAATTCTTCGTAAGATACTTGGTCCCATATGCGTTGACGGGTTCTGGAGGAGACGATTCAACGGTGAACTCTACGAGCTGTACAGCAATATCGACCTGGCTAAAAAACTGCTCATTGGGAGTTTGAGATGGCTGCGACATGTAGAGCGAATGGACACCAACGTGGCGCGCGCAAGTAAAAGGGGATCTCAACTAACTTGGAGTGCGGAACTGGAGGCAATTAGCCAAAGACCCCGATCTGTATCGCCGCCTGAGTAGGTAAGTGAGAAACAAATTGCTGATTAGTTTAAAGATAAGGTTCCTTCTTCGGGTGTTTTTAGTGGATGGGTCAAGTCTCACACTATCGCAAAGCTCTCATGCGATGTCTTTCAACGATTTTCGCCCAGCTACACGCAAAAAAAAAAATAAATTTTTTTTTGGAGAATTATTTTAATAGTTACCCTGTACAAGTAGTCCAGCAAATGGATAAAATAGGGGCCTGTGTGTACTGCAAATTCAACTACCAGAACCTGAATAGACGAATAGAATATGATTATAATGTAGAAACAGTGACACGAATATTGGAGTGCTGAAATGGAAGGACAAAAGATCAGTTTAAATATTTGGAAAAAATAATTGGAAACAATTACAGGAAATACAGGAAAGGTTATTTGCAACGAACTCAGTGGAGATAAAAACGAAGTCACTTGTCCTGAAGCCTTCATACAGTACAACAATAAGGTGAACTTTGCTGATAAATTTGATCCACTGAAGGGCATAAACGCTATTGATAGAAATTCTCATAAATGGTGACGTCCTATTTTGTTTTTTATTTTCTTGATTATGTTCTAATTAACCTATTAAACTTCAGAAAGCCTACCACCCAGAAATGGAACGATTGACCACAAAAGACTTTCGAAAAATGTTTACCAAGGTATTTTTGGGCCAGCTCGGGCAAGAAAGCCAAGATCAGATCCAACAGGCTCTAAGAAAAGCTCTGGGCAATCTTCTCCATTGCCTGTGATGTTAAAAGAGTTGCACTGGAGCTACGCTCAGAAAGTAGTATGCATCAACCAGGGCGAATAACATCGGGAAGATACGCAAAAAGCAGCACAAAAAGAATTCCAGCAATTTTGTTAATAAAAGTACAGGATTAATAATAACTCTAATATTAAAATCAATTCTTTTTGGCGCTGAGCGCCGCAGTGGTCAGCCAACTCGAAACGTTATACGGTAGAATTTTTTCTCTGTATTTTTTCCTAGTTGAATAATTTTATTTGTAATGTAACTAATATAACGCTCACTATAGCAAAGTATGGCTGAAAGACTTAAAACACTTCATTTCCAAGCCAAGTTATCATATTAAAGCCCAAAAAGAAGTTTCCACCTTCGCCGTACGAATGTGTATATAAGAATCGCTGGATAGTATGGCATCCATGAATTTAAAGAATATAATACTCTATGGTACATGTGCGCCGTTATTAGCCACTAAAGCATATGCAAGCTTTTACTAAACCCTCCTCCTTCTTCTACATCAACAAACAGGACATCAAAAACGAAATCCATCAATCCCCCTACTTCAAAAGTAAATTTGAAGATTAAAAAAGAAAAAAAAAAGAAAGAAACTCACTTCCACTCTCTAATCTTCGTTCTTTATTTTTTCTTGATGAGTACGCCTCATTAAAAAGGACCATCACAAGGCAAATAGGAGGAAAATCCTGATGAACACAAACAGTGGAGTTTGAGAAAATTGTGTTCAACGAAGGACTTAAAATTGTTATTAGGCTACGTGCGACTAACAGAGCTATCATATCTCTTTTTGCTTAAGAAAAAGGAATCACAGGACACTCGAGTCCACAAGACAATCAAAACTGCAAACCCAAACACTTTGAGAGAGCGAGAGAGAGAATAAAAATTCTCTTCGCGCTCAATTCGATTTATGGAGCAATTATTTTCGTAGAGACAACAAGGACCACTGGATGATGGGACACAATTTTTATGGCAACACACCGCCACCATCCTAACACCAGAATGCACAACAAACTAACAACCAACCACCCCATTGAAAAAGGGTTTACCGAGCCATGGCATTACCAAAGACCGTTTAATTAGAAAATTCTTAATTCCAGCAAGGACCGACTGTCTAATGCCAACAAATCGTCGTAAAATTTATTCGCGAAGTTGAATTTTTCCTTCAGCCTTTCGTATGCTCCAGAAGGAGACCAGAATCGTGGCAATGTGACTGGAGGAGGAATTCGTGACGGTCATTCCATTTTGTGTCTTAAGACGGAAGAGGATTATTCACATTTGGCAGTGGATGCTGCCAAAATATCTGCTCTAACTATGTAGATTCTCTGGATACCCTGATTTCTGGTATTGGTACTGGTATTCATGGTCACCCTCTCCCCGTATCTCTTTGAACAACCCTTATTAGACTGGGGGAGATTGTACCACCACCGACCTCTAATTCAGTTAGTTGTGCTATTTTTATTCCGCGCTTATAAGGATTCTAATTGTAAGTATCTATAGTCTCTCCGTGGCAGTACACACGGGTATTGATGAATGGCGACTAATGGGGTGGAGTGCGCTTATAATTGAAATTATTACCGAATCAGATTTGGTAGCAGCAAGGACATTGTTCTTTCGGTGGCTTAGTACGGTAGAATTAATGAGGCAATGGTTGCTCTCGTGCCGAGGTCTTGGATAATTACTTTTCTTTTGTAATCCCCATATTGGAGGCATATTTTTTCCAGTTCGTAAATTTTCAATCTTATTGTTAGTCGAGCATGGTACTATAAAGTTTGAGCTTAAGTGAGGCTCAGGAATAGTATACTGCGAAATACTTCTCTGGTCGGTCCTCATAAACATTTCTGCAGTCATGGAGACAAATGCTCACAATTCTTCAATATTTTAATTGTTGTATCACAGAACTAGGCATGGCCCGGGAATTAACACTGGTTGATTTCGATCTCCTAAATTTGGTCTCCAGTGTTTCTAGAGATTCTTCTGATTTTAGTTATCGGGTATGTTGAACAAAGTGGGCAAAACCAATCGCTGATACTATCTCACGCAATCATTGTGATGTCTAGGCAATGGTATGTGAATGACAACAGTGCTCGAGTGAGAAAGCTATTATCTGAACGAAGAATATAGAGACAACAGAACCAAAGTTCTTCGAACACAAACAAATCTAGCTATGCTCTGTCGCCTTTCAAAGAATGACACCTGCGAGGCCAAAGTGAAGAAATTCTCAACTGCATCTAATATCAAGAAAGAAGCTTTTAAATTCTTATGGATGCCCTTATAAGCCTATCAATAAATATATGTAGTAACCTATCACTATTGGAATTTGGGTGAATGATAAAATTGAGAAATGGAGCGATATGGACCAGATATGAAGTACCTACTTCTATAATTGTAGTGCTTTTCCAGGTGGTATAAATCTAGAACGATAGAATGAAAATCCTCTCTTTGCCTTTTATTGTGAACAAACAGCGATCACCTTGTTATCATACTCTGTACCGTACTGCAACACACCTAATGAATTGAAAACGAAAGCGGAAAAACTCAAGTAATGACAGGATCAGGTCAAAGAAGTTACCATGTGTTCCTGTCATGGCACATAAAGTTAGCAACGATGCGGTATTGTCCTTGTGGAAGGAATTTGCAAAACTACGAGCAGATTTTAAATGCGGTTTAGATGATATAATATCGCATGCAGGCCATGATTGTAGAACCAGAAATATATTTTAGTTCCATCACAAGGTTGATGTTATTCTTTTCAAAACAAGAGGCAGCTCAAAAGCTTAGCTGTAAAAACCCCTACTTGATATTAACATTTTTGGCTGCATCCCGGGGTCATCTTCCACTTGCAAATAAGTAGGCTTAAGTATGATTCGCATTCGTTATCCTTATGGGCATAACGTCTTACGCAATGACGCCAGAAGAACTGTTGCTAAAATATTACGAAATTTAATACTTTCCCTATGCCCAGGAAGGGTTTCGGCCAAAATCTGTACCAGAAAAGGAATTTAGTAGGGTCTTCACGATGGCTCCAAAAGCGACTTAAGATGATGCGTTGGAATTTACAACTTTAGATTTTGCCCATCATGCGCCTGTTTCCCAAATCGAGCTACACGTAATCCTGATGGCAACGAACTTGAACTTTATGTAGAACCGGTGGAGGAGCCGAGGTATTTGCATCTATGGCGACAGCCAAGCTGCCCTTAAAGGCTTGCTATCCCAAAATTCACACCAGAAGTAATTGTGATAAAAAACACAAAGTGGTCTTGAGAGTGTACTGATGAGCATTCATAGCGAGACGTCTTGGTAACAGAGTGGAGCCCTGGGGCACACCAGCATATACTTTGTGTAAATATCAGACTTGGAACCGTCCAAGAAAACTTGAATTTATCGTTCCGAAAGGTAGTTTCAAATCCATTGAAGAAGAGAGTCGTCGATCCCAAACTCTGTCGAAAGCCTTACAAATATCAAGTGTAACTATCATGCTTTTGCCAGATTGATGTACGCATTGGTTCCACTTTTCGGTGAGACATGCCATCAAATCACCAGTGCACATATTGCTACAAAAACCGTACTGCCGGTCATTGAGAAGTTTTCGTGTTTCGAGGTATTTCATGAGCTGACGGTTTATCAGCGTTTCCATGACTTTGGAAATAAGGAGGAAAATGCAAGTGCAAAAGGGTCTGTAGAAGGAGAGAGAGGAAGATTCGTCCTTTAAGGAAGGAAAATGCTGTTTTCCATATGCTCGGAAAGAGTCCTAAAGAGTAGGACTGCTGAAGAAACTTACGCAGTGGTTTTGTCAGCGAGAAAGAACCCCTTTTTAGAAGAAGGGAAGTTATGCCATCTGGACCAGCGGATTTGTGAATGTTAAGATCTTTAAGAACTCTTGCTACTACACGAGTGCGAAAGTGGATTGGTTCCATTGTAGATTCAAGTGTAGCCGGAGGCAAATCACAATCTGGGCATGTTGAGCTGGCCGCAAAGTGTGCAGCAAGCAGATTTCCCCTGTCCAAAGAGCTGATAGCTGGAATGTCATTGGAAGTGAGCGTGGGATGGAGGATGAGGCAGAATGTATGATATTTTTGACGCTTTTGCTAGCTTTGGAACATTGTAGTATTTTTGCCTAATTTTTTGGTCATATCAGAATTTTACACGCTTAAAAAAGGCGTTGCAGTCTTTCCTGGCTCGTTTGAATTTTTTTCGGTTTTCCTCTGTGGGGTTGGTCTTGCACGACCGGAAACACCTTTCTCTAACTCTGGCAGCCTCTTGACAGCTCGACTGATACCATGCCTTTTCTTTTGGTTTGATACTCTTCATCCGATGAGGATCTAATTCCAAAGAGAATAGTGTCAGTGATCATATCAGCAACGCATTCACGTCGTTATCGAGGAAATGTAATAACCAGCTAAAATTCTTAAAGAAGGTGTTAACACCGCTCCAATTGGGTTTCTCGTATTGCCATATGTTTTTTTTGGAATCTTTTCTCTAACTACGTGGTCTGTGTCTGAGAAATTGGCTGATATGACACAATGGCCCGAAGAGGCTAGATGGGAAAACACATCGACCTTGAACTTATCTGAGTGAAAAGCTAAAAATAAGTCCAGGGTGTTGGCTATATGACTATCAACGTCTGGTATTCGCGTGGGCTTATTTCGAGCTGCGTCAAGTTTTTTTCCGCAGCGAAGATCTGAACACACCGTCATTCGGTGTCCAGAGGGTCGAAGCCACCCAGAATTGTGTATATTGAAATCGCCCGTAATAACGATTTCAGTATAAGGATACAGGGATTCAATTTTTTGTACGGAGGCAGAAAGCACATCAAACTGAATTCCGGATTGGAACAGGGACTACATTGTGGTGGAGTTTGGTAAGCTACATCACTACGCACGTAAAGGGCGAGTAAGGGCACTAGTTCGTAGCCTGGTAGCTTCAGATCAAAGTGATCTGAGGGGTGTGTGTGTTTCACTAAGTGCCAAAACAGATGTTCTGTATTTACAGACGTAAACCTACGCAGAAAAGTTATATACGAGTATGTTTGCTACGTATATCCGACCTAAATTCCCGAGTCATTATAAAAAAAAAAAAAAAAAACACCGGCGATACCGAGCACAACTGTGAAGTACAAATTCAGAGTTGGTTTACAGAATCAAATTGGTGTAGGTGTTATGCCCTTACAACAACAGGAAACAGCACACCAACAAAATTCGTACCCATAATATGCTATCCATAGCTTGCTGATAGGTCTTTAGATTGTCTGCGGGGAAATGGTTCGGAAAAGCAGGTTCCCGCGTTAGCAGCCGTCTGTCGTCAAATTATCTCACAAAAATTTCGTCACAACTCTTCTTTGTTTGATCTCTGGGATATCGGGAGGTGAGTATTGGGTTGGTCACATTTTGATCAATCTCGTTAACAATGTTTTGACCTGGTGACTACCAGATCCCTCTGTCTAAACATGGAAAACGCGTCCGGCTGGCGGAAATGATACCAGTTCGTACGGCCGTATAGTCAATAGGTTCATGCCCGATTTCAGAGATGATGCCGTGCAAGTTATACATATTTTCCTTCTGTTGAATTCGTTTTCTGCTGATTGTAAATGGCTCAACGAATTCCTTGCTGTTTGAGTTGCATCAAACTCGGTCCTGATACAAAGTCTAGCTTGATCCAAAGCCAGGCTTGATCTGGCGTTAGATGTTTGATTGATAGTACCGGAAACCATCACATAATAGAATGCCCAAACAAAAATACCGGTCTGATAAAGTTGGGACTTATGTATGTTGCCAGCTCATTGTTTACAAAATTGGATAAGAATTTTGCCATATGGTAATTGATTGCGAAGCTTATTTAAGCTATTTATTTCATTGCCTCTCTAGGTTCTCAGTGTTATTTGGCTTAATTTAGCTACTTATCGGTTTTCTGGGTAATCATTGCTTCCTTCTTGGAAAGAACCTAACAAAGGTCATATATAACTTAATGCAGCTTAACTTATAGTATTTTATAATCACCCACAATAATCATTTTAGCGTTCCTCTCACAATAAATATTTTTCAAAGAAATTCGCGGTACCAGACCTTCATTAGAAGCAGAATAACGATATCCCAAATATTTTGCATAAATCTTCCATTCCCTGGACCAGCATCATAATTGTGTACCACCAGCATCCCTTTCTTTTCAAAAAAAGGAAAAACAAAATAATAAAAAAATCATTTTGTTATTCCTTGGCCGAGAATAAATGATTCCTTGGGCTGTCGTCGAAAATCTACGCCCAACGTTCAAGTCTTAATGCCGATCATCAAAACACCCAGCGTAAAGAGAAAAATGTCCAATGCTGCCTCCGCGTCATGCCAAACCCAAAAACAAACGACTGAAGAGGGATTACGTGTGCTCCCCAAAAGGATTTAATTGAAATTAAAATGAAATTAAACGAAACAGAGACAATCAAAAAAAAAAGCCGAAAATAATCACAATACAAAAAACCCAGTAAATGCGAGATTTCTTCCTTCAAAAAAACCAAACAAAAAAAAAGCGATTCCCAAAACCCCAGGAAAGCTCACGGACAGCAAGGATGTGGTGCTGCTGCCTAGGTACGCCCGTATCCCAGAGCTTGCAATCCTTTCGTCTTAATTTCTGACAGTCAGTTAGCTCTCATTTATAAGGTGCACAGCAGGAGGGAATAAAAATAATAAGAAAATCCTATTTACAATTCGAGAAAATCCTGCCCCGCCCACCTGATAGAAGGTATCTCCCATCTATCAGAGAATGTTCAATCTTCCACGCGCGTACAATTAAAAATCAGAAAAAACAACGCGAAGCAGTTTCAGAGCCTGTACATACTCGTACTCGTATTTAGCACGCGAATGATTTAAATCACGCTGGCTCATGCATTGTAAGGGTTAATAGGCGTGGGGTAGAAATTAACCCCAACCAGAAGCAAAAGGATTTCTCTTATCTTTTTTTTTTGTATAGGTAAACACATGTCACATTTGAGGGTTTACGTCAATGATAAGTGCAAAGTGCCTGTCGACACATCCTGTTCTCGAAACAAGTAGGAGAACGAGTTATTCCATCTACTCCGGAGCTTGTCTGATGTTTACTTATGCAGTTTGTAATGGTGTCAATAATCTTCTTGTGGAATTTATTTAAGGGTTCCTTATCCTTGAACGAAAGACAGTATTCCGAGTAAAAGGATTAAATGCGCGTCGTTAGTTCACAGGTTAGAGTTCAAGCAGGAATGAGAACATAAAATCTGGGAAAATTACTGCTTTTGGTCGAAGGTGGTTAACTGAAGATGCTTTCAGAATTTGGTGCTATTTCGAAGTGGAGCATATGGAATTAATTCGTGGAATAAATCGCAGGTGATGCCTGTAATGCTAAGGTTGTGGTTGCCTACTCTGAAGATTTGAAGTAAGTACTCGTAGTTCTAAGTTGAAGCAGCAAGATATGATTGCATATACTTATGTTAGGCCGTTGCAATTTTGGCTGCAGGTTAGATCTTTTCAACTCTATTGTGGTTCGATTTTCTAACTTTATATGTATATACGAGTATAAGAGATGCAGGGGTCCAGTAATGTAACAATATCCAGTACACGATTTTCACATCTGGATATCCATAAATTGAACTGGCTGACTCCTGATCAACAAACCGTCAACCAAATTGATCACATTGCTATCGACGCAAGGCATTCCCTAAGTACAATATTTCGGATGTCTGAACAGGGACTCTAGGCATTATCTTGTTGTAGCCGAGAAACGGAGACAGATATCCATAACAGCCCAAAGGCAGCAAATATTTATAAAGCCAGGGCCGATTTCCATTAAGACCACGAGGAGCCTGACATAGACAACCAGTGGCATAACTGCCAAAGAGCAATCAGAGGCTGAGTGGGTTTCCATCCACTCTAACAGAGGAACTCATGCTTCGATTACTCTTCCAGATAGGTAAATCTCAGCGGAAGTACGGACCGGTTTTGCAGTAATGTACTAGATTACTAAGAGCAGAAAAAAAGGGAGTAACATAGGCTCCTCTGACAGAGTACGAGAAGCGGTCGGTCGAGTCCTTACCTACATGCTATTAGAAGAATCAAGTTTGAAAGTTTTGCCAACAAATAAAACGGGCCGGCCAAACCAGTCAAGCCTGAACAGAATTCTGGAAGGATGGAGAGAAAACCTCATGGTGGAACCACAGGTTCTGAGAATGTGGAAATGTTATTTCTGCAGACTGCTAAGCGATGTTGACCAACAACATCTCACCGTCAGGCAGAAAGAACCATTCAACCCGGAGGAAGGCAGATAACATTTTCATATACCCAATCGAGATGAAGTCAGGACATCCATTTTCAAGCTTAACTCTAACAAAGCTACTGAACCCGATGGTTTAACTGCCGAGCTGTTTAAGGCATGAGCGGAACGGAACGGAAACCCAGCATTGGTTGCCCGGTGTTAAAGTAGGGATGCCAACTACAGAAGTATAAGTCTCCTCAACATCGCATATATGAACGCCTGAGACCCATTGCAAATAGTCTGGCCCAATCAATGTGATTTTATGCCAGGAAAGTCCACCAAACTTAAAATTTTCACATTACGGCAGATCTTGGTTAAAAGTCAAGAGTTCCAAATCGATATGCAGCACCACTTCATCGATTTCAAAGCCATGTATGACATTATAAATAGAGACAAACTTAACAAAGCCGTATCTAGTTTTTGCATCCCTGCGAGGTCGGTCGACTATGCAGGATGACGAGCAGAGGATGTACGCTGCTCCGTCAAGGTCGTTAGTGACTAAACTGACCTTTCAATGTTCTTCAAAGAAGTCAATTCCAGAGGCATCATCCTTCAAGTCTCTTCAGTTACTCGCATATGCAGACGACTATTGAAGCAGGAGCGCCTAAGATGGTGTTATAAGTAAATGGGGGAAAACCAATGTATATGCTGTCAACAATGAACAACACACAATATCGAAGCTTATAATAAAACCTCACGATATTCAGCAACAACTTTGAGGTAGTAAAGGATTTTTTCTACTTCGGTTTCTCTATCAACTCCAACAACGACACTGGAGGAAGGAAATCATTTGAAGAATCACTCGTCTTAATCGCTACCTCTTTGGGCTTAGAAAGCAATTAGGCAGTGAAGCTGTTTCTTGGTCAACCAAAAGTCTTTACACAAGACACTGATTGTCCCAGTCCTGCTTTACGGCGCATTAGCTTAGACTGACTAAACCGGATGAAAATGTTCTCGGGCGCTTCGAGAGAAAAGTTGTTCGTGTAATTTTCAGTTCCGTTAACACCAATGGAACAGGCGTTTTAGAAACGAATTGTATGAGTTGTACGGCGATGACAACCTAGTCAGAAAAGCTCGGATAACCCGGCTTAGATGGCTAGGTCACCCGAAAGCTTGCGATTCCAACCCAGAGAAAGAAACAAGTAGAGGACGAACTTATCTTAAGTTGGCGCATACAATTGAAAGGGGACCGCAGCCAACTTCGTGTGCGCAAATGGAGGCAGCTGGAAAAAGACCGTGCTAGATAGAGGGGCATGTTAGCTGAGGCCCTGGCCCATCACCATTCATTCCTTCGATTTTGTCAGTCTTATGGATTTTTAATGTTATTGGACATTACTAATTCCGATTGCGTTAATTTTATATGTTCCGTTCCTCTAGAAATCTGTAAAAGCAATTCATGCCAACAAATTAAATTTCTTTCGTGAACTGATTCTACGATGTATATGATCCTACATAAAGATGAAGAATAAAGAATTTTTGGTCTTTTTCTGGGCGGATGTTTCCTATTTGAAATTGCAAAGTTGACGAACTAACAGTTAGTGCTACAGCTGACGGCTCTGCTGCAGATGATTCTAATAAATCAATAGCAACTATACCAATAGAGCCACCATATAACGACATAAGACCAGTTTCAACGACTACAGCCCCATTTAATGACACAACAACAAATTTGAACATTACGACCCAACAAACAACATCACCTACAACATCGTCCACTACGACTCCAATTCGACCTACACCGGGCACAGTCCCCCGCGTGACACCAATGAGCTTGACATGAAAGTCAGGGAATTCACTCCGGCTCTCAATCAGGCTATGGCCGCTTCCTGCCCTCTTATTCAACCTAGAGGCAAGAAAAAACCACATCCGTATCCGTGAACATCAGCACTGGAACTGCTCAGAAACACTTGCAGAAAACTTTGCAACGTAGCAAAAAACACAAGAAAAGTGACTGACTGGGACTCATACAAAGGCAAAGCGACAATCCTGTGACAAAATCACGGAAGCCTCTGAGGCATCGCGGCTAAGAAAAATCCTCTCTACAAATCCTATGATGCCTAGCTTTTTGAAAAAAACCAATGGCTCTTGGACAACCTCAATCTTGAATCCCTCAACCTGCTACTGGACACCCACTTTCCATGTACGAGTAGCTCTCAGTTCGCGGCCAGTAGCAACCCAAACAGGGCTACGGCAACCGAGATCATGTCAAGAGACAAACTGCTCCGGGCGCTGCATAGCTTCAAACCATATAAGTCTGCTGGTCCGGACGGTATAATACCAGCCGACCTACAGAGGTCCTCAGATTTTATTCCGCCTGCGCTAGAAAATATTATGAGGAGCTGTATAGAACTTATCCACATTCCACTGGATGGAGAGAAGTCAATGTAGTTTTCATTCCCAAAGCCGGAAAATGATCTCATGTTGTCCCAAAACCTCAGACCTATAGCTCTATCATAATTCCTTCTGAAAACTCTAGAACGACTGATTGATATCCATATACGAGCTAAAATTGTTCCAAGACTTCTGTCAACGGATCAACATGCCTACTGTGAAGGAAAGTCGGTGGAAACGGCTCTGTATTCACTGATTTGCCACATCGAATGATCCCTACAATATAAGGAGCACACAATCGTTGCTTTCCTGGACATAGAGGGTGCCTTTAACAACGTCAACACATCCGCAATCACGATTGCGCTGTTAACTCTCCATGTAGACGACTCACTGGGGGAGTTGATCAGTCTTATGCTAAAAAGCGGATAATCAACTCCAAATTGGGTGAGACTTCTGCTAAAAGATGCGTCAGCAGAGGTACGCCGCCAAGCGGTGTCCTCTCTCCCCTTCTCTGGAATTTAGTAGTGTATGAACTGCTGATATACCTGGAAGCGGGTGGTAGCAGGGCAACTGCCTATACGGATGACGTTGCTATAGCCGTATCAGGTAAGCATCTTAATACCTTTAAAGAACTCCTTCAAGTAAATCTGAATAGATTAGCTCGTTGGGCAGATCGCTGGGCAGATTGGGAATAAACCCCCCTAAAACTGACTTTGTCCTCTTTACCAAGAAATACAAAATTCCAATTATAGACCCTCCTTCAATAAAGGGTGCCAGTTAAGTATTTTCCAATACAGCAAAATATCTGGGTCTCATTTTTGACAAGAAACGAAACTGGAAACCTAACATTCAAGAAAGAGTCAATAAAGCTACAATAGCTTTATTCTCTTGCAAAAAAGCCATTTGGAATAACTGGGGCCTTCAACCTCTAATAACCCACTGACTATTGATCTCCGTAATAAGACCGATACTCACCTACGAGGTTGCTGTCTGGTGTCTGCCTTAGACAATGCAGTCAACTGAAGCAAACTGAGCATAGTCGAAGGTACAGCGTGTCTATGCATAGGCGGACCCTTACGGTCTACTCCTTCTGCGGCATTAGACATTCTGTTTCACTTGACAGCCTTCGATATCTTCAGCAGGCACGTAGATGCGACTGCAGCTATTCGCCTTAAGGCGACTAAACAGTGAACAAATAATTCATTTGGCAAAGCCAGCTAGAACATTGGGAATCCTCACAGAGCACATCTTTTACACTATACCTGAACTTTGGTTTGACAAAAACTTCCATATAAGCTTCCCCTCTAGATCCTTCTGAAAGGAAGATGCTTAACATTCCTACTTAACAATCAAGTGGGTATGAATACACTTATAATGCATCAGCATGTTTTAATTTTTTTTGGAAAATGCGATAGAGAGAGAAAGAAAGATTTTGGGCTCAGTGGTTATTTAGCTTCATGGGTGGCATCATCTAACATTTCATTAGGTGACTAAATACTTAGTGGAAGTTGGCTTGATGTTGATTTCTAGTCTACTACTCATCTTACTTGATTTTCGTTAACTGAAAAAATGAATACATACGTCTTTCGGGCGAGGTTGGGATTCGAACACCGAACCTTCCGATTTGGAAGCCAGTCCACTACCACTTGAGTCACTGTCACCTACAACTAAAAAAGGACATGTCAGGACATGGAGGACAAGTCAATCCATCTCTACAAAGATGGATCTAAAACCAATAGCGGAGTTGGTGGCGGTGTTTTCTCAGATAAGTTAAATCTAAGCCTCTCTTTCCGTCTTCCGGTCCCATTAAATTCTATAACCGCCTTTGAATGCCGATCATCCCTTATGGAGATAGCAAAGCAGTTTAACCTTCACCATTGTTAGATGCCGGGCTACAAAGATATTCCAGGGAACTGTAGAGCCGATGAACTCGCCAAAATTGGAACCACTCTATCTATTCTACCGAAAAAGGGTAGCATACGTATATCAATCGCTGCGTGCAAACTAACATTAAAGCTGGATGCCAATAAAAGAACAGACCTTAGGTGGACTGCTGGACCAACATTTCTAGCGATCAGACAGGTCTGGCCAAAACTGAATTTGAATCGCTCTAAGTGTCTGAAAATAAAATAAGAAACATCTCAGCGCCATCATAGGTGTCATCAGTGGACACTGCCTGATAGGCAAGAACGCAAGAAGGCTTGGCGCATTTACAAACGATTTTGATGGACGAGGGAGAGGAAGACAATCTTCCACCTACTCTGTATAGTACATGTCCAGCTCTCTCCCAGGGAAGAAAACTTCACTTATTAGCTTTCTTGTACAGGTCTAAAAAATATAGACGTAAACAGTCTGCTACGCTTCATCATTAGCTCAAATTGGTTCCATTAGTAAGAGGATCATAGATCCACGAGGCATCACAATGGGCCAATAGGCCTAAGTGGGTTGGTATTTCCAATAGCCGCTCTTACCTACCTACCTACTTATACCAGACACAAGAATCCCTAACTTGAATTCCACAACTCCTGCTCCAAACAAAGTGTACCACAGAAACGCCAAACAACACAGCAACTACAAGTGAACTATCTATCCCCTGCACCTGTACCGCGCCGCCGATTATATGGAACCTCTTTTATTGGTGGCATTGTCCTGACCCTAGGTTCCTTGCCATTTGCGTACTGGCATATAAATTCTACATTATCACATACAAAAAAAACAAAAAACAACATAAGGAAGCTGTAAGCATCCGCTGGCTTGTGACGCTGTTGGTAAATGTAAGTCGATGGGCTCATGAAATATCTAAAACCATTCAACTACAGACGCATTTTATTTTCTTATACTCTTATACTGAGATTATTAGGGTCTTGATAGCGGAGAGTAGGTAGACAACGTCCTTAACCATCCAAAAGTTATATCTATTAAGGGTGACGTTCTGTCCGACACATCGGTGTTGGGTGTCCTTTCTGGTTGACAGCATATACTTTGCTTTACCCTCATTGACCGTTAAATCCATCTTTGCCGCTTTCGTCTCAATACTCGCGAAAGCGCCACTGACATTCTTCCGATTATGTCAATATCACCGGCGTATGCGAGAGATTTGACGCTTATGTTGGCGAGTGAGTTCATAGAGATCATTTTGGTAAAAATTCGTTGATTTTTATAACATCAACTCAGGCTATGGAAGGACTATTTTGCTACGGTTCTTAACCGTGTATTCGCCAGCGATGTGCACCCTAATCAAACTGAGCTATCCGAACAACAATTTCCCGAATTCGCGCAATGCGCTGAAGGACAACATGGCGGTTGGACTATATGGTATTTCCGGAGAACTTCTGCGAAACATTCCAAGAACATCAGCAGAGCTCTTACATCCTCTTGTTGACAGAGATTGGGAGGCAGAAAGTTTCCCCAACGAGTGGAAGAAGGGAATGATTGTCACGCTCCCGAAAAAAGGGTAGTCTTATGGAGTGTGAGAATTAGTGATGGGAACTATCGAATGAATTCGACTATCGTTAGTTAGCAACTGAATGATTTCAATTATCGAATATGTGTGTTCATTCATTCATTCATATTTATGCATCCGAACAACATTTTGTCAAACACCTTATATGTGTATATCACACGCATTAATATAAATTTCAGATACATTCCACCCCGATACTCCAAAGTACAAATCAGTGAAAACATCATTCATTCATATGAAAAACAATCAAACATTAGAGTTTTTGTTTATTCGACTGGTTTGAATGAATGATTTCTGAAAGATTTTTGGATAACTATCGCATAAATGAATATTTTACATCTATCGAATAATACGATACTGGAGAAGCATTTGCGAAGCTAATAACCAAAGTAGTTCTTGAGCGTATAAAGTAAAATCTGGAAAATATACTCGATGTCGAGCAAGCAGGCTTCCGCTCTGGATCCTTCTGTGTCGACTATATTGACACCCTGCGGATCATAATTGAACAGTGCGTTGAATACCGATCACCATTTTTTGATTTTGAGAAAATGTTCCACAGTGTCAACTGAGAGTTTATCTGCCTTGCCATCAGTTTGTATACGCGACAAACTGATGGCTATTATCAAAGCAACCTATGATGGGTCAAAATGTCATGTTCTGCATAAAAGAAAGATGTCAGAGGAATTTTATATCCATAGTGGAGTCCGATAAGGTTGCATTCTATCGCCGATACTTTTTTTATTGGTGATTACCAAAGTATTTCGCGCAGCCTTGTCTAGAGGAGTTTGTTGAACTCTTATATCTCAACTCAAATATCTGGACTACGCTGACGACGTTTGCTTGCAAGTGACAGCTAGAGTGCAGAGGGGGGCAAATATCGTAGGTTTGAAGGTTAACACTGCTAAAACCAAAATTATCAACCTCAGTACTAACTCATTAACTCAAGCTAGCCTTGCTGGACAACCGGTAGAGAGAGTAAAAACTTTTCAATATCTAGTGATTATTGTTTCTACCGAAGGTGGAACCTAACAGGATATTGCCAACCTAATCAACAAAGCAAAGTCTATGTTTGGAATCATGCGTATGATATGGCGAACGAATGGAATCAGCTTAAACACGAAGCTACGACTGTTTCGTTCAAACGTTGTATCCGTGGTTTTGTATGGTTGCAGATAAGCTGCTATCACAAAAAAAAAACTAAAAAAGTTCGTAAATGGGTGCCTACGGAATATCTTAAGGGTTTTCTGAGCTAACCGTATCTCTTACAAACAAATTTATTAGAAAATGGGTCAGGGACGGCACATAGTTCCCTAGCAAACTACACGGTGTAATTGAATCCGTAAGACTTCTGACCTCACTAGCAAGGTGATTCAAAATAGTGGGGCTGGTAGAATGGTTCTAAGGTCGGCAAATTTAGCAAACCGGACAAGCGGCGCAGTCACAATGTAGATATACTGGTATACAAGAAACATGTATCGTTAGATGTAATTATGCACATTTCAACGATTAGTAAAAAAAAAGGAAAAAGAACGAGATCCCTATTATTTATATGTTGGATGAGGTCGAAAATTTTCTGATAATCAGCTGACCAATGACTCGAGTAACTTCAAGTCGACTCTTTTGAACAATCTGTCGAATGATTGTTTAAAATCCTGGAGACAAAAATATGGACACTATGTACTTTTTCATCAATTGAATCCGCTGGAGAGAAACAAGTTCATGCTGAATGTACATATCTGCAATTATATTGCTTCCATGTGTAAATTTGTATGAAAACGTTCACTCATTGTCACAGTTTATATATTACAGAAAGCAGATCGGTAAGATAAATAGACATTCGGGCGTTATTTTTGAAGGAGAAGGGAAAGTATCTAACTAAAAAATCCATCCAATTCTTCCCTCGATTAACTTCAGTAATTAGCTTTCCTTCCAGAAGCAAAAGAAAAAAAAAATAACCAGAAAACTACTCTCGTTCCTAATGTTCCCACGTTCACCCTGATCCTTTTCCGTTTATGAGGATTGTCTTTTCTGTCTTATTTTTTTCCTTTTTTCTCTGACCACATAACAAGCGAATTAGTAAACTTCACATTCCTCTCACGTGCCAACATAAAACTCTTGATAAATTAACAAAGTAAATGGAGCATCATCGGCGACGAACAGTTCCTTTACTACCCTCTCAACCCGTAGAGTAATTTTCAAAAATCATGATACGAGGTAATTGCTCCACCATCACCACCACCAGTATCTCTACCACCCCTCTAGCTCTGATTGGATTTCGAGTCTAATTTAGATTTAGGTGCAATTTATTTTCTCGCCCATCTCTCTAAGCTGCTGTCTCATGAGAAGTACCTCCGAAGCCCAACACTGTGGATTCATCCTGACAAAAAACTTTGTCCAGCTTTCATTAGCCAATAACGTTCAAGTGCGCTGTGTGTGAGGATTTTTCCATTTTTCTTTTTTTCTTTTCTTTTTTGAATATGCAAAAGCTTAGGTGATTCCAGCAGAGAATCTCCATCCTAGAAGTACGTATGTACGAGTATGTCCTGGCGCTGGCGCTGGAAAGATTTATGATAGCGCTATATAACAAATTTATGACGCACCATATCTATCTACCACTGCATGAGACGTGGTATTAGGAGGACGAAAATTAACTCTCTTCCCTTAAAGACACAAGACAAAGAACAAACTGACAGCCAGATAGACGAAAGACGGAAGATGATAGAGAGTTGGAGTATCAAAAGCTACTAACAGACCAATCGACTAACGTAGACAAGCGTTTCAGCGAATCCTTTTTCGAAATTAGTTTAACGAAAGGCTTTTAAGCAGGACCGAAACTTTTCAGGGTTCTGAAGAGCATTTTCCAAAAACCAACTTCATCGATAGTTTTTAATAAAAAAAAAAACAAAATCGAGAATAGGTATGGGGATTGGTGATTTGAGAAGATATTCGTAGTATACTGGTGCAAGTGCAGATACCGGTTGAAAATTGACAGGACATGGGTGGAGAGGTTGTAATGGTACTTATTTAATTTAGTTTCTTACTTTTTGGAGAACTATTTTTAGTAAGAACTGTTAGTTGAAAGTCAATTCAGTAATGAGCATGCAAGGGAAATGAAGAAAATAACAGGTTTTCAAAGAAGATTGCAAGATGGAAAACTTCATCAATCCTATGGACAACGTTTTTATTTTTTGTATTGAAATTGTATCTAATTAGTGTCATATTTGAACTATGATTGATGGTGAAATAGTTGGAAGGACTTACCAGAGGCCAACAACAAATATTGTATTGTAGATAGTGGCCAGAAAAAAAAGTGGTCGTACTCCTTAAATTGGCAAATCTAAGATTGAGAAATCCTTCTAGTCTGACAGTTAGGTGTGACATGGTGAACTTTTTTTATTTAATTTTTTCTTCTTCAATTCAGAAAATATTTTATTGGAAGAGGATAACAAAGTGCTTTTTATTAAAACCAACGGCTACCTTAAAGATACGGAACTGATCTGCAATACTATAAAACGGAATATATGTACTATAGATGCAGGAAGCATACTCGTACCTATGCAGCGCTCGTTTCACTACTCATATGATCCGATCCTTTCAATAAGGATGCTTGAAAGTACTTTTCTTATAGAGAGGAAAAAACTAGGAAAGTGTCAAAGTTCTTTTCTTTGGAGGATGGAAATACCAAGTTGAAAACGTACTTACTATTCTTTGTCAAACGCTTTATTCAGGAGTGGACCTGCGCATCAATTGAGAGCCCTCTATAGATATAGGTATTTAGCACGATTATCATCTTCACTTGCATATACTCGTACCAGTCAAGTATCGATTTCACTTAAGAATGCCTTTTAAAGCGACTTCGTCCTTTACTGCGACTCTCGGTAATTTCGCAACCTAAAAGGTTAGTCCAGGACCATCCTATATACTCGTAGTTGGACAAATTGTCTTTCATATGAGATTTTAAAATTAATTTGGACTTCTTGGATCTTATAAATACTCTGATCGATGTCGATGTCGATCACCAGGTCTAAAGCTTACTTTGTGACTCTAAGTCTAGTTCTAGTCGGGGGTGGACTTGTGCATCAGCCAAAGGGTTTCTCCAGCCTAGTGATGGGCAAATACCGGGTAAATACCCTTTGAGGGTAAATACCCAAGGTATTTACCGGGTATTTACCAAAACGGGTATTTATGTGGGTATTTATTTTAATTGAGAAAAATGTGTTCATTATGTGCTTTGTTTTTATTTAATTAGATTTAAAAAAGAAAAGGAACAGTGTAAACAAAAGAATCTTGAATTAAATTAATCCGAGTCGCTTGCATTAGATAGTAAACTTATCAAATGTTCGTCAATATACATGCATTCTACTGATTCAGTAGATTTTGATGTGATGAATAACTGCAACTTGGTATATTAACTTCTGATGTACTGGGTATGTGGATATTTGTGGAACTGGAACCTGGTTCGGGTTTTTGTTCTGCTACAGCTTGGTGTGTTGTTTGTGCTTGGAATTCAATGCTCCAATTATGAGATATGCACGTCAACCTGCCTGCCCGTTCGGTGGTAAGGCGATTTCGTTTCTTATTGTGAATCCAACTAAATGTACTAAAGAAACGTTCTGTGGCGAAGTTACAGGTGCTGATAAAATGCGTGCTGCAACTTTGCTTACATTTTTGTTAGCACAAAGGCCTTCCACCAAGTCAATGGTTCCATGGAGGAAACATTTGACCAAATGAATTCTTTACTCCAAATACCCTCTTTGGACCGATAAAGGGCCGAATCGGTCATGACTTCAATTCCCATACTTTTGGAAACTTCATAAATAAATTCCATTGTTGTAATTTGGTCAGAATCACTTAGATGGCATCCTTGATTTGATGGGTCAAGAAGAGCAGCGGCGAGATATATCGGTGATTCTGCGAATTCCATTCGGTCCTTAAATTTTTCGTTGAGATGTTTCTTCTCTAAATCGTCTAGAATTCGAACTTTATCGGATCCTAATAAAGTAGACATTGAATTTTCCAGTTCTTTTAGCACTTGATGGACTTTGTGTATTAAACAATTATTGGATTCAAATTTCGTTATCCACACAACCATTGGCTTAATAATCTCAATTACAACAAAAATATCATTCCAAAAACAATCTTCATCCAGCAATGCAGTCACAATGTCTCTAGCGAGGGAGGAAGCATTATCACTAATTACCAAATATAATAAAAACCCATATTTGGGTGGGTAAATATAGTTTTGAGTAAATACCCGGTATTTACCCTTTGATAAATACCTACCGGGTGGGTATAAAAAATTTGCCCATTACTACTGCAGCCTAAAGGTCTTATTGGCTAGCTGTTAAGTTAGTTAGTTGAAGTCGTTTAGGTCTTTTGCGCGTCAAAATTTGTTCCAATATTTTGCTGACTCGATTTGGTTATCGATTAAAAGTGCATAATAATTTTAAAGTGAAATTAACAACTAACCCAATTCTTATTCACCGCCTTTTGTATTTTTCTTTATTCAACACATTAAATTTTCAACTGACCTACTCCTACTAATTCATCATCATCATGTCAGAATTATGTGGAAGTGCGAACTGCTACCTAATAATTGATCAAAATGCTGTTATGGTGATCTGCAGTGGTCTTTGTTGCAAGTCGTTCAATGCTCTTTGCATTGGCTTGAGTAAAAGATCCATCGTGTACCTAAGAGATTTTAAAAACAACTTTTTGTTTTATTGTGATTAGTGCAAGGACATTACTCCGTTCCACATTTTAGTTGCAATTAAGTGTCTCAGTGATTTGGTCAATAATTTTGCGGCAGAAAACTACCATATCTTGGAGTCAATTCAAAGTCAATTTACCAAATACGATGACATTTTAAAATCGGTAGAAGGTTTATCAATTCCGATCGAGCAATCTGTAATCAATAATAAGAGTCAACTTAGAAACTTATCTATGCAGTTGGTTCAAAAGACTGATTTAATAAAACGAAATGGTAAACACGACAATAATGAAGATTCAAAAAATTTCCTATCCAATAGTGTTTAATCAATAATAAAATCTTACATCCCCACAACAACTAACACTTTAAGTTCTCTACGGTCTTCCCCTGATTTTCATCTGGAAGGTATATCCAAAAGCAGCGCCCGCTCTTTGCCAAATAATGATCAGTTGCTTAGAGCGCTGTTAAACGAAATCGTTGATCACATCCGGATAACTTCCAATAAAATCCACTATATACCGGTGTAATTCCAGCCACTACCGACTGCATCATACAACACCAGATTCATGAATCTGCGATTATGGAGCTCTGAATTCTTCCCCCTATGCGTAGTAACACGTAGCTATCTATGTTATAAACGGCATAAGACGTAATATCCTTGACTTTGGTATAAGTGGCTGACTTTGTGAGAGCAGGCTAATTTCCTTCCAAAAAAAAATCCGTTGTACAGTTTTGAAAAGGTATGATTTTGTATGTTGTACTTTGCTGGTTTTTAATAAACCTACGTTTCGATCACATGGCGGTAGACGACAATTATTGGTAAACCGAAACCAGAATGAGAGCATGCGAATGGGTTTTACGAATGACAACAACCAAGAAACAACACTATCTAAAAATTCTTCGTCCAAGTGACAAGCAGTATGTAAGACGGATATCGATGCACCACGTCGAAGTTCCAGCATCGGTTCTGGAAATCCATGTCGGATGCCGTATCTTCATAGTTAGGCCAATTATTTAACGACTCTGTAAGCCATGGAGGCCCTTTCCACAACAAATGGAAATTCTTCAACTTCGAAGGGCGACTACCAATCCGTATCCGATTAGCAATGAAAACGCTCCAGCAAGCAGGTTGACCAGACAGCCACTGCAGGACTATTTGTGAATCCGCTCATGCATGTACATATTTGTACTGATTCGTCTTGTATTGATGTTTTGAGTTTAGCGAAAAGTTTGCAACATAATTCCAAACGCTGAATAATTAGTTCTTTGATGGGGCCAACTCTACTTTTGCAGCAACTAAAACATCCATCAGAATTTTGGCTCTTGCGATAAATAGCGGCTGAATAAGATTTTAATGAAGAATCACAAAACCCATGATACTCCATGGAGCTGCTGTACCAAATACGACGAGGAATCTCCAAAATCATTCTTTGGCAATTTCGGCAGGAACACCATCGTCCCAGGATAGCTTGGATTTCCATAACTGTTTAAAAATGATTTTTAATGCAATAACTCTTAGTGCCAAAATCCAAGGGGATCAAATATCCGGGAAGTGTCCGATAAAATTTCGAGTTTGGTACATACAGGTCGCTCAGGCAAGGCAACCTTAAATTGAAGTGAATTCTTAACTGGATTCCACAGTAAGCCCAATAACTTAATCGATTCATCATCGAAGATCTTCTGGCAGCGATTTTAAAAACTCTGAGCAGTTGGGGCTCAACTTTCACAAATTGAAATCTGCGGCTTCGAACAAGTTAGTTACATTTTGATGTACCTTGAAAAGCCCTTCAACGGTATCAGCCCCTGTTAACAGGTTATCGACGTAAAAATCGTTCCCATGTCTCAGGGAATTTCTTCCAGGAGTCCATTGCAACCTGGCGCAATGTTCGAACTGACAGATATGGGGCGCAAGATGTTCCGTACGAAACTGTAAGAAGTCAATAATGTTTGATCAGCTGAAATGAAGACTCCCTCCACAAAATCCTCTGAAAATCGACATGTTTCCCAGCGACCCAAATTTGCCCAAACATTTTTTCAATATCTCTTGATATTGTGTACGTATGACGTCGAAAGCGTAGTAGAACTGCGAATAAATCCCTTTGTATAGGAGGCCAATTACCAGAGTTTTGTTCAGAAATAGATTCGAAGAAGATTTATAAGAACCGTCAAAAACGACTCTTTGTGTTAATGCTATCTTACTAAACTCTGGCTGATGCTGAAGGTAATAAACGGAAGTATTAAGATTTGTCGATTTCTTCTGCAGCGATTTCCTCCATATGTCCTAGCTTAATATACTCCCAGATAAATGCACAGAACCTTGTTTTGAGCTCAGGATCTTTTACAAACATTCGTTCATTGCTCAGCAGGCGACGAAGAGCAGCTAAAAACGTATCGCCGTAATCAACTGATTGGTTTGATCGGAAAAGAAGTTCTCCTACAAATTTTCCATCGGACGAGGGATGAGTGGAAGAGAAATGTTTGATTTGATTATTCTTTCTTTATCCTGTTTCTGTTTTTACAAAACTTTTATTTTGATATTACAAAATTGAATTATACAATAGAATAGTTAGTGACATTAAATATTAAACAATATAAATAGATATAAATGCCACTTCAAAACTAAATTATTTATTGTGGGGTGAACAATTACTCAATTAAATACTTAAAAAAGAATATAAACGAATAGGGAGCTTTAGAGCGTGTACAAGAAACTAAAAATTAAACAATGTAGGACAGCAAAACTTCAATATCAATATGAGTAAAATCAGGGAGCTATATTTTAAATTTTTTTAAAAACGCGTTTAATGTTCTAATGCGTCATATTTCTACGGGGAGTTTATTGAACAATTTGCAAGACACTACACAAAAAAAGTTTCTAAAATGGGTGGTACGAAAAGGAGGTATTCCGACAACACAACGGGGAATACTTCTTAAATTGTATGGGGTTTACATACATCCACCCATTATAAAAAAGATCTTTGAAACTTTAAAATAGTATAAATGCCTAACATGCAGGATTTTTAAGGACCTAAACAGCAACATAGAATGGGATAAGCAGTGAACATTACATATTCTTCGGACGGCATACTTTTGCAACACAAAAAGTGGTTGGGGATTGGTGATGTGTGTACCCCCTCAACAGTTTATACCATATTGTAACTTTTTTTTGTTTTGGTTTTGTTACTGACAATTAATCTGTGCTTCGCAAGCCAGAATCGTAGCAAATCTACATCATGGTTTATGTCAGCAGCCAGATCCAAAGGGTTATTATTTGAACCATAGTCAATGTCAAGATCATCTGCAAAAGCAGTGACTTTTCCTACAAATGGTTGATCAAACAAAGAGTTGATGTAGATCAAAAAGAAAATGGGACCAAGGACAGACCCTTGCGGTACACCCAATGAAATTACTCTTTGTTCACCAAGATAGCCATCCACTCTTACTTTTTGTGTCCTGTCTTTAAGATAAGAAGCAAACCAATTATATATAAAGCCCAGAAAGCCAGCACCATAAAGCTTGTCCAAAAGAATGTTGTAATTGACCATGTCGAACTCCTTAGTAATATCCACGAAAAGACCGGCGCAATATTTTTTGTCATCAAGACCTTTGTTTATAAAGGAGCAACAAGCCAGAATAGCATCTTCAGTGGAAAGGCCTTCTCTAAACCCAAATTGTCCTGGATAAAAAAAGTTTAAACTATTCAAATAACCGCACATTCTCTTGATAATAGCATTTTCAAATATTTCAGAGATTGAAGGTAACAAGGAAATCGATCTATAATTGTTTTTATCCATTTTGTTACTTTTTTGAAAAGTGGTACGACGTAAGCACATTTTAATTTATCGGGAAAGTTTGTGGTATCAACACTTAAATTAGGAAGGTGAGCTAAAATGTCAACAACATTATAGGCGATATTCTTAAGAGTTATGTTGGAAATGCCATCGTTACCACAAGATTTCGAGTTATTAAGAGATTTTATCATACTTAATAATTCGAACCCAGTAATTTGTTCAAAAAAGAAACTATTCCTGCAGGACGGTCTTTCCACTGTTCCAACACAATGTTGGCAATATGAAGGACAATCACTATCAAACGACTTTTGCCCAATTGTTGAAAAAAAGCCATTGAATGTATTGGCTATTGTAGATGGATCAGTAATTCCAACACTTTCATCTCTCAAAACGATTGGACTAAGCCTATTTGTAAAGTTGCCACTAATAAAGTCATTTATCAATTTCCATTCTTTTCTAGGATTAGTGAACTAATCATTTTAGAGTGAAAATAACCATCGCGGCCTACTCGAATTTTCCTATTGACTTTCTGGCTAATTTTTTTAAAACGACATTTAATGTTAGAATTGAGTGCATTTTTGTAACACTTTCTACCGAGTTTGAATAGACTTCATTCCATAAAACGATCAAAAACATGATCGAGGCATGTATTGGATATTGGCCTAGTAGAATCATTAATGAAAGATGTTAGCCCGTGTTCTGCTGTAACAGATAGGTACGTATCTGTAGCAGCGCAAGACGGTAACAAATCTAAATTGAAGTCGTCTAGAAAGATGGGTACGGATAGGTACGGATCTGTAGCAGCGCAAGACGGTAACAAATCTAAATTGAAGTCGTCTAGAAAGATGATATTTGCTGTTTTCCCCTTATTAAGAAAAATAGAAAATTCGTCCAAAAATGATTGAGGAAGTAGGGAGTGAAGCCTATAGACACAAACAAAGTAAGAAGGAGATCTTTCATACATCCGCACTCGCCCACCTATAAAACATCGCTTCATACTCATACGAATCTCGCACTAAGACTCCGACTCCACCTGCAGCAGACGATTCATTAGTATTTGGGTAGAAATTATAACCCAAAATTAAGCCTCAACGGAGAACAAAATTTTGTGTTGAGAATAAGGATCTAGCTGAATCATCATCATCGAACCTACGACGCGTATAATGGTCACGCGGTTTCAACTCTTGCACAAGCTGGGGATCTTATAAGCTCTTAAGCTAAGATCTTTCCGTAAAATCTTCCACAAAGTGGATGGGCATAGCTCCAATTGCTGTGCACAATGGCGAATCGACTCATTCGGATTCTTCTCAACACTGCGCTCCACAACGGCAATAGCTTCTTCTGTTCGCACTGTTTGTCGTCTTTGGGGATGCGTATTATTCACTAGAGTGTACGTGGTGCGAAAACGTTTTATCGTGTTCCGAATAACTTGCTCAGATGGACGATTATGTCGACCGTAAAACCCTTTACTATACTTTGAAAAACAAATACTTCGAGATATTCCCCTGCCATAATCTTTTGGGATTTTTGAGGTCCTAAGAGAACATTGAAAGCAATAAAACAGATCGATTTTTTGAAAATCCTAGAGTAGCCTAGCCCCGTAACATACAATCAAATAACTCACTAAATATAAATATAAAAATACAAGTTCAAAATATATAATAAGAAAAATTCGTGACATTCAGTATGGCTATAAAATAGTGTGGAATATCATTTCAATTTGTTATGAAATGAAATTAAAGAATCCATAGTAGTATTTAAAAACAATAAAAAAAGAAAGAATAAATTTTAAACTATTGTACAACATTACCAAAATCATGAAAATAAAGTAAAAAAATTATGAAATCAAAATATTAGAGACACAAGAATCTAACAAATCATAATCAAGGCTGAACAGCCACATTTCAACGCGTTTTGAAAAAGGTTCCAGATATTGTTATTGTCCTGATGGACTGCAGGAGCTAACTAAATAGCCGATAAGACAAAACAGATTACCACGAAGATTGTAACGAGAAATTAAATCAAAATTACGGTTGACAAACATTAAAAAGAATAATTTTAAAACAAATAAGAGACCAGAAGAATTTTTATGGCCCAAAGCAATTAAGATACACGCCCCCCCATATTGTGAAGTATGAAAATAAATATTCTGCGCTACGCAAAATAAGAGCCGGAGTCCCCCAGTGTAAAGTACTTGGCCCGATATTGTATCTTCTATTCACAAACGACCTTCCAACGACCGGAAGGAACTCCACAGAGTCCACCTCAAAGTTGCAAAATGCCACAAATGAAGTTATAGAGTGGACAAAGAAGTGACACATAAAATTAAACGAAGCTAAGTCGACTCACATTAACTTCACTAACTTCGCACCTCTCTAAATAAATTCTAATGAGGTTCCATATGCAAATACAGTTAAATATCTAGGTATAACGCTAGATTCTAAATTAAGATGGAAGGAGCATAAAAAACAGAGAAGAGCTTAACATGAAATACAGAAACATATATTGACTTATTGGTGACAAATCGGAGCTATCCATACGAAATAAGCTGCTTATTTACAATACCTTCAAATGCTAAGACCAGTGTGGACATATGGAATCCAGCGCGGGGCTATACCAAGCAAACGAACTTAAAATTTATACAAAGGTTTCAAAATAAGGTCCTAAGATCCATCGTAAATGCACCATGGTACGAAAACATCCACAGGGACCTGCATGTTAAACAAGTATCCGAGGAAGTTTGCAAAGAAACATCATCAACGACTACACTAACATGAAAACCGTGAAATTCAAAGCCTAGTGAACTTACCTAGATCCAGACAACTACAGAGAACATTAACAGTGGACCTCGCGGTTCGCACATGAAGACAGCACTATATGTATGCACATACAGATCTATATGTATACTATATTACTTAACAATCAAGGATAAAACCACTGGAGTTTACCCTCTTCTCAACCAAATTACTTATATACAATACTATGAAATGTAAATTTCTGGATGGGATTTTATCTTAGTTGTGATGACCAAAAAAAAAAAAATATATAAAATTTAATAATTGTAAACTAAGTATTGGAAATTAAACCTTTAGTAAGTGTTTGAAAAAAAATTTTGTAATTCCATGTAGAGATTTAATGAATTCTACAGAAAGCCAAATAACATTCGACCAAATTTTGCTAAAACAAATAGAAAATGTACAACATATACACTAAAATATTCCAGAAAAACTCACGCAATGTATCATGCAATACCTGTACTCTTGTAATTATTGTTAAGATGTATTAATAATTTCACTCACCACTGTAGCTTGATTTTCTACCACATCCATTAATATCACATCCAACTTCATTGTAACTACATTTACATATCTATGCACTCTTGTCATTCTGAATCTCTTCAATAAACTCTCTTCTTGACAAACCACTGACGGATAAAGATGTGTGTTTTGCTATCATTAGCTCAACAGATTATGGGCCCAGCTCAAAAGAAGTTTTTTTTTAAGAAATCTGGATTAATCTCGGTCATCGGTGTAATTTCGTAAAGAAATATTACTATTTCGATTTTGTTGAGGTATTTCAATGTAGAGATTATTGAATTTCTTTGGTAAGCTATTTGTGAACGAGGGCGTCGATCTTTCGCATATTTTTTGATATGGATAACGACCTTCGAAGGATTGATAAGCTGATGTCGAGTGATCAGTGGAGTACTTGAAAGTTTCAGGTAAAAATCCTACTCAACACCAGCAATCCTTTTATAGTACTTAGCGGGCATGAAGTCTTGCCGGTTCAAGCGGAATCAGCAGGCAAATCGGATGTTGCCACACAGCTCACAAAAGACACGAAAGCACAGAAAATGATTGCCATCACCATCGGACAGCAACCGCTCCTTCATATTCTTAATTGCACCACCTCAAAAGAAATGTGGAATAAACTAGCATCGATCTACGAACAGAAATCCAAAGCAAGTGTGCACATGCTGCAGCAGAAATTTTATTGCTTTGTTAGAAGTTCTGAGGACGACATTGCCACACATATTTCAAAGTTAGAAGCACTGGTGCAACAACTAAAAGAAGCGGGAAAAATTGTTTCTCTAAGTATTATAATGACGAAGATTCTGATGACCTTGCCCAAGAAATTAAATCATTTTTTCAGCGCTTGGGAGTTGACGTCACCAGAAGAAAAAACACTAGTAAATCTCACATCTAATGGAAAAAACCCGACTTGGATCGTTTTATGAACATACTCCACAATCATCATCTGTTCAAAGCTCGCAAGAGAATACGGAGAGTGCACTATCAGCAGAAAAACGGTTGAAAAGAGATAATGATAAGAAGAAAAATGCTACGAAGAATCGCTTTTGCCAATCGGTGTTGCTTTCAGCTAAAAAGGCAATTAAGTATTATGGCCTTATCCCGAACATATAAGACCTTGGTCATCTCAGTTCTACTTTATGGCGCTGACACATCGACACATGGATTCCATCGAAAGCATATGCTGATATCCTCAGCCGTTTCAAGCGAAGAGTTTTTCGTACAATATTAGGTTCTGTTTCCGTTAAAGGGCTTTGGAGGAGAAGATTCAACGATGAACTATGCGAGCTGCATAGCGACACCGATCTTGTCAGAAAACTGTGCATCAGTCGCCTGAGGTGGCAACGACATGTAGAGCGAATGGACACGAATGCTCCGGCCCGCAGAGTCTTCGAATCTAATCCGACAACGTAGTAGAAGAAGACTTCAACTTACTATATGTGGGCAGCACAAGCTGAAGAGGACCCCAACCGACTTGAAGTGAGCAACTGGAGGCAGTTAGCTAAAGATCGGGCTATTTGGAGAAGCTTGTTAGTTGAAGCCCAAGTTCCCCCTGAACTGTAGATCCACCTAAGTAAATAAGAATGTAAGTAACCTCTCTGAAATTTTTCGCACACTTCTACGACGATTTGATTCAATATTGACATCATCAGCTAGTCGGTCCAGCAAAGTGTTAGTCATCTTTGAGAAAAAAATCTCTAGAACGGAATTTCTTAAACCAATTTCTTAAAATGTAATTTCGAGGCATTCTACGAGTAAATCATCTTTTATCAAGTAGGCCCACTTTATGTAATCAGATTCCGATGATCTGTAGAAGATACTCCTTTAGGCACAATCTCTCAAGCAATCGAATTATTATCAATAACTTTGAACATTAAACTGCGTGGGGCATCAGTATACGAGGGTCGGCTGGATGATGGTAATGCAGCCTTTATCTTCCAGGTCGTTGTGATATGAAAGTTTATTGATTTAAGACATCATTCGTGTATACATACATATAGTAATTTAAATAATGCACTATGTGTTGATAATGACGCTCTCTTAAATATCATATCTTAAACGATCAAAGTTGCCAATATGCTAGAAACTATGAAGCAGACAATTTGAAAATAATTGCCATAACATGACTAGAACTACAAACAATGTTAAAATTGACCGTTGATATGAGTACAGATCATGTTTATCCACATATTTGTCGCCATTTCTTTGACGGTTATATAGTTGAATTCGGCCAGAAGCTTGTTAATTATGTGATCTTATTTCAGGACAAAAATTGTTCCCCACGCTTAATTAGTTTATCCGTTGCCTGATGTCAGGCAATTTGAATAAAAATGATTAAATAAATTTTGTCTGCCTCAGGAAGAATCCTGCAACCTAAGTCCCTTTAGCGGTGGTGTTGCTCCTTAATATTTCAGTAGAGATAATATGAGAAGCCCTCTCATTTCCTTGAATTTTTCTACAATTGTCTGTTTCCCTTACAGCTTTGCGAATCAAACAGCTTACGTATGCCTCTTTGGCTTAGTCGGATGTACCTTCACGATAACATATGGCTATTTTAGTGGAACGATATCAACCATAGAGAAACCCTCCAAAAACACTGGAATCATAACCGTGGGTAATGACATCAGTCAACTCTTTGTTTCGGCGGCGCTGAGTTACTATGCAGGCAAAGGACATCGACCGAGGTGGATCGGATTCGGTAAGACTTTCGAATTTATGTGCTTTAGTTAACTTTGGAAACTTAATGTAAGTGTTACATGTATCTTAACAAAGACACTTTGCCGTGACCGAGGTAATATTTTGATTTTTCGTTTTTAGGAAATTCACTTTTATTCGCATTTCAGGAGCTGGTCGTGAATGTGAAGTCGGTGAGGGAAATTTAGCCCCTCAAGTTGTTCTATTCATCGCACAATTCATCTCAGGTATCGGTGGATCCCTGTACTATACACTAGGTGTAGCCTACATGGATGACAATACAAAGAAATCAAAAACTAAGTAAGTGTGATAATTTTTTTTCTTTTCATTTCTTAAGCAAATCTCCATTGTCTAAGCTCTCTCAGATTAGTCTCAAATATCTTGCCATTTTTTGCAAATCATTGTTTTCCCTCAAACTTTAAGAAAACCAACAAATCTAACATCCCTCGCCACATATCGACTGCAACCAAGTCAAGTTATTGTACAACCTTCAATCAGTTGTCAGGTTGCTTACTGATAAGAGGGTATCATCTATCTCCGGCGTATTTTCCTATTCCCATGCCCCATGGCGCATGGCTGGGTAATTTATGGGCTTAGGAGAAAAAGAAAATGATTTACTACCTCGTAGTGCCTTATCAAGTAGGAAAGATCATATAACCCACACTATTTCATAAATGGCGCGCCAAAGTTTTATCTTTATCACCCAGCTTAAGTGATACCTAGACATCAATTTTTGGAAAATTTTAATTGACGTCTTATGTACACACTTGACTGACAAGAATCGCTTCTAACTTCTATTTGTATGTGTTTCTTTTATGTAGGTATCTCCTATTTCCTTCGAATGTTGGGACCTGCTCTGGGATATGCCTTGGCTTCGTTCTGCCTTCGAGTGTACATAGCACCAAATTTGCGTCCTGTGATCGGTCAGAAAGATCCACGATGGCTGGGTGCCTGGTGGATGGGATGGCTACTCATTGGTGGACTTCTAGCTCTATCTGGATTTTTCCTGACAATGTTCCCGAAACAATTACCCAGAGCAGCTGCAAGACGAATCGTAGAAGCCGAAAGGAGGAAACAAAAAGGCGAACCAGATAAAGATTCTGAGGCCGAAGTTCCTGCGTCGATCAAGGACATGTTTATCACATTCAAAAGACTGACAGGAAATCGAACGCTGATGTTTAATAACTTGTCGTCGGTGTTCTATCTGTTCGGATATACACCCTTCTGGATATTCACTCCGAAGTATATTGGGATCCAGTACAGACAATCGGCAGCTACATCGAGGTTGGTATTTGTATGCATACAGAGTCTAAGACATTTGTGATTGTAACATTTGTATGTGTCCTTCTTCAGTTTGGTGACAGGAACAATTGCTTTGGCCTTTTCTGCAGTAGGAGTGCTCTTGTCTGGATTTATCATTTCCAGATATAAGCCAAGAGCTCGTTACATGGCAGCCTGGAATGTTATCGTTGGATTCCTCACAGTTGCAGGTATTGTGACGTATGCGTTTATAGGATGTCCTGGCAACGAGAAATCGGTTATTGTGAACATTCACGATAGGTAGGATATGGTGTGTGATTTGAATATCAACCTTCATTTAAATTGTTTGTGCGAACAGCTCATCTCTAGTCCCATCGTGCAATTCGAACTGTCAGTGTGATTATGTCAGATATGCTCCAGTGTGTGGAGAAGATGGAATGACGTATATATCGCCTTGCCATGCGGGTTGTAAGAGTGAGCATGTCACATCGAAGGGGCAAAAGGTATGATTAATATCAAATACTCGTATCTAATAACAAAACAATTCTTTACTATCATCCATTTCAGACCTTTTACGATTGCTCATGTGTACCAACAGGCAACCATACGAATGGCTCGCCTATATTCGAACGCCTGACATCGCTAAATGCTACCTACACTGGATCATTCATTGATTCCTTAGATTTAAGCACCGCGCTGGCTTCAACAACTGCAGCTTCAACGACTATCAATCCAGATATAAGTTTAACTGCTTTTCAGTGCAAAACTCAGTCTTACTAATGCCAATCGCAATCATTAGACCTTACTTGGTGGTCAAGCCATTCCTGGAGCATGTCCCGCCAATTGCTTCAAACAATTCGTCACATTCCTATCTGTGATGTGTGGTCTCAAGCTAATCGTTGCCTCAGGGCGAGCACCGAATTTCCTCGTCTCAGTGAGATGTGTTCCAGAAAAAGATAAAACCGCAGCCATAGGCCTTGAACTTCTGATAATGAGTCTGTTCACATTCATTCCAAGTCCGATATTTTTCGGATGGGTGATAGACAAACTGTGTCTTGTCTGGGGCAAGATTTATACAAACAAAGGCAACTGTTGGCTTTATGATCCAGAAACTCTAAGGTAGACTATACAACTTTAGTTATATTGTAGTACAACTAAATTACCAACCTCGGTCTCTTCTTTAGGTATATCCTTACTTTCCTAGCATCGATATTTGTGATGCTAGGTTCGATCTGTGATGTGGGCATATGGTACAACGTTAAGGAATTGAAAATATTCGACGAGGAAGTCAAAGATGCTGAACTGAAGGTGGTGCAACATGAGGAGGATGCTACTCCTGAAAAGAAAACGGAAATTTAATTTCTTCATTCCAAAGCTTTGTCGAAGTACGAGTACCAGCAAAATATGTACGTTCAGCAATATTAGTGGCAGTTTTTTTTATTTTTCTTCCTTTATTTCTTCTTCCCGTTTTCCGATGCTCCTTCGAAGTGGGCGGCAGTGTAAAGAGCGGGGTATTTTATAGGGTGGGCGTACATATTTTTAGTGATGATTGAATTTCTTTTCCTTCGATTTGCTTTGGCAGCCTTCTTTCATTCATCTCTCAAAGGATCGTTCGATTCGATTAGCTGTAGAATGACCAAGTGCAAGGAGTACACTTGCACAATTAATTCGATTCTCCAGAAGGCGATCTGTAATTACTCTCTAGTTTTTTGTAGTTTTACCAATTTTTTATTTTTCCTCTTTATACTGCTCTATCAAGAGTTTTACTGTGCAAAGAAATACTGTTGCTGGTCGGTGGGTGTGAGGGCACTTTTGCCCAGCCCTCAGATGCATGTCTAGTTAGTCAGTCATTAGTAGAATTCGTTGACGAACTTATTTGTTTAATGTTGACAGGAAATTTTTTTATAAGCATTCACTTTGTTTTAAGTTTCCTTTTAACTTTCTGTTTTTTATTTTTATTTTTTTATTGTGTAAATATTATCTAATGAGCGGAGCTCACTTGTAGGGGTGTGCTCTTTTAGATATCTCTTAGGCGTATTAATTAATTTTACTTGTATTGCAAATGTTATTTGAAATGATTATGTAATTGTAAATAAAGCTAAGTTTACATTTAACTTGTTCTTCTTAATTACAAGGATATTTATGTGTCTTTGAATCCACATCTGTATACAGTTCTGGACTAGATCTGAGGTAGCATCCAGCGAAACTTATGTGAAACAGCATAGTAAAACGATCTGTTTTCGAAATGATTCTGGGAGGAAAAATTCGGATACGTGGCGGCACTACAGGCAGTTTCAAATAGAGGGTTCTTCGTTTGTTACTGAGTACCTTGTGACCAGACTTCTTAACGAGTGCAGGCACTGAGCTCGTCTAGATTTATGATTGTGCGAAAGTCTGAAGATAATAAGGCATCGCAAGAAGCACTACTTTCAAAACTATTTCCAATTGTCCATTATATTCCTTGTAAATTCCTTTCACTAAAATTCCAAAGTTTTTCCAAGAAAAATAAGTAAGCGCTTTAGTGATGTAGTGCCTACAATACCAGCACTCACCACGTTACCACCAAGTATCTGCAACCTGATGCGTGCATAGGCCGGACATTCACAGAGATTGTGTTCCGCGGTGTCTTTATCACTCTCACGGCAAGCGTTACAAGATGTTGGCTCACTTATTTCCAGCACAGTTGAGTGCTTAGCAAAAGCGTAATATCCTATAATAACGCCAGTAAACAGTCTACAACAATTTGTTCTGAGAGGCAGTCGTAACAGGTCTTGGAAAACTCTTCTCTCCAATGAGCCTTGTCCAGCAAGTTCACAGCTGATTTAAATTCCCTTAGCCATTGTCATCTGGGGCAAAAACGAACAGAGAAGTCTTGCATTCTCGAACTACCTTGAAAGTAGTATGAAATTTCAATAGGGCTTTAAGCGCCGCTTAACTGCTTAACTGAAAAGATAAATCATCAGTCATTGCATAAGACCATAAGACTAGAGTCAGAAGGCAGTCGGGGGACAAGTTCATCAAAACTCCAGGGCTGAGAGTAGGCGTTAGAACTATTGAAAGCATTAAGAATTAGGCACATGGAGAAAATAATCCGTGCAGCAATCATTGGCACTTGATAGTGGCCTGACCATCCGAAAAGATGCGGATATCCTTTGCAGATATCACGTTTTTCTTCAGCCAGGAGAGAGCTTCTTTAATCGCCAAAATTTCCGCCTGGAACAAGTTACAGTGATTTGGAAGAGATGGAAAGAGAGGCTTAGATTTAGCTTATCTGAGAAAACACCGCCACCAACTCCGCTATAGGTCTTAGATCCATCTGTGTAGAGATGGATTGACTTGTCCTCCATGAAAGCATCTTTCTCCCAAAAGGATCTAAAGCGGAAGCTCACATGGGAGTTTTTGTCAAACCAAAGTTCAGGTATGGTGTAATCGAAGTTCTCTCTGAGGATTCCTAATGTATTAAGAATACTGGCGTGGCCAAATGGATTATTTGTCCACTGTTTAGTCGCTATTTGCCTGCTGAAAATATAGAGGGGGTGTCACATGAAACAGAATGTCTAATGCCGCAGAAGGGGTAGACCGCAATGCTCCGCTTATGCATAGACATGTTGTTCTTTGGACTCTGCCTAGTTCACTGCAGTTGACTGCATTGTTTAAGGCCGTCCATCAGAGGACAATCCCGTGAGTGAGAATCGGTCTTGTGACCGAGATGTATAGCCAGAAGGCCCCATTTATTCCTAATGGCTTTTTTGCAAGAGAATAAAGCTATTGTAGCTTTATTGACTCTTTCTTGAATGTTAGGTTTCCAGTTTAGTTTCCTCTCAAAAATGAGGAAAATACTAAACTGGTACCCTTTAGTGAAGGAGGGTCTATAGTTGGAATTTTGTATTTTTTGGAAAAGAGGACAAGATCAGTTTTATGGGGGTTTATTCCCAATCTACAGCGATCTGCCAACGGGTTAATCTATTGAGATTCACTAGAAGGAGTTCTTTAATGGTAGTAATGTTGCGGTAAATTGCGGCAACAAGTTTGGCTCTCTTTTCCCTTACAAGTCCCTTCGGTACCCCTTTTCATTGTGTGGGAACACCGAGCTCTGGCGGAGGTGGAGGGCAGCCATGGTCCCTTCAGCCAGTGGCCTACCAACCCCAGATCTCGGAAAACAACCCACATAGGTTCACGGGCGGGTTTCCCCTCAGAGGAGAACGAGGAGGTTCGGTCGGTGAAGCCCCAAGGATAGTAAGGAGACTCACGACGAACCAGGAACCCTAGGCTGCGACAGGAGGTCCACCGGGAGCACCGTTGTTAGAGCCCATAGATAGACGGGAGACTCGCAACGAGCAGCATCAGACAGGACGTCTGAAGGTCGCCGACGGGTGGGGACGGGCAGTCCTTGCAATCCAGACGCCCCAACGCGATGATGACGGTTCCAGGCGATCCCTGGAACCTACACCCCAACGATAGCCAAATAATAGGAGGCTAAGGGACCACCCCATCCCACTACTGATGGGGGTACGAGCACCAGCATCACATCACGATAATAGATGTGGATGCACCGAGGCAATTGATCGTTGGGCGAAGAGACGACGATGTCTTTTATAGCAACACCCCAACGAGTGAGCAACAAAGGAGCAACAGTGGTGTGCAGGCGGATGGCCAAGACAATCGAGCACACTCCAACGACGCACCAGCTGTAAAATTTAAGTTCGATGGGTGAAGGGATGACGACTCTTTTTAAGCCAGCACCCCACCGGTGGAGCACCGAAGGAGCAGCAGAGGCTTGTAGGCGGACGGCAAAGTAATAAGACAGCTTCCACCGAGGGAACAGACAAACACACAAACAAGCAAATAACATCGAACAACCAACACACAACAACAAACCACAACAACCAACACCAACCAACAACAACTATTTTACAAAGAACAAAAGTACAAACCACAAAACCGGCCGTGGCCCTATGGCAGGGATGCCAGAGGGCAGAAGGGCCCAACTACAAAAAAAAAAATAAATAAATAATTGTCAGGAGTGACACGCTATTGGTCATTTCCCACTCCCCCAAATCTGAACGATGATCCACCGGAGTAGTTAGGGATCCGCGGATAAAAATATAAAAATTGAAATTTGCACAGGCACAAAACGTAACTTTTGTGAGGGGCGGCGATCCAACGGATGGCTGCATCGAGATACAATCCCTTCTGGATTCTATGTATCTACAATTCTATCAACATTCTATCTACAATTTTTTCCTTCCCATCGCATCTCCTTTCTTCTTCGCGATCGTGTTAATTTTAGCAAACAATTTTTATTAGTGTAATCCGATGGGGGAAAAATTTATTTGTATGTTGAACCCAAGAGACTTGAGAGAGGTCTGAGGTCTTTTGGGACAACATGAGAACATTTTCCGGCTTTGGGAATGAAAACATTGACATCTGTTCATGACAGTGGAATGTGGATAACACAGCTCCTCATAATATTTTCTAGCACAGGTGGAATAATATCTGATGACCTCTGTAGCTCGGTAGGTATTATACCGTCTGGACCAGCAGACTTGTATGGTTTGAAGCTATGCAGCGCCCAGAGCAGTTTGTCTCTTGTGATCAAACCATGAATTTTGGTCCCGGTTGCAGTAGGCCTATGTGGGTCGCAACTTGCCGCGAACTAAGAGCTACTTGGAAAGTGGGTGTCCAGTAGCAGGTTGAGGGATTCAAGGTTGAGGTTGTTCAAGAGCCATTGTTTTTTTTTCAAACAGCTAGGCATCATAGGATTTGTAGAGAGGATTTTTCTTAGCCGCGATGCCTCAGAGGCTTCCGTGATTTTGTCACAGAATGACCTCCAGGATTGTCGCTTTGCCTTCCTCAGGTCTTTTTTGTATAGTAACTTTCCTTGTGTTTTTTGCTACGTTGAAAAGTTTTCTGCAGTTTTTTCTGAGCAGTCCCAGTGCTGATGTCCACCAATGTGGCTTTTTCTTGCCTCCAGGTTGAATAAGAGAGCAGGAAGCGGCCATAGCCTGATTGAGAGCCAGAGTGAATTCCCTGACTTACATGTCAAGCTCATTGGTGTCACGCGGGGGACTTGATAGTTCAGAGGGTAGCGTTTCCGACATTATTCCTCTGTATTTTGGCCAATCAGTTTTCCTGTAGTTCCGGAATGCTGGTTGGCTGGAGGGAGCATCACTCAGGCTGAATTGGATGTATCTGTGGTCTCAAAAAGAGTGTTCAGACGATACCATCCAGTTCGTTAGCATTTGAGTGATGCTGTCGGAGACAAGAGTGATCTCTAGCACTTCCTGTCGGTTTCTAGTTATAAAAGTGGGCTCATTGGCAATGTTGCAAACAAAGGGGTTAGTACTTAAAATATAGTTAAAAGGTGACTCACTTCTTTGATGGATGTCGGTACTGCCCCATACCGTGAGATGAGAGTTAGCGTGGCATCCGATGAGAGGCCATTTTTTTGCCTTCCAGCCTCCAGTACCACCCTTTCTATCTTATCACCAGGGAGAGGGCTCACATGATCGTGGCCAAGGTATGCCAATGCCAGCTAGCAGGAGCCTTTAGCTGTCTTTAATCTGGAAATGCTTAAGTCGGGGTCGCTGAGATTAGGAAGTAAAAATGTATTAAGGCTAATGCACTAATACACAAGTTCTGATCTTACCTTTGTCTCTTGTATAGAGCGGAGTGTATACAGGTGTCCTAAGTCCACGAACCATGCCTTCTGCAATCCATGGATTAGGATAATATGTTCTGCGTTTTTTTGAAAGACGCAGAATGAGTGCGGCCGAAGCCTTTTTTGAGTGATAGAGATTAATCTGGAGAAACCATATCATTAGTGTAGTTTTGCAGAGTAGCCTCCACCGCTGTGCTGTAGAGATCTTCCGATTCTGATGTGCCAAAGAGCTCATCTTCTTCCTCTTATCGTATAGGACCTCTTTTTGCTTCGTCATCGGCTTCCATTTCCGACAGGGTGTAAGAAGAGGAGACCGACGGCTAGATTGAAGTCGTCGCTATCGATTTCTGGAAAGGATATCGAAACTCCAAGATCTGAGGTTTTGTTTGGTGGTGTCTCCGTTAAAGGAGGATGAGGTTGTTTATCAGCATCCAGCTCATCCTTTTTGTAGACCCTTAGGTGTATAGACCCGAATCCGAACCGAATCATGCCTTTTGTCTGCGCTAGAGAGTTAAGGGAGTCCTTATTGATCACGTTCAACGCGCATCTATAAGAGCCCCTTAGTTCCTCCAGTTACGCAACTTTCTAGTCATGAGTGGGAAGGGTCGGGTTACTGAGCCTGATGATTTCTAGAATGCTTTCTGGTGAGGAGGGTTCGGCTGGGATCCAGGTACGAGTTCGAGGTCTGCTAGGGATGTCCTCCTTAGATACGACCTCGAGTTTTGAACCGGGCCAAGTTTCTCCTAAACCACCTATGGCCTTAGTGAAGAGATCGAGGGATCTCTGATTGGTACATGCGATGAGCTTGACGTGCTCTTGGTGCCAGTCAAGGTCGCTTGTGCTGGGAGGAGCTGCTACCGTTCAGGTGTTATAGAACCGTCGGTATCGTTCCTATCGACTACCGCGATTATTGTTGCGTCCCTTAAGACTTCGCTGAAAGACCTCAGAGATGTGCTGTTCGATGGCCCAGGGGTTTTGGTGCTGTGGGTTTTGGGCCTCTTGGGAAGTGGAACGGTTTCTTCCAATGATCTCTGGCGCTTGGAGGTGTCTTTAGGTGTTTTGGAAGCAGTGGAAGCAGTGGGCAATCTGTCAATCAATCTTGCTCTTTATGTCCGCACTTCTATCAACCTCCGGAATGGATCCGAAGGTTTTGATAATGCGTGCAGCATTTCGGCGTCCTAGGTAGAGTGCCTTAGATAGAACTTGCCGATGCAGCTGAGCTCCAGATTCCTCCTTGGGGAGAGGAGTTTTAGTAGCAGCGACAAGTCCGTGGCCTGCCACAAGCCTGCTGCTGCTGGAGGTGGAGGAAGTGATAGGACCATGGCTTGCCACAGTCCTAACACTCCCTGAAGATTTCTTTTTAGGCTCGTTGCGTTTGCCTTTAGAGGATGGTGCAGCATGGTCTGTCACAGTTTTATCTCCTCTCGACAATGCAGGAGCCTTGATGGTAGTCGCTGCGGTCACCGTTCTATCGCCCGGTATTAAAGAAGTACCGGCCTCCGGTTTTATTTTCTTTAAGTTTTCTATAATGTGGTCCCACGAGTAGCGGAGAAAGGCTGATCCATCTGTACAGAGATCCGCCGTATACAGATAAGGCCTGGTATCCGTATACTCCGTTCGCGACTGAGCTATTTTTGGAGATGCTGGGCGCTCAGCCAGGTTGATCTTCGGCACGGGTCGTATGACAGTTTGATCCAGGGGGGAGCATCCTTCGGGTAATGACAATGGGTATTTAAATACCCGACAGCCGTGGGTGTGTACTATTAACAAATTTGTTTGTTATATTGAAAAGTTTCATTTGGAGTGAATTAAAGGCCAATTTAAATTGAATTTTTTTTTATTTAATTGAGAAATTATGCTGTTTACTAATTATTACGATTTAGCAATCTTCTTCTGATTTGGGGCAACACGGTTGTGGTAATCCAGAAAGCAAGGAGGAGTATACAAGCACGCTTGGTGCTTGAAACAACCGTATTCAGTCTTGTCACCGCATTTCTTAAAACGATGACGAGTATTGAGCTTCCCAATAAAATGACCGGTACGACCGTAAAACATTACCAATTGTGCACCGAAAACCATCGATCTACCCGGATGATGATAATTGGACTTGACCATAATCGATTCGCAAATCTCCACTCGGAATTCGTATTGAGACAACGGTGGCTTCTTGTCATAACTGCGCCAAAGACAATGTAACTTCTACGCATTGACCATAGCCACGTCGAACGCATTTGTTATTAATGGCCAATACCACTTCTTTCCCCGTGTCCGAAAGTGGTAATTGTTGATGGCATTGCCAAAAAGGTCCACATCTTCCATGCGATGATTGCATTGGTTGATCAAATAGGGCTGTTCAATCGTAACCATTTTTCGTTGCTTTCGATCAAGAAATTTGATAGTAATGTAACGACCTGAAAAGATAAGAATGAATGAAGAACATATGAAGAATGGACAAAAAGATAAGAATGAACCAATGCAGTGTTTAACTTACTGCATTATTGTTCCAACACTCCGCGAGCATAGAATTGTTCAAATCGAAACAAAAATCAGACGTCCCGCGAGGCTTCTTTCGAATTTCCTTGATATTCATCAAGGGGGCATAGTTGGTTCGATTACCACGAACAGTTGCCAAGGCGAAGAATCCATCGTTTGACAAACGGGTCATTAGTTTGTGACTAGCAAAAAAGTTGTCAAACGTTACAGTGTGCTTGGCTCGGTCCTCCAGATGCGATAAAAGCGATAGGACAACCCTTTCTCCCAGCTCGAATCCTGGATGCTCCGGTTCCGATGCACCAGCGTATGGAATGAATTGGTGCAACTAGCCGTCTGTTGACGCAAAACACCAATACTTGTACCCGAATCGAATGGGTTTTCCTTTTATGAACATTTTGCACGAATGCCGGCCGTAATAGGCAATCATTCGTTCATCAATCGAAAGGTTGTGAGAGAATACACCGAATTGAAGGAATTTCTTATTCAATAAATCGTTTAATGGTGCGACTTTTGTAAATTTGTTCTTCGGATCTAATCCTGAGTTGTTGCACACGTGAAAGAAAGAACCTGTCCTTCGAAATGCATTCAGCGCGCATCCCAAAGACTCTTTATTTGACCAATAACTTTGTATTTGCCTCAACGTGTGATAGCCGTTTATATACAACACGCCCAAAAATGTTTTCATTTCGCTAATTGATGTAACGAATGATGGACAATTGTTGGCCGCAGGATATTGGTTGGTGGAAGTGACCAAAAGGTTCAACACCTCGTCATCGACGAACATTTCCCAAAGCTGAATAGGATTCATGTCACCAAACTGTTCATACAACGCTTAGTATGAAGTGGACGTATCATCGTTTGGAATCTTATCGAATTAATAATTTTGCCTCCTAGACTATTTTGGTTTCATTCCTTCATCGATTCGGGAACGCTTCTGTGTCTTCCTTGATTTCAGTGTTGTTTTACGGCCACGGCCAGTAGACGTTGATGCCACCGGCGTATCATGTTCTTCTTCGGAAACCGTATCATCAAAAAAACCTTCAATTTCGAATTGCCCGGCAATCCCACGAGGCAGCTCCGGTTCACCCTGCAACAATTGAGCATTGTCGTCTAATTCCTCATTGTCACTAATAACATCGACGTGTTGGCCAAAGTTCACTTTCCCATCAGACCAATTATCAACAATAGCTTGCAGTTCGGCAGCAGTAAGAACTTTATGTCGACGAATCATTCGGAATCCAAATAATCCAAAAACACTTTTTTTAACACTACCACACAGCAGCGCGCGTTTAGCGTTTATAATCCGTAACGAGCACCAATAAACTGATTTGTTTTCTATTGCAACGAAGCGTGCCATGATGAACGGTAAATAGAATTACGAAAAATTTTGCGAATAAAGGCGCGTATTCAAACTAGCTCGTCAACACTGCACCCCACGATGTCTTTCGGCTTTTTTTTTTAAATAAAAGTGAAAACATCACACCAATACCTGTCGGGTATTTAAATACCCACGTCATGTCTCAGGTGTGTGCGCGGGTAATTTTTTTTTTCTATAAACTCCTATGGCCCTTAGGGCACATATTTCAAAATTGAATGGGTTAAAAGTGATTTAAAAAAAAAACGGATAAGTTAAGCGAATTCTTTTAATCGATTTTACCACCACCTGTTGATAAATTTTTAAACTAATATATTATGTACACGAACCTTTACAGTTTGAAAATCAGAATTAAATTTATTTGAGCTGTATGTAGTCTCAAGAAACAACTACGGAACCATTGACTTGTCGAATGGAAGGATATTGGAAGGATTCTTGTATATAAAGGCTGCATACTCAAGCCTAAAATTTTTCAATTTTAGATGATAGCTCAAATGAATTATTTCAGATGGCGCTACAATGCTGTTGGGCTTTGGCCTCAACCAACAGCTCTCATCATTTAGCACTAATCGCCTCCAGTTACCCACACAAGTTGGGTTGGAGTTCGTTAACTCTTAAGGTGCCTCAGGAATTTGATTTTACTGGAATAGATAGGCTATTGGAGCCGGAACGGTGCTGTTGATTCACTCAATATGTCTTAAGCCGATGAATTCTTGGCCTTCTGCCAAAGGACAATGTCGCTGTTTAGCCCATACAGTTCGGTGATGTACCTTATTTTCCGAATTCCGGTTATGCAGCCGAGCGAATAATCCGTTTAGAGAATTAACGGTAATATTGATTAAAGGAAGAAAGCTATAACTTCTTCTCTTGGAGAGCTACAATATCGCGTCTCCAGTCAAACATAAGCTCATCGCACATGAGAAGATCAGCTCCGATTATGGCCGTTTTAACGCCTGCGATAGTGAAGGTCCACCGGAGAGGATGGCGAATCCTATTGTTCAAAATAATGGACAGCTATATTTAGGTGTCAATGGCAGAGTTGTGTGCAACATAAAGCTTAAAATCGGTTGTTTTTAAGTTTTGGTTGGTCCGGGTAAGTGGCAAGATTTCAATATCATAGCCTGAGTTAGGCAGTCTTGGATGAACATTACGTCCCCGTGTAACCAACGACAGCAAATTTGGTTTCCCAGACATCATCGGACACCTTTTGTGAAAGAAGCATAAACTTGTTGAGACTGTGACATTTTTCATCAAGGCAGTTGTGACAAAGGCAAGTTCATTAGGTCTTGTATCGCAAAATATTGTGAAGAAAAAAATTCAACAATTTGGGGCAGCAAACGCTCATATGTCTGAATTTGCTGGGTTGAAAGGGCGATTAAAAAAATGAGTCGACTCGTGCTAAATAAAACGTCTCTGACAGGGAAAAAACTCAATAGTTGCAGATCGTGGCGGAGTCTGCTAAAACATTTTAGCCTGTGCCCTGGACTTAGAGTTGAAAAACGGAAACAGCGGAAGAGTTCCTCAGATGGACACAGAGGTGTAACCTGCATCCATGTCCTTGATTTCGATATATTCAAAGCCCAGGTGAATGACGGTTTTTCGACGAAATCCAGCGATGCCAAAAAAAAAAATCGACGAAGTCTAATGATGAGTAAGGATAGCTAATCGAAACGAATATCCCAATTTTATTTCCGTCTTCTATTGTGGTCCGGAATATTACAAAGCATTATACAAAAGAAAGTGAAAAAGGAAATGCAAAACATTGAACTTAAGTTACGTTACAGTAATAAGGGAGCGCACAAATTTTAAATCAATGAGATTATGATACAAGGATAGGGGAGCAAGCAAATTTACTTCAATTATAGGGTATCTTGTTTGCATTAATGGCGACAACGCACTACATTTCCAAACACCTTTGCTAAAGAACTCAATAACCTCGTTCAGGGATATTGCTATCGGTGTACGCGTTTCATTATCTCGAACAGATAACATATGGGACCTGGCTTTCCCGCTTGAAAGTGACTCATAGGGTCTCATCGGTAAAAAAATAAATATATGAATATGAAACAACCAAAAGTCTCGGATATGGATGGAACTATTGTTGACGACCCATGATATTTGAAAGAATCTAAAGTGCTTCAATAGACCACGTGCAGCGGAACAGTTCGCGGATCCCCGCACACTCCTATGATGGAATTAACCGAGAGGAAGCAGAATGTATAACTGCCACATATGAGTAGCCGCGGATTTGTCGTTAAGGCCACACTTAGGCAAGAGGTCTTTAAGTTTCAGGAATGTGAATCGTCCTAGGTGGTTTCAACACAAAGGTATGAAAGGAGATGGTAGGGCCTGGATGACACAAACGCATTTAGTCGAAATGTCACAAGTCAACAAAGGACGAATGGTTCAGCCTGGACGATGATGGGCACCAAATCCTTCCACTCAACTTTGACGAAGTAAGGACAACCATATCCAAATTTAAGTCCAATAAGGGTGGCAGTACTAACCAACGAATACAACCTCAACATTTTATGCCCGATCCTGAAGATCCAGTCTGCGTAGGCTATAGAGGCGTCATTCTCCTCAACATCTCCTGCAAGCGATTAAATATGTTGTATATTTAATTGATTTAAACCTTTTGTCAACGAACGTCCTTACCATAGTGGTTTTATGCCTGCAAACTGCAACTTCGACAAGATTTTTACATTACGGCAGATTTTATAAATGACCTTCGAATTTCAATTTAACACCCACCACTTTTTCATCGATTTTAAGGCCGCCTATGACTGAGGCCTTTCAGAGGTTAAAACATTGTAGTTTAAATAAAACACCATGAAATGATGGCATGATGATGATTTTTTTATATTCATTCGAAAGATCATTTTATGCCATTTACTCGTAATATTAGAAAATTATATTAGACATAGCCATCATGACCAATTTTCGACCACTTTTTCGGTCAATTGGGGCATATGTCGCGTATTACTCGAAAAATATTTTGCTCAAGACCGTCAATCGTTGCTGGTTTATGGGCGTCAAATCGCACGATCTTAGTGGCCAATTGAAGGGCCCGGGACATTGAAAGTGACTTGTTTTCCGGCCTCATCTTTGAAGAAATAAGGACCGATGATGCCATCGGGGTGCAATATGACCCACAAAGTACATTTTTCTGGATGCAGTGGCATCTGGTGAACTTCTTGAGGATTGTTCTCTGCTGGCTTACGTAGCCGTTAAACACTTTTAGGAATAATGCATGCACACATGAAAGGAAAATCTGTAGAAACCGCCCTGCACGAGGTGGTGGGGAAAATAGAGAAGGGTCTACACAGTTGACGTGGCCATAGAGGTTGCCCTGAAGACGATTAGTACTTGGGCAAAAAACTGTGGTCGCTAGGCTAACCCTTCCCAAACGGAACTGGTTCTTTTTACCAGAAAGTACAGGATACCGCAATTCAAACTCCCAAAACTCAACGGAGTGAAACTGTCCCACTCGGACAGCGCGAAGTATCTGGACAAAAACTGAATCTTAACGTAGCGGAAGGAATCAGAAAGGCATATAACGCTCTTTTTATTTGAAAAATTTGGGGTTTAAAACCTGCTATGGTGTACTGGCTGTATACGGTGGTGGTAAGACCCCTATTTACATACAGCGCACTTTGTAACATAGTATGGTGTAAAGCAACAAACAAGAAAACGATTTACGCAACATTAGCAGTGGTTCAAAGAACGGTTCCATAGCCATTGCAGGTGCGCTACGTACCACCCCTACGACAGCATTGGACATCTTTTTGCACCTAACGCCGCTTGATTTACAGATCAAAAAACTTGCTGACAACAGTGCGATAAGAGTCACTGATATGGGTTACTTCAAGAGCAGTAGTTTCGGACATGGCACGGTCCTAACGGAACTACTGCCATGCAATCCAATTCTAACTGATGAAATTCTTTGCCTGGTCGACTTCGACATCCCGTACGATATAATTTATTCGGAAAGGGAGGACTGGAAAAAAAAATGCAATAATCAGGTCGAATGAAATACAAAGAAAGGAAGTGGTTCTAGTATTTTCTCAGACAACCCAGAGCTAAGAGTGTCTATAAGACTACCGAACGCAAGTAGTGTCTTCCAATCAGAGGTACCGGCTGTCCTCAGGGCGGCTGAGCTAATGCAGACGAGATTGGTATCCGAAAGAGATATCGCTATCTACATCGATAGCCACGCCGCACTAAAGGCAATGGAGTCAACCAACGTCAACTCTGATACAGTCAAGGGCTGTCGCACAGTGCTTACGGCATGCAGTCAGAGTCGGGTAAGACTGTGCGGGCTGCCAGGACACTGCGGTATTACAGGAAATGAACAAGCGGACGAGCTTGCAAGTAAAGGAGGGCTACTCGACAATAGTGAGTTTGCCAACATCAAACCACCCCTTTGCAAAGTGAGGGACGCAATCGAGAAAAAAATTACAAAGACTGCCAACCTAGTGTGGTCAAGTCTTGAAGGACATAGGGTTTCCAAGGCTCTTTGGCCACTCTTTGATGGCAAAATGAAGTTAATGAAGTTAATAAAATTAAACAGGGATAAGCTTAGGACAGTAATAGGAATCCTAACAGGACACTGTCTCCTGTGACAACACGCAAATAGGCTCAAATTGTCAGATACGGATATCTGCAGATTCTGCGGTAATTTGCAACCTGTTGAGGACATAACACACATTCTGTGTGAATTCGAGGCAATATCGCATAGTCGAAGAAAATTTTTAGGGAAACACTTTTTCGAAAACCTGGAGGAAATAGACGGTATGAACCTCAAAGGCCTTCTTGGCTTTTGCAAGGAAATTCGATGTTTCACCAGGGCGATTGTTTAAGTTTTTACCATTTGAAGACAAATTCAACTGGTTTCACTACGATCGCGATTGGCTCGTTTTGGTGGCTGGTGTCTGTGTGATGGCATATCCATCACACTCCCGTTTAACCTAAGCTAACCTAACCTACGTAGCCGTTTAACCAGAAATGAACTTTAAGTCTGAGCAAAATTTTACGGTAAAAACTCGGTTAAGTTCCAGTTGATTTAAAGGACAATCACTAAGTATGCGATACAATAAATGGTCAGGCGCCTTTAGCTCCTGCACGAATTGGATCTTATAAGCCTTGGAATCAAGGCTTTATGCAAAATTTTCCAGATAGTGGAGGAACAAAAGTCAAGTTGCTGCGAACGACAAAGAATCCATAAATTGGGGTCCTCTTCAACACAAGCTTCCACAGCGCGATATTTTCTTCCGAACGTATAGTTCTTATCCTTATTCGTTCGTATCTTATCATACGAGTAGTATTTGAGTATATAGAACAATGGCATGAATTAGGTGTGAAATTTTTTAATAATTTGCTAAATAGCACATTCAGATGGCCGATGATATCTACCGTAAAATTCATGAAGTGCTCTATGAGTTTCTCGAACAAAGCTCCGATTGTGGAAATAAATTTCAGCGATTTGAAATCCTTGTTGTGGCGTCGAACTCCACGACGAAATGGCAAACTATACTAAAAATAAATGAAACTCGGGAGCCTAACACCGCAAAAAAAACCACCCAAATATCGAGGAAAAATATTCGAAGCATTGACAGGTTTTGGCATCCCTATTAAACTTGTACGGCTCTAAAGTATGACCATGGAAAAAGCTAGCTGCTATGTAAGTCGTTTTCATCAAGACCTTTGGTGTCAAGAACGACTTCCTATAAAGCGATCCACAGTTATGAGATTTCCTCAGCCTCATTCTAGAGTGTATTGTGTGAAACATTATATGCACAATCCCTCAATCCCGACAAAGAACGAAGTATGTGCTGCCATAGAGAAAGGACACTCAACATCGAGGAGTAGGACAAAATGCCACAGTATTCGGGGGTGACCAGGACTTTGTGCAGCTAGGTTCCGCAATTGATATATTCATATTCATCTTGCCGAACGCCGTTTATTCGGGCTCTAAAAGCAATCGAGTAGCAGAGCCTTCTCTCGGACATGAATTTTAGAAAAAAAAAGATGTGGAGAGGCTTGGGCGTTTTGAGAGAAAATTTTTTCGGACGATCTACGGCCCTGTCTGAAATTATAAAGAGTTGAGAAGGATTATATATCGTAATAGATTTAAGCTTAAAAAGTGAGAGTTGATCAGCTTAGATGGCTGGGAAAAGTAGAGCAAATTTACGCTGGAGCTCCAGCTCGAAGAGTCTTAAAATCCACCACCGAAGGAAGATCCGGCAGAGGAAGACCATATCTCAGACGGAGCTTGCAAGTGGTAAGAGCACTCAACAAACTTGGCATGCGGAATTGGAAACAGCTTGCAAAGAACAGAGCTGGATGAAGAGGCATTTTGGTTGAGGCTCAGGTTCCGTGGTGTAGCGCCACCTATGAATATATTAGAAAAACAGAACGTGATTTTTTCACCGGTGTTTAGTGAAGGAGGAAACAAGATTGTTTCTTAAATTATTGTAGACCCATCTTTCTACAAAAAAATAAGTAGACTTTGGCATAAATGAATTAGGTTTGATCATCTGAAGCATTAGGACACCATTTCGGCAATCGCAAAGTTGTGAGGTCTGCTCTGTGAAAAGTACGTTGCCAAATCCTCACTAAACGAATCAAGTAAATGATGGTTGCGTTGGACGATATCCTTACATTTCACTTCTAGTAGAGTGGACATACAATATATTTGTCTTCAATGCGAAGGTATAATCAAACCCTAATGGACACAAATTGTGTTGTGAGGAATAGTTGAAGATACAAAGCTTTACATCTGCAGGAACTTAAGTTAAAGCTTTACACAATACTTTAACTTCTCTCAAGCTACGAGTAGTTCCAGAAAGCACGAGTTCTTTTAGCATGGTCAAAATCCCGAATACGCCGAGTTTTGTCTGGGTCTTAGTTTACAATAAAACCGCTAACCCAGGCTTGAACTCTCAGACTAGCGCTTTCAATAAAAATTAGGTCACTAGAGAGCACAAGCAGAGATGAATTACAAGATTCTCTAGAACGTAGTTGTTGTTTTTCAGCAGAAATATTGTATTATATACTTCTTACTTATGCCTAAACGAGTATAACGTTTTTGCTAAGCATTCGTATTGAGTTCAAGCTTCATGTCTGGGAAACTAGAGATGCCTATTTCCTTACCGATTTTAGTATCTTAAAGTCTGAGCTCTCCTCGTTAGCTAACAATTGGTGGTCTATGGGATCAAAATTTTTTATTTTTAGTGATCTCCGTAGACTGAATAATCAATAGTGACCCATAATTTTCAGTTTTTTTTATACAGTCTTTCGGAATGGAGCCTTTCTACAATATCTTTTTCCTATATATCCTATATAAAATAAGAAATATGTCATCGATATCTTTTCCTTATTTTCTATTTTATTTTCAAGTTTCATCATATTTTCAGTTTCCATTGTCCTCACAAGTTAGTCTCTTTTGTCCAACATCCTCCACATTCACATCGAATATCTGCAAGGTTTTTCCAAAATGCAAGACACCATAGTCACAGCAAGCACCGAAAGCCGCAAATATTGCCGCAACTGTATTGAGCGTGTACCTGAAGAACAATAACAATAAAATAAATACCAAAACAATTTCATATGTAATCTTACCTGAGAGATCTAGGATCATACAACCAGCAGTTGCTCTCACCTTTACAAGTCTTCCCCCAGGCCATGCAAAGTTTGTCCAAAATCCAGTTAAATAAAATTGGACCTGGAATCACAGTGAACAATGTCATCGTCATAAGACAAAGCCCCACAGCTACTGTCTTGTCCTTCTCTGAAACACAACGAACTGACACAAGAAAACCTGAAGTCTGAGCTGTGGCACCGATTAGCTTGAGAAAGCACATAATCATGACAAATGTTGTAAAAGATTTAAAACAATCAGCAGGACATACACCAGGAACCGCTTGACCACCTCCAGAATATCTCTGTGAGATATTTGTTGACGCAGAATCCCCAGGAAGGATCAATGCAAATAGATTTGTTGGAGTACTTGTAAAAATACAAGAACAATCGTAGTAAATCTACAATATAACAGACAAAGGTAGGAATGTTATGCCAGAAATTTAGGGACTCAACATAAGCTGTCATAAAATATAATTTACCTGCTGTCCTCCTGAATTCACATGCTCACTCCTACATCCCGCATGACATGGCGATATGAATATCAAGCCATTTTCTCCACAGACTGGGGCGTAGTGAACAAAGTCACATTGGTGGCTAGAGATACATGAAGGCGGTGCGCTGTAAATACACAAACTTTTATGACCCGGCTAATGTACATATGTCTATAAACAACCTTTCTTGAGGGCTCCCAACTATCCCATTTTCATTGTCAGAACATCCGACAATTAGAAAAGTAAGCATTCCAGCTGTCGTAAGACAACCAACTACAATGTTCCAGATGGCCATGTGCTTCGATTTTGGTTGAAATTTAGAAAAGTAAAATCCGGCCAAAAGCACCCCAAGAACAGAAAAGATTAGTACTAAAGTGTCTGCTACGAAACTAGACAACAAGAAAAGGAGTCAGTGTGAAGAGCTACCAAATGATTTTTTTTTTATGAACCTAGATGTAGCTGGCAGCTGTCTATATTCAATCTCAATGTACTTCGAACCAATTACGAGGTACGGTGTGAAGGCCAGGGCTGAAAAGACTCCAGAAAAGTTATTTGACATGTAAGTCGGATTCGCGATTAGTCGGCCAAAAGTAGTAACGATGTCATTCAGAGGTAGGTGTGTCTCAGCTTCCCGCTTTTTCTGTTTTTTGCTTAAATTCTTTATTGACAGTCTTTCTGGAAACATTGTAAGGACCAATCCTGGTACAGCAAGAAGTCCACTAATTACAAACCATCCCATCCACCAAGCTCCCAGCCATTGAGGATCGTTTTGCTCAATCACAGGGTGTAAATGAGGAGCTATATACAGATGCATGCAGAACGAAGCCAATGAAGAGCCCAAGATCGGTCCCAGCATTCGAAGTAAATATGTCAAGCCTGGGAATATTTTTTTTTCTTAATAAAATAACTAAACAATTCCAGATGTCAAGCAGTGGTGATAATGAACCATTTGCCATCCAAGACTGATAAGAGCCCATAAGATTGATAAGCGAGAGCAAATGCTGACCCTAGCTACTAATTAATTTATGATCTATCCCATGTAAACAAGTAGATGAAAGATAGTCAGACAACGAACGTCGTACTTATCTTGACAAATTACTCATATTATTTATAAATGACAACACAGTACATTATACGAATACTTACTCCATAGAATAGGAGCACTTGACTTCTCAATGTTGTCATCCATATAAGTGACTCCAGCAGTATAGACCAGAGATCCACCAATTCCAGCGATGAATTGTGCCGAAAAAAATATTACCTGGGGGACTAAAGCACCTTCCGTTGTGTGAAATTCTGAGTCATTTCCTGGCAAAGAGTGAAAACGGTGGGAGAGACTCTGTCGCATAATTTATATACTTTGCAGCTTGCCTTTGTTTCCACACAGAACCGTTGAGGGATATTCTTCTATAGCGGAGAAATTCAGGTTTCTGTCCGAAATAGTGTGAGATTCTTCCTTCAGTGCATTATCTCTACCAGAACCATAAAGGAGATGTGACAATGCAATCAATACACAATAACTAATAGTAATAAGGACACCTGTAAGGACAGTTATTAGATTTTTAGTGGAGAACTAACGGGTGACCAGATAGCAATGTTAGTTTTTTCAATTGTTACTCGTGCAGCTGTGAAATTTACCAATGACACCCAGCTGTCAAAATATTCAGTAAGGTTTCCCATTTCATCATGCATCGTTTTACGCTTGCCGTATGAGCGGAAATTATTAAAAAATGTCGATTCGGCGCTGATCAGCTGAATTGGGCGTGGCCAGAGGATCGACCCGGCTTATTCTGCGGTTGGATTTGGGCCTACATCCGTATAAGATTGTGCTGACGCAAGTATTGAAGCCGGACGACCATAGGCAACGTCGTGAGTTCGCTACTTGGGCGCTCATCTTTTCGAACGAGGCCCATTTTTGGCTCAGCGGCTCAGCACAGTTGCCGTTATTGTAGCGAACATAATCCACAAGTGTTCGGCCAAGCATCAATGTGTCCACAAAGATTGACTGTTTGGTGCGGTTTATGGCATAAACGTTACCGTCAATGGTCTCAGGAATAGAGCGATGTTAGCCGACTCAGAGCTATATATCCGAGCTGTGGTTCCATCAAGATGGCTTTACATGTCATACGAGTACAAGCGACGCAACGCTCGAAGTTCTGAAGGAGAAATTTGGTGATTGGGTCATATCACGGCAAGCGTTCATCAATTGGCCGCCGCGATTATACGATTTGACACCAATCGATTATTTTCTCTGGGACTACGTCAAGTCAACGTTAACAAGCCAACCACTTTAGACGAGCTTAAGGCCAACATTCGACAAGCTATTGCCGGAATAACGCCGCACATATTGGACTGAATCATCAAATAATGGCTACTCCACACATAATGGCACGAACGTAGTTTCAAAATAAATTCCGAATCAATTTTATATCTTACACCGTTGTTGTTTTATTTAAGTTTTTTTTGCTATCGTTCTTATCTGGTCACCCTTTATTTTGTTTTTACCAAATCCTATCCATCTTGGTCGATGTCCCTTTCCGGCATAGTAGCTTAAAACTCCAGAAAAGACGAGCTGGCCTATGTCACTGCCTTTGGATATAGTTGCAGAGTTTGCGGATGCAATTTTGAAATAATTTTCTAATGTAGGTTTGATGGTGTTAAAGTAGCCATAAGCGATGGAGAATACGCAACCTACCAGTCCAAAGAGGCATACAAAATTTTTCTGATTCGCAAATCTGAAAATAAAGGAATTTCAAAATATACTCGTAACATATTTTTAAGCGATGTCTTAGTTCAGTTAATCATGTTCAATAGAGACCCGATATTTTCGCTCAGATCATTAGGAAAAATACCCAGAATTTACAATTTTTCACTTGGAAGGACTCATGAATGGGTAAAATGCTTTCCTGACATTTAGAGACGGCAAGGCATATTTTATTGCTTTCTACAATACATTGCTTACAAACATGAACATAAAATAGTTTCGAAAGCAGATTTAGATACTATGTATATTAGTTCTAAATATTTTTCAAGATTCATGAGAGAATATTTACTTAGGGAGGATGGAAGGAGAGGTAACGATGAACGTTGGTTTTAAATGCTTGAAGATTATAATGACTAGGAAATAAAGAGCTAGACGGGGCATTCCAAAAGCCAGTTGAACGTCTTAGGGAAGACTCACGATATTCTAGAGTACGTCCGAAAGTAGGCTTGAGGTACACTCCTTTTTATTTATTTGATAATCTTGGCCATATTCTTGCGCCTCAATAACTATATATTTTATAAACTTTAGCGTCACCGTCTCCGATATAATTATTATATTTTACTCCATATTTATCATGCGAGCATTCAAACAACTTGAGCATTGCTTGCACTTCCATATTGCCAGATGGTGCATTCATTACTCTCAACATGTTCGTTATGCCACTCTTCAAATTTTTTTTTTCCAAAACTCACATTGATTAGAGTAAGAACTTTTGCAAAAAAACATCCAAGACTTTGTCAGAATAGTATTCTATGACAGAAGTTCCGCCGAACAAGGAAGTAACTCCGACAGTCAAATCTGATGAATCATTACCGGTTTCAGCACACATTTAATTTTTTTCGGCGTTGACAGCAAAGAACGAAGTTTATCTGTAACCGTAATAACACATTCAAGAATTTTGTAAGAATCGTAGACTATTTGAGCCAGGAAACTGCACGGTAAGTCCATTACACCGCAAAATTTACTGCACCCTGCGAGACCTAAGCCTAATAAACGCGCTACAAAAATAAATCGTCGATTTATTTCATACGATTGTCCTATTTTCTTGCCTGAGTCAATGTACGTTGGAAACTTTTGCAGTTCAGGCACCAAGAAATTGTCCAAGATCCTCACACAATGTTCAGAGATGACTGCACAGCGCGTCATTGCTGCCCAAATGGTACCTGAGATGACTATATTGTGGGTTTGTTGCACTGCAATAACGGCACTTCTGCTTATTAACGTATCTGTTAAAGTGAAAATGTGCTTTCCAGGTTTTGGCCCTTCCACTGTTTGGATGAAATCTTTTTAAACTGCAAAGTAGAATGAAATTAGGACTTGTATTTAGCGTATTACTGTAGGTCATTCAGAAGTCACTATTTCAATATGTGTGGTAAGATCTTAATGTGACTTGAAACTGTTTTGAAAAACATGTGCTAGCCTTAAATCAGCTGGAACGATGCCTATGATATCCTTCCGATATGGAAAGTGTTCAACATCTTATGCCCCGTACGAGTGGGCTTTAGCATCGATTTTCATCTCTGCTGGCATAATATCCGAAGGAATGCCAAAGTCGGTCAGGTTCGAACAAAAGCATGAGACATGTGTGGTAATACCACCTTGATCAAAAATGACCACCGTATGGCGCTCCCATTATTCCGATTTGAGTTCTGTTTTTTTTGTTAAGTTGTAATCCATGAAAACTGTGAGCACTGCCTTCTTTTTTGACTGAAAACGACGTGTTTTTTTTGTGTCTCGGCTCATTTGGTGAACGCCATTCACTTGCCTGATGTCGTACTCATAAACACACGTCTCGTGTCCAGTAATGATCCTTTTGATGAATGTGGGATCGGATTCAGCCTCGCAAATCATCTCAACACGTCAACACGGTCTCTTTTTTGCATGAAATTGAGGTCTTTTGGCACCAACTTTGCTGCTACACGACGGAAACCCAAATCATTAACCAAAATATCTTGGACGGATCCATAGGCAATGTTCAAGTCATCCGTTACCTCTCTGATGGTTAATTTGCAGTTATTGACCAACATTTCTTTTACTTCATCAATGTTTTCGTCGGTTTTCGATGTCGACGGTCTGCCACTGCGTTCGTCATCTTCGATTGACTCACGACCACTTTTGAACCGCTCATGCCACTGGTAAACGACCGCTTTCTTCAGAGAATCGTTCCCGAAACACTTTTCCAACATTTCCAACGTTCGCGCACCATTAAATCCGTCTTTTAGGCAAAATTTAATACAAGTTCGTTGCAGCAAATTTAAATCCATTTCTAAAATTGTAAAAAATCGCCGAGAGGAAGTAATGGAAAAATCGCAGGAAGCACTGATGTGCATACAGAAAACCGAATATAAAAAATGTTTCGAGGATTGGATCAAGTTCTGGCATAAGTGTGTTGCAGCCGATGGGATTACTTTGAAGGGGACAATATAGATTTAGACGAATAAACTTGTATTTTTAATTTTCTGAATAAATTCCGGGAACTTTTGGTATATCGACCGATGATGAGAAAGTTGTAGCGTGTATCAGGATTGATTCTGATGACCCTTACACATATCAAAAGTGGCTTCGGAGAAGGCTAGAAGATTACGACAAGTTTATGCTGTTTCTACATATGTATAGGGAGAATGGCGCTAGCAGATATCTGCAATGAAGATAAAGCTCCAACTCTTTTAAGATATCAGTCATTAATGCATGCGAATAGTTTGGAGTCATGTATAAATGTTTTGACAAGACAACCTTCTAATACTTGTATTGACGATATTTTTGCTAGTCTTGATTGTAATTCGAAACTGTGTTTAGTCAGCAGTACTGCCGACCTCAAAATTGCTAACCATTCTATGACGTATTTATTTATTCAATCCGATATAGTGCAAAATCCTTATAAAAGAAATTCATACCATGTTCGCCTAATACAGGAAAGCTGATCAAAAATATGGTCGACGAATGATTCTAATGTTGCTTTTCAAATATTTTCTTAAACTCTTCAAAAACATGTTGAAAAGAATTCGGTAACTGCACATCAAGCAGCAGATATCAAGTTGCTTGATAAACAAATACACACCCGAAAATGTAGGAAAATGCAAAAATCATCCAAATGATGTCTATCTTCGTACTGTCTATGTCCACTCTGAGTTGTTGCCGATAGTTAGCGGAAAGCATGTGAAAGCTGAAGGCGGAACGGCAGCGGAGACGGCAGCTTTTGTCATAAAGGATGAAAAGGCGTTGGCAAGTATAATGCTTTGCATTAAACCTTGCAATAAATCACATAAGGTATTGTGAAACGTTAAATTACTCTATTTAAGAAGCCCTTGGCGCTTAAATTGTCTGAGGATGCCAACGTGGCAAAAGCAAAATTTGTGCAAAACCTTTCCCTCCTGCTTCTAAAAATCGGGCAAAAGAACTGTTAGGAATTGTGCACACCGATATATGTGGTCCAATTAACAAGAATATTCTATAGGTGGATCTCGGTATTTTGCCACATTTATTGACGATAAGTCGCGGTATGTTTGTGTGTTTTTCCTTAAATCGAAAGATGTAATGTTTGAGGCCTTCAAATCCTTTAAAACGAGGGCGGAGAAGCAAACCGCAAAGTGCCTAAAAGTATTACGCAGCGACAATAGTGGTGAATATATGTCCAAACAGTTAAGACAGTTTTTGGATGAAAATGGTATAAGCCGTCAATTAACTGTCCTCAGCTGAACAGTGTGGCGGAGCGTTCTAACAGGACTTTGGTGAGGGCCATGCTAACTCAGAGCGGTCTGGACGAGTCTTTTTGGGTGGAGGTAATTGCAACCTCAACAGAGCAGGCACAAAAGCAATCCTTGGCAAAACTTCTCTTGAAGCGTGGACTAGAAGGAGCCGACAGGCAGAAACCTAAAACTGTTTGGATGCTTGGCGGACAGAACGCAAAAAAGAAAATTCCGGCCAAATGGTAATGAGATGATAATGGTAGGTTACTCTAAAACATCGACTATAATCCGAAATCGGAGAAGGTAATAGTAAGCAGAAACGTAATTTTAATTTTTCAGATTCGATGGAAGGACAAGCGACGCCATTACTTTCGATAGAAAAGCGGAAATTGTGTCTGAAAATGTGTACAATCTAGACGACGACGTGAATGGTGATGTGCACGATGTGAAGAACCAATTCATTTTGGTCGAGGCAGACCTAAATTGATTCGTACCGGAGGACCTGGCCGCTTCCGTAAAAAACTTCATATACAGCATGTACTGAAGGAAGATTAAATTAAAATCCCACAAAGTCTTGTGGAAGCCTTAAGCAGTAAACAGTGGAAGGACTCGATGCAGGAGGAGTATGTTGTTCTAGCAATACCTGGTCATTAGTTGATTTATCAACTAAGCAAAAGATTATTGGATGTAATTGGGTGAACATCAAACGGAATGCGGACGGCAGTATTCAAGTCGCGTTTGGTTGCGAAAGGCTGTAGTCAGCAATTTGGTGTCGATTTCAAGGAAACGTTTTCACCCGTTGTGAGATATGTCACAAATAGAATGCTGCTTGCTTGTGAACATAAATTCAACCTTCATCAAATGGACGTGTCATCGGCATACCTAAACAGTGAGCTTCACGATACTGTTTACATGAAGCAGCCTGAGTACTCCGTCAATCAGAAATTTCCAAATTTCATCTTGAAATTAAATAAAGCGCTGTATGGGTTGAAGCAAAGCTGACACGAATGGAATAAGCAGCTTGGTTCATTTCTAAAAAGATTGGATTTACACAGTGTGTCAGTGAGCCGTGTGCTTACACACAAAAAGAAGGAGGTAATTTTCATTTGATTACTGTATATTCATTCTAGACAGCCCTAGCTTAGATGAGTTTATCAAAATTAAGGCTGAAATTGCAAACGAAGTCAGCGTAGTAGATTGAGGCCAGCTAAGGTATTTGCTATTGGGTATATAACTTATTTCGTGCGGTTTTTTTTTTCAAAATTTGAACGTTTGTTTATGAAGAACATGTACAATAGTATTATTCAAAGTATTGCCCATCTGAAGCTATGACTTTTTCCCATCTTTCTGGCAATTTGTGGATCCCATCCCAAAAGAACTGCGCTGGCTTGGCAGCCAAGAATGAATCAAGCCAATTTTTGATATTCTGCTCTGATGTGAACCGTGTTTCAGTGAGGGCGTTCTGCATCGACCGGAACAAATGGTACTCAGAAGGGGCAAGGTCTGGGCTATAAGGCGGGTGGGGTAAGACCACCACCACACATCCACTGTTTTCCAAATAGTTCTTAACCGGAATAGCAACGTGGGGCCGAGCGTTGTCATGATGTTCGAAATTATTGCCTCGTGTCTGGTCGCATATTCCGGGCGTTTTTCGGCCACTGCTCTCTTCAAACGGATTAATTGTGTTCGGTAGCGTTGTCCATTGGTGGTTTCACCCGGTTTTAGCAGCTCATAATACAGCACACCCATCTGATCCCACCAAATACAGAACATTATCTTCGCGCCATGGATATTCGGCTTTGCGGTTGATTTGGCTGGTTGGCCGGGTTACACATATGATTTTTTGCGCTTGGGATTGTCGTAATGGATCCATTTTTCATCACCAGTAACAATCCGATGCAAAAATGACTTCTTTTTGTGGCGTTCCAGCAGCATTTCGGACATGCAAAACCGCCTTTTGACGTCTCTCGGCTTGAGTTCATGTGGAACCTAATTTCCTTGTTTTTGAATATATCCAGCTGCTTTTAAACGTTTTGAAATGACTGCTTGAGTGACACCCAAAGATTCTGCGAGCTCTTCTTGTGTTTGGCAACAATCTTCATAGAGTAATGCTTCCAGTTCTTCATCTTCAAACTTTTTTGGCTGCCCAGGACGTTCATCGTCTTCCAAGCCAAAATCACCACTTTTAAATCATGCAAATCACTTTTGGCACGTTCGCTCAGCTAGCGCATGTTTACCATAAACTTCCACCAAAGTACGATGACTTTCGGCAGCAGTTTTCTTCATATTAAAGTAATGAAGAAGAACTCCCCGGAAAAACACTTTTTCAGGCACAAAGTTCAACATATTTGAGTGAAAAAAAATTATTGTTGTTTACGCTTTAAATGAATGACATATACTGAAATGACGTACAATGACAGTAGCTTTCCAACGCATGTTCCAATGTAATAATAACAATGGAATAATACAAGTTATGCCATCTCTTAGCAAACCGCATGAATTAAGTTATAGACCCAATATTTCCACATGTCATTCATTGTATCCTCACTCTTCATAAAATAGCAAACGTGAACTTTGTTTTGTTTTATTCTTACCTTACAGAAACATAATTATTTTACAATAATAATCGCGATATTTCGAGCAACACACAAATAGTTAATATTTTAAATTGTTATTTTATTAGTACTGCCACCGATATGTGGGAGAAATAGAGAAATATGTTACACTAGATCTAACTTCACATGTTGCATAAAAATTAATCATCGAAAAAGTGTAGGCATCATGCTTAAAAATAAGTAAATTTTTTTATTCAGAAGAGGAAAACTAGCGTTTGTGTGGAATTTATTCAGAAGAAATATTAGTCGGCTGTGAATATCGCTTCCACACTATACAACTGAAAAACTAACCTTTAAATTAACAATGGCTAATAAACGCCTGAATATAAGCATGTCAGCGAAAATTTCATCAAAAGGACCAACGTGTGCCATCAGTCACGAAACGGCCATTTATCCGATATTGTATCCCATACATAACCACCTCTTTATTAAAATAAAAAGATCCGATTTTTTTCTGCGTTTCATTTTCAAATTTGAAAATAGATGGTCTCAATGGGACACCCTTTACTACACCTACCTTTGTAAGAATCCTCCTCTGAAAATCCAAAATCCACATGTTGTTTCATCTGTAATCCGTTTTGATGTCAAAAAACTGTCGCTTTCTAATCCTTCAACATTTGTCCGATCCCAAACAAACTTCTTGTCGTTGCCTGCACTTATTATGTCTTGTAATAAATGAGTATCCACGTCATTACAATTCCTCTCCAGGTAACTGTTGGTTTGATCTTTCTTATTCATATTTCGCTCACACAAATAAAGACAGCAGCACGACTACCCAAATTTCTTAATAACCAACCCCGATTGAAAATAGCAACGAAATAGATTTTTCAAAAAATCACTTCAGCACTATCACTTTAAATTCAAAACCAGATCTCAGTGCAGATACTTTCCTAAAGCACTATTTGGCTCGCAATTAAGTAATTATACTAATTGTACCTAAAAGTTATTTCTCTGTAATCGCAATCAGCTTATCGTGGTTATATAGACTAGACTCACGTTTATTGAACCTTAGGGCATGTTACGGCTTATTCAGATAAATTAAACAAATATAAAAATTCTTAAACAAGCAAGTACATTTATTGACGTATACACGAGTATCTATGTTATCCTCACCGAAATGTGTTCTAAAATGCTCTCATAAACGGTGCTGTATCTGAAAGTCTTTGTAGATCATCCATATAGGAGAGGAATCGTTTTTCGAAACCTATTTCGCAGCCAAATTGCAAAGACGATTTTCAGAGTAAGAATATTAAGTAATTAACTGTGATTTAGAAATTGTTGCCTTTGACATATTTGTTAAACAGGCTTCAGTGTGATAGGAAACTGAAACTACTGCGTCAACTCAATTACGTGTAAAGACAATGTCTGATAAACTAGGCGGTTTTAGTACTAAGAACTCAGCAAGCTAAAACAATCAGATGTCAGTTGGATAAGCATAATGATGTATTGGCGCCATATTTTAAGATCATAGTTATTGTCATGAAAAACTATAATGAAGTGTGTATTTTATAGATAAAAATACTCTGATATTTTATCAGAGACTGAAATCGTTTGAGAGAAATCTAGTAATAACCTTTGTGAACTGAGAAGGCGAAGTTACGAAGAGTTCATATCCGGACAGTACAGAGCTCTATTTTTATGAAACACCTAAGAGCCTCGGATAAGGACAGATTTACTGTTTACGATCATGCGCAGTGAAAAAAGGGCCGCGATGTTCAGTCGAACCAATAGCTGGTGCCCTAGACTTTAAGAAGCAGCTGTCATCGCCATTCAGTATGTACGGTGAGATAGGTCAGACAAAAGGACCCCTAAAAATTGTGATGTACCCTACTGAAAATGGCTTAGATTAATTGACTTTGCTGTATGGTGGAAAATCTACATATAAGTGATATTCACATGGTTTCTTCACATAAATAATCATAAAGAAACACGACTGTTGTATGTTACGATCATGAAATCTTTAATCACGTTGATCATACCGTAATGGACTACCTAGTTTCCAGAAAGATGCGACTGTGGACATACCGACGCCGCAATAACGGAGAAAGGAGAAATTTTAACAAACGGGACCTTTGTCGAGCGCTTGTCCTCAACCTTAACAACGTCGTATACGCTAAGAAGTCGTCTAAAACGATTGAATTAATGTACTGGGTTTCACCCGACCACTCTCATGAATTCCAGGGTTTTATGAACAGAGCACGCAAGCATGCGTAGCCAAGTAACTTGCGTATAAAACGGCGCGTCGTTTCATTAAAGTATGACGCTTTCTTCTTCTCCAAGAACTTTGGAAACCAACTGCGAAACGGAACGTGTTAACAAGCAAATTTTCGAAACTAAACCTGTAGATATAAATAAGAAAATTTTTGTTTATATCTATACTACCCGTGCTGGAGATATAAAAAAAACCACTCTTACAGCCTGATCTTGACGACAAGATCATATTCGGAAATTTCATTGCTTCAATCAGTTAGGAGAACACTCCCATGTATGGCTTGAACAGAACTTCCTCCACTACTGCGCTTTTTCTTGAAGAATTTGAAGCCACAGAAAAACGGTGATAAATAGCATAAAGTTTATCCGTCCACCCCATATGGTTGGACTCCTATAAACTGGATGTAAGAGGTATAAATATTAATTGCTACCATTTTCAAGTCACAGTCAGATTTAAAGATCCACTGCCTAGTAAATAACACTACCAAATACCTACAGTCTAAAATGTATTCATGGAACACTGTAGCTTGCTTTCTTAACAAGAAATGGATTCAGTACCATTAAGGCGATGTTAGTGACTGTGGAAACAGAGTGATAGAAAGAATAGAGAACATATTTTGCAGGGATCGAGGAAAAAATAATAAAAGAGGATTACGAGTATTCGGATTTCGAAGCGTGCCTCTTATAAGAAAGATGGAAACTGTCGGTAAAGATCTCAAAGTCCCCAAAAGGGAATATCAACAACTGGAACCACTCAGAAAATCTGAATGTACCTATACTGAGTCGGAAGTAGGGACTCTCCGTCTAATACTTGAGGCTTACTTCCCAGGTAAACTAATCAGAACCACCTCACAACCAGATCCTATTAACGAAGCTGCTAGTGATCTGAATAACACAACACGCCGTAGTGGGTATATCTTACCTATCGGTTGTGGTGACGGATGAGGCCTTCCTTTGATGGCTTCAAGTCGGCTGGCACCGGTTGCCTATACCCAGTTATATTACAAAAATGTATTGATCAGCTGCTGGTAACTCTGAAGAAAATTTTCACTGCTAGCCTGGCACCCACATACATACCGAAACCCTGGCGAAAAGTGAGAGCAGCCTTTATACCGAAAATCGGAAAAGAGTTGTAGATCGCCAAAAGCTTCAAAAGCTACTCTTTTTTCATGTTGAAGTGCATGGAGAGAATGGTCGAGATCCATGTGGGCAGAAGAGCCCTGCGAATGTGTACTCTGTCTGCAATGCAACACACCTCCCAACGCGAAAGATCTTGGGAGATCCCGCTTCAGAGTCCCGTAGGCAGAATTGAAATCGCACTCGACAAGAAAGAATATGTCCTTCAACATTGAGGAGGCTTTCGACAACGCAACTTTTGACGACATGTGAAATTCGGCCAGACAATACGGCATAGAGGAATCACTATCCACACAACTGGATAAATGCAATGCTGGTGAATAGGATATTGATTGCGGATGCTGGCTGCGATGGCAAGGGTTAGCTGGAGTTACCCGCCTGAGGGCAGGCCCGTAAAGCGCAGGCAGCCCTAGACGTGATCGATGATTGATGCGCTAGAAATGGGCTTTCTGATGAAGCTGTCTGGTCTGACTCATCTAGTGCTGAAAGGCATCACCATCCAATTCTCCAAAGAAGTTAGGTATTAGCTGTCGGCCTTCTGGCAGTGCATAGAAGCTACGGGCAAGTCTTGGGGTCTGTCACCGAGAAGGGTACCGTGGATCTAAACGGCTATGATAAGTCCAATTATATCCAATGAGTTACTTGTTTGGTGGAATAAGCTCTCACGAAAACACGTTACTGCTGCTTTTACAAGACTCCAGAGAACGGTCCGTCTCGGCTTCATGGGGCTTTCCCCATCCCGCCTGGCTTCTTTCTGGATGCACTAAAGAATTTCCCTCCCATTAATATTCATATAGTGGGCTGCACTCTAAAAAAGAGTGGTCTTTGGTACAACACGCATTGGAGCTGTGATGACTACCTTATGATTCTGGTCTTATGGACACGCCATCTGATGAAATAACACCCGAACTCCTGCAATGAACTACATATATTGTGAAGAACCGGTGTACGGTACGAAGCATTTGCATCTATAGCGACATCCAAGCTGCGCTTAGAGACTTGCTGAACCCTCTTCCTAACTAGTTCAAGAATGGAAGACATCACTGAACGCTGTCGAAAGGTTATATTCAATAAGTCTTGTCTGGGTCCCAGGTCACAATAGGGTCAGGGGAAATGAAATCGCGGATGAACTTACCAGGCAAGGCTTTGAGGAGAGTTTTTCCGGACCCGAACTTCGGTTAAGGCACAACTGCAGATGGCATGTCTCCGCAGGTTGCAGGTAAACCAATCTAGTACTTCCCGACATCTCTAAGAAGTCAGCGGCCTGAAGAAGTCGAAAGACTGAAAGATTACACTAAAAGGAGTAAGAGAGAGAGAGAGAGAGAGAGAGTTTGAGTGTTCTGTTCCAAGAGAAAAATAAAACAGTTTTTTTAAAAAGCATTACCTTCGTTCTATTTGCATTTGACGTTGAATTCCATCGCTGACAATATTCTACAAGACGGATTAGCATTAATTGCAATGTCGCTAGTGTATATGCGAAAAGAAATCGGCAAATAAGAGCACCCTAATTAAGACTCTTGTGATTTCTATTTCATCAGGCAAAAAGTCTACTGGATAATTGATAGATAGACAAAGACACGGACTGACTGTACATCTCTGTCGAACTCCTATTTTCTATTTCGTTTTGAAGCATTCCGAAATATTTACTCCATTCCAAATAGCTGATCGATTGCCATCGTGTAAATGCAAATTTGCACGACGTTTTAATGTTGAGTGGTTGCAAAATAAGACTTTGCGATCAAAGGTACGAGTATCAAAGCTGCTTCGAAATCTGCAAAATCCCTTAATCAATTTTGTCGTGTTAATCCAACTTGATACATACTGTTTGAAATGTTTGTGAAAACTTTGTAGGGCGGACGACGAAAGGATATTCTCAGCTAGATCTTATGATCTTATATACCGCCCTCTTTATGGATGGGGAAGTTTTTTAAGTGCAGTGCCTTTGGTTACTAGCTGAGCGATTAGATCGATGATTGCTTCGTTTACGGCGATGATTGCTTCGATGTAAATTTTTTGTGGCCAATTTCTTTTAGCACCAAGTTAACTTCACAGCATTTCTGGATGGATCTGGCTTTGTCTTGGCTCTAACAAATTCTCCGGACATCATTTCCATAAATTGTAATCTTTTTGTGTATAAGTATCCGGAGATGTTTCGTTCAGTTTTCTTTTATTTATATGGGTTAAGAGGATATGTGTGCTTGCTTATAGTTAAAAATATTATTATAGCTCTAAAAGCTCTAATTGCTCTACTTATATTGTTTGAGTTTAAGATCTACTTTTGCAGGTTTTTACAATTTCGTTCGATATTAAATAATACCACTTTATGTTTTTAACTGAAGCAACTTTTAAAAAAAATTAAATTGACAAATGTCAATTAGATCATCTTAATACTAAGCACGATACAATCGTTGAAGTCACTTTAACTTTCTTAAAGTTGGTCATTGGATTTCTGTTAATTAGAAGAACTGTGAACAAAAATTGTAAGCCAGGCGCACCCTGTTATTTTCTTAACGACTGCATGACCATCTGTCGCTTTTGTGATGATTTAAAAATAAATAACGGTTGGTGTATTGAACGAGTGGCTGCACTCTTATCAAATTTCACAACCAATTAGGGGGTGAAAAAAATCCTGAAGGTGGCGCTGTAAAAATAAATTTTGAATTCAAATTGATTTGTTTGGGCACCAAAGTGTATTTTTTCCGTATCAACATGTTTGATTTTTGTGCATTTAAAAAGTATCTACATGTATACCCAACATCAAACCACAATAAAAGGTATCTGAAGTTGAATGCTTCTTTGCAGAGCAAGGAAATTTGGTAAGCTACCGGACTACTAGTGGTATGATATAACTTATTACATACTTTCATTACAATCGCTCTAAGGACTGAAACGAATAAGATCTGTAAATTTTAATACGGGCTATACTTCCAATGCGTAAAAATTGCAATCCCATTTTGTACCCAAATTTTTTTTTGAACGCATTTTCTTATTTTGTTTATTTTATTATAAAACGTAACCGAAAAAAAAAATTAGGTGATTTGGAGCATTTTAACCCGTGCCGACTTGGATCGAAACATGTCAGAACATGTTACACTGAAATATATAGTAGCACGTGCCTAAGCAAATTTTTATTGCATTTTTAGTTTTCACGCGGTAAATATATATAAAGAGAGGATAATGGGAGATGTAAATCACCAAATAAAGGGTGCTAAATTACCTTTAAATCAACAAGTGCTTGCAGTTTTCTTTTTTAATATGCGGGAGGTTAAATTGACAGTCAGCTAAAGTGCAAATCTTGTTATTCGCGAGTGTACTATTTTTTGGGAAAAGGCAAGAATGCCCACAAAATCACTACCCAACTCTGTGAAGAAGCTTATAAATTTGTACAAGCTTGGAGAGAATTGCAAAAAAATTCAATGAAAACCCTGGAGGTGTATAAACGACGAGAAGCAGATTTCCAGGACGATTTGGATAACATATTTGACATAGCCCATGCTGATGCTCTTCAAAAAATTAAAATAGAAGAGGACAGAGTTTTTTTTACAGAGTCAGATAGAGCCAAGACGACCGGGCTGCTTAGCGGGAGTTGATGAAAAAGAATCTGAAAAGGAAGATAGGGTAAGACAAAGGCGATTAGAAGAAGGACAAAAACGTAATAAAAACATGTCATCGGCAATACCATCTACTTCTTCAGCGACGTTGGAGGATTTAAGTCCTGAAGAGCACGACATACGAGTATATGCAAGCTCCGACGAAAGCAGCGAAGTTCTTCCCACTGCTCCTAAACCGTCATCTGAGGCAAGCTCAAAACGAGGAAGAAAGAGCTTTGTTACTCCAAAATTAGTCTCATCCTTAGACAGATGTCAGTTGAGCATAAGAGACCCTGTTTATATACTTCAGGCTACAGTGGAGGCTCTAGGGCTTAACTTTGAGGATTTTCGAATCAATAAGTCTTCGATTCAACGCGTGCGGACACGGATCAGAAAAGAAAGGGCAGAAAACATTAAAACTGATTTTCAAAATAATGTTCCGGAGGTCGTTACTGTTCACTGGGATGGAAAATTGTTACCTGGCTTGAATGTAAGGAGTGCTAATGAAGAACGACTTCCTATTGTTTTAACTTTTGGAGATAAGGAACAACTTCTATCCGTGCCAAAATTGGATAATTCTTCTGGTAAAGAACAAGGTAGAACTGTTTCTAGGACAATTAAAGACTGGAACTTGGATGACAAAGTTCAGATTATGTGTTGCGATACAACTGCATCTAACACAGGTCGTTTTAATGGAACATGCGTGCTCTTAGAACAGGAATTAGAAAGAGAGTTGGCCCTTTTGGTTCAGCTCATATATAGCTCGTGCTTAAAAGTGTCTTCGACGAAGGTCCACCAAGTAACAATAAGTCCAGAAATACCTCTTTTTAAAATGTTTCGAAATGAATGGAAAAATATTGACACTAACAATTTTCAAACCGGTGCAGACATTAAAGAGAATTTTAATGACCACGAAATTACCGAAATTCTAAGTTTTTACTTTGAGGAGCTACGAAAACTAATTGTTAGAAATGACTACCGCGAACTTACTGAACTTTCAATAATATTTTTAGGAGGAGATGTCGATAAGCAATTAAAAATCAGCCCCCCAGGTGCAATGCATCAAGCCAGATGGATGGCAAGAGCAATTTATGCGATAAAAATATTTTTGCTACACTCGCAACTTAAATTGACAAAAAAAAGATAGTGGTGGATTGAAAGAGGTCTGTGTCTTTATTGTGATGGTTTATGTTAAACCATGGTTGCAGTGCAGTTCGGCAGTAAAAGCACCCTTTCAAGACTTATGCTTTCTGAAAAAATTGAAAGATTATGAAAAAGTAGACGAGTCGATTTCGAAAGCAGCCTTTCAAAAATTGTGTCAGCATCTATATTATTTGACCGAAGAGACTGTAGTTTTATCTTTATTTGATGACACTGTGGACTTAGGCACAAAAACGAAAATGGTGGCTAACTTTAATAAGGAAAGTCAATCCCATTCTTTTAAAAGATATGTCCCATCGAAAGAAGAAATTTGCAATTGAATGCAGGGTTAGCTAATTTGACTATTTATAATTGTTTTCTATTTATTAATGACTGAAATTGTTCTTTTATTTGATTTAGATAAAACCTTGGATGATTTTGTGTCGGCCAAGAGTAAAAATTTATTTTCTAAATAAAACATTTCTTCAAGAAAGTTCATCTTCGTGGAATAACAATGTTCTCTATTTAGAAGCCAAAAGAACGGTTCTTTCTCTTAAAGTAGTGAACTATACAGCCGAAAGAGCTGTCAAGCTAATACAGGATTTTCACGGACTTTTGACAGCTGAAGAAGAGCAAAAATAATTCCTTCTTCGTTGTGTGAAAGAGCACAGGAAGTTATATCCTGATTGCAAGAAAGAAGTTTTGAAGAGAAAGTATCAGCAATAATTTATTTTTGCTACTTATTATTCCTATTTAAGTGTTTAGTGTAGTTATTTAATAAAAAGTTGTAATTGAAATGAAATATTTGCATGGAAAAAAAATGTTTCTAAATTTTTCATACAGATTTTCAATGTTGACTTTGCCGTCTAGTCGGCACGTGTTAACATCATCCCAGGAGGAATATATTTTGCATCGAAGTTAGTATTGGCATTAAGAAAAAAAAAATAAGGGGTATGCGTGAAAAAATTTTGATTTTTTTTTTAGCCCATATAAGGTACATTCTGGAAAAAAGCTGATGTGTGTCTATCAGGACATTTATAGTTTTCTTCAGTATCTGCGCAGTGTGAGAATCTGGGTATTTTTAAACTTACCGGCCCTAAGCTACACAATTCGCTATTGATAATTAGGTCCAGGTGTTTCGACAATTCTTCAGCCAAGATCTTGTACGGAGGTAACAGGATCTTCTCTCCTGACCTAGGTAAACGATGCTGAGATTCCATGCATATTCCATATTTTGTTCCGACCATAATTTGCAGACAAGTTGGTTTACACCCCTCAATAAGCCATATTCTGCTGTTCGCCAGGTAGGCCCCTTGCTTCAGCACCTTTGTTGGAGTTTAAGTTTAGACATGACTGTCTAGCTATCTATCGGGTGGACGGACTTTTATTTATTATTGTCATTCAGATTAAATGGCAAGATTTGAATGATCATTTCCTTTACACGGTCTCATTTTTCCTTTTGAGAATGCAGTGTTCTAGTATGTTTGCGTTGCTATTTGGCCCTCGCCCAATTATCAAGGCTTCTTCCGTTAATGAAATTGTCTCATAAATAGTGAGGGTAGAGCAAACACTGGTTTTATCGTAATTGTTTTCAGAACTCAGGGCCACTGAAAGTTACTACGATTGAACCAGTTACAAGCAGCTGGTCATAGGTCTTGCTGGGCGGCACATTTACCGGGACCAGGACTTAAAACACAGTACCGTTGGAGCCACGGACTTCGGTCCGGGCCTGCCTTGTTAGAGGTAGGAGCGTCACGATGGATGTGATTTAAATCTAAAAATGCAGGAAGGATTTTCCAGTTGGTTTTGACCCATGTAGGGTTGCAAGAAGTACTGAGACTCATATCAAGGATGGTTAGCGATGGTAATGGTAACGCGTATCCTTACTCCCATGAATATATGGGCATTCAGTGAAATTAAGTCTTGCACAGAGCGGAATTCATTTCAAACACTGGAGACTGCTGGTCTTCAATATTCGATTCTGCCAGGATAAGGTCTCTTAAGAGATTAAGGGACAATAGATCGGCAAAACATCTGGCTTCATACCTTCTCACAGTATCTTCTTTCCTTTTGCCCCCCGACGAGCATACTCGTCCGCAGCAGCTGGCTCGCGCTAATAAAAAAAAAACGCAAATAACACCGTGCGCATAATCGTAATGGCGAGTGTTAAAAGAATGGGAAAAAGGTGTGGGATCCCACAACCTATCCCTCTCTTTTATCACAAAATCCTTTGGCTGTTGCGTGACCTCAATCTTTGTGTAGGTATGTTGTGGGATTAATTCATAGCAAAAACAATGATTGAGTTCCTGGAACATCTGACGAATAGCGGATTATGTGTGTAGACTTTTGTTGGTGGACTAATGCGAATTGTCATAACACCTATGGCAAGTTCGTCGGAAAACTTATAATTTACACATGACATAACACTGCTTAGAAGTGACGTTAAAGGCGTGTTTCACATGATTGTGCTTGTAATAACAATGTATTCAGAGCAGTTGTAAAATTGTTCTGAAATCCATGTTATTAAAACTCACAAACATAAAAACCATTGTGCACCATCTTTCCCCTTTTTTTTGTCCTCACCCCGGCGCTGTGACTCGTGTACTTAAAGCGTATCAATAATCCCTTGAGCGCGAATAAATTCGAGATACTAGCAACCGTAAAAGCGGTGATCTGCCCTCAGAACCGTTTGGAGAACCTCGCATCAGTCACAATATGCTCAATCTAGTTACTCGTACCTGTTGGTTGATCAAACATTGTCCATGTGGTAAATATTCTTATGAGAGAAACATGCACTAGGCACGACAATTTTTCGCCCCGCTTCAAGGCGTGTTAGCCTTAATAAGTTATCGGTAATGGTATGATGCAGGGCGCATTAAATTCCTAGCTAGGCGTTATAATCGATAAGAAAAATTTCAATGTCATGCCTGAAGCATTGCTAGTCTGTCGTGTTGCGTAGCTGTCTTTGGAGTCATGGTCTTTCTCTTCCTTTGACAAATTTAGCATTGATACAAATTGGCATTAGGCTCTCGTTCATTTATGGAAAACTGAGGATCTTTTGGCCACACCCAAGTAAGTCAGTAACAATCGCCGTAATAGATGCCACTGTCTTTTACTCTCGTTTTGTCTGACCAATTCCATTGCTTGTACTGGATCGAAGTGATATTTTTTTATAACATATAGCCTTTTCAGGGTCCCTAAATTCCATGTGCATATATGAACGTCGTTATCTTGAAAGGTCGCCAATGCCAAAACCATACTTATACGAGGCTCCAGATAGCTTTTTTTTATAATTTTGTGAATATCAGACTTGAAACCATCCAAGACAACTTGAATCTATTGAAGAAGAGAGTCGCCGATCCCAAAAGCACGCATTTCCGACAAAACCTGATATCAAACTCTGTCAAATGTACAGAATGATGTACGCCTTGTTTCCACTTTTCGGTGAGACATGCCATCAGATCACCAATGGACCTGTTGCTACGAAAACCGTATTGTCGGTCATTAAGAAGTTTTCATGTTTCGAGATTTTTCATTAGCTGACGGTTTATCAGCGTTTCCGTGACCTCGGAAAGAAGGGACGTAAGTGCAATGGGTCTGTAGGAAGAGACAGGGGAAGATTCGCCTTTCTTAGGGATGGGCTGGACAAATGCTGTTTTCCATCTGCTCGGAAAGAGTCCTAAAGAGTAGGATTGATGAAAAAGCTTACGCAGTGGTTTTGCCAGTGAAGAAGAACACCTGTTCAGAAGGAGGGGAGATATACCATCTGGACCAGCGGATTTATGTATATTAAGATCCTGAAGAAGTCTTGCTACTACACGAGTGCGAAAGTGGATTTGTCCCATTGCAGATTCGACGCACTCAAGTGTAGGCGGAGACAAAGTGTTGAGCTGGCCGCAAAGTGTTCAGTAAACAGATTGGCTTTGTCCAAAGAGTTGAGAGGTGGAATGTCGTCGTAAAGGAGCGTTGGGATGGAGGATGAGGCAGAATTTCTAATATTTTTGACGATCGACCAAACATTTTTACTACCTTTGAGACATTGTAGTATTTTTTGCCTAAGTTTTTGGTCATATTGGAGTTTTACACGTTTAAAAAAGGCGTTGCAGTCATTTCTGACTCGTTTGAACTTTTTTCGATTTTCCTCAGTTGAAGGACCGAAAAAACATTTCTTTAACCCTGACAGCCCCTTTACAGCTCGAGTCATACCATGCCTGTTCTTTTGGTTTGATACTCTTCATCCGATGAGAGATAAAGTTTCTCATTCCAAAGAGAATGGTGTCTGTGATCATATCAGCAGCGGCATCCACGTCGTTATAGAGGAAATATAACGACCAGTTAAAATTCCTAAAGAAGCTGTTAAGATCCCTCCAGTTGGCTTTTTTGTATTGCCATACGGTTCTTTTGGGAATCTTTTCCCTAACTGTGTGGTCGGTGTACGAGAAATTAGCTGATAAGACACAATGGTCCGACGAGCCTAGAGGGGAGAGCACATCAACGGTGTACTTATCAGGGTGAGAAGTTAGAAATAAGTCCAGGGTGTTGGCGGTATGACTGTCAAAGTCTGGTATTCGTGTGGGCTTACTTATAAGCTGGGTTAAGTTATTATTAACAACAATTAGGTTTTGACGTTGTCGGAAAGGTAATGCCAAGCACAGTTCCCAATCTAAAGTGGCAGGCTGTTTCCCGGACTCTAAGGCAATTTTTTTATTTGACATCGTCTCTATTTTACCGCTCTGAGAATAGGAGAAGTGCAATAGCACATATTAGGAGTTTGCCATGCTGGCAGTTCAATCACTTAAATTCATCTTCCGTGGGTCCTCCGTCTGAGGGTTAGTGCTGTCATTTTTTCATTTAACATCTAATTGAAAGTCTGCAATATCCGGCACGTTTCTCGTGTGGAATGTAGTCGCTTTTTGTACTATCCCGTTCTCTTTTGCAAGACGCAATATCGCAATACGGACAAATAGCCCTTATATATGTATATACATGTGTTCCGTATATGTTATATACTTCTGTGGTGATTCCCCTCATTACAGCTTCCATTTATCATAAATTTAAATGTTCACAGGAAGAAAATAAATTTGATTAGCACGGGTAGCAAGCTGTCAATAACCCAAAAAAACAGCGGCCTTCCAGTAGACAATTTCCGAAATGCGATTGTCCAATCATTGTGCCATTAATCTCATCGATAATTACCCCTTGATCGATTTATTTTTAGTTGTTTTTATTGAAAGTCAATGTCTTAACTTTGTGGCTTTTAAAATAATATCTGTGGTCCCTTCCGTAAGTCATATTATCTCTGTTGTTACGCTAAATATGAATGAAAATCTCATTACCTTACATTAATTTTATCTGTTGCTTTTTAAGTATGTAACGATCCATTTGACCGCAAAGTAACGACGCGCAGTGAAACGCCTGAAGATACGACTCTTATAAAACATGTTTGGCGGTTTAACTCAGTTGCAAAGCGAGGGCAGTTTCAGTAGTGATCAAATTTCAGTACAAGTTATGTACACTCATATGTACGTACGACTGACATTCAAACAGCACTACCCCGCAGAAGATAGAATCTATATAAAGAATCTTATCAAAGTCTGCTCTACATTCTATGTTTCCCCTCGTGTGAGGCATATGTTACTTGAACGTACGAGTGTGTATACTTTTCTATGTAAATTCTTGAATTAATTCTTGGAATCAAATCAGTAGCTGTGTAACTTGCTTAAAGGGGGATGCTTGAACTGTAGTCTAATAAGATGACAACCTTACTCGTACATGTACACAATCATAATCAAAATAAGGGAAAATATTCGTAATGGACTTTAGGTTGGTGGCTTACGTACTGGCTTTGCCCAGATGTATAGATACATTCAGAAGCTGTATTAGGTGGTTGCTTTTCTTTTCTTTCAGATTTTACTTAGTTGCTGTTTAAGTTAAGTGCGTCAGGGGAAGCAAACGTTTTTTCACCATGGCAGAAACTGGTGATAGTACTCATCCAAATGTGATTTAATTTAAAGTTCTTCAAAGACGACGTTCCTAAATTTCGCATCAGCCTTGATTAAGAGTCAATACTAACATATGTTATATCACACCGTTGCAGCTTTTAGACTATTCCTATCTCTACGCAGTATAAGGTGGTAAAATGTCAGCAACTCTTTATGGCTGTCTAACACCAAAATGGGAATAGAGAATGGCTGAAGCCTTGCTTCACTTTGATGATCCCTACCCACGTAATATACCTGTCTGCAGCAACTCTGCACTTCGTTTATTTCCATTAGTTACAGGGTGTTACCATAATTTATGGAGCAGTGAAGGCGCGTTATTATAATTCTGCACAGTAAGACGATATGTTTGCTTATATGCAGTACATCAATGTATACAAGTGCTGTCACATGCGGCTTTGAATTCGCTGAGAAGGTGATCGAGTTCTGCTGTTTGGGGCAGTCCAATGTGTCACACTTTTTCGGAATATTGCCTATATTTAATTCGACTAGTTTTACTTACTAGCTTATGTATTTAGGTGGGGCTACAGTACGAGGTGAAACTGGGCCTCAACTAACAAGCCTCTCCAGTTAGTCCGGTCTTTAGCTAACTGCCTCCAGTTGCGCACTCCAAGTCGGCTGAAGTCCGTTTCTACTTGTGCGCGCTATCTAAAGTGAGGTCTTCCTCAACTCCGTTGTCCCTTCGGTTTAGATTCGAAGTGTCTGCTGGCCGGAGCATTGATGTCCATTCACTTTACATGTCCTAGCTATCTCAGGTGACTGTTGACGGTGACGGTCTGTCCAATTCGTCGATGTTGCTTGTCGCTTTTTAAGATATACAAGACCAAACTAATGTCTTAATGATTGGCTGCTATTTTGTTAGAAATGAGAAAAATCGACCAACAATGGTCGAGACCCAATTCAGCAGCTTTTGGAAAAAAAATCGCTTAACATCTTTCTGTTGCGCTCACCATTTACGGTTACGGTGGTACCGTCAGTGCCCTCAAAAAAATAAGGGCCAATCACTTTTTCACTACAAATATTGCAACAGATAGTCACTTTGAGGGGATATACTCGTAATGGCTCTTCGTGCATTTCATATGGATTCTCCGTGCCTCAGAAATGCATGTTTTGTTTATTCACATGAGCACTTAAGTGGAAATGGGCTTCGTCGTTCATTATGATTTTGGTTTAACAGAGCATGGAAGTAAGTTAACCTCACTTGACGGTCAGCAGACAGAAACTGGTGAACGGTTTGCACCTTATTAGAGAACATATTTAGGTCTTTCACCAAAATGCGATGCAAAGAACATCAGCTGATGTCAAATTGTGTGCATCGTTGTCTCGTCGATGTGTATGTGCTCTCTTCGACGTCTTCGGTCACAGTCATATTCTCGGTCGAATGATCAAAGGGGGCGGCTACTTCTTGCGACATCTCAAGTGGACCAAGTTTGCATGGGACGTTCAGCCGAACGCTTAAGTGTTCGGGCACATGGTGTAGGACGACGAAGCAGACCGAAAATTAATCAAATACGCAGTAAGAATAATTCCTTGTCTTTGACGCCATTTTCAAAAATTATGACACGTTCACATAATTACATTACTTTTGCCCCACCTTGTACGTGGGTTTTTCCTCATCTGCCGCTAAACCCATTTTGGCAGCTTCCGTTTCAATATTAGCGAACGCACCGGTGATTATGTCGATATCATCGGCGTACGCAAGTAGTTGCACAGACTTTTGAAATTTAGTGCCTCCAGTGTTCGCTTGTGAGTTCCACATAATTCTTTTAAGTAAGATGTTCAAGAAGTGACATGAGACACATGTCTAAAACCATTTCTGACAGCGAGCGTTCTCAATCGTCATTCTGCACAGACGGTAGATTTTGGCAAGGATGCCAAAACTAGACATGGTCTCTATATAGCTCGTCTCAATAAATGCTGTCATATGAGGCCTTAAAATCGATGAATAGATGGTGGATATCGATTTGGAATTCTTGAGTTTTTTCCAGGATCTGCCGGATTTGGCCGATTGTGGACTTTCCTGGTCTAAAACCGCACTGATAGAGATCATTCAGGTTATTAGCCAAGCGTTTCAGACGTTCACACAACATGGCAAATAAGATCTTGTACCCGATGTTTGCGAGACTTACACGTCTTATTTACTTATTACTTGTAGTTGCCGCAGTTGAGGGTGGTCTCCTGTTTTGTGGATCGGGCATACGGTGCTGAGATCCCATTCATCAGGCATACACTCCTCTGACCAGATCTGAGAAATGAGTTGGTGTATGCTCTCCAAAAAGTCATTTCCAGCAGCGTTGACCGCCTCGAGCGGGAAGCTGTCAGGAATAGCTACTGTGTTGGTTTTCACCTTAACATAGATATTGCTATCCTTACTTCATTTTGGTCAGGTCGACGGAAATTGTGCCTATCATCGTCCAAGTTAAATGCCTGATGGCTGGATGTTGAGCTTCGGTGCTATTATATAGTCTGCAGAAAAAGGTTTTCCGTATTCTCAGCACTGACTCTATCCAATTGGCGAAACAAATTGCTTCTAAGCTGCATCACGATATTGGCCCTCACTTCGAAGCACTACTGCCACTGTTGGCAGTAATAACAATCCGCTGCTGATCAGACTCTCTTCTCAGTCTGAGCAATGTTCGCTGCTGGCTGTCTTTCGAACGAACAATAGCCTTACTCTCGGTCATCTGGAAATTCAATCATCCGCTTGTGGCGACAAATACTACTTCTGCCACCGGTCGTGTTTACATCAACGAGAGCTTGACCAAAAGGAATAGTTATTTGCTGCATCGAGGGGGTTTACAATTCTCCGCCAGGAGGCGCAATGGCATTGTATTTGAAAAGAAGCGCAGGCACGACGCTGAGATGAAAATCGCTTCAATGACGAGGCTTTAAGTACAATACTTTAGTTGGCCTGTTTGTGTTTATGACGTACTTATTTGCAATTTTATTTACTTTTAATTTCACCATCTAATTAATAAGTAAATGACTACAATAAAATTTATGGAATTGCTAGGTATTCAGTGGTTCCGCATAATAGGGTAACTGACACAACTGGTGGTGGAATTGCAATTTACGGGAAAATTGGTTTGACTTACAGATTCTAGGCGAAATCAACTGATCATGATACCGAACACCTACTGGTTGGAATAGCAAAACGTAGTGTAAAATGCTTCCTTGGACTTGTGGTCCTCATTTTACATTTTACAATTTTTAGCATCTTATAAACATCTACTACTTTGCGGCGACTTTAATGCGGATTTATTTAAAAATGATAGTAGATTACACCAACTTCTTAATAGTGTTGCTTCCTGTGGTCTGGTGGTTGTTAACTCTCTTGAGACTGATTTCCCCCCGAGTGTTCTTGACCTGGTGGCTGTATCAGATCGTTGTAAAGTGCTACTACAGGACCAATTGTCGCTTGTTGGTATATCTGAACACGACCTGTTATTCTGCTCTTTTAATATTTTTCAGTAATTAATTACAACAGTCTTCACCATCAAGCAAGTTTACTGCCATGGCATTCTTATTCCCTTGTAGCAGCTATCTCTTTCAAACGCACACACGCTTTTGTCAAAATTGCTATAGTAAATAATACAAAATGTCCTTGGTTTTCCGCTGAAGTTCACAGTCCAATTAATAGTTGCAAAAAATTATACGCTAAATGGAAGCTAAGGCCTACTAATAATAACTGGAACATTTTCTGCAAATCTAGAAATTACTCTTCATTTGGTATTTTCTCTCTAAACTTAATATTGACCCAATACCCAGAAGCTTTGAACACATCTGCGCGCTATTGGAATTGGTAAAAATAATACAAACACAAAAATTCCGGATACTGATGGGTTGGATAATGCTTTCACACAAATTCACTGCAACAATTCTTCGTTTATCCCCCAGAATCACCTTTTGTTTACTCATCCATCCTATTTGGAGTTTGAAGTAACTACCAAAGTAACTACTTATTCAAGCACTTAAATCGAATGCGATTGGTAAAGATGGACTGAATTTACGATTTGTGAAATAATACATTCCATATACTCGTAGAACTTCCTCATATTTCAAGCCGCCTTACGCATATATTTAACTCCTGTATTACGTCCTCCACTTTTCCCGATGTTTGGAAAAGGACAGAAGTTATACCTGGTCAAGAAAAAAAGTAGCCCCCTATTGGCTTCTGACTTCCGCCCAATAAGTATTTTATCATGTCTCTGTAAGGTTTTCGAGAAAACTCTAGCAAACCATTTTTATTTAAAGTCGGCGGTGCAGTTAGGTTTACGGACCAATCAAACCTTTTCTACAGCTGTGGTAAAAGTGCGTGGTGATATAAGAACCCAATATGATAAGCATTATCTCGCTCTTCTCTGCCTACTCGACTTTTCAATGGCCTTCGATACAGCTAACCATGAAATTTTATACATGATTTCGAGACTGGTTTGACTAAGAGTTACGAGGGGCGTTCAATATATTCTCGGTATCGATGTGAAGGAAAATGCGAATTCAATTTAAATTGTTTTTATTTTTCAATATAATCTCCCCTAACATCAATGCATTTCTTACATCTTGAGATAAGCTTTTTTAAACCCTCAAAAAAATAAATTTCCTTTTTCTCTGCAAATTGCCGACTTGAGTTCTTCATCATCTGAAAATCTTTTTCCACGAAGACATTTTTTCAAATCCGGAAACAGGAAATAATCACTAGGGGCAAGGTCTGAACTATAGGGTGGGTGTTGGATTTCTTCGAAACCACAATCTCGCGCAGCAGCCTTGGAAACTCGCGCCGTGTGAACAGGAGCGTTGTCATGAAGAAGCAACACACCCGCTACGAGTTTACCCCGTCTTTTCTTTTTAATTTCCTCCCGCAAATTATGCAAAGTGGAAGCGTAGGAAGTGGCGTTGATGGTTTCACCTTTTTTTTTGTACTCAATGAGCAAGATTCCCTTTGAGTCCCAAAAAACTGTGGCCATGAGCTTCCCGGCAGACGGAGTGACTTTGAACTTCTTCGGGGGGTCTGTTCCTTTTTTATGCCACTGCATGGACTCTTGTTTGCTTTCAGGGTCATAGTGGTGGACCCATGTTTCGTCCCCAGTAACAATTCGATCCATAACACCGTCCGCGTTCTCACTACACATCTCCAAAAGCTCTCTACAGAATGCGATTCTCACTTTTTTCTGAGGCGCTGTGAGCATTCGTGGCACCCACCTTGCACTGACCTTTGAAAGGTTAAGATGGTCATGAAGAATGGTGTGAATGGTACCAATTGAAAGCTTGGTGATCTCTGCCATAATTTTCACCTTTATTCGGGCATCCTCAAGAACAAGTTTTTCGACTTCTTTGATGCTTTCTCCCGTACAAGCAGTAGCCGGAGCGCCGGAGCGGGGGTCGTCTTCAATGCTCTCTCTGCCTCTCTTGAACTCACTTGACCACTTTTGCACAGTTGATAATGAAGGTGCGGAACCCTGGTAAACAGCCACCATCTCTTCATGAATAGTTTTTTGACTTTTTCCTTGCTTAGTGAGAAATTTAATTACAGCGCGATGCTCAATTTTCACCATCATCGTCTCAGTTGCCATTATGATTCTTTTTAACTAGAGATAAAACGCGAATTAATAATCACATTTATATGAAATTAAATAGTATTACTTGATAAATAAGTCAATTTATATATACAAGCACAGCTTCACCCCGATACCGAGAATATGTTGAACGCTATTCGTATCTAACAAATCGTTTCCAAGGTGTTGTTGTGGATGAAAAGTCTTTTCAGCTAAGAGGCATACTAGCGGGCTTCCTCAGGGTTCAATTCTTGGCCCACATTTGCTAATGACCTGTCACACGTTTGCCGCAATACCTCTATGCATTTACACGCTGATGATCCACAAACATATTTGTCCCGACTACTCGAACTGGTGGAAGACCTCTTAACTAGATTTAAAGTTATAGCTAACGCTCCCATAAACATAATTTGATACGTTGCATTCGACCTAAATTGACACGCGCAATGCCGTGTGCATCTGTTCCAGATATTGCATAAATTTTTTTAAATTCTAAGAAAATTATGCTTTCGCAATTCAGTACATTTACGTTGAATACTGTGCCAGAATATCTATCATGTGAACCGCCTGTAGTATTTTAATATATTGAACAGTTATTTTGTATTTTGTATTAATTAAATAGATCCCTTAATAAAATTAACTTTGTGTTTTTATGTTATGTATACACTCATATTTTAAATTGAATTTAAAACTATTTAATTCACACTTGTCTTATATTGTTAAATAGTCCCAAGATAATGGTCTGATTTTAAATCCTAATAAAAGCCAGCTTATGCTGATTTCAAAAAAGCATACTCGATTCTGATGATATTCCGCCCATTGTAAATCTTGGATATAGAATTTAATCGGTTTGCTGTTGCACGTATCTACTCCGGATGTCGCAAATTTTGGCTATTTTCTAGCTCCACGCCTCTTAAAACTATGGTGAGTTCAGTTTAGTCCCAAAATTTGATTATTCCATAGTCGTTTACTGCAAATTGCATTTCCGTTTTCAGCAAAAAATTACTCGTTGCACTTAATGAAATGGTTCATTATATTTTCGGAATGGGAAGATTTAACCACGTATCGCACTATCACAAGCTCGTCCTATTGTGCTCTTCTAGCAGTCTTGTTAAATTAAATGCTGTAGGTACCAATCACCTCCATATCTATACGGAAAACTATAATTAGTTCGATCACCGCGAGAATATCAGCTCATAACTCCTTACAAGTATCTCAACCCGTCCCATCTCTTCTTTGTCCACGTTACCAGGCACTGCAACAGAGTGCTGCCGTTTCCACTGTCCTGACGGGAGACTACTGTTATTTCGATTGAAAAAAGTCTAATCTTCTGTTTGCTGTTACCAGAAGATATTTTCCCAAATTCTCCTGTTACATTTTTTTTTCATATTTTCTTATTATTAATACGAGTATTACTTTTATTTATTTCTACTGCAGAGGCACTGGTGTCCCACTGCATTTGATCCTGAAACTTGCAATTTCCCTATGACACTCAACCAAAAAGTCCCAAACAGTAGATTTCAACATTATTTGTAATTTACCGTTATCTACGCCGCACATTGCCTCCTTTGGTTTTTGTTTTTATCAGATGTTTGTGAGCAGTGTCAGCGATCGGACCAGATTTTAGCATTATTTATAACAAAAACTACATATATTTCAAAGCGGTCTTATTTTTTCGAAAGCAAAATAGTGCACTAATACTGGTATGTAAAAAATATTCCAAGAAAAAAAAATGTGGGGACTTACGAGGGTTGTCTGAAAAGCTTCCGACCGAACAATGATACAAGACATTTTTTCTCAACATTTTGTTTTTTTTCTCTACATAGTCTCCTTGTAAGTCTATACACTTCTCCCAGCGATACTCCCATCTCTCTAACCCGTCCAAATAGTACTTGGCGTTTTTTTCTGCAAAATAATTGTTCACGAAGGTGATTGCCTGCTCTCTGTCCTCCGAGAGCAGTTTCTAGATGAGGGAACAAAAAGAAGTCGCTTGGGGCTAGATCTGGTGAATAGGGTGGATGGTCAAGCAGTTCGAACCGTAATTCATGAATTTTCGCCATGACAACCGCTGAGTTGTGAGACGGCGCGTTGTCTTGGTGAAACAGGATTTTCATTTTCTGCAAATGTGGCCGTTTTTCCGCAATTTCTGCCTTTAGGTTGGCAAGTAATGATGCGTAGTATGCTCCTGTAATGGTTTTTCCTTTTTGAAGATAATCAATTAATATAACTCCTTTACTATCCCAAAAAACAGTCGCCATAACTTTCCCAACCGAAAAAAAACAGTTTTCGCTTTTTTTTGGAGTCGGCTCGCCCTTTGCAGTCCACTGTTTTGACTGAATTTTTGTTTCGGGCGTATAATGGTGTACCCAAGTTTCATCTACAGTAATTAATTGGCGCCAAAACTCGGGTTTATTGCGCCTAAACTGCGCCAACAGAGCGTTGGAAATTTTCATTCGAACACGTTTTTGGTCTAACGTAAGCAAACACGGCACCCAACGCGCGGACAGCTTTCTCTTTGTAACAAACACGTTCTTTGACCATTTTCATAACCTCTACTATTTCTCTCACTTTAATTCGGCGGTCGTCTAACACCATTTGGTGAACTTTAGCAATGTTATCGTCAGTGGTTGCAGTTTTTGGACGTCTCGAACGTTCATCATCTCCCAAGCTCTTACGGCCACGTTTAAATTCAGCTGCCCAAAATTTCACTGTGGTAAATGATGGTGCAGAGTCCAACTCATTTTTGATTTGCGTAGGCGTATTGCCTTTCAAAAACGAGAATTTAATATCAGCTCGATACTCAATTTTTTCCATTTTCACAAAAAACACTCACATCGACTCACTCAAACGACTGTCAACTAAAAACTGCGCGTCCAAAATAACTGAAACATCGGTAAGTAACTGTTAAAAGATGCACAACTAGCATTCACTAGCTTTTATTAACGAGTGCTGCTATCTTTACGTTGCGGTCGGAAACTTTTCAGTCAACTCAGTGTCCCATTAGGGTTTTATAGTATGGCACATTCTCGTATGTCCCAGTAGTACGTTGTGCGCCATGTGGTATACTGTTACTTTGTTTCCTTTTACGGTTATTTTTTCCTTTTGCAGGCTGGTAAAAATGTCGAAATTGAATACTGAAGATGTAAGTGGAGTACTTCAAGAAAGGCACCAGTAAATCGGAAACTGATTTTAGTGAAGATAGTGACGATAACTACAGTCCTCCGCAAACCAAAACCACTGGCAGTGATGATTCTCTTAGTGATGCAGAGGACATGCAATTGAGTGAAAATGCTTCTGTCTCGAATGATGGAATGGACCATCAACCTATGCGTGATGAAGCTATTCATGGTGAACCTGCATCCACATTCCAAGAAAATTGGTTACTTGTCACCGACAATGCAGAATTGTAGGAAACATTTCACGTCACTCGTCGCCACATGAAATTTTTCGCAAATTACAATACTTCCTAGAAGCATGTCTTTTTACATTGCTCAGTTCACCAACGAGAGGCTCAAGACAGTTCCTATATCGGGACAGAACAGAAAAAAACTTCTGCAAACAGACTCTGGCGAAATCGATATAATAATTTAATAATTTATTATGTCGTATAACCATGTGCCATCGCTAAAAGACTATTGGTCGAATCATACTTCATTAGGCAATGAATATATAAAGTCAGCTATATCACGTGATCGTTTTGAGCAGATAATGTATTTTGCCCCTGTAGACAAGCCTGCGGATGTAAGTAAAACGTACTACATAGACGATTTTATTAATTGCTTGAAAACAACGTTCAGAACCTGCCGAAATTGCTGAGTCGCAAATTGAAAAAGGGAAGGAATCTACTGCATACAAACGATCTCGTCGGCTTGGGAGATGATCGAATATGTATAAAGCCATGTGAAATGTTGGTGATCATTTGCGCATAGAAGCGTATAAAAGATGTCGATGCGTCACATGCGCCCAGCGAAAAGTCGAAAAAAGAACAAAAATTGTTTGCCAAGCCTGTAAATTGCCATTCTGTATAGATTGCTTTGCTTCCGCACACTCATAAATTCAATAAAATTTCAAAAGATATGTTACTACCAAAAATGTTTTTTATACCATATACATAGATTTTCTTTGTGTAGTGTGTACCCTGTTGGGACAAATATGTCCCACCCCAATATACTGCTGGGACAAATATGTCCCACTCCAAAATACCGCTATCCACATAAGCTACATACTTCGTTTGATTTTTACGCATATAAAGTCGCATTGGGTCTCCAATAATTCGAAAATAAAGTTTGTGTCAGAGCGCTGCAAAAGTCGAAGCGAATGGTGTTGCGGTAAAATTTACAACAAGTCCTACTCTTTCCCTTTCCTCTCGGCCTCACTCAACCACATTCTCTTCCGTTGGTTCTTCAAAATCCTAGAAGGGTGGCGGGGGTGGTGGGCAACCATGCGTCCATCAGCCATTGGTGCACCTTCCTAGTATCTTGAAGGATCAACCACAGCAGGTAGGACGGACCGTCCGTTGAAGTACCCATTTGGACAAAGGCGCGAGACTAGCGTCCAACGTTTTAGTGAACAAGAGCCATTCACAAAGTCATCGGCTCTTGCCCTTGTGTTGTGTTGTCTTTCCTATCGGGTAGATTCCTTAGCCTTAGAAGGCATCTTCGCTCCATCACGGTCTCTCCTGCCCGATCCGCTTTTTCCCCCACCCGTTCATTTCATGTCCGTTGTCTCCTTGGAGAAGTATATTAAGGGGAAGAATTAGTGGGTTCTTGAGCTCTGTCTTTCTGCTTTTATACTTTTCGGAGTGGACAACCAATAGATCCACGAGAAGAAGAGACAGGAGTCTCGGTGGAGTGACGGACGGTCACCTTAAGCCCAACTGTACGTCTAGAGCCAGATGGACGGTCTGGAACCCTCTGCGTATAATAAATACACAAAGCTACAGAACCAGGCGGACAGTCACAGACGTTCTATTCGGACGGTCACCACCTTAAATACAAAAAAAATAAAATAAAATTGTAACAGAAAAGTGTTGTAAAGAATGGACCCCCAGTTGCGCGGCCCTCAGTTAATTAAATCTTGACAAGAGGATTCGCCGGGATCGTAAAGGGAAATATTAGCTCGGGCCAAAGGGAAATCCCAATCTTGGAGGAAATTTCCCCAGATTTGGGAAATAAGAAAAAACACGAATGTGTGTGTGTATAAGAGAGTGGAATTAACGGAAATCCAATGTACGGTGGCACATTTCAGCAAATTTGCGGAGCGTTGCACATAAAGAACAAAATTGTACCGTTGCATTCGTCTGAACGGATGTATGAAGGAGCGTATGTGTGAGACCTACGGTTCGAGCTAATATCATCGGAATAGGGTTAATCACTTCTTGGTTGACCATCAAAGAGTAAAGAAGAAGGGAAAAAGAGAAAGGACTGAGAGATATACAGAAACGAGGAGGAAATACGGACGAAGTCAGGACGGACATGACAGGAGTATAGCAGTTCTAAAGTACCAGACAAGTAACATTATTCACCTCGCGTTAACCCGGGCGAATCCTTTTTAATAAGAAAAAAAGATAAGATTTTGTAGTCGTTCGCGTAGTTGGTATCAGGTTCCCAACTAACGGTAAAATCTACTTAGCGGTACTGAAGGTACCTGGTCCCCAACTAGCGGTCCAATCTATTTAGTGCTACCTTCAGTACCACTATTTAAGTTAACGTTTTGTTGTTGCCGCCTAACGGCTTCCGCAATGTATTGTTTTGCCATCACTTCGCAAATAGAGCGTCGTTTGTAAAGTAGCAGAAAAAAAATACATATTGTCTTTTCTTTCCTCCGGGATATTGTGTGGTATTTCTTCCGATTTATTTATAACTTATGGTTTTTCACTTGCACTCGGGGCAAAAAGTGCATGGCGCCTAACACCAATTAGTTTATTGTTTTGGAGTTCATTTGAAAATATCGTTTTCCCTGGACCCAGCCCAGCTGAGCAGCCACTTCCCCCCAGGGAATTTTCCGTTCCCCAGGAAATCTAAATGACAGACCGTCACACGAATCTCAACCACCGGCGGTGTAGCTCGGTTTGTTTTTGTCATTAAATTGGTCTTCGTTTTTGATTTTTTAGGTTTTGCCGGCAGCCCGGTAATCCAACAATATTAGTTTTAATTAGATCGGGGAAAATTGTGCAATAAAGGGTTAACAGAACATAAAGTGTAAGTATCCCCTTAATGCATTATGCACGATCAACGGTCTACCATATAAAATCCTTGTTCAAGCTCACCCCTGTTTTGTAGTTTGCATTTGACAATTGCATTGCAGTTCGCAATGTGTAATTTTCGTAATTTGTGATTTCATCTCAGTGGTTGCTCTTCAAAAATCAAAATGTATTTTGATTGGTGTTCTTTCATGTTTTTATAGATATTGGAACAATTTTTGCTTTACTAGGGCAAGTTCATCATCAGCAAAAAAGGTCAAATACGATCAAAAATTTAAAAGAGAATGGCTGGATGAACCACAATTCAAGAATTGGCTGAAGGAAATTCCAGGTGAAAGCTACAAATACAAATGTGTTCCTTGCAATGTCGTTTTTGATAAAACGGACAAATCGGCATTGGAAAGACACTCCAAACGACCAAAACATATTCAAAAATATAAAAGCACGCAGCAACAAGTAAGTGTCCAAAAACTTTTTTCTTCGGCAACAGATGGCAATAAGGAGGAAAAAAATGGATGCTGTCAAAGAAGCAGAAATAAAACTATCAATTTTTATGGGCGAGCACAACATTGCTCTACAGTCCATTGATCACCTGGTAGACCTTGTAAAAACCTTAGATATCAGGGCGATTCCCAATTTACACCTACAACGTACTAAATGCACTAAAATTATTACGGAAGATTTAGCCCCCGAAGAGATTCGCAAAACTATCGTGAATCTGGAACAAAAATATTTTATCATTTTGGTCGATGAAACTACTGACGTAAGCTAGCGCAAAAATTTAGCATTGCTCGTCATGGTTTGAACATAAAGAAAATAATTGGGTATGCCTTGGATAACGCCAATGTCAAGGTAGGGAAAAAAAATACCCATGAATTGCATGTGCCACAGTGGAACGCTTTTTTGAGATCTATATGCTCTTATACTACTGGCAGTCCTAAAAGATGTGCTCAATTAGAAGAGATACAGGAAAATTTTAACATATCTTGTGAGCGAATGTTAAAATTGAGTATTACTCGTTGCCCGTTGGCTATGCATGCAGCATTGTATTTGTAGAGTGCTTGACATGTGGAAAGAACTCACCTATTACTTTTGCCTAGCGGATTTTAAGGACAATCTTCCTTCGACAAAAAAGGTTCTTGAAAATTTGAATTCGGGTGTTGTAAAAGCAAATTTATTTTTTCTTTAAATTATATCAATGAGTTCAATCGGCTTTTCCAATCGAAGAAAATTTTGATACGTCGACTGCAAAGTGAGTTTGAGAGAATTTTTTAAAATTGCCTAGAAATTTCATTTTGCCAGATAAATTAAATACTTCTGTCAATATTTCGGATGCTGCTAATTATTGTCTCAGATTTATTTGGTGTCCGAATTTGAAGAATTTTCAAGACAATCAAATTTTTCTGCAGAAGATGCTAAATATATTCGGGAAAATGATCAAAATTTTTATATTTCGGGATGTAGTGGAATAAAAAAACGTTTTTCAATAGATAACCTGTTTTTTCAACTATTCGAATTTTTAGATCCTTGTGTAGCTCTGGATTTGAACAGAGCAGGACACTTAAATTCTTTGCAGATACTATGTAATACTTTTTCGAAATTCATCAATCCGTGTGACCTTGTGAATGAGTGGCATACTTTATCCATATATTTTAAAGAAGAAGACCGGAAAAAATTAAAAAAGGTAACCTTTGAAGAGTTTTGGAATATGAGGGCAAGTATCGAAGACTATAAGGATGAATTTGTTTTTCAAAATCTTGCTAAATTGACTGAGATTGTGTTATATCTTCCACATTTAAATGCGGAATGTGAACGAATTTTTAGCATTGTTACAAATGTAAAAACTAAAAAACGGGACTGTTTAGGCAATGAAACTCTCAATGCAGTTGCTGTCGCAAGATCACATATGAAACACGAGGATTTAAATTGTACAACATTAATGAATTGATGAAAATCATTTGCGCTTAATGAAAAACAAATGATCTGCTCTGAATACAGGAACTCTATGTACTGAATTATCAAATAGATACATTAACTAAATGACTGATATTTAAATGACTAAATAACTGGTCCTGTAATATTATTCAATTAATGATATCTATGTACGTATATTTAATTTAATTTTTTTGTGATATTATATATAACTTTGTATAACATTGCCATCCGCATGAATTCCAATATATTATAAGTATTTGTTTTGTTTTTATAAAGTATTATTTTCTAATGTAATTTAAACTGTTTTGCAATGTTTTTATGAAGTATTATTTAATTTTTTTTACATAAATAAAATATAAACTATGTCGTTATATTTCTTAGTTCGTTTTAATTTTCCAAAAGCAGGTGTCCTTATGATACAGGCCTCTCAACATAAAAATGAAAGAATTTTTTTTAGTTGAAATACTTTCTGTTTTTTAATTTGGAATCTCCTGTTATTTTTCCCTCCTTAACAGGAAATATTCTGTTTTTCTTGATATCGAAAACGGCAGCACTAGTGGAACTAATTGCCCACCACCGTCAGACAACTAGCAGGAGCTAAGCAATTTAAAAATGAACCTTTTTTTAATATTTATGTCTTTTGATATAGCCATGAATTTATTTTTTATATACACATATATATGTATATTTTTTTTACTAATTTTAATTAAAGTGAAAATTTTTAATTGTGCTCATTACTAATTAAAACAAATTATTGTGTAAATAAAGTAGTTCCTTCGAGCCCTATTTTGTAACCACAAATGACTTTTGTTCTTATCTGTACTAATCCAATAAATGAAATGAAACGGCTGCGACCTTACTACTCCAAAGTTTTCTTCTTCATTTATACACGTTTCTGTACGGGTCATTTTGGCTTGACAAGTAGCTGCATGTGCTTGTCGCTATTCTTCATTAAATCAGGGACTTTTTGGTGGTAGTCGGGGCGAAACCCAGCACATCAGTTATGGCGTGTCTGATAGCACTTGTCTTTGGTACTTGATGCTGGCGGCATTGGAGTTGTTGGACGATTTAAGGATATACGCTCGGCGAAGATTCTGGTAGTCAGTTGGGATTGCAGCTTTTCTAAGTTATATATTCTCAACTAGTCGAGTCTGTTACAGTAATGTCACTAATTGCAGTGTTATCTATCCTTGCTCATGTTGAAAGCTTTGTTCTTGCTTTTTCTTATCGCATTCCTTATAGTACGATTGCTATCTCTACTCAAAATCATTTCAGGAGTAGAAGTTTTGGTTGCCCCGATCGAACGCTCCCTTTCATATTTATTTTCTTAGTTGAGACATCGTGGACATATTTCACTGTATGTCCTTGGCGTCTCTCTTTAAAACAATATTAGGTTTTATCCCGGCGTTCAGTACTTCAGTTCAAACCCCGTACAACAGATGAGCCATTTGCTGAGAACATCGCTACTGGTCTCCCACACTTGATATTAGCAGTACAGATCTTTTCATTAGGTTTTTGAAGACTCATTTAGAAAAGTTTCACCTGGCTACAACAGAAGATAGTCCGAGTGACTTGTGTAAAACAATTATACATTTTCGAAGGGCATAATATCAAGTCCCATCATAGCTTTTAGCACGCCAATTAGAACCAGGCCTGAATTATATAAACAGCCGAACATCTGGTGGCCAGTCGTTCCTTACTTCCTTAGCTTTCCGACAATAGTTTGACATACCAGTACGGGCGTCACAAGGTAGACTTTCGTTTTCCTTCCAATGACAGTGACATACGAAAGGTACACATAATACCATATATCCTCGCTTTAATTAAAAAGACTTAGCCACTGCGGTCGTTTCGGATGGTTTGAAACTTTCCTTACCTGCAATGCCTTGTTAGGTAGGATTGTAAATACTTAAAAGTCTTAGACTAGCAGGCAGAGGGCTGAGTACCCTCAGAAGAAAAATTTGTACCGATATCACGCTGTGGATGAGGTATTTTTTGTAGAACATTGCTAATCAACCGAAAAAATTGAAAATCGATGAATTCCGACTCCAAATGTTAATTGGGGTAATTGTTTCTTTATTTAAGAAAAGTCTACTTCGCAAAAGTTCTCAATGTTTTGAAGAACTTTGGTCTAACCTAATTGTGGCCCTTGAGAGTCGCTTGCTTCAATTCAATATAGTCAATAAGTCCAAAAAAATTAAAAAGGCTCCTCAAAAAATTTTGCTCTACTTGTAAATCCAATTTAGTTCTGCAAAAACGACACATTACGACATTTTTTTAATTCTCCTAGCCAAAGTGGACAATGAATAGTGTTTTTAAGCGCCAGAACTTTTCCTGGCAGATATCTAGAAAACAAATTTCTTTGGCACAGGTTTGATATCGGGGCTAGGATTGGTAGCTTCCAATCACTTTCTTGTTCTACTCTTGATTAGTTCGTAAGCGAAGGAATGCTTATATCCTTTAGCCAACTTAGCGTTGAATCTTAACGACTGTATCAGCAAAAATAATAATTCCGCTCGAAAATATTATGGAAAATAGTGATACAGGTTCAATGACAATAGTGACAGATTCTCAGTCGTTTCACATTGGTGTTGGATCAACGCGTGTAACCACCTTATGAAAGCTAGCATAATATTTCGCAAAGCATCCGCCAAGGGCAGCCGATGCCAAATGTTGCCCATACCTAGATCGAACACACTTAATGAACCCATTTTATATGCCACCAGCATAAGGAACATCTTCTTTCTGAAGTGAAGTTGATGATCAAATTCGAAAAACTCATTCTGAAACATTGCACTATATGTAGATCGCATCAAAGTCAATGGAATTTCAATGGGAGTTTCAACCCATTGCCAGACTTATATTTGCGCTACGTATCTAGTGGCATCTCAAAAACCAGCGCTTAAAAACCTAGACCTGTTCTGCGTACTTTGATGCATCTGGACAAAATAGGAGAATACAGAATTCTACCGCCTAACACAAACATCCCTTAAATTGATACTATAAATTTTAGAATGTTAAATATAATTTTTCGTCTGCAGAGCTGACGGAGGATCATTTTCAAAGGATCTTTGAGAGAAGTTTTCACAAATGGATCGAAGACTTCTCGATTGCGACAAAAATTCATCAGGCGAATGGACTACCAGATCACTGCTTTACAATTATTGTCTCCAATAGTATTACAAAAAGTCCCATTTTTCAAAAGGTGTACATCCCACTTTCATATTGACGAAAATTCAGTTCGAAGACACTTGCTGAAACTTAGGCAACGTATTGACTGACCAGGCCAGAGCTCAATTGGAAAATAGCTATCCAACTACTATTGATCGATAGCAAAAACAGAAGTTGCATAAGGGACGTATTCTACGCCCCTCTCAATTGGAAGATACTTAGAAACCATTAAAAGCAAATAAAGAGAAAGTCCAGCAGTTGGAATCGAAAGTAAGAGAATCTTAACCCTTTCTATTGTGACTTACGAGTACATTAAGTCGAATAGCAGATATTCCAAGTACTGAATGAGTTTTGGCACACAGAGGATTGCGGAAAGTATGTATGGCTAAAATTAATGAGAACATCGGTTCACAACGAAATCAAAATCTCTCAAGCTTGAATAATGTGTGCTCTCCTCTATTGGTGGGTAACGCTTTTAACATGAAGCTTACTTAACTTGAAGCTGCAGATCTTGAAAAGTTACTTTGTATTGGGATTGGTGTACCACATAAAATGTCCGATTTTTGGTCATTCGAAAATAAGAAGTTCTCGAGTGAAAATCTGTGCCAGGATGTTAAATTTTCTTTTTTTATAAAATAGAGTGGTACGTGTGCTTGACGTGCGAGAATTTTAGGGTTCATTACAAGTATCGTTATTATTTTTTCTAGGAATTATTTACCATGCTGTCGGCAGTTCAAATTCGAACCCTCTTCCTTTATGGGTTTTAAATGGGACATAATGCGTCATTGGCAATGAAAAATTATTAAATCATTAATGACGCATTTGAGGATATAGCGACCGCACTATACGACGTTGGTTTGAAAAGTTCCGTTCGGGAGATTTCAGCCTAGAAAATTAACCACGTGGGAAGAGGGAAACGTTAGTTGGCGACGATATTTTAAGACCCAACGAAATCAGTGCAGGAGATTGCACAAAGCATGAGAGTATCCCCAATGAGAAAGAGTCGACACCTTTCTCTTATAGGAAAGGTAAAGAAAGTCGATAAGGGGCTACCCCATGAACTGAACGAATCCCAAAAACTGCGGCGCCTGGAAATCTGCGCATCGCTTACATTAAAAAAACAAACTGAAACGTTTTTGCACCGGATAGTCACCTGTGATGAAAAGTCGATACTGTGTGATAATCGTAAAAGATCTGGGCAGTAGTTGGATGCAGATGAAAAACCAAAACACACCCACAATTTGGTGGGCATCGAAAGAACCAACACACTTTTCATTTCTTCAACCAGGAGAAACGATAAACGCTATCAAATATTGTGAGGAAATAGACATATTGCATACCAAATTGGCTGAAAATCAACCTGCGTTGGTCAATAAGCACGGTACGATATTTTGCATGACAATGCTAGACCCCATACCTCACAAGTATTAGTGCAAAAACTGCTACAGTTAGGATTTGAAATTCTTCCGCATCCACCGTACCTCCTAATATTTCCCCAATGGATTACCTTCTTTTTCGCAATCTGGATTCATTTTGCCGGCAGAAGGTCTTCCGGAACCGAGCAGAGGTCATAAAAGCCTTTGAAGATTTCATTGCCTCAAAAAGGCAGCACTTCTACGAAAAAGGAATATTTGATCTTGTATGACGTTGGAAGAATGTCATAGATGCCAAGGGATCTATTTTAGTTGAACAAAAATTTACGGAACAATAACATTGGCTTTTAAATTTTTACTATAAAATCGGGCATTTCATGTGGTAGAACCCAACAATATGATAAACAATTCAGTTGTCTCAACAATTGCATTAAACATAATAACGACAGTGCTTTGAGACCTAAACGATGCCTCCTTAGTTTAAAATCTGGCGGGATCCTTAGCAATGCATAGTTCTGGGTCGGTCAATGTTGCCCCGTAAACTGGGCTATTGTTATTTGTATTATAGAAATTATCTTTCTTTTTTTTATTTGGAACAGAGTATTCTGACAAAGAACTAGTCCATTGTATTCCTTGTATACAATTTCTCAGTCTTTCGAGAAAGATGGCGTTTTAATTATAAAATTCCAACAGTACATACTAGCACCTACACCTGCACTAGCACAGAGTCCGCAATGTCGCCAGGGCTATTACAGTAAGCTTCTTAATACATTGTGCCGCTTAGCCTAGTACACTTAGTAGTCTAACTAGGGCGTAGTGCCTCTTTACGTCGCCAAAAAGCAATCAGTCTTTCCTACTGAGGCGAAAAACTTTTAATCTCATGTAGCATCAATTTGGCCTGCTGGAATGTTGGAATTATGCTCACACAAAACCCAACTGTCAATCCAAGCCCTAATTAATGACACAGGCAGTCCCAAACCAGGTTCGTGTCTTGCGAAACGCTCTTCTGAGCCTTCCGTAGAATCATTGGTGATTTCATTTCCCGTGATCCCATTCTAACCTGAGAGCCAAACAAATTTCAGTTGGTTCATCTTTCCGATTGCGCTTAAAGAAGCCTTACATTTTCAAACAAGCTTGGAAGTTTTGAAAGTATTTAACAGAATATTAAGTGCAGCTTGGCTCTCGCTATAGACGCAGATGTTCCTCCCCCGAGACACCAGCATCGCATAATATTGGGTTGTTCAAAAGGGCATTGGGATTTTTCATTTGATTTTCTTGTGCGCTTATTTTATACCTAGTCTTGCCATAAGTTCTGTTACAAATATAAAACGCTATAAAAAAAAACCAGTAAACATATTGTATTCAAAATTGTTTCATTTATTAGACCACAATATTGATTAATAAAAAAAACGGATTCACTCGAAATGACTGCCTTTTGCCTTAACACAAGCCTCCAAACGGTGTGGTCATTGGGCTATAGCGTCACGTACAATTTCCATGGAGATCGTGGACGCTGCTCTGATTAATGCTTTCCAAATTTCTGTGGGGAGTCTTGCAGGCCATGTTCTCCAAATCTGACCACAAACCATAATCCAGTGAATTCGGATCTGGACTCCCCGACGGCCAATCTTCTGCTGCTATAAAGACAGGAATATTGACTCGGAGCCGCTCCTGCCTGGTTTTGGCTTCCATCTGTATCCATTGAAAAGGGTATTGGTCAAATCCTTCACAACACCCTCTAGTACATCTTCTTGGTAAACCTTTCCACCAGCCTTTTTCACAGAAATGGAGGGATGTGCCACCACGGTGAGAGACCCCCCACCAATCCATTACGGAAGCGGAATGATGTCCACGTTGAACTCTTTTCGTTTTCTTAGATGAAGTGGTATAAATTTTGTGATTTTGTTTGTTGAAAACTTCTTCCACGGTGAAAATTTTCTCATACGTAAACAGAATGTTTTCACTGCAAAACTCGCTTGCATCTTTCCAGCGTAATTTTTGTTAGTTGAGGAGTTAGAAGATGACCCGTGGACCAACGATAGGCTTTCAAATGCAGATCATCCCGAATCAGACTAGATACGGATCTGGTTAATATATCCAATTGCTTGGACATGATCTTCTGCTTCCTAAGGGGATTTCTCCGAATTCGTTCATGCACTGCTTTTACTACCGCATTCGTACGGACAACGCGCGGGCGGCCACTTCTTGGCCTGTCCTCTACTCCAGACAATTCGCCGAAGAGAGCAATAGCCCGATAAACGAATACTCTCGATATTCCGAGTGGTTTTAGCAACTCGAAAATTTGGCCATCAATAGTTCCGCACTTATGCAACGTTATTGCCGCGACACGATTCTCTTTACCGCCCCACTCCATGTTAATTGTTTGGAAACTGAAACCAAACTGACTAGTATTCTTCACTGATCAGTAAAAGTGTTCTGAAAAAAAAGTTAAGGGTTCTATTCCCGCAAGAAGTCTTGAACGATAAACGCCGGAAATTGTGGCAGGACATTAATCAATGATGTACTGGCCGTTTGGTCGATGACCTTCTGCCATCTCTCGGGGCAACTTCATAATACCGCGTTCATAAAACTTCCTATCTTTGAGGGCGCTGTTTGATGAATTCTTTAGAAGTAATCGTGCTACAATTCAGGGAGTTTTGCAATGAGCCGACATTATTTTGGACAATCCATTATTCATTGCCCGTGATAATACGCTTCAATAATGGAGCGTATTCCTTCGCAATTGGTGAGTTGATCGCTGACATTTAGGAGCTATGTCAAATGAATTTCTTTCAACTCATGTGGTACCCAAATATCAAGTTTCTGCACGAAGCCAAGCGATTTCAAACGCTTCCAATGGACACTTTTAGAGTGGTAGCACCGATGCTTTGAATTTATAGTCGTCAAGCTCGGAAGTTCTATCGGGACGATGATCCCCTTCAACTGAAAAATCACAATCACTAAATTGGGCGAGCAAATTCTGGCACTGGCGTTTTCTGATGACATTTCTGCGTAAACTTTTTGCAAATTTATTTTAACTGTCAATAACAAAACGCGCAAACACTTAACATACATATATATCACGCTCAGTTACAAATAAATACGGGCAAAGTTATCTACTGCAAAAAACGCAATGACTTTTATAACAACCCAATAGATCAATCTTAGAGCTATCAAGGAAGATTCGTCTACATTACGTTCTTGAATGAATGTCATAACATTAATTTGCAAGAGAGCCAATGTAGTAGAGCCAGACATGCTAGGAAAAGCCTTCGTGTAGCGGAAACCGACAATTATTTTGACTGGTAAAAGTAGCGTTGATGTATTCACGTGAAATCTTATTCAACCAGATTAGCGACATATTGAATCATCATACCGATGTTGGTTCTGTATTCATGTCAACGAATATTGATCTTAGACGTATATCTGAATGCAATGTTGCGTTTTCCATTTTTGACATCTCAATTTGTTTACCGATATGTAAGTTGATAAAGCGACCCGAAACATATTGTAATTTCGTGGGATCTTGTCGATCCTATCTTCGAAATTTGTCCTGTGGGAGATAAACTGCCCCGTTTAATTGATGACAATGTTTCGAGTGCTGTGTGGGTTCAAATCATTCAAAAATAAAGCGCCCATCCTTCGGAGCAATTGGAGGCTTCAATAAAGGTTATAAAATAGGGCGTTGACACTTAAAGCGTAAAAATGCAACCCAAACTCGTATTCGAAATTGTAAGAGGCACGTTGTAACAAGCTTGCCTTCCCCTGATTTCTTACTTAAACACGGTGTAGCTTTATGTTATGGAATTAGTTCTGAAGGCTCATCTTACAAAGTTGTCGTATTGAAATGATGCGAATCGTTGTCGCTTACTTAGTTAGTCGTGGGATAAGATGCGATCGAGACCGATAACAGGGAAATATTATTTCTAGTATTAGTACAATCATACTCAAAGTACCTGCCCGATTCGGTTTTCCTACACCCCAGTGCTATGTCATATCCTCATTTCGATTGAAACTACCTCCGGCGGTTTCAAGTTAATTACTGTGACTAAAATAGTATCAATTTAAGAGTTGCGTTGCCTCCAATTACACAATCATAATGATCCAACACAACAAGTTCATTTGATAGTGCTTTTCGGTCGATTGGCTAACCCGTGTAACTAAATCTTCGAATCCTAACGTCTTACATCAAAGAGGAACTTGATGATCCAATCTCCAAGTGTCCAATAGGGTGTGAAGCTCTGTATCTGTGAATCTGAATCCGAGTCTTAATCATCGCCCATGTCGTTCAATTTACTCTTACGAGCCTAGTGTTTTTGATTTGTGTTATTCGTATCCAAAAACTGTGGAAAAAAATTCAAATAAAAAAAAAACAAAAAATGAAATTGAAACTGAAATCTCTATGAACGACTATAATTTAGTGGCGAGCTTAAGTGGCGCTCTCAATGGGGGTGGAACGCAAGACTACACTTGGCAGTTTGTTTAAGTACGAGTACATCGAGTCCAATGACAAGTTTTCGAGTGGCGACGAAAGACGGTCTTTCTAAGCAGGAAACTCATTAATGGATGCCTTCATAGATCTTCTCACGAGTTTAGTCTCTATAAAGCTTTTAATTAGTGCTACTCCCGAGTCTCAAAAATAAACCTTTTAGTCTTCTATCTAATTCAAAAGTGATCCGATCTGGTTTCTACACAAAAATACGAAAAAGAAAAAAAAAATACAAATTGCTAAAAAAAATATCAAAAAAATTATTTTGAGCGGTTCTTCATTCAATTTGTCGGGTTTTTGTGTCTGTGTGGTTATATTGATAGTGTATGAGTATAAAGGCTCAACAAAATATTTACACTCATAATAAAAAATAAATAAATTTTGATTCAAAAAGTATTATTGTGTCGAGAACAGAACAACTGCCTTGACCATGTATTGAATTGAATGAATTGATAGAGCGACGAAAAACGGAATACTCGTAATCACCAGATAAGTGAGTTATTGACATTGTACTTGGGAAGGGAATTTTCAATCGAAATACCGAGGGAAAATTTACTTCAATTGTTTTTTTTTGGCTTGTAAGAGGGGACTGAGTCAATATCCGTTTGATTGTAAGGATTTCTTTATCCGTCTGATCGACCGTAAAGTTTTTTTTTTGTTTTCGAAGGCAGATGAAAATCTTCAATGGACACTGTGAGAACCGCGTGATCATAGTAATGAGATTCTTACAGACAAAACATATCCGTTCGACATATGTCTTGTGTCATAATTTTTTTTATCAAGAAAAGCTCCTGCTTGTTCCGGCATTTGGATACGAGTAGTCTTTATCATTCCAACTCGAAAAGTTTGGCGTGAGTATGTTTTCGGTCTATTTCCGACAGTGCTACTCCAAGACCTCTGTATAAGTTGTAGTTACTTAGTGACACGGTGCATGAACAATTTTAATCATGATAGTCCGAAGTAAGGATACGGTAGGGTAGGGTTCGAAGACTCTTCATCACGGAGTGTCGCTCTTACATATTTGTATGACCAGGTCGATGTCTCAATACAGCTCTTAAATGTGTTTGTCATTATATCTCCTTCGCCAATGTGAATGGAGCAAAAATCATCCGAAGGATATTTCATTCAACATAACTAACGTTATCGTCCTCGCTAACCTCTATGCTAAAGGAGAACTGGGATGATGAGCGCTCATGTAGATTTTTTCCTGGTGAAGTTTTATAACTTTGTTCCCTTTAAGCCAAAGAAAGAGCTATTGGCAAGCGTAAATATTCATTTGCTTTCTTACGGTCTAACCATTCTTCAGCAAGCCTTCAAAATTGCAGGTACTGAATAACATCTCGATTCTTTAGTGCCCCTAACAATGTCATATGCAATGTGTTTCTGGTAGTCCGCAGCAGTTCGAACCGTGGAAAACTAGTGGCAACGCTCGTTTGTTCTGGCTCAGGGCTTTATTACAATAACAGAGGAACTAGGCCATTAAAGCGCATACCCTCGTAATATACAAGTTTCGTAATAGGCCCTATGTGGCTTCAATTAAGTTCGCACTGTTGTATTTGCAACACCTCATAAGGATAAAATTGTATGTAGTTCGACTCCGGTGTTCCTTACAAATGAACACGTTTAACCATACATCTAAATACAAGCAAAGACCGACTAAGGCCTTATAGCAGATTGCTTTCATCTTCACCTAGGGATGTAGGGATAAATATAGAATATGATTTAGTCAGAAGCGGTGTCTGCCTAAATTTCGATAATCATGTGATTGCCTGTGTTATCTCACAATCGAAAACTTTCACCAATTTTTCCTGGAGTCCAAAAAGACCCAATGCGTTGCAATACCATTGCAATATCGCCTGGTATTATCAAAGACACGTTTTAGGAGTATGGTAGCGTCTGCCAGCGCTATGACATGGTGAAGCAATCCAACAAGATCGCTTGTGAAGAAATTATATAGGATCCGCAGGATGTGACTCCTGCCATTCTTCACGATGAACCGTCTATTACGGAGCATATTAAGAAGAATGCACAGCAGTGGTTTACGTATGCTCAGTCTGTTAAACTTGAAGAAGAGCTCAAACGGTTCCCAAATCTTTCTCCAAGTTATTCAAGTCGCCATCCGTGTGTTGTTTGTTACATTAGATATCAGATACGTGGCATATGATATACTCATATCATACAACGACGTCATATGGAATTGATTATCCACTGCTGTCTCGTCCAATGCGCTAAATGATGGTCATTTTTCATTAAAAGTATGTAAAAAGAGTAGTGTAAATGTCCACCGCTTCTAGTGGCATATACTGTGGAACCAGTTGAATTTATATTTAAAGGGAAAAATGTAAGCCATTACTCTGGTGAAACATCAATTTTTTTTTGCAAAGGCCAAGAAAGTCTTTGAAGTTCGTGCCGTCTATTTCCTCTAGGTTTTTGAAAAAAATTTTCCTAAAAATTTTCTTCGGCTACGCGATATTGACTCGCATTCACACAGTATGTGTGTTATGTCCTCAACAGCTTGCAGATCACCGAAGAATCTGCAGATATCCGTATCTGATAATTTTAGTCTCTTTGCATGTTTCCGCAGGAGAGACTGTCCTGTCAGGGTGCCTATTACTGTCTTAAACTTATCCCTGTTTAATTTTATTAATTTCCTAGATCAGAAAGACTTGGATACTCTGTGTCCTTCAAGACTTAGGGCAGCAGTCTTTTTGATATTTTCCTCCATAGTGCCCGTCACTGTGCAAAGGGGTAGTGTGATGTTGGCAACCTCACTTGTCGAGTAGCCCTCCTCTTCTTGCAATCTCATCCGATTGTTTATTTCCTTTAATACCGCAGTGTCCTGCCACCCAGCCCCGTCTTACTCGGTTCTGACTGCATACTGCCTTGAGCATTGTACCACAGCCCGTGACTGTATTAAAGTTGACGTTGGCTGATTCTATTGCCTTAAGTCCAGCTTCTACCTTAGAGGTAAACAGTCGTTAGACATAATGCGCAAATGTAGAATAATATGCTTCATAACCGCCCTGGGTTTAACCCCCTTTACTCCCGATATCACATGGTGACAACAGTTTCCGCAACCAAGGTAATGCTCATTAGTATCGCTTTAATCCATAAAAGTAGCTATTAAAGAACGCTTCGTAGTAACGCTTCCATCATTTACCGACACCAAATACGACGGGCTGCATTTCTCTGCTTTCTTATATTTCTAGTGATAAGAGGTTTTTTGTGAGTGATAAGGGCTTGTTTATTTTGATGTGAGTTCCGAGCTTCAAATTTTCTAAGCCTTAATATACACTTCGATCATAAGGCTGGCTTCACTAAGTGTTTAATTTTTTTCGCCTTCGTCTTAAGTATATTTGAGTTACTCCTTGAAATCGGTATTAAACTCTTTTATTCTTTTTGCTTTGATTTGTACAGGTTTCAGAATGGCCAGTTCTCATCATTCAAACCTCAAGTATTGCGCATTAATTGACGCAACAAATAGTAAAAGAAAATTTATATAATAATTTAAAAACAACGACGCGTCAATGTTTTCGATATTAGTTGGCATAAGTATTGCAAAAATAACAGAAAATAAAAAATCTCATAAATACATAAAATTTAAAAAAACAAAAAATTGTAAGTGTAAATCAAATTCAGAATAACTCCATTCACTCTTATTAGCTCGTTGATTTTCCAGCCTTAACCTTAATAAACATAATTTTTTCCAAGAAATCTAAAATCCCTTTTTATCTTTGCTTTTTATTATAAATAAAAAAAAAACAAATCTTACGCAAATGTTGTCGCAGATAATTTTCAGTTTTTTCTTCTTGTTTTTTACCGAAATCTAAATTATTAAATATGAATTAAATTTGACATGCTCCTGTCAGTTGAACGAATCCAAAGTTTGTTCTAATCAAATAAAAAGGTGAAAAGTTAAATTTAGAAGATACAATATACATATAGCAAAGCTATTTTAAATAATTTTTTTACTACCCTTGGCTTCAAGTGTTATTTAGATGCTTACTTTGCATTACTTTGCAGAATATCTGTCTGAATCAAAAACGCGATTGAAGTTGCTAAATTTTGATTAACTATTTTATTTCGCATTCTTATTTAAATAAAGAAATTAAAAGTTTCATTTGTTTTAATTATTTTTTAGTGCAGGAAATGACTTGAGTTTTTAGTTGTTTTTTTTTAATTGTGATTGTGTAGATACACATAGTGTCACACGTTGTGCTTAGCGTTTAATCGGAGCGTTTTATCGCAGTTTTATAAATGAGTCAGTTGTTAATTATTTTATGTAGGGACAATAATAGTAAGCCGTGGCCTTTGAAAGATTCGTGTGGTTTTGAGGAAACGTGCCTTGAGACAGAAGACCCACGTGATGAATCGGAGAATAAAGTCACCTACATATACGAGTACAGTGAGTTTTTACTTGACAATTGTGTTGATTGTAGGTAAATCGACCAAGTCAAGAACTACAATATCAATCTAATTAATCGATAATATCAGGAAGGATTAGAGCCGTCAGTGAGCTCTATGAACAGGAAAAGCGGGAAAAACATCGTAAAAACAGTGTATAGGAAGCGCGCGATCAAGATATTCAGGGTTTGTACTCCAGGCATAACGTACAAAAGTTTTGTCAAAAGTTAAAAAAAAAACGTGTCAAGGCAAGAAGACCCGTACAGAAACCTAAAGAAGGAAACCTTTTAGTAAAGTCATAGTCGATGCTGAGAATAACACTTTTTCTGCAGACTGTATAATGGTAAAGAAGACCATTCAACGTAGACGATGATAGTCAAAACTTCCATCTGTCTGACAAAAATGAAGCAAGGATAAAAATATGTAAAGATCCAACAAAAGCAGCTGGACCTGACAGCTTATCGGTCGACGTATTTAAAGCTGTTATAAATGACTTCGTAGAGAGACTTTCTCAGATCTGGCCAGAAGAATGTCTGAATTCTGAATGGGATTTCAGCATTGGTTGCACAATCCACCAAAAATGAGACCCAATCAACTGCGCCAACTATAGATGTATAAGCCTCCTCAGCATCGCATACAAGATCTTATCTGCCATATTGTATGAATCTCTAACACCATTCGTCAACAACCAGATTGGCCCATATCTGTCCGTCCCTCCCGTTTCCGACCAAGCAAGTCCACAGTCGCCAAATCTTAACACTCCGGCAGATCCTGGAAAAACTCAAGAAGTCTAAACCGATACCCACCATCTTTTCATCGATTTTAAGGCTGCATATGACAGCATTTATAGAGTTGTGCTGTGTAAGAGCCATGTCCAATTTTGGCATCGCTCCCAAACTAGTTCGTTTGTGCAAAGTGACAATGGAGAGCGCTCGCTACTTCGTCAAGTTCGGTAACGACTTAACAGAGACATTTGATGTCGTAAAGGTGACGGGCTGTGCTGTGTGACTTCCTTAACATCATTATTGAAAGAGTTGCGCGGAATCATAAAGAGACACTGGAGGCGCTATGTTTCAAAAGTTTGTGCAACTACTTACCAGCGTACGCCGATCGATTATATCGACATAATTGGGAGAACACCGTAGGCTTTCACCATTGCGTTCGCTAGTATTGAAACGGAACCCCGGAATGTATTCCGAAAATTACAAATACAAGTTTATTCATCTAAATCTATATTTTCCAATTTAAAGTAATCGCTATTGGCTGCAACACGCTTATGCCAGCGCTTGATCCAATCCTCGAAACGTTTTTTTATATTGGGTTTTCGGTATGCCCATCAGTGTTTGCTGCGATTTTTCCATTACTTCCTCTCGGCTGCTGAAACGCGTTCCCCGTAGTGGCTTTTTAACTCGATTGAACAGACAGAAGGTCACAGGGAGCCAAATCAGGTGAATGCGGTGGCTGTTTGATGGTATTTGTTGCATTTTTCGTCAAAAAATTACGAATAATGATGGCACTGTGCGACGCGACGTTGCGTTATCATGATACAAAATCCACAAGTTTTCTGCCCAAAATGCTGGTCTGTTTCGGCGAATTGCTTCACGCAAACGTCTCATAACGCCCAAATACGTAATACTCTTTGTTTACTGTCTCACGATGCTACACCGTTGTAATCCATGAAAACCGTGAGCATTGCCTTCTTTTTTGGCTGAAAACGACGTGGTTTTTTTGGTCTCGGCTCATTTGGAGAACGTCATTCACTTGCCTGATGTCGTATTCATAAACACACGTCTCGTGTCCAGTAATGATCCTTTTGATGGATGTGGGATCGGATTCAGCCTCGCAAATCATCTCTTTTTTTTGCATGAAATTGAGGTCTTTTGGCACCTACTTTGCTGCTACACGACGGAAACCCAAATCATTAACCAAAATGTCTTGGACGGATCCATAGGCAATGTTCAAGTCCTCCGTTACCTCTCTGATGGTTAATTTGCAGTTATTGACCAACATTTCTTTTACTTCATCAATGTTTTCGTCGGTTTTCGATGTCGATGGTCTGCCACTGCGTTCATCATCTTCGATTGACTCACGACCATCTTTGAACCGTTCGTGCCACTGGTAAACGACCGTTTTCTTCAGAGAATCGTTCCCGAAACACTTTTCCAACATTTCCAACGTTCGCGCACCATTAAATCCGTCTTTTAGGCAAAATTTAATACAAGTTCGTTTTTGCAAATTTAAATCCATTTCTAAAATTGTAAAAAATCGTCAACACACACAGAGATAGATGTACTCAACGTAACTTTTGCAAATGTCAAGCTATGATCTTAGAGGGAATGTCAACAACAGATTTACCAACTTAACAAAGGAAACAGAACTCAAATCGGAATAATGGAAGCGCCACACGGTGGGTGTGGCCGGGAACTTTTTGATCAACTTTTTGTTAAGAAAAAGGGACACACATCATCGATGATTTCGACAGTCGACAGCTAAGTGTAATGTGGAGGTTTGCTTGCCTGATCTGCCAACATCACCTTAGCAGAAATAAAGTGAAATATCACTCATGCCAATCGCTGTTGTTTTGGTATAAGAAGGCGGTTGAGTAGTTAGGCCCTATCCCGAAGAACTAAGACCCTGATCGTCGCCATCCTACTTTATGGCGCTGGAGCATGGACTCTATCGAAAGCGGATAAATATATTTTCAGTTGTTTCGAGACGAAAATACTTCGAAGTATCTGTGACATGTAGAACGAATGTACACCAATGCTCCAGATCTCAGAGTCTTCGAATAAAATTCGGAGGGACAATGCAATTGAGGAAGACCTCGCTTTGGACTGCGTGGACGAGTAGAAAGAGACTTTAACCGACTTGGATTGTGCAAATGGAGGCAGTTAGCTAACCGGAGAGGCTTGTTAGTTGAGGCTCCTATAGGCAGCAACTATTGCATATTGCATCTTCATTATTTATAACTATGTGGTAACTGATGGAGTGGTGTTTAACTCGCAATGTGTATTTTGAAGCAATTTTTGCTCTTGTGTCATTTTGTCAAAGTTTATTGACGCTGGGATAACGCTGGGGTCTACTTAAAACCGATATTTCTCGGAGGAAATACAATTATTTCCTCAAAACATGTCAATATTTCCGACGCTTTACCCATTACATTCTGAAGACTGAACCAATTTTGACTTAGCTTCCAATGAAATATTGATTTGCCAGATAGAAGGACTCAATTTCTGCTAACAACCATGATTAACCAGGCAAATTTAGCGCTCTAAGCAATTAATCCACGTCACAGGTATGTGTTATTTTTCCACTGCTCTAGTTGATGGTTATTGTTTAAAATCTAGTCATAACTTGGGAAAGAATAAGTTTAATTGATTGCGTACACTGGTGTTATGATATTGGTATCATTGATATCTTAATGATCGATGCTATCATGAAGGTGGACCTGCAGAAAGAGAGGACAAGGCTTTCACGACCACGCCGTCAGTTTAGATAGAAAGAGTGCAGCTCTTTAAGAACTGTTGACGCGGAATATTTGCCCTTTGCTGTTGATACTTCATAGAAATACATACCATATATTCTTGCACTTTCCGACAAGGTAAGGGCATCTGTCTCCATAGATCTCTTAAAGCCTCGTCACATATAGACCTATTGTGATGGCCAGGAGATTGGGTGCGAATTCACTTCCTTTTGCTAGTTATTGTTGATACGGCATGCAGTCTCGTACTAGCTAACCTTTGGTTCCGACGCTCTTATAAGCCATCCTGTTGCATTTGGGAATTTAACAAATTTATTACGTGGAATGATCTGTGAGACCACGGGAGTAATATTGTACAGATCTGTCGAAGTTTCTTTCCCGCAGATTTGTACGGCTGCGCCAATGGCGTGGAAAATTAAAGGTACCCCACCGTTATTCATTGTTCTTACAGTCCCCGTATTCATTTCAGGGCACTCACAATGAATAGATTATGATCTGCGAAGTGCCTTTCAGGAGAAGTTATCTAATAAAGTCCTCAAAAAGTCAGTAGTTTAAACCGACCTATGAGAACATTGTTGTGGTGTAGAATGATCCATGGATCTCCGAAGACTTCTGGCAAACAAATAGTTGTTTACAATTCCGAATTGACTGTTCGACGCTGCTGTAATGGGACGGTGGCGACATGGCCGATTTCTCCGAACAATTTTTGTTGAATTCGACTCACCTTGAAAGACCCAAACAGTCGACTGGTGTGTAGTTTTGGGCTAGTATGCATAGATCTATGATTTGTGACCTATCACGATATTAAAGACGTTTTTTATGGTACCACGATCGAATTTTTTCAAAATTTCTTAGGACCAATCGATACTAGGCAATTGTCAAATAATGCGGTATTCAACGCAAAAAAATCGTTTTAACAATAATTCCCAAGCGTGTCTGAATTTCACGATAAGTCGGAAGAAGATCTTGCGATATCAGTTCCTCAGCCTCGATGTTTTCTTCACGAAATTCGTGACGACCACGATTGAATTCGGAAAATTAGCGCAATACGGGGCCCCGGGATGGTGCTTTATTACCAAAAGTCGAATCGAGTTAATCGGGACACTGTTGTTGAGTTATTTCGTTTCGAACGAAAATCATAAAAAAACCATCGCACGAGATGTTCACGATTTAATTCCATTTTTTGGCCGAGATGAATTTTTCAAGCCTATGTAAAATAACATTTTGAAGACGTGTACCATTAAAAACAACAAATTTGACGTATCCACACCGGTATTTCCATATCTCAAATCTTAAGTAGGAACCTGTATAACAAATTTTAGTTTCTGTGGGCTGAAAACAGTGACCATTAGCTAACACTTACATTAGAGTTACTAGGATTTTCTAGAACTAGAACTAGGAACTTATCGGTGATCATGAGAACAACATGTGACTTCTGTATTGCGAGTGTGAGTGTCAAGGAATTCTTTAAAAAAAATTAAATCAATTTAATTTAAAAATTTAAAACTACATATACTCGTATCAGACTATCACACTCGAGGGGGTGTTCCTATTTACTTGCTGGGGCGTGGATCAATATTATATCACGAGCTCACACTCCTCCATTACCTGGTTATTAGTCCTAAATGTTCTAGATTGAAAGAGCGGCTATACAGGCTTTAATCCCAGCTTCATTACTGCAGCTGAATGTATAGGTCCTTATTTGGTTGACCACTGATCTCTTATAGTTTTTCGAGCATAGCAACGCTCTGTGAGCCATATCTATGCTCACTACCGGCGATTCATATATACTGGATGTAACTACGTCCTCTATGTTATTCTAAGAAGCTGGTCCTGACAACGAGTAACAAGCTTGTTTACACCAAGATCTTTCGTCACAGGGCAGAACAAAGAACCGAGATGGTCGTTGTTATGCCACATTAATGATCTGGTGAGGGCGCCAGCGCTGGTATGCCCCAGCAGCTCTTTCCAACCGGAAGTTAAGTTCTGCTTATTTAACAGGGCCCAGCTCGCTTACTTCTGACGCCAATTCGTTTAAAAGTTTCTCTTCTCTAGCCCATTTATTGTCAATGTGCTAGTTGTTGATATACTCGTATGTATATCATTGTGTCACTCAGGTTACGTTTTACAATAATGCAAGCTTTTTACGATGGTCTCTGCAGGAAATTTTCTAGAAATTAAGCCAAAGGGGTTTCATCGAAGCAATGGCATCCTGGCAGTATTGAGGCACCATTCCCAATTTGATCTACTTGTATCTCTGTCGATTTGTCTTTTAGAAGGTGGCTACCACATCGAATAAACTCTTTTCTAAGCAGTTTAAACAAGTTTCCGAAAAATGATTGTAAGCGGTTGGTCAGAATTGTTGAAAATAAAATAGTTCGTATCCAACTCTAGGCTTGGATTATTTCCGGGAATTTAAAAAAAAAAAAAAAACAGTTTCAGGTCTACAAGAGCCGTATATTGACCTGTAGGAATGAATAAGGAAATTTTTAAGTGGATTCACAGTCAGTACTCAGAATATACAAAACCCACTTTTGCCTATTAAATGCGAGGGCGAGCGGCTACAGGTAGAAGGAACCATTTAATTTTAATAAAACAAACGAAAACCGCGCACTACCTTTCGAGACATTTCTATATTTTCGATATACCAAGTGCTCTTAGAGAACCCCATCCTCCTTCTCTGATCTGAGAAAAAAAAATCGGTGAATAGGTACATTCCGCACATCATTAGAGAGTTATTTGATAGGCTTGAGCTTAAGGAACTAAATCGCCGAAAGCGCCTCTTAGGTGAAAGATCGTAGCGACCTTCTACACGGTGTTAGGGGTAAGTTTTGTTGGCAAGATCTCGGTATAAGCGATGGCATTGGGTCATTGGCGTCTATAAAGAATAGCCGCTTTCTTATTCCCCATTCTTGTTGTCTATAGCTCTTATTTTAAATTGAAGCATGATCATGAATCTTAAGATTAAAATGGCTTCAAGCAAGTTAACCAGGGAATATAATGCTGCATTTTGCTTGACAGAATGATAGATGAATGAAATCTAATGACGGCCAGCTATCAAGGTTATGTAGTTCTGTTCAAAGTTTCAAATGACGCAATTCAATAAGAATATAACAGAATCTCGCACATTTTGTTTTATACATATATTGAATTATAAAATTTTGCCACCGTCATGCCTTCAAATCCATACAATAAACCACATTTACAACCGAATGGTTTTAAGCTATCTTCTTCTGCCACCAACCCCTTCCAGACTACCCTTAGCTAATCGACTAAAGTGTTTTATTTTATAGAATACTCATACGTCAACTAATTAAAGCTCGTTATTGCATTGCTATTTGCAGGAACACACCGGATCATTTCTAACTGTAGTCGAGCGTCTTCTACACGTATCCTTATCAATTGACGATATTTACCAACATAGACAAGCGTGGGATTACTTTAGATGATCACCATCAGAAGCAAATACTTGAACAGAGCCTGCTTTCCGCCCGCCTCGAAGTGATGGATGAGTTCTAGATAAATATAATTCTTTACAGTTTTTCCTTCTACCCTATAAACCACCAACAAATAAAAGGGGGAGAAGGAGCTTGGTAGATGCTTGCTACCCAGAAGATAGACAGATAGATAGATTTGTCTTATCACAACAATAATTGTCTTTAGTTTTTGGGCAAACATGTCACTACAAAAGATGAGACGGGTGCGAATAATCACATAAAAAAAGAAGGCGACTTGCCAGAGGTGATTAAAATCGCGATAAACCTGCTGTTGATAACACAATTGCATCCCTCATCTGGACTACCTCTAAAGATCATTGAACAGCACCGAAGCAATGTCATTTAGTCGAAGGCAGGCCAACGAGAAGCTTCCATCATTCCAATTTCTAGATTTTTTAGAAAAGCCTACTCACTAACCGAAGGAAGCGACTTAGGCTTTTCTAAAAACAAAAGCACAAAAACCAAAAAAAAAAGTGATGAAGTACCTTTTGAAAAAAAATTAAAAAAAAAAAACAAAAAAAAAATTTATAAAATTAAATAATTTAAATTGTGATACTTGTTGTTAAGTGTTGTTTGTCGGTAAAAATTATTCAGCAAAATGGGTGAAGACAACGAAAATCAAAAGGATAATCGGGACTCAAGCGATGTCGACTTAGAGGCTAAACTTTTGAACAATGGAATCGAAAATGTCGTCGATGAAAAATCGGCGAAAAATGAAAAAAACGGCGAAGAGGTTGATGGCAAGATGAGCCATGAAATTGACAAATTGCTAAAGGATATGCCCATCACAGAAGACATGACATGCGGTTTTTCAATCTTTAAAGGACGATTCTTTCAACTGTGAGTAGAAACATAAATTCATAATGCGATTATATTTTTTTGATTTTAAGATTTGGTTTTAAGTTTAGTACTTGTTAAAATTATTTTTCAAACTCAGGCAAGAGGTAGAGGAACAACGATTGATTCTTGTGGAATATCAAACTCTCTGAGAAACGAAAAAATATGGAAGTTCCATGGTATTTTTTTTGTATGTAGGAACATTTTAGTTAACAAACCAACATTTCGTGGAGCCCAAATTATTGTAGTTATTTTCTCAAGTTCGTCCTGGTTTTGTCTGTTCCTCAAAATAATGGATTAGCTGCAATAATCCGTCTTTGGGAGTGATTCGATTTGGTGCTACATATTTTTAGTTTTTCTTATATGGTATAGTACAGTCAAAGATTTAGGTAAATTTATTTGAGTAGTAAGACCTGGCTTTCTCGATATACGTCACAAAGCGTGCGATCGATTGTTAATTTTTTTTAGATTTACGCCATCTGATTTTTGTAAAAGATTGCCTTAAGACATTGTTTGACCCAAGAGTCTAGGGTTTCCTGAAATTATTTGACTTAGAGAAGAGGTTTCTAGAAGATTCGAACCAGCTGCAAAATTAAGTTGCTCGCCTATGCTGAAAGATAATTTTCAACCATACTTCCAAGATGCAATTATTTTCTGGCCTTGCGACGGTCTTCTTATTAGGATGACTACTTATATATATGTATAGGTATTTTTATTATTTTTTAATGAGCCTGGGAAAACTATAAATGCCAGATTTTCTTTTCATCTCATTTACTGAAGACACATAAGTAATTCTAAGTCATTATTGTTATATAGAAATCCCTGAGAGATTTTAAGGCCTAGTTTGAAACTGGGAATGTAAATACGGAAATGCCTAACAGATTATATGTAACATCAGACCTCAGAATCGTAATGAATAATTACCCTAGACGAGTCGCACCAAAAACTGAAATAAATAAATATATTGATTTATGCAGAATAGGCTTCTGTGATCCTAGTAGATGGGACAATTTTGCAGCCATTCCATCAAAAATGTGCTTTGGTCACGTAAGATGATTTTGTTGAAAAACCAGTTTCAACTTTATTTTCCAAGAGTCCGTCAAGGGGTCACAATACTGCTTGCTTCAATTGCGAAGACAACGAATCCGCTCCATGGGGCCTTTTCGAACTTAAATACATAGGTTTTGTGTGTCCTTATGAGTCTTATGGCATTAATCATACCTACATTCCGTTGATATATGCAGGCCTATGTGATTCGCCTTCTTCGTTTGATACGATAGCCTTCCTGTACTTGCCTTTATTTAGTTGACGAATCTTTTTCGCAACAAGACTGGTAGCATACTTATCGTTCTTTCGTATGATTCTGTAGCTAAATTCGCTTTTGTATGATTACACCTTTGCAGTACAGAAAGTATTGAGCTTAGTTACAACTAACAACTAATGTATAACTAAATTAGTTGAGATTTTATTGTAAATAAATTGTAAATAAATTGTTTTCAATCATTTAAGCGTAACTAATGTTGCAAGAATTAGTTAAAGGTGATACTTGCGATTAAAAATTTATTCGTAAGATAAAACTATTAAAAAAAACTTTATTTATTATATTTTATTCGGAATTTTCAATTGGAAATTAAAAATGAAGTATTGTGTATAATCCAGCGATGAGAAAATGAGCATTGTCATGCTGTAGAATCACTTTTTCGTGCCTCTGTTCGTATTGTAGCCGTTTTTCGTGCAGTGCTCTCCTCAATCGCATCAACTGAAGTCGATACCGTTCCCTAGTGATGATTTCATTGGATTTCTACAGTTCGTAATAAATAATACCGACCTGGTTCAACCAAATACACAACAGCGCAGCGTGAATATTCGACCGAACCGTAGAAGCATATCCGGACAGTCCCCATGACTTCCTTCTCTTTGAGTTGCTGTAATGAATCCATGTTCTATCACCCGTCACGATATGATGAAAAAAACCCTGTTGTTCAGAGGCGAAAAAACGATGCTAAACGTCCCATGGCTTCAAATTATAAGGAACCCAAGTTCCTTGTTCCTGAATTATTCCCAATGCATGTAATCGATTGGAAATGCTGAAGCAAGCTTTTCTTGCGTTTGGCATAGATTCTCATCGAGCAATGCCTCCAATTCAGAGTCTTCTAAGGATTTTGGCCTTCCTTCACGCAGACGGTCATCAACATCGAAATCACCGTCTTTGAAGCAACAGAATAGTTTTGAAGTGGTACCTGTTAATAACAAATATGTTGCTTACACTTGTGTATTCTTTATTCTTTTCATTTGAATTTCTTGAACGCAATTGTATTGAGATGCGACGACATATTCAACAAACATCACTCCTGCTTTCCCTTAAAAAAAAAAAAACTATTTAATCAAAACTTGTAATTGCCATTAGTTGAAAGAATAAATTAAATGTTGTTAGTTCATAGCTGTGAAAACCACTAACCTTTTTTCGTCTTTATGTCAGAATGATCTTATTCTTTTAGCACTCAATTAAATAAGAATGAATTTGGATTCAGAAATTGGGTGCGCCTTATACATTTTATACTAAATTAATTGCAACTTAATCAATCATAATTAAATACTGGCTTTGCACGGAATTAATTTCAGTTTTTAGTGTAGAATAAAACTCTTCGTTTTTCTACACAAATAAATTTAATAAATTCTATATTTTCCATTTTGTTTGATGACCTTCTGCCAGCCTTGTCGCAACTGCACGCTTCCGTGCTCATAAAGCTTTGGCTCTCCAGTAGTAGGAAATTAGATCAAATGCCACTTCAGCTCATCATCAAGTTTTACCATTCAAAGCAAATGAAAATCTGATGGTGCAAGGTCGAAGTATGGTGGACTGCCATCACTTCTCAACCATTTCTCACAAGTTACCAATGTGTGGAATGCAATTTGCCAAATCGGACAGCTTTTCTTTGATTACTTCTTTGAATTTCCTTAGTTGTCAACAGTTAACATCGTAATTGATCGTGTGTTTCGCTCAAAATACACGACAGTTTTATAATCCCACCAAATTGACAACATATCCTTTTTTTCGGGATCGCAGGATAATCACGCTTAGACCATGATCGTTTCCGATTGATGTTAGGTTTATTTTTTTGGCATCGGTATTAACGCTTAATTTTTAGAGTCCAAAAAAGCGCCTATCTGCGTTAACTATTAGCACTCGAACAATTTAGCAGCACAGACATTTTATTAGTTAATGCGATGTTTGTTTGTTTCATATTTTGGCGTTCGCTATTAAGGAAAAATAAGTCTGGAAGCACTGTTGCTATCCGCGTTAACTCCGATAAATATCTTACAACAAGTCATGTTCCAAAGTAACTTTACTGTTTTATCTTTGGACATAATTTGCACCCAATCAAGTCACCTTTATATGCAAAGTTTCGACGGATTTAACTTGTCCTTAATTCTGCAGCGAGTAGTGGGTATAATTCCATGCATTATCATATAGGGCGGCGTTAATTTCTATCACTCTTAGTGGGAGAAATCAAACTATAATTTCGAGTATTCCATCGGTTACCACTGTGTGGGTAGTTGTGTCCTTTCGTTAGCGATGATATATATGTAAAAAAATACCCGAATTCATCGATCGCCAATTCCCTATATCACAAAACCTTTATCTTCCAGGTCATGGTTGATTCAAATGCCTTCAATAACATCATGAAGATCTGGTAGTGACCACAGGCAACGTTATCAATTATTTTCTTAGATACATTTTGACTTTGTGATATGAAAGTTTATTGATTTAAGAAATCATTCGTGTATATGTACATATAGTAATTTAAGTCACCCACCATGTGTTGGTAATGACGCTCCCTTAAATATAAGCTCTTGAACGATCAAAGTTGCAAAGATGCTAGAAACTATGAGGGGGACATTTTGCAAATATTTGCCATAACATGACATGGACTTTCCATAAACATGCTTTAAGTTATGAGCATAGCTTGACATCTTCAAGGCCATTTACGACTTAAAGAGTACAGATCATGTTTGTGGTCTTAATTTGTCAGGTATTCCACCTATTTGTCGCCATTTCTTTGGCGGTTATTCTGATGCAGTCGGCTAGAAGCTTACCCCGTATATGATCTGATTTCAGGACAAAAATTGTTCCCCATGCTTAGCTAAATAGTTTATCCGTGGCCTAATGTCAGAAATGGAATAGGAATTGGAAAGGATTTTTGTAGAATTTAAAAAAAACATCCCTCAATATTAAAATTGAATAAAAATGATTAATGCCTCAGGGAAAATCCTGTACCCTAAGTCCCTTTGGCGGTGGTGTTACTCCTTAATATTTCAGTAGAGATATGATAAGCTCTTGCATTTCCTTGAATTTTTCTGCAATTGTTTGTTTTCCTTACAGCTTTGCGAATCAAACAGCGTACGTATGCCTCTATGGCTTAGTCGGATGTATCTTCTCGATGACATATGCCTATTTCAATGGCACGATAACAACCATAGAGAAACGTTTTAAAATTCCCTCCAAAAACACTGGAATCATATCAGTCGGCAATGACATCAGTCAACTCTTTGTTTCGGCGGCGCTGAGTTACTATGCAGGCAAAGGACATCGACCGAGATGGATCGGATTCGGTAAGACTTTCGAATTTATGTGCTTTAGTTGACTTTGAAAATTTAATGTAAATGTTGCAGGTCTCTTAACAATTGTTGCTTTCTGTCTTTTAACTGCATTGCCACATTTTCTCTATGGTCCGGGAGAGGATGCCCTATCCTTGACAGAAGAGTTCGGTGCTATGCCCGATGAAAATGCCACTCTAGAGGCTCTGGAAGATCAACGATCAAAGACACTTTGCCGTGACCGAGGTAACATTTTGATTTTTCGTGTTTAAGAAATATATTCACTTTTATTCGCATTTCAGGAGTTGGTCGTGAATGTGAAGTCGGTGAGGGAAATTTAGCCCCCCAAGTTGTTCTATTCATCGCACAATTCATCTCAGGTATCGGTGGATCTCTGTACTATACACTAGGTGTAGCCTACATGGATGACAATACAAAGAAATCAAAAACGCCAGCTCTGCTAAGTAAGTGTGATAATTTTTTTTCTTTTCATTTCTTAAGCAAATCTCCATTGTCTAAGCTCACTCAGATTAGCCTCAAATATCTTGCCATTTGTTGCAAATCATTGTTTTCTCTCAACAAATCTAAAACCCCTCTCCATACATCGACTAGAACCAAGTCAAGTTAGAACCTTCAATCGGTTGTCAACGTTTACTTACAGATAAGAGAGTATCATCTATCTCCGGCGTATTTTCCTATTCCCATGCCCCATGGCGCATGGCTGGGTAATTTATGGGCTTAGGAGAAAAAGAAAATGATTTAGTACCTCGTATTGCCTTATCAAGTAGGAAAGATCATATAACCCACACTATTTCATAAATGGCGCGCCAAAGTTTTATCTTTATCACCCAGCTTAAGTGATACCTAGACATCAATTTTTGGAAAATTTTAATTGACGTCTTATGTACACGCTTCTAACTTCTATTTGTATGTGTTTCTTTTATGTAGGTATCTCCTATTTCCTTCGAATGTTGGGACCTGCTCTGGGATATGCCTTGGCTTCGTTCTGCCTTCGAGTGTACATAGCACCAAATTTGCGTCCTGTGATCGGTCAGAAAGATCCACGATGGCTGGGTGCCTGGTGGATGGGATGGCTACTCATTGGTGGACTTCTAGCTCTATCTGGATTTTTCCTGACAATGTTCCCGAAACAATTACCCAGAGCAGCTGCAAGACGAATCGTAGAAGCCGAAAGGAGGAAACAAAAAGGCGAACCAGATAAAGATTCTGAGGCCGAAGTTCCTGCGTCGATCAAGGACATGTTTATCACATTCAAAAGACTGACAGGAAATCGAACGCTGATGTTTAATAACTTGTCGTCGGTGTTCTATCTGTTCGGATATACACCCTTCTGGATATTCACTCCGAAGTATATTGAGATCCAGTACAGACAATCGGCAGCTACATCGAGGTTGGTATTTGTATGCATACAGAGTCTAAGACATTTGTGATTGTAACATTTGTATGTGTCCTTCTTCAGTTTGGTGACAGGAACAATTGCTTTGGCCTTTTCTGCAGTAGGAGTGCTCTTGTCTGGATTTATCATTTCCAGATATAAGCCAAGAGCTCGTTACATGGCAGCCTGGAATGTTATCGTTGGATTCCTCACAGTTGCGGGTATTGTGACATATGCGTTTATAGGATGTCCTGGCAACGAGAAATCGGTTATTGTGAACATTCACGATAGGTAGGATATGGTGTGTGATTTGAATATCAACCTTCATTTAAATTGTTTGTGCGAACAGCTCTTCTCTAGTCCCATCGTGCAATTCGAACTGTCAGTGTGATTATGTCAGATATGCTCCAGTGTGTGGAGAAGATGGAATGACGTATATATCGCCTTGCCATGCGGGTTGTAAGAGTGAGCATGTCACATCTAAGGGGCAAAAGGTATGATTAATATCAAATATCTAATAACAAAACAATTCCTTACTAACATCCATTTCAGACCTTTTACGATTGCTCATGTGTACCAACAGGCAACCATACGAATGGCTCGCCTATATTCGAACGCCTGACAGCGCTAAATGCTACCTACAATGGATCATTCATTGATTCCTTAGATTTAAGCACCGCGCTGGCTTCAACAACTGCAGCTACAACGACCATCAATCCAGATGTAAGTTTCATTTTTTTCCAGTGCAAAACTCAGTCTTACTAATGCCAATCGCAATCATTAGGCATTACTTGGTGGTCAAGCCATTCCTGGAGCATGTCCTGTCAATTGCTACAAACAATTCGTCGTATTCCTGTCTGTGATGTGTGGTCTCAAGTTAATCGGTGCCTCAGGGCGAGCATCGAATTTCCTCGTCTCAGTGAGGTGTGTTCCAGAAAAGGATAAAACCGCAGCTATGGGCTTTGGGCTCATGATGATGAGTCTGTTTGCATTCATCCCAAGTCCGATATTTTTCGGATGGGTGATAGACAAACTATGTCTTGTCTGGGGCAAAACTTGTACAAATAAAGGCAACTGTTGGCTTTATGATCCAGAATCTCTGAGGTAGACTATACAACTCTAGTTATATTGTAGTACAACTAAATTACCACCCTCTGTCTCTTCTTTAGGTACATCCTTAATTTCCTAGCATCGATATTTGTGATGCTAGGTTCGATCTTTGATGTGGGCGTATGGTACTACGTTAAGGACTTGAAAATATTCGACGAGGAAGTCAAAGATGCCGAACTGAAGGTAGTGCAACATGAGGAGGATGCTACTCCTGAAAAGAAAACGGAAATTTAATTTCTTCATTCCAAAGCTTTGTTGAAGTACGAGTACCAGCAAAATATGTACGTTCAGCAATATTAGTGGCAGTTTTTTTTTATTTTTCTTCCTTTATTTCTTCTTCCCGTTTTCCGATGCTCCTTCGAAGTGGGCGGCAGTGGAAAGAGCGGGGTGTTTTATAGGGTGGGAGTACATATTTTTAGTGATGATTGAATTTCCTTTCCTTCGATTTGCTTTGGCAGCCTTCTTTCATTCATCTCTCAAAGGATCGTTCGATTCGATTAGCTGTAGAATGACCAAGTGCAAGGAGTACACTTGCACAATTAATTCGATTCTCCAGAAGGCGATCTGTAATTACTCTCTAGTTTTTTGTAGTTTTACCAATTTTCTATTTTTCCCCTTTATACTGCTCTACCAAGAGTTTTACATTGCAAAGAAATACTGTTGCTGGTCGGTGGGTGTGAGGGCACTTTTGCCCAGTCCTCAGATGCATTTCTAGTTAGTCAGTCATTAGTTGAATTCGTGGACGAACTTATTTGTTTAATGTTGACAGGAATTTTTTTTTATAAGCATTCACTTTGTTTTAAGTTTACTTTTAACTTGTTTTTTTATTTGTATTCTTTTTTTTTTGTGTAAATATTATCTAATGAGCGGAGTTCACTAACAAGGGTGTGCTCTTTTAGATATCTCCTAGGCGTATTAATTACTTTTACTTGTATTGTAAATGTTATTTAAAATGATTATGTAATTGTAAATAAAGCTAAGTTTACATTTAACTTGTTCTTCTTAATTACTCGTACAAGGATATTTATGTGTCTTTAAATCCACATCTGTATACAGATCTGGACTAGATCTGAGGTAGCATCCAGCGAAACTTATGTGAAACAGCGTAGTAAAACGATCTGTTTTCGAAATGATTCTGGGAGGAAAATTTCGGATACGTGGCGGCATTACAGGCAGTTTGAAATAGAGGGTTCTTCATTTGTTACTGAGTACTTTCTGACCAGACTTCTTAACGAGTGCACTCGTATTCCCGTGTGAAATGACTTTAAAATAAAAACATTAATTGTATTTTCTTTGCATATAACTATATGTATAATCGAAAAATCATATTAACGGCACTATTCCACTTACTTAATGTTCGGGGTTTTTTCTGCCTGGGAACCACTGTGCGCCGGAACTTTTGCAGAGCGTGTATCCCTTAAGAACTTGTCTAAAACGCTTGAACTAATGTATTGGGTTTCACCCGACAACTCTCATGTAACCCAGGGTTTATGAACAGAGCAGGATGCAAATCATTGACTTTTCTGGATACTGACCATTTCAGGATGCACCTACATCCATATTAGAAAGCATTTTTCACATTCGAACTACAACACTAGCAGAATAAACCCTAAACTGCTGTCAAAGCTATTAAGAAATTTATATCAAGGGTTTTCATAGAAGCAAGCGGGTGCGAAAGGCGGGGCTTTTATAGCATAAATCGGACATTCCCAGAAGATAGAAGTTTAAATTCTATTAACATAACAGTATAGAAATTATTGAGTGATTTAAGCGACTATAAGTTCAGAATACGAAGAGGACGTTGTTCAGTTCTATACCAGATTTCTAATTAAACTTCTGAAAAGGAGTAAAGAAATTTCGAAATTGGCATTCGTGTTGAAATCTTTCAAATAAATTACTTCACACTTTCTAAGGATATGAGAAAATGTGAGGATAGGAAAAATTCTTGAGTTCTTCCAGTCGTAGCCAAAGGAGTATGATAGGATAGCCAGGATAGCTTTCGATAATCTGGCTTTATACGGAACATCTCAATTACACTCATGAAGTTTGTCGACCTTCGCATAATGGGTTTTCAACTTGTAATCACTTTGAAGGCAAAACAAGCTCTTTGAGTAACGAATTGTATAACGAAGTTACATTTGGAATGCTGCAAAGAACCTTGAGTTGTAACGTGTACAACTTTATAAATATTCCGCTTCTACATCGATTCTACTTGATAGGTGAAGTACTTTGGTGACAATTATACATATCTCTTACTCGCTAACTTCGATACTGTGAATATTAAAAACGCAGATATTTTAGAGAATAGATCGAAAACATTTTAATATAGAGACAAAGTGCCATATTTGTGATCTCCTGGACGAGGGTTACAAATTGCACAAAATAAACAGTGTTTATCTGGCTTACGACGACAAGATCATATTCGGGAATTTCAATGCTTCAATCAGTTACGATAACACGCCGGTGTATGGCTTTGAGAGAACTCCCTCCACTACTGCGCTTTTCGACTTGAAGAATTTGAAGCCACAGAAAAACGGTGATAAGTAGCCCAAAGTATATCCGCATGATCTACAGATAATGGTTCAACCCCATATAGTCGGACTTCTATTAACTGGATTTAAGAGGTGTAAATATCAATCGCTATCATTTTCGAGTTACGGTCAGATTTAAAGATCCACTGTCTAGTGAAACACACTGCTAATTACCTATAGTCTAAAACGTACGCGTGGAATCATACAGCATGCCACCTTCTTAACAAGCAATGGATCCAGTGCCATCAAGGCGATACTTGGGACTGTGGATAGAGAGTGATAGAAAGGATAGCGAAATTTGTTCGAGAGGAAATCAAAAAATAATGCGAACATGACCAAATCGTATAAGGAAGAAAAGAAGCAGGCTTTGAGCTTGGATGATATTCTTAACGCAAATAGAAACCGATTTACAAGAAAGCTTGAATCTTTTTCACTTTGAAAAAGACAGGCAAGTTTAAAATTAGGATAAAACAAAGGCAAGAGGAAGCTGTTCACAACCTGAACAGTACCCTCACCAAGTGTTTTAAAATGACATGTCTAGCTAGAAAGCAATCCTGTAGATCGTCCGTTCCTTCGTAAAACGCAGATAAGCAACGTATTCGTAAAGAAACCATAAAATTTCTAAACAAGTCTGAAGACTAATTTGGAGGAAGGCTGGAATCTTTACAGAACGAAGAAAAAACAATATGAGAGGCTTATTCGGATTTCGAAGAGTGCCTCTTATAAGAACTTTTGCGAAAGATCGAAACTGTCGGTTAAACTCTGAAAGTCCTCAAAAGGGAATGTCAACAAGGCTGGAACCACTCAGAAAATCTAAAGGTACCTATACTGAGTCGGGAGCAGGGACTCTCGGTCTAATACTTGAGGCTCACTTCCCAGGTAACCTAATCAAAACCAGCTCACTACGAAGCCGCTAGTGAGCTGAATAACACTACACAATATCTCATCGTTGTGGTGACGGATGAGGCCATCCTTTGATAGCTTCAAGTTGCCTGGCACCGATGGCCTCTACCCAGTTATATGTATAGATCAGCTGCTGGTAACTCTAAAGAGAATATTCACTGCCAGCCTGGTACTGGCATACATACCGAAACTCTGGCGAAAAGTGTGAGCAGGATTGATACCGAAACTCGGAAAAGAGGACTACGAGCTCGCCAAAAGCTTTAAAAGCTCTTTTTTCGTGTTGAAGAACTGCTTTGCGAATGCATTCTCTGTCTGCGATGCAATACACCTCCCAACGTGGAAGATTTTGAGAGAGCCCGCTTCAGACTTGAAAGCACACTCGACAACAAAGAATAAGTACTGGGTATTTTCATCGACATTGAGGAGGCTTTTGAAAACGCAACTTTTGACGACATGTGTAACTCGGCCAGACAACACGGCGTAGACGAATCACTAGTGAAGAGGATATTGATTGCGGATGCTGGCTGTGATGGCGAGTGTAAACAGGGGTTGCTCGCAAGGTGGAGTTCTATCTCCACTGTTACGGTGCATGTTGGTCAAGTCACTGGCCAATGCGTTCAATAGTTCTGACGCTTATGCACAAGCTTAAGCGGATGTATAGCTGTACTATCTGTTGGATAGTGTCTTGCGCCTGTCTGCACCAAAGCGCAGGTAGCCCAAAGATGCAATCGAAAATTGGCGCGCTAGAAATGGGTTCTCAGCCAATCCTCTCAACACTGAGGTTGTTCTTAGGAAGGTCATCTAGTGCTTAAAGGCATCACCATCCAATTCAAAGAAGGTAAGTATTTGGATGTCATCCTAGATTACAAACTTCTATGGACTAAATATGTTACATCGAAAGCCTCTTAGGCGCTGTTGGTTTTCTGGCAGTGCATAGAAGCTACCGGCAAGTCTTGGGGTCTGTCGCAGAGAAGGGTACCGTGGATCTAAACGGCTATGAGAAGTGCAATTATATCCAATGCGTTACTTGTTTGGTGGAATAAGCTCCCACGAAAACACGTTACTGCTACTTTTACAAGACTCCAGAAAACGGTCCGTCTCGTCTGCATGGGGATTTCGCTAGCCCGACTGGCTTCGCTCTAGATTTCCCCTCCCGTTGATATTCATATCATGGGCTGCACTCTCAAATCCATCTTCCGTTTAAAAAAGAGTGGTGTTTGGTACAACATGCACTGGAGCTTTGATGACTCTAGTCGTATGCACACGCCGTCTGATGCAATGACACCCGAACTCCTACAATTGTGACGACCCGGTGGAGTATGCGAAGCATTTGTATCTATAGCGACAGACAAGCCGCGCTTAGAACCTTGCTGAACCCTATTCCAAGCTAGTTCAAGAATGATAGACATCACGGACATCACTGAGTATTGTCTGGGTCCAAGGTCACAATAGGGTCAGGGGAAATTTAAGATGAACTTGCGAGGCAAGGCTCTGACGAGAGTTTTTCAGGACCCTACGTCCTCGGTTAAGGCAAACCATTCAAGTGCTTCCCGACGTCTCTAAGAAGTCAGCGGCTTTCCTGCACTTGAATGTACTGGGCATAAGTGATACAACAAACGACCCATACTCGCATGATGCATTGACGTGGTAGGTGCTGTACTGTAGACACTTTATCGCTGAGGCGCTTGCTCATCTTCCTTCGAAAGAGTGAAAGATTCCATTAAAAGGAGTAAGAAAGAGAGGGAGAGATAGTTGAAGTTGTATGTTCCGACAGATCAAAAAGCATTACCTTCGTTTTATTTATTGCACATTTGTCGTTCCATAGCTGACAATATTCTACAAGACGGCTTAGCATTAAATGCAGTGTCGCTGGTGAATATCCAAAAAGAAATCGGCAAATAAAAGCACCCTAATTAAGACTCTTGTGATTTCTGTTCCATCAGGCAAAAATTCTACTGAATAGTCGATAGATAGACAAAGATACGGAGTGACTATACATACATCTTTGTCGAACTCCTATTTTCTATTTCGTTTTGAAACATTCCGAAATATTTACTGCATTCCAAATAGCTGATCGATTGCCATCGTGTAAATGCAAATTTGCACGACGTTTTAATGTTGAGTGGTTGCAAATTAAGACTTTGCGATCAAAGGTATCAAAGCTGCTTCGAAATCTGCAAAATCCCTTAATCAATTTTGTCGTGTTAATCCAACTTGATATATAATGTTTGAAATGTTTGTGAAAACTTTGTAGGGCGGACGACGAAAGGATATTCTCAGCTAGATCTTATGATCTTATATACCGCCCTCTTTATGGATGGGGAAGTTTTTTAAGTGCAGTGCCTTTGGTTACTAGCTGAGCGATTAGATCGATGATTGCTTCGTTTACGGCGATGATTGCTTCGATGTAAATTTTTTGTGGCCAATTTCTTTTAGCATCAAGTTAACTTCACAGCATTTCAGCTGGATCTGGCTTTGTCTTGGCTCTAACAAATTCTCCGGACATCATTTGTGTATAAGTATCCAGAGATGTTTCGTTCAGTTTTCTTATATTTATATGGGTTAAGGGGATATATGTGCTTGCTTATAGCTAAAAATATTATTATAGCTCTAAAAGCTCTAATTCCTCTACTTGTATTGTTGGTGTTTAAGATCCACTTTAGCAGGTTTTTACAATTCCGTACTCAGTGAAATAGTACCGCCTTATGTTGTTAACTGAAGCAACTTTTAAAAAAACTTCCATTAAAAAATGTCAATTAAATCGTTAGCATATAATATTATTAACTGGCGCATCCTCTTATTTTCTTAGCATATATATTACCATCTATCGGTTTTGGGCTGATTTAAAAACAAACTACGGTTGGTGTATTGAACTAGTGGCTGTTCTACTATCAAGTTTCACAACCAATGTTCGGTGAAATAAAAAAAATCCTAAAGGGAGCGCTGTAAAAATAAATTTTGAATTCAAATTGATTTGTTTCGGCACAAAAGGGTTTTTTTTTGCGCTATCAACATGTTTAATTTTTGTGCATTTAAAAAGTTTTTACATGTACACCGCCGCTCAAAAGTTTGGGGTAAAGAATATTTGAGAACTTGTATCGAAATAAATGTTAACACGTTGGCTGCCAGTGTATCACCGGTGATCACAATAAATTTCAACCCCCAGAAGCCAGTGTATCACCAGTGATCACATCAAAAATCGTTCCCCAGGTTTGAAGCGGCAGATAGTTTAAGTGAAAGTTCGGGTGCCATTAGTGCGCATTGGGACGATGATTACATCCCAGATTATACTAGTGATTCATAAAGTGATAACACCTCTAATGAAAATGGGCAACGAAGTCGGGAAGTGAGCGTAGCAGTACCTGATAGTACAGCAGAGGGACGTCAAATAGAAATTCCGATAACCTGGAAATCCCTCGCAATTGGAGACACTTTAAAGCAATTCTCAGAAATGTTCACTCCGTATCAGATTAGTGAATATGATCACGGTTCTCCGTCTGAATATTATACAATAGAAAATTTTTGACGGATATGTGCTTAGATATCATTGTTGAGGGAACACATAAAAGTGCAAACAATTTTATATATCGGTACAGAAGTCGGATGAGCAGTAGACTAAATGAATGGAAAGATACTGATCGTAAGAAGATCATGCAATTTTTGGCCATATTCATGTAAGTAAGATATCCTTCAATCACAGATTATTGGAAATCAACAAAATTATGTGGAAACTCATTCGTTCAGAATGTTATGTCTCGTAACCGTTTTTAGATTCTACTGAAATTTATACATTTCAAAAATGATGACAAAGCATTCGAAACATCCTTTAAAACTTTTAAAGTTGATAAAATAATGCAAGAAGTATACATAATATGATAATATACACTGGAAAGTCAGACACAACAACAGCTCTATCCATTTCAACCAATATTTGCCTTCAGCTGATGGAAGGTTACTTTGGAGAGAATCAAACTTTAACAGTCGACAATTTATACACTTCGATTGAATTGGCTAATGCTTGTCTAAATAGGAAAACTCTTCTACAGGGAACATTACGAAAGAATCGAAAAGGGTTGCTCAAATTAACTCAAACATTGATAAAGGGAGAATGCATTTCTTATGAAAAGTCTGACATTGTAGTTGGATACTGGAGAGGCAAAATGAGAAGTTAGGTTTTTGTCCACAGCAAATATTGTTGCACTTCTGCCTTCAGGAAAAAAAAAAAACAGGCTTGGTGCAGATATTCTCAAACCTGATATAATCTTAGAATATAATAAATGCAAACAACGTACAGTATATTTAATAATTTTCGTGAATTTATATAAACTAATTTTTGAAACCTAGGTATAGACTTAGCTGATCTACTGATAAGCAAGAAAGCCAATTGGAGCGGGCTTAACAGTTTCTTTAGGAATTTGAACTGGTCGTTATGTTTCATCGATAACGACGTGGATGCCGCTGCTGATATGATCACAGACACCATTCTCTTTGGAATGAGAAACTTTATCCCTCATCGGATGAAGAGTATCACACCAAAAGAAAAGGCATGGTACGACTCGAGCTGAAAGAGGCTGTCAGGGTTAGAGAAATGTTTTTTCGGGCCTTAAAGACCAACCCGACAGAGGAAAACCGAAAAAAGTTCAACCGAGCCAGGTATGACTACAACGTCTTTTTTGAGCGTTTGAAATTTCAATACGACCAAAAACTGAGGCAAAAACTACAATGTCCCAAAGGTAGTAGAAATTTTTGGTCGTTCGTCAAAAATATTAGAAATTCTGCCTCATCCTCCATCCCAACGCTCATTTGGACAAGGCCAATCTGCTTACTGCATACTCTGCGGTGTGTGCTTTGTCGTCATCTACACTTGAGTGCATCGAATCTTCAATGGGACAAATCCACTTTCGCACTCGTTCTTAAAGATCTTAACATTCATAAATCCGCTGGTCTAGATGGTATATTTCCCCTTCTTCTGAAGAGGTGTTCGGCCATGCTGGTAAAACCACTGCGTAAGCTTTTTCATCAATCCTACTCTTTAGGGCACTTTCTGAGCAAATGAAAAACAGCACTTGTCCAGCCCGTCCCTAAAAAAGGCGAATCTTCCTCGTATCCTCAAAACCGTGCGATAAAACTCATAGGTGATACTAATATCACTCAAACAAAGGACACCCTCGAACACCGACGTAATGTATCGTAGCTTACTCTGTTTTATCGCTATTTCCACCAACAGTGCTCCGTGGAAATCGCCAGTAGCGTTCCGCCCATTCAAACTTTTAACCGTAACACCCGTCTCGCTATGAATGCTCATCAGTATACCCTCAAGCCCACTTTCGGGCTTGAACTTTTGTACAACTCGCTTATGGAATGCCCTACCTAGCTCTTTATTTCCTAGTCTTTATAACCTTCAAACATTTAAAACTAACGTTCACCGGTACCTCTCTTTCTATCCTCCCTAATTTTCTTTAGGGTACTTAAATCCCTTGAGCGCGTGTAAATTATAAAAAAAAGCTACTTTAGTCCTTTCCGCAAAACTATTCGTTTGTTCCACAAAGTTACGTTTGATATCCTCTGAAATATAGCGGTTATAATTGCATATATATAGTATTATACAAAAAAAAAAACAATCTCATAGTGCAGATATCCGAGTTTCATAAAAATATTATTATTTATTTAAGTAGTCAAGATAATTCATTAACTGCACCAAGACCTATGGAAGAGAAACATATTTTTACACTTTCAACGACACTAACAACAGATGGTAGACGAAAGAGACATCGCTGTCAAAAGTGATATACTGAGCTAAAAGCTACTGCATCGGTTGCAACCGGAAGAAAAAAGGAAAAGCTTGTGAACATGTATTGTTCGCAATATCCAAAAAAAACCCATTTTTATGCATTTAAAATTTTCAAGAATTGGATTAAGTTGCACAAAGTCTGATTTTCATACCATTTTTTATGATTTTTTTTTTTTTGTTTAATTATACATATTTTGTTATTTTTTTTATGCAAAAAAATATATTTACTCTTAAATTTAATCTCAAAATTTACATAAACTCTTTTAAATTTTATGGTAGAATCGATAATCTGGAGGTCTACTCGTATGTGTGTATCACCCGCGATGCATCACCGGTGATACACAGGCTTCTGGGGAATGAAATTTTGTTGTGATCACCGGTGGTACACTGACAGCCAATGTTTTAATCGATTTCGGATATTTTAAAAATTTCTTTTTGTAAGTGTAGGGTCGAATTTTGTTTATTAGAAGAAAGCAGAAAATTATTGAAAATTTTAAAATCTTTTTGTAATGGTAATGCCCTATTTCAACTTCTTTTCATTAAATTAGTTTCCCTTATTTTTGACCAACGCTACACAAACAGGTTGTTTGTAAGATTTTCCAAAGATGTGGTTTTGATTTTGGACAGTTTACTCGTACTTTCCTATCGAGTTCGTCCCATAGAAGTACTATTGGGTTAAGGTCTGGGGATTGAGCTGGCTATATCATATTTTGAATTATTTGTCGTTGTTCCTGGGATTTAACTTACTCCCTACAAAATTTTGAGGAATATTTGGGGTCGTTATCTTGTCAGAGTCAAAAGTTTCCCGCAATCAAACAACGTCCTGATGTAAGAGCGTCGTCCATCGAAATGCTTTTATATCCCTCTTTGTTCAATGTGCAATCGATTTTTACCAAATCTCCAACTCCTTCATACCAAAATGACCCCCAGACCATTAACCGAAACGTCTCCATGTTTCACAGTTGGAACCACACATTTGAGGAGCCATCCTCTCTTGGTCTGATCGACGGACAAAAACTCGCCTATTTGATCCAACAACTTGAACTTTGGATTCATCGGTCCATAATACCATTATGCTGACGAGCCCACTCTAGCCGTTGTTTTGCGATTTTGTGGCCTTAAGAGGGGTTTAAAGTCCCGCCGCAATCAAACGGTGTTTTATGGTTCTAACAGACAGCAGAATTTCTCTACTGTCATTGAGTTCTGCTCTTAGAAACAACTCTAATATTTAAATATTCTGAATTTGTTGTGACTTTAGGTCTTCCCGAGCGTTTCTTGTCGTGTCATTGTACCCAGTTCTTTGAAACGTTTAGTAAACGTCATTGTACGAAATCGTTAATTTACTTGAAATTTCCTCGAGGGAAATATTTGTAATAATTTTCATTTCTATAGAAATCCCTATATCAAACCACAATAAAGGCTATCTAAAGTTGAATACTTCTTTGGGGAGAAAAGAAATTTCATAAGCCACCGAACAATGTATTAGTGGTTCAATGCACTAGAACATACGAACATACGAACCTAGGAATAGTGAATATCTTCCATGTCATAAAACAAAATATTGACAATTCATCAAGTCCAATTTTATCAAGAAAATCTTTTCAATCACATGCTTAACAGAGTGTCTATATAATATTGAATCAAAAATTGCATTGTTTTCAAATTCCATTAGATGGCTTTATAGCGAGCACTTCGAAGCTTCTATTACCTTAATGGCCTCCAATTGTTCGCCTAACAATCGTCAAGTGTTTACACTGGCTACAACCAATTGCACCATGATGATGTTAGACAATTAGCCAATTATCGTCACGAAACATCAGCATGCATGAAGGTAACCAAAAATAAACCTTTTCCTGAGGCTTTTAGGGAGGATATCCTCTGAGGTCGTAATTGGAATTGGGGCAGTTACTTTTGAACTCTGCCGTCTATTTTATGTTTGAACTGATGGTTATATCAGATCAAAAGGGTCAATTTGAGAAATGTTTGGATATAGATATGCAAGGCTGTCCAATGTTTATACATACGAGTATGTATCTAGCAGGTTACAATTAAAATCGCCACATACAACTATTTTAGTGGTAGTATAGCCTTTCTCCTCGAGAATAACATAGAGTGGAGCAGAAGAGATGGAGTTATTTGGTCTGTAGACTATGCCGATCAATATTTTATCATGACTACATTTGATGCTTAGGAAATATTATTCGAGAGGGCAGTCCTTGCTTGATTTGCATACAATTTCATTCGCCCGCGTTGTGTACAAACATTTTAAGGGTATAAAAACCCCTTGAGCGCGCGCCGATTATAAAAAAAAAAAGATACAAAGTTAAAATCGAGTGTGTTCCGTACATACGATGCAGCCCCACTTCCGATGCAACCGACTCTATCAGATCGAAAAACCTCAAAACCTTCTACTTTATAAATTTCATCAGATACATCAGTATGAAACCATATAACGTCAATTTTAGAGTCTACGAAAGATGTCTAAATTCGTCTATTTTAGGGTAGAAACTTTGGGCGTTAATATGGCGGATATGAAGGTCTTAGTGTTGTGCCTGGAGAACACGAATCATGCCAACAAGATATTCGTTAGCTCCAACGACTGCGTTTTCATCAGTACCTGATACACTGCCCATATTCATGATGGGCAACTATGAAAATATTTTTTTGTAGGAAAATCAAAAGCTCTATTTAAATCAGTAGTTAAAAATGAGTTAAAATAAAGTAAATGATATAGAATAAAATTATAAAGAATGATAAAGAATTAAATAAAACTCGATTAAAAAAAGAGCTTGGTCGTCCATGCTGGAGCTTTTATATGGGGATAACAACCAAACCACGTAAGTATAGCTCTGTTTGAAAGCAAGTAAGAGTCTCCAATAACAACAAATTGACTGTTGATAATCGACTTTGTAAAACATAGCCGCATGCAATAGGACAAATAGAGGATGGCTTACACTGCTTTGAAGCAGATTCCCAAATTATGATGAAGCTTCAGTGAGAAGGGCCAAACAGAGTCTGTTTAAATGCGGTTTTGTTGTAAACAGCAGACTACCAAACAATTTTCAAGGACCTCTTCGACAAAACATATGAGCAAAACGCCAATCAAGCCAAAGCACTCCTACAGCATTATATAGGCAAATATGATATATGAACATTCCGAGCCATAATTGTACATACTTGTACATTCGGTACACTAGCCTGGACGTTAAGAGACAGAGAAATTCTGTTGGGAGATCTAACCCTCATCCTCTCCACAAGTCTCATACAACCTGCATCTTGTGCCGAAGACCAGTAGCATCAATGGCAAGAAGCTGTTATAAATATCATAACTATTATCCACATATAATACAAACTACTGATTTGATTCAGACCAGGTAACATGTAGCAAAATAATCCGCCTACGACGCGGCATTCTACAGAATGACGGGACCGGCTTATAAGTTTCACCAAAAGGTAAAAGGGTAAAAGGTGGAGTCAAGTAAAATTTGTGATGAACGAGATAATTTAGTGGTAGTCACCGTCAATGCTGTTATATGGCAGGGATGGCCCAAATTTTGCTACCAGGCAGGATATATATATGTATAGGCCAAATAATAAACCGCTCGTGGTGTGGAGAGGCTACGTATCGAACTATTTTGGGCAGTAGAATTTCATTTCCAATATTTCGCCGTATGAAAGTATGGCGGATCATTTAAACAGGTCGCATGAAGCCGAACAATTAGTGGAGGCCCGAGACCGCTATAAAGCAGATATCACCGCCATCCAGGAAGTGCGGTGAGATGGGCCTGGCAAAAGAGGTGATTGCTAGAGGGATACATTCTATTTTTACGCAGATTTGTTGTAAGCGGCAGATCTAGGCAAAAAGCCTTAAGCTTTCAACACGTGAGTGAACGCCTTATAAGAATCCGTATCAAAAGTAAATTCGCTAACATCAGCCTTATATCCGCTCACGCCCCAACAGAGGAAAAGGACGATGCTACCAAAGAAAGTTTCTACGAGCTCCTCGACAAAATCTACGAGCAATGTCCGATCTATGATGCTAAAATCGTCCTATGGGGCTTTAATTCCAAAATTGGAAAGGAGGACATCTCTGGTAGCACAATCGGAAGACAAAGTCTACTCGACACCACGTCTGGAAAAGGTTGTAACATTACTATAGTAAGCAAACTGTCAACCAGATTGATCATGTTGCGATCGATGTAAGGCACTCTTCTAATATTTTAGATGTCCAAATATTCCCAGCTGCACTATTTAGTTGCAGCCAAGGTACGTCTACAGATATCTCAAATGCCACAATAGCGGAGAAATACTATGAGGAGATTTAACATTGAACGGTTGCAATCGCAACAAGCCGCCAGAACCGGCGCTGAGGACCAGTGGCTTAATAGATGCCGAGAAGTCATCAGAGATGCCGCAACTGACGTGCTGAATTTCACCCACCCGCAGGACATGACTTGGTAGAAAGCATACACCAACTTATTTCCAAGGTCTCCTAAACATCGCATATAAGATCTTGTCTGCCGTATTGTGGAGTGCCTGAAACCATTTGTCAACAATTTGATTGGACACTATCAGTGCGGTTTTAGGCCCAGTAAATCCACAATTGACCAAATATTCACGCTACGGGAGATCCAGGAGAAAACCCAAGAAGTTCAGATCGATACTCACCACCTTTTTATCGATCTACAGCATCTACAGAGTCGAGCTATACAGAGCCACGTCTAGTTTTGGCATCTTTGCCAAACTAGTCTGCTTGTGCAGGATGACGATGAAGAAAGCTCGATGCCGCATCAAGGTCGGTAACGACCTAACCGAGACCTTTGATGTCAAAAAAGGATTTATGTGAGGCGACGCGCTGTCATGTGACTTCTTCAACATCATACTTGAAACAATTGTGCAAAACCCACAAGATAACACACGAGGTACGATCGTGCAAAACAAAGTATATGCTGTCAACAAGAAGGAACATCCAACAACGACGAATCGGCCAGAATGTCACAATCGACAGCTCTAACTTTGATGTAGTTAAGGGACTTTTTCTATCTCTTCGGAAATCAAACGAATTTATTCTTGCTTGCCAATCGCTGTTTCTTTGGGCTGAGAAGGCAACTGTGTAAGAAGGCCCTCTCCCGAACAACCAAGGAAACTCGATATAAGACCCTAGTAATCCCAGTCCCTCTCTAAAGCGGATGAAGATATCCTTGGTCGTTTTGAGAGAAAAATTCTATGTAAGATATTTGGTCCCGTATGCGTTGACGGGTTTGGGAAGAGACTCAACGATTAAATGATGAACTCTAAGAGTTGTATAGCGACATCGACTTGGTCAAAAAACTGCGTTTTATATAGCTGGAACATGTAGAGCGAATGAACACCAACGCTCCAGCCCGCAGAATCTTCGACTCTAATCCGGAGGGACAACGCTGTAGAGGAAGGCCTCACCTTAGGTGGCGCTCGCAAGTGGAAGGGGACCGGGCCATGGGAATTTCTTTTAAGCAAAAGAAAACTGTTTCGATATCTTTATGATTTTTGCAAGCAAAAAAGTCGAAATGAGTCACTGTGCGTCATAAGACTTCGTAGAAATCTACCAACTTGACTCATTTTTAAATTCAAAAAGTGAAAAATTAAAAAAAAATCGTATATCTGTGGATGTTGTCAAGATTATAGTCCTCAGCGTTCCACCCCGAATTCGATTCATAGAAACCGATTGCGGTCTTAACAAATTTCTTTGGTTGCCCCTGAAGGATTTCTTTCAGGCTTTAGAGCTTTGGTATGCCCCTTCTTGAACAAGCAAGCAGTGTCTCTTTGTTGTGTTTATGAAGACCGTAACTAAATAGAAGATATCCTTATCGCAGACAGACGCTCAATTAGTAAGTTACTCGTACATTGTGTGATTGTATTATTCCTTATTACCGCCGCCATAGTACTATAAGTAAATGCTCAGCAACATACATATTAGACAACTACCTGCCTTTAGATTTGCATGATCTTCAGGGTTGTTTTTTTCTGAAAACGATCCAAAACGGGTTCACTTCGAATTGAATACTCAGCTGAGTTTAAGCATTCGACTTCACTAAATGCCATTGTGCTCAGCTTATATTGCATGAATTCTAGTCTTGATAACGGGTAAGGGTCTAGAGAAGTGCCTACGTTCACAGATCGTAGTTGTTGCACAATAGCTAAAAGTCGCTACCCCCTAAGCACTTCCTATCTGTGGCCTAGTTCCAGCTTCGATGTCATAGTAAATATTAAGTGACACGGCTCTATTGCCGTAGATTTCTCTCCTCTTCATCACCTTTGAGAACAGAACATTGATTTTAGTTATTTTCCAACTTGCTATACAATATTTGTCGTTCGTTTAATCAAACTCAATTTTTTTAGCCACAGGACAAAAAAAAATATTAGCTTCGTTTCCATTATTGTTGCCACAAAGCACATTTATGGACAAAAGCACTAGAGTCCACAATGCTCTGCACTTATGCAACTTAAGCACTTTCAATCAACCCTTACTGGCAGTCATCCCTCCAGCGATTCATATGTCCATATTTGCGAATTCAAATTGAGTGCAAATTTATTTTCTTCTACGAGTATATCACGTAAATTTTCTGCCACCACTATTCCAAATAATATTCACACTAGTTCCTATCGGCAGAGTTACAACCACCACACAGGGCGGTGCTGGTAGTTGGCGGGAATAGCCCACTTTCAAACTCGGCCGCCATATCGATTTTCAATGAAAATTGCTAAATTGCGCGGTTTATGTGGCATTTCTAGTTTTATAGAGAGGGCTACTCCCGTCCCCGGAGCCAAAGATGACCACGAGCGCTGGGAACAATTCCAAGATGGACCAAAAACGCGACAAAGAGGATAATTACAAATTCAACCCAGCGACACGGTATTGCCGGGGCAGGGGACATACTGTGTTCTATTGAACGACTTTTGTGAAATAACTAGCGGCGACCTCGGTCTGTGAGCGGGTGTTGCTGCACTCCAATCGGCCGGAAATGAAGTGTTGTAAATGCACTCGAAAACTGTGTTTGGCTCGAAATTGTACTTTTGCCAAAATTGTGTTAACATACCCATTGACCCAAATTGCAACAGTCGAACACAGTGCAGCTGGTGCATGGAGTTTGAATGGTGGTAATAGAGGTTGTAGAGTGGTGTCACTGGTAGGTTCTGGCATGGTTGCCGGTTATTTCAGTGATTCAGTGAAATTGTAGGTGTTTTTGGGAGCGATTTCGATCTTTTGGATGGGGTTCACATGAAATCGAAAATCGTTCAGGGTCATTTCAATTGCCAGCTGTATTGTAGGTAGTTTGTCGGTGTTTGGCTGGAGGCAATCGATAAGTGTCAGGTTGTAACTGGAACCGGAAACGTGGCTGTCATGTGTTATTTTTCAGTTTTACGGTTTTCGGTTTTGTAATTCGTAATTAATGTCGTCAATTTTCCATTGGCCGGTCGTTAGCCGACAGGGTATTGGGATGCACTCAACACAGAGGAGGTAAAAGAGTATAGAATAACGAACCAGAAAACAAAGGTTGGTATCCCTTTGCAGGAAAGGATTTTACAGCAGGGGAATGCTCTGCATACGACTATATGCAATTAACATAATTTTAAGTCAATAAAAAAAAATTTTCATGTTAGTTAGATAGTTACAAGTACGCGCCTACTGCTAATAAAATTAGGGTAAGGGATGTCATAAAGAAAAAATAAATCATTACAGTATATTATAACATGACAACCCAGAATCTATCAACTATCCTGCATCCTAGGTGAGAAATACTTCTGAATTCATGGTTTTATATTCGAAAAGAATTTGACCGAATATATAAGAATATGAGCGACAAACGGTTAGAGGGTAATGATACTAAATGTTGGCTTATCCCGTCATGAAATCCCAAGGTCTATCAGTCACTTGAGGTGAAAGACACTCGCTAGAGAGACAAAATGATAAACAACAATATGAAAAAGGTATTGAACCTTGTCGAGTAGAAGTTAGCCGTACGTCCAAAAGAGGATTTATCACATTTGATTGGCATAAGGGAAATGGATAAGAGACAAGAAAAGTGCCTTCCTGCAAGAGCTTTAGAATTCTTGAAGGGGAAGCTAAAAGCTTACGTACTATTACAACAAGAAATAGACACATTGTCACTCGATAAAAAAAAGGAACCATTGTCAAATATGTTATCCACTGAAAGTGTACTCATATCATATCAACTATCTACTGAAAGCACTGTCTACTTTCAAGGATACCTGCGACGACGTAAAGTTGGTGAATGTTGATTTGACTTAAGCATGTGTAAGCTATGACACAGGAAAACTGGAGCCCTTTGGAGCTGGAGCTACATGAGCTCTTTGCGTTTCCAATTTTTTATGGAAGGATTAATTGTAGGAGAACCTTTTGATTACAAGTGATAGCGAAGTTGAAGAATGACGTCAAAACCCATATGTCTTATAGCAAAAATTCCTGCAGAATAGCACTCCTTTAGCAGTGTGCAGTATACTGAAGAATTCTGTTAAGTTCGCGGTTATGATTTTTTGTTCCTCTAATCACACTCTCTGCACAGGGTACCTACCGCAGAGTAGAATTGACAGGATCAGGTTTTGTGTATTACTTATGCTTTCAAATATGGCATAAGTAATTTGGGGAAATCACTCAATAAAAGTAGATATACTATATACGAGGTACGTATTCCTGGGATTAATCACATTTATAAGTGTACATACATTTGCTCTGAGGAAGGTGAACTTCTTAACTGCTTCGTATTCATAGACAATATTTCAAGTCCTCATTCAAGTCCTCCTTCAATTCCTTGTTAAGACCTACCATTCATTTCATCTTTTCTTCTAAAAAGGCACGTTGAGTACGACCAATCATGTCAGTTGTTGTCAATTTGGTTTAGCGATAACAGTAAAAAATTGGAAACTTCGTGCAATAGGGCATATCCTTAAGAATATCATCGGTCTAGCGTCCAAGAAGGAGTTTGAAAATAGAACAGCGGGACAGAGTACTTTGGAGCGCTACGCGACACCACATGACAGTTTTTGAAGTACAGATTGTAAATATCGTGACTTGCAGTCGATGATGAGATGGTAGGTATCGCAGTAAAGCTACATTTTTCAGTACGAAGTATGGTCAATAATAAACACGAATAGTCTTTTTTGTTGATGACATAAAAAGATGAGATTCCTGTTATTGGATAAGCACTGTCCCCACCAAACTATCCACTTTAGATTTATATAACTCCGTCTGTGGCTTATTAAAATTGGAGGCTTTGTTGTTTTTCAGTCTCTATTGCTGTGCTAAAAACTAGGCGGCTCGGAGAAGGAATCACTTCATAACTGACAACAGCATAGGATTCTTCGTATCCTATCACTCGTGTACCGAACACAGTTAGAGACATGATTTCTAAACGAACTGTATGGCAATACGAGAAAGCCAATATGTTTCCTCGATAATGACGTCGATGCCGCTACTGATATGTTCACTGACACTATTTCTTAGGAATGAGATCCTTTATCCCTCATCGGATTAAGAGTATCATACCAAAAGAAAAGGGATGGTACGACTCGAGCTGTAAAGAGTCTTTCAGGGTTAGAGATCAACGCGACAAAGGAAAACCGAAAGAAGCTCAAAAGAGCCAGGAATGACTGCAATGTTTTTCTTAAGCATGTAAAATTTCAATACGATCGAAAACTGAGGAAAAAAATACTACAATGTTCCATAGGTAGTAAAAGCTTTCAGTCGTTCGTCAAAAACATCAGAAATTATGTCTCACGTGTCAGCTCCTTGAAAAAGGCAAATATGCTTGGTACACAATTTGTGGGCAGCTCAACACTTCCAGATTGTGCTTTGCCTCCACTTACACTTGAGTGCGTCCAAACTTCAATGAGACGAATGCACCTTAGCATTCGTGTAGTAGGAAGAGTGCTTAAAGATCTTAACACATATATGTAAATCCCAGGATCCTGATGATATATCTTCCCTTCTTGTGAAAAGGTGTTCTTCAACGCTGGAAAAACCACTGACTCTTTTCGAGAAGATGGAAAACAGCATTTGTCCAGGCCGTCCCTAAAAAATGCGAATCTCCTCCTATAGATAGATTGCACTTACGTCCCTTCTTTCCAAGATCATGGAAATGCTGATAAACCATTACCTCATGAAATATCTCGAAACATGAAAACTCCTCACTGACCAGTACGGTTTTTAGTTATCTGATGGCATGTCTCACCGAAAAGCGTAACCAAAGCGTACATCAGTCTGGCGAAAACAAGACAGTTACATTTGATATTTCTAAGGCATTTGACAGAGTTCGTCATCAGGCTCTTTTGTCAAAAATACGTGCACTTGGGATCGACTACTCTCTTCTTCAATGGATTAGAAGCTAAATCTCGGAACATTTAATTATAGATGGTTTCAAGTCTGATATACACAAAATAAATGCTGGTGTGCCCCAAGGCTCCGTTCTATCTCCGATACTTTTTTCAATCTTCATCAATGATCTCTTGTTTGCTACTTCTAATCCAATACATGCCTTTGCTGACGAAATTACTCTCTGCCTTTCATATTCGTTCCCGGTTGCAGAACTGGAACGCCAGCGTGTGTTAAGCTCATTAAATTCTTTTGTTAGCAGTACAACTAATTGGGGATCCATTAACAGAGTAGAATTTAATGCTTCCAAAACGCAATGCTGCCTGCTGTCGTTAAAGCGAAATTTAAACACCAAGCCATTGTCCATATGGCACATATATCGTCGAAACCGAAAAACCTTCCATTCGCGGTATGTGTGTCAATGACAACTTACGTTGGAATGACCACATATTCGGTGTCATCAAAAATGCTGCAAAATGTTTAGGTTTCCTCAAGCGATGTAAAAAATATTTCGCCCCCTCTGATCTGGCCTCAATAAAGTACAAAATTAAAGTACAATGCCCACATCTTGTCAGGTGCTCCTAAAACATCTCTGCACCTGCTAGATAGGATTGAAAACCGCGCGATAAAACTCATTGGTGATACTAATATCAGTCAGTCAGTTGACACACTCGAACACCTACAATTTCACCCACCAGTGCTCCATAGAAATCGCCAGTAGCAGTCCGCCCCTTCAAACCTTCAACAGTAACACCCGTCCAGCTATGAATTTAAAACCAACATACATTGGTACCTTTCTACCATTCCTCCTTTACATTTTACCAATGAAATCACGATCCTTTCGGGCTTAAAACGTGCCGTCAGCTACAGAGCTGCCTTAAAGAAATGCAGCCCGCATTTTTTCTTTTCTTCTTTTCTTCTTTTTGTAGAATATCCTTTCTTTCCTCGTGCTGGTTCTGCATTCTTAGAAACCCCATCCATTGCGTCACCAAACTCATTAACCAGTCTCTTTTCTATTGACCCCCTGTTAAATTAAAGCAGCAAACTAGCGATACACCCAATGTCGCTATGCGCTCTCTCGGCTTAGAGATAAAAAGATATAGGAGAATATACGTCTATATCTCGCTTGTCTGCACGATAAATCCGACTCGGTGTGCTATGAGGGTAAAACAAAAACAAGTGTCATGGTTTCTATCCAGCAGGAAGGCCTCCCTACCGACGTTACCAGTCTCAGGAAACTTTATATAAAGTATCACGAGATTTTCAATACCCCCCCCCCCCCCTCTCGACCACAAAAAAAAAAAGGTGCCGACGATGTTGCCGCTCTCCGCCACTATGTAGATTCTAAAAGAGTCTTACACCTCCAACGCAGCCGACTTGAGCACGATAAATTTTTTCGACCCTAAAAAATCATGCAAAAACCTCTCTCTCACCTTCTATTACCAGAACGCAAGAGGACTGCGTTCTAAAACTCACGACGTTTTGCGCCAATCTCATGCTCTCCAATTTGTTATCTATGCTCTGACCGAAACTAATCTTATCCTCAACATAAAAAAACCAGGAATTATTCCCTCTTTGTTTTAATGTTTTTCGGGATGATGATCGCGCACCCCCCTTGATTGAATCTCTTTGTCGAGATGTCCTACTGGCTATTCACAACAGCTTGGACTCCTCTCTCGTTGCAACTTCATCTTCTCCTAAGCTCAACTTTGTGTCAGTTAAAATAACACTTACTCGTAGATGCTTGTATGTTATGTGTTGTTACATTCTTACATTCTCTCGAATCCTACCAACTTGCTATTGCAGCAACTGACAATTAGATGGACTTATCAGACTCGCTTGATGATATCATTATATTCGGCAATTTTAATCTGCCTCGGTTGAAGTGGACTCCATCGGAAGACTTATCTTTTTTCATCGCTTCCAATCCCATTTCTACTAAGGAATGCCTCCTCTTCGATCGGCTAACAGACTCTAGTCTATGGCAAGTCAGTGGCGTTTCCAACTATATGGAAAGGCAATTAAACCTTATCTTCACAACTGATCCCATCAACTCCTCAGTACCGTTTTGTCCCCTATCTCTTTCAATTATTGATAACTCTCATCCTCCACTTCTTCTCTCATTTTTCCACAACTCTCCCCTTCAATCGCCTCCCCCGCAGTTCTATTTTCTTACAATTTTCACAAAGCTAAAATCAATACCTATCTAAGCTGGGCTTCATTGGAGTTTAACAACCTGTCTCTCGGCGCTGCCCTCTCCATTTTTTACAGAGAAATATTCAAATCCATCTCCCTTGATGTGCCATATTCCCACCACAAAACTTCGTCTACATCCTCTCCTTGGTATAATCGTAGACTTCGCTCTCTACGAAACAAAATAAACAAGTAATGGGCGGTATTCCTTCACAACCACTCTTCTTCCGACTATTCAAATTATTTGGGTGTATATCTTCATGTCATTGAACTCTATAACTCTCTCCATCAACGCTACCTGAATAGTGCGCAAACCAATCTCATAAATGAACCCAAGTCCTTTCTTCAATTTGTCAATTGCAAAAGTAAGACTGATGGTTATCCTTCCTCACTCGCTTTCGAAACCAAATCTTCAAGGGATCCTCCTACCATCACCAACTTTTTTGCTACATTTTTCAAACAATCATTTGCCAACAACTCCTTCGTACCAGATCGCTCTTATTTCAATGATCTACCAAATTTCTCCATTGGTCCCTTCTTCACTGAAAATTTCGATCCTGCAGTTATTGAAGAAAAGTTACTAAATCTTAAAGATGAATTTGTACCTGGATCAGTTGGACTCCCCGCCGTGTTTCCTAAAAAATGCTCTTTCAACCTGTCTCTAGCCCTTTCCTATCTTTCTCGTCTATCCCTTACACAGGGAGAATTTTCCCAGATTTGGAAGACCTCTTTTATAATCCCGATACACAAAAAGGGATCTAAGAATGAAGTTACAAATTATCGCCCCATTGCTAAACTCTCTCATATACCCAAACTCTTTGAAAGCATTTTATACGAAGCGTTAAGCTTCAAATGCAAGCCTTTTATTTCACCCCGACAACATGGTTTTCTAAAAGGTAGATCAACTACCAGAAATCTAGCTGAATTCGTGTCTTTTGCTCTCTCAGCCTTAGAAAATGGCGAAGAAATCGATGTTATCGCAACTGATTTCACTAAAGCGTTTAATAAGATATCTCATCAATTGATCCTCTTCAAATTGCCTGCTCTCGGCTTTGAGCCTCTCTTAATAAATCGATTTCTTCTTATCTGGTAAACCGATATTATAGTGTTGGGTTTAGATCCGCCCTTTCTGTTCCATTCCTGGCCTCATCTGGAGTTCCACAAGGCAGTCATCTTGGCCGTCTTCTCTTCATTCTTACTATTAATATTATTGAGAGGGTCATTAAACACTCCTCCCTCTCCATTTACGCTGACGACACAAAATTTTTTAAAGCTATTGTATTTCCTCTCCCCATGACTCTGCTCTTCTTCAAGAAGACCTTGATCGGTTTTCAATCTGGTGCCTCAAAAATTCCTAGAACTTATTGTAATATAGCCAAATGTCAATCTATAACCTTCTCACGTAAATGCAACCCATCTCCTCCCTGACTTTATTTTCTCTATGGTCAACCAATTCCCCTGGTTCAGTCTTTCAAGACCTTTCCATATTATTCGACTGTTAGCTTAATTTCCGTTCGCATGTCGATAAGATGATCCTCAAAGCCAACTCATCACTTGGCTTTATTAAACGGTGGTGCAAGGAATTTTCCAACTCGTATGTAACCAGATCTCTTTATATTACCTTTGTTCGCTCCTGCTTGAGTATGCCAGTCAAGCTTGGTCCCCGTTTCACCGAGTTCATGTTTCCCGAATCGAGGATATTCAACGTCGGTTCTTCTCCGTAATCTGCCGTTGAACGACCCTTTAATCTTACCTCCCTATCTGAACGGCTTCAAACTTCTAAATATGAATTCGTTAAAAGAACGTAGGAATACTGCTGACATTCCAGTTTTTAAGCTACATTAAGCTTGTATTAAGCCAATAAATGTGGGCCTCAGCCCCCCACCAAAATTAAAAATTAAATTAAATTAGCTAACTTTTCTAATTTTCGTTTTATTTTTTGTGTTAAGTGGCACAAGCCATCGTGGCTGGCTGAAAAAAGGTTAGGATCTTGATGTCTTTCAGGACGCTTTCGCATAGAGTTGTGACAACTTGTTGTAGAAATACATTGTAGTGTTGGATTGGCGACCGGTGTTGGCGTCCCTAGAGTTGATCCGCTGAAAGGATGGCCAGGTTTTTTCAAAAGTAATTTGTTTGTTTTGGGGGAATGCTCAAAAGCGGCTAGTTTGAAGTCATATATTGGCATAAATGCATTTACTGAGCATAAATTGATCATGTGAAAAAATATTTTTTGACCGCAAAGGAATTCTGTACAACCCAATCCAACAAGAATCCAACAAATCAACGCCACCCATATATTTGGTATGAGCCTCAACAGCTTAAGGAGCAGGGATATCTTTAAACTGTTTTCTTATTTATGAAGTAACGCCGTTTGGTGGTGATTGGTTTGCTTACAACATAACCAGAATACTGGTCACTTTTTCAATAACGCTTCCATGACCTAGTTTCTTCAGTTATTTTTCTGTTGTCATTTTAGAATTCGGACTCGGTTTAGTCAGAGTGTACGCAAAGATGTTAGTCCGTTTTTCTATAAGTGAACTTGCAATTTAGGACTGTTATACCAATTATCGAAAAAAATTTACATATTTAAACACTAGTTGATATATTTAGCCAATGTATATGACAGCCTAGTCACGATGTTTCCACTGAGTCGTAAATCAGGTGCATTTTCGGAGAAAATGTAAACCCTGATCTCCAGCAAACATTTCCTAGTCGTAACTGAATCCGGGAATCCCACGTGTAACTGGGTTTTTGTAGCCCTACTTATGACGCTTGGCTGGGTTATACTATAATATAGCTTTGTCTTTGATGATGCATATTTGATTTTGGAAAATTGTTTTCTTAGAGATGGATGCTTTACGCTTTTATGGACGAATTTCAAATGTCAACTGGAGATGGATCTAAAAGTGATGTTGATGAAGTACCGAACTCTGACGTAGAATATAAAAGCCCACTAAATAACAGAGATTGACTTACAGTCCCTGAAATTGACACCGAATTTGAGCCTGAAATTGAAGCAGTTGCATCGACTTCAAAATAAAAAAAGACAGGCCTGAGGGAAAACAACATGTATTGGAGCATAGCGCAATTGAACCCGTACGATGAAAAGAATTAGGTATTTACCGATGCTGCTGAACTGTCAGAATCAGTGATTGAGATGGAAACACCGGGGTTTATTGTTCGTTATTTTTTGCGGAGGAGTTAATTCAGTTTGTCGTCGATCACCCACATATAAAAAGCTCTTAATAACAACATATCAAAGCTAGCAAATATTGGCATGGTGATTTAGATGTCTAGTATTCAACTACCATCTTCAATCAAATCTGATGGCCAGCAAAATATTGTTCAGTCGATGACATGCGCGAAAAACAATAAAAAGTTTCTAACACCTCAGGGATAACACCGATTTTTTGGTTATAATACGAATACGAAAAACTTCTCAATATATAGTAAAGCCATTTTTGTACAATAAGAAAATAAGTGGATGAGCAAATAATATCCATTAAGTTATCTTAATCGATTACCTTCAAAAAATAAAAACCATTACAGGGGCATACTCCGTATCATTACTTGCCAAGCTGAAGGCATTGACTATCCGCCTTATTCACCAGATCTAGCCCCAAGCGACTTCTTTTTGTTCCCTCATCTAAAAACTGCGCTCGGAGGACAGAGATTTTCGTCAAATGAGGAAGCAATCACCTTCGTGAACAATTATTTTGCACCAAGTACTATTTAGACGGGTTAGAGAGATGGGAGCATCGCTGGGAGAAGTGTGTAGAGTTACAAGGAGACTATGTAGAAAAATAAAAAAAAATTTTGAGAAAAAATGTCTTGTATCATTGTTCGGAAACTTTTCAGACAACCCTCGTATTATCGTGTTTTGGTATCCAATTGGTTCTCCAAAGGTGCGTTCCCAACAGATCTTACAATTTACATAGGTCCTCCAGTCGGAAGGTCGTAATAGTCATTCTGGATACAATTAGAGCGAAGCTACCGATAATCGCCTTAAGTCTAAAAAAGTAGAGAATTATAAAGGTTTTTTGCTGGGGATCACTTCACAGAAATCAGGGAATCAGATTATATCTAGCTGGCAGAAGGGGCAAGTGGTTGAGGCAGGACCATGCCCGTCTTATATCTGTAAAATGTCATAAGAAGTAAATTATGGGTAATGTTCACTAGCATTACCAGCCAGCTTGATCCCTAGCTAGTTGATTGCAACCATGAACACTAAGCTGATTAAAATGTCCTTCCAACTGCGTGCACCGCTATGGATAAGGTTTTCTTATACTGCACTGTTCAACTGGGGTGGATTCAAAGATAGCTTGGACTGGAGTTCTGATGGCTATGCTCTCTATGTGATCCAGTTTTCTTAATCGCAGCAGATGAAGCCTTCTGACGGGAGCCTGTCTGGTCCCTGAATAGTCGGTATAGTTCTTCGTTGTTCCATTCCACCTCACTCCGTTAATGCAGACGAAACCGAAAATCAAAAGAAGTTCTCCGTTGTTACGCTGTACCTATGAAGTCGGCGTTGATTACCCTTTTTTGATGACAAGATATATTATATTGTGTTTCTTTCATTTACGATTACCGTCAGACTTATTTTTTCAGAATCTGCCTCAATTCTCACAAATGTCCCATTGAAATCTGAGTGGACTCTCTCGAATATGTCGATGTCATTTGCATATGCGAGGAGTTGTTGAGTTTAGAGTTGCGCAAAATTCTTTCAAGCACGATGTCACATGACCTAAAACCGTATGTCACCTTGCCTAAAAACCTTTAGATGATTTTATTGATTTTGATATAAAAGCCGAATTTCTCTATCGGCATCCTGCACAGCCAAAAGAGTTTGGCAAGTTTGCCAAGATCAGATATGGTACGCGGCACCTAGGCCTTAGTCTTCATTTGGTTTATTATATTTGAGTTGGGATATTTCTATCTTCACTTGATTTTGGTCAGATGCATCCTGTCTGACTGCGAAATTTTCATCGCCTTCGTTTTACAGTCTGAAGTGGTTTTTCCAAATTTGCCTACAGGCTTCAGCTCGCTGTGATTAGTCATTCTTATCCTCTGGTAAAATTTATGAACTCCATTCTTGCAATGGCATCTTTTGATTTCCTTGACCTCTTAAAAACCGACTATAATAACCCATAAGAGCTATTATACATATATATACGTCAAATACGTCCTTAGTCATCAGAGAAGCTACGGTCTGATGTGATTGGTTTCAAAGCGCCTTCACAAAGAAACCTCTGGTTTGGCGATGAATTTAGACAGGTTCATACAGCCAAATAAGAACCATATACAGTGTTGGATCCAGAACTACTCGTGAGCTCTACGACCAGAAAAGAAAGGACAAGGACAGGCTACCCGGAAAGAACAAGTAAGAACACAAGGAGCTTGCGTTTGAGGGAATGCAGAGATGTTACTGAAAGAATGACGTTCGAAAGGTTAATCAGAGAACTAAATGAACATGCCATTGTCACAAAGACGGAATGTTAGCCTCAAAATATAAACATGGACAGCTAGCAGTAGAGTCACAGTCGGTGTTGAGAATACGGAAAGATCACTTCTGCTAACTGTATAACGGCGACGATGGTTAAAATGTCGTTGTCAGCCAGAATAAACCATTCACTCAGAAAATTCCGTCCTCCTGATCTAGGCGAAGTTAAGATAGCAATATCGGAGCTAAGGTCTAACAATAATGATGTTACAGACGACCTTCCTGCTGAACTATTTAAAACAGCTGGAGATGACACTAGATGAGAACATGCGCCAGCTCATAAATGAGATATAATCAGAGGAAGGCATGACCAATGAATGGCATCTCAGCATAAGGAAGTAAACCCTTTTGACTTCGTCAACTAGAGATAAGTTACTCCTAAACATCGCCTTTTTTTTGCCGTATGATCTGTGCATATGAAAAAGTTCATGAATAGCCTGATTGGACCATATTCGTGCGCTTTCAGGCCAGAAGATGAACCTCAAATTTCAGATCGATAATCACCTTCTACTACAATATATACTTCAAAGTCGACAGACAAAGTGCATATGGATGGACTAGCTGTGTAATACCGTATTTAGCTTTGACATCTTCAATGGGCATCTGAGGTGGTTGGGCGATGTTTTGGGAATAGACGACAAAGCTCCGGCCCAAAGAGTCATCGAGTCTAACATCGAGGATGGTGCAGAAAAAGATCACCACCTCTGAGGTGGCGCACGGAAGTAGGAGGTCACATCAGCTAGCTTGGAGTCCGGCACTAAAAAAAGAAGCTGGAGTTCGTGTTAGCTGCAGAGGTTCACCCCGGACTGTAAACCTTACTTACGTAAGTAAGATATTCAATATATGTACATATACGCTTAAAGTTAAAGCATACGATGTTGTTTGCTACTGTCTATATTGCCGATTCAATGTGAAAGTGCAGACCTTTTAACTTTTCTTTTTGTATACATTACGTGAACGAAGTAATTTTTTAATAGGTTAACTGACAACTAACTGGAGTACTGTGGTGAACAAGAGTTATATTCAACAAATTACATATGTAAAATACGTAAATAAACACTGATGATCTTCGATATGTCATACCTGATTCCTTGAAGCAATCCTTGTTCTGATGAGTAAAAGTACGACAGTATAGACGTACTTTTCCAAACTAAACCAAACTTTTACTCCAACAATGGTAAACTTCCGTTTTTCATCTAGATACCACGGTCAGTAATTCAGTCGTTGTCATACTCTCGAACACAGCTCAATGCAAGGAAGCTGCAACTGTTGTTGAGAAGGATGTACTTAGGGAAATTGTTGTGAAACATTTCCAGGAAGACAATTTGCTACTACATCCTGACACAGAATTTCACATCCACTGACGTTTTAAGTTTCATAAGTAACTCTAATTTTTCGGAGCTGATAAGCCACTGAATCCGCAATTATCCTTTATCATGAAATTATTCATTAACCAGTTCCCAATGGAACGGTACCCAAAATGGAAATCACCATCTTTAACCCTCTTTAATATCGAAGGCGGATTGTTTCACCAATTCTACATTTCCAGATTTCATCCCCTAATGATTCGTCCGGTAATAGGGTCAGCAACAGCACAGCACATTTAGATGTCCCTCTAGAATCTGAACATTCGGATCTGGATATGCTTATACGTATCGTTACCTATCCCCACATCTGCTTTCCCCATCGCGTACATCACCATTTTTATTACGTTCGTTCGGTTGGCGTCCCGGAAAACAATGACATTAAAGCATACAAATTATTTGAGAGCTTTCGGATTCCAACAGAAATGATCTGGGCGCCAACACATTTTCGGGCGGTGGCGATTTCCATTTACCCCAACACCATCGGAGGCTGACGAATTTTACCCAAGATGAAGTGGGAGTCACTAGTTTTGCTTTTAGACTGTCGGTTGTCCTGGCTGTACTCGGAGAAGATGGAGTGCGCAGGAACCTTAATCATCTGACGTGGAATGAAGATTTATGTCCTTCGACCTTCTGCGGTGATACATACGGATAGGTGCTCTGTGTCCAATGTACTCGTACACAGATGGATACTACAATACTACTAGTCCTGGACTACTTGTATTCAGGAAGCTATAACATTGCCACATTACCAGATTGGATTTTAGGTAGAGGCGGTAGAGGCGGTAGAGGCATGCTGAGATATGCATTGCTTCGGGACACACTAACACAGTAAAGTCAAGGCGATGTGGGCCGACGGTATCGGCTTGACTCTGAGAGTATGAAATTTTGATTTTATTGCTGCAGAGCATCCAGGATGAAGGTACTTGGAATAAGCACCCTGGCAGGGCCAAGAGATGAACCGGGGCCTCCCCTAATTGTGTATCTTTCGTGTGTTAATGGAACAATTAATTATTAAGGGTCATAAAGTTAAAGGCATTTCCTGCGGTGGCTCATTTTGGAATTGGTTTGGAAGGACGTCTGACGTGATTCGGTGTCTTGTGCAAGATTTATCTATTGCAGCGCAAACTATAGTTCTCTAGATGGGTCGTATATCTTCGAAAATGCTGTTTGAAATAACAGCAACACAATTTCTAAGTGAAATGCGAGTTGAATTTGAGGCAAGATACCTTTAGAAAATTTATCACTTGGGTTGAGTTGAGTTGATTTTGGATTAGAGTGGCGTTTTAAATTTGTGATTACAACAGAATTCAACCAACGATATAAAGTGATAAAGACGAAGTGCGGTGGTAGTGGATGAAGACATCTCACCGGTGCATTTCGAGCCTATCGCCAGATGCTTAAGGCTCTTTCAAGAGCGGTTGGTAGGAGATAAGTGAGTTATGTACAATCTGCAGATAAGAGATTAGGTCTCAATAAGAATCCAAGAATAATAAATGCAGCTGGCCAAATTGGTTTTTTGTTGCGGAGATATAGATAGAAATATACGATTTAAAAACCAACTGGCACGCAGATTATCGTACTGACGTTATTCACCATGCACATACTTTCAGCCGTATCAGAGGTACACGTAAAGCTCAACAATATGAGTAGTGACCTTAGTACAAAGATTGTCATCCCAAAAAGCAGGCAAATTGTGGTTTACGCGATCAATGTCATCATAGATTAGGCTACCTTGCATAAGGCAGATATCGGTAAGATTTAAGGGATCAAGATTTGTGAAACTCTGAAAATAGGCACGAAGGACAGCAGTAGCATTACCAGGTAATGGCCAATTTGCAAATAGAGTCCCACTTGAAATGAAGCAGCTGATACAGGAGATATAGAATCGTATTAGTTCCCGTAGGAAAAATATACATACGAGTATATACCCTCGGTTTTGAGTGAATTGTCCGGAAGGTAACAAAAGATAATGCTCCCTTAAACTCAGGAAAAAAAAACAGAAGTTACGAGTAGAAGAAGCCACCCAGAACTAGGACAGTGCCCCCACCAAGTGTTTTACGCTAAAAGCTAAAGTCTCCCGTTGGAAAACAATCCTGCAAATCGCCTTTTCGTTATTGAGAAGCTTATTCTGCTTTTGGAGAGTGCCTATTATAAAGAATTTTGCAAAAATATCGAAACACTCCACCAGGCAGGAATCACACAGTAAATCTGATGTTACCTACACTGAATCAAAAGCAGAGACGTTCTATCTCACGCAGATGCTGGTATCTGTCATCGGTTGCGGTGGCGAATGAGGCCACCTTCCTACCTTTGATGGCTTCAAGTCGCCTTTGCTACCCATGCCTGTGCAGGTATGTACCGAAATCCTAACGAATAGTGAGAGTTACCTTTAAACCGAAAATCGGAATCGAGATTTTCGCCAAGAGCTTCAGACCTATCGGTCTGACCTATGTTATGTTGAGAACATCAAGAGAATGGACGCCTTGCTTTAAGAATGCGTCCTCTATCTAACACGCAACATGACAATCAACGAAAAAGATACTGCGAGGGTGCGCCTCAAAATCTTGTGAATTAAATTGAAGATGCGCTAATGAGAAGGAGTCGGCGCTGAATATTTTCATCGACATTCAGCGTGCTTCGGTAACGGTTATTCTGCCAGTAAACATCGGTGCTGTACATTGCAAGACCATAATGTGACTTATCGTGGGCATGCCTGGGCATTAGTTCCTCTCATACATTTAGTATAAGATTTGGCCGTCATAAGACTGTGTTTCAAAAAACGTCTATAAGATCGTGACAGGCTACGAATCATTGAATGGACATGAGCCTGAAACTAAACAGCAGTCGATTGCATGGGTTGAGCCAAACCGACAAAAATTGTTCGCGTATGAAGCACATCGAAGCAAACGATCGATTGTTTCTTCGGAAAAACGGGTCATGTCGCCACCGTGCTACATGCCTCTTTCAAGGCGAGCCAAACCAAGCAAAAATTGTTCGGGCACGAAGCAAATTGAAGAAAATGGTCGCCTGTTTCTTCTGAAAAATCATCCATGTCGCCACCCTGCTATAAAAAAGGTCAATTTGGAATGGTACACCAGCCAAGATTCTTCCAAAAAATAAGGTAAAGCAATCGCTGGACACGGACCATTTTTCACCATGAGAATGCGAGCTCTCATAGGTCGGCTCAAACAAGAGACTTTTTTAGAACTCATAATATCGAATTGTTGGACCGTACAGCACTAATTTAACACCCAGTGACTTCTTCTTATTCCCCCACAATGAAAATAAATTGAAAAGCGGGTGATGCGTTTAAAACGGATGTTTTGGAGTGACCTCGTTCGGAGTGGAAAAACTGGTTCGAAAATCTATTGTGCAAAGTGCAAAAGTGCAAAAGTGTATTGATCTTCATGGAGTGTATTTTGAAAAACAATAAAGGTATTTTCGATGATAAATATTTTTTTCTCAAAACTTAAGTAGCAACTTTTGTAACTCGGCTTGATAACACGGCATAGATTAGTGGATAAAAGCAATGCTAGTGAATAGAAACCTTATTGCGAACGTTGACTGTGGCCAATATGTGATTGCGGGGGTAAATAATTGGTGCCCGCAAGGCGGTGTCCTGCCTGTACGGATATGGTCCATGTCGGCCGACTCACTGCCTAACTTTCTCAACAGTTCTGAGTTCTGTGCTCAGGCACACGCTGATGAAGAGTCACTCTAATGCGCAGGTTGCCGTAGACGTGGTCGACGGTTGGAGCATTAGAAATGGGCTTTTAGTCAATCCTTACAAAACTGAGGTTGTTTTCCTTACGAGAAGGAGTAAGCTGTCTGGCTGATTAATCATCCAGTGCTTAAAGGCATCACCATCCGTTTCTCTAACATAGCTTAGTATTTGGATGTCATTCTGAGTAGCAAACTTCTTGGCCTAACCATTTTACATCGAAAACTTTCCAGGCTTTCTGGCAGTGTAAAGGAGTTTTCGATAAGATATGAGGCCTGGCACCAAGGAGGGTCCTCTAGATCTATTGTACACACCTATGATAAGGGCTATTTCATCATATGCATTGGTTGTCTGGTGAAACAAACATTTCGATCTCGGCTGCATAGGGCCCTTTCTTAGTACGCTTGGCTTTGCTAGTTGGGGACACACTCTTCCTATCCTGTATATTCGAATCATGGACGGTCCTCTAAAACCCATCCTCCGCTTAAAACAAAGTGATCTTTTTTACAACATGCACTGGAATTTTGACATGATGTTACGATGCAATGACACCAGAACAGCTGTTGCTGCGAAAATTCGAAACCGACTTTCCTTGTGCCAAAGAGTGCTTTCGGCCAAAAGCTTTTAGCTTAGCTTCGAGTTCAGAATCGAGTCTTCACGGACGTCCTTGAATGATGACAACGTCAGATTTCGTTTAGAAAACACACTTCAGTTTTCCATCCGGAAATATACGCTAACCTGATGTTGATTAACTACGAGTAAATTGTGAAGAATCGATGGAGGTAGCGAGGCATCTACAGTTGTAGTGATAGTCAAGCTGGCTAAAGACTTGCTGAACTCTATCACCACTTCCAAGATAGTTCGAAAATGCAAGAATTCGCAGTTGGAAAGCTGAATTGATTGCGTCTTGTTGTGGTCCCAGGTCACAATAGGCTCAAAAAAGAAGAGATTTTCAGTACCCTAACCTGCATTAGGACCACTTTGATCTCCGGTCAGGGCTTGCATTAACAGCTGGGTTTCACATGAGTATAGTAGCAGATGGCATGACTTTTCAGGTCGCAGTCACAACAAACGGCGGCTCTAAGAGTGCAGCGACTTTCCGTAAGAAGACTGGCGAAGTGATATACCAGCCGCTCCTATCTTGACTTTTTCTTTAACTCACGACTTATTTGTATTAGGCATAGATACCTAAAATATCAGAATGTAAGCAATCCATAGTCAGAGGTAAGGTGATTAGAAGTCGTAATCGTATCCATCTGTATTACTTGGATATTTTGAAAGACAGATAATACAATACACATATCAAACGATCTCAGCTGAGTGACAGTGAGAGAAAACATTAACCGGAATCACGTCACGGACTGTAAACCACTAGAGTAAAGAGACGCGATCCTATAGCTCGAATCGTATAAAAACTAGCAAAATGGTGTAATGATCCATCAATGGCAAGGGCGAGAAAATATGAAGAAAAGATTGTACGGATAAAGAAATTGTTGTAAAATGACCAGTGAAATTCTCAAATGAACACAGAGACAACTCTGATAAGCTACAAGGTCTCTACAAAGGTAATTGCAAAATCTTAATAGCCCTAACGAAGGCCATTTAAGACGGAAGGAAATAGTGAGCCAAATAAGACGATTTTGCCTTTGGGTTGGTCGACTATTTTTCGTCCTAGCAATCTGAAATGCACCGTTAAAGCACAACGGGGAGAGTTTGAAATATGATAGCCAAGGCTCAGCAGTTAGAGTGCCGGCTTCGACGTAATGATAGTTGCCTCGAAAGTCTAGATAGGATGTTTCGAATCAAGTGTGTTTTAAGCCTTGTTATTTTATTCACAGTAAGTGGGACCTATGTATTGCTATATTGTAGTAGTTATTGAGTAATCTACAAAACGGCCAGAATGCCTGTTCTTTTCGAATGCGCTCTTGAAGTTCTAGTAGCTGAAAAGATCCGAATAATATCATTAAGACGACAGTCTGATGAGATGATATAACGATTTAATTGTACTCTCTCCGGCAACTTAGCAAAATTGAGCGGTACGCTGCGTGCTTTTGCCGGCAATACTGGCATGCGAATCAGTGGAGCAGGAATCGATAACGTTTATTACTCGACGAAGATAATTTTGAGACGGTAACTTGAATTGCAAACAAAATTATTCTGTAGAATGCAGGCTGTACTCGTAGATGGACCGACAACTGCAACTGCGAACATATCGCAAACCACATACAGCTGTATCAATCAGAAAGAGGTTTGACTTAACTTGGTAAATTTGAATCAAGTAATTGCTTATGGTTCTATAAGCCGAAAAAACGAAGGGGTTGCTGTCCGAAAATGCAACAAAATTGGTCGAACACTGTTATGATTTCCTATATACGATACAGATAACAAACACAAACAAGAAAGTCTTTATTTTCTGATATAAGTTTCCGATCGATTAGATCATATAAAGTCAAACCTATGCCGTAGGAGGAGGACGTTAAAATTATATATGCTAGTGAAAACACTTACAAAGTTCAATATCCAAAACTCATTTTCATTACATCTTTCCATTAAGCTACCCTCAATTGATTCTTCAAACATGAACTTCATTTGTCCACTGTCAAACTTCAGATATAATGTATCGTTAGACATTTATCAACTTACAAATCGCCCACTTTTCCAAAGAAATTACTGCACGTGTCCGTCAAACAAATGCCCTCTTTTCGCCCATATGTAGATGGGCCAGTTGGTCGCCTCATTTCCTGATCATTATCTGAACTTCTAACAATTGATTAATTGAAAACCATTTCCTATCATTCGAAGGAAATAAGGCGGAAAACCTTCTGACAATCTACTCAGTCGTTCAAACTGTTATGCACGTAAACTTTCTGACACCGATTACACCAGGTTCCAGGCATTTTCTATTAGCAGTACCTTGAGATAAGCATCCGTTTGTCATTTACTCGTAGGAATAGCATCCCCAATGCATCACCTTAGAAGTTAAAAAATGACTTTGAATCTAATCGTAATCGCGCAGCCACACGCTACCACAATCACCAAATGAACCCTCAAACCCCAACACCCAGCATCCTTATCAATCATTAATGGTGTAATATACGAGTATAAGCTGCCCTAGTATCACTTACTATATTGGTGTATTGTATATGTGCCATGGTATTGGTGGATATCTGCAATTGCATTAGATGAGCAATTTTCCGTCATGTAAACCACTTGGCTCGGTCTGGCCAGGCAACCAGACAGTCAGCCATCATGCTACGAGGGTGGATTTCAGAACGTGAGCTCATCCCTGTAGCGAGGATTACCGGAGAGATTTCTTTCAAATTCAATAGAACTGATGAGGTCATTGCAGCTATACGAACAAATTTGACATTTAACCTTATCCAGTGGATGTTTCAACCAAAAAGGAATGGGGATGGTGGATGAAGTGGTTTTTGCTGATAAATGCATTTAAGGGCGGGAATACGAATAAATGCCGGGATGATGCTGGTAATCGAAGTTTTACGACTCTGATAAGCGAATTATCGAATGACTATCGATATTGTATATCTCCTGCTAGGGATGTTGTTCGTTGTTCGTAAATGCTTAATGTCGAGATACAGACCATTTTACAGTCGGTAACATCAGACTGAAGAGTGTTTTGGGAAGCTGCTCTCCGTATTGTTATGAGTATGTTATAGGGGTCGTAAAAGTATTGAGGGTAACTTTATGCGCATTCATAAGTATTGTATATGTATATATCTGCTTGCCACCCTTGACTTGAAACCGAACGCAAGCCACTGGGTAATGCTTCCTTGATGACGGTTTGACATTTGTTAGATGATAATCGTGAAATAAAATCATAAAATATTCATGCAAATTGTATCATACTACAGATTGTTTGCCTTCGAAAAGTTTTGGAGTACTTAAGTACAATAGATGTTGGTACAGTTATGTGACTAATAAACCATTGAAGTACTTGCCACTTGAATTCTGGCAGATTAGATGTCATTAAATAATTTATTTTTGAAGAGATTTGTGTGGCTTGAGGGTTTGTAGAGAGTAGTGTACGTTTTCAGATAACAAGCCTTAAACAATGAGCAACGATTTATTATTCAAGATAAAATAGGGAAACGTGGTCTGGGTTCGTAGTAACTCTTCCTTCTAATCAAGAAAATCAAGGTAATTGTGAAAACTGAATATCTCTTATTCATGCCATACCATTGTAGATGTGAATTTTTTACTGAACGCCAGAACAATATCCACAAAGTGAATGGTATGTTTAGTTAATGCTAGGTCTGACTGTAAAATGATAAATAAATTGCTGGTGCAATAGTTCAAAGTGGACCTCTCCTACTCTTTGTGTTCATCTTCTTGGCATTCTTTGAACACTGTGAAAGATTTAGAATCATTTGCCAACTGCGAATGGTGGAAGAGTGAGAAACTTTATCATAGGTCGAAGATTTCACATCTGGAGTTTTGGCATTGCCCCCCAAAAAGGTAAGGATGTCAGAAAAATAAATAACTTTTCTACTTTCCAGTGTTGGCTAAGAATTGATCTCAAACCTTCAAGAGTAGTAGTCGACGAACTTCACCACTGCGTTGTACTACCATCATCTGACTGGAAATACTCGTATGTATGTCATGAGCTAGAACGCATTATGCTTCTTTCGTTGTCCTACGTTCATCAGTAACATTTGTAGTGAAAGCACAATCCTTTTTGTATTTAATGTATTTACACAGAAACTATGAGCAAGGGAAAACTCAGGGATTGTATTGGATATTTGTAGAGTTAGCGTTACTTGCTAATAGATACGCTGAGGAGATTACTAATTGAATAGTATGGATATGAATTCTCGAAATTGTTGAAGGGAGCAAATCTAAGAAAAACTAAATGGACCAAAGGCAAACCCGAGAAAACTCTGGCTAAATTCAGAACAAGGCAGAATGTAGAGCAAGCTGTTCAGAACCTGAACAATGCTCCTACTAAATGTCATCCGCCAAAAAAAAATTAACAAAATATACTGAGTCGGGAGGTATAAACTTGCAATCGCGTGATCAAAACTCATTCACAATGAACTCCCTTCGCGATTTGAGCAATGAAAGCAGCTGTAGATGGTATCCGTCATCGTCTGTGGTACGTTGATGTGCTCCGTGATAGTTTCGGTTATCTGGCTAATATCAAATTTCCAGCTATGCTGCAAAAAACTATAAATGCACTGTTGCCAAATCTAAAGAGAATCATCACTGGTACTTGCCTACATTCTGATGCATGTGCTCGAAACTGCTTTGGGAATGCATCCTCTATCCAAGATGCAACATGCCTGCCAACGCGAAAGATCATGCGAGAGTGGGCTTTGAAGTCGAGTAAGCACAGCTGAAGACTCACTAAACAAGATAGAATACGCGCTGAGCTGATGCTTTCGACAACGAAACTTTCGACTGTATGTGTTACTCGACCAGACAATGCGGCATAGACGAACCAGTAGCTTTGTAGATAAAACCAATGGTGGTAAATATGGGCTTTATTACGAACACTGATGGCTGTCAATGCGTGATGACGAGTGCAAAAAGGTGGTTATACATAGTCCATGCCTAATACTCTCAATAGTCCTAACGTCAATGTTCTGATATTTGCAGATAAAGGGCGACTGTATGCCCTAATGCGCTGGCAGCCGCGGACGAAGTCGACGGTTGTTACTCTAGAAATGGGCTTTTCTTTTCTTTTCAAGACTGAGGTTGTTTTCTTTCCGAAAAGGAGAAAGCTGGCTGGTCTGATTCATCTATTGCTTAAAGGCATCATCATCTGATTCTCCAACGAAGCTAAGTATTTGGGTGTCTGCCTGGTAAACAAACTTGTTTGGCCTAAACACGTCAAGTCGAAGGCCTCTAAAATGGCATTGGGGAGGGTCCTTTTGAGCTACGCGGCTACGATAAAGCCACTAAAATGTCAGTTGGCTGGTAGAACAAACTCTCGTGAAAATCCATCACTTCCGCTTTTACCAGAGAGCTAAGAATAGTCTATCTCGGCTACATGGGGCTTTCACCCAGGCTCTGCTGTAGATGTTCCAATTAAAGTCCCTATCCTTGACACTCGTATCATGGGCTGCATTCTCAAAGCTAACTCTACGAAGAGCTTAAAAGGAAGTGATCTTCGGTACAACACGAACTAAGGTTTTGCTGATCTTGGACGCAGACTACTCGTATCTCTTGACTCCGGTGTTATGGACATGCCGTCTGATACAATGCGATGAGAACAATTGTTCCTGCGAAAATACGACACCGACTTTCACTGTGAGAAGAAATGGTTTCAACCAGAATTTGTCCAATAAAGGAATGTAGTCGGTTCTCAAAGTACGAATACTAACCTGATTTAGAATGCAGCCCCGGTGAATAAGAGAACGCTAGATTTCACTCCCTGTTAGGAAAACTTGCGTTTTTCTTCCAACCGGGGTTGTACGCAATCCTGGTGGCAATGAACTATGTTGTGAATAATCGGTATCGACAGTCAAGCTATGCTTAGAGTGCTATAACTTCTCACAGTTCGAGAAAGCAGGACTTCTCTGAACACAGTCAGAAGGCTAAATTCTCTGAGTCTTGTTTGGGTCCCAGGTAACAATGGTGTCGCGGGAAATTAAATGGCAGAAGAACTTGCTAGGCAAGGCTCAGAGGAGAGTTTTTCATGATCTAAACCTGCGTTCTTCATTAAGGCTTCCTTTGAGAGTGGGGTTTCATATGAGTATAACTGCAGTTGACATGACTCTCTGGGTTCCAGTCAAACCAAAGGAATGCTTCTCCAAATGCTCAGTAGGAAAGAGAGCAAGCGGCTTAATGGTACGCTCCTATCAAGCTGCAGGTACACTGCGCTGATTTGGTAGATGGTGATACTGTCACACTGTAAAAAACAGTTCTAACTTCTATTCAAGAAATATTATTAAAAAGTCTTGACATAATACATAAGCGAGAAGATTGTGATACATTATTCAAAAAGTCATATGGTTCTACTATACACGCAAGCATGCGCAGCCGTTACGGGAGATCAACTACCGAAATTGTACTTCAATGTAAATGTCCGTATAAAGCATTGCAGGACATTCAATATTTTGCTCTTCAAGAAACGTTCACTCTGTTCTTTTTCTTCTTCCAGTTAAATTGAGATCAAATGCCAATGAGAACAAGCTGCAAGCCATACAGAAAAATAAATTCAAACTCTGGGTGCATAAATATTACTGGAGTAACCAAAGACCACCAAGATCCTTTCAGGGGAAAAATAATCGTATTGTATTCAATACTCAGAAGCCTCAACAGTACGTTGAATTCACTGTGGGAAATGTTGCAGAATTAGGACTCTTTGAAAGAGTATTACTTCAGAAGAAAGGAAGCGTAGAGGGAAAATATTTACAAAGTCTCTCCGATATGAGGAGTCCAAAAAGTCTTGCGATCGGTACAAAACTGCCTGCCTTTAACCTGTCATGCCAACTATTAGTAGTAGAAAAGAGAATATAGTCACCGAAGCAGACGAAATATTAGTATCAGATGTTTCAGAACCGCACTTCCAGCAACTGCTAAATGGGCATTACACTGAGAGAACGATAGGACTCGTCAAGTCAAGAAGTACTTTCTCTTCAAAGTGTTCAAGACATCTTTTCTAAAATGAGTAGAAGCACAAACCCCATATTTGGGTATGTCAAGACGGTTAAAGATATTCCCAAGTTCTTAGAAAGGTAACAAAAGATAAATCACATTTAATTCCACAGAGAAACTTTTTGGGTTCCCCAATTCCTCTTCAAATTATAATCCCTGGTTACAGCACCACCAACATCTATAGCAACCAACATGGAACCACATCATCTCCTCCGAGTACTTACAACACTTATTGGTGAAAATTCTTTCCCTAAGTGATGTGATGCAGACCGACAAAAGAAAAGCACCTCCAGCCGCTATGAATATACATCCATTCATCCGTTCAGCATCGTAACCATACTCATAATCATCACCATCAACATCAACATGAAATGAAACTCCTAACTCAATAACATGCAAAACATCACGTAAACACGACCATTAAAGGTGAAACTGATTCAATAAAATGGCAAAAATATAATTTCCATCAAAATCCGTACGACATCCATTTACATCCATTTGCACGCTTCCAAAACTGATGTTGGTGGCGATGGCAGCTAAAGAGAGGCGCAGTTGACGCTCCCCCCCCCCCACGGGAAAAAAAAACCAAATAAAAAAACACCACTTACGCCAGTTTGAATTCGCATCCAGCCACAGCAAGTGCTCACCCTGTAACACCAGGGCTGTTGATGGCCCTTCCAACTTCCCAACCAACACAAATGTCGTAGTCGTCGTCGTTGACGTTTACTAACCCCCGGCCAAATTTCATCAACGCAAACATCATTCAACGGTTTTTATGCGAATGCGAAACTTTAATGGATTTTAACGTCAGGAAATTAAACGACTAAATCAATAAATCCTTTGTCCATGTGCTTTAGGAGGATGGTGATGAATTTCGGTACTGGCAAGTGGCGCTGCCACTGAGCACTAAGAGCAGAGCTGCGAGCGACAGAGAGGTGCCACGATACGCTGTTGTAAAGTGTCCTGCAATCGGCCCTAGAACCCAAACCAACCCTCGCTCTATCAAAACCTGCCAACTTACCAGCCATCCTGGCATAAATCTGAAATTGGATTAAATCTTGATAATTTAATATTTTTAATGGAGCTCCGGAGTAGCGACAAGCTGCTGTGGCAGTTTTATAGCATAACAAGCACATGTATTCCAGCGCTTATCCTATATGCAACAACCTATCCCCGACCCTCCATCCCCGATACTCTGTCATCAGTGAGAAATTGTGTACAGCGGTTATGGTTATGAGCATCAATTTGAGGGTTTCCCAAAAACTGTTAGCGAACTAGTGTGCCTACAATTTTAGACAAACCCTCTTACTCATTATGAGTGTTACAACCGCCATGTTATGATGATTAACTGGTGAAGGCTGTTTGTGTAGACCGTGGAAGTTCGCGTCGAAAAAGCCAAAATCTGGAAATTTGGTGCGATTTCGAAAATTTCGACATTAATGAGAATTGCGGTCTGCTTAATCGTTTTAACTCACAAATGCAATTATGAGAGCTGTTACCAGTCTTTTCATAAAGTCCAGGGTAAAGTGCATTTTAGAAAGTTGATCCTGAAGTGGATATAGGTCAGGGTGGGTAAAGTCCAAGATATTGAACCAAGTTTTGGTTGTAAAGAGAGCACAAACTTTTCGTAGAGATTTAATTGAATGTAAGAAAAGTTTAAAGTATTGAAAGTGCTTAAAGTGCTTCGACTAACCAATATAGGAGCGACACAAAGTTCTTCGGCAAACTTACAGTGGACATAGTTTTTGTGGGTTTTTCTATTGAATTGGGTCATGTTCGATAGTTTGAAGATGGCCTAATGAAAGAAAGTGCTCGGCCTTGGAAGTTTGTTGATGTAGTTTTAGGGTTTTCTTCGAACAGATTGGCAGGATATCATTAAATGTCAAAAGTAATGTCTTCTACGATATGAAATTCTTTCGTGAAGGTGGAAGTAGACGGAAGAATTTTTTTTATAATCTGCCTGTCACTATACAACAAAGAACAAGTCAATGGTATTCTTTATTAGTCCGTTTTATTCTAGTTTTCCATAAGAGAGAACACAAGGTTCGACACAGGTCTCGTAGAAGGCGTTGTGCATGGGGAAAATCCTGTGTCCATAACAAGATGCCATTATTAGCGGAGAGACACTAAGGAAGTCGCTCCTTTTAAAATGCGGAGATAGGATCTATGTACATCTCGAGAAGTCACACCACTTACGATTGTATTCAGAATGTTACACCTTTATAGACGTAACTATAAGTGGAAGCTTCAACCCAAAAGTCAAGTAATAACAAATTTCCATTTCTAAGCTCAGCTTAGTACAGGCAGTCTTATTTTTCGCGATTCTATTTTTTCCTGGGAACGAGACAAGCGTTCAAAGAAGTATTGCATTCTCGAATTATCTACGAGGTTGAAAGAGGTTATAATATCGGCTTAACCAGAGCTGTCGCTACGGATCCTGATACTTAACAATATATTGTAGTTCGTTGCTATCTGGACTCCGTACTTACCCGCTTGGAAGCAGAAAGCATATGCTTGTCAACTCCCGCAATGATGACAGTGCCACATCCTGAATCGGTTCTGGATCCGTCGTTGGAAATCCGATGTGTATCTAAGAAAAGCAGACAAATCTTACACTGTTCTTTGGAGAATGGTGGAATCCGTCGTAACACAATTGGGCCAGCAATTTTCCGTAATAAGACAATCGTCGATCACGTCAAGAGTTATTTGCGTTTTAAAGCAAGTGGTGGACCTTTGATTCATAAATACCGCTCTATGAGCAACTCTTGTCAAAGGATTTGTTCACATGCATTGCCTTAACCACAAAACTAGTGATTCCAATACGCCGTGTTGTCGAAATACCAAACTGTAACATCATGTTACAATTCCTATTTCAACTCCTCATATATTTTTTTAATTTTTATCAAAACTGTGAAATGGCTATGTCTTATTCTTTGTACATTAATATTCTCTTTCCATAACTGTTGTGAAGGGGATATAACAACAACAACAAAATTGGTAAGTCAAAATATAAACAAAGTCAAATGTTACAGGTTTGCACTTCATATATTTTTTTCATTTTATAAAGTTTAATAATAATTTTTAGTGTGATGTCCAATAGCCTTTGGATTTTTTTAATTCCTCGATTCTCTTTGGTAAATTTCTTTTTGAACAAACTTTGCTGGAATTGTCTCCCATATATGTTTAGTGCACTCCAACAGCTCATTAACGCCTTTTGGTGGATATAGGTATTTTGCTAGTTGCACTTTAATCTAGAACTATAGGATTCATGTCTGGAGATTGTGGGGGCCACGTTAAAGTGTTGAAATTTTGCTTCTGGATCCACGTTTGTACGACATGTGCGGTGTGTTTGGGGTCGTTATTGCAAAATTGATAGATATTATTCTTTGCGCATTATACCGTCAATTCGTACTCAGGAACCCACACCATTTTTCGAAATGCAACCTCAAACCATTATTGAACCACCACCATGTTTAACTGTTTGCTGCACTTGATGTGGTTCTATGGTGTTACGGTCCCTTGTCCAATACCAAGCAGGGCCATCGGACTGAAATCTGTTAATTTTGGTCTCGTCAGACCAAATAACCTAAAAATTATCATATTAACTATCATAAAATATTTACTCGTATGTTACATATGTGTAAAATATACTCACCGAATCCAAATCCGCAATTGTCCAGTACTTGTTCATTGCAACGAAATCCTGCCTCAATCGCACATGTCTTTTGGTCGGCATTGGCTTTTTCTTCATTTCTGCTGCCTTCACACCCAATCTGATTATCGCTCGACGCGATGTCCGCTTAAATGCTGCTGCCGGAGTGACCGCAGTACTACTCATCACTAAGTTAGCTATATGACGAGCGTCACGATCATTTAATTTACGCGGCCGGCCTCCCTTATTTTCTGGAATTTTTTCTGATATGCTTTTACGCATCCTCTGAACTGTCATGTGGCTTATATTATATTTCTTAGCCACATTCCTAAAAGATTCACCATGCAGAAGCAATTTTAAAATTAGATTTTTCTTTTCCACTTTCATTATCACAAATGCATCTTTAATCACTTAACAAACTCATCACAATAAAATATCAGTTTCAAGGTTACAAAAAAAGAAACGAAAGATAACTAATATTGGACAATGTAAACTATTCCATTCATAAAAACACTAATTTTGAGAGAGTGCAAAACTGTAACATTTGGCTTTGTTTATATTTTGACTTACCAATTTTGTTGTTTTTGTTATATCCCCTTCACAACAGTTATGGAAAGAGAATATTAATGTACAAAGAATAACACATAGCCATTTCACAGTTTTGATAAAAATTAAAAAATATATGAGGAGTTTAAATAGGAATTGTAACATGATGTTACAGTTTTGCTTCTCAGTGTATGTCGTTAATAGTTATCTTGTTGAAGAAATTCTCAATATCAACGATTATTCGTGTAGTTTTTCTTGCTAGTGTGCACTCAATTCATCCAGCTCGATGTTAAAGCGCAGTCTCACAAGATTTCTTTGAAAGAAGATGCATTCGCACAGGACGAAGCTTAACCATACCGAAATACTATTCAGCAGCATAAAAGTGTGACTGGTAGGCCTGAGTGATAAGTGAAAGAAACAGGTTGTGAGCCAGTTCCGATTTAATAACCTAGAGAGTAAGTTTTAATGATGAGATTGGGCACGACATATTGTAATTGACAACATATCTCCTTAGTATTTGAAGTATACCGGCTTTGCATTTCTTCACACCCTATCCACTTGTCTTCAGTGACTTGCTTTGGAGTTTTCTGGTTTCTTTGGGCATTAGCTATAGGTTTCTGGAGGGTTTTTTTCCTGGCAGGGTAAGTCAGTTTGAAACATTTAGCTTGGGTTCTGAATAACTTCCTCTACCTTCTGTCTCCATCAGGGCCTAGACGGAGTTTTGAGAAATTTGCCGAGGTCCTCCCATCAGATGATATTTAATGTTCAGGTGGTGGGTGTTCCACACATCAAAATAAAAGTAAAGGACCTTCAGTTTGAAATATTTAGCTTGGGTTCTGAATAACTTCCTCTACCTTCTGTCTCCATCAGGGCTTAGACGGAGTTTTGAGAAATTTGCCGAGGTCCTCCCATCAGATGATATTTGATGTTCAGGTGGTGGGTGTTCCACACATCAAAATAAAAGTAAATTACCTACTTAGCCGGACCTAAACCAGCTGGGTGAACTTCAATGTACGAGGGCGGGTCAATAATTCCGTGCATTTTTGAACTTCTGACCTCTTTACTGAAACAGCAACACTGCTCCTGTCAACAGGCATCTGTCAGTTGACTCCTGTCAAAATTTAAACTTGCTGCGTCAGTTAGTTTGTGTTTGACAGCTATTTTTATCAGACTACTCACTAATTTGAGGAGAAAATGGAAAAAAGTGAATTTCGTGTGCTTATTAAGCATTATTTCTTGCGAAAAAAAACCATTACCGAGACCAAGGCTAAGCTTGATAAATACTATGGGGACTCTGCACCATCGATTTCAATGGTAAAAGAGTGGTTTACTGAATTTCGTTGTGGCCGTACAAGCACTGAAGATGCCGAACGTCCTGGACGCCCAGTTGAGGTCTCTACACCCGAAACAATCGAAAAAATTCACGATATGGTGTTGGCCGACCGAAGATTGAAAGTGCGAGAGATTGTGGAAGCCGTAGGGATCTCGCATGGCTCAGTGGTTTCAATTTTGAATGATCACTTGGGCATGAGAAAGCTTTCCGCAAGATGGGTGCCGCGTTTGCTCACAGTCGACCACAAACGCAATCGTGTAACAACTTCACAGGAAGGTTTGGCGTTGTTTAATCGCAATATGGAGGAGTTTTTGCGCCGTTTTGTAACCGTGGACGAAACATGGATCCATCACAACACACCAGAGAACAAACAACAGTCAAAACAGTAGGTTTCTAAGGGTGAATCGGCGCCAAAGAAGGCCAAGGTGGGTTTGTCAGCCAATAAAGTTATGGCGACTGTTTTTTGGGATGCACGCGGGATAATCCACATTGACTACCTTCAAAAGGGAAGAACAATCAATGGGGAATATTATGCCAACTTATTGGACCGATTCAATGACGATTTGAGAAAAAAACGACCTCATTTGGCCAAGAAAAAAGTTCTTTTCCACCAAGACAATGCAAGGGTGCACACATGTGCAGTTGCCATGGCAAAAATCCATGAATTGGGCTATGAATTGCTCCCTCATCCACCCTATTCTCCAGATTTGGCTCCGAGCGACTACTTCTTGTTCCCAAACCTGAAGAAATGGCTTGGTGGAAAAAGATTTGACTCCAATGATGAAGTCATCTCGTCATTTTGAGTACCTCGACAAATCATTTTTTTTGGAAGGGATAAAAAAATTGGAGAAGCGTTGGACAAAGTGTATAGAGCTCAAGGAAAACTACGTTGAAAAATAAAATTATTTTTTTATCAAAAAATCTGTTTTAATCCAAAAGTCACGGACTTATTGACCCGCCCTCGTATTAATCTGGTCAAGACCAAGGATAATACTAGCGTTTTGACGAAAGAATTCTGCAGATAGGGTTGGCGGCAACATCGGAACAAGTTTCAGTTGGAACTTCAATAGAGGTACTTCAATACTTAAGTCAGTATGTCGAAACTAAGATGTAGACTAAGAATTTCCCAGTAAGACTACGGATGCGCTTATCCCTCTGGAAAGAAGAACGGGCACTAATATTCGTATATGAAGGATCTGGATAATTGTGGACCAAGTGCAACACTTTATGTAGTGATTTCGAAAATGGACGGACAACAACTTTCGGCTATTTACGTGGAACGTTGAATTGCAGAACGGACCCTTAACAGTCCCCATGTAGCTCAACAATTAGTGGAAGCGTTACACGGCCGATATCACTGCCATCCATAAAGAGCAATGGGAAGCGTGGGGTACAAAAGAAAAGAACAAGACTTGGGCGTGATCGAACCTTTAACTACAATCCGCATCAAAGCTTAATTTGCCACAAAAATAAAAACAACTTCGCAAAGACTGCTTTTAAGAGGAATGTAATAAGTACAACCCTTGGATTGTACGCCAATTTACAATATTTATTTATTTATTTATTGATTTATACATCTACAAGTCACTTAAGTGCTAACAGATATTAGAAAACAAAATATAACATATATACATAAATTAAATTTAAAAAAGTGTATAAGGTTATGACTATATTTTTAAATTGAGCTCTATTCAAACAAATGTCAAAGAGGTTACTAACTTCGTTGAGGGCTTTGACAGTTCGAGTAAGCGGTTCGTTAGTACCATAATTCGTTCTGTGGTATTCAGCAAAAAGAAGATGTCATGTTCTCAATGACCGTATAGTGACATGAAGTCCTATTTTTGATAATAGAATAGGGCATCTTATATGATAACCGAGAAGGTCTCTAACAAACATTATATCATGTATAGTACGTTTAGACTTTAGCGATTTTAAGCCAAGGAATAAACATCTAGCTTTATAATTGGGGCAAAAGTTCCAATGCATTCTATAGAAAATGAATCTTGTGAAACGTTTTTGAACACGTTCAATTCGGTCGGAGTCAGAATAGAGATTGGGATTCCAAATCACAACTGCGTATTCCAACAAGGGCGGAGTACAATGACAGGAAAGAAAACGGATCAGAAAAGCTTTTGCAATTTCTGTTAATGAAACCTATTGCCGAATAAGCTTTGGGTAAAGTACGATTCAAATGTACTTTAAAAGAAAAAGTTGTATCCAACATAACTCCCAAATCTTTGACTTCACTAATTCCGGAGAGGGGTATGGAAACAATCGAATATTCAAATTGAATTATAGAGGATGTTTTGGAGAATGAAATGAAATTACACTTGCTTGTGTTTAACGTTAGGGTATTGATTTTGAAACATTCCGTGATGCTGTTTAAATCTAGTTGGAGGAAAGAGCAGTCCTCAATATTTTTAACAGCTCTAAATAATTTTAGATCGTCGGAAAACAATAAACACTGTCCGTATTTAATATTTATCACGATATCACGAATGAAGATGATGAAGAGAAGCGGGCCCAAATAGCTCTCTTGTGGAACACCAGAGCTACATTTAATTTCCTTTGATACAAGGTTACCGATTTTAACCTGTTGGGTTCGACCGAGAAGAAAGGAAGACAACCAACGAAGCAATTGCGAATGAAATCCGAAAGATTCAAGTTTATAGATCAGCCTATCATGATCGACTGAGTCAAAAGCTTTGCTGAAATCCGTATATATGGTGTCAACTTGGTTCCACTTCTCAATTTGTTTCAGAACAAAGAACGAAAATAATGCAAGGTTTGTGGTAGTGGATCTACCAGCGACAAAACCAAGCTGTTCATCCGGCAGATACTCTTTTATAAGAAATTCAATTTTAGTTTTAATAATGCTTTCAAATAACTTAGGGATTACCGAAAGCTTACAAATTCCTCTGTAATTCTCAACATTGCCTTTGGTCCCAGACTTATGGATGGGAACTAAAACTTCAAGAAATACACCTTCCGTGAAGGAACGGTTGAAAATTTGAAGCAGGGAGACGGAAAGCGAACCGACGCATTTATTGAGTAGGATGGCAGGAATACCGTCTGCACCACTGCATAAAGTAGGTTTTAATGATTTAATTTTTTAAATTAATAAGATGATAATGTGTGGGGGCACAGGTGGAAGGTAAAGTCTTTTCGACACCACCTCAGAAAACAGTTACAGAATAATCATATTTGTGGTGGAAAAAATTTCAGTATAGCTAGAAAGCGTTTTTTATACCTCAGCATTCACAAACGGACATGACAGTCTCTGATCATAAATCGTCAGCCAGTTTGATTAGTTTGCTAGCGATGCAAAGAGCTCTAGTACTCTACCAGACCGAACTAAATTAGTACGTTCTTCTGGCCTAGATGCTCATAAAATACTGAAGATGTGCTATGATAGTCTTCTTTAATCTATTGAGAAGCCTATAGCTGACCATATCAAGCTTGGTGACATTTTTAGCTGTTTTGGATTTTACGAACAATGAAAAATCATTCCATTACAGCCTTATCTATCACCCCAAATCTGCGGTAGGGACGGAGACACGGACTCTATCAAAAGCGGGTAAAAATGACCTTGGTTGCTTGGACAGAAACGTTTTTTAAGTGATATTCTGTTCAGAAGAATACGTTGGTTTAAATGGTTGAGAGACATTAAGGGAGTAAATACCAACGCTCCGAATCGGAAATTCCTCGAGTCCTTCCTTGAGTATTTTAAGAAGTTCTATAGACATTATTACTTAAAAGAAGTCAGGTAGATGTCCATTCATGTTATAGGCGAGAGCTCCTTGTGAGGTCCGCAAGTAGAAAATATGTGAAAAATATGAGAAGCTCGCAATCCAGGAAATGGAGAGATGTTACTGCAGGGATGACGCCCGAAAAATTTATCAAAGAATAAAAATAACATACAAAACCAGAATGGAAACCTGCAATGATGTTCACGGACAACTGGTAGTAAAGACGCAGTCGGTGCGGAGTATATAGAAAGACCCCTTCTGGAGTCTGTAGATCGGCAAGAATGGTCAAAATACCACTGCCAGGCAGAACGAGCCATTCACGAACTTAGGGTAGCGAAATCGCAGTTAAGATCTAGCAATGTTGCTGAGTTACCTAACGCAGCTGGAGAAGATCTAATTTCTAACGAAACTGAATGCGCGCGCGTAACGATACTCGGAGTCGGCTCCAACTTCCTCCTCCTCTTTGTGCCAGTGTCTGTTATTGTTGTTGTTATTGATTTTTAGTGTACTGGCTTAACGGCTTGATCATCAGACGACATCATGCCATCTGCTGACCCCGCTATTGGGATAGCGGACCGCTTAGTTCCACTCATCGAACTTTGCTTTATCACTTTATTATTGCCACTAGTTGTCTTTTTATGAAAATAAAGAGAGAAAAAATAATTAAAAATACTTTATCAGTGGTTGGGAAGCGAATCCACAACCCCGAGATTTGTTGACTGAGTTGTTGTACGACTTTGGCTGCCGGACACTTGTAAAATTATTACTTTAAAAGTATACTTATAAGCTGAACACGAAATACTTCTGATCTCTGCGGAGGTCAATGAACGACTGACGACGAGTACCCACAGCCTGATGCGAGTGTAAGCAGCACATTCACAGAAGTAGTGATTCGGGGTGTCATCATCACTTTTACAGTAAGCGTCGCAGGATGTTTTATCACTTACACACAGCACACTTAATACTGATGCACACTGGCTCATAAGTGTATTCAGCTAGGACGTCGTAAGAGGGTTCCGTAAGACCCTAAAAGCAGCTTATCCTAAGCCCCTCCACTGTTTCTTCACAATATATATACGTACTCGTAGTTCGTTGCCCTCATGATTGCTTATATCTCCATTTTGAAGACATACGCAAGTTTTCCTAACAAGGAATGAAATCTAATGTTGATACCAGCGCCGCATCCTATATCGGTTTTGGAAACATCCGTGAAGACTCGACTACATTCCTTTCCTGACTCAGATTCTGGCCGAAACCAGTCTTTGGCCATGTTACATATGCGTCGAAAGTTTTGTTGTCGAAAGCACCCTCTATGATGGTGAATTCCTTCTTGTCAAGTGTGCCTTTCATTCTGCCTACCAGATTTTGAAGCGCACTTTCACAAGGTAAGCATGTTGCCTATCAAACAGAGGATCCATTCGCAAAGCAGTTTTGCGCATATTAATTTCTACCATTCTCTCCATGCTCTTCAACATGAAGGAAATCAGACTTATACATAGGTATAAAGCTCTTGGCTTTTCCGATTTTCGGTATAAAGGCCTGTCTCACTGTTCGCCAGGGTTTTGGTATGCATGCCAGTGCCAGGCTGGCAGTGAAGATTCAATTCAGAGTTACCGGCAGCTGATCTATACCTTTTTGTAACATAATTGGGTATATGGTATACCATGGCTGCCAGGCGACTTGAAGCCATCAAAGGAAACAGCCATCGCCACAACCGATGAGATATGGTATACCAGCTACTAGCAGCTTCGTTAAAAGGAGCTAGTTGTCTGCTGATGCTAAGTAGGTTATCTGGGAAGTGATCCTGAAGTATAAGACGGAGAGCCTCTGCTTTCGACTCAGTGTATGTGCCAGCAGATTATCTGAGTGATTCCATCCTGGTTGATTTTGCTCTTTTGAGGACTTTGACTAGCCTACCTATCATCCTCCAAATTAGTCTTAAGCGAGCTGTTTAGGAGTTTTCTGGCTTGTTTACAAACCCGCTGCAGGTCTACGTTCCTCCAACGAAAGGCGACCTACAGGATTGCTTTCTATCTAGACATGCCAATTCAAAACACTGTGAGAGTACCGTTCAGGTTCTGAACAGCTTCCTCTAGCTTTTGTTTTGCCCTGCTCTTAGGGGAAGCACTGTTGAACTTTCCACGGATTCCTTCTCTTCAACAAGGTCAAGGCCACGCATCCGATTCTGAATTCGATATACCTATGGTCTGACATGGAGACCTCCGATAGTACTTTGAAGCCAGTAATCACATTAGCATACCTGTTGTAACAATAGTTGCCTGAGAGCCGACATTGTTGACAGCCAGGTCAGACAATAGTATGAAATCCAGGAAATGATTGTCTCTAACGTTGCATTTGCTATTGTCCCAGCAAGTATTTTGAGCATTAACATTGTAGCATATGATAAGTCCCATCTTCCGGGAATCACAGTATTGGATGTGTTCAGTTACCGCCTTCGTTGACGGTGGTAATAACGAATCTTTGGGCTTAGGAGGCAATTGAGTTGGACCAAACTGGCTTTATACAAGATATGATCATCCCGGTCTCACTATGTGGCACAGACGCTTCGATATTGTCCAAAGCGAATAGAGAAGCACTTCGAACCGAAACCACACAGTACAGAGCGACGCATCTATGGTGACTTATACAAGTTGAAGGGTAGCCCAACCAACTCGGAGTGCGGCGCTAGAGGCAGCTGGCAAGAGATCGTTCTAAGTGAAGTGGAATGTTAGTTGGCCAGGCCAGGCTCATCAGCCCACCCAAATAAGTGAGTTTCTGTATACAGAACCGCATGTTATTAATGACAACATACCTTCCTGGTGACAGGTCCATTATGCTGAGATGTTGTCGCTTAAGGTCTACTTTCTGATTGTCCTGTCAAGATTGATAGCTTAAATGTAGCGCATTGCTAATATGCATTACACTGGAACTATTCGAAGCAATCTTTGGTGACTATTCTAACTATGTCTGCCACAGTTGGTTTCTACATCAAAGTTCATAACTTGCTTCTCGTTACAAGTAGGTGTTGGTAGAATTCTAATGTCTGTGAGTCCATAGAGTAAAGAAAATAGTGACAGATAGTTTGAAAAACTTTTTAATGCTTATTACCATGTTATGAGTCAAGACTTTTAGAAAAGATTGACCATTCGTTCACATATAGCAGAAGGCCTTTGTATTTTGATTTAAGCTCTGCATACTCTACAGAAGTTTCAAGTTTGAAAAAATCTCTACTCTTCTCGTCGTGGGATCAATGTAAAGTACAGCTGTGATGTACTCGTATAACAAATACTCTAATTCATCACTATTCTTATATTGAGTTCATGCAAAAATGATAAGTTCGCAACGATTCCCGAAGTACTGCTAACGTGCTCATGACTCACTCTATAAATTTAGAAAATTCAATAAAACCCAATGTCTGCGTGTCATTGCGGTGACGAACATCGAACTCTGTATCTGTATCTACAACCGAACGCAAGACATTGTATGGATAGCTTCTCATGTTGAAGGATAATTGAAGGATTAAAATACCATTGAATTGTTTTATTGACAGATAAACAAAGCAATCGGCAATTTGACTGTAATTTCTCTGATTACACGAAACGCGTTTCACATGCACTTTAGCACGCAACCTGCTATGACGGACGTGATGCACCAGTATGGCGACAGGATAATGCAATATACATATACGACTGCCGAGTATAGAGTACAGAGTACATGCACATCAAATAAATGCTACATGAAAACACCGGGAAAAAGGACAACAAGGCGTCGTCGTCGCCATCATCGTTTCAGCCTTCTCAAATTGCAACCCCAACCGACGAACGAAACCCCTGAGGCAGACGTAAGTACAGTGTTTTACTAAAGTGGGCTTCTTGTTGGAGGTTTTTTTTTTTTTTATATCCTCTATAAAAACAACCAACATACACAAACCTACAAACAACAACAACTTTTTTTTAGTAAATTAAATAAATTGTTCTCTTGCTCAGAGGCGGCACAAAGTCCCGCAGTTGCATTGTCAAAAAAAAAAGGAGAAAAAAAGATCTCTCCAGGACGACCCATGCACCCGTACTTCGCCCGATAACCGACCGACCCCCTGTCGAACACATGAAATATCGGTTAAGCTCAGGCTGAAAGTATGTTAACATTTTCATTTCCGCATGAAACAGTGGCAAAAGTCAGTCGCACGCGGATGTATAATTACGTACGCTGCAGCAGCACGGCGGTTATAACTTATACTTTTGGCCGGGTCAGAAATTACTAGGTCGAGTTCTTTTTCCCAGAAATGCCGTGAGGTGAATGCAAATGGAAATGTCTAGGCCTAGAGCCTTGCACCAATCTACTTGCACCATCCACCATCTCACCTCACCATGTGAAATTATAGAATGTGCTACCGCCTGTGTGCTGCAATTTGTTGCTGCATTTTATTTCGGTTTTGGGGCTATCGTTTCCGATAATTTGCCTGCGGAGACGAAGAGATAAACTCAACGAAACGTTAAGTGTGCATTTAGGTATTCGTCGGTTGCATTTTTTTCTGTTGTTGAAAAAAAGAAAACCACTGATATGGTACCTCTGCCGCTGTGGTAGTGGCTTGAAGCTGTAATGAATGCCAGCTGGGGGATAACTGATTACGAATGCATGTGAGTTGAAAGTGGGTCACAGGACGGGAATTATATGACGTTTGTGCTTGGGGATTTCAATCACAGCTCTGTATAAAGCAAGAGAATGACACATCCAATGGAGGCAGTTTTGTTGCGATGAAATTTTAAATTTATTCGGGAGTAGGTATCCGTGTATGGCGAACCCACCTGGGGATGAAATTGGTGATTTGGTGAATTTGTGATGAAACATTGGTTTGCCATAACACTAAGTAAATTTCTCTGGAAACGTTTTGCGTACGACAATCAAGATTGTGACATAAAATTTAAGTCACGAAGTCCTTTTGGAAGCATAGTGTTGTGTAAGGTAAAATGAAATCTACAATATAAACTTCAAATGCCATGGTACCAGTTAGACACGCTCACTAAGAGTTAACAACAACCACTGTTAGCTATTTAAAAACATTTAAAGGCATTCGTTTTGTTCATGTACATTCAAGTGTCTTCATATGGATGTATCAGGACGTGGAGGGTTTTGACGAAAGTTTAGATAATAGGAAATCATTTTAAAGCAGATATTATAATCTCTGGGATTGGAGTGGAACTCCTACATACCCGACTTTTTGATAAGTCACTTAGACATGACTCAATTGCCTATAAGCGGCTTTGGCTGCACCAACTGAAGGCATCTCAACGACAAATGACAAGAAGGGGCTGCATCAAACAAAAAACGTTCACCTTAAGTAGTCATGGTTGCGAGATCCTCCTCTGAGCTAATTTGGAATTTAGTAATGTATGTAGATTCGAAATGATGTTCTTCCTGGAATAAAAAACTGGCTTAGTTACGGTTAATCCTATACCAACTTCTGTTAGACGAAAACAAAAGCACAGGATCAGATTGGTTTGATGTGTCCGAACCAAATGCGGAGGCGATATTCCAGTTAGATTAGTTAAATGGCTCTACAGTCCGGTGTGGACCTGGGATTCAACCAAAAAGCTCTGGAGTTAGTGTGGTCTTTGCCGATTTGCCTCTCCAAGATCGGTAAGGTAAGGACTTCTTATCGGAGCGTTAATTTTCATTTCGTCGAAATATTATAACCATCTCAGACATATTATAACTCTCAGGCTTCTTCAAATCCCATCAAAGCAAACGGGACCTAAAATCATTCAAAGAATCTTCTACCTCTGTATATCTTCATACGAGTAGGATGTTGAGGGTTTTATTCATATAAAGCCTTCTTCAGTCTTATACTGAATTACCTTCTAAGGCTAAAGAAACTGCGGTCAACAAGCGTTACTCTGCATTTGATTTCTCTTAATTATCAAAGGTAAACGAAATCTTTGATATCTCAGTAATATTGCTGTCTATTGTGACGTTCTTCGATTTGTCTATGTTATGTTTCCCTTTCATCCTTCAGAACAATTGGCAGCTTAATTTTGCCTTAATTTATAGCCAAACCCATTTCTGTCTTTTCTGCCTTGCTTTCTGCATACATTCAAATGTACCAATGACACCTCGTTGTGGTCTCAGTGATATCAGTGTAATCACTTTGAGTTTAGCAGAATTTTTTCACGCATGATGCTGAAGAAGTTGCAATAGAGAGCATCAGCTTGCTTAGACCACAAAGGTGTCGGTGCGATTGCTAAGGAACAGCAAGCGTTCCCCAACATTGTTCCGTATAAGCAGAGTTTGGAAAAGATGCCAATGGCTCTGGATAGCTGAACTCTACAGATAATGTCATATGTAGACTTGAAACCAATAAAGACGTGGTGTGTATCGATTTGAACTGAATATTTAGTGAATTGTGAACTTACCCGGCTCAAAACATTGACAAGCGTTCATAAAATACGGCATACAAGATCTTTTGTTGAGGAGACTGATATCTCTATAGTTACTCGTAACTCAGTTTGCTGGGTCTCATTTTTTGTGGTTTTCACAAAGATGTTAAGGTTCTTTTAGTCAGACGTACTTTCCTCCGACCATTTCGTAGATATGAGTTGGTATATGCTCTCTACCAAGCCATCTCCAAATAGCTCGGCAACTAGGTCTTTCAGTCCGCCAGGCTTGTTATGAGCACGCCCTCAAGGGCTATTAGACCCTTAAGATGTTTGCACACTGTGCGGGCGAAGGAATCTTAGGCAGAAAGAAAAGAGAGGTATGGATGTACATTGGTCCTAAAGGTTTGTAAGTTATTCCTATCTTGGGATTAGTTGGGAGGACATCGTAGCTTTCATCGCCCAAGTTGAGGGGTTTCACCGGTTTGGCCAATTCACGGTCTGCAGAAGTACGAGTAGTTTTTGCTTATCCTCAGCGCCAACTGTGATTTAAGTAAATGTCTTCACTCATCTCAGCCGATTTCCATTCTGGTCTTCTTGGCTAACCACATCCTTTTTATCAATAAGCAAAACTTCCGAACAATGTTCGTGTTGAGGCATCAATCCTTTTCTTCGATAGCTTGCTTCTTATAAACATGCCATGAGTCGAGTTTTTTGCTACATTTATTTGTTTGCACAGTTTATCAAACCAGGAGTATCACGGCCGTGGTCGGGTGAAACTTAGTGTATCAGCAATGGGATTTGAGATACCCATAAATGTACTGGCATCTATAAGAAGTGCGATGCGTCGTTCGCAACATGGTGAATTTGATTACCTGTTTTATGACCATGTGATAGCTATGTTCCTTTGTGAATATTAGGAAGAGGAAACTGTAATTAATCTGCAGTGCTTTGCAACGCAGAACAGGTTTAAGACCTCACCAATACTCGTAGTCGGTCAAAAGTCAAGGTTGAGAAAGGAGAAGAGGAGAACATAGAGATACGAGTAATAACAGTTTAGCAGTACGCTGAGTTTAACCGCGCAAGTATCACTGAAGATGCGGATCTGCCCAAGCTTGTTTTAAGTTAGATTAGAGAAGCTATTGGAAAAACCAACCCTCTTAGGCATGTTGGCCCATTGTGATGTCACGTGGATTTGTTATCTTCCTACTCTTCTGACGAAGCGTAGGAGACTGTTAACGTCTACATTGTTTAGATCTCTTAAGTCAATATAGAAGAAAGCTCTTAAGTGAAGTTTCATTCTTTGAGAGCGAGTTCGACATGTACAGAGCAGGTGGATTTTCTCCTAATCCTCCTCGTCCATTCAGCTTCTGCAGAAGTCGTTTGTACAGACATCAAGCCTTTTCGCATGCTTGCCTAAAAGACAGTGTCTACTGATGACACCTATGATAGAAGGTCGAGCAAATTGAGAGATGCTACTGAAGGAATGGGATTCGGAAATTTTACCAAAAGGTACAAAAAAACACGGCATGGATACAAACCCCGAGCCTAAGCCTATGGAGACGAACAAGGGAACATCGTAAAAGAATCGCAGTCGAGGCTGAGGGTTTGGACAGAGCATTTCTTTAGACTGTATAACGGCGATGATGAACTAAAAACCGCTGTCAGGAAGATTGACCCTTTCAACCAACAATTTCGACCGGCTGACACGGATGAAGTTAAGATAACCCTTAAAATGCCTAGTTACAGCGCGGGAGAAGGAAAATCAGGGAGAATAGAAAGAGAAGTACCGGTGAAAGTTGGTTTTAAATATTTGGAGGTTATAATGACTAGAAAATAAAGAGCTGGGCAGGGCATTTCATAAGCGAATTGTACTGCTTAGGTACGGTTTACGATATTCTAGAGTACGTCCGAAAGTGGGCTTGAGGGTATACTGATGAGCATCCATAGCGAGACGGTTGTTACGTTAAACGTTTCAATTGCAATTCTATTGGCAATTTCTATGGACCATTGGTGGTAGAAATAGCGATAAAACAGAGTGAGACACGAGACATTACATCGGTGTTCGAAGGTGTCCATTGTTTGAGTGATATTAGTATCACCAATGAGTTTTATCGTTTTGTATCTTATCTAGCAGGTGCAGAGATGTTTTGGCGCACTCAACCAAATGTGGGCACTATGCTCCAATTTCGGGCGGATAAATGCCTTATATACTCGTTTTGAGGTCTGATAAGAGGAGGTGAGGAAATTTATTTAGGGACATGTGTCTGGGAACGAATATGAAAAGCAGAGAGCCCTGTCATCAGCAAAGGAATGTATTGGATTAGAAGTAGCAGACTAGAGATCGTTGATGAAAATTAAAAGGAGTGTTGGAGACAGAACGGAGCCCTGGGGTACACCATCCATCCCAGGGCAACTGTTTAAGATTAGTTGTTGCTATACTTATGTTAACTTATTCATTATTCACTTACTACCTATGTTTGTAATAATATTTTAATTTTGTACCATCATCTTGTGACACATTGTACATTCGATTTGTAAAAAGACCTCTTATCTATTTGCATCACAACAACAATGCACAGTCAACTCACATCGCTCTCAACGCTATTGTAGAAAGTAGAGTAAATCCTTTGCGTTGTTAGTGTAACTAACGTTGATCACGACAAATTATAACGATTGACTATGCATTGTCGGTGTTGATGCGAGATGATGGTCCATAGTCTCTTTCACTTGGATTCATCTCACAGCCGGAGCAACATCTAGGTAACATTGTTCAATAAATAAGTTTGGTTTGATTCGCAGCGTTTTTTTTCTTGGTTGGAAATTTTTTTTTTTTTTTCTTGGCAATTCGCATTTATTCTAGCTGCTGCTGATATCGTCGATTCTGATACATAAAATTTTGGTCCTTCTGCGTCGGATTTAATTGATTTTTCTTCGATTGAATCAAAAATTCAAAACGTTTAGACATTTAGTGAACATTTTGTGAAATATATTTCTTAAATACTATACATATGTGTAAAGGGCGCTTCCACACGTGTCGGGTTGCATAGACAGTACGAGTAAACGCAATTGTTAGTTCAAAGAATTTATAGAAAGGTTATTTCGTTATTTGTTAGCTGCTTGTTTTGAATTATTTGTACAATACAAGTTTCGTGTGAAATATGAGCGATTTAATGCGTATTCGCGGAAATGCAAAGGGTTGTTTGACTCGCGCAGCGTCTTTTGCAGATTCAATTGTGCCGGCTACTCCTCTGGAATTATTGGAGATTAAATTCACGAAGTTGAATGAAACGTGGTCGGAATTTTCGTCGTTACATAAAGAAGTATTGAAAACCGCGGCTGATGATACGACATGTGATGAATTTGAGGTTGAGTTTAGTGAATATGAAGAAAAGTTCTTCAACGCGCATTCGAAATTGGTAAAGTCCATTCGTGAACGACAGTCTGTTGGACAAGAAAATGAAGATTCGGCTTTGGAGCAACTCGCGAAACAACAAACCACGTTTTTAGAAAAACTAAACTCAACTTCAGAACATAATTCGAAAATTCATCTACCAAAGCTAACGGTGTTGCCTTTCTCGGGAAATTATAAAGATTGGCCCTCGTTTCGGGATTCGTTTATGGGCACAATTGAAAAGCAGCCAAATCTTTCGTGTACCCAAAAATTTCATTATCTGAAATCTTTTCTTCGCGATGACGCTGAACATTTGATAAGGCATCTACCGACCTCAGATGCAAATTACCTTGAAGCGTGGGACCGGTTAGAAAAACGGTACGATCGATCACACCTCATTGTACAATCATTTATACAAATGTTTGTGTCCCTTCCATCGGTAACCGCGGGTAACGTTCAAACATTACGGAAGGTAACAGACGGCGCAGACGAAGTCATTCGTGGACTCAACGCGCTCGGTTCCAATAGTCGCGATCCGTGGTTGATGTTTCTCCTGCTCAGTAAACTTGATACCGAGAGTAAGCAAAGTTGGGCTCAGCACGTAGGTTCGCGAGATAACTGTACTTTCAAGGAACTCTTGTCATTTTTGGGATCCAGATGCGACGCATTTGAATCTTGTCAGTCATTATCTCGTCCTAGTTTATCTCGTCGTAAGCCACAGAGTGAAATTCGAACACATTTTGCTGAATAGTCGCAGTCAACTCCGTATTGCCCAAAGTGTAAGAACAATCACATTTTGCCCCAGTGTTCCCAATTTACCAATCTTGACATTGAATCTCGTCGGAATTTTGTGAAATCAAACTCATTGTGCTTTAACTGCCTTCGTGTCGGTCATTCTGCAAACAAATGTCGCTCTTCATTTCGCTGTCGTGTGTGCAAGTCGCGTCACCACACATTGGTTCACCCGCCGGAACAAACTCACTCTTCGTCGTCGATTCCTTCAATCTCGTCGTCATCGACTCCGTCAACCTCTTCGTCGGTTCAAATTCAAGATCCTCAACAAAATCAAGGTTATCTTCAACCTCAACCTTCCTGTTCTACATCATCGCCTGTTTACCCCTTGATCAATAACCATTCGATCGATGTTGACTTCTCTAAGAAAACAATTCTACCCACCATATTGGCTACGGTTCAAGATATTCAGGGCAATCCAATAAGTTGTAGGGTATTACTTGATTCTGGGTCCCAAGTCTCCTTCGTTGTAGAATCCTTTGCTCAGAGATTAGGACTGCCTCGCAAACACGCTCGAATACCCATTCTTGGAGTTTCATCCACAGAAGCAGGTCATACTAGAGGTTGTATTTCAATGACACTTCGTTCTCGATTAAATCAAACTCATCTATTCATTGACGCATTCATCTTAAACAAGTTGACTTCCAATCTGCCATCTCAGTCTCTTGATATAACCGCGTGGTCCCATATTCAAAATCTGGAATTAGCAGATCCCAGATTTAATGTACCTATTCCAGTCGACGTACTTCTCGGAGCAGACAAATTATGGTGTGTACTCAAGGGGGATCAAATTCAGGGATCGAGAGGGTTACCCGTAGCCCAGAATACATCATTTGGTTGGGTTGTAACAGGTGAACTGTAAGACACCCAACATTCGAATCATGTCGCCATTTCATCGCTTCACACTACATTGGATGTTGACGTTTTACTGCAAAGATTCTGGGAGCTTGATGATGTAACACCCCCTCCTGACGAATCATTTAGTAATGATGAAGCTGAGCAACACTTTCGTAAGACATTTTCGCGTTCATCGGATGGACGATATGTCGTTCAGTTGCCATTCAACACTCCTTCGCCTGTCTTCGGTAATTCTCTCAAATCTGCTATCAATCGCTTAAACTCGATGGAACGTCGCTTTCAACGTGACGCAAACCTGCGCTGCATGTATCTGAAATTCATGCAAGAATTTATTCGTCTGGGTCACATGGTTCGCATACCCTCAGCTGAATTAGACACTAACCCCGGGATGCAATTCTACCTTCCCCATCATGCCGTGTTGAAACCGGATAGCTCTACAACCAAATTACGCGTCGTGTTTGATGGATCAGCGAGGGATTCATTTGGTAATTCGCTTAACAGCAAGCTGCTCATTGGCCCTCCTATTCAGAGAGACTTGGTTGGTGTGTGTCTGCGCTTCCGACAACACAAATACGTTTTCACGGCTGACGTGGTTAAAATGTTCCGCCAAATTTGGGTTGATGACAATCACACTGATTATCAGCGGATAGTGTGGCGCGAAAACCCGTCCGATGAAATTAGCCATTTCAGACTACGAACACATATGGAACTGCATCGGCACCATTCTTGTCCGTTCGAGTGTTGAAGCAGATTGCGATGGACTAGCAGAGCCAATATCCGAACGCCGCTCGTATACTTTTAAGAGATGTTTATGTAGACGACATCATGACAGGTGCCAACTCATCGGAAGAGTTAATTAGACTACAGTCGGAATTGGTTACCCTTTTATCCCTCGCGAAACTCGAACTACGAAAGTGGAACTCGAATTGTTGGCCCTTGCTTGTGCGTTTACCCCAAGAAGATTGCGAATTCTCTTGGTTTGATACCGAACGATCCAAGTCGTTGATCAAGGTGCTCGGTATGCACTGGAATCCTACTTCAGATCAATTCTCGTTTCGGATGGCTGACACACAACTTTGTACTTCACCAACTCGACGAACGTTACTGTCGGAGATCGCTCGGATATTCGACCCGTTAGGATTCTTAGCCCCATCGGTTATACTCTTCAAACTGCTTTTTCAGGAACTTTGGTCGTCGGAACTAAGGCTTAGTTGGGATGATCCTTTGCCATTGCCTTTGGCTGATCGGTGGACTAGCTATCAACGGGAGCTGCACTTCTTTGAACAGATACGGATTGCTAGAAATGTTTTCTCATCATTTGAGGATGTTGAGCTCCACGGGTTCTCGGATGCTTCATCGGTGGCCTACTCGGCTGTAGTGTACGCTCGTTGTAAAATCGCGGAAAATCAGTTTAAGGTCGTTCTCATTGCAGCAAAGACGAAGGTAGCGCCACTAAAACCTGTCTCCATTCCTCGACTCGAGCTCTGCGGAGCGCTTCTTCTCTACCGTCTCATTAATTTAATTAAAACCTCGATATCATATAACTTTAAGATCTTCGCTTGGTGCGATTCTGAAATTGTTCTTCATTGGTTATCCTCTCCGCCTCGTCGTTGTCGACGTTGTCGCGAATCGTGTAGCTGCTATTCTTGAACAGATTCCGCGATATGCTTGGAACTATATCGCCTCAGAATCTAACCCAGCAGATTGTGCGTCACGCGGAGTGCTACCATCAAACCTCATCAATCATCATCTCTGGTGGACCGGGCCTTCCTGGCTCTCGTTGTCACAAGAATTTTGGCCAGCATCAAAGTTCACTCTACCGCAACCAGATCCAGCAGTAATCGCAGCAGAAGAAAAACAAGCACCCAAGCAAGTCTTAATATCAGCCACTCACATGGATGTCATCAGCAGTCTAATCCTCAAAATCTCGTCGTGGTTTCGGTTGTTACGAATTTTCGCGTATTGCCGTCGATTTATAACCTATTGTCGTCCTAATCAAATTGCAAAGATTCGTCACGGGCGCGGTATTTCGTTAACCGAACTTAAAACCTCAAGACTCTACATTCTAAAACATGTGCAACAACAAACATTCGGGAGTGAAATTCGTGGTCTCATGAACAATCGGGGCTTACCAAATAAGTCCAAACTCATTCGATACTACCCGTTCATTGATAACGATGGACTCTTACGTGTTGGGGGTCGTATTAAGAACTCTAATGTGTCATATAATATAAAACATCCCATTATTCTTCCTAACACATGTGTTTCTTCTCTTATAGCCACTGAGATTCATACAAATCATCTTCATCCAGGGGTTTCAGAGACATTCGCCATCGTTCGCCAACAGTATTGGATGCTGGGAAGCCGTAACCTTATTCGCAAGATCGTGCACACCTGCAAACCTTGTTTTCTGCAGCGGAAGGCTACGAGCTCGCAACTCATGGGGGATTTACCGCAACCAAAGTCGCCCTTTTGCCAACACTGGGTGTGACTACGCTGGGCCCTTCACCATCAAACTATCAAAAGGTGCACAAGTGCACAAAGGCAATGCATTTGGAATTGGTAAGTGACCTAACGACTGATGCATTTTTAGCTGCCTTCCGCCGATTCGTGTCTCGACGTGGAAAATGCTCCAATATATATACCGACAACGGGACAAACTTCCAAGGAGCTCGTCGCTGTCTCAATGACATGCAGAAGTTGGTGTTATCACAGACCTACAACGACGATATTGCTGCTGCGCTTGCACTTGACGGAGTTGAATGGCACTTCATACCCCCCTCAGCGCCACATTTTGGTGGATTATGGGAGTCCGGGGTGAAGTCAGTAAAGCTGCACTTACGCCGGGTTATCGGATCCAATATCCTCACATTCGAAGAGTTGTACACTGTGCTAACTCAAATAGAATCAATTTTAAATTCACGTCCTCTTTGTGTGTTGTCCGATGAAGATTGCAATCCATTAACCCCTGCGCATTTTCTTATAGGTGAACCGTTTACCGCTGTTCCTGAGCCCAGCTACCTCGAGACGTCACCTAACCGCTTGTCACACTGGAATCACCTGCAATCAATGGTCCAAGGATTCTGGAGACGATGGCAGTCTGAATACGTCACAACTCTTCAAGAGCGTCCCAAATGGAAAACACCCAAGGTTGAGCTTAAGATTGGCGACATAGTGGTGATTAAGGAGCCAAACCTTCCGCCAACTAAGTGGCTTCTTGGCAGAATTGAGGCTACTCATCCGGGTTCTGATAACCGTGTCAGAGTTGCGACAGTAAGGACAGCTCGCGGCAACTTTACTCGTCCTATCACCAAGCTGGCAGTTCTCCCATCGTCCTGAAACTCGTTCCAGGGGGGCCGGGATGTTTAAGATTAGTTGTTGCTATACTTATGTTAACTTATTCATTATTCACTTACTACCTATGTTTGTAATAATATTTTAATTTTGTACCATCATCTTGTGACACATTGTACATTCGATTTGTAAAAAGACCTCTTATCTATTTGCATCACAACAACAATGCACAGTCAACTCACATCGCTCTCAACGCTATTGTAGAAAGTAGAGTAAATCCTTTGCGTTGTTAGTGTAACTAACGTTGATCACGACAAATTATAACGATTGACTATGCATTGTCGGTGTTGATGCGAGATGATGGTCCATAGTCTCTTTCACTTGGATTCATCTCACAGCCGGAGCAACATCTAGGTAACATTGTTCAATAAATAAGTTTGGTTTGATTCGCAGCGTTTTTTTTCTTGGTTGGAAATTTTTTTTTTTTTCTTGGCAATTCGCATTTATTCTAGCTGCTGCTGAAATCGTCGATTCTGATACAGCAACCATCCAAGACAATTCCTATTGAATGTTCCGAAAGCTAATTGCTAATCCATTGAAGAAGAAAGACATCGATCCCAAAAGCACTCATTTTCGACAAAAGAGCCTGATGTCAAACTCTGTCAAATACCTTAGAAATATCAAGTGCAACTAACTTGCTTTCGCCAGATCATGTGAGACATGAGATGAGATCATCGGTGGACCTATTGCTACAAAAACCATACTGCCGGTCATTGAGAAGTTTCGTGTTTCGAGATATTTGATGAGCTGGAAAGAAGGGAAGCAAGTACAATGGGTCTGTAGGAAGAGAGAAAAGAAGTTTCGCCTTTTTTAGAGACGGGCTGGACAAATGCTGTTTGCCATTTGCTCGGAAAGAGCCCTAAAGAGTAGGATTGATGAAAAAAAAAACAGTGGTTTTGAGAGCGAGGAAGAAAGGGAAATATACCATCTGAACCAGCGGATTTGTGAATATAAAGATCTTTGAGAACTCTTGCCGCTACACGAGTGCAAAAGTGGATTTGTCCCATTGAAGATTCGGCGCACTCAAGTATAGGCGGAGACAAAACAAAATCCGGGAGAGTTGAGCTGGCCGCAAAGTGTGCAGCAAGCAGATTGGCTTTGTCCAAAAAGCTCACATCTGAAATGTCATTGTAAATGAGCGTTGGAATGGAAGATGAGGCAGAATTTCTAATATTTTTGACAAACGATCAAAAATCTTTACTACCTTTGGGACATTGTATAATTCTTTGGTCCTGCCTGCCTCTTTACAGCTCAAGTCGTACCATGGGTTTTCTTTTGGTTTGATACTCTTCATCCGATGAGGACAAAGGATCTTATTCCAAAGGGACTAGTGTCTTTGATCATATCAGTAGGGGCATCCACGTCGTTATCGAGGAAACATAACGACCAGTTAAAATTTCTAAAGAAGCTGTTAAGTCCGCTCCCATTAGCTTTCTCCTATTGCCATACGGATCTTTGAGGAATCTTTTCTCTAACTGTGTTATCGGTGTACGAGAAATTAGCTGATATGACACAGTGGTCCGACGAGCCTAGAGTGAATAGAACATTGACCTTTTATTTGTCAGGGTGAGAAATCAAAAACAAGTCCAGGGTGTTGGGGGTACGCCTATCAATGCCTGGTACTCGCGTGAGCGCATTTACAAGCTGGGTCAAGCTGTTGTTTTTCTTTTTGGGATGGAATTTTAGTCACCTGAAATTGAATTTCGGATTGGAACAGGGACTACATTGTGGTGGGGTTTGGTAAGCTAGATCACTACGCACGTAAATATCGGGACCATGGTGAGAGAAGAATAATGGCACTAGTTAGTAGCCAGGTAGCTTCAGATCAGAGTAATCTGAGAGGTGTGGGCGGGGATCTACCAGTGTTTCACTAAGTGCCAAAACAGCTGGTTTACGGACGTGGACGTACGTAGAAAAGTGGATACTTTTAAGCACGCGAATATTATCTATATCTATCCACACTAAATTCCCGAGTCATTATAAGAAAAAAATGTCAAACACAAAACACACAAACACCGATGATACTAAGCACAGCTGTGAAGTAAAAATTCAGAATTGGTTTATCGAATCAAATTGTTGTAGGTGTTATGCCTTTACAACAATAGGAAATTGCACACCAAAAAAATTCATATCTACAAGCCGCTATCCATCGGCTTTTACAGTATCACCAGGAGCAGGGAGGATATGATGCCTGCACTGTGGATGTTATTTTCGCTGCACTCGCTCGTTTTTTTTCTCCACGCGAAGAACGAATTTCACGAGTGCACTTGTGCGCGTGCAGGTGATGACTTGGTAAAGAGAACACCAACTCATCTGTAAAATATGGTCAGATGAAAGTATACCCGGTGAATGGAACCTTAGTATTGAAATGGCAGTGGGCTCATTGAGAAGTATTTCTATAAGTGTTTCTATGTAAAAATATCAGTCAAGAGATATCCACTTTAACAGGGATAAAGATAATTTAGCAAGCATATACCATCTTATCTGTAAGATGGAATCTGGTAGAAGCATGTCTGGTGAATTTCACCATCATTTCCCCGTTCCTTAAGAAGCGCAACCCTCTAAATTGCGTTAGTTATCTACTTTTATAGAGGAAACGATCCCTTAAACATTGCTTTCAGAATTTTTTTTCTGCGGTACTATGCAAACTCATGAGCCTTATAGGTTGTTACCAGAGTGGTTTAAGGCCACCACAGCGGTATTTGATGTCAAGAAAGCATTAACAGTAAAAATTGCTGCAGTTGGGATTTTCTGATTTTCTTTATCAGAAACCTGTTGCGTTGTCTGGAGTCATTTTGCTGGCAAAAAATCTTCCGAAATCGAGTAGTGGTTATGAAAGGTTTTGAGGATGTCATTCCTTCAAAGAGTCAGAACTTTTATAAAAAAAAAATATATGGCCCTGAGTCATAGATGTGATAGACATGTGATATTGAGTTTTAAATTTTACATAAAAATCGGATATGTCATGTGAAAATTTATAGAGCTAAAGAATGGATGTATAATCAAAAACGGATCTTATTATAGGCGGACCCTCTTTGGGTGACATGTATCATGTCCTGCTAACAATTTCTTTAACCACTCAAAAAACTGTCAGAGTCTCTGCATTTTTCTGCTTAGTATTTTTTTTTCAATAAGTTTACTAGCCAATGTCATCCTTCAAACATTTACAGCAGGATTGGCTTCAAATTATTTAAACAATATTCAGCTCTGTATATCAAGCTTCTTTGGCCTTCGAACAACGTTTTAAGGTGGGGTAGCTAATTTGACAGAAGAATAGGTCGCCCTTTATAGACCTGCTGCGAGAAAGCGAATAACGAATCCTGGTCGCTGTAACAGCGCTAAAGTCATTGGTTATTTTTAAGCATGATTGAAAAGCTTATAATAGGTCAAGTACCGAGTAAGAACAGCAAACCTAAGGGGAGTCCCATCCAGTAGTCCGCTGCTTTTGATGGTATCAGTTTAAAGCTGAAGGATACACTTTCCTGTATAAGTCTGACAAAATATGAAGCCTGCAACTCATCTTGGAGGAAGGAAGATGTTCTGTCCAAAGATTTCCTTTGATAAAAGAATTTTACCTTCGTACGTTATCGTTCAGCGATTTCTTACCAGATTTCTGCAAAGCATTCTACAGTCTTTTAAATAAAATATTAATATGTGTGATACACCTAAACAATAATATTTTAAATCGTTCTGAAAAATTATTCGCAAAAGCTCGCTATCACATCTAAGTAATACAGTTTCTCAACACAACTTCTAAAGCATTTGTAATTGTAGGAAATACGTATGCGAAGTTCATTACAAAAAGGAGATTCTAATTAGAATCCACATTTCTCCGTTAGCTTAACCAAATATTCTGCCATTAAAGGTAAGCCATCTTCCCCAAGCACAAGTCATTAATTATGGAGAAGAATAATTAAACGGACATCCATGTTCGTAAATGTAAACACAAATCAAGTCACTTAACATAGGTGAATTGCTCAGATACACTCAAGCACACACATTAGTATATACCTTTCAGAAAAACCTGCAACCTTCCATAAATCACTGTCTCTAGTCTCCATCCGAAACCTAATTAATTGAGGTTTTCAGCTCTTAAAATTCTCCCGACGACGACCAGTTAAACTTTCGAATCATGGTAGCTCTTGCTCATTTGAGAAAATATTTGCGTAGGCAATATTTACATGAAAAGTTTTCACTTTTACGGATACCGCCCGATTCACATCATCAGCGTTTACGTGACGGGAAAACACTATCCAACTCACGTATCTTGTTCACTTTTTTTTATTTTCAAAAACATTGTTTTTCTTTTTTTTTTTTATGTTCCTTTGCTCTGTTGAAATAGTCCCCATCATTCCATTAACTTCTATCTAATCGTTGATGATGATTGTTTACAAAATTTTGGGAAACTACCTGACCAACAGAAATGGAGTTTCCCCCTTGCCATTGACGTTTGATGTTTCAGACTCCATGTCCCATCAACGTCCCCTTCGACGAATTTTTTATTCCATTACGCTTGGTGGCTTTTTAATAAAAACCCCCGGTTCCGGGTTGACGGTTTTTGTTTGAAGATTTTTTTTTCCACCTACACCGTTGGTGGTCCGGCGTTGGGCGCCATTTTACTGCTGCCCCGAAACATAATTTTCAAAAGTCTAATAAAAGACAATTAATAGGCCGAACTTTTTACTGTTGAGTGACAGGTACGTATGGTTTTGACTTTCCCTTAAGAACTCTGTGGAAGGCCTTTAGTAATCTGACAGTGGCAGGGTGGAATCAGTGGCAACGAATCCTTTATCCTATTTCGTCAAATAAAAATCAAAAAGCCTGCCTCATGAAAGACTGTATTTCATATTTTGACAGGACCATGACAGAGAATAAAAAAAATGAAAAAGAAAAACAACTTAACTTATGGCTCCTATTTCTTGAGTAAACGTCGTTGTGATGAAACTTTGAAATAGAAATTCAATTTGCCAGCGGAAATGGCAACAGAGGGGGACTGGTGGAGGTTGTTTTTTTTTTTATCCCTTCGACGGCATCGATTTTCGCGAAATCCTTTGATGGTGAATTTGACATGACATATTTCGATAGATTGACACATGCGATAAGTGTGACGGATGCCAGTGATTGGCGCGGTGACATAAATTTTGATCGACTATACAAATTGAGTGAAATATTTTCAAATGGGGAAAAGGGAAAGGGGGAAGGGACAGCAAGCAACGGAAGCTGTAAGTTAAGTTAAGGAGTTGTCAACGAGAATCGTTTATTCTCGAACAAAAGTAAATTCATTTATTTTCTGGAAAATCGGTTACTAGCTGGCGGTAATTACTAGAATCAGCGGTTTCCTCTTATTTTGAACACAAATTCTGACATTTCGGGCATAAAGATTTCTGAGTCGTGAAATATGTTTCTTTACGAAGCAATATTATCGCATGCTTTTGTACGCAAGCTACTGTGAATACTCGTAGTATCCATGTATCTAGATTGCGGTGATTCTGTTGATGCTGTTTCCTGCTTGATCCTTAAAATGGACGTTACTGAAGCATTATTTTCAATTCGCTCGAATTGGCCAAGCCGAAGTGTTTTGGGTTCCTGTCCTACATCTGTATCTTGATACAAATGATAGAGTTCGCGGTTATGTCTTCTTCTCTCGAAATATGCTCCGCTTTCGTGTAGAGTGTCCAGAGCTCGGCTTTATACGAGTATAGCAGGACTGGCGGGATAAATAACTGTTTTCGTCTTCCGAGTCATTTGTTTCGCCATACTGAAGTAGCAGTGGTGTCCTAGGGTAAGTCTTCACCGAATCTTCACTAGGGTGTTAAATCCAACCCAATTCGCTATTTCGCTTATTGTTCAATTGCCGTGAAAGTCTCTACGATGGCATGCGTGTATCGTCTGTGTATCTCAATGATCCACGCGTGGATGTTAACTCAATCTGATCCAGAACAAGGTTAAAGAAATCACATGGCAGTACATCTCCTTCCCTAAATCCGGTACATATTGCAAAATCGCACATTGTACCCCGTATTTCCTTGCACCGCAAATGCATTAGTTTTGGCGGGATCTCGAATTCACCGGTCACGTTGTAAAGCTCAAGAAGATGAACGTGGAAATCGATGAAGAACTGATGAGGCTCAACTTAAATTTCGTTGGTCATTTATAGGAGTTGATTTAGTGATCGGTCGTCGATCTGCCAGGCCGGAAGCCCTACAAAGATGTGCTAATTAGTGTGTTACAGAAGGGCGTGCTTTGGATAGGATCTTATATGCATGCGACATTTAATACCGACAGTTTTTACAAAACATAGGATCGCCTCTCATGGAGATGGAACAATATACTTATTAGAATCGATAGTCCTGTCATTGAATATGTTTTCAACTACACATACCTGGATAATAATTTGGCGTCTGCACGCTAATAAAACATCATCTCCATATTTGAAAAGGTGCTTAAAGACCATCGGACCGGCGGCCTTCAGGTCTTTAATAGTTGAGCCACACTCTTATAAATCAGAAGGAGGATGGCTCCTTCGTTAACAGCAGGGGAGTTATCTTCTTACCCTCTCACTCTATCTACCTGATGCCCATTAAGTAGCAGGAAGATGCATTTAATCTATAATACTATTCCCTGCGCTTTGGTGACAAGGTGTCCTTTAATCACTCGAAGATCTATCGTTTTGGATTTGAAGTCAGCTGGTAGTTGTTTAGATTTTCTGAAACACATGCATATATCGTTCCTATCGAGGGACTCTTTGATATCCTTGAACTGTGAGGCTGCGTATATCCTTTCTTTCTACACAGAATCTTTCAGGCTCAATATGCTTTCCTCACTGCTTTCTTTTTCATGGTATGTCACGAGCTTTTTTTAGTTTGCGGATATATTTTTGATGATGTCACGGTACTGGTTCCACAGAAGGTCGGCGTATGCGGATAATGAATGAACATCGGAGCGTTTCTCGCTCAGTAGCTTTTAATGGAATCTTACTACTGCAGTCGTACTAATGCTTTTAACATTGAATCTCTCTTTCTTGTCAGTTTGCAACTTTCTTAATTTAGGGTCGATTAGGGTCGATGTTTATTTCTCTTAATCTACTGATGGGTGGTTTATTCGGTTAGCGCTTTGACCACCTGGAGACCAAAGCGTTGTTATGTGGATTCGTAGTCTTCGACACCTAGTGTTACTCATCAATGTATCGTATTATGTGCATATTACGAACTTCTGCAAAATCTATTGGTCGGAATCCGTTTCTGTTGTCCCGTCACGGAGGCTGTGCTTCCCAACTAACCCGCTGAAGAGGTTTTATTGGGTCTGCTAACTTGTATTATTCCATTGTTATTATTCCATTGGAACATGCGTTGGAAAGCTACTGTCATTGTACGTCATTTCAGTATATGTCATTCATTTGAAGCATAAACAACAATAATTTTTTTTCACTCAAATATGTCGAACTTTGTGCCTGAAAAAGTGTTTTTGCGGGGAGTTCTTCTTCATGAAGAAAACTGCTGCCGAAAGTAATCGTATTTTAGTGGAAGTTTATGGTGAACATACGCTAGCTGAGCGAATGTGCCAAAAGTGGTTTGCACGATTTAAAAGTGGTGATTTTGGCTTGGAAGACGATGAACGTCCTGGGCAGCCAAAAAAGTTTGAAGATGAAGAACTGGAAGCATTACTCTATGAAGATTGTTGCCAAACACAAGAAGAGCTCGCAAAATCTTTGGGTGTCACTCAAGCAGCCATTTCAAAACGTTTAAAAGCAGCTGGATATATTCAAAAGCAGGGAAATTGGGTTCCACATGAACTCAAGCCAAGAGACGCCGAAAGGCGGTTTGGCATGTCCGAAATGCTGCTGGAACGCCACAAAAGGAAGTCATTTTTGCATCGGATTATTACTGGTGATGAAAAATGGATCCATTACGACAACCCCAAGCGCAAAAAAATCATATGTGAAACCCGGCCAACCAGCCAAATCAACGGCAAAGCCGAATATCCATAGCGCGAAGATAATGCTCTGTATTTGGTGGGATCAGATGGGTGTGCTGTATTATGAGCTGCTAAAACCGGGTGAAACCATCAATGGGCAACGCTACCGAACACAAGTAATCCGTTTGAAGGGAGCAGTGGCCGAAAAACGCCCGGAATATGCGACCAGACACGAGGCAATAAATTTCCATCATGACAACGCTCGGCCCCACGTTGCTATTCCGGTTAAGAACTATTTGGAAAACAGTGGATGGGAAGTCTTACCCCACCCGCCTTATATCCCAGACTTTGCCCCTTCTGACTACCATTTGTTCCGGTCGATGCAGAACGTCCTCACTGAAATACGGTTCACATCAGAGCAGAATATCAAAAATTGGCTTGATTCATTCTTGGCTGCCAAGCCGGCGGAGTTCTTTTGGGATGGGATCCACAAATTGCCAGAAAGATGGGAAAAAGTCATAGCTTCAGATGGGGGGCAATACTTTGAATAATACTATTGTACATGTTTTTCTTAAATAAACGCACGAATTAAGTTATACACCCATAGTTACCGAACTTGGCGCTAAAGATCTCGAATGCAATTTGGACGTCATAGTCTCCTCAGCCCATAATAAAACTCCTCCTTGATGGAGTGTTCAGCTTCGTTGTTAGGGACGTATGCTGACGCTTTGGAAAGTTGCCTTGATGTGGATCATATCGGATATAAGTCAATTGTCATTGATCGTAGCCGATGTGTTAAGGGCAGTTGAAATAATTATCGCATTTTTTCGTTTTAGGTTATCTGATACTATCCAATGTACTCGTATCTCCTAGAGCGCGGTAATAAAATTAAGACAGATTCAATTTTTGGAGTAACACCAAGGTGTACAGTGTATTTACGTACTTTTCTGGTGTACAGCATTATCAATTCATACCACCCCTGGACGTTGAAGATCGTGATTGTAAATAAGGAGGCACGTTGTTGTCCGACGCTTGCATTCCTGTTATAACTAGCTCTTTCTTACATTCAAAGGTAGTCTCTTCAACTACACAACCCCTAACTTGAAAGACCAATTTCATTGTACTAGTATATACTCCAAAGGCAAGGCGACCGTTACACCATTGCCAGTGACCCGCTTCTGGGGTACGAGCACTGCAGTTGGTTAATAAAATGGTCATCTGACACCATCTCCTTTCCAAGAACATTTCTCATTCCTAGAAATTTCTATCGGCCTGAAATCCAAATATGTATGTCGAAGTACCCAGACAAGGTGAATTTTATGTATCCGTTTGAAGCTGTAGGTCAAAGTTGACTTCATCTAGGGAATTCGTATAAATTCAGCAGTGTTGAGTCCGTACAAATAATAACCAGTATCGGGTAGCTACCACTTGGAGATAAGACAGACACAATTAATGTGTAGTAATAGCTACAACACTGGGAGTCGTCAGGTTGATGCTAGCCAGTAACTCTTTTGTTACAGCATCCAGACGGTGAACTTTACCAGGTCCAAAGACAAATGGAGAAGGAAAGTCCTCATGTTTAGTCAGTGGAAATGTAATCCAATTACAAAATTTTGCAAAACAAAGGCTTGACTCTGACGCCTTGGCAGCTAAATTAATAAAAAATCAATTAATTTAGGCGTAGAAACATATTTTAATTTGCTTGTGATGGCATAACATTCTGGCGTGGACCAAATCTTCAACCAACAGCTCTCTCCATTTAGAGCGAAATGCCTCCCATTTTGTGCAACAAGTTATATAATTTTCTTATGTAATTGAGGGAATCACCACAGGCTTCTTCTTCTTTTCCCGCGTTATGCCTCAACAATTGATTTGAGATCTTTCGGAGATGATTTATTTCCAATATACCACATTGACCAAAAAGTTCCCGCTCCCATTGTTCGGATTTGAGTTCTGTGTTTTTTGTTATATTGGTAAATCTGTTGTTGCCATTCCCTCTAAATCTTAGCGTCATAGCTTGACATGTACAAAAGCTACGTAGCCAAGAGTACATCTATCTCTGTCTGTGTTGGCGATTTTTTACAATTTTAGAAATGGATTTAAATTTGCAACAACGAACTTGTACGAGTATTAAAAAAACGGATTTAATGGTGCGCGAACGTTGGAAATGTTGGAAAAGTGTTTCGGGAACGATTCTCTGAAGAAAGCGGTCGTTTACCAGTGGCACGAGCGGTTCAAAAGTGGTCGTGAGTCAATCGAAGATGATGAACGCAGTGACAGACCATCGACATCGAAAACTGACAAAAACATTGATGAAGTAAAAGAAATGTTGGTCAATAACTGCAAATCAACCATCAGAGAGATAGCGGAGGACTTGAACATTGCCTATGGATCCGTCCAAGACATTTTGGTTAATGATTTGGGTTTCCGTCGTGTAGCAGCAAAGTTGGTGCCAAAAGACCTCAATTTCATGCAAAAAAGAGATCTTGTTGACGTCGCAAAAGAGATGATTTGCGAGGCTGAATCCGATCCCACATTCATCAAAAGCATCATTACTGGACACGAGACTTGGGTTTATGAGTACGACACGCAATCCTAACATCAGGCAAGTGAATGGCGTTCACGAAATGAGCCGAGACCAAAAAAACCACGTCGTTTTTAGTCAAAAAAGAAGGCAATGCTCACGGTTTTCATGGATTACAACGGTGTAGTGCATCATGAATTTTTGCCAGAAGGCCAGACAGTAAACAAAGAGTATTATTTGGGCGTTATGAGACGTTTGCGTTAAGCCCGAAAGAGACCAGAATTGTGAGCAAAAAACTCGCACCATGATAACGCACCGTCGCACAGTGCCATCATTATTCGTAATTTTTCGACGAAAAATGCAACAAATAAATCGAATTAAAAAAGCACTACGGGGAACTTGTTTCAGTAGCCGAGAGGAAGTAATGGAAAAATCGCAGGAAGCACTGATGGACATACCGAAAACCGAATATAAAAAATGTTTCGAGGATTGGATGAAGCGCTGGCATAAGTATGTTGCGGTCGATGGGGATTACTTTGAAGCAGACAATATAGATTTAGATGAATAAACTTGTATTTTTAATTTTCTGTATAAATTCCCGGAACTTTGATCAAGGTAGTATGCCCTTTGTATGCACTTTTTAATTTCTTTTCCGCGGTATCTACTTTTTATGTCCTTGATCTAGCGCTTTCTAATCCTTTCTGAAAAGACGATGTTCCTACTACCTTTTTTTCCACGTAAGGATCTAGAGCAGCTCTCCTCCTCTACACATCGCGGTATGTTGAATGCGGTGCCCGGGGTCTTCGCTGATTGATGTGCTTTGGTTTGATGCGCTTAGTAACGTTACCCTAGAACTTCCTGAGAGATTTAGTAAGACCCGATTGGAAGAAGCTCTTTCAGTCCCTCGCGATTACAGACGTGATCGTTCCTTACAGAATTTCTTCCGTAGGTTGGTGTTCAGGATATATAAATTCAGCCCAGGCTACAATCAGGTCGTAGTGGTTGATGTTCGTTCATCGGATATTAAGAATATTAGAAATTGTAGCTTAAGTCAATGGCACTGTAATCAATCCCAGAGGTTCTGTTTGTGGGTATTGGGGTCTGGAAAATGTTTGCTAGCTATGGTAACAAGTGACCCCTTGCAAAGTCAATTAGCATAATGATAAAATGTTGTCGTGAAGGTTGTGTATTTTAAATATTCTCCTAAAGATGAGCCCTTTCTTTATATCCGATTTCGAATCAACGAAGGCAGTTGAGGAGTTAAAGTCGTTGAAACAACCTTTGTCAAAATCGTTCTTCTCCTCTATCAGTCATAATCATGTATTAGTCTTGAGGCCCGAATTCTTTAAAGGATGCTACCTGTAGCCCACTACCAGAGAACAAGTTTTGTTGTTGGTTCGTTGAACTTCCTCCGTCAGATGTTTATTTCGATATCATTTTGGGATGTGTACATATAATCCTTGATGTACTCTATGAATAATTTAAAGTGGCTCATATTTGAGCTGGATCTTCCTCCGACGTGGCCATCGACTTTTCTTTGGAAGATCCTCCACCTTTCCTGATAAACAAGTTCCGGAAAATACGAGTATTACTGGAATACGCCAACCTTGCTCTGAAAGCAAAGCTATCCTATAGGCGACTAGCTACACCCAAGCATAGGAGAACAACTAGTAATTTTTCCCTAGGCAATAGTTGGTTACAGGTACTCAGAAAATCCTCTTAATCAGTACTCTGGTAAAAAGAAATATGAGCAACGATTGAGATCGTCAAACAAATATTAGTTATGATGTATCTAACACAACTTACTTTACTTCCTTAAGTCTATATTCTCTTTAAACAACACGTACTAGAACATCTGCAGTTGAAAATGCTTAAGGACCTTGATGCTCTGATTTCTGGAATGATTTGTGATTATCGGTTTTCATCAAGTGGTGCCCAGATAATTTTCTTGCAGGCATTCTGATGTAGCAAAGCACTTTCTATGACAAGGAGATTGATCTGTCAGCTGGCAGATGCTGCCTTGTCCTCTTTGTTTTTCTCTTGTCTAACTCATATATTGCCGATTCCCTACCTAGGTACTCAGAACTCCCGTCATGATGACGATGTCATCGTAAGGACCGTCAAGGGCCAAAATTATAGCTCTACATTGACTTAATTAAACTCCATATAGAAGATAGCCTTTGAAAATTCTGGCATTCACAACCCTCTCGACAGTGCGCAAAGTAACACTTTTTCTCAAAACTACTATCCAAAACAAACCAATCAAGAACATGAACTTTTTGACAGCTTAACTAACATGTTGAGCAAAGTGCAATCTACCACCTGGACTGGCAAGCACCTCTCGTACCATCGATGTGTTTGAACAGACCAGATGCTTCTAAAAGATGCCAACACTCCTGCATCAACAGAGAGATGCATCAAAAAAAAACAAAAAAAAACAAAAAAAAACGTGTAGCTACACCATTTCCGTTAAGAGTTTTACTACTCTGTACGATGACAGGAGACAACAACAAGCAAACCACCAACCTGGTCAGAAGCAACTAAAATGCCAACTTCCACAAAGATCAAATGTAATACAACAGAACAAGCAAAACTAAGACTCCAACTCCGTCTCCAACAACCCTCTAGCAGCACAGAGCCAGCAGCATTGGGTGGCATTGACCAACCGACCGACAGGCTTTGGGAGCCACAATGCCAACAACAGCAGCAAAGTACCAAAAATCATGGTTCCTGGCCACATGCAATATTTTCTGAGCGCTTTTTTGGTTCTGCACAACCAATACAAACCCTATCAGCAGCAGAGAGAAGACAAAAATCCCTTTTAATAATCTCAGAGGAAAGTGTTCTCGACATTTTGCCTGCCAGCCCAAAAAAGCTCAGCTCAGGCTACTGGTAGTGGCAACGGCAATGGCAAAAAGGAGCTATGGCTGCCTGCCAGCCTTTAGCCTTTCGCTTGTCGCTTCGCCTTTTGCCTCGACTTCTTCAATCCCCTATCAAACCGCAACACTGAAAAGTTGTTTTATCTCCTCTCTCGAAAATGTTGAGACATTTTCCCTTGGAAGCAATTAGCACTTTGGTTACAAAATTCACCATACAGCGGCAGAAGGATTCCCTTTTGCTGTTATATACGAGTATTTTTGTTTCTACATCAACCCAACCCTCGTTTTTGGTGTCCTCTTTAGTTCTGAGAAAAATCCGAAAAAACAACTGCAGAACAGCACTTTGCGCACTGGAAAGGAGCATGGGGTTGAAAGGTTGGACACATCGCCTGGAGTATAACTCAACCTTTGACGTAATTGTATTAGTGGGAAGATGGCCAAGTGAAACATTTACTTGGACCTCCTCCTTGTAGCTGGAAGTGTATGACCATAGTGGAGACACCGTTTGGATGAGACAGGACAACATATTTTTGCTGTTTCAGGCTCTTGTTTACGACAGTTTTTTTCATTCTGCTCGTTCTTGTTGTTGTTATTGGTGTCTCTTCTTGTCCTTGGTACTTTTCCGGTTGGTTTTTGAATTGGTCGAGTTGCTGAAACCAGGACAGGAAGTTTAGCGGAGAGAATTACACTATAAGGTGATTCTTCGTTGTCCTAGACGCGATATTATTCCAAAGTACTCTACAACATTGGCGAGTGAGATTGTTGTTGTTGCTGGTTTGGTTTAATTTGTTTTCTTCTGAGTGGGGCTAAAGGTAAGGATTTTTTGGGTTTTGGAAATTTATTTGTCTCTGTTGGGCGGCATAACTTATTCATTTTGGAGGCTTTTACGAGTCAAGTTACTACTGCTGTCTCTGCTACTGCAGCTATGAAATTTTACATTTACTATACCATATCTAGGTTCTTCTTTTGAGGTTAATACTTGGCATGGCCTAGATACAATTGTATGGTCCTGATAGATGGCAGATGTATAATTGGCTGGAAAATATGGGTTATGACAGCAACTTGGGAGATCGAGAATGTTCTGGGACAGCGAAAATTAATGCAGTCACGAAAAAGGTCATGCCATGTCCATAATTTAGTCAAGACGCCAGTGAATAAATTAGGGCAGATGATACCACAATAAATGGCAGTTTATCTAACTTTTGATGAAAATGCTGAATATAAATAATTCATTGTTCCCTAGAATTTCTCTAAATGTACAATAGTAAAAAATAAGATAAAAGGTGGAAGTAAGGCGCTTCTTCCATAGCCTCTGGGAAATGCTGAATATATGGGTATAACGTCGAAATCTCACGCAGGGACCTAAACGTCAATGTCAGAGGGGTTAGCTTCATTGGCTGAACAGTGTACACGAAGCCGACAGAGATTAATTGGCGGAATGTGATTACCGCCAGCACCTACCTGTGGGTCAAAAATCGAATAAAATTCTTTATATCAGAAAATAAAAAAAATAAAAAGAAAAGTATTTCCATTTTGTTCTAAACGTAAAGGAATTTGTCAAAAAGAAGAAAAAAAAAGAAAACTTAAGCCGATTTGCCATCGAAAAGCCATCTTTACATTCGATTACTTTATTTACAATTCTTGGCATTCTAGCTATAAGTTTTTGAATTGTTACCTGTAGTATGCTTCAGATTCCGATGAAAGGCATTGATCAGGACCCTAACATCTCCTCTCACAACAAATCTATAGGGTTTAAATCTGGTGATTGCGATGGCTCCATCATGACTTGTACGATTTCTTCATCCACCCTTTGTTCCTGGTAGTCCTGACGTGTGTTTAGGGTAGTTGTCCAACTGAAATACGAATTATTCTCTTTATTTATTTATTTATTTATTTATATATTTTTTATCCAGAAACTCGGTAAAAAAATTCATAAAACTAAGCAAATGAAAAGAATAAATCGGCATCGACACTTATATAGTTAATGATGAATGATCCCCAACTACTAATTTTGAATTAATGTAAATATTATGTTGGGTTACATAAAGTTCTAAAATTAAAATGAAGTAAATTCGTCGGGTTTCGACAATAATTAATTGAGTAGTGATCTGACTGCAGAGCTATCTAAACCACAAAGCCAATATTTCACGTTGCTTAGAAACACAGTGGGTGATGTTAAATTTCTTATTTCTCGTGGCAATCTATTAAATAGTTTGGGTTATGTTGCAGTTGTAAAGTGAATTTTATGTTAAACTGGAATGTTGATGAGCTCTATACTTTTAACTCTCAAGCTATAAGGGTTTGGTGACCTGTGATTAATGCTGAAACGGCTTCGTAAAAAGGACATTCCAAGAAATTTGAAAAGATGAAAAAGGGTCAATTAAGTGTCAGCCTATTGACTCCACAGATTAATTCTAATATCGTGTTTTTGAGATAGCCTTACAAGGTATATGGTGCTACTACAAATCCCTCCCCATGTTTGAATGCCATATTGTAGCTTAGCAATTCCGTAGTAGATCATACTTAGAATTTCCTGAGAGTAATGTGGTTTCAACGAAAACAGTTTACGTATTATATATAGCATATATTTCTTAAGCTCATCCACATAAGCATTCCTATTTTAATTTTGGATTGTTCAATAAGTTCTGCTGCTTTTTTAGGGTTAATAATCAACTATTCGGCAACTCTGGCCGTTTTCTTTCACTGCCTGTACCAAAGTATCGAGCTGCGAGCAATATTTAATTGCATTTGTTGTCGGATTGCGTATAAGCAACTCGAAGTAAAGGACACCCCGCCAGCCCCACCAAATGCTCAACATGACCTTGTTGGGATGCAAATATTGTTTACCACCCTCGCGGTGTTACACCAGGTCACACTATGACCTCTTACTCCAAATGTTGTTGTAAACCACCAATTTTTTGTCTCCCGTAACCGTAACCATTTATAGAAAAACGCACAGACTATTATGCGATCCATAAGCGGTTTAAGCTGAGCGATCTCCAGAGTGAACAGCAACAGCAAGGCCTGAAGGAAAACGTGTAAGCCAACGATGACAAGTATCAGCGCTTATAGCTGAATCTCCACACACGCTGCAAATTCTCCGTACACTTTTTTAAGGAAAAAAAGCAAAATACCACATGCCGTAAATGAACTTTCTCCTAAAATGGAGGATATTTTGAGTGAAATATTGAACACTTAAAACACGTGCAAAACACAAAAATGGTAACAATGGTATACACAAAGATTTTCTGAAACGATAAACAGTATCTACTTCCAAGAAACAAACCGCAGAACTTATTGAATAACCTTGATGTTTTTAAAGCTTTCGAGAACACCTATTGTGAAACAACTGGAGCATCACAATAAATTATTAGAAACGATATCACTTTCAATCGAACAGGGAAATCCTAAGCAACATACTATCAACCTAGATTTTCGCTAATCAACAATTTGTGGTTTGTGAACTATTCTTGCAATGTTAGCAAATCTAGTTGGAGACTTATCATGAAGCCTGATATGTTGCTATTGACGTATGAAAATGCCATATCGTCAGCAAATGCTGTCATCTTACCACTACACTTTTGTTGGGACACTGAGTTGATATAGAGCTGATATAGATCGAGAACAAAATTGGTCCTAAGAATGAGCCTTGATGTACTCCAATATTTATCGATTCCTGATCACTGAATATTCCATCTAGTTTTATCCACCGATAGGACCAATTATGAATTACCTCTCTTAATGCAACTTTGTAAAGGGTGACCAGATATAAACGATAGGAAATAAAATTTAAATGGCATTCAAATGGCCGCCTACGCTTCGCTGGCAGTGCTTCAAGCCGTCAGTCCAATATTTTATGTATCAGTCCAATATGTGCGGCGTTATTCCTTCAATAGCGTGTCGAATGTTGGCCTCGAGCTCGTCCAAAGTAGTTGGACTCTTAGAGAAAATAATCGAGTGGTATCAAATCGGATGATCGCGGCGGCCAATTGATGAACGCTCGCCGTGAGATGACACAGTTGCCAAATATCTCCTTCACAACTTCGAGCGTTGCGTCGCTTGTATGGCATATAGCGCCATCTCGTTGGAACCACATCTCGGATATATCGATGTTGATGAGCTCTGACTACTGCAAGTCGGCTAACATGGCTCTATACCTGAGACCATTGACGCTGACGGTGTCTCTGTCCTCATTTCGAAAGAAATAAGGTCCGATGATGCCGCCATGTCATAAACCGCACCAAACAGTCAATCAATGTGAATGTATAGATGGATGCGAGAAGATAATTTTTTGGCTAAAATCCGGATCTCCGGCCATCATTTTCAGCGCCCAATTAGCGAACTTACGACGTTGTTTGTGGTCATCCGGCTTCAATTCTTGCATTAGCACAATCTTGCCGGGTTGACTCTCCGGCGATTCCCAATTTATGTGATCGGCGCCGAATCAACATTTCTGGGTCTTCTTTGCTTTTAAGACTGAAGCAAGTATACCACGATGAACGCTCAAATTAAACATGGCTTAGTACTTCAACTAAAAGCAATGAACTTTTTTTTGGAATACAATTGGTGATATTATCTGAGGTTCTGGACTGCTTATTTATTACCCAGTTACAAGTTCCGTAAATTTATTACAACTACAGCTCACTTGAGGAGAATATTTCAGCAATGAATACAGAGAACCGATTAAAATGATTTGCAAAATTAAGGCATCTTCGATTTCAATGCTGGAAATCTTTTTATTTTCTCTTTGATTGCCAAGGATATTGTTAAGAACCTTCCATTCATATTTTATACTTCCTCTATTAGAGTATCCTTTTAGACTTAAGTTACTAGGATGACATTTTTTTTTATTAAATTTTTTTTTAGAAATATTAGTTAGTAAACTCTTATTAACCAGACCCTAAGACGTTTAATTGATGATTTTTTTATGTACTTCAATAAAAGAATAAATTTCTAAATATTTTCAAGAAAATATCATAAGCCTCGGAAGGATTATTCTGTAAATATACGGGCTCCCAGAATTCGAACTTTAAGCACTCAATCAATTTCGAATAATCTGCTTTGTTTGAAATTGAAAAGGCTGTGATCTTCTTCCAATACTGTTTCGTATGTCTCCATATTAATTTTTCCAATTAATCAAACCAGATCTCCCACTCCACTTGCAGAGATATATCTCCAAACCATAAAAAAACCGCCTCCATGCTTGACTTGGTAGGAACTACACAACCTGGTAGCATCTTTTGATCAGCATTGCGTCGAATGAAAGCTCTCGATTTTGTGCTAAATAAATCGCATTTGGATTCATCGCTCCATTAAACTCTGTAGAAATCTTGTTCCGTCCAGTATTTATGCTTGTTGGCCCATTATAAAATTGTTTGCGGTCGCAGCAGATGTTTTCTAACAGCAATTCGCCCAAATCGTGCAGCATGTCTTAATCTTAGCTTGACCGTTGCCAAGAACAGCTGTTTATTTCGTGTTTGATTTATTTCGGCGCGTGCTGTTTTTCATCTACTTTGTTTGCTTGTTGTGACTACGAGCCGGTCTCCGTGTTCCGTTGAAGATCTAGATCGTCCTGGATATGATTTATCCAAGCCTTCCGGTTTGAGCGTGTCATGCAATGGTGCATTACCTTAATATATTCAAGCAACTTCACGCTATGATTTGCCTCCTTTAAGAAGGGTGATGTTTGCGGATCTCTTCTCGATTGTGGTTTCCGCGACTTTTTCCATTTTTAATGAGTTGTTTACTCAAGACCTGAACAATCCTAAACAAATTCCAGGTCGTTAAATTTTGGATCTAGCAAGTGGTGAATCAAGAACCAAAAGTCATAAAATTTAATAATTATGAAAAAAACACTTCTCAATAAGCCTCAAAAACTGTTTTTTCCACATATTAAATGTGTTATTCAGGCAGACAATTTAGGTAAAAAAGCCCAATGTACGATTTTTCATAAAATTCAGTCCCCATACATAAATAAGTGAGTTATCTAGTGTGGCGTTAAGCTTTTGCCTTACAGTGTATTTTTGGCGGCTTAAAATTGGCCCAGCATTGGCCAGAATATCAAAATGTCAAACAGACAATTCTTGCCGTCAAGTAGCTTCCAGGGGCCAGCATTCGCCATAACACCAATGCTTGTAAAAGCACCCCGCGAATCTGCAAAAGTATTTACTATAGAAAAACTGCGGTACAAAGGTCCTGCCAGAAATTCCTCTGACCGCAGCCAGAACTAGTACCATCAACATCAAATCCTGAGGCCGAAATATTCAAAGCACTGGACATGGGAAAGGAAACACATATAAACCATTCTATAACATTTGTCTCAAAAAAGGAAGCGGACTGACTTCTTCTTCTCTTGTAATCTGCCAATGCCAAAATGTGTTTCCGGAAAAATAAATGTCTTGCCTTACTAAGATTCTCAGTTATTTGTGATAAGAAACGAGTACACAGATCAGTTGAAACATCGTTTTTGCTAATAGCCGAGTCCAAAGCAACACTGCATCCGTATACAGCCCCAACTTTAATTATGAAAAGTGCAAATCTTGGCCAAACTGGATGAAATCTTACAATTGGTTCTTTCACAGAAAAACTGAGCACTTGCCTCAACGGAAGTTGATAGAGTCAAGGAAATATGCATCCGGTGTTTTAGATGCGTGTGACGTGTGAATACTATTTTCTAAGCTCCTAATGCCATATGAACTAGTTGAGGTTACACATAGGATATAACATATGTTATATGTACATATGTAAGAATTATTTTCCAACAAAACACTTTTCCAACTTTTAAACAATTTAATAATAATCAATTCAATAAGAGAAAAAGTAAATGCATGCCACGTCCTCGTAACTCTACGGTCGATCGAGATATGACTTGTCATCTAGCCTGAAATCATCACACCGCCACATGTATACTGGTCACAACTCATTCGTCAGTAATACGCTATAGCTAAACATGAAAGCAATCGTCCATCTTGAAGCTCCTTCGAACCCTGTTAGGCGTCAGATTTACGAGTATTTGACCCAGTAGGACAAATTTCAAATCTTTGAGTCATTGGAGAAAAGCCCAGTGCCTGAAAGGTTGAGATCCTTCCCATTCAAGTGAATACCACCATCATTCTTGTATCTGAAATGAATAGGGTCTCTATTCAGAAACTCAACGGCTGTCAAGCAGAGGGAACAATTTAATCCTTCTAATTATCTAGGTCTCAATCAATTTCTCATTGTTTCAACCAAAGTATATCATCCAATTTATAAAGGAATTAATGAAAATTCAATAGTCAATCAATCCTTTCCAATATGCTCGTATATGGAACTCTGGCAACAACTTCAACAATCAATTGTTGGAAGACCTAGTATGTCAGTGAACATGCCTATCCAACGTTATCGACAGGCTACAAGAGTTATCATATCCTCTAGGATCAAATCTAAAGAATCCATGAACTTCGCAGGAGATGATAAAGGTTGTTTTTCCTTTCAGTTTTGGACCTCATGTTACCATATACCAGTCTCCGTTATTGTCGTGTTTTGGATAAATATAAAACAGAACCAAAAACACGTCAGCGTAATTTGTGTACAGTAGAGATTCAACTCGCCGTGAATGGAAGTGTGACGGAAAATGTGAAATTGTCAATCCAATTTACACAGTTTCAAGTGTTCGTCTACTATGTTAAAAATTTTCCGAAAAAATCTGGACCGACATCGTTAAGATTCAACTGGTGCGCAAATCCTGCTCTTGAGAAACTTGAAGACACTAACTAGTGACGATCGATGGGCTTATGAAAAAGCTATATAGCTATTTCTGGACTGAAGTAAATCAAAAAAAACACTCATATGAAACACACTTACGCCCACTAAAACTCACTGTTCTTTACGGCGTTTACGCTAGTGGTGCTGTGGCTAGACTGTAACTTTGGCCAACGTTGCCGTACAATGATCAGTATTTATTTCTTCGAAAATATGGATAAAATTGATAAGGATGAAACATGGTTTCAGCAGAATGGAGCAGAGGTACATACTGCCCATGAACATAATGCACCATTAGTAAGCACTCGTTTTGATCAGAATGATTTGACACCCTTCGATAACCTTTAGTGGGACTATATAAATTGTTTGATGCTGATAAACTGAAAATTATTCAGGCCTTGGAGGCCAATATTTCAAACGGTATTGGTAGATATAGCCTTAAAGCCTCAAAATAGTGACCCAAAGTTAGACCGATGAGATAGATTTCTCCAAAAACAGCAGCGTTCTGCTTCCTGAAATCATAATATTTAGAACACAATTTCACGTATCGTTCTTTGTATTGAATAAATTGAATTCCTGTTGTTATTGCTAAAAAAATAATTCTAAAAATTAGGAGCTCTCCTAATAGACACTGCAAGCTCGAATATTACTTACATGAATTTAAAATCACTGAAAAACCTTTATCTTGTGATTGCGTAGCTTAATAGTTTTTTCTTAAGAAAAATCTTCCCACATTGAAAGCTTTACTTACTAAAGGTAGCGCTACAGTCAGGGGTGGACCTGGGCCTCAACCGAAAGGCGTCTCCAGTCAGCTGCCTCCAGTTTCGCATGCCTAGTTGGTTTAGGTCCCCTTCCAATTGCGTGCGCCACCTGGGTCGCGGTATTCCTCTATTGCGCTGTCCCTTGAATCAGTGATATTCATCTGCTCTACATGACCCAGCAATCTCTGTAATTGGATCTTCACTCTTCTAGCTAAGTCGATGTCACTGTACAGCCCGCGTAGTTCGTCGTTGTATCTCCTCCTTCACTCACCGTCTATGCCAACCCTGACCGAAAATCACCCGAAAAATTTTCTGCTCAAAGCAGTCCATGAATCTGCGTCATAGACCAGATTAGTAAGGTCTTACATAGTATCACTTTCGTTGTTCGAGAGAGGGCTTTGCTAGTCAATTGCACAAAGATGCAGCGATTGGCAATAGTTATTCTTCGTGTGATCTCACTGCTAGTGTTGTTGTCTGAATTGATAGAAGAGTCTAGGTAGACAAAGTCCTTAACTACCTCAAAGTTATATCTGTCGAGAATGAGGTTCTGTCCGACACGTCCATGTTGGATATCCTTTCTGGTTGACAGCATATACGAGTATTTGGTCTTGCCCACGTTGGACGCACTTTTGAATGACTATGCCTCTTGTGTTGGCGCGTGAGTTTTGCACTATTCTGTCAAGAATGGTGTTAAAGAAATCGTATGACAGCGCATCCTCTTGTCTAAATATTTTGTTGACATCAAAAGTCTCGGTGAGTTCTTTACCGACCTTGATGAAGTAGCATGTATACTCGGCCGTCATTCTCCACAAACGGACAAGTTTGGGAGGGATCACAAAATTAGAGTCATTGCTTGTCTCTATAGATGCTGTCAATCGTGGCCCTAAAATCAATGAATACGTAGGTGGCGTGTATTGATATTAAGCTCATGGGTTTTCTCCAAGATCTGCCGTAGTGTGAATATATGGACTTCCCTTAACTAAAGCCACAGTGATATGAACGGTTTCATGCATTCATACAGTAAGTTTTTGTAGGCGATGTTAACAAGACTGATGCTTCTGTAGTTAGCGCAGTTCAGAGAGCCTGCTTTTTTGAGGACCGGAAAAACAATGCTGAGGTTCCATTCATCGAGCATGCTTACGTCCAACCAATTTTATAGAGGAATTGGTATATGTTCCTTACCAAGTCATCGTCCGACTGTTTGAAGAACTCAGGCCATCCGCTCCAGCAGCTTTGTTGGACTTAAGCTGCGATATGGCTATCTTCATTTCATCCATTTTAATGCTCCTCCTTTTCCTCCTGAGAAGCTTGAGTTCGTCTCTCCTCTTCTGATCGTAGAGCTCGTGAGCAGCTCTAGTCCGTCTATGCAGGGCCAAATGAGGCCCAGCACATCAGAGGCGGCATCACTTAAGGCTTTTTCGCAATATTGCCACTGCTCTTTGATACTTGATGCTGGGCAGCATAAAACATCTTAAGGGATTAAGGGTGACTCAATTGAAAAGGATTTGGCGATCTCTTGCGATTTTTTTTTTGTTAAATAATTCAACACTCAAGTGGCTATGACTACACTTATAATGCCGAAGCATGTGTTAAGTTTTTCAAGAAATAGGACACAAAGAGATAGAAAGATGTTTGGGATCAGTGCCTATTCCGCTCCATGGGTGGAATCCAACATTTAATGTGTAGATTAAATTATGAGTGTAATTGGACTTGTTGTTGTTTTCCAGCCAACCACTAACTTGATATGATTTTAGTTGTGAAAAAAAGAAAGTCTTTGGGATTGAACAATGAGCCGTCCGATTTGAAAGTCAATATACTACCGCTTTAGCCACGGCCACCCATTGTGACCGTCCGACGTCAAACTCCCTTACAGTATTAGATTGCCTTTGCGATGCTCGGGATATCTGCAACCTAACCTTGGCTATAACAACGTAATGGTCCGAGTCGATGTTGGCCCCTCGGAACACTCGAACATCCATAACACCGGAGGAGTGCCTTGCGTCCATCGCAATGTGGTCAATTTGGTTGCCGATTGATGGATCAGGAGTTCTTCAAGTCCCCTTTTGAATTTGAGTTGTAAAAACCGCATGCTAGCTACGACAATGTTTCGCCGCGGGGAGAAGTCGGTTAGATTGAATCTGTTATCGAAGGTGGTATCTTGCAGACTATACTTTTCGGCGCCATGACCTCTCTTCCTAGCTTTGCATTATGGGCATGCGCGCATATAAGGCTAATGTTGGCAAATTTATCTTAAGTCTATATAAACGTTTGTGGGTTTACCATAGATCAAGTTTTCATACAACAGTGGAACTTGAACAGATCCTATGGATTTCAGATCGATTAACAAATTAATATTTTGATATCCCTGCCAAATTCATCCGCTTATGCAGTTTGACGATAAAGAGTGCAATTGCTCCATAAATTTTAGTAAAGACCCTACTAAGACCTTCTATGTAAAAACAAAAACTAAGATTGGTCAACGTGATGTCAGATGGTTTCTTTAACATTGGTCTTGAAAAAATTGTGCACCCCAGCACCAGATGAACGATCTTTTCATAGTCCGGAAAAACGCGGCGTGAGGTAACGTATTCATATTCAGAAGCTGCAGGGATGTGTCTATGAGGGCATAGTAAGGAATTATATATGCTATGCACATACAAGGATATTTAGCACAAACATCTCGAACAGGACGTCACACCAGATATTGTAGATATGTATAATTTTAAAATAGTTAAGGAATAAGTCGCCCTAAGCTCCGGTATTAATTCTGATGACAGCACAATCAGTGAGATCAAGCGAAGAATAACTCTTTCCAATCGCTGTTTCTTTTGTCTAGCAAGACAATTGAGTACTTGAACAACTAAAGTGGATTTACATAAAACCATAGTCCTGTTCTATGGCACGGAGGAATAGGCTTCTGTGGAGAAAAATTATACAGTAATGTCAGCATAGACAATGAATTTAGGAGAAGTGGCATTGACCTACTGAGAAAAATTTAAATATGACTAACTAACTGACTAATACGACTAATTGCTGATCCATATTTACCAGATGAACACCAGACATCCGGCACGAATCCACCCAGAGAAACACCGCGTAGAGGAAGATAGAGGTACAAGTAGATCTCGATTGATTGAGGCGAATCGCACAAAGGCAAATGATCTGAATCTTATTGGAGTGGATTGGAGTGCATAACGACCGACTTAGGTCCATCTTGGGCTATATCACCATCTGAACTAAGTATGTAAGTTAATGGTTGCACTCGTCATATACCGTGAACATAGAGATTCTTAAGTATAGATAATCAGACGCAGCCTTCTTATTCATATAATAATTGCATTAAGGACAATGCTTCCCAATCACGAAAGAAAGGTAATTGAAGAATTGAAGTACATACTATCGATGGGTCCTATGGACAGTCTTTCGACTTATTTCTGTTCATAAGTCAACGATTATCTGCCTTTCAAATCGAGCAGTATTTTCCAAGTATTTTCTATTTTCTTTTTGATCCAGCAAATCATATTGGAAATCATGTTTCTACAATACAGCTACTGGTGGAGTCTAATAACCACCCACTGACCCTTGCCTCCACTAAACCACTAAACATCCGAGCATCTTCAGCTCTACATTACAGAAAATACTCTCGCCAATAAATTACAGGCTATCAACATCTCCTTGTCAATATTCATATTTGATGCTCATAAAATTACCTATGAGAAATTCCAAACCAAAGAACCCTTTCATTATCACCCTCCCCCGAAAATGATATCGAATGATCGGATCAGATGGACGAGTAAATAGTCTCCGTGTCTATTAATAATGCTTGAGGGGTGATTTTGCCGAAAACTACGACAGTGTGCACATTAACCGTTTAATGGCGAAAGGATATAATTATATTTTGTCATTTAACCCTTTTGGGTGTGTGTGTTATGTCTGTCCTGTGTACGAGACTATGTGTGTTTCGAAAATGGAATATAGGAGTCCTTTTGCAGTATTAATTATCCGAGATGCGTATCTGCGAAGGATGCAGAGAAGAGTGGATGGAAAGACATCCGGGATGGGAAGGCTTTCCGAATTCGAATGATGGGGATTCCATTATAGAACTGCAAGGATTATGGGGTTGGTTCTTTTTACTGCCACTTGAAATCATTTTCGTTAAGAGTTTTCCAGAATTTAATTAATATTTTGATTTTATTAGTTCTTAGCCCTTTCTGGGGTTAAAGGGTTACCCTCTAAATGAATATAATAACGTATAACCTACATACTAAGCGAAGCTGACATCCGTGGGGAGTGTGTGTACTCTTTATTTAAACGGAAAAGCTTGAAAATTGATTTTCTAGCAAGTACTGTTGGGGGGCTTCAAGTTATTAAAGTATTCTGCTTTTTAAGAGGCAAAAGCAGTAATGTTACTCAAGTATGGGTATTAAGGCGTAAGGAATTACTTAAATTCTTGCAATCCACTAAGCAGTCGTTTTATTTAATGGCCATGTGTATACATATCCCTTGTGCAGAAATATAAAATGCGTGTTGGTTCGATAAATACCGTAAAAGGTCTGCTCCAACCAAAGCTCTTGCAGCGAAACTAGGAAGTCTTATCTCCCAATAACTCGCTGTTTCATCTAGAAAGTTCTTGGGAATAATCTTAAGGAAAACAGCCAAACGCCGGAAAATTGAAATCTCTTAAATATGTGTAGACTTTTGGCAAAAAATGTTTACAGGATTCTGGTATTCGTTAAACCCAGAAACCGAAAGGCAGATTCCTCTGAAGCAGTGCAAGATCGACAATTTAAAGGTTAGTTAGAAATCCTAACGAAAAGTGAAAATAGCCTTTATATCGACTAACGTCCTTCTGCCTGAAGAGCATCAGGAAGTTGGTTGAACGGGTTTATAAATGACTCTTTTGTCCAAGATGCAACATTCACACCAACGGGGAAGATCTTGTGAAACTGCAGTTCAAAACCTAAAGGAGTAGAGGAGTAAAGGTGCCTTCGACAAGGCAAATTTTGATGGTTTGTGTCACTCGTTAGAGTACAAGACACTGGCGCAGATGAATCACTAGGTTTGTGGATAGAACCGATGATAGAATCTTGTTTGCGGATGCTGACTATAATAATATCTGAATTTATATATATAAATACATATAGCGGGGGTGAAATAGGGTTATTGACAGGGTAACGTACTTTCTTTTGTGATGTAGACGATGTAGCTGCCTTCTCTCTTGGATTATACCTAACAACTGTTTGCTCAGAGATATGCGTAATTGTTGAAGTCGTTCTTTCCGCAACACGGCGAAAGATCCTAGCAACAGAATGTTGTATGATCCCACAGATTCAGTATATGCTGCTGCCGTCATCATAGATGGACCCAACGATTCTTTACATAAAATTGCAATTGTTCATCTTGGACTATATTGTAAAGAGCAGATGGAGAGGACGACGTATCTGCGGTGAGGTGAGGTTTGCTAAACTCTATTACCACTTCCAAGATTGTAGTTTTTCTAAACCCACTCGAAAAGCTGAATCCACTAAATCTTGTCTCTGTTCAAAAACACAATAAGATTATTGGAAATGAAATCACCGATGAATTTCCTAAGCAAGGCACCTGTTTTCAAACTCCTAAATATCTTTGTCCTCGGTTAGGGCTACCACTGATAGGTGTGTTATTTGTGAGTACAGCTGCTGATTGTATGATTGTATTGAAAATACTGGGACACCAAACTAATACTTTCCGAAGTCCCTAAAATGTCAGCGGCATTCCGATGCCTTTCTGGCATCTTAATGGAGTCCCATGCGAGGAGCACTTTCTCTGTTAGTGTTCGGTTTGTGGTCGCAACATGATGCAGATACTACATGTTGTGTTTTTCCAAAATATGCCTCAAGCATGTACAGCATAATCCGGACATTTTTGGCTATGGAATTTGTAAAATGGTGTTAACGACGGCGTCAGAGGCAGTTTCAGATATAGCCTTACTTGACTTACTTCGATATTGTTGGGGCTCAGATCATATAAGGATCTTTCGGCATCTAGTCAGGTTTTCGAAATAGAGATAGTGACGGAAGAGTTTTAAGCAAAGGAACGCTAGAGCTTAAGCCCCTTCTAGTACTCCAGGGTGAGAGATGTGCCATCTGATTAACTGCCCGATCACGTAACAAAAACTTCGATATGGATGGACTTACTGTTGATGACCCAGCAAATGAAAAACAAACCCAGTCTGTTCGGCTTTTCATCTAGAGTGTTTGGATCCTTAAGGGTCCATAGGCAGCCGAATGTCATAAACATCCATATAGCGGTTGTCATTGCCACCCAAGAACTGCGGTGGGATAGGCCGGGTAAAAGAATAATGGACAACTGTGATATCTACTATGGTGATTGCTAAAGAGGGCAGAAATGGCGTCTACTTGGCTGTGGATTTGTCACCAGAGGAGGATTTAGGCAAGAAGTCTTGAGACTCAGGCATACGAGGAAACGCCTCATTACAATTCGCATCAAGGCTAAATTCGCTAACATAGGCGGGATATGAATGGTTTTGGCAAATTTAGCTTTTAGTGCTCCTAGAACAAACCAGCCTTTCGAACAATGTTCAAAGTTCAACATTAAGATCACCATGAAACGTTTCGAGGAACCAACATGGACTCAGACCACTGCCGATATAGCCAAAGCGCGAATGCGAATATACCGGACGACAAAACGGTGAGGAAGTACTTAAAATACATTTGACGTCGAGCGGCTATAATCGCATGACACTGCTTAAAACTTTCTGATCCAGTCTCAGGTACAGAATACCAAAGGCGTGATTTTCAACAAGCCATTAGAGAGTAATAATCACTCAACGTGGGCGACGATCGACAACAGCTTCATCCAACGGACAAAGAAGAGGTTTGGATACAGTCCAACTTTAGAGGAATCAGTCCCCTTAACATCACGCACAACCACGTACCGTGCTATGTAAATGCCTGAGACCGTCTATCATCAATCAGATATCTCCTTATCAGTGCTATAGGTTTACTTGTGTTGGTATCCCTTCCACAAATGGTCAATCTGTACAGAGATTTTCTGTAGACAAATAAGACTAGCTAATACGGAGGTCGCCAGGTATTGACATACTCTGTTCACGATTGATCTATTTTCAAAATACTGGGCCCTCAGTCCATTTCCCTGTGCATTGAAAATAAAACTCAAATAGGCCACTTTGCGCGGATGTTGTTTCCATTTTCTGAATAAAGCCCATGGAAGGTTGGCTGAAACTTTTGTAAAGCATACTGCTTCTCAGGTTAACCCTCGTACCCTTGTTGAAGCAAGCAAGTTCATTTTGGTATACCAATAAATATACATACATATGTCATTTTTGAATATCATGCATAACAGAAACATGCCACGATGAAGTCATAAAAAATTACCAACACATTAGCGCAAGCCCTTTAGGCATCTCATAAATTTCCAAAATCTATAAATCTTATTTGACGTCCATAATAATTTTATTGGGCATTTTCGGCAGCCCAAAAAACCATCAACATCTCATCTGGCTCATTGTGTGCGCCGGCAAATCTTCCCATGAATAATGAGGCTCAACTTTGCTGCCAATCGAATCAAAAGAACATCGCCTAATGGTGAAGTTGTAAAGGAAACAATTACCAACAAATCACTTGGACAATAAATATTGACCTCATGACTCAGCACAGCTAACATCCACGCATCAATTCCACAAGAAGCCCCCCTTGAGAGATGAAGCAGCATGCTCTGCAAAGCATCCACTCCCACCAACCCTAACAGACAGTCGTCCGACATTAACAGAGAGAGCGCATTAAAAATTAGCTCTTAGCTCGTATTTAACTTTTGCTTCCGCTCGATTAATCATAATTTTATGCTCGGGCTATAAATTTTATCCCAAGAAAGGAGCAAACGAAAACTGAACTATGGGCGACGAGCTAATAACGCTTAGGAACTCCTGTCCATGAACCAAGAAAAAAAAGTCAAAGGACTAAAACCAGAATCAGAATCGAAAACCGAAGCGGGACCAAGACAAGAACAAAGACCCGAAACCAGAGCACGACTGGATTTTTTTTCTTTATGAAGTTATCAATTCCATTCCAAGTCTGTGCGCCCGAATTTCCGCCCCATCAGGCGGTCAGGCATCTTCGTGCTCGTTCCTGTCCTTGTCGGTAATCATCCCTGTTGAAGTTTCCTAATTTAATGGTGTGTTCAGATACTCGTAGAAGCGTCACAGAACACGACGATGTTCGAACAGGTTTTTCCTTTCGTTGGCTATTCTACGTAAATGCCTCCAAATCCACTCAATCTATTGTTTGTGTGTGTAAAAGAAATGATGAAAATGGAAAACGCACAATTAATCAAAAAAGGACGAAGTGAAAAAGTTCACCATAAATCTCTTCCTTCGGCTATAAATCCTTCCATAAGTGAAAATAAAATTTCAACTCTACAGGATTTGGCTACTGATGCAGCTTTCGTAGCGGCACATACAGCCATACACACAATGGTATGGCTTTGTGTGGTCCTTTTTTTTTTTGTGTGTTTGCTTTTCTGTGAGATGTCCTTATGATCCTGTCCGTACGATGTCGGGGGCCGTTAAGATAATTCTCGCATCATTAAATTCGACCATAAGTTTGGGTTGGAATGGAAATGGACACACTGGACGAGGGACACAAGACACAGAACACATAGGACACATGAATCGGGTTCTAAAAGGATAATAATGGGTGTCCATATCTTTGTTTAGAGGGTGTGACCCTGAAAAAGAGTAGGGTCAGCTTGCGTTAGTGTTTGGCAGTGCTAAAATCACCAAGGATTATGGTATTGGGTTTGGGTAATGTTTGTGACTTTTAACGATGGTGAATTCTGCCGATTGTTGAAGGTTTATCGATTCATTTTGAGATATCTACGAGGAGTTGTTTGTTGGTGGTTGTCCTTCGAAAAAAGATGATTTGGAGGAATTCACTTCCTGATGGTGTCCAATTAATAGTAGTCTACATTCAACACGTGGGTGTAAGATGTTTTTTTTTACTACCGTCAATGAGGAATGACTCAGAGGGGATAAGCGAGTAACTGACATCAGGAAGTCGGTTAGCTTGTTGTACAAAATGTGCGACATCTGTATTGCTGCCTCACAGGAACAGCCAGTTAAGAGTCAAAACAATTGCCAGACTTTGGACAAAATACTGAACAACATTTTAGCCTTCCAACTACCCAAATGAAAAGCATTTTTTAAAGGTTTCTCGTGTCTCCTTTCGGTAGGGTTATATGGATGGCTACGACATCATATACTGGTTTAGATTTCAAGTTTCAAGAGTCATACTTATTACATTTTGCATATTATATGGATGAGTCAAAGTTTTGTTTTTCTTTTAATCTATTTGTTAAAACATCCAGACTCTTGACGCATCATTTTAACTCGGTGACCGGTTCGGTTGAGGGATATTATGTTTGCCACCCAATGACCCAGATAACAAGACAAGTAAAAACAATCAGTCAGTATAGTAGTATAACTGCAAAATAATATATATAATGGTAGATTCGAAGAGGATTACATTACATATACGAGCGTCGTTAGAAGAATATACTCATTGCATGCCAGAGCGTAGTCCTGGTATATTGTTCTGAATGAAGAATATGTGATGGCATTGGATAGTATTTTCTGACTTTCGAAACGTATCAGTCGGTCGTCTGGGAGGTTTCTTTTATAAATGATAGTAACAAATAATATTGTAGTAACACGTTAATTTGTAAAAAAAAATTGTTAAAAATAAGACAAGAGAATCAACATATTCCTCTACATTCATATGTAGCTTAAGAATTGCGCTGATCTTTTTCAAGAAAAGTCTCTCTCATGCTGACATAATTTCAAGATCCAAGCAATCATAAGCAGTCATGTAGTCGACATATAAAGATCTGCAGGGTTTTATACTGTTGAGGGGGAAAGATTCATACGAAGAGCTTATTTGTTCGATGCGAGAGTTCAATTCAAGTATTCTTTGATCCTGCGCAGGATTATTTTCGCTAGGAATACCCTTCGTTGGCAACTAAACAAGCATTGATTTATACCTGTTCTCGGGGAAGCACTGGACTTTACATACGCCTGGGTTTTTCTAAGTAGTGTAACAGTGTAATCCTGATATCATGTCAGTTGGTTACATTTTTGGATCTACAGTTTTAAATCTTACCATTGTCTTCCCATGGTATAGAACTTAAAATAGACTTTCACAAATACACAGCTTTCGAATATCGATTGATAGTCATACCTGTGATGTGGTCCTCTGTTTTTAAGCGAAGTCCATCGGGATTTAGTGGTTTCTCAGAGTGTGATCTCAGATGTGCTGATTTTTTTTCCATTTTAAATTGAAATTATCCCTCATATTTGTTCAGTATGGGATACGCAAATCTATCGATGTCGTTGTATTTTTGAAGGCATCCTTAGGTTTTCAGAAAATGTTGATCGCGGCTAAACCATTTAAATCGTAGGGTAATTGCTATACGATCTATCTGATTCGAAATTTGTTGCCTATCACTTGAGTAGTCAAATAGCATGTCTAATAAACAGGCCACCATTATTGTTTCGCTTCCCGATGCGGTATACACTCATCACATATTTAAACTTCATTTTGTTGCTTACTAATTGGCATTACAATAAAATAGGCAACAACTTGTTGATAATGAAAGTTAAACTTCTAATCCGCAATTGAAACTTAGTGATCGGCTTCCACTTTCATCCACCATCATCTCGATAGTCTTAGTTCTAATATATGCATCCCGTGAGCCAAAAAGGGTGACCATCTTTCACAATACGATTGTATTAATAAGTACCACTCCGTATCCGAGGGGTTGGGTTCTATATCTACAAAACTTGTTCAGCAGCATAGGTTATCATATTTTCCATTATTTAGATAACCATCATCCATTAAATGCTACTACTAAAGCGAGACGTATTGTACAATTAGCAATTATCTGACAGAAAGTTCAAGAGTGGTTGTATGCTTTTAAAGGGTGTTTCTTTCAAAAGTACACAAATTCAATATGAAATAAAACATTTAAAACTAATGTTAATGTCTATGATATTAGCTTTATTTAATAGATAATTTTATGCTTTAGTGCTTAAATATAACATCGTGCATATGCGTGCAAAAGCTAGCTCAAATGAAGCGCAATCGTAAATTCCAATTTTCGACAACTTTGTCGAGAAACTGGGGCCGTACATCAGCAATAACACGGCGAATGTAGACTTCCAAATCGTCCAACGTCTCTGGTTTATCAGCATTAATTAGTGACTTCACATACCCCTAAAGAAAGTAATCTAAAGGTGTGAGATCACAGGATCGTGGAGTCTGGTTCACAGGTCCATTACGCGAAATTATGCGCTCAGCGAATAAATTGATGGTGTCGGGCGCCGTGTGGCATGTTGTGCCATTTTGTTGAAACCAAAGCTCTGTCACTGTCAATGCCATTCAACTGAGGAACAAAGAAGTCAGAAATCATGTTTCTATAGCGCTCTCCATTGACGGTAACATTCTGGCCGGCATCGTCTTTAAAGAAATATGGGCCGATGATTCCAACAGCCCATAAAGCACACTAAACAGTGAGTGCTAATGGTTGTAAGGGCGTCTCGACAAAGGCTTCTGGGTTTTCTCCACTCCAAATTCGGCAATTTTGCTTGTTTATAGATCCATTTAACCAAAAATGGGCCCCAAGCTGAATCATCTTTTCGGCCCATTCACCAAACGGTTTCAACTCTTGCACAAGTTGAATCTTATAAGCTTTTAAGCCAAGATCTTTTCGTAAAATCTTCCACAAATTGGACGGGCATAACTCCAACTGCTGTGCACGATGGCAAATCGACTCATCCGGATTCTCCTCAACACTGCGCTCCACAACGGCAATAATTTCTTCTGTTCGCACTGTTTGTCGTCTTTGGGGATACGTATTATCCGCTAGAGTGTACGTGGTGCGAAAACGATTCATCGTGTTATTAATAACTTGCTCAGATGGATGATTATGTTAAGTTAGGCAAACCGAACCATGGTTTTCAAAATAAGTTTGCACAATTTCCAAGCGTTGTTCTGGCGTTAATCTATTCATCATAAAATGGCAAAACGTATCAACCACAAATCAGCTTTCAACTGTCAAATTGGCAGTCTGTAGAAACATTGTTGCCAGTTTAAACACCAAGCCTCTAAATAAACCACCCTTTACAAGATGGGCTAAAAGTAATGTCATAATAAAATGAAAAAAATCGGGTACTCTTTTCAGGAAAAAATATTTGAAGGTGTAAAATTGATGACATTAAGTTGAAAAGATGATATCTGTAAAATGACCACCATTTACGGCATTTTGAATTATTGCTCGCAAAACATCTGGCCCCACATCGGTGATTTCTTCTTCAATGTTGGCTTTCAAGTCTTGCAGGGTTTGTGGTTTGTTGTGATAAACGCGAGACTTCAAAAAGGCCCCAAGGAAGAAGTCTGACGCCGTCAGATCTGCTGATCTGGCCGGTCGGTTTAAATTGCCAAACCGGGAGGCCACACGGCTTGGAAATTGGTGTTTCAAAATCTTCACCGTTGCCTGATCTGCTCCTTCCTGCTGGAACCAACAATGCTCGAGGCCCAATTCATCAACTTTGGGAAAAGAACTCGTTTAATATTTGTCTGTAGCGCTCACCAAAAAATAAGGGCCAATCAATTTTTCACTGCAAATGCCGCACCAAACAGTCACTTTGAGGGGATCCAATGGCTCTTCGTGCATTTCATGTGAATTCTTAGTGCCCCAGAAACTCAAATTTTGTTTATTCACATAACCACTTCAGTGAAAATGGGCTTCGTCGCTCATTATGATTTTGGATACGAAGTCATCCTCTCTTTCACCAGGTTTAACAGAGCATGGGAGTAAGATAATCTCACTTGACGGTCAGCAGGCAGCAACGGCTTGGTTTGGTAAACGGTTTGCGCTCTATAAGGGATTCACTTTCAAGACATGTTCATAACCAGCTCGAGCTTCACTGGTATTGCTGGCAGAATCTTAGATAGTGATTATACCTTCAACGTCATTCGAACTTAATTTATCTAGGAACCCTAGGCATGATTGCACTTGGCAGAGTGTTGATTGATATCACTAGCATTTGTGGAGACCATTTGTGGAAAATTGTTGCTTCTGCAAATGGTATCGGGGATAAACTAAATATATATGCATATCTTAAGCGCCTTGCCCATCCATTTTTAATTCGATATCTCATCTTGGATCATTTCTTTTTAGTCGATTCTAACCTTACGTCTGATGCAATGGCACTAGAAATTCGGTGTCCTTTCTTGTTGACAGCATATACTTGATCTTGCCCTCATTGACCATTAAACCCATCTGCACAGCTTCCGCCTCATTCTTCAACATATGACGCTGTTTTCTTGGGATCATTATTGATGTTAAAGGAATAGCATGGCAGCGCAACGCCTTGTCTAAATCCTTTTTTTGGCATCGAAGCTCTCGGTGTGTTTTTTACCAATCTTGATGGAGCATCGTGCTTTCTCCATAGTCATTCTTCATAAGTGGATGAGTGTAGCAGTGACACATTGCTCTGTATAGTTCGTCTCTATAGATGGTGTCATATGCGCCTTTAAAATCGATGAATAGGTGGTGTGTATCGATTTGGAGCTCTATGGGTTTTTTTTTCCAAGATCAGCAGTAGTGTGAATATTTGGTCCTTTGTGGTCTTTCCTAAAGCCACACAACGCCAAGTTGTTGACGGACGGCTTCAGGCGTTCACACAATACGGCAGATAGGATCTTGTAGGGGGCGATTTTAAAGAGACTGATGCGTCTGTACTATAGTTGACGCACTTCAGAGGGTCTCCTTTACTCAGGATCAGGATTGCTTAGCTGAGGTTCCATTCATCGAGCATACTTTCGTCTGACTATAATTTACAGATAAGTTGGTGTATGCTCCTTACCAAGCCATTGCCTGCCGCTTTGAAGACCTCGGAATTCAGGCCGGCCGCTCCAGCAGCTTTGTTGATATGTGATTGATATGACTATCTTCACTTTATCCGGATCGGGTGGACGGATTTGTTGGTTTACATCGTCCAAGTTGAAAGATTCATTCCACCTGACAGCGGTGGCTCTAATTTATGTCCGTTTCATATTTCTGTACCTTTTGGTAAAACTTCAGAATCTTCTTTTTGGACTAGCTTCTCTCAATTTCCTCGAACGCGCTTCTCATGTCCTTTCTTTTTCCTACAGAGGAGCCGGTGTTAGTTTCTCCTCTTCTTCTGGTACAGATCGTGAGCTGCTCTAGTCCTTCTATGCAGCGCCGCTTTGTATACATCTTGCTTAGCTGCATGTGCTTGTCCGCACCAGGGGTTCCGTTGTTTTTGCCGAGTGATATCCAGAAAATGAGTGACGGGTTTGGCGATTGTAGCCGTCCGATGTCAAATTTCTTCACAGTATTATATTTCCTTTGCGATGTTCGGGATATCTATAACGGTACCTTGGCTGCAAGAAGGCAATGTTCAGAGTCAATGTCGGCACCTCCGAACGTTCGGAGTACCTCCAGTATTATGGAGATGGTTGATTGATCAGGAGCTCTCCAAGTCCTCTTGTGAATATCGATAAGTAGTAACCGCTTGCTAACTACGAAAATGTTTCGCGATTAGCCTGAATCCGTTATCAGAGGCTGTGTTGTGCAGGCTATACTTTCCGACAGTACTAAGAAAGATGCCATCTCTTCCGAGTTTTGCATTCAAATTATCCACTGCTCGTAGGTATTGTTAAAGAGCTCGTACAAGCTATTTTTCATGTCGTCATCTTTCTACTATAAGGGGGCGTGCGCGCATATAAGGCTAATGTTGGAAAATTTAGTCTTAATACGAATTGTTACGAGGCGCTCGTTCTCATGCTGAAATCTCATGATTTTTTGTTTAAGTCAGCCCCTAAAAACAATCGTCGTAGTAAATGTCACAGTTTTTCGTCCTCCTTTTATTCACCACCTCCCAAAGCATTTCTTGGATGGTGGTAACATCTACTTCACAGCAGTCCAGAGCCTTCGCTAGTTATTCAGCTTCATATGGCCTATTAACAGATCTGACATTCCACGTGAAAATCCAAAGTTCATTGTCCTTGCTTCGTTTGCAGGGATTGTCAACAGTAGATCTGTCCGTATCCGAGGCTTGTTGTTGCTTCATAACTTTGTTTATTTTATTTCATGGCCACGCAGTTACTCCGCCAGCACAACCCCCACCTTAAGGGCCCACTTCCATTATATGATTAAACGTTGTTGTCTCTAAAACATAATAAGGTGCATTCATAACGCTACTCGTATTTCAAATAAATTGTAGAAAATATTAAAATATCCGTAATTTTAAATATTTTTCAAAACAATTAAACAAATTTTTCCACCACATGAAAATATGCAGAGCAAAGCGATTTTTTCGCATAGTTAACCGTATTCCAGTGGGTAATCCATTAGATAAATATTTAAACGAACATTTACTCTAACAATGCGCCCCATTAACGAATGCAATTAATAATCCCAGTAGAATAGTAAAAATTCATTCGATTACTCCACCCTATGAGAGTCTGCTTTGAAAAAATAAAAAAAAATAAATTTTCTACAAATTGAAAAAATCTGCGACTTTCTGTTAATTAATTTCTGCTTGAACGTTCCACCCTTAAACACGCATGTGATACAAATTTGGGCTTACAGTCGGTGGATCGGTGAAAAGGTTAATCAGGAGTGTGCACTCAAAATTGCCTGCACGCAGAGTGGAAATCAAAATCCGAACGCATCAATTGGAATGAAAGGTATGTGGGGTAGAGATGAATGGATTTAATCCGACCATAATCACGGTTGCCGCGACCAGTGTGGCTACCAGCTAACCCACTACACAGAACAGAAAAACTCCTATTCAATTATTGGCACACATAACATAATTTTTACAGGCCGCGATAAAACTGCACAAACTGCACGCGTTTGCATTCAAGCAAACAACTTTTGTATTCCGTGTATCCCGAATGTTCTGTGCATGGTCGGTATGGCTCTCGAAAGGATAACGCACGAACGAATTGGGAGCTCTTGGACGGTGGTTGAAATGATTTTTTTATGATTTCTACTCGATTTAAGGGGAATTTTGCAGTGATATCAAAATAAACTGCTCTGCACACACTGACGATTGATTTATGACTGTTGGACAGATGCGCGAGGTGGCGTGAATGTAGCAATCCTCATACTGTGGATTATATTGTAGTTGCAGTGACGCTTATAATGCATACAGGCGATAACAATGGCACCTAATTGTGCATAGTACTTGAATTGGAGAGGGAATTGTGAAGTTTTAGTCCCATAAAAGTTCAATGGAAAAAAAAGAAAATCGCTAACAATATCTTCGCTGGCAAGCGAACGAAGGGCAAAACTGAAACAAGATTCAGCAGTATGCGGTTGCATGTACTCCATCCGTAAACATGTTTGGAAGCGACTGGAGCGTCTCACACAGGATGTCGCGCCAGCGTCTGCCAAAGAAAACCATTACGTACCATCACAGCTGCATTCAGCATTGCATGAACGCTTAAATTCAATGGACGAGGACACTTCAAATGCTTTTGTAACTACATACATCCTCGACGTGGCGGAAAAATTTAAGAGCTGACTTATGGAAAAGATAAGTTATAAGTGATTTAAGGCGTCTCACATGAGGAATCCTCAAAATGTGTAGGTACGCATCCATAATGTTTCGGTCTCAGGAGCAGTTTGTTAGGAGCTTTCTGAAATCTCATGCTACTCGAGCAGCGAAGACCTTTAGAATGCAGACTTTGCATCAGCCTCATCTTTTAACAGAAGAGTGACTCCTGTTCATGCAAATGCTTTAGATTGATTGCTTGTAATGGCAATAGTACTACAAACTTTATACAGTCCCCTGTTAATGCCTTAAATAACCTAGTTGGGTCTTAAGTAAGCTTCCCTTAAAAACTTTGTGATGTTAGAGGCCTTGCCTAGGTCATCATGGAGACATGGAGGATAATTTATTCTTTCTTGGATACAGAGGCTGCAGCCGGACTTATAGACCCATAATAGGAAGGCCATCAAACCAGAGTAATGAAGATATTCTACTGAGTTCTCTTAGTATCTCTCGATAAGATTCTTCTACTCACTTGCTTTGTTAGATGAAAGAAATATCAATTGGCGAGAATAGATTTTTGCTTGACTCCCGATGATACTTAGTCATTTTCAGAATTAATAGCTAAGTCGATGTAGAAAACCTAGTAGCTACTGGAAGGTAATTCGTATTGTTCTTCTTGACAGCAGAATCTGGATTGTTTTCGCTATTTAAGTATTCCGCAGAAGGGTTTTCCATATCTGTGACTCACAACGAGGTTTTCGCATTCATTCCTGTTCCAGGAACAGCATCCTTTGCTTTTCATCCGGGTAAATCCTCCTTTCTCTTTTTTCGCATAGCTGCTTCATAACCGAGTTGTTTTGTTCAGCTGTAGCTGGTCTTTTAATAAGATTTCTAATATATTCCACGTGTATACTCAAAAATTGTTGCCCTTGTTCGTTCCCCAAAGTTAACAAAAACTTAATCAACCACATCCGAGGTTGAGACCATTTAGAAGCTGGCCATGTTAACGCATGGAGAGACACCACTTAAATAACTTACAGGCAAAGTAAAAATTGAAGAAATAGACGTGCAAGCAAGGCTCATTCAAGCAAATGTTGGAAAGCGATAAGCTAGCTGTCTTTCTGGACTAAGGGCTTTTCAATGCACCTAATCATGAGCTCAATATGGTTAAATGAAACCATGTCTTAATTATCGATGTTCAGCTCTACACAACAAGGTTCTACTGCAAGGTCCCCTAATTTAAGATGTTGCAAGTTGATGGCAGGTGCTATAGAAACAAGGTAGGCACTGAGAGATGCCAACTTGGCGATGTCCAGTATTGTAACTGTTTCGACACATCAATCTAGCTTATTCTACTTCCAAGTGGTCACCAATGCGTCGATGTCCATCTGCTCTCGGTTTGCCAAATTTATGTATAAGCCCGAGTGCTGAGTAGCAGACAAAAATAGTAGCACTATAAATGGGACAGCGGATGAATTTCCTAGATGAAATCAACGGTGAAGTACAGTCCCATAATAAAGCAAATAAGACCTTATCCGGGGTACTCCTATCGTATTTGGAGCTCAGCCCGATGAGGATTTCCGAGAATAAGGCAGGGTTCAGTAAGAGATCTTACTGAATGAGCTGAATGAGCCCAAAATAGACCAACGGCAGCGTTTGCATCCCCGAACAGGTTACTGTGTTCGATCTAACCGTCCGCTCATCCTAGGGGTATCGAAAATGGAAATGGCCCATAAGATTGGAGGTTGTACTGACAAGGTAACTGCCCGGCTATGGAAAAATATCCATAGTTACGAAGCAACAACAAGTCGCGGATACGGACGGTTCTACTGTTGACAACGTCTAAAAACGAAACAAGGACAACGAACTTCGAATCTGAAAGCGGAATGTTAAGTCCGCACTGCTGCAGCTCAGATTTTACCGTCATCTAAGAAATGCGATGGGATGGGATGGAAAAAATATGATGAAAAACTGCGATATTAGAGGGGACTTAACAGCTTATTTAAGAATTTTAACTGGTCGTTATGTTTCCTCGATAATGACGTGCCGCTGCTCATGAAATCATAGACACTATTCGCTTTGGAATGAAATCCTTTATCCCTCATCAGATTGAGAGTTTTTTTTCGACCCTGCAAGACCAACCCGACAGAAGAAAATCGAGAAAAGTTCCAATGAGCAAGGAATGACTGCAACGCCTTTCATAACTCTGTCAAGAAGGTAGTACAAATTGTTGGTGGTTCGTCAAAACCATTAGCAATTCTGCTTTATCGCCCACGCCAACGCTCATTTATTATGACATTTCAGCTCCTTGCACAAGGCCATGCTTGCTGCATACTTTGCGGCTAGCTCAATACTTCCAAATTGTGCCTTGTCTCCGAACAAAATTGAGTGCGTCAAATCTTCGATGGAACGAATGCACTTTCGCTCTCCGTAGTACTTAAAGATCAAGAGTACGTAAGGATCTTTGTATACGAGTACATAAATCCACTGGTCCAGATGGTATATCTCCCCTTCCTCTGAAGAGATATTCTTCCTCGCTGGCAAAACCACCGTGTAAGGTTTTTCATCAATCCTACATTTTAGGACTCTTTCCGAGCAGAAGGAAAACAGCATTTGTCCAGCCCGTCCTTAAAACAGCCGAATCTTCTTCTCTCTCCCCCTACAGACTCATTGCATTTACGTCACTTCTTTTCGAGGCCCCGGAAACGCTGATAAACCTTCAACTCGTGTAATATCTCGAAACACGAAGTTCAGGAAGTTCACTGGTGATTTGATGTCATGTCTTACTGAAAAGTGTACATAAATCTGGGGAAAGCAAGATATTGTAGCACTTGATATTTCTAAGGCATTTGACAAAGTTTGGCACCAGGCTCTTTTGTCGAAGATGCGTGCTTTTTGGATCGACGACTCTCTTCTTCAATGGATTAGCAATTACCTTTCGGAACGTCCAATTCAATGGATAGTTTCAAATCTGATATTCACAAAATAAATGCTGGTGTTCCCCAGGGCTGGATCCTGTCTCCGACAATATATTCCTTTGCTAATGACAATACTTCTGATTTTCATATTAGTTCCCGGGCTCATGTCCCTGCTCTTCGGCTGTAGAACGGAATGGGTTTGCTAAGCACATTAAATTCCAATATAACCAACATTACTAGATGGGGAACCTTCAACAAAGTGGAATTTAGTGCTTTCAAAACTCAATACTGTCTGCTGCCGTTAAAGCGAAATTGAAATATTATCCATGAATGGCACTTGCATCGTCGAAATCGAAAAACTTTCTACTCCCGATGTGACTTTCAACTTACGTTGGAATGACCACATATTCGATGTCGCCAAAAATGCTGCGAAATGTCTAGGTTTCCCCAAGAGATGTTAGCAACATTTCAACCCGTTTGATCTTGACCCAATCTACATAAGGCGTTCATCCTCCCGAAATTGGAGTAATATGCCCACGGCTGGTTAGGTGCTCCTATAACATATTTGCACCTGCTAAATTGAATACCCTCAATATCACTTAGTCAATTGATAGCCTCGAACACTGGCGGAAGGTCTCCTGCCTCACTTTGGTCTATCGCTATTTTCAGCAGAAGTGCTCCACTCAAATTGCCAAGTGCATTCTGACCCTTCAGGCCTTAAACCATAACTATGAATGGTCATAAGTATACATTCAAGCCCACTTTCGGACGTACTCTAAAATATTGTGAGTCTTTCCTAAGCCGTACAACTCGCTTATGGAATATCCTGCCGAGCTCTTTATGTCGGAGTCATTATAACTTGCAAACATTTAAAACCAACTTGCATCGGTATTTCTCTTTCTTTCCTTCCTACCTTTCCCTCGCTCGCGCTATTTGCATGCATTTTAAGGCTATGCAATTCTTTGAACGCGAGTTATGGATACCGTTTGAATTGAAGAAGAAAAACACGTTTTATTCAAAGTAACGAATTTTATTCAACTTGTCTTTTTCAGTTCTTAACTTGGTCTGATGCCAACAAGGATTTTGAAGAGACAATGCTTTCTTATCACAATTAAATTTTTCTTAACATTATTAGGTGTTAGTGGAATGTATGCAGAATACAAGGACAAGTGTCTGGATGCAGAGCACGTTATATTTTTGTGTGTAATAGAATAAAATGTAATATAGATAAATGGTATATACGAGTTAGGTAATAAGATGTAAATGAATATTTAGTGTTGAACATTAAGTAAGTTGCCCCTAGAATCAACAGATAACATTGCATTTACCCAAATTAACCAGATTTTAGAATGCCGAGTCCATGTCCAAAGCAAGAAACATTACCGAAATGACTAAAGGGTTAGGCAAAACTCGGTTCCATGAAATTTTTTACGACTTTCGTTTTAAAAATAATGCACTCTATTTTATTATACAATTTATTTTAGCGGCATCACAAAGCCCTAGAATTTGCTCCTATAACTTTGGAAGCAAGTCGTATTCTGGTGGGATCATGTCTAGACTGTATGATGCATGAGGTAAGATTCCACACTCATACTGGTGCAGTAAATTAAGCAACTAATAGTTGCGATATGAGGGCGTTCATTATTAAATGTAAAATCAGTGGCATATGAGTGATCATCTCAGTTCGATTTAAGTGCATTACGCTGCTGTCACAAGTTGCTCCACAAGAAAATCCGACACAACCTTCACACGTTGCTCATCAGTTGATGTCTTCAGCCTTCCTGAACGTGGATCAACTCGCCAGCGGATAGCTGAAATACGGAATACTATCTGCTCGCCAGTAAATTCACTTAAAGTCCGATGAAACTCTATAGCATGAAATTTTGTTGGTCTTCAACTGTCACAGTATCTGAGATATCTGCAGACACCATTTCTATCTATTAGTACCCAACAAAAACTGTTAGGATTATACAATCAGTCAGAACCGTATTCACTCGTCATCACACAGTAACTGGGGTAATTTGTATTATAATGGCATCTGTAGGACACATAGCATAACAGAAAACCCAAGCATACAATTTTATTTCGTAGTTATGCGACTGATCAGATCGAAGTTATTGTACTTAGACTAAGTAAAATAAATAAATTTGATATACTCGTACATACGAGGTGTGTTCAAAAAGTAAGGTGACTTTGTATTTTTATAAAAAAATATTTATTTATTCAACAACATTAGTGTTGTCTCCTTCAAAGTAATTCCCCTCAGATATAATACACTTGTGCCAACGCTTTTTCCATTCCTCGAAGTAACATACATCTCATAAGCACTTTTTGGTATAGCATTGAGCTCTTCCAGCGATGCCGTTTTTATTTCCTCAGTCGTTGCAAATCTCCGTCTTTTCATAGGTCATTTCAGTTTTGGGAACAGGAAAAAGTCGCATGAGGCCAAATCCGATGAATATGGTGGATGAGGCATGATTGTCGTGCTGTTTTTGGCAAAAAAATCTCATGCTCATGCAACGGTTATTCTGATGAAAATTAACAAGTTTCGGAACACGTCTCTTGCCCAAAACATCCGAAAAAATTACATGACACGAGCCGACCGATATGCTAATATACTCAGCAACTTCATTTATGGTAATTCGACGATTTTCTAAAACAATTTTCTTCAATGCCTAGCATTATCAACTTTTGTAGATGTGCTGGGGTATAAAGAGCGAGGTTCGTCATTGAAATCTTCTCGGCCGTGGAAGAGTTGTACTACTTGTCAACACTTTTTTTACTTAGAGCAGACTTATCGTATGCCACTGTCAACATGTTTTAAAAATGGAATTTACATAAAATTTGATGCAAATTATTTGCTCCATTTTTTATAATAATTAAAAACCTCTGCCTAACCTTTCTATCTGTCAAGAATAAACTAAGTATTCTATATATTGCACTTGAAACTGTGAACATATGTTCGGGACACGTGTACCAACACAGCACAAAAAAATCGATAATCGACTGTATGTTACCCGCGAAATTTCAAAAGTCACCTTACTTTTTGAACACAGCTCACACATATCAGGGTGTCCCAAAAAACTTAAAGCTCTTCTTTTTTTTTCAACGTATACCCTCTAATTTTGTATGAATGATGTTAAAACAATTGTAAATGAAGTTTCATGTACTTACAACCACGGCAACCCTTGCCGACTTTCATCGAAATATCTCACTACTTGCATTCTAAGGCGCGCAGGAGCTGACGTATCGATATGCTTGCTATTGCTTGTTTATGTTATTAGTAAACGCATTGTTTTAGTTCAGTCAACATGTCAGTGGAGTTACGCACTTCTAAAAAGGGAATATTTTTAATAAGGGACATAAAACATCAAATTACGGGTTCAAATCTTAGCTCTGGCTAAGTACTGGAGGTTCTGTTCTAAATATTCCTGAAGTGAGTTTAAGTTTTTATGAAAGCGCAAATCTTACTACTCCTGAGTGGATTGTTTGTTAGGAAAAGGCACGTGTACCGACTAAATCTTTACCTAACTGTGTTAAGAAGCTAGTTACCTTATATCAGATCGCTAGATTTGCGAAAAATGCAAACAAAATACACGACGTGTTTGAGCAGCGTCGATAAGAGTTTATTACGAACTTAGACAATTTGTTTGACATTACAAATGACGATGCGCTTAAATTCATAGAGATAAATTAAGATAGGATTTTCTTGCAGCGCCAGAGAGAGCCACTTCTACCTGGTCACTTAGCTGGAGTGGACAAAAAACTGACCGACAAAGAGGAAAAGACGCGCCTTAGAAAGATTGAGGAACAAAAGCGGGGTGCTAAATATTTTTCATCCTTATCCCCGTTGGCATCATTTTATGAACCACCACAAGAAAATTCGTCTACTGATTCTGAAATAATGGATTTACCAGAGAATTTGCTCTTCTCGACTGAGAGCACACTGTCCGATACTAATAAAACTTCAACGAGGAACAATTTAAAAATTAGTGGCACCATTAGATGTTAGTTGAGCATGAGAAATTCTGTGTTTATTACTGAAGTAGCTAATTAATGCATAATGCTGACAAATTTTCCATAAAAAAGTCCTACATTCAAAGAATTCGTACGGAAAAGCGAAAAGAGCGCGCAGAAGCTATAGAGTCGATTTCCAAAACGAGGTACCGGGTACTGTAACTGTCCATTGGGATGGCAATGAAGAGGGTCTACTAATAGTTATTTCGTATGGTAATAAAGAACAACTTATCGCCATGACAAAATTGGAGAACTCTACAGGAAATGAACAGGCACAGGCAGTTTGGAACGCTATTATCAACTGGAATCGTGAAGACAAAGTGCAAATTCTTTGTTGTGATCTACTGCTTCAAATACAGGTCATATTAATGGTGTCTCTGAGCTGGTAAAAAAAGTGGTGAATGTGATTACAAGCGTTCTCACTCTAGCCTCACACCATCAACTCCTACTACACACCTCCACGTGGTGATTGCTGAGTGCCTAGTACATCGACGGGAGATGGGGTAACCAACCCCTGTGGGAGATCGTTGGAGGCAGCTGACGAGAGGGAGGGGGGGGGGGGGGTGGAATCTCACTAACGGTGCGTCCACAGTTCCAGTTAGGTCGAACTAGTGCTATCTCTATATGAGCTGCTTCAACGTACTTGAATACCAGGTCTATAGAGATCACCAACACTAAATCAGAGTGTTGGCAAAGAGTTGGTGGCGGATGAGTCCTTAATAAAGGTCAACGGCAGAACTCACATCCCCGAAGCGGGTTACTGGCACCGGATTTTGGTCCAGCCCCCTTTATCCTAGGGGTCCCAAAAAGCGCCTGGCCCTCCAAGTTGGATGTTGTGCGTGGGGTTAACTGCCCAACCAAGTAAGCAAATTAATTGTTGCGAAGCGAGCAATAGCCTCGGATAAGGACGGATTCACTTTTGACGACCTTGCAAAACGAACAAAGAACAACGACTTCCGGATATGCACGTGGAATATTCGGACCTTGAACAGGCTGCGTGCAGCCGAAGAATTAGCGGAGGCTATAGACTGCTACAAAGCAGACATCACCGCCATCCACGAAGTGTGGTGGGGTGGGCCGTGCAAAAGAAAGATGAAAAACTGTGATGTTTACTACGGTGATTTATATAAGGAACGTAAGCAGCGTCTATTTGGATGCGGATTTACTGTAGCGTGAACACCTTATAAGAATCCTTATCAAAGGTAAATTCGTTGACATCAGCCTCATATAAGCTCGCGCCCTAACAGAGGAAAAGGGCGATTCTACCAAAAAAAGTTTGTTCTACGAGCTTGTTGACAAAACCTACTAGCAATGTCCGATATATGAAGTTAAAATCGACCTGTTCGACTTTAATGTCAAAATTTGAAAGGGGGACATCTTAGGTAGCACAATCGGAAGGCATAGCATACACGATACCACGTCTGGAAACGGACTTAGGCTAATCGATTTCGCTGCGGAACATATTATTACTATAGCAGGCACACGGTTTCCTCAGCTCAATATTCACAAGGGAAGATGGCAGACACCAGATCAGCAAACTGCCAACCAGATTGTTCAAGTTGCGATCGACGTAAGGTACTCCTCAAGAATTTTAGATGTCAGAACATTCCGAGCGGCCAAAATAGACTCGGACCACTATCTCGTTGCAGCCAAGGTACGTCTACGGATATCTCAGATGCCACAACAACGGGGAAATACTATGAAGAGATTTAACGTCGAACGGTTGCAATCGCAACAAGCCGCCAGAATATAACTCAACCTCTCGAGAAGTCCTTTGCAGTGATGATCAAATGCTGAAGATTTAGATGCCGAAAAGCCATCAGAAATGCCGCAACTGACGTGCTGGGTTACACCCGCCCACCATCACGAAACCCTTGGTTTGATGAAGAGTGCCGGCAAGCACATGTAGTAAAACAACATGCCTACAAAGCGGCGCTGCACAAGAGGACGAGAACAGTTTGTGAACTCTACGAGCAAGAGAGGAGAAAAGAACATCGGCTTCTCTGGAGAAGCAGAAAGGGTATGAGAAGCGCGCGATCGAGGACATAGAAACTTGCTACTCCGGGAATAATGTTCGGAAGTTTTACCAAACGGTAAAAAGGGCGTGTCAGGTTAAATAGACCCGAACGGAAATCTGTAGAGATGAACAAGGAAACCTTATAGTAGAGTCACAATCGGTGCTGAGGATATGGAAAAACTATTTCTGTAGACTGCTAAATGGCGAATGACACAAATTCCGCTGTAAGGCAGAGCGAACCATTCAATATTGACGATGCAAGCTAAAAATTCCGTCCACTCGGCCAAAATATAGCGAGGATAGCAATATCTAAATTGAAGTCGAACAAGGCTGTCGGGCCGGAGCCTACCCGCCGAACTATGTATTAAAGGCAGCAGGAGATAACCTGGTAGAGAGCATACACCTACTTAGTTCCAAAATTTGGTCGGATGAATGTATTCCTGATGAATGGAACCTCAGCATCGTTTGCCCGGTTCATAAGAAAGGAGACCATCTAAACTGCGCCAACTATAGGGGTATTAATTTTCTGAACATCGCATATAAGGTCTTGTCTGCCGTATTGTGCGAGCAGTTGAAACCATTTGTCAATGATCTGATTGGACCCTATCCGTGCAGTTTTAGGCCCAGTAAGTCCACAATTGACCAAATATTCACACTACGGAAGATCTTGGAGAAAACCCGAGAAGTTCAGATCAATGCATAATATTAATTTTGGTGGGGGCGAAAGCCCCCATTTATTCGGCTTAATACAAGCTATAACTTAAAATTAAACTTAAACTAAAACTTAAAACTAAGGTTGGTTATTCTGGTGAAGGAGAACCGATTTGAGGTAGGAAGTGGTGCGGTGGAAGTCAAAGACGCTAGGGTTTGAATTAATTTTTCGTAGCATGCGGGAGATTGGTTCGTTCGCGCCATAGGTAGTGTGGTGGGTTGGGAGATAGAAGAGTCGAGGGTTACGTAGATTACGAGGGTTAGTGTTGAGGAAAATAGAATTATGAAGGGACGTGCATTCAACCTGACCTGAAAGAAGTCGATGAATGAAGAGAAAGTCGGCTGCATCTCTGCGTTCCGCAAGGGTGTTTAGGTTAATAAGGTTGAGACGGTTTTGATAGGGGGGCAGAGTAAAAGAATCATCCCAGGGCAAACCTCGAAGAGCGAATCGAAGAAAACGGCGCTGGATGCTTTCGATTCTCGAGATATGAACGCGATGATATGGGGACCATACTTGACTGGCGTACTCTAGGAGGGGACGAACAAAGGTAATATAGAGGGACCTGGTCACGTATGGGTTGGTGAATTCTTTGGACCATCGTTTTACAAAACCTAGTGCAGAGTTGGCTTTAAGGATTATCCCATCCATATGCAAACGGAAGTTGAGCTCCCTATCACACAAAATGCCGAGGTCACGAAGAAATTCAACGGAGGAGATAGGTTGGTTGTGGAGAAGGTAGAGTCGGGGAGGAGATTTGAGCCGCTTATGTGAAAAGGTGATGGATTGGCATTTGGTGATATTAAGTTCCAAACAATTTTTGAGGCACCAGATCGAAAAACTATCAAGGTCGTGTTGAAGAAGGAAGGAGTCATGGGGAGAGGAAATGGTTTTGAAAAATTTGGTATCGTCCGCGTAAAGTTAGTCGGCCGAGTGTTTGATGATTCTATCGAGATCATTTATGGTTAATATAAAAAGAAGGGGACCGAGATGGATGCCTTGAGGAACTCCAGAGGTGGCCAAAAATGGAGCCGAGTGGGCTGACTTAAAGCGAACACTGTAAAAACGGTTTTCGAGGTAAGGGGATATCCATTTTAACAGTATGGGTTCAAAGCCGAGGGCAGACAATTTGAAGAGTATTAGTCGATGAGAGGTTTTATCGAAGGCTTTGCTAAAATCGGTTGCAACTACATCGACTTCGTTGCCGTTCTCTAGGGCAGAGATGGCAAAGGATACGAATTCAACGAGATTTGTGGTGGTTGACCTACCCTTTAGGAAGCCGTGCTGTCTAGGGGAAATAAGTGATTTGCATTGGAAACTTAGAGCTTCATACAAAATACTTTCGAGGAGTTTGGGTATATGGGAGAGTTTAGCGATTGGACGATAGTTTGTTATTTCGTTCTTTGATCCCTTTTTGTGGATTCGGGTTATAAAGGAGATTTTCCAAACCTGAGGAAATTCTCCTTGTGAAAGGGATAGACGAAAGAGATCAGAAAGGGCAAGGGAAAGTGACGAAGAACATTTTTTAAAAAATATGGCAGGGAGGCCATCTGGACCGGGTGTAAATTCGTCATTGAGTTGGTGTAATTTATATTCGATATAGGATTGGTCCAAGATGTGAGAGAGAAGTGGGCCGTTGGAGAAGTTCAGTAGGTAACGAAAATAGGATGGATCTGGTACAAAGGAGTCGTTGGTGAAGGATTGTTTAAAGAAGCTGGCAAATAGGTTGGCAATGGTGAGTGGATCGGTTGATGACTTGTTGTTGAAAGAGAGGGAAGGAGGGTAACCATCGGACTTTCTTTTGTAGTTAACAAATTGGTAAAAGGACTTAGGGTCATTTATAAGGTTGACTTGCGCATTGTTAAGGTAACGCTGGTAAAGGGAATCGTAAAGTTCGGTGAAATGATGATAAACACCAAGATAGTTGGAATAGTCGGACAAGGATCTGGTACGCAGGAAAACAGCCCATAACTTGTTTCTCTTGTTTCGTAAGGAACGAAGCTTGCGATTATACCAGGGAGGACTAGTAGATGATTTTTTAAGGCGGGAAAACGGAGCGTAAAGGCTGAAAGAATTAAATATTTCTTTATAAAAAATGGATAAGGCATCATTTACGCTTAGGTTGTGAAAGTTAAAGGGGGATCTGCTAAGATAGTCACTGATTTTGTGAAAGTTTGCTTTGTGAAAGTCGTAGGATGAGAGAGTTGTGGGAGGAGTGGACTGGAAAGAAGAGTTATGAAAAAATGAAAGTAGAAGGGGGGGGGGGGTGGTAGTTGTCGATTGTAGAGAGAGATAGGGGACAAAGTGAGACTGAGGAGTTAATTGAATCTGTTGTGAAAATAAGGTCCAATTGCCTGCCCATATACTCGTAGTTGGATACACCACTGACTTGGCATAGACTTGAGTCTGTTAAGCGATCTAAGAAGAGACATTCCTTAGCTGAGTTGGCATTTGAAGCGATGAAGAACGATTGATCGTCTGATGGAATCCACTGTAGCTGAGGAAGATTAAAGTCGCCAAGAACAAAGATATCGTCAGTAGAGTCAGACAGGTCAATTAAATAGTCGATCGCATCGACAACAAGTTGGTAAGATTCGGTAGGTTGAGCTGGCAGGATGTAGCAACATAAAACGTAAAGGGACTTGAAGGGGAGTGATATTTTTATAGCGACAAAGTCGACTTTAGAGGATGAAGAGATGGTAATGGGAGAAGAGTTAAGGCTGTTGTGGATCGCCAGTAGGACGCCTCGACAGGGGGAATCATCATGTGGGCGGGTAGGATCGTCATCGCGAAAAACATTAAAAGTAGGGGGGAACAATTCCTGGTTCTTTATGTCGGGAATCAAATTGGTTTCAGTCAAGGCGTAAATATCAAAGGGAAGAGAATGCGATTGACGTAGGACAGCATTGGTTTTAGAGCGAAGACCTCTTACATTCTGGTAGTAAAATGTAAGAGGGATGTTGTGGGGTGGAGATGTATGGCGGGATGGTTTAAGTGCTGACGAGGAAGGCACGTTATGGACGAAAAAATTTATCGTGGTCAGCTCGGCTTCTCTGTAGGTGTGAGACTCGTTTAGAGTGAACGTAGTGGCCGAAAGCAGCAAGGTCGTCTGCTACTTTCTGAGGGGACATGCTAAAACTCTCGTGGTACCTGACATAAAGGTTCCTGAGACTGATAGGGTCGGTAGGGAGGCCTTCCTGCTGGATGGATACCATGACGCTGGTTTTGGTCTTCCCTTCGTAGCAGACCGAGTCCGATTTGTCGTGTAGATAGGCGAGAAAGAGACGAATGTTTTCATATATCTTTCTCTCTCTAAGCCTAGAGAGTGCATAGCGACTTTCTGTAGTTCCATTGGTTTGTTGGGTTAGTTTAACTGTGGGGGGAAAAAGAGGATCAAGAATAGGGGCAGTGGAGGTGGGAGATGGAGATTCGTGGTTGGATATGGAGTTGGGCGCCGGATGAGATGTTGGGTTTAGGGTATGGGAGTTAATAAAATTAGGGTACTTAGCTCCAGTTTGTAGGTCGAAGTTAGAAAATGAGTTGTTTGCTGGGATCGGTGGCGTAGAAGATTGAGAAGGGATAATATGGGTGGTTGGGGTTAAGTTGAAAGAGACGCGTTGGCGCGGGGGCTTGGGTGGAACATTGGAAATTAGCGGATTAGAGGATTGGTGTGTAAGGGAAATAATAATAATAAATAATAAGGGAAATAATATAGTACAGCATCTGCAGGACGACCTGTACAGAGCCATGTCTAGTTTTAGCATCCCTGACAAACTCGTCCGCTTGTGCAGGATGGCGATGGAGAAAGCTCGCTGCTGCATCAAAGTCGGTAACGATTTAACTGAGACCTTTGATGTCAAAAAAGGATTTAGGCAAGGCGACGCGCTGTCATGAGACCTCTTCAACACCATACTTGAAAGAGTTTTGCAGAACTCATAAGACAACACACGAGTTACGATCTTTCAAAACTCTGTTCAATTCCTTGCATATGCCGACGATATTGATATTATTGGTAGAACACAATGAACTGTCACTGGTCCGTTTGCGAATATAGGAACAGAAGCAGCAAAAATAGGTCTAGAGGTGAACGATGGCAAAACAAAGTACATATATGCTGCCAACAAGAAGGGACACCCAACATCGACGAACCGGACAGAATGTCACAATCGACAGCTATGACTTTGGGGGCTTTGTCTACCTCGGCTCTGCTATCATATCTGAAAACGACATCAAAAAAAGAATAACGCTTGCCAATCACTGCTTCTTGGGGCTGAGAAGGCAACTGTGTAGTAAGGCCCCCTCTCGAACAACCAAGGAAATATAAGATCCTAGTAATCCCAGTCCTGCTCTATGGTTCCGAAGGATGAACCCTTTCTAAATTGGATGAAGATATCCTTGGTCGTTTTGAGAGAAAAATTCTTCATAACATATTTAGTCACGTATGCGTTGACGGATTTTGGAGAAGGCTACGAGCTGTACAGTGACATCGAACTTGTCAAAAAACTGCGCATTGGGCATTTGAGATGGGTGGGACATGTAGGACGAATCTTCGACTCTAATCCGGAGGGACAGTAGAGGAAGGTGTCGCCTTAGGTGGCGCTCCCAAGTGGAAGGGGTCATCAACGGATTGGAGTGGCGCAACTGGAGGCAGTTAACCAAAGACCGCGCTAATTGGAGAGGATTATTGGTTGAGGCCCACTTCCACCCCGAACTGTACCGCCGCCTAAATAAGTAAGCTTATTTTTACTTGCCGCCATCATGTATATGAATTTGTATTAAAAGGCATGTTTGAGGCCAAAATTAGCTAAAAAACTACAAGCCCTGAGATTCCATTGTTTAAAAAGTTCCGAGGAAACAGAAAAAATGTCGATCCCGAGAAAATACAGACAAGCTACTGGAATTTTACCGCTCTAAATTGTCAAAAAAAAATTGCTAGAGATGACTGTAGAGAATTAATAGAGCTTTCAATATATTTCTTGGTGATGATACAGAGCAGAAATTTGAGATTCGGCCTCCAGGCGCCATACACCAAGCTCGATGGATGGCGAAGCAATTTGTTCATTAAAAATATCATTACTTAGCTCTCAATTTAGAATTTCAAAGAAGGATAAGGCAGCTCTGTTAGACGTCTCCCTGTCCATCATGACATCCTACGCCAAGCCTTGGTTGCAATGCACTTTAGCGGTAAAAGCACCTAACCAGGATTTGTGGTTTTTGAATGCCACGAAGGCTTACGAATCGACAAGGGCATCTCAAAAGCAACTTTACAGAAGTTTTGCCAGCGTTTATGGTATTTGATAGATGAAGCGTCTGTCTTGTCTCTCTTTGACATTTGGCTTAACTCAGCCAAAGAAAACCCATCAGCCCACAGTAAATGCTACTTTGTGGTTCACTCAGCAGTTAGTCTGATAAGTAAAAATTTAATTTACCTTTGTTTTAATTTTTTACTTTGGTATATGACAACTTTTCCCTTTTTTTTAATTTCAATCGACTCCAAATTTATGACAGTTTTCTCAGGGAGTCCACTGCTTCATGGTCAAATAGTGCTTCATTTCAACACGCTAAAACAAAGGTGCTGATACTAAGAGCAGTTAAAGATACAGCCGACAGAGCTGTTAAGTTACTGCAAGACTTTTATGGCTTAATCACTGTTGAAGAGGAATATAAGCAATTTTTATTACGTTGCGTACAAGAACACAGACAAGTATATCCTGACTCTAAAAAGCAAACTTTGAAGAGAAAATTTCATAAATAATAACCTTTTAATGATAAATACTTAATAAATATAAAATACTGGTAAAACAGGGTTTCATTACATTAAGTTTTGAAATCCCTTTATGGCTTCGGTACTAACTTTTATTTTAAATGTTTCGCATCAAGTCGGCGCGGGTTATCATTATCCGACAGCAATAATATTTCTTATTTCAGTTATTAGGGTCAAAAGGAAAAAAAAAAATATAGGGAATGCGTATCTCAATTCGAAAATAAAATTTCGCCTGCTTATAGCCTGGGATACCATAATGCATATGCTTACACAAAATACACTCATAATCAGTATTACCGATATGAGCATTATTTTTGAAGTGGCACTCGTATTTATTTTAGCTTACGTGTACTAAGTGCAAAGAAAAAACATTATTTCGCAAGACAACAAGACGGCAAGATTACTATATCACAAGACGGCAAGACTGCACAACAACAAGCGGTCAAATCCTCAAGAGCGAATAATCGTAAAACCGCAAGCCGCAAGACTGAAAAATCATAAGACAACATAATTTCTATTTAAGTACGAAATAGAGGTCCCAGATCTACTGGGATGGAGATCCTCGAAGTTACGTCAATTAAGAAAGCATTGGTCTCCTTAACATTGCGTACAAAATCTTGTCTGTCTACCATTTGTCAACGATCTGATTGGTTCCTATTAATGCGGTTTTTAGATGGATAAATCCACAATTAACCAAATATTCACACCACGGCGGATCCTAGAGAAAACCCATGAAGTTTAGATTGATACTCGAACCTCTTTATCCATTTTGAAGTCGCATATGCTAGTAGGTATGTATGTTTGGAGACGAGCCAAAACTTAGTTTTAGCACCTCTGTTAGACTCGGCAGAAGGTTGATGAACAATACTCGCTGCTGCACAGAACATCCCTAATCGTTGATCGTATATTTGGAATTGATTCCTATCACAATATCTATAAAGTAATGAAGAATGAGATAGGATTTGAAGATTTTTCAAGTAAGCCATGCCGTCAATAATGGTGGTCGCAGGTCGATATTCTATTTGCTTGAGGATCATCTTGGAAGGCATACCTAGTGTGTTGGAAATTAAGGACATGGAGATATTTAACCGGTCTGCATGAAGATATATTGATCATTTTCGTGCAATGGATGAAAAGAAAAGTTTGGCAAACTACTCGTATTAACGTAATTACAGATAGGTAGCCTGAAGTTAGAAATCCACTTCATTTTCGAACTCACTAAAGTTCCAGTTATACTTTTTTCCCTTTCGATACCATGTTGTGATGTCAAAGGACACAGATAACACTGACATGAAGACCCATCGAACTTAAAGTCAAGTCCAGATAATCGTCAGCAGAACCGAGAGAAGAGAATACCATAAAATGTGCATGCATTCTTCATATACTCGGAATAGATGGCAGGCAGTACACCCATTTCGAAGCATATCGAATCCAATTCATATAAACCGTCACCAATATTGACAGTCCCGTTCCGACGGCTATTGACAAAATCGGTAACCTAAAAGTAATGCCAAATTGATTGGCGATTTCTTTGACCTCCTTTAAAATGTCGATGACAAATAACCGAAAGCAACAGATCACTTCGTTGATGATGGTACTGACCGTTGTTTGGGTATAGAGTATCATAAACAGTCCAAAAAAAGTAGTAGAACATTACCAGGAAGACATATAGTAAGTCATTATCTAATGAAAGGGGAAATGATTAATCCTTTTGACTTATCTTGGCGTAACACTAATAACTCTGACAATGATAGCTCTTTAGAAACCAAACAAAGAGTTATCCTGTTTAATTAATCGCTGTTTATTCCCTATAGAGGCAATTAAGTAACAAAGAGTAGCAAAAAAACACTTAAAAGGGTCAAAAAGATGGACGTTAGCAAAGACAAATGAACCAAGAAGTTTCCCTTGGTTCGTTCCTTGGCTTGTTTTGATCGCCTGACTCTGCGAATAATTTCTGGTCCCGTTTGGGTTGATAGACTTTGAAAAACAGATATAAAAGTGACTTGGTCAGAAAAGTCCGCATCAGTTAACTGAGATGGCTTGGACAAGTACAAAAAATTATAACTAAGGGTCCTGTTTGAACAGTATTCAATTTCTACCCGGAGGAAAAGGTGGCGCCAAAATGAAAAGTAGTTTGCCACCACCTTGGAATGGGTTGTTGAAAGCCATCCTAACTGTAGAGGTTTATTGATTGAGGCCCTAGTCCATTCCCGACTGTGACGCCATCTAAAAAAAACTAAGCAACCCAAAATGAATGAGCATATTTGTGATGCGTGTAGATTGCTAACGTTACCATTTCAATTTATATACAACAACCCGAAGTACAACTTGCAAGCCAATGAACCTCCCGAAACCGTCAATGGTAAGCAATTCTAAAGATTCTTCAGAATACTTACATAAATTGATATTTAATATGCTGAACTACCTCCCAGGATCTTCTTAGATTTGATTAAAAAGCCCTTTCCCTCCTTTTTCAAATAAGTTCCATCTTCCTCTTCGCGATTTTAATAAGGAGCAAGTCATGCTTGCAGGCCTTTTTAATTATGAGTGGAAAAAATTGACTCAAATATTTGCACTTGCTTCGGGGTAAACATTCACCAGAACGTGTTTACAGAGTCACACTGTTTACATTCGGAGTTCGTGCCAAATGCACGTATAGATATGCAAAACTTATGTTGCCTCGTAACAGCACCAATCAATGTAACCCAGTTCTATAACAAGTCTTGTCAAAAATTCATCCTGACTTATCGTCCGTGCACGTGCCGCTGAGGTAAGCCCCATGTACGAGCAAGTATACCGTCATTAAGTTCGGAACATCCTAAGATCTTGAGCATCATCAAAAAGATTGTCATTTGCACTGCAGTGACAAGAACTAATGCCACCTTACATTGTTGCAAAGTCAGTGATAAGACCTTGTTCATGTCTTGAACCATCTCCTTATTGTCTTCCATTTTCATCGCGCCACCCGTTTCCGGGTAAACAGCTTTTGCGCTTCCTTCTCCATACATATGTATTATCACAGCAGCAATCACATACTGAAGAAACTACCCCCACCACTGCCGATTCGTGTTTGTGTTCAAAGGATTAAATAATTCCATTTCAACTACTTTGTGTTGACAACGGGGGTGGTAGTACGAATACCCCCATGCGATCTAAGAGACTTTTAGAAGGGTATATTGGTAGAGTTAATCCAAGCAAAGCTACCAAAGGGGTTGCTGTACTTGCCCCCTGCTCTCAGATCCATTTGTGCTGACAAAATAATCATTTTGTGATTCACCCCTAGCGCTGGGAGTCCCAAGGTTTTGAGTTCTTTAGCAACACTTAGCTTCACATGTTGTTGTCATTTCGCCTTACCGTCGACGTCATCCTTGTTTCGAATCGGCGCGAAAGGGTGAAGAAGGGTTCTATTTACACTTTAATCGGTCTGAGATTTTCAAAGAAAAGGTCGATTCGGTGGAGTTGAAGTTGACTTCTAGAGGTGGGGTAGAATCTCGGGAGCTAGAGCTGACACTACCATCTGTTTGCACCATAGACAAAATAGAAAGCATATTCGAGCCAAGTTCTAAAAGCGAGCTGTTACACGTGTCATAAAATCCGAATGGCAGTGCAGATACTTAGTTGTTCTTGTATCTGTGAGGTGGAAAACATCGCGCAGAGCGGAACAGGACGTGAACTTGAATTTATTAGAATTTCATTCAAATGGAGTGGAATGGGCTGGAAAGGCAAACGGAAACTGGGATAGTAGGGCAATAGCCCACCAAGGGGTGCAATTATATCGTGGACATGACTGGCTGTAGATTCCTCTGTTTCCCTATTTTTTCTTATCGTTTTTGTTCTCTGCGCTGCTCATGGAAGAGGTAATGATAAGGTCTATTAGACAGTGAGTGGCTGCTGTGTACCTACGGGTGTACTGGAGCGATGCACGCAAATGTGCGGCATGGCTTATGAATGGAGGAAAGCAATCATGACGAGATTGGTTACATTGAGAACTGATTTGACACGTCTGAGAATGGAGAATGGCTTTCTGAGAGAATTTGTGTGATAATTTACCGGCGCAGTAGTGCTGAAACGTACATAGCTTACATCATCAGCAAACTGTTGGAATTATCTTATCAGGTAAGTACTCGTATTTGTTTGTAAAATAAGTCTAAGAGTGTGTAATGATTCGGTTTAATTTGTTTAGCTTAAATATTAAATGTTGAACAATAAGTTGTAAAGAGTTTTACATGTATGTACTCATTTCTAAGAACTAACTCGCGTAGTCTAGACAACTGCCATTGTAAAATCGCTAATAAAATTTAAACGATGGGCGGTTAAAACAAGACCAATTTGTACCAATATGACAACATAGGAATGGTTCCGGTGAAAGGCTACCTCTGTATCAACAAGGTGCCTGGACACCATTTTTGCGAAGGTATTCAAATGATACACGAAGTGCCATCAAAGTTCCGAAGTATTGCCTCGGCGTGTTTATTTCATTGGCCTCATTTGAAGTCACAGCACTGCGCTTGACAAAGATGAGGTCTTGCAGCTGATTCAACTTCAATCTTTACCGCCATCATGGTAGTCATCTTGACACATCTGACTGGCTTTTACACTTCCATGTTCTCCTCAGCACCATATAGGCTTCAAACTCATGCTTCTGTCCTATTGATGTCATTAGAGATCTAGACTAGGCACAATACGAGCATTTTGGCGCAGCAATGATGAAGACTGTACGACGAACAATTAGACCGCTTAAAAACATTTAGAATTACCATGGGATGTGCGAACGAGGGGTAGTACATCTAACTTTTACGAGTATCATTCAGATACCTGAGCGAACATCTGATTATAATCCACATCAGGGCTAGTCTCGCCAAAATAAGGCTGGTACTCGCTCACGCTTCCACAATGGAAAAGAACGACTGATTCGACAAGCGAACAGACGTAAAGGCAATGTAATCAGCATTGGTGATTTTAACAAGTAAAAAAAAAAAACGAAAATTTCTTCGGGGCACTGTTCGAAACCACCTATGAAGACTGATCGACTCCACAAAAGGTACTGACAGTCATTGAATTGGCGGAATGCTATTGGCGATTTCAATGGAGCACTGGTGGTGGAAATAGCGATAAAACAAAGCGAGGTAAGAGACATTACGTCGGCACGGTTTTGAATCCTATCTAGTAGGTGCAGAAGTGTTTTAGAAGCACCTGCCCAGATGTGGGCATTGTACCCCAACTTTAGGCGGATGAATGCTTTATATATTGTGGCCAGACCAGAGGGGGTAAAATATTTCTTACATCGCTTGAGGAAACCTAGACATTTCGCAGCATTTTTGACGACATCGAATATGTGGTCATTCCAACGTAAGTTGTCACTGACGCACATATCGAGAATGGAAAGTTTATCGGTTTCGGCGATGCAAGTGCCATTCATGGATAATGGCTGGGTATTTGAATTTCGCTTTAATGACAGCAGATAGTTTTGTAAGCATTAAATTCCACTCGGTTGATAGTTCCCCAATTGGTTATGCTATTAATATCGGAATTTAATGAGCTTAACATACGCTGCCGTTCCCGTTCTACAGCCGAAGAGCAGGGACGTGAGTCCTAGAACGAATATGAAAAGCAGAGAGTACTGTCGTCAGCAAAGGAGTATATTGGATTAGAGGTAGCAGACAAGAGATCGTTGATGAAAATTAAATACAGTGTCGGAGACAGAACGGAGCCCTGGGGCACACCAGCATTTATTTCGTGAATTTCAGACTTGAAACCATCCAAGACAACTTGAATTGAACGTTCCGAAAGGTAATTTCTAATCCATTTAAGAAGAGAGTCAACGATCCCAAAAGAATCATCGATGCCAAACTCTGTCAAATGCCTTAGAAATATCAAGTGCAACTACTCGTATCTTGCTTTCGCCAGATTGATATACGCTTTGGTTCCACTTTACGGTGAGACATGCCATCAAATCACCAGTGGACCTGTTGCTACGAAAATCATATTGCCGGTCATTGAGAAGTTTTCGTGTTTCGAGATATTTCATGAGCTGACGGTTTATCAGCGTTTCCATGACCTTAGTCTGTAGGAGGAGAGAGAAGAAGATTCGCCTTTTTTAGGGACGGGCTGGACAAATGCTGTTTTCCATCTGCTCGGAAAGAGTCTTAAAGCGTAGGATTGATGAAAAAGCTTACGCAGTAGTGTTGTCAGCGAGGCAGAACACCTTTTCAGAAGACGAGGACTCCGATGTAAATTCAAAAAATTACACGAACGCAGGGACGAACCAGGATTCATTCTTCCCAATCGCTGTTTCTTTGGACTTAGAAGCACCTGCGAAGCAAGCCCCTCTCTCGAACAACGAATAAAAAACATAATGCGATGCTTATACCCTCGCTGTATACAGCGATTACTTCGAGAGAAAAGTTTTTCCTCTCCTCTGCAGAAACAGAAATTCCTGGTTAAAAGGGGTTAAAGTCACGGGCTTCTATGGTTAGTACATGTTGACGCAATGAGCATCATCGACTCATTCCGGCCCAAAACGTCTTCGAATACATTCTGGAGGCATAATGGACGGATTCGAGTTAGGTGGTACGCTTAGGTTCATAGCAGCCTTAGCCAACTTGGTGTGTGCAACTGGAGCACGAAAACATGCTAAATGGATAGAGCTGGTTAAGGCCAAGGACCACCTCGAGCTTTAGAACCACTTACAGTAAAAGAAAAGAACATTATTGTCAACAGGTGATCCCCGGATTGTCCAGCACAAGGAGATTGCGAACGCTATTGATATTGTGTTACTTGGTAGATTTAAGTGGTTGCTGCTTATAAAGGGGTATGAAAGCAAGATCGTCTACTTGAGTGCTACCTATTAGTTAGACGAAACTTCAGGGGCTAAGGAAACAAATTAAAGCAAAGTGAAAAGTGAAAAAAAGTATCATTATTATTGGTTCGGGTCTACTCTGGGCAACTCTATTTAGCTTTTTTCAAAGAAAAAAAAAAACTTAAAATTAGGCTCAAAAATTAGCAAAGATATTCTTAAACTAATGGGGAGGCGAAAAATGGATGAGTGGTCGAGAGAAATGTTAAGGGAGTGACATACGAGTACTTGTATTCAGCAGGGCTTTTTTGATTATATATTTGCTGATGTTTAGGTGAAAAGCTTCGGCATAGTTTATTGTTCTACACAACATTCTTGATATTGGTTCAACTGACCGTAAATGGTGCGGTGAGTTCGAATCAGAAGAAGGCGGACGGATCTTAGATTACAGGGATAAGAAGTGAATTAAACATTTTGCATAATTTTCGGACTATGCTTCCAATGAATAATTAGTGGATAAAAGTGCATCAGCGATAAGAATTGGACCAAGGTAGACCACGAAGTGCGAAATGAATAAACTTTCGTTGGACGGCTTCGATTCTTTGAATGTGGATTTGTTTAGCGGCTCACCAGAGTTGGCTGGAATATTCGAGGAGAGACAGTCAAACAGTCTATCTTTGTGGATGCATAGATGCTTGACCGATCACTAGTGGTTTGTGTTTGCTCCAATAAGGCAATTTTGCTTGTTGCCGTAGCCGCTGGGCCAAAAATGGGCCTTATCCGAGAATATGATTTTGTTGCCAAAATCCGAATCTCCGGCCAACATTTCCAGCGCCCAATTAGTGAACTCACGGCGTAGTCTATGGTAGGCGGGCTTCTATTTCTGCGTTTTCACAACCTTATACGGACATGCGTTTGAATCCCACCGAAAAAAAGCCTGGTTGACTCTCTGGCGCTGCCCAATTCAGCTAATCGGCGCCGAATAAACATTTCTGGGTCTTCTTCGATACTGGCCGCCACGGTGGCTATGTTTTCTTCATTTCGCACAAATCTCTGTCTGGTTTGTGGCTGAAAATCCAAAAGAGTATACTCGCGTTCAAACTTTTGCACGGTGCGGCGAATTTTGACAACTGAATGCCATTGGTTACTTTGACAGCTGTTGAAACATAACAATTGGAAAAACTATCACTTCTATGTTGTCACCTATCATAAGGGTTCGAAAATTCTTTTGACTAGCATTTGATAAAGCCAAGTGCAGAGTTAACTTTTATAATACGGTGAAAATTTGTGAGTCAAAATTTAATTAGTTTGAAGTAGAAGTTTCTTAGAGGCGCCGGTAGACGTTTGCCGCAGTAGGTTATCTCATGGTATTTGTTGATGACAGGTTCCAAAAAGTTTTGCTTGAACCATTTCGAAAACTTATTTAAGTTGTCTTGCAAGCAATAGGAGTCAGAAGGTAATGAAAAGACTTTGGAAATGCTCATGTCATCAGAGAAAATAGAAGGATTGGAATTTGTTAAACCGGGATTTATATCGTTAATCGTTAAGATAAAGATTATTGGTCGAAGATGACTACCTTGAGGGACACCAGATGTTGTCTTAATGGGGTCGGATATTGAGGATCTGAAAATGACTCCATATTCTCGGTCTTCTAAATACGATTTAACTCATGCCATAAATTGGGGGTAAAAACCAAGTTTTTTTAGTTTGAAAATGATAAGTTTCTGAGTAATTTTGTCGAATGCCTTGCTGAAATCTATGGAAATTGTCCGGCTTCATTACCGTTTTGTAAAGTACAAAGCGTCCTAGTGGGAATTGATTTACATTTCATGAATTGCTGATTTGTGTAGATAACTGGTATAATGTACGGAAGCAGTTCATGATAGACTATGCTTTCGAAAAATTAAGTAAGAGAGTTAAGTAATTATCAACTTCGGCCTTACTTCCTTTTTTAAAAATAGGGATGATATAAGATTAGTTCCATAAGAAAGGAAACGTACCTGTTGAAACAGACAGGTTAAGTAGAGCTGCGATGGGAGAACTGAAATGGGTTACACACTCTTTCATTTGCCGGAAGCCCAACAGGGCCAGAAGAAAAATCATTTTTAAGTTTGGTAATGTTTTCTGATGTAATAAATGTGGTTATACTTAATGAGATAAGCGTCGTCTCTGGGCAGTGTCCTTAGAAAAAGACTTTTTTAAATGACAAGCAAATAAATTTGCATTTTTCTTTAAGTCAGCAGAAGATTCGCTGAGAAGGAATAGAGAATCTGACTTTCTTTTGGTACTAACAAATTGGTAGAAAGGTTTAAGGTTAGAGAATAAGCTAATTTGCACGCGGTAGAGGTACATAAGGAAAACACATTAGTGGTATGAATGTAACAACAAAGTACGTAAAGCCATAATTTGGGGAGCGTAATGTTGTCCCATATTAACTCAAAATTGTCAGTAAAAGGAACGTCAGCAGGAATTGTGAGAAAACAGTTCCGGTTTACTAGTAATACACCTCCGCTACAGGGATTATTAGCTCTTTCAAATCCATCTTTTCGAAAAATGTCAGGAACTAGATTTCTTTCAGTAAGAGCCTTTGACAATTGAGATATACGGCGGACATATTAGAGTATAAACCTATTACATTTTGGTAGTAGATGGACAGCCATTTTGGACTGGCGGATACAAAATTCGGTTGTTTAGGAACTGTAATGGTTTTTAAAATATTAACGAGTTCTTTGTAAGTGGGAAAAAAGTTTGGAGTTGACTTGCAAAGGAAGGGTAGAAAGATGTTTTTGAAATTCGCCAGAATAGCGAACGAAAATGTGCATTAATATCCTCATTTATGAGTGCCCCCAATCTGTCATCAGTGTTCTTATAACCCTATAAGTGATGTTTTAAACTAATACGTTCGTCCAAAGTAGATCAGATATTCTTACAATGGTGAACGGGAAACAACCCTACGAACTGTATGATCTATGTACCAGCATGAACCTAATTAAAAAAATTCACATCCAATGAGCTGGTAGTAAGCAATGTTTCGATTCAAAGAATTTTTAATTTATACTAATGAGAAAATACAACAAGAGCCACATCTAGGCCGTCGTCCTCAGGTGAAGTCAATTCCCATTTCCCAAATAGGAACACCGGGTTTTCTAGTTGAAACCCTATTCCACGTAATACTGGGTATATGAGTACGAGTGACTAAATAATTATGATCTAACTTTGTGCGCTATTTCATAATAAGAAGTCATAAAAATGTGTCGAGTATACATAAATATTTGCACTGGCTCTGCAGAAAAATCTTAAGACTAGGAGTGGTTTGAACAGATACTATCATGGAAGGCATGACAATGTCTTTACCAACAAAGGGAGCAATAACCACACATTTTCACTTCGCGGCTGTAAATACCTCTTCTATGATTTCTAACGAAACCATAGTAATCTGAACTAATCCAAAGCCCCGTGTTAATGCTCCAAACAGCCGAAAATCTCATCCACCTCTATACGTTAAAAACATTTCAGTTGACTCTCATTCTTAACCCTTTCGTTGAACAAGCCTTTGCAAGAAACCTTTAAGGAAATACAATACCAATGCACGTTCCATAAGATTCAATGAATGGCCTTTATGTTCTATAGCAAATTCCTTTCACTGCATTCATCCCAAACAGTTTGATGCAATAATTTTTCACTGAAACAAACCCTCAGATTGTGCCGAAATTATTTTACAATTTTCGAAAGAAAAGGAAAACCAGCATAAAAGTTTCTGCTCAAAGTTTAAGTAATCTTAAAAAAAATACCACTGTGAAGCGCCCGTCCGAGCAGCGTACGCCAAAAAGAAAAATGTTAATTTCAAAACGTTTTATGTCTCTAAAAAGTCAGCGTTCCTAACTTTTCTATTTAACTTTTCGTTTCACTTTTCCTGCCTTCCTTTCGTCGCATCCTTTGCACGAAAAAAAAGGGAAATAAAATAAAACTCCACAACCTGCAGCTTTGTCAAAAGGAGGGAGTGGAGAAAAAAAGAAAAAAAAAAGGAAACAACTTCAAAAACCCAGCAGGCAAATTATAAAGCCAATATTTTGATATTCCACGGTTGGAGGCCACCCTCAGTCAGCCCCCAACCAAGAGTCGTGGTAAAACCCTTTGTATTCTTGTAAAACCAACAAACTTAAGCCTTTTCTGTGTTTCAGAACAACGAACAACGAGATACGGGCTACAGCAGAAAAAAAAAAAAAAAACAAAAAACAAAAACCAAAAAATTGTATCTCACTCAACTCTTCAAAGAGACAAAACGGTAAAAAGAGTATTCTATGTACAGAATAAACGACAACATCGAACTAAAGACGAGAAGACGACGAAAACTTTCGACAGGATAGCGACAAAGTTTTTCGTTTTCAATGGAAATTCCATAGAATCCAAGAAGCAATGTAGGTACGTACAATCACCTTAGAGGCACAGAGAGAGAGAGTTATGTCGCAGGCTTTTGTCTTCGTATCTAAGATACAAGATGTGTGAATAGCTATTGTGTCAATGGCCCTGGACTTGGCCCTTAGTTGGACCGATGGCTAGACACCCATTGAAGCGATTGTCAAAGTTTTGTCAGTTTTGTCAGAAGATTCAGGATTCCTCCTCTGTGTCTTCTCAAGAGAAATGTCTCTGGCAAACTTTAGGGGACATTAAATCGAGAACCTCCATATGTCTTGATGATTTGGTGAACCATTTCGAGACTCTCACGTGGTATGCACCCATGGGGCTCCAACTTTTATTTCTTTCAATTGAAAAGAAGCTCCCCTTCCCATAACACCATTCGATTAGGGGCAAATTGAGTTTTCAATTTACGATTGGGCTAAACTACGATATAAGCAGCAAATTTATGTGCGTTCCATTCGAGCATTGAGTTGGTCGATCGGTGGAAGTGGTGGCACGAATATCGACGGATATAGCGGCATACGATTCACACCCTGGCATCATTTCTATAACAATGTTGTCGATGTCATTTGATAAATCCCATGCGATTTGAAATTCCGAATTTTTCCTACCATTTCGCATCTTTTCTGCTTTTTTACATGGCCCACCCCACAGTGGTGTTCTTGTATCTTGTTTTTGTATATCCTGTTTTTAGGGCTTGAATAGAGCATGTGTTTTGGGCTGATAAAATAATGGCGCAAAGTGTATGGCCTGGCAGGCGAGAATCGAAAAGACAAACTTCCTGTTGATATGTGTGCCCATCGTGGTTGTTGGGTAGGGGTAGACCCGGAATGGGTTTTTGGTGTCTTCTTCTATTGTGGAATTGAATTCATTGGCTTGTGCCAGATGAAATCCCTTAATCCCTGATGTAATTTTTTTTTTCATCATTCCCCACACCTCCTCCGACCGGGACTTGTGACGTTGTATTGCAGATAATATTTCATTAGTTGAATGGCGGCGGATGTTGCTCGTTTTTTGGATTTGTTTCAAAAACTGTTTTCGTTTTTTCTCGGGAAGAATATTTATGGCGCTATATTATGGGAGTGTGTTTTGTCAGTGTTACTGGCTAAAACCCTTGTAATGTGGAAAAAGGATTCGGGAGCGAGCAAAACTTTGGATAGGGATTATAAATTATATTGATATTGAATCTGTAAGGCTGTTACGCAATCGATAATGGATTATTTTTATGGACCTGTTTTGGATAATCACGATGGATCTTATGGAGCCTTGCTTATGGTGCTAATCATTTCAAATTAAAAGACAAACAGGGGTGCGCCTTAAGAAAGCCCAGATTCATCCAACCGGTCAAAAAATATTTAGGACGGTGAGAACTTCTACCTCCTCTTTTAAAGTGTTAAAGGAAAGTCTTGCAGTTGCAGCCCTCGATATATCCGACGCATGGAAAGGTAATGTTCTGCCTCTACAATGAGTTTCTTACCACCTCTCATTATCAGGGATACTGACCGGCATGTGATATTCGAGCAGATAGTGGGCTTTCAGGATGGGAGCTCGATGGAATTCATCAGAACCAGGGTGAATTTTCTGAATAAGTATCTACCCTATGATGACATTGAATCTGCAACATCTAGACACCTAAGAAAGGTAATTGATGGGATAGCGTGTAATCAGGAGGAAATCATTCACTGCACTGAGAGATTTTTTTTATGATATATGGACACTAAAGACCTAAAAGGTTTATTGTGCCACAAAGAAAGTCAGTTTAAGATGTCAGATGAGCTTCAAGTTTTCACAAGGTTTTCTCTGGGAAAGTTATGTCTCTTTTTGGCATATATGTGCCTATTTGTACATAGAGCAACATGTTTACATAATTCTCGTCGATGTCTTCTATACAAAGGTGACATCCACTTTCCTGACCAATTCTAAGTTTATGTAAATGGTATCGAAGCTGGTAGTATTCGAAAGCTGACAAGCTGATATCAGAACATCCATTTTGAAGTTAAAAGATAATATGGATTTATTTTTAAAGAGTTTCGTAAACATATTATCCCTATAGAGCTGACACACTTTGTTTTCTTTGGCCGTCGCATTTATTGCCGAATATAGGATGCCGCAGGAAAGTTATTTACCATTGTATGGGTCAGCTCGTCGGCTTTTTCATTTCCTTTCATACCCTTGTAACTCACCATAGTTTGACTTTTTTTTCTTTAGGATAACTCGTGAAGTGTATTGAAACAGTGCAGCACTGATTTGACAAGCTGGACGCTTTTATTGCTGCTTTATTACTGGCACGTTTGTGGTATGAAACTCAGCTTGAACGGCAATCGGACTTCTTCGCATTGATCTTGAGACGTCTATATTTGAACCATAGATACCTGAACCTAATCCGATATCAATATTGGATTCATCCGTATATCACTTGTTACCTTTAAGGTTTGATGTTAAGTTTTGGAAGTGGCATACTTGTCAATTTGAAGTCATTATGTTGAACCTTCTGCCGAAGTATTTTTGGTACGCAGTAATTTACCACGCATCTCTGAGATGAAGTCTTCAAAGTTCGATGGTATTGCCAGTTGCATCTCTTCTGTTAGTGATAGCTTCTGAGCAAAAAATAAATATGTGAAGCCGATGAGAACTTCAAGAGGGGGCCTCCTTTGGTATATCTTCCCAAGGTGCGTCTACCAGCACATATGGCTTTTGTAGCTTTGGCCATTTCGTTATTTACATGTTAGTTCAAATTTGTCTAGAACTGGTCCTAGATGTTTAATCTCAGGTTAAAGAAGTAAGAGTGCAACCACGGATATGGTGTTCCTGCAGAAAATTTGCCGACTCAGAGTGTGATGAAGCTAGTTACCACTGAAAGAGCTTAATCTAAGAATAGAACATGGGAGGGCATTACCCGAAGATGAAACGAGTACTTGAGTTGTTTAATTCCGTACAAGATGCTGAGTCTGGTAAACCTATATGTAGTTACGAGTAGAAAAGAAACCTTAACTCGGTGGAATGAAGGAAATACATATTGGGGTTGTGCCTACTTCAAGGTATAATAGCTTTTTCCGTGAGGATGATGTGCTCATATTTGGGTATTCTAAGACCTATCTTCGGGTCGAATGCCATAAATTAGAACATATCTGCATAACTTGATCAGCTGTATGACATGTGAAGCTGTCAAGTCAGAGTCAAGTTTTTGGTCTTCGCTTAGCATTTGATCTTACTATCACCTCGGGCCATGTGATACAGGCACTTACTTACTTAGGTGGCGCTACAGTTCGGGGTGGACTTGGGCCTCATCAAACAAGCTTCTCGAGTTAGTCCGGTTTTTAGCAAACTGCCTCTGTCGGTTCCTCTACTACGCATTTTTATAACTTGGCCGATGTCGCTGTACAGCTACGAGTAGTATAGTTCGTCTGCGAATATTATCCTCCAGATCCCATCAACGCAAACGTGATCGAATATTTTTCGAAGGATTTTTCCGAAACGACTAAGGATAGAGTCCATGCTTCAGCACCATGAAGTAGGACTGGGATGATCAGGGTCTTACATACAGTCTCCTTAGTTTTTTGGGATAGGGCCTTACTACTCAATTGCTTGTTACCCCAAAGAAACACGTTCTAGCAGCTTCCGTTTCAATATCAGGGAAAGCTCCGATGACAGCCCACGATGTTCACTCAATTAAGTCAATATCATCGGCGAACGGTAGAAGTTGTACATACTTTTGAAATATTGTACCTCCAGTGTTCGCTTGTGACTTCCGCACAATTTTTTCAATCATAATCTTAAAGAAGTCACATGACAGCGCGTCACTTTGTCTAAAACGTTTTTTGATATTAAAGGTCTGGGTTAAACCGTTACTTACCTTAACTTCGCAATGAGCGCTTTCAATCGTCGTTCTGCACAGACGGACGAGATAGGCAGGTATGCCAAAACTAAACATGGCGCTCGTCTCTATAGATGCTGTCATTGCGACCTTACTATAAAATCAGTGAAAAGATGTTGGATATCGATTTGAACTTTTTGAGTTTTTTCCAGGATCTGCCGCAGTGGTGGTCGATTGTGGACTTTTCTGGTCTGAAATAGCTCACATGAAACGCAACTCTAATATAAATTCTAACAGAGCGCAGGAACTCTCCTCTAAGCCTCGCCTAGCGAGCTCATTGGCGATTTCATTTCCCGTGTCCCATTCGTACTCTGCACTCAAACAAGGCTCAGTTAGTTCAGCCTTCCGACAGAGAATCCTTGCCGAACTAGTTTGGATATAGTGAATAGATTCAGTAACCCCTTAAACGTAGCCTGGCGTAGATGTTTTTCAGGATCATATTCCCGCCGAAACCCTTCCTAGACATAGAGAAAGTCGCTGACGTATTTTCACAGCAACGGGACTTCTGGAAAATGGTGCGCAAGGTCAGAAAAACAAAAGAAGGATTTGGTAGTACAGAGCGTGAGTATTACGCGGAGGGAAATACGTTAGTGCATTTTGAGCAGAGCCAAGGATTTTCGGGAAAGCAATAATGCAGCCTAGACGGACCGTTCTTTTGAGTCAAAAGACGTCGGAAGCATCTCCATTGTCAATATGTGATGGCGAGTACAACCTCAATTCTGTCTAACAGATTTTAATAATATTTTCCGATTACGATCCCTGAATTAACCAATGAGATCGTCTTCAGCTACCCGTTGTCTTGCGTTTTCTTGAGTGTGTAGGGAGAAAAGTCCATTCCACGCTGGATACAAAAAATGCCCAAGATAAAGAGAAATCTTCTAAACAGGTTAATTTTGGAGAGATTACAGAGAGGGAAAAATAACCCAAGAAACCTATTCGGATGCTAAAAAAATTACTCTAAAAATCCCATGTTAGCCAGACATGCAACCTATGCTCGAAACCTATTTCTCAGTTCATCAGTCGAAAGGTGACTCACCATCAGTTCCTTTTAAAGAGTCTAAAAAGGAGCACAAATATGCAATGCCTCCCACAATACCTGTTGTCTGCCAATTGTTGGTTAAAATATCTGTATCTAGGATTGTAAGTAGCAACCATCTGCTTCGAAATACTGACTGATCTGATTCAGCTCTTTCTAATGGACATTTCCGGCTGTTTTTAAAACAAAGGTAAGTTAGTATTATTTAGTCACTGCTAATTTTACTTTATTCGAAGGAGCAATTGGTCTTACCTGGCTGGCACTGATTAATCATTTTTTTTATGTTCTTTGGGAACTGCAAAACTTTTAAAATATTCAGCAGACTAATTTTGCTGAGTCTCACCTAGATTACATTCATAGTGGCATGGTGGAGAATTAAGATTATTGCGGATGACCTGAATCCATAGGTGAAAGCATTAGATGGCATCTTCACTTTCCTTGTTTCGTGTGGGAATTAGATGTGCCTGCGTACTGCTTTAAACAGCAGGGGCATATGTACGTCACACGCCACTCGTCGTCAAGTATCAAGCTCGCAGTAAATTTTTGCAGTGAAATTATAAAAAAAAAGAATAGATTCATATGAAGGTCTCATAATTCTGATACCAAAAATGAGCGTCTGGCAGTATTCTGGTGGGGCTTAAGAAATTTATGATGATGATGACGCTGTCAAGTACCATAACACTTGTTTAACTAAGTTGTTACAAGAAGTTATTAATTTAGAAAAAAAATAGGAATTATCGCTAGCAGTAGGTGCTCTAACCACAGCAATCGATCATGAGCCAATAACATATGCACTTCAGCAAAAACCAGATAAAGTTTCACCGCGACAACGGAGATACCTGGATATCATCTGGCAGTACACTTGTGATATGAGATACATTAGAGAAAAGTACAGTAAGCAGACGTTATCTCAAGGATCAATGGCATTAAATTAACAGAAATTATGGACCATGAAGCAATCGCTGAAGAACAGGAGCACAATAGCGAGCTTCAAATGTTGCATATAAAAGGATCCTTAGAGCTTAAAACTTTCAGTTGCATCGTTCTAAAAAGCTTATATCCTGCGACGTATCGAAAGGACAAATTCGGCCGTATATTGGATTCAGAAAAATAGTTTTTGATAAAATTCACAAATTGTCACATCCAGATATCCGAGTGAGTGCAAAGAGATGAGACGACGATTTGTTTGACCGTCAATCAGCAGGGTCACACGAAGATTGGCGTGGTCTTTTATTCTATGTCATCGATCGGAAATTCAAGCGCAATTGAAAAATTTCAAAATCCAACTGATAAATTCGAAAACATTCACCTAGACATCATTAGACCACTGCCAAGTTCCGAAAACTTCCAGTACTATGTAACTCTGATAGACTGACTTACTCGCTAGCCCGAGGCCATTCCAGATAGTAGCATTTCAGCAGAAACATCAGCTCAAGTCATATGCAGACAATGGGTTCCGCGCTTCGGTATACCCGTCACCGTCGTCACCGATAAAGGTCGACATTTTGAGCCAGCACTGTTTAACGAAATGAAAAACTGTCACTCTCCACTATCATGGAGAAAAGTCAATGTAGTTTTCATTTCCAAAGCCGGAAAATGCTAGCATATTGTCCCAAAGGACCGCAGACCTATAAGTCTATCATCTTTCCTTTTGCCCACGCCAGCAGTCTTAATACATTAGGAATCCTCACAAAGAACATCGATTACAGAATACCTGAAGTTTGGTTTGACAAAAATTTCTATGTAGGCTTCCCCTCGAGATGCTTCTGCGAGGAAGATGCTTTCATTGAGGACAAGTCAGTCCATCTCTACACAGATGGATCTAAGACCGAATGCGGAGTTGGTGGCGGTGTTTTCTCAGATAATCTAAATCTAAGCATCTCTTTCCGTCTTCCAAATCACTGTAGCGTGTTCCAGGCGGAAATTTTGGTGATTAAAGAAGCTCTGTTCTGGCTGAAGAAAAACGTGATATCTGCAAAGGATATCCGCATCTTTTCGGATAGTCAGGCCGCTATCAAGTCCCTGGACTCAGTCTCATTAAATTTGAAAATCGCAGAGAAGTTCAACCTTTCAACCACAGAGATATTCCAAGGAAGTGTAGCGCCGATGAACTCGCCAAAATTGGAACCACTCTACTTCTCCTGGAAAAGGGTAGCTCAGGAATACCAATCGCTACGTGCAAACTAACATTAAAGTTGGATACCAATAAAAGAACAGACATTAGGTGGACTGTTGGACCAACATGTCTAGCGACCAAAAAGATCTGGCCGAAACTGGATCTGAATCGCTCTAAGAGTCTGATCCTTCTAAATAGGAAACATCTCAGCGCTATCGTAGCTGTCATCGCTGGGCACTGCCCTCATAGGCAAGCACGCAAGAAGGCTTGGCACCTCTACAAACGATTTCTGCAGAAACTGCTTGGACGAGGAGGAGGAGGAGACAATCCTCCACCCACTCTATACATGTCCAGCTCTCTCCTAGAGAAGAAAATTTCACTTAGGAGCTTTCTTCTACAATGACTTAAACGATCTAAAGAATATAAATCTTAACCGTCTCCTACGCTTCATCATAGGCTCAAACTGATTCCATTAGTAAGAGGATTACAGATACACGTGACATCACAACGGGCCAATACTCCTAATTGGGTTGGTCTTCCCAACAGCCACTTTTATCTACTTACCTACCTACCTACCTGCTATCCTCAATCTAATGGCTTGATTGAACGCTGCCATTGTACATTTAAAACTTTTATCATGTGCCACCAAAATAGTCAATGGACTCGGACACTTACATTGATATTTCTGGGCTTATGCACTACATTGCGTGACGAGCTGCAAACTACATCAACCAAATTTGTGCACGGACAGAACTTAAGGATTCCATGTAAGCGTATACCCAAGGTAAGCAGACGTATCAAACAGAATTCGTAAATCATCTTACTTTCAGCTCTATCGTCCCTTATCAGCTTCAAACCACTCCAGTCTAAAACCGTTCTTCCTTAGGGATATGTATTTGTATGAATATGTAGGTATGTGTTCATAAGAAAAGATTCTGTTAACGCATCACTTTAGCAAACCTTCCTAGGGTCTTACAAAGTCCAAAAAAGGGCTAAGAAAATCTTTACAATAAGTGTAAGAGGTATACCATTTGCTATCAGTATAGATACACTCAGGCTTGCGTTCAGAGAGGTTTTGTCCATCCAGGAAAAGCAGTAAAAAAAACATCCAAAAACAGCAAAAGTCCGATTTTCAGTTCCGGAGCAGTCATCATCAGAGACACGTTCGGCTCGGTGGGGGAGACCGATATGAAAATTACAGTACCTATGTACTCGTAAAACGTCCTCAAAAAGCAATCCTGGCATCAGCAGATACCTAATATTGTACATACTCGTATGTGTATTGTGGGAGTATGTGGATTTCCTTTTCATTTGTTAGTAATTGTGAAAATTTCTTTTTGTGGGCTCCCCGTTTCACTTGCTGAATGACAATTAAGTCAAAGCCGCTTATCGCCAACGATCCTTTCAAACTTAGTTTTCGCTTTCAATCTGAATCCTTACAAGTTTCCTAAGGAACGCAATTTACACAATGACTCTTAATCGATTGTTAATATCACTTTCGCAACCAATCGATTAGAGCCATTGGCCAATTGAACAACGAAACTATTGATATCATCGACATTGTTGTGATTTTACTGCAAGACCCAGCATTATCCTTCGACCGAAAAACCGCAATATTTTCTACCAAATTGACAATTTGTTCGATTTCATTTCCACATATTTGCACCATAATAACCCGGCAATTGTTCGCAATAATTTTCCATAATGATAGGTCCAGTTCCGTCTGGCCTGTTTTCATCTAACCCCCAAAACACGTACGAGTCCTACTCGTGTTCCATTGCAATGAAAAATCAAAAGGACACGCCCGCACATACATACTATGGACAGTAGTGGAATCCTTCTATTAATATTCATTCATCGTCGTGCGTATATCACTTTTTATTTGTTCATCTCCTTCCATCTTCAGGTGGCTCCTCTGAGCCTTGGATGCCACAAGTCTCAAGCCCACCGAAATGGAAGGTCCCTAGAACAATTTGTGCTTAGCTCCTGCATTGGGATCAGAATGAATTACATACCTGGAGGATTTGCTCTCATGTAATGTTGTACTACTACACCACTCTCGTGCTCTTGCCAAAGGACATGACTACTACTACTATTAACGGCAGCAAAATGGAATCGAAATTACACTCCTGGTATCCATCTCAGGAGTAGTACGAATAACACATTGAAAATTACAGGGGATGAAACAGCACACCCTGAGATGGTCTGCACATATGGATACGTCTTCACCATTTGGGGGTGGCAATGATAAGATGCGAGTATGAGAGAAGCATCCCTTCCCGGAAGTCGCTGGAATTATAAACGATTTCTTAAACGATTCCAAAAGCGAAGGTGGATATCATCAGGATAATGCTATATCATTTAAGAATTTATGCTCGTGCGATGTGATGGTATGTGTGTTGTCTCAGCACTAGAACCCATTCCATTGTAATCGTCGTCTTGGTCGCCGGTTGCCTGGTTTAGCCATATCATGTTCGGGCCAATGATATCTTTTGCTGGAATTCAAGGAGTTCTAGCAGCTCCATCAACCATTCGACCATTACGGGGGAATTTTATTTCAATTTCTATTACTTTTCCTTTTGTTATGCTGGAAACGTGTCTTAGTTCGATTCTTTTTTACTGTTCTCTCCCACTTGCCCCACTTGAGCTATAGAGAAGACCAAGTTTCTCTTCTCTGCGTGCTGCAGGTGAGGTGGAAATTCTTTGTATTCGGTCAATTGATGTCGGTCGGAGTTGGAGACGAACCTTACTCGGTACGTGATACATTGAAAGCTAATTAAATTTAATCCTGGTGATCATGATCAGAAGGGGTGGTCCTGGATCCGGTGCGCGACCAACGACGTGTTCATTCTGGTTTTTGTCCAACTGCTGGCTCCCATCGTCAGCCGAGTAATATGATAATCGGACTTGACGTCTGTTAAATATTCATGTACCTATAGATAGATTAAGTAGAATTGAATTCGTGCTAAATTGAAGGCTGCAGACAAAGATATAGAAAGGGTACAAGATAATGATAATGATAATACAAAATAATGACAAACTTTGGGAATGTAGGATTTTATAGTATTTTCCTTTTATATCAGCCCTCTCTAGAAACAGTGCACGGTTACTACTTTTTTAAAGGCAGACCAGTTGAGAAATAGTTATAAAATTGTAGAGTCCGTGATTTAAAAGGACATATCGATGGACCGAACTGCGTTTATGAACACTGTCAAGGAGGAAAAGGTTTTGGAATAAGAAACTCAGGGAAAGAAGATTTACTCATGTAGAGTGTTCATGTTCCATATTTAAAACACAACACTGTCCATTAAGTAACAACGGCATTTAGTATCGCATTGACCGCCAAAAAATCCAGATATCATTGGTATCTCTCTTTCTTTTCTCCTTAGCTTTACTTCACCTGTGCTGTGTGCAAATATTTTAAGGGTGCCTTGAGCGCTAATTAAAAAAAATATCTAATAATGCGAAACGGCGAATAAAGGATTTATAAGCAATTTTTGCAAACTTGTTTCAAAAACGAGTACAACAAAATGATCGTTTCGGGACAGTAATGGCGAAATTGGAATCAATGGCGAGTACAGACGTCGGTCCAACGATATTCTCATTTAAGTTACTTTCATATATTTAGAGCTCAGGAAATTTGACGATTCATCTTTAGCATTTAGGTAGGATACCGGAATAGAAATGGTGACGGAAAAATTTCCACCGTTGATTAGTTACTATACAGTAACCTCATCTGTGAAAGCAAAAGTCTTGACCTTGTGAGTCGATGTCTGTCTAAAATCCGCGTGAAGGCTAAACTCGCAAACATTAGCCTGATACCTAAGCGCTCAAGCCCACAGAAGTGAAAGCCGACTTTTCAAAGATTGTTTCTACCAACTCCTCGGCCAAACTGATGAGCAGTGTCTTACACATGACCATAAGATCGTCCTTCATCATTTCGACTGCATGGACACCACACGTTTCCCACATCAAACATCCACAAAAGGACCTCCTGATTTCCTGATTGGAAAACTGATCGCTTTGCGATTGACGCTAGATACAGTTCCAATATTTTAAATGCCCGAACGTCCGATGAGCTAACATCTACTCTAGACAACCCGAACTGCAAAACACCGAAGCAGTACTATGAGGAAATCTGATGTCGAGCGTCGGAAATCAGAAGAGCCTTTCCTAAACGAGTTTCCTTAAATTCTCGAGAAGTTGTATGCTGCCAGCATCAAGTGTGAAATGCTAGCCGCACCATTATCAACAAGCTATCAGGGACGCCGTATCCGAAGTTAGGTTTCACCCGACCACCACAATGAAGCTCCTGGTTTGGTGAAGAACGTCGGCAAGCACACATAGCACAATAAAAAATTCTTCTGTAAAGAAGGATTAGAGCTGCTCGCGTACTCGATGAATACAACAGACTGTAGGAACACCGGCTCCTCAAGGAGAAAAAGACAGAATCAGGCAGCCGCGATTAAGCGATTAGAGGGGTACTACTGCTAGGATTACAATCCCGAACGGACGCATACAGAGATAAGGAACCTAGATTCACAGTCGGTGCTGAACAATTTGAGGAATTACATCTTTAGTGAACAGTTGGCAAACATGGCGGCCAAGACCAAGACTCCGAGGTCACGCAGAATGGACTATTCAACCTGGACGACGACTGACAACAACTCCATCCACCCGACGAAGAAGAGGTTTGGATAGCAATACCTAAGGTAAAAACTTAGAAATCTGTTGTAGCAAACGGATTCAATGCCAAAGACTGCCGGCGATGATTTGATAAACAGCGTACCTAAGCTCATTTGTAAAATCTGGTCATTTTTCCAGTGAATGGAACCTCAGCATCATATTTTCTATTCCTAAGAAAGGAGGCCCTCTGTTGCATTGCATATAAAATCCTATTATGTACCATAATATTTTAAGTTGGAAAATCCTGGCGCGTTTGCGCCCAATAAAACAGAAGCGGCAAAAATGGGTTTAGTGGTTAATAAAGGTAACAACACAACGGTTTGGCCACAATAAATTAAAATTATATCTCTAAAGTGGTTAACGAATTTGTTTATCTGGAGTTCCCTCTAAACTCGTACTCGTTTAATAAAACAACCCCAGAGATCAAACAAATAAACACTCTAGCCAATCCAGGCCCTTTCATGAACAATGAAGAAAACTCCACTGGTATCTTCGAGAGAAAAGCTCTTCGAGTGATTTTCATCCCAATTGAATAAAAAGAGTGTACAACGACGAACTCTAAGGGATGAACAGCATTGACCTTACAGGAAGGATCAAATCCTTGTTCAAGTTGATTAAACGCTCCCGCCCGGAGAGTTTTCGAATACATCCAGAGGGACAACGCGGAAAAGCAAGAGCCCGCCTTAGGTGGCGCGGTCAAGTGGAATCATTATAAACAGCTTGATGAGTGCAACTGGAGGCGACTTGCCCTATACCACAGGCTAAGCGGAAAGAGTTGTTCCACAAGGACAAGAAGAAGATTGTACTTGGGAACCGATACCGATTTTCGCTGACAGAAATTTTCACAAGGAAACCAGGAAACCACGAAAAAACAGACCAAAACCGAAGTTAGTAGAAAAAAAAACTGACACAGGATTTAAATATGGAAACAGGCAAACTCTGGACGGATCGAAAATTCAATAAACTAAGGTTACATTACATTTATAAGATAACTTATTGTCCATGAAGTTACTCGTGTGTTTGAATACAAACCGTTCGAAGAGAGGCGAAAAAAATCGATAACAAGAGCTTGGATGATAGTCATTAGGACTTTGAATCGGAATCTGAACGATGTTCCTTCCTAAGGCCGGCAAGTCTCAGCAGAACCGTATACCGTCCTGATCAATGTCGTTGATATTTTCGAAAAAATAATCGTCGATCGATATCCATTGACTGCAGGCGAGTTCCTGGGCCATGCAAACAAAATAGCAACCTCTGTACCTCACTAATGAGGTGGGTCAAAATAAATTAATACTGCAATGAAGTCTTTCTGGCTGCATCACTTGAGGTTAATTCCTGGAATCGGCAACAAGGAGGGCTTGTCTCGATTACGTGGCACCAAAACTACGTGACTGCTCCGAAATCTAAACGTCTTATACTATAATTATACCCAAAAAGAGTGAACCGCTTCGTTCAATAATCCCTAGAGACCAAAGTATTCTTCATGCTGAGATCCAGGAAAAACCTCCGATATAGCTTGACATGACTGGAAATTATCTTAAGAAGCAGGAGGTGGAATTCTGGAATTCATCTAGGGTTTGTTAAGTAGGAACAATTTTTGGAAATTTTGCTAGACAGTAAAACGACTGGAAATCGAATATTTAACAGCGTCTGCATAACTCCTGAAGGGTTCTTTAAATACTAAGGACTATTAATTCAAATTACCCGTTGTCTACACATTTCAACCGTAAGAACTACACTGATGATCAGGCCTGCATGTGCATACTCTTATATAGTGAGTATCCCTCTCAAAAAAATGTTGTGAATTTGAGGTCGAAATTTAGACCGAAAAAGTGGAGTCCGTAGCCCACCGTAAAAGATGTATGTACTTACTAACTCGAAACAGGAATCAAAGCCCCTGATAAGAGTTAGTATTTAATTTACAAATTTTGGAGATCGAACACGACGATCAAATCAAATTCTAGAACCCCACCATTATCGGTTAACGAGAAGAAAGTGCTCGTATCTTCAGATATTTTCAATTTGAGTTAAAGTTCTTGCGGTGTCAGCTTACTTACTTATTTAGGCGACGCTATAGTTCGGGGAGAACCTGGGTCTCAACGAATAAGTCTCTCCGGTTAGCCCGGTGTTAGCCAAAGCACTGCAAGTCGTTTGAAATGCGCCAGCTACTCCGTCCAATCCAGTAACTACTCCCAGTCAATCGAATCATCAAATACCGCGCAGAGCTATTAAGTAGAAATCGGGAACAGGATCAGTTGAAGGAAACTGAAGTGCATTGCAGAAAACCAAAGTGTATCAAATATAAAAACGAAGAAGATAAAGTACAGCACGGAGTACTATCGAAGAAACTTTTACAGCCGAAAAAATCTGTTCGTAAGCGTCAAGTCAAAGGCAAAGTGAGTTATTAACATTTTCTTCATCACATTCAAAGGAGCCAGGAATGACTGAAACGTGGTTCTTAAGCATCTAAAACTCCAATATGACCAAAAACTGCGGCAAAAAATATTACAATGTCCGAAAGGTAGTACGAGTACCAATTTCTGGTCGTTCGAAACTCATTTATAAAGACATCCCAGATGTTAGCTCTATGGACAAGGCCAATCTGATTGCTGCACACTTTCTGGGTAGCTCAGCATTCTCAGATTGTGCTTTATCTCCGCTTACACTTGGGTGCGTCGAATATTCAATGAGAGGAATCCACTTTCGTACTCGTGTCGTAGCAAGAGCACTGAATCATCTTAACATTCTCAAATCCGCTATTTCAGATGGTATATCTCAACTTCTTCTGAAAGGTGTTCTTCCTCGTTGGCAAAACCACTGCGTAAGCTTTTTCAGCAATCGTACTCTTTCGGTCTCTTTCCGAGCAGATGGAAAACAGCATCTTCCGTCCCTAAAACGGATAATCTTCTTCTCTCTCCTCCTACAGACCCATTGCACTTACATCCCTTCTTTCCAAGATCACGGAAATGCTGATAACCCGTCACCTTATGAAATACAGTAAAAGCTCTTTATTCGCGGGTTATATGTTCTGTAAAAATTCTGCGAATATAGAAACCGTGAATATGGAATGGTAATTCATATGGGATGATTATAGGGGATACGTTCCTAGATGACAAAATAAAAAGCAAGTACATATGTACGTATATAAAAAAATTAATTCTATTGAAGTTTTTGACCATATTGATTAATTATTATCTTCAGGCTTAGGCAATGGTTTAAAGAATTTTGTAGTTTTTTCTTGCTTGGCAGTTTTTAAAAGCTCCTTCAATTCAGACCGATATTCAGCAGTGGTATTAGCAATTTGCCTCTTAAAAATTAGACTTCGTTCCATAGACGGATCAATTTGCATAAAGAAATCACTAAGCTCATATGCCATTCTTAAACCTTCACTAAGATTTTTCAAATTAAATGTCACGTTTCTAGTGCTTGTTGAAGCCTCTTCTTCAACGCGCTGCGAATTTAACATTTCCTCCAAGTCGGTTTCAGTCAAATCTTCATCTTGCGATTCAAGCAACTCCTGAATGTCAATTGATTCTATCTGTTCGAACCCATCTCGTCCTATTTCATTTAGAATTTGCACAGATTCTTCGTCATTTTCCGCAGTCAGAGCAGGCCACAGTTTTTTCAAGCATGATTTCAATGTGTATGGCATCAGTTCTCCCAATGATTCTTTTATGTTTACGATGCATTTTGTTATGTCAAATTTCTTCCAGCATTCCATAACATTCATATCAGGATCACATTCCATATTATCCAATATGATTTTCAAGGTTCATCTAATGTAATAGAGCTTAAAGGCCTGGATTATTCCTTGGTCCATAGGTTGAAGCAAAGCCGTCGGGTTGGGAGGTAAAAATGTCACTTTTATATTTGGATGCATAGTTTCAAGTTCGCGAGGATAACCTGGTGCATTGTCCAAAACTAGAACTGCTTTAAAGTCTAAATTCTTTTTTTTTAAAATAAGGTTCAACTTCAGAAACAAAACAATTCCGGAACCAGTCACAAAAAATAGGGCTTGTAACCCACGCTTTCTTATTAGCACGCCAAAACACTGGCAGGTCGTCCTTGTTTTGATGTTTTAAAGCTCGAGGATTTAACGATCTGTAAAGAATCAGTGGTTAATGACACAACCTCCAGATGCATTAGAACATAGCAACAGTGTAATCCTATCCTTTGCTGCCTTAAATCCAGAGGCAGACTTTTAGCTTTTAGAAATTAATGTTTTGTTTGGCATTCTCTTCCAAAACAGTGCAGTTTCGTCTGCATTAAATATTTGCTCAGGTTTTTATCCTCCATCAGCTACTAGGTTTGAAAATTCTTCTGGATATCTTTCTGCTGTAGCAATATCTGCAGATGCAGCTTCTCCAACGATTTTAATGCTACGCAATGATTGTCTCACCTTGAAATTCTCCATCTGTATATTCACCACCATAACTATCATCAGGTTCTTTAAAATGTGCGTAAATACGCTTTGCTTTCTCCCGCACCATTGGACCACTCAGGGGCACCCTTTTTTGGCTGCGGTCTTCAATCCATAATAACAACGCCACTTCCATTTTTTCTATTGCTGGATCACGAACAATTTTCGCAGACAGTGAAGTTGAAGCTACAGACGACCTTATAGTATTTCGTCTTCGGATTTTTTTACCGATCATACAGTTGATACGTTGACATTGAATGAGCGTGATATGGATGCAAACCACTCTCCAAGGCGTAAACGATCAAGAATTTCTATTTTCACTTTAAGCGGTAACACAGATTTTTTTCGCGTCGAAACTCGTTTTTCAATTTTTTTAGTCGACATCATAAATTAGGAAGACAGCGATAGAGACGAGTTACTCGATCACAATTTTTGTTACGAATGACAAGATGAAACAATAAAATACGCAAAGCAGCTCTTACTGTTTGTTTACAGAGGGCGACCAAGTCATTAGCACACTTGTTTAAGATTCCGGGATTTCCCCTTAATTACTTCCGAAAGGAGTTTTTTCCAAATTTTATTGCTTTGACCTATACTAAAAATTTTTTTTAAAATTCCCAGAATTAATTAGATAAATTATTTCTTCGCTATGTTGATTGGTATTTAAGAATACTTGACATAAAAACCGTGCTTATGACTTGGCCACCCTCTGTACATTATCACAAACGCCGACCGCCGCGAAGCGGCTTGTGTCAAAAGCCGAACCAATACAGCGGCGAGATCATTTAACAACATATTTTAGGTACGAGTATAATTGTAATAAGGTCTATTTTACTTTTTTATTAGTCCATTTGAATCCTTTTTATTAATATGCATGTACCGATGTACCGATTAGATCCGCGAATAAAGGAATCTTTAGCCGCGAATATAGGAATTGGGTGGCATTTTTGAAATCCGCGAATAGTGAAAACGCGAATGAAGGAAGTGCGAATAAAGAGCTTTTACTGTACCTCGACACACAAAAACTTCTCAATGACCGGCAATATGGTTTTCGAAGCAACAGGTCACCTGGTGATTTGATGGCAAAGTGGAACCAAGGGGTATACAAATCTGGGGAAAGCAGAATAGTTGCACTTAATATTTCTAAGGCAATAGACGGAGTTTGCTGTTGGGCTCTTTTGTCGAAAATGCGTTCTTTTGGGATTGACGTCTCTCGTCTTTGGAGCGTTCAATTCAAGTTGACTTGGATGGTTTCAAGGCTGATATTCACGAAATAAATATTGCTGTATTACAGGGCTCCATTCTGTATCCTACACTCTTTTTAATCTTCATTATTGATCTCTTGTCTGCTACTTCTAATCCGATATATTTCTTTGATGAAAACAGTACTCTCTGCTTTTCATATTCGTTCCCGAATCCACGTCCCTGCTCATCGACTGTAGAACGGGATCGGCATATAAAGAGCATAGCTAATTGGAGAAATATCAACAGAGTGGAATTTCATACTTCCAAAACACAACGCTGTCTGCTGCGAAATTAGAACACCAAGCCATTATCCCTGAATGACACTTGCATCGTCGAAACTGAGAAACTTTCCATCGGTATGCGTGTCAATGACAACTTACATTGGTATGACTACATATTTGATGTTGTCAAAAATTCTGCGAACTGCCTAGGTTTCCTTAAGCGATGTAAGAAATATTTCACCCCCTCTGATCTGACCACAATACATTAGGCATTCATTCGCTAAAAATTGGAGAACAGTACTCACATCCGGTCAGGAGGTCCTAAACCTCTCCGCATCTGCTAAGTTGATAGGGTTCAAAGCAATGCGATAAGAGTCATAGGTAATGCTAATATCATCAAGTCAATTGACAGACTCGACGATATGGCTCCTGTCTAACCTTGCTCTATAGCTATGTTTACCATCAGAGCTCCACTGAAATTGCTAGTAGCATTCCGCTCCCTCAAACCGTCGCACCCATCGCGTGAATCGGTATATCTTCAAGCTCACTTTCGAATGTACTCAGAAATATCGTGATTCTTTCCTAAGCCGTACAACTCGCTTATGAGCCCTGCCGATCTCTTTGTTTCCTGGTCATTATAACTTGCAAACATTTGAGACCAATGCACATCGGGATCTCTGTTTTCTTTCCCTGACATCTTAAGGGAGCCTTCGCCAATTACATATTTAGTCTGCATTCTGGGATCATGAAATAAAGTTAACTTGGCCCCCAAGTCCAAGCCAAGCCACGTTTCTATGGCTCTGCGCCTTTTCTTCCATAATGAAGTTGGCAAAATGTCATCACAGTTTCTTCCTTCCTCTGGCAGAAATTATTATTGCAAATTCTTGCAAACAATTCCATAATAATTTCTGTGAAACAGGAAACTGCTTTTGCACAACATGTTAGAGCAAAAGTAGCAACCTGATTAAGACCCAAGCTAGACGAGATCGACTTTACGTCAAAAGTTGATGAGTACTCCCGACCGCAAATAGCATTCCACACAACTTTGGACAACGAACTAAGTCTCGAATGCGTGCATCTATTTCGTCAGCCATTTAAAAGGAGCACGATACTATGTCCTTCACAAATCTAGCATCTGCTTTCATAGTGAGATCCAAATATTGCAAATAGTTTGTGGGGTCGTATTTCAAAATACTCAGATTTGATCGACAAAGATTTAACTCGGTCATCTTAAGCTCTTGGCAGTGAATCCACTTAATTTGTTCTTTGAAGAATTATGGAAATTGAATTGTTTTTCCTAGAATCATCCGAAAGAAGGAACTGTTCGCAATGCGTACTGTGTTCCTTACAAACAAAAAACATATTTTCTGAACAGAAAAAATTATCGAGGTAGGCCTACTTAAAACAGGATGTCGCCGCGCTAGAAGATATGCTACCTTAATTCTTGACAGAAGGTTTAGAGTTATTGTCTCCAATTCAAAGTGTGAGAGCAGCAACCCTATGAGTTACTCGAATGAATCTTGAGGTACTTTCCTAAAAAAGAAAATTATTAGAAACATCATTTCTGTAAAATTTATTGGTGCCTAGCGCCCAACAAAGGACAGGAATTCGTAAGGATTCTACCCCAATCCGTCGAATGGGAATTGAACATTTGTTATGCCGACCGGTTTACATAATTCTATTTTCTTTATTTTTTATTTTTAAGGCGTACCGTAGGGGAATACCACGAAAGATTCATTCGAAATCCATAACTTAAACATGCCCTCCCCTAAACAATTCACTTAAATAAATAACAAACCTCCTCAAGTAGATCGCACTCCCAAAAAGAAGGTTAGATACATATCTTCTCCTAAGACCCATAAAACATATTAAAAATGTAAAACTGTGTATGAAGACTTCAAAGTTCCCACTCCCAGAAAAAAAAACAAAAAAACGTGATACGACAAAAACATATCTGGAACCACTTTCGATTTCTCAACGTCTCCCCAATGGATTTTCCTGGCATAAGTGTCCTTAAGCAGAACTCCTGACCAAGCAAAACGAATTCAAAAAAAAAAAAGTAAAATCTCGATCCACAAAAGTATCTATGGATTGAACCCAAAGGGTTAAAAATCAATGCGTGCAATGGGTATCCATATCTGTCCTTTGGTTCCGGATCTGACAATTTTGTGCAAACATTTATTGAAATCCGTTTACATATGCTGTAAACTTCCCATGGATACAAGTTTACAACCAACATTCACCTCCCCAGTTGGTTGGACGTGAACTGATGATTTAAGAGATATGCCAAGAGGATGATGTAGAAGACAGTAAAGGATTAGGTCATCTCCTAGACGTACGAATGTGTCGTCACGCAATACAATTTTAACAATCCAAAAAATGGGGGAAATTGATGCAGCTAACTCCGGGACACAGTCTGGGACATCTCATACGAAATGGTGAAAGTTTTCCAGTGGTCATACGGTTGTTGTTTTCACTTTCCCTCAAACAGACAAATACACTCTAGTTGAGATACTCGTACTTTGCATATATTCGTATTTATTTCGCTATATGTATAATCCAACTCGGGTTATGGATTGAATTATGGTGATGGCCAAAGGGGTCTGTAGCGACTGGGACATATGGGATGTCACCATGGTCCAAAAGGGATTTCGTACAAAGACAACTTCGTCTAGGAAAAAATAAAAATAATAAAAATCCCGTTGTTCCGGAGGCTCTAGGGTAGGTAGAAGTAGAAAAAGAAAATAATTCCGGAGTGTGGAAAAAAATAAGCCGCTTCTACGGATGTACCGTCAGGGTGAAGTTTAAAAAAGTTGCTAAGCTCCATATTTAAATTTATGATTATGTCGTTGCTGTCGTCTTGCGATTTTGTGTGATGGGTATTCCTACTCTATATAGTCAGCGATAGGGGTAGGGAGAGTTTAATTCAAATTTATGGACGACATAGTCTCGTTTTTGCTGTGAATAAATGGAAAAAGATGCTTAGTCCACCAGTGAGGAATTTATTTTTTTTTTTGATCACTATGTTCGTCTTGGCCTGCCATACAGTGTATGTCCTTTTTGGGAAAAAGGCAAAATGAAATGTCAACACATATTGCCGGAGATGAGCTGTGGTGGGCATATTTGGAGTTTTCGAACTTAATTTGGAATTCAAACTGGGATGAATTTGGGACTTCTGTTACACTAAAAGTTGTTGGACCGTCTGGAAAGTGATATCTACGAGTAAGAAGAGATCATCACTATCGATTTGGGTGGAATATTGGTGCATTTTTTTGGTTTGAAATATTTCATATAAAATCCTTTAAGGCTATTAAATTTGATTTTGTTGTTGATTTAGACCTTCTTTTCTTCTTAAAAAACTTGATAAAGAGTGCTACACTCTATAAGAATCCAAAAGCAACACTCTCTTGTTGATATACTCGGTTTCTCTCAGTGACACTTTACAACACAACACTGGCCTGAAACACAACAGTGGAAGTTGTTAGGTCAGTCACGAGCCTGGCCGACGCTATTTTATCCTCATACTATGAAGACTGTTCATTGAAGACGAAACCCCCACAAAAGCTATAAAAACTTCACATAATGTCAAGAAAGGAATTCTATATGGCCAAACAACCAAACAGGTGGGAGGACAACGGAAAGACTCTCACATTGTGTAACAAAGAACAGTGGAAATCTAAGAGGAAGGAGGAAGGACGCTACTATGTTACAAAAGTCCTATCATAAGGGCATACTATACCCAGGGACGGTATGATCCAAAATATAGGAGACAGTTTTGGGCAATAAATTAATTCAAAGCCTACAAACCACTGTGACCGGGCGGTGTCTTCCAGAACTTGTGTCTTGACGTGGCAGCAGACTCATCTCGATATCACTGATCCCCAGAATTTCCGAAATTCTACAGTCGCATTAGCCTTTCGTTCTTCATGTTTATGAAAGTATCTGTATGTAACAGATAGATATTTAAATCAAGAAATATTTCTATTGGATTTTAGCTGGAATAAGCACACGAACAAAGTCTTCATCATTCGGATCTTTTAACTCCCATTTTACCTCGACAGTTACCTTCGGGTAGGCTTTTAACACTGGAACTTATTTTTTTACTGATAGCAGGCACATAATATAAACATGAGATAGAAACAGCATAAGACTCTAAAAACATAGCCCTCTGGACATTCATTGATATCGAGGATGCTTTTGACAATGCCTTATTTAGATCGATGGAACAAGCCATCCTAGGAGAAGTGTAGGTCCAATGATTAAAAAGTAGTGAACCCTATCATACTGTACGGTGTTATAGTGTGGTATGACTAAACAAAAATCAACAATAATGAAACAGGACAGGTTTCAATGGCTTCCGTGTCTGCCCATGAGAACGACCTTAACTGTTGGCGTGGATGAGTTATAAAACTTACCTGTGCTTCAAGCAGCAGCCATTCAAGAGGAAGCAGTCATACATCCATTCAAGCTTCATCTCGCACACAACATCAAACCAGGTACCCTCATTGGTCTCCTGGAAATATTAACAAAGAAAAAAAGGCACCTTTGTCAAATATCAAATCTAGATCAATTGGACCCTGCTTTTCAAAGAGGTATAGAACTTACGTCCTACAAAAGTACATACCATATGCTGATAGTTCGAAAACATCTCATTGAGTAGAGGCGGGAGTAGTAGGACGTCGAACACATCTGTTATTTGCGCTAGCTAAGGATTTTTTCGAAAGCTGTTTGCATTTTTCTAAGTAAACAATATGAAAGTGTGAAAACGTCAAGTATGTTAAGATGTGTTCTTTGGTTTCTCCGGCATAATTAATTAATTTTTGAGCTTTTAAAAGTCTTTAAATATTATAAAACTGTGCGTTATTCAATTTTCTTGTCCATTGCCTCTAACTTGTGTATTTACCTTGCTTTTTCTTAAAAAAAAAAATAAAATAATAGTAAACAAATAAACATAACACCAAATTTGCAATAAAAGGAAATATATATTGAGAACATGAGCAACTTCCAAGGTAATACAGTAAATCTCCGATCGAAGAAACACGGGAGCTCTTCAGACGCAGCAGCAATCTCAGTAGGTGGAATGCCGAGGCAGAATGGGACACCCACCGCATCCAAGAATTTACCCCCCACTCAAACAATGGTTGTTACTGTTAGAAGAGCATTTAAACAAACATACCGATGCTATTATCAATCGTTTCTCGGAGGAAATTAAAAACCTGCGCAGCGACATAATGGACCAAATTACACGCATTGAGAAAAACTGGGCAGCCTATGAAGAAAAAATTGATAAAACTCTCATAGATTTGCATTTACGTGTGGAGAAAATTGAAACGCACATTAATAAATCAACCTTCCTTGACGACGATATAACAGATTTGAGAAATAGATGTGACACACTAGAAAGGAAAGAGCTTGCAGCTGATGCAATTCTTTTTGGAGTTCAGCAGCTGCATGAAGAATATTTAAAATCAATTTTCCACTGCTTATGCCATATCATCGAAAGCAAGTCTCCAACTTTAAAAGCTGTTTTTCGTTCTCGGCATCGAGACAACACTAATGATCCACCCATCATATTAATATTTAATTCGCCAGAAGAACGTAACAATATCCTAAAGGACTTTGCCGAGCATCACAAAAGAGAAAAAACACAGCTTTGTCTAAGAGGTGTTGGATTGGACTCAAATAAACCAATCTTCTTAAACGAGAGTCTAACGAACAGAAATCGTTCTCTCCTTCGACAAGCTGTTCGCATGAAGCAGCGAAAAGAGATTTTCTCAGCCACTACCAGATCTGGATGTGTTTTCATTAGAGAACAAAAACTAGGACAACATACGTCGTATATGCATACACGACGAGGGGATATTAAATTCTATTTCCGCGAGATGTCAACAACCAAAATCTGTAGGAGCGACAGAACCTGAGACACTGTAATTTTCACGTAGATACGAGTACCTATGTTATTAATTTTGTAAATTAGATCAATTTTGTAAAAATTTGCCAAATGGATTTCAACTTTCCACTCTATTCAACTCTTTCTTATTTTAGCTCATTTACTTTTTCTGTCATTCTTTTCCTTTTTACTCTTTTCTTCTTTCTACTCTTTCTTCTGTTTCATTTCGTTTAATTCCAGAAGTAAATAATGTCATAATGGTAGTTGTTGTTTGTCGCTTGTGTATGTTGTTGTTGTACCCAACATGATTGATAACTTTCAGACACAGGGTAGTCACAAAGATGTTTCAAAGTATTATTAAATGTTTTATGTAAACAAAAAAAGGGTTTCAGGATATACCATTTAAAAGTTCAAAGCTTAAAAAACAAAATAGATGAAGTGTGTTCAATTTTTAACGATAGTTTGGTCGATGTTGTTTGCTTGTCAGAAGCCTGGCTATGTCCGGAAATGGGTGATGACCTTTTTAAACTGAATAATTATCACAAACCCAAACGTTCAGATAGACAAAATAAGATAGGAGGGGGAGTAGCAATTTATATTAAAAAAAAGTATGGATTTAATTTGGTAAAAAAATCAAAGCCGAATGAACTTATCGAGTACATTTTTGTCGAAATCACACATACTTGTGGCAAAATATTGATTGGATGTATATACATGGCACCAAACACAGCAAACTGCTCTTATGCAAGAGTTTTGTTAGAGGAATTGTCTCCACAAAGTTGTATTTTGTGGAGACCTTAATTTAAATATCCTGGAAGGAAAAAATAAACAATTCTTTGATATGGTAGAATCTTTTAATTTACATTTTGCAAATTATGATCCACCAACTCATTTTGCGCCTAACAGACGACCCTCGCTCTTAGATGTATTTATTGTGTCTAATCCTGATTCCATATTGCACTACTACTAACTTCTTGCACCTGCTTTTTCACACCATGTTTTGATATATTTGAACGTAAATGCATTTCCAGTAAATGTAAATCAAAGTGAAGAAACGTCGTATAACTTTTCAAAAATTAATTTAAATGCATCGCTTAGTGATTGTAGAAGTTTGAATTGGACACTAATATATACAACAGGTAATGTTAACATTCAACTCGAACATTTTTATAATTTTGTTTGTTATTTGTTTCACAAACATGTACCAATAAAAAAAAAAGTTTCTAAAAAGATGAACATTCCCTGGTTAACATCAGAAGTCCTAAATCTTATTAGTAAACGAAATCTTCTTTACGCAAGGTGGAGAAGATAGAAATGTTCAGCTATTTACAATGAATACGTTACAGTAAGGAACGCAGTTACCCTTCTGATTCGAAATAAGAAAAAGTCTTTTTGCCAGAACAAATTCAACTCCGCCGATTCTACCTCGAAATTTTGGAAGAACGTACGGGAGATGGGACTGAAGTCTGCTAAGGAATCTATCCCAGAAAGTTTGTTCAAAACAACTGCAATCCACTTGATTTTCAGACCGTCCCTTCTACCACCGGCCATCAGCAAGAAGTAATGTTTTCACTCTCCGGAGTTGATGAGTTAAGTGTTGGCCAAACAATTCTCAAGATCAGATCCAAAGCTGTTGGCTCGGATGATGTTTTCCCAGTTTTTATTAAAATTCTTCTACCTGTACTACTTTCTCACATAACCCACATATTTAACTCGGTCATAACTACTTCAGTTTTTCCCGATAGGTGGAAAATTGCCAAAATTTTACCACTGCCAAAACCATCAACCTCTAACAATATCGAATACCGACCAATAGCCATTCTTCCTTTTTTAAGTAAGGTATTTGAAACTATTATTAGTAACCAAATAAAATTATTTTTAAATAGAAAAAATCTTATCACGAAATTTCAGTCCGGTTTCCGCGCTAAATATAACTGTACCACAGCTATACTCAAAGTATGCGAAGATTTACGAGCAGGCTTAGACAGCGATATGTTGGGTTTTATAGTATTTGTTGATTTTTCTAAGGCGTTTGATAGCGTTAATCATCCGTTGTTATTAAAAAAGCTGGAAAGGCAATTTTTCTTTAAAAGCTCCATCTGCAGTTTAATGAGTTCATATTTATCAGATCGGTCCCAATATGTATGCGTCGGTAATAGATGTTCTTCGTATCTACAAGTCTCTTCAGATGTCCCTCAAGGTTCTGTCCTGGGTCCTTTGCTATTTTCATGCTTTATAAACGACATATCTAAGTGTTTTACGACCTGCGAACATCATATATATGCTGATGATATCCAAATATATTCGTTATTCCCAAAATCATTCAAAAACCAAGGATTCAATAATATTGATCGAATGATAAAAGAAATTCACACCTGGTCTTTAAATAATGGACTTAGTCTCAATCCAACTAAAACTAAAGCTATGATAATTAACCGAAGCAAAAATACAGTAGTAATCCCTCAAATGATACAACTGTTAAGTATGTTGATAATATAAAAAATCTGGGGATATACTTTACAAATAACTTGAATTGGAATTTTCACGTAAACAAAGTTATATCAAAAATTTATGGTGCTTTACGTGGTCTAAGCCCCACGACAAAGTATCTTCACACAAATGTTAAACTTAAGTTTGTTAAATCATTTATTTTACCGTTATTTCTTTATGGATGTGAAATATATTCGGGCGTAGACTACTTATCTAAAAGGAAACTGATCGTGGCATACAATAGCTGCGCGAGATATATTTTTAATATAAAAAGGTCTGACCACATTTCCGAATATACCAATAAAATAACAGGCTGTTCACTATTAGCTCTTATGAACTACAGAACAATTAAACCATTTCACAAAATTATAACAAACAACCGGATTACCTTTTTGAAAAAATTAAGTTCGCGACTAATCCAAGAACAATGAAAATAATTCCACCCAGACATCAATGTTTAATTACAAGCCGAGAATTTTATATACATGCGATTCATCTTTGAAATGAGCTACCCTTGCATATTAAAAGAGCAAATAACACAACTACTTTTACTAGAAAAGCTTTTGAATACTCGTACTATGCACAAATTTACTGATGGAATTTCATTACTCTTACCTATCTCGTTTTCCACCCTTCCTCTATCTTCCTTTTTCTGCTGTCTATTTTAAGTTTTACTTTTATCTATCTTTCTTTATTTGAATTGTTTACTTTTTTTTTCTTCTTCTTTTGGTATCTAAACTTTTTAAAATGTAATATAAGTTTGGCTTGTACAATTAATCATAAGATTATATCTTACTTGTACAATGAATTGTTTTAATAAATAAATAAATAAATAAATAAATAAATAAATAAATAAATAAAATAAAAAAAATAACTATACTCCCAGATAAGCAATCGGTATTTAAAGTTGCTTGTTTTTATCAAAGATCCTCGTAGAGTGTCAAAAATCTCGCAGCAACCTCGCCACTCAGAAGAAAGTCTTACTAGTATGGGTACTAGGGCACTGTCCTGACACTGACACTGGCAGGGATTACAAATTACTCCTACAACTTTAAACAGCTTAGCGGATAGGCAAGGGCACTCAGTCAAGGAACTAGTACATTGTACTCTTCTAGAAAGATCACATAGGAAGGTACCCATGTGTCACGTATCCCTAGCTGACTTATGTGCTCAGGAAGAGCATACTTTAAACAACCTGAAAATCGATAAATCACAGACCTCTTAGAGACATAGGGGAGAACTCCTTTGTTCTGCTGGCTTTCTGCAGAGTGGTGCTATTTGCAGTTATGCTCCAGTTAGTTCCATAATACTAACCGTGGACGCAAGCAGTTTAAAACCAGGTTTGGGTTAAAAAATAAACTCTCCTCTGAGACCAGCGTATCGGCGATCTCATTCCTCAGTTCCTCAATTCGACCTGGAACCCAAATAAGACTCTGACTTCGGCCAGAGATCCTTGCAATCTGTAGCTAGTTTGGAAGTGGTGAAAGAGTTCATCAAGGCCTTAAGCGCAGCTTGGTTGTCGCTGTGGACATAAATATTTCTACCGTTCTAGTTGTTCACTGCCTTCAAGATTACGTTTAACCCACTTGAAGGACATCCGCAAGTAACTGAAACCTAACGTAGTCTGCCTTTAAAAAGATAGCACCAAAGCACACTAAATCGGTTTTGCAACCAACCGTGAAGACACGACTGCATTCTTTTCCTGGTTTGGATTAACGCCAAAACCAAGCCTGTGCGCAACGACGCCGACGGTCGACTTTGTATTTCGCCGGCAACAGGGATTCTGGTGTTATTGCATTAGATGGCATCTACAGAAGACCAGAGTTAAAAGACAATCGGTGGTGTTAGGTCAAAATTCCAGTACGTATTTCACCAAACACCACTTCTCTTTAAACATGCTTTGATTGTGCTGCCCATGGGGTGGATATGAAAGGTCGGGCAATTCGTCAGTATGGCTAGAGCATAGCAAAACAAACAGCCAAGACCGACCTTTCTTTTGAGTCTGGAAAAAGCAGGATTCATGTATTTTTATTTGTTCCCCCAAATAACTGACGCATAGATATAATTGGCCTTATCATAGCCATATAGATCCAAGAGAACCTCTTCTGTGCCAAATCCCATGTCGTGTCACAGCTCCTTAATATTGCCAGAAATCCGAAAATGTCTTAAAGGTTTTCTAAGGAAATTTGCTATCCAGGATGGCATTGGATGGTGTTGGTTTTAAGTATTAGATGAGTCAGATCCTCCTTTTCTTACTATAACTACCTATCATTTTAGAGGACTGAAAAGTCATTTCTAGTGCGCAAATGGTCAGCCACGTCTAGAGCTTTCTGCGAATTAGGGCAGACCGTCGGTAGGCATGTTTCAACTGATATTACAGCTATATCATATGTGACTGAGAGTAGTCGTCAGATCTATTGACGGCATTAAGCAGTGCATCGGACAGCAAGTGCCGTAGCAATACAGACAGCACGGTGCCTAGCGGGCAACTCCAGCTAAATTGGATGTATGTATAATATCGGTGACAGGGCATTTTTAACCATTAAAGTAGCAACAGGTTTTTGATTTGCGGCCCAGGTCAACCCCGGACAGATTTATTAATGCTTATTGCAAGCTTATTCTTAAAACTAACAATTTTCGCTTAAAACTAAAGATAACAATTAAAGAGCGGTTAAAAAAGTTAGGACGTGAGACATAGGTGGAAATAAGAATTTTCTTAAGAGAGAGTTTGCTGAGATGTGTCCGTAATTCGTTCTGTGAATATTGAGCCGGAAAAGTGGCACAGACCTAAGATTGCGTGGGTTGGTGTTAAAAGAAATAAGTTGAAGTAAAGAGGGACATTCGATATTACCAACTGCTAAAATTTGATGAATAAAGAGAATGTCGGCAACTTTTCGACGTATAGAAAGGGGTTGTAAGTTTATAAGTTTCAGTCGGTCAGTATAAGGTGGTAAGTTTTAGCTATCATCCCAGGGAAGACCACGTAAAACAAATCGCCAAAAACCTGCGTTGAACAGCTTCTATCCGGAGGATGTGTGTTCTGTAGTAGGGTGACCAAACTTATCTTGTCTATTCAATAAGCCCCTTCTTGAGGTTACCTAAAGACTAAGGGAACAGGCAGATTAAAGATTAGATAGCAGCGAGGTGAAGTAGGGGGCCGCTTACTGGTTTACGTTATAGCCTGACACTTATTGACGTTAAGCTCAAGAAAATTCTTCTGACACCATGTACAAAATCTGTCTAGATATTCCTGCAGTGGTAGGCTGTCTGAGGAAGAAGATATATATCTAAAGATTTTCATATCGTCTGCGTAAACAGATATGTATTAATTTCTAATTATCCAATCAACATCATTAATGGCCAGAATAAATAATAAGGGACACCAGAGAAGGCTTTAATTGGGTCAACAACAACAGAAGGATTACATCATGTGAAATGCTATCAAAGGCTTTGCGGAAATGGGTGCCGACTACATCAACTTCATTTCTAGATTCCAATGCACATAAAGTGCTTGATACGAATCCCGTTAAGTTGGTGGTCGTAGATCTACATTTGAGAAATCCGTGCTGGTTTTGTGAAACAATAGGTTTACAATGGAAAAGCATTTTGTGATAAATATTTTTTATGTGAAATAATCCCTGGGTGATAGAAAGCTGAAAGAGAGCTGTAAGAGGTTGGGCTACGTGCATTTCACATTTCTTTAAAAATATAGGAGGAAAGGTCATCAGAGCCAGCAGAATAATCATCTTTGAGGTTTATTATTTTATCTTTAACCTGCTCTAAAGTTATAGACACAGATTCCAAAGTTGTTTGCGCGCAGCTATTTAAGTAGGAAAGAAAGTAGTAAAAGAAACTGGTATCGGAACGCGATTTTAAGTAAGTATACCAGAGCTTATTTCTCTTATTACGAAGCGATCGCAGCTCTTTATTATACTAGGGTGGTGATGATGAGGGATTCTTTTTGCGTAAAAAAGGTACAGATTGGGAGAGACATTTCAAGATTTCGGTGTAAAATAATGGGAGAACATCTCGCATACTGAGGAGGTTATTCAGTTTGGCGTAGTTAGCCCTATGAAAATTAAAACAGTAAGAATACTCATAGGAAACGGAATTGAGACCATTGTCATATGTCAACGTAAGAAAAAGGAGAGGTTGGTAACTACCCAACTTAGAGAGAAGATGTCTACTTTCTAAACGACGCAGTTATCTGTATCAGTGGCGAAGACTAGGTTGAGTTGTCTGTCAATGTTATTGGTGGCACCATTTAAATGATGCAGATCAGAGTCAGTTGAGCAGTCGATGAAAAGATTTTCTTTATCAGACGTGGGATTTGTTGCAGTAAAGTAGAACTGGTCAGTCTGAGCCTATAGAACTTTAGACAGATTAAAATAACCTAAAAAAATAACAACGTCGTTGGGATCAGCAGCATTAGAAATGCTATCGATTGCATCAAAAGCTAGATGGTAACCTTGAATTGGTTGAGAGGGGCGAATATGCAATAGCAGCAACAAATATATAGGTTGCGATTGCAAATAGGAATTCTAGCGCAAACAAATTCAAAGAATGCAGTGGACGAGTACACCACGGCCATAAAAAATTCTCCTCTTTATCTAGACCATCGTCCATCGGTGCAAATCGAAGTCTTGGTAAAATAATTCATTATTCTTAATTTAATATTAGGGGTGAGGTTGGTACGAGTATCTGTGAGGGCAGAATCTGCGAATGAAGATACGAGTATACATATAGCAGAAATCTTAGTTCGTAATCCTCTTACGTTTTGATAATACAGTGGTGGGTTAAGTGCGATGGTAGTTCTTGAACTAATCCGTGTTCGCTGGAGCTGTAGTATGCATTTGGAACTTACGTGAGACGCAAAAGAAGACATATCATTAGCCACATCATCAGGAGTCATATCTAATTGCTCATGAAAACGTATAAAAAGTTGCCGCAGATCATTATGATTAGTGTGAAGGCCTTCTTGCAGAATGGAAACCATTGCATTGGTTTTCGTTATACTGTCGGTACAGACTGACTCTGGCTTATCATGTAGGTATGCGAGATATAAACGAACACTATCGTATAATCTGCGGTCTCTTAACCGAGAGAGAACATACCGGCCATCTTGCCCTGAACCGATAAGATGCTGGGTTAACTTTGCCTTTGGAGGAAGTATGGGGTCTAAAAAAGGTGATGTGGTATTAGGGTGGGAGTCTAGCTTAGAAGATGGGGGGGGATTTAAAATATGGGAGCGAATAAAATTAGAGTATGCCGGTTTTGTTTGAGTGAAATAAGGAGATGTTGTTGGAGTTTTTAAATGACTGAGAGGAGAATCAAGATTAAAAGATACATGTTTGGGAATTGGGTTGGACGGTGTGGAAGAACATTTTGTGTATACGCGATTGACAGTATGAAGTGAAGAAGGAGTGAAGAAAGGGAATGTCGCATGTTGTTTGATGAACTTTTCCGTCATCATTTCCGATGACAGATATCAGCTAGAGAGTGTTGTGTTACCCAACCAATTTTCAGCTTTGGTGATTGGTTTTGAAAGGTTCTGATAAATTTAACTCGGAAGTGAGTCGCAATCAATGAGTAAGAGTGTTTCGTCTTTTCGAATCTCGCTTCTACAATAGCATTCCTCTATATTCTCAACCGCGTGCTGTCATGCTCCCTCATTTTCTTTCTGGGAATGTGCTGTTCCTCTTGCCTCTTATGCTTATAGAGTTCACCAGCAGACCTGCTTATTCCATGCAGTACCATTGTGTATGCTTCTTATTTCAATTCGACCCACACATCCTCTTGTTTGAGTGATTTTTAATAGGAATGCAATCATCATATAAATTTACATTGAAGTGGTTTCTTTCAACCACAACGGTAGCAGTCATGTGATCTGGGACCTACTGAAGGCGAGTCTTGTCACAATTCCTCTTAAGCATGATCAAAGGAAAGGTCACGAATAATCCTTCAACCCATACTTGATGAAATTATGAAACACTAAGTGCACTTCCCTTACCAAAAAGTTCCGGATTTCTCCCTCTTTCGGTTCTATAAATTCCACTTAACTCACATTAGCTTTTCCTATTTGAGCTAATTTTAACCAACCACTTCATGAGTAGAAAATAGAAAAGGGAAATAAAAAATATAAAAAAAAATAAATAAATTCCAAGTATCTACAGGCAAACATCCTAACAGCTCCTCTGACATAAGCAAATAACTCCAACAGCAAGTGTGCTGGAATTCAAAAATTATTCCATTCCGTCGCATCGTACCGAGAAGCAACAGCAGCACCAGCGTTAAGATACCCTCACCTGTCCAGCATCTGACCATAAATAGTTTCAAAAAATATTCCCCCTGCAATGACCACATACAGACGAACTCGTACGTACAAGCGATTCTAGGATTCTCCGCATGTCCACTGAAATGGACGGTACCCCCGAAACCTCCAACCATGGCTGTCTCAAACCCACATAAATACTTCCGGGTGGTAGTCCCCACTTACCAAATCCGGCAGGCAGAAGTACACAGCGCGCGATCCAACAACAACAAAAACGAACAGTCCAACCAAGAAGAGGATAAAATACCGCACGAGAAATGAAAGCATTCACTAAAACATGTATATTAGGTATGCAAGGGTGTAGGGTGGCCTTCGCCAAACGGCCCAACCACCCAAAAACCAAAAAACCCCTCTACGGCTACCTGAATATGTAAAAGGGCAAGGGAACCGTTTGCATGGAAATTTTAGGGATGCCCATCGCTCGGGATGAAATGTAGCGACGGAGTAGAGTGGAGTATCTACTCCTGCGAAAGAATATCTATTAGCATAAGTGTTTTCGGCTAACAAACACACTAACACACACATATGTGTACGGCTGCTTATATATGTGAACGGATACACATGTGTCGCAAGGGGATAGCCGTATGTACCGCCATGGCTGACGCTACGCTACTACTGCCACTGCCATTGCCACTGCCGCTACCACTGGATTGATATATCCATACAATCGCTGAGTCAGGATTTTCAAATTGCCCATGTGTGCCGCACGGACCGCTCGGATGTAGTTTATTTTATTATCCGGCCGGGGGTAGTTGTTGCCGTTGCCGTTACTGTAACTGTAGCTGTAGCTCTAAATACATATACCAATAGCTGTGGCCATTGCCGAGTTAAATTTTCTCTTCAATGTTGGCTTTCTGACCGTTTACGTAGGTTTATGCGAAATCATTCCAATTGAAATGATGTGGTAAGAATTTTTGGGTTATGGCCGGCTGCCAAGGCAGGCAGCCAGGGCGGTCCCGATGAAATGGGGTCGCAAAACTTTTAATAGAAAACGGAGAAAGCGATACTCGTAGTCGTTACTCGTTACTCGTTGGTTGTTCCTCGTTGTCCCTTGTTCGTCCATGAAACGGTTTCGGGTTTCGTTAAAAATTTAAAAAGAAAATTGAAAGAGAGTAGGATGTTTAGTTTTGGAAAGAGGGGGCTAGACTGCGGAACGTTGAATATTTTATTTATGAAATGGAGTACAATAACTATGTATAGGGTTGCAGTGCAGAGGTTGATAGGTAACGAGAAATAAATCACAGATCACATGCATGTTGCTCTTGCACTTACTCGTACCTATCTAGTGCTAGTTCTCCGGAATATTTATTTGTAGTCCGAAAGTTGTAGATTTAAAGGTTATGTTGAGATATAGCACGGGAGGCGTAAATTAAAACAACGTTATCCAGTGGGGTGAAAAGAAGGTTTCGTGATTGGAAAATTTCTGAATCCACTGTCATACCGGATATTTAAATCTATCTCAACGACTCTAGCCCTTATCAGAGCGGACCAGGTATCTTTCGCCAGCTCCAAGTGTTGAATGACTTATTCAAACCATCTAGCTTCGCTTTCCCCTAGGATAACCAGTTTGTTACATCTTTCCTTTGTCAAGGAGTGTTACGAAACTCGACGGTCCTCAACACAATATCCTCGCGTATCCGATCCGCGTATTGACGTTGCTAAACAACGAAATGCTTTAGCCGTTGGGAATCGCAAAACTATAAACCAACGAATACATCCGCTATTCGGCATTTCCAGACTTTTCAATTCTAGAAAGCGCCAGATGGAGGAATTTAAAGTAGACTTAGTAGCAGTGCCGGAGGTAAATGTGCTCGAGTGTGATGCTTTTGCACTTATCGCAAACGAAGCGGATCTGCCGGCGATTGATTGGCAAACTGCTGACTATCGTATAAATAGCATTTTCCAGCAGCGAAACAGGCAGATATGTAGCGTAGTGCTTTTCATATTCCGTGGTAAGCCCCAGCAGCAGAATGATTAAATACTTACTCATACAAGCTAAACGGCCAAAGACATATTCGGCCAGTAGCATAATACTGCCTTACGTCTTCATAGGGCTCACACCCTATACGGAAAAGAATAAAAAGATGAGATGACGGACTCCCTGTTGACAACCCTTGTAGGCGTTTAAAGACAAAGACCATCGGAGCTGCAGGTATAATATTCGGACCCAAACCTTCCGGGCAGTCAACTTTGCCTCCGATCACCGCCCTGTTGCAGCCAAGATACGAATGCGCATTTCCCAAGCACCACAACAAAGAAGAACGACTGTGAGAAGAACGCTGGGTTTCACCCGACCAGATGCAAGAAATCCCTAATTTGATAAAGAATGCCAGCAAGCACATGCAGCTGGACCTGACAGCTTACCGGCGGACGCGACGTATTCAAAGCTGATGGAAACGACTTTGTAAAGAACATGCACCAACTCATTTCTCAGATCTGGTCAAAATAGTGTACGCCTGATGAATGTAATCGGATACGAGATCTTATCTGTGAACGTCTGAAACTCTTCACCAACAACCTTATTTGTCCCTATCAGTGCGGTTTCAGACCGGGAAAGTCCATAATCGACCAAATTTTGACAGTCCGTTTTCTTCAATTTTAAGACCGATAGGATAGCATTTATAGAGACAAGTAAAGTCTAGCTCGTCCTCTGTGTAAAATAACGATTTAGAACTCTCGTTGCTCCGTTAAGATCGGTAGCAACTTAACCAAGACCTTTGATGTCAGAAAAGGTTTCCGGCAAGGTGACACGCTCTCATGTGGCTTCCTTAATATCATGCTTGAAAAAATTGTGCGGAACTAACGAACGAATACTAGAGGCACAGTCCTTCAAAAGTCTGTGCAACTACTAGCTTACGTCGATAACATCGACATACAATAATTGAGAGAACACAGCGGGCTGTCACCGGTGCGTTCGCTAGTATTTAAACGGAAGCTGCCGAAAACTGTTTGGCGGAAAGTTAGGGCGAAACCAGATAACATCTATACTGTCAACAAGAAGGAACACACAACATTGACGAATTGGATAGTATGTCACAGCCAACAAGTATAATTTCGAGGTAATACCTCGGCTCTGCTATAAATTCCGCCAACAAAATCTCTGCAAAAATCGCTGTTTCTTCGGGCTAAGAAGGCAATTGAGTAGTAGAGCTCTATCTTGAAGAAATAAAGAGACTGTATATGGTATAAGACTTTTATCATTCCAGTCCCACTTTTTATGGAGATGGAGCATGGAATCTGTTGAAAGTGGATGAAGATACTCTCAGTCGTTTCGAGGGAAAAATCCTTCAAAAAATATTCGATCACGTTTGCGTTGACGGTATTTGGAGGCATTTCACAGACGAACTATACGAGCTGTACAGCCACATCAATCTAGTCCGAAAACTGCGCATCAGTCGCCCTAGATGGCTAGGATATGTAGAGGGTATAGAAACCAATGCTCTGGCTCGCAAAGTTTTCGAATTTAACCCAAAGGGGTACAACGCAATTGAGAAAGAGCTCACCGTGGGTGGCGGGCACAAGTAGAAGGAGACCTCAACCGACTTGGAGTGCGCAACTGGAGGCAGTTAGCTTAAGACCGGGCTAACTGCAGAGGCTTGTTAGTTGAGGCCCAAGTTCACCAAAAACTGTAGCGACACCTAACTAAGTAAGTATGAGGACGCCTTTGACATCGAAGCTTTTGGTGGCATATGTAACTTGTCCCGTCAATGCGGCTGAAATCAATGACTGGTCTTGTACATTTAAATAATGCTAGGGAACAGCACCATAGTCGCAGATAATGACTGCATATGCGACAGCAGGGGTCAATAGCGGTTGCCATTAGTACAGCGTCCTGTAGCCCCCTAAGGCCTTGTTTAATCCATCAGTTGATCCTGCTAATTCTAAGGAGCAGGTAGTACTGTAAATATACGATAATGCACTACAAATGGACTTTCAGTCAATTTTCTCAAAACTGAGGTGTTTTTCCTCAAGATTCTTTCTCTGAAGAGCCTTGATTCGTATATTGCTTTAAGGTGTCCTCGTAATTTTTCCGATGAAACAGAATAGCAGAATTGGATGAGACTCGGATTTCTGGCAGCATGAAGAACTTTCGAAATGACTTAGACTTGTCACCGAATTGGTTAACCTGACTTTAGTAGAACACGTTGTGCTTCATCAGACTATAAGGGACTGCTTTTTTCGGCTACACAGGGGCTTTTACTAGCATTGATTTTACTTGAGACACACCGATTAATCTACTCTGTCATGTATACCACTGGCCTCATTCTCAAATTGATATTGCGTATAAAATAAATGGTCGATGTTACATATCCATTGAAGTCTTCTTGATTTTGCGCGCCGACTGTCTTTCATCCTTGGACTTATAAGCATATCATCTGGCGGAATTGACCGAGAACTCATCCCGTTGTGGGAATACGAAGTGGGCTTTAACTGAACACGGAACTGATTTTAAACAGAATCTGAAAGAGATAGTGAATGCAGGCTAAAAATGTAAATTCGTGCTCGACTAGTTAAATGATGCTGGCCTCCCTCATAGGGCTAGAGAGAAGAGCTAACAAAATTATTGCAAACCAGTCTATAACCTCGGATAATTTTGTATTCACTGTTGATGATCCTCGCAAATAATTAAATTACAACGATCTTCAGGTGTGCATGTTGAATGTTCGGCGTGCAGCCGAATAACTATCGAAGATCCTCAACTACTACAAAGCAGACATGACCGCCATCTAATTAGTGCAATGGGATGGGCCGGACAAAAAGAGGATGAAAAACTTTGATTTCCTATGGATTTTAATTCCTAGCTATGTAAATAAGGTATCTTTCGCAATGCGGTTGGAAGTACAGCCTCCAAGACATCATAACCAACAATGGACACAGGCTTACTGATTTTGCGGCTAGACGTAATCTGTTATAACAATAGCCACAACACGAATTCCACACACTACATAGGCGTGTTTTATTCAAAAGTGTTTAGCCACTTTTCCAAAAAACGCTACAACTCACTTCTATACTTATTTTTACATATAATGTAAAAGTTGGCAGACTCGATTTCAGTTTCATATTAAATCTAGCGGCTATTTTCGCAATGTCGGTTTCAAAGTTGCTTTGAGTGGCTTTCCATTGGGCGAATTCAATCGTACTTTAAATTTCATTTAGTTCGTTTGCTTCAGTTTTATATGAAGATTTTAGTTTTAAAGATTAAATTTTAAGCCATAAGGAAATTAATTAAATTAACCCAACCCAGTTAACCCAATAGAAATCAAAAGCAAAAGCATTTACCATAGTTGCTTTTTCACAAACATTTTTTGCTTTTTCCTTAATATTTTCTCCGATAAACTGGAGCTTTGGTGGCATTTTAAAAGCAGTTTTAAAAACAAATAAAAACTTTCGCACACACTAATTTTAAAAAAGGTCCAAGTTCCTTTTTGAGTAGAAGAAAAATAACTATTTTTTCCAAGTATAAAAAGCCCAAAAGAACGTTCATTATTGACTTGCTCTTTCAAAGCGGGATGCTGCCAACAATCAGGACACGAATAAATGCCCTCTATTTGTATGTTGCGACATCTATAATTCGAATTTTTCATAAATCTATCCTCACTTCTGAAAGTGAACTAAATTATACCCGCTTTCGATTTTGTTTTTGTTTCGTGTGGAAAAGTGGCTAACCACTTTTGAATAAAACATGACTACTGTTATCTATAAAGGGACCTGGTTGATTTCTGATCAACAAATTGTCAACCAAAGTAATCGACATAAGGCACTCCTCCAGTGTGTTGGATTTGCGAACGTTCCGAGCATTAGCTCGAACCATTAACTTGTTGTAGCCACGATACGGATACGGATATCCGTAACTTCTCAAAGCCAGCCAACCATTGTGCGGAAGTTCAACTTAGGACGGCTATAATCTTAAGAGACTTTCAAGGTCTTTGTTTGATCAAGTTTGCCTTAACCTCTCAGGAAGTCCGATGTCATCAGCATCGAACGTGGACGATCAGTGACATCTCTTCGAACCTGCAGATGGGCTCTCATGCTTTACGAGCAGAAAGAAAAAGCACGAGAAACGCTCGATCGAGGCTTTAGAGAGGTACTAGACTGACATTCGGTTCTAGGAATCGGGAAAGATGATTTCTGAAGGCTGTTAAACAGTAATGGCAAACAACATCCCGCCAAGGGATCTCAGGCAACTTCGTGTGTGCAATTGGAGGCAAAGGATTGCAGTAGCTGGGGGGGCATGTTAGTTGAGGTCCTGGTCTACCTCGAACTACAGCGCTGTCTGAAAATTCGTCAAAGGCTATCGTATTCCAATTCTTCAAATGCCATTACAAAGAGTCCACTCAGCATTTTTATCATTAATTTAGCAAATCTTACTTACCCAAAACCTGGCAACTGCACATATTGCGACACAAGCTGGGCTGACAGAAAGGAGTGTTATTGCACTTCGTGTACTGAACAAACTGTGAATAATGTGCATCGAAAACAAGAGCCCAATTGAACATATGAGTACGTACGGGAGACTTATTTATTATTAGGAAAGAGTGGCTAACGAAAAAAAAGTTGACAAAAGGGTTGTACCTATATTTCATCTTAAATGCAGAAGTTGATGGATCCTTTATCTACAGCGTTATTCTCCATTTCGTCGATATACCCGATCTATTGTATTATAGTTGCTACATTATGAGTTGAAAGTTTTCAATTATAAAACAGAATTAAGAAAATTTCTTTAGGAAAGCTTTCGCCGATTCTTCATACGAGTATTCATGGAACTAAACTGGAGAAAATTTGAAATACAAAGACATCGCTTGAAGCTATTGCATTTCTGGGTGATGCTTTTTATTTGCTCCAAAAATTTGAAAGTACATAAAAGTTCCTATATGAAATGTCTCAGCAGGAGATTAAAGAAACCGCAGATCAAAATCTGGTTGATTATTCGTTTTTCGTGTTAGAAACCTTGGCGAACTACTAAAACGCTTGAGAACTTAGTTTCAATTGCCGCAGAACCACGAACGTCTACTCAATTACACATCGTTTTTTAAACTCATTAAGTTAAGTTAGGATATCGGCATAGGCCTACCTATTCCGACGAGCTAAAGCCGATTAACCGAGGATGTCTACTCTTGTATCATTATGCCTCAACAGTCGGTCGAGTAAGTCAAATAAATTGTAATGCTTCGTTCTTAAATACTAGCTGGATCGAAACCTTTCTACGATCAAGTTATAGACAAGTCCTTGGTTGCCCTTAAAAACCCCAAGATTTTAAGAAACAAAGTACTCGATGTTTCATAATGCTGGCGATAAATCTCTACTTAAACCTATCGCTTGATAGAAAATTTACGATGCAATTTGGATAAATTTCCCAATAAAATCTTTCTACTTCGTTCCTCTTTACTTATCACTATTTCAAAAGGTATACTCCGACCAAAAATAAAAAAATCTGAAATAGCACAACATACTTTGTAAGTCACCCCCCAGAGGCCAACCTCACTGCGTTTCGTCCGCCTTTACCTCTATTGAATTTCTGACGTGTCATAAATACTCTAAGCATCTTTTAGTAGTTTCCTACAACCAAAACGTCATCTCAGGGGAACATCTTTATCCAAAAATTGCATTTAATATACGCAATGCATTATTTAGTTCCCTCCTTTGTGCTTGTGTTCCTTCCTTTAGATGTTCCTTGGTTCGCGTCCTTGTTAGTCCTTCGCCATTACAATGAAAAATTCATTTGTCCCCAGAGAGTGAACTACATAGATGCGAATGCATGTAGATAAATTCTGCGACGCCCGGAAAACTTTTCGATATGTTTTACACTTAGCTTTTCACTTGGTGCGAACCAAGGAACTGCGCTATAAATCTTCAAACGAAATAATGACCAAACCACCCTACTGCACTCCAGCGAACCATGGAGACAAAACAAAAACCATCTTCTCCGTATTCCGGAATCCGTACACTCCTAGCGTTCAATTTTGGGTAGACTCTCACTCACTAAATGATTCATGACGACTTCTATTAAAAATCCCTAGTTTATATATTCGTTCGCACCTTCCGTCATCTCGGGGGTTCGAATCGGTAGATAACCCTACTAAGAGTTGGCAAAAAACAAGAAACGAAGAAACACAGCCATTGTAGGCAGGGGTATGTATGGCGGGTTCATTGTTCGTCTTAAGCGTAAGTAAAAGTAGTCCCTTAGGGATCACCCGAGTTGGAATGAATTAACCAGGGACCCGTGGTATTTACTGGCCACAGAACTTATTTAATGCCAAACCAGGCAGAAACACACACAAAATTGCGTAATTCGCCGTTACCGTTACTGTCGTTGATGTTGTTGTTTTCGTTTTCATTTTCGTAGTTGTGTATGCGTACATAAAAGCAGTTTCTCATTAAATATTAACCAGAAATGAGCTTTTGCCATTGCCTCTCGACACGGAATAAGCATCAGGTCCTGGATACAACCACGGTACAGCAATATACGAGAATACAAGAGTCGTTCGTACCACCGCATCACTCGGTAAGAAGGATAAAAATGAAGAAATTGGAAAATCCGCAAATTGTCTGGGGAGTCAGTGATGAAATGAGTCGTTGTCGCCAGGTAACACGTCCTCTTGCGGACCCACGGGAATGAATAATTTTAAAAATGCATGAGCACAAGTCTCGACCAAAAAGAATTTCTAATAAAAAAAAAAAATAGAAGAAAACCGACTCAACTCTGCCTTATAAGTTATAACTAGGATCTCTGGGATTGGGATGAGTTAGTCTGGGCACAACTTCATGCACTCAATTTAGTAATATTGCCGCGAATACAATGGACAGATGTCGGAGAATTGCTATTCCAGAGAAATCAAATAAAGGATGTCAAATGGATATTTGTTATGTGCACTGTTGGATCTTAGTTTATTGAAAGTTGAAAATTCGCTTGATGTCCTAGGTTGGGGTTCAGAATTTTTTTTAAATAGAAGACATCAAGTGGAGGATTACTGCAGGTTACGTTTACGAGAATTATAAACACAAGTTCCTTTCCAGTGTATAATTCTGGTAAAATTAACTGGGAACTCAGGCTACTAACATTTTATTAGTTGTTTGCCCTATTGTTGTATATGAAAAGTCTCATTTTCTTCGATCTTGTCTTCGGGGTGATGCCTTAAATCTTCTCAATCATATTCCGGTGTCAGTTCCTACCTATGAACAAGCGTGGGATAGGTCAACCATTATAAACAAACTTGTTGAAACATTCATGTTGCTGCCATCGATTGACAGTTTGAATTCAAAAATGAAAGATTTCAGATGCGGCTGATGTAGTTGTGAGAGGCCTCACTTCGTTAAAATCATTAGAACGCGATCCGTGGATGATTTACGTGCGCTTTCGAACAAGTTTGATCCAGAAACGCGACAGCATGGTCAACTGAAAGTGTCGAATTCGAAAAACCTACGATATAATTTCTGAACATCGTTGCGAGGCTCTCGAGTCATTTCGGTGTTTTGTTTCAATTGCTTACGTGGTGGACATAATGCGGCTCGTTGCCAGTCCAAATTTCGGACCAAGACTTGTAATTCACGCCACCATAAACTGGTTCATTTTAGTTCTACCAGTACATCTGTAAATGTTGCTTCTGAGGTCAGAAAAAATTCAATACCTCAAAATGCTTAGCTGGAAGTTACTACAACATCGGTAAACTCTTCTCAATACGTCACAAATCATTCGATAAATTCCGTTCATTTCCTACCGCATACATTGTTGCCTACAGCTGTTAGAAATGGATTAGACAGCAGTCGAAATGATCATCATGTTCATATCTTGATTTGTTCTCGCAGTTTTCTTTCATAACAGCATCTTGAGCTCAAAACTTGGCCTTAAAAGTATGGATGGTCGCGTTCAATTCAATGTAAGTGATGCAATGTGCGCGGGAAAATCTAGGTTCCTAGTATCGATGTTGATTTCGTCCCGTTTTGAATCAGCTAGCATTTATTGACTACTACGGCAAAATTACCAACTGTTTCGTTCAACTGCAGGGATCACACATCTCAAAAATAGAACTTAATTTAAAAGATCCATTATTCAACGTATCAAGTTGATATTTTACTCAAGGCAGTTGTAGTTTGGGATATTCTTCAGGGGGAAATAATTCCGCAATGCAACTGGTTATCTAGTTGCCCAATAAACCATCTTTGGTAGGGTGATATAGACTCAATGTTGCAATCTTTTAGGACTATCGAAGAACAAAACCTGATTTTGCTGACACCCACACTCTGATGCTATTTCGTGTTTGAAGTTTTTAGACGATTTAGTAAGGATGTGTTATTGCATCAAAACTGTTCAAAATTTTTGGATGATTATTTAGCCATATTACCACTTTTAAAGAATAGTGCTGCGAAAATTGCCGTCTGAACCGATTAAACATTATTGCATGACCACAGTTATAATACATACGGTCGTGCACATCCTACAAAGCGATACGTGTTTAGGATCAAATAGCATTCAATTACCGTCATCAGTTTCAGGTTAATGCAGATATAGTCCTTAAGGATACATAGGTGGGCAATATTGTTTCGGGCGGAATGTCAGTAAGTAATGCGCGTTTCAAACAGAAACAATAATCCCAGAACTTCTTCCAGAACGAGATCGTGGACAATGTGAAACTGTACTCGGTATGAACTGGTGCTAATAGCAAAATTGCTTTTCTTTGATACTCTTACAAAAAGCCACATCTAAGGAGACGTTGTTGATCCTCTCTCGTTTACTGCTCCTTCCGTTTCCCAGTTTAAGATTTTACTACAAGAATTATGGCATCAAAGCCTTGACTGGGAGTAGAATTCGGAAGGATCTACACGTGCTTACATCTATCAACGTACCCCATCGTTTCTCTTGTTTTTTTTTTTTCTATAATTAGAGCGCGCTCAAGGCGCTTTGATTTGATTTTAGAATGTTAAGATCTTTAAGAACTCTTGCTGCTACATGAGTGCGAAAGTGAATTTCTTCCATTGCAGTTTCGACGCACTCAAATGTAGGAGGAAACAAAGCACAATCCGGGAGTGTTGAGCTGGCTCCTAAGTGTGCAGCAAGCACACTGGCCAGGTCCAAAAAGCGGACAGCTGGAATGTCATTGTAAATGAGCGTTGGGATAGAAGATGAAGCAGAATTTCTAATATTTTTGACGAACGACCAAAAATGTTTACTAGCTTTGGGGTTTTTGGTCGTATTATTGTAGAATTTTACAGGCGAAAGACTTTGCAGTCATTCTTGGCTCGTTTGAACTTTTCTCGGTTTTAGTCTGTCGAGTTGGTTTTATAGGTCCGGAAAAACATTTCTCTAACCCTGATAGCCTCTTTACAGCTGGAGTCAACCGATGAGGGACAAAGGATCTTATTCCAAAGAGAATAGTGATTGTGATCATATCAGTAGCGGCATCCACATCGTTATCGAGGAAACATAACAAATTTTAAACTCTTAAAGAAGGTCCGCCACAATTGGCTTTTTTGTATTGTCACGCGACTCATTTTCTCTAACTATGTGGTCGGAATTAGCGAATTTAGCAGATATGATACAATGGTCCGAGGAGCCTAGAGGGGATACCATATTGACCTTGTATTTGTCAGGGTGAGGAATTAAAAACAAGTCCTGGGTGTTGGCGGTATGACTATCAACATCTGGTATTCGTGTGGGCTTATTTACAAGCTACTTCAAGTTGTTTTTCGCAGCGAAGATCTCAACACGGCAGTTTTAGGGTGTTGTCTGTCTAGAATGAAGATCGCACGCAATAACGATTTCAGTATGAGGATACAGGAATACAGGGATACAATTTTTTGAATGAAATCAGAAAGCGGATCGAACTCGTTAAAGCGGTAGTGGATAATTTGTTTACTTGAAATTGAATTCCGGATTGGAACAGGGTTATTTTGTAGTGGCATTTCGTAAGCTACATTACTACACACGTAAATGGCTAGACTGCGGTGGGAAAAGTATGATTGCACTAATTCTTTGCCAAGTAGCTTCACTAAGTGCCATAACAGGTGGTCTGTATTTACAGGCGTGGACGTATGCAGAAAAGTAATTACTTCTTAGATACTTTTAATCACAAGGCTTTCCGATGATTTCGCTTACTCTGCCGTCATTTGTTCGCGATATATTCTACTAGCGGGGAAACTCAAACCATCATAGTTGCAGCGAAAAACTAGCTTCCGCTAAATGTGGGCTATTAAGGAATCATATGTTCCACATACCGAGCCGAATGTTGTTATTTTTTTTTTGTGTTTGGCTTAGCCGTGAACAACAGATTTCTCATTATCTACGGCTTTTATTTGGTTCGCAACAAAGGATGTTTACATAGTCAGATAGTTCATACAATCTACAATGGGATGGTTAGTCGTTCCGATAGAGAATTATAAAATTACAATTATCTTCGTGCTTACGCATGTAATCTTATTAAGTCAGGGATATACGGAACTAGTTACCCGGTGAATCAGAACTAGGTAAAATGAGCAAAATGTATGTGCATTACAGGTTACTCTTTTGGTGCAACGGTCAACCACCTTCCTGTCGGATTAAAAAGATAACATGAATAGCCTGTGGATGTAAAAATCAGGTATCAAGAAATTCAAACGCAGAGCATATCGTCCCTTTTATAAAAATGTAGACCAAATCAGTAATACCTCGTGATTATGAAAACTTTTATCATAAACTCTAAGCATTCCTAACTTTATTTAGACGCCCGATCGTTACCACATCCTGTCAGGAGAAAAATGGTGCAATATTCTCTAAAAAACGCACTTTTCGGGCAGAAAAGGTAGCATCGAAGGAACTTATTAGACGTACCAGAGAATGTTAGAAGATGAGTGGGCAGTTAGAAATTCCCTTCACTATAAACCTTCAGGACTTGGAAAAGACGATTTGATACCGACAGAATTATCACAACTAAGTTTCCTAGTCTGACGTTTTCCAGAAGTCTGAGGATCAGAATTTCTTATCTAAGTCCATCTCTGATTACAAAACCGAAAGCATATACCCATATCTATAGTTAATTTTAGATGGAATTCCAATTTTCTAGCGAAAGCCCCTTCATGTTTGGGTCATATCAAAAGATAGCACGTTCAATGTTCACCGGAAGAATTTGTTGTTGTCGACGTTGTCGTTTAATAATCGTACGTTGTGATCTTGCTTCATCACCTTGCCGAGCATGAATTTTAAATTTGGTGGGGGCTAACGCCCCCATTTATTTGGCTTAAAAAACTAGGACTTAAAAACGATACAAAATATTTAATTAGGGTTTTAAAGCTAGGGATGGTGAAGAAGATTGAATTTGAGGGAAAGTGTGCTGCGATTAAAATCGACGACGGAAAAGTTGGAGTTTACCTTACGCAGCATACGGGATATTGGTTCCTTAGGTTGGTAGATAAAAAAGGCGGGGGCAACGTAGATTTCGAGGGTTAGTGTTAAAGAAAATGGAGTTGTAAAGAGCCATGCAATCGACGGAGTCTGGGATGAAGGGTATTCAGGTTAATGAGTTTGAGACGGTCTCGGTAGGGAGGTAAGATTAGAGGGTCGTTCCAAGGTAGACCTCGAAGAGCAAATCGAAGAAAACGACGCTGTGTCCTCTCAATTCGGGTTACATAAACTCGTTGAAAGGGAAACCACCCTTGGCTAGGGGCCGACAGGACAGACCTGAAACGAACACTATAAAAACGATTGTCCAGGTAAGAAGATACGCATTTAAGCAAAATGGGTTCAAAGCCCAGGACGGAGAAGTTGAACAGAATTAGTTTATGAGATATCTTGTCAAAAGCTGAAATCAGTTGTTATAACGTCAACTTCTTTACCACTTTCTAAGGCTGAGAGAACAGAGGACACGAATTCGACGAGGGATGGAGCAATGTAGTTAACGAATAGGTAGAAGGACTTAGGATCGGTTATAAGCCCTGATTGCGCATTATCAACGTATCGCTGGTGGAGAACCTTGTAAAGCTGGGCGAATTGAAGGTATAACCCGAGATAACACATTGGCTGCAAAGTCCGTGCCGTTTCTAAGAGAGGGCACCACTTGAATTAAATCCATACCACTTTCAGTTAGTACCAACCTTCAAAAAATACGTGTATAAATTTTACAGCTGTCGGACGATTAGTTCTCGAGATATACCTTTGTGAATGAAGCAACTTTTGTTATTGTGAAAAAAATGGATTCAAAGCAATTTCGTGTGTTGATGGGAAAAAATGCAGCCGATGCAAAGAAATGGCTTGATAAGTGTTACCCGGACTCTGCACCAGCCGAACGAACCATTCGCAAGTGGATTGAAAAATTTAAAATTGTCATACAAGCACCGAAGATGATGCACTTAGTGGACGTCCAAAAGAGGCTGTTTCAGATGAAAACATCAAAAAAGTCCACAAAATGATTACAAAAGAGCGTGTTGGATATATCATACACGAATATTTGGACATGCGAAAGCTCTGTTCAAAGTGGGTGCCGCTTTTGCTCACAGTCGACCAAAAACAACAACGTGTTGATGATTCAGAGGAGTGTTTAAAGCTCTTCAACCGCAATAAAGCCGAATTTTTGCATCGGTATGTGACAATGGATGAAACTTGGCTCCATCACTTCACACCAGAGACAAGCCGGCAATCAGCTGAGTGGCGAGCAGGCGACGAACCTCGTCCTCGGCTGGCAAGGTTATGGCATCCGTATTTTGGGATGCACATAGAATAATTTTCATCGACTATCCCCAAAAGGGGCAGACTATCAACAGCGACTATTACATTGCGTTGTTGGAGCGTTTGAAGGACGAAACCGCATTTGAAGAAGAAGAAAGTGCTGTTTCATCAAGACAATGCACCGTGTCACAAGTCGATGAAAACGATGGCAAAATTGAATGAATTCGGCTACGAATTGCTTCCCCACCCACCGTATTCTCCAGATTTGGCCCCCAGCGACTATTTCCTGTTCACAGACCTCAAAAGAATGCTCGCCGGAAAGAGATTTAAGACCGAGAAGCCGAAACAGAGGCCTATTTTGAGGCTAAACAGAAATTGTACTACAAAACTGGTATCGAAAGATTGAAAAATCGTTTCAATCAGTGTATCGCCCTCGAAGGCAACTATATTGATAAATAAAGTTGAATTTTGCAAAAATTTTGTGTTTTACTATAAAACGGCACTGACTTTTCAGCCAATGTGTTAGTTGGAATAGTCAGTAAAAGAATTGAATCGAAGGAAAACTGCCCATAATTTGTTTCTTTTGTTACGTAAAGAGCGAAGTTTAGGATTATACCACGGGGGGCTCGTAGAAGGGGTCTTATTGTGAGAAAAGGGACATAGAGAGAAATAGAATTGAATACTTCTCTGCAGAAAATAGAAAGAGCACTTTTAAGGAGCATATTGGCGAAATCAAAAGAACACTTACTAAGATATACGTCGTAAGAAGAGTCAGCTGCAGATGGGGCATGATGGATAGGAGTGTGGTGGAAAAAAGAAAGAAGTGGTGGATGAAAATTACCAATGGCAGATAGTGAAAAGGGACAGAGTGAGACAGAGGAGTTTAGGGGGTTAGTGGTGAAAATGAGATCTAATTGCCTACCCATATAGTTGGAGACCTCACTAACTTGGCATAAGCTAGAGTCTATGAGCTCATCCAAGAAGAGACATTAGTTGCTGGAGTTAGGGTTTGCGGTAAAAAAAGATTCATCATCTGATTGAGTCCAGTGCAGTTGAGGTAGATTGAAATCGCCGAATACGATGACATATTGGAGAGGGGATCAGATAAGTTAATTATTTTATCAATTGCATCGATAGCGAGTTGATAGCATTCGATTGGTTGTGCCGGTAGGATCTAAAAACATATACCGTACAGGGACCTGCAGGAGAGTGTTATCTTTACTGAAACGTAGTAAATCTTAGAAGAAGTAGAAACAGCGATTGGAAAAGAGTTTAAGTCATTGTGGACGGTCAATCATCAAGGAGAATCATCATTTGGACGGGTAAGATCGTCGTCTCGAAAAACACTGAAACTAGGGGGGAATAATTCCTGATTCTTTATATCGGGAATTAGATTAATTTTGGTCAGAGCGTAGACCTCAAATGGGAGAGCGTGAGATTGGCGCAAGACGGCCCGAGTCTTAGATCGCAGTCCCCTTACGTTTTGATAGTACAAGGTTAGAGGAATGTTATTTGGAGAGGGTGTAGTAGTGAAAATTTGGAACACTGGCAATGGTAGCATATCAGGGACGAAAAAATTTGTCGTTGTCGGCTCTGCTCCGTTGAAGGTTTGAGATCCTTTTTAAGTGAACAACGCTTCTTCTCAATCGTTCTTGTTTATTGTAAGATTAGTTGATCTCTTCTGACTGTGGCGCACGATTTTCAATCATTCTGATTCCAGCTGATTCCTTTTCAATAGCACGTACCTCTTCCGTTCGACGTGCTGCGACATTTCGGTGTCGCATTGCATTATGAGAACGCCGACCAATGTTACCGTGGTCTCTTCTTGTCATCGTAACAATTTTAATTTAATTTAATTTTGATGGAGGCTGAGGCCCCCATAATCTTAATCTAACTTAAAAACTAGGACTAAAAACTAACAGAAAGACTTAAGATCAAGGGACCAAGGAAGTGATGGAGGAGATCTTTTTTGAGACGAGGAGTGCTCAGGTGAAAATCAAAAAGGGAGTTTGAGTTGACCTTTCGGAGCATTCGGGAGATTGGTTCGTTGGAACCATAAGAGATGCGGTGAATCGGTAGATAGAAGAGACGAGGACAATGTAGCTGGCGGGGGTTGGTATTGAAGAAAATGGAGTTCAAAATAGATGCACAGCCGATGGAACCTGAGATTAAATGGTCGTTCCACGGCAGACTACGGAGAGCAAATCGGAGGAATCGACGTTGAATACCCTCGATTCGGCAAACATGTACCCGGTGAAAGGGGGACCAAGCTTGACTGGCATACTCAAGAGGGGGCGAACAAAGATAATATAGAGAGATCTGGTTACATACGGGTTGGAAAATTCCTTGGACAACCGTTTAATAAAGCCAAGTGATGAGTTGGCTTTGAGCCCACAGTCGAATAATATACCAAGATCTTGAAAAGACTGAACCAGGGGAATTGGTTGACCATGGAGAAATTGAAGTCGGGGAGGAAGGGAAGAAGGTTATAGATTGACATTTGGCTTTATTAAGTTCTAGGCAGTTTTTGAGGCACCAGATTGAAAACCGATCAAGGTTTTCTTGAAGAAGGGCAGAGTCATGGGGAGAGGGAATAGTTTTAAAAAGTGTTGTGTCATCAGCGTAAAGGGAGAGAGAGGAGTGTATAATGACTCGCTCAACATCGTTAATAATGAAAATGAAGAGAAGACGGCCAAGATGACTGCCTTGTGGAACTCACGATGAGGTCAGGAATGGAACATAAAGGGCTGATCTAAGCCGAACACTATAATATCGGTTTAACAGGTAAGAAGAAATCCATTTTAATAAAAGAGCCTCAATGCCGGGAGCAGACAATTTGAAGAGGATCAATTAATGAGATATCTTATCAAACGCTTTAGTGAAATCAGTTGCGATAACATCGATTTCTTTGCCATTGTCTAAGGCTGCGAGAGCCAAAGACACGAATTCAACTAGGTTTGCGATAGTTGATCTACCTTTAAGAAAACCATGTTGTCGGGGCGAAATAAAAGACTTGCATTTGAAGCGTAAGGCTTCGTATTAATATAAATTGCTTTCAAAGAGTTTGCGTATATGAGAGAGTTTAGCAATGGGACGATAATTGGTAACTTCATGCTTAGATCCCTTTTTGTGTATCGGGATTATTAAGGAGGTCCTCCAAATCTGGAGAAATTCTCCCTGTGTAAGGGATAGACGAAAAAGGTAGGAAATTCGTAGAGACAGGTTGGAAGAGCATTTTTTAAGAAACACGGCAGGGAGATCATCTGGGCTATGTAAAAATTCATCTTTAAGATTTAGTAACTTTTCTGCAATAACTGCAGGATCGAAATTTTGAGTGAGAAAGGGAACAATGGAGAAATTTGGTAGATCACTGAAATAAAAGGGATCTGGTACAAAGGAGTTGTTGGTAAATGATTGTTTGAAAAATGTAGCAAAAAAGTTGGCGATAGTAGAAGGATCACATGAAGATTTGGTTTCAAAAGCGAGGGAGGAAGGATAACTATCAGTCTTACTTTTGCAATTGACAAATGGAAAAAAATACTTGGGGTCATTTATGAGATTGGTTTGCGCACTATTCAGGTAGCGTTGATTAAGAGAGTTATAGAGTTCAATGAAGAGAAGATATGTGCCTAAATAATTTGAATAATCGGAAGAAGAGTGGGTGCGAAGGAATACCGCCCATAACTTGTTTCTTTTGTTTCGTAGAGAGCGGAGTCTACGATTATACCAAGGATGGGATGTAGAAGAAGTTTTATTTCGGGAATATGGCACATAAGGGATATTTCTCTGTAAAAAATGTCAAACAAATATCATCACTTTGTATAAATCGCCAAAGTGAAGAAAGCCAACGAGCGAAAAATATGCAATTGAAATTTGGAAATCGGCAGAAAAAACAAAACAAATCGATTAGCGATCTATTCCAATGCAAATGGGGTTTGGTTTTCACCGAGAAACAAAAACAATGAACTCCCTTTTTGTGATCGAAATACCAATAATATTACTCAAAATTTGATAATCCACAGATGCAGAGATCCACTTGACAAATTAATGAAAAATGATAAAAGTTATATTCACAAAGAACAAACAATATGCTGAGCGGTCAAACGGAATGACGTAATTCTCCCGGAATTTTATTTTGAATTGTTATTGAATTGAACTAAAAAAGTAAATGTCAGCCTACTGCGCCACCTGTTGAGAATTTGACTTTTTTTTTTCCTGTAATGAATTTATAAAAAATATACTAAATACTAATTCTAATACTAATACTTGTACGTGGTCGAGCAGTTAGCCCCTTGTGGATATTCTGCTTTATCTTTGCAGCAGCCCGATAATACTTGAAAATCTTTACCGACCTTAGCTTTAAATACGTTGACGAAGCTTATAAAAGAATTTTCTTATGCTGACCCATAGTGTTGATATTTTTTCGCTTATAAGTTTGCTTAGACGAGCTGAGTACCCTGTTCATACTTTTCTGTCGAAAAGCGGAGGAATATCAGAAAAGAAAACCACACATGACATGATTATCATTTCGGAAAAAAAGTTCCACTCGAAATCCCATCAACAAATGTCACAAAACCTGTAGAAATGCACAATGTTTCTGAGCACACCCTAGATCTTCTTAACTGCTGTCACATTTACAATGTACAGATACAAGAACATCTTTCGCTGATTCCGCTGGGCGAAAAAAGTGTACAAACACAACTACCGGAAAAGAAAAAGAAATGACAGTCATCAGGCAAAACTGCAGATTATGTCAGTGGAACTAAGAATTCATGAAGTTTAACTGCTGTGCATCAGTCGCCAAAAAAAGAAACATAAAATCCTCCTCAGTCGTTGACTGTCTCGCGCAACATCCAGTTTTGTCTTCAAGTAAAGTGGATCTATAACTGAAATGATTTCTGTTTTGTATCCGCGCATTTTACAGATGCAATTCATTTTGTGGCAGAACAGCACGCTATCGTTCTATACGGACCATGAGAAGCATATATCCGTATCTGTGCATTGCAGGCGAAAGGATGCCTTTTTAAGATGGGAAAAAATTACCGAAAATACGAGCATCCTTCGCGCCATATTTACACAGTGTGCAGTTGCAGTAGCAGACAGACAATTTTTGTGAATGCATCCTCTTTCTTATCCTTGTTTACCAGGAGTTATCCATAGGACAAGTACAAGTAACTCGACTACAACTCATTATTCAACAACAAAGTTCGTATCCTTTTTTTTTTGTCGGCAACACGTCTGCTAGTTGTCTACAGAAACGAGAAATGGGAGCTTTGGCCATTACATGGTATGGTAGCGCGAGTGGTGGCACCCTGTAGTAGTATAAAGGTTTCCCAAGTCCGCCCAGTAAGTTACGCGTCGCGATAATGGTGACACAAGTTATTCGTATCCTTGCCTGGGAAAGGGTTTTTTCCCCCAACTTTTAGCTCGTAATGATGATGACTGTGCAATCGGCAAACGGTCCATGTATCTACATATAAACAGAGGTATGTATGTATTTATAAGGATTTAGAGGTATGAAGGTGCATTGCACACTACTATATAAGAACATGTAGCTCTATGCTCAGCTCTTTTTGGGTCTGTTCAGTTCCTGTGAATTATGCCAAACGTTAGTCGGGGTAATGTGAGTGAAATTGCATTAAAAACTTTTCCAGTGGAAATCTTTTTTCACTTCTTTCCCGTAAGGATATTCGAATACCTAGTTCTCGGTTTTTCTTTTCGGACTAGTCCCGTTTTTTTGTTAAGAGTTTTTTGTTGCTCTGTTTGTAAAATTGAAACACATTTTGTTAAATTTTAACTCGTTTATGGCGTTTGAGTTAAACAGTAACATTAGGGGGTTAACAGAAAAGGAACCACTTAAACGGTCGTGCGAATTTGTTACACTGTGTCTGGAGAATTTTCTACGATTTTGAGGAACGCATAAGGACTCTCCTATTTTTTTTTTTTTTGTATTTATTTATATAATTCTTGGTTAACGGTGTGATGGTTTGCTGCTAAAATTTATGCGGCATTAGGGCGAAGTGGTATTCAAATTATTTGAGTGCAGTGAAAAGTTGCCTTAAAAAATTGTTAATGGTGTGCTGAAAATTTATGCTGAATTACCGGTGTATTTAAGCTGAATTAAGAAGAGTTTTATCGGAAGTAGCATTGCGGTTATATGGAGTGAGCATTCACGAGAAGGTGAGGGTTTACCTACTCGATGATGGTTTCTATTTTTCGCTGTTTAATGGCTCTGCTTTTGACCATTAATTTGGTCTCCTTAGAATTAAAATGCGCGTGTCTGTAAAGTTTATGCCATTAACGCCGATTTTATGATGAAATAAGCTGGAAAATAAATTTCGAAAGTGCAATCGTTTTTAATTTTATCTGCATTTTTAGTATTTTCAATCCGTTGATAGAGGAACTCTGCTCAAAATGGCATTCTCCATTTTTGAAAATGGAAAACAGAATATTTAAAAGCCAACTTTACGGCCCGGGACGTTATTGCCCATGTACTCAAGATGACCTACCCATTTACGCCGGAATATCCAATTGTTTCTGAGAGACTTGGCATTGCTGTGCAGCCCGTGCAATTCGATGTTAAACATCTGCTCCATTCTATGCAAGCGGGATCGGAAATTGCCCGAAATGCTTTTCTCTCGAAGCGATTTAGAGTATTTACATTCGCTTTCGTCAGGACTGGGTAGGGTTTTCCATAAAGTGGTTTTGGTTCCTCTTGAGGGGGTTTCACTATTCAATTGCCTTCTAACCCCATAACATCAGCGATAAGCAAGAGTGATTCTTCGAATGATTCCCACGCTGATGTCGTGATTCCGACACGGAGCCGAAATAGATAGTGTGACATTTTGCCCCAGGCGTCAGTATTTTGTGACCTTCTTTATTGACATCGCATAATTTGTTTTTCTTCTTTGGCCACTTTTAAGCAGAAGCTTCAATAGTAACAAACGCTCCATTGACAGCTAACTGTGTTCTACCCATTGTGTCAATGTAGTCTGCGCAAGCGACGATTTCTAAAAGAGGGTGCCTCTGAAACCGGCTTGCGAGTTTATTAAAATTATTTTGAAGTCAACTGACTGAACATCGCCATGTTTTAGCCCTCTTCTGACAATGAAGGTCCCGCTATTGTCATAGCCCATCTCGACGGAACAACATGCATGTTCGAATGAGTTTGCCAGGGATGCAAAAACTACACTTGGCTCTGTATAGTTCGCCCTTGTAGATGATGTCAAATGTGCTTTGAAATCGATGAAGCGGTGGTGTGTATCGATTTGGACCTCTTCGATTTTTTCTAGATCTGCCGTATTGTGAAAATTTTGTCTATAGTGGACTTTCCTGACCTAAAGCCACATTGGTGAGGGCCGGTCAAACCCCTGACGAAAGGTCTTACAGACATGATTTTATATACGATGTTGGGAAGACCTATTGCCACAGTTCAAGGGATCTCCCTTCTTTAGAATCTGAGAAAAAATCTTGAAGTTCGTACTTTCGTCGAAGCAGTTTTAAGAGACGAGTTGATGTTTGCTCCGCTTCCAATCATCAGCTCGGTAATCCAGCAATCCGGTCCAGCAGCTTTGTTGGACTTAAGCTTGGTCGTGGATATAAAAGTTGCCCAATTTGAATGGTGAGAGAATGTTCGTCATCACTGTGCAGAAGTTTTCAGTAAAAATCTTTTTTGATTCTCAGCACTGACTGGAGTTCAACTCTGAGGTTTAGCTCTCCATCATCCTTGAAGATTTCTCTTCGGGCTTTACAGCTTTGGCATAATCGGTTTTTTTTTTTGGCTAAACCTCCGAACTGCATTCTTTTTTAGCACCACTAAGGATCGGATGAAGTACATCTCTTGCTCTTTCTTTGTTTTTTCAAGGAGTTTATGTTTTTAACTTCCTTTCTGCTCCTGGAGCTCGCGGGCCCTACTAAGTTTTGTCTGTAGAGCTGCTTTGGATATCCACCGTTTTTGGACTTGCTCGTCTACTTCTGCCAACCAATCATTGGTTTCTTTGTTGCGGAAGGTTGAAGCTACCTTCGCCAACTGCGAATCCCAACCTCGGTGATTCTCCGAGACATACGCTCTGAGCGTTGTCTTAAGGATTTGATTTATCCTCTCCGCAGGATTAGCCTGCGGATGGTAATGGGCCGTAAACCTAATTTGTGACTCGTAAGAGTCACAGAGAGCTTTAAGCTCCCTTCCGCGAAATTGGGGACCGTTGTCGCACACGACAACCTTGGGTACGCCGAACAATAAAAACACATTTTCCTCTAGTTCCTTGCAAACTGCCCTTGCAGTTGCGGAACGTAGGGGAAAGAGCAAGGGGAATTTTGAAAAATAGTCAACAACAGTGAGAATATAATTGTAACCCCGAGTGGACTTGGGAAGTGGGCCTACCAGATCTACACAAACCAATTCCCAACACCTTGACACACCTACCCTCTCAACCATCAGACCAGCGGGTCGCTCGTTCACAGGTTTCACCTGTTGGCAAATCGTGCAATTTTTCACGTATTTTGTTACTTCTGACCGCATCTTCGGCCAGTAGTACCTAGCTCCTACTCTCGCAAATGTTTTGCGGACGCCCATGTGACCCGCTAATGGGTTATCATGGCACGCCTGTAAAATCCCTAATCTACCTAGCTTTCCTACTACTTGTTTCCACTCGTTACCGTTATCTTCATAAACTACTACCTGCCTATTCTTCACAAACTTGAAGAGTTTGCCCCCCTCTACTCTCCACAAGGGGTAGGCTAACGGGTTAGCTTCTACCGCCGCAATCATTTTCCTAATCCAAGGGTCTTGATCCGCTTCTGAGATCCCAGCCAACTCCGGAACTCCTCGCGAAAGCATGTCGGGAACTACATGCTCTTTCCCCTTTCTGTGGACAATCTGAAAATCAAATTGCTGCAGCCTCACTGCCCATCGACCTAGTCTCCCTTGAGGTTCCTTAAGGTTACTCAGCCACACTAGCGAATAATGATCAGTTACGACCGTAAACCGAACCCCTTCGATGTATGGTCGCAACTTCTCAATCGCCCAAAGCACAGCCAAGCATTCCTTCTCTGTGGTAGAGTAGTTCCTCTCGCTTCTCTGCAGGGACCTACTGAGATAACAAATAACCTTCTCACCATCATCAAACTCCTGAGATAATACGGCCCCTATTCCATAATTCGAGGCGTCCGTCTGAACTACGAACGGCCTATCGAAGTCTGGACATGTTAAAATGGGTGCCGTCACTAAACATTGTTTCGCCTTCCTAAAACTTTCCTCACACTCGTCCGTCCATATGAATTTCCTATCTTTCTTTAACAAATCTGTTAAAGGCCTAACTAAAGCGGCGAAATTTGGTACAAAACGTCTGTACCAAGAAATTGTCCCTACAAAACTCCTAATTTCCTTCACACTCTTGGGTGCGGGAATCCTAACCATGCTATCTACTTTCTCTGGATCTACATGTAGTCCATTCCTATCTACAACATAACCTAAATATTTCAAAGACGGCCTACAGAAGTTACATTTTTCCCGACTAACTTTTAACCCTGCCTCACACAACCGTTTAAAGACCTCCTCCAGTATTTTAAGGTGTTGGTCGAATGTATTTGTGACGATAATAATATCGTCCAGGTACACAAATACGTGTGGCTCTAGATCCGCATCTAAGATGCTGTCTATAAATCTTTGCCACGTAGCAGGCGCATTGTGTAGCCCGAAAGGCATTCTCTTAAACTGGAACAGGCCTCTATTCGGAACCGTGAAGGCTGTGAGTGGGCGCGATCTCTCCTCCATGGGGATCTGCCAGTAGGCCGACTTGATGTCTAATGACGTCAAATATTTGGCGTCCCTAAGCTTATCCAATGTCGATGAGATAAATGGCAATGGATAAGCATCCCTATCTGTAACCCTATTCACTTTCCTATAGTCGACGCAGAACCTAAAAGACCCATCTTTTTTCTTGATAAGGACTATCGGAGACGCCCACGGACTGTTCGATTTCTCGATAACTCCCGCCTCTAGCATCTCGTTTAGCTCCTTGTCAATATGTTTTTGCATCGCAGGCGACACAGGGTAATACCGTTGTTTAATAGGTTCTGCCGACGTCCTAATCTTGTGTTCTACCAAATGAGTACATCCCAACCCCTCGGGCATCGACTTAAAAATACCGTCGACCAAAGCTTCCAACTGCCCTGCTTCGGCGACGTCCAGCTCGGAGATCTCGCGAATTGCGGTAATCGAGGCAACCGACTGTTGGCTCGAAAAGTTCCACACTCGTGATCTTAAATCCGGGACGATTCCCGCCAGTGCCCAAAAATCTGCACCAAGGATCACGGTGTGGGGTATCGCTGGTATAACGAGGCATTCTATGTACACGGACCGACCTTGTACTTCAATTGGTAGAGACACCACCCCCACGACATCTACGCTTTTTCCGTCCGCTAACGCGACGGACCTAACCATATTTTTCCCTAATCTAAGCCCTAAATCCTTCAACACACTCCATCCCTCACCCCCTAATATAGTGCGAGAAGCGCCACTATCTAAAAGACCTAACATCCCTATACCATAAATGCTAACTCCTACATATGGACGCCTATCTCTGCCGTTTGCCTCCAAGCTAAACCCTACCTGAACTATTGACCTCCCCGACTGGTTTCCAGCAGGCGACCTATCCCCTACTTGCGCCGGCGCTCCCGTCCTGCTGGCCCGGAAGTCCGTTGCGCGTTTCCCGACGTGCCGCTGCAACGTCGACATTGGCGCCGAGTCACTCCTGGCGCTCCACACCCGTAGCAGCGTCTAGGAGCTGAACACGCGCTTGAAAAGTGGCCTTCGCCATTACAATTGAAGCACCGGATGGGTGCACGCGATGGTATGTCCTCTCTAACAACCGAAACTCTGGGCTCCTCCCAGTTCACGAAAGCCAAATCTGGCTCCAACAGCCGACGCGACCTCGGATTGGGTGGCGGAGCAAACGTTTCCACGTTAGCCCGCACCGTCTCCAACCTGCGACCCAATTTAACCAGATCTGCAACAGTCTTGGGGTCTGCTAACCCAAGTTGTTGCTGGTAAAAGGGGGCCAGGTTCCTCTGAACGATTGCAAGCTTCCGTCGCTCCGATAGCGGTTCCGAAAGCCTGCCGAACATGTTCTGCACGACCGCGACGTATACTCCGATGGATTCATTACTTCCCTGGGTACGATGCCTGATTTCCTCCAGTAGAAGGTCATCATAGTTGGGGGGAAGAAACTCCAGTTTCAGTTCCGCCACCAACTCTTGCCAAGAAGAGACCGACAACCTAATCGCCCTATACCAAATGAGCGCCTTCCCTGAAAAAAGTTCAACTGCTGCCCTAAACAAGTGAGCTTCAGTCACCCCGCGCGCTTGACTGAGCTCTTCCACCCGCTCCAAAAATGAATTGACCGACGCACCACAACGTTCCCCCGTGAACTTCACATCCCACTTGGCTAGGTTTTCCCCCCTCGCATACGGCAAGCGCTCGCTGTGGTCACCAGTGGTTGCGTAGAAACCGGTTTCTTCCGCAACGGCAGGCGTCACTGGTGATCTCACAGCGCGGACTGGTGTTCTGTCCACTGCTTGATGCTGCTGGAGGGGAAACCTTTTATGCCTAATCTGCTGCTGCTGTTTCTCGTTGTGTTCACCCATCGTTGGCTGTGATGGTCGGTTCTTGACGAGCCTCGAGCACGACGGCTCTTCCTCGTCCTCGTAGCCTACCTCGCCCTCATCGTCCGACTCCTCTTCCGTACCTCCGGCTAACTCTCCGGCTAGTACGATCAACTTATGCTTGAGGTTACACTTCTCCTCGGTTTGCTCAGGAGAAGTGTCCCTCGCCCTATCCAACCTACTAAGAGCCCATTCGATTTTTGTAAGAATCTTCAAGTATTCCTTCGACTTAGGATTACTTGGAGGTTCTTCCAAGAGCTCTTCAATTTGCTCTATTTTCCCACGTACTGCATCTCGGTCCTCTACAAACGTGAATTTGTAGGCCGAGTCCAAATTCAAAGACCCTCTGCGTTCGAGCATACGAGCGGATCTCAACGACTTCCGCATGGCATCTAAAGTGCCAATGGGAAGGCCGCGAGCCTCCATCTCATACGCCATCTCGTCCACAGCGAGCCTATTGATTTCCATGTTTAAAAACCAAAACCAACGATGTCAAAAAGGCTAGCAAAAAAAAGAAGAAAAGAGTTACCAACGAAAGAAAAACGCCAAGAGAAAATAAAACCCACGATGTCGACAAAAAAAACTTAAAAGAGAAAGAAACAAGAGAATAAAACACAATTCCAATACCAAAAACTCCCACGCATACGTAACTGGTCACCCTCTAACTCAGCCAAAGGCACCGAACCAGAAGGATGGTCACACTGAAATTCAAAGAACAATGGGGAAAAGAAAAACTTTAAGCCCACGAGAAAAGACCGAAAAAAAAGCCCACGAGAAAACTCACAAAAAAAAATTCCACCAAAGACAATAGAAATTATATGTAATAAGTATGTATGTATGTATGAATATATTTTTAGTTAAATAAAATTAAAGCAAATTTGGCCAAACGGCTTCAAAAAGGTGACTACATATATGTGTATGTATGTAATTAGGTATATATTTTTATATGTGTCGATATATGTATGAATGGATATGTATTTATAAATCATAAATTATAAATAAAAGAGTAAAAGAAAATCAAAAGGAATATTTTTTTTTCTCTAAGATATGTGTATGTATATACAGTATATATATTTATATATTTATGTATATATTAGTATGTACGCATGTGCGTCGAAAGTGCCAAACCAATATAAGGGTTCAAGTGAGGTTGATCAAAACAACACCACTCAAAGAGATAGAAAAAAAAATAAAGAAACCACCTACTTGGAAGCCTGGTACTTGCCCAGGTATAGTGATCCTTATCCTCGTTTCTCTCCTAACTCCTCGCTCCACAGGTACTTTTCTTTTCCTCCTGCCCACTATTCTGCTGTACTTGATTCCCTTACACTTGCACTTTCCTAGGAAGAAAATCGGAAGAGTATCAAAAAATTCTTAAGTTGAAAAAAAACAAACACACAAACAACTTCCCTAACTGCAAAAAACTCCGCGAAAAACGAACAGAATTCGACCGAAAGAACAAAAAAAAGCCACGGGAGAAAAAATTACAAAACAGAAAAAAAAAAAAAATACCGGCAAAAGAAATTAAAAGCAAGCCCCACGTTGGGCGCCAATTTGCTATGTTTAATTCCCGGCACCGATACGGCGATGCCCCGAACCAAACGGTAGCACTTTATGGTTTTGGGATCTACTATCCCCGCGGTGGGTTCCCACCAGGTAGCGCTTTGAGGGCAGCTAAACCTGGGAAGCGAAATGGGCGCCACGTGATTTTTGCTGCGGAATCACGAAACCTTTTTCCAAAAAAAAAAACACACGGAAAATCTTCCCCGCAGACCGAAAAGAAACAACAAATCCAAAAAGGCAGAAAATAAAAAAACTTTTTTTTTTTTTTTTTTTACGTTATAAAACCCCGTTGGGGCGCGACGATTTATTAAAAATTTTGGGTAGCGGTACACTCGTCGGTAGAGTGACCCGCTATTTCCACAGTCCCGGAGCCAAAAAAAGAAAAGAAAAGCGTTAAATAACGGGTCGCGTGTCCCGTCTGTTATCGGGAATTCTCGCACGCGCGGCCTACCGGAGTCTCGATTTTCCGCACCAAAGAACGGATTTTTTTTTTTTTTTTTTTTTTTCTACTACACTGCACTACACTATACTTAGCTTTTAAGGTCCTAGCGGTATTTTCTCCAGTCCCGACAGTCCAATGCCTCGTCTGCCTTTTTCCTCTATCCTGCTGCTCGTTTCGTCTTTTTTTTTTTTTTTTTTTTTTTTTTTTTGCACAACGCGCGATTTCGATTTTTTTTTACTTTTTACTTTACAAAAAAAAAAAAAAAAAAGGAAAATTGCTCTTCGCAATTTCCCACCGCACTGGCTAAACTCACTGGTCTTTTTTTCTTCGTTTTTTTTTTTCTTGGTTTTTTTTTTCTTGGTTTTTTTTTTTCTTGGTTTTTTTTTTTTTTTTCCTTTGGATGACCCTCTCTACTTGCTGGTCGTCAAAAAAGTGACCTCCAGATCTTTTTACTTCCACAGCTCCCACACATACCACACACACACATATTCACCCGCCCACTCTCTCGCACATTCATTCAGCGCTAGTGGACCCAACGACGGGATTTCTCGCTACACAACTAGCAAGCTTTGCTAGTGTGTGCACCCGTGTCCAGCTAGGCCTCTCATTCAACCAATTTTACACACTCACGCTAAACTCCTCAGTGTCGGAGTTCGCTCCCACTTCCAGTAATGACTGGGAACTCCACTGAGAGAGTTTATGGAAGCTGTGGATCCTAACTATGCCTATCAACTTCCCTACTCTTAGATCCTACAAATAAATTTGCGAAAAGCAATGTTTCTTCTTTTTCTGTTACCCGGGCATTCTTCCCCCATCGGATTACACTAATAACAATTGTTTGCCCAAACTAACACGATCGTGCAGGAGATAGGAAATGCGATGGGTCGGCAGCTGGAGTGTCGGGACGAGAGGAAAAAAAAGTCTAAATACAATCCAGAAGGGATTGTATCTTGATCCAACCACCCGTTGGATCGCCGCCCCTCACGAAAGCTACGTTTAGTGCCTGTGCAAATTTCAACTTTTTTCTTTTGTTTGGTTATTTAAATTTTTTTGTTTCGCGAATCCCTAACTACTCCGGTGGATCGGCGTTCAGATTTGGGGGGGGGGGGACTGACCAATAGCGTGTCACTCCTTACAATTATTTATTTATTTTTATTATAGTCGGGCCCTTCTGCCCTCTGGCCCTCTGGCCCTCTGCCAGTTTGTACTTTTTTCCTTGTACCATTGCTAATTTTTTTTTGTGTTTGCTGGTTGTTGTTGGTTAGTGTTCTTTGTGGTTTGTGGTTGATTGTTGTTGGTTGTTGTTGGTTGTTGTTGGTAGTTGTTGGTTGTTGTTGGTTGTTGTTGGTTGTTGTTGGTTGTTGTGGTTTGTTGTTGTGTGTTGGTTGTTCCATCGGTGGAGGCTGTCTTTTACGTGGCCGTCCGCCTACAAGCCTCTGCTGCTCCTTTGGTGCTCCATCGGTGGGGTGCTGGCTTAAAAGGGGTCGTCATCCCTTCACCCATCGAACCTAACTTTTACAGCTGGTGCGTCGTTGGGGTGTGCTCGATTGTCTTGGCCGTCCGCCTGCACACCACTGTTGCTCCTTTGTTGCTCCCTCGTTGGGGTGTGGCTGTAAAAGAGATCGTCGTCTCTTCACCCATCGATCAATTGTCTCGTTGCTAGCTCTGGCTAGCTGCATCCACATCAGTTATGGGATGTGATGCCTGTGTCCGCACCCACATCGGTAGCAGGATGGGGTGTTCTTTAAGCCTCCTATTGTTGGCTTTCGTTGGGGTGTCTGGATTAAAAGGACCGTCCGTCCCCACCCGTCGGCGACTTTCAGACGTCCTGTCTGATGCTGCCCGTTGCGAGTCTCCCGTCTGTCTATGGGCTCCGACAACGGTGTTCCCGGTGGACCTCCTGTCGCACCCTGGGGTTCCTGGTTCGTCGTGAGTCTCCCTACTGTCCTTAGGGCTTCACCGACCGAACCTCCTCGCACTCCTCTTGCTGGCAAACCCGCCCGTGAACCTACGTGGGTTGTTTTCCGAGGTCTGGGGTCGGTGGACCACTGGCTGATGGGACCATGGCTGCCCTCCACCTCCGCCAGAGCTCGGTGTTCCCACTCAAAGAGAAGAGGGACCGAAGGGACTTAGAGGGAAAAAGAGAGCCAAACTTGTTGCGGAAAAATTTACCGCAACACTAGTATAACGAAGGCGGTCTATGTGATTGCTCTTTGACAGTAATGACACTGGTATTCTATGCTTGATGCCGGCGACGTCTAACTCCTTGAGAGGTTAAGTGAAACTCGATCGGAAAAGGCCCTGGAGTTCTCATGCATCTATAGCCGTTCGGTGCTGAGCGTCCTCACAATGGTTTGCTGTCCTTGGGCAGACTATCGCATCTGTATGGAAAAAGATGATTGCACGAGTTAATGTTAACAGCTCAGAAAGTTCGCACATCCACTGGAGGAGTGTCTTGTGTCGATCGCAATATGATTAATTTGGTTAACGATTTGTTGTTCTAGAGTCAGCCAGGTCCCCTTACGAATATCAATGTGTGGAAACCGTGTGCTAACTATGGATATATTACTTCCTGCTGCAAAATCAATAAGCCAGCGATCATTTCCGGAGGTGATATAGTGGAAGTTGTAGTTTCCAACCGTATTACCAAAGATGCTCTCCGTGCGCAGTTTGATATTGAAATCGCAATTGCACTTGAAATTCTAGCCAGCACACGTAAGTACTTTCTCATGCTATTATCGGAGATCACCCCTAGAACGTAAGGTAGGCACTTAACATACTCAAAATCACGTCCTTTGCATAATTTCTTCCTTTATACATATCGACACCTCATACTCGTATAAGGTAAATACCATCAAAACCTCTAATTCGTCATCCACATTTGATGACACAAAGCTCTGTAGAAAAATGCAAACCCTTTGTTGCCCACAAATGCGTCGCAAAGTAACTTCGTCAACTTGTTTTTAATACAAGACCCCTCTCCAGTTTGTGAGGTGTTGTCTGCGGCAAGCCATGTTTGCCACACCCCCAGTCATAACTAACTTTCAATAAAATTCAACCGCCTTCACACTTTTTTTTTTTAAGTTTGCCCCAAGTCCGCAAACGAATTCACACTACGGCTTCGGTATTAATTTCACACCTCACTTCACGGAAGACTTATTCGGTGACAGACCACCTAAAAAAAAGGTGTCTGGCACATTGTACTTTTTAATCGCCAGGACAGGACACCCGACGCACGTCTGCCTCAAATCCGCTTTACTCAAAATTTAGTGCAATTATCGAATTTCATTAAATTTTTTTGCCTCATTTTGTGAAACGAAAACACGTTGTGCATTCTGTCCTCTATACCATACGTATACATATAATACACACCACTACAACTTGTGGTAAAGGGTTTCATGTTTCTTCCAGGAGCTCAACCCGTCCACACCTCCTCCAAGTCAGCTGAACTTTAGGAACATTGTTGAACAATCAGAGCGAAACATGCCACATCTGCCCGATTGGGTCACTTTCAATTTCGCAACCATGTCTTGCTTCACATAAATTGAATAGCACCAATGATCCTTATCGCTTCCAACTCCTAAAAAAAAAGGAAAAATCTTAGAGAAGCAGGAATAATGGAGACATTATCCTTTACCCCTTTGCAGTCGAGGTTTATGACACCCACGAGAGTACAAGTATTACTTTTGGTCTGGCTAAAGAACTTGTATGCGCCACTTACACTCCTAGTCTCTATCCATATGTCTGGAGCAGTGGAATCATCCAAGCGTGACACAGGAAAAATCCTTTCGATTAAAAGTGATGTGTTCCTTTTTGGATTGAGATATTTGTGGATAACGAGGAAAGTGCAGCGTCAACAAAGCGATAACCCTTTTTGGGGTAGCAGCTTCCTTGTGCTGTGCGGTGATATCAATGGCCACAGTGGTATAACGTTCATCGGATGTAGAAACTTGAAACCACCTACAACTTTGCTGAGGTGTGAAAATATTGTGTTTAAGTCAACATGGCTGACACCTAAGTGCGATGCACTTCCGTGCCTCGGGACAATGGCTTAGTTTCGGTGCGAATGCAGATTGTAGACTGGTGCAGTGACTTGTGTTGTTAAGTGGCAGGGTTTGTAAATGAGTTCGACTACGACACTTAAGACGGCTTGAAAATTCAATTTCGAACGAAGTGATATGTGTGTACAAGAGAGGTGGAGATATAGAAGCTACACTTCAAAGGAGCTAGAGAACAACTCAAATAGTCTTGTAAAAATTACAAAACAGATTCGTTTTTGATCAGTCACTAAACCCAAGAAAAAGGTTGATTTATTGTCGATGTAAAATGTCTCAGATACTTGTATCTAAGAAAATCCATACTCCGTTCGAAAGTGTTCCAGTGAAGGAATTTTGGAATAATGTAAAGAAATGATTGTCGACAAACGTATTTCAAGAAGAGTTTGGGATCAGACAGCAATAATGGAAATCAATATATCACATTTAAAGCGAAGTTAATCTATTTTCAGGACTAGTCCGGGTGCTGAAATAGAGATGGCTTCGGATGAATATGTTATAGGTCAATGGTAGTCCTCAAACCCCAAAATGGATTACTGATTTTGGAATATCACTCTGCTCCTCCAGGTTGAGAGTCATATTGTACATAGGGCTAACTGCCAATCCATATAAAAGACGTACCCAAGACCTTGGATAAAAACGATTCACTGTCAGCGACTTGATAAATCGAAAAAAAGGGACAAAGACGTTCGGATTTGGATATGGAATGTTCACGCCTTCACGAGCAATCGAATAGAACTAGACTGCTCTAATGCAGTTATCTGCGATAAACTGGGGTGCTAAGAAGGAACATTTCTAAGGGCTCCTAAAGATCTGTAGTCGAGAAGCACAATCTGCACGAAAGTAGACACAAGTTTTTCTAACGAGGAGTATATGAATTTCTCCTTTCTTTCCTAGCAGATATGACTGGTTAACCAACACTGTCACCTAATATGGAAAACACCACCTCCACACAGACGGCTCCAAAATGGAGAAAGGCACTGGAGCTGGAGTCTATTGTGAAATGCTACAGATCAAGGACTCTTTCACGATATTATATATATTTCAGGTAGAAATATTCGCCATTCATAAAGCTACGTAGGATGTACTACTTTGGAACTTGATCCCTCAGAGATTACTATCTTTGTGGGCCGTCAAGCAGCCATAAAAGCTTTGGCAAGTGAAACCACCAAGTTGATAGAGATATTTGTATGAAAATGACATCAAACTCTAAGTAGAGTCTGCGAACCCCACCGAGTGGATATCTGCTGGATAGAAAGTACGGATCTTCAGGAGTAACTGTGACATCTCACGCTCCATTCGGCCACACCTAGACAGAACGTACCTGGATTTTTAACGTAAACCTCCTGCCGTAAGGCTTAATGTTTACGAGGTGCCCATACACCCATAGGGAGCAAGGATACGCCTTGCCATCGCATGCTTACATTAATAGTGTATTACCAAAGCAGAACTTGTGTTGGAGGCACAAGTTCCACCCTTGGTAAGGGTCGAAGCCGATCTAAAACCTCTTGCTGCTCTTAGGGTCGCAGCACCCAGTAATTATTTGCTACTCTACAATGGGCTAAACCAAAAAGGAAACCCGTACCCGCGATTTGGGTTTAAACCACAGCCACCATGACGCTCCCACAAGGGGGCCTACCTCTAACAAGTCAGGCCCGGACCGAAGTCCGGGGGGCTCCTGACTCCCATGGTACCGTGTTTTAAGTCCTGGTATGGACTACCGGTGGTCAAGCCTACCAACAAGACCTATGACCGGCAACTTGTAACTGGTCAAATCGTAGCAACCATTCAGAGGCTATAATCTGAAGATGTTTACGATAAGACCAGTTATAGAATAATCTACCCCCGCTTTTTATTAGACAACGTCATTGATGGGCGAAGCCTTGATAATTGGGCGGGGGCCCGCCACACCTAGACAGTGAGAGAACGGATACCCTCCTCGGAATCAACAAAGAAGACATCCGTATCGCTGCAGATATCCTAACGGGCCTCACAGGCAATAGGCCAGCAAAGATTCTCAGGATTATTGTAGAAGCTGTAGAAGTGAAGAGGAAGTGAAGACTATCACACATTTGCTGAGCGTCTGCCCTAACCTCCAAATATGCTGTGCCAAACATCTGGGGTACAGACTTTTTGGGGAAGTTGAAGACGTTAGCAATGCTGGCAGCACAAGTTAGGTAGGACCCACCATGATACACCAATACCGATCAATAGGCTTTCGTGTATACTTGTCTCTTAGGGACTAGCGCATCCCTTATTACCTAGTCTAACCACATGCAAAAGGCGTTCAGTTTATACGTGATAGAAAAATTGCTTGACAAGTCTACACCGAGTTGCAGTGTAATAATCTCTCTCTGAGCACGCGCTTGCGCTCCTTATCGTGTCTACGGAAGGTATTCACCTTCCTTCGGTGAAAAAAAAATACCTTAGCGTAAATGTTAGAACTCCTGAGAGCTTTAGGCACGTCGAAGATTCTCTTAAGAGTTGATACCTGCTTTTTGCTACCTCACTGAAGATATGCCGTCGGCACCAAGTGGCGGACCGAGCAGAGTACCTTATGGCCTCTTTCAAACTGCTTTCAATGCCAAACACAAGCCACTTCATGGTGTACTTCATTGTTCACTTGCAGTGGGAATAGAAGAAGATTGTGGACCGGTTCTGTATACCTGGGACTCAGTTTAGGTTCAGTTTCTGGCCGGCTCGCCACTTTTAAAGGCTTTGTCCGATCTTCTGATTATTTTTTTTTTTCTTAACAAAAGTTGACAGATTTCTCGTCTCCCTAGTGTCAACTCTAAATTTTGGAAAGGGCAGGAATTTTTCCTAACACAATATGTCAGTTGTCGGAAGCATAGTTCAGGTCCTGAGCAGTTTCTCCTACATTTTGTTTTATTTTTCAAGCAAAATTTGGCCGATTTGGAGGAGCAGGTTTTGGTTTTTCTCAGATTTCTCTTTGTTCTAACGTGAAAGGACAGAGGAAAAAAACTAAGTCCTTTTAAACTGGATGAGGTCGGGCTTCTATAGTGCCGCCAAGTTTCTACTTATAATCTTTTCCACTTAACCAAATAAGCCAAGATAAATTATTGGATCATGACTGCTTTTCCATCATCAGATATGTTTGAAGTGTTTTATCTGGATTCGCTCCCTTTATAAGTTCAATATCTCAAATGCCTTGCTTAGGACATTCCTGGGTCGTACATTATGTACAGTCACATTTGGATGGTTATATACGCGTATACTAAGTTCTAATATAAGACAAAATTGTTCCGTTTTCAAATCGCAGAATACGTGTAAACTGATGACGAAGTATTGCGGTCTGCTTAATCAAACTGAATCCCCTAAACTCTACGTTACTTCAAATTTCACGACTCATTTAATGTAAACCCTAACTCAGATACTCAATTAGATTTCTTCGAGAATTTCAAATGATCCCTCATCGGCTTTTAATGCTCGGCCAGTATATCAATGTCGCCATGAAGTGGTGTAATATTTTCTTCCTCAAACGAAGCAACACCTGTCAAAGCAATATACGAACATACCAGCATTCACCTTTTGCGTCATCTAGTGCGTACAGCTTCTACAATACCAACCCAGACAAAGTATAGCTCCTTCAAACCAAAAGTAAGATTTCTCTATTCCGAAAGAGACTACCAGAGACTTCTTCTACTTTCCCCTTCCATCATAAGGTGGAAAATGACAAATTCCTTCATAATTCTTCCACGAAATGAGCAATTTGCCGACGAAAAATGATTCCCATTTGACGTTTCGTACTTTTTAATGTCAATTTATGTTCCCGGTGGCAGATTTTTTAATGGACTCGAATATTTCCAGCTGCATACCATCTTCGGCTAGGTATCTCTCAATGCCATGGCCACCCTAGTTACATTATAAACCGCAGCGAATATAATGAAAGTCGAGAAATGAATTTGATTAATATTTACCCACGAACGAGGTGCAATAAATTCAAGGAAGACATAACTAGGAACCTCATCCTCTACGGAAAAGAAATTCACTTGATTGCTTTAATTGTGATGGCATTCCAGCTCAGCGTTGAATGGATTTAAACCCCACCCACAACGAATCTGACCCCGAAATACTCGTTCTCATCTAGTTAGTGGATAGCCCTCGTTTTATGCAGTTAAGGGAAAATTGTTCTTATCCTTTTGCGATAATAAAAATTTCCTGAAGTTAATTTATCCTGACATTTGTCTCGTTCTCACGAGGGTGAAACTCTTGCTTGACTTGGCGTTATGCGGCGCAGCGTCTTTGTCGTTAAAGTGTCAGAGCGACTGCATTGGCTTTGGCCCGTCAACAGTAATTACCATTACCATTACATAAACACGAAATAATTTTTCACAAACTCATTTCCCCCGGCAGGGTTTGGCTTCCTTAAAGCCCTGCTCCGTGTCGACCATCCGTCCATCCGTCCGGTAATAGTACGAATAGTAGCTGTAATGGTGGTGACTTTCAGGAAAAGGGTTATTTCTCCATCCGAGAAACTTCAGGATTTATTAGAATCAAGATTATCGCATGGTGCGAATGGAAGACACACGAAGGTTCTTACCGCCATCTGGGACGGCGGTGACTTTGACTTTCAGCGCATAACACCATACCATGCCGGTCATGTAGACGGCCAGTGTGATGGTGGCTAAGGCCGTGGCGAAAACGGTGAACTTAAGCCAATTAACATTTTGAAAGTTTTCCCCCTATCCACCCAAAGTGCGCCCAAATGCACTTGAATGTCCTCGCAATTGAATTTGTTCGCGACATGCTTAAGGGAGAGAAATAAAGTGGAGAAAGTTCTAAAGGGGTAGAAATGATGTTCATCATGCAGAGGAAGTCGTCGGCAAATGTAGTGCTAGTAGTCCGATTAAGTTTTTGACAAATTAGGTGGATTAACCACGGCGAGTATTTATTAATTGCATTTTTCTTTTCCTCAGTTTTCATTTGCCAGGGGAATTATTAGAAGATGACGCCAGAAAAGGGTTGTTAATGACCTGGTGTTAATGGATTTCAAGTTTCATCTCTACCCAAGAGGGTGAAAATATAACAGCAGCATATTCCTGATAACTAATTTGATAATCCCCGGATATGGCTCTTCCCTGTCTAGGTGGCTCTAGTTCCAATGTACCATCAACCCATGAACTTAAATCTTCACAGAGCGACCGCTAAATTCACAAAGAACTAATATTCGTATACTTGCTTCACCATTTTCTTAGATGGCGCTACTGCACTTATTTTGGGAGCGCTACTAGCTCCAGTCAGCTCTGTCCTTTGTTATTTTTAATTTCTAACTCTAAGTTGGATAAGGTCCTTCTCCACTTGCATGCACTACCTGAAGTAGTGTCTTCTTCCCCAAGGTTTACCCCGGTGATAGATTTGAATTTTTTCCAAGCTAGAATGCTGGTTGCAATTTTGGTTGTATGAGAAAGGTCTGCGCTCCTCAATTGCTTTCTGAGGTCAAAGAAAATGCCAGCGGCAGAAGTAATTCTTCACTGAAACCGCATATCGTCCACATCCATATCTTGCAATTTATGCACAAAAACCTGCAATATCATGTCGTGATAACGAACACCAGTAACTGTTATTGCCTCACCAGCCGCACTCTCAAAGAAGAGTGGCTCGATGATGCCTCCAGCAACAACATGAAAGCGGAAAGTGAGTTAAGCAGCCTTGCTTAGTATCGTCGGTGTTTGTGTTTACAGTGTTTGTTTGTAATAATGACCGTAGAATTCAGGGTAGACGTAGCCAATACACGCGGGCTAAAAAGTAAACACTTTTCTGCGTACGTCCACGTCTGTAAGTACAGACCAGCTGTTTTGACACTTAGTGAAACACAGGTAGATCCCCGCCTACACCTCTCAGATCACACTGATCTGAAGCTACCTGGCTACGAACTAGTGCCACTATTCTTTCCTCATCGCGGTCTCGCCATCTATGTGCGTAGTGATGTAGCTTACCAAATTCCATCACAATGTAGTCTCTGTTCCAATCCGGAAATCAATTTCATGTGGTTAAAATTCCATCTCCGTAAGCAAATTATCCACTACTGCTTTATCTACAGAAGCCCCAAACTGGACAGCAACTCAACCTCCACGAGTTTGATGCGCTGTCTGACTCCATTCAAAGAATTGTATTCCTGTATCCTCATACTGAAATCGTAATTACGGGCGATTTCAATATACAAAATTCTGGATGGCCTCGACATTCGCTGCGGAAAATAATTTAACCCAGCTTGTAAATGAGCCCACACGAATACCAGACGTTGATAGTCATACCGCCAACACCCTGGACTTGTTTTTAACTTCTCACTCTGACAAGTACTGCGTTGATGTGCTCTCCCCTCTAGGCTCGTCGGACCATTGTGTCATATCAGCTAAATTCTCGTATACCCACCACACAGTTAGAGAAAAGATTCCTAAAAGAACCGTATGGCAATACGAAAAAACCAACTGGAGCGGTCTTAACAGCTTCTTTGGGAATTTTAAGTGGTCGTTATGTTTTCTCGATAACGACGTGGATGCCGCTGCTGCCATTGTCACAGAAACTATTATCTTTGGAATGAGATAAGATAAGATAAGGCATGGTACGACTCGAGCTGTAAAGAGACTGTCAGGGTTAGAGAAATGTTTTTTCGGTCTTATAAGACCAATCCGACAGAGGAAAACCGAAAAAAGTTTAAACGAGCCAGAAATGACTGCAACGTCTTTCTCAAGGGTGTGAAATTCCAATACGATCAAAAACTGAGGCAAAAAATACTGCAATGTCCCAAAGGCAGTAAAAATTGTTGGTCGTTCGTCCAACATTAGAAATTCTGCCTCATCCCCCATCCCAATGCTCATTTACAATGACATTCCAGCTGTCAGCTCTTTGGATAAGACCAAGCTCAACACTTCCAGATTGTGCTTTGTCCCCGCCCACACTTGAGTGCGTCGAATCTACAATGGGATGAATGCACTTTCGCACTCATGTAGTAGCAAGAGTACTTAAAGATCTTAACATACATAAATCCGCTGGTCCAGATGGTATATCTCCCCTTCTTCTGAAGAGGTGTTCTTCCACGCTGGCAAAAGCACTGCGTAAGCTTTTTCATCAATCCTACTGTTTAGGACTCTTTCCGAGCAGATGAAAAACAGCATTTGTCCAGCCCGTCACTAAAAAAGGCGAATCTTCTTCTCTCTCCTCCTACAGACTAAGGTCATGGAAACGCTGATAAACCGTCAGATCATGAAATATCTCGAAACACGAAAACTTCTCAATGACCGGCAATATGGTTTTCGTAGCAACAGGTCCACTGGTGATTTCATGGCATGTCTCACCGAAAAGTGGAACAAAAGCGTACAGCAATCTGGCGAAAGCAAGATAGTTGCACTTGATATTTCTAAGGCATTTGAGAGAGTTTGGCATCAGGCTCTTTTGTCGAAAATGCGTGCTTTTGGGATCGATGACTCTCTTATTCTATGGATTAGAAATTACCTTTCGGAACGTTCAATTCAAGTTGTCTTGAATGGTTTCAAGTCTGATATTCACAAAATAAATGTTGGTGTGCCCCAGGGCTCCGTTCTGTCTTCGACACTCTTTTTAATTTTCATTAATGATCTCTTGTCTGCTACTTCTAATCCAATATATTTCTTTGCTGATGACAGTACTCTCTGCTTTTCATATTCTTTCCCGGACTCACAGCGTATGTTAAGCTCAATAAATTCTGATATTAACAGCATAACCAATTGGGGAACTACTCGTATCAATCGAGTGGAATTTAATGCTTCCAAAACTCAATGCTGTCTGCTGTCATTAAAGCGAAATTCAAATACCCAGCCATTATCCATGAATGTCACTTGAATCGTCGAAACTGATAAACTTTCCATTCTCGGTAAGTGTGTCAGTGACAACTTACGTTGGAATGACTAAATTTTTTTTTTTTTTAAAAAAAAATTTAACACTCAAGTGGGTATAAATACACTTATAATGCCTCAACATGTGTTAAGTTTTTTGGAAAATGGGATAGAAAGAGAAAGAAAGATGTTTGGGCTCAGTGGTTATTTCGCTCCCTGGGTGGCATCCAACATATAATGGGGATACTAAATTCTTAGTGGAAGTTGGCTTGATGTTGATTTCTAGTCAACGACTCGTCTTACTTGATTTTCGATAACTGAAAAAATGGCTGATATGTCTTTCGGGTGAGGCTGGGATTCGAACACCGAACCTTCCGATTTGGAAGCTAGTCCACTACCACTTGAGCCACGATGTTGTCAAAAATGCTGCGAAATGTCTAGGTTTACTCAAGCGATGTAAGAAATATTTTACCTCCTCTGATCTGGTCACAATATATAAAGCATTCATCGGCCCAAAATTGGAGTAGAATGCCCACATTCCGTCCACCCGACCTGGATGAAGTGAAATTACCCATATCTAAGCTTAACTCTAACAAAGCTGCAGGAGTGGATGGTCTGACTGCCGAACTGTTTAGAGCGACAGGCGATGGTTAGGTAAAGGGCATACACCAACTAATCTGTAAAATATGGTCGGACGAAAGTTTAGCCGGTGAATGGAACCTCAGCATTATTTGTCCGATCCTCAAGAAATGGGACTATCTGAACTGCAACAACTACAGGGGCATCTTAACATCGCATACAACATCCTACCTGCCGTATTGTATGAATGCCTGAAACCATTCGTCAACAACCTTATTGGCCCACATCAGTGTGCCAGAAAAGTCTGCCATCAACCAAAACCCATGAGCTCCAAATCGATACGGGCCACCTATACATCAATTTCAAGGCCGCTTATGACAGCATCTTTAGAGACGAGCTATACATTGTAATGCCTAGTTTTGCCGTTCCTGTCAAACTCGTCCGCTTGTGCAGGATGACTACTTTGATTCTCCAGATTGGATTAAGCGCAGCTTCTGCTTATTGGATTTTGATCTCCACATCCAATTTCGGGCTACCATCTTCTAAGATTAAACTTCCTAAATATAGAAAGCTGGTTACTTTCTCGACTTACTATCTGGCAATCTTGAGTTGGGTAGCACTAGTATTATCTGAGAATTTAAAAAGCTTGTGGCCTTTGTTTTAGTTATATCTATTTCGAGCCTATATGTAGAAGGCAGGGGCGAACCTCCAATTCGTGGGCCATATGATACAGGTCCAATATCAATCAATCCAATCAGCGTGGACAAGAAGTTTAAACGTCATTCAGTACGAGTATTTCGATTTAAGCTATTGAAGACCTGCTCGAACCAATAACAGCAGAATCCAGTTCGAAAGTTCTCGAGCCCCCATACCCAGTATGATTCAAGCTATAGGTTTAGATACAGCAAAAAGAAAGCATATATTTCTCCAGCTATCGCATTCCTTCAAGATTCCCTTCTTAGGCAGCCTTACAATCATTCTTCTCTTTTAGTCTGCAGGGAAGGTTTAGGCTCCCCATACTTTCCTAATAAAGGGGATATCCGCCGAAGTATTGGACGCGCCGTCGAGATACCGTCTGCCGCTTGCCTTGTTCTCCTTTAGGGCCCTCATCGGATGTCTTATTTAATCGTTACTGGGAGTAGGTCCAAATATAGATGCTTGTTGCTGCTCACCTATCAGGCTTGTGCTTTGGCTTTTTTGCCTTTTACCAACAGTAGTATCTGCCCCAGATGTTAAAACAGCGCCCCAGTGGTTACCAATGCTCCCAGGCGCAAGCCTGCCTATTTGTTCTGCATTTGTGGCAATGTGGTCACAGATTTGTTTTTCGCTATTCAGGACCCCGGAGCCTGTCGCTATTATAACCATAGTAAGTCGGATCGGCTGTTCTTAAAAGATTAGTACGAAAATGTAGAGTAGCTACCATGAGGTGGTGGCCCTTCTGTTTTCGGATATCAGCTTAACGTTTGTTACGGAACTCTTGGATGCAATTTCTTTGCCTTGGTTGAGTAATCGATGAGATTCGATGTACATGATCGATCGGCATAAAACCCTTTGCCGTTTTCATTTCTAATCACCAAGGGTCATTCTTTTGCCAAGCGGTTTCTAAATATCTCATAAAGGATGAAAGAGTTTCCGAACAATCTCTATACATACGAGTATGTATTTGCAGTTCCCTGGCACACGACAATAAGGGATTGTGCTCTTCATGGAGTTCTTCCCCCAAATCCATTCCTAAAGATAGTTATATATGTCTGGTTGGAGAATCATTTATCATTCCATTATCAACAGGTTAAAATCACAACTTTGTATACCCAAAGGCAATCGCACTTTATTGCGACGAAACAAATCTTAAGTGGTAATTAAATTCTAAGTTTCTCAGCAAATACAATAAAAAAGTAAGAACCATGCGACACTTGCACTTTTAATTTCCGCCACGTGGAAGTCTCATTTTCTGCTGCTCAGCTTCGAGAACACTTCAAATTTTATCTCCTCGTTTTTATTTCTGTTCTAAATTTAATCAGCATCGCATAAAACAAAATTAATTAACACTTCCACTCAATTTTATCAGTCCGGTCTTCAAGTAGTCCTCAAGCACATCTCTAAGTTGTGCCTTGGCAGAGTATAAATACTGCCCCTGTCTCATGTAGGTTGACAAACTAAATTGTTAGCATTCATCATGCAGTTGAAATATTTAAGTTTTATAGTGCTTGCTTTTGTAGCAATCGCTAAAGCCGACTTAAAGGATGATATGAAGGACTTTCAAGAACTCATCCCGAAGGTGCGATTAGCTGCTCTTTTCACTACACGCTATCTATTCGATAGCGATTTCAAAAAAGGCTACACGTACCTCAAGTCTGATGAATTTAAACTCGTCCACAACGACATGGTCAACACTCCAGAAGTGCAGAATATCGTTAACTACTTGGGAGTTAGCAAGAATCTAGTTCTAGACAATGTCAATAATATTGTGTTGCCATATGTTTCAATTGAGGAACCTGTAAACGAAAGGACATTTAGCAGCGTTTTCGTAACCGCCATGGGATATATCTCAAATAGCGATGTTAAGAGCATGATTCGTCAAAAGAACGCTAGCAGTCCGGAATTCGCCAGATTGTATGCAAAGATTATGGATCCGAGCTTCAAGAACTTGGTTTTGACTGCAATTGTAAGTATAATAATTAAGATAGATACTTTTTTGAATGAAGAGTATTGACTTGTATCATTTCCAGCACTCGCAAAACCTTTCTGCAGCTGTCAAAGAACTGAAAAACCACAATATCGACTTGAATTACCTGATGAATGTCATTTTCAACAAACTTAACGAGTGGAAGGTCTAGAAATTTCGCCAAACGCAAATAAAGTAAAGCCCTTAAACATAAATGATGGTTTCATTGTATTTCTACTGCATTTCCTCTACAATCTCAGAGACACAAAAACCCACTTCCATACAGGAGCCACTAAAACCAGGTGTCACCTACTTTCTGTATCTTAAGATGCAAATCAAAGCTGGATTCGTATAAGGTGGACATAAAAACCTCCAAGACCACTCCTGCTTCCGACAAGAACCCGGAGTGGAGCACACCTAACCATACGTTCATTTAAAAATCTCATTTTGCTCAACAAACATAAAGAATATTTCTTTTTCTTTGGCTCGCTCATAAGTTCCTCCAAGGGATGCCATCTGCACAAGTACGGATATTCTCATTCATCCTTCGAAATTTAGTTTTAGAAGATATCTTGCTTCGTAAATTCTATCCGGCAGTGAATTTTGTGGAGAGGGGGAATATATAAAAATCGACACTACGATTGGTATCTCTTCCATTACGATGTTCAACCTTTGAGGATAGGATATTCATCCCCCATACCATAGGGGCGAGAAAAATTGGGACAGATTTACACTTACCAGTTGAAAGAGTATAAATTTCGACGAAGCTTTGCACTGCCATTTCTATTCCAAAAATTTGGCTAAAGTTGGTGGTAATAACTAACGGAAAGTTCCGCAAATGGACTTTTTCCATTTAACCAATAAAGATTGGGATGCCCTTTTTTAAATGTGACCCGTAAATTTGGGCGAAGATATCGTGAAATTTGCCGAGAGTTATGCCAGAGTGCATAGTGAGAGAAAGTTTTCTTTTAGGCAAATTGGCAATGCACTACGAGTACTTATTTAGGGCGAAGGTGGGACTTATTTATTTTGGATTTTTGTAATTTTTTAAGTGATCCATTAGGGGGTGGAATAGATTCGAAAATGAGTTTGGAAGTGGCGATAAATTTCAGGATGTTATTGCCAATGGTAGTAGGTTGTCTTTGGCAAAAGAAGTTGTGCTAGAAATATTGTAACTTTATGGCGAAAAAATTCGGTATTAGTTCAATATGCTGTGTAACTCATATGAGTTCAGTGTGCTCAGTCTAAATTTTGAATGGAATGTGTTTTTTAAAAATATTTTTCATTTATGTGTTAAAGTAAGTACAATATGGAGTAAGTTATCTCTCACAGCACAGCACAGCGCCAAATTAAAATTGAGTAAACTAGTTAGGGGATCTGCGCGGCGATTGATAGGAAAAATGCAGACTCTACTAGAACGGGGATTAACCAAGCGTACAACAATCAAATTAGTAGCGTTGTGCCTTCATTACCTTCTTATCATTATTCATGCAGGCCAAAATGGCAAGCGCGTGCTCGACCAGAAGCATAATATTGGCTAATAGCCTCGCATAATAACAGATTCACTGCTGATGACCAGTTAAATGAGTAAAAGAAAACGATCTTCGGATCAACAATGGGAAGGTTCGGACGCTTAGCAAACCGCGTGCAGTTGAACAACAACCGGAGACCCTCGACTGCTACAAGACGACATAACCGCCATACAAGAAGTGCAATGAGATGGAACGAATAGAACGACGACGAGAAATTGAAGTAACCGGCGCGAAAGCGATAGCTGTTACAGCGTTTATTTGCACGCAGATTTGCCATCAACAGAAGGCACAGGGAACAAGACCCACGACCTTACAAAAGACTGCTTGTACGAGCTCCTAGACAAAATCTACGGCCAATTCCCAAAATATGACGTGAAAATCATCTTTGGCGATATTAATGCCAAGCAAAGAAGAAGGTCATTTTTGGTAGTACGATCGGTAAATACAGCCAACAAAATATTACCTCCGGGAAAATGACACAGGCTTATTGATTAGCAACGGGACACAATGTAGCTAAACCAGCACACGGCTTCATGGATAAACCTTAATGCCGCCTGATCAACAAACTGTCAAGCAAATAGATAATATTGCCGTCGACAAAAGGGCACCTCCAATGTTTACAACGTGCGAAAGTTGCGAACAGCTAACATCGACTCGGGCCATTATCTCGTTGTAACCGAGATATGAAGGCGAATATCCGCGTCCTTGGAGGTGCTTTCAGAAGAAAGAAATTCGTAAGTTTTACCATAAAACAAAATGAACATGCCAAAGCTGTAAGGCCCGAACAAAAATCTGAAAGAATGAAGAAAGAAACCCCATAGTAGGACCACAGTCGGTGCTGAGAATTTGAAAAAATTATTTCTGCAGATTGCAGATGGTGATGACAAAAAACATTCCACCGTAAGACTAAATGAACCATTCAGCCTTTAGGAAGACAGACAACATTTTCATCCACTCGACCAAAATCAAGTCAGGGCAGCGTATTTCAAGCTCAAGTTTAACAAACTTGCTGAACCCGATGGCTTAACTGGCGAGTTGTTTTAACCTGAAGGCATTGATTGGGTATGGGGTACACGACAACTTATCTCTAAAATGTGGGTCAACGAAAATATTACCGATAAATGAAACCTCAGCATTTTTTCTCCGATCCTTAGGGAAGGAGGTCCCAGAACTGGAATGAGGAATGTGCCTCATAAATTTTGTGTTCCCGGAATTTATTCAGAAAATTAAAGATACAAGTTTATTCATCTAAATCTATATTGTCCCCTTCAAATTAATCCCCATCGACTGCAACATGCAACACACTTATGCCAGCGCTTGATCCAATCCTCGAAACATTTTTTATATTCGGTTTTCGGTATGTCCATCAGTGCTTCCTGCGATTTTTCCATTACTTCCTCTCGGCTGCTGAAACGCGTTACCCGTAGTGGTTTTTTAACTCGATTGAACAGAAAGAAGTCACAGGGAGCCAAATCAAGTGAATTCGGTGGTTGTTGGATGGTATTTGTTGCATTTTTCGTCAAAAAGTTACGAATAATGATGGCACTGTGCCACGATCATGGTGCAAAATCCACAAGTTTTCAGCCCACAATTCTGGTCTCTTTCGGCGAATAGCTTCACGCAAAAGCCCAAATAATACTCATTGTTTACTGGCTGGCCTTCTGGCAAAAATTCATGATGCACTACACCGTTGTAATCCATGAAAACCGTTAGTATTGCCTTTTTTTTTGACTGAAAACGACGTGTTTTTTTGGTCTCAGCTCATTTGGTGAACGCCATTCACTTGCCTGATGTCTGGATTGCTTGTCGTACTCATAAGCCCACGTCTCGTCTCCAGTATCCTTTTGATGAATGTGGGATCGGATTCAGCCTCGCAAATCATCTCTTTTGCGACGTCAACACGGTCTCTTTTTTGCATGAAATTGAGGTCTTTTGCACCAACTTTCTTGCTACACGACGGAAACCCAAATCATTAACCGAAATATCTTGGACGGATCCATAGGCAATGTTCAGGTCCTCCGCTATCTCCCTGATGGTTAATTTACGGTTATTGACCAGCATTTCTTTTACTTCATCAATGTTTTTGTCGGTTTTCGACGTCGATGTTCTGCCACTGCGTTCATCATCTTCGATTGACTCACGACCACTTTTGAACTTCGTGCCACTGGTAAATGACCATTTTCTTTAGAGAATCATTGCAGAAACACTTTTTCAACATTTCCAACGTTCGCGCACCAATAAACCCTTTTTTACGCAAAATTTAATACTCGTACAAGTTCGTTGTTGCAAATTGAAATCCATTTCTAAAATTGTAAAAAATCGCCAACACACACAGAGATAGATGTACTCTTGGCTACATAACTTTTGCAAATTTCAAGCTATGATGCTAAGGTTTGGAGGGAATGTCAACAACAAATTTACCAACTTAACAAAAAAAACAGAACTCAAATCGGAACAATGGGAGCGCCACACTCCGGGAGCTTTTTGATCAAGGTGGTATTTCGAAAATAAAGAACACAACTTTCTGATTTGGAAGGCTTTTGGGACTTTAGGAGGCGTATTTTCTTCAACAGAAGTGTGACCCTCGAAGACAAGAGATCCTTATGTTGGCGCATTTTCTATTGTCATTTCATAGCAAAGCCAAACCAACTTTTCTCAGTTTTTCGTGACAAAAATGAGCTCCCACTCTTTGTTACAATGGCAGAAATTTTTAATAATCATTAGGTCATAAGATGATTCGGCTAGAAGTTGGAGTCCGCAGACCCTCAAGTGATATTATATGCATTCTCATTACAATCAAGAGCAGTCAGAGATGATTATTTCAAAGGATATACTCGTAGACTTTTGTTTTACATTTACCTCTCACGAAGTTGTTATTATGTTTTTATTGCCTGAGTCTATAAACGTGGTTGTCCAGTAACTAAGAATTTTAGTTATAAAAAGGATTCTCTTCTGAATTATTGAGGCGTATCGGAAACCATACCTTCATTGCCACATAAAAAAAGAAATTACGTACACCACAATTATACTTTGTAATACCCGAATCTGTTTCCAAATGAAATTTCCAGTAGAGAAATCCTAAATAAACCAGAGGAGTCCGAATTTGAAAACGCGACGTCACGTTTTCTAAAGATTCCTTGCTTGACGGTACAATATGATAGGTACGAGCATATGGTATATTGTTATCAGAGTGACTTCGGATTCTGGGTTTTATTTAGTTTTTCCTGTCTGTGCCACCTGTTAATTATGTAGTCAATTGAGATAGGGGTGTATTCAATTGCAATCGGCTTTTCCTCTTGAGCTCTCTCCCGTATACCTCACAAGATTTGACGCCTTTAACTTTGACCCCAAAGTCTTTAAATTATTTTTTTTGGCCAAGGCGACTTCTTGTGTGTCACGCATGTAACATTTCCCTTGAACTCCTCCAGCTTCTCTATCTTCCAGTTATGCATAAGGAGTTTAGGATTGCTGGCTGTATTGATTTTGAAAACTATGTACTCTTGTGTTGCGATCAGCTGGTTCGGCTAATAACATCGGGAAAATTTATAAATATAGGGAGCATTGCCCTACCTGACGACAACACTGATCTAGCGGTGAAGCTTTGACTGAAATCTGAAAGATAACGGATGTCACAAAATGTCATTAGACTTTCAAGCAAAATTACTCAATATACGAGTAGTATTCTTCTTACCACGTCGCAATCCTTTTTTTTAACTATCCGACAGACTTTATAAAAAAAAATTTGTTTACTGTGGAAAAAAAATTGTTTCTGGGACCGATACTACATACTACGAAGCAGACAACTCCTAGTCTTAACCTCTGAAATCTGCAAATACTAAAATTGTTTCTGGGAATATTTGAATACGAACCCTTTTTAGCGTCCTCGAAAAAAATTCCGGAACGAATTTGACCCCCTTGTCTTTGGTTTTATTGTTCACCTTGTATCTCCTGTAAGTGCGGATATACGAGTATGTATATTCGTATTTATGTCGACGGCATCTTCTTAAGGACAAGAACAACATGAAAGTACACCTCTCTATGCCGTGGTTGAGCTTGTAAAACCAAAGACCTTATAGTTTAAGGTTTAACACTACCCTTTCGATCCTTATTAATATTTATTTATTCAAATTTTTCGAGGGTGGATTTGAACAGCCTGCGGTGAAAACAATTTCATGTCCTTGTAAGAATAAATTCATATTTCTTTTCCGCCCTTTTGTTGGGCTTGTTGTAAAGTCAGTTAAGGGATGTCCCCGTATGTAGACGCGCAAAATATGAATATAATATAACAGTTCATCTTTGTTTAACCGCCCCTTAACTACCTTCACCATTACCAGCACTTCCACTCTTCATGACAACATCAAAGTGCTGTACTATGTTCTTCTCCATACAGTGAAGGGTTGTAAAAAAAAAAGCAAATTACCTCCCCTTCGAAGTCAGTGGAGAGCAGTGAATGCATTTTGAAAATATGTAGAAGCGCGACTGTCTCGAAGGAATTCGTCCTTTGCGCATAAGAACAACGTTGCCAACCCCTCATGTGGAATCGCAACATGTGGCAAGATGTCATACAGGCACACAGAGTAACTATGTTGATCCCTGCAGTCCTGTTTACTATTCATTTGTTTGAGTTAATTTGTTGGAAGGATATACGAGGACGAGTTTTGCAATACAAAAATTTTTTTTTTTAAATATCAACCGTTTGTCAGTAGTATCTTACGTTTACGTTTTTTTCCCCTCTAGCAAACTTATTCTCATCAGCCACTTGTCCGAGGGTCTTTCTCTGTCTGTGCATTTATTTCGTCCTTTTGTTAGCAGTGACAGGATCTACGCACTTTTCAGTTCAAAGTGAAATTATGGATTTCCTCGGTTTCAACGGCTGACTGCCTGAGGGTAGGTATAGAACTTTCTTCGCCTCTCAATAAAGAAGGATATTGCCATATTATGATGACTATTATTATTGCTATTGTCGGTCTGTGGTCCCGGCCAACCCGGGCGTATCCATCTTGGCGGCAATCACAATTCCACCCGAAGCAATCGAAGGTACAATACCAAGGCAAGGGTATTCCGTGAATCCCGATCGGCCAGAGATAACTTTGAAATCTGAGAGAATTTCAAAAGCAAATAATTTTTCAATTACGCCCAAGCGGAATGGTAATAATTTCAATTGAGATACTCGTACTTTTACCAGCTGTGGGGTATGTGACGCAATTTTTTATTTGGGCAAAAGAAAAAATACGGAAATTTTTCTACAAATTGCCTCTGTCGTATACGGTAGGAAAAGTCAGTGAATGAGTTTTCGGATTGTGAGGGCGACTGGAAGGCGGATGAGGCTTTTAATTGGATTTTAAAGGATTTTCATTTTTAGATAAATTGAGGAACAATTTTGACAGATGTGATATTTAAGAGAAGCCAGAGGCATGCTGTAATTTAAAATTGTGAAAATTTTCCGCTTTTCAAAGAAAAAAAAAAATTGGACAGATTTGACATGACATCGGATTGACAAAGAAGTATGTTATTAACTAATCGCGCTGCAAGTTTGAGTGGATTATTGATAAACTGTCGTAGAACTGTCAGGTATATCGACATCTACACAAAAAATTGTTGTAGAGGAATGTTATTTTACAACTGATTCGTATCACCCCGCTAACAAAGCGATACTACAGCAGCATTTATAGGTGAAGCCCTTATCTGCTGAAGTTGACGGTTATTTTCACATATTCCCTATATATTTTCTTCAAGCTACACGTTGCACACTTCAGTAAAATGCTTGAATTGTTAGAAACGGCAGGACATTTTGGCTTGTAGAAGAGCAATGACCGTCTATTAGGATTCTTAAAATAGCAAGAGTTGAAGGACTGTTTACCGATGCCCAGATAGGCAAGGTGACCAATTGCTGGATCTAAGTGTCATTATGGAATTGAACACCAAAACCTAAGAAAATTTCTGATCACATAAGCGAAAGTCGACGTGGTACTTCCTTCTGAGCCAATAACACAAATACATTCTGAAAATTGATTGCCAACATGGTAATCACGGGTTTTAGTACGAAATTGGATCTATTAGTCATGTTTGTACCATCTGGACAATGTTGCTACTATATACGTATAGATAAGCCAGCTCCTCTCCAATTGGACCTTGATGATGTGTCTATTAAAATTCAAAAGTTTGAAAGTCAACGTATTTTATATTGGAGATGTTAACCAAATCACGTAGAGGGATGTGTGGCATTAGAGTCCGAAATGGGCCTGGACCTAAACCAGTTTCTTCCTTCATTTAGCGCGATTCTGTGCTATACATTACCTAATGAACTAAACCTTAGTCTTTTTTCCAGCTTTATCTCCTTTTTGGTGATCCAAAGTCATACTGGTGGACAGAATTGTACTTTATTCTCTAACCCCAACAATTTTGCTATTTTTTTGCATGGGCGTACGCGGTATCTTTATATATGGTATGCCAGTAGCCCATACATACGTATGATCTCCGGTCTTGATCTTGACTTATCTTATGGCTTTATAGAAGCTGCGGGTTTGGCAGGTTCACTCTTCGCTCTGTAAAACACCTGTTGATGAACATTGCGCGTTCTGCTACTCCCTGTTCAGGTAGGTAGGCAGAAAGGGTCGTCCGTCGTTTCCAAATCTGTATTGCATATTGCATATAGTAATAAGGTATTCTAGAATCTTTTGGCCAATACGACGAAGGCCTTCTACGGCTGGTTCAATCTCGAGGCACTTTTGAACTGGTTAGATAAAATTAAATTTCTTGGTTCTAGCCGCAGTTCATCTAGCGCGATTGCTTTGATGTATTGTGTGCTGGTCTTCTTTGTGATGACGCATATTACTCACTGTCGCTTTAATATTTGAGGCGACTTACGGTCCTTAAGTGGCTAACTTCTATCGTACATATTATTGATAGTGCTTCGTCACAGTCGTATGAAGAATCTTAATTATTTTTTTGTGTAGATAGTGTCCTGCTACCATGCTGGGGGGGGAGGGGGTGACTCTAACTTTCCCTAAATCGTTGGGGTCTCTATTGGGCCTTGGATGTAGTTCTACCTGATCGTTTTGGTTTCATTTTTCTACTAGTTGGTCTGCTAGGCATTTGCTGTATTTTTAGCAATTGCTTAGAATGGTTGGTGAATTGGATCGTTGTTGATTCGCTGCTGCCTGTAAAACCACTGTTCATCAATACTTTGAATTCATTTTTGTAAAATTATGAGTTTTGGTTCTCAATAAACTGCGTTTATTCTTCGATGATCCGTTATTCTATCCAAAAAGAATTACTAACGCATTGCTCTAAAGAATTATGTCAAATAATGCGAATTTTTCGACAGTAATTGACCCATTTTGCAGCTTTGGGGACTAAATGAGACCATGATTGAGTAGCATCCATTGAAAAAGGTGCAATTTATCAACCGAAAAATAAATTTTTCTAGAGCGTGATTTCCAGGATTCCATAAGGCTTCCTTATTTCAGCTGCCATCTTCAATCATCGAATAGTTCAAGTGGTTCACTTAGTCCTGTTGTTTCTCGTCATATATCCCAGCAAGTGAATTCGCGACCGCATAGTTATTAAGGATGATCTGCACGACCTTCAGCATAATATATCGTACAAAGCTACTGGTTAGGGCTTTCTAGAATACCAGGCAATTCGTTTCTCGACTTTAATAAGAAAGATAGTGGCTTCTTGGTACAGTTGTTATACGGAAGTCATCTCTCAGTTCCATCTTTGTTAGATATGGGGAATGTCCGCAGTACAACGTCAAAATCGTACTAGGCGATTTTAAGGCCAGTATAGGAAAGGAGAACATCTTTGGTGGGACAGATGGTTAGCATGGCCTAAACGACACCGCATCTGGCAACGGACTTAATCTTATTGACTTTGCGGCCCGAACTTGGCACTATCCGGATCATCAAACTCTAAATCAGATTGATCATTTTGCGTTCGGAGCAGCCATGACTCGGATCACCATCTTGTTCCAGCCAAGGTGCGAATACAGATTTCCCAAGCCCCACAAAAAAAAAAGAACTGCTGAGAGAAGATATAACGTAGAAAAGCTGTAATCGCAAGAGACCGCCAGAATTTCGCCGGACGCGTATCACAGACTTCATAACTGATGTGCTGAGTTTCACTAGACTACAACCATGAAATCCGTGCTTTGATTAAGAATGCCGGCAAGTACAAACAGCTAAACAAGATGCCTACAAATCGGTGCTACAAAGGTCGAGAGTTGCTCGTGAGCTCTACGAGCAGAAAAGACGGAAAGAGCATCGGCTTCTAAAGAAGAAGAAAAAAGAACACGAGAAGCGCGGAATCACAGACATAAAAAGAACATGTTACTGCAGGAAAACTCGTGCAGAAATAAGGCTGTAGAGATGAAGAGGAAAACCTTGTAGCGGAATCACAGTCGGTGATTCTTCTCTGCAGGCGATAAAGGTCAACATGTCACCGTGATGCAGAATAGCTGTACCTGATGGCTTACCGGCCGATATATTCAAAGCAGAATTTCATTATCGTTTGCCGATCCCCCAAAATGGAGATCCCTCAACTACGCCAACTATAGAGCCTTAAGTCTTCTCAACATCGGATACAAGATCTTATCTGACACATTGTCTGAACGTCTGAAGCCCTTCGTCAACACACTGATTGGTCCCTCTCAGTGGGGTAGACCAGGAAAGTCAATAAATGTTCAAATCTTCATACTCCAGCAGATCCTGGAAATAGCTCAAGAAGTCCAAATCAATCACCCTCTGTTCATCGATTTTAAGGCTGTTGTTGCTCTTAGGGCTTCAGAATTTGTAACGAACGGCAAAGAAAATGAAATGGCCTTTTAAATTCAATTTATTTATTTACACTTCTTGCCAGTTTAGTTACAAATTTCCTGTAACAATTTACAATTATTAATTAAGGCAAACAATATTAAATTTATATTTACTTTTAGTTATTTTCAAATTTCAGTCGAATTTCAGTTTAATACTGTTTTATTTGAACGTTCTGTAAGTTCTGTTCTTGCGGCTTTTTTGACAGGAGAGCGCTTGACATTTCGTTTGGTTGTCTTATTGACAACTGGCTGTAAGTGCTGCCGATAGCTGTATATGACAGCATTTAGAGGGACGAGCTATATAGCCAAGTTCTAGCATTCCTGACAAACGATTCGATTCGATCTGTGCAGGATGACAATTGAGAACACTCGTTGTTTCGTCAAGGTCGGTAGTGACTTGATCGAGAGCTTTGATTAAAAAAAAACATTTTTGACAAGGGGACGCGTTGTTATGCGACTTCTTTAACATCACACTTGAAAGAATTGTGCGGAACTCAAAAGTCTGTGCAACTACTAGCATACTCCGATGATATCGACAAAATTGGGAAAACTCAGAGGACTGTCACCTGTGCGTTGACTAGTATTGAAACGGAAGCCCCCAAAATGGGTTTAACAGTAAATCAGGGCAAAACCCAATAAGTGCTGCCAACAAGAAGGGACATACAAAATCTACAAATTGGACAGAACGTCACAATCGACAGCTATAATTTCGAGATAGTTAAATACTTTACCTACTTTGGATCTGCTATGAATTCTGCCAACAACATATCAGCGGAAATGAAAAAGAGGATCACACTTTGCCAGTCGCTCTTTCTTTGGGCTAAGAAGGCAATTAAGTAGTAAGGCCCTATTCCGAAAAATTAATGAGATTCTATGCTGCAGAACCATGGGCCCTATCGAAAGCAGACGAAGATATCTTCAGTCGTTTCGAGAGAAAAATCCTTCAGAAAATATTCGGCTAATTTTGGGTTGATGAGCTATATGAACTGTACAGCGATATTGATCTAGTCAGAAAATGGCGCATCAGACGACTGATATAGTTGGGACGCATAGAGCGAATGGGCATAACTGCTCCGGCTCGCAGAGCCTTCGAATCTAACCCGGAAGGAAGAAGAATACCTCACCTTAGATGGCGCCGCAAGTAGAAGGAGACAAGTTAGCTAACGACCAGGCTAACTGCAGAGGCTTGTTAGTTGAGGTTCAAATTCATCTCGAACTGTAGCGCCACCTAAGTAAATAAGTAAGTAGGTAATAATGGATTTCAGGATGAATTATCCATTCAAAATCATACTCGTAGCTTCTCGTTGTTGGATACTATTCTTGTCGCTCTTAATTAGTGCCCCTCTTTTTCGACAGCTTACGCATTAGTAACCTAATCTATTACCTGATTTCCTAATTGTGTTTTAATAACCACCAAGCAGTTGCCGCCAATCTCGTGGCATTACTTATCTTCGTGGAACAGCAAGTGTTTTGAATTGGCATCCTGTATAGGTGGACGAGTTATGCAATGTTAACATAAACTGATCCTTATAAGTGCTCTCATTGGCGACCTTGAAATTGTTGAAAAGATGAGGATATCCATACTTAGATTTGAAGTGTCCGAATTTTCACCAAGCTACTCCGACACAAATAAGTGCCTAATCAGTTATTCTTATTCTTATTATTATAAAATTATTCGAAATCACCTTCTTCGGTATTTTGGTATCCAGGATATCTGCATCCACTACAATAAGACAGTGATACGAGTCAATTTTGTGTGTTTGAAGAGCTAAACTACCCAAAAACTGAAGCCAATTAATTCGATCGAACTGGCTAACGGTTTTTCAATCAGAGGCCTTCCATGTCTATTTTTAATTGATGATGTGTAACAAACGATTTCCTTCCTTTCAAAACCAATTAGCATGATATCGAAGATGGTATCGTGCGGAATACGTGTTTCAAATATATGTACTTCTAAAGTTGTCGTCCTTTCCTTACGCGAATTTAAAATCGCAAAGCCGGGTCTGAGATCTAAGCTCGTAGAAACAAAAGTCGTTGTTCTTCGTTGTTAAACGTGAACACATACCACGTTTCACTTTCCCGAAGCTCTTAGCTTCTTGCTTTTATTTTCGTCTGACGACTAGAACATACTTAACTAAGCGATGTCAACGATCGTGGTAGAATGTCTACAGCCCCTGGCCATATTATTAGATCAAAAAATAATTAAAAATTTTTTGCGAAAAAAGTCAAAATTTTTATAAAGTAGGCTTGTGTTTTATTTTAATTTAAGCGGGAAATAATTTGTAGTAATTTTCGTGAGCTAAACTATTTGTTATAAGTCATTTGCTGTTGATATTCGTTCGGGAGTTATTGTGAGGTGAGGCGGTTTATATCAGAAAAATCTTAAACACAACGGTAATTACATCAGCAGAGCCAATCATTCTTTAGAATTAATTAATTACTTTAGTATTTGAACGATGGGCAAGCAATCAGACCATTCGCCAAAGAAAGTGGGTGAAGTGTTTGGTCTCACAAAATCGTCCAGTCTGACTCAGTACAAAACAGCTGAGATAGTTGGAGTTTCAAGCAATTTAGTTAAGAACTTGGAGAAGAAAATGGAAGTGGGAATGACGCTGGATCCAAGAAGATATGGTGGTACCTGTGGTAGGCCCCGCAAGAGAACTTCACGAGCTGACGTAAAATAAAGGATATTTGCGTCCAGAATCCATACCAACAGAACAAACCGGAATGTGTTACTTCAATGGTAAAACGGTTAAACATCAATAGTGGTTTGATCTGTGATTTCTGGTAAAGGCACTGGGCGACCTTAAGCCGTAGAGAACACCATGAGGCAGGATCAGTACAAGAAGGCTCTGGCGGAGCTCCATGTCTTTTGGCAAGGATAACGACGTTTTTGGAGCAAAAAATTCGAGTTTTTGGATTGGGCAGGCCCAAAGGTTTTGGGACGTTAGCTATAAGTGATATTAGATATATTAGCTCATAGAAAAGATCATATTTATGTGGAATCATAAGACGCACCGCCAAGACACTATTCAGTTATCTAGAGGGGCATTCCTTGAAGAATAAAGGCACTTATCGCCGCTGAAGGTACACACAGCAAATATTGGAAAAGAGGCATATTCTGCATTCCAAAGCTTTTTTAAAATTATTAAAAAAAGTTGTCCGTTTGTTATTTGTTAAGAATTATATCACCTAGATAGCCAAATGCTGTAATCATGTTATTACGTATTCTGACCGTCAACGGTAATATGTGACTAATTGTAATTCCACAACATAGCAAGGTTGTAAACTCAAGAGCACCAGGTACTTCAAGCGATAGGGACAGTAAATTGCTAGGCAGATACAAGTTCTACATTGGTTCGATTGAAACTCCTCCATCACTACCTTGATTTTGATATTCTGGCTAGATTCCGAAGATCTTTCAAATTGCCTGACTTCAGAATACGAGTATGTTATAGTAAAGGGTTCTTCATTAAGCGCTTCCTATCTTTAAATTTAAATAAAAAAAAATGTGTGTGTGAGATATCTTGGAAATTTTTTATTTGTTTGAAAGCCCTATCCATACCATTATGTATGGAATATAACATCATTCCAATGTCCGCCGCGGCTTCTCTGGGTGGCGCGCATCCGAAATGTCAAATTTTTCATGACTCTGGTGCATAAATCAGGCTGAATTTGACCGATGACATGGGTTATGTTGGCTTTGAGGGCCGCTATGGTTTGTGGCTTATTCGCATAAACCTAAGATTCAGAAAACCCCGCAAGAAAAAGTCTAACGTATGACCTCGGCGGCCAGTTCACATCACATCCATGTGAGATGACCATGCCCTCGAATCGCTCGTGCAGAATTTTCCATGTGGCGGGAGCTGTGTGACACGTAGCGCCGTCCTGTTGAAACCACATGTCTTTGGCGTCCATATAATCCAATACAGGCCAAAAGAAGTTGGTAATCATCGACCTATAGCGGTCGCCGTTGCCGGTGATGGCCTGGCCAACGGCGTCCTCAAACAAGTATGGACTGGAAACGCCGCCAGCCCGAAATCCACACCAAACAGTGACTTTTTCGGGATGCATTAGTCGCTCTTGGATCTCATGTGGTTTGGTATCGTCATCAATTCGAGAATTTTGTTTGTTGACGTACCCATTCATCCAGAATTGAGACTCATCGCTAAAGATGATTTTTCGATGAAAATTAGGGTCAGTTTCCAACTGCTCCAGAGCGGATTCAGCGAACACAAGTCGTTGTCGATGGTGGTTTACCTTCAGCTCCTGGGTCAGTTAAATTTGTACGGGTGCAGGCCCAAGTTGCAATCCAAATTTGCCAAGTTGTTGTCTGCGAAATGCTGAGTTCTTGGGAACAACGCGAAATCGACTGCCTCGGATTTTCCTGCCCACTCTTACGGACAGCAGAGATGTTTACGGCAGATCTTGCTTTTCGTCGACATACGGGTGTTGGTTTATCGTTTACTGAACCAGTGGACTTACATTTATCCACGTTAGGACGATTATAGCGACCGTAAATTGGCCGAAGCTCGCGGAACGTTGCCCCAACAGAACACACGTTTTGATAAAACAATTTTATTATTTGCATGTGTTGTTGAGCGCTATGTCCGTTCATGGTGATTCGGCAAAACAGACTGAATAAATGAAAGCCAACTTGACAGATGTAGCTTCAACAATAGGGCCGCTATCAACTGTCAGAGTTGGGAAGTCCCTATTGGAAGACCCTGTAGCTACGCAGAAACCACCGCTGATGGTGACTTTGGTTCCATCTAGAGGACTTCATCTGGCGAAATGTCAATATAGTCCACTCAGGTGGGCTCAAGCGGGTCTGCGCCTACAGCAATTTCTGCATGACCACACAGCTACCGTTTGTGTGCGATCTTACTGGCTATAGCAGAGTCTATGGATAGAATCAGAAATCAAGAATCAAAAAGAAGCAACCTGCAATATTTTTTACCCTCGTCATTTAAGCTTATCGGAATCACCTAGAGATGAGCCCAAATAAACCACATTTTATAGCATCAATATGAGGATTCCTGTTATGATACCCTAGTATACAATTACATATTAATGGGAGCATTCTGATATAGTTTCTAGCAGATCAATAGTATATCAAATCTTCGCACTACTGAGGAAGCAAATACTGAGGAAGCCCAATGCATTTCGTACCCAGGGTAATCTGTCATAGGCCGTAGACTTGCATTTAATAGGCTTCATAATCTTAAACTATACCAGACGATAAGTGAACTCAGGATCCTCCGAAAATTGAATCAGTCCTGAATCAGTCAAACCTAAGCTGAATTTCGTCATAGGGATGGCTTCGCATGTGTTTTCTTTACATTTGTTCTGGAGTTAAAAAAGATCACTTTAGCGCCTATGTTTTTCCTAATGTTAGCAAAAGCAGGACAAGTGCAGAGGAAGTGAGTCAAGGTCTCATTTTCCTTCCCAATAGCAACTAAAGAAATGAAATGCCTGACCATTTTGATATTGGTTTTCTGATCGAGGACTGCCTACAAAGCTCTGGCAGTGTTGGAGTAGTTAAAGCTGCACCTTCTGGCGTGAACAACAGACATCGTAGGGAGCAACGGTGTACAGGTGAGTGCTGTTATCATCAGAGGAGCCTATACTAGCTAGTGCAGCAAGCATTAGATTTATTGGAGTGTAGCATAATGGCCAGCGACCCAGAAACTCAGTTGAGATTGAGCGTTAATTTTGCTTTTTAAGACATACGCAGCATTACGCATTCATTACCAACGATCTACATATAGGTATATGCATAAGTGGTGACGTCGGGTATTAGGGGTTTGGCTGTTACTTAGGTGTGGATTTAGATAAAAATATCAGTTTTAGATATTGTTTTTATCGATATCCAAAGTGCAGCTTAATCAATAGTCAAAATTCCGACCACGACAACACAAAAATAATTGGGAAGCTTGAATTAAAGGTTTTCAGAGAAAAAAACGGCATCGATGGTTTGGCGATTGTGAGGATTTGTTGCCAGATTCAACAGTCGACTCGATAGCTAGCAAAACAGGTACACTTATGTGTTGATGCACACGATCCTCTACTCGAATACTATGATCCTTATACCAATACCTTGTTTGAAAATTTTTGTCCAGCAATGTGAATATTACCAGCATACATGAAAAGCTCTACATAATGCCGTAACACAAAGTGCTGCTGAATTGAATCCTTTCCAGAATGAACAAAAAAGTCTTGATAGAAAAGGACTCATCAGACCTTGAGTCAGACAATAAACACGTATCAACAACCTCATTAGCGAAATCTTGCTAAATTTTCCATCCCGAGGTGACATCCTTAATTTACAGCAACTGAATTGTCTCTCTATTCCCATGATTCAAACACAAATCCTTGGGTACTTTTTTTTTTAAAAAAAATCACTTACTCACTTCTATCATAAAAGAAGATGCACGGACAAAATACTGTCGCACTCATCACCTCGCTGCAATTCCACTTTCAGTTTCTGTTCGCTATAAATCTGTTTTGCAGTAAATTGTGCAGGCACAAGTCTCATTGCAAACAACAGCACTGCGCTGCAAGACGTCAAAACAAAGAAAACACTTCTCATGCGAAAAAGGAATGTAAAAAAACATAAAAATGCGAATAAATAAAAACACATCCTTGCGCTTATTCTAATTATCAACACCTTCCTCAAGCGAAATGGTCCTCTATGTCGACGCCTGTACCGTACTTACGAGTACATACACGAATGGCGTATTGCTTTCATAATTTTTCGCACTTCCCCCAAAGGAATGTTAAGCAAACAAATAGACCCCTTAACCCCCTTAGCCCCCTAAAAAAAACCCTCTCTCTCCCTAGTAACAACAAACGCTAACATGGTCTTCATTGTGTTTGCAATCCTTGTCGGTTGTCGACGACATTGTTAGCACTGTCCTTCAAATTGTGCTCACTCCCTTGCTGCCCCTGTTGATAAAGATACATAAGTTGTCCCGATCCAGGGCCATGGACACCATAAGAGAGCTGGCGCTGACAAATTAAAGCGGCAATTTTGTGGGAAATAAAGGATCACGTTACACCATTCGCACGTACGAGTATATTGAATGTCACATTAATACCCCTCTACCTACCGCAAACCACTTAGACAAGAGAAAAGGACGAGGGTGCATCTAAAAAAACATAACAAAAGCGATCGTCTGTAGAAACGCACACACATACGTATAGCTGGGGTGGCCTTGTACGAAATGCACTCCAGGAAGAAAGGAGACTCTCGCGAGCAATGGAACCCTACATGGGTATTTCCGGCGCGTACAATGCATACCGCCTCATATTTGTGTTCCGGACCCGGACCCAAGCCCCCACCCACCAACCAGACACTAAGGTCCTTGAATACTCGTGATACAAAATTTCATTGTTGTCATCGTGTCGTAGTTGCTTGTTTCCGGGGACAAATCTTTTTTTGCTTTCTACATTTTCTCTGACACTGCTTCTTCATTTCGCTCCTTCTTAAAGCTTTTCAGTTTAAAAATGGTGGGTGAAGGACGATAGATGGTATGCGGTGGGTGCTGGTGGAAATTTACTACGATTGGGGAAATTTTCATTTTCACGATACCGTGACAATGGAGTTGGCAGCTTCAACACCTGAGCATAATTGCAGGAAGACGCAATTGCTTCGTAAAAAGCAGGATAAAAAAGACGAAACAAAGGAAAGCAGTAAAAAAATAGCAACGAACCAAATAAGGATGTCAGAAAAGGGGAAAATATATGGGATTGCATGTAGATTTTCGTTGCGAATCGTAGGGTGGGATGGGTGGAGAAAATTTTCGAGAAAATTATTACTCTGGGAAGACATTAAATAAACAGTGAGGACAATGTATGAAATTGCTTCCGCCAGGGCCGGGAATATGAGATTTGGAGGCTTAAAGTCCACACTTTCACAGTAGCTGCGTGAAGAACTGAGTATAATCTGTGCGCAATAATTTGTTGCACTTTGTCTGTGCACAGTAGTTCATCATAATATTTTGAGCGGCAGCACTGCAAAATATGTAAGAGCAAGCAAAAATGTACTCGGAAAAAATACTTAATCATCTTCGCCTTTCGGAAGTGACAAGCAATGTTTTATTCTATCGGCTGCGTATACAGAATGAAATCATCATTATGCGCGCCCAGCACTAGGTACATCTCCCAAAAGTTATCTATAATTCCCTTTGGCCAACGTGTACCTTCCCCTCGGCTGTAATTTCCATGATGGAACTGTTGATTGATAATCGTTTTCAACTAGTACCATATCACTTGCCTTGTATACCCATGGAGGTCGCCTTCTTTTGTCGAATTGTAGTTTTTGCTTCTGTTGAGACTTGTCGATATTACCTTCAGCGATATCCCTCAACGTCTGCAACGATAGGCCATCCTCAGTCTCCGGGCATGTTTCCAATGCTTGGATCAATTGGTTTTTGTTGGTGATGTGTGGTGAATAGCCCATCAATAACTGGTGAGGGCTCACCTTAGTGAACCTATTCCTAAATTCATCCGGAATCCACTGGATATAGTTCGATCGCCTATTCTAGTCTTTCCCTTCGGAGATGCTGGGCATACATACTCTATACCGCGCCAATGCTGGCCTTATTGAACCGCTCCACTTAGTCATTCGCTCGTGGACATCCCGTAGCATTCTTCAAACGACAGATTCTGCTTTCCGCAGAAACTGCTGACTGATTTTGAAGTGCAATAAAGGCACTTCCTCTGTCCGAAACAATGCGTCTCGGTATCCCAAACTTGCAAAGGATACTTGCTCTACAAACTTTAGAACATACAATACCTTGAGTCAGTTGTCTTAACAGCTTTCATGATTACATACTTGGGGCATCCACATAAACTAACAGATGCTGATTGACACAAGAACGGTCCCATGTGGTCAATGTGCACCATATCAAACCGCAATGGAACTTTTGCCTTCCGGTTTGCCACGCTTTTCCTTGTTGGAAGCACACTCAATACACGATGAGATATATTTATATCCAAAATCTTTCATACGCGCAAACCAAATGTTTTTCTCCAGCATTTCTACAGCCCTTTGGACGATGTCCAACATCGTCATGGGCTGACCTAGTAACTTGAAATTGTAAAGTGTTAGGTACATACCACTTAAGCTTTCCATCTGCTTTCCTGAGAAGCCTCCCATGGTTTATAATGTACCTAATCGTGGTGTATCTGTTTTTTTTCCTGGGTATTGGCTTTTTTCCAGCGTTCGATAGATGCCCCGCACCCTTTCGTCCTGGCATTGTAGAGTAACCAACCAATTATTTTGCGTCATGTTTAGCATCTTTTAGTGACTGTATCATCAGACTACTACTAACGCAATCAAGATAACATATTGATGCCCCAGGTCGGTAAATATATTTGACGTCGTACTCCAACAAAATAAGAAGCATTCTGGAAACCCTTAGTACGGTTTGAGTTTGAGCCCGAAGCGTTACCATCACATGACCGTCCGTAAATATAGAAAAGGCTTCCTCAGCAAATAAATTCTAAAACTCCTTAGGACCTCCATCACTGCCAACATCACAAGTTCAATGCTATGGAATTTAGCTTAAATATTAGAGATTTTTCGCCTAAAGTAGCTCACAGCTCGAAGTTTACCATCTGGTTCCCGTTGTAGAAGAATTTCTCTTAAAACTAATGCACTCGTATCACAGGGCACCTCACGCTTGAAGTCCGCATTGTACCTAGATGTCTAATATCGGCTCACCAGTCAACTGCCTCTTCAGCCTCTTTCTTTCTAAGGTAATGTAGAGCCCTGTCTTTCTCTTCGTACCTAGGCACGAATTTCCGGGATAACCCAAACAGTCCCATAAATACATAGTCTGTTATGAGGTTTAGAAAACGACTTGATGCACACAACCTTCCTCATTCCTGGTTTAACTCCTTGCTCTGACGTACTATGTCTCAAAAATGTAGTTCACTTCCTTTCGCAGAAATTCACTCTTTGCCAACTTTAGTGTAAGACCAGTTTCCTCTAAAACCTCAAGAAATCGACAAAGCTTCAGGATTCATAGGTGCTGCTGACAATCATCACGTCGTTAAAGAACGCTCCAACACCTTTTATATCGAGATTACTGACAACACGATCTACACAATGCTGGAATAGGGCTGGCGCATTTACCAGTTCAAACGGCATGTCGGTTCTGAATCTGGAATGTGGTAAGATGCCTGGATTCTACACTTATTTGAAAGTGCGGTGAAATATTTCGAATCACCCAATTGGTGCAATTGTTCGTCTACAACAGGCAGCGAGTATTTCTGCTTTATTATGAGGGAATTCAGACGGCGGAAATCCACACACGTACGAAGAATTACATCTTTCTTCAGAACTCATATTGACTCTATGATAATACCGTAGTCTAGCAGTTCTTGTACCATTTCTTCGATCAATTTACGCTGTGCAAACGGCAGTCGGTAAGTTATTGTCTCCACTGGCTCCTCAGTATTCAATTTGATTGGAATCTCTTCCGCCTTCACAAGTTCTAGTTCTGGAATACTAATAATTAATTAATTACCTTAGCCGGCTCTGCTCCGATGGCGCCAGACAAATCCTTACCAATGTTGCAGTCCTCAAGCTTGATTGGTGATTTCGGTTTCTTCCTTTGAATACTTCAGTCTTTGACCATGTTTTTTTCCTGCTTCAGTACGAATGCCTCCACTTTTGTCAAGATTTCCAACTTTGACGCCACAATTTTGCTGGTATGCTGTTGTTGATCTAAGAGTGAACGACCAACTATTACAACTCCTGCGATTCGTCAGGAACTATAAGCACATTCACGAAACCTGTAATATCAGTCTTAACATGATTTATTAAACATCCCACAGTGTCAGTTTTGCCCAGAACAAATCCAACGAGTTATTGAGAATATGTATCGTAGCGAATTCCCATTCCATCTGCATCCATTTTCCGAAGATTTACACAACTACTTAACATGTCGACAAAGCATTAAAATTCAACACTTTGAATTACAATTTTGCGGAGGTAGCCATTACCACGTACCTAATTTTTCACCACACAGCTAACTGGTTTCTTTGATGGATCACCACATGCTATATGACCAATCTGCTTGCATTTAAAACGAATTATTTGATTGTTATCAGGATCGGGGCTGCTTTTCGATGTGTCAGCATTCGCTGGTTTTGTTTCATTTGTGGATAATCCATGTTGTCTTCGGTTCTACCTTGCTGTTTTGTACCTTTCCTTGCTCAGTGTTGACGTATTGAATAATGATCACTTCGGACAAATTTTCTCCCTTTGCTAACATCCCTACCTCGACGAAAAGGGCCCTCCACTGCCTCTTTCTGACTTATTCACCTTGCGACCTGTTTTGCATGTAACACATGGACTGAAAAGTCCATGCCGTTTTATAGTAAAACATAAAATTTTTGCAAAATTCAACTTTATTTATTAATATAGTTGCCTTCGAGGCCGATACACTGATTGAAACGATTTTTCAATCTTTCGATACCAGTTTTGTAGTACGATTTCGGTTTAGCCTCAAAATAGGCCTCTGTTTCCGCGATTCGGTCTTAAATCTTTTTCCGGCGAGCATTCTTTTGAGGTCTGCGAACAGGAAATAGTCGCTGGGGGCCAAATCTGGAGAATACAGTGAGTGGGGAGCAATTCGTAGCCGAATTCTTTAAATTTTGCCATCGTTTTCATCGACTTGTGACACGGTGCATTGTCTTGATGAAACAGCACTTTCTTTTTCTTCAAATGCGGCCGTTTTTCTGTAATTTCGTCCTTCAAACGCTCCAACAACGCAATGTAATAGTCTCTGTTGATAGTCTGCCCCTTTTGGGGATAGTCGATGAAAATTATTCTATGTGCATCCCAAAATACGGATGCCATAACCTTGCCAGCCGAGGACGAGGTTCGTCGCCTGTTCGCCACTCAGCTGATTGCCGGCTTGACTCTGGTGTGAAGTGATGGAGCCAAGTTTCATCCATTGTCACATACCGACGCAAAAATTCGGCTTTATTGCGGTTGAAGAGCTTTAAACACTCCTCTGAATCATCAACACGTTGTTGTTTTTGGTCGACTGTGAGCAAAAGCGGCACCCACTTTGAACAGAGCTTTCGCATGTCCAAATATTCGTGTATGATATATCCAACACGCTCTTTTGTAATCATTTTGTGGACTTTTTTGATGTTTTCATCTGAAACAGCCTCTTTTGGACGTCCACTAAGTGCATCATCTTCGGTGCTTGTATGACAATTTTAAATTTTTCAATCCACTTGGGAATGGTTCGTTCGGCTGGTGCAGAGTCCGGGTAACACTTATCAAGCCATTTCTTTGCATCGGCTGCATTTTTTCCCATCAAAAAGCAATGATAAATCAACACACGAAATTGCTTTGAATCCATTTTTTTTTCACAATAACAAAAGTTGCTTCACTCACAACGCTATATCTCGAGAACTAATTATCCGACAGCTGTCAAATGGTATGGATTTAATTCAAGTGGTGCCCTCTCTTAGAAACGGCACGTGTCATGTGTTAGTTGTGCCTCGGAAAAGCTCTTTGAATCGTTCTTTTAAAATCTGCCCAATCTAAAGGATGAGCCAACAGATGGTGTGAAAGTTTTCATTAAGTTAAACACACATTTATTGTGAATATCATGTTATGGCAGTTATGAATCGAACACAACATCGTTCATGTGACCACCACGGCTTCTACTGCAAGCGACCATCCGAAGGTGGTGATGATTGATGACTTTTTGAAGAATAAGAGGGTCAACGGCCACAATTTCAGATTGGATGTTATGCTTGAGATCCTGAATTGTTGCTGGGTTATTGAAATAGATCTTACTCTCCGAATAACCTCACAGGAAGAAGTCTAAAGGTGTCAAATCGCATGACTTTCGACGCCAATCAACTGCTCTTCTAACCGAAATAATGCGATCTACAAATTTCGTACACAATAAATTGATTGATTGATGGCTTGTGTGGGCGGTAGCACCATCTTGTTGAAACCAGAGATCGTCCGGACCCAATTCATTCAATTTTGGAAAGAAATAGCCGGTCAATATGTTGCGGTAACGTTCTCCATTCACTGTAACTGTCCCTTCAACCTCATCTTCGAAAAAGTACGAGCCAATGGTGCCGCCAACCCATAACCCGCACCAAAAAAATACTTTTATGAGATGCATTGGTTTTTCGTAAATCTCGTATAGGTTTTCCGGTCCCCAGAAACGACAATTTTGTTTATATACGTACCCATCCATTCAAAAATGGGATTCATCGGAAAAGATCAGATTGGATGAGAAATTGTCCTGGCGATCCAACATCTATGTTACTTAACAAATCGGCGACGTCGTAGATGGCCCAAGGGCTTCAATTGTTGTGTAATTTAGATTTTATTGACGTGCAAATGAAGATCAACTTTTAAAGTCCGCCGTAAAGTACCATAATTGAGACCCAATTGTTGCTTTCGGCGACGAATTGGGGTGCCTGGCTGGTTTTGAACATTTTTACTTTTTCAGATCGAGCATTTTCGTAATAAGATTGATTGAATAACAAAATGCGGTGTTGCGTGGTAAACGACCCCATGACTAAAATTGTATGATAACTGTCAAAAAGGTCAACTAAATGGAGTTCAGTAAATAAGAGTAATTGACAGCCAACACCCACACCATCTGTTGGCTCACCCTTTAGTATGTCAAATCGTTCCGACTGCAGCCAGAATTTGGCAGACCCTTGAAATTTCATAAGAGCAGCACAAAATATCAATTAATCTGATCATTTGAAGACACTTCGGAGGCGCTCTACGTGTTGAACCCATTGTTTAGAAGACAGAAAAGTTTTATCCGCTGGATTGAATTCAGAAATAGTTATGACGACATTCTTAAGCAGCATCTCTGACCTTTTCGTTCAAAATTTAAATTACTAAGAGAGCATAATTAGGAGACCACTGGCCAACTATTTTGAGTAGCACTATACTAGTATTTTGAAATGTGGTATGAGCACTACAATAGCAACAACGAGACCTGACACGTGGCATACCCATGAGGACCTGTCATTCCTTCATTGATGAACCAAAGCTATAAATTAAAACTGAAGTTTTAACAGCGCAGGACGCAAACAATGTGGAGATCAACTGCGAGAGCCATAGAAAATAAAACACCCATGTGCAAAAAACACCTGTGCATATATTTGGTAAGAAATCCACCCTGAATCTCTATTCGCAGAACCTTGAACACGACACAACCAACCGACTACCTATGTTTACGATAAAAGCAGCAAAGAAAAATACCAAAGCATAAACTATTTTTTGGTCAAGATTATGTTCCTTAAATTGTAAGTTACAAAACAAAGAGAGTAGCAATAAGCCAATTTTACCTATGACTCAATAGCGGAAATACTATCAGCCCAAGCAGCAGTTGAAATCATTTATTGCTGAAGGTAACATCGTCTGAACTTCATACAATCGCCTTACTTAGTCATCAACAAAGCTGGATACCAGACAGCCAGTTACTGATGTACCCTATATATGTATGAACTTATATATGTACATAGATAGATAGAGATAGAGATACTACTAGGTAGATAATCCTTCCGAAAAAGACCATATCTGACCACAAGTACAACAAATTCTAAACTGAATAAAAAGCAAGGTCATGACTGAGAGAACTCAAAATATCGTTAAGTACAAACCAATCGCTACAACTCTTCCAAAGATCTGAAAGAGATAAAAAGGACATTTTAAACCTGAATTGTATGGCAATAGCATTTTACGAGTACATCAACTGATGTGTCCTATTAGGAAAATAAGTCATCTGTTTGTTATATAATTCAATGCAGCTACTTTGTAAAGAATTTAGAAAACTTCTTTATAAATCACTCAAGACTTAAAGTAAGACTTGAGTTTTTAAAGATAGCTATATGTTATTAAGAGATTGATCCTTTGGCTTTAAATTATCTTTATCGGTTGTCAATAGCTGGGCTACGTCGCTAACAACAGGAAAGAAGTAAAAGTGGTTTTCATTCCTGAAATACGAAGACCTAACCACTCCTCTGATAACGATAAGTTTCCCACTGGTGAGAATTCTAGATCAACATATATGTATGACGAAAACTCAACAAATACAACTTAAGCGGTTCTCAACACACCTACCTTAAAGGAAAAACACGAGGTTGTAGCGACTATAGAAAATACTATGCATTACAAGAGTACAGCATGTCCGCCTTCGCGGACCAATCGAAGGAGCCCTTAATAATATAAGCACTGGGTCTACAATATAAGGACGGCCTTGGACAAGCTCCATTTAGAAACAACGATAGCAAAATGGATTAGAATTAGCAGTTCAGAATTTGGGAAAAACACAGTCAGGAAAACGGTTGCAAGGACTGTAAAAGACATCCTCACATGTTTTGAACAAAACGGAAGTAGTAGCCTACGCCAACGATATAGTCATTCTGGTTGGAGGAAAACATCTTACAACAATCAGAGAACTAATGGAGTCGGCCCTGAACATACTCTCAAAATGGACAACACAAAACGGTTTCGGGATAAATCCATCAAAATCCAAACTAGTCCACAAGAAAAAGCAAGTTAGAAGAGTTTAATCTTCCTGGAATTAATTGTGGTAGGGCACCTACAACTTTCTTTCGAAGCTAAATATTTTGGAATCATCCTAGACAATAAGCTCAGTTACATTGAAGAAAGAACCAAAAAAGGATTAGAAACAGTCTACATACGCCAAAGAACCTTGTGTAATATTATACTGTATGTCCATGCCCCATGGCCATAGTTCGACGCATTCTCAACTACGGTGCGGTGGTATGGTGGAAAGCCGCGGAAAAAAATTAGATCTCAACACATTCACACAAGTTCAAAGACTATGGTGTGTAGCAGTAACAGGAGCGTTAAGGTCTACTTCCCAAACTGCACTAGACTTACTGCTCAACCTCCTTCCTTCAGACGAATTCCTTAAATGCACGGCTCCAAAAGCTCAATCATACTAAAAGAATCAGGCGAATGGACGCACCGCAATTTAGGGCACGCATCTATTATACAGGGGTAAGAATTATCAAAACTGACGTATTGTAGTGAGTACATCGCGAGTTGGATAGAAGTTTCTCCAAATCATTTCCTAGACATGATTGGTTAACCGGTACCGGGACACACAGAGCAAATGGAAATGAGAAAGTGGAAGAACTAGCAAGAGAGGATGCTTCTCTGCACAGAAGTATGTTATACCAGTTGAAACCCTGAAACGCAAAATGGAACTTGAACAGGAACACCTTGAATGACTCCAAGAACGAAGAGGAAATAGAGACTATCATACACTTTTTTTTTGTTTTCTTTATAATGAGCGCGCGGTCAAGAGGTTTGTGTACCCCTAAAATGTTTGTAGCGCAAGCGAAGGGAATTTAGGAAGAAAGAAAGGACAGGTACCGATGCACATTGTTTTTAAATGTTTGTGATCTATAACAACCAGGCAACACAGAGATCGGCAGGGCATTCCATAAACGAGTCATACGGCTTAGGAACGAATCACGATATTTTAGAGTACGTCCGAAAATTGGCTTGAGGGTATACTGATGAGCATTCAAAGCGAGACGGGTATTACGGTTGAAAGTTTGGTTGGGCGGATGCCACTGGCGGTTTCAATGGAGCACTGGTGATGGAAATAGCGATAAAACAGAGTGAGACAGGAGACATTACGTCTGTGTTCGATGGTGTCGCTCGCGGAAACCTAGACATTTCGCAGCACATCGAATGGTCATTCCACTGACACACATACCGAGAATGGAAAGTTTTTCGGTTTCGAGGATGTAAGTGTCATTCATGGATAACGACTGGGTATTTAAATTTCGCTTTAATGACAGCAGACAGCATTAAGTTTTGGAAGCATTAAATTCCACTCGGTTGATAATTCCTCAATTGGATATGCTATCGGAATTTAATGACCTTAACGTACGCTGCAGTTCACGTTTTACAGCCGAAGAGCAGGGACGAGAGTCCTGGAACGAATACGAAAAGCAGAGAGTACTGTCGTCAGCAAAGGATTATATTGGATTAGAAGTAGCAGACAAGAGATCGTTGATAAAAATTAAAAAGAGTGTCGGAGACAGAACGGAGCCTTAGGGTACGCCAGCATTTATTGTGCGAATATCGATCTTGAAACCATCCAAGACAACTTGAATTGAACGAACGTTCCGAAAGGTAATTTCTAATCCATTGAAGAAGAGAGCCATCGATCCCAAAAGCACACATTTCCGACAAAAGACCCTGATGCCGAACTCTGTCAAATGGCTTAGAAATATCAAGTGCAACTATCTTGCTTTCGCCAGATTGATGTACGCTGTGGTTCCACTTTTGGGTGAGACATCACCAGTGGACCTGTTGCTGCTAAACCATATTGCCGGTCATTGAGAAGTTTTTGTGTTTCGAGATATTTCATTAGCTGACGGTTTATCAGCGTTTCCATGACATTGGATAGAAGGAACGTAAGTGCAATGGGTCTGTAGGCGGAGAGAGAAGAAGATTCGCCTTTATTAGGGATGGGCTGGACAAATGTTGTTTTGCATCTGCTCGGAAAGAGTCCTAAAGAGTAGGGTTGATGAATAAGCTTACGCAGTGGTTTTGGCAGCGAGGAAAAACAACTCTTCAGAAGAAGGGGAGATATACCATCTGGACCAGCGGATTTATGTATGTTGAGATCTTTAAGTACTCCTGCTTCTACACGAATGCGAAAGTGGATTTGTCCCATTGAAAATTCGACTCACTTGAGTGTAGGCGGAGACAAAGCACAATCTGTGAGTGTTGAGGTTGCCACAAAGTGTGCAGCAAGCAGATTGGCCTTATCCAAAGAGCTGACAGCCGTAAATGAGGCAGAATTTCTAATATTTTTGACGAACGACCGAAAATTTTTACTGCCTTGGGAACATTGCAGTATGTTTTGCCTCAGTATTTGGTCGTATTAGAATTTTACACGTTTACGAAAGGCGTTGCAGTCATTCCTGGTTCGTTTAAACTTTTTTCGTTTTTCTTCTGTCGGGTTGGTCTTGTAGGTCCGAAAAAACATTTCTTTGACCCTGACAGCCTCTTTACAGCTCGAGTCGTACCATGCCTTTTCTTTTGGTTTGATACTCTTCATCCGATGAGGGATAAATCATCTCATTTCAAAGTGAATAGTTTCTGTGATCATGTCAGCAGCGGCATCCACGTCGTTATCGAGGAAACATAACGACCAGTTAAAACTCCTAAAGAAGCTGTTAAGACCGCTCCAGTTGGCTTTCTTGTATTGCCATACGGTTCTTTTAGGAATCTTTTCTCTAATTGTGTGATGGGTGTAGGAGAGATTAGCTGATATGACAGAATGGTCCGACTAGCTTAGAAGGGATAGCACATTGATCTTGTATTTGTCAGGGTGAGAAGTTAAAAACCAGGGTATTGGCGGTATGACTATCAACGTCTGGTATTCGTGTAGGCTCATTTACAAGCTGGGTTAAGTTGTTTTCCCCCTCGAAGATCTCAAAATCTCAACGTCGTCGTGCGGATGGTGTCTGTCGAAGCCAACCAGAATCTTAATCACGATTTCAGGATGGGGATATAAGGATGCAATTCTTTTTTGGATTCAGACGGCGAATAAAATTTGTTAAAGGTCGAATTGCTGTAGAGTTTGCGGGTTCTGTAAATAATGCAGCAGTGGATAATTTGCTTACAAATATGGAACTTTAAACGCATGAAATTGAATTCCGGATTGGAACAGTGATTACATTGTGGTGGAGTTTGGTTAGCTACATCACTACGCACGTAAATGGCGAGACCGCGGTGAGAGAAGAATAATGGCACTAGTTCGTAACCAGGTAGCTTCAGATCAGAGTGATCTGAGAAGTGTTTGCGGGGATCTACCTGTGTTTCACTAAGTGCCAAAACACCTGGTCTGTGCTTACAGACGTGGATAACTTTTAAGCCCGCGTATATTGGCTACGTCCACCCTGAATTCCCTAGTCATAATTACAAACAAATACAGTAAACACAAACACCGACGATACTAAGCACAGAACGTCTCTTGGTTTTTAACGTAAACCACCTGTCATGTAGACCTATGATTACGGGATGCCCATACATCCATGGGAGCAAGGATACGCCTTGCCAACGCTCTCCGTCAATCCTTTGATACCAATTCGGAACTGTGTTGGAGGCACAAGTTCAACACTTGGTATGAGTCAAGGCCGACCTAAAACCTCTTACTGTTCTTAGGGTCACAGCACCCAGTACTTATTTGCAACTCTACAATGGGTTAGACCCTTTCCCGCGATTTGGGTTTAAACCACAGCCACCATGACGCTCCCACAAAGGGGCCTACCTCAACAACTCAGGCCCGGACCGAAATCCGGGGGGCTCCTGACTCCCATGGTACCGTGATTTAAGTCCTGGTATGGACTACCGGTGGTCCAGCCGCCAACAAGACCTATGACCGGCAACTTGTTACTGGTCAAATCGTAGCAACCTTCAGAGGCGTTATCTGAAGATGTTTACGATAAGACCAGTAATATGCTCTGCCCCCGCTTTTTATTAGACAACGTCATTGATAGGCGAAGCCTTGATAATTGGGCAGGGGCCCACGATACTAAGCAGTCAGACTTGCTGCCTTAACCTCCTAATGCTACAAATACGCCGTACCAAACACCTGATAGATCTCAGCTCTAGATGGTTGTTAGCCAACACAAGCTATGTATGACCCACCATAATAATAATAATAATAACGAAATACTAGTCAAGCTCTGCCCATCCAATGTAGAATCTTTCAAGGTGATGCCTTTAGCCCTCTTTGGTTTTGCCTGTGTATGAACCCGCTGAGTAGAATGCTGAAGAGTTTTAATCTTGGTTTTAAGTTGAAAGCAGAAACTGGTGTCTTCCTTATCAACCACCTCTTCTTTGTAGATGATCTTAAACTCTACACTAGTAATAAAGAAAAAATGCATCGGATAATTCAAGTACACAAAAAATTTTGTGGTGACATAGGAATGGACTTTGATATCGAAAAATGTAAAATGATCCATATCCAGAAAGGAAAAGTACAGAACGACATTGAAGGGTTTCACTTAGACGAAAACAATATCATAGCCAATTTAGAGAAGAAGCTACAAATATCTTTACGTCTTAAAATTGAAAGGAATACAAGAGTCGGAGCTGAAGAAGATACTGTGAAACAAGTTTCAGCAGAGACTAACTAAAGTTCTGATGTCCCACTTAAATGCTGGAAATAAGCGCAAAACCATCAATACCTGGGCTATACCAGTATTTACGTATTCCTTCGGCGTTGTTAGTTGGTCAAATACAAACCTTGATGAGATATCAGCATAACTAAGAACCACCCTAACTAAATACCAGTGCCACCACCCGAGAAGTGCAATCGAAAGAGTCACCCTTTCTTATGAAGAGGGTGGAAGAGGTTTCCTCGACATACCAAATCTACATTTTTTGCAAATTAAAAACTTGAGAGATTATTTCTGAAGCCAAGTCGAAATTTCAGATCTAATTCGAACAGTGTGTCTAGCGGACAAGAACTATACTCCTCTTAAATATCAGTCAAGTGAGATTGAAAGGCCACCCAACGTTCTCTCTCGGGAACAGCGCATGGACGTATGGAAAAGCAAAAGCATACACGTAATACACCCCTTCCAACTATCACAAAACTTTATCGATGTACCCAGCTCAAACGTATTGGTTCAACGTGGGTCTCTCTTTGCAGAAACGGAAGGCTTTATCATTGCTATCCAAGATAAGATTATAGCAACTAAAAACTACCGACATTTTGTATTAGGGGAAGACTTACAAAATGACTCATGCCGCCGCTGTCAGAACAATGCAGAGACTATTGACCACATCGTAGTGCGAGCCTAGCATAAGATGATTTTACAGCAAGATACAACCAGGAGGTGAAAATCACACACCAAGGCCTGGCTATACAAAATAACCTTGTTCAGCAAAAACTCCCATACTACAAGCACGAACCGCCACTTGTACTTGAAAACAGTAGTTCTAAACTATACTGGGATAGACCGATGATTACAGACCGTACATTACGAGCTAACAGGCCAGACATCGTCTTATTTGATAAAGTTGGAAAGGAAATAACGTTGCCTGTATAGCTGTTCCACTCAAAACCAGCCTGCAGTCGACCTACAGTACAAAATTTGAAAAATATACTGATCTGGTAAACGAACTCAAGACAATGTATCATGTGGACAGAGTGGATATCTCGCCAATAATTGTACTCGCTGCAGGACTAATACCGAAACACCTTACTGTCCAGTTGAAAAAACATAACCTTAAGGACGCACTAGAGATTATGCAGAAATCTGTGATCCTAAATACATGCAACATAGTGCGAAGATTTCTGCAACAAATCGATACAAATGGGCTAGAACAGGGTCTCGCCCCAACAGAGCCTAATCCCTTGGCATAGCCCGGGATAGGTAATTTCCAATTTCACAGAGGTTGAGAAATACTAGATAAAACTCGAATAATAATAATAATAATATAGTGCCCAAAAAACATCAACAGGGTATCACAGTATACCAATTGGCCTCCTATAGGTCTGCCCCCTAATAACCTAACTTATCCTGTAAAGAATTACTTTTTAATCGATCCTCTTTAAGCGAATGCAATGTTTTCTTTCTAAGGAAGAGGACTTGTGACTCAAATTATTCGATAGGGTGCTTGGATGGACAGTAAACTATTAAAACCAAATGAACTTGAGTCCATAACTGCAAAAGCGCCATCAGTTTTATGTACAGAAAATATTTAAAAACTTAATATTCAAGAAGTATGCCGGCTTTTTCTTCTTTTCGATGGCTACCATATCATGCTTACGCAGGATCCGAAGCTCTTTCGTTGCTTCAGAACTTGAAGCGATCCTTTCAAAAAGCGTAAACTTGACCAAAGCACTTGGTCGGAGAGTTTATTGTGTCTTCCTCCTGGGAAACTATCTATTTCCAGTTTACTTTTTTCTTAGCCGGGAAGAGGCCGATTGAGAAACAGAGCATTCTTTCGCTCTTCAAAGCGCGTTGATTTTTCGTCTTGAAGTAATTTTATAATTGATTTTTGTACTCGTACGTTCTTTGCGAGAGATGTCATTTCTAAAACCAAAAACTGCACTATAGTATGTTCCAAATTAGAATACGATGTAGAATTATTTTGTTTACCTTCTAACAGGTTTACAGAAAATGAATAAAAAGAACTTCAAGTATAAAATTGAAAACCTTTAAAAAGGTTTAAGCCTACCCACTCATTTAGATATCAAATTGCGAATGTAGTTACCTCGCAAATATTCAGGGTACCGTAAAATACTGTATGTCCTGCTAATCAGTTTACACATAATTGAAGTTAGGTTTGTATAACATAACATATAAACAAAAACAAATATCGGAACAAATTGAAGATGAAATAAAAGTCCTAACTTAGTTTTGCACTCAACTGTATATATTGAATATTATTGTTTTTATATTTATCTACAAGTGTAGTATAGCTATTTATAGTTAAAACATGGGCTCAGTTTGGCGAAAACAACGAGAAAAAAGGGGCGCTCGGACTCAATAAAACCTCCAGCGTCCTTGGGAAGATTAAAACATTCCTACGCTAAAAATGCAACCGCAGAGAATTAGAGAATAACGTATGAACTTTATTCATAAGAATTTTATCACTTTAAGGTAGTAAACGCCTGGTTACTTGCTTGAAAAAATGGCTGCACAAAAGACGCTGAATCCTTGTCTGTTTTCAGGCGGTTTATAGCAAGGTGCTTACTAAAAACACATGGGACTTTGCCACATCAAGGACGTAAGCCAGCAAAACCATTGTCGATATTGAGATATGATGACAGAGATCATTGGCTAGATAGACACAGAGAGGCGTTGTGCTAACAAATGTGGAAGGAAAATTAAATTTAAATGCAATAAATATGATTTAGGTCTACACCCCAAGTGTCACATGGCATACCATCTAATTATCTAAAATACATTTATTTTATTTTGATTTTAATTATACATATATTGTTATTAGTCATAAAAATCGCATTCTTATTTTAAACAGTTTTTAACAACAAATGTGTCCGCCCTGCATAGCGTCCGATTTATCGGAGGGCTCTAAAATCTAAGCTGTCATAAAAAAAATCTCCAGTTCTGTGATTTAATCATCAAGAACACTCTAAACGACAATATATTACTATAATCATTATGAAAAAGGCGTAAATAAACTTTATGAATTAATGGGTTAAGTGTGTAAATAAAGTTCTTAAAAAAAAACAACAAAAAACAGCATTTACTAATATAAGTTTTGCCCTCATTCACGGCTAAACTAATTTTTGCTTCTTCTGTTCCAATCCTTAAAAACACATCAGTGACAGGACGCCGAGTTGTAATAATGATATCAATGCCATCAGCGTACGCAAGTAGTTTTAAAGAGTTTTGATGTTGGAAAAATACATGGCCTTCCATAAACCCTCTTCTATGGACCTCTAAGGGTCACTGAGCGTTCTCCCTCATTATTCTGCAGAATCTGGCGAGTTTGGCTGGGATACCAGGCCTACACTTGGCACTGTATAGAACGTTCCTATTTCATATACGAACTTAAAATCGATAAAGAGCTTAATTTCCGTCCGCATACCGATAAGATGATCCTCAAAGCCAACTCATCACTTGGCTTTATTAAACGGTGGTCCTAGGAATTTTTCAACCCGTACGTAACGAGATCTCTCTATGTCATTTTTCTTCGCCCACAGCTTGAGTATGCCAGTCAAGCTCGGTCCCTCTTTCACCGAGTTCATGTCTCCTGAATCGAGGGTATTCAACATCGATTCCTCTAATTTGTTCTCCGTCGTCTACCCCGGAACGACCCTTTAATCTTACCTCCCTATCAGGACCGCCTCAAATTTCGCAATATGAATTCCTTAGAAGAACGGAAGAATATTGCTAACATTCTTTTCATTCATGGACTGCTCTCAAGTTCCATCGACTGCGCATCTCTTTTCAATTCTATTTCCTTCAACATCAATCCATGTAATCTACGTTTTCCTCGTCTCTTCTATCTACCATTCCACCGTAGCTCTTATGGCTCCAAAATTAGTTCTCAGGTCTCTTTTTGGGCCTTGTTGAATTGATACGAACTTTTTTGTAAAATTTAAGAACATTTTTCCTCAAGTAAGACCTCTATATTTCCTCGACCGCTTGGTTCTCGTGCTCCTTCTTTTTCCTCCGGCGAAACTACTCATGTTCTACCTTAATTTTTTCGTCTAGAGCTCTCGTAAACCTCGTACGGGAGTTCCTTCTCTACGTCCGCTTGCCCGCACTCTTCATAAAACCTTGGGTTTCGTGTAACCCAGCATCGAAGTCTGATAGCCGATTTTAAGCACTTGATGTTGGTTACATGGGACATGCCGAGAGGTTGAGAGATACGCGATCGGAGAAAACTCAGGCAATTTGTAGCGATTCCAGCCATTCCACGTATTTCTTGTTGGAGGAGTATCTTGCGTTGATCAAGTTGCAAGCTCAACTATCTGGCTTTCGCCAAATTTGTGTTGATTTTGATTCCACTGTTACGAAAACGTACTGCCGGTTATGGAGACATTTTCGTGTTTTGAGATATTTCATAAGCTGATCTTCTTTTTAAGGGGCGGACTGGAAAAATGCTGTTTTCCATCTATTCGGAACAATTTTTAAAGAGTAAAATTGATCAGTAAGCTAACTCAGTAGAGTGCCAGCGTGCAAGAACACCTCTTCAGTAGAAACGAGCAGCGGATTTGTTCATATTAAGATCTTTGAGTAGATACTCTTGCTACTTCACGAGTGCGACAGTTCATTCATCCCATAGAATGTAAAGGTGGAGCCTGACACAATCTGGAAGCTTTAAGGTAGTTGAGAGGAGAGCTGTGAGCAGATTGGCCTTGTGCAAAGAGCTGACAGCTATAATGTCATTATAATTGGTAGCTGAGGTGTAGAATGAGGCAGAGTTTCTAATGTTTTTAACAAACGAGCAACAGTTTTTATTGTTGTACATTTTCGGCATTGTAGTATTTTTGGTCGTATGCGTCCCCTATGCGGACGGCAATGGCTAAATATGGAATTAGCTTTAGAAACTAGCGGCAGCTGGTGGCTTCGTAGGCAACACCACATTTGACCTGTGTGTAAAAACGACCGCTCTAGGAATCGATATTGCCCTAGCTGATGTTATCGATTTTGTATCGCATAAAAACATGCTCAGAGGAATTAGCCTTCTTTTGAACATACAAAATAGCAAGAAAACCACTTCTGGTCCTAGTCGAGATACATACCTATGTTCTCGCTTAATAGGTTGCAGACGTGTTGCTACTCTACACGCCAAATGGAGGTCGGTGAAAGTACATACCACACAATACACAATGTCATGCCTTAAATTTATCTAATATACACACATACATACATATGTACCTATGTATTAGCTACATAAATCTTTTCTGGTTTAAGGCCCTAAAGCAAAAATCGAAAGAAAACTTCCAGCCCTCCCAGCACACTTGCAATTTTTTAACAACATTTATCATACTCAACATCTTGTCAAACTTAAATCCACCTCAACACCTCTTCTGCGGTGAAAAGTAAAAGCTGAACGAGCTATGGGTCAAGAGACAGTCTGTAGAGAGAAGGACGAAGGAAAGCCTATGCCGCGTCGCTCCTTCCAATAAAGTCCATTCAACCCACCAGCAATCTGCAACATCCACTTACATGTTATTTGCCGGTCTGCCTTCATACTGTTGGTGCTGCAAAATGTGAGAACATCCCGTAGGCAAATATCTACAAGCATGCAATCCACACTACGCCACGCCATCTACAACGTATGTACGACTAGGCGATGAGTACCCACTACCCACGAATACTTTATAGGCTGTTGCTGATGGCCACAATCCGTCCCTAACAAGGGCTGCTTCAGCCGTGCAAAAGACATGCAATACGAAGCAGAATAACCAAGGAACAGCAACAGCAGCAAAGTCATTGTACAGCAATAATGCCGCGCGACATGCAAAAGAAGGCAAAAATTCCTTAAGATACTTCTCCCAGGTCTGGCAGCCTCTTCATAGATACATTTGGAATGTATGTACACATAGTCTCGGTGGTGACTGCAGGAGGTAGTGCGTTCACATTTTCTCCGTCTGCCTTTTCTACTCATCTTCATCCAGAAGTCCCAAAAGCCACACTCATCCACAGTAATCAAAATCCAACCAAAAAAAAAAAAAAAAAAAAATACCAAAGACAATATAAAAAAATTGTTGCGTTCCAAAACGATGGGCAAGACGGACTCGAGAAGTGCCGAACGGGTTAAAACCGGTGCAGCAAGTTTCAATTCAAATCATGGTACCACCAGCAGCAACAGAAAAATGCGAAAGAGACTTCAAAAAACAAGCAAAGAGAACTATCCAGCACCAACCTGCGCACAACGAACTGTTACCAATAGTCAGCAAGTGTTCCCAGTTTTCTTTGCATCCACTCTTCAGTTTTAGTACATCGCCCCCGAAACACCCCGCAGCATACAAACCAACCCGCTGCAGAAACAGCAACTGTGAGACTTTCAAAAACTGTGGCAACCACAAGGCAGGCAGTTAGCACGGTAACTGCAAAACGAACGGGTCGTTCACGCGAGAAATTGTCTAAAGATTTTGATGACAACGAGTCGTGTACGAGTACTTTCGAGTCGCAGATACATTGACGAGTTGCACAAGGTGTTCTCATATTTATGTATTTTTCTTGTCGCTATTTTGCAATAAAATTGTGAATGTGAACCAAGTTGCAGATTGAATTGATAAATTTGCCAAAAAAGTGAATCACAAAAAAAGTAGTGTGAATGGAAAGAGGTTCTAATAAAAGAGTAACCAAAAATAAAAGAAAGTGAAGAACGAGATACTGGTTTCGATGCGAATCGACTAATTGTATCTAAAAGCCAGCATCTGGAAGCATCATTACATTGGAATCTTCTTACATACGAACGGGTGCGTGGATAATCGAATTAATCGCATTCTCTCTGTTTGTCTTTTTACATCTTTGTTTTTCTTTCACCCTCCCTGTTGTTTCTTCTTTTTTGGCTGTGTACACATTCTAAATTGTTGCTGCACTTTGAATTTGGTTTGGTTTGGTTTCGGGTTCGCTTTTGGATTGGGATGGGATTCTTTCTCGGGTTTGGATTGGCAATTGGCATTGGCATTGCGAAACCAACAAGTAATCGTTGTTGGCAATCCCCAATGCCAATTCCAATTCCAAATGCAGATGCCCAGGGAGCATTGCTCCCAACAGAAATTTCGAATTCGTGAACTCTGGAATCTTGGTATACTTGGTGCTTGGAATATATACTCTTGGTGCTTGGAATTTTAATCCAACTCCAACGTCAGATTGGGCACAATGAAGTATCTCACCTGGTCCTGGTTCTGGTCTTCGTCTTGGTCACTCAACAGGAAGGAGGGGATTCGAAAAATGTTGACAACGGACTGTAAAGTAAATAACCGGAAAATTACCAGTATTCGGAGGAAAAGAGGAAAATATTTTACGGTATGCCGTAGGAGTGCACATAGGCTGGGCAATTATTTTCAAAAAAAGCAACGAGCAATGGTCGTTTTAGGGACCATAACTCAATTGCGGTGTCGACATGTTGGTGGGGCCAGTTGGAATTTATTTCCAAACAAAGAAAATTAATTGGCTGTCCAATCCAATTGAAAACTATTGACCAACAAATTTGGATTAAGTCTTAAATGTGAGTAATTAATTGCGTTAATGGTTCAGAATGAATTTAAATTTCAACAGAAATTCCAAGAAGTATGTTTGTGAATACTCACACTTATGACCCCACTGGCCCATTTGTCATTCGATACGCTTTCTCGAACAGATGTGGTTTACTTTGGTATCCATACTTGGGTACTTTGGTCTGATGATTCAGATGGGACTGGTGTTCTTTTGTTTACTACTATTACTTTGGTTGCAATACAATAAATAAAAAGCCAGATTTTGGTTCAAAAACAAAAAATCGTGTCCCGAGTTCCAGAAGCCAAAAAAAGACAAAAACATTCCAATCTGTTCTTACTTAACGAACCTTTTTGTTTTACCAAGAGTTGATTACTTCAATCCAGTGTGAGTTTTGAGTTTGCATAAGCATTTCTGAACTTCCTATGCTCAATTAGCGTTGCGAATTCAAAGGGCGTACTTGTTTACACTAATTCACATTTGGCACCTTCTTGGGCTGTAGAGCCCCTTGGTCCGAAAAAACTACCGTCCCCAATTTTTCCACTGATATTTTGGTCGGTCGGTGTTGACCCCTCAACCCTCGACCCCTCAAGTAGCAACATAGAAAAAATCAAGATTGGTCCGCAGGGAAGTATTTATAATGTAGGATGAGCTCTGCGTGATGTGACACCGTCCTTTTGGACCCACAGGTGCCTTAGCTCAATTAATCCAATTCGGACTGTAACAAGATTGCCTCTATCACCTTAAAGGTATATGGTCCTAAATGTCGCGCCATGCAGTCATTCTACGATGGTGGGATGGTCGTATTTTCAGAGTCCCAAAAGTGGCTGTCTATTTATTAACAAAACCAGCCAACTACAAATGCGTCTGGTCTCTCATGATGGTGTTTTGCCAAAAATTGTGAATTGTAAAATCGAAACACTCCAATTTCGGCACCGTTTATGGTCATTTTCTTGGAGCGAAAATATGCAAATTTTTTTTCAGAATTTTTACCAAACATGATGGAGACATTCCCAATTCCAATACATGGCGTCGATGAGATGCGTCTGGACGTTAACAAGCAACGCGTTAGCTATATTTTTTATTGCCTGTTGCCAGACTTTGATTCAGCTCTTAGTGTAGCTTCTGAAATTATTCATTACACGCTGAATGTACGAGTATGTTTTTGTATTCGTCATCTTGAATATACCTACGAGTACATGTGGGGCGCGGAAATCATTATTTCACATAGTTTTTTGACTTTGAAAACTAAGCCTATTAGCTCATTGTGATTTTTTGAAAATTGACAGATGTGGCCAAAAGAAGTGGGAAGGGGTTTACCGTATTTCGAAACAACTGTCATTCCGCCGTCTATGTCTTATAGGTACCTGGCCACAATGGATTTCAACTCACTTTCCGCAGGATTTAGCAGCTCATGCGATTACATCGCTCCGCTAGAGGTATGTCAACAACTTTCACGCAGGCGTATATATCTGCAATACGCTCACGAATTAAACCACCAAACGATGGTAGGCGGGTTTAATTGCAACTTTTATTTGTACAAATGTGACTCTCTGCGTTTGCTGCCACAGTGGGTGAATGACACTTCTCGGGAAGTATTGTAAATCGTTTGTTAAGATCACTGATCTCTTCATAAAAATATTTGCTATGGTAGATAACTAGATTCCAAAACTTAACCAGTTTGAGAACAGTGCCTTCCATCAAAAATCAGGAGCTTATTTCAAGTTATGATCATGCGAAATCTCCAGGCCTTTTAATGTCCAGCTTCCAGATAAAAAATTAATATTTCGAAAAGTTTCCAATAACGTCTCTTTATATTGTAGGTCATACATGGGTATGTCCGTAATATTTGGTTGTTTTGGGATTTTCTTGACAGTTGCGCCTCCATATATGTATTATACATAAGTCCTTAACTACTGAGCAAAAAATTACCTGACCTGAAATGATAGCACTCAGAAGCTCCAAGTCCTTACTTATAAATAAAAAAGTTTTTTTTAAAAATGTATAAAAAAAAGATATTGTATGTTAAAGCGACATTTATTTATAAAATTTTTATTTTTTAAGATAGAAGAGAAGACTAGCCGTTTCCATTTTGTAGCTTGGTCACAGTTTAATCTAATCGAAGCTTATTAAATTAATCTACATACTATTAAATTTCTCAATAAAATATATGTAATATATCGGAAGAGTTAGATAATATTCCACTCTTAGAACAATCTTCTTGACTGTGTTCCTAGGGGACACTTATGTAAAGAGTCTTCTTTTAAGAGCTATTGAACTACGACAACAGAAATTGTGTTCAAATCAAAAATCTTTATAAATTCTGAAGAATGATTCACGACATGACATGATAAGGTATAGACGAAGTGCATCCTGTTCGTCAAGTTTTCGAGCATGTAACCCCAGGCTTTTAGCCGCACAAGGAGAAATGGAACGATCCCAAAGTATGGGACGTAGTGTCATCACGTTGGAAGCAGATATCGTCCGGAGCAGTGTTCATATTTTCGAAAAAATAATCACTGAGCATTGTCTGGGGACGTTGGCTATTTAATGTAAAAAGCTCAGGTCTCATTTGTGCAAACCTTTAAACCGAAGGACAACGGGAAGACTACATAAAACAGTGCGCCTTTGCTAGTACAATTGAGTCTCGTCAACATCTTTTGCATTTGTCTCACTCCAGAAATGAAGATTCTGCTTCCTCATTATCCAATCGATCCAAAAGTGAACCTCGTCACTAAGCAGGATTTTTTGATAAAAATAAGGGCTGGCTCTAATCTAGTCAAATTCCTAATCCGCAAACTGCTGAGATTTTTCCCACAGTAGACGAACAAAGGCCGAACCGTTGCAATCGAGGCCGAATTGACAATTACACATCTTCCGCCACACTTTGGCTCACAGTGCCTACAGTTTCTTCTGTATACTACTTTAACGCGCTGTTGGCTCATAGCTAGCTCAGTCCTATACATTTTACGAATTGAGCACCGATTTTGGAAAAGGTTTGTAAGATACATAGCTACTTAAATCATCAAAATTGGCTTTATTGTTTTTAAAAATACTCTCCATGAAGATCACTTTTGCAAGTGTTTGCAACTTCGAAGCACATTCTCCACTCAGAAAGTTTAAAACAGGAGTCTTAAACTCAACGACCGCTTCTTCAGGCGTCGAAAAACGTTGAGCTCGCAACTTATTTTTGATGTGGGAAAATAAAAGGAAGTCATTGGATACTAAATCAGGGCTGTAAGATCCATCAATTCGATGTTTTGAGTGCTCAAATTGTTGCAGTGGAGAATGATACGTGTTTGGCGGTTGTTTTTCCTTATTTATCCAAAGACTTCTGGCAAACAAATGGTTGTATGCCATTCCGAATTGAACTTTCTACGTTGGTCTTATGGGGCGGTGGCAACATGTCTTGTTTTTCCGAAGAAACAGGCGACCACTTCTAAAACTTTTACTGGATTTGGCTCGTCTAGAAAGACTCACGCACTCAACTGCTGTTTAGTTTCGGGCTCATATGCATAAATCCATGATTCGTCGCCTGTCATGATCTTATAGACATATTTTGAAGCGTCGTGATCGATTTTTTTTAAAGATTTCTTCGGACAAATGAGCACGATGTTGCCAGATGTTCATGCAATATTAAATGTATGCAAGTGGAACTAATGCCCATGCATGCCTCAATTTCAAGATAAGCCACATAACGCTCTTGTAATATCAGTTTTCGCACAACATCGACGTTTTCTTTACGACCCTTACGAAATTCGTCCTGTAGCGAGTGACGACCACAATTGATTTCAGAAAACCATCGCAACACCGTTGCCGGGATTATGCGTTATCACCAAGAGTAGAAGCGAGTTCATCAGCACACTGTTGTTGAGTTAGACCGCGTTAAAAATCATCGTACGAAAATGTTCACGAGTTAATTCCATTTTTTAGCCAAGATGAATTTTTCAAGTCTCTGTAAAAAACGAAACTAGCACTAAAGTGACAAAGCGTTAAAGAAAACCTCAATCTTTACGATGCTGATATCAGATTTGACGTATCTATACCGGTATTGTCATATCTCAAAACTTAAGTAGCAATCATAAATGTCAAAAAAAAAACATCCATTACATTCCAATTTCCAATAAAACATTCACATGACATGAAGAAAAATTCCATGAATTCTTTGCAGTTTGTTGAAGTAATATGTCGTGATTCAGTTCTATTTCATGAGTATTCTTCCTCTGTTTTAACTCTCTAGTTTTAGAGTTCAGTTTATTGCTGAAGGCTGATGTTTAAGCTTGTGAGTTTTCCATCAACACTAATGCCAGTCAACATTCATCTTCAAGTGATGTTACAACATCTCATCTCATTTAGTGGTATTTGTGACAATCGCCTCCAGTTATCCACGCTAAATTGGTTGACGGAATGTCAAACGTCGATTTAGAGGTAATTTCATTTAATTAACTTTGACATATTCTGAGCTCTAGTCATTTGAACATTCTTTGTCATCGAGTTAGGATAATGGGAGGAGCTCTCAAGAACCAGCCTCGGGTATAAATGATCTTACAATCAAAATTGTGAGTGTTAAAATTAACCGTGTTCATGGTAAATCACGGCAATATTCACATTTAGGTCAAACAACATCTAGATAATTAAGTTCGATTGATTCCATACCTGGTAGGTTCACAGATTGTCAATAATCGATCAATATGGGGTATCACCGATTTGCATTTCTTGTATTTGCGTGATAGGTACATATTTGTTTCATTCGAGTTCATTTTATCGACGAATTTGCAAACGTACGCGTTCAACTGAAATATTTTTGCGGTAATATGAAATCTGAACTGATCTGATCTACTAGTCTTCCGTGTTACTTCATTGCATCTTTTTGACAAAGGTCACACAACTGAAGTCACTGTTCAACATGATTTTTGGGGATGTTGAAGAAGACTGGCGTGTTAAGGATTCACTTTTGCACATATCGAGAGTTTATTGTCCATATAGACAGTTTATTGCCATAATAAAATAGCTCAACAGAATCCTTTATTTCCAGAGAACCTTTCAGAGAAATGCATATGTCATTATCGGAGACGAAAGGTAACTTTTTGAGAACATATGTGTATGTTGAAGTTTCATCTTTCATTCAGTGAAGTTGCAAATAAATCAGAAAAACGTCGAATTATTGCCTTGCAAAAAGTCCTGAAAACAAACTTTTCTTTTGCCCCTGGAAAAAAAATTATTGGTAAGAAGTGTGGGCCAAATTCTGAAATAAATGGTAAACTCGTTGGGCATTCTATTTGAAAAATAATGAACAAAGTTTCCTCAGATAATCCTTTTAAAAAATATTTGTATCGTTAACATCATAACAGATCAACTATTTTCAGCAATGCATTAACAAATTCGCTCTGATACCTTGGGAATTGAGATGAAGGCTAACTACAAAGTAATCTTCGATTTTAAGGAACACTCTTCCTTAATTACCAAATACATTTTTTGCATATATTGTGTTTTAAAAAAAAAAATATAATTGTAAATTTACATTATTCCATTATTTACTTATAGGAGACTTATAGCATGTCCTTACATTGGATGGCAAATGACTTGCCTTCATGATGCTGGTGTGGGTCACCAGTAAAACAAACACTCAATTGATTTCTAACTTGGGGGTAGAAATCAGAACAAACAAAAATATCCTAACCCTTACAAGCTATCAGATCCTACAGCCTAAAAGTCCCTTTGTGAACCATTCTTGTCCGTATGTACATACTATATTCAAGAAAATTAATTTAATGTTAAATTTGTGGTCCAAATATAGCCAGTGGAGTGGGTATGACAACCAAACAACTGGGGTAGAAATCACTACCATATGTCACAAATTAACCTCTTTGGGAATGAAAAAAAAATTTTTTTTAAATGTTTTTTTATATTATTCAATATAGTCCTCTTTTAGTTCGATACACTTATTCCAGCGATTTTCTAACTTCTTGATCCCGTCCGAAAAGTAATTTTCCGGAAGGTCTGCAAAATACTGCTGCGTGGCGTTGATGATTTCCTCGCGTGAGCTGAATTTTTTACTGATGAGCCATCTTTTGAGGTTTGGAAGAGATAATAGTCCGAGGGATCCAAATCCAGTTACCAATCCACGCCAAAAGTCCGCCCGATTCCGCATCAGCAAGTCCAAACACTCTTTCGAAGTGCTCTCGCGTTCGTGTTTTCGGTCAAAAGTGAGCATTCGCGGCACCCAGCGGCAGTATAACTTTTTCATATGCAGAATATTGCCCAAAATATGGCGTGTGCGCTCAGTACTAATCTATGTGGTATCTGCTGGCTGGCGCATCTTCACTTTCCGGTCAGCCAACACCATTTCATGTATTTTTTTAACATTGTCCTCTGTAACCGCATCGGAGGGCCTGCCGCTGCAGACTTGATCGGTAGTGGAGTTGCGGCCACCACGATACTCTCCAAACCAATATTTGACGGTTTCATCTGACGGAGCATTAGCCCCATAATATTTATCCAACTTTTCTTTTGTTTATTTAGCCGTTTTGCCTCTCAAAAAATAATGATTTATGAGAGAACGAAAATCGTATTTGTCCGTACTCAACATGATGCCAAACACGCCAACAACAATCAGCTGTCAAAACAAAACTGAAGACAGTATCGCACTGAAATTTGGCATGTCTGTCTAAATATGAACGGACTTCAAGGCACCATAACCTTTTTTGCAGTACCAGCGCATTCTGGCGGTCAACGAGGTTACTTTTCACTCCACCTAGTATAATGCTGGTGGTTTGCAAAGAATAGTAGAATAAGATTTAAGACCATTTCAGCTTTCAGTCAATTTTTGACAAGGAAGCTGTAGTGCGCTGATTTTGCCATGTATCCCCTTACACTTGAGGTGTCGAATCGTTAATATTGCAAATTTATATTTGCACTCATGTCGATTTTAATATAAACGAACCTGCTGATATAGAGATTGTTGAAATATGTATATATTCGAAATAATTGTTTTTTTCGAATCTGCAAAACTATTCTTCTGGACGCTGTAGCTGGCAGGTGGGTCTTTGTGATTTTATGGAATGTCTAACCAAAGAATGAAACCAAAGTCTGCATCGTTCTACCAAAATAATGATATATACTCGTAGTATACATAAGTAGTTAATTGTTAATGCAGAAACATCAGTTTCTGTTGTTAATGGACTAGAAATATTCTTTCAGAGCATTCAATTCAAATTTAGATCGTCTGAAATTTGAATTTTAAACTCTAGATGCTAGTGTCCGCAAGGCTTAATTTACATTTCTTTTTAAAAGATGTACGGCGGCATAATTTCAAGGAATTCTTTCAAATGGATCCTTATATTCCAAAAACTGCTAGGGCAAAGTGTGGATGCAAGGGCCGTATCTTCGCGGCGGATATTTCCCTGGAGGGCCTGAATGGTTCGAGAACTTTTATTGTAACTTGAGGAATCCCCACCAAAAAAGCACACTGTTTGCATTCTGTCGAGCGAGAATCCCAAGAAATTTATCTATACTTGCTAATTAATTTACTAGGCAATTTTGCCCTCAACTTTTTCGACGAAACTCCTGCGCTGTTCGGAGAGGCGTTGTCTTCCTAGAATAGATTTGTCTTATTGTACCTGGGCAACAATTGCAATTGGGTCGATAGAAACTCCTTAATAAATCGGCAATATTCTTCAAGCATCACTGTTCATCGCTGGTAAAAAAGGGGTTAAACCGGACAAAAATCATTCACCCCATTGTAAGTTTTAGATAAAGTTAACGGTAATGATGGTATCTTGTTGTATTGATATGAAGCATCATGTTCTTGCTATTTGAAAACTCTTCAGAATTGTCCTTGCCTAGGTTTCTCTCAAAACATTATTACCTTCGTTAAGACCCTGCATGACTTGTACCTTGTATGCGTGGAATAACGTGCACTGTTGATTATTTTTATGCCAATAGAAGTCGCAATCTTCCTTATCGATTTATGCGGATTCCGATTAATTTCATCTCGAACATGTGCCACATGTTCTCGCATCGTTCCTGACGTTGTTTGTTCGGGAGGAGTTCTACATATTGAGCTTTGTTCCTTCTTGATTAGTAACTCATAATGATTGTTAAATTTTGCATAATCTGTGCGCCGCTTGTTTTAGAGCATTTACCATTTCAGCTTGCAAATTTGATATCCTTACTATTGTCTGAAAATAAGTTAGGTGCGCTAGAAGCCTCTGTTGATGAGAGTACAGCACCGAACGATAAAATTCAAAGAAGATGTCAATATTAATTATAACTCGGAAATAATGTAACTCACCTCTCTGTTTTATTGCTCTTCCCTATTTCCCTTTTTATTTCCAACCTTAGGACGTACTATGGGACACCTCGATTCTTTTTTTTTACCGAACACCCAGAATGTAGAAGACCAGAGTCAAACTAAGAGATTTTAAGTCATTACAGTTTACCTACATTCCAAACCAATGAAAATCGTAACCTCATTCACCGTCATCCACCTTTCCAGCGGCGCTATATGCCAGTATTTAAACGGTGTTCTTTTGATCCGAGCTGAGTATTTTAAGCCAAAAGAAACTGGGAAGCAATTGAAGATTACCGCATTGCAAATTTGAACTCAAATGCAATTCATTGGCATTCTGACTGGATGAATTGCTATCAATGCCTCTGTGATGCAGATATGAACATATTCCTTGAGCACTTCAGCCATGTATCCATGGATATATGCATAACAAAGGTAGTTTTGTAATCTTTTCCGGCTTAAACTCAGTACTAACAATAGATTTTTCTCACGACAATGCAACATACTTCAGGTTTAAGTCTGCTAAAATAAGGTAACCAGGGTAAAATGCAAGTAGAAGATTATATCGACTGCCCTCTTGAATGAAATTTCTGGTCCAGAATAAGTTTCCAGACTGCTGATTCTAGCCACGACACTATCAGCGATGGAGACTAAGTTCGTTGAGAGAAGTTTGAAGGCTAGGTATTGATACCATAAATGAAGATTCATCGATCTAATTTCTGCTCTTCGAAACAGCTATTCAATTTAGCAACTTTGGATTAAACAAATTACAGTAAATTGTATTTATAGTCAATTCTTTGATTTGCTTCCCAGTCCGAGTCCGAGTAAACGGGTTGTCCATTTTGACACTGACAGCTCTTTCCTGCTCGAAATCTTGACTATCAGTCAGTATTATATCTTCGCAGAACGAAAGGAAGCGCTTTACGCTTAAACAACATTAGGCAATATTGCAAATTTATTTCGAAAGTGAGTGCTGTCTTTTGGCCGAAATGAAGCACCCACCGCGCCTGTTGTACGCAAGTTTGTGCAAAAAGATCATGAGACTGGCTTGCTTGCGGGTAGGACTTACGGTCCCCGTCGTCGTATGTTACGTACCGATGAGAATATGGCTGCTGTGGCTGAGTGTGCTCGCCTCAATTCAGGAACATTGACTCGCCATCCATCTCAACAACTTAACATTTTACGCTCCAGCCTGATGAAAATTTCACACGAAGATCTCGGATTATTCGCTTTTAAAGCCCAATCAACTCAGCAATTGAAGGCAAACGACCACCCGCTTCGGTATAACTTCTCAGTTTGGGCCAAAAAATTATTTTTTCAGGCGAGGCGCATTTTCATCTCGGCCACTATTTTAAGAAACAAAATGACCGCATGTGGGGATCGGATGTGATTGTAGAGAAGCAAAGGCATCCACAGAGAGTGACAGTTTAGTGCGGATTTTTGGCCAATTTTATTTCGGAAATGTTGCTGGAACTGGGATTTCGGTAAACGGTGAGCGCTACAGAGTCGTCATTACCGAATTTTTGTGGCTGAAGTGAAAGACAGGGACTTGGACGACCTTTGGTTTCAGTACGATGGCGCGACATGCCACACAGCCCATCAAACAGCCGATCTTTTGCACACAAAGTTTGGTAATCTCGTTATCAGCCGCCTTGGCGTTGTCAATTGGCCGCTATGGAGCTGCGATTTAATGCCGTTAGACTTTTTTTGTGGAGTGCCCTTAAAGATCGATGTTATTTGGACAATGCAGAAACGATTCAAGTTTTTAAAGCGAATATCGTCTGATCTATTCGTGAGATAGAGCCAGAAACAGTCAACAAGGTCTTGGAAAATTGGGTTGACAGCTGAGGCAGCCACATAATTGAAATCATATTCCATAACTAATGGGAATGTTCGCTCTTTCTAATAAAGCTATGACATACTGCGAATAATTGATTTTTGTCCATTCTAAAAGAAACTTGTCATTTTTAAAAAGAAGCTTGTTTTTGGAACAGACTGTACACAGATAGATTGCTTCACATAGCTCTTTCCAATTGCCACTCTCTGCATATCTCTGATATCTAGGTTAGCATAGTTATGAAATTATTGTCCTATACTTAAATACAACATATCAAGATAGCTGTCCAACTAAAGTGCCTTTTTATATAAGAGGTTGAAGTTTTTGAAGTCGCCATAAATAATTTAAAAGATGTTCTCTCTCAACACTTACTCAGCTAACCACAAAGTAAATAAAGAATACAACTTTAGCTTCATTTATAGCCACTTGTGTCCCAATTACTCATAAACCAATATCAAATGACGACAAATAAAATGCGCTATTTCCGTTCCGCAGTACAAAAACACTTTTCGTGCTATTCGTACGAGTATTCCCCGCTCGCATCAAAAAGCAAATAAATTATGCGCGTACGTTCGAATTTATCGATTCTTATCTGGATGCAAATAAAATGTCGTCTCCATAGCACGCTAGTGTAGCGACCGCTTCATCTTTCTTTCATCATCAAGTAGATCGTATCGTTCGATAACAAATGAATAATATCGGCTACTATACAGATTCAATATTGCCATCATGTTTGTACGAGTGCGAATGCGAGTATCTCGCAGATATAATATGATACTTTTGTGTTCGTATTCGTATCTCTTTTTGCGAAAATCCGTGAGTCATATGGCAGTCACCGTTCATTCGGTTAGAGGTACGTTGATCTGTGAGTGAGTGAGTCATGCACATCAATGAATTCAGTTTTACTCATAAGAAAAAAAGACCTCAGACTTCTATAACGTTTTCATTGCACTCCTTTTTTCCATTTTAATATCCTGAAACCGACAAATGTCCTTTGGGGCGCGCAGTAGCCTAACATTGTGGATATGCCATGTACCCAGCTAATCGTGTGTCTATTTCTATGTCATGGCCCACCACACTCATATTTTACCCGGCCAGACTCCCATTCTACAAAAGGACGATTATTTTTTGGTTTGACTTTAATACAAGGAGCAGGATCTGTGTGACAAGTTAAACAAAATATTTTGGGTAGCACCAACTATGGATAGAAGTACACATATTACCAACGCCATCGTTTGTTATGATGTCCTTAGGACAGGAACTTTGTCATCAAGTCATACCACCGACTCGTGTAGTCGTATCTCTGTCAGAAAGGGACTCCTCGAGGATGCAAAGAAAAATATTTATTCTCTCCCGAAAAACAGAGAGAACCAAATTAGTATCCTTTTCAGAAGATATGAAATTAGTTGACTATCATGAGTGCTCAGATTACTCAACAACAACATTGAAGGACCTCTCTGAATTCTTTACGGTTCCTATTTGTTTTCCTATGTGGACTGTGGGATACTGAATTCTGAACTCTGAATACACAAAGCTTTACCACCATCACCACCACTGCCGTTGGGACCATGGTGGAGGGGGAGGATGTCGAAATAACCTCCTTTTGATGTGGCCAACCAAAAGTTGTGTTTGCATTTTTCTTCAGAGTTGTGCGGTGTTGTAGTAGTACATGCATACTTCTCGATGTTCTCCTGGGTTCTTCAGCAGTGTTTTCATCCTGTTATACAGTGTTTCTGGCTTGTCTAGACGCAGTAGAAGCTGGAAGTCCTGAAAGTCAAAGTTGAATTTTCAAGGATACGGATATGTATGTGGGAGTTTTGCAGATACATTTAAAAAAAAAAAAAAAAAAACTTCAAAAATAGTTGAACCACAAAAGCGGCCCGAGGGGCTTTTCTCGTCATTGACTGTCGAAACAAATGACCCTTCTGAAGGTCAAGGTTTAACAAAACAATTTCCACTAGGCCTACAAAAAAAGTATAAAAAGTGAGTCGTCTAGTCCTAATTACGAATACCCGCAGCTGTAAGAGGATTGTTTAATGTTAATGTACACAGTGGGCAGGAAGTCAGAGGCAGCATTAATTCAAGTCGACGCAACGGAAATACTTGCGATTAATGGATGCGATTTTGTTTGCAACAGAGAAATTGACGAAGGCGCCCCCAGTCCGAAACGATCCAAACCGAGGCGAACCGGTGCTGAATGATGATGAGTACTCGTACTTTGTGGATTGTGCAACAAATGCAATTATAAGATATACTTGTGGTAATTATTGAGATTAAAGGGTGCCGCTTGTGAAGCAGTTGCCAAGTTGGAGATGTGGTCATGTCCATTTAATGTGAGAACAAGTTGAGAATCTTTTAAGTGCGTTGGTAACTGGATTTGAGGTAATAAAATGCACGTGACGGAGAGATAATTTCAAAAAAGTGCAAGAAGTTAATTGGATTGAAAATATCCAGCCATTGAAAGAGTCGGCTTGTTTATGAGGAATTTTTTTGCACGACGACTTGATGGGTGATGGGAACGTATAGCATTAGCACTTGTGGTTGGGCGAATACGTCTGTTTTGGTTTAGATATAAGTGGATACGCAAACGTTTTGTTTTCTTTGTTTGTAGATCTCTATAATGTGCAGTTTGAGCAGGCATCTTAAAGTCAGACTGATGTAGATGGTTGTTGACCCTTGTTTGAAGTATCTAACGAGATTGTTTCTGATTTACTAGATGGAGTGAAAAGTGACCTCCTTGACCGCCAGAATGCGCTGCTACTGCAAAAAAGGTTATGGTGCCTTGAAGTCCGTTCATATTTAGGCAGACATGCCAAATTTCAGTGCGATACTGTCTTTAGTTTTGTTTTGACAGCTGATTGTTTTTGGCGTGTTTGGCGTCATGTTGAGTATGAACAAAAACGATTTTCGTTCCCCCATAAATCATTATTTTTTGAGAGGCAAAACGGCTAAGGAAACAAAAGAAAAGTTGGATAAATATAATGGGGCTAATGCTCCGTCAGATGAAACCGTCAAATATTGGTTTGGAGAGTATCGTGGTGGCCGCAACTCCACTACCGATCAAGTCCGCAGCGGCAGGCCCTCCGATGCGGTTACAGAGGACAATGCCAAAAAAATACATGAAATGGTGTTGGCTGACCGGAAAGTGAAGGTGCGCGAGCTAGCAGATACCACAAAGATTAGTACTTAGCGCACACGCCATATTTTGGGCAATATTCTGCATATAAAAAAGTTATACTGCCGCTGGGTGCCGCGAATGCTCACTTTTGACCGAAAACACGAACGCGAGAGCACTTCGAAAGAGTGTTTGGACTTGCTGATGCGGAATCGGGCGGACTTTTGGCGTCGATTGGTAACTGGATTTGGATCCCTCGGACTATTATCTCTTTCCAAACCTCAAAAGATGGCTCATCAGTAAAAAATTCAGCTCCCGCGAGGAAATCATCAACGCCACGCAGCAGTATTTTGCAGACCTTCCGGAAAATTACTTTTCGGACGGGATCAAGAAGTTAGAAAATCGCTGGAATAAGTGTATCAAGCTAAAAGAGGACTATAGTGAATAATATAAAAAAACATTTAAAAAAAAAATTTTTTTTAATCCGCAAGGAGGTCACTTTTCACCCCATCTAGTATATATTTTGTGGTCCTAATTCTCATAGTCTAATAGCTGTTACATAAAACCTATCCGTAAGTTCCATACATCCTGTATGAAGCTAGAGATCCTAATCCGTCATTGAAGAAATATGGACCAATGATTCCAGCAGCGCATAAATCGCATCACACAGTCACCTTTGATGAATTTAACCCAAAAAATCTGGTTTGAAGAAGTCAAAAGGGAAGATAATGTTGATTAAATTGAACGATTCCAAAGGCATTGCCCACAAAGAGTTTGTTCCATCGGGGCAAAACACTTAATGCGTTGGTATTTTGAAGCATTTGGTCATCGTTTGACCGATTTGTCGGCTAAAAATAGCATTTTAACTATTAACTACTGCTCCGTATTCGCCTGATTTGGCACCGTGCGATCTTTACATCTGCCGATGAAAGAGAAACGTTTTATGGACGTAGAAGCCATCTAAAAGGTTTGTACCGACATCCCGATGTACATTCTGGCCCACGACCTAAAACACTCACTCGACATGCTTTTAAACCGTGCAAATCACTGTGTTGAGTTGGAAGGGAACTATTGTATTTTGAATAAAAAAACTGTTTGGTGTTCTTATTATTAAGGCCGTCTAAGATTTTTTAGGCCCCAATGCATCACTTTTGCTTCAGTCTTATGTCCTAAATTGGTTTTCCGATTAAATTTTTGATCGATTTCATATATTCCCATCTCTTAGTTGCTGATGACCGGCAGGCAAAAGTTCTTGCGTCGATTGAATCTTATATGCTTCTGACCTAAGTCTTCATGCACATTTGTGTGGAGTGCTGTTTGCGATATACCCACTCCTGAGATTGATAAAACCGGGCTTCTCACTTCGAGACATAGGAGCACTTCCCAATTGTTCTTCCGCGATGGATACGATTACGCTTCTTCAAGTTAATATTTTGATCCAAAAGCTCGAACTTCTGAGCTGAGCGAGAAAGTGCGTCGCATTGGCAGAGAAAACTTTAAACTTTTAGAACTGTTTCAGCGAAGTTTTCACCATTTTTGTAATGAATTTTAAAATTGTTAATGAGTTCTCGGAGCGAATATCCTTTCAATTTTAGGTCAGCAAATTTTTCGACTGGTGTCAACACTGCAATTTAAAACAAAACCTTTTATTGGAAAACCCTTTGTTAATAATAAGCTCAGGTAGTTCGATTAACTTGTTTTTCGACAATCAATATCAAATGAAGTTAGCTGAGCATCAATTTTTAAATTGCCTGTCCAACCGAAAGATCTGAAGGGTTATGTCTCAGCTCTGCTAATGGTCAATATTTTCTTTTCTTTCTGCATTTCACCAATTTATTGTGTCTATAAATCCAATAGTAGAACAACGGGCGTGGACTATGACTAATATATGTATACGAGTAATCTGCAAGCAAAAAAAGGGACCACCCGCACACTGGTCTTTCATATCTACTACTTGTACGAGTAACTATATTCCTCAACTATCTTAACGAGACAAAAGTTGTCTGTCTGTTGATGTCGGATCACGTCTAGTAACGTTCTTTCTTCTATGCCCAAGAAACCTTAGAGTAGTCGAGGATTTTTGCACTAGGAATCGGCTTTCAGTTAATCTTCCTTAAACTGAGGTTTTTCTGAGATGCTGACTGGTCTGACTTCATATAGTTGGTATTGAAAAACGTCGCTAGAAGTTTTACTGGCGAAACTAATGTTTGAAAATTATCCTTTTATTTCCACGTAGTGTAAAGACACTTCTTCAAAATATAATACTTTTAAAACACCGGCTTCTACCGACAGAGTTTGGTCTTTTGCAAGCAGACCTTTCTCTATCTTATAGGCATTGATGAACGTCCGTTTAGAAATCATATCATGGCTAGCACCGTCAAAGTCACATTTCATTTATGAGGAATTGGAATTTGGCCTACTCTCGCAAGATTTTTTTCGCTGGGCATATCGATGGACTTTCAATAAATTGATATCGTCGTTGAACTTGGTAGATAAGGCCCTGGCATGTTGCATGCAAAGACAACGCATTGCGTTATGATCCAGGCATACCAAACTTTATTTGCTTTTGCTAGATACTGTAATGTGAAAGTGATGGCGACATCGGAGAGATTTTCCTATGCGATTGACTGGCTTACCTTCGTACTTTATAGTGGGCCCTAGCTCAATCACCAAGGCTTCTTCCACCAATGAAATTGTCTAATAAAAAGCGAGGGTAGAGCAAATGACTGGTCTTATCGTAAAAGATTTCAGATGACGCCACCGAAAGTTGCTAAGATTTGACCGGTTACAAGCTGCCGGTCATAGGTCCTGTTGAATGCAGAACCGCCGCTGGTCCATACCAGGACTTTAAACACTGTTCCGTGGCAGTTAGGAGATACTCGGACTTCGGTCTGGGCTTGGTTTATAGAGGTAGGCCCTCTGGTGGGAGCATCACGGTGCCAGTGGTTTAAAACCTAAAACGCAGCAAGGGTCTTCCACTTGTGGTTGATCCTCAGCTGGGCGCTGGGACCCTAAGAAGAGATGAGCTCGACCCATACCAAGGGTGGCGCTGTGTTCTCAACTCAGTTCTCGATTGGTATTCATAATACAATTGCAATGCGCATACATTCATGGGAACAATGCCTTGCCATCGCATCAGTGAAATTAAGTCTTCTACAAACAGGAGTTCACTTTCATGCGAGTGACGTTCTGTGTACTTTATAGTCGCAGGAAGAATCTTCCAATTGGGTTAGACCCAATGTATAGTTGCAATAAGTACTGGGTGCTGTGACAATAGGATCGCTAATAGATTTTAGGTCGGCTAGACTTGTACAGGAGCTTGTACCCTCAACAAAAATTCGGACTTTTGTATTCCCGAAAGATGGTGAGCACTGGGTGGGTCTATCCTCGCTCACATGGATGTATGGTCATCCCGTGAACCCAAGTCTGCACAATAGACATAAGACGGCGTCTACTTTATAAAATCACAATCTTATATAGATTGCCAGCTTTATTTACTTTATTTAGGAATGACACATAAGGACTTCAATGGTTGAAAAGGAAAGAAAGATATTCCTAAATGTTTGAATGTTTTGTATTGATAACTCTTTGAGATTCCACTCGCAAGACTGACTTGGGTAGGTAAAACAGAGAACCTCGCATTGAAAAGCATTATAAAAACATTATAACACTTCATTGCCAGTTTTTGATTTTTAATTTTCGCTGAGTGTATTAGTGTACACTTGATTTTCCAAAGAGTTTTTCCGATGAACACAGTAAGTAATGGAAAGTGAACGAAAAGTAATAGAGTCATTGGTTTTCTTACTATTTGTGCTTCATCCTTTTGAACCGCAATTGGGCTGAAAAATCCCAACATTGTTCGACATTGAGCGAAGTTGATGGTAATTGTGGGACCGTCTTCACTTTTCAGGAGGTATGGGCCAATTATCCTTTCACATGATAAACCGTACGAAAAATTGGTTGTAAGAGTCGGCTGATGAACTGCTCTTGGATTCTTTATATGTAGCTCATTTTCTGGAGTCAGTTTTGCTTGTGAACGAAGTGATTCAATTGAAAATGGCTCGACCGCTTATCAAATTGTGGTTGAAACTAGGATTTTCCTCTGCTTTCTGCCGCAATTAAATGATATCAACGAAACGTTTGCAATGCACCTAAAATACTAATAGCAAACGCTCACAATAGGCCGCCCATCACCTTATTGATGACTCTGGACTAAACTGCTTACTCACCAATTATTCTTGCAACTGCACTTACTGACAGCGTAAACGTGAAACCAAAAGGTTTATTGGTGGTAATGTCGGTGCGATCTTCAAACTGACCGAGTACTCAGAATGATAACTACGCTCAAGACGGAGTATGTATGATTTGATTGTACGAATCCAGTTCATCAGTTACCTCCGTTACTAACCAGTCATATTTCTAAATGTAGGTCGACAAGTAGGCGAGCTTCCTTGTAGGATTGGATCTTCCTCTTTTGCCCGTTTTTGTGTAGAACTCTCTGAGGAAGCTTCTTAACATGTTTTTGTTTCTTTCTAATCCGCAGTAGTTAGCGTTAAGTCTGTGGAATTGCCCGACCCTTCTCAGTCGCTTAAGCCTTAAAATAGAACGGATATACTCGTAGGTACATATGTGTATTTCCTTTCCATCAGATTCTGCACATTTTTATTTTAATTCTTCTTCCCGATAATAAAAGCTGTTTTACTCGTACCTCTTGTCTTTGAAGGCTTCACCTTGTCACATTTCATAGTATCTTCACGTGCTCTTTTCCCTTCGATATGTTCACCAGACCCTTTTTATTTCTTCTTCTGTTCTTAAAATTCGCCCTACTTTCCAAATACCAGGTGACCTTCTTTTTTTCTACGATCTTATGAGTCAGTGACACTTCATGGAACTGTATTAATTGACTGACATTGATTTCGAAATCAAGGGTTGCGGTATGGTGGCCATTCAAACCTAAGATATCTGTCGTGACATTCTTGATGGCTTTGAAGGACTTCAAAATGAAATTAAGGAAACTGGCGGTCGCAGGCTTTTACAGTATCTTGCATTGTCAACCTTCTCTGGTGGCGTCATACACACGTACATACGACCATGTTCAAAGAGCTTCAATGTATGGTGCTCTCGTTTGACTGATTTGATTTTTTTTTCTGTTACGGTCTTTGATATTCCAATTAAATTTAGGCGTCATGGCATGACCTTTGTGAAAGGTACAGCGTGCTTACATGGATTTTTTTCTTTCTGGGAAATGAATTTGTTTAAACAGTTTTTAACGACACAAAAATATTGGAAATGTTGAAAAAGTGTTTTGGCAACGATGCTTAAAAAAAACAGAAATCAGCATCGGAAAGCATTTCATTTACAATGCCCATACGTTGCTCCTTTTGCGGAAAATTTAAGTCCTTCGCTACTAGATTTGCAGGGACACGTCTCCAGGCCAATTGATTGGCTCAAATGATATGAACGGATCTAATCGAAATGTTTGTCATTTTTCCTAATTTTTTTTTTTTTTATAATTTACGCGCGCCAAAGGGGTTATGAATACCCTTACACTGTTGCCTGGGCGCGGGCGGAAAGGTAGAAGGAGGTGAAAGGAAAGTTTGTGATGTAGTGGTTTGAAACTCAGGTGTGTTTGGTTTCGATATTGACTCTCCAGGGGTGGGAGTCCGAATAGGACGGAGAGATTTTCTTCACTCGGAATGGTGAGGTTGTGAATTTTAACGGTTGTTTTGTGCTTAAAAACCCTACAACAGCCAAATCTACATGTCAGTGTTATGCCTTCACACGCAGATTTTTCTGACTGAGTTCCAATTGCACAAATGAAAACTTGCCGTGGCTAGGATTCGAACCTTGACCTTCCGAGTGAGAAGCGATTGCTAGTACCACTACACCACGGCCACCCATGTTTCTCTGTTGTTGATGTCGATGGTCTGCCAGAACGGTCATCATCTTCGACACGACTTCACGACCACTCGAATCATGCACGCAAATCAATTTTGAAGAAGGTAGTATATGTCAGTATATTTGTATACTCCCAATTTTGTACTGGGGTGGTATTATATACCAGCATATGGTGGTAAAGTCAAGCAAGATATTTGTACTCTGAAGCAGTCATCATGGTCCTTCTCAAGGCTTTATCTGAAACTTCAACAAGAAAGATTAGAATATCCCAGAGTAAGTCAACCCAAATATAAAATTTATTCTAGAGTCTCTGAAGTTCTAGGAAATTAAAACATTTTCTGCTACTAAATACAAAAATACACCATGATTGTCACGATTTTCCAAATTTCCAACGAACTTATCGAAGCCAGAACTAAAATTCCCCACATTCGTTATAATCAAATGAATTCCCATCTTCTGCATTCTACCATAACTATCTGTCATTCAAACGAGTTCTTTATTTTGAAATTTCAAATGGAAAATTAATAAACCCTTTGATAGACCACTTTCCCAATAAAGCCACAAAAACCTCTTTGACTTTTTCCTTGTTATTGAATTTGCTAGTTCCCTTTAAAACATGGGTACTCCTGTCCATCGTATCTCTTGTATTTCATATCAATCCATATTCCAGTTATGGAATTCTTTTCAAAAATCCACGTCACACTCTACATGTCCGCCACAATCAACCATACAACGTTCACAATGGACACAAAAAACATATTTAAAAAACAAAACCTTCTATCGACGATAAGGCGAGCAAAATAGAAAAAAAAAACAACGAAAAATCAAGACAAATAAAAGCATTCAAAAGCAGTAGCAAACTCTAAAGCACCCTTCTATGGATCACTTTGGATTTTAACGTATCCTACCACCCACTCATGTTGCAGGTACTCCTATCAAAAGGGCGCGCTGCAAAATAACAAACTAATCCACTACTTTTAATTATTCCGCTCACATAAAATAGAAAAGTTTCAGAGGAATTCTTTTTCCTATTTTCGTTCTTTTTTTTTTTATTCTTTGTAGTTTCTAACCCTGCAGGCCACCTCAGGCTATGAACTATCTGCACCGAATAAAAGCTAAGCCAACTAAACCTTTCCGAAAAGAAAAGAACAAAAAAAAAAAAAATGCCAACGCGATGTACTCGTATGTACGAGTAGTTGGCCGTTTTTTATTTTTTTTTTCTGGGGCAGAGATCGTTGGGTAAAAAAATATCTAAAAATCCCAACCACATTTCATAGGAAAATCGAAGACAGGAACAGGACACATTTTCGTTGCCCAAAAGAGAATTTAGGAATATCCACTATCCTCTATCCATATCCGCACATGCATTCTATTGACGGATCTACACGATATGAAGTTGAGGCACGGAGAGTTAAACGAAAAATGGAAAAATCCAATAGCAAATTGCTTTCATTTGAGAGTAGTGGAAAAAGATACAAAGAGGCACACCCAAACGAAGTTTTTTTTTTCTTTTTTTTTCGGGGAAAATGTGAAAATATGAGAACTCATTCAAGAGCTGGAACCTTTCCGGGTCATGTGCTTGACAGAAGAGCTAAGCGTGTCACAAGACAACAGAAACGTGCATTTGAAAAGCTGTCAATATACATTCGAATCCCTCACGTAGAAATATGCATCCAATATTCGAATATTCGTACATGAGCACTGATGATGCAGTTCAACTTACTATCTAAACCCATATCTGGTCACTTTAAAATTTCCCTCAAATTTAAGAGATTTCTGTATCTTGAGGTCTGCTACTCTGTGTGCTTATCTGTGTGTTTTCATCTCTTCCACTTTCTATCCGAGTCTTTGGATCTGTGTTAAAGCGAAAAGTGTTTTCGCCTTAAGGAGATAAAAGCAATGCCATTAATCTTCATTAGAATTGAAGGGTAACATCGAATCAGCATATCCCATTGGGACAAGAGTGCTGACGATAAACCCTTTTTCCTACTACTCAGTCACAAAGTATTCGTATCTAGTAGATCTACGCGCATACGAGTATCTTTAAAGCATCAACTTGAGCTATTTATGCTTTTCGATATGATAAACTCCAGAACTCGGTGGGTTTCATCCATTAGATAGCGAAAGATACCACAAAAGCGAAAGATAAAGTAATAAAATCGAAGGCGAACACAAACACCCCGACAGACTACGTACGAATAGATGAGGAAAGGCCATAAGAAGCGCAACAAGGCACAGCTTTATACGAGTAGATACCCACAGTCGCTGACTGTGTGCATCGAAAAGTGAAACAAAATCGTACTTATGTATATACAGAAACACTTTTAGATAGATACGAGTAGTTACACCTACTCTTCCTTCGACAGGAAAAGATTTGAACCTGTGCATTATCAAATGAACGAACGAGGCCGTTAACATTTTGTTGAATTTACTGCATCAGTGCCATTGGCATCGCCATCACTACAGCCATCACTAGCACCATTGCTCCGGCGTATGGTATCCACCAGCCAGCAACTCCAGATTTAACTCCATTACCATTCTATAATACATTATCCCTACCCAGTGGGGTGTAAGGTATATCAGTGTAAGTATGTGTTTGTATTGTATGGCGATGGCATCATTGCAATCAGATGGACGTGATACCCGATAACCACATCGATGAAGTCATTAAAAGGTGAGAGGAATGACGATGGCGCGGGCTGTAGTATGGTAAAAGCCAACGATGGTTATGCCTTACTTGGCTTGCCTGTATTCCCCGATAGTACCTCATATTGGATGAAGCAAACTAAGAGGTAGAAAGAGCCTATGGCGCATACCCATCGATAGATCTGCTTTTGGAATTTTCAAAGCGTGGGACGTCGATACCAATAAAGCATGAGATGGCGAATATAAGGGGCAGAGGTTGGGAAATACCAAGAAACCGAGAGAATATTGATTTATTATTCACTGGCAACTCTGTCTGAAGAGCTTTAAGTAGAAGTCTTTTCGTAAAAAAATGTTAATGTACGAGAGTAACTGCCGGTTTACGAATTCGAGGTTTAAATAAAGTGGTTCTTTGGATCGCTCTTGTTATATTTATTTATTTTTTTTTTATTTTACCCTCTATCTTTCTCCCGTAGACAGTGATGATGTATTTCTTCTTTTTTTAATCACGCGACAACGATGAAGTAGTGGAAATTTAATGAGTTGATCAAAAAATCAAAAAAAATAAAAATCAATTGGGCTGTTGTTAATCGAAATTCTGTCGCCAACTTGGGATTTGATTAAGACGTCGCCTGTAAATTTACCCAGAGTTGTTATTTGATTTATGAATTGCTGTCGAAATGGAGTAACAAATTGGTATCTTTTTGACCAATTTTGTAGTTGATTATGGTGAACAAGCTATTTCCTACTTTAAAGTGGCGCCTTGGGAAACGAAAACGAATTCAAATGTTTACTTCTTTCGATAGATCGGTCGGAAAAGCTCGTTATAGAAGTAAGCATGGTCAGCATTGTTATTGAGAACAGAGGACTCATATAATTGAGTTAAATGACAGAAATAAGAAAAGATCACCAATGGGCTATCTAGGCAATCTTTGTTATGTGAAAGACAATGATTTCTTCAGCATTCGCTGGAATTACTTACATGTCACGTTTTAGTCAGAGGAAGTGGCCATATCTAGACAAAACCCACTTGTTGACACGTTTCTATTACTAATTTGGATGAATTCGAAAATGTCATCTCTTCTGAATAATGAGTCCCGTCGGACACTTGTTAAGTGAGTGGCTTCTTGACACGGGTACGAGTGAGTGTGGTTTTATTTTTTAATAAAATGTTTCTGAATTACGTGACTGAATTCCATGCACATCGATTGTGGCTTTTATTCCAAACCTAATGAAGAAGAAAAGGAGCAAAAAAAGCAGTGGAACGGAAGACCACGAGGCCAAATGACAAGCTGCAAAAGTTGTGAATGTAAAATGCATTTTTATCCTGTGAATAGTCTAGTAGTTGTCATATGTCAAAAAAAATTAATTTGATTGTCGGACGCAGTATTGACGTACATGAATAAAGGAGGACTTATGCAGCTCCTCCTTTATACGTAAACTTCGGCTTACAATCTTATTTCTCTTCACTGAGCCTGTCTCGGGTTCAAAATTGATTTGTTTTCTTATTATTGTTTTTTTACTTGTTTCGAGATGTAAAATTTTATAAAACCAATAGCACAATTATTTTAATGTGGTTGTTAATAGGATAAAGCCGATAAACCAGACTTAAATCCCTAGTGATACCACGTGAATCTATGAGGGTCTCTAATGATGCATAACAGATCTTTTCTTTTTCGGAAAGGAGCAGGGCACGTCCTATTTTCTGAAGTAACTTGCCTTATTGTATGCTGGTCTATTAGTGAGTGTCTAGTGATGATAACTACTGTAGCGCTAATTTCCTTTAGATTTGTTAAACCTTAAGATCCATCTTTGGCAAAATGATTTAGACGTGTTGAAACACTTACCCATCTAATGGTTGTCCCTTCAACAACATTTAGCCTAAAAAGGGTCTGTATGTATCGATCGTTGTACTTAGATTCCTTTTACTTTTAGAATAGTTCTACAGTGTAGTTACATATTTTGGGAGGCCATCAGCTTTATAATTCCCTGGAATGCTCATATATCGCGGCACCCAACCATACTAAATGTTGAACTGTCATATCGTCTTCTTAAGAATTGATCGGCTATCTAGGATTGCTCTAGAGTTTATAGAAACTCATTCTAATGAAATCCTTCTTATTGACATCATTTCCGCCTGGAATAAGATACATTGCTTAGGATGACGAAAGGAACGAAAACACCTCAACTTTTCGCTTTGTAAGGCTTAGAAGGAATTGTGAGCTGCAATATTTTTCTCTTAACTGGGATATAGTGAACCTACCATTTCCGTGAAGGATCCTGGGCTGTTACTGACACCAGTGTCCAGTGCTGAGTAGATCAGAGTTCTTAATGCGGAAAACGTTGATCGTTTGATTTTGTTAAAATTTATCATTTTGTCTAAGACAGTCCAGAAGCAAATCGCACTATATGGGGGCTCTAAGCCCCTATTTAATTCCAATGGCCTACCTGCAATTTTTATTTATTTTTTTTTTATAATTTGGGGCGCTCAAGGGATTTGAGTAAACTTAAAATGCTTGCACATAGCGCGCGCTCCGGAAAATCAGGGAGTAAAGATGAACGTTGGCTTTAAATGTTTGAAGGTTATAATTACTAGGAAATAAACAGCTAGGCAGGGCATTCCATAAGCGAGTTGTTCGGCTTAGGAACGAATCACGATATCAGCGATAAAACAGGCACAAGACATTAGGGTGTCTATTGTCATCATCTATGGTTTTGAATCCTATCTAGCAGGTACAGAGATGTTTTGGGTGCACCCGACCAGATGTGGATATTGTACCCCAATTTCTGGCTTATGCATATATTGAGGCCAGATCATCGCTTGAGATAATGAAAACATTTCGCAGTATTTATGAGTACACCGAATATATGGTCATTCCAACGTAAGTTGTCATTGACACATATACCGAGAATGAAAAGTTTTTTTGGTTTCTACGATGCAAGTGCCATTCATGGACAATGGTTGGGTGTTTAAATCTTGCTTTAAGGACAGTAGACAGCATTGCGTTTTGGTAGCAATTCACCCAACTAGTTATCCTGTTAATATCTGAATTTAATGAGCACAACATACGCTGCCGTTCCCGTTCTACAGCCGATGAGCAGGGAATCCGGAACGAATATGAAAAACAGAGAACGCTGTCGTCAGCAAAGTAATATATTGGATTAGAAGTAGTAGATTAGAGAGATTAGTGATAAAAATTAAAAAGAGTGGCGGAGAGAGAACGGAGCCCTGGGGCACACCAGCACTGATTTTGTGAATATAAGACTTGAAACCATCCAAGACAACTTGAATTGAAAGTTCCGAAAGGTAATTTCTAATCCATAGAAAAAGAGTGTCATCGATCCCAAAACACGCATTTTCGACAAAAGAGCCTGATGCCAAACTCTGTCAAACGCGCAGAAATATCAGGTGAAACTGTCTGGCTTTGATGTACGCTTTGGTTCCACTTTTTGGTGAGACATGCCATCAAATCACCAGTGGACCTGTTGCTATGAAAACCATACTGCCGGTCATTGAGAAGTTTGCGCATTTCCAGATATTTCATTAGCTGACGGTTTATCAGCGTTTCCATGACCTTGGATAAAAGGGACGTAAGTGCAATGGGTCTCTAGGAGTAGAGAGATGAAGATTCGCCCGTTTTTAGGGACGGGCTGGACAAATGCTCTTTTTCATCAGCTCGGAAAGAGCCCTGAAAAGTAGGATTGATGAAAAAGCTTACGTAAAGGTTTTACCTGCATGGGGGAACACCTGTTCAGAAGAAGGGGAAATATACCATCTGGACCAGCGGATTTGTGAATGTTAAGAGCTTTAGGTGCTCTTGCTGCTACATGAGTGCGAAAATGGACTTGTCCCAATAAAGATTCGGCGCCCTTAAATGTAGGCGGAACCAAGCACATTCTAGGAGTGTTGAGCTGGCCGCAAAGATTCAAAAATTCAATAGAAGGATTCTGCAATAAAAGAAAACCTAAATATTTATTGTATGGTATATTAGCTTCGTCAGAGCCTGTACCATTAATTGAGGCTCAACATTGTAGAATTTTGTATTTCCTAGAGAGAAGGTAGAGTTCAATGGGTGCTTACGGTCAGTCCATTCAAGGTATTAGGTATAAGGCGTTTTTCTGTAATGGTAACATCATTTACATAAGCGATTATGATGCGGAACTCCGCTTCCAATCTTGTCAGCAGTTCGTTATACAGAGATTGCCACAAAAAAGGGTATATGATGGCATTTTGCTTTACTCAAACATATTTTAGTAAATGTTTCATCCATTATCCGATAAGTGAACAAGAGATAAATCATCTTACCGATTGCGTTACTTACATTCAGAGCTAATAACGCACTTACGTTCGGAGATGTCCTGGAAACTATGGTATACTTCTTATCTTAAAGATGGACTGTACTAAGCTATTCAGAGTCGTTTCAAAAAACTTGACGCTACTGGGTTAGTTGAAAGCCCTCATACAGCAGGAGATCCTTTCATTTTAAATCAATCGTGTGGCTTTCTTAATTCCCCTTGTATACACCATTAGTCAGTCTTGGATTTCCTGTTCTGCTAGATCATTTTTTTAGTTGGCTTAGTAAGTTCTGTAATTATTTCTGAGAGTGCCTAGTTCCGAAAGGAATAAGGGGACACATAGGAGACAGAAGTGTTTCTTCTGCTTTCCAGGTAGGCTCCAATTTCAGATACCGTGTTACAGAGATGTGGTAGATGTTCCAACTTGCGAACTCTAGTGACATCGTCATTTTCTGCTCCGTACTTTTTTTCCTAAGCGAAATTTCTTTACAACCTAAGAAAGCAGGGAAAGGATATAATTTATTTATAATTGTTCATTTACTATTACTTTCCAAGGTTCTTAAGTTGCAAAAAATAAAGAGGATATACCCCAAATTTTCTTTCACAGACCAATAAGCATAAGTTCAATTTCTTGCCAAATTTTTGTGGAAAATTTAAATATATATAATACCTAGAAGACATCAGAAAGACTTGATATCTGTCCTCTATAATATATCGATTTTAAAAATATAAAATAGTCAGCTCACCTAGTACTCCTAACAAAAGCTGAGGGCTTATCCCAGAAGAATAATTTCAAATTAAGAGAGTTGAACAGTGGGCAAGTTACCACTTATCGTATGTAAAAATTCACTGGTGCTGGTTAAGATTCCCAACCGAAAAATAGTCATCTGCCCCTAACTTACGGGCCTATGATTTATTCACCAATGTAAGATACGCAGGAGTGAAATACTTAGGAGAACTCAATGATATTTTGCTTATAAGATTTATATAGACGAGCTGAGAGCCTCTTATAGTTCTGCGGCTAATTCCAATATCTAGGATATTCAAATAGCTAACTTCTCTTTAAGATCAACAGCACTCAATCGTAAACTGCGGAAGATGGCTATTAAAAAGTGTAATGAAATTCATCATTCGTAATGCTTTCATTTGGGATCAAGTCTTGGACTCAATGCTCTCTGTTTTCTCCGATGCTATTTTCCATTCCAAATCGATATTTTGTCTGTTCTTTTTTGATGTAATATAAACCTTTACCAACGACCATAACTTCTGCCTCACATATACATATGTTATCGGACTCACGATCATTGAACGGGAACCTCATCGTATCTTAATCTTATTGAATAGAGATATTTACAATATATTCAAATTTCGAACCGCCAACTGATATGAATTTAAAGTAACCAATAACCAAAATACAATGCACTCTTCTTTGGTAAAACTTGTTTCTACCAATAATCCATGAATGGCACCTGCATCGCTGAAACATTATGCTTCCTTAGGCGATGTCAGAAATGTTTTTTTCTGTGTGATTTGGCCTCTACATACAACGTTTTTATTCGCCTTGAACTCTAGAATGGGTCGGGCACTCCCAAGTTTTTTCTCACCAGCTTAACCGGATACTACACAATCAACTGACACACTACTTTAACTATATGATATCTATTGTTTCACCTTTTTCCTATAGATACTCGTATTCCTTCCTATCAAATCACTAAAACCAATTCTTCCTAAAAAAAAAACTCGGATCATCAGTTCTCGAAGTTGAGTTCGAAGCCATTCCAGTTCTTGACCGCAACGCAGAAACCGTATATTTTAGAGCCATTCGGATGCCAAACTTCTCTGGTCAAACAATGACGATGCGAAAAATGCTAAAATTCTCTCATCTTACAAGCAGAGCAAACGTGGATTTTCTAGGATGTGGGTATATCACTAAAATAGTTTGTTGCATTAATATGCCAATGGAAAGACCACTCCCGTTGATCGTTGAAATATCTTACGTCTGATGTGAGGTGGTTTTAAGATATTTGACTTTGTTATGAGGAAAATTTCTTTAACCTCTGTCTAGCCGATAGACCCTTCGATGGTTCTGGTTGGATTATAACAACAACGTTGACTTTCTGCAATGTCTTTAGTCAGATTTAAGCCAAGAAATAATGTGATCGAGCACTTATGTATGACTGTGGAATCAATTAGAGGACCAAGTCTGGTGGCTTCATCAAGAACGGAGATTTACAAAAACTTAATGGCCAGTTATCACATTGTCCAGACAAGTTAGATGGGAATGCGTATGCGTCCGCGGCGACAGCTATTTCTCACTAAGTACCATAAGTTGACATTTCTTAGAGCCTAGTGGGTAAGCTAGGTTTCAAGGTCGTGCTAAATGTTCAAGATTTCGGCGAACGTCAGGCTTAACTGAGATGAAGATTTCGGCAGCGTGTACATAGGTTCCCATGACTATAGTAGAGGGACAATTGAACTCAAGTATCATTCGTTCTTGGGATAAACCTTCTACTAGAACCAACTCCTTCTGTGGAGAGGACGATATCACAGAATGTTTTCTCCTCAGGGATGTGCTGAGTTTTGTATCTAGATCAAGGGGTAGATGCTTAAGTTTCATATGCACATTGATGACTTCGTCTTTTCTATACTCGAATTGATGATAGACTAGTCTTTCTTTAAAGAATATTTATTTGTAAGAGAAATTCTTCTATCTGATAGCCTTATTCCATTCTATCCATTTTATAGTTCCATTAAAATCTTCGACGTGACGAGGGTATCTCTGATAAAATTAGACATGGTGGCATATTCTTTTGGTTAGTAATATCTTGTTATTTTTATTAGGTCTACCAAGACAACAAGTTTATATGTATATACATAGTTAAGCAGGTCGTGGCTAACTCCTTTGAAAGAGGCTTGCATATGTTATATCCTTTCTAATATAAACGGCAAATATAGGTATCCTTTGTAATTTAACAAGGGTCTTTCATAAAATGCTGATGCTTCCACGTATGCATCAGTTCGCACAAATCCATAAAGGGATCCTTATTCGTGTTAAGTTAACCATAACAAATCCTTTACCGCTTTTCATTTGTCCCAGCAGTCAAACGTCTGTTAAGTACATCCACATAAAAGACCACTTTATTCATAAAAAATAATCACCTACCACTAACGAAATTTCCAACCCCTCTAATACGTGTCTGGTTAACATTTCGGTTTTCCAACAACCAACCATTCCATCGGCCGTAGCTTACTAACAAAACCCAAATGTAAGACTATTTGAACCCCTCAATTCATCGACTGATTGCACTTCGAACACCCAGCTTCTTTAGAACTGAACAACAAAATCCTACAAATACCCGTCTGTCAGTCTTTGAGTATCGTATGTCAGCAGCAGTCAAGCTCTAATCCTTTACTTAAAAAAAAAAGAAAAAAAATTACTAAACTAAGCAAAAAGGACACAATCATTACCAGAGCTACCCTCTGTTGGAGGGAAAAATACCCTCAATGCACTACCAGTACTGTTGAATTAACTTGTTTTCCGTATGCACAACAACCCCTTCATTGACAAGCGCACTCCTTCTAAACATATGGATGATGGTTTTAACATAAACCCATTTATTTCGGACTAACACTCAATTTCTTTCCATCCCATTCCACCCCTCTGTGAGAGGATGTAGAGAGACAAACAAAAAAAAAAATAATGTGAGGAAAAACCTAACCTTACATAGTGCACTATATTCGTACAAAATACGGATACATCAATTGCACAGGCAACAGCAATTGTATTCACGAGAATATTTTCCCTCTCGAGATCATCGAAGTGAGAATCCTAAAACAACTCTGCGGATGCAATTCTCTCCGTTTCAACGATTCTACAATTCAATGATTTCATTCCCCCATCCACCCACTGGCCAACCGCCCTTAATTTCAAATAACTTCGCACACTACATAGATAGCAAAAAACACAAAAAAAAAAAAAAAAAACAAATAAGACTGAACAGGACCTGTCTACATGGGGAATAAAAGTACAAGCACCGGTATAAATACAAAACAAAAAAGGAAAAAAAAAATCGTTTAATGGTTGTTTGTTTACCCGAAGGATAAGCCTGCGACTGGTTGTGGAAATTAAACCATTCTCCCATCCTTAATCCCCAACCCCTTTATGCTGTAGTGATAGACAACATACAAAGCAGTCAACAACCCTCTTGCACAATGCAATCAACTCTCTCGTCTTTGCCAGAAATTCGTATTGCATGGGGATAGGTGTAACGTTGAAATTATCTCTGCTGATTAGACTGAAGGGCTGGACCGAGGGCTGAACATATATTACCCTCTGCATTGACTTGAACTTGTTACGAATCTGTACTCATACATCCAACTGAGAGTAAGATACGAGCGTACTCGTATTTTGTTTTGAGTTTTGGAAGCTACGTATGGTCCAGCACAATCTCGTTAACACTTCAACTCCTGGATGGAGCTCCAACCGACTCTTGACATTGAAGTTTTCGCCATGAAGATTCCGAGTACAAGGTAGAAGAGGCCCTCCAGGATGATATGGGTAACATCTTCAGGAAAAAGGAAACAAGTGGAGTAAAAAGCTTAAAACATTTTACAACAGACAGAGGCGGCTTTGGTGCATACGTTTTGTTTTGTTTATTTGCGAATACAATACAGTATGAGGCAAGAAAAGTGAAGGAACGGCATTTGTGCGCCCACTTCTGGAAGTTCTCAGGCAATGTCTTGCTTACCACAATAAACCCATATCGGTATGATTACTCAATGCTACCAAGGCACAGCCACTTCAACATAGTTTCATATTTTCTCGAGATAGTGGGTAAATCCTTCCGCCTTCTGCACTCCTTTTTTGTTCACCCTTTTCGACAGGGGCCGCCTTATGAAAACAACATTGCAACGTGTTTTCCTGATATTAGAGCTTATATTGGATTGACTGTAGCATGCATCCAGCACCCTGCTAGAAAGGTATAATGATGCGTAGCGCCCTCTTTTAACTATTTTCCTTTTTTTTTTATTATGTCTCGTATTTAACTCTCTAAATAGATTCTAATTTGGAGATATTTTTTGCCGTGCGATGGATTATTTCTCTTCTTTTTGTATTGGACTGTGTGCATTTTGTAGAGCTTGACTTCATAATTTACCCAAACCTTGGACTGGGGCAACATGGTAGCACTGGGGGATAGAATGGTAAATTGGATTTCTACAAGAAGGTGCTAGGAGAAGGAGATTTATAATAAAATCAAGAGTATAGAAATTGTGGACTGAAAAATTCTTATTTTGTGAGGCATGACTCAGTTCGAAGGGAGTTTAAAGCGGTCGTATGACTTTGAAGAGTTAATTGGCTTCTGTTCGCGATGAATACTGCTATTTAGCGTATTATGGGGTTTTAAATAGAAAATTGTGTTGAATTATGTTCAAAATGCAAAGGAACAGCTATGACTGTTGAATGGAATTTGTTTTAGTTTGTTTGGAGTTAAATAAAGGAGTCATCATCGCTCATAGAACAGCAGATTATGGGTCAAGGAACTGCACGAAGGCCTAGTGGTAGCCTTGAGAACATACAGAAGTAGTTCTTGGTTGAGGATTGAAGGAGTCATAATGGAAGAAACAAAATTTCATTCCGCCCTTCATAATGGGGTAACATGCCACACTCATGCCAGTTCAGTTTCAGTTTATATGCATTTTTATTACATCGAATTCATTAATACTTACAAGCTATACACAAAAAACGCTTAAAAATTAGCCTAATTAACTTAAAATTATATTATACTAATTTACTGGCCCCATGCGGACATTCTAAGTTAAACCTAATACTCTGTCCTGGATCAGACCTTTCATATCGAAGTAGAGGAACGCTTCCGGAGGAACAAAACCGTCAAAGCGTACTCTCTCATGATACATATAATTGGGGTAGAAAGCCCCGGAGATCATGTTGTTCGATGAAGTCATTGCTCTTTGAGTCAACTTAATAACAAAATTGTCCACTCTTATTAGGTTCGCCCTCATTACGGTAGAATTTTATGTACTCAGACTCTGGTGTTCTGTACAAGCGAAGACAAGCTTTAAGGCAAGCCCTCTCAAACACCCGAATCTTTTCCAATAAACTTGCTCTCTCGTTGATCCACACGGGACATCTAAATACTAGCATAGGTCGGATAAGGGCCATGTAGCAGATCACCTTCACCCTCCCATCGAGTTTGCTGCTATAAAACAGTCTCTTTGTAAGGCAAAAGCACCTTTGGCTCTGGCCAGAGCAACATCTATATGTTTGTTAAAATACAGATATAGGTCTAGCCAGATCCCAAGATATCTGACTACATTTCGACAAGCAAGTGGCTGTCCGTGTTGTCCAACGATAGAAAACTTTCGCCAATTCTTTCTGGTATCCCTAGAGGCCCCAGGCAAAGGCGTACTAAACAGAATGGTTTCCGATTTCTGAAAGTTGGTTTTCAACTTCCAGTCATCGCAATATTGTTTACTTTTATCGAAGTCACGTTGCAAAACCTCAATCTTTGGACCTGACCTGTACGCGATTAAGTCGTCTGCGTACGCTATGGCATGGTGAAGTGAACCAATCAGATCACTTGTGTAAATGTGGAATAGGATCGGCGAATTTACCTCACCTTGTTGCAGACCGTTTTTGATTTTAAATGTTCCAGCAGAAGTCATGTCGCCATTCTTCACGATGAACTGTCTACTGGAGAGCATATCAAAAAGTATATACAGCAGTGGTTTACTAATGCCCAACCTGTCTAGCTTGAAGAAGAGTCCCTCTAACCATACGGTATCGAAGCCCTTTTCCAAGTCAATCAGGCAGGCACCAGTGCACTGGTTCTTGCCTTTGTTCCATTGGATATCAGAAACCAGTTTCGACACAGCATGAATGATGTCATGCCCCGCCTTAAAACCGAATTGATTATCCGGAACTATATGTTTGTCCTCAACCCACTTAGTCAGGACTCTATTGATCACCTTCTCGAAAACCTTACTGATGTTTGGAAGAAGACTGATCGAGCGGAGATTCGCTGGATTGGAAGTATCTTTATTCCTTTTGGGAATGGGTTGTACCACCGCAGTTTTTCAATGCGCTGGATAATGTGCATTATTCATTGCATTATTAAACAGGGTGGTATAAATGTTCACCGCTTCTAGTGGGAGATGTCGAAGCACAATGTTCGGTATTTCATCGGTTCCCACTGATTTCTTAATTCTAAGTGATTCGAAGATGGTTTGGAGCTCTTACTTTGAAATGAACGGTGGTAATACCCTTTCGTTGGTAATGACTGAACTGGATGAAACCCGAGTTCTCGAATCACCAATTCACAATTTCATTTCGAAGGCAGAAGTTGTGCACAAGGACTCTATTCTCCAGGTCGTGGTTCGGGGCAATGATGTCATTTGCCTTGTACACTTCCTGGAAAGTCGCTCCTATAACCTCTACCTTCTCCTGCGGATCCTCGATCACAAAGAAGTTGTCATCATCAACTGCCTCATTTGGATCTATACCTGCTTCTACAAGTATTTGTTCGTTGTTCGTCGTTCGGGCGATTTTGAGACATGGAAGGTCGTTTTGATTATTTCTCCGAAATATCTTATTTATTTGCGGGAACATATTCGGGTTGGTGGGCCACACTCATGCCGTACAGTATTATATTCACCCAGCCTACAGTAGAGTACGTATTTTGATGCCCTTGGAGAACTTTTAGGTAAAAGTTGACTTATTTTCAATTGAAGTCTCATTTGTGGTCAAGACTAATATACTAATGCAAATTGTTGTTCTATCCAATTTCTGCAAAAGAAAATAGAGAATTCCTGACACGAGATAATAGCTACTTTTATAGAAAACGACTTCAATTTGTGCTGTAATTCCAGTTAATGTCAAACGATAATGGCATTTGCTTGAGATTTTAGTCGGTAGCCCACCGGAATCTTCAATATCAAATCATGAAATAAGATGTTTTTGTTTTACAAACAGTCGAACAGAACAGTTTGATTTGTTCGACTGTGAATCATTCGCTAAATTACGCCCCCTGTGCTGCGTGGACCTGAAGATCTCTCTCAATTTCTAGCTTTTTATCTGCTTAACTTACATGTTTCAGCCATTTTAGTGATTAAATTTGACTATTTTGGACTAAGTTCATGTCGCCTCACAGCCCGTAAAGGTGACAACTATACCTTAGTCTCCCTCGGTCCACGGCCAATAAGACGGAACCAAATATCTTCATTCATTATTAAAGGATTCCACGCTCGGTATACACCAGTCATGCCATAGAGCCGGATCCAATCCTGCTATTGTTAATTATTAGATTGCTAGTAGGCTCAATATGCCTACTGTAAAGGAAAGTTGGTGGAAACGGCTCTACATTCAATGGCTAGTCACATCGAGGGATCACTACATTATGGGGAGTACACAATGTTCCTGGAGATGATCAGTTCTATGCTAACTAACAGGATAATCAACTATTAACTGGGTGAAATTTCTGCTAAAAGATGTGTCAGCAGAGGTACTATACAAGGCAGTGTCCTTTCACCCTTTCTTTGAAACTTAGTGGTCAACGAACTGCTGATATACTTGGAAGCGGGAGGTACGAGTCCTTTTCACTTAGTGGGTATTCACGAATAGGAACCATACAGATTCTTAAATTTAACCGGGAACTAAAAACAAAGCTAAAACAAGCTTTGTTACTTATAGAACCTTCGGAAGGCTGTACACAGCGGTAGTATCCTTATCCTCACATATGTGTCATTAGTAAGATGGCCAGCTACCAAAGAAAAATATGACACAACCAAACTTAATAAAGTTCAAAGGCCAGCAGTTATATGCGACACTGGTGCTCTGCAGCCGACCCACTTTGATACTCAAATAGGTGTTCCGTTCAAAGTACCATGGTTAAGGTTCTAGAGTACAAGAATCTGTCCAGCAACAAACAAGCTAATAAATTGGCCAGTTGAGTTTCATTCTTACAGAAGATGTACACTTTTTGCTTGGAATTAACTAGGCAGACAGCCAGTATGATATATAGAAAAGCGTACCTCAATTACTTACTTACTTAAGGTTTCGGTATAGTCCAGCGTGGACCTGGTCCTCAACCAAGAAGCGTCGTCGGCCAGCTCGATCTTTAGCCAGCTACCTCCAGTTTCGCACGCTAAGTTGGTTGAGGTCCCCTTCCATTTGCGTGGGCTAACTGAATCGCGGTCTTTCTCTACTGTGCTCCCCATCGGGTGCGGATTTGTAGATTTTTCGGATTGGAACATTGGTGTTCATCCACTCTACATGATCCAGCCACCTCAGTCGTTGGAACTTCTCTTTTCTGGCTAAGCCAATGCATAGCTTGCACCGTTCGTCGTTGTATCACATCTTCCACTCACCCTCTATGCAGAGGGGACTGCAAATCACCCGAAGAATTTTTCTCTCAAAGTAGGCAAGAGCACCTTCTTCCATTTTTGATAAAGTTCATGCCTCTGCGCCATAGAGCAGGTCAAGGATTATTAAGGTCTTGAATAGGGTCACTTTTTCTGTTCGAGGCAGGGCTTTGCTAGTCAATTTCCCAAAGAAGCAGCGATTGGCAACAGTTATTCTTCGTTTGATCTCACCGGGGATATCAGGTCCTAGGTAGACAAAATCCTTGACTACCTCAAAGTTATATTTATCGAGGGTCACGTTCTATCAGAGACGTCGGTGCTTGGTGCCCTTTCAGGTTGACAGTATAAACGTGGTCTTGCCCTCGTCGACCGTTAAACTAATCCTCGCCGCCTCTGTTTCATTACTCACATTACGTGGGTTTCTTCCGATTATGTCAACCATCGGCGTGTGCTGGTAATTGCATGGACTTCTGAAAGATTGTGCATATGTTGTTGACACGTGAGTTTTGCACTATTCTTTCAAGAATGATGTTAAAGAAATCACTTGATAGCGCATCGCCTTATCTAAGTCCTGTTTTGATATCAAAGGTCTCCGTGAGTTCTTTAACGACCTTGATGGAGCAGCATGCATTCTCCATTGTCATCCTGCACAAACGGACGAGTTTGGGAGGGATGTCAAGGACAGACATTGTTTTGTATAGTTCGTCTATATAGATGCTGTCATATGGGGCCTGAAAATCGACGAACAGCTGGTGTGTATCGATTTGGAGTTGGTTGGTTTTTTCCATGATCTGCCGTAGTGTGAATATTTGGTCCATGGTGGACTTTCCTGGTCTGAAGCCACAGTATATCAGTTGTTGGCGAACGGCTTCAGGCCTACACACAAAGTGGCAGGTAGGATCTCGTAGGCGATGTTAAGAAGACTGATGCCTCTGTAGTTAGCGTAGTTCAGAGGGTCTCCTTTCTTGGGAATCGGAGAAACAATGCTAAGACTCCATTCTTCGGGCGTACTTTCGTCCGATCATATTTTACAGATGAGTTGGTGTATGCTCCTTACTAAGCCATGGTCTGCCGCTTTAAACAGCAGCTTTGTTGAATTTTAGCTTAGATATGACTATCCTAACTACATCCAGGTCGGGTGGACCGTATTGTTGGTCTACATCGTGCGGTTTGAATGGTCCATTCTGCCTAACAGCGGTATTCGGATTGTCGTCGCCGTTTTACATTCTACAAAAATGCTCTTTGCAAATCCTCAACATCGCCTGCGACTCTACTACTACGTATCCTTGTTCATCTCTACAGGCTTCTGTTCGGGGTTTGTGTTCGTGGTTTATTTTGTTTACCTTTTGTTAAAACTTCGCAATCCATGTAATTCCTGGAGTAGCATCTCTCAATTTTGCAGCCCGCACGGTTCTCATGCTCCTCCTCTTTCCTTTTGAGAATCCTGTGTTCGTATCTCTTCTTATGCTCGCTGAGCTCGTGAGCAGCTCTAGTCCTCCGCTCGTCGTCAAATCGGTGGTTTCCTTATGGTGGGCGAGTGAAACCCAGTTTATCACAGGAGTCATCTCTGAAGGCTTTTTGGAAATGTTGCCACTGGTGTTGGAAACTCAATGCTGGCACCATAGAGTCTCATATGAGATTAAGAGAGACTCGATCGGATAAGGATTTGGCGAACCTTTGCTAATGTTGCCGTCTGACGTCAAACTTCCTCACAGTATTAGCTTGCCTTTGCGATAATCGGGATGTCCGCAGGTGTACCTTAACTACAACAAGGTAATTGTCGGAATCGATGTTGGCCCCTCGAAATGTTCGGAAGCCCATAATACTGGAGAAGGACTTTACGCCAATCTCAATATGGTCAATCTGGTTGACGTTTGATTGATCGGGAGTTCTCCAAGCCCCTTATAAATGTCCATATGGGGGAACCTCGCGTGCTAGCTACGAAAATATTTCATCCCGGCGCTAATGTTCCAAACAACATTGTTCTGTAAAATGCACTCTGCACACTACGAATGAAAAAGCATACTTTTTTTGGGAATTAAGGGTCGTAAATCGTTGAAGGAATTTACATTGGTCTTAAACTCTGAGTTTGAAAAGTTGAAGAGTTCAATGGCATGCTAGTAAGTCAGGTTGTACCAAATTAAAAAAAAGGTTTAAGTCTATTAAAATATATTGTATTTCAACTTTTCCTCAAATAATTCGGTCTAATACTCTAATTCAAATTAGAGAAAATATTACCCACTCGTTTATAATATAGGCTAAAAAATAATCACAAATACCCATTGTTCACCTGGAATTTTTTACGACTAGAAATTCCACCCAATCTATTTCAACTTTATGTCTCCCTATTCCATTTAGTTGATCTTGTTCAGACAAACGTCTCACAAAGACTGAGTATTTACCCTCTTCTGTCCATCTATAACAAGTGCTAGGTATCAAGCAACAACAAACAAAAATTTGTTTTGTTTTTTACATTTTCATTTACATCCCTTCTGCGGCATGAAAATTGTAAAGAAATTACTGCCACGCTTTTGCTTTAGTTCGCCCTTTGCGGTATTTTTAAATGCACAGAAAATTTTTTCCCATTTTTTTTTCTTGTTGTTTTCTTTCTATATTTCATTGCTTCGTTATTATTATTTTTTTCCAGGATGCACCCTTGAAATTTTATGTTATACTCCAGATATGCGCATGTCCTTACAATTTCTAATCTAATTCAAAACTCTCTATTTTCTCTTTCTCATTGCAGGATGCAGGAATAGAAGAATATAATTCCAAAGGTTTCAAAATTCCACAGTTCCAAGATATCGGCTTCCAGAAATTCTAGCAGTTTTGCTCTCATTTTCACCTGTTGGGAGAGATTTCAATAAAAACTCTAAAATAGCGAGAGAGATTTTTTTTTTTTCATATATCTCTCCAACGCATGCGCTTTATAGTAAAAATAAAAAATCTCCGAAAAAAAAAATTCGAATGTCCTTAACGGGAAGAAATAAGGGACATTGAAGGTGTTTAATAACAAACGTCTGTTCGGAAATTTGCTCAGTTCGATTGCGGATACGGAAGTGCAAGGATATTTACGGACGAAAATTTTCCCCATGTACCCGCCTGTCAATCGATGTTGTCGCCGTCCTTAAAAGCAAAAAATAAATCAAATTCTACTACCAAAAGGACAATGAGCCATCGATGCTCGATGTAAAGAATTTTTTATTTTTATTGTTTTAATTTTTTTTGTTAAAGACTAATTTTAAATTAAAATAGTAATAAACAAAAACCATCGTATTGTGAATAATAATTAAAAGAAAAAGTCAAACTGATAGCTAAATGAAAATGTAAATATCCCTACATCCTTGTAGAAGGATATTTTGTTTGTTTTTTTTTTTAATTTTTTTTTTTCTAATTTTACAAAATAATATTGAAACTTAACTCAACGGTAGTGTGTTTATTAAAATAAATTCTGTAAATGTGCGTGCTTATAGTCAAGTGCAATAGTGTGTTGTAGGAAGGATACGAAATAGTTTTCATACTAGTATCTTGATATCTACACGGGTTATAATAAAATCTGAGCTTGAAAATATATATAGAAATCGTTTTATCACGGAGTAAAGGGAAGAAGAAAAAATAAAAAAAAAGAAGTAGAAAAAAAAAGATATATCCTGTGAAAATGTGTAAATACGTGATCAATTTGTGTGCACTCCTTGTGGTAACATTTGTGGATAACGTTTATTCGGATTACGAAAATACATGGAATCTCTACTATGAGCAACCGTGCTGTGGGGCCTCCAGTGGCCATCATATCAGGCACCATAGAGGTAAGTTCAAAGTAGTAGTTCTTATTCTTCTTACCCGTCTAAGGCGGGATAAAGTCCTTGAGCCCTTCTGTTGGCTCGTATTTTTTTGATTTTTTTGTTTTTTTCTCGTCAAGTTTTTTTGGGATCCCCGTTTGTTTTTTTCGGTTTTCATCTTATTCTCGGATTGTCCTTTTGGAAAATGACAAAAAGAAGAAAATTCTTCTTCCTTGTCAGTTTCATCTTCATCGTCATCGGGCCATTCTCTCATCGTGTCGTCGTCGTAGTTTTCATTTTCATTGTCGTTTATTCGTTTTGTCTTTATCTGTGTGACTTTGTGGTCCATGGTCCTAGGTCCCACTTGGCGACAATGATAATAATAAAACGGTTTTGCACTTTAACTGGACACAAAGGAGCAACTTAAGAGAAGATTAAAGGATGTTCAGGAAGACGAATAAGAAAAATAGAGCGATACCGACAATGACTTAGATGATTTTTTTTTTGTCTGCGTTCGCTTTTCTCATGCCCAGAACTTTGAGTGGTGAATTGATACAATTTGTTAGGGGTAATAATTTCTAAAGAAGGATTTCTTCGTGCTTTTAATTGTATGAGTATGATGGGAAAGGATGAAGGTTCCTTCAGTTTGTCTCCCCTTTTTTATTATTTTTTTTATGGGGGGGGGGACTCAGAATTGGAATTTTTGTGATAGATAAATTGTGTGAAATTGGGATCCTTTGGTATTAGATGAAGGAATGACAATTTGAAAAGATACGTTTGACAGGTAACTGTCTTGGGAGTATGTTAGGGGTTGATGAAATCAAAAGAAAATCTATTTGCTATACAAGAAGTGTGGCAAAAATAGCTTCCTATAAATAGGTATCGATTGACTGTTTGTACAAGATTAAAGTAACATGATTGGTCTTTGTGATTTTTATCTATAAGAACAGAGGATTTAATGTATGTACTTAAGTAACATGTGTAAAGGCCGGTGTTTTCTGTTGTTAAATAAAGATGTTGTAGTAATAGAGACTTGAAGGTGCAGGATTTTGTCGGAGCGTTTTTATGCTAAAGAAAGTCTTTATCTATATTCTTTATCGTGATATGTGACGTTCTTTTATGTGAAGATTGTTATATTATAGAAATGGTGTTAAAATGGAGGGTAAATTGTTTTTTTTTTATAATTTATTTTTAAGCGTGTCAGAGTAGCCAAAGATATTTCCTATTTGTCTTGTGACACAAAAATTGTGATGTTAAGTGTCGTTGTGGTAACTTTTGTTAGATAATTCTAAAAATTGTTATATGACAGATATGAAATGCACAAAATGTTTGAACAGCTGAAGCTTGCCGCAAAATTTCTTCTTCTATTTTTTGAAACTGGAAAAAATAATAATTATAATGCAAATCGTAAGCTTAAATGTGGCCAATCTCATATAACGTAGTTGTTTAAAATCGTCAAGGAAGCTTGCCTGATTCTTAAATAGATTTTGACTTAAACACATGTCACTAGCAAATAAATTGGATCTGAAGAAGCACAACTTTGTTACTTATGGTAGCAATGATAGTTAATCATACCTATGTACAAACATAATATGGCTTTGATATATTTTTCAGTAACTTCAGTGAATTCTGACCGGAATTAGTGATATGTGAAATAGCCATTTTTTTGTGGAAAATTGAACAACGCTTTTTTGAAAAAAAAATCGAAATATTCTCAAGAAATATCTCTATGTCTGTCGTCCTTTTTCAAAATTCCACTATACGAGTAGAAAATATGCCTCTTTTTAAGAAATTCTTCAACTTCAAAATCGTTTTTAATGGCATCCCAGCCATTAAAAATGTGAAGACCCAAACGTCGAAAAAGATGGTAATCGATAGGGAGCAAGTCTGGTGAGTGGGATGGATGAAGGAAAACTTGAGGTGAGGTCTTGGATATGATACGATATAACTATGCCTTTTTAGAATTGAAGACTGTTTTTGGCACGAATTGTTGGGCTTTTAAGTTTACCTTGCAATATTTCTTGCAAGGCTGACCTTTACTTATTATCGTACAGGATTTACTTTTCTTCACAGATGGTGGCTCGATGTGAAAAAAATCCACACAGTATCTATTTCAACTTCCACTCCTCGTAGCATATTCGCGTCTTTCTAATTTTTTATCATTCCGATAGCTGAAGGGTAACGACTTAATGATGCAGTCATGACTAAAAACTTTCCAGGAAGGCGAGGAATACTTGTTTTGTAATTAAATTTTTTTTTAACTGCTGCCTCAGGATTTTATTATCAATAACTCCTTCGAACTTTAGTGTGGCTTATGGTGGAGTGAACTTGGTTATAAACTATTCTATTGATCAACAGCACAGCTAATCGCCTGAGTCCTCCCTTGCAACGGCATTAATTTTATTTAAAAAAAAAAAATGCACAGCATTCTTTATATAAAGTAAAAGTTGACTTAATGGACTAATAGCATAATTTTGTTTTTATCGTTTTAAAGTTTAAAAAGGTCTTTTTTAAAAAAATACAACTCTTTGGCTCATGCCATAACGATCACTTCAGTACATCGGTCGTATGTTCCATTCATCCATTATCTTTGGCGACGAAGACCGTAAGAATATCATGACAAAAGATTTAAATCTTATTTAGAACAAACATTCGAATCAAAAATGACTTACAAATACCCGAATTTAGACTCAGTAACTTTGCAAAATACTTTCACTGGCTTACGTATAAATTGTCAAATGTTCCATGCAACAAGATTGGCCGTTCATCGAATTAAACTAGGAGTGCTAAAATCTTGTGGAGTGGTAATAGGCCGGCAATATTGAACCGATCAAAATATTACGATGAAGAAAAAAGTTTATGATACCTGAGCTGCAGTGAATTGCAGTTGTTAGCGATTATTTCAATGAGAAAAATATGTATTACTATAGGCAATATTCGTAGAAAATAATTTCTTATTCCTATGGGGAATTTAAGCTCTTGTTGTTCTATGACTATTTTAACTCTTCGCTAGGTCCGGGTGACCTTTTTGCATGTTTCTCAAAAATTTTCTCGAGTTTTGTTTAGTTTAGTTCAGCTAAAATGATTTGTTTTAGATAACATAAAAAACAGTATTATTTCACGACCTTCATGTTTTCTTTTAATTTTGTCATTTTGCCTTCACGGTTTACCGATACCCACCCGGATTAGCAATACCTACCCAGGTGACCCCAGTAAAAGTTACTGTCGTTGCACTGAAAAAGAGTAAAAATTTAAATTTATAAATGTATTTGTGTATTTTGTTAGAAAAAATCATTAAAAGAAATATTTTACTGACTTGAGTGGACCAAGCTGGCAATTTTCACATTTGATTTCAATGACGCTCTATTCTGAACAAACGGCAGGTGTTTGTCTTTTGTTTTGTTGTGTAGCAAATGTAGCACTTAGCCTCTTGTGCTTTATACAGCGAGTTGTGTCATCCACTTCAAACTTCTATTGTAAGCCAAAAAGGAATAATTAGATACTCCTTTTACAAAGTGTTATAAAATACAAACCTAAAACGCATCCAATAGCCAATTTAATTTCAAATCTTTTAATATAACGTTCAAATGTTTCGATGTAGTGAAGACTAGAGGACGGCAGAGATCCTCACCGAGGCTCTTATACACCGCTTGTTTTCCTTATACATGATGAAGTTTACAAGGGCTACCCTGTCCAAAATGTTAAAAACCATAGTCATTGGCCAGCGTAATGCCCTTGTGGTAGAATACTGGGCCAACATTTTGTCCATTGTGCCCACACCGCCCTTGGGCCTTATAATATTATAAGGGGTGTCCCCTAATTCGTCAACGATAATTTTGGAAATGATTTTTTTTTAATATACCCATTCTAAGAAAAAAATCTTTCTACAGTAAGGGTCTATCTCCATGTTGACATTATTTTTCAAGGATTTAAGAAAAGGCTTACTTTGATGTACCCGGACCCATGTTAACGAAAATTGCTCTGTTAGAACTAATGGTAGAAATTTTTTTAGAAAAAATACTAGCCTTTGTAACTGCGTTTAAATAAAGTTGATATCTTTTTTCAGCCTTTAGATATCCAATTTTTAATCCTGTTCCATTTTTCTTCTCCATACTAATTTTTAACTTTTCTCTAGACAATGCTTAATAAACATAAGGTTTTACTACTCTTTTCTTATGAACGTAACAATAATAAAAAAAAAAGATTATCAACAAGTTTGCAGAAGAATCCATAGATTTTGTGATACTTGGGTACCACAGATTTGTCTTTTTTTTTTGTATTTAATTCTTTATTCTTAAACTCTAATATTCATATATAAATGGTTTTAAACAATTTAATTCTAAGAAAAAGTATGAGAACAGTTAGAAACATTATACATTAAATTAAGAATACAGAGAAAAGTCGCAATATTTACAGTATTTCAGTGTGGGATGAATAAAAATACACAGGTAAAGTAAATATAAATATTACAATTCAGTTTTTACTTCATTAGTTGGCGATCTATTGATGCTGTGAAAATACATTTATTGGATGAAAATACACTGATGTACACTTTGTAAATATGTTTAATATACGGTTAATATTTAGAGGCATATTTTTACATTATGTAAAAAAAACCTTAACATCCTAATGATACGAATATCTTCTGGAAGTGCATTGAACAGTTTGCAAGATACAATTTTGTAAAAGTTTCTTAAGCTTGAGGTGCGAAATGTCGGAATGCACCAGGGAATTAGTACTCATATGAAGATTATGGGTATCATTGACAGGACTCTGTAAGTAACCACTTCTAGTAAAAAAAAGTTTTTAGGACTTTATAATATATAGTATAAATATCGTACGGGTAGAATTTTCAAGTCATTAAATAGCACTAAGGTGTTGGCTGTACGAGACGAAAATCACATTTTCCTTATGACAGATTTTTCCAAGACTCTTAGTTGTTAGATTTCATTTTACGCTAGAACCACCGCAGCAGCTAATACCATCTTGTAATGGTAAATGGAATATCCCAAAAAAAAATTTTTTTAATTTTTTGGATCAGTACTGTCTAATCTTATAAAAACATCGAAGAGTGAATAGGAAGTGGTTTTTCAAAGCAGAAATGTGATCGAGCCAATTCAGCTTTTCGGGGTTCAATACCAGCCGTGGCCGAAAGTCGTTTTTTCTAAAATCTCGTGAGATGAATGATTGCCTAAATACATCGTCAAGTCAATTTACACTAAAAATGTAGTCTCTCCATTAAATGTTGGATGCCACCCATGGAGCGAAATAACCACTGAGCCCAAACATCTTTCTTTCTCTTTCTGTCCCATTTTCCGAAAAACTTAGCAGATTCTTTGGCATCATAAATGTAGTCATATCCACTCTTGAGTGTTAAGTTCTTTAAAAAAAAAAAAAAACTGAGACTGCGGCAACTAGTGGCATGGAACGTAATGTTAATTTCCGGGGATTCTTTAGCGGTTAAGCTAAAGTAAATAAGTTTAATTTTGCTATGCACTATGTGCTCGGCAAATTAGTATCTTAACAAATAGACATCGTGATTAATTTTCGCAAGATACGCAAACGCAAACGCAAAGCCATCAACAAAAACCTTTAGTTTGTCGACAAATAGAAGAAAGACTGAAGCATGAATTTACATATGGTATATTAAAAACAGTAGGGGAAAAAGGGCTGATCCTTGTGGAATGCCGAGTTTCATGATCGTGGGCCCACCGGGAATACTAAATTTTACTTTTTGCACTCTATCCTTATGATATGATGTAAACAAGTCTAAGATAAACCTCGAAATCCTATAAGGTACAATTTATCCAAAGAAATTGTGTGGTTTATCATGTCGAATGCTTTGGTTAGGTCTACAAAAAGTCCTGCGCAGTATTTTTCATCATCAAGTCCCTTGTAGTTAAGCTGAGAAAGGTCCAAATTGATTTTCGCTTAAAAAGTGAATGTTAGTGAGAGATTTTAGAATTGTTGCTTAATAGTATTCTCAAAAATTTGCATGTGACTGCGAGTAATGAAATAGATCTGTAGCTAGCTGTGACCCTTTTTGAAAACAGGAATCATAATAGCTCGTTGCAATAATTCAAGAAAGCTTTCCATAAAAATGCTCAAATGCTCAAAAGTCGAGCCAAAATATCTCCCACATTTAAAGCGAATCTTTTTAAGGCGGAATTAGAGATTCCATCGTTACCACAAGAATTTGAATTTTTGAGGGAATCCCATATATGGTTTGCAATATTTTAAACTCCAATATGGGTAAGAAAATGAAACTGTTGTTGAAAACAGTGCAGTCCGAGAGCCACGTTGCTGAACAAATGCTACATGATTTTGAAACGTCACAATGAGAAGATGTATGTGCAGCTGATGCAAAGTAGGGCTTGAACTCATTAGCAGCAACTATAGGACCAGTAACGATAACCTTATCATTTTCAAGAACAATCTATTCACTATACACGTAGTTCTTCGATTTTCGATTAACCATGCAACTGATAAATTCCCTTTCCTTTTTGTGGTTTCATTGTGAGTTTCTTAATCAGTTTTTGAAGTAATTGTTACCGCACATAGATAGATTAACTTGGTCTTCGCAGGTTTTAATATGCAGCTTATGTCTAATTTCAATTAGTTTGAGAAATCTACTGTTCACCCACGGTTTAATTTTAACTACTGATTTTTTTTTAGAGTTATTTATGTGGATTTTTAAAATTTTCAAAAATAATCCATAGGCCCAGGAAGCATTTTCCTCGCCATAATGAGTACATAAGGTTATATAAAATACATTTTCCGAAAAGCCAAGTATGCTTGATTTGACTTCCCAGGTCCGTATTGTTATCTCTTGTGTTTTTTTGACAGTGCCTACATCAAAATGTTGTGAAAAACTTATCACCGGTGACGTTTCTTCTAGATACTTTGTATACGTCAACTAAATCCTTTACAATACACTCCCCCTAATTTATGTCTCTTATGTTGTTCACTTTTCCGGTATATATTTGATCTTGGAGAGGGTAATGAAGTCGTAGAATCACATACCCACCAAATTTTTATGCCGTATTTGGCTGGCGTAAATGCTGACTAATACGGGTATGCCCTCTGTATCCGAACAACTGTTCATCCACTGCAATGGATTCACGTAATCGAAAATGAGTTCTCAAATTGGAGTTTACAATATCGAAAGCATCCCGTAATGGTAGGATGCCAGTCAAAGCGAAAGAATCGCAGAATGTCACGTGAATCTATTTTATACGGTATAATTTATAACATAAATTATGCACTTTTTTTCAACAGCTACCTAAATGACTCCTGATTCGATTGGTGACATCTCATTACCAACAAAACTGCAATAAAAGCTGATAGCTAGTCGCCTGTAATTGGCTTCGATATACGAGACGGTTTACCAGGATTTTTAGCATTCCATTGAGCATATGCGAATTCCCTTGTTTTGTTGGTATATCTGCATATCATATCTCTAAGAGCTGAATTAAAGATGCAGTTGAATTCATCGACAATAGACAAGTTTGTAATCGGACTTGAACCCATGAATGCATTTTCCCGGATTAAGTAGAGCACTCTACGGCAGTGTATAAGTGGAGGCTGGTTATACCATTTCACACCATCTTTAGTGGAGAAAAAAATGCAACCAGGAGAGGAAGTTGCATCATCATCACTTGGAAAATCATGTTCCTCTCGGAGTCACTTTTCTCATTTAGCACCACTTCAAACTCCTCTACTTCTGCATCAAAATTTATATTTGCTTCATCGGGCAATAAATTTTCCTTATCATTATTCTCATCAAACAATCCTCGCACTCGCACATCATCAATTTCAGAATCAGCATCAATCAAATTGCGAAAATATACTTTTTTTAATATTGAAATTTAAAAACGCAAAACACCGCCTATAGTGCCTAATGTGATGTAATACAAAAAAATTGCACTCTTTTTGTCCAATATTACATAGGAAAAAAAATTTCTGTCATCCGGTTGGGTATTGGTAAACGGCCTTAACCAACACCTTTGGTAAACAGAAGGGTAAGGACAAACCGAACGACCTAAACCAAGTTACAATTGTCATGCTTAAATTAAATCTAATTTAAGATTAAAGGTAACCTGTCTTCATATTTATAAGATCCATACGGCCAACTTATTAATTGATAAAAATGTTCTGTAAATATTAGTGCTGTAAAAATTGGTAAATACAATAAATACGAGTACATATTTATATTTACTACAAGTACTCGTATTTAAACAAAAAAAAAACGTTTCTTTGATAAAAGAAAGATAAAAGATTATTGAGAAATTTTCTGTTGAGTAGTTCTCACTTTTACACACTGGATACATAAAAATGCTGCGCGACCGATGACACGTGCTAGGGATACTGTACAACATAGGTATTTCCCATGTAAATTCTCTTGAGAACTCATCATACTAATACAAAACCAGCCCTGTCTTTATGCGCTTGTACTCGGGTCTACATATACTCGTAGTACGGACACGAGATCGACCATCGATATCCCGCGCGTGAGTTATGTATTTTGTCCAGCCCTTACAAATGAAAAATGAAACACAGCCTATTTGAATAATGTCTTTTGAATTGAAACATCTTATGGCTCGCTGGCCTGCAATTCCGAACTCGGATGAAACGAAAAAAGCGACAGGAAGTGATTCCAAACTGCGATGAAACGAAAAAGCGACATGAAGTGATTTCGAACTCCGATGTGCAAAAGGGTCTAAAAATTTGTTTTATCGGAATTCGGAATCACATAATGTCGTTTTCAGAAACCCTGTTTTTCATTTTTCTTTTGGTGATCTTCAAAAAGACCTCGTCACCGCCGTTTTAGTAATCATGCCGACTTGCTTTATAAAACGCTGGATCATTGGTGTCTATTAGTTTTTGCTTCGAAGTATATGGATGTCCTATCTCCGGTTCAAATTTTCCGGTTCAAATGATGTTCTTTCAATTCTAGTTACACATATGGTATTGAATTCTGATTATATCTATAGTCCTTGCGATAATGTGTATAGCTCGTCATAAGTAATTCTGATTAGGCCTCCCTGTGTCGAATCCATACGAATATTAGCGCATTTTACATTATAACCGTGGAATGACAACAGGAATGATAAAATCGTATATGTAGCCTGGGATGTTTCCAGGGTTTCATGTAACCCTAGATAGCGATCACGATGAGAGTAAGGACGTGTCTTATTGTACCGCAATCATTCTTAGAACCTGAATTTGGATGGTGTTACAACCAAAATCTTGTCGCTGCAGCTTTGCTCCACGAACAGAATATTTTATAAGTTTATCAACTTGTTTCCACTCTGACTTCCTACAATAGACAATAGCAGCAGTCGAACCCATTAGATACTATATTGTGATTCCAGTAGGATGGGGGATAGTCTCTTGTTAGTCTGCATGTCACGACTGATATAGTCTTAATATTGCCTTCCAGCTACATTTTTTATAGCAGAAAGATTGAAAAAACTTGGCTTAACTATCTCCAGTAATCTTAGCGTACTGTGATTAGAAGATTATTAACTGAAAAGTACTATCAGAAGCTTCTATATTACTCCATGGGCGCTTTGGATTCCAAATGTGATGTGAAATCTCTTCTTCGTTAGAAAAATCAACTAAAAATGCTTGGAGCGCTAGGTACATCTGCCAAAACTTCGCTGGAACTATTCATGATGTAAAAGGTCAAGGTAGCTATTTTGAATCTAATCGACGCACTCATACAATTTTTTTTAACTGACGTTTTCTTCTAGAAAATTCTTTAACAGAGAGCCAACTTCTTGGTAGTTCTGGCTTTCTTGTCGAAAAAAATCGCGATTTCCAAAAGTCAGTAAATCAGAGCCGATATCGTTAAAAGGTTTGCCTTACTGTATTTAGAATGTACTCGTATCTTAGTTTTTGTAATGATTTCACTCTTGACTCACTTGATTTCTCTCTTGACTTCAAATGCACACTAATACTCGTAGTTGAAATACATTTCCCAAGAAATCGAATCTCTATAAAGGTGCCTGAAAACATTGAATTTGTGAAAGAAATTCTGATATTCCTAGGAATTTAGAGTCGAAATAATGGAATCGACTGTCACCTAAATGTTTTGGTAAAGGATCAAAACAATTGAACCACATCCCTCCCTAACAGAACAACAGTTTACTTCCTGGAAAAAAAAGGAAAAAAAAAAACAGATTCAAGTGCTCAAGGCACGTCAGAAATATCATGCTCCCATCTCATTCATTCAAGTTTACCTTTTTATTTTCGATAAATGCTTAACGTAGTAGGAAATCCCGATCACATAGTCAAATAGCATGTGTCAAAAAATCGACTGCAATTGCTTTTCTGTCTTTACCCTCAATATAGCCTCCTCAACCTCTTCTTGGAACCTGTTCAACTCTGCCACTGCCTCATAATATTTTCACATTAACCAGTGTTTTACTTTGGAAATTGGTCCTACGTGACTCAACCCCTTTTCAGGGCTAGCTCTCCCCTTTTATTTTTTGGAGAAACAAACTTTTAACCCCCGTCTATTATTTGTACTTCAAAGGGTGTCTCGCCTCTTTTTTTTTATGTTCGCCATTGCATTTTCCTTCCCTTAACCGGAAAAAGAATAAAAAGTTTTCCCTTCGTAAGGGATGCGGTATGCGGTGGGGTGGGTTTAAATGTAAAAACACGGGTTCAGCATTTATTCGGGTTCATAAAAAAAAGCTCTTTAAACACCATAAAGGAGCAGAAAAAAAAAGGAAAATTCCAAATCCTGTAACCTTCATCAAGAAGATAGAAAACCGAAAGCGGCACCAGAAGTTCAAAACGAGACAAGTATACGTAGTACGCGGTGCGACGGGCGATTTCCAGCTGATAAGCGGCTCTTGGCCGGAAACTTTTCTGCTAATTTAACCCCCTATCCCATTGGAACCACAGGGTCAGACTTAGGAGCTCTTCTGCATCTCTTAAAGACGGGAGACGTCATTGTCGTCTTAGGGTAGACCGGTAATGCTACTGACACATAGACTGCCCGTACTCGTAGATATACATGGATACATTCCCAACGCAATTACCCCCTTAAATCGTTGGTTAATTACTTTTGTTGTTTGTTACTGGTTTTTTCCCTGTTGTTGTTCTGCTTCTTTTTCGTCGCCGTTAGTGTACGGGTTTTTTTCCCTTTTCAGCTGTTTCCTTTTGTGCACAGGTAGTAGTTCATTATTATCTACAACAAACAAAAATGAAAAGTTTTACAACCCCGCCATTAGACCTTAAGTTGGCGGTTGAAGTTGGAGAGTTGAAGAACCGTTAGGACGTTGAATACAGGGTGTTTCTCATACGTAACGTGTATAATGTCTGCGTGGGAGTAAAAAGTTCGATTCGACAACAAAACCCAGTAGCTCTGAGCAACCCAAAATTTTGCTATATAAAACGCTGGATCATTTTTTTCTCACTCTCTGCATCTGTTTCGCGTTTTCGATTGCTTTTCTTTAATTAACTGGGTAAACATGGTTTTTATTGCTTTGTTTTATGCTCTTACTTCGTCTAGGTAATTTTGTTGGTTATTCCTGGCAGAGGGAGGAAAGAAACACCAGGGGAATCTTGAGGAAGTTTAACACTTTTTTTTTTTTTGGTTTTTCATGGTAAGTCCTTTGTATTTGTGGAGAGTTTTAAAGATGTTTACAGTATTCATTTGGAAAATTTTTGATAAAACATGAGGGGGATTGTGGCAAAGTTTTTTGAGGTAGTTAAAATATCGGCGAAATGAAAAGATAATAGCGCATGCAGGAGGAGAAGATTTTCTTCCATTATTTGTTTAAGAAAATTAAAAATAAACGGAAAATCTTTTTGGAAATGTTTTAATTTTTTTTTTTTTTTTCGATCTTTACTGAAGAATTTTCTTTGGCTAATTAAGTTGGGGAGTGGTGAAAGGTAAAGACGTTAAAGGACTCGTAAGAGCAGTCAAATTAGATAAATTCGCTACCTGCAACACGTTTGATGTTTAAGTTTCTCAGTAAAATTCTTGGAACGTCAAGCTCAGATCATTAGCTGACTTGTGGGCTTGATATTGCCTTAAGTCATTCAAAGAGACGGTTCAGTTATGTCTTTAGTGACGCGCAAGCAACATCTAAAGCATTGCTTGATTCGCTATTTACTTTAAAGCTTGAGAATGAAAGGCTTCACTAAATCCAGGTAAAGGCTGAATTCAGTGAACCTTTTGTGTCTGATTTCCAGTCACATACTCAATATTTAAGAATGGGCTCACAAGAAACCCAAATAACTACAGGTGTATTTCCTTTTTGAATGCTGTTAACCTGATGGATTGGATACAGGCGAATGATTAGCTGAGTGAATCCAAAGCTGGCTTTGATGAAATGAATACTCAACTATCGAAAACATATTTGCTTTAACAAGTAAGCGTTGTCTGCCGATTTCAAAGCTGCATTCGATTCAGTTGAGAGGAACACCTTCTTCAGCAATCTATGAGTTTCCACAGAAATGCGCAAGGGGATCCAAAGTATGTACGAGGACAACTGGTCAGCAATGTTGAATGGTAAAAATACGTCAAATTGGTTCAGATCTGAAAGGGGAGTAAAGCAGAGGTGTTTATTAAGCCCACCCCTTTTCTCAATCTTTTTAGATGACTCGTCATCAAACCTCCCTGGGGAATCGTATTTAACGACTTAAACATAAAAGTACTGATGTATGCGGACGACATTGTCTTGTTTCCTGAAACTCGAGACATGATGCAAATACAGTCAACGAACTATACCTCTATTGCACCACATATAATATAAAACTGAACACCAGTAAGACAAAAGTAATGATCTTCTGGAATAGAAGAGGACCTTATGCGAGAGGAGAACAATGTTTTTTCGGAAACATGGAATTTTAGATAGAACGAGAGTATCTGGGCATCATGTACAGTGGAAATTACAAAAAAGCCAAAACAGTCATCAATTGCAACTGGAAATGTATCTTTGGGAAGAAGGACATCACCTCAAGTATAAAGTACAAACTTTTGCAAGCTGTGGCGAAATTTGTATCGCCGGTGTGGGATATTTTCCAGTACAAAGGGGTTGAAAATCTTTTAAATTATTTCTTAAAGAAAGTATTCAGACTAAAGGAGAATAGACCGAAGTAGTGCCGTTGCATATGTTTTCATTTAGGATCCATTTCAGCTACATGTTATGGTACTTGCAAATGACAGGCTCCCCAAGATTGTAGCAACGCATCTTTTACGGCATAAGCACAATGCTTCAGGGAATGATCGACACTATGTGAAGTGCATAATGTTCATTTCGCGGAGGAAGATATGCCACCTGCTGAAACCACTTTCAGTTACTTTGGGATACGCTAAAGTAAAGCAAGGGTACAGCAAGGTCAAACGAGAGGTATGTATGTACCCTTCAACAAAACTTGAAAGAAACAACTACTTTCATGATGACTACGGCATAGATACCATTTCTACTATTTTTAAGGTGAGCTTCTTAGCTTAAATTATATGAGGAATGTACGCCTTGCAACTAACGAACGAGGGAGAATCCTTCGAATTTCCTAGGACTATGTCCAACTCTTAAAGTGCTCATTGGGGAAAAGACTGTTTATAGCTTAATGAAATACTATAGAAGGTACTCGTATAATTGGTCAGAATTGGTCCGTACTGGTCAGCTTACAAGTATCGTAAGCAAATGTTTAATGAAGATTTTTAAATTCTTTAAAATTAAGTCCATTAAGTCTTTTTATGATAAATTTCTTTCTCTTTTCTGACATACGGCATTGATAAATTGTAAGAGTACTACAGTACATATTCTGAAAATAAAATGAATATTGAACACTAGTGAAGGAGTTGTGAGAAATAAGATTCACTTCCTAGGCAAACTTTAGACTCGAAATAATCTGCGGTATCATTGCTGTTTTCAAGAGAAACTATTGTTTATAACTTGCCAGTTTCATTTTTAGTGTTCCTCCAGGCTAAGCCCTTTTACTGTCAAGGTCAAAGTAGTTAAAAGTCCAGTTGCCTTCGATTGCACTTGCCGTTCATTTAAGCCTTTCATCTCTAGGACACTCACTATCCTTTTCATTTGACCATAAGATTTGTGAACATCCAGAGTATACCTCTTTTAGAGCCCTTTCAACAATTTGGATATTCTGAGACTTGCCGTGAGTAGCCGTTCTCGGACTATACGCTGAAGGCCTCTCTGTAACAGTCGCCGTTCTTTCTGTCTTCTAACTAGTGTTAGAGTTCGGGCCTTCAGAACCAATGTCCCAGTCGTTGTCCTATAATGATGTCTCAACTGGAAACTGTTTTGGTCGACTTTATGTCTCTCATTATTTCTGATGTTTATGCTCAGAAACATGTAGATAGAGTAATTGGGCGATCCGATGGTGGTGCGTGTTGCAGTGGTTAAGTTCGTCAAACACTTATCTTGAGAGGCTGGGCGCTCATCTCGGCCAACACCGAACACGAAACGATGCAACAACGAGGCGCCAAAAGTGAAATCGTCTGCCTATGACAAAGTCCCTTAGTTTTTTGAATTTTAGAACCAATGTCCCAGTCGTTGTCCTATAATGATGTCTCAACTGGAAACTGTTTTGGTCGACTTTATGTCTCTCATTATTTCTGATGTTTATGCTCAGAAACATGTAGATAGAGTAATTGGGCGATCCGATGGTGGTGCGTGTTGCAGTGGTTAAGTTCGTCAAACACTTATCTTGAGAGGCTGGGCGCTCATCTCGGCCAACACCGAACACGAAACGATGCAACAACGAGGCGCCAAAAGTGAAATCGTCTGCCTATGACAAAGTCCCTTAGTTTTTTGAATTTTAGAGCCATCAAAAAATCGTAGGTCATGAATCTATGCACAAAATGGCAAGACGAACAAAATAGACAGTGGAGCGACTAGGCCTTTGTCCGCTGATATGCAATAGATATACCTATGCGGTCTTTCGAACCAGGGGGCCACAGGCAGAATGGACTAGTGGCGGTTGGAGTTGAAGCACTAAAAAATGTCACTCAGTCAACTTTCTTAAGATAAATGTTCTTCTTATCGACAGGAGGCTGATGATAATAGCAGTCACTATAAAATTTAGGCTCCTATAAAGTTAATTTTTTTGGGACAAAAAGCGAGGTCAAAAACTGGCAACACGTTAGCGGTTTCCTAAAGTTTTCGGCATTACATGAAGAAATCCTATCAATTTATACAAACCTGTAATAGTTCTTCCTTTCAAATCACTTTTTGTTGGGATGAAAGCTTTTCATCGACAATCGTTTTTTTTTTTTTTTAAAGAACTTAACACTCAAGTGGGTATGAATACACTTATAATGCCTCAGCATGTGTTAAGTTTTTTGGAAAATGGGATAGAGAAAGAAAGAAAGATGTTTGGACTCAGTGGTTATTTCGCTCCATGGGTGGCATCCAACATTTAATGGGGAGACTAAATTCTTAGTGGAAGTTGGAAGTCAACTACTCGTCTTACTTGATTTTCGTTAACTGAAAAAATGGATGATATGTCTTTCGGGCGAGGCTGGGATTCGAACACCGAACCTTCCGATTTGGAAGCTAGTCCACTACAACTTGAGCCACGGCCACCCATTGCCTTCCGCTGCAAAAGAAGTGATGTCGAATATTAACTGGCGGGGTTTCAAAGAAAAGAACTAGTCCATTGTCCTCTTTGTGAAGCTCCTGAAATCTTTCAGTCTTATGAATAAAGAAGCACTTAAATGGTAAGGTGCTCTCAGTACCAGAACCCACCACCTCAGCGTCGAGTACCTGCATCCTCATGCGAGTGTAAGCACAGAGATAATGATCCGTAGTGCCGTCATGACTTTCACAACAAACATCGCAGGATGTTGTATAACTTATTCCCAGTACATTTAAGTGCTTTGCAAGAGTGTAATGCCCTGTCACGACGCCAATAAGCAACCTGCAGTCTTCCCTGCTGAGGGACAGCAGAAAGGCCTTTGACCTCCTAGAGAAGTCGGGAAGTATTCGTTTGGTCTGTCTGCATCGCAGGGAGCTGTGCCATCTGCAGTTGTGCTCATATGAGACCCAACTGTCAATGGAAGCCTTAACCGAGGCCGCAGGTAGAACCAACGTAGTTTCGGGTCCTGGAAAACTCTCCTCTGAACCTTGCCTGATAAGTTCATCGGCGATTTCATTCCTCGTGATCTCATTGTGACCTGGGACCCAGATAAGGGTCACTAAATTTAGCCTTCCGACTGCTTTTAGTGATCTCTTGCATCCTTGAACTAACTTGGAAGTCGTAAGAGAGTTCAGCAAGACTGTAAGTAGAGCTTGGCTGTCGCTATAGATGCAAATGTTTCGGCCCCTCCACCGGTTTTCCGCAATATAATTCGCTGCCATCAGGATTGCATATCTACATCTCCGCTTGGAAGACAGATGCAAGCTTTCGTAACGTGAAGTGAAATCTAACTGCCTTGGTCAGCAGCAGAATTTGGCGCTGGCGCCTGCGTGGATAACAACTTGTGTTCCAAGCGGAGGTATACAGAATTCTAATGGCAATGTGATTTATGGTAAAGAACAGACAGAAGTGGAAAAGTACCTGCATCTGCAGCAATGGCCAAACTGCACTTATCTGGGTTCATCATCGGTTGTTTCCAGCAGTGTTGTTGAAACCTTTGTGGCAATTGAAGACAAATCAAAAAAGAGCAGATATAATAGGAAACAATAAAAATATAAAATATCATCTAATCGCAAACATGACAGCCTGACCTTCATTCATCTACCAAAAAGGGACACCTTAGTTCAGATCCAACAAACTCTGGTTGATCGTAAGCAATTCGCTGCTACTTGGCCTTATCTGAAGACAAAGATGGTATATTACATGGCTCTCTGATCCTCCAGGTTCTGTCCGTCGTTGACGAGTGTTGGATGAAGAGCAAAAAAGCAAATCTGGTTCTTGCTTCTGAAAGAAAAAAATATTCGCCGGTAGGAAGCCGGGCTGAAGGAGGAACCACAAATCAAAACTCTACAGTCTAGTTCGAAAAATTCAGTTATAAAGAGGCTTCACCCACATCGAGTGCATCTGTGAAAATGATGCAACTATGAGAGCTTTTGATTACAAGCCCGTTGTTCGAGATGTAAAAGAAGATTGAATCGCCAATCCATATGAATGGAAATGACGCGCGGTAGAGACGGATCAGGAACTTATCAACAATCGCCAGTCGTCTACTAAAATTCCTCGACGCTCTCGATATCTCTAAGCAAAAGAGACTTTGTAATGTATAAGGGCCTATTGACTTTATAGGCTTTTTAAATGGACCTCTTATAAAGTTTAAGCCGGTTCTACTCGAGGAATTAAGCTAAGCTATACCTACCCGGAGCATCGTTTGCAGGGTTGTTTCCAAGCCTCCTTTCTTTGTTTGAATTATAAAATGAAGGCTCGACGGAATAGGTATCTTCACCAAAAAGATACCTGCCATAAACAAACCATTGCTCTTGTTAATCAAATTTTTGGGGACAATTCTACCCTTCTTATAAAATCCGTTTTTTATCAATAATTCTGTGCACATATACCTAATACCTATACCCCATTATTTTCACTCTCCCAGTGTCAGAGGCACCCTATTGCTGTTAGCAAATGATTCAACAGAAATTTCAATAAGTGCCAGGTTAGAGAGACTATCCCTCAGCCATGATTCTGACTAATTTTGTTTCTGAGTAGTTTAGTAAAAATTTGATGAGAAATGATTTAAGATTAATTTTCCCATATGGGCATAAGTTAAACAATAAGGCTTCTACAACATCTTTTCGAATTTCTGAGAAACGTTTTAAGATTGATGGGTCTGTACCACCTCTTGACGGCTAAAAAGTATACATTTCCATACAATTCCAAAAATGCAACATCTGAGTCCGTTTCCTTCATCAACTCATTAAAATTTCATTAAGTATTCGACAAGAGTATCATCCCGCCCTCAATCAACTGGATATCATGTTCAATAATTCATCTCCGAAGACACTTCACTCCGCCCGCAATAACTCGAAAATAATAATTTTCTCACTGTAGTCGATGTCATAAATGAATTATTTTCTCGGTAATTAAATTTAATGACAAAATTCTTCAATTTTTAATTACCCTACCCACAGGCCCCTTCTCCTTAAACTACCTACAGTTGACCCCAAGAACTCCATTCAATTAATTAAAAGACAAAAAGTAACTCGGGTTTGTGCCTTTAGAAATAGCACTGCCATCACGCACAGGCAATCTTCAGCACACAAAATCGACCAACACACCACATTTATGTAGTAACCTCCACCATCACCATCCGTTTATGAATTCGACAAATTTGTATTCAGTACAAAATAACTTACCACACAACCATTTCCAGCAACTTAAACTCTTGGTAATTATCCTGCAACCCCTATGAAACTCAGCTTTTACCCCAATCTACAGCTCACCTACCACCCAATTGCCATTCATATTTCCATTAATATTCCTTCGTGTAGTGTCTTCCCGTTCAAGGGAGGACTCCATTTCAAATTGAAAAGGCGAACAAGGATACAACAGACAAAAAAAAAAAAAAAAAAAAAACAACAACAAAAAATCAAATAAAAACAAAAGAAGAAGAGGAAAAAAAGCAACACGACAATCCCTAGTCCGTTAAGGGAAACAAAAGCAATTAATCTCCTTATTCAGCAACAGCAATGGCAACATCAAAACTTAAGAACCCCCCTGCCGAAACCGTCTTCACTATATAGTACAGTTGTACGGGATAGTACCGCTGAACTGAAGTAAACTTTAAAATATTAATCGCACCCGGTTGTTTCACTTTTCCAATCGTAAATCACACAATGCACACATCTACACCAACTCGTAGAGACACAGACAGGGTCTTTACTCTCTCTTGACGAAGGACTACAGATTGGTATGGGAGGCGAGCATGAGACCCAGAAATAAGAGCAAAAGTATTAACGACTCTTCTGCTGGCTGGTCTTATGGACATACATTTGCGTGAGGATACTAATGGGCTACACCCGTCATGTACTCGTACATCGCCAGCTGACACGCGTTTTGTAATTGTTACCGCTAGTTAAAGTAGAAAACAAAACAACAAAAAAACCGAAAACAGGGCTCTCAAGCCTTTTTTTTCTAACTTTTTCCCTGCAGTCATAAAAACAGGTGGAAAATGCTAACCATCCAACCCGTCGTTGATTCCAAAAGAATATATGTAGGTCACCCGACAGCGAAAGTCTAACTAGGACTTGCTTATGTAAATGTGAACCTAATTATTATACCGCTACTCTCCACTCTCTATTCACCACTTTACACAATTTGCAAAGTAACTGCTAAAGAATGAAAGAATAAATATTCAAATGGCGAAGGGTGGCAGCAGCGGGTTAGGTAGGTACGTTAAGAAGAAGAAGAAGAATGTGAAGCAACAATTAAACAAGTTTACTGCTATCCATTGTTGCCTCGCAGGACTTTTGTTTTACGACACTTTCAACAGATCATAGAACAATTCATGTTATCCCTTTCAGCTATAAGCGTCCTCTATTCTTCCTTAACAACAGCAACACCAATCCCGGTATAAAGGAATTACAAGGATAATGAATTTTTATTATGAAAATACACACAACAGCAAAGAAAAAAAAAATTAAGAAAAACGAAGTGAAAGGCCATGGCATTAGATTAACATTTTGGTAAGGGATGCCTATTCAGTATTCATATTCACACATACATAACACTCAACACACAATACCTAACACAACACAGCTTCGAAAGGATACAACGACGCGACAAATTCGTGACAAAGTACTACTCATTGAAGCTAACAAAAGCTGAGAATTTATTTACACCTTTACCCTAGAGAACAGGTCCTGTTAAGCGGCCATTTGTAGGCATTCGGCACGCACCTAAAATCAAAAATATTATAAGTAAAAGTCTTAAGTAGTGTTGCCATTTGAGTGATCTTTCGCTGGGGAGCAGTTCTGCTTAAGTTAGAAAAGTAGTATGCCAATTGAGCGTTTCCAGGTTCCTAGATACCTTGAAATTTGAAAAAAGATTCCATTTGAAGCAACAATGCAATAACATATTGTAGATGAAATGATTCCTAGCACTAAAGCCAAAGCACCTTTCTCCAACAATTCACATTGGCTTTCTTCTTACATACATAACTACCTGCGTTTACATAATTAATGACGATTAAAAGGTATCATAGAACATTCTTAAGTGGCCATTTGTCTGTGACTCGCTTTGTAATGTAATTAATTTATAAGTTGGACAATAAGATCTGGATCTGGCAACCTTTAGATTGCTAGAACAAAACGTCGAAGCAGAAATACTATATACATAGGTGCTTTGACGATACCAAGTTGTCTGCTAAATGTAGCCTTGTCTGAAATGTTTCACAGCTGTATGTATGTATGTATGTATGTATGTTTCCTTGTGAGGGTATATATTCGTCAGTTTTTCATTCTATAAATTCTAAAGCGTTAGACATTAAGGACTAATACAATTGAAATTAGGTTAGAATTGTCCTCGTTGCTGCACTTAGACTACTTTAAAATCCATTGTGGCGCTACGGGGATGGCGTGAAAGGGCGATGCTATTTTTTGTAATTTTGTATTTTTTGTCTAGGAGTTGGTGGAACAGCTAATAATGATGAGAAGCAGCCCCGCTCTGCTGCAACTGTGTGACTTTCACCCACTAAAAGTCACCGTAACCCCTTTCACCTTGACACTATCCATTCCGGGACCGCTTTCGAATTACTTCAGAGTGATGCCTTTGCCCTTTGGTCGCCGGCTTTTTCATATTTATCTTCTTATGCGGATTTATTCTATCTTGGCGGTGAGGCTTTCATCCATCTGTTAAATGTATAATTATTTGCGTCTTGCTTTCTCTTTTTTGTCCCTAGTATGACTTCTACGTAGTCATCTTTTCGACCATGTTTTCTGCGCTGATTATGGCGACGCTGCTTTCCAGCTCCCACCTCCTGCAAATGAAAAAACGTGTGGTTTTCATCGTCTTCTGGACAATCTCGGACTGGCAGATGGAGTGTTTACTTTGCCGATCTTGTGAAAAAAGGCGTTCAAATACCTGTGTTCAGTGAGAAACTGCCATGCATTCATCGAAGTCCATCGTCCTCTGCTTTCCGAGTTCCAACGCTCTTGCCACTGCCGTTTCGTGAGCTCCTTTGCCTTCTTGATTGCTGTTTCTGCTTTAATTTCCTCCTTTTTGTCGAAGACATACTTTCTTTCTGCGGCTATCTTGGTTGTAGCTTTAGCTAGGTTAAGACAGTATTCATACATCCATGAATTCACCTGTCCCATAACCTGGTTGAACTTCATTTGCGCGTTCTCCGCGTCTTTCGCCATAATCATCGCGGCGATATTACTGCGTACCCTACGAGAAAGGCATCTTCAAAAATAAATGCGAAGTATGCCATCTGTGCAACTCCGGGTGTGATTTCCTTTCTTCGAAGGCCTTCCGTGGTATCGTAAGTCAGCTCCCGGTGTTTGAGGTAGTTATTCAGCCTCCGCAAGAGGTAAACAGGAATGTTGGAATATGTTCAAGCGCATTCAGTATTCACTCCACTTGGTTGTATTGAAGGCATTTCGCACACCCAGAGTTGTCAACATAGTCTCTGGTTTTTAACGTAAACACCTGTCGTGTAGACTTAAGTCTACGGGATGCCCGTACATCCATGGGAGCAAGAATACACCTTGCTTTCGATCTGCCGCCTTTTTGAGATACCAAAGCAGAACTCGTGTTGGAGGCACAGGTTTCATCCTTGGTATGGTTCGAGGCCGATATAAAACCTCTTACTTAGGGCCACAGCACCCAGTACTTATTGCAACTCTACATTGAGCCAAACCAACAGGAAGACCCTTCCCGCGACTTTGGTTTTAAACTATAGCCACCATGATGCTCCCACAAGAGGGCCTACCTCGCCAAAGTCAGGCCCGGACCGAAATTCGGGGTGCTCCTGACTCATATGGTATCGCGATTTAAGTCCTGGTAGGGACTACCGGTGGTCCTGCCGCCAACAATACCCATGACCAGCAATTTGTAACTGATCAAATCGTAGCAACATTCGGTGGCGTCATCTGAAGATGTTGAGTAGTGATACCCCGGTGGGCCGTATGGGCAGCCTCTACCACTTCTGCGATAGCTCCGATCGTAGAGTGGCCCTTTCTGAAGTCAAACTATATCCTGGACAGGTCACCTGATCTTTATACTGCATCTGTGAGCCGCGGCTTCACGTATATAGAAGATTATGTATTGACGGTCGCTGCCCGTGTGGTTTTCGATGACTCTCCAGTTCTCTGTCGATTCCGTCGCGAAGGTAACGTCCGGAATGGTTCCTTCGTATACAGGTTTCTTGAACGTGGGTGAGTTTATAACATCTACTACATTAAGGTAGCGTCTTGCAGCTATCTCGAGTATTTTCCTTACCCGTGAGTCTGTGGTTGGCGTCCCCTACCTTTGGGCTCTGGCATTCAAGTCTCCTCTTCGATTTCAGCTATAAAGTTATCCAAGTCTTTCAGTTTTTGCTGGAACTCGTCTATCCTTTGGTTTGCCATAAGATGGACACTTTTTACCGTGAATTCATCGCTTTTCATCTAAACAAAGTGACTTTGTGTGCCTTGGCACTAATGAGTCCGCAGTCTCGTTTGACCCATTCTTCTTCGTGTATTGTTCCCTGATGGGGACCACATCAGCTCGCAGTTCACTTCTGATTTTAACCAAGAGATTGTCAACCGTTCAACTCCTATGAAGATTTTCTTTTCATTGGAGGCTGGGAAAGGTGCTTTTCAAGTGCTTCTCTGAATGCTTGACATTTACCTGAGCCCAGCACATGATCCAACGCTGATGGTGGAGTTTTTATATCCGCAAATAGGCAGCACTTCGGATGATTTTGGCAGTCGACTTTTTTATGAACACTTTGTACAGAGTTGGTGTCTGCACCGCTACAGGTTTCTGTCCAAAACATCTAAAACATCGTGAGACCTCCATCCTTCTTCGGATTCGGATTGAGCCCATCAAATTTTTTATAGGAAGGGTTTTCAGCATATAGTTGGCTGTTCCAGCATTGTCGTTGACTAATGCCATGTTCAGCGAGCTTTGGTTCTTTTCTGTGATTAGAGGGCGATGCCATAGCTACTTCTGGAACCAAAGAGTTTTCTTGATAAATTATTTTAGGGTCGCTGATCTTCACGGAGCAAGATTCATTTAGGTATTGGAGGCAATAACTGCATACGGATTGCATTATGATGCGTGCGTGCAATGGAAGTGCGTTACAGATACATTTTCCTCTTCATCCCTACAGCTCCTGCAGAAATCGGTGTGAGAAATACTTAAACAAATTGGGCTGTCTTTAAATGCCACAGAATCCCGTAATTATGTGAGTTTCGGGATATCTTTTCTCCTGATCAGCTCATTTGATCACTTAGGTTTGGCACATATTAATGCACGTGTCTCACAGTTATCTCGATGAGTTGGTGTTTGAGATTGTTAGAAAGTGTGTTATTTTTTTTGGGTGCAGATTATTCGTGGCGTGACGTTGTCAAGCTACCTAGTGTTTGTTTCTAGGGATCCGAATTTGGCCTGTTCATCTGAAACGCAGTTCCCTGGGTCGTTCGAGTGTTCCGGAGCGCAACAGAGTGAAATCTTGTTGTACCAAATATAAGCAGCGAATTGATGAATAGCTGAGACTTTAGCTACGAAGACGGTGCAGTATGTTGGTAGACTGAAAGATTTGTGTATCCCCAGAGAAAGTCCATGCGCCAAAGTTCTCGGTGGTCCTGGAGTCTCCGTTGTCTCCGTTGTCTCCATTCGTTTCTTTTTGAAATCAGGATTTCAGGTATTTGAATGTCCGTTGATTGGAGTAGTCCCTGATGCAACGTAAATAGACTGAAATATTCTACATTTAGTTTTTACTATTGCTGAGTTTCTCGCAATCTGTAGGCAGAGATAATTGCAATTTGCGTGCCGAACATATCTATTATATACGCAGCAAATGGAGTAAAGCGCTGGGAAACTGAAGTCGGAGAGCTTCTTTACGTGTTTGTGCTGCAATATAGGCAGCTCGCTGTGTATTTTCTTAGAGCCTTAACTTCATCATAAATGACGTCAGGATAATTGAAAAGACTAATCAAGTTGTCGTCGTCCTTCGAAATGGCTCTGGCTTATGTTTATTGATAGGTACATATGTACCTTGTTAGACTAAAATTGACTGTTAGTGCATCTGCCAGGATTTTGGCATTAGAACTCCAAACTAAACTTTGTGATCTGCGTGAAGTGGGATTTGCAAATACCATATGCACTTTCACTGTGAAATTGAAAAGAAATACGCAGCCGCTTATAACTTGAAAATGTCTGGCAAATGTTGTGAATAGCAAGAGTAGTATTTTTAATTCATTTTTTAAGCTCCTGTACATTTTAGGGTAAACTTCAGGTAAGGAGAATTATGTGTATATTCTTTGAATGTATTGGCGGATTTCGTTGGCATGCTTGTTACAGATTTTCTACATTTCGTCTATACTGTCTCAGTGGATGCCTGTTATACCCGCCATATACAAATCAATAGACAACTTCCAAAATGTAGTTTTTCAGCTGCACGCTGTCGGTTTCGGTAGGTACGTACATACCTACTTACTTAATTTCCCGGCGCTCAGACCACTGATGCGCACTTTTCTGACATAAGATTGATGTCGCTGTATAGCCTGTAGAGTTCGCTGTTCCTCTTCCTAAGCCCGTCAACGCAAATGGAACCTGAAATCATTTAAAAAGATCTTACAAGAAAGCATATCATTACCGCTTTCCCTAATGTCCATCTTTATGCTCTAAAGAATTGGGGTAATTAGGTTGTTATGAAGAGTCGTCTTAGTATTTCTTCGGAAGATGTTTACTTTCTTAGGCAAATGAAGTAGCGATTAGCGAGTGCAACTCATCCTCTGACTTCTTGTAGACATCATACTACATATATAAGTTAAACTCAAGTTTGCCGCTACTGTTTCGATATTTCCAAACACACACTTGATAAATTGCTGCGTTCTGCCAACGAGTTCGATGTCTTCAATCTAAGCAAGCAGATGCACAGTTTTTACGATAATTGTGGCTCTGGTGTAAGGAAGCGACTTTTGCAAAATTTTCTCAAGTATGATGTTCAGAAGATCATATAAGAACTTGTTTGTGGCTTCTCGGTGAGATTGCTTCCGATTTTTACGAATCAGCCTTCGTTCTCCACTATCATTTTGTACTATTTGGAGAGTTTGGTAGGGATCCCAAAGCTAGATTATTTCTCTAAATTCTGTTATATCCGGCCTTAAAGTCGGATAAGGGGGAATGGTGTCGATTTATATTTCTTCGATTTTCTTGATGATCTGCCGGAGTGTGAATATTCCTAATATTGTTCCTGGAGTAGAACTCCTCCATCCTCTTCCATTTTCCTTTTCTTGCCCACGTAGAGTACATGTGCCGGCCTCGTCCATCTACGGAAGGCCGTTTGTGGGTGATTTGTTTTGTTTCATGTGCATTGCCTGCACTCTTATTCAAACTAGGGGTTTCGTGGTGGATGCCAGTGGAAAACCGAGCACATTAGTTGAGTGATTTTTTGACCGCTTCTTGGCATCGATTCCTTTCAGCCTAACTTATTTGTGGTACGAACCTTCCGCGTGCAGGTCCGAATGTTGTAGTTTTTTATGTTGCAGCATCCGTACTCGTCCGGGGCTCTTGGTTTTTGTGGTATTCGTAGTACCACTAAGCAGGGCTATCAAATATACTCGTAGATAGGGTTGAATTCAATCTGTTTGGCGAGCAATACATGGCCGTATTCAAAATAGAATTGGCATCCAAATCCCTGACCTGAATATTTTTTTGATATGAATTGGAAACATCCAACATTTGCTATATCTTCGCAAACTCACCTTTGACGTTGTCAGTAAGCTTCACTCTAGTTCACAAAGTATATTTTTTGCTTGTAATACGGGAACTACAATAGAATACTATTTTATTGCAGGTTACGAGAGCGCTTGCCAGTCATGGTTCGTTGGTAGTCCAAGCAAAGTTTTTCTGGGAATTTCGAATGATTTCTGATCCTCATTCTTTCGTGGTGGTCCTAAGCAAGGAAATAGTCACTATTCTCATGAGACACATTCTAAAGCGATACAATCGCGAAGACAAACAACAGGAAATTGATAACCCAAAATAGCAGTGGTATCTTTAAGTAGTATGATACTTTTGAATAAGATCCAGAAAGATCTTACCATCATTCTAGATGTTGTACTCCTTTTTGTTCCGGTGTGGTACAGTAGCTGACTATTGGTATTGGCCGCTTCCAAAAGTTTTTTTTCCATTTTAAGCGTAGTCAAATCCTCGTTTATCTTCCAACCAATTTTACCAGTTCATTTCGAGGTGCAGCCCCTTTGTTTCTATTAGATTTAGTGTGTAATTGGAAAATATATTCCTTCAAATTCGTTATTCTTCGTTCCTTTGTATCGCCTTGCTTTTGTGGAATCATTCTCAAGGCCATAAATATATAGCCAAATGCAGGCTTAGAACTCCCTAATAAGGTCCCTCCAATTTACATGCAAGCCAAAATGTCCTGAAGGAATCAGATTATAATGACCAGCAATCATTTTAACTCCCTTTATAAATCCTACAAAGATTGAAGTAGCATCATGAAACACTCTTCGATTACCGCTGTATATGCTGAACTTAACAATATGCGACGTGAATTTACTCCCTTCTTCATAAAAATGGCAACACTCCCTCCGAACCCATCCAAAGTTGATTTGATCCTAAAACACTACTCGACGGCACACACCGACCAGCAAAAAGTAGCACCTACCTCCAACGAAAAAAAAGGGGAAAAATGAAAAGCGAAAGGGATAACTTATCAGGACATGCTAACGAAAATTGCGTGTTTTGACACAGCTTAAACGAATGTTTACTGTCAACACGAAATTCCCTGATATGCCGCGGAGTATTCATCATCAGCTACAGGACAACAATAACAACAAAACCAACATCACGAAAGAAAAAAAAAACGAAAATTCTCGCATGTTATCGGGTGGTGTGTTAACATTTTTTTGACACAAACACAAACAAACACACAGGACGTAGTGGGCTCATAAAAATAAGAGGAACAAAAAAAAAAACCTTCCCGAAAATTGCTTTTTATTATTATGCCACACACAAATTAATACACAAGGATACACTCTTTGCTTTTCCCTTCAAAGAGGAAAAATCGGCAGAAAAAATCCCTCTAAACCTCTGTAAGCCGTCGTCACCGTTATAGAAGGCTTGGTTTCGTTCCCGTTTTTGGTTCTTTCGTTTTTTTTTTTGTTTTTGAGGTCTTAAAGGACCTCCATCTCTTGCTCCCTTAGGGTGTGTGTGCATGGGTTTAGATAATATTTCATCAAGTTTATGTGCCAAATTCACGTAAGAAGTCACGATTTATTGGAACCGTTCTTTGGGTATTCCTTGAATTTTTGCTGGAATATGTATCTCCCATCCCTTGGTTTTTTTTTTTTTTTTAGGGATGAAATGAAACTACCCCCAAACTGAAGGATAAACTTAAGCGGGTGTTTTTAGAGAGGAAATCCGCCTTCGCATTGCTTCACATCGACTTGAGATGGGTGCATAAATTAGCCTTTAAGAGGAGGACGTGAAAACAGAAAACGCACTGCTACTTACTGAGTACTTCGTGCCACTTCACCCTGCCCTAAAAACAAGGACATCACTTCCGAAGAACTTTCGAACTTCCGAGTCGTGAACCGAAGACAAAAGGAGTCGAAATAAATTTGAATGCATATCTCATTTTTACGCGGCGCCCTTAAAAATATATCTACTCGTAGAAAAAGCTGAGAAAAAAAGCAGTTTCGGCGTCGAGGGTTGTTGTTCTTGTTGTTGTTTTCGTGTTGATGGAAGGATATGAATTTTATTACTATCATTTGAGCCCATACCAACATCCCCCGTTCTTCAACAACCACTTCTTGACTTGAATCGGCAATATTGAGTAGTCCTGCATGGCCTTATAGCATATGCGACAAGATGTTTTAACAAAATAAAGAGCAACTCCCGCCTGCAGGGGGTTGGGGTTAATTGCTTCTTGATGCAATCTTTTTGGCTTTTGCTGGATTTCACGGTTTTCTTAATTTTTTGTTGTTTTATTTCGGACGGCATTGGGTGAAATTTTTAGGCCAAAAATTAGCGCTACTTAAAGTAGCTGCAGGATGAGTGGTGATAAAAGTTTGTGGGTTTGTTTTTCTTCTACTAAAAAACATTCGATGTAAGTAATTTGATCTCTAGATGTAAGTATTGAAATTCAAAAAACCTCGTTGGCAATATCTAGAAGTTGAGTTTGGGTCGTTAAGTTTAACTGTTGCTCGTGTTATTATCTTTGGGTACTTGAGTACCGCATAGATTGTATGTTCGACTAAGTGTTGCCTAGAGGAGTGATAGAATTAACGACGGGGATGGAGCAAATGCCTGTGGTTGCGATGCAGAGGATATGGATTCATTTGAATTTTCTGGAGCGTTGTTTTTCATTGATTTTTTTTTATGGAGGAGGGGGTGGGTTTTATTATTTAAATTACCTGGTTACGAGTATGGAAGTTCATTGCACGTTCAAGGCAATTGAAACTAGATGAGGAGATTCTCCTGTAGCTGTAAGCGAAGTGGGTTTTAATTAAATTTGATTTGCGGGGTAGATTCGGTCGTAAAGATTAGAAGAAACGATAAAACCGTACAACTGGTGTTCCTTGTTTAGTGCTAAATAAAATATGAGCTGATAATTCATGTTTGTCCTTAGGTTCAACGACTTCTTCTTGTAAAATGGTTTCAATTTTACGTTTGAAATTATCTCTAAAAGCTGTAAGTCACTTTCAGACTGATTTGTTGTTAGAGGAGAACCACATCTACTTGAATCTTTACAACGGTCAATTGAGAGCACGCATTGGGCCAAAATAAGTAGGTGATGGAGCCGAGATATCGGTATCAGAAGCCTGAATAAGCCCCCGGTGGCTCTCATGACCTTATCGAGGATACTGACACTTGACCATTTAACCGAGTTTTTTGTCATATCCTTCTTTTTATCAAGTTAAGGAAGCCGTCATTGAGAGCGAGCATAATACCACGTCCGACAATGGATACAGGTTTCTAGAATTTTCAAGTGGGCGAAGCCTCTTAAGAGGCAGCACGCGGTTCCAAAATCTCAACATCCTTAAAGGGTCAAACAGATTGGTCACATTGTTATTGACGCCAGGCATAACTCCAGACTTCGCATATTCGAAATTCCCGAGTAGCCACCATCGACTTGGATCATTCCTCTGTTGTAGCCAGAGTATGACTGAGGTTATCAAAATCAAGTTGGACCACCTGAGTTGGACATTGAAAAGCTATAGTCCCAAGAGGTTGCTACAATCTTTGCCTATCGCATTTCCATCAAGCTCTCTTAAAATGCTTGTCCCCCCAATTAAAGCCGTAGAACACCCATGGAAATACTATCAAGAAACCACTAGAGAAGCTGCTTCTGATGAGTTTCAAAGTGCGGTCACAAAAAAATCTGTTATGACGCTGAATTTAAGCAAGCGCATGTAGTCAAGCAAGAAGCACATAAAGCTGCGCTGCATTGAAGCACGAGAGTTGCTCGTGAACTCTACGAGCAGGAAAAAAGGGAAGAGCAGAGGTTTCTCGGTAAGTAAAAGAAAGAACACGAGAAATGCTTGATCAAAGCAACGGAGAGATGTAGGAATGATGTTCAAACGTTTCATCAAAGAATAAAACGAACATACTGTACATACTACAAAGTCGGAATGGAGGCAAAGACGAATATGGGCATTTTGTAGTAGAAGTCGGTGCTGAGAACGGGGAACAGCAACGGCAGACTGTGTAACGGCTATTATGGGCAAAATACCGCTATCAGGGAGAATGAACCATCACCCTGGACGAAGACGACGTCCTCCTAATTTGGACGTAGTTAAAGTAGCAATATCGACGGTTAAGTCAAATAAAACTGAGTGGGCAGACGGGCTGCCTGATGAACTATTTAAAGCAGGTGGAGATAACGTGGTTGGGAACATGCACCAGTTGATCTGGAAGATATGGTCAGAGGAAAGCATGCCCGAAGCATAGAATCTCAGCATCGTTTGTCCGATCTACAAGAAGGGAGACTCTTTTGATTGCGGCAACGATAGAGGAACGAGTCTCCTAAACATCGTCTATAAGATCTTTTGCTGCCATATGATGTGAAAGTCTGGAATCATTCATGAACAATCTGCTTGCTCCATATCAGGGCGAGGAATATCTGCCATTGATCAAATACCAATAGATCGACGCTCGCTAGCTATTTGTCGACTTCGAAGCCACTATGTCTAGTTTTGACTAATCTGCAAACTCATCAGTTTGTCCACGATGACTATGGACTACAGTCAAAATCGCCAAGACCTTCAATGACGAGTAAGGATTTAGACAAGGCGACCTGCTGTTACGTGCTTTTTATAACGAGGAACGATCTTTCCTAAGACCGCACAATTACTTGAGTACACGGATGACATTCGATGTGATGAAGCTTTCGCATGGTGGCACAAGCGGCAAAAATGGATCTAATGGTAAACGAGAGCAGAACAAAGTATATGCTGTCCTCAGAAAAGGATATGCACCAACGACGGTTTGGCTAGAACGTCACCATTAGCTGTTATAACTTCGAGTTAGTTTCGGACTTCGTTTGCCTTGGCTCTGCAGTTATAAGCAGCAACGGTATCAGCGCAGATATCAGACGTCAGTCGCTGTTTCTTTGGACTCAGGAAGCAATTGAGTACAAGAGCCCTCTCTCGAAACATCAAACTGACTTTTTACAAGACTATCATTCCGATCTTGCTTCAATGTGCAAGATGAAGAAGCATTTGATTATTTCGAGGGAAAGACACTGCCTGTGATCTTCGTATTGTATTAACGGGGAATAGAAGAGGAGACTCAACGACCAACTCTACGGGTATAAGTCGTCGATATCGGTCTAGTCAGGCATGTACAGATACAACGCCTGAGATAGCTCGACCATGTTGAAGGAATGAACACCACAGCTCCGGCCGAAAGAGTATTCGAGTCTAACCTGGAGACGTTGCAGCAGAGGACGGCCGTATCTAAGATGGGACCGCAACCAACTTCTTTGGGACACTGAAGCAGGTGGTGGGAGAAAATCCTAGCTGAAGAGGCTTGTTGGTTGACACCAGAGGTTCACCCCGATCTGCAGTACTACCTCATTAGGTAAGTAGGTCCAGTTTCCGATGCATAACATAACATGTCATCAGTGTAGTTACGATTATGAAGGTCTTTAATAAGTTTGTGTTTTTATCTGCATTTCATCCGACGGCTTCAATCGTTATATTTACTCGTTCATCATTGTTTCTTTCATATTTTTATTTGAGTTATGAGGTCTCTCGGCTCATGTAACATAAGGTATCTTATCAGAGTGGATTTTTTTCTGAAAAGTTGATAGTTGGCATGGTACTATTTATGAGGTGTTTCCAACTACAAGGAACTCATTCTTCTTCAATCATGGACCCTATTCTTTAAGTTGACGCTCAAATGGAAGTACTTCCGATATACTATCTGATTAGTGGTTTCAAAACGCGCATTGTATCTCATATTGTTTTCGCACAGCAGCAAATTCGAGGATAGGATTTCGATAGTTAAGAGTTTGTAAACCGAGTCTTCAATATGACTTAACAGACTCAGAAAGCTCTCATACTACAATTTTTCTCCTAATATTAAGGCATATGTTTTGCTAACCTTTTCTACGCAAATTTGTGCTTCTTTCCCAACTTTCCTGTAGCCTAGGTCATCAAGATCCCTTAGAGCATTATTTTCCTGGTTGACAAAAAGGTTGCGTCCAAAACGCTAGCCCAGAATGTGATTCCGAAGTGTGCCTTGCTGCTTTTATCAAGTTTGATTTGCTGTTTCCATGAATGCTATACTATTACAATAGATATGGGTTCTCGATGTGTTGAAAGTTTTCACAAAAGACAGTTTCTCGACCTCAAATTTGCAAACCTTAGTACCAATCTTCGGTCCAGTTCTTCAAACTAAATTCAAACATCATTAGAGTAGAAGACAATGTGTAGAGTCTGCAGTCGAAATGCTAATTTCAATTTCATCATTCTAAAACTGCAATGCACCGCCTAAGCTTACTATTAATTACGACCTGGGACCGAACAGGGAAAGAATACCGGTGGTACCTAGTGGTTTGCTACGAAACCAATCAAAAATGTACCTGTGTCTTCTTCGTATAGAGCAATAACCTATAGGATTATACACTAAACTAAGTTAATAATCGTATGCGTCGCTTACTCATATTTTAGAAGAGGCAACCCAATGCCTAAGGCCATAATATAATCTATATAGATACTCATATATACATATATTCGAGGATATCGTAAGAACAGCTGAAAGGAACAGTGCTTATACGAGTATGTCTGCAACGAGAGCAGATCCACATCTAAGGTCATGTTGAATCTTTGAATTATTTGCTATGTTCACAGAACATATGTTAATTATGAGGTTGACTTTAGAGGGTCCTTTCTTTTTCTTTTTTTTTTTTATAATTTGCGCGCGCTCAAGGGATTTAAGTACCCTTAAAATGCTTGCACACAGCGCGGGTGAAGAAAATTCAGGGAGGATGAAAAGAGAGGTACCGGTGAACGTTGGTTTTAAATGTTTGAAGGTTATAATGGCTAGGAAATAACGAGCTAGGCAGGGCATTCCATAAGCGAGTTGTACGGCTTAGGAACGAATCACGATATTTTAGAGTACGTCCGAAAGTGGGCTTGAGAGTATACTGATGAGCATTCATAGCGAGACGGGTGTTACGGTTAAAAGTTTGAATGGGCGGAATACTACTGGCGATTTCTATGGAGCACTGGTGGTGGAAATAGCGATAAAACAGAGTGAGACACGAGACATTACATCAGTGTTCAAGGGTGTCCATTGTTTGAGTGATATTACATAGTACTACCTACGAGTTTTATCTCACGGTCTTGAATCCTATCTAGCAGGGGCAGAGATGTTTTGAGCGCACCCGACCAGATGTGGGAATTGTACTCCTATCCGGATTCCGGTCAAAATGGCGGCGCAGAAAATGTGATCGTTGATGAATGGTCTCGAGAAGGCCCAGAGAAGTCAAGGTCGACACTCTTATAGGCTAGTTTTATCTTTAGAGTATTTCTTACCATAAGGACATTCGGCAGCCTAGAAAAAGTTTTATATTTTATATAAAGGGTGTTTTTTTCAGAGGTGCAGAATGTTTGGTTTAAATAAAACACAAAAAAACTAGTTTGGTGGCGTGCCATTTCATATTAGAAAATCGTTTCGGGCATATGTCTATCACGGCTGCCTCGTATAAAGCCCATTCTAGAAATCCAATCTTCGACCACTTTTTCGAGAAATTAGGACAATGTTTTGCTCCAATGCGTTAATCGTTGCTGGTTTATCGGCAAACTCTAGTGACTTGAGGCAACTCCACAGAAAATAATCCAATGGCGTCAAATCGCACAATCTTGGTGGTCAATTACCGATTCCATTTCTTGAAATGACTATGTATGTTATATTGCCGTATTATGTTTTCGTTGATAGTTCCTGTAGGAACCACAAGTTCTTCCACACTAATGTCATGCAAATTTAGGAAGAAATAATCGTTGATTATGGCATTGTACTGGTGGCCATTGACAGTGACTTGTGCTCCGGCCTCGTTTTTGAAGAAATAAAGACCTATAATATATGTGCAAAATTGTCCTCGCTCCAACTACGGCAATTCTGCTTATTTACGTAGCCGCTTAAGACATGAGCCTGTTTCAACTCGCAGTTTATTCATAGCTCAATTACTAAACACCCGAAGCAATAAATAATCACGCCGCTTCAGCTCTTGTACCAATTGGATTTTATAAGCCTTGGGACTTAGATCTTTTCGCAGAATTTTCCAGATAGTGGATGGACACGCTGTAAATGGCGACAAATCGATAAATGTTTGTCCTCTTCAACTGCCGCGATATTTTCCTCTCAACACACTGTTCTCGCTCTTGTTGGCGTGTGAGTATCCAGTGCGTGAGCTGGGTGCGAAATTTTTCAATAATTCGATAAATATCACGTTCAGATGGCCGATGATGTTATCGTAAATTTCACAAAGTGGTCTATAAATTTCGTGAACAGAACTGGAAATAAACTTGTTTTTGGAAATCGTTATTTTGGCATCGATTTCTCCATGATAAAATGGCAAACCGTACTGAAAATAAATGAAGTTTGGCAGCCTAATGTGACAACTGATTTAACATTTAACCCGTATTTAAAATTCTGATACTACAAAATAGCCATTATAACATATCATCTCGTTCAGCAGGAAAATGCATGGTTAACTAACATGCATCTTTCTTGCAGTCACATTTACGGGATGCCCATGATTCATGAAGCGATATACGAGTTCTTAGGTACACATACTACACAATATCAGATTCAGGTCTACCTTAGATGAGAAACAAAAGAGCTCCTACTATTGTAGTCTGCCTTGTGTAGTGCTTCCGAAATACCTTTTTCTGTTTTTAGATGCCTTTTACACAACCAACGTTGTCAGGGCTCATTATAACTACTATCGTAACGTCACTTCCAAGTCGCAAAAGTCAAAAGTAAAACTAATCACAGATATTACAGCACTTGGAATATACGAGTAAGTGCCTCTAGACAGTATTTGTCAAGGGCCAATTTCTTCTCATCAGAAGAGTAACTTCTGCTTTAGAGATTTTGCTTTAGAGCTGTAATTGGTGCATAGGTATTCCCCATAATTACAAGGAAAAAGAAGGGTTTGCATATTTACTCCTCTGCCTTCAAGGGGCATTACCCATTAAAAGGAAATCATAGGAACCAGTGGACGCAGGCAGTAGAATCCTGTTGATCTTCATTGTAAGTTATTTTGTTTGAAGTGGGCCTGGGTGAGGGACACCTGGTCCAAGAAAAGTCCGTAGTGCTGTCACTAGAAGAGAATGGAGGTTTATACTGTACACTGTGATGGAGTGTAAGCAGCACGGGAATCGTTAAGGTTGTTTACATTATAGAAAAAACTAGTGACCTAGTATAGCCATTCTGATACTGGAGAATTTTGCACATGTGAACAAGAAGTGCAGCTTCTCTGGAAGTCATTGGAGAGAATGCTCAACTTTTGCGCATGCAAAAGTTTTTTACTTCAACCTGCATAAAGTATTAAGTAAACAAATCTGATACGCCGCGGTCGGTTCTGCTTGTGCCATTTGAATAAGACAAGCGTCGTCCATGGGAGCTCTGTACAAATACCACGTGCTGTTGACAATGCCACATGTGCATGGTAACCCGGCGTAAATTTCCGGACTTTACAAATTTATTTGTATTGTATCCTTTGAAAATAAAATAAAATAAGCTTCGTCCAGTCAATTTGTCAGCTCTGCGATTCTCTGGGACATAGCATTGATTTAGTACTCGTATGTACGTACTTATTTATTTACATATCTACTTGTTAACTAAATTATGTACATGTTTACGTTTCCGACGAAGCCTTATTGGCTTATTTCTTGTTTTGAAATTTACAATATTTGTAAGATTGTAAGATTGAAAATCTGCATGCAAGTTGTCTTCTATTTTATATATTGTACGATCTTTCGATCTGGAGTACTCTCTAGGCACGTCTTCTTGAAGTGTATGTTATCGTAATATTATAACAAAACTGACATTTGGTTTTTGCTTTGGACTTCGAGCACTTTGAAAATTGTTTGATTAGATGCTTAGCGCAGACTTTCAGATCTGATGCGTCTTAGAATCCCATTTTGCAATCTTTGAAATTTCAGTATATGTGTGCTAGATGCATTACTCCAAGCATGTATTCCGTATCTGAGCTTCGACTCAAACAAATCATAATAAACCTGTTTTAGAACAGTCGGCGTGGAGTAAGATCGAGGGGGCGGTAACTAAAACTTTTTAATTTAACAGGCCGGATTAAACCCGGACGACTTTAGTGATTTTAATACTAACAGTTTTTATAACTAAAATTAAAACTAAAACTAAAGGACAGGGAAGAGCAGAGTCTCGATAGGTGATAATTGAGGGTGTTTTTGAGGTTACTTCTATAGGAATGGATTTCGAAGCCTTGGCAAATTCTATTGGCTTCACATGGCAATCGAGACAGTGGTTCGTTAAAACCATATGCCTTCAGTGGTTATTTGAACGAAAAAGAGAATCAGACTTTAAATTGCGGAGGTTGGTTTTAAGAAAAATCTGATATAGCAGTGAGGGACAATCAATGGAGCCAGTTAAGAGCTTGTGTATAAAGAGAATATCGGTGGATTTGCGACGTTTTTCCAGTGATTCTAGATCCAGCAATTTGATTCTGTCATTATATGACGGAAGGATGTAGTGATCAGCCCATAGGAGCGTGCGAATCGTAGGAATCTGCGTTGGACAGCTTCGATACGTAAAATATGGTTTTCATAATAAGGGGACCATACCTGTCTAGCATATTCCAGAAGTGGTCTAGCAAAGATGATGTGATATAAGCGTCAGAAAACTCTTTACACCCTAGTGTAACAAACCCAAGCTCTACTAATTATGGAATCAATTGAAATTGAATTCAGCATCACATATAACGCCCAAGTCTTGCTTTGAAGTGACCGAAGCTACAGCTTGGGTTGATATATAGTAAGTTCGGTCAGGAAATTTTGAAGGCTTCCGGGAGTATAAGATGGCTTGGTATTTCCTTTTGATGAGCTCAAGAAAGTTTTTGTGGCACCACGTTGAGATCCTATTGAGATCCTCTTGTAGACTTTGAAAATCAGAAAATTTGTTTATGGATTTTCATATCATCGTCATAGACATGTATGAGTTCTTTATAATATCTACAACATCATTAATAGTCAAAATGAAAATTAAGGGCCCACGGAGACTGCCTTGTGGTGGCTTTAGTGGCTTTAGTTGATTCAGACAAACGAGAACGAAAATGAAGTAGGTACTAGCGTTCTTCCAAGATGAATTTGAATCGAGAAATCAGGCTGAAAGCCAAGCGCATTGAGTTTGAAAAGAATTAACTTATGTATGTGCGATTTTATCAAAGGCCTTGCTAAAGTCAGTAGTAATCACATCCAGTTCTTTCCCTTATTCTAGGGATGTACTAGAAACGAACTCAAGAAAGTTGGTAGCGGTTGATTTTGGTTCAGTGCAAGAATAGACCTCCAATGAAAGAATATTGCACCATAATTGGTGCTCTCAAAGGTTTTGGAAGTGCAGGATAACTTAGCAATGGGTCGGTAGTAGTTAATATCCTGTTTGAGTCCTTTTTTATTAATACTCGCTATTCCAGAGGCGAGGAAAACCCCCAGGGAGACCGAAAGTCTGAAGATACTTACATAAGTTTCAATAAGATTATTGACACATTTTTTCAGAAAAGTTGGAGGCAGACCATCAGGACCAGATGGAAAATCATCTCTAACTTTGTAAATCTTTTCTAGGAACCTTGTCAGTGTCATTTCAATAGACATTACAGATGTTTGAGTGCAGTTACTCAAGTAACCCAAGTATTCGGGATCCGGGTTTTTACTCTGGGAGGAAAAGGACTTATCACACGATAACATATTGGAGAATTTGAGACAAGGCCGACATCTATCGATTTTTTTTTTCATATTAATAAATCGTTTGGGGTCAGAAATGAGGGTAGATTGCATCCGGCTGGGGTATCTGTTATACTGAATATCACAAAATTGGGAGAATTGGTGGTGAGTTTGTATGTAATTTCGATAACCGAACTCAGAATCAGATTTAATATACACGTTCCATAACTTATTTCTCTGGTGGCGAAGTGCACATAGTTCTTCTATACCACGGAGTAGAGGATGAATGATTTCTCTTTTCTTGGTATGGGACCGCTCGCATAATATAGTGGAAGACCTTTTCCTAGAAGATTTCCATAACGGAATCAACAAAGGTGCATTTATCGAGTATACAACTAAATTGAACACTATTGGGAACATTGTTGAATTTAGTGTAATTTATTTTACGGAAGTTTCTGAGGGGTTAATAGAATTGTTGATGTCATATGAGAAAATAACGAGTAGGGAAGGATAAAGACGGTCTAATCTGGAGTGAAGAAGTAAGTACTCACGGGCAATACAATTTATAGCATCAAATGTTAAGGTCAGGTCTAGTTGTCTACTCATGTTGCTAGAAATACCATTTATTTGAAAAAGGCCTGGGTTGGAAAGGCAGTCAATAAAGAGGATTTCATATTCTGAAACAACATTTGAGGCAACGAGATACGATTCATCGTCAGACTGAGTCCATAAGCGATGAGTGTGATTAAAACCACCAAGAACTATGATATCGTCATAGGGGTCAACCATATCAAAAAAGGAGCCAACCACTTTAGTTCCAAGCTGGGAGCCAGGTGTTAGTTGGGGAAGGCGAATGTAACGACAGAGTTCTGAATTTTTGATATGAGATATTAGAATCGTTTCGGTCATAGCAGAAATATCATATGGAAGCGTTTGGGATTTAAGATAGACGGAAGTTGTTTTTGTTATGCGCAGCCTCCTTATACCTTGGTAATAAACTGATAAACGGTTAGGTGCATTTTTGATGAATGGATTAGGATATATCTTGGGCTATATATACCTTCTTAGGTCCTAGCGTATGTTCGGAATATGTTTATCAAAGGTTAAGTGACTATCGATTATTATTGTCACTCCCAGATATTTAAAACTTCAAATATCTCGATAGGTTGGTTGGAAAGTGGAGTTGGATATGAAGTGTTTTGGAGGAGTATGTTGTCTTTTATTGATAAGTGCCACGAAGGTCCATCATTTTAGTTATACGTATATGTGTGGTTAACAAATCTATTAACATCATTAATAAACTCACTTTGGCCATATCGCCAGGCCGTATGCAAACATCTATGCGGAACAACAATGGCTATGTCATCTGTGTAGGCGAGGGGGATACCGCTTTTGAATACTCGAATTCGTTTGGGTAAATAATAAATAGTAATGCTTCCAATTTAGATCCTGTGGAACTCCGTATTTAACTACTTGCTTTTCTCTAAAATTCCTCGAGTTCAAGTAATCATGCCGCCAATTACTTAGTGTACCTCAAATGCTGATCTTTTCCAACGCTGATATTAAATTTTCGTGGTCTAATGTATCGAATGCTTTACTAAAGTCCATAAATAGAACTAGAACGTGATTATTTTTACTTAAATTTTCAAGAACTGTATTAGTGAATTCTCTCAGAAGCTTTAATGTACTTTTGTGTTTTTGAAGTCCGTATTGTATTTTTGTGAATTAACGAATTATTTTCGATGAAGTTCATAGGCCTTCCTGAAGCGACTTCTTTCAAGAATTTTTCTATTACTGGTAGAATAGATATTGGCCTGTAGTTATTTAACTCTTTTTTAAACCCTCCTTTATAAATTGAACGTACCACAGCATTGTTGCAGACTTAAATTAAGTATTTTTCCAATTATTGGGGCAAATACGAGTATATTAGCATGTGTTTGTAAATCATAAGCGCTGATGCAGTCGATTTCTGGAGACTTTTTAATATTAAAACAGTTAAAGATCGAATCTGCCTCATCAGGATATGTTTCGATCAAGTCAGGTCATACTAAATGCTGCGTTACATTGATGCATGATACATGTGTTTGTTCCGTAAAACTTTTTGCAAATTCATTAGTTAAATCATGTTTAGTTTTATTTGAAGAAAGATTTTTAAGAATAACTTTATCCACGCGTTCATTTTTTGTAGATTTCGTTTATAAGATTCCACGGTTTGCGTGGGCTCAATCCTAATTCAGTGAATTTGTTGTAGTAATACTTAGACTTTTGTGATAGTATTGTTTAACCAATTTTATTATTATTATTTATTATTCTGATTTATAAGATTTATTGCGTTCTTCAATTAAATCGTTTCATGCCCAGATATTTTGTTTGTATTTTTTTTTATCATTATACTTTTTGTTGATTGTTTGTAGGTGCTTGTAAAAGTAAACATAAATTCTCATATAATGTGTACACATCCACTTAGTGTAACAATGAATTTCAATCAGTAGAAATGATGTATTCGTTGTACTTTCTTTTACAGATGTAAGACGTTGTGAGATCATTTTCTTCAGCAGCATTGGGAGAGTCTTTATGGTCGTAGTAAAGAAGTGGATAGTGATCCGACACTCAATAACAATAGAATGCATTCTTACTGAATTTTAGGAGTTTCGTATTAGGATGTGGTCTTAAGAGTTTACGATACGCTACGCAAATCGACTCTTGTGTTATCTCTTTTCATATTAACTAACCCATTCGATAATAGTATTTCCAAATATTTTTTATCCGATTTTTATCACACTCATTAATGTTTATGTTTATTTCACCCATTAATACAATACCTTCCTTCTCTCCAACTTTTGATAGTGTATTTTCGAACTCTCGATTAAATTGTGCAACGCTAAATCCACATACTACCTTGGATCATCAAAAAGTTCCCGGAATTTATTCAGAAAATTTTAAATGCAAGTTTATTCATCTAAATTTATATTGTCCCCTTCAACGTAATCCCCATCGACTGCAACACACTTATGCCAGCGCTTGATCCAATCCTCGAAACATTTTTTATATTCGGTTTTCGGTATGTCCATCAGTGCTTCCTGCGATTTTTCCATTACTTCCTCTCGGCTGCTGAAACACGTTCCCCGTAATGGTTTTTTAACTCGATTGAACAGAAAGAAGTCACAGGATCAGGTGAATTCGGTATCTGTTGGATGGTATTTGTTGCGTTTTTCGTCAAAAAATTACGAATAATGATGGCACTATGCGACGGTGCGTTATCATTTTGCAATATCCACGAGTTTTCTGCCCACAATTCTGGTCTCTTTCGGCGAATTGCTTCACGCAAACGTCTCATAACGCCCAAATAATACTCTTTGTTTACTGTCTGGGTTTCTGGCAAAAATTCATGATGCGCTACATCGTTGTAATCCATGAAAACCGTGAGCATTGCCTTCTTTTTTGACTGAAAACGACGTGGTTTTTTTGGTCTTGGCTCATTTGGTGAACGCCATACACTTGCCTGATGTCTGGATTGCGTGTCGTACTCATAAACCCACGTCTCGTCTCTAGTAATGATCCTTTTGATGAATATGGGATCGGATTCAGCCTCGTAAATCATCTCTTTAGCAACGTCAACACGTCAATATGTCTTGGACGGATCCATAGGCGATGTTCAAGTCCTCCGTTATCTCTCTGATGGTAAATTTGCGGTTATTGACCAACATTCATCAATGTTTTCGTCGGTTTTCGATGTCGATGGTCTGCCACTGCGTTCATCATCTTCGATTAACTCACGACCACTTTTGAACCGCTCGTGCCACTGGTAAACGACCGTTTGCTTTAGAGAATCGTTGCCGAAACACTTTTCCAACATTTTCAACGTTCGCGCACAATTAAATCCGTTTTTTACGCAAAATTGTAAGTTCGTTGTTGCAAATTGAAATCCATTTCTAAAATTGTAAAAAATCGCCAACACACACAGCAATAGCTGTACTCTTGGCTACGTAACTTTTGCAAATGTCGAGCTATGAAGCTAAGATTTAGAGGGAATCTCAACAACAGATTTACCAACTTAACAAAAAAAACAGAACTCAAATCGAGCAATGGTAGCGCCACACGGTGGTGTCCCCCGGGAACTTTTTGATCAAGGTGGTAGATACTATTTTTCGGACTGGATTCGGATTTGTAGGTATTCTTATGAAAGACAATCGGATTTAATTTGGTTAAAAAGCTCTCAATATTATAAAATTTATTTTCTTCTTTTTTAATATTAATTTCAACTAAAACTAAAATTATTTAACAACTCTTTAATATCCTAAGAAAGAGAATTCCAATTTCCTCGCATTGATCTTATGTTGTGGTTGCCATCATCTTATTAAGACAAACATTTCAGCATTTCGTTGCTTGGATCTTGCTATGCATGGTTCAAGGGATTTGATAGTTTTCTGCCGTCATGTCGGAAAGTGGTGACTTCGGTCATAACAGATATATTGGGTTGTACCACACGAATATACATAGTAAAAATTGAAAAGCCAATATTACCTTTCCGCACATTTTTATTCAATCAAAATAGGTTCCGTTGGCATCTATGACATACTTCCAATGTGATACAAAGTCAAATATTCCTTTTTCGTAGAAGTGCTGACTTTTTGAGGCAATGAAATCTTCAAAGGCTTTTATGACTTCTGCTCGGTCCCGGAAGACCTTCTGCCGGCAAAATGAATCCATATTGCGTAAAAGATGGTAATCCGTTTGGGAAATATCAGGAGAGTACAAAAACGGTAACAGTTTTTGCACCGTTACTTGTGAGGTATGGGGTCTAGCATTGCCATGCACAAGGATCGGATCGTACATATTGACCAACGCAGGTTGCTTTTCAGCCAATTAGGCATGCAATATGTCAATTTCCTCATAACATTTGTTAGCGTTTATTGTTTCTCCTGGTTGAGGAAATGAAAAGTGGATTGGTCCTTTAGATGTCTACCAAATTGTCACCATTTTTGGGTGAAGATCGGGCTTGGGGTGTGTTTTGGTTTTTATCTGCATCCAACCACTGCCCAGATGTTTTACGATTATCATAAAGTATCCACTTCTAATCACAGGTGACTATTAGTGCAAAAACGGTTCAGTTTGGTTTCTCAATATAAGCGATGCGCAGATTTCCAGGCGCCGTAGTTGTTGGGAATCATTCAGTTCAGGTTTCTTTACCTTTCCTATGAGAGAAGGGTGTCGACTTATTGTCATTAGGAATATTCCCATGCTTTGTGCAATCTCCCGCACCGATTTCGTTGAGGCCGCATCCACCGTTGTTCTTAAAACATCGTCGTCAACTAACGTTTCCGGCTTCCCGCGTGGTTCATTTTCGAGGCTGAAATCTCCCAAACGGAACTTTCCCAACGAACGTTGTATAGTGCGGTCGTTTACCGCTACATCCTCAAACGCGCCATTAATGTTTTTCATTGCCAATGACCCATTATGTGCCATTTAACACGTACCACTTCATTTTATAAAAAAAGAAAATTTAACGTTCTGGCACAGATGTGCACTCGAGAACTTCTTATTTCCGATTGGGCGAAAATCAGACATTTTATGTGGTACAACCCAATATTTGGAGTGGTCTGTTGTAGACGTCATCGTACTGCGCCTATTTCAATCTGTCTACTATCGGGTGTTTAAAACCTAAGCTGAGCTGGCGAGATGACAGTTATTCTATATTCATGTTGCCATGTGCAGCGTATTACTCCGTCCATTGTTAGAAGTTATTTAGGCATAGTGCTGAGTTAGTAGCCAGTCCTTCATAGATAATGCTAGTTAGTGACGAATGACTTATAGTACCGCTGGTGAACAGATTACCAGTGCACCTCTAATGCTAATATCTGTCACTCACAATCTCTTTACATTTAGTTTGAGGATGAAATTCCTTCACACGACAGTCATTTGTTATGAGCATCAAAACCTTTTATACTCGTAAATACAAGCCGACGACGAATTCCTTTATATTTTCTTTTTAATTTAATTTAGAACAGAAGTTGTTTCCAGTGTCAGATAGTCTTTCAGGATATACCACATGATTTGTTGTTAAATTTCGAAAGCCATCAGCGCAAAGCTGGGAAAATTCCAGTACTCGGATCGTAATTGCTAACCACTGAAATTTCTTTGTTGTGAGAATGGACGATTTGGTGTACAAGAAACTCCGTGATAGGCTACGGCAGGGAAGCGGGTATGCGTCAATGCATCTATCTGAATTTGTGAAGACACTACCTGTGAACAGATTTTGTGTTTGAGGCAGACTGTCGACAGTTTGACCGAACGCTAAGCTCAACTTCGGGCTGGCTTAACCTTAGTTACGAACAGAATCAGAACACATTGTTGATCTCGCCGCTTGTAGGTGGCCGAGTTTGTTTGGAAATGTGATGGTTCTGTTTAATTTTGCAGCAATAGCCGTTCAGTTTTGTACTCCACCAAACCAAACATTTGTCAGACCTTACTGGACTTCGGAAATGCTATTCCTGATATCTGTTAGCTCCAGCATCCACATCTTGTATTCGATTGAAATAGGCTAACCAACAACTTTCTAAAATGCACTTTCAAGCCATCAATTAAAGTTTTATCCTTCGCTGGTTTAAACAGAACCAATGCCATATCCTCATGTTAGATCAATATTTACACCCAAACACTTTTATCGCGCTGCCAGAGGAGCAAAGCGGTAGTGTGTGGAAGATGGGGGAGAAAAGGCGATAATATTTTCATGCAGTCTTTAAACAACTATTCTCGCACATTCCAATAGGCATAGAAAATGACACGAACAATATTCCTCTACCCGTTGTCGTCTGCCTTCACCTCGGTCAGTAGTTTATGTTCCATTGAACACGAATCCAAGCATTCAAGTCATTGACTCTCAGCACCGCAATCAGCTACAACCAGTTCTACTTCTTTCTCATTCACTCTCTGTCCATGGGGTTTTGCATTCCATTCATTCATACGGATAGTTTGGCCAGCTTCGCTTGGCCTATTCCTCTCCCTAGAAACCTTACCATCTACAAAACTAGTCTCCTACATACATAACTAACAACGGAATAAATTTTGTATAAATAACCAACAACATCATCATAATCATCAACGAAACCAACCAACCACCTCCGCCTCAATCCTCCGACTTCACCTACTCACCCCCTCACTAATTTTGCCATCGATATGCTAGGGTGCTGGTGCTGCTGCTGAGGGCAAATATGAAATTCCAACACACATTCCGCAAACATGCCAGAGAGAATGAACCTGTCCACTAGGCGAATGTGCGAATGCCGAATGGTAAGGGACCATGGGAAATTGTCTATGTTGCATTCCCCATTTGAAAGGTAGTATACCCTTAGTTGTCTCTCACCCTTAGTTTCTTATCATCGACACCAGCAACCTACCTACGTACACATATTTGCTGCTCGGTAGCTTTAATCAGAATCGCATAAATGATACAGACCCCTCCGATGTATTGACTTTAATAAACGACGACGTCCGTGTTCATTTCCACTGATGGTGCTTTAAGTATCCTTGCGTGCGGTGATCTTTCGACCTACCTATGTACATCCCACCCCAAGCTTACTCACGTCCCACGACACCACCATTGTGTTTAGGTCGTCCGTCCTTGCAATAAAAATAATTAATAACCATGCAAAGTCCTTCGTTTTGCTCTTGTTCCTATACCTTGTCTCCTTTTTCTTCTTCTTATTCTTGTGTTTTGTCTTCTCGAGCGCTAATGTACGAGTATGAACAATATGTTCGTCAAGTTCGTATTCGGGCATTGCTTACTGCAATCGGGTCAATCGATATCTCATGTTATGTGTGCAGAACGTATGAGATATGTTTGAGATGGATTTAGTCGTTCTTTCTTCAGGGAATTTCCTTATTTTTTTATAGAAGGGATGAGAGTCGGTGTGACCATAGGGTATACCTGAACAATTTTTTTTTATAAAAAATCTCATTTCTAAGATTGTAGTCAAGGAAGTTTTCGGTATCTCAACTGTTCAAGTAGGTACCGATCAAGCTGATGCTGATCAAATCATGGCGCAATCTGTGAAAAACGGAAAAAATCGTATTTATTCTAGAAGTCAAATTATGTAAGCAAGTTTAAGGGGTGAACTAACCAGATAGATATTTATTGCAAACTTTCGCCGTCCTCTCATGCGGTAAATTTTGAGTCTTGTGATCCGTTATTCATCAGCGACTAGACTAAATGAACAGAGGGCTATTGACCTTACGCTGTATAACAGAAAACCTTCCACCAGTAGAGTCTGAGTTGCGCCTCACGCTTAATGGTTTACATTCCTTGTAGAATAATGTTTCGTCAAATGGAGTATAACTTAATCTGTCACCTTGGGCATTATCCGCAAAGTTAAAGTCGAATCATGTGTCAATCTGCCCCCCAAAGCTGCATTGACTGCCACACAGTTTAATAATGATACACTGTCCTCCCTCGTATATTTGTGCATTATGCGACATTAGTTTCACCGATAGGTAGTTGTTGCAATTTCTCGTGTCACCTTTGCCTTTATACTAGGTGGGGCAAAAGTCATCACTCTTTGACATTTGGCAAGTGTCAATTGTACTTTGACATTTGTGAACTAAGCAGATACAAAATACACGTCAACAGGACATGAATCGCTATACTCGTAAAGGACGCGCAATAACGGTCGTCCGACTCGTACTGGGCAAACACTATCACGTTTAGCCGCTAGCCTGGAAGAGTATTGCACAATATGAGAAGCTGCCAGGTCTGGCCGGCCCCGGAGTACGCGTTTTGCTGAGAATATGATAGCTGTGGTTGAAGATGTCGCAGACGACCCCGCAATATCGACGCATCTTTTTGCGTCGTGTTTACGCTTTTTTAGAAAACGCCGAGTACCAAACGACATGCCTAAGAGGCATGCTCAATGACATTCTCCTTCCTCAATTAGATAAATTGGGACTGGAGAACATGTGGTTCCAACAGAATGTAGCAACGGCGCATATTGCACGAGCCCCAACCGAAATCCTGAAGGCTGCATTTCCGGGTCGCTTAATCGCTTGTTTGGCGATTTTCACTGGCCGGCAAGATCACCTGATTTAACTGTTTCAGACTCCTTTTTGTGGGGTTTTTTGAAGTCACGAGTCTAGGTCAACAACCCTCAGACTCTTAAAGCCCTCCAATAGAATATTCGTCAAGAATGCGAGGACCTATCGCCGGAAGATCTGGCAAGAGTGATGAAAAATGCCACAAATCGGGTTCGAATAGTCATCAATTCTGGCGGCGGCCACTTAGCCAATATCATTTTTTCGACTTAATGGAAAACAGACTATGGATTTGCTATTCCTTCTAAATGAAAGTCCACATAATGGTACTTACTCTAGATAATATGAATGAGACCCTGGGTAGTAATATCCACACTCCGGCTTCGCATAATCACCTTTCGCTTATGAAATGACTCTAAGGGCTTGATACATTCTAAACGCTTATGAATAACGTTTAAGAATGTGAAAAATATAAAAGATTCGTCTTTCACAAGTTCCATCCTTTGCTGTTAAATCTGCAAACTTAGAAAGAAAACTTGTAGATTGGCTTTCTAAATTTACCTAGGCCGCGCTGCCCGTATGGTAATATCAAGTTCATCAAATGAGCTGACATCCTCCTTTCTCAAAGTCAGCAACCACATCGATCTATTTCACTTCCAAAATTACACACGAGTGCAAACTTGTGGCAAAAAAGTCGCAAACGGGTCAATCCACATTGTGATGTCAGAATGCATTTTTACTTAGCAAGATCTAGCACAGTTCTTGAACCTATTACATTTATTAAGCCAAGCTCCAAAACCTCTTGGCCTCAGTTAAGAGTGACTATCTGGTTTTATAGGGACTTCTATAATATTCGTGAGGCTGAGAGATTTTAATAAAATTGATGGATGTGATCTGCTAATGTAATCCTCGTAACTCACTTTAAAGCGATGCTAGACGCAATACGAACCTTTCACCGAAGAAACTACCATAGAGGGAGTCAACCTTAATATATGAACATATGTTAGATAGATTCAATGATAACTACTCGTATATTCAGGTTTCCACTGCATATTCAAAGATTAGGTTAGTTGAGGATTGCATCTATCCAGAACGTCGCAATAGCTAGTGATGGAGGAGCATGCCTGCGTTTTTCCGCATACCACCATAGAGGTGGTATGGTCCTGGTCCACCAGGTCTAAGGTTATCCCGTCTAATCGCGTAAAATTACTCTATGTTGTCGTCAACTTAGAACAACAAGAAATGGTAGTTGATAACATCAAAAAATGGGAAAAAGATAACAATCTCCGTCTAAGCAATTATAATGTTCCAGATTCCTGGTAAATCCTATTCAGCAGCACAATCAGTAAAGCCCAAAACTACAAAGCAGATTTTATTGTCATCGCAGGAATGTGACGGAATCGACCGAGAAAAAGCATTACTGCAATTCGCATATTTACTGATAGAAAGCGCAGACGCGGTCCATATTTGGATGCGGATTTATGGACAGATAAATACTTTCGAGCTTAAGGTACTCATAAGTGTGTCCTCCCCTACACCGATGAAGTTAGCTTCGTCGTTGTTCATTTTAACGCTTTATAGGGAAATGGCGTATTCTCCCAGTCTTCCAGTTCCAGTTTATGCCAAAAGAAAAGTTGAACATACTAAGTGATAGCGATTTCCATTAACGGTAATTTTTTCGCAAGCTTCATCATGGAATAAGTACAGTCCATTGGTACCTCCGGCATGAAAACCACCTCATCGCTGAAGATAATTTTTCGGTGAAAATCCGGATCTCTTTCTCGATGAATAGAACTCAAACAGCGAAAGTTCGATTTGCACGATAGGAAATTGACTTTACTTCTCGGGTCCTCAACCCAAGCTCTACGATCCTGTATGCACGTATATCCAAGTCTTTCACCAAAATATGCCACACGGGCGTTCGAGAGCCAGCTGTTGAGAATGGCGCTGAATCGATTGATTGTGGTCTTGACTTACCGTACGCTCGCGATATTCTCTTCACTTCTGTCATTTCGCTGTCTCTTTGGCTTGGTTACAATATGGACTCAAAAGTTAGTTGAATTTTTTTTTCACTAAACGCTAAATTGTTCGCCATTTGGGACGTTCATAATGGAGTAGCGCATGTAACATGGTCATAACTCACCGCGAATAGTGATATAAAACGTATACCTTACCATGATGGAATGGTGTGCAATTTGGTACATAAAAATGTGTGAGTTGAGAGAATCCCTATTGAAAAGATAGGCCGTACCTTATGAAAAATACTTTATCTTGTTGTAATCAAAGTCATCTCGAATGCCAAAGAAGAAGTACTTCAAACGGCTAAAGCCACGAGACTCTTTTAAAACGTCTCGGAACTCCTATGCTGCCAACATTATAAGTGAGAGGTCAGTGACTACACTTTTAACGAGCCATCAAATTGAATTCCAAATCCGAAATTATTATTTTCGCTGAATATTTAAAGATTATGGTGAATGATATTTCACGGTCAAGCTATCAACCTGCCCTGGCCACATCCTTGGTACTTATGTTGCGTGTGACAGGATTTGAAGAGACGTGCTACAAACTAGGAGAGCTGTATACATAGTGTGACAGCCCTTACAAACTCGTGATGACAACGAGAAGCGCTCGCTGCTCCATAAAGTTCGTTAATGATATAATCCATATATCATATTAACCTGAAACTTACTTTCACCTTGGCCACACTGGCACTTTAACAGCGTTGTTGTTGGTTCTATGGGCGGATTAGTGTTAACGTTCCGTGTTTAATTTGTTTTTACTTTTAGTCATGTTCATCCCTTCGTAATTCAATTACCAGTCGATAGTTTATTATGTGTTACTGGACAGCACACAGCCACACGAAACGAAAAAAAAAAAAAACAAAAAAGGATAACAGCAAGGGTAGACGAGTCTGACCCGACCACCAAATAAAGCGAAAAAGGGGGATGAAACCTGAAAAAGGAATAAAGCAAAACAAAACCTAAACATAATACAGATAGATTGGAATGAGCGTTTAGAGAAGGAGACTAAACAGGGTTATCTATCGACCAAATGAAAATATGTTCGATATTAGATCAGGAGGTCCTGTGAGCAACCCCCTTGCAGCCAGCGGGTTGATTATATTCTATTTGAATGGAACTAATTGCTCTTTTTTGTCGAGAATTGCACTCTTAAGGCAGCTTATATAGTACATCACTATATCGCTATACACATCCAGTTGTAACCACAATAAACCTGCCCTATAGCCACTAACGCTACCACCAGAACCGCTGGCCTGGCGATGGCGCTGCCTGGTTGTTAGTCGATTGGGTTGGTTGGTCTATGCTAAGCGCGTGTGGGCATTAAATTTTCCGGATTATTCCTGCGGCACGATAATGACATGTTTTGTACAATTGACGTTTGAAAACAATGGCGGTAATTTAATAGTGAGTGCTTTGGTCCTTCTGCCACCTTAGTGCACACTAACCGTATACGGATACTGTACGGCTGGGGGTTGTTTTGTGTAGTGATAGTAAACTCTCTGGTGGTAAGTTTAACAGACCACCGCAGGCAATGTTGTGCGGGCTTGATTAATTTGGGCCAAAAGGAATTGGGTGAAATTTAGTTTGCGGTTTGCAATTTAGCAAAAATTCAATTATGTAATTGGCAAGTTAATTACACTTGCCATGAGGAATGTTTAATTGACAGTTCGACAGGCGATTTGTTCGTTTTTTTTTTTCGCCTTGTTTTCCAATTCGACAACATGACCATAGATGAAAATTTCGTGTCATTGTGCAAAATTTAGTTCAAGGGAAGGCAGCCCAGCAGGTGGTGTCCTTTGAAAAGCATTTAGTTTGTTAGAGGGAAACCAATTTGATTGCCAGTGTCATGTAAATTTGAGGCAAGCAATTTTCAGTAAATTAAAAGTGAAGGCTTACAGCTGGCTGGCTGTCCGTCAAAGTTACCCTTGGGCTATATGTGATGTTCGATTTTTTTCATAAGTGCACTATGCGATATATGCACATAGGGGAAATTTTAATATTTAAACAAAATATACAGTATGTCGGAAGAGATGAATGACTGGCTACATAAGACAACAAGACAATAGTTGCAATCTGTAACTGAAGTCCAGTCATACATTTACATGAAGATATCACATTAAATGAGGTCCAATCTACTCGTAGTAGACTACAACTTTGTAAAAAGGACTACATATATCAAGATCAGATCGCCCGACAATATTTTCCTTATTTATTTTGCAGGAAATGCAAAGGGCTGTTAGATTCCTGGTTTCCAAAGTACTTTTCGCTCGGATAGATGTAGAAGCTAGTGAATAGTGAGTTACGTTTCATGTGGTTACAGTATCACTATTATTGAAGCCTTATGTAAATTATGTAGCTAAAGATCAGACTATCGTTTGTTGTTGTGTTTTTTTTTTTTTTGACGAAACAGACGCAACTAGAGCTCCATCCAGAGGGCATACTCTCTCAAACATTGAAAATAATTTATCGCATGCTTCATACCAAACCCTTATCTACACCAGTACCTTTTGTGATTTTGTGAACTTTAGTTTGTAATCATAGATGTCATCCTGCGGGGTAGGTCATGTAGCCCTACATTGACCGCAGCATAAACTGTGACTTTACTATGATAGTTCCTTGCCTATTTCTGTAGGCTCCTATTTTTCTTACTTACGTAGATGCTACAGTCTTTACAGGCACGATTTTGAGCCAATTAATTCCAGTTGCTCATTTCAAGATTGTAAATTATTTTGACTTGCTTAAAGTGAGGTGTTTCTCCATCGTTTTCCACCAGAATTAATTCGCTCTGCAGCTCGCTATAAACTGATCTGGAAACAAAATGTGAATCAACGAGATTGGGAGGTTGGCATCGCATTTGATGCCTTTAGCAAAACCGTTGGTAGATATTAAGGATATCACTCACGATGTAGGTATACAGTCGTATATCGTTTTATCGTCACTTATATGCCCCTAATGTGGTATATCGCTCTAAGTAGAGTACACAATATTATTAAATTTAACATTGTCCAAGTTGGTCTAGGTGCCATTAAAGCTTACGGTCTAGCCTGATTGTAGCATTCACTTCTACATACTTTTTCAACTACGAATCGAATACGGCACTGTCTGAAATGTTGTTTTTCACGAAGCCAGATGCAGGTGAACATCAAACAAGGCCATAAGAAGGCCTTGCAACTCCTTAGGCAACAGATCCAAATAGACACAGAACCTGACTAAGTTTCAGCAGTAATATCCAGTCCACTTAGCTTGCGGAGAGGAATGGGAAATGATAACAATTATCATACCATTAAATGCGAGGTGTCGATGTTTAATGACGGCTTGAAGATGAAGTCTTGCGTGAAATCAGGTGCTTTCTCAGCTGAACAAAACGTTTTCAATTCTCTCCGTCCTACTGTCGTAATCGCAGTGTATTTAAGTTATAAATAACAACTGTCAGAGAGCCGTGAACGTACACCAGTCTAAACCCTAAAATTAGATCCAATATAGCAATCTTTGTTGACAGCCGAAATTTTATCAAATAGGGCAATATAAGAAAGAGCTTACGTGCGTCAATAGCTGGCTCAACATCACTCTTCGCTGGATTCCAAATCATGGCAAAATAGGGGATAATGAAAAAGCCGAAGGGCTGGGCGGCACTATCCATCACACTGTTGTAGGAAATCCTTTCTCCAAAGGGGTCTTAAAGGCTTTCCTCGCAAATGAATATATTTCATCTAGATAGATACGTCCCACATACAATAAAAACGTGAAATTGGCATCATAAATAGAACTTGAGCGGATAAGCAGGACTTGCAGCCATAACTACGAGACATTGGAACTCATGATGCTGTCAAAATGGGTACCTCTAGTATATTGCACACGGCTGCAACTGTATGGGCGTAAGCACGTCTATCACGTACCTTACAAATGTCAAACCCTAGTCAGAAATTCAGAGAAAAATCGATTTACTAAACTTCGCTAGAGTCTTTTAAGCCATAGCGGCAGCAACAGCTACGATTACTTATCTATGTTAAATGTATGTTACAACTCCTTCTCTATAGCAAAAACTCGAATAGCCTCCGTTCTATGAAGTCTTATATAGACCTAACCTGGTATTTCCTGACAAGGCCTTATTATTCAATTTGTTTTCGAGGCCAGAGAAATTCTCTGCGTTTAATATTCATTCCCAGATTCACGTTTTGCCCTTCAGCCGTAGAAAGGTAACGACGGCGTACGTTAAGCTTTAAGCTCACTAAATTCTGATGATAACTAATTGTTGAACCACTAACAGTGTAGAATTTAACGCTTCGAAAACATAATACTGTCTGCTGTGGTTAAAGCGAAATTTAAACACCCAGTCATTATCCATGAATTGCACTTGCGTCGCCGAAACCGAAAAACTTTCCATTCTCGATATGTGTGCCAATGATAACCTACGTTGAAACGACCACATATTGTCGTCAAAAATGCTGCGAAATATTTATGTCTCCTCAAACGATGTAAGAAATACTTTTCCTCAATTCATCCGCTCAAAATTGGAGTGCAATGCCTACATCCGGTCAGGTGCTCCTAAAACCCCTCTGCGCCTGCTAGATAGTATTCAAAATTGTACGATAAAACTCATAGCTGATGCTAATATCACCCAGTCAATTGACACTCTTGAACACCGCCGTAATGTTTCCTGGCTTATCTTGTTCTATCGCTATTTTCACCACCAGTGTCAAAGTGGGCATCACTTCAACCATATTGTACCTCTTTGTCTTGTTTTGAAAAATCTGACATAAAACCACTCAACTTTTGAAGTATAAAATCATGTTTATGGCGGAGGCAGACATACAAATTAAGGCCGAACCTTTGGATGAGGACTTTTCTACAATTAAAGTGGAAGAATTCATTATTAAACCTGAAATCGAAGTCTTCTTACACAACTGCCTGGATTTACCGGAACGCAGTCGAAAAGACACATTAAATTTGCTAATTCCCAAAGAGGAGCCCCGAGATGAAGATGTGAACAAGTTAAGTCCCATTCATTTCCGCACCCCATCACCTCGTACGCCACCTCGTACATTATCTCCTAAGCCAAATTTCCAATGTGGTACCTTCAAACGTAACTTTAATAACTCCCAAAGTCTTGACGATCACAAACGTCTCCGATGTCGTAACCCAAATGCCTGCCGTTTTTGTGGGCAAATTTTTCGGACTTACCTTATTCTTCAAGATCATGAACAGCAGCATAAGAATAAAGGGTCCCCAACTAAGGAACCGAAAAAAACGTCTCCATTACACAACCTAAGGGAGGATCGAAGCCGCCGGTTAGGCATCCTAAAGTAATTTATATTTATAGAGTTTGCAATATGTCGTTCGTAACGCAGAGCAGTTCAAAGTAAACACTACAAAGAAACTCACAATATTTCAAAGTACATCTGCAATTGGTGTGGCATGTCGTTTGGTGTAGCTGGTCAATTCAAAAAGCATACAAAAGGAAAAAGCAGAAAAAAATACTGAAGATGATTTAGAGAGTTTAGGTATTTCTACGACTGATGTTGTTCCGGTGAATCTTGTTCCAGTGAGTGTTGTTACGGAAAATTATGTTCCCATTAAAGACGAACCGCAAGATTACAATAGTATAGATAACAGTTTGACGCAACAGTTACTCAATGGATCTACTATTGTCGCTAAAGTTGAACCTTGGGGTCATGGGTTGGCCGTGGTGTAGTGATACTAGCAATCGCTTCTCACTCGGAGGGTCAAGGTTCAAATCCTAGCCACTGCAAGTTTTCATTTGTGTAATTGGAACTCAGTTAGAAAAATCTGCGTAAGAAGGCATAACACTGACATGTAGATTTGGCTGTTGTAGAGAGTTTTCAAGCACAAAACAACCGTTATAATTCACAACCTGAACCATTCCGAGTGAAGAAGATTACGAAGATCTTATTCTCAAGGAGTTGATCGATCCAAAAGCCAAATCAATTGCAAGAAAAGTCTCAAATATATCAATAATATCCTCGAAAGTCTTAAATGATTACAACAATGGAATTACTTCCCAAATTGAATCTCCATCACTTGAAAATGCAGATTTCGAAAACGTCTTGCTAAAAGCAGAGGAGATCAAACGATTGCTGTTGTAAAGCGCTTAAATCCCCTTGTAACTGAACAACGAACGGAACCTGTTATCAATGGAAACTAATTAGGTGGTATTGTATCTGCTAGTAAGTTAGGAATCTTTTGCATTGCAAATCAAAAACATTCAAAAACTATAAAAACAGTATCGAAATTACCAACACGAAATGTAAACCAATCAACTGGTGTTCTGATCATATCTCCGCTCCAAACAATACACATCGAGTCTGAACCCTATCCAATGAAATATCGAAATAATATCTGATTCTAAATCTTATTTCCAAAACAAAACAGAAGTGATAGAAAGCCTAAAGAAGGAATACCAGAAGGCGAAAAAGAAAATACTCGACGAGGGATTGACAAACGATGCCAGCGAGCACTCAAAACCATCTGTACAGCCCACCGATAAGATGGCAACTCCATGTTCGGTGTTCTTCCCTCTGTGTGAAGACCCAGAATCTTATAACGGAGCTACTCGAATGTGAGGCAGAGCTTTTCGCTACTCATGGATATGCCCCTTGGTGTCCGCGTCGCAATATTCAACGTCATGCATTTTCAAAACATGTATCTAGTGTCCACTGTGAAAACGAACTTGATATCCAGAATTTGCTTTTTGAACTCAGGCCTGTACCCGCTGAAGACGTTATGCCTGAATCGTGCTACTGCCATATCTGTCATGTGACATTTCTGTGTTACAGAAACACAGGACCGAATTCCATAAAAAAGACAGCACACCCAAAGTACAACTCAAGTACGAAAAATGCAGAAAGTTCTACTCCACACGGAGCACTTTATCAGACCGATTGTAGTCGAGAGCCACAGTACGTATGCAAGATCTGCTATAAGAAATTCTACACAAAAAGCACATTGAGCTTACACAAAACTATGCATACAAGCGTGTTGTCACATCGGTGTGAGTACTGTGATAAATGCTTCCGGACTAGAGGACAACTAACAGTCCACATGAGAACACACACTGGCGTACGACCGTTTCTTTGCAAGATCACCCATCGGGAGACATTCATTCCTCACCTTTCACGTCACATTGACATGAAACGCTACAAATGTTACGGCTGTGATAAGTTCTTCTCGTGCATTTTAGGCCTTAAAACACACCGACTCACTCGTATGAGTACCTGTGGACAGTTCAGATTAAACGCACTCCCTGTCGAGTTCGAGTGATCAAAGGCAACGTTATCTTTGAGCCATAACCCAAAATCAATCCCTACTTCCGACGATATGATTTTAACTGCGATAAAAACAGCCAAAACACAAATAAAACTGGTATCTTCCAGAAACAGAACCAGGAGAACGTAAATGATCTCGTAAAAAATAATGAGATTGTCTCAATGCCAGAAAAGAGCTAATTTTACATCGAACAGAACGTTTACATTTGCTTATATTTTTTTTTTCTTTTCTTTTTACAAATTGTATACACTTAACTAGTATATAGACAAACAGACTGATGAAATATGATAGTGCCAGTAGCATTCCTTCCCTTCAAACCTTTGAATGCTCAGCAGTTTACCCTCAAATCTACTTTCGCGCGTACTCTTAATATCGTGATTCATTCCTAAGCCGCAGAACTTGCTTATGGAATGCTCTGTCGTGATCTTCCTTTCCTAGTCATTATAACCTTCAAACATTTAAAGCCAATGTGCATCGGTACCTCTTCTTCTTTCCTCTCTAATGTTCTTTTGCCCGCTTTCTGTGCAATCATTTTAAGGTTTCAAAATCCCTTGAGCGCTTACGGATTATAAAAAAAAAAGGAAAAAAACTTGTCATTGACGACTTACCAGTTAAATTAAAAAATTCGCAAAATACAAAGCGATTGGGTGTGAAAATTTGCAACAGAATGTCCAAGAAGTAGTGTCTAATTGGTGGGTCGTAGAAAACCTCTCAACGCAATAAACCCTAGAAAGCCGTAGAAGAAAGCTGAGTCTTGATTAGACCTCTCGATACAATTATATAGTTATCCAATGAAGTTAAACGTCTAGGAGTAGATCTAGCCAGAAAGTTAAATTGCAGCACACGTGTAAATTAAAAAATTTTAGTGACTAAAAAACTGCGAAGTATCTACAAACGAGTCACTCGCTGTCCAATATGTTCAAAATATTATTTACTATCAGCAGTTATAAGAGAGCTATCTCTCTAAATACATCACTGAAACTGCTAATGTCATTAAGTTGCCTTTTGACAGTCCGCATGCCAGACAAAGGTGTTATTTACGTAAACCGCTTCCTTGAAAATCCTCTCCCTTCGCCTTATCTTGAAACTGCCTTTATTCCAAAAGTTTAATAGGATTGTAGCCCTTTATTATGAATTAGGGTGTGCACTTTGAACCTGAGCGATGATTGTACAATGCCACATTTTCAGGCTTACTTTTAGACCTCTTCTTCCTCGCTGCAAATAAATTACCAATGACATCCCAATACTCTGGCACCGACCCTTTGAGTGCCCTAAAACAAAAATCTTAACTTGAATGGAGAAGACATCACTTATTCAACGCCGTCTCATTCATTTCCCTTTGCATCAACAAACAGCTAACTTGGTTTACATCCTGCACTTATCTTCTGCATTATCGTTAACTTATAAAAACCATTCATCACTTTGTTTGACCTAGAAAATAGATATGAAGAACTTTTAAAACTTTCGTCACCAAATTCTTCGTCTTAAGTATGGTCTCTTTGGTAAAGAAAAAAGAATCAACCTCATCCTGGTACAAAAAAAAAATTTATCTAACCATCTCAGTCTAAAGAAATATGATCCCTCAAAAGATTTTCCCCCACACGCCCCGAACCATATGCAGGGAACCATAGAAAGCTGTGGATATCGACCATAGCTACTATCATGGCGATGAGGAAAGACTCAAGTGAAATGAAACATTAGTTTCGTCTAGACACCTTCAATCGTCCTTAAAGATTTCAAGTGAAATGCTCTCATCCAATTTTAAGCAAGCGTTCGTTGCTCGTTTTCTACCATTTTTCAAGGAAACCCAAATCACATCTTTGAGTTATGAACCTCTTTGAGATGATATCCGAAAACTTCGTTCGTCGTGCTAAACGCCTAGCCTGGCGGGTAAGTATTTGCTGGTAAAGTGTAGGGGATGAGTTGAGAAGATTAGACTAGGGGATACGTCTATGAGGTGATTGAAGAAGATGAGTGTAATTATCCACCCTGGGTATGGACTATGCGAGTACTCGTACACACAGACTACCAGCCGCATTTCAAACGTTCATCCCTTTTAACCCCATAAAGGGGATTCGCTCACAAAATAAAGAAAGCAAAAAAGCTGGCAGGCAACTGAAAAATGCCAGGATGGAGTTAAAAAATGCAGACACACGGAGGATAGCATAAAAATTCCGGGAATGCTCTCTCTTTCCCTTGTCTTTTTTTCAGTGGTTCTGTCTATCCTTTTATTTTTCCTTCCTTCATAATTTCTACTCCCAGGGAGCAAAGCAAACGACCAACATCCGAACCATCCTCGTTCAAAACCTGTGGAAGGGTTCCATCGATTCGACCCACAAAATGTTTAAAGTCGTTCACCAGTTCGTCTTCCAAGTGTAGTTGAAAGGATCTGTTGGGGTGTTCAGTTGGATGAAAGGTTGTCTGATGGTAAGGCTAACTTCTCCGGAATAAAATCTAAAATTCCAAACGATAGCGGAACATATAATTTTCTAAAGCGCACATCAGCTAGCTCCTGTATCACTCCATTGGGACGCAATTTGCTCCTTTGCATGACTGCCATGATAGTCCATAAAAATGGTTTCTTCGTCTTCGGCTTCTACTTCGAATTTGGCCTTGGGAAGGGTTTCACCATGCCATGAGTACTATCGTATGTGAATGCGATTTTAAAGCCTGCTCCAACGATTTCTTATGCATTCTTGTGGCTTCAACTCTGTGCTGGCTTCCATTCACAATTTTGGCGGCGAAAACGAGGACTTAAGATCCATTTTCGAAGGCTGATATCATAATTTGATGCAGCACATCGAGGCACGAAATATGTGTGTCAACATAAAAAAAATACTCATACACAGACTCATCGTTGGACAGACTCTCATAGAGGATCTGGGAAACCGAGGAGTCGGTATGACAACGACGTGACATTGACAGGGTGAAAAAATTAAATTTTCCATTTTTTCCGCTCTCATCCTTGTTGTGTGGTGTGCCCGTACTTCATTCTTTCTAGCTCGGGGGCTATATTCTGTAGGATCCTCTTGAATCCTTAAGGAGGATTTTCCTTGCTTGAGGTAAATAAAATGTCATGGGTGGCGACGTGCTGATGGATGTTTTGGGGGCAAACATTTTTTCCAGATAAATATCTTTCAACAGCAGCAACGCACTTTCTTTTTTTACATTCGTGCCATCCTCATCGTTGACAGTCTTCGTTGTCGTTGATGTTGTTGTTATTTCGTAGCCCATATTGGTTATCCTCCTCTTGCATGTGGGTGTCTATAAATGAAGGAAGAGATAGAAGAAGTGAAAATCTTCAATTTACCACAACGTGTCCCACTGATAAATTCATTCCAAATCGTAATTCACTGACGCAGAAAAAGGAAAAATCTTGCGAATGATAGATGAGTCTGGAGATTGGTTTTCCAGACCAAACAATGGTACAAGGACGACACATTCCTGTAAGTTACTTTGCCTCAGTAAATGTGGGACATACTTGTATTCTGTTCAACAATTTTCCTATTCGACTTCTAGTTAAAATATTTTTTTTTGATGCTATTGATGAAGGAGGGGAAGGAAAAGATCCGAGATTGACTCTGGTTCTGTGAAAATCTCCTCCTGGTATGGCTGAAGAATAGTTGCCTGCAGTGGTATGTTCTTGGAGGTTTGCTAAATCATCAAATCATTGAGGGGTTAGCTTAGAGGTTTCCTTGTGGCAGTAAGTCAATTAGGTCAGGAATTTCTTTAAGTACTTCATGTTTGCCCATGGAAGGCTATTTACTATGTTCATCTGCTGGAATTGGCACCCGCTAAAGGATGACAATCTAGACCTTCACTGCTATTGATTTGTTAAAGTGAAAATTGAGGCATGAAATTCTTCATAAATTCTCATTGCATGCATTGTCCTTACATTCGTTTTTGCATTCCTTGGCAGTTTAAATTGTTTAGAGCGTAACAACAGTCTGTTCTGTTTCTAGTTTCTTGCATTCCATGTTTTTGGTATACAACCGTCGTTTTCTTCAAACTAGGGTTGAAATTCGGGTTATGAGAAACTGTTTTCTGAGCCTTGCCTAGCAAGTTCATCAGCGATATCATGTCCTGGGATCCAGTTGTGAGCTGGAACGCACGCAAGACTCAGTAAATTCGGCTTTCCGGCTGTGTTCAGAGAAGCCTTGAATTAACGGACTATCTTGGAAGCGTCGAGAGGTTGCAGCAAAGCCTTTGCAGATATTTTGCCTCCTCCACTGTTTCTACATGTAGTTAGTTAGTTTGGGTATATTTTCGCCTAGAAGATAGATACAAGTCTAATCCCGTAGTCCTCCAAAAAGACACTACTGCCGTATCCTTGATCAGTTTTGAGGCCATTTGTAAAGAAGTGATGTTATTGGATTCCTTTTCTGGGTCGGATTCTGGCCGAAACCATCCTGGGGGAAGTTAGTTTCGTATTTCCGCAGCAGCAGTTCTAGTGTCTTGCATCAGACGTCTTGTTCATAAGACCACAATTAAGAAACCGTTGGTACATAAGGTCACCAAAACTTAAGTTCGCGTTTTACCAAAGATCACTTCTTTTGAAACGGAAGATGTCATTGCGAGTACAGACCATGATATGCACATTAAGATGAGGAGATTCGGAACTGCTTCTAAAGCAGAACCATGCGTGCTAGATGTTGCCGACACAGGTCGTTCTTTAGAGTCTGTAACATTGCAGCAACAGTAGTGAATTTGTGTGATAGCTTATTCCACCTTACAACTAAAACATGGGATAGAAGAACTCGCCTAAAACTTCTTTATCCCACCAGACAGCCGACAGCGCCTTGGAAGTTTTCCATGCAATGTGTTTAGTTCAAGAAGTTGGAAATAGAAGACGCACACGGGAAAAAGGAGTAAACGTTCGGCATTTTCGTCAACACAACAGCGTAGACAAATCAATAGTTTTGTGGATAAAACCAATGCTGGTGAGTAAGAATCTAATTGCAGTTGCTGTCTGTGGCCAATATAATCGTATGATGGGGCGAGTAAACAATGGTTGCTGCCAAGACGGCATCCTGTCTCAACTGTTATCTTGCATGGTGGTAGCCCTCGACGTGATCGGGCATTGGTGATATAAAAATGAGCGCCCAGTCAATCATCGCAATAGTTATAGCAACTGCTTTTATAGGATATCTATTACCATGAGGACAGATATCTTTTTTTATAGCTACACGTTGTTCTCTTTACGAGAAGGAGGAAACTGACCGGTCTTCTAGCGTGCTTAAAGGTCATACATTTTTCAAACGAAGCTAAGTATTTGGTTGTCATCCTGGATAGCAAACTTTTTTGGACAAAGAGTTTCACGCCGAGAACCTTTAAGATGTTATACACTTCATTCAAGCTGAGATATACTCAATCCTGATGTCAATGTCTTGGCCTGCTTTAGCATTCCGCTATATGATATGCCAGGTGGGCGGTCATTTAGAAATCGATGGTTTGTCATTGTCTGCAAATTGTTGGCACTTTTTCGTTTATATGAAATCGAAATTACTTTAATAATTCACTTCCAGAATACTTAAGCAACTTGAGCACTTAACCCCATTTGTCAGAAACACTTGCTTCTTCCTTAAGTCTAAAGTAATCCCAAAACCACTTTAGCAATTTCTTTAATTTTCCTCCTACCCCACTGTGCGGCAGTTCATTTTAACTTTTTCCTAACCTCTTTAACTTCTGGCATTTAGAAAAAAAGCTCTAAATTTCTTCCACATCTATAATTCAGTAGCCTTCTGTTGGACACAAACACGCCAAAGGACACTGAGTAATTTAATCCAACGCTTGATTCCATAGGACACGTTCTTTCGATTTTATTTACACACACAATACTTATATTCTTTGGCAAAAGGACTATTATAATGTCACCGTTATAGGTATTAGGTGGCCCACATAAACGAAACAACAATCAATAAACGTGAAAGCTCAGAACATTAAACCTCCCCCATGTTTTCGGGACTGCCTTCTCATCGTTTAATAAGTGAAGTAAGTCAATTGACTAAGTAGAGTATTTTCTCCAACGGTTAGAAGCTATGAGTACGTGTATCTTGTGACCATTCCACTTCCCACCAGACAAGTGAACAATTTCATAAACTCATAAGGATACGTGGTGGGATATTCGTATATGCTTACCGCAGTAGGTGAACTAGGAACCTCAAAACATAGATACACTTACAGAGGATTAAGGTGGTTAGAAATTGGTTTGGGGGGGATAGGGAAAAACTTGTATGACTTGTCCAGAAAGGACATATCACATGGTTAACCGCAACTTAAATTTACGGACCATTCACATTGAGAGTGAGTGTGTGAATATGTTTTGTTGTAGTTTGCCATCGTCGCAAGCAGGACAAATTCCAAGGAGCGAAAATCGATAGTTGGCGCTCTTACCTGAAATGTAAGGGAAAGCCAGCTATAGAAGGTAGTCCTGTCCCTTGGATGACTATTTGTTTGGGTGTATTGGTTTGAAATGATATTACCTTCAGTTAAGACATCATAAATTGACAGTTTATATCCATTTGGCCATTTGTTGATGTGATTAGTAACCTTCGTACTCCAGGGGGAATTCTCGGAGACACATTACATCTTAGGAACAGGTTTTTTGCGTCTTCCGTGGAGGTAGATGTTCATATACTTCCAGGTTAATACTTCACATAAACAATTACCGCCCTACAGCTTGTCTAGATTGTAGGGCATTGCAGGGTGCTCTAGAGTGTTGTTGGGTTAACTAGGTTATGCTCGTTTTGTCTTTACAAAGTTTTTCCTTTCCTCAGTTCGGCCTGAAGATGTGGTGGATGTTAATGGGTTTTTAATTGTGTGAATTTCTTCACTAGAGAGTCAGAAGAAAAATTGAGGAGAACAATTCAAGGAAAGAAAAAGCATGTCGCTGATGGCAGTTTCCTTTCGGTAACTCGGAAATGACCGATGAGGACAAAGGACTTTGTTAAGTTTTTATAGATTTTAGCGCAACAAGATTGATTAGAGTTCTGTGAGCAATGGTAGACTTCTACTCATGTACTCGTATCCTGACCTATATTCTGTAGTCGAAGGAGATATGACGTTATTTTGAGCATTTCCTTACCGAGCAATGTTATTTTCGGCTGCAGTCTGCAGAATTATCACCATATGATCTGTATCTGCAGCAATTCAAGACATGCTGCCATTGTTTCTCCTATCGTCGTCGTATATCTTCTCAAGACGGTACGTGGAGGTTAGAACTTTTGAATCAAATCATCTAATTCGGTGACATCGTTCTTCATGCTTACAAGACAATGCCAAATTTAAAAAAAATTAATCGAAGCCATATCCCTGATAAAACAGCTGATCGGATCCAGGTGCATCTAGGAAACACATTAAATTAAGTTTGCGATCGCTTTAGCGACTTTTGCGTTTGGAATTGCTACAAACTCTGAAGATTTCCGGGTTGATTCTCCCCCAGTATGCCAATTTTCTCTGGCCTCCAGAACTTTGAAACTTTAATTAACTTTGAAATTTTTAATAGAAGATGAGGTTTCTTCCTCCAACGGATATCCTCTGGAGTTAAGTTCGATGCATATTAAGCAACCTCGTTCTCGTTGCAAGGGGACTAGATTCAGCAGGTGAGATTGATCAATGCACCTACTCATTAGAATCATTCTTTTAAAGGTACCTAGCATTCTCGCATTCTCTTTGCTGAGGCACTTGAGGTCAAGTCTTCCTGAAATATGTATATACTCGTATAATGTCATATCAGAAGTAGCAATGCTGTTTACTTTACAATTTGGTACCTCGTAGTATGACCTTTGACCTGAATATACATATATCAGAACCCAAACAGATAGCGTTTGAACCGAAAACTGGCACTTCTTGCAAAGTCAGTATTACTTGATTACTTACTTAAGGGGGCGCTATAGTTCGGAGTGGACCTGGGCCTGAATCTTTAGCTTGCTGTCTCCAGTTTCGCACGCTAAGATTCGATGACTTCTCGGGCCGGAGCATTGGTGCCCATTCGCTTTACATGACCATGCCATCAGAGTCGGGTAAGTCGATGTCGTTGTACATCCCGTACAGTTTATCATTGTATCTCCTCCTCCACTCACCGTCTATGCAGATGGGACCGGGATCGGGGACCTCATCCATTTTTGATAAAGTCCGTGGCTCTGTGTAATAGAGCAGGACTGCGATTATTAAGGTCTTACAAAGAGTCACTTTTGTTGTTCGAGAGAAGATCGTGCTGGCCAGCACAAAGAAGCAACGATTGGTAAGAGTTATTCTTCGTATGATCTCAGCACCGGTGCCGTTGTCTGAATTGATTGCGGGTACTAGGTAGACAAAGTCCTTAACTACCTCAAAATTATATCTGTATGCTAGTAATTGGACGGACTTTTGTACTGTCTAAAACCTTTTTTTGATATCAAAGGTCTGGCTGAGTTCTTGATGGAGCACATGGATGAGTTTAGCAGGGATGCCAAAGCTAGACATTGTTCTGTACAGTTCCTCTCTCTAGAAGCTATCATAAATCGATGGATAGGTGGTGTACTCGTATATCGGCTTGGAGTTCATGGGTTTTTTCCAAGATCTGCTGAAGTGTGAATATTTGGTTTGATAGTATTTGGCCTTAAGCCACACTGATGTGGACCAACCAGCCTATTGACGAACGACTTCAGGCGTTCCTACAATACGGCAGATAGGATCCTGTAAGTGATGTTAGGAAAACTGGGCTTCCTTTCTTGGGGATCGGACAAAAAATGCTGAAGCTCCAATCATCGGGCATACTTTCGTCCGACCATATTTTACAGTTAAGTTGGTGTATGCTCCTTACCAAGTCATCGCCAGTCCGTGCGTTCCAGCAGCTTTTATGGACATAAGCTTAGATATGGCTATATGCACTTCATCCAGGTCGGGTGGACGGAATTTTCGGTCTACATCGTCCAGGTTGAAATGTTCATTCTGCCTGACAGCGGTATAACGTTCGTCATCGCCTTTATACAGTTTACAGAAATGCTCTTGCCAAATCCTCAGCATCCGCTGCGACTCTACTATGTTCGCTTGTTCGTCTCTGCAAGCTTCGTTTGGTTCGGGACTTGGGTCCGTCGCATGCCTTTTTTACTTTTTGGTAAAGTAGCACCTCTCAGTTTCTTCGATGCTCTGAGAAGCTGATGTTCGTCTCTCCTCTTCTGATCTTATAGTTCATGAACAGATGTAGTCATTCTATGCAGCGCCGCTTTATATGCATCTTGCTTAGCTGCATGTGTTTGCCGACACTCGTCTTCAACCCATTGGTTTCGTTATGGCAGCTGAGTGAGAAACCCAACACATCAGATGGATTTTTGGTAATGTTGTCACTGGTCTTCGATATTTAATGCTGGCAGCATATGACCTCTTAGGAGATTAACGGAGACTAGATCTTTTGTGATTGTAGCCGTCCGACTTCAAACTTCTTCACAATATTAGCTTGCCTTTGCAATGTTCCGGATATCCTCAGCCGCACCTTAGCTAAAACAAAGTTGTGGTCCGAGCTAATGTTGGTCCCTTGGAACGTTCGGACATCTATAATACTGGATGAGTGCTTTGCGTCGATCGCAATGTGGTCAATCTGGTTGACGATTGATTGATCAGGAGCCCTCCAAGTCCCCTTGTAAATATCGAGATGTGGGAACTGCGTGCTACCTACGACAATGTTTCACCCGGCCGCAAAGTCGATTAGCCTGAGTCCGTTGTCGGAGGTGGTGTCGTGCAAATATACTCTCTTCCTAGCTTTGCAGGACAATTTTAATGTCATAGGTAAGGCGCTGCTCGTAGGTCTTGCCCAAAAGCTCGTAGAATCTATCTTTGGTGTCGTCATCTTTCTCCTTGGTGGGAGCATGCGCGCGGGCTAATATTGACAGATATATCCTTAATACGGATTGTTACGAGGCTCTCATTAACATTCCGGAAACTCAAGACTTCTTGCCCAAGTCTGCCTCTAACAACAAATCCGCATCCAAATCGGCGCTGCTTTTGATGTCGGTAACCATCGCCATGGTAGAGTCACAGCTTTTCATTATCTCGTTTTGCTCGGCAAATTCCATCGCATTTCTTGGATGATGGTAACATCTGCTTTGCAGAAGTCCAAGGCCTCCGCTAGTTGTCCGGCAGTACGTGGCCTGTTAAGGGATTTCAAATTCCACGCGAATGCTATGTATAAGTTCGTTGTCCTTGTTAATGCTTGGTATCTTGAGTTTATTTTTTCCATGGTTGAGCCAGTTCCATTATAGATACCCCTAGGACGAGTGGTCGGTTAGATCGAGGTCAATAACCCGTTTGGGGACGTAAGTCGGAGTAGCTCGCATAAGGTCCTACTTGTCTTATTCCTGTATTTTGCTTAACCTTTGACTCCATCTGGTGAATTCGTCCGCTATCCTGTTTATAGGCTGGTATTTTTGACAGTTGGTCAGCACTGCTTATAAGATAGGCAATTTGAGTCAGAATAGACCTGTACCCAATGGTCGCCACTTGGAGGCACAATAAGCACAATTGAAGTGTACTCTACATATAAACAATTACAGTGCCTACTCTATTTCTACAGCACCCAACCACCCTCTCATATTAGCCAAAGCTGACGTTATGGCCAGAAGTATGCTTTTCCTTGCTTGAAGTCATGCTTTTGCTCTCGTTCAATATGAGTTCCATATTCCCTGCAGATACTGTATGATATCTTAGAGCTTTATTTATTCGATATACATAATATACTCGCAGATTGTCTAATGGATGCTTTACACAAAATCAAACATCGGATTTGTATTGTTTCTTGGTCATGTATGGATATTTAATAGGGAACTCTGAATGGCAAAGAACAATAAAAAATTCGGCAAAAATGTTCATATCATTTCTGTCCATTCTGTCCATTCCTCTTGAGAGTTAATCCCTGATTGAGTTTGATAGCCTTATTTCGCCTGCTGAAGTTTTCAAGTTGACTGCTTCATGGTGGATTATGTTGGCGTTTCTTTTATCTTCATGTTTTCGAGTACACTGGTTTTATGCGTTATGATTTCAGATTTTACGATTGTGCACCAATCTACCAGTTACCAGATATTGACCATTGCTCTACAATTATTGCCATGACACAGATGGTGATTGTATACGGTCTATGTGCAAGCACTTTTTGGCCACTATCTTTATGACTTCCAAAATTGTTCTCTCATCTTTATTTGGGTCAGCGGAAGCGATTGACACTACTTATTTACTTAGATGGCACTAAAGCCCTGATCTTCAGTCGATAAACGTCTCCATTTACCGCCATTTTTGGCCAATTGACCCCAGTTGCCATTTCAAAACGTTTAAAAGCAGCTGGATATATTCAAAAGCAAGGAAATTGGGTTCGACATGAACTCAAGCCGAGAGACGTCGAAAGGCGGTTTTGCATGTCCGACATGCTGCTGGAACGCCACAAAAGGAAGTCATTTTTGCATCGGATTGTTACTGGTGATGAAAAATGGATCCATTACGACAACCCCAAGCGCAAAAAATCATATGTGAAACCCGGCCAAGCAGCCAAATCAACGGCAAAGCCGAATATCCATAGCTCGAAGGTAATGCTCTGTATTTGGTGGGATCAGATGGGTGTGCTGTATTATGAGCTGCTAAAACTGGATGAAACCATCAATGGGCAACGCTACCGAACACAATTAGTCCGTTTGAAGGGAGCAGTGGCCGAAAAACGCCCGGAATATGCGACCAGACACGAGGCAATAATTTTCCATTATGACAACGGTCGGCCCCACGGTTAAGAACTATTTGGAAAACAGTGGATGGGAAGTCTTACCCCACCCGCCTTATAGCCCAGACCTTGCCCCTTCTGACTAACATTTGTTCCGGTCGATGCAGAACGCCCTCACTGGAATACGGTTCACATCAGAGCAGAATATCAAAAATTGGCTTGATTCATTCTTGGCTGCCAAGCCGGCGCAGTTCTTTTGGGATCCACAAATTGTCAGAAAGATGGGAAAAGGTCATAGTTTCAGATGGGCAATAATTTGAATCTTACCATTGTACATGTTTTCCTTAAATAAACGTTCAAATTTTGAACCGCAAAAAAAAACCCACGAATTAAATTATATACCCAATACACTAAAGTTTACTCGAAGAATTTTTCGTATATTTTTCGATGTGTTGTTGTCAGAATATATGAGTTTCAATACTTGCAATCGCACGAATGACAACTCGCGCCACTCAATGATATCAATTTCATTGTAGTACGCAAGAACTTGAAACTCTGTGGACATAGCATCATCTCTTCTAAACCCTCTTTCGACATCAAAAGTGTATATGAGGTCGCTTCCGAACTTTTTGGGGCAGCGGAGATTGTCCGTTGTCATTCTTCATAAGTTGATAATTGTGGACTTTCAGGGCCCAAAACCGCATTGATACGGGTCAATGAGATCTATGGCAAAAGCTTTCAGGGATTTGCGCAATACTGTGAACAGAGACTCAAAGCTAAGAAAGCTGATTCCGCCTCTATAGTTAACTCAGTCAACATGGTCTATTGTGCATGTACGAGTAACAAACAACGTTTCCAGTCGTCAGACAAAATGTAATCCGACCAAATCTTAGAAATGGGTCGAAATCATTGGCAACACCATCTTTTTTTTATTTTTTTTTGATTGACGCTAGTGATGCTCTGTATACAAATTCGATTTCTGGAACTAGCTTCCACCAAGTAGTGATTCGAAACATTGCTAGTTCTCTAAATTTTCGAAACAAAGTAGGTGTTGTCCATGTTCGATGTAGCATCGGCATTATGTTGGTAACTTTGGTTAATTGTAACTTTGAACCCTTGCTGAACGTCTGAAGTCTCTCCATCGGTAGATTATGTGCAATAGGTCATAGTATTGGCCCTTAAGGCGATTTTCTGTATCGACTTTGTTGCGGATGAAAACAAATAAGGCCCAAATCTGTGGAGATATTACGGATAGCCCGGACAGAAACAGGACCTTAAACTGTATAAGGTGGTAGCGACAGCCTCATCTTGTCCTCGTCGCCCATGATTTGATAACGGGAACTAGCTTGTGGATCCATCTGCCCCTTGTGTAGCTCTCTCAACTGGCTTGACATATTAATGCAGATGCTGCTCTTTCTTCATTGTTCACTATTTTGACCTCCTACAGTTCAAGGTTTGCCCAAGTTGCACTCTCTGTATCCCGTTCGCAAGTATGTCGACCGGTATTATTTCGGCTAACATATGGGCTGATAATACTGAGTGCGCAGATCCTGTACGCTGACAGTAGTTTTCTTTTTAATAAATCCATCCATACGGAAACAGCGCAAAGTAGGACCGAACTGAAACAACAGGATCCTGCTTGATGGCATATTCAAGGTGGGCCTTGAAGCCCAGCCTGTTATCGAGCATAACTCTGAGATATTTTTGGGACTCCGTTGAGCTGGTTGTTTCTAACTCTAAAGTTTGCATACACTACGGTCTTACGGTTGATTATTAGGGCACCCTTAATCTTGTTGCCGGTTAATTCCATACCGTCAGACTCAAAACAAATTCCTTATCCTCATCCGTGGCGGACTCTACATATCTCGTGGAAGTGATCTGCTATGGTGACCACAAATGTGTTAGTCGCACAACTCCATCGTACATTATGGTCCAAAAGAGAGAACCAAGGATCTACGCTTGCGTGGCTTCCGCGGGTGTGTGGTATTAAGCACCATCATCAATGTAATATTATAGCTTCCGGTTGCTAAAGTAGACTGTGACTGTATAAGTATGTATGTATACTAGTATGTAAGTGATATGGTGAATCCATTCTGCCAAAGATATCTTAATGAACGACCAACTCGTCAAGTTAAAGACATTCTTAACGGCAAGCCTTATTACTGCATAACACATCTTTATCTCCCATCTCCACGTTTCCCCCTGTATTGCACCAGCTGCAATTTCTGAAGCCATATTGATAGTCTCACAAAGCTCCACTTTTCTCCGGCAAACGGAAGCACTCTACCACATATGATGTATTTCAGAATCTTTCCTAGAGTATCAAGCAGACATATTGGGTGAAGGTTCTTCATGCGGTTTGTGAACTTTTGGTAACAGCACTAAATGTTTGAGTTTCCATGTTGTCGGAAAGACTCCCTCTTCTAGGCACATTTGCATCGTTGGTACGAAGAAATTCGGCATAGCCTTTGAAACCACCTTCATTACCTTATTCGGGATGCTATCCTGCTCCCCTAGCATTTTATTGTCTCCTATTTTCCTGCATGCTTCGAACAGTTCTTCCGACATGATTGTGAGGATGTGCTCCGTGCTGTTATCCCTCTCGATGAGTACAAAATAGTTGGTCTACTTGGGAACATTTGTTCTACTATCATTACACTTTTTGTAGGTTAGCTGTTCAGATTTGGAAAACATCTCTTTGAATGCATGTTTTTACAGCTTTTTGGATTGTAAAGCAAAAAAGGCTGTAATAGTAAAAGTATAAATTGGCACTTCCCTTGCAACATCACCTTTAGATCAGTAGTTTTTTTTTTATAGCGGATCTCCGACCGAAAATTCATTAATACAGAACACAAGCCAAGCCCACAACTGAAGTTGAATGACTTCCTCTCTAACACTAATGAATACCAACATCATAAACCTTCATCATATCATTGTAGTGTTTCAGGTCAGATGAATCAACGTATCAATGCTATTACTATTTGACGCAATGAATAGCCTTTGAACGCCGCCATAAGGGCTACTGATAGACCTTTTCATAAGCAAAATTTTCCCGGAAATACACACCTCATCTCATGAATTGTTTTAAAAAATCACTCCTATTCACTTGCCCAAAATATGTATATAGGTCTTTTCGGCAAAAAGAACAAAACCATTCATAGTCATCTTAAAAGTAATCTTCTTGAATGGCCCTATGTAACACATTGTACTGAATTTCAAAGAATACCACCTTTTCACATTCATAATCCCTGTACCTGTACATCCCCGGTCCGAATTTTACCGACCTTAGCAAACGAAAGAACCGTCATACACAAAACCGCCGCAAAGCCCTTTAATTATTTAAGCGAAGCTGGCATAGCAGACCATCTCTTAAAAGTATTACTTTCTCTGGTAAAATATAAAAATAAAAGAAACAGCAAATAAAAGATGGCTACCCGAAAAGACTAACTGAAAAAAAAAGGAAACCAAAATACATGTTCACTTGTATGTCACAAGTTCCAGGTGCTTCCTAAATCTTTTGCCACATGAAATAGTGCAGGACCATAAATATTGCATGAGGTCTCTTTGTATGTGCTGTATGGTGTATATTTTGCTCCAGCTTTACTACCACCCCTCTGCCAACATCAGGACTACCATCATTTCGCGCGCGCTGATAGTAAAAATGCCCGCAAGGACTAACGAAGCAGAAAAACCTTACTTCACCGAAGCAATACTCGGCAAAACCCACACCTTCTTTTCGGTGTAAGATAGCCGGGAAAAGGAGCAAGGTATGTGACTACAGATACGACTACAAATACGGATACGAATACGAATAAGAATATGAATACTCTCTCATATGCCAGGATGACTATCCGTATAATAGCAGTAAGCCTGCCGGGTGTTCCATTTGAGCTGTGCATTTAAGTATTGTGGGCGTAAAAAAAGGTAAACGTCAAGAACTATTCACATACATATACAAACCTTAACGCCGGCGATGGTGTAATGGTGTAACACCCTGTATCAGAACACAGAAACAAAAAAAAAAAAAAAAACGTTTTCCTAGTGGCATTTCTATTCTTCTCCGTTTGAGCCTTTATACGAATACGAATGCGATTATGGCTACGACCACAGCTTCGACTATGTCTGTGACTATAACTCTGGGTATATGCTCGCTGTTCCGTTATTTCATGGATGTCCTCGGTTTCTTTTTGGCTGTGCTCTAGCGAATTGAACCATTTGTCTTTGCCATATGTGGATCGTGTAATAGTAAATCGATATTATGCCAACATTAAGGCGGTAGTAACGACACGACGCGCGGCACAAAAGGGATGAATGAGCTATCTTACCACGGCCTCAAGACGTTTCTCATCTCCCCTAAAATCCATCTCCTCAAACCCCCCTGGTATAACCACCACATGAATAGCAGTTGCCTCAGTTGGATTCTTGAAAGCGGTACTGAGTTCCGTTCACATCTATTACAAAATACGAGGATAGTCAAGTAAGTGGGCGGTTAGGCGTATCTAGAGGGTGGTATGAGCTATAGTCCTCTTGAAGGTAACACACGGATGAAAGAAGGAACTTTTCCTTTTCTTCCTGCCATTCCTATTCCTCCTTAAAGGCAAACAACACATGATATGAAGAAAGGAAAAAAGAAAAGAAACAAGCAAATGTGGAAAACAAGACCAAAGGCATAGTAAACCTCTTGAGCTTTATCCAATTTCTGGATAATTCTTAGTGCCAGGACTTTTCTCTGTTCTAACACAAGTTGCTCTTCAGAGTTGAAGCTAGGCCTGTACCACTTCTCATCTTATTTAACTGCTCTGTTGCAAAAACCCCTTTTCCAATGTCGTCGTCGTTGTCGTGCCGCCATCATACCTTATGCTGACGTCCTTTTCGTCGTCGTCGTTGTTGTTCTGAAATACGTTTACTCGTATGCATATATGTACATACATACGTATATAAAATGTGTACACATTCCATTCTCTAAGGATGTGACGTCAAGTCGGATGAAATTGATGTTGTTGGCAAATCCTGGCAACGTGCTTCTGCCTAAAGTTTCTGCTTAAATCTATGAATTTTTTAAAACAGCGAGACCGAATAGAATACAGATACCAGCTACAAACGGATACTCTGTTCCGTATGCCATGTCGTTGTCGGTTGGTCGCTAGCATCATTTTCCTATCTTGTCTATTTCTGGTATTCGGTAACTGGTGGAGGGTATAAGAGGTATACCCAGTATACCCGGAACTTGCTGCTTAGTGCATACGAGTGTAGATCTATGGTGGCAGTTGAATATTGTCTCAAGAGTTTGTTTGGTCTATTTGCCCACTTGATGCTTAAAACAAGGATTCAAAGAACCTACCTACCTACAAATGGTACAGGTACATATATGTACAGATGAACGTACATGTGGCAAGTATGTAGGTGATTCATTATTTTGTAAATAAAACATAACCCATGTGCATAAAGAATTTATCTGCAACAGAACTTCTAGGCAAAGGACATCTTACCCATCCTTGTGGCATCTGCAGTGAATCGGAAGTGAAGTGATTGACTAAAGTTTGTTGGATATAAACCTCGTAATCAAAAAATTTGTCTAAAGAAAATGGCCTTAGAGCAAGTGGGAAGCGTGTAAACTGTTCTCAACCCGAACATACCGAAGATATTGAAACTTTATGTTTATTTTAAAAAAAAATCACAGCTACACTGGTGCTAGCTGCTGCAACTTTTTCTCCTTTCCATAGCTTCAAATCCGGCTGATCAAAACCCTAAATGAATGGCGGGATCTACAGGAACCCATTTTTAATATATGGTCATTAGTGTAAAATTCAATCAGGAGATATTGGATAAACAATTGTCTGCGGAGTTAGAGCCCAGACAGCACTCGTATTCATTCAGAGGCTTACGGTCATTGAATTTCTACACTCCCGCCACGGTGTAAGCGATTATACTGAGTGAGATGTCATCAGACAAAGCTACTGATAGACCCCTCATTTGATTGCAAAAACTACAAGTTTTCTTGCAGATATTGAACATCTTTCCACCCAATAAACGGATACCAAACGGCGATAACAAGCAACATTCTGCTTTCATAGGGAATGGGTTTGTATAAGGCAAAATTAACTAAACATTCTGTATCTATATCTGTAAGATACCAACGTCAATATCTTCATTAAAGTTTATCAAGAAGTCCGATCTTAAGAATGATGTGTTTGCTCCTTTTGCAAAAGTGCGAAATTCTTTAAAAATTGTGAGAAATAGTTGGAGGCTGATTCGCCCCGGACTGTAGTGCCGTCAAAGCTAGTGGAAACAGTTACTAGTTACTTTTGGGAACTGAGTCAAACACCTACTTCAACAACTATTATCGTTAACAATTTCAAGCAGGATCTATTGGTTTATGTGTCCAAAAGCATGTAAATGATCTGGCTCTCTTAAGATTATATCATCAGTTTACATGATAAGGTTTTAGTCCTTAAACTATTGCATGATCAGTTCTGTCAACAAAGATCTCTCGATATTGAGCAAGATACTTACAATTGGTGATTTTTCCATAAAAGACTTGTATCCGTGCTTTGTTTTCGTGGTGACGTTCTTAGAGCTGCTTCTGAAGGAGTCTTGTATCACGACGCCTTGTTACATAAACTTGCTAGGATCTTTGGTTGATTTAACAGACATATACACATTACCACATTTTGACAGAGCAAGCTGAATACTCGTAGTAGCTAGTAATGAAAACATACTTAGCTTACTTCTCTTTCTTAGAGCTATAATCTAAGGTGAACCTTGGCATCAATTTAACAACGTCTCCAGGTACCTCCAAATTCGAACTGGTTGATGTCAATAACACACCTAATGTGCATTAGTGTGGTCTTCTTCTCCAAAGTCAACCTTATGGGTAAGAGTCATAAAATCTTCGCCATCTACTCGTAGTCATTTCAGTCACTTCGGACTTATCGCGTTTTCCATTAAGGACTATACATTTTTGTTTTTTTCATAAAGCACAAGCACTTATTTCCCATTTAAGTACATCTCCTACCATTATCAACGGAAATCGATTTCATTCATATGTCCACCACGACCGCGTTTGCAACGACCGATTCACACACTTCGGCGGATATCCCGGCAATTTCGCATTAAATATTAGCTCTAGTACCTTTATCTTCTCAGACTTGTTGATATAGACCAATGACTTGACGTAGTCGCAAAGAAAAAATTCCTGAGGTGTCAAATCATACGAGTGGGGGGCCAATGGACTGGCCCATTTCTTGAGATAACACGTTCACCAGACTGTAACTTCAATAGCTCGATTGTTGATTGTTTGGCCCACTGTGTGGCAAGTGGAGGCGTCTTGTTGAAACTACATTTCACCAATATGTTGGGTGCACGCAATTGTAGCCGTCCAATGGCGTATATTTTCCTTGTTGACAAAGAAATGAGCTTCATAGCTGAAGATCGAATCGGTTGCAACAATTTCCAGAGACCAATTTGAGAAAGTTCGACGCTTCAAATGGTCATCCGGCTTTAGTTCTTGAGTCAATTTCATCTTATACGGGCGTAAGCCGAGATCCTTTCGCAAAATTCGCCACAATGTTATTTGGGCGATGCCCAATTCCTGCAAACGGCGTGGAATACTCGTAGTTTGATTTGGGGCACTGTCAACAGATGCATTTGCGGCATCAATATTTTCAGCCCTCCGTGCATTTATTTCTCTCACTGGCAGCGGAACATTAAACAGCAAAAACGTAGTCCCAAACTTTTGCACCAAATTACGAATTGCGAATCGGGTGGAGTGATTATAACTACCGAAAACTGTCGTTAGCGTAACGACAGTTGACAGAAAAACTTTGAGGGTGCGTTCACATTTAAAAAAATATAAAATGATGTAGTTATACAGGGACCAGCGTGGCGATTGATCGGGAGACTGATGACTGTACTACAATATGTACAATTTGGATAGGTCCAACCGTACAACAATCAAGTTCTTAGAGAAGTGCTTGCATTACCTTACCTTGCAGTGGTGATCCCCGATAACTTCATGGGTAAAGCATACTCGGGCATAGGGCTCACAATACTATACGCAAGAGATTAAAATATGTGGCGAACAAACTAATGGCTTTGGAAAAAAACTATCCTAGCATACGTTTAAAGGACAACGACCTTCGGATTTGCAGGTGGAATGTTTGGACCCTTAGCAGGCCACCTGCAGCCAAATAATTAGCAGAGGCCCTTGACTGCTATCATGCAGATATCACCGCCATCCATGAAGTGCGATGGGATGGGCTGGACATAAGGAGAATGAATGTGATGTGTATATACCCGTACTATGCTGACTGCTATAAGGAAAATAAAAAGCGCTGACTTAGGCAAGAAGTCTTAAGCTGCCGACACGTCAGCAAGCGTTTCATGATAATACGCATCAAGGGTAACTTCACTAACATGAGCCTAATATGCGCCCTTGAATCTACTACTACGCTAAATCAAATTGATAATTTTGCGAAAGACGTAACGCATGCATCCAGTATTCTGAACGTCCGACCGTTCGGGGCAGACAACATCGACTCGGATCACCACCTTGTTGCGGTCAAGATGCGAATGCGGATTTCCCAAGCGCCACAAAAAAGAAAAATTACTGTGAGAAGATACAAAGTAGAAAAGCTGCAATCGCAAGACAGCGCCAGAATCTTCGCCGAAAGCGTATCCCGAGATCTCTCCACAATGCCTATGCCGCCAGCATCAAGTACCGAAGGCCAGCGACAACGCTGACAACGTACCATCAAAGACGTAGCAACTAACTGAATGTCGACAAACACAGCAGCTAAACAAGAAGGCTACAAAGCGGCGCTGCAACAAAAGACGACAGCTGGTCGCTGTAGAAAAGGAGTACGAGAAGTGCGCGATCGAAGATATTGAGAGGTTGTACTAAAGGAATAACCTACAGAAATTTTCCAAATAGGTAAAATGAACGTGTCAAGGCAGAAAAACCCGTACAGAAATCTGTAGATATGAAGAAGGAAATCTTTTAGTAGAGTGACTGTCAGTGTTGAGAATATGGAGGAACTTTTTCCGTTGACTGTATAATGGTGAAAAGGTCCAACATCCCTCCGCCAGACAGAATAGACCATTCAACTTAGAGGATTACGGACAAAACTTCTGTCCACCTGCCCAAAACAAAGTAAGGATAGCAATATTTAAGCTAAAATCCAACAAATCAATCTGGACCTGACGGCTTACTGGCCGAGTTATTCAAACCTGCTGTAAATGAGTTTGTGGAGACCATACTCCAACTCATTTCTCAGATCTGGTCGGTAAAGTGTATCGCTAACGAATTGAATCTCAGCACAGTTTGCCCGATTCATAAAAATGAAGACCCTTTCAACTAAGTCAATTATACAGGGTGACTTACTCGAACTCCAACTTTTTAAAATGCTATAATTTTTTTATTTTTTGATAAATTTTTTTGTGCCAAAGCAAAAAATGTTGCAAAATACATAAATTTTCAAATTGTATCAGTAGTTTTCAATATGCCCACCTTTGGCGCGAATAATGGCTTTGAGACGGCCGAAGAAAGCATTGCACGCTGCACGCAAGTGGATCTGCGGTATTTTGGCCCATTCCCGGCGAAGTGCTTGTTGGAGGTGGTCCAAACTTTGGTATTTTTTACTTAGTGCCAACCTTCGCCTTCAAAATACCCCAGACAGAGAATCCGACGGATTTGCATCCGGAGAATTTGCAATCCATTGTGTCGAAGAAATGAAGTGTGGAACATTGTTTTTTAACCAATCTTGGTTGACGCGCGCTTTGTGAGACGGTGCCGAGTCTTATTGAAATGTCCACGGTCTCCGACCGAAATGATTGTTTGCCCAAGGCTTCAATACTGCCTCTAAGACAGTTTCACGGTATACGATCGCATTAATTTTGACGCCATGGTCCAAAAATACGAGCGGAGAGCGACCATCGGCGGTTATGGCAGCCCAAACCATCACCATCGGTGCTGCCTGCTTTCTGGTGGCCGTCCGAAGGTGTAAATTTTCGAAGGAACTCTCTGGCAAGTAAACTCGGTCATTTTGTTCGATAACAAATGGCGACTCATCGGAAAAAACCAAATTCGGCAACTCACCACTCTCGTGCAAGCGCAGCAACTCCTTCGCTCTTTCGACTCTAACTTTTTTCTGTTGCGGTGTAAGATCGTGTGCTTTTTGGAACTTCAATGGCTTGAGCCCAAGCTCATTTTTTCAGTATGTGTTGCATCCGTTTCAACGATATGTTGAGCTCAGAGCCATTTTTCTTCCACTTCGAAGCGGATTTCGCTCAATTCGAGCCTTCACTTTCCGAACCATTTCTGCCGATGTTGCTGTTTTTTAATAACAACCTCCATGGCGTTTTGCAACGCTGCCAGTATCACGGTAAGGAGCTATGGTTCGAGACACAAATGATTTATTCACGTTGAGGTCCTATAGGGCTCTAACGATAGATACTTGTGGTTTTCCAGCCAAATATAAAGCAATCACGTTTGAATTCCATCGTATATAAAAATTTTTCAACACAACTGAGACGCAAATCGTTTAAAAGGCTTGTAAATAAAAAAAATATCTGTGATGTGTCAAAACTTGAGCTCACTACCATGAACGGTTTAGAAATTAGAGCAGTCTGAAGTCGGTTGCAGTTCGAGTCATTCAGGGTGTAGACGTTTAACTCTCCTCGATATATTGTGTGAACGTCTGAAACCCTTCGTCAATAACTTGATTCGTTCCTATCAGTGCGGTTTTAGACTAGAAAAGTCCACAATCGACATCTTTACACTCCTGGAAAAAACTGAAGAAGTCCAAATCGATACCCATATGGCATATGGCAGCATTTATAGAGACGAGCTATTGTACATAGACCCATGTTTAGTTTTGTTATCCCTGTCAAGCTCATCCGTCTGTGCAGAATGACGATTGAGAACTCTCACTGTTCAAAAAAGCTTTTAGAAAAGGTGAGTCGCTTGGATGTGACTTCTTTAACAGCATGCTTGAAAGAATTGAGCGGAACTCACAAGCAAACACTGGAGGCACAATCTTTCAAAAGTCTGTGCAGATACTAGCGTAGGCCGATGATATCAACATAATTGGGAGAACAAAGTGGGCTGTTACGTAAAATGGAACCTGCCAAAATGGATTTAGCGGTAAATGAGTGCGAACCCAAGTAACATCTATGCTGTCAACAAGAGGGGACATACAACATCGACAGAACATCACAACGGACAACTGTAATTTCGAGGTAGTAAGGGACTTTATCTACATGATCTCTGCTATAAATCCTGCCAGCAACACCTGAGCATGAACAAACGAAGATCATTCTTGCCAATCGCTGTTTCTGTGGATTAAGAAGGCAATTGAGTAGTGCTCGTAAGTCCATATTACGAAAAATTAAGGAAACTCTATATAAGACTATGATCGTCCTAGTCCTACTTTATGACGCTGAAACATAGACCCTATCGAAGGCGGATGAAGATATCTTCAGTCATGTCGAGAGAAAAATCCTTCGAAAAATATGCGGTCCCGTATGCGTTTACGGGCTTTCGAGGAGAAGATTCAACGTCGAACTATATGACATGTGCAGCGACATCGACCTATTCAGAAATCTGCGCATTAGTCGCCTTAGATGGGTACTACATGTAGAGCGAATGCTCTGGCCCGCAGTCTTCGAATCTAACCCGCAGTAGAGGAAGACCTCACCTTGGGTGGCGCGTACAAGTAGAAGGGGACTTCAACTGACTTGGAGTGCGCAACTGGAATCAGTTAGCTAAACAACGGTCTAACTGGATGGGATTGTTGTTTGAGGCGCATTGGGCCCCCGCCCAATTATCAAGGCTTCGTCCATTAATGACGTTGTCTAATAAAAAGCGGGGGCAGAGCATATTACTGGTCTTATCTTAAACATCTTCAGATAACAGCCTCTGAATGGTTGCTACAATTTGACCAGTTACAAGTTGCCGGTCATAGGTCTTGTTGGCGGCTGGATCACCGATAGTCCATACCAGGACTTAAATCACGGTACCATGGAAGTCAGGAGCCCCCCGGATTTCGGTCCGGGCCTGACTTGTTAGAGGTAGGCCCCCTTATGGGAGCGTCATGGTGGCTGTGGTTTAAACCCAAATCGCGGGAACGGGTCTAACCCATTGTAGAGTTGAAAAAAAGTACTGGGTGCTGTGATTCTAAGAACAGTAAGAGGTTTTAGATCGGCCTCGACTCATACCAAGGATGGAACTTGTGCCTCCAACACAGTTCCGGATTGGTATCAAAAACATATGTGGCGAGCGATGGCAAGGCGTATCCTTGCTCCCTATGGATGTATGGGCATCTCGTAAACATAAGGTCTCATGACAGGTGGTTTACGTTAAAAATCATGGAACGTTCTGTTGTTTGAGGCTCAGGTTCCACCCTGTACTGTACAGTTTGTGTAGAACTAAGTTAATTTTCAACCCCTTTCAATACACACGTGACTTTGTATATAAATGTACGACATGCACTAAAGTCTTGATGACCTTCCGAGCGGACTGTCTTATGGACATGCTGTCTGATGCAATGATAATACAGATTCTGTTCCTGCGTTACTTACGCAACCCGCATAATCGGGTTTTCACAGATGACTCCAAAACCGATTTGGGATGCAGCACTCGTTAGGAAAACTTTCTAGAAGACATACGGATATAACCAATCCTGGCGGCAATGAACTACAATATATTGTGAAGAATTGCTGCGTCTGCAGCTTACAGTTTGCTGAAACCTCTAACCAATTCCTAGATAGTTCGAAAGTGCAAGGGTTTTTCTGAACCCAATTAGAAGTCTTCATTCACTCAGTGTAGTTTGGATTCAATGTCTCAAGGGGATCGCGACAAATGGAACGCCGATGAACTTACTAGGCAAGGCTCAGAAAAGAGTTACTCAGGTGCCACACCTTCGGTCAAGACGAGCGGTTAATTCTTTCACTAACAGATGGGTGACTCTCCAGAATGAAGTCAAACCAAATGAATGCTTCCCGGCATTTGTAATAGGTTAGATACTTTCCTGCTATTTCTTAGTAGGAGAGATTACATCATGAGGTAGCATTTTGCGTATGTCGACTACCTAAGCATCATAAGACAAAAGTGACACAGCATTCTATGACGGTTGCTGTGAGAATGGAATGCAACATGCAGCACGTCCTACACTCGCGTCATGTTGCAGGTATTCGGCGTTGATGTAGTGAGTGCTGGTACTATAGACACTCAGTCACTGAAGCTTTCACTCATCTTTTTAGAGCAATTTTAGTTGAAGGAACATACGAGGAATATATTGGACTACATAGCTCCTTTTCTAAGTGTTCTTTTCGGATAGAAAAAAGAAAAGTGCCTCAGAAAGGACTTTTCATTCGAAACAGCTGAACATTGTTTTATACGTATACTTCTCTTAGTGTTTGTGCTTCTGAACCGCAAGACAAGACTGAAATCACATGGATCATATACCAAGGTACATTGAGTTCTGTTATTTAGGGCTTGCTACTTAGTTGCCACTATGGCCAAGGTTAGCAGCAATAAACCTTTGTAGTTCATCGTTGGTCTCCTGCACAGGAATTGTTATTAGAGCTAACTGCGAAGAATGTAACTCTCTTAACCATCTGTCGATGGTGATACTACGTCAAAGACGTCGAAGATGTCTGTATTTTCTTGTAGAGAGTATTCAGCTTATTATGTGCCTTGCGATAATCTTACAACCTTTTCACATGATAGCGCATTGACTTTTCATTATTTGTTTTTGATACCAAAATCGTTTGTCTAGTTAGATCTGAGTTTATACGAGCAGCGTAAAATTTTTTCAGTCACTTCGAACACTTATATGAGTTTTGACAGGTTTTCATATCCAAGCAAAATATTTATCTATTTACTGCTGCCATAATCGACCTTAAAATTGGAGAGGGTGGTGACACAATTGAGTTGGCATGAATCGAGCGAATGATACTTATATTCTACTACTCAAAGAGTATACTTCTTTCGACGAAATTTTGCAGATATGCGCTCTATATCAGTTTTCCACTTTCAATAGATCGGCGGATAGGCTGCCAGTTCAACAGATTCGTAATTTTTTTTAGTTTGAATATGCTCACCTCCTGTAGGTCGAATGAAAGGAATTGTTGGCCAGTTTTCGTCTTCGTCTGCTGATCTAATTCGAGCGTCTAAATCGATTTTCCATATTTTTTCAGGAGACGTGGTTCCTCCGTTGTATTTTGCCTTTGTTGTGAATTGAGATATCCACATTGGTACCTTGCCTGCAGCTAAATAGTTGTCCTTGCATCTCGAAAGGTTTGAATGCATTGATCCACGCATGGTATATCTGATTAACTGACAAATGATCTGAAGATGTTCATGTCCCTTATTAAATATTGACGAAACTGCGTGCTAGAGTCGATCAGCTTAAATCCGTTGCAAGGAATGGTGTCATGTAGGCTCTGATACCCAAATTTGCTAGGCAATATGCTCTTGTTTCCTACATTTGCGTTAAAATTTCCATACTAGACCTACACACAAAATATTTAGAACATTACGCGTTCGTCTAGTCGAAGAACTCAGAGAAGCAATGACCAATAACAGAACTATTTTGGGCGAACTAGACTTGAATTGGTAAATCGCAATCAATCTCTGTTGGACCTTATAGTATCGCTTGGTATCACTCTAGATACGCTCTTATTATTGATATCTTCACATAGCATTTCAGAATTAAATTTGACGGTCGTTAACCCTTTTTCCGTCTCATCAAATACGACCAAACCTCTCTACAACTGTTTCCTTGAAGAATTCAACACTCATTACGTCATCTATAGTTGATTCACCAAATGCCTTGTTCCTTTATGTGTCAGTCCCACTTAACCTATTGTCATCAAGAAGCAAAAATTAATTTATTCAAATATTCCTCGAATTTGCAGGACGCTTTCAAGAGGCATGTTAGGTTACATATACTACTTTTGTTTAAATTGATCTACAATTTGAATCTTTTTCTTTTCAGCTAAAATTAAAATCACTTATAATTATTTTTTCCCCCGCCAATCATTGACTATTTGCATAGTCCTCAACAACAAAGTGAGTGTAGTCGGTTCCGAAAGCATCTCGACGTCTGTGAACCGCTGATATTCGCAAAGATTTAGTGAACAAGTCTATCTATTTCGCTCCTTTCCCTCTCTTGGTGTTGCTATGTTGCCTGTTTGATTACCGATATAAGCGCTTACGATAGGCATTGCTGCTAGATTGCTGCATATCATAAGAGGGTGGTTAGCCTCCATGGATACCTACTCTGTATGTTCCTTCCAGATGAGTCTACTGTATAAGTACTACCCTTAACATAGTTTCCTTAAGCTAACCGTTAACAGGTTAATCAATTAATCTACAATGGGTCACAACAGTATCTCTACGGCTTCAGGTATTTCACTGTGATATAAGTCACCATCAAATCACTATTTTGAGGTTCAATACCGACAATTCCGCATTAGGTTGAACAAGACCAACTTGATTCTTGTAAATTTGAATTAATTCGATGAGAAAGGATCATATTTTCTTCTAGGAAAGGTGGTGAAAGAGGAAAGTGGATCAAATCTTTAAATAATGAGTGCCAAAATCCAAACCATTAGCTCCCACTGGTTTCTAACGAATTTATAAAAGATTCTCTGCAGCCAAGTACTTCTGCTTGACATATTTTTTGTTCACTCGAAAGCAGATGTTCACTTTTATTTAAGGCTTTACTGACTCTAGGCCAAATTGCACCACATTTACTAAACTCCTGTCAGCAATGTCTTTTGTTAACCACCACTTATCGTAAGCTAACATTGTATAGCTGACTATCTGCACTGTCAAGATTACCTACCTTGTTGACCTAAATAAAATCCACCATTTCTAGCTCGTATTCCTATCTCTGGAGGTAATTTATCACTCGGTTGCACTATTTGCTTTTTTTTACTAAACAATTGCCATTCGCCTCACCACTGTACACTGACAAATCTCTTGGTACAACTCACTTTGCTTATCCTGTGCATTCTACCAAAATTCCTGACTCAATTCTCTTTCTCTGCTTATCAGTCGATGGTACAATGTTCTCTCTCGCTTAAAGGACATTAAGGTAAAAGTGATGCTTAAATTTTCGGACATCCATTTTTCGGGATAAAGCTAAGAGTTATCCTGCTCCGATGATAACCTACCCACGTATCCTGGTGGTGTACGCTTGCAGGTTCTCTGCTACTACATCTTCTTCTTTTCTCTTTGGTCTACCTGCTGGAGATTGTTCTGGGTTGTACTAAAGCGTTGTGCCAGCGTTTTTTCAAAAAATGCCAACTGGCTAGAAGCAGATACGAAACAACCCCCCAAAAAGAAGAGAAAATAAATTGTTTTGGGCTTTTAAGGATAAATAAATCCGAGAGGAGATTTTTCATTTGCTGCAGGTAAAACCATGGAAGCAGAAGCTAGAAACAGGAACAGGAACAAAAGCTGAAATAGAAGCAAAGCAAAAGCCAACAGCAGCATCGGTGGAAGCCGTAGAATCCCAAACTTGATGGGGAAAGTATTGCCTTACAGGTGATTTCTGTTTGTCATCCTTTTCTTTACAAAAAAAAAAAAAAAAAGAAAACTGAAGAGTAGGCAACCCCCGAAACTCCTTCCGTGGGGTTTTTACCTTCCTCAGCCCATTTATCTGCAAGGAACACACAATTCAGTTGGAGTGGAGTGAAGTGAAGTGGGTAGTAAGGCAACGCGGCACTGGTTAGGGCAATATGTCATGTGTTCCGGGTATAGTGGGCATATTGCGGAAGAAGTCAGGATGCGTTTGTTGTTTTCCTTCCATGTATATACAGTTTAGACATACATATACAAGGGTTCGCCATCCCTCCTCCGCGCTTATCTTTTGGATTTCGTTATTGTTTTTTTTTTTTTTTTTTGCATTTGAGTTGCCATTCATTTTCCCTCTCTTTATTTTGTCTACGTTTATCCAAATGCGTGGCAGGATAAGACAGGTGATTCGTTCTCCTCCATTTGCATACATACATATATAGATTTAAAGTATTGTAGATCCTATTAGAGGTCTTACTGATGGCTGCTTAGTACGAGATTTGATGCGGATGATGGATATATTGTACTTTCATACGCTTCAGTTCTTATCCTTGGGATAATCATCTGAGGCGGATAAAGAAGCACATCGAGAAAGAAAAGGATAATATTTAGTTTAAACCGAAGGTTTAACTCTGATTTTATTCCAGATTGTAATAAAAAAATAAAGTATACGAGTATTGTTAATCGGAAATGGGGAAAAGGGGACTCTTTAGCAGGTTTGATTCTAGATAAACCACCATATTTTCCAACAATCTGAAACGGATGATTCTGATATTTGATGTTTTCTTCTTGGAGAAAATGAAGGCCCCTCACTTTCATAGTAAGTGAAGAGGCTAAACGTTGAATCGAACTAAACTTAGGACAAACTGTAATCAATTGGTTTAACTTGAATTCGGTTGCATTCATCAAAACAGTGAAGCGAAATAAAGAGGATGCACTCAGGACACGGGTTCGGTTTGAAGGCTGAAAAACCTCCTGCTAGCAATTTGCTTCATAGGATGCTACATCACCCATAAGACTTAACTCATGGTATCTTTTCGTGGCTCCATGTCTTATTGAAAATTTTTGAAGTGAGATTTCTTGCTCGAAAATGTTTAGAGGAAGGACGTGTCTGCAAGGATCAAACCGGATTTTTGTTATAACTTTTGTTATTGGTTATTCAGCTTTTAAATCAAACCACTGTTGCTGGTAAACTTCCGATGCACCAAATCAAACGCATGCTCTCTGATCTGTTGTAAATTCGTTGCTTACCTATTGTATCTCTGAAGAAGTTTTTTATTCTATGTGTGATAAATATTTTGTTGAATGTGGCGGATGCCAGCTTCATAGCTTCTTCTCATGTTTTTCCACAAAACACAGAAAATAGGCAAAAGAGAGATCTTTAAGGGAATTACAGTAGATAGAACTAGCCTTCAAAATTATAGTAATAGGAATAAGCTTTCTGGCCATATTTGCTATAGATTTTCCTTCAAAGGATGGACGAACGAGGCGTTTCTTATGACCAGAGAAAGCCGTAGCTTTTCGGGACAAAAATCCGACTAAATTGTAAAATCCATCACAAAAATTGACGGTGGTTGTAGATTGCAGCAGATAGACTCCCAGAAATTGGATGTCGTGTCTGGCAATGACAATGGTACATTTGAGGGAAAGAGGAGGCAAACTTTATTACGAGTACTTTCTTAGATGACGCTACATTCCAGTACTATGTGATCCTTGACTTCAATCAATAAACCTCCCCAGTTGGCGTTATATTTGGCTAATTGGCTCCAAGTGTTCGAAGAAGTATTGGAAACTATTTAATATACATACATATCCTTGCCATCGCGGGTGACTGATCTGGAGGACAGATATGTCCTCCTCCAAAACAAATGTATCCAAAAATCAATCCAATAGTCAAGTTTTAGCTTTCGCTAATGCACATTCCTCTGCGATATAGAGCAGGACAAGGACGATAATATATTACAAAGGGCCTCGTTCATGTTTCGTAAAAATAATACTACATTTAATTTCTGGGGTGTCATTATTAGAGCTAATACCGGAGACTAACTATACAAAATCGCTACTACTATTCATTTTGAGTAATTTTTCCAAGTCAATGCTTCCTTTTGAGACGATCTTTGCAACTGAGTTAAGTCGTGTTGAATGCAGGCGTTTAGTTGGTGAGGATCGCTGTGTTCTACCAATGATGTCAATGTCACAAGCAAATATTATAGTTTCACAAACTTTTGAAAAATTATACTTCTGGTGTTGGGTTGCGAGTTTTGCACAATTGTCAACTTCCTGAACATCCTAGGTCTCGGTGAGATTTTTTCCGATTTACACGAAGCACTATGCGTTCTCCATCGTCATTCTAAACACTCTGAAGAGTTTAGTAAAAATTGCAAAACTAGAAATAGCTCGGCTCTACAGATGCGATAAATCGCGACCTTGCAGACGATGATAATCTTTGGAGTATTAGCCTGGGTTTTAAAGGTTTTTTTTAGAGCCTGCCGTATTGTGAATATTTGACAATTGTGAATTTACCGGTCATTAAACCATTCTGATAAGGTTCATACAAATCGGTGATACGAGTAAATGGTTTCAAGCATTCGGATGATGTCATGTGGGCTGTGTATGTAAATGAGACTGATGCCTCTATAACTGGCGCAGTCTAAGGGTTCTCCTTTCTTGTAGAATGGGCAAATGGTGCTGAAACTCATTTATCAGGCATGCGTTCTTTTGACCAAATTTTAGACATGAGTTGGTGTCTGCTTTCTATCAAGTTATCCTCCACTGTCTTAAATTATTGGCAGGTAAGCCGTCCGGTCCGGTAGCGTCATTTTATTTAATATTATGGAAGGACATTGCTATCCTTTACATTTGAATGGACGTAAATCTTGACTTTCATCATCCACGAACCATTCGTTCTGCTGACAACGGTTTTAGATCGTGTCCACCGTTTAGCAATCTGCAAAAGTTGTTTGTTGATATCCTCAGGGCTGGATGTGAGACTTGTACATATATAAAATTTTCTTGCTTATTTTAAGTGTCCTCTATCAAATACTATACTATTTTATATATATGTAAAGGGTCTTTCATTAAGTGCTTCCTATCTTTAAATTTCATTAAAACAAAGAGTGTTTGACATATCATTGAAATTTTTTATTTGTTTGAAAGGCCTATCGATGCCATTATGTATGGAATATAACATCGTTCAAATGTCCGTCGCGGCTTCTCTGGGTGGCGCGCATCCGAAATGGCCAATTTTCCATGACTCTGGCGCATAAATTAGGCTGAATTTGACCGATGCCATGGGTTATGTTGACTTTGAGGGCCACCGTGGTTTGTGGCTTATTTACATAGATCTGCAACTTCAGAGAACCCCACAAGAAAAAGTTTAACGGTTTAAAATTGCACGATCTCGGCGGCCAGCTCACATCACCTTCACGTGAGATGACCATGCTCTCGAATCGCTCGCGCAGAATTTTCCATGTGGCGTGAGCTGTGTGGCAAGTAGCGCTGTCCTGTCGAAACTATATGTCGTTGGCGTCCATGTTAACCAATTCAGGCCAAAAGAAGTTGGTAATCAAAGGCCTATAGTGCTTGCTGTTGACAGTGATGGCCTGGCCAACGGCTTTCTCAAAGAAATATGGACCAAAGCCGCCGCCAGCTCAAAATCCACACCAAACGGTGACTTTTTCGGAATGTGTTGGAAGCTCTTGGATCTCGTGTGGATTGGTATCGTCACAAATTCGACAATTTTGTTTGTTGACTTACCTATTCATCCTCATCGCTGAAGATGACTTTTCGATGAAAATTAGGGTCAGTTTCCAACTGCTCCAGAGACCATTCAGCGAACACACGTCGTTGTCTATGGTCGTTTACCTTCGGCTCCGCGGTCAGTTGAATTTTGTACGGGTGCAGGCCTAAATCAAGACGCAAAATTCGCCAATTTGTGGTCTGCGAAAGGCCGAGGTCTTGTGAGCGGCGCGAAATCGACTGCCTCGGATTTTCCTGCATCTCTCACGGACAGCGGCGATGTTTTCGGCAGATCTTGCGTTTCGTCGACGTACGGGTGTTGGTTTATCTTTTGCTGAACCAATGGAATCAGATTTATCCACCACACTGCAAATAGTCCTGTCGGTAGGACGATTATAGCGACCGTAAAACTGGCGAAGCGCGCGGAACGGTGCCCGAACAGAACACCCATTTCGATAAAACAATTTTATCATTTCCACGTGCTGTTGAAGGCTAAGTCCGTCCATGGTGATTTGGCAAAACAGACTGAATAAATGACAGCCAATTGGACAGATGTGGCTTCAACAACCACTGACATCACGGTGCTTTCATGCGATTATGTCAATATCATCGGCATATGCGGGTAATTGTATGGACTTCTGAAAGATTGTGCATATTGTGTTGCCGCGTGAGATTTTCATTATTCCTTCAAGAATAATGTTAAAGAAATCAGATGACAGCGCATCGTTTTCTCTAACTCGTTTTTTAACGACAAAGGTCTTGGTGAATTTGTTACCGAGCTTGATGAAGCAGCGTGCATTCTTCATCGTTATCCTGCACAAACGGAGGAGTTCGGCAGGGATGCCAAAACTAGAAATTGCTCTGTTTTGAATTAATCAGGTTGTTGACGAACGGCGATGTTAAGAAGACTGATGCCTCTGTAGTTGGCGCAGTTCAGAGGATCTCCTCTCTTGAGGATCGGACAAGCAATGCTGAGGTTCCATTCATCGGGCATTCCTTCGTCCGACCATATTTTACAGATGAGTTAGTGTATGCTTCTTACCAAGTCATCGGGTTCCGCTTTGAAGAGCTCGGCAATCAGGACGCCCGTTCCAGCAGCTTTGTTGGACTTACGCTTAGATATGGCTATATTCACTTCATCCAGGTCGGGTGGACGGAATTGTTGGTCTCCAGGTTGAAATGTTCATTCTGCCTGACAGCTGTAGTTGGCATCGCTGTTATACAGTCTACAGAAATGCTCTCCTCAGCATCAGCAGCGTCACTCCTATATTTGCTTATTCGTCTCTACAAGCTTCGGTTCGCGGTTTGTGTCTCTATTTGTTGCACATTTTTTTTACCTTTTGGTAAAACCTCCGAATCACATTCCTGGAGTAGCATCTCTTAATTTCCTCGTCCGCTCGCTTCTTCATGCTCCTTCTTGTTACACCTGAGAAGCCGATGTTTGTCTCTAGTCTTCTACTCGTAGAGATCGTGAGCAGCTCTAGTCCTTCTATGCAGCGCGGCTCTGTATACATCTTATCTTACTTAGCTGCTTGTGCCTGCCGGCGCAAACCAAGGATGTCATTGTGGTGGCCTATGGAAACCCAGTGCATCACAAGCTGCATCTATAATGGCTTTTCAGCAATGTTGCTATTGGTCTTCAATACTTGATGCTGGCGGCATGGCACTTCTTAAGAGATTTGGCGATCTCTTGCGATTGCACAGAGCCGACGTCAAACCTCCTCACGGTACTTGCTTACCTTTGCGATGCAACCTTACCTTGGATACAATATTAAAGTGGTCCGGTAATCGTAGTGGTCTGGTAATGGCATCTCGGAACGGATGGACATCCATAATGTTGGAGGAGTACCTTGCGTCGTTCGCAATGTGGTCTATCTTATTGACGTTTGATGATCAGGAGTTCTCCGAGTCCCCTTATGAATATTGAAATGCGTGAACCCCTATGAAAATGTTTCGTCCCACCGCAAAGCCGATTAGCCTGTGGATCCAATTGGATGTAAAATTAGCACAATTGATGTATACAAAGACCTGACACCTCTTAGTGCCTACACTATTTCTACAGCACCCGAAAACCGCACACTCCTTTGTGTATATCGAGGTAGAAAAACCACATATTGGTTTTAGTGATATTGTTCCTCGAGGCGAACCCAATTTACCCAAGTCCAAGTTTTCAACTGCACTATTAGGGAATTTTCGTTCCTATTTTGGTCTTAGAACGATTTAAGCTTCATATAAAGACGAATTCTTTAAATTAATGCACAGTAAAACCGGATATTTCGAAGCCAATGTCCTGCTTTTTTGAATACTAAGTAATGGATATATTCAACATTTTGATTATTTCTGAAAATCGTTATCGACCTCAGTTGCATGCCTATACGTTAATGTAGAATATAAAAGGAATATGTCATACTTACTGTTGACGCTATCTTTGATTATATTGCATAAACAAGTACATCTGCCGTACGTTCTCTGGGAATTCTTCATATCCAACCGAGTGGTATAGTGTTGATCTCTTATTCTTGCTGAACTTTCGGTCTTATGAGGATATAAATTAAGCCCATTTGATGTATAGTCACAGTTACAACACTGAACGCACCCCAACCACAGGGGTATAATCAACTAAAAAGCAAAGTATTTTAGAATATGCTTGCATCCAAGCGAGGGACTGGCATTTAGAAATAGAAATGTGCTATGCGGAACGCATTTCTGCGTTTAATATTCATATCATTGGCTGAACTGCTAGCTGCTGATTGAAATGGATTGGTTTTTCATACAGCTCTCACTGAACTTTCATAGGCCTTGTAGATATACTGTCCCTTTGATTCTTATACTATGGACGTGTAATTTCTAGTAGTGATACCAGAACCCTCGCAATTGTGAAAATACGAAGCTGAATTTCCCCGTACCCAGGTAGTATGAGCCGGCGAAAGAATATGCCATCTGCATTTCATGGATTATTACAAACTTAAACTTTAATAGTCATATACAGACAAAAGTTAGCCTTCCAAATAGAAGGATTCGCGGCCCTTATAGTCCCTCGCTATTATAAGTTGTGCGAAGAGGTATTTGCGACAGGTAAATTAAGCTTTAAATCTTGGTGCAGAGGCTATATTGTTACACAATACCTTACCTCAGAGCTGACATGAACTCGGATTTATTTCGCTTTCACACTGATCTACTCGATACTTGATTTGCACTTGTGCTCGTATCTATTTATTATTATTCAATTTATTTTTTTTTTTATTCAAATGTAATCAAAAACTCTTCTGTTTTCTGGCAAATGCGACCCACTTCACCACTATGTAATGCCAATTTGGAACCGGTCCAAGCTACCATTCCCTTCTACGACAACAAAAAAAAACAAAAAAACCAAAACACTCGACACTCAGTGGATACTGATTAAATCCCAATTGAAACTTAAAAAAGTGGTAAATAACAGGCATCAGCCGCAGTATCCATTAAAAAGTATCTCTCTTAACCAATTGCTTCCGGTTGTCCGGACCACAATTTAATACAGAACCTGGGGTACTTCTATATCAACACCCGTACCAGTAACAGAAGCAGAGACAATTTGCATGTTTTCCATGACCCAATTTTCATTCATCGAACATTCAGTTACCCCCTACAAAAACAAAACAAAAAGATATGTAGCACCCCATACAGTACTATTACGTAACATTAAAACGAAAGCCATTTAACTTTATCCACAGTAAAATTTACGGTTATGGTCAACTAAAATAAAAAAAAAAGCCGAAAAACCGGGCAGCTTCGTGGGCTCACAAAAAGGGATATCAAGGCGCGAATAGCCAACCATACATTTCCCAAAGGCCACTATACATTCGAACCATTGGCACTAATACACAATCACATTCGCACACCACCGTAATACACAGCCGTGACCAGCAGGTGCAAATAACAAAAAAAGCAACAAAAATCGCCGTCAATTTAAATAATCCCTCCGAAGGGCATAAAGCTAAAGTAGAAGCAGGAGCCTGATGGAGAGGAAAGGTATTCGTATCTGTATCCGTACTATTAAGCGAAATTGATTTTAATCCTGTTCCACAAAAAACCGACCTGCAAATGTACTTCCGAACCCCTCACAAGAGCCGCATGCAATTTCACGATAAGAATGTAAATTTCGCTTATGCATATGAAGCCTGTTCCGTAAGTTACTAAAAATCCATGAGCTACAGGGGATCCATAGGGATGGTTCCTTGACTGGAATGTTCCAACTTTTTACAATTGAAATGCAACCCACATCGCCAATGATCGCAGGTATTTTATTTTTTTTTTAAAGAAACAACATTTTATTCAAAAATAAATATAGAGTCCTGCTTCGCTATGATAGCCAAGATGGGTCACAATATTTTATGATGTTTCATGATACAAATCTAATGATCTGGACATACCTATACCATTAGCTTCTCCGTAATACAATTGAGGTTTCGGATGCTCTCTTTGAAACAATGAAATAGTAGTGGAAAGAATGTGCCTGGTAGGATCCCGAAGTATCCATTATGATCTCCGTAACAGTGGTGTGATATGGCTGAAAATGGCAGGAAATGGAAATATGGAAATATTTCGTGGCATCAATAATTCTTCCAAAGTCAAATATAATCGAAACAGAGTAAAGGCCAAATATCCTTTTTGGTAGAAGTTCCGGATTTCTGTCCCTATAAAATCTTCAATCTTCAATCTCGGCTTAATTTCAAGATACGTTCTATAGTAAAAAGTCTCCAGATTTTGGAAAACAGAGAGCCCCATTAGGAAATCTTTGGAGGAGTATAGTTTCATTTCATTTTTCACATAAAAACATAAAGAAAGAAATTAATAAGTTCTATGTTATGTAAGACATTTTAGCTCGATTTTTTTAAGCGGTCAAGCACAGCTACCAAGAAAAACTTTTGGTCAAAAATTCGCCTTATAGATACTGGGAGACTATTCCAAAGTCTGATGTCATGTCCCAAGAATAGTTTACATGAAGTGGGACAAGTGAAAAGGTTTGGTGTTAATGTCAAAGTGCGACTAAACTGATAAAAAACTATCCTGTCATATACCAGGTGTACGCATAATTTTTTTCTGGCAACTTCACCGTAAAATTAAGTGTCAGCATCCGATAACAGCTGGCAACATCAACAACAAAAGCAAATTTCCACCATCTGCCGTTTTCGATGGTGTCGATTATAAATAAAAAGAACTTGTGTTTTAAACCTAAACTGGCAACCAATCGCCAAAGCGGTGACCGCGACGTAATTCTACAAGTTTCTACGAATAAATATTGAATTTTACCCGCGCGTTTGAAATGGCAAACCCAGGAGCTTCAACTGCTGGAAATGTAACTTCATCTTCAGCTAGCACCGCATCTGTTGGAGATTCTGATGAACTGATGGAAATCGCAGAATTAAAAAATTTAAAAATGGACAACAGCCTTTTCAACGCAATCATCGCTTCCTTCAATCCAGAGGTTTTGAACGAGGTGGCGGATCTTGTCCAGAAGTCACCAAACGAAGATAAGCATCTGACTTGAAAAACATTTAATACGCCAGCTCAACAGGCTGATGACATCACTTGAGCTCGGTGATAAACGCCCTTCAAGCCTGTTACGGGAGATGAGACGACTAGCAGGACAGAATATACCTGACTATATATTGTCCACAATTTGAATGGCAAGCATGCCAAGTCGTACTGTCAGCAATACTGTCAGCTAGTCATAACGTTATAAGAGATCCAAACAGCTTCAAGTTTGATAGGCGACTCACAGTCATCGGATCTACCCTCACCAATCTGACAGCTCTCGTCAACAAATTGGCAGTGAATCAATTTCACGGTAGGTCCCGTACCATGTCCCGAACTAGGTCTACTTCAAAGAGGCCTAACTCTCCCGTCCCAAATTTGTCATTGTGTTACTTCCATAAGAAGTTCGGCGAAAAGGCTGTTAACCGCATAAAGCTCTGTACCTTCGTCCAAAACAACCAGTAAGCCTGTTGTTACCGAATGTCGCCTTTACGTCTACGACAAGGATATGCATCAAAAATTCCTGCTTAACTCTGCATCGACCATATGCGTTGTACCGCGTCCTCGAAACTGCCCAAACAAAAGATGCGAATCAGCACACTCTCCAATCCACACGTACGGGCAGATAACTCTCACCCTCAACCTCGGTCTCCGAAGAGAAATTACGTGGCCATTCTTCATTGCTGACGTTAAAACAGCAATTGCTGGCACGGACCTACATACTTGCACAATACAGACTTCTGATCGATTTGAAATCCAAACGCATTGTCGATAAGACAACATCACTAAGTGTGTCAGGGAAAGTTCATTCCACTGGAATTGACAGACTATTATCCTTATTCGGACCTGAACCATATGTATATTAGTCTGCTAAATAAATTCTTCCTGGCCAGCAAGTACAAATGTTCTTTCAAATCGAAATCCAACATTGTGAAACACTACATCGTTACAACAGGTCAACCAACTGCTGAACGCCCACGAAGACTAACCGGCAAAAAGTTGAGGCAAGTCAAAATCCGGATTATCTCCGGAAGGGTTACTGTCGTGTGTCCAACAGTCCATGGGCTAGTCCAATCCAAATTATTCAGAAAAAGACTGGCGGCTGGAGATGTTGTGGTGACTGTCGTCGTCTGAACGCATAAAGGCAATCATGGATTTCACAGAGAACTTGCACCACAAGAGCTACTTTTCGATGTTGGGCCTCGATAAGGCGTATTACCAGATTCCTATGTTACCAGAAGATGTAAAAAAATCAGCTGTCACCAACTCCTTTGGTCTGTTTGAGTTTGTAGTCATGCCATTCGGGCTTAGAACGCCACTCAAACGTTCCAAAAGTTCATGGACATGGTTCTACGTGATTTGGACTTTGTGTTTTGCTACGTGGACAACATCCTCATCGCCCCTAATTCAGAAAAGGGACATCTCCAGCATGTGAATCAAGTTCAACAACGTCTTCAAGAGCACGACCTTGTACCAAACTTAAAAAAGTGCATATTTGGAAAGTCTGAGGTCACGTACCTCGGACACACAATCAACAAATTTGGCTGTAGACCACTCGAAGACAGCGTACTACCAAAACCAGTAACTATCTTTTAATTGCGTCGATTTCTTGGAATCGTAAACTATTACAGAAGATACATTCTTCACAGTGCACACATCAAAGCTCCGTTGAACGACCTCATCAAGGATTCCAGAAGAAACGACAGACGACCTGTACCGTGGACACACTTGGCTGAGAGAGTTTTCGAAAACTGCAAGAACAGCATTAAGCAAACAACATTGCTGTTTCACATAAATCCAAAAGCATCATTAATTCTAACAACCGATGCTTCATATGTAGCAGTTGCAGACCAGTTGGAGCGGGTAGAATCCGGTCAAAGAAACCAATTGACTTATTTCCCTGCAAGCTTTCAAAAACACAGACTCGGTACATCACATACGATGGTAAGCTACTGGCAGCTTATCTTGCTACCTTTCTCATCCGAGCGGAAGGGCAACAAGTCGCCAACTTAGACAAAAGTTCGTTTGACCAAATATTCGAAAGGACGCATTAAATTGATCACGCACTTGCATTCAATGCCAACGTTCAAAGGAAAATAAACATACACAATCACTAATTCCACCAATTCCCGTTTAATAAGAGAGATTTCATCATGTGCACATTGACATCATCGTTTTACCGACCGGTTCAGTAGATGGCCAGAAGCTATACCTCTTCATGACATGACTGCAGAAACTGTTGCAAATTTGTTCTATTCGAACTGGGTTTCACGATTTGGCTCACCTGTCCAAATAACAACAGACCAAGGAACGCAGTTTGAGTCTGCCTTATTCACGGCACTCACCAAATCTTTGGGGACAGTACGAATTCGAACAACATCATACCACCCAGCATCAAATGGACTAGGTGAACGCTGACATCGTTCGCTTAAAGCCGCCCTTATGTGCCACGAAAAAACTAACTGGGTGTATAAAGATTACATCAAAGCTTCCGCAGCAGAGATGGTTTATGGGAGAATCTCCGAGTTCCAGGTGAGTTTTTCACAAACGAAAATGCTGTATCCAACCCACAGATTTTCGTCGAGAGGCATCGTGCGGTAATGCGGAAACTTGGACCAAGGGGGACGTCGAACCACGCCAAAACAAGACTATCAGTATCACCCGACCTCTTGAAGTTCACGCACGTCTTCCTACGATGCGACGCAGTCAAAAAACCACTCCAACAGCCATATACCGGACCGCATCCTGTAATTAAAAGAATCACCAACCAGCTTTTCACAATCGACATAAACGGAAAATTAACCAACATATCAGTAGACCGAATCAAACCAGCATACGAGTATATTCATTCGGAAACCATCGAAGCAATAGACAATCCTGAGAATTTCTTAATAAATTTCCATCTCGCAACAAATAAAAACAAAACTCAAAAAGACACAGGCTTTCAACAGCGAAAAGTCAAATTTGACATCCCAAAATAATCGCAACTAGAGGGACTGCGGCAACTTCACCGCAGAATTAAGTGTCAGCATCCGATAACAGATGGCAGCGTCAACAACAAAAGGAAATTTCCACCACTTGCCGTCGGTTGCGACGGTTGTCTACAATTTTTTTACCAAATACCAGCCACACACTTCGGTTTAGAGCGCAGCAGAAACTAGTAGTAATACGCATTTGATTATTTTTAGTTAAATAAAGATTATAAGTAAAAAGGTCTTGTGTTTTAAACCTAAACTGGCAACCAATCGCCAAAGTACGCAGTGTATTAATTTGAAACATACGTCATTTTGTTCGTCTGACATCTAACTACAAACACCCACCAGTTGAGTCCGCCAAAAACTAGCGTTCAGTGATCATCTAGAGTTATGTGCCTGAAAAAGAACATTTGTTGAAAGTCATGGTTTGCTGGTCGAAACATATGGTGAACACGCTCCATCGATTAGAACATGTGAGACATGGTTTCGACAATTTAAAAGTGGTGGTTTCAATGTGAAAGACAGTGGTAGATCACAATTGCAGCGAGCAATTGTAGGAGTTATTGGATGATGACCCAACTCAAACTCAGCAGCAGTTAGCAGAAGCATTACATGTGTCACAAAAAACATTCAGCAGACGCTAACGAACAAGCTCGGTAAATGGGTCCCACACGATTTGAAAGAACTTCAACTGGAAAATCGGAAAGTCACTTGTGAAATGTTGCTTCAACCCAACGAAAGGAAATCATTTTTTCATCGAATTGTGACAAAAAATGGATTTATTTTGAAAACCCGGAGCGGAAAAAATCCTTGCGAAGCCGGTTCTTCAACACCAAGGCCAAATCGCTTCGGCAAGTAGACCATGCTCTGTGTCGGGCGGGACCAGAACGGTATTGTGTACCATATTATGAACTCTTGAAGTCCGGCGAAACCGTTAATACACAACGCTATCGCCAATAAATGATTAATTAAATCACACATTAATCGAAAGACTACCGGAATGAGCCAGAAGACATGGAAAAGTGATTTTGTTACACGACAACACCTCGAAATCGCTTGGATGGGATATCCTTCTGTACCGGCCGTACTCCGAAGACTTGGCGCCATCTAACTACAATACATATCACCTCTTCGTATTAATGGGGCACGCGCTCGCAGAGCAGCACTTCAGCGATTTCGAGGAAGTTGAAAAATTGCTCGACGAATAGTTTGCCGCAAAAGACAAGCAGTTTTTCTGGCATGCTTTTCATAAATTACCTGAAAGATAAATGTGTAGAAGCCGGTGGCAAATATTTTGAGTGTATGCAGAGATATGGTCAAATTTTCTTAAGTCACAAATGTACTCGTATCGCGCTACAGAATTAAACGCAACATTTAGCTTTCTGTTTGAGCTAGAATCAAGGATAGTAAAGAGCTCGCAGCCCTAAGTTATTATGGGAACAATATGTTTCAATTTTACATGTAAGAGTAGGTAATCTTTAGTTGTCGATAAAGTACGGAGGCTTCCATAGATTTTAGATGTAAGGTACGTGATATGACCACACCAAAACAACGAGTTGTTAAATAATATTCCTAAATCCTTTATTTTCGTCACAATTTCAACTTGCGAGTTGTTTAAAACGATCGGAGGTATATTACAAAAAAGAATGTGGTACCTAGATACTGGTAGAATCTTGGATTTAGACGGGTTTATAAATAATTGGTTCAGAGATGACCATGATGCTATGGTAGATAGGTCTTCATTTAGCTTTGCTACTAGAGTTGAACGTCGTCGGCATATATATGGAATTTACAATCAGATAAACACATTAGTAAATCATTTATAAACATTGAGAACATTAAGGGTTCCAGTAATAAGCCTTGAGGTATCCCTTTGTGGGTCATAGAGAAGGGAGTTTACTATTTACCAGGTTGCAGACGATCACTCAGGTACGAAAAGTTAAGTTAAACTGTTGTGACAGACAGATTAAAGAGGTTAGGTTACACAGAATTATAGGTTCAACTATGTATCAATATATTGTAAGTTGAAACTTCCGTAAAGCCTGGATTTTTAGGTGTGCTTTGATTTGTTATCTAGATCCAATGAGCACACAAGTCTTTTACGGTTGTACCCGCTTGTCGAATTTCTTTACCTGTTCTTTAAGAGATATATGTCGGCTTACTATCTTGTTGGTACTATCATCATCATACGAGTATCACCCCGAGTTCGTTTGCTTCTCGTCTACCGTTGGTCTTAAAACATTGTCGTCGTTTTCCAAGGTAATACTAGTATATTCTAATCGAAGCTTGTCAAGCCAATATTGAATAGAGTTCTCCTTTACCGCTTTAACTCAAATGCGTCATTCATATTTTTTGTAGCCAGAACCTCATTACGTTCCAGTTTAAATTTATAAAAAAGTGAATACGGATTCGAACTATCTGCTAAACAATTCCTGCGACGAGATAACTTAACTTTTTTCTTACTTACTAGGATTGCGCTACAGTCTGGGACGGAACAGTGCCTGAGCTAACATGTCTCTTCAGCTAGCTCGGTCCTTTTTCAGCTACTTGCAGTTGGGGTTTCCTTAACCAAATATGAGGTCGTGCTCTAGAGCGTTGTTCCTCTGTATTGGAGTCGAAAACTGTCTAGGCGCGGACGCTGCGCCAATGTTTTCCCTACAGCCCGTACGGTTCGCTGTAAATGTTACCTCCATTCTCCATTGATTCAAATGGGAGCGAAAATTACCTGAAGAACTTTTCTTCCGAAACGCCCGAGATCATTTTCATCCTTTCACTTTCGTCTCACTTCACTTAAGAAGCTTTTCTTAAACCTGGATGGGGGTGATTAGCTTCGTGTATAAAGTTCTTTTTTGGTTGCCCGAGAGATTACTACTCAATTACATTTTAAACTCAAATAAGCAGAGATTAGTAAAAGTAATTGTTCGGGGGATTTCTCCGCTGGTGTCTTTATCAGAGTTAATATCAGAGCCGAGATAGATAAAGTCCTTTACTACCTCAAAGTTGTACGTGACTAACGTTACATTTTGTCATAGGCGTCCATGTTATATGTCCCTATTTGTTGACAGCATATACTTTGACTGCTTAACACATCTTTACCGCTTCAGCTTCAATGGTCGGACGGCGCTCCATTGACAGCTCTTTGTGCTCTTCTCATTATAAGAATGTTGTCCGCATATGCGTGTAACTGAACAGACTTTTGGAAGATGATCCCCCTGAGTAACATGCTTCATTACACATGTTCACCACTATAATATCTATTTCATTGTCTCTGGCTTGCATTGACAACAGCATCACGTGACAATTCAATGCATACCAGTATCCACGCATAAGTGCATTTAAATATGTTCCGTTGCACAACGATGTTGGAAAAATCGCGAGACAACACAGTCGTTTTTTTTTCATTAAAGGTTTTGGTTTTGTCTTTACCGATCTTGACGGAACAGCGTGCATATTGAATCGTCATATTGCATAGGCAAATGAGCTTGACAGGGATGCGAAAACCAAACGCTGTCATATACGTCTTTGAAATCGATAAATTGGTTGTGTGTCTCGGATTGGAACTCCTTTCTTTCCTGGCCTAAAGCCACGGCGATCAGACAACTGACGAAGGGTAACGGCAGACAGGACTTGAAATGCGATGATGCCAGGACTTATTCCTTTGTAGTTGGATTTTTTAGCATCGGTCAAACAATGGAGTAATTTCATTCGTCAGGTATATTTTCATCGACACAATATTGGAATTGATTTGCTATATGCTTTGCATCCCATCATCATCTGCTGCCTTAAACAGCTCGACTTAAGCTTGGAAGTGGTTGTCTTGATTTCATATTGGTCGGGCGGACGAAAATGTTGTCTGCCTTCGGGGTTGAATGTTTCATTCTGCTTGACTATGGGATGTTTTTTATCGTCATTCTTTAACAATATGCAGAAAAGGTTTTTTTCAGGTTCTCAGCATCGAATATGAAGTTGCATACTTCATTCTTGTAGATTTCTGTTTGGGCTTAACAGATTTGACATGTTTATTTTATTTTGTGGTGAAACCTCCCAACTTCGTTCTCCTAGTGGCACCTCCTTAAGGCCTTGATCGAGGGCTTCTCGTTCTCTTTTTCTTCTTGGAGTCTGTATTAATTCCTTCTTTTCTACTTGTTTTCCTATCTTCTTCAGGGGCACTTTTCATATCCGCTATTTATTATACATTTACCTGTCTACTTTCACCATCGAACTAGGTTTTTTTTTTTTTTTGTAGCGGTGGGTGAAACGTAGTAAATTAGAAGCGGCCTCCTTAATTGGTGTTTGGCAGTGGTCCTCTAACATTGATGCTGGCGGCATCGAACTTCTACAGATGTTATGGGATACTTAATCGGAAAATGCGATTTTCGATTCTTGGTCTCAAAAGGTAGACAGCACTTCGTTTGTAACAATACACTTATGGCGCAAGAGTTCGATGTGGACTTATTCCCGCTTTACAGTGTTGTATATCTTGTCATTTTGTGGATATCAGATTTATAGTTTTGCGCTGGCTGAAGGGTAGAAGAATGATAATGTTTGAAATTATTTGTTCTGTTTTTCGCTGTATGTGCTGCGAATTGAACCTAAAATTCTGACGTAGAAATTGACGAATGTAACTCTTCTTTCTAAGTTCCGTGGTTTTCAAGCTACAGACGTTGATAGTTGGTTTCACTTGGATTATATGTGAGGAGAACGGTAACATCGGTGTTGTTTTTGTCTATGGATTTAGCCGATGTGACTGAGTTCCGTCTACCAGAACTAAAATATTTGCCCGTAGTTGTAGTTTCAGTTCATACTAGGCATGAGCCTGAGGAAGACCGTCAGGAAAGGGAATACTCGTAACAGAGACCTTATAACTCTTGGCTCTGTCTGAGACAATTATGGCAACGAAATAATGATTGATTTCAGTTGGAACGTATTCAGAACTTTGACTGAAAAGGCGTAAGGCACATGGTTTACTAAATGGAAGATTTGACGAATTGCTTCCAATGAGTGGACTTTTACAAATGCCATCTAGAGTACATATGCATTTATTGTAATTTGACATTCAATTCGATGTCCCTCTTGGGTTTTTTTTTTAAGTTTGGAATCTTTGTTAAACGAAGGTTGATTCAGCTTAAAATTTGGTTCTGTTTCTCTGAATTAAAACTGTAATGTTGTTCAGGAAGTTATTCCTATATTTTTGAATTAGTTCAGACCGATGCCAAAGCATCCATTTAAAAGAAACAAAAAATACTATAATACTATGGCCAAAGTTAGTAAAAACTTTTTGCCGTTGGGCAATATCATTGGAAACTCGGTCTAATCCTGTATTCCAAAGTTAATTTATAATGCTATAATGACATTCCACCTGTCAGCCCTTTGGACGAGGCAAATTTGCTTGTTACACACCTTACACCCAGCACTGGGCTTTCAGCAACAGCACTTAAAAACTCGAATATACACAAATCCATTGTGCCAGGCATATCTCTCCTTCTTCTGAAGAGGTGTTCTTTCACGCTTGTGTAAGTTTTTTCTTGAATTCTGCTTCTAAGGACCTTTTCCGAGTATATGGGAAACAGCTTTTGTCCCTGAAAAAGGCGAATCATCTTCCTTCTCCACCCATAGACCTAGTGGAGTTACGTCCCTTCCAATGTCATGGAAACGCTTATAAATCGTGAGGTTGTGAGATACCTCCATACAAGAGAACTTCTCAATGACCGGTAGAACGGCGGTCATTTCGTAGCAGCGGGTCTGATTTGATGGTATGTTTCACTGAAAAGTTGTATGAAAAAGTATACCAATCTGACGATGGAAAGATGTTTCACTCGATGTTTTAAAGGCATTTAGCAAAGTTCTGGCATCAGTGCGTGCACTTAGAATCAACGAATTTCCTCTTCAATAGATTGAAAAAAAGCTTTTGGGACATTCAATTCAAGTTGTTTTAAACGGCTTTGATTACGGTATCCACAAAACAAATTTTGGTGTGTCCCAGGGCTCCCTCCTATTTTAATACTAATTTTAACTTTCATTAATGGTCTCTTGTTTGCCACTTCTAATAAATTTGCTGGCGACAGTTTTGTTGTACATTGTAATGGCAACATATTCGGTGTCATCCAAAATTCTTCGAAATGTAAAGGTAGCCTCAAGCGAAGCTAGAGTAACTTCATCTCGTCTTAGTGGCAATGTATGTAGGTATAAGGCATTTATCCCCCCAAAATTGTAGCACAATGTCTGTCATCTGGTCAGATGTCTCTAAAAAGAATATAAACCCAATTTTGCAAGTCAAGTGACACCTTCCAAAATGGAATGGAAACCGTTCGAAACTCTTTTATTCCTAGTCATTATAACCTGCAAACATTCAAAACCAACGTAATAGCGGTACCTCTCTTTTTTTCTCCTTAATTTTCCTTCGGCGTGTGTAAACAATTTTAAGCCATAGGAAATCCTTTGAGTGCATGCTAATTACAATGTGTAAAAAACAGCTCCACGAACAGAAGGCAACAATGACTATTTAGGTTCAATATTTTTTCCTACTTATAAGGTCCAATCCTCCTACGATAATGTTCGTACAAAAGGCGTTAGGAAAACAAACCAAATGGGCTATAAAATACTGCCGCACAGACCATACCTACCGAAACTTTCTCCAATCGACTACCACTTCTTCAAGCATCTCGAACACTTTCTGCTGTGGAAATCCTTCAACAATCACGTCGATATTCAAAATGCGTTCGAAGAGTTTGTCGCCTAATAAATTCCGTGGTAAGAGTACGTACATAGATTACATAGGCTCTTATTTCTTAGCTGGGAGACGAGCATATATATTTGAAAGTAAAAATTTAAATAATATCCAGAACAACCTACAAAAGGGCTTGTAAACGGAACACATAGTTCCATCTTACTGTCATTGGGTACTAGCAAAGCCATCTAATGAAAGGTCTTCGTGTTTTTTTTTTTTTACTGCACGCTTATGTTAGGGGCTAAAACGACCTTAATAAGGCGTTTTCAAATGTACTCCATGTGATACTTCAAGAAGAATATATACATAATATGTAGTGGTTAAGGAAACCTGACACTAGTTTAAGCTCTGTCTGATACCTTTAAGTAACTCGTAAATCTTAATGACAGCTATGCAGCAACTAAGTCCCTGAAACTAATGCTCGCACGTTGCCTTCAGGCGGGCGAGCTTACTAGACTAGGCCCTAAATACAAAAGTTCAAGTCCTATTCTGTTGCTCAAGATGTAATAAGCCCACTACTTGTTATGCCGCGGCTACTTAAATATTATTCGTAGCTGATAAAATTCCGGTCTATTTTCGTCTTCTTTTCTTGGAGAAAGGTTAGATATCTTCAAAATATATTAAAAGTCAGATCCTTATCAAATACAAACTTCTCCTTTGGACACTCATCTAATTGTGTACAAAAAAATATATTTTTATCTCAAAGTTCTCAATATCTTTTCGCATCCTTCCACCAACCCAAGGAAGTAACTACCAACATTTGCCACTTAAGAGACAACTGGCAGCTGTCAAAATATTTACGTAAAAAAGCATAAGGAAACAAGCACGCTCTGCTCTGTTACTCCATTGTAAGGTCCTGACTACACATCACTACAACGTACTCGAGCACACACATATTCGTAAGCCATATGCAAATGAATCAAACAACTATGCTACTTGGAATAAAATATCTGTCCACCCCCAACCTTCATCATCATCAGCACTGACATCAATCAAATCTCGGAACAAGCCAGCAAACACTGATTTCCATTTTGTAGTGAATCCTATCGCAAAAAATAGAAAAAAAAAAACAAAAAAAAAATGTGTGCCAAGGAAAGTGTTGCCTTCCATGTTAGTATAGCATGAAGGACATTATCATCTACAATACATCATCCTTGCTGCCATTTTATTCAAAAGTACACTACGAATGCGAATACTACGAGCATATTGCCGAACGCAGACAACTCTCCATCAGCCATCCCCTGTCGGCTTGTATAGGTAGAGCTCAAAGCTCTCGTTGCTCCTCTCCTGTTATGTTGCAGTCACTTCCAGAGTTGGAGTCAATAAAGGCTACGACTGACTGACTGTCTGGCTGCCTTCATCATCATCATCATCATCAGTAGCATGAGATATTTTGTTACATATTATTTGATCGTATAATTTAACGGTTTTGAAAATGCTGTTTCGCAAAATGTGCTACAGAAATTCCAAATTCCATCCACCCACAGCTAGGGCAGGGTGAGATTTAATTTTTTTTTTGTGGTATGGGTATTTGTCGACAGGGTAGTTGTTCTCTGGGGTGGATGTTGCGAAATATTTTTTAGCAACATGAACATTTTCCATAGACTTGAAGGGATTCTATTGTTGATGACATAATTTCCGCGTTGCCCCAGAAAGTCCTGTCTTTGTTGTTGCAGTCTTAAGAACTTAGAAATTCAAATGTCCTTAAGTTGACTTAAGCTAATTTGCATAAAGGTCAATATTTAACCAGGACATACCACCACGACAACGAAAACGGGAACTATGACAACGACAACGACTGCGACTATGACGATAGGACAGGAAAAAGTATTCATTGCCATGCAAATCACAAGGATTTTCTTTTATTGTTCTTCTATTTCTGTTTCTATTTCTATTCTACTCGTATTTCTCTTTTGTTTCAATTTCCTTTTTTGTATTTTGCTTTTGCCGTTCTGGTTTTTCGCACACACAAAGCCAAAGACATCACGTTTTCGGCCGACTTGCCAAGAACAATGCTTGGTGTCCTTCTCAACTCATTTGCAGAAGTCACAAGAACCAAGGAGTAGTCTAGGAGTCGAGAAACGGGAAAGGAGAATTTGTTTGCGGTGCGAGTAGAACGGGTAGGGTGACTTTGCTAATGATAATGGTGATGACATATTTTTTAATGCGTGTGACAGACCAAACTCGCCCAACCTATTAAAAATGGGGGGGAAAACCCTACTCAACAAGGAAACAGGAAACATCTAGCAGCAGGCTTGGACCAACATCCGTAGAACCCGTTCCAGGAATAAAATAAAGACCAAGTTGGGAGAGCATTAAAAAAAAATTGGCAAATTCTCGATGAATGGCTGTAGGATTGTAGGCTTTAGTAGTTAGTGTCATTTAACCGTAATTAGCGTAAAGCTTGTGCAAATGAAAGGACACAATAGAGAATCCTTTTTTATTTGGTGTTATATTGTTTGTCATTATGTTAGTTGAACTCGTAAAACAAGGAAGGAGCAGGGACTTCTGAGAGAGTTCAAAATTGATTCGGTAAAATTTGAAGCGCTGGGTAATTTTAGTTATCAGAACTGATCAGGGAAGGGTAGGTGTCCTATTTGGCTGCGATGAACAATTAGGAAAGACTCTAATTGACTTGTGAGTGTTTGTTTCGTGTTAAATGTTTTACTTTTACCTTTAATGGAGTGTGATTTCGGAGGAACAACTTTTAGATTCTTGATAGTCATGAGGATGTTCGGAATAATTATAAAGATCTCATAGATTGTATGTTGGTTTGCTAGGTCTATTAGGAAAATTGTGTGTACAGTCGATGCGCTTTTTCTTTCAGATTCTCCAGTCTTTATATCATACCATCGCAATTACAAATGACCTTCTTGGCTGTCCACAAAGTTGTTCCTAGATAAGTCTTATAATGGAAGGTTCCAATTATACCACTGTTCGTCTACTTTCCGTCTTCAGACGTTTTATTCAGAAATGTTGTTGCTATCAGGCTGCTTCTTGTTGCTTTGTAGAATGTCTGATAGGAATTTTTCTTAAGTGCAATTCACCAGAGTTGGATACCAGCAGTATTCATTTGGCTTTAGACTCCATCTCGGGTCTTGAGCTCCCTGTATCACCGTGCCACCAAATATACCGCCTACATGACTTATTAGCAGCGAAACAGTCTTAATCTGACCAACAACTTTAGCATTTTTTGTCGATGCCCACTTCCAACTTGATCACATTTTCATTCTTTTAATCACCTCGTCGAAAATGTTCCCACTTTTACTACTGAAACCGAAAGGGGCATTTAAGATGGGTCAAGCCTCAAGTTAAGGTTGTCGTCTACTCATTTGTTAGTACCATGAAGACTGTTAATGCATTACTATCCATTCTATACAACAGAAGACAGACTTTATGTCAGAAAGACAGGTAAGCAAAAATCAAAAATTCCCAGCACTGTGGATCTGAATTTCATGAATTTTCAGGTTGCCTCACTGCTAGCTACACTGTTTACATAAAAAAAAATCTCTCTGAGACGCCAAACGCAATGAACACTGTGCTCAGGGGCGGATAATGATCAGAGAAGAAACCGAACTAATTTCGGTTTATTACCTACCTCAAGCTATTCCAAATTTAAACAAGAGTCCTGACAAAGGTTCACATCGGATTTCATATTTGAACACCACTTTCGATGACTGCTTAATGGAAGAGGATAGAAAGAATAATTGGGTAAAATAGAATCAGGGAGCTAGCCAACAATGAAGAAGTTCTTTTCCCTAATCGAGAACAAGTCGGCACAAAAAGCACACATGAGCTCTGGCGAAATAACTGCAGAGAATTTCCAAGTTAATGGTGAAGCTTTAGGGTGTAGCATGCTCAGTATCATCAACCGAATTTGGAAGGACAAATAGATGCCTGATGAATGGAGCATAAGACGATCCTACATCTTGTACGAACTACCGAGTCATATCAGTGTTAAGTGCCAATACCAATATTCTGAGTGAACTTCTTAAATCATTTCAGAACATACCCCTAGCCAAATATGAATGTAGCTTCGGCAAGCGGCACAGAACTGAAAAACTAGGGCTTAGTGTATCCTGATATGATCTTACAACTTCTTAGACCGAAAAACACAGCAATTGGCAAGAGTAATCGTTCCTCTTATTTATGATGAAATGTTATGATCAGATTTAATAGCGGAGCCTATGCGTTCTCCCAATAACCAGCATATGCAAGTGGTTGTACAGACTTTTGAAAAATTGTGCCTCTGGTGTGGACTTGCCTGCTTCGCACAATTTTCTCTAGTATGATGTTTAAAAAGTTACCCGACAGCGCATCACGATGTCTAAATCCTTTTTTGACATTATAGGTTTCGGAGAGTTTGTGTCCGATGTGCGTGGCCGTGGCTCAAGTGGTAGTGGACTGGCTTCCAAATCGGAAGGTTCGGTGTTCGAATCCCAGCCTCGCCCGAAAGATATATCAACCATTTTTTCAGTTAACGAAAATCAAGTTACTCGTAGATGAGTAGTTGACTAGAAATCAACATCAAGCCAACTTCCACTCAGAATTTAGTCTCCCCACCTGCCGAGGCATTATAAGTGTATTCATACCCACTTGAGTGTTAAGTTCTTATTTAACAAAAAAAAAAGTGAACGTTCTTTATCGTCATTCAAACCTGGCAAAGTTAGGAGGGATATCAAGCGTGTAGCTCATCCATATAGATGATGTCATAAGCGGACTTAAAATCGATGAAGAGGTGGTGTGTACCGATTTAGGCTTCTTGAGTTTATTCCACTTATCTGCCGTAGTATGAATATTTGGTCGATTGTGGATCTACCGGGCCTAAAACAGCACTGATAGGGACCAATCAGATCACAGCTTGGGGGTTCACACAAGACGGCAGATAATTTCAGGCAAACAGTGCCTGAATCAGGCATATTCGTACTTTCTGCAGACCAAGTCTTGGAAATAAGTTGGTGCATGTTCCTTATCATCTTATCAACCAGCTGCCTTAAATAGCTGTGCAGGTGGGCCATACTTGTTTTCATTTTGGACAGGTGGATGAATTTCTTGATTTTAACGGGCCTAATGAATGGTTGAATTTGTCTTCACTGTTGAACTGTTCGCGGAGGTGACTTTTCCATATCCTTAATACCGACTGTAACACTATAACTAAATTTCCTTGTTCATCTCTACAGACCTCTGTTAGGGTCTTGTTGCCTTGTTGACACGTTCGGTTTACTTCCGCACATTGTTCCTGGACTACCTTACGTGTGTTTAGGGTGGTCGTGGGCAGCCCAGTACATCAATTGGGGCATTTTTTATGGCTTCTTGCCATTTGTGCCACTGGTCTTCATGTTGTTGGTTGCGTAGGACATGTCAAGAAGTGGAGTCATAAAGACTCTGTTGGTTTGTTACGATTGCAACCGATCACCGTTAAATCTCCTCGAAGTGCGTTTTCGTTGCTGTGGTGTTCGAAGTACATATTTGTGAATGGACCACGGAAAATTCGGGGATCTTTAATACTGCAAAAGTGTTTTGCGTTGATCACAATATGACCAATTTGGCGAATTGTTTGATGATCAGGTGACCGGCATGTCTCAAGGTGAGGAAACTGTGAGCCTCTTTGGGAGCCTTGGGAGTTAAGTAAGTAAGCTACCTGGTAAATGTTAAAACCGTCCTCCTTACGACCCTAGGTGGTTTAGTTTATTCCTCTTTGTTCACAATGTTAAGTTTTTCTTCTCGCGAGGAATATCTTCCGCTAGGTCCTGCTCATGGATTGTTTATGAAAGGTGGACATAACCTTTGCCATCTCTTGCGACAGTTCCATCAAAGGTCCTAAGTAATTATCGCAGTTGAGAGAGTTGTCTATTTACCTTTGTGCCGCTTGTTTTAACTCTTAAAATTGCAACCTTAGATCTGCTAAAACCGCACCTTTGTAGGCCCATCAGGTAATCCGATAAGTTCGGAAACAATATGGAGGCAGGGAGACAAGAACCCGTTCAGCAGCTGTACTAAATGTACTAAAACAACTCTTTCGAAATGGGGACTTGCAATTTTAAAGATTTGTATGGATGAGATTTTTAATTTGCCTATCTGACCAGTTTGGGCACTTTCACTTATTAGCCTTACATAGCTTTCACAAAAAAATATCCAACACCAGGAAAAGGTGCTTACTCAGGTTTTATTTGCTTTTACACTTTCTTGTTTTCCTATTTAAGACTATTTAAGACACTCCTTTAAGTGAAATATAAATCAAATCATTAAATCCGTCAGAACAGGCTTAAGGCACCTTACCAATTCCTGGAATAAGAAAATACTAGGATCTTATAATTGAGGATTCATTTACGAAAAATCTGCAAAATTTAAGGAGTATTCGGCCTCTAGGCAATTCATGCCTACGTATATTCGATTTTTTTATTCGACAAATCCGACAGCACGAGTAACATATGCATATCGTGATTTCAAGGATATTTGCCCTTATTTTCCTAGAATCTATAATTCATTTTTTTTTCTCAGAGCACTGTTGTCATATGATATGCCAAATGTCAGGAGTCACAAGAAGGTGTTCCAAGATGTTTTAAGAAATGTTATAGCAAAAAAACAAAATACATATGTAACATACATACGAGTATGTGTATTTACTGAACTGGTGAATCTGTAGGTGATTGCCGAACACCTATAGTCCTGTGGCTACAGAAAGGAGACTTCCTTTAAATTTCAAGTTTGCAACGTTTTCTTGGTGCTCTTTTTCTTCTTTTTTTTCAACTTCACCCAGAAAGATGGATGAAACTATGGCAAATGACAAATGCACCTGGATGCATCCTGACGCTGCAGCAAGACTAAAACAAACCCCCCTTAAAATAACCTTATAAAAGAAACCGTCAAGTATAAAACTTTGACTAAAACAAAAACAAAAATAAAACCAAATGTCAGTGAGAGCAAGGCAAATGAAAATTAAAAAAAAAAGATAAATAAATAAAAATAAACCGCCAACGAAGACAGATGTTGAGGAAGACTGAGAGAGTGAACAAGTAAAAGTACAAAAACAAAAAAAAAAAAAAACAAACTTTACAGTGACACTGATGATGAAGACGGAGGATCCCTAAATCAAGTTTATTAAGACAAATGGTTGCTGATGGGTAAGGTACAAATACGAATAGGGTGCTACTACTGTTTGCGTTTTGATGTCAGTACAATCCCTTATTTGGGTTGAAATCTCAACCCAATCCCTTACCTCCTTACCATTTGAAAGTATGTTGGGGGCACATTAAAGGTTCTGACTTCTCTCATCTACACAAAAAGTCCAAACTCGAAGTCAGAGTTGAAATTGAAGTCAGATTTGTTTCCACTTTAATTTACTTCAACAGCGTTGAACCTACGTCACCATTCTCTCGTACAAATTAGTTTTTCATTTTTTTCTTTTTTTTTTGTTATTCTGGTCTTCCTCGTTTCTAGGGAAACGTATTCCCTTCTGAAGTGTCCCTATCAGAACCAGAACCAGAACCAGAACCAGAACCAGCACCAGGTCTAGTATCTAATACCAGTACAACAGAACTCTGTATGCCCTTCCCTGTCGGGTAGTAGTAGAAAAAGAAGAAGAAGGATTCGTGACAGTTGACAAACGAGAGTCATTAGGAACGATTCACGTTTTATCTTTGAATTAACTTTAAAATTTGATTTAGCCCCGAGTAAATTGGACCTGGGATGTGGAAGCAGTCGGGACTTGAGTTGTAATGTAGTTTAGAGAGTGGGTATGGTGGCTATGAAAGGCGTAAGCAAATTTAATCTGACAGTAATTCGAATGGATTTGTTTGCCATATTGAATATGTCAACTGATTAGGAATCAAATTAGAGGAGAATCGGATAATTTAATTTTCGAGAGAAGCTTTTGCCATAATGAAGACTAAATTAAGACTTGGAGGCCTTTCCATCCACGTTGATTTGAGGGTTCCTGCTTAAGTTCGTGGATGAGGACGACTTACTGAGTTATTTACTTCGTAAAGTAATTTTTTTTTTATTGAAATACTTAGATCGTGGGACCTCTAGACTTGAGCTTCTTATTCACTCGTTATAGTTCTTGCACTTAGTTTGTTTCTTCATGATACGTCCTGAATGTACTGAATTGGCTGTATAGCTACGGTCTTTCCAAGAGTTTTGTCATTTGAAAAACTAAAAGGAATTTGAAGCATTATGTCGATTTTTTCTATCTTTTTTTCGTGAAATCCCCTAAAACTGTCTTACCACTTTATCTAAACAACTCCTACCTCATCCACATAAATAACTTTAATGAAGGCAGGGATTTTGCAGATATTCATCTACCGACTACTTTTGGGTTCTGTTCATTGTGCACCTCTTTACAATACCCACCACACTTCTTACGGTTACAATGAACTGGGCTCTCATATGCTATGGAAGGCCAATTCTATTCTCTCTGTTTTCGATTACAACCGCACAGCTTTTTTACACTTGATATCCCATATCATTTTCCTTAATCCTAAATTTAAGGTTTTAAACCTTAGTGTAAGCTTGTATTAAGTCGAAAAAATTAAGACTTCCGCTCTACCCACACATGGAGCGTTGCGAGATGTCTTGTTACTCACGCCTGGGACACTAAGGTGCTAAGTAAAAGGCGTAATCCGATATTACAATGCTAATAAGCAGTCTGCAACATTTTCTTCTTATTTGCTTGGTCTGCTGACTTCCTGAAGAGTCATAGCTTCTGCATTTATGGTTACAGGAAATCCAATTGCCACTTGGAGACCTAACGGAGGGTGAAGGCAGTCCCAACCCAGGTTTGGGGGCTGAAAACCTCTCCTCAAACGTTACCTTGAATGTTCCGCGGCGATCTTATTTGCGGAATCCTATTTGGACTTGCCACCAAAAAACGACATCGTGAATTCTAGCGAAATGGCTTGGAAATGCCGACAAGATTCATCAAAACCTTAATCCCATCTTGACTCACGCTACAGACGTAAGTACTCCGCTCTCCCTACCGATTCACCACAGTATGTTCATTGTCAACTTCCAACCTCTTGGAAGAAATAGTCGTCCTCTAAAAAGAGGCAGGAATGATGCCCTAGATTAGCTTCGAGGGCATCCGAATAGCCTATTCCTAAGCAAAGGAGTTTTGTCGTCATTGCATCAAAACTACAATTCATGTTGTACCACAGACCACTTTTTGTTCAAACAGAGCATGTCTTTGGGAGTGCGGCCCATGATATGAGTATGAATAGCAAAGAGCGGAAGATTGATAAGTCCGTCTAGATCAGAGCAAGGCGTACAAGAAAAAACCGCCATGCAGGCATACTCATGTGTCTAGTAAATGCTATGTTCCGAAGCCTTCTTATGTCACCAGAAAGCCCACAGGTTTTAGAGTTTAGGCCAACCAAGTTCTTTATCCAGGATGACACTTAATTAATAAGCTTCTTTGAAAAGATTACCTATTAGCCATATATGATTCAGACCAGTTGGATTATTCCTTTTTATGAAGAAAATAGCTCAGAGAGGGCTGAACGAAAGCCCATTTCTAGTACACTAATCATCGTTTACATTTAGACCTCGGAAACTGGACAGCAATCAACAAATATGTACTCGTATTTGAGAAAATACAAAATTCAAATCAAGCAAACCAATCACCAATGTTGTCCCGGTGTTTCAGATTACACCAGTTAAAATCTTATTTCTAGTAGAAATCATGTCGGAAAAATATCTCTTATAACAATCTAAAGAAGCAACGGTGTTAATATTCATCCCTCCGGTACCTCATTTCGGAGTATAAATTCTTCTAATAACTCGTCATACAGGGATGTGCCAGTTACTATTAACACATTGGTTCGTAGCCCTGATAATAGCTTGAATGTGTTTCAAGATCTATGTTTACAGGGAGATTGGAACTGCTAGCGTGAATGCTTAGTGAAGTGCATCGTCCTTCTTGCTGATAACTGATCATATAAGAGCAAATAACAGTTTAAGTGATAATTGATGTTCAACTTTCTACGATAATTCGGAGGAAGTTTAAGCTGTGAGGTGGTCTAATCGGAGAACAAATTCAGTCTGAACTTTAGCCCACTTGGTTTTTAGTAGCAAAAATAGATATCTGAAGAGAATGAAGCTTGGCGCTTCTAGAATTGTGTGGTTACCAATATAGTTATAAGGTGACGATATGTCTTGCTCGCTTGTTTCTTACAAAAACAGTGTCCTTTTGCAAGTTCGGCTACTTCAACAAAACCTCTGTTTTAATTCAATAGATTGCCACTCCATTATTTAAGTCCTGTTCCTTTGTCGAATTCGCAAGAAATACATTAATCGATTTTGAAGCGATTATTTGGTATCCGCCATTATTGAAAATCGCTAGGCTGATATATGCATGTATACCTCCCAATGGCATCACAGTATGTTATTCACATTTTCACTAGTTCGATAAAAATTTAGTATAGCACTTTGGTTCACGACCGATCCATTTTTAATTGGAGCTAAAGACACTTGAAGTCTCTTCCAAACGATATTAATACCATAAGTCACTGGTTTGATGAGTAAAAGTGATGCTGAATCAACTCTCTCTTATCAATATACTCGTATCAACGGCGGATGTCTCTACAATAATGTTGCACGGAATTATTCAAACTGCTTTTAAGCTATATCCACATACTAAGATGTGGTCTTTTTATATTATTTTCCCTTTACGGGTTAGGTTTAAAGGGCTAAGGCTTTGTTTTGTAGTTATCTCACGTGCTGAAGTTAGGTTATGTTAAAACAGGGGTATGGTGGATATACCATCGCACAGACACCAGGCACCAAAACTGGCCCATCGCGATCCATGTGGAACCAGCTGAATTTATCTTCAAATGGCAAGAACATAAACAATCTCCGTGGTGAAATACTCAGTTTCCCTGCAAAAGCCAAGAAGGTTTTTGAAGTTCATGCCGTCTATTGCTCTAGGTTTTCGAAAAAGTATTTCCCTAAAAATTTTCTTCGACTACGCGATGTTGCCGAGCATTGACACAGTACATATGTGTGTTATGTCCTCAACAGCTTGCAGTTAACAGCAGAATCTGCAAATATCCATTTCTAACAATTTAAGCCACTTTGTGCGTTTCCGTATTACACATGTCCTGTAAGGATTCCTATTACTAGTGGCCAGAGAGTATTAGACACCCTGTGTCCTTCAAGACTGGGCCACCTTAGGTTGGCAGTCTTTGTGATTTGATGTTGGCAACCTCACTATTATCGAGTAGCCTTCCTTTTCTTGGAAGCCCATCCGCTAGTTCATTTGCTTTTGTACTGGCACCGGTTTTGACTGCTTAATGCCTTGGGCACTGTGCGACAGCCCCTGACTGTATCAGAACTGATGTTGGTCGATTCCATTGCCTTGAGTCCGGCATGGCCGTCGATGTAGATAGCGATATCTCTTTAGGATACCGATCTCATCTGCATTAGCTCAGCCGCCCTGAGGACAGCCAGAACTTCTGATTGGAAGATACTCTTGTCAACGGCCTCGCCACACTGAAAGCGTCGGTTCCCGCTAGATCACCGAATTTAAGCAGTGTTGGGCGCGGTAAGTACGTAGGTGGGTGACCACATAGGAACTCAGTACTCCGCGTGCTGTTGACAAAAACGCGCCACATAGGCATAGTACCCCGGCGTTAAATCCCGAACCCTACAAATTAATTTGTATCGTTCCCTTGATAATAATAATAATAGCAAGATACTCTTAGTTCTGGGTCTTCTAAGAAGATACACAAACTACTTGTTCCTTCCTGTTCCTGTTCCAGCCGTCTGTGAAAACTGCAACTTCATGCATTTTTTTGCCAGTCCTCCCTCTCCGGATGTTATACGGAATGTCGAAGTCGACAAAGGAAGGAATTTAATCCATTAGAATTGGGTTGCCTAGCACTAGTTCCGTCAGGACCGTGGCCTGTCCGAAACTACTGCTCTTGAAGTAGGCCAGATTAGTGAGTCTTATCGCACTGATGCAAGCAAATTTTTTGATCTGTAAATCAAGCGGTGTTAGGTGCAAAACAGTGGCCAATGCTGCCGATGGGGTGGTACAGAGCCCACCTGTAATGGCTATGGAAGCCGCCTTTGAACCGCCGCTAATTTCCCGTAAACCGATTTCTTGTTTGTTGCATCCCACCATACTAGTGCGCCATACGTGAGTATGAGTCTTATCACCACCATAGAAGGTTTTAAGCCCCAAATATTTCTTACCGTTCTCTTGCAGATAATAAGAGGATTATATGCCTTTTTAAGTCTTTCCGCTAACGTTTAGATTCCAATTCAGTTTTTTGTCCAGAATCGCACCCTGATAATTCGCGCTGTCCGAGAGGGACAATTCCACTCCGTTGAGTTTTGGGAGTCTGAATTGCGATATCTTGTACTTGTAAAAAGAGCTGGCTCCATTTTGTGAGGGTTGTCCTCGAGGCCTCAGCTTTTTGCCCAAGTGCAGATCGTCTTCAGGGCACCCTACATAATGTCGCTTAAAATATTATGACCGCGTCATCTGCGTATGCCGTGGCACTTATATCTATTGTACTAAGCTTTTTAAGGATGTCATTAAAAACCAGCACTCACTGGAGTGGCGATATGACTCCCACTTGAGGGGTTTCCCTGGTTACAGACATTATCTGATCTGCTTAGTCCCTATTCATTTAATCGGTTTTGTGTCGCTATAGTGCCTATTTAAGTCGTCGTTGAATTTCCTTCTCCTAACTCGGCCGATATAGAGAGTATTACATAAAGAACCTTTCTTTCAAACCTGCATCAGTATCGGAATGACAAGGGTATTATAAAGAAAAATTTCTTGGTTGAGTCCTTATCTGACAAAAAACTGTTTAGTGGTATACCTTCCGACATTTACGGAACAGCGAGTTTCCTCCATTGCATTTCTTCACATCTGGACAAATATGGCAGAGTAATCAAGGCCTTTGAATTTTACATTTTCAAACATGTTATATTATAACCGGAACTCTGGTTTTTCTCGTTTGATCGATGATAGACTTTTTCGGTATAAAGGCGCACTTAAACGGACTAAGCTGATGCTTAAGCATTTACGTCGTGTTCTCTACATTATTTTGCACATGATATTATGGAGACCTGTGTTTCTTCACGCAGGTTCCATACCTCATTTCTTGTTGGATGGGAACAAATTGTCTAGTTTTCATTTACCGACCAACCTACCTTCTAGTCCTACCTTGATAGTAGATCACATGCATCATACTCCTTTCCGCATTTGTCGTTGAGGTTACTAATCATAATTGTGTCATTAAATTTTGAACGCAGATTGTATTTGTAGGTCTCCTAGGCCTCTGAAGTGGGAGTTCTACATACACACTTTGATCGACTCCGCAGAGCCATGGGAACATACGGGTATTACGTGTTTCGTTCGGAAACAGACTTTATCTCTCATCCCTAAAGATGTATAATTTTTTAACTTATATCCGTGCCCACAATCCGCTGCCTTAGAAGGAATACCATACATACATAATTGTTAATGCTAATCAAATGTTATTTTCATCTTAAGTATTTGAATCCATATGATTTCGCCCAAGTTAAAGTACTGCCGAATCCGAATGCTATAGTCCTGTCCCCCTTATAGCTATTGAGAGAATTACTTATGACTTCTATTCTTTGTCCTGGCTATGGTTTTTGTATAGCTCTTTAAAGGTCACTAGCATTTACTTGACTTTGCCTTTGTTTATGCAATCTGACAAATGTGAAGGTTTCCTGTGATCATTCCCCATAGCTGGCAGTATCTTCTCTCTAAATACCACTCTGCGACTCTGACCGCTCCCACTCCCACTACAATACCGAAGTGCATGGCAAATAGAAAACGTTTGACATCCAAGAAACGGATTTAGTAATGGACTGTCTACATAATCTATATACATATGTTACATACATATGACATTTAGTTAGTCAGTGTAGTTGATGCAGTTGGATCTTCCGAAACGTTGGTAGGTTATGTGGTTTCCCTACATTCCACAACCACGACATGTGCATGTACACTAGAATCTAAAAACCCATGTGCATTTATTCTGCTTCTAAGCTCATATTCATGACAACATTACGGTTGGAATCCTTCCAACAATACTCGTCGGCCTTCCATTTTTTTCAAAATAGGACACCTACTTAGTATTTAGTTTTACCTATTTACTCAGCCCAGAGTCCTTTGATTACTTAATGACGTCTTACTAAATATTAACGTTTTTTTTTTTTTTTGAATTCAAGCACGCGCGTAAATATATCCTTTTGTTTCATATTGTTAAGAATCCTTTTAATTAAAACTCCACTTTATGTTTTCTCTTCATTTCAGATCACGTGAGAGACTTCAGTTGCGGCCTACTTTACTACAAGACTTTCCACTTTGATGAGGCCAACAATGCCCTCTACGTTGGCGCTATGTAAGTACTTAACCCGACTTAACACCCCTTGAACAAATCATAATTATCGTCATACAGACATTCAGAGGGTCGTCGGAAAACAAAAGAGCGCGTATTCTCATTAAATAACTCAACCACCCCCCTTACCCATCTACCGAATACAAAGCATTTCCATCTAACCACTGAACCGACTTGTAGAGAGTGACCTTACATTTGGATGCTGTGCTGCAGCAATGGTATTTGTAGTCGTAGTCCGTTGCTTTCACGTACCAAGTACCAGCATTCCTTGTTCCTTTGGTGGTATGTTGCCGGAAATCGTTATTCAAAAAAAAAAAAAAAAAAAAAATGTAACCCGCATACTACAATACAAAATGTCCGCCAAGTTGAAATGTTGCCGCTCGTAATTATGAATTAGTGTGTGTGCAGGAAGTTACTACCCCCAGCTAAAGAGCATCACGAATGAAGATTAATGACGGCAATTTAAGAAGGATCTGCCATGGTCGGTTGTTGTCCTCTGAGCTGTACTATGATACTTTGCTGTTCCTTCTTTTGTGTTCTTTCTCATAAATGAATTTTAAAACCTCATTGCATTGGTACACAGTTAAAACGTTAAAACACACATACATCTAAGGACGCACTCATAAGTTTGTGTTCCTTGCGTCAGAAGTATAGAAAGGCAAGGACGAATTATAATTAGCCAGCAAGTTGGAAAGTTATGAATCGACTCTTGTGACCGACCTTACAGCCCCTAAGGGTTAACTTGGAAGTTACTCGGAGCTTTTAGTGCGAACTGCACCCTGCCATCTTGAAGCGGCTCTAATACAAAAGGCGATGATGATTGATTCAAATTTAACTGGAGGCTTTTAATTTTGTACAATTATTGTAATTTCGAGAACATTTGGTTCATTTTTCAAAATTTGACAGCTCAAGTCGTTTGTAGTACTCTGACGTTGAGGGGGAGAAGGCGACAACGTCGTTGATGGGGAAGACGGAAAACCACCCGCCAGCTAAAAGGATAAAGGATATAAACTGGCGGCTGTGGCGGTGTGTCTCTTTGAAGGAAATGATTCATTGTTTAGGGTGACGGTGATGGGTGTAAGCTATATCCAGCAGGTGGGTGAGGATCAGGCTGTCAAAAAATTTCAGAAACGCGGGACTCGGGGCGGGAGAGTGATTTAATGAAAAATGATTTTCATTTTTCAATCATTTGCCGGGTGCTTTGTCGCTTGCTGTGGAATGTCATTAGGCTGGAGTTGGTCGTTTGCTCATTTGGTTTGGTAAATCCTGTCACAGGCGATGATTATTTCTTGTTGTTAGTTGGTTGGCTGGTTGCTATGAATCAGAGCCGGGGTAGAGACTTTAAGAGTATCGTCTTTTTGACAGGTTTGTCGGCTTTGAAAAATGACAGTTGTACATGCTCGATGAGGTTTACGAATGGATTTTGAAAAGTGATTAACGATTGGTTATAGAGTTGAGAGCCCTTGGAATTTATGAGTATTTTGTTCTGGAAAGTTGGTCATGGGCGAACAAATACGAGAATAAATTTCTGCTTGTCCATGACGGATTTTCCCCGATAAAAGCAAGCAATCAAGTGGAAATGGGGTATGTGATTCCTAGATTATCTGTTGTTATCCCTGAGTATTGGGTGTATGGTGTTTGGACAGACGCTGAACCCATCGTTATTATATCCTACTTTTGATCGAAGTTTGTAGATCAGATATTTCTTGAGAAACAATATTTAAGGTCGGCTGGATTCTCATATAGTTGCCTCTAGTTACGCACGTTAAGTTGGTTTCTCGACCAAGACGAATTCGAGAATCTTTCTGGCTGAATCATGTTGATATGATGTGGCCCTCGTAGTCAATGTAAACACAGCGTTCTGGTCAGATCCATGTCCTTGTACAGGCATAAATATTTTTCGTTGTTGCTTGACTGAAAGAGTTTCCGCCGTCATTCAACGTCGAACCAGATGTTTTCTGTTTGTGGACGCTTGGTGAGATCTACCCCATCAGATGCATAACTTTCGATGCCCTTCTTGTGATTTCGAGAAAACTTGAAGAAAACGCATTCGGTAAAGGCTCTGGCGATCTTTAATTTTTCACACACATTGCTCACATTATTTTTTCAGGCCCATACTGCCCTTGATATACCCATACGTACCTTGGTTACTAGATGCAGACATATGTAGTAGATCGATTCATTGTTTGCAACTTGGCATCTCTGCGGACTTCTAAATTACTAGATGCGCCTCTTCCGTCTATAACAATTTGATCAATCTTCCTTATCGTGGAAGAGATCTTCCCAGCCTGTGCCTGTTTCCGAATGTGCTTCCTCACGGCGTTATTAAACGTGCCCTTCTTTTCGATTATGGAATTAATTTTTACAGGAGTGCGGCTCATAGATTCTCTCTTTAGTTAGTAGAAACCTTCGTTGGTAGCGCCGTTATTCTCCTCTATTGAAGCATGAGTGCATTTAAGGCAAGCGCGATTGAAATGGTGCAAGTAGATGTCGCATTCTTAGACTATCTTCTTGTCGAGTTCAATTCAACCCAAATATGGGTGACAATTGTATCAGCCTTATAGGCATCCAATGTCTCCACTAGATATTGGTTGATCTGTTCAAAGTCGTTGTCATTGTCAAGTTTACCACGTAGATTTGGAAGGACGTTGTATAGACTTGGAAGGACGTTAGATAAATTTTCGGGTGCCAACTCAGTGTTGCTGCCGTAACACAATACGAAACTAACCACTACGCCATGCATGCCTTCAGCAATGACCACCAACAACTATACTAACTGTTTTAATAGAGAAATTTAAGAAGTTCTTCGACTATGATAGATTTCAAGGCGAATTATGCAATCTAAGTGAAGATAAGCTGATGAAAGTGCAGGTGGCATAAATGGATCTTATCAAGAGTGGTGGTTCGTGGAGAAATATGAATGAGTATAAGGTTCGAAGCTGATGTGGAACACCAGAACACCGAACTAAATATACCATTCCAAGTCTAGTAAACATACACATCTAAAATCTACCCATTGATCAGAACCGTATTTCGCGGATACTTAGTGGTCGGATAAACCATTCACTATCCCTACAGTATGTTTATACGTAGAAAAAAATTGAAAACCTGGTGTTATGGTGGTTGATACAAGCTCTGTGGTCTGCAATTAGAGAAATACCATGAACCGCTGATAAATAACGACCTTGATTTAGATCTTTAAAAAAGGGCTAAAAGCAGTCCGAAGTTGTACAAATTACACTACTTACGAATCTATTCGTATGGTGCAACACTTGTGATTCTGAAACTTATATTTGCGTTTTAACTTTCCTCAAAGCCAGTACTCACTAGCTATTGTTAATTTAGAGATCTTAATCTTTTTGGCAAGTTCCTGAGCAATTACAAGTCGGACAACACAGACGGAACATGTCTCGTATTTAGTGTGAACACTTGTCTCGAAAAACTCAAGTTCACGGGATGCCCATACATCTATAGGGGCCAGGATACGCCTGGCCATCGCTTACCAACATTAGTAGTATAATACCAAAGCAGAAATTGTGTTGGAGGCACAATTTCAACCCTTGGTATGAGTCGCGGCCGATCTAAAACCTCTTTCCGATCTTAGGGTCACAGGTCCAGTACTAATTGCAACTGTGCGTCGGTCGTAATAAACTGGAATACCCATCCTGCGATTTTAGGTTTAAATCACAGGCACTATGAGGCTCCCACTAGAGGGCCTACCTCTACATGTCAGGCACGGAGCGATATTCAAGATTCCCTGACTCCCATGGTATGGAGTTCAGTCGCGTCATCTGGAAATCGTTACGATAAGACCAGTCATTTACTGTACCCTCGCTTTTTATTAGACAATTTCATTAATGGAAGGAGCCTTTATAATTGGAAGAGTGCTCGGATTAGGCGGACCGTGGGAAAGACTAATCTTTTGTCCCCCCCCCAGACTATCGCACCAACAACTTACTTAGTCCGAGGTGAATCTGGATCACAACTGACAAGCCTCTCCAGCTAGCACGATTTCTGGCTAGCCTGCAAAGCCGGAGTCCAAGTTGGTTGTAGTCGCCTTCTACTTTCGTGCGGCCACCTTAGATGTGTTCGTCTTGTGCTACTCCATCTCTCGGGGTTAGACTCGAAGACGTGGAATCTGCTGACGCCTAACTAGGTCGATGCCCCTGTCCAGCCCTTATAGTTCGCGATTGAGCCTCCTCCTCCATTCCCTGATAATACAAACGAGACCGAAAATGACGTGCAGCATATTTCTTTTATTTCTTTCAAAACGACCAAGTACTTCTTCATCCGATTTCAATAAACCCCAACCCCAGCGTCAAAGAACAGGACTAAGATGATAAGAGTCTTGTATAAAACCAGTTTGTTCTAACGAGAGGGGACTTTGTTACTCAATTCCCTCCTGCGTCTGATTTCTGTTCTGATGTGGTTGCTGCTTGTAACTGCGGAGCTAAGGTAGGCGAAGTTCCTAACTGCGTCGAAATTATAACAGCTAAAGGTGACATTTTGGCTGAGCCGTCGTGTAATATGGGTGCTTTGCTGATGACAGCATATACTTTGTTCTGCCCTCGTTTACCATCAGAACCATTTTGTACACTTCCACAATACTTATGAATGCTACTTACATCAATGTCATCCGCGTAACCAAGTAATTGTGCGGACAGTGAATTTGGCATTATTTTTTCCAGGGCGATTTTATAAAAAGGCACATGTCAGCGAGTTAAAAAGTTTTCTGATTTTTAAGGTTTCGGGTAATTCATTACCGACGTTGATGGAGCCACGAGAATTCTCTGTAGTCTTCCTCCACAAGCTTAGTTTGGCATTCCATAACTCATCACTATGCGACTTTCAAGTCGACAAATAGATGATAAGCTCATTCCAAAATGGTCTCAAATGCTCACATAATACGCCAGAAAAGATCTTGTAAGCGATATCTAGGAGATTTATTCGTTTATAATTTACGCAGTCAAAGGTGTTTCCTTGCTTTTGGATATAAAATGACGCTGAGATTCCATTCATCGTCCATGTTCTCCTCTGACTGTATCTTACAAATGAGCTGGTGCATGTTCCCAACTAGGTCATCTTTACCTGATTTCCTCCTTCCATATCTTATAGATGAGCTTCATCACTTCATCCGGAGCTCATGAGAGAAGCAATGGTAAATGGATAGTTCATGCTGCAATTCTTCATGAATTCAAAAAAAAAGGACTACTTGGAATATACTTAATAGACAAATGTCTACCACGATATAACTTTCATCGCAATGCGAAGGTTATACCATATTTCCAGGCCGTCTTAACTGGGAACAAGTAAAACTAACATTTGCCAAGGACTCAGATATATGGTAGACAGAGGGATCCAAAACAAATGAAGCAGTTGGAGCCGGAGTACACGGTCCTCGCACTAAGTCATCCATACATCCCAGTATGGATACAAGCAGCGTATTTCAGGCTGAAATCCATGCAATAGAGCTTTGCATTCGAGAGAATCTAAACAGACTTATAACAAACATTTATATTCTCTCCGATAGCAGAGCAGCCCTACTTGCAATTAACGCCTTTGAAATGAAATCAAAATTGGTCTGGGATTGCCTTTAAGTCCTACAACTACTGCCCATCAGAAATAAAGTTCATCTGATTTGGGTGCCAGGACACAGCGGACATGAAGGCAATGAAAAGGCACACGAATTAGCCAGGATAGCCAGACGATTCTGTGGGCTATTAATTAATACAATTAAAGGAAGTATTAAAACCTGGCTAGAGGAAAAGAAGCTTCATTTCTGGAGAATACCCGATGACCGTGGGCATAGCACAAGTCTGTTCAACGAGGTCGCGGAAACAGCAGAACACATACTATGTGACTGCAATGGTTTAACCAAACGTTACCTAGGTAAATTCTACCTTGAAGCGGTGTACATAGCTGCCGGCTCACCTAAAGACGTAGCCGCCTTCCTAACAAATTTGCGGCAACTTAGATGATCTGGGATTCCTTATACCACCTCCCATATCAATCTAATCTAATCTATAGATGAGCTGGTGCATGTTTCTAATCAGGTCAACTCTAGCTTCTTAAAATCTCTCAGAAGTCAGTACGTTTGCGCAAGCAGCTTTATAAGACTTTAGCTTCGATATTGTTACCTGAACTTCGTCTAGGTCAGAAACATGAAAGTTTCTGTCATCTTCATCCACGGTGAATTGTTCGTTTTGCTTGATAGCTGTATTTTGACCACCATTGCGGTTATATAGTCTGTAGAAGTAGTCCTTCCATATCCTATTCACCCGCTGCGACTCTACAGCTACTGCTAAAAAACAAATTACTAAAATCCACAGAGAATTCTACTGAAATTGTAGTTTAAGCCACAAATCTGTAATGGTATTAGTGAAATTGCATTAAAATATTCATACGAGTAGGTGTATCCTTAGCTTCTTCTAACGGCTTCTGACGCAGAAAAAGAGCGTGAGTTTTACATGTTACTTGAATGACGAAAAGCTAGATAGTGATTTCTATTGTAGTTTATATCTCAGTAGTGTTCGATTTGTACATTACATTGCCTGATTGCGAATGGCAGTGCAGTACAGTACAGAACACACATAAGTACAATATATGCAATACCTACTTACTGAAGATAGCTTACGAATTTAACAATCATTCTGGTGACTTTAACCCTTGTTGCGTAAGGTTTTGTACGTTTCCTTTTTATGCCTTTTCAAATACGATTTTCAAATATGTATGTACATACATGAGCTACTGTCATTGGCATTGATTACTCATCAAATCCGCACCCTTTGAGTAAAAAGGTAATAAATTACGTCGCTATTATGTCGACTGTAGAGGGGTGAAAATATTCACAGTCCATTAAATATCAAACACATGTCCAGCAAACAAATGATGGAGTCTTCTTTACGCAGATGACGCATTTTCTTGTAGATGACGCACTTTTCACCAGAAATTTGAGCAATCGGAAAACACGCAAGGTTTTTCTTTATTTTTCAAGAACCGTCTGCCCGCCAAGTATAGGTACATGGTGACCAGGGTTACATAGTTTCTGAGGTACTATTACGTCCGACAGTTAAATTGAAATTCGATTCCTGAAATAAAAATAACTTTTTTGGTTAGTAAACATGAAAGGAGTATTCGTGATATTGATTCATAGCACTTAGATGATCTTCTAAAGAGTAAATTTTGCTACGATTCCTATCTCTGTTTATTGTTGTTTTATAAAGAACTCATTTATAGCTTCCTAATCAAGAGCAAAAAACTGTGTTACATCCCAAGACTTCTCCTTATGGTGTTAATCCAAACAGCGTATACCAACGGTCATGTAAAATCGTAAAAGTGTTTGCCCGCGATTATGCCGTAGAATCCTTTTCCATAAGTACGAATGACATCTTGTCACTTGTTCAAATCCTTTTTTGTTAAAATGTTGTAGAATAGCAAGCGTTGCCATCCTTCACAGTCGAACAAAAATGCCAAAGATTCCAAAACTAGACAAGGTTATGTTTGGCGCATTTCTATGAATGCTGCTATGTACCATATATGCGGCCTTGAAACATATGAACAGATGGTGGAAAATTTTTTGATGCGCTCCTTAACATTCTTAAAAATTTTGCTGGCCATGAAGTTGACTTAACGGCTCTAGAAGTTTCTTGTTGATGTTATGTTAGAAATGGGTGTGATGCAGTCATCTGACGCATAACTTTCTTATAGTTCTTTTTTTTTGAGAGTTGCCGATGGATATATTTGGAGTCGGGACATAGCTGCGACAATATAAGTACTAGCTCAAGTCAGTGTTTCCTCGTCGCTACATTTGACCGACTAAAATATTGATTGTGTGTTCTGCATCGATCACAGCACGTACAATCAAATGAGTTGAACTTCTCGTGCTCAGAGTACCGCTCCGCCGTAAAATCTATTACCAGCACAGTCAGTGTACAAATCCGATTGCACAAGCATTGACTATACAATGTGCAGCCAAATATCGTTGATTTCCTAACACGTCGTTTAAATTATTAAGGGCGACCATGTCGTAGAGCTACATACGAGTAATAGGTGTTTTTTCAGGGGCATAGATTTTTTGTTTAAATAAAAGCAGCAACAATTTATTAAATTCCTTCGAAAGACTCTTTCATGCCATTTAATATTTAAAAATTCTTTAAGTCATGTGCCCATCACTGCTGCCACGTACAAAGCGCATTCTAGAGGTCCTATTTTCGCCTATTTTTTCGAGCAATTGGGGCACTTTACTCGAACAATGTTGCTGTTGGAATCGCAGTTCTTTCATATTGATGTTACGCAAATTTGGGAAGAAATAATCGTTAGTGATCGCATTGTACCAGTGTTTGTCGACAGTAAGTTGTGCTCCGGTGCTTAATTTTTGAGGGAGGAAATTAGGGCCAATGATGCCACCAGCGTATACCCCGCACCATACGGTACATTTTCCTGGATACAATGGCATCTGGTGATTTACGGCCCAATCACTGAACATCCGACGTAATAAATGGTCACGTGGCTTTAGTTCTTCCACCAATTACATCTTGTAAGCCTTGAGACCTAAATCTTTACGCAGAATTTTCCAGATATTTGATGGACAAAGAACAAGTTGCTTCGAACGATGACGAATCGATAAAATATCGTCCTCTCCATCTTCCATGGCCGCGATATTTTCTTGCGAACGCACTGTTCCCATTCTTGTTGGTGTGTGAGTATGCAATAGCGTGAATTGGGTACGAAATTTTTCAGTAGCTCGATAAATTTCACGAAGTGCTCTATGAGTTTCGTGAACAGATTTTCGATTTGGAAATAAATTTCAAAAATTTTGAATTCACTGCTGTGGCGTCAATCTGTCCATCGTGAAATGGCACACTGTACTGAAAATAAATGAAGCTTGGCAGTTCTATATGATAGCTGGTTATCATTTAAGCCCTATTCAAATGTCTCAAACTTTCTTATGGTCTTTTTGCAGACCATCCATGAACCATGAGTGCGGGAAACTGCATCTGTAGCCTTAAATGTTGTATACAATCAAATGACGAGGAATTTGTAAGACGGATAGTCTGTCCTATTTTGAGGAATTCATTGTCAGTACTTAAATTTAAACAATTTTGCTATCAAGATTAGCTTGCAAGTCATAAGCCAGGAAACGATTGTAGTTTTGTGAGATTGCTTTCTACATAATTCCTACTACGAGTACCATCACCAAAAAAGACTAAGTAGCCGAAGGTATTGAACGCTAAGATTCTGAACTTAGGACTTAAATTAATAGACGTATAGAATACTTCTCTAACTCATATAATGCTAAAATGCGTCGCCATGAATGAAGTGAGGTGTCATTGTTGAGGAGAGTCATCTGGATCGATGTCTTGTGACTTTCCCCAGTACCCGCATCTGCTCATTGTATGTAGGTTGCAACGGCTTTGCACGCTGATTGTGTTTTGGCTCTGATCTTATGGATATCCCTTGTTATGCAATGCTACAGAAACTGACTTTCTCTGAAGACAGACTGGCTTTGACAAGAATCTGAGCCAGAAAAGCAATGTATTCAAATCTTCGTAAAGGACGAAAACTCTAGGCTTGCGTCTGTCTTACAAACGAGATCGTACGCAATTCTGATGGTCATGAACTACTTCTATATTATTACAAACAGGTAGATCAGAATTTCCAAGCTAATTCGAAAATGTAAGGCTTACCTGAACATAGTTGGAAGGTTAATATTTTCTGGAGTCCCAGGTCATAGTTGAAACGTGGGAAATGATATCGACGATGAGCTTATAAGGCAGGACTTAAAGGAGAATATCTCAGCACTTGACATCGCATTAGGACTGACTTCTCCCTCGATTAAGGCATCTATTGAAAGCAGTATGACTCTCCAGATTGTAGGCAGACCACATGAATGCTACGAAAGTGTTTGGAAGGCCTGGCTGACGTCTTGCGGGATCTACGCTTTCGCTTAGCATCTAATTGAAGTAACACCTCTTATTATGGCTGATGCGAGAGTGATGGCGACTCCCCTAAATACTTCCTTTGTGAGTATCCGGCTATGTAACGCTCGCTTGAGGTTTCAAGTAACTACTTAGCCCAATGTATTGAAAAGAATACGCAAGACGTTCAATGAACCTTTCGTCTTACTGGGTGCTCTGTTTCGAGAGAAAACGCCAATTCATGATTTTTTTCCATTAAGGACAAATCCGCACCTTAATATCCTCTGCCTCTACTATCCATTTGTTAGGGTATCCGCCAATTTTTCGCCTTGTGGTTTATAAAAAAAGGTTCCATCACTGCTTTACGTAAGTATCCAAAGGTCGTTTTCGTTTTTTCTAAATGTGTCATCAACAGAATAGTTTTTTTCATATCTGGCGTTGTTCATCGTTAAATAACGTAAAATCAAGTCTAAACTTGAAGAACAAGATCCTTTCAATAATAGTGCTAGTAACCCAGAATTTTTTTATTTAGGCAATCTGATTGCAATATGTTTGAGAAAGTGCCGGCACAATATACGTTTCTATGTCATGTTCAGCCGCGATCCTGGGTTCAGCCATTATCTTATATATACAGGGTGCGCCATCTTTTGTGTCGGTATGTAAATATTGAAAAAGAACCGATTTCCATATATGAAGTATTTTTATTTAACTCGGTCATTTACAATTTTTTTGGACTATTTTCTGAATAAAACATCAATCAAGTGGCCGCCTTTGTTGACCCAAGCAAAATGTACCCTTTTTGCTGCATTTTCCATCACTTTTTCGATCATCTCGGGTGGTATAGCGATGATTTCGTCACGAATGTCGCCCTTGTTTTAACAGCACACGTCCACGTAATTTTCGTTGTCTTGTTGAAACCAGTAACCGTCCAGACCTTTTTCACACATTTGTGGACAGACATAATGAGCCAACATTCACCGATATCGATTCCCATCGGCTGTCTCGCCTTCACTGAAGAAAAATGGCCCAATGATGATTTTGGTAACGCCGGCTCAAACGGTCACTTTTTGGTCATGCAATGGTGTTTGATGGATCTCGTGCGGATTCTCATGCAGCAATTTTGGTTGTTAACGGCGCCAGAGAGTGTGAAATTGGCCTCGTCGGTCATCAAAATTTCCTTCCAAAAATCAGGTTCAGTGTCAACCATTCGAGTGATTGTTTGGCAGTGTTCCAAGCGATGTGTAAGGTCTTTGAGTCAATTGCACTTTATACGGAAACAAAAGCAAATCAACCTTCAAAATGCGCCGCAAGTGGTTCCACTGATGCCAAAACGCTGAGCGCGGTGACGATACGACACATGTGGGTTCTCTCTTACCGCTTTAACCAGTTCATTCGAACGTCTTGGGCGCTGATGAAGAGCATATCGACGATCTCTCACTATCTCGTGCTCAACAAAATTCGACACCAAACGACGAATAGTGTTGTCAGACGGTGCTTGTTGGCCATGATATTTTCGACGATATGCACGTTGAGTTAAAACAACTGAACGACTATTTTCAATGTACAGCGTCACTATTTCGGCGCGATGTTTCGGTGTGAATCGATTCATGGTTAAAATTGTACTGAATTGGTGTTTCAAAAACATGTCTACTCAAGTCAATCGGTTGATAAATATCAAAGTTATTCAATGCTTACATACTGATATAAAAGATGGCACACCCTGTACTCGTATAAGACATTTGCAACCAACTTTTCTTTTTACACGTCTTACGTCTTACATCTTTATTTATTTCAAAGGTGCCCCCAGTAAATGTAAATATGTGTGCTGAGCATGGTTTGCACCAGGGGTCGATTTTTGGGTGATCATATGGAGCCTGATGATAAGTTCACTTAAGTGACAATTATATGAGTGCTGTGTTTGTTCCGTAGTGCTTATATGGAAATCCTGCTTTTCGGAATGTAGGTCTCGAGCTGATTTCTGGAAAATAGGGAGTTTTTTATGGGTGATAATGGGGTAAGCATGTGGGCGTTGGTATATTATGGGATATGATTGTTGTACTGTCTACATGAGTGATGTTAGCCCTAGATATGTGGATGAGGTCACCGAGGTACAACAATGCGATTAGTTAGGGTCAGATATAGGCGTATTTTATAATCAGAGTGAGTCATGTGCCTTTTTGTTGGTTATACAACACTATGACAGTCATGTCGGTACTGTTACTAGGAATAACCATCTTGGTTTCGAGAGCAGACAACGCAGTACACCGATCAACGTTAGAGTGATCATCTTTAAAAGAGACTGATTGGGTTTCCTCTAGGTCCGCTGACAAAGATTTAAGTGAGGGAGCGAACTCATCACATCTATATATGTATAACTTTCATATGGGATTCAAGAGAAAATAGCTGGGTCCCTTTCTGAGAGATGTGTTAATGTCAGCAAGCGTTTCAATGGCGACTTAATGTCTCCAATAAGTTCTAATATTACCTTAAGCTGCGTACGTCTATATTAGAAATTTCTTAATGAATTCCTGCATAAAAATGGAGCCTTTCTTAAGTAGCAAGCGGTTTCTAGGAGACCCCTCCAACATCAGGGCATTGCAGGTTATGGGTACTAATTTTGGTGGTGAAGTTTGCGACACTAGTGACGATAATTGCGCTAAAGTTGAGCATTTGCAATCTTGCAAAATTAAGCTGACTATAGCTTACGTATCTTAAAACACACCATAAGATGTAAATTTTTGTGTCTTGCTTTCATGATAAAAGAAAATTTAGCACCCATGGCCACTTATTCAATACAAGAAGTTTCTTCATCTCTGTCCGTTAACTTGAACCTGCCTTACAGCTTCGTCTCAAAAAGTTGGAAATATTCCTAGAAGCTAACATAAAAACTCTATGATAACTTCACCTTCTTTTTCGTGAAACTTGGATTAGGATAAATTTAAAAAAGGGTGTAAGACTTGAGTCCTAACACAGCACAATATACCAAAAGGAACCATCGCGATTCCTGCAGGAACAATTGAAATGATAATAAGTCTAAGCACTTTTCCTTGAAAAACAGCTTTTACATACGCATAGTAAGTGTGATTTGTCCTCCTTGGTTTGCAGGGTACCGCAGAATCATCGTTTTTTCCAGTATAAATCTGCTGGTATGTTACCTAAGGTGACAAGGATGTCGACCAAAGTCCTAACTTGCTTCCTGCTAAGTTTGATGATACCCCTAAATGTGTTTTGATCTAAAAATTACCACTATTCTTTAGATTCCCTATGCCCATCTAGACTTTATTATTCTTCCTCTAATAGGGCAGGTTTGATACCCACATCCTTAAATCCGTGTAGCCTCCTGTCTCTTCTCGTTACCTTATCTGTGGGCTCAATTCCTGGTGCTGGCACCTAGAAAAATGTCACTTAGTTCTGCTTGCATAATGCCTTAAACATTGCCCAACAGCTCCAGACTATATCAGAAATGATGTCAATGTCAGAGCGCAGCCTAATTATCCATGAAGATGGCGATATTCCTACCTAATATTGATTCCATTCACGATAACTTCCGATTCTAAGGCGCAGGGCTATCCGGAAATATCATGGTCACTCTCAGCTCAGGGTTAACGCGGAACATTCCAGTGCTCGTTCCATCTGCTGCTTTTGATCTATCGTGTAGAGGGAGCAATTTCAATTTTGGTTATTGTATGTCTCCTGGTAAATAGGTTAAGTTTACGCAGCGTCCATCGCACCGTCAGGCACCTCAAACTTATAAACCATTTGATTAGCGCACCGTTGCCAGATTGTTAAACCAAATAATACAATGTAGAGAAGGGTGTCCATTGCCGCCGTAGGAGTTGGACGGAGCGCTCCTGTGATGGCTATATTTACCTTTCTTTCCTTCCCTATATTTTCCCTTACACTCAGCTTCCAACTTAATTTCTTGTTTAGCATCATTCCAAGATATGAGTATTATAAACTGTCCGACATCCAATTAAAGAAGGTTAAATTGGGGATGGGTTGTTATTCCAAACGACCACTTTTCGTCCAGCTCTAAATTTTATTCGAAATGCCATTCCACAAACAATTGTTCCACGGCCACCCCACAGAATCGCTTCGTGTTGTGCTCCTGCTTCTTATGATTATGACTATTCACAAATAGTAAAATAAATCCTAATAAATCATTATTTCTTTCTTTTTACAGGGATCGAGTCTTTCGGTTAAATCTGCAGAACATCAGCCAATCGATATGTGAGGTACGTACCATGAGTCTGATAATCTTTATATTGACAGTATCTGGCATAAGTTATTGTTTAACTAACTAACAATACTTTATCTAACAAAACAAATAAATATTAAAACTCATGACTGACCTTCTTCGAAGCTTAATGTACCCGATCGACCTAAATGATGTAACCTACAGCCAATATAAATATATTTTTCTCTCACCGACATCCCGAAAACTCCAGACAAAATTTACCAATACTCATTTTGTCCGTGTCTTAAATATGAAACTTTTTCCCCACAATTTATGACCAGTCAACAGGATGTTCGACAACAATACGCCCCTCTGATCCGGTCTCTGGACTCCCCCTCCCCATTTTGGTAACCAAACTAAGTTGCCACAATCTGATGGTAGACCTCATTAAGAAAATATCACTATCAGCCCATTTGATAGCTCCTAGCCATTATTTCATTACACCACATTACGGTCAACCCAGTATCCCTTTGGCATCTGCCAGTCTCCAACCCTCTAAGTATCTTTTAATGGCATCGCATCTTTTTATTTTGGTTTTCCTCAAATCACAACCATTCCCCACCCCGAAACGTGGTCCACTTCTCACTTTAACCACTTTATGTTGGCCTTTGGGATAGTCTTTGCACAAAATCCAAAATGAAATCCGAAGAGCATTTTCGCTTCTTACTTGGTACTGACTGTCATGTCAGTCTGTTCGGTTCCCATGTGAACTTTAAGCAAATAAAAGTCCCCAAAGAAGTAATATACAACTACCACCATCACCACCTCCTGTGTCCATCCCTCTCAATAATGTGCTCACATGCATTTAACATCTATGTTCACGATCTGCACACACAAATCGTTCAAACTGAAAGCGCAAAAATGGGGCAAAGGACGAAGGAAGAAGAACAACACAACAGCAAAAAAAAAAACAGGAAAATTCCTATACGTAGTGTAACGAAACGAAACGAAACGAAATGAAAAAGAAAGGACACTTCTCGAAAAGACGACAAAATACGAGAGTACCATGCGAAAGGAAAAACTTTCTCAAGTAAAGAAAAACAAACTTTAACTCGAATTGCAAACATATGCGGGTCGTCCTTCAATACTTGTGTCTCTCTCCCCCTCCTCAACATATGTGTGCACCATTCGAATGGAGATAAATGTCTTGTCCGCCAGGACAACTGGTATCCACTAGTTGTGGGGAGGTACAAGTAGTCGTACCAGCCAAATGGATGTACTCGTACTTGCATGAGAATCTCTTAACTTTAATGATAAGGTGTGTGCGAGTTAAAATAAACTCTTTTCGTGGCGGATATTTGAAAAGTTTCACCAAGCCGAAGGATAAATCGCACCCCCAGCCTGCCAGTACGTACGATATCACCCATTGAAGGACACATACTCGTATTTGTATTTGAACGGGAACTGAAAAAGATTGTCGTCCAGCCCCCAGGAGAAGAAATCAATTCGACTTTTGAAATTCGAAGAAATTGCATCCCCTCTGAACTGGTTGAGTGTGATGGTTGGTAGGTAGGTGCCTCAGCTCCTACATAGGAGTGGTAAGCTTCGAGGGAATCCGTTTTTCCAGAAAATGTGTTTCCTGGGCTATTTGCAAAAGTTTTTAACATGTGCAAACACACATAGCAACTCAGTGACACATCCTTCCAGGGAATCTAAGGTGTTTGTGTTGTTCTTTGAGAATTCGAGTCTTTTCAGAGATTTCATCGGAGATCCTATTGCCTGTTATCTTAAAGGATCTGTTAGTCCTTTTACTGAGTTGCCAACACAAAAGTACGACTGGTTTGGAAAGGGGTGTAAATATTTATTTCTTCCCAGGGGAGATGACAGTTCAACAAAACTGGTCTCCACCCCCCAAGATTGGGGGTTGTTGTGAGAGAGAATTTAAACAAAAATAAAAAAAAAACTAGAAAAGAACTCAAGAACTCAGACACTTGGAAACCCCACACCATAGCCACGTCCTAATACCGGCGATCACGTTTGTCGAATAAAAATTATTTCGATTCATTTATAGGAGGCGATGGCAGCGCTGAAAGGAAGAATTTTTTTTTGAAACATTAAGGCACACAGTGAAGCCGAAGGGTGGCGAAGGCGCAGCCATTTAAAATTTATTCCATTTGTCGTCCTCCCGTTCCCTTTTGAAAAACAGTCACAGTAAAGCACCGAACAACAAAATACAGAGGACGACGGAAAGTCGTGTGGAAATGTCGCGGCGTTGTTTCGTTTTTCGCTAAAAGTCGTCCTGCATACGACTTGGAGTATGTGAAGGAATTCCCAATCGATTACGGCATTTGAGCCTGTGCCTGGAATCTGGAGTCCGTAGTCTGTACTCTGGAGCCTGCCTGGTATGAAGCGAAACCCATGTACAAGTTGTTTTATTTAAATCGTGATAAAATGTTTATTGAATCTGTTGGCTGGGTTGGTTGGTTGGTTGGTTGGTTGGTTGGTTGGTGATGCTGGTATCCAGATCCAGAGACTCTGCTGGCTTCTCAAGTGGCTGCAAGCTCCTGGGCGCTTTTTTTTTTTTGATTTTTGGAGCAGCTTCATTCCAGAGTTCGCTCACGATCTGAATTTGTTTATTTAATTCGATTTCTCTGTTGCTCTGGATGCGGCTCGACTGGGCTCTGGTTGCGTGGCAGAAATGAAGACTAGTGGTTGTAGTGGTGATTATGTTGGCGGTGATGGTGGTGGTGGTGGTGGTACTTTGATCAGGGTTTTTCTGGACTAGGAAAGGAGAGGCAATCGTTGGATGATGCAAATGCTCAATGAAGCAGATAAGAACAAGTCACGAAATTTCGTTTTTCTTTTTGACAATTAATAGATTTTTTTTTCTTCGGCGGTGGGGGTGAATGTGTGAATGTCGCCGTGGATGGTGGAGGGAAATGGAATGATCACGATTCAATGGTGAAATATGGGAATTCGATTGAATTTTATTTTTCATTTTGTCAGGCGAGGATTGAATGAATTGTGATGATGGTGAAACGATTTTGAAAAGAGGAACGTGAGTTCGTTTATTAGGCTCATTAATATTTTTGTCCTTGGAATTTGTGAGGAAGGAAGTGGATGTAAACAAAAACGGAAGTGTTATGATTGGTTATGAGGGGTAGATTTAGGTCTCCATTTCCTATTGGCTTATTTCTAAATCAAAGGATACAAATTTGATTGTGTTTATTGCAATTTTAAGACTTGGGAGTATCCATGCAGCAGACTTAGATCTTCAAAAATTTATTTTGCAAATCCTTCAAAAGGTGCTTACCAAACGTGGAAGGGCCGACTTATCTACGACGTACACATTGTACTTCTGTCGATATTTTGCGGCAAGACATTTTTTTTCATAATTTCGTTCGAAGATTGAACGGATAGCTTGGGGAATTCTTTAGTGTTGAAACTTGGTTCTGCGATACGTCACTATAAATAGGTTTTCCTAGTTAAGGATAGTGGAACAAGGTTAGTTGTAATTAATCTGAATGGCTACCTGTGAGCCTGATTCATGTGCCTTAGTCAGTTTTGTATTGTATATAGGTACATATTTTCCTTTGCCTCTGTAGCGTTCCACTTTTCGTAACTAGGGACCTCGTGGCAGTACAAATTTATCGGTGTACTTTGCTGGAGACACTGAGGAGGTGCCTCCCACACCAGTACAGAAACTTGTCAGGTACTGTGAAGACAAGCAATTACACATTATCATCGTTTGCGATACCAACGCACACAATATGATCTGGGGCAGCCGTGATACAAACAAAAGAGGTGGGTCACTATTAGAATTTCTTTATAGCAAAAACCTAAGTATACTCAATAAGGGAAACAAACCCACATTTAGAAACTCTATAAGAGAGGATGTCCTAGAGCTCACTTTCTCGTCTCCATTTCTACAAAATACCATATAGTGGAAGACTGGCACGTGTCCGAGGAGTCATCTTTATCAGATCACATGCACATTGTTTTCAAGATAAGATGCAGCAACGAACCCGCGCCGGTCCGATATAACAACAAACTTACGAACTGGAGAACATATCACGAAAATTTAGCGGTCGAAGATGTATTATTGCCATCCACGCCGCTAACAACTGTGGACGCAGACGAGACCCAACTGCAGCTAAATGACACCATTCTATCATCTTTTAAAAACAGCTGTAAGGTTAACGGAACTGTGGTAAAACGGTGCGTACCATGGTGTAATGAGAACCGAGAAGCAATTCGGAATAGAATGAGTTAGCTTTTCAACAAAGCCAAACGCAACGGGTCTTGGAAACAATAAAGATCCCTGTTAACTTACTACAACCAAGGGTTGCGAAGATCAAAGAGAACCTCCTGTCGTACTTACTGCAAGAGAGTCGATACACTTTCTGCAGCAGCACGACTTCATAAGTCTCTCTCCCAAGATTAATCGGATTGCATGGAATTGCTAATCAAACCAGATGGCACAATCAGACGCGAGAGTGAGGAAACCCTGAACACCTTAATTCAGGTGCACTTCCCAGGGTCTTCTAATATTAACATGTCTTATGGACAGTCAAGGGTTTGATTTCCAAGAAACCTCAGCAGAATCAATAGCTTATCCGGAAAACTTTTCAGTCCGGATAAGGTTAAATAGGCTACCAACTTATTTAAACCATAAAAGGTGCCGGGCGTTGACGGATTTTTTTCAGATCTGCTACAAACAGGTCTGGATTTCCTTGTTTCTACTCTAATAGCCATATCTAGGTTCAGCTTCAACTTGGAGGGAGGCCAACGTGGTGTTTATCTCCAAACCAGGGAACAAGTCCAAGCAACCACCTAAATCATATCGTCCTATAAGCTTGACATCGTTTTATCTGAAAAACAATGGAAAGAATTATTGACGTTCATATCAGCCTATCAGTTGTCTTACCCGGCCTACCACCGACATTTTGACTTTCAACGACTCCTGTTGCATTATGTTTTTTTATTAAACGTGAAATAATCGATTTATTAATATTATAACGCTTACCTAATGTTGTCTGAGTATCTCCAGACCTAAATTTAGCAATAGTCTTTAGTTTAAGAGAAGAAGAGTAACTTTGTCGCGACATTATTAAAAAATATCAATTATGCGATATCAATTAAGATATACTGGGAAGTGCAGACTCCAGATGGTTGCTTAGGTTTTGCACAGTATGTACTGTACATAGTGTAGAGTCATCCAACAAGAGGTGTCATTTTAAATTTATACAAAAATGCAACATTTTTATGAAAAATGCTGATATTTTTATTTTAATCTAAATCACAAACTCTGAGGTTGCTAATGGAATTCAATATCGGCCAAATGTCTGCATCGACTCTGCGTACAAAAAGTCCTTCTTTTGGAAATGTTTCATCACGTTTGCGCATAATTGCGGCTGTATTTCATGAATAACAGCTTTGATATTTTCTTTTAGTGTATGAATCGTTGCTGCAGAATTAACAAAGACTTTGTCTTTAACATAGCTCCAAAGGAACAAGTATAATGTCGTTAAATAGCACAACCTCCGCGGCCAATTGAAATCTAATCTCCATTTTGAGAAATCAGAGGACGAGCCATTGTGTCATCAGCTGTGTGACATGCGGTACCGTCCTGCTGAAAAAAAAATGTCGTCCACATCCATAGTATTCATTGCAGGCAAAAAAAAATTTAGTCAACGTGAAAAGGTCGCACAAGCATCATTTTCAAAAAAATATGGCCCAATGACGCCGTCAGTCCAAAAACCGCACCACACTGTCACTCGTTGCGTATGAAGAGACTGAAAAGATTGTTCCACTATTTTTCTTGGAGCCTACAAAAGGAAATGAGAATAATTTTGTCATAATCTTCTTCATTCATTTCCAGCACGCAATCAACGAAAGTATGGCTTTGTGCCTGGTCTGCTGGCTTCAATTCTTGTGTCAAGTGGACCGTGGAAGCATGTAGGCCAAGATCTTTATGCAAAATACGGTGCAAAATGGTTGCGGATATGTCCAATTCCTGTGATCATCTCGATGTGGACACGCCTGAGTTCTATATTTTCAGCTGACCTTGCCGGACGAAAACGTGTTGAAATCTTCACATCACTAATCTGCCCGAGGTGTTCAAATTTATCGATTAAATTCACTATAGCTGTACGAGAAGGCGCTTGATGATGACCAAAAGCAGTACGAACTTTGTGAAACGTTTCCGAGATAGTTTTACGGTTCTTGTAGTTGATTTTCACTATTCACTGGCGATGACTAGGATGAGGCCCAAATTTCTCTTGATTATTTAAAAAAAACTGTATGATTCTATTCCAAACCGTCTTACAGAGGTCATATCGAAAAATCGCGGGCATACTCATTATTAATGTAGAAAAACATAGTAAATAAACATTTATCCGGAAGCTTTAAAACGTGAGTATGTTATCTATTAAAACAGTAACCTACGCACCGATGTTAAGCTGATAGGAAGAAAGTACGAAAGCTACCATCAGAACCTCTAAAAACATAAACGTGAGGCTTTCAAAATGAGATAATAATATTTGCGGTTGATTGTCTGCTCCCAAACAGAAATGAATGGACGCCGAGTTGTAACACCCAAAAAGTGAAAAATGCACATAAGCAATCACTTCAAACTGACTCCCGTAAGTCACATCTAATAAGGGTAGCACCAGAGTAACATTGCTATCGCAATAAACCTTTAGAACCCACCTCAATCGTGTGCCCCTAAGCCTTCCAATAATTTCTAGGCAACCAGTATAAAGTGCAAATACGGCAAGTATCGTGTCACCACAGACTACTATTTCACTACTTTAGCTATGATTGCAGCTAAGCAAGTGTAGCAAACAATTCGCCTAGAAATAGCGCTGAATAGAAGAACCAGAGCGGTGCGTAAGAGCTATGAACAAAGGAGGAGGAAAGAACATAGGCTTAGTCCAGAGAACTGTTTTTAAGAAATCGATCTTGCCGGTTGAATTTGGGACCACTGTTTCGAGCATTTTGAGCTTATCTCACTAATAATGCGCTGAACATTGGCTTCCAAGGCCTGCATAACTTGCCTTCAAATCACAAACATGTGTCGATCATTTTCCGGGTACATTGGGCGTTGACTGTGACGTAAGCACCAATAAGGGCTAATGATGCCACCAGCGTGAAGACCACACCAAACAATGCACTTTTGTTGGTGTAATTGAGTCTGAAGAGTCTCTTTTGGACTTTATCCAGAAATGACAATTTTGTTTGTGCACAAACCCATTAAGCCAAAAGTGGACATCGTAATTGAACACGATTTTTCTATGGAAACAAGTTTAGACTTCAAGCTTCTTATGAGTCTAATCCGCGAACTCTCGTTACAAGCAACAATTTCTTTACCTTTGCTGCTGTACCAGTTTGATAGGTTTCGCAAAATTGTTCACATTGTAGACGCACCAAGGCTAAACTTTATCCAACGTCGACGAATTGACAATTCTAGAATTTCCGCCACCTTTTGACGTACAACGGCTATAGTACTTCTATACGCACATTTTTGGCTTTTCCTCATGTAGAGTGCATGTAGTAAGAAATTGATCCACAACACGATGTACAGAAGGTTCATTCGTCCGATTTTGAGGACCAACAAAATTACGTAATCTGCAGTCCAAAGTGGATCGTCACATATATTTTGCAGAAGTTCTCATCCATACAATAAACTGTTTTTACTCTTTGGTATGGCAAAATTGGTAACAATTTGATGACGCATCACCTAATATCTTATATAACATTAAGACTGCTTCCTCAAATATAATTTGTCTATACCCATTTTCGCAAAATTATGGTAACCTTCAAACTCAAAAGACTCAGTCAGGTCACTGCGTGAAGGATGAAAGCTAGAAAACGTATCACACTAATCCTTAAATAAAATAATCTACCTTAAGCTATGCCCGTCATCCAGATAAATCATTGTCTCCTTCGTAATGATGACGTAGAACAAGGACTAACGACAATTGCTGACTTGCGAGGAAATCCTTAGCTTCTCCCTTATTCGTTTTTTGAAGTGTTTTTTTCTGTAAAACAATTTAAAAATTGTTCCCAGACCTTTATCTGTACCATGATTGTATGTCAAGTTCCTTGGAAACTGTCAATATTATCGCTTCCCATCAACACATCCAATCTCATTAGAGTCCAATCAATATTAAAGTGACCTCCATCCATCGTTGGCCGTCGTCATCATTTGACAAGTTGACCTCTATCTGCACTTCAATCGAATTCCAGCACAATTCGCTGACGATTTCAATTTCCTTCAGCTCAATTTTAATGCGTTATCCTTTCTTCCCGACCAAAGAAACATGTCCATTCTTATGTTTTCAATAAGAAAGGAAAGGAAAATAAGTTGGAAAGCTGTGTCCCCCTTGACCTGCAATTATTTGAACTGCACTTGCCGCGCACAAAATGCAATTACTTGCGCCATTCACGATGTCCTGTCCACCACTTGTGAGCTTTAATAAAATTCCCACTGCTGCAAGTTGCAGCCGATTGGGTTGTTCTTTTATTTTTTTTCTTCTTCTGTACAACATATACAAGTCCGAGATCTGTGTCTATAGTCATCCAAGTCCTCGCCAAGAAGTAGTAGAAGTAGGAGAAGAGAACCCTTCGCTTTCACTCAATTTGATGGCAAAAGGATTAATAGGAATCGTAAAACGTTGTCCGAGAAAACAAAGACAACCAACCGACGACGATGGAAAGGAAAATGAAGAAAAAATAAAAATTTGAAGAAGAAAAACCAAAGGAATTGCAATTCAATGACAACAGCAAGGACGGCTAGAAGCAAGTCCTTCGGTGTGTGCCGATGATTTTCCTTCCATCAATAAGACAATCATTGGAGATGTGTCTTGCTCCTGTGCCATTTGCACACAAACAAAAGAAAAAAGTGTGTCCTGATGTTGGGATCAATTTTTTTAGTTTCTACCAATAGTTCTGGTTCCTTGTTCCTCTGCTTCCCTTTCTCCGTGTCGAAGTTTTTCTTATGTGGGCAAGACTTAGGCGAAATACAAAAAAATAAAAATATGAAGAAATGGATAAAGTGCTGGCCAGTTCATAGTAGAATGCTGCCATTTGAAGAAAAGAAATCAATATCCTGCAGGAATTCCTGATTTTTCTCATTTTCTTTCGCGTGGCCAAATGGATTTTTTCTTCCCATTTCTACTCCATTTTTGTTCTTTTTAATTCTGTTTCGCTCGCATTGAAAATGCTAAATGCTTTGCGCTCCAGTTGGCTTTTGTTGGCTTCTCTAGCCCATTGAAGTGTTTGTTTTGAGTTTGCCCTTAAATTCGGTTGTCCTTGTTGTGCCAAATTTCTTTGCCTCCTTAAGATGGCTATTGCTTAAAGAGTACTCATTGAGATTTCGATTTTGAGTTTTATTTTTATTTTTATTTTGTTGGCGAAATTTCAATGAATGTCTAGGAGTACCTGACCAAAGAGCCACTTGGATTCATCTATTTGAGTTGGAAATAATTTAAAAACTTGGATAACAGATATCTAGCTGATGGTGAACTCGTATAAATTCAAAGCATGAGAAAATTAAAAATAAAATTCAGAATGACGAGTGTTAAGGGCGACGTTCTGTGGATAAACATTCATTCAGGTTGACCTCGTGCTAGGAACGGTAGCTAAGGTAGAATTGTAAGAGCGATAAAAATGTTCGAAATGTTATGTATGTATCTGCATTTTGAATTTTAGTCTCTCGGACAATGCTTACTAAAATAAGATTTTTTAAACAACATGGAGATAATATATGAGGTATAACTAAATAAGTACACCTTACTGTCTAGCAAATGCTGTCTGAATACAACTTCAGTTGAAGCCAGGACTCTTCCTGATGAATGATGCAAAACATCTACGAATTTCCATAGAAATTGAGAATTAGATGAGACGAGTGTGGAGTTCTTTGTTTCATAAGACAATATCGAGTAATCTTTCCCTCACATGTTCCATTATGATTCAAACTTTAGAGGAATTCACACGATACAAGGTGCATTCTAACACTAGGTTTCGAGATATACTTATATAGCTCGCTAAAAGCTACTTAGCGAACACCAAGAACCCAAAAAAATTTTAGGTAGCCTTTTTCTCTGTTGGAACAGAGCAATTGGACAAAAAACTACTTCATTGCACACCTAGCCTATTAAGTAGTCATGGAGACTAGGAATAGAATGACTTTTGCCAGACGGCGACTACTGAATCAACAGAAAATTTACCAAAGTTCTGAGTTTCAAACCACATCTTCTTACAGGATGTGTTACGATTAGCAATCAACAAGATAGGGATGATGATCAACCCTACATATGGAGACTGAAAGGTTCAGAACAAAGCTTTCCCAACTGCAGTGAGCCTTCCTTCTATACAGAGATATCCATGTCAACTATAATCGCTCTCTCATCCGCAGCTGCCCCCAAGTTAATTGAAGTTTCCTTACCCTTGTTTGCGCTACCTTAGATGCCGTCGTCCTCTGTTAAGCTGTCCCTCGGAATTAGACTCGGAAGCTCTTTGGGCCGGACGTGTCGTATCCATTCGCTTAACATGGCCCAGCCATCTCAGACATCTTGGCATGAACTTATACCCGAACTGCAATACAGTAATGGTCCGAGTGAATACTATCACTCCACCCAATGTTCAGAAATCCCGAATACATATAAGGCTTAGGCTTTATGTCTATCGCAATACGATCAATCTGATTTACTATTTGTTTGTCTTACACCTGTGCCAGCAAGAATGAAATAACATTTTCCGATGTAAAGTTAGTCAAAAGTCAAAATCGATGTAGACCATTGCCTTGTTGTAGCCAAGGTATGGTTGCCGATATTCCGAACATCGCGAAGGCTAGTTAGTGCTGCCAGAAAGGAGATCGCTAAACCCTTATCCAATCGGTTCACCCTTAGACTCTTAACAGGTCCTATGCTGCCAGCATCAAGTATCGAGAACCAGTAGAAACATTGCCAAAAAGCCATCAAAGATGCCGCCTCTGATGTACTGGGTTTCACATGGCCACCAGAACGAAACCCCTAGTTTGACAACGAGTGCCGACAAGCTTACTTGCATGTGCAAGATGTGCACAAAGCTGTATAAAAGGACTACAGCTGATTACGAGCTCTACGAGAACAAGAGAAGAGACGAACACCGGCTTCTCAGGACGAAAAGAAGAAGCATGAGAAGCACGCGGTGAGAAATGCTACGAGTATTCCAGGAATGAGATTCGAAAATTTTACTAAAAGTTAAAAAAAAACATACCACAGACACAAACACCGAACCGAAGCCTGAATGGTGCAAAATTCATGGGCCAACACCAGAGGCACAATCTTTCAAAAGTCCATCCAATTACTTGCATATGCCGATGATATTGACATAATCAGAAGAAAGCAGGGTGGTGTCAGCGGCGCTCTCGCAAGTTGAGTTGGCTGGGTCATGGTCACCAATGCTCTGGTCCGAAAAGTCTTCGAATTCGGGGCAGCGCAGTAGTGTAAGACTGCCGTTCTGGTGGCGCACGCCAATGCAATGGCACCTCAACCAATTTGGCGTGCGAAACTGTAGACAGCTTGCTAAAAATCTAGCTGGCTGGAGACGCTTGTTGGTTGATGGCCAGGTCCACCACGTACTGTAGCGCCACCTTAAGTAAGTCTTTATTAAGAAACGCACTTGAGCTTTGATGCCTTTGTTGGCCGCCATCTTACGGCTTTTTACGGAAAAAATGAGAAATCGACTTTCCCTGTGCCAAGGACTGGTGTCAGGAAGAACCTGAACCGTTGCAGGAATGTAGTGGAGTCTTCACTGATGGCACCAAAAATGATTTAGAATGCGTCACTGGTGTCTTTTTGGTGGACGACGACATTAGATTTCACTCTTCGTTAGAAAATACGCAATCTTAACGGCAACGAACTATTGTACAATATATGTATTGTATCTGTGACAAAAGCTCAATGCCACTTAGAGCCTTTTTGAACCCTATTGCCACTTCCCAGTGAGTTTGAGAATGCAATACTTTACTAAACGCAGTCGAAAGGCTTAATTCACAGAGTCTTGTTTGGGTAGATAACTGCAGATGCCATGACTCGCAAGATTGCCGGCAGACCAAACGACTGCTTCCCGAAGTCTCTAAAATGCCAACGACTTTCCTCCTGTTCCTCAGTTGGAAAGAGTTCAGGCAGCTTACTGACACAGTGGCGTGGGACTACACTTTTGCTAAACACTTAAGTGTGCTCGACATAAGTCATACAAGACCCTTCTATGTTTGCTGTGAAAGTAATGACAACACTGCGGAGCACTTTGTTACTGAAGGGAAAAAAAAAATCATAATCATTCGTCATGAAGTCTGTTAATGCGTCGAACTCTTCACTTCACTGCAGTCCTCGTTTCGTCATCAGGAAAGCCATTCTTGTCTATAATTTTTGTCACTTCATATCAGGGCATCCATTGCTTAAGACGTCGTAACAGCCTGGGACGGACCTGGACTTCAACCAATTAACTTATCCAAACTCTGGTTGAGATTCCAGTCAACCTGTGCGCGATATCTACTATAAATGAGGTCATTTTGGGCTGGAATCGAAGACTATTTTGGATTGTGCATCAGATGTCTTAGGCTATAGACGCGCACTCAGGCTATAGTAGCTCAGAGGGTTCAACAAAAAAAAATCTTGCGTTCAAATCAATCGATGATAACTTAGTTTTCAATCTCTAATCGGTCTTTGCCATAGAGCAGTGCTGGGATGATGAGAAGTGTTTATCAGCGATGTTTAAACTGACTTAAATACTTGTTACTATGTTACTCAGAAAATGTCCGTCAGATTTTTGATTATGTTGTCCGGGTGCATGTATTGTAGATCTGGACGTCATTGCTGGTTGAATTTTCCTTTCTTCTTCGCAGTTTGCACCGTTTAAAATTTTGCGAAAAGTAAGGTTTTCATATCCTCAGTACCCACTGCGATTTTACTACCAAGTTTCGTCCTTTCCGAAAACCCAGGTGTTATTCTATCCAATTTTTCTTGCAGCGCTAACAACCCGCTCTCACCCTTTTATGCAGGATCGTTTCTTAGGCTAGCTATTTTGCAACAGTGCAAATAAGAACATTTCATTAAAGTAGAGGTTTCGCGATGGAGGTCGGGTGTAACCCAGTATATCAGTTGAAGCTTTCTTCTGGGCTCTTGGCACCAATCCCATTGGTTCTTAGCACGTAGCGCGGTTTGTCGTGATAACAGCTGTTTAACACGGAATCTCATAGTATTTCTTAGTCGCTGTGGCATCAGAGTTATCCGTAGGCATACGTTGGCTGCCTATGTTCCTTTCGAATTATTCGGACACCTATAATACTGGAGGAGTGCCCTGGTTGATCATGCTTTACTAAAATCATCTAAAACGCTTTTAATGTCAAATATGCCATTGCTCGTATGTTTTGCAGAGAAGCTCGTAAAAACATTTTCTTGGTTGCACTGGTCTTTCCCCATGTGAGCGCTTAAGGGGGTATCTGGCTGATATTGCAGAATGTAGTTTTGATGTGGATTGTAACGTTCGCTCACGCGTTGAGAGCGTATAAATTCTTTCCTAATCTGTAGCTAGAGAGAAATCCGTATACAATCACTGTAGTCGTAGTAGCTTAAGACCTCCGATATACTCGTACGTTCGGCTGCAAATGGTTCATACGGGTTTTAAACTGTCCATTAGCAAACCCAAACAACTTCTCTTTTTTTTTGTTACATTTTGCTTATCTGAATAGTGCAGGTAGAAGTCTTTAAACCTATCCATACAACTTGTGTGGTCTGAAAAATTTCTGAGCTCATTGAGCTTTTGCCTTGACTTAGAGTGACACGTATTTTTTAAGACAATAAAGGAAGCACTACCCCTCGCAGAAAAGTATTGACATCAAATCGTTGTACTGACCATTTTTTATAATTCAGTTGGAAAGCCAACTGATCATCAAGATCAGGTTGTTCGTAGTCTTTCAATACGCTTCTTTTTCCAGAGAAGCGAGTTCAAATCGTATAGTATGTCATTCCCTTCTTTGCAATGTCAATGCTTATGTATCGTGTTCGATTCTTATAATCTTTATCTAATAGTCGGAGCAAGGAGCATAGTTTCGGGGAACGTGTTCATTCGTAGCATAATTCTCTATGATCTTTTGGAGCGGTTTAAAAAATCGGCAAGGGCCTCAAAGTTGCTGAAGTCTTCCGTAAAAAGTTTTATCCCCTGCCTTTGGTTTTTACAGATTTTTTCTTAAAAATATTTAACCATTGCATAGCATGAGAGTTAATAAATTATGGATTACAATCATGTATTTGGCGGCGACTAACTATTTTAAAAAATTGTCCCATTAGCCGATTCTTCTATCGGATTATTATTTTTAAATAAGATTTGCCTCGGCCCTTTATGGTATGGTATGGAAATACGAGGGTAGAACAAGGACCTTTCTGCACTGCGACAAGATTGTGCCTCTCTCTGCCATTAGTTGTTTATTTCTTTACTATTTCCAAAAACTGGGTCAAACTTTTCTGCTAGATCACCTTCTAATCATCTTAATGGAGAATATATTTGTTAAGAGTTTTTACCTCGCCTTTTTTGCCGGTGCTGGATAGTTGGTAATTAAGTGTTTCATAGACTCCGCAGTTTCACAGCAAAATCTACATGTGCCAGTGGATATGATTCCGAATCTACAACATAAAGACGTTTCTTACAAGGAAAGAGACCTGTTAGTGTATCACCCAGTAGACTCATTTGTTTCCTCTCAAGGAGAAGGGTTAATTCGATTATCTTGTTATTACAATTTAGGAATTACTTTGAGATTATTCCCGTATTTGCATAATCTTTCCCTGCTCCTGTTTGCTGTCTTACGGCCAAAAATTGTCAGTGTGTCCACCTTTCTTGGCCTGGTGGCCACCACGCCTTTTCATGCCCTAGTACCTAGTACCCATACTAATGAAACTTCGTTCAGGTTCTTGAAAATGGTACTTTATGACACTCTAGAAGGCTCTTCGATATATACGAGTTGGCATTTAGTGCTTCGAGAACCAATTGATCATCCGAGAGTATACATAGTTATTTTGATTTTTTGATGTCGTTTACTTAGTTCCACTTGGAAGATGGTGGTGTCCTATGTTAGTGCAAATGAGAGTCTTGCAATTCCTGCTCTTACAATTTGAGACGTTTTCGAAACATCAGTATACTATTTTTTGTGAATTATTTTTCAGCTATTTAGGATTTGTTTTCTATTCCATGGAGATTCTGTACTTCTTCAAAAAGGGTGGGGTCCAATTGGTCTAGAGTTTGAGATAGGTGGCTTCTATCGTTTTTAGTACAATATTTCCCAGTGACCAATGAGGTTACCTTTTTTTAAAATGGTTCGCGCCATGAATCGTAAGTGCTTGTATATGTAGTTGCTTCCTTTTCGAACTGCTACATGAAGCGGAGCTGGGTTTAATAACGCATCACGTTGAAGCTCTGTGGTTTTCCGAATGATTGTTTAGTGATCCGTAAGTATTTTACAGCCTTGTTTGGTATACAGTTGATATGAGGCCCTTAAGAGAGTTCTTTTTATCTATCTTCTTTTAACTCTACCTTTAAGTGCATCCACAGTCCGAAAATTTTATTTCTCTTTTGCTTGTGAATGGAATATTTGTTGTTTGGTCTCGAGGTTTAATGCCTCTTTTAGGTATGAAGATGGGCTTAATAGCTCTCCAAGTCAAGGAAATATATTTCAGTGTGATACCGGCTCTAAAAATTCGGACTAATGTCGAGTTACAAAAGTTACAGCTGGTACCTCCAGAGAGAAGAGGTAGGAAGATACCAGTGAATGAGATGGATTTTAATGAGTTTACTGCCGATTCTAGTTTTTGAAATTGCTATACCTTGTAACCTTGGTTACTATTTAGTCAAACTATCTCCGATGATTTTGAGACACACCGTCCTGTCTTTTTTTATTGTTTGTCTCATTCATTGTTCGCACAAGACAAGGGATATATCGGTCCACTTGACCAGAGCCCTGATAGTGCAGTATCCTTTTTTCCAAAAAACTTAACACATGCTGAGGCATTATAAGTGTATTCATACCCACTTGAGTGTTAAGTTCTTTTAAAAAAAAAAAAAAAAAACCCAGGAATCTGATACCAGTGGCCACAATGAGGATATTATAGTAGCACTTCCGAAATGCAATCAGTTAGGGCACAGAGTCTACGAAGGCCCCTGTGTTAATCACCCTGCATGACTATTAGCGGCCACTCTGTAAGTGCAGAAGGAATATGTTTCCTTTGATTTTGCTTTGACAAAAGTACTCAGCCAACGCTCTTTGTTTGTTTTCTATAAATAGGTAGCCAAAAGTGCAACGATAGTGCAACTTTTTAGCCATGTCACGACATTTTGCGGTGAGGGGTACCCCTCCTTGTAAGCTGTATCAAACATATAGTATTTCAATGTAGTTGGTCAACCGTAGTCAATATCTCACCAACATTAGGCATTTCAAACGAGCCCTTATGGCTTTCGATTAGTTGACCCTGATTTTTGAATTCTCTTTGGGGTTGATCATCAATTTTATGCGTCAATATTGTGTCATATGTAGCAGTCCATTACGTTATCACAGATCCTACCCCAATTTGCCGGTTGGCAGTTGTAAGGGTTTCGTATAATTCGCCAACAATTTACGAAAGTTCCTTCCTCCTTCGTTAAAGTTAGATGTTAGATGAATCCTCAATATGAAAGGTCTTTCAAAGTTTCTCCGAAGATAGATTCAACATCCCAGTTGACTTTTGTCACTGCTTATTTGACATTTTGAGATTTTCCAAATCAAAAACCACGACACGTGGACAACATTTATGTAGAAGGCTTACCTGCCTCAGTTTTCTAATTCCAAAAGTTTAATTCTTATTTATGTTTTGTTTTGTTTCCTTATCTCCCAAACAGAAAGACGTTATCATCCTCAAGCCAACTGGCTCGGACATCCTTAGCTGTGTTTCCAGAGGTAAACGGGAGGTAAGTTTTCAGGAATCTTACATCCAAAATCGACACCACAACCGCAAATACATCTATACTCGTAGCTCTGTTTGGTCCACAGAAGGAGTGAAATATGACTTACGAGTATTCATCTCCGTCTGTGTTCTATTAACATGAGTTGTCATTTCTGTATCCTTTTATTTATTTATTTTTTTTTTCTCGTTTTTGACAGAATTTCGAATGTCAAAATCATATACGTGTGATTCAGCCGATGGACTTGGGTAATCGTTTATACATTTGTGGTACAAATGCTCACAATCCCAAGGACTATGTGATATTTGTAAGTTCTCCTCTTCGCCGTGCCGTCGAATGTCCTTTTTATTTTGTTTTTTTTTTTTATTTTTTTTTTGTGTGGCCTTTATTCTTTTCTCTATATTGGAACAAATTTCTTTTATTTCATTTTTTTTTGTGTGACCATGTCTCCTTGGTTGACGTTTGTGTTATATGTGATGCGATGAAATCCTTCAGGCGAACTTAACACATTTACCCAGATCTGAATACGTGCCAGGAATTGGTTTAGGCATTGGTAAATGTCCCTACGATCCATTGGACAATTCGACAGCCGTTTATGTGGAAAAAGGCAATCCTCATGATTTGCCAGCCCTGGTAAGTGACTAACCCTACGAATATAACCTTGCCGGCTTTTTGGCATTTTTTTTTTTACAGGGAATTGAAGGAAGGATAAAGGGGAAAGAAAAATGAAACGAGGAAGAAGAAAAGGAGAGAGAGAGAGAGAGATGAAGAAAAAGGAAAGCTTTTAACGCGCGGGAACAACGTTGACTGAAGCGAAACCCAAAAAGGGATACGAAATTAAATTACCAATCAAAGGATATTGACGCGATGTCAATTTTCATGGACCTACATTTTGCTCTTGTCCTTCCTTCTACTCCCTGTCACTCGTTTCTCGTTCGTTACATAGAATTGGAGTTTGATTTTCTATCTTTTTTTCTAACGTTTATCATTTTGTATGCTTTCAGTATTCGGGGACAAATGCAGAATTTACAAAAGCGGATTCGGTAATATTCAGATCAGACCTGTACAACTTGACTTCTGGACGAAAGGAGCACAATTTCAGAAGGACACTTAAATATGACTCCAAATGGCTTGACAGTAAGTGTTTTTCTTCTTTCTTTTTTCTGCTTTTTACATCTCCTTTGCTAGGGTTTCATCTTTCTGTTGATGATGGATGAGGGAGAGTGTGTTAGTAGATGGGGGAAGTTTAGATGAATAGAGAGATTTTTTAGGAGCTTGAAGAGCTGGTACATATTCAAGGATTTAATTTTTAAGTCATCCACTGGGTGGAAAATGATTTTCACATGATTTTCTTTTCTCTTTTTTAAATTCGCTCCCCTTTTGTTCATCTGTTCTTGTCCCGAAAGTGACAATAAATGGAATCATAACGCAATTTCACATGAAAAGGTCATGGGTTTTTGGAGCTTTTGTTCGGGACCGCTTATGTGGTTAAAAATATAAATTCTCTTGTATTTTTTATTTTTTATTTTTTTTTTATATTATTATTTAACTCCGCATCCTTAAGGAGACGGGCAATGGTATAAGTTTGGGGTGGACATGATTCGTTCAAACGGAAGCAATTTAATAAAATACACGTCGACAACGTCTATCCGATAGCCCGTCCGTTCGTCGTCGGTCTGTCCATTTATGTGGGACGATTAAAATTGAAAACCACCCAAATATCTATCAGCAACGACGGGGAACAGGACCCGAAGTATGAGGAATTTCGGGTGCGGGATTAATTGAAACGAAAATCGTGAGGGGGTGATCCTTTTTTTTTTTGCAATAAAAACATGAAATATTGTACATAAAATAAATTTTATGAATTTTGTCATTGCTTGGTCGTTGTTCGACCGGAAATAATCAACGAAAACGGACATAAAATGGAAGGATTGTAATTTTTCATTGCTACTGTTGTTGTTTTTAACTATCTCGAACATTTTTTATCATCATCAACGTTATTATGCGGGATATTCGGTTGTTCGATTATATTTGAAATGTTTTGAGGGAAATAATTTTTTTCTTTGAAACTTTTTTCAAACTTTGTAAAAGTCGATTGTAAATTTCATTTTTTCGGCTTACTGACCTAGTTTGGGAGGGAATTTTTGGCATTTTTATTAATGTGTGAAAGTTTTGCGCCAGCGGGAAGTTGTCCAGTTCAAATATTTTGAAGGCAGTTCTTTGTTCATGTATAGGTTTACAGATTTACGACCGCTTTGGCGCCAACCTACTGTAGACATCCCCGAAAAGGGAAGACCAGATTGAACATAATTTGGATATACCCAGGGACAGTAAGTTGTAAAGCGGACAGGACATGTTTAATAGATTAGGCTATGGACTATACAATGTACTCTTACTGGAAACATTACAGATTGAATAAAATATATAGTTTGGACTTCGATTTCTTACAAAGAGTTTTGCGAAAGATCGAAGCGCTCCATGAAATCAGCGGACTATCCAGAGTTTTTAAAAAGGGGAAACAACCCAGAAAACCTGATGGCACCTTATACTAAATTTAAAGCAGAGGCTCTCTGTTTCATGCTTAAATTCACTTCCCAATTAACCTGATCAGAATTAGTTCAAAACCAGTTCGTATATACGAAGCTGCAAGTGAGCTGAGTAGCACCCTACCCCGTAGCTGGTATCTGTCAGCGGTTGTGGTGAGGATGCGGCTAATAAACACGCTGTTGCTTCATTATGTGGCTTTAATCCATCTAGCACCGATATCAAATATCCAGTTATGCTACGAAAAATTATAGAACAGTTGCTGGTAACTCTGCAAGGAGACGTTACTGCTAATCTGGCGCTGGCATACATACCGAAACTCTGGCGTGAGAGAAGTAGACTTTACACCGAAGACAGAAAAGACAACTACACGCTCGTCAAAACCTTTTATTAGTCGGACTTCCTTCATGTTGAAGGGCATGGAGAAAATGGTCAAGCTCGGTATAGACAATAATGCTTAAGGAATGCATCCTCCATTTAATATGCGACTAGCCCAATATGCAGTACACATTTTCATCTACGTTACATTGAGAGTGCTTCCGACAACTTATGACAACATGTGTAACTCGGCCAGAGTAAACAGATCGTCTCCAATGGTTTTCAGTCAATCCTCTCAAATTTGAGTTTGTTCCCTTCACGAGAATTGCGAAGCTGGTCGGAGCACAGTATCTGCATGGCTATGATAATATCAACCTTTGTTTCTTTTTCATGGTGGAAATAGCTTTTACGGAAATACGCCACTTCTGCTTTTACCAGACCCTAAACGAAAGTCTGACTCGCCTGCATGGAGTCTTTTCCAGCACGTTCGGGTTTGCTTTAAATGCACAGATGAACTTCTCTCCCTCTGCAGTCCTTGATATTGTTGTCATGCTTCGAGAATTAAAATCTCGCAAGTCACAATGGGATTACGGGAAATGAAATCATCGACGAACTCGTTAGGGGAAGCTCAGAGAAGAGTTTTTCAGGACCAACTACCTGCGTCCTTGGAAGAACCTTTTGTTGACAGTTGGGTTTCATATCAGTATAACTACAGATAGCATAACTCTTCAGGTTGCATGTGATGGGCATAAGTGACACAACATCCTCCGACGCTTGCTGCGACCGCGATGACAACACCGCGCAGCACCATTTTTGTGAAGCCTACGCTCGCATCAGACTGCCGGCACTTGACGCTGATAAAACCGCAAATATCCAAATTTTAACCGCTTGCATTCATTGCTAGACGAGTGTTACGTTATAAGATTTAAGGGCTACTGTCCTTGGAGTCTGTTTGGAGTTTGAAGCATTTATAGAACAAGGTAAGCCTACCGACAATACGTTACTCTTGGAGAGTGTCAATGGAACGGGCTATGTAAGCATAACCTATGAGTTCTATTGACCACGTCTTGAACTCTATGTGGTGAGTGTAGATAAGTTTTAGGGGCACCTTCTTTTTATATTAATGTCGAACCAGACGAAATGAAGTATTGTATTTCACTTCACAGCAGTTTTGCAGCGTTAGGTGATATCAAACATGTGAAAACGAAAACTTTAGCTGTGCTCTATATATTCAGATCTTTGAGTACTATTGCTACTACATAACTTCGACACAGGATTTGTCCCTTAGAATATTCGACGAGCTTTAGTGATGTTGATGATATGACTGTAAAATGCGCAGATAGCAGACTCGGGCTGTCCAAAGAGCTCTATTATTTTCAATATTTTTAACGACCAAAAATGTTAATTGATTTTACAACAATATTATAGTTTTTTCGCAGTTTTCGGTGTATTGAAATTTCACACGTTTACATAAGTAAGGCGTTGCAGTCATACCTGGCTAGTTTCATATTTTTTTCGGGTTTCTCCAGTCAGGTTGGTTTTGTAAAACCGAAAAATCAGTTTTCTAACCCTGACGACCTTTTCTTAGCTCGGGTTGTATCATGTATTTTATTACTGATAAGGGATAACTATAATGGCTGGAGGATTCAGAATGGATATTACAAATATTTGCAGGCTAAGAATGTTCACGTCTGTAAATACAGGCCACCTACACCTCTCAGATCACTCTGATCTGAAACTGCCTGGCTACGAACTAGTGCCACTATTCTTTCCTCATCGCGGTCTCGCTATCTATGTGCGTAGTGATGTAGCTTACCAAATCCCACCACAATGTAGTCCCTGTTCCAACCCGGAATTCAATTTCATGTGGTTAAAATTCCATCTCCGTACGCAAATTATCCACTACTGCTTTATTTACAGAAGCCCCAAACTGGACAAGTATTAGTTTTAAGGAGTTTGATGCGCTGTCAGACTCCATACAAAGAATTGTATCCCTGTATCCTCATACTGGCGTCGCTACTACGGGCGATTTCAATATAAACAATTCTGGAGGGCTTCGACATTCTGGACCAACAACACCCGAAGGACGGTGTGTTGAGATCTTCGCTGCGGAAAATAACTTGGCCCAGCTCGTCAATGAGCCCACGCGAATAACTGATGTTGATAGTCATTTCGCCAACACCTTGACATATTTTTAACTTCTAACCGTGGTAAGTATAAGGTCGATGTGCAATCCACTCTAGGCTCGTCGGACCACAGTGTCATATCAGCTAATTACTCGTATACTGGCCACATAGTTAGGAAAAAGATTCCTTAAAGAACCGTATGGCAATACGAGAAAGTCAATTGAAGCAGACTTACCACCTTCTGTTGGAATATTAACCGGTCGTTATACTTGTAATGGCAGATCTCTTAGGAATGACATCCTTTATCCTATCATCGGATGAAGAGTACCAAACCAAAAGAAATGGAGTGGCACAACTCGGACTGTGAAGAGGGTGTCAAGGTTAGAGAAATGTTTTTTCGGTCCAACAAGACCAACCCAACAGAAGAAAACTGAAAATAATTTAGAAAATAAATGAGCCAGGAATGACTGCAACGTGAGGCACAGAATACTACAATGTCCCAAAGGTAGTAAACATTTTCGGTCGTCCGTCAAAAATATTACAAATTCTACCCCATCCTCCATCCCGACGCTCTTTTACAATGGCATTCCAGCTGTCAGCTCTTTGGACAAGGCCAATCTGATTGCTGCACACTTTGCGGCCAGCTCAACACTTGCAGATTGTCCTTTTTCTCCGCCTACACTTGAGTCGGTCAAATCTTTAATTGGATGAATCCATTTTCGCAAGAGCACTTAAAAATCTTAACATACAGAAATCCGCTGGTGCAGATGATAAATCTCCCCTTCTTCTTAAGACGTGTTCTTCTACGTTGACAAAACCACTGCGTAAGATTTTTTATCAATCCTACTCATTAGGACACTTTCCATGCATATGGAAAACAGCATTTGTCCAGCCCGTCCCTAAAAAAGGCGAATATTCTTCCCTCTCCCACTACAGACCCATTGCACTTAGGTCCTTCCTTTCCAAGGTCATGGAACCGCTGATAAACCGTCAGTTAATGAAATATCTCCGAACACGAAAACTTCTTACTGACCGGCAGTATGGTTTTCGTAGCAACAGGTCCGTCCACTGGTGATTTGATGCCATGTCTCACTGAAAAGTGGAACCAAAGCGTACATCAATCTGGTGAAAGCAAGTTGCACTTGTTATTTCTAAGGCATTTGACAGAGTTTGGTATCAGGCTCTTTTGTCGAAAATGCGTGCTATTGGTACCGATGACTTTTTTCTTCAATGGATTAGAAATTATCTTTCGAAACATTCAATTTAAGTTGCCTTGGATGATTTCCAGTCTGATATTCACAAAATAAATGCTGGTGTGCCACAGGGTTCGATTCTGTCTCCGACACTCTTTTTAATTATCATCAACGATCTCTTATCTGCTACTTCTAATCCAATATATTCCTTTGCTAATGACAGTACTCTCTGCATTTCATATTCGTTCCCGGACTCACGCCCCTGTTCTTCGGCTGTAGAATGGGAACTGCAGCGTATGTTAAGCTCAATAAATTCCGAAATCAACAGCATAACTAATTGGGGAACTATCAACAGAGTGGAATTTAATGCTTCCAAAATTCAATGCTGTCTGCTGTCATTAAAGCGAAATATAAAGACCCAGCCATTAACCATGAATGGCACTTACATCGTCGAAACCAAAAAACTTTCCATTCTGGGTATCTGTGTCAGTGACAATTTACGTTGGAATGACCACATATTCGATGTCGTCAAAAATGCTGGGAAATGTCTAGGTTTCCTCAAGCGATGTGAGAAATATTTTCCCTCCTCTGATCTGGCCTAAAATCAGTCAATCAATTGATACCCTCGAACACCGACGTAATGTCTCCTGTCGCACGCTGTTTTATCGCTATTTCCACCACTAGTGCTTTATTGAAATCACCAGTAGCACTCCGCCCATTCAAACCGTATTGCTATGAATGCTCATCAGTATACCATCAAGCCCATTTTCGGACGTACTCTTGAATATCGTGATTCTTTCCTAAGCCGTACAACTCGCTAATGGAATGCTCTACCGATCCCTGTATTTCCTGGTCCTCATAACTTACAAAAATTTAAAAAGAATTTGCATCGATACGTGTCCTTTCTTCCTCCCTAAATTTCCCTCGCCCGCGCTGTGTACAAACATTTTAACACAAACCCCTTGAGCGCGCGCTCATTATACAAAAAATAGTTCAGCTATTAGCTATTGACCGCCAAGCGCGTGTAACCTACGCTCAAACCATTCTGAATCTCGACCACGAGGGAGACAACTTTTCATCGAAAATCATCATGAGCGACCAGGCCCATTTCCATCCCTGTGGATATGTGAATAAGCTAAATTATCTCTTCTCGGGCACCAAAAATCCGCGTATAACCCATGAAGAGCCATTACACCCGCTCAAATTTACTGCATGTTGTTCTGTTTACGATGGAGGCGTCATCGGACCTTATTTTTTCGTAAACGCCGCAGACCAAACGACTACTATGGACGGCGAGCACTACAGAGTCATGCTCAACGACTTTCTCCTTCCTCAATTAGATGAATTGGGACTGGAGAACATTTGGTTCAGTGTGGATTTGCACTGGCCGGCAAGATCGCCTAATTTAACCGTACCAGAATTCTTTTTGTGGGGTTTCTTGAAGTCTCGAGTCCTTGTCAACAAGTCTCAGATTCTTGAAGCCCCCAAAGAGAATATCCGTCAAGAATGCGAGGAGCCGGAAGTTTTGGCAACAGTCATGGAAAATGCCACAAGTCGGGCCCTAATGGTCATCAATGCTGGCGGCTGCCACTTAGCCGATATCATTTTCTCGACTTAATGGAAGAAAATTAAGACATCATTTACACCATTTACACATAATCCAAAAGCAGAACCAACATTTTTCATTCATAAAAAAAATTACAGCCAAAGAATATCGGGTGATAACTTTTGCGCCACCTTGTATAAATGAGAGAAAAAGGCGCGTTCTCTCTACTGCGAAGTTAAAAGAAGCAGTTCCAGAACCGTAACCAAAGGAACTTCGTACACCTGTAACTCTTAAGTGACTCTGCTAGACAGTTCCATATCTTTCTCAGGCTAAGTGGTTGGAATTTCGCTTTCGGAACCTACAGTGGGCTTCTGCTGTTAATAGAAAATTAGCCCTGTTATATTCATGGCTTCGCTGTAGATATCTGGCCATGTGCTGTGTCTTTTGCGTTTGTTTAGCGCGGTGTCGCCTGACCTATTGATTAGAGCATCCAAAAACCTACCCAAATTTCACCTTGGAGACTTTTGTTGATGTCAACGCTTACTGTTGATAAACTATTGAGTATCTCCGAGTCTGTTTTAGGTGCCTGGAATTTAGTTGGTCCATCTGACTTATTGTAATATTTGTTGCCTCTTGGATAAAAGAAAACTAGTTTTGTCGCAGTTCTTGTCGTCCTTTAAGAAATTGCCTAAATGTTCACTGTTGTCATTCGGACTGACAAGGCTGAGATTGGCTTTGCCTGATATCAAACTGTCATTAGGATCTGAACACCTCCGTCAGGCACACACGTATACCAGTGGACACCACTTACTGCAGTTGTCGAGATCATTTATTGTCCTTGAACGATTCTGTCCTACTAGAAACACAAATTATGTACCTTGTATCTGGTGAAGTCTTTCTTAAACTAAAAAATCTGCTGTTAAAAATTCGTTAAAGTCAAGGGTTATTGCCATATCATCGGTTGTATAGCGAACAAGCGAACCTATGTTAAGGGTTGTCAACATGTTATCCCCGAATACCGGGGTTTTTGTTTTCACATTTCTGATTGTATCCGCTTGTACAGGCATAGATTCGCGCCCCAAAAGTCTATTTTTCTGGGGTAGAGTTCAAGCTCAAGATCATCATCAACAAAAGTTTATTCTTACACCTCTATTAAAATCTTCCTACTCTCAATGATAAAAAAAAAACTATTTAACCATCTTTTTGTCTTTCAGAACCCAACTTCGTGGGAGCGTTTGATGTGGGCGAATACGTGTACTTTTTCTTCCGGGAACATGCCGTGGAATACATTAACTGCGGCAAGGCAATTTACTCACGAATCGCGCGAGTATGCAAAAATGATCGAGGCGGCAAATACATGCACATAAATGATTGGTCTACTTACCTCAAGGCTCGCATCAACTGCAGCATCTCAAGTGAATTCCCTTTCTACTTCAACGAAATCCAATCTGTCTACAAGATGCTCCACGATGATACGAAATTCTATGCAACATTCACAACGAACACTCATGGCATCTTGGGATCAGCAATTTGCAGCTACGACATTAAGGATATCAATTCAGCATTCGAAGGTAAGTAGGAGTATTGTGGTGATACAGGATACCTCTGTCAAGTACGATTTTCTGCATCGCATCAGTCGCGTCAGCAGAAGACGTCCCTCCTGGTACCGTATCCCATATCCCCTTCGCGATGTGCCCAATCATGTAGGTGGTACGGATAGACAAACTACATCTCACCTGTGGGCCGACAAGCAACTTTCCTAGGATATATCGTATGACTAGTCATATCTCTTAGCTGACTTTAGGAATCCAGCCAACAACTTGAAAACTCGTTGAATTTCCGTTGCCGACTTTTTTCCAATTTCCACCTTCTGTACGGTGACACCATCACCATAGGGTGCCGCGCAGCATCGTCGTCGTCATAGCTGTCGGTGTCCTTTTTTCTGTTTTTTCACATTCAGTTGATTCGTGAAGTAGTTTGACACATCACTAGAGAAAGAAAGATGTAACCGAAAGGATGACAGGAGAGCTGGAGCTGAAACCCCTTTCCGGTATCTTTGATGGCTGTGATACGAGTATACGTTGCCAGAGATAGGATACCTATTCCATGAGAATTGGATGTGGGAGTCGATGGCAGGGATCTGATGATGCACTGCGGAAACAAAAATTTCAAGTGACACTTTTTCGTGGTTTTTGCAGTTTTCCTGCAACGCCGCCTCCGCCGCCACCACGTTATTCTTGCGTTGTTGCGAGAAAATTATCCCCCGAGATTGTAACAGTGTTAGGAGAACTAGGATTTGCTACCTTTCTTCTATTTTATTTTTCCCTGTCGTGAATGTCGCGCCACCGTGTGTCGTGAATGACACCTGGCAATAACAGAGTAGTGCTGGCGGATATGTTTGTGTGCATGGAATATCAAGAATTTCACACCTCACAAGGTGTATCCTTATTCCGTATAGTGTTATGGATTTTTTCTGTTTCCTGCTTTTTCTATTTAGTTTTTTCTACATACTCGTACTGCTTCGAAAGCACCTACATGGTTGACATTCATTTGTAATGCTTGCACGCATTTTACTGCCACGACATGGCGCATACGGATAGTAGAAAGAACGAAAACGTTTTATGTTCGTTTCTATACCGGAAATGGAAAAAAATTTCCCCTGAAATAAGGATATTGTTAGGATGTTGGGAGCATTTGTATGAACTAGCTACGAGTATGCTGTCTGAGAGTTTTGATAAATTTTTTTGAAAGTTTTCCTTTTGTCATAGATAATTCAGTTTGCTGTTTGTGTATGTGTAAGTGTACAGTTATTCTACATATACATGGAAACTACAAAACTATTGTTAGAGTGATGCTGGAGTTGATTTCAGGATATTTTGTGGTGTTTGATGTCAGATGTTGCGTTCATGCAAGCATAACAAATAGCTACCTTTGTTGTTTTTCTTTTCTCTTACTTTTTGCGAGCAAGTTTGTTGTCGTGAACGACATGAATATTACGAAGAGCTAAGACTTTCGCTTTGAAAAGGCTTTAGGGCACCGTTTTTTAACACTTGAGAAATGATTGAGATAAACCGCGCAGGATTTTGTCTACGAGGATTGTAGTTTTCGGATAGACGCATAGGTCGTTATTCTTAGTGAATGAAGTTTCAATATTTCTATTTAGATGGATTTAGTTTCACTTGAAGCAAGCCATTTAGCTAGAGCAGTTGATATTACTCTGACTGACACTATCTGGAACTATAACAGGATGAGATTTCGAAGAGAGTTGACCCAGTATATTCAGGTTCATTCTTGGACAGATGCCCTGTGAATTCTCCTTCCGTTGTCACCATTTTCACGAAATTCGTAATGGCAGATTACTTTACCACTCGAGTGCAAAGACCGCTCTTGTTTTTAATTGTCCTTTAAGCATTATGCACTGTGAACTTTAAAATGGTTATTGTCAGAAATCAATTAGGCTAAGAACTCCGCAACCTTTGTTAAGAAGTTAAAAAGGACTGTAGCGAAGGCCTCGGTATTGTCCTCACACAATACTTGAGAAAGATATGCCATTCCAAGTGGCAAAGAGCCACATAGTAAAACATTATGGCGCTCCATGCGCTCAATAGTTCAGACGTCCATTCACAAGCATACGCGAATGATGTAGCTGTACTGTATGTTGCATAGTGTCTAGCTACTGTCTGCTCTAAAGCGCAGGCATCTCTAAGCAAATCCTTTCAAAACTGAGGTTGTTCTCTTTACGAAAAGGAGAAAGCTAACGGGTCTGACTCATCTAGTGCTTAAAGGCATCACCATCTAAATATCTAAGGAAGTAAAGTGTATGTGTTTCATCCTGGATAACAAACTTCTGTAGACTAAACATATTAAGCCGAAAGCCTCTAAGGCTCTGTCGTCTTTCTAGCAGTGCAAAGGTACAAAGGCAAAACCTGGGGCCTGTCACCGAGATGGGTGCTTTGGATCTACACTACTATGATAAAGCCAATTATATACTATGCGTCGGTTGGCTGGTGGACTAACCTCTTACGAAAATACTACTACGTCATTGCTGCTGTTACCAGACTCCATAGAGCGACCTGTCTCGGTTGCATGGGGTCTTTCTCTATTTCCCGTGTACGCCTGTCTCCGCTGTTAACGCATTGATGAAGCTCTCTCCCGTTGATATTCATATCATGGGCTGCACTCTTAAAGCCATCTACCATTTAAAAAAACACTGGTCTTTGGTATAACACGCACTAAAGCTTTGATGGCCTTTAGCGACAACTGTCTTCTGAACCTGGTCTTATGGACATGCCGTCTGATCCAATGACACTCGAACTCCTGCTGCGGATAAAGTACGAAATTGGCTTTCTCTGTGCCAAGAACTGGTCTCGGCTAGAATCTGAGCCATGAGAGGAATGCAGACGAGTTTTCTGTTATAGCTCCAAAACCGATTTGGGACGCCGCGCTGGCACTTTTATAGAGAACGAACACGTCTTTAAGAAAACTTGCGTCTGTCTTTCAAGCGGGGATATACACAATCCTGATGGCCACGAGCTATATTATGAAATATCGGTGGAGGGAACGAAGCATTTGCATTGCGACTATCAAACTGGCCTTGGGCCGTGCTGAACACTAATCTCATGCGAGAATGCAAAACTTCACTAAACGCACTCTAAAGACGGAATTAGTGAATTCCTTGTCGGGGTCTCAGATCACAATGGGATCACAAGAAATAGAATCGCCGATGAAATTGCTGGTCAAGGCTCAGAGGAGGCCTCTTCAAGATCCGGAACTGCTTTAGGCCTGCCCGGAACTGCTTTAGGCCTGCCAGCATCCCCATTGACAGTTGGGTCTCATATGAGCATAACCGCAGATAGCTTTTCTGTCCAGATTGTCAGTAAGAAAAAAAAATTCTTCTCGACATTTCTAAGACGTCAACAGATGTCTCCCAGTAAGAAAAATTGCGGCTGTTTATTTGCGCCGCAATCGTCATACCCAAACCAGCAAATAAGTTAGCAAGTAAATCCAATTTGCCAAGACACACCTCCTCTTCCCACAACAAACCCAGCTCCACTTGGATATTTGAAACTAAAATGTTTCCTAATTTTAAGCCTCCCACCCATACTCCAACTCCCTCTATTCCACCCCAAACTAAGCTCCAACGTCAACGTGTCTCTTTCAACTTATCCCCTACAACTCAAACTGCCTACACTCAATCCCTAACACACACGCCTTTCCCTAATTTCGACCTCAGAACTGGAGCTAAGTATCCTAACTTCATCAGTTCTCACCGTTGCGGCACCAAACTCATTAACCACTCCCTCTTCTATTACCCCCTTTCGCAACCCTCTGTCAAATTAACGCAGCAAACTAGCGATACCACCGAATGCCGCTATGCGCTCTCTAGGCTTAGGGATAAAAAGATCAGTGAGAATAAACGTCTATATCTCGCCTATCTGCACACTATAAATCCGACTCAGTGTGCTAAGGGGAAAACAAAAACAAGCGTCATGGTTTCTATCCAGCAGGAAGGCCTCCCTACCGACGTTACCAGTCTCAGGAAACTTTATATAAAGTATCACGAGTTGCAGACTATCTTCCACTATGTACACTCCAAAAGAGTCTCACATCTCCAACGCAGTTGACTTGACCACGATAAATTTTTTCGACCCTAAAAAGTCATGCAAAAAGCCTTCCTCTCACCTTCTATTACCGGAACGTAAGAGGACTGCGTTCTAAAACCCACGACGTTTGATATCTGTGCTCTGACCGAAACTAATCTTATCCTCAACATAAAAAACCAGGAGTTGTTCCCTCTTTCTTTTAATGTTTTTCGGGATGATGATCGCACACCCCCTTGATTGAATCCCCTTGTCGAGGTGTCCTACTGGCTATTCACAAGAGCCTGGACTCCTCTCTCATTGCAACTTCATCTTCTCCTAATCTCGACTTTGTGTTAGTTAACACTTACTCGTATGTAGATCCTTGTATGTTATGTGTTGTTACATTCTTCCGGCAAAACCTATCGAATCCTACCAAGTTGCTATTGCAGCAATTGACATTTTGATCGACTTATCAGACTCGCTTGATGATATCATTACCTTCGGCGATTTTAATCTGGCTCAGCTGAAGTGGACTCCATCTTTTTTCATCGCCCCTAATCCCTTTTCTACTAAGGCATGCCTCTTCTTAGATCGGTTAACAGACTCTAGGCTATGCCAAGTCAGTGGCGTTTTCAGCTACATATATTGAAAGGCAATTAGACCATATATTCACAACTGATCCCATCAACCCCTCAGTATCGTGTTGTCCCCTATCTCTTTCAACTATTGATAACTTTCGTCCTCCACTTCTTCTCTCATTTTTCCGCAACTCTCCCCTCCAGTCGCCTCCCCCGCAGTTCAATTTTCTAACAATTTTCACAAAGCTAATTTCCGTAAAATCAACACCTATCTAGCTGGGCTTCCTTAGAGTTTACAAATCTATCTCGGGACGCTGCCCTTTCCATTTTGTACAGAGAAATATTCAAATCCATCTCCCTTTATGTGCTTTATTCCGGCCATAAAACTTCTTCTACGTCCCCTCCTTGGTATTATCGTAGACTCCGCTCTCTACGAAACAAAAGAAACAAGTTATGGGTGGTATTCCTTGGCATCCACTCTTCCTCCGACTATTCAAATTATTTAGGCACATATCTTCATTTCATTGAACTCTATAACTCTCTCTATCAACTATATCTGAATAGTGCGCAAACCAATCTCATAAATGACCCCAAGTCCTTTTTTCAATTTGTCAATTGCAAAAGTAAGACTGATGGTTATCCTTCCACCATCGCAATCAAATCCTCAAGTGATCCTCCTACCATCGCCAACTTTTTTGCTACATTTTTCAAACAAACTCCTTCGTACCAGATCCCTCTTACTTCAATGATCTACCAAATTTCTCCATTTGTCTCTTCCTCACTCAAAATTTCGATCCTGCAGTTATTGAAGAAAAGTTATTAAATCTTAAAGATGGATTTGTACTTGGCCCAGATGGACTCCCCGCCGTGTTTCTTAAAAAATGCTTTTCCAACCTGCTTTACCCATTTCCTACTTTTTTCGTCTATCGCTACACAGGGAGAATTTCCCCAGATTTGGAAGACCTTCTTTTATAATCCCGATATACTATACAAAAAGGGATCAAAGCATGAAGATACCAATTATCGTCCCTCTTTGAAAGTATTTTATACGAACCCTCAAGCTTCAAATGCAAGCCTTTTATTTCACTTCGGCAACATGGTTTTCTAAAAGGTAGATCAACTACCACAAACCTAGTTGAACTCGTGTCTTTGCTCTCGCAGCCTTTGAAAATGGCAAACAAATCGATATTAACGCAACTGATTTCACTAAAGCGTTTGATAAGACATCTCATCAATTGATCCTCTTCAAATTGTCTGCTCTCGGCTTTGAGCCTCTTTTATTAAAATGGATTTCTTCTTACTTGGTAAACCGATATTAAAGTGTTCGGTTTAGATCCGCCTTTTCTGTTTCATTCCTGGCGTAATCTTGAGTTCCACAAGGCAGCCATCTTGGTCCTCTTAGACACTGCTCCCTCTCCCTTTATGCTGACGACACTAAATTTTTAAAACTATTCTCCCATCACTCTGGCCTTCTTCAAGAATAGCTTGATTGATTTTTAATCTGGTGCCTGGAACTTAATATAGCCAAATGTCAATCTATAACCTTCTCACGTACATGCAATCTGTCTCCTCCCCGACTTTATTTCCTCTATGGTTAAGCAGTTCAGTCTTTTCAAGACCTTGGCATATTATTCGACTGTGAGCTTTATTTCCGTTCGCATATCGATAAGATATGCAATCATCACTTGGCTTTATTAAACGGTGTTCCAAGGAATTTTCTAACCCGTATGTAACCAGATTTCTCTATGTTACCTTTGTTCGCCCTCTCCTTGAGTATGTCAGTTAAACTTGGTCCACCTTTCACCGAATTCAAGTTTCAGGAATCGAGGGTATTCAACGTCAATTCCTTCGATTTGCTCTCCGTGGTCTGCCGTGGAGCGACCCTTTAATCTTACCTCCCTATGAGGACCGCTTCAAACTTCTCAATAAGAAGTACGTAGGAATATTGCTGACATTCTTTTCATTCATCGACTGCTCTCAGGTTACATCGACTACGCATCCATTTTCAACTCTATTTCTTTCAATATCAACCCACGGAATCTACGTTGTCCTCGTCTCTTCTTTCTACCGGTATATCGCACCTATTATGGCTCCAATGAACCAACCTCCCGTATGCTCCGAAAGGTCAACTCAAACCTCTCCCTTTTTGATTTCCACCTTAGCACTCGTCGTCTCAAATAAGATCTTTTTCATCATTCCCTTGATTTCTAGCTCTTAAGTCTTTCTGTAAGTTGTTAGTCCTAGTTTTTAAATTACATTAAGCTGGTATTAAGCCAATAACTGGGGACCTCAGCCCCACCAAAAATCGAAAAGCTGACTACGACATCACTCTGGTCCGAAGTTATGGGCTCAGATGGCTAGTACAGGTTCAGCTTATGAATTCTAAAGCTCCGGTCGACATAATCTTCGAACTAATTTCAAAGTCAGAACACTATTAAGGAAGGGCAGTACAGCGACATTGATTTTATTAACCCGACATTGGTGTGATGGGGTATATTATACCCCGGAGAATATTTTTATAAATAATTTCTATATTGAGTTAACACGAACATTATCGATTATAGTAGCTCTAGATTCATTGGAATTTGCTATCGTTAATGACCCCAAAGGGACCAGTGCCAAGTCATGTCCTGCAAAGTTTAATGGGTATCACTTACCCCACCACCCTAATAACATAACTTTTTGTGTAAATATTTTTTAAGGCAATTTATTCATCGATTTATTCAAACATTAACGAGTATTTATTTTTGTTTTCGCCTTATAGAGAAAATTCAAATGAATAAAATATTCTGTGTAGTATTTTGAAAATGCGGTGTGACCTGTGGTCAGTTAAATACGTATCTAGACTTCAGTTTCATTTAGTGAACTAACAATGTGTTGCGAAGGAGAGCTACAATATTTCAAAAAACTGTTGGCAGAGTTCGATGAGGGATCCGACGAAGAGCCGTGACAGATTCAGAAATGTATAATAGGAGAGAAGGCTGAGAGGACTCAATCAGAGGAGATGATTCGGAAGATATCGTTGAGCCAGATGGTAGTGAAAATGGAGGCACACCGGGCTGCTCCTGTTTTGTGGATAAGGACCTGTCGAAGTGGAGTAAAAACCAAGTTATAAAAATGTAAGAAGTCGTACAGAAAATATTATTACTCATCTTCCTGATGCGAAGGCAATGGCAAAGTACGAGAAAAGTCCTCTAGAGTGTTGGTAATTTTTTTTTAGATTACATCGCTTGCCATTCAAATGTAAAGCCAGCAGCTATAGCTACTAGTTATGAACAAAGTCATCAGACCGCGCATCGATTGAGTATTCAAGACCTATGGGCAACCGATGACAGTGGAATAAATCTGGTTCGTACATCGATGTCCGTACAAGGACCTAACATTTTATTGCGGGCTTTGCCGTTCGATAACATAATAGAAAGAACGGAGCGTATTTCAGGGACATATTCGATCAGTTCGTTTCTAATTCTAAAGAATACTTCATAAGTTAGAATTCTTTAGAGGCCGAGCTCCCTTTAGGCATTTTATTTCAAACAAAACGGCTAAATATCACATTAAAGTATTTACCCTTGTTTATGTTGGAATGCAGGAAAAGGTATTTGCACAAGAGTAACAATCCACAGGAGGATGTCTGAGTGAGCCCTTGTCTGGAACTAAACGTAATGCGACCTTTAACAATTGGTTTACTAATGAATCTTCTAAAAACTCAGCTACTTACATCTGTTCTGCGCTTTTAAACCTACGTACAAGAAAAGTTCCCCACTAAGTGTTTACATTTTAAGGTAAAGTCAAATCCCAGAACAATCCAAATAAGACCTTATCCAGGCTATTCCGACGTATTTAAAGCTCAGGCCGGTAACGATTACTGAGACTAAGTCAGGGTCTTGGAAAAGATGTGGGGCCGATTGGTCCCTTAATGGACCAACGACAGCGCTCACGTCCCGTACGAGTTACTGGCTTCGGTCTAACCGACCCGTCGTCTAGGGATATCTACAATAGTACGGGTCTTTCAGGTTGGAGGCTGTCCCGCCGGGGTTACCACCGGGACATACAAAAAAAAATCCAGTTACGAAGCGGTAAGTAAGCCTGGGATATGACAATCCCTGCAAACGAAACAAGGACAACGAACTTCGGATTTGGAGATGGAATGTGAGGTCGCTTAAAAGGCCACGTGCAGCCGAATACCTAGCGGAGGCTCTGTACAGCTGCAAATTAGATATTACCGTCATCAAAGAAATGCGATGGGATGGGACAGATAAAAGAGGATAAAAAACTGACACATTTACTACGGCAATTGTTATCGATGGTAAAAGCAGCGCCTATTTGGATGCGGATTTGTTGTTTGAGTTTTCGGCATGAGAACGATCGCCTCAGAACAATCCGTATTAAGGCTTAGTTTGCCAACATTAGCCCTAAATGCACACACATCCCCACAGAGGAGAACGATCTTTGGTAGTAATGTGGCGTCGTACAGGCAGGAAACCATAGCCTGCACGACACCAGTTCCGATAACGGATTCAGGCTAATTGACTTTGGGGCGGGGCGAAACATTATCGTCGCTAGCATACGTTTCCCGCATCTCAGTGTACATACAGAGATTTAGAGAACCCCTGATCCATCAACCGTCAACCATACAGACCATATTGCGATCATCGCAAGGCACTCCTCCAGTTTTATGGAAGTCCGAAAGTTCCGAGGGGTCAACATCGACACGGATTATTACCTCATTGTAGCTAAGCATCGCAAAGGCAAGCTAGTATGGACAACTGCTTTTCCGAACGAGTCTCCTTTAATCTCTTAAGAGGTCCTATGAAGCCAGTATTCAATATCGAAGACCAATGGCAACATGGCCAGAATTCTATCAGGGACACCGCCTCAAAAATAGTTTAACGACGAGAGCCTGCAAGCACACACAGCTAAGCAAGAGGCACAAAGCGGCGCTGGATAGAAGGACTAGAGCTGCTCACGAGCTCTACAAGCAGAAGAGGAGAGACGTACACCGTCTTCTCAGCAAAAGCGCTCGGCCAAGGGAATTGAGACATGCTACTCCAGGAATAAGATTAGGAAGTTTTACGAAAAGGTAAAAAAAACATGCCTCGGATACAAAGCCCGAATCGAAGCCTGTTACGACGAACAAGGGAACATCGTAGTAGAGTTACAGTCGATGCTGAGGATTTGAAAAGAGAATCTCTGTAGACTATGTAACGGCGACCCTTTCAATCTGAACGATGTAGACCAACAATTCCGTCCACCCGACCTGGGCGAAGTGAAGATATCTATATCTATCTGTAGTCCAACAAAGCTGCTGGTGCGGGCGGCGTGATTGCCAAGATCTTCAAAGCGACAGGCGACTTGGTAAAGAGCGTACGCCAACTCATCTATAAAAAAGGAGACCATATGAATGGCGCCAAATACAGAGGCATCAGCCGTTTTAACATCCCCTATAAGATTTATCTTCCGTATAGTGTGAACGCCTTTAGCCGTTCGTCAACAGTCTGAGTGGTTCATATCAGTGTGGCTTCATACCAGGAAACTGTACAATCGAACAAATATGTATTCCCACTACGGCAGATCTTGGAAGAAACCCATGAACTCCAAATCGATACACACCACTTATTCATCGATTTTAAGGCCACGTATGACAGCATCTATAGAGACGAGCTATAAAGAGCAATGTCTACTTTTGGCATCCGTGCCAAACTCCTCTGTTTGTGCAGGATGACGATGGAGAATGCGCGTTGCTCCATCAAAGTCGGTAAAGAACTTACCGAAAGCTTTGATAAGTTCTTTACCGACTTTGATGTCAAAAAAGGTTTTATAGAACACGATACGGTGTCATGCGATTTCTTTAACATCATTCATGAAAGAATAGTGCAAATCTCACGCGCCAACACAATATGCACAATCTTTCAAAAGTCCATCCAATTATGCCGATGATATTGACATAATCGGAAGAAAACAGCGTGATGTCAGTGGCGCTTTCGCGAACATTGAGACGGAAGCGGTAAAGATGGGTTGAACGGTCAGGAACGGATAGGCTCCGCTATCAATTAAGACAACGACACCAGCTGAGTTCAAACGAAGAATAACTCGACTGGCACGCTGTTTCTTTGGGCTAAGAAGGCAACTGACTAACAAAGCCCTCTCTCGAGCAACAAAAGTGACCCTATGTAAGACCTTAATAATCTCAGTCCTACTCTATGGCGCAGTGGCATGGCTCTTATCAAAAATGGAGGAAGGTGTTTCTGGTTGCTTTAGAAAGGAAATATTTCGGGTGATTTTCGGTCCAATCTGCATAGACGGTGAGTGGAGGTCCTCCTCCTCGACGAACTACGAGCTGTACAGCGACATCGACTTTTTCAGATGGGTGAAGTCCAACTTCTGAGATGAAGTCCAACGGCTTGTGGAGAGCGAATAGACGTTCCACGTTTCCAATAGACTAGTTCAGTTAATGGTATCAAGATGATATTTAATAAAGTTGCTCCGACAAGAGGTAATTTCGAAGCGTTCGCTTCCAATGGCGTCGGTTGCGGTGGTCTAGCATGACTATCTGACCGCATTGCCATGGTCATTGTTATCTTCAATCTTAGATTTGGGCTGTTTGTGGAGTCTTCTGTCGAATTGTTCTCTCTTTAAAGGAAGGGAAAGCTATAAGGTGTTGGACTTTGAAATGTTCAACGCTGGAACAAAACCTCTTGATGTCCCTCTGCGTACGATATCCTTTTTCAAAAACAGCCATTCAAATGTCCCGGTAGAGCATTAAAATGTCATATTGTACTTTAAGTATTCTTAATGTCAGGAAATTCCAAAAAGCCCAATTAAATTGTATGCAAATCCTCTTTCCGTTTACATCATAATTCACCTCAATCTCCTTAACCATAAATCCTGAACTAAACTCTCCCCTCCGATGCTAAAACTTTAGATGAAAACATAAAATACTCGTACCCGGCTCTCTATCACATCGTTTGCCAACACATTCTCGAATAAATTAACTTTAAAATTAAAATTAGAAAAAAAAAAGAAATGTGAAGAAAAGAAATTGAAACGACTCCTTGTTTACTTTTCAGGAAAATTCAAAGAGCAAGCCTCATCCAATTCGGCTTGGTTGCCGGTGCTGAACTCTAAAGTGCCAGATCCACGTCCTGGCACATGTATCAACGACACTTCAACCCTTCCGGACTCGGTGTTAAATTTCATTCGAAAGCATCCGCTAATGGATAAAGCTGTGGATCATGAGTTTGCCAATCCAGTGTTCTTCAAACGTGATATTATCCTTACCAAATTGGTGGTCGACAAGTAAGTTATGATTTTTGGCACACACTATCCTTAAGGATGTGCATTCTCGCTTTTTGACATGTGTTCCTTATGTGTGTGTCTGTGCTGAATAACTGCAACCGATGTTGCACACGCCAAATAAGTGTTTTTCCCATCAAAATCCAAAGAAATAAAAAAAACCAAAAAAAACTCTTCTCTTTGCAGGATCCGAATAGAAAAGCTTAACCAGGAGTATCTTGTGTACTTTGCTGGCACCAATACGGGTAGCATTTATAAAATCGTCCAATTCATTAAGTACGGACAACGCCATTCCAATTTGCTGGATATCCTGGAGATAGCAAAAAATGAGCCCATTAGAGAGATGGATCTAAGCCAAAAGACTGGCTCTCTGTATATCGCTACGGCGCACAGTGTGAAACAAATCGACTTGGCAATGTGCAATCGACGGTATGACAGTTGCTTCCGTTGCATCACGGATCCGTATTGCGGCTGGGATAAGGATGTGGGTGCTTGTCGACCATATCAGCTAGGACTTCTTCAGGTGCGTTATACCTAACTATATATGTGTATATGTACATTACTCGTTGTCCCTCCTACTACCTATCTACCTATGAATTTAGGTGGATATCCTTTAAGCGTAGCGATTTTGAAATTTGTCGATTTGTCATGACCGTTAAATGTTGACTAAACGTTTTTCCAAAATTCCTTTTCCTTATTTTTTTTTAATCTGCCATTTTCTTTTTTTCAACTATTTTTCAATTTTCTCTTTCCATTTCTACAGGATGTGGGCAATGAAACATCGGGCATTTGTGATACTAGTGTCCTGAAGAAACGGATAACAGCCTCGTATGGTCAAACATTGCATTTGTCGTGTTTCGTACGTTTGCCGGAAGTTTTGCGACAGAAAACGATACGATGGTATCACCATTCAACGGAAAAGGGGAGGTAAGTGATAGATAAGTGAAGAGCAGGTACTAGTGACTGTTTGCACGCCGGATGTGATGTTTCGAGATGGTTATTCCCCTTTCTTTTGTACTCTACTTCTTCCTTTTGCATTTTTAGCTGACATCCTTTCTAGATGGAAAAAGGAGAAATCTAATTTAGATTTTCTCTTTTTTTGACATATGACATTATATTGTAGTGGGGTGGGACGTCGGAAATGTGCTACTCTTATTCGAGAGTGGTTATAATGACTTTATTCAATTGCTCTTAGATGTTCTCGTTTTTTTTTTTCCTTCCTCATGAATTGTCTTTAAATTTTCGTGGAGCGGGTGATATTTGATATTTAGGACAATTTGTATTGAAGTCGAAATTTCGTTGTCGATCGATTTTATGTTGCTGTGCGGATAATGTATACCAGTAGGTTGTCATGCGGGTACATACATACATACATTGATTGAAAGGATAATGATATGAGAGCATCAATAGCAGATCCCTTTAGGCAAAGGAAATTACATTTGGAACAGTCCGCAGTACTATTTATTAAAGGGAAATACGAGCATTTAGATATAAATATATATTTTGTTTAGAGCCTAGTTGAAATCAATTGATACGAACAAATACGAGTATGAACTGTAGGTGTTTATGAAATAATTCTTTAATATTGCGATATATCAAAATGAGGATTCATCTGGGATTTTGGACAAATATTCCACGAAATGTCCTAAGTACTTTCCAAGGCAGCAAGACTTCGTTCCATTCGACTAAAGTAAAACGAAAACCACCACGTTTTTGTTTAATGCAGAACTTAAAACCAATGTTTCGTTTAGCATAATCATTGGCTAAGGTGCCGAAAGTTACTAGCATTTCACAGGCTTTCCGATTCACCGTAGTCCACCCAGAAGTTTGTCGGTATCTTCTTCGATCATCGGTCGGAATTTTAACTTTTATTGGTTTTTGGGCAGAAGATTTCAACGGACATATGTAAACCAGCCATTCAGAAACTTCGCTAATGCGCATACTTTTTGCTAAATCACGTTTTGTCACAACCGCTGACATTCGTAATATTTATACCACCGTCTTGCTCTCAATTTTTCAACACTGCATTACGATTGTCTTGTACCTTTAAGTGGTAAGTCATTAATAAATATGCAGAACAAAATCGAACCAAGTATTGATCACAGTGGTACGCCTTGGCTGAGGGGCTTTAGAGCTGTATGATAATCAACAAATACCAATTTTTGAAACCTTTCAGAGAACAAAATCTTACTAAATCCGAAAAAGTACTTCATTATGATTTACTTTATCAAAGGCTCGTGAAAATTCTGGAAACAGAGAAGCGTCAAAATTAGCTCTGATTTGTCCGAGCGGGTTTACCATAGTCGTAGAACAGCCATGACCAGCTCTAAAGCCAAACTGTTGGGGATAAAGCAATTGATGTGTATATAGACAATTCGTTATCTGATTTGCTAAGAGTTTTTCAAGAACTTTTGATAGACATGGAAGGATACTAATAAGTCTACAATCGGCTGTAGAAATCGGTCCTTCTTTTTTGGCTACAAATTCAAACATCTATGTCAGCAAATTCTCACTGTGAAGAGTCGCAGATTGTATATCTTGGATCAACATGACGTTACACATTTTTCTTTTCGTTTCCAGAGATTGCATTCCAAGTAAGAGACATTTAGAATGGTAAGAACGATGAACATAGGGGGCATTATTAAAAAACAAACGACGTAAGGTAAATGTGAAAAAAAAACTTCTTTTTCACTGTTTCGATTCTACGTATATATACGAGTATCTGTACCAGTAAAAGGACCCCAGATAACACTCCATGACAGGATAGACAATGCTGGAGTACAATGCCTTAATAACGGGTGACCAGATAGCAAGGATAGCTTTTCCAATTGTTATGTTGCAGCAGCTGTCAAAGTTACCAATGGCATCCAGCTGTCAAAATATTCAGTAAGGTTTGCCATTTCATCATGCAGAAATGGCAATTCGGCACCGATCAGTTGAATTGGACATCGCCAGAGAGTCACTTCGGCTTATGGGCCTAGATTTTTTTTTTATAAAGTAACGCGCGCTCATGAGTGGGCGAAGGAAATTTAGGGAGGAAAGAAGGATAGGTACCGTTGGTTAGTTGGTTTTAAATGTCTGAATGTTATAATGACAAGGAAATAGAGAGCTCGGCAGGTCATTCCACAAGCGAGTTGTTCGTGAAAGCAGAGGGAAACAGTAAGCATTACGTCGATGTTCGAGGGTGTCCATTGTCTAAGTGATATTTTGATTCCTATCTAGCAGATGCAGACCCGGCGAGATGTGGGCATTATACTCCAATTTTGAGGCCAGATCTGAGGGGGTAAAATATTTCTTACATCGCTTGAGGAAACCTAGATATTTCGCAGCATATTTGACAACACCGAATATGTGGTCATTTGAACGTAAGTTGTCACTGACACAGATACCCAGAATGGAAAGTTTTTTGATTTTGACGATGTAAGTGCCATTCATGGTTAATGGCTGGGTCTTTAGATTTCGCTTTAATGACAGCAGATAGCATTGAATTTTGGAAGCATTAAATTCCACTCTGTTGATAGTTCCCCAATTAGTTATGCTGTTGATTTCGAAATTTAAAGAGCTTAACATACGCTGCCATTCCCATTCTACAGCCGAAGAACAGGGGCGTGAGTCCGGGAACGAATATGAAATGCAGAGAGTACTGTCATCAGCAAAGGAACATATTGGATTAGAAGTAGCAGACAAGAGATCGTTGATGATAATTAAAAAGAGTGTCGGAGACAGAATCGAACCCTGTGACACACCAGCATTTATTTTGTGAATATCAGACTTGAAACCATCCAAGACAACTTGAATTGAATGTTCCGAAAGATAATTTGAGATTGAAGAAGAAAGTCATCGATACCAATAGCACGCATTTTCGACAAAAGAGCCTGATGCCAAAGTCTGTCAAATGCGTGAGAAATAACAAGTGCAACTATCTTGCTTTCACCAGGTTGATGTACGCTTTGGTTCCACTTTTCGTTGAGACATGCCATCAAATCACTAGTGGACCTGTTACTACAAAAACCATACTGCTGGTCATTGAGAAGTTTTGAAAATATTGATTGTTTGGTGCAGTTTATGGCATGTGGCATCATCGGACCTTATTTCTTTCGTAATGAGGTTGGAGACACCAGTACATCAATGGTGTTAGATATAGAGCGATGTTAACCGACTTTCTGTGGTCAAAGCTCGACAACTTAGATATAACAAGACGTCGCAACGTGGCATACAAGCTACGCAACGCTCGAGGTTGTGAAGGAGAAATTTGGCGACTGGGTCATTTCAAGGCGAGCGATGCGATTTGACACCACTCGATTATTTTCTCTGAGGCTACGTCAAGTCCCTAGTCTACGCTAACAAGCCAACAACTTTGGACAAGCTGGAGACCAATATTTGACACGCTATTGCCGGAATAACGCCGCACATGTTGGACCGAGTCATCAAAAATGGGAGCGACCGCTTGAAGCACTGCCAGCGAAGCCGAGGTGACTGAATGATGTGCTATTCCACAGATAATGGCATGAACATATCTTCAAAATAAAGCCAGAATCAATTTTATATCTCACAGCGTTATATTTATTTTTTTTTCCTATCGTTCTTATCTGGTCCCCCTATATAAATAATACACAATTTATAATTAAATTAAGAAAGGGTAAGTGGACTTGTGATAATCTGAAATGAATTATTCACATTTTGAATTAAGTTATAAAAATTAATTAAATATATACCAATAAAGCCAACAATAAAAATATAATACAATTCAGAATAATGGTTGGAGAAACAAAGGCAGAGGTAGGCGTAAAAGATATTAACAGGAGATAGAGTAATGATAAAGGGGAAAAAAAAGACAAGTAGAAAAGAAGAAACGTAGAAGAGTAGGAAAGTAGTTATTGATATTGCTTAAGGTTTTCCAGTGCTGCATTTTTGAATAATGTAGCTTGCTTAGTCGTTAAAGGACATGTATTCCAAAGCCTGGTAACGTAGATAAAGAAAAGGCGCGTGGAGTTCAAATAATTATATACAGAGATTATGAGATTATATGTTCTGACAGATTGAGAAAATCGTATTCTATCAAATAGATAAGCAGGGGATTAGTTTTTAATAATTTTGTGCATGAACACACAATATCTAAGGTCGAAAAATTGTTTGAGGGAACAGCCAAGAACAGAATAATGGTTAGATTAGGTTAAGATTAGTAACCACGTCACAAAAAGTCAGTTGTCTTTCATTCAGTAATACTGGTGGTATACGCGCGTCTGTGTCAAAGCGTGGTGTTTGAATATTAAAATCATTTATGATTTGTTTGGGTTGAGACGAAGTCCGTTACATATAGACCAGTCATAAATTTTGGACATGTCTTCATTTAATCTGACGACGACAAACCCAATTGCTCACGAAATATAGATCTGTGCATCGTCAGCATTTAAGTGGATACCAACATTTGAACAGACCTTTGGTAGATCATTGACAAAAGGACAGAATAGAATCGGACCAAGTATAGACCCCTAAGGAACTCCTGCAGCTAAGAGGCCGAATTCTGACGAGGCGTTGTCGTGAACTATTCTTTGATAACTGTTGTCGAGATAATTATAAATCAGGCGGGCCGTAGTTTGACTAAAGCCGAAATACAACATAATCTAAGTTTTTGACATAATGACTTATGGTTGACACTTTCTCTCTATCAAATTTAACCCTTATATCGTCCAGAACTTTGACCATAGCTGTAGAACAGCTATGATTAGCTCGAAAGCCAGACTACAATAGCAATAACAGACTATATTACTTCATAATATTTGGTGAGCCATAGCTTTCTTGAAGACTTTTGATAAACATGGTAAGATGCTTATAGGTCGATAGTCAATTAACGCAGAGGGCTGGGCTTTTTCGGAACGGGTATGACGGTGGCCAAGTGCCAATAATCAGGAAAAGTGTAAGTAGGTTATGCAAAAGTTAATTATGTGCATAAGGCAACTTAAAATGTGAGGTAGAATAACCTTAAGAAACGGATAGGTATTTCATCTTTTCCTATAACATTCGATTTAAGGTTACGTACAATATGCACTACGTCAAGTTTTGACACAATATCAAAATTTAAGTCAAGACCAGTAGTAAAGTCATAATTTGGAATGAAACGTGGTTTGGTTATACTATATGTACGAGGGGCGTTCAATATATTCTCGGTATCGAGATGAAGGAAAATGCGAATTCAATTTAAATTGTTTTTGTTTTTCAATATGATCTCCCCTAACATCAATGCATTTGTTACATCTTGAGATAAGCTTTCTTAAACCCTCAAAATAATAAATTTCCTCTTTCTCTGCAAAATACCGACTTGAGTTCTTCATCATCCGAAAATCTTTTTCCACGAAGACATTTTTTCAAATCCGGAAACAGGAAATAATCACTAGCGGCAAGGTCTGGACTATAGGGTGGGTGTTGGATTTCTTCGAAACCACAATCTCGCGCAGCAGCCTTGGAAACTCGCGCCGTGTGAACAGGAGCTTTGTCATGAAGAAGCAACACACCAGCTGCGAGTTTACCCCGTCTTTTCTTTTTAATTTCCTCCCGCAAATTATGCAAAGTGGAAGCGTAGGATGTGGCGTTGATGGTTTCACCTTTTTTTTTGTACTCAATGAGCAAGATTCCCTTTGAGTCCCAAAAAACTGTGGCCATGAGCTTTCGGGCAGACGGAGTGACTTTGAACTTCTTCGGGGGGTCTGTTTCTTTTTTATGCCACTGCATGGACTCTTGTTTGCTTTCAGGGTCATAGTGGTGGACCCACGTTTCGTCCCCAGTAACAATTCGATCCATAACACCGTCCGCGTTCTCACTACACATCTCCAAAAGCTCTCTACAGCATGCGATTCTCACTTTTTATCTGAGGCGCTGTGAGCATTCGTGGCACCCACCTTGCACTGACCTTTGAAAGGTTAAGATGGTCATGAAGAATGGTGTGAATGGTACCAATTGAAAGCTTGGTGATCTCTGCCATCATTTTCACCTTTATTCGGGCATCCTCAAGAACAAGTTTTTCGACTTCTTTGATGCTTTCTCCCGTACAAGCAGTAGCCGGGGCGCCGGAGCGGGGGTCGTCCTCAATGCTCTCTCTGCCTCTCTTGAACTCACTTGACCACTTTTGCACAGTTGATAATGAAGGTGCGGAACCCTGGTAAACAGCCACCATCTCTTCATGAATAGTTTTTTGACTTTTTCCTTGCTTAGTGAGAAATTTAATTACAGCGCGATGCTCAATTTTCACCATCATCGCCTCAGTTGCCATTATGATTCTGTTTAACTAGAGATAAAACGCGAATTAATAATCACATTTATATGAAATCTTACATGAATGCACTAAAATAATAGTGTTACTTGATAAATAAGTCAATTTATATATGCAACCACAGCTTCACCCCGATACCGAGAATATCTTGAACGCCCCTCGTATATTGAGATCGTCAATATCAGGAATATTATCAACTACTACTTTCCTTCGAACGCCAATTGAGCGCAAATTGTTCCATAGCATTTTCGAGCTTCCTTCGGTATTTAATTTAGATAGAAAGCATCTTTTCTTAGCTTTTCTAGTAATTGAGGTGGAATAATTTCGCACACGCCAATTCTCCAAAGAGAATAGTTGGCCTTGAACTCCATTTAGAATAAAGATCTTCTTGTAACAAAAGAGAGTCGTTTATAGTTGATATCTCTGCAAAAAATTTAATATCATCCGCATAAATAAAGCAATAGCAAGGCTTTAATAAATTTGACAAATCATTGATGAAAGTTAGAATAATGTTGGACCTAGATGGCTTCCTTCTGGAATACCAGAGCATATTCATTTTTCTTAGAGTTTCCGAAGAAAAGAGTAGCATTGTTTCGAGCTGCTTCGTATGCAAGCCATCGTTCGTCAATAGGTCTGAACCTCCATTTTCTATATAGTTTATTATGATTCTTAATTGATTCGGCCATATCTAACGAAATCCAAGGAACAATTTTATTTCGGATTGAAACAAAACATCTTACAGATTAATACAATTGATTGAAATGCATTCACTCTTCCGTTCGGATCTGTATTTGATCTGCACAGTTCCCAGGGTGCTGAAAGTGTTGCTCGTTGAAGTCTCTTTTTATCAAACGCCAGGATGTCTTTCAAAGAAAATTGCGGTATAACAGAGTGTGAATATTGAATGAATATTGTGGGTACAGAATTTAGTATCATGTTCCGATACGGACTCGAAAGGTAATTGGCCAGTGGATGGATCTGAGATAATAGCCAGGTCAACACGACTAAGTCGGCGAGCAGGACTGAACATGTCAGATACAAGGTGTTTACTATTGGGTTCTGCCACATGAAATGTCCGATATTTTATAGTAAAAATTCAAAAGCCAATATTATTTTTCCGTAAATTTTCATTCAATCAAAATAGGATCCTTTTGCATCTGTGATATTCTTCCAACGTGGTACAACGTCAAATATTCCTTTTTGAGGTCAAAGGCTTTTATGACCTCTGCTCGGCTCCGGAAGACCTTCTGTCGGCAAAATCAATCCATATTGCGGAAAAGATGGTAATCCGTTGGGGAAATATCAGGAGAGTACGGTGGATGCCGAAGAATTTCCATTCCCAACTGCAACAGTTTTTGCACCGTTACTTGTGAGGTATGAGTTCTAGCATTGTCATGCCAAAGGATCCGACCGTACCTATTGACCAACGCAGGTTGCTTTTCAGTCAATTTGGCACACAATATGTCGATTTTCTCACAATATTTGATAGCGTTTATCGTTTCTCCTGGTTGAAGAAGTGCAAAGTGGATTGGTCCTTTCGATGTCCACCAAATTATCACCATAACCTTTTTTGGGTGAAGATAGGGCTTGGGGATAGATTTTGTTTTTTCATTTACATCCAACCACTGCCAAGTCCTTTTACGATTATCATACAGTATCCACTTTTCATCACAGGTGACTATCCGGTGCAAAAACGTTTCAGTTTGGTTCGTTAATGTAAGCGATGGGCTGATTTCTGGGCGCCGCCGTAGTTTTTGGGATTCGTTCAGTTCATGGGGTGTCCAGTTTCTTTACATTTCCTACGAGAGAAAAGTGTCGACTTATTGTCATACTCCCATACATTGTGCAATTTCCAGCACCGATATCGTTGGGTCCGCATCCACCGTTGTTCTTAAAACATTGTCGTCAACTAACCTTTCCGGCTTCCCACATGGTTCATTTTCGAGGCTGAATTCTCCCGAATGGAACTTCCCAAACCAACGTCGTATATGTAGTATTTCTGCTTGACCGAAAATCGGACATTTCATGTGGTAGAACCCAATATTTCCATTCCTACTCATTTGAAAAGCGCGGGAGTTAGCTCGAAGCATGTCAGCATTAAAGTCGCCAAGGACTATTACATGCTCGTAAAGTGCGCTGTATTCTGAAAGAGTTACAAACATTTGGCACAGTTGTTTCGTACTTCAACTATTAAATATTAAAGTCCGTTTTCACTACACTTTGAGATTTCTTTACATCACAGTGTCGTCTTACAGTAAATCGCCACCCCATTTCGTCAAGCATCAGTGACTATATCTTTTCGTAAGAGCTCATAGTTTTGGATGTTATAGGACATATTCGTTATATTGGTATGAAACTAGGTTTCACTTACACATCGGCGGGTGAATTTGAAAACAAATGTTTTAAGTAATCAAGTTTGCTTTCACATTACATTTCACTACGGGGATTGAAATGACAAATTTAGAAACCGTCATAGGACTTCGACAGAACATTAAGCAGAGCGTACGTAGATTCGTTGCTCCCACTATTTTGAGTAGACATATTTTAAAATGATTAATATATTAAACTTTCATTAAGATTGTCGCTATCAACGATTGATGATTCAGCGAATGGTTTCCGACGTCTCTAGAAACTCAGTGGCAGCCGCGATATCTCTCAGGAGCAAAACTCCAGATCATATCAATGTCTCAAAGAGGTGCTGCTTTCATCTTCACCAATTTGTTTTTTTTTTTATATAATGAGCTCGCGCAAGGGATTTGTATACCCTTAAAATGAGTAGGAAATTTTGCGAAGAAGAATTTTGTTATAGGTTGACGGTGGTAATACAGAACATCTTTCGCACTTCGTCTTAAGATAGCATTTGGCTGAAGGTTCTATGTGCTGCTATGATGAGTGCTCATTTCGTAGTCATTTCGATTACAGTACGGTCATTTAAAAGACTTAGAGGCACGAATGGCAAATTTTATGGCAATCGGCTCAATAAAGGGTATCCCATAAAGACCGCCTATTTTGAATCTTGCGCCATTTTTTTGTGTCGGGCTGTTATCGTTGTGTAAACGTTGTAAACACGTACGTACAACGCATAGAAATTATGAAAATCCACAATGATGAAATTAACCCACACTATAACAAAATGTCATCGAAAATTTCATTAAAAGGACCAACCTGTGCCATCAGTCATATGGGATACTTTATTCCATACATAACCTTCATCTTTACACTCTTTATTCAAATAAAAACATCAAAACTTTTCAAATGAGCACTGCGTTTTTTTCACATTTCAAAGTAGGCAGTCTTAAAAGGATACCCATTAGATTCCCTATAGAAACGGCAGCAGTGCCGCATGGTGTTTCCATTAGTAACTACGTATTTTGACCCAAAACTGACCTAGTGACCATAACATTATAGCTATAGTTATTAAATGAATGCGTTTCACTTATAAAATTTAACAATAATAATTAAAAGCCAAAACTAAAGCCTTCTGCTTCTGCATCCCTTGCTTCTAGAAGGGAGTTTTGGTATAAGACATCCTTAGAGTTTTGCACCTTGAACTGTTGCTCTGTGAGTATTCCAAAGGAAAGTGAAAGAGACTTTGGATCATACAATTGAGAGTCCACTAAGGGATTGTGACATTTCTCTTGTTTGACTACTTAATCAATCCCCGATTGGGTGCATAAAAATTGTTTGAATTGTGTATTTGTACACCCCGTATCTATACGTGCAAGAATTGGTGGCGAAAAGAGCTCTAAGGTTCAGTCAGCTTATTGGGTGGAAATCAAAATCGGAAGGCCACCCCTCACTCTTTACAAGTGTGCTGGGCTTATGTTCCAAGTTAGTCTATACGAGCATAATACCCCATCACGACTTTGAAACACGATTCGTAAGCATTTTCCCAAGCAGAGGCATGGGATAAGGATCAAATGGTAGAACAAACGATATCCATCTACACGGATGGGTCAAAGATGGAGATAGAAGCCAGCGCCGGAATCTTCTCCGATCAATTGAACTTACGATGGTCACTTCGCCTGCCGGACTAAAGTAGTGTCTTTCAGGCTGAAATATTGGCTGTAGGAGAAGCAGTCAGGCTTGCCGAAATAAACGCAATATCCAACGAGAATATTATCATATTTATCATATTTATTGATGCCATTAAGGCTACTGTGGCAGTCGATATCAAATCGAGGCTTGTGAAGCGTTGTCTGAAGGGCTTAAGACTCTTTGCGTTCAGCATGAGGTTACACTCTGCTGGGTCCCTGGCCACAAAGAATGAACATGCAGACGAGCTAGCTCGAAAAGTATCCTCCCTAGAAAGGGAACTGACAGATCAAAATATCGAATCTCTTTACTCTAAGAATGCAAGTGGAACGAACGATACAAATAAAAGCCACTGAAAGGTGGAAAAACATTCAAACCTGTGAGACCTCAAGACAATTGTGGCTGGAACTTAGCAAATCCAGAACAAGTAGGATTCACTTAAAAAGCAAAGCTGAACAATTATCACCCAACCACATCAACCCGCTAACCTACCTTAAACCTAACCATACCCCAGACTTTTCAGAAACTGGTTTACAAACGTCGAAATGGGAGCTCAAAGCCTCGGAAATCTATGACGATGCACTTAATTCATGTCTACATATTTGATGCCCGTGTTTCTCTTTCAAACAAGTTGAAATCAATATGCTGCCAAGATTTAATGCTTCACGAAGACTAAATGGATTAGCAAAAGGTTATTAAAATATGAAAGAACTAGGGGATGCACGCAATATAAAGTGTGTTGCTACGCTCCCATCTACTCAAATAAACCCTTCATACCAAAATTTAAAAAAAAAAAAAAAGATGTCCTTCAAATTTAATTGAACAACATCACAAAGCACTTTATTTGGGGTCGAATAACCATCAAGAGAAATCAAAACTCCACAAAAAGATACACTTAACGAAGATACGAGTATAAGCAAAATTCATGTGCCACTCATACAAAGAAAACAAACACTCTATTCATACCCCCGATGAAGAACACCGAAGAAAAATGAGAAGCTCTAAAGTTTGAATTGAACTGACAACGCATATAGCACTTCATATTCAATCTTACGTTTGGCATTGCCACCCCTTTGTGAAATTAAAATAAATCTTTCCAAAACATCTGTTGTCTCCATGGAATCGAAGGTGAAGTGTATGGAGTTTTATGTGCCCGAGAACTTAATAAAACCTCCCCAGTCGTCACGTCAGTCATCAGACCTTACAGCTGTCTGGCACTACAACCCTCATGGAGAGTTACACTAAATGGTAAACTTTTTCCATTTCCCACGTTATATCTAAGGACTCACAAGTTCGAGCCAATTTTGAGGTGTAAAATTGTACCAGTATATTCCGATTCCGAAATGAAATGCTATGTCGCATGTGTAAGGGAAACTTCATCCGGTATCTAAACCACCTTCCCCCTAGGCGATGCCGTTTTAGAATGTATGTCGGTTCAAAACTAATTAAAATTCAATGTTTGTTTGTTTGTTTCTCTTCTTTTTTTTTTTTGTCTTTATTGCTTATTTCACTTTCTCTCTATGTACAAATTTCTGTTTTCTTTTTTCACTTTCAACTTAGGTACGAAATCACTTACACCCCATCAAAGTATATCGAAACATCAGAGGGTGGTCTCGTGCTGATATCGATAAACGAGGGTGACAGCGGTCGTTATGACAGCTATTTGGATGGCACGCTCCTTTGCAGCTACAGCGTCAATGTCGATGCACACAGGTGAGTAGTTGAAATTTTGTTTTCAGACAGATGGATTAATGTATCTATGCAGATATACATGTATGTATATATGTATATATCATAGTTACCATACCAGGTTTCGGTAGCAAGTTATCTACATTTTGTCATGTATTTAAAATGACAGGTGAGACGGAACTTTCTTCTTTTTTTTTTGGAAAAGTTTTCCCGGGCAATTGAGATAATTTTAAAGTTCGTCGAGATTTTTTTTTTTTGTGAATTTTTTGGAATAGATTAGGGGTCGTTACGTTAGGGCTAGATATCGGCCCTTAAAATTGTCAAACTGTCGCCTTTCAATTAGTTCAAATGACGCTGGTGATTAAATTAATTGCCGGCTCTAACGTTGCGTATGTCCGCTTTGCTGTAATTAAATTCCGTTTTTCGTCTCGTTAGCCCGGGGTAGGGAGTTTTTTTTTTTTTGTCTTTGATCGATTTTTGAACTTTTGTTGATTGGGAGTATTTCTGAGAATTTTGTTTTTTTTTTTTGTTTTAGATGTACGCCACCATCAAAGAAGAATGATTACCAGAAAATCTATTCGCATTGGTGCAATGAGTTTGAGAAGTATAAGTCGGCGATGAAGCAATGGCAAGCGACGCAAGAGGTTGGTATTTTGTTTAACTATCATCAACAGATCCTTTTTGTCTTAAATGAAAATTGAAAGAGTTTTGTAATTTAAAAATGTTTTTCCCTTTTATTTTTGTTTTGTTTAGCAATGCAATGCGAAGGAGAAAAAGAATAGCAAACACATAAACGACGTTCTCAGTGATGAGGCAGCAGTCTGACCTCTTGGTGAGTAACTTTTCCCTATGAGAAATTTTGGAAGGATAGATCATTCTCGTACATTTATATTCATTTATATTTAAATAGTGCAAGCTTAAGACTTACCGATAGCCTTGCATTTAGGGCAGAACGAACGTCTTTTAAATATCTTGTTGTTCTGCTTTTATATGATATTCCCTACGTAGCAGGTGGTTCGAAAAGTGGCGATATTGACAGACAGATGGCACATACCCATAAGATTTTCAGTTAGTTCCAAGTTTCAAAAGATGTGTGATAGTAAAAAACCGTTAAAACACAAAAATTGCTCAAGAATCTTTTCCGTCGAAAGCAACCATTTGTCGCTGGTTGGCTAATTTCAAACGCGATCGTACAGACACAAATGATGCTGAACGCTTTGGCCGGCCAAATGAGTCTGTTGCGCGGGAAAACATAAAAAAAATCCACAAAATCGCTTTGAAAGCGAATATGCGTGAGATAGCTGACACCGTGAAGGTATCAATAGGCCATGTACGTCATATTTTGCAGAGTATTTCGATATACGAAAGCTCTGTACGAAGTTGGTACCGCGTTTGCTCACCTACTTACTTAGGTGGAGCTACAGTTTGGGGTAAACCTGAGCCTCAACTAAAAAACCTCTCCAGTTAGTCCGGTCTTTAGCTAATTGGTTCTAGTTGCACACTCCAAGTCGGTTGAAGTCCCCTTCTACTTGTGCGCCCCACGTAAGCTTAGGTCTTCCTCTACTGCGTTGTCCTTGCGGGTTTGATTCGAAGACTCTGCGGGCGGGAGGATTGCTGTCCATTCGCACTACATGTCCAAGCCATCACAGGCGACGTATAATTCGTCATTGAATCTTCTCTCTAAAGCCCGTCAATGAAACGGGACCGAATAGCTTAAGAGTTTTTCTCTCGAAACGACTGGGGATAGCTTCATCTGCTTTCAATAGAGTCCATGATGCTGCGCCATAAAGCAGGAGTAGAATGATCAAGGTCTTATATAGAGTCTTCTAACTTTTTTGGGATAGGGCCTTACTACTCAATTGCTTCCTTAGCCCAAAGAAAGAGCTATTGCGGAGAGTGATTCCCTTTTTCTGCTGAGGTGTTGTTGATAGAATTCATAGCAGATCCAAGGTAGACAATGTCCTTAACTACTTCGAAAATATATCTGTCGTTCCTGGCGTCCTGTCCAATTCGTCGATATTGTGAGTCCCTTCTTGTTGACAGCATAGATGTTACATTTACCGCTAACTCCATTTTGGCAGCTTGCATATCAATGCCAGCGAATGCACCGGTTACAGCCGCCTGAGTTCTCCCAATTATGCCGATATCATCGGCGTACCCTAGTAGTTGTACAGAGTTTTGAAAGGTTGTGCTTCCAGTGCTCGCTTGTGAGTTCCGCACAATTCTCTCAAGTCACATAATAGCGCGTCACGTTGTCTAAAATCTATTTTGACATCAAAGGCCTCGGTTAAGTCGTTGCCGACCTTAATGGGCAGCGAGCACTCTCAATTGTCATTCTGCACAGACGGAAACTCGTCCGGCAGGGATGTCAAAACTAGCCGTGGCTCTATATAACTAGCTCGTCCCTACAAATGCTGTCATATACGTTGACATTAAAATCGATGAAAAAATGGTGGGTATCGATTTGGACTTCTTGAACCTTTTCCAGGATCAGCCGGAGTATGAAGATTTTGTCGACTGTGGGCTTTACTGGTCTGAAATCTTATTGATAGGGATCCATCAGGTTGTTGACGAAGGGTTTCAGATGTACAGACAATGTGGCAGATAAGACTTTATATCCGATGTTTAGGAGACTAATACCTCTATAGTTGGCTCAGAAGAGGTCGTCTTCTTTTCAGTGGATCGGGCATACGGTGCTGAGATTCTATTTAAGAGATATACGCTCTCTTGATCAGATCTGAGAAATGAGTTGGTGCATGCTCTTCATAAAGTCGTCAAGTTCAGTTGATTTGATTGATTTTTTGTTTAGATGTTGTTATCCTTACTTCGTTCTGGTCAGGTGGATGAAAGTTTTGGCTTTCATCGTCTATGCTGAATGGTCTATTCTGTCTGACAGTGGGATGTTGGGCTTCTTCGCCATTATGCTGGCTGCAGAAAAAGTTTTTCCATATTCTCACCACCGACTGTGACTCTACTACAAGGTTTCCTTCTTCATCTCTACAGACTTCGGTACAGGTCTTCACACGTTCTTTTTACCTGTTGGTAAAACTTTTATACGTTATTCCTTGAGAACAAGCTCTCAATATCTTCGATCATGCGCTCCTCGTGCTCTTTTTTCTTCTTCCTTAAAAGCCGATGTTCTTCCCATCTCCTCTGCTCATAGAGGCCACTAGCAGCTCTCGTCCTTTATTGGAGCGCCGCTTTGCAAGATTATTTTTTATCTGCATGTGCTTGCCGGAATTCTTCATCAAACTAAAGATTTCCTGTGAATCCTGGTACCACTACTCTTCGGTACTTGGTACTGGCGGCAGAGGATTTGTTGAGAGATTTTGGTATACGCGTTCAGCGAGGATTCTGATGTTTTCTTGCGATTGCAGCTTTTCCACGTTATATTTTCTCTCAGCAGGTTGGGAAATCTGCATTCGCAACTTGGTGGTGGTGATCTTAGTCAATATTGACTTCCTGCATCATTCGAACATTTAGAATATTGGGTTCAAAATGATTAATTTGATTTAGCTTTTGATGATCTGGAGACCGACGTGTTCTCTTATGTATATTGGGATGGAGAGACCCTAAGCCTTTTGTGGTGATATTTCGTCCCGTCGCGAAGTCGATAAGCCTAAGTACGTTAACAGACGTGGTATCATGTAGGCGATACTTACCAACTGTCTCCTTTCCCATCCTGTTGTACTAGTCGATACTAACGTCATGCTTCGGACATTGAGAATATAAACCTTTTCGAGAAGCTTTTAGAAACATTTTTTCGTGGCGTCGTCCTTGTCTTGTGCGTGGGCGCACATTAGACTTATGTTAGCGAATTTAGCCTTAATTCTCGTTCACGTGTCGGAAGCTCAGGTCTTTTTGCTTGAGTCTGCCACGTATGACATATCCGCATCCGAATAAGCGCTGTTTCTTTCGCCTATAGCAATCACCATACCATATATCACAGGAGAATGAAATCCTTATGTCCGACCCATCCCATCGCACTTCCTGGATGGCGGTGATATCTGCGTGATAGCAGTCAGCGGCCTCTGTTAATTACTCGGCTGTAAGTGGCCTGTTAAGGGTCCGTATATTCCATGTGCGGTTCCGAAACTTGTTTTCCTTTAAAAGTTTTCTAGGGTCGAAAACAGTGAGTCCACTTTTATCCGCGGTAATTAGTTGGTTTGACACAAATTTCAATTTCTTCCGTATAGGGTTGTGAGTCCTATGACGGCACGGGCCAGTATAGTGCTACTATCCGGGCATGACCTTGCCATTTTAGTCTATATGAGTAAAAGTTTAGCGCATGTATTGTAGTTACCGGTGACCACCACCGGGAGATAAGGCAAGCACTTTTCTACCAACTTGGTTGTCGCGCTGGCTCAATGCAAGTTATAGGACACTCACAATGCCCCGCAGTGAGCGTTTGCTCACAGTTGATCAAAAACAACAACGTGTTTATTTATGGTTCAGAGCGCTGATATGTTAATCTCGGGACTTTTCGAACAATTTGTTATATATTGTAATTCCATATTATATTATTAAACATTTCTTCATCGTGAGAGCACTTATAATGATGTCAATTGGCACTTAGCATGATGTTGGGTTATAAGTTACGAAGGTTGTCTGAAAAGTTTCCGATCGAACAATAATACAAGACATTTTTTCTCAGATTTCTTTTTATTTTCTACATAGTCTCCTTGTAACTCTACACACTTCTCCCAGAGATACTCCCATCTCTCTAACCCGTCCAAACAGTACTTGGCGTTTTTCTCTGCAAATTAATTGGTGACGAAGGTGATTGCCTCCTCATTTGACGAAAATCTCAGTTTTTAGATGACGGAACAAAAAGAAGTCGCTTGGGGCTAGATCTGGTCAATGGGGCGGATGGTCAAGCAGTTCAAACCGTAATACATCTATTTTCGCCATGGCAACCGTTGAGGTGTGAGACGGCGCCTTGTCTTGGTGAAACAGGAGTTTCTTTTTCAGCAAATGTGGCCTTTTTAAGCAGTTTCGGCCTTCAGCTTGGCAAGTAATGATGCGTAGTATGCTCCTGTAATGATTTTCCCTTTTTGAAGATAATCGATTAACAGAACTCCTTTACTATCCCAAAAAACAGTCGCCATCACTTTCCCAGCCAATTCTGTTTTGACAGAATTTTTATTTAGGGCGTATAATGGTGTATCCCAGTTTCATCTACAGTAATTAATCGGCGCCAAAACTCGGATTTATTGCGCCTAAACTGCGCCAACAGAGCATTGGAAATGTTCATTTGAACACGTTTTTGGGCTAACGTAAGCAAACACCGCACCTAACGTGCGGACAGCTTTCTCATGCCTAAATCTTGATTTAATATGTAACAAACACATTTTTTGGACATTTTCATAACCTCTACTACTCGTATCTCTCTCACTTTAATTCGGCGGTCGTCCAACACTATGTGGTAAATGATGGTGCAGAGTGTCCATACACAGGGTCCAACTCATTTTTGATTTGCGTGGGCGTATTGCCTTTCAAAAACAAGAATTTAATAACACCTCGATACCCAATTTTTTCCATTTTCACAAAAAACACTCACATCGACTCACTCAAACGACTGTCAACTAAAAACTGCGCGTCCAAAGTGACTGAAACTTCGGTAAGTAACTGTCAAAAGATGCACAACTAGCATTCACTAGCTTTTATTGACGAGTGCCGCTATCCTTACGTTGCGGTCGGACAACCTTCGTATTTCATTTCCTCAGAGTACGCCAATACGAATTCGCACTTCACCGACATGGTTGATCTTGTTGTAACCCTGTAATTTTTTTTATTTTCCATACGTCGTCCAACACTGCGATACGTATGTTAAAGCTGAACGAACAATAGTCATATAATATAACTTTTTTTCTAATCATTTAAACCACTTTTGTTTGGTAAATTTTCCAAATAGGCCTTCATACCCCAAACATAACTCTTTCTGGGTACTTTTCAGAAACGGGGTGAGGAAATGAGGAATTTGCCAGGTAGCCAAATAAACAAGCACGCTTTAAAACTTTTTAATAGCTATCTAATTTAAAAAAAAATATTGAAAAATTATTAATTCTTAGAAAATCACGCTTATTCTTTCAACTGTTGTTAGAAACGTAGGTAAAAAATCAAAAATTACTTTTTTTTGGCTGCTGCAGGTTTTCCCAAGTATTATACAATCTACAATACTAGTGTTTCTGCAAACTTATTGATGATTTCTTTCTCTACTATTGTTACATTCATAAGAAAAAAATAGTAAAACGTGATATTTATTACGCATTTCCTGGAGAAAAGTGGCCTCAGTCAAAAATTAGAAATTGAATATCTGAAGACTCAAACGAGATATCAACTTTATTTAAACGCAGTTACAAAGGCTGGTATTTCTTCTAAAAACGAAGTCATAAAGGATTTTCTATCATTAGTATTAGCAGAGCTATTTCCGTTAACATGGGTAAGGGTACACCAAAGTAAGCCTATGCTTAAATCCTAGATAAATGATGTCAACATTGTACGAGTAGATAGACCCTTACTGTAGAACTATTTTTTTCTCACAATATACCAAAGAATCATTTACCAAATTATCCGGACACCCAGTATTCACCCTGACTGACTCCAACTGCAACCGACGTCAGACTGCTATAATTTCCAAACCGTTCATGACAGTGAGCACAAATTTTGACACATGACAGATAATTTTATTATTTACAAGCCTTTTAAACGATTTGCATCTCAGTTGTGTTGAATAATTTTTATCCGCGATGGAATTCAAACGTGATAGTGTGATTGCTTTATATGGCTGGAAAACCACAAGTAGCTATCGTTACAGCCCTCCAGCACATCAACGTGCATAAATCATTTGTGTCTTGAACCATAGCTCGTTACCGTGATACTGGCAGCGTTGCAAAACGCCATGGCGGTGGTCATAAAAAAACAGCAACATCGGCAGAAATGGTTCGGAAAGTGAAAGCTCGAATTGAGCGAAATCCGCGTCGAAGTGGGAGAAAAATGTCTCGTGAGCTCAACATATTGTTGGAACGGATGCAACACATACTGAAAAATGAGCTTGGGCTCAAGCCATTGAAGTTCCAAAGGGCACACGATCTTACACCGAATTTGGTTTTTTCCGATGAGTCGCCATTTGTTATCGAGCAATATGTCAACAAATAAAATGACCGAGTTTACTTGCCAGAGAGGTTCTTCGAAAATTTACACCTTCGGACGGCCACCAGAAAGCAGACAGCACCGATGGTGATGGTTTGGGCTGTCATAACCGCCGATGGTCGCTCTCCGCTTGTATTTTTGGACCATGGCGTCAAAATTAATGCGATCGTATACCGTGAAACTGTCTTAGAGGCAGTATTGAAGCCTTGAGCAAACAATCATTTCGGTCGGAGACCGTGGACATTTCAACAAGACTCGGCAACGTCTCACAAAGCGCGCGTCAACCAAGATTGGTTAAAAAACAATGTTCCACACTTCATTTCTTCGACAAAATGGATTGCAAATTCTCCGGATGCAAATCCGTTGGATTTCTCTGTATGGGGTATTTTGAAGGCGAAAGATGGCACTAAAAAATACCAAAGTTTGGACCACCTCAAATAAGTACTTCGCCGGGAATGGGCCAAAATATCGCAGAGCCACTTCCGTGCAGCTTGCGATGCTTTCTTCGGCCGTCTCAAGGAAATTATTCGCGCCAAAGGTGGACATATTGAAAACTGGACATATTGAAAACTACTGATACAATTTGAAAATTGATGTATTTTCCAACATTTTTTGCTTTGGCACAATCAAATTTATCAAAAAATAACAAAATTATAGCATTTTAAAAAGTTGGAGTTCGAGTCATTCACCCTGTATATACAATATTATTCCTTGACATTATTTCAGCATCTAATTTGCATACACTACTCCCCCATCCTTATTTTTGAATCCAGAACAGTGAAAAAAATAATTTTTTAATAACAACGTAGCTGACCATCGAAAATATACAAAAACTTAAAAAATTATTTTCAATTGAAAGTTTAGAGACGAAAGTACGACTTTTTTCGTAAAAAATTCGGTATTTGAACATATTTCTTATGATAAGATTTAACATTTTGTTGGTTCACCCACATACTATGACAAATTAAAGGAAGCATGCGAAATTTTAACACGATTTATTGAGTCGTTTTCGAATTATAGTGTTCTCAGATTCAAGAAACGTTTCTATATAAAACTATAGGCTGACCAGATAAGAACGATAGGAAAAAAATTTAAATAAAACACAACTGTGTGAGATATAAAATTGATTTCGGCTTTATTTTGGAGCTACGTTCATGGCATTATGTATGGAATAGCACATCATTCAAACGGCCGCCTCGACTTCACTGGCAGTGCTTCAAGCTCTCGGTCCAATTTTTGATGACTCGGTCAAATATGTGCGGCATTATTCCGGTAATAGCGTGCCGAATGTTGGCCTCCAGCTCATCCAAAGTGGTTGGCTTGTTAACGTAGACTTAGGACTTGACATAGTTCTACAGAAAATAGTCAAATCGCATGAACGCTCGCCGTGAGATGACGCAGTCGCCAAATTTCTTCGTCACAACTTCTAGCTTTGCATCGCTTGTATAGCATGTAGCGCCACCTTGTTGGAACCACACTCGGATACATCGATGTTGTCGAGCTCTGACAACAGAAAGTTAATTACCATCGCTCTATACCTGAAACCATTGCCAGTGACGGTATCTCCTTCCTCATTTCGAAAGAAAGATGATGCCGCCATGCCATAAACCGCACCAAACAATCAATCTTTGTGGATGCATTGATGCTTAGCCGAACAGTTGTGGATTGCATCCGCTCCAATAATGGCAATTTTGTTTGCTGACATAGCCGCTGAGCCAAAAATGGGCCTCTTCCGACAAGATGATTTTTTGGCCAAAACCCGGTTCCCCGGCCCAATTAGCGAACTCACGGCGTTCTCTATCTTCATTCGACTTCAATTCTTGCGTCTTTATGTGAATGTGGGCCCAAATCCAACCGCAAAATAAGTCGCGTTAAGTCCCAATGCCCAATTCAGCTGATCGGCGCCGAATCGACATTTCTGAGTCTTCTACGATCCTGGCCTCTACGGCGGCTATGTTTTTTTCATTTCGCACCAATCTCTGTCTTGTTGGTGGCTTAAGATCCAAAAGACTGTACTCACGCTGAAACTTTTCCACGGTGCGACTTAGTGTGCAGGCACTGAAGCCACGATGACCACCGACCTCACTACGAAATTCACCTTGCGTATTTACAACTGACCGGGAATTTCGATAATATTTTTTAATAACTTTCGCAAACCGTACTGAATACTTTGACAGCTGGATGTCATTGGTAACTTTGACAGCTGCTGAAACATAATCATTGAAAAAACTTTCATTGCTGTCTTTAATTAGTTCCAAATATTTCCACTGGACTTCAAAATAAATTCGAATTTATGTGCGAATATAAAACGTCAAACCAATATTATGTAGTAGATTCAATGAAAATGAAGTAGTTTCTTTGAAAGAGGTAAGTTTAAGTAAAAGATGACTACTAAAATATTATTGGTACACTTTAAATTTAAGTCGGTATTAATATATAAGTCGACCCCATTTGCGACTAATGCTTCGTTGTTAGATAGGTGTGCGATGTTGTCATCGCTATTTCTTTGGTGGTTAATGACAGAGCCCAAGTACTTAAATTCTTTGCACTTCAGCACGATGATTCTTTTTAAATAGTGGTTGAGAGTATAGCTTGCATGTTCAGGAATACTGACTTTAACTTTGAATTCTCCGGTTATTCCCGCTTTGCATTCAACTTTCGTATCGTTCTTACATAAGTAAGTCTCGGGTACATTTTGAGATCTTAGCGCAGCTCCAATAAGATATCTGCGAACTCTGTCGAATGTTTTCACCACGTCGATGAAGACAATATGTAGGTCCTTCGAAGCTGCGCGATATTTGTTCATCATTATTCGTAGAATTTGGATCGCTTCATATGTCGACCTGCTTCCATGGAGTTTCCGCTTCTAGAACTGTCTAGAACTCGCTCGTACATTTCCATAGTATGCAAATGCGACATTAGTTTCACCGATTGGTAGTTGCAGTTTCTAGTACCACATTTGCCTTTAAACAGTGGAACCAGAATGCTTTCTCTCTGGTTAGGCAGTCGATCGCCTCACATCGAATTAAATTGCCAGCCATTTAAGCCTAGGATATCCGATTGTCGCCCACACTTTGGAGAGTTACCCGGTCCATCTGCACGCCACCAGTTCATTTTTTTTTACAGCTTCTCATACTTCGGCTTCCGGGAAATCTGCTGATTGCTCATCGTCCGCGATAGCCGCGGGAACTGTACTGAGCAAAAATTTTTAATTTAGTAAGGCGTTAAAGTATTATTTCCATCTATTGCAAATTTCATTTTCCCCCGTTAGTAGGCTTCTCTGTTTGTCTTTGGTCACCTGAATCTCTCGCCTTTTATTTCCGTTGAGCCTCTTTCTTAGAAATGTTAGATCGTTTACTCGTTCTTCAATGTTCCACTTATTCTACTGCTTGTCGTCTGCTTATGGGCTGTAGAAATACCTCCCCTCATTCCTGATAATATGTTTCTACAGCTGTGTTTTTGCATGTGTTTTTGCTACTAATATTTTCACCTCTTTTTTCCAACGTTAGACTACTCAAGTCGAATTTTACCGGTTTCGCTATTTCCACTGGACTTAGTCCAGTTCGATCATTTATATCTTTTCTCAATCTTAGGACATTTTCGCAGAATCTTCCAGAATCAATTCTTTCCGATTGAATTGTTTATTCCCTCTAGGCCAATATCTTCACAGAGAGCAATTACTATTGAAATATTTTACATCTGATTTGTGTCTGGATGTTTCACACAAACCTTTAATGAATGATGTTGAAGGAATCTAATAAAAGCGCATCACTTTGCTCAAATTACATTTTTGGTTAACACTGACAAGGAGCCACCAGGCTATTAACGAAGAATTTCAGGCGATCATTTTATCTGGATCTTCACCACGATATGTTCAACATAAGCTTAGATATGTTTTTATGTAGATAGTTCTCGCATATCAGAGGGTCTTGCGTCTTGAGAATTGGGCAAACTTTCTCGGACCGTATTTCACAGACGAAAGAGAAAAATGCGTACTGCTTTATGAAACCAAGGTTTTCCTTAAATCAACAGCATCGAACTTCTAGATTTGTTACTAGTCTTAGACGGGAAGTAATCTGGCAGCCTTTTCATATCCATTCACATTCATATCAACGTTGGCTCCTCAGACATCCATAATAATACATATATCTGTGCCTTTCATCTTTCGTCGTTGGTCATATTTTAATTATTGGTGACCATTTCTTGATTGAAGATTGTCTGGCTCGTTTGTAGGTACTGAAATGTAGGTAACATGTGCTGTTTACGATGACGTTAGAACCACACATTTTTACTACTCAAAATAAATTTTCTAAAGTTGTGTTGTTTAAGTCTTCCTCCGATCTAGCCTGGTCACTATTAGGCTTGTGCTTGTTAATTTACCGAATTTATTATTCATAAGTCCGAGGATATTTCACCTTTCCGTGACGGCAAATCGGAATCCACGATTTGTATGTATTATACCATATATCACAGGCTTTCATCCTTTTTTATCGGAACCAGTGCTACTCATTATTTTTAAACTACTTGTGATCAGTAAAGGGTCTGTCAATTTGATTGATATAATAGTGAAGCGATTGGAAAGTCACTATTGACCGACATGAAAATTGAGCTAAGACTGTCGAGAAACCTGAGCGAAGTGTAATTAAAACGGCGAAATAATGCTACGTAAAAGCGTTAGAACACCCCCTATATCAGCCCCGCTTACTGGCAGCCTGATGCGAATATAATGAAGACGGTTACAAAGAAAATGTTTTGCGGTATTGTTACCATCCTGACAATAACTTCGTCGGAAGTGTCTTTGAACTGCATAACGATAAGATGCTTGTAGGTAACCTGCATTCGTTTTAGAGGAGAGAAAATAAAATGCTACCTTTTTTCATGTTCAGAGACTTTGCGATGTTTGATCTGCCTTCAACTTGGAGAGTCATTTAGTTGTTCTTAGAAGAAATTCATCCGTCAAAAAAATCTTTATCACAAAAGTTCGTTGTTTTCTCGCGATGTCCTTGAGACTATGTCTATGAAAGTTGTCAGTGATTTCATTTCCTGAGATCCTTTTGAAACTATGATCCAGACAAGATTCAATAAATTCAGTCTCTTCGTTATGTTCAGAGAAATCTTGCATTGCCTAATTAAATTTAATTCATTTAATTAATTTATAACATTTGTGTACAGTTAATCTAAGTCTCAGAATAAAGTCAAAGAAATAGGAAGGAAGGATCAATTTGGTAGCTGCAAAGTTAGACTTTCTTGAAAAAGGGCCAATGCAGCCGATAAATCGTTCTCGTATATCTAGTTTTACATTCACTACTAACTACTTACACCTTCTCGTGAAGGGAAAATCCATACCGGACTTCTTCCATCGGCAGGCAGTACGATTACATCGTGTGAATATATAGACGGTCACCAGAAATGCATTTAACATACTCGTACGAGTATAATTTCTTCGCCGAAATATGTAGGCTTTTCCAAAGGAGTGCTCACTATGACGTAGCTTACTTTCCGAGCAGTTCAGTTTTACTCATTCACTTCCAATTTGTCTGCAACCAAAGTTTTCCCCGTTTTTATAACTTTTATTCATGAAAGGCTTCTTCAGTGTCCTTAAAAATACTAAAGGCGTGGTCTCTCTTACCGAGAGAACGTCCAATTCAATCAAAAACATCTTAGAAATTTATGCGTTGTTAAGATTGTCCACAATTTTCTTTTTTGGCTCATAAGACCAGCCAGTAGATATATAACCCTCTTAAGGTCAAACCCGGCTGTGTTGTAAGAATGGCGTATAAGGCTTTTACGAGATAGACATACAATATAAGACAAACCTGTTACCGACCTATTGCTGCATTTAATGTTATGCAATAGGTCGATGTGTTTATTAATGATTTTAAAATGTAACACAATTTTACAATTTACATTTGATTCAGGATCGTGCATTCAGAGCTGAGGTTTCATCTATCTGGCATGCTTTCGTCAGACTATGTTTGAGATATGATTTGGCGAATGCTTTTCAACAGCTCGAGAACTAGGTTGTCAATACCGGCAGCTCTGTTTTAACTTTAGATATACATATACTGTACTTACTTCGTCGAGGTCAGATGAACGGAATAGTTTCTCATGATCGTCCAAGTTGAATGGTTCGTTCCATCTGACAGTGGAATATTGATCGTCATCACCGTTTAACAGTCTATAGATACGAATATAATAAGTTTACCACATGGTTCCCTCATTTTGCTGGTTCAATTTCAGGACGTTTCCGAGAAACGGATATTTCTCCCTCATTTTTTGCTCGTAGCGCTTTGGTCCTCCTTTGTAGAGCCAATCTATATGATTTCTGTTCCTTTGCATGCTCCCTCTGGTACTCATCATCAAAAAACCTATTTTGCAGCTATGATTGGATGAAATCTAGTATATAGACCTGCACCTCCGATGGCTTTTGGGGCTTTTCCATCGGGTTTCACGACGACGCAGACCATCGAGCACGATCAATTGACAGTTAACGGGTATAATTGCTAGCGATTTCCTGGAATCGGAGCCTTCCAATGTCAAACTTCCTCATAGTATTTTCTTTTCTTAGCGGTGTTGGGATACTCGCATTCATATTTGGCAACAACAAGATACTAGTCGGAGTCAATGTAGGTCCTTAGAACCAGAATACTATTGCATTGAACATTTTGCATCAATCGCTATATATAGAGTTTGGTAAGCTGCCAGTCCCTGATCAGTCTTTCTGCCTAGAACGATTTTAACACCATAGTTAGGCAATAGAGTATCTATTTCCGAGAAGCTAATAAAAAACGCCTTTGGAGCGTGCACTCCTATTAGGTTACTGTTGGCGAACTTAGCTTTGGTGCAGATTATCACGAGGTGAATAGTCACATGTTTGAAGCTCTGAAAAAGTCGCTGCTTTTCTTCACGATAGCAAACACCTTGGTATATATCGGAGGTTGTCATCCTTCATACACCTACTCGCACTTCTCGGGAAGTGATTCGGCTTATTAAAGGACTCAGGATCGCCGCGAGTTTTTCAGCTCCACGTGGTTAGTAAAAAAACCTGATATTTCGCTTGCAAAGCCGAAAATACCATGTGTGTTCAACAGTGATATCATCTATTTCCGAGCCTTTCGGTTGTACATTACAATATATTTTTCTTTTACACTACCAGAGTATTGACCCGACGAGTAACCCTCAGAAGGAGCTTTGTAACTATATCTCTAGCAGTAGCCCTAAAGGTTTTTATGAATGATGCCGTTAGCTTAATTTAGGTTCTTTCTGAACCAAACCTGACCTCTGGCTTTGAAGCTCCTTTTAGACCTGTGTTTTGAATATGTTTCTTTGCCCCTGATATAGAATTACCAAGTCAAGAGGCTATGTACTCGTATATCCAGGGAACGAACGCCGTTGATTCCATATGAAAGGTTATTGCACTGCTCCTTTTTCGTGGTTTGCACCTGCAATTTTATCCTGCTTAGACAAACATATAAGCTACGAACACACATACAATTTACAGAGGCCGCTGCAAGGAGGTTAAACAGGCATTTGGTGCGAATTTGAATTTAAAAAGCTTCGCTATTGGCTTAATCCATATTTTAGACAGTCAGTAGTCACCCACCAAACCCGCTTGTATCTCACCATTATAGTATATCGGAAGCATTTTGAACAATGGCCGTATTCCAAATAAATAACTTAACACATCCTAATACCGAAGTTTGCAAGCAAGCCTAAACTGCAAACCTGAATTGATGCTACCACCAAGGGCAGCTGGGCAATTTACGTACAGAATCTGACCATTATAGAATTAATTTGGAAAACATCTAGTTTGTTCAATTTTGATTGTGAGAAGTGATAAACTTTCATCCGAGATTTTTTGCGTGCCTTAAGCACAGTATTGTGTAACTTTCAGTAAATCTCTTCCAGCGATTACCCCTTATTTTTGGATGAAACCATAACGCTTCTCCCTCCGTAGTGATATTGGTGACAATTTAATTTTGAGCAAAGTAATGCTCCTAAGAGCCTTGCCATTTCTGCTTATAATAGTCTTGGTGTTGATATGAGGCAAAGGGAGATAAATCACTTCCAAGAATAAAGTCGCGATTTAATTATAATGTAAAATATTCAAAAGTTCGAATTCCGAATTCATATTTTCCCTCTTTCTATCTTTGCAGGCAGTATTACAACAAACAAAAGACTGACATTTTAGCTTTTGAAAGACAATATTTCAATTTTATTTTCGAAAAACAAAAACAATTAACGAAAACAGTAAAAACTATCAGAAAATACTCACAGAAACACTCAACAAAACAACACAAAACACCCAAATTCTCACATGTACTCACTCAAACTAATTTACCAAACAAAAAAAAAATAAAAAAAAATCGAAAAACACAACAACAATTCCTGCCAATATTTCTCTATACTTCAAAAAACTAAAAACAAATCGAAAACAAAAAAAATACGGATTATTTTGCCAACTTGCCTACTGCCTGTTTAACGGAAAGCACCACCTACAAAACTACAAAATTCAACAGCAAATAATACAAAACTCAAACAAAAAATAAGAAGAAATATAAAATGTCAAACCCACAAATAAACGCCCAAAAGAATTAAAAAAAAAAAAAACAAAAAAAATTAACAAATCTCAAAACTCATACGAGAAAGCTGCGAAAGGAGCAAAATTCCAGCACTCACCCAATTTAGAGGAGATGACCGTACGTAGCATCCATATAAACAAGAACACGAAAATGAAAAGAATTTATTTTTCAAAATTACTCTGTAAGTATAATTAAGTTTTTTATTTAGATATTTTTGCAAAATGAAATTTTTTAAAATTAACAAACAAAAAAAAATTGTAAAAAAAAAATTAAATAATAAAAAAGGACCTAAATACGAGCTGTCAGAGAAGTAGATGATTTTAATTGCAAATTTGTTATAATAAATCTAAGAGATACAATTGTAAATAGAAGAATATAATTTTTTTTCCTCCTCCCCCCAAAATAGGAACCTAAGCTTAGCAATTAAATAAAATAAAAAATAAAAAAAATATTTTCAGTTACAAAAATTTTAATTTGAATTTTCATTTCATTTTGGCTGTACAAACTTTATCGCGCAGAAAATTAAAAAAAAAAACAAAACTAAAAAAAAAAATACTATAGCAAGAAAAAAAAGATTATATAAGAAAAAAATAAAAACAAAAATCTCTATAGATATATATATATATGTATACAAGCGTAAATATTTTTGTGAATTAATTTGTAATGTTATCTCGTTCACGTACAATTGCTAGCAAAAGGATTATTCGTCACTTTGTCCTGGGGGTTCTTTTTAATTCAAAAAAAAAAAAAATGATTCATCTAATTTTCGATTTAAAAAAAATATTTTAATTTGTATTTTCCTCATGTTCACATAAATGAAAACGAGTACACAGAAATGAGACTATCTAGAGTGAGGTATACCCCAGCAAACTGCCGAATGATTCATTTGCATCCGAAGCAATGTAATGTTTATGATAAGCAATAATAAAATAAATTAAATTTACTGATGCTTTTATTAGTAAAAAAAAAAACAAAACAAAATACAACTAAAATTTGTAAGGTGTAATATAAATTCTTTCGACAAAAAATAAAATAGTTAATAGCGAATCCTGTTACTGTAAATTTGCCAAAACAACAATAGTAAACCCTTTTATAGCGATTTAGGTGGATTGAGTTTTATAGTTTGACAACTGTCAAGTCATAGCAACGGTTTTAGTCTCTTTCTCTTAACAAGAATTTAAAAATTTCATTTGAAAATGGGCCTGGAACTTCCTTTTATGATCCTGTTTATAAGAGTTTGAGAAAATTAATAAAGGGATACTTAAACGTTTTATTGGTTGTAAACTATATACGGGTGACTAGTGATACTTCATGGGTGAATATTTAACGCCTTAGGGGAATACGAATATTTTAACAGATTTTCTGATCTGGTGATTTTGGTGACACAACACATTTTTTTTATTGGTACTCGTAATTTTTGTAGTTTTCGCTGAACTCATCAATGCGTTCCAGCTATCTTCTGCATTCGGTAATATTAATATTTTATTGCCTTGCTTTCCTAAGTGGTTCTTTTTCTAAACCAATCTTCTAGATCAACATATTTTGCAGATAGCTTTTTTTGACCATGTTCCCACGAAACAAAAGCAGGTAATCATTAGAATTGTCTTAGATGAATATGCTAAAGAGCTGGCACGTATTTACTTAAACAGCAGAACCATTCATAAGTTACCTTGTGGAACGAGGGTACGATGTAGACTTCATTGAGCCATACTCGAAATCTTATGTATTCCACTGGCAGGTATACAGATATTGTTGTTCCTTCCATTCATCTCCTGGTTTGATATATGTATTTCCTTCTTGAAAAATCCAAAGGAATCTTTGTACTTTCGGATTTTTCAGGTTCCTATGAAGCCATCTTTGTTGAAGAAGAAGCTTCCCGTATATCCTCTGTAGGAAACTGACCACTTTTAACGACTTATGTCAAAAGGTTTTCCTTAACCACATCCCATACATATACACAAGTCGCCCAGAGACATATGTAAGGCTAATTTGCGACGAATCTTACCAGCATCACATGATCTTTGTAAACATTGCTCTAAGATGATTTCCATCTCAACACAAAGATTGTGAACAAAATATTGAAGCCTGATATTTGGATATGCTCGAAACAAAAAGATGTCTTGAATACCATCAACTCAAAAATCTAAATCTTTTTACTTTAGAATTTAGAATAATGGAACAGATTGATTTGTTCTCTCACGAATTCCGCTGCATTTTACAAAGGGCTATAGATATTCCTTCGTCGAAGGTACATGTGCCAATATACCACATCTGTTTTTATATTTTGATGGTTGTAGGGTCTTGAGTCTCTGCTCCAGATGCACTGATGAATCTGCCTTCCCTTGATATCTTCCATTTAAGAAGTAATCTTTGATACAACCTACACTGTAGCTATGATAACCTTGTGGGCAGACTGTTTTTTGACTCTGTCATCTAATGCACTGATACCAGAACTCCTGCTAAGGAAAATATACAAAATCGACTTTCCCTGTGCCCAAGAGTGGTTTCGGCCGGAAATTGAGCCATAAAAGGAACGTACTCTCTTCTTCACAGATGGCTTCAAAACCAATTTAGGAAGTCTTTCGTGGTGTCCTTCTGGAGGATGCCATTTTTAGATATCACTCCTCGTTAGGAAAACTTGCCCCAGTCTTCGAAGCGAAAATAAACGCAGTGCTGATTCAACGAACTGCATCTGTAGCGAAGGTAGCTGCGCTTAAAGCCTTGCTTAAATCTCTCCCGACTTCGAAGCTAGTTCGAGAATGCAAAACTTCGCTGAACGTAGTCGCTAGGCTGAATTCATTGAGTCTTGTTTTGGTTTCAGATCGCAATGGGATCACGGGATATAAAACCACCGATGAACCTGCTAGCCAAGGCTCAGAGCAGAGTTTTTCATGACCCGAACCTAGCTAAGGTCTGCCTGCGTCCTCGGTTAGGGTTTCCATTGGCAGTAGGGTTTTATATGAGCATAACTGCGGATGGCATGATTTAGTTGCCGGCGGACCAATTGAATGCTTCCCGGTCTCTCTAAGAAGTCCACGGCCTTCCTGCTGTCCCTTAGTAGGAAAGACTGCAGGCTGCTTACTGGCGTCGCAACGGGGCACTACGCTTTCGCTAATCATTTAAACATTTAAACACCGCGGATAAATACCTTTCATCCGGTACTTGGCGTTGATGAGATGGCTGTTGATACGAGTACTCTAGGCACTTTACTCGTATCACTGAAGGCCTTATTCGTTTTTCTTTAACAGACTGGGAAATTTTAGTAGAGCGAACATACAAGGATCACAATGGACTAGTTGCTTATCTAAGTGCTCTGTTGCAATATGAAAGGTCCTGAACCATTTTTCCATGAAGCTCCGCTCTACAAATGCGGATAGGGTAGGAAATTTATAATACATTATGCACTGTGAAGTGGTTTGCTCATATTAAACAGTGAACTAACTTCTGAATGAGCATAGCCTGAATCTTTATCCATTTAGCATTGCTCTCCCTTGTTTTGACCAATCAACATGAAGACTTTTCGGCCTTGCAAGCTCGAATAGCTCAATTTTTTTTAGTTCCATCTGGTTATGTCGAAGCGATATTTTAAAGTCGCATGTGCAGAACCGGTGAAAGAATTCTATTTTAGATTTCAAATTCCGAATTTGATTTGGAAGACAAACGTATTCCGATTGATAGTCACGTAATATCTTGTTCTTTGGTGATGTGCGGGAACACGGTGGTAATGTGATAGAAGGAGCGAAGACGGAAACCTGGTTCCTCTGCGATGAAAATGATGGCAAGGTGGAAGTTTACTCGGCAGAGGATAAGTTATCTCATTAATTAACCAATTGCCGACAGCTCATATAATGTGCGATACTTTTCGCAGGTTTTATTTTTCGGTTTTCCATTTTTCGCGAAAGGTGTACCAAATAGATAGTATCTACCGTGCGGGAGCTCTGTTGTTGCTTCTATAATTTAATGGTCTTGAAGAAATCCCGTCAAGTCCTGCTGTTTTGTACAATAGTTCCTGATTGCATGTCTTAGAGGGGTGCTCTATTCAGTGTTAGAGCAAACTGGTTCTCCAATTTCTGTGGTTGGTTTCCATTCGAAATGAGCATAAATCCGTCCGACATGGATCTCTTAATCGGTTCTGATGAGTGGATTGATAAAGAGAAGCTTACCTACATTTCTTACATCTTTATGGTATACCGAACCGAGCTCATTTTCTCCTGCTGCAGTATATACTGCGAATTAGGCTCTTAGCGTCTTTCACTTTCAATCTGTACTTGTTTCCAGAATGTCTTCGGGCGTGGTAAAAATATTTTTCATAAGACTGTTATATTGGCGGGCAACAAGGTGATGTTTTTTCCCAATCCTCGGAAATGTCTTCTCTTCTTTCTTGAGCACCTCGTCTTCCTTATGATATTGCGGGGTCCGGTACACAGTGTATTTTGAGACTGACTTCAATAAGATTTTAGTCTCTGAGAGTTATTCAGTAAAAGTCATCACTGGTTTCGTTAAGACAAACTTTTGTTGATCAGCATAACTTACGACTGATATTGATAACACGATTACAGACTGTTGAGGAATTTCTAATTTTCTGCTGTCAATGTGTTTGCCCTTTATGATTTTATCCGACGTGGATTATATTTGGTTTCTCTGAAAATTCGAAGGAAACTTATCAATTTCGTCATTGAAAGTCAAGCGTAAGCAGGTTATAACAAAAACATTCAGTTGTCGATCTAAGATATGTACAAGCTTGCAGAATACCATAACGCTGTTTTGTCATGAATTTGGAGTGACAGCAGCTACTTTTAAAAAGAAAGATATTTGAAAACTTAAAATGAGAGTCTACTCCATACTTTAGAGTTAGGAATTGAAAACTATGTCCCCTGCTTTAACAATTCCACATACAAAGTGCTAAAAATCCGAAGTCAGTACATTTGAAGTGCATGCATAATCAGTCTCAAAAAGTCATAACACCAAATAGAACTAATGAAGGTTATCACACTTTTTGGAAAGCAACAAACAGATTTTTCGGGATCCTTTTCGTGCACATTTTCAAGTAGAGCTTACATAGGTTTTATTGCCTCGTTTTTCTTTTTCAAATCAGTCAGAACTCTAGAATTTTGTTCCACCCAGTTACTCTAACTTTCGACACACATTCACTATTAATTAAAAAACTGCCACCATACCTAAACTAAGAAAATATAATAAATTTTAAAAAAGATATAAATTTTTGTACTTAAATAAAATAATTAAAAAAAAAAATACCAGAAACTTTTAAATAAAATAAAACTTAGTGTAAACAGAAATTGTAACTGTAAGTATTTAAAAAAAAAAAAAACAAACTGCAACCAAGATGTTTACTTTTTTTCTAGGCGCTAAATGTGTATAAAACAATATATTACTACAAAAAGAAAATAAACTAAGAAAAAAACTACATAAATACAATTTTTGAAAAAATTTGAGAAAAAAAAGAACAAAAAAAATTGCTAAACTGTTTAATTTTACTCTGTGGTGTGCATGAATGAGGTCATTTAACAAAAAAAAAATGTAAGTAAGCAAAAATTATTTGAAAAAAGAAATATAAATTGTTGTGAGCGGCCTTCTGAATGAGTGTAGCAAATGAAAAACAAAAAAAAAAACAATATATATATAAAAAAATTATATATATATATTTAATTGTAATATATTAAATCTAATGTGAAATGTTTTGTATGACAATCACATGACGAAAGTTTTCTAAGAAAAAATAAAATGAAATAAAAAATTGAAAAGTGAATAAATGATAACGTAGATAAGAGGGAGAAAAATTAAATTAGAGGATAACCGATAACACAACAAAGACACTACAAACAAATAAACAAACAAACAAAAACAACAAAGAATTAACCGAAAAAGTTTCATGAAAACGGGGTAAAAACAAATTTTTAAATTAAAGTAAAATATTAATAAAATACAACTTGATAATGGATGAAATGGAATAGAAAGCAGAACACAAAATCAAATTTAAAAAGAAATATAAAAATAAAGAAAAACACTTTTAACTAAAAAAATGTCAATAAATGTGATAAGATTCCTTGAAAAAATTTTAGTGTGTTTTATTTTTATTATTTAAACAGTTGGTTAAAGAGATAACTATGTACTCGTACTTATTTTTCAGGGATTCTTTTTAGTGGTCAACAAAGAGCACGCTTCAACTTTGGGAATTAGGTGAATGACCTCTGATGTTAATAGGTAAGCTAAGGTATATCGGATATAACCATCTCCTTGCAGATAACTTTCTCATCAATAAGACAGTGTAAGTTAGACTATCACTCTCAGCGGAAACAGGTCCCGACATTCTGAACCAAGCTAGGTCAAATGGGCATACTTATTTAAGTACGTGTACCATTTAAACCACATTATTGGGGGAAATTCTCACCAAAAATCAAAACATATGTTCAGCTGACCTGTTGATGGCCTCACTATATGACAGGATATCAGAACAATTGGCCATATAATTGTCATTGTTCACAGCTAGTTGTGAAAATCTTTAGTAAAAAAGGTATTTGTAAACTTTTCTCAAGAAGTTTTCATTAAATGCGGAGCCTGTTCTTCGGAGCTCACGCCTATCGTCCTTTGACTGGTTTTATATTTTTGTTTCACATTGTCTACCAGGTATACGCTTCTAAAACGCTTGCAAATCATTCAAATTTTTTATCAAAATCTGAAGTCAGTTACGGTTACATTATTTGCGTCAACTGCAAGCTAAAAATAGTCGTTTTGCTCGTGCGATTTATCATTTTTAGACTACATAAAGTCTCTGGTCTATGCCAGCCAACCAAAAACTTCAGACGGCTTGGAACCGAATATTGAAAAACCTGAGCCGCTATTGCTTTTTGGGCCGGATTTTTCGAGGACCTTCATTGAACATGGCAAAACCAGATGACTTGGAAAAGCTAAAGTTTCTTCATTATCAATTTCTTAATCTGGAGAGTTCCGCGAGCTCGTGTAAATCTGATGAGACCACGTTTTGCTACAAACGCTGACATTCGTAATATTTTCATTTTCGCCGCACTTCTCATTTATATTTTTCTTACATCGTACAAAATACTGTTGACGAGCCCACAGAACGAAAAAAGGACAACGACTTTTGAATCCGCGCATTCAAAGCTTGATCCTTAAGCAGACGGCATACTGCCGAACAAGTGGCGTAGTCCCTCTACTACTACTATAAAGCATATTGTATATCACCGCCATTCAGGAAGTGCAGTGGAATAGCCCAGGCGAAACAAGGATAAAAAAATTACGACATATAGTATGTACATACTTATATATACTAGGCTGATAACAGAAACTGCATATAGAGTCTATTCGGGTTTGGATTATTGTAAGCGGCAGATTTAGACAGGAAGTCTTGAGTTTTCGACACTGTTTATAGCAATACGCATCAGGGCTCTATTTAACAACATCAGCCTGGTATGCGCTCACGACCCCACAGAGGCAAAAGACGGCGCTTCCAAACAATATTTCTAAGAGTTTCGAGACAAAACCAACGAGCATTGTCTGTTAAAGTGCGTTGAGACTGTAACGTCTTAGAGAAGACGTTAAGATCATCTTAGGGAAGATGAAATTATTTTTGGTAGCGCAGAAGGGAAGCATAGCCTCCCTGACACCACGCTTAGAAACGGACTAAAGCTAATTGACTTTGCTCTGAGGCGGAACATTACTACAGCTGGTACACGGTTTCCTCACCTTAATATTTACAAAGGGACATATCGGTCGTCTGAGCATCGAACCGTCAACTAAAGTGATCGACGCAAGATCGACAGTATTATAAGGGTTGCCAACATAAGAACGATAGGAACACAAAATTTAAATAAAACAACAACGGTGAGTGATATTAAATTGATTCTTAATTTTGAAGCTACTCGTATGTTCATGCTACTCGTATTATGTGTAGAATAGCACATCACTCAAATAGCCGCTTCGGCTTCGCTGGCAGTGGTTCAAGCGGTCGGTTCAGGTTTTGATGACTTAGTACAATATTTACGGCGTTATTGATGAACGATCGCCGTAAGATGATCTAGTTTCCTTCACAATATCGAGCGTTGCGTCGCTTGTGTGGCATGTAGCGCCGTCTTGTTGGAACCACAGCTCGGTGGTGTCGATAATGTCGAGCTCGACCTTGTCCGAGATGATGATTTTTTGGCCAAAATCCGATCTCTGGCCAACATTCCCAGCGCACAACTAGCGAACTCACGGCGTTGTCTATGGTCGTCCCCCTTCAATTCTTGCATCAGCTCAATCTTATACGGATGTTGGCCCAAATCCAACCGAAGCTAAGTCGGGTAGACTCTCTGGCGATGCTGAATTCAGTTTATCGGCGCCGAATCGACATTTATGGGTCTTCTTCAATACTAGCCGCTACGGTGGCTATGTTTTCTTGATTTCGCACCAATTACTGTCTAGTTGGTGGCTTAAAATCTAAAAGATTGTACTCATGCTTAAACTTTTCCACGGTGCGACGAATTGGCTGCACACTGAAGCTATGATGACGACCGACTTCATGACGAAATTCCCATTGCGTATTTACAACTGAGATGGAATTTGTATAATATTTCTTAATAATTTCCGTACGTTCGGCAAGCGTAAAAGCTGAATATTTTGACAGCTGGATGTCATTGGTAACTTTGACAGCTGCTGAAATGTAACAATTGCTGTCTGTTCACCCTATATGTTGAGGTCCGACCTTTACGAGTGGCAAACAAAGACTCGGACCACCACCTCGTAGCAGCCAAGATACGTCTACGGATATCTCACTTACTGATTGCGTAACATTCAGCATTCTGACATGTCCGGAAGGCCAGAGGCAATGATGTCAAAAGGCTTTGTGAAAAGCTGCAACTCAGTTTTATCAAAAAGAAAACGAACTTAGATCCGAACAGGGGCCTGCAGAGATGAACAGGAAACTTAGCAGAAGAATCAGCGAAGCGAAGATTTCAACACACCGTCCTTCGGATGATGTCTGTCCAGAATGTTGAAGCCACTCAGAGTTGTGTATATTGAATTCGCTCCTAATAACGATTTAATTATGAGGATAAAGGGATACAATTCTTTGTATGGAGTCAGGCAGCGCATCAAACTCGTTAAAGGTCGAATTGCTGTCCAATTTGGGGCTTCTGTAAATAGAGCCGTAGTGGGTAATTTGCTTACGGAGATGGAATTTTAACCACATTAAATTGAATTCCGGATTGGAACAGGCACTACATTGTGGTGGAGTTTGGTAAGCTATATCGCTACACACTTAAATTGCGAGACCGCGGTGAGAGAAGAATAGGCACTAGTTCGTAGCCTGGTAGCTTCAGATCAGTGTAATCTGAGAGGTGTGGTCGGGGATCTACCTGTGTTTCACTAAGTGCTAAAACAGCTTCTGTATTTACGGACGTGGACTTACTCAAAAAAGCGGTCACTTTTAAGCCCGCGAACATCTGTATCCACTCTAAATTCCCTAGTCATTATAAGAAAAAAATATCAAACACAAAACACAAAGCTTGGTTTATTCGGCACACCGACATTACAAAATAATCAGCTCAATATACCCTTAGGTCTGATATTGAATAACTATGGTTAGCATCAATAAAGAAAAACTACATACTTGCATATGTGACATTATTCGGTGAGTACAAAAAATATAATTGGAACATTAGTATTCATTCACTTATGTACCTTACGTATTCGACTTCGATTCGATTATGTTTTCGTGTCAAATTAATTGATACTGATTGCTACTAATTAATTCACTATGAATTATCACTTAACTATGAGAAGAAATCACTCTCTTCAATAGCATTAAATGGAGGTAGTTTTCGTAGTTTCCTCCAAGATAGAAAACTCGACCTTATTATTTGTCTTAGATTAATCAACTTATGCTATTTTAGAGGAAAGTTAAAAAGCTCTGTAAAATGTGCGATACTCGTTTGATACGCAATGCAATTGGATATACGAAATAAATATCTATCTACCTATCACTCACTACACAGCACGTGCTAACAGCGGAAACGTCTAAACTTAAAATCTGCTCTATGCCCTGCATACGAGTATAGCAGATGACCCCATATCCAATTTGTGGTTCCGAATGTAAATTTAAATAAAACACGTTTATGATTCAGATTTTTATTTCAATATATTGTATGAATCTTGCATTATGACTGGAATATATGTAACATCATTCAACGTCTTCCACGGGAGTTCTTGCAGGACTGACGTCACCAATATATCATGCGATAATCAAAACCTGGATTCTGTTCAATATCGTCCATTTCTTCCGATTGCTTAAATTTTTTCGCGGATGTACTAGTATTCATTTCACTTGGTGCCTCTAACTCGTATCAATTCAGCGGTCTTCTTCTAGATATTTTCGGGCTCTTACTGTATGTACGTGTCTGTTTTGCACTTTTTTGACTACAATACACTTTGTCACTCATTATAAAAACGAACCAACAAAACTCACAAAACAAAAGAAAAAGTTAGCACAATTATCGATAAAAAATAAACGTTCCTCAAATAGCGTCCATCTCGAATGTTTCACAGTACAAAACTGACTGAAACCGACGTTTGTAAAGACGAAACAAGCAATAGTCTGCACACGTGGCAAACAGCTTCAAATACATCTGCCGTATACCTACTCTAGTCCCCTAAAATACCGTCCCTAGTTTCGGTCATAAGAGGCTCGCTGCCTACCATTGAAAAACAAGTACTTCGAGATATTTCCCGGCCATAATCTTTTGGACTATCATTTTTGAGGTCCTAAGGAACCATTGAAAGCAATTTAAAAAATAGATGTTTTGAAAATCCTAGAGTGGCCTAACCCTATAAAAGCAAGCAATGGGTGTTGGGATGATGTTTACGCGGAAAAGAAACATCTCTTTCTTATTCACTGTTTTTTAATTAGCTTTGTAAACATATTTCTGTGTGCATCTGCAATATGCCTTTGAATAAAAATGCAAGAAGACTTAAGCCTTGGATTACAAGCTCACTCCTTAACAAGGTTAAACTGCAAAAACAAATTGAGAATAAAATTGTCAAAAAATCCTAACAACCAAAGATTAAGGATAATGTTTAAGAAATAATGCTGTCAACTTAAGAAAGAAATACCCAAATGTCGCGAAAATAAGAACCGTTTTGTTTTTACTGAAGGTAATTTGAAAAGTAAATGGCACGTGATCAATAGCATTTTGAGCCAGGCTTCTCCTATGAACAAACCTACAGTATTTCGTGTAAATGACTATAGAGTTTTTGGTAAACTTGAAATTGCCAATTGCTATGTCCCGTCAATAAACTGCAATTGACCTTCAGCATTCGCTCCTTTAGGTTGACCTTGTTCGGTTTTTGGTAATTGTGGTGAAACCCTTAAAAGTAATAGCTTTGCCTTTGAACCCATCGCTGCTATATGTAGATCTCTTGGAGACTATTGATTCTAAAAAAAAATTCAAATGCTTGCGGTTTTGTTGGTATCTCAAATGCTCGTATTACCTTGAAAAACATCAGCTGTTTCGTTGTTGATGTGCCAGCAATTATTTTTAACTGTAGTATTTTTTCAGAAAATTTGACAATGACTAAGTTTCCTTATCAAGTAGTTTAAGCTTCTGTAGTTTATCGCGTTTGGTTGATAGCTTTCCAGCGAAGCCACCTACTATTACCGTTATTATAGGGCGGTAGAAAATAATTGTAAGGCACGAACAATGGCGTTCGAGAAAGCTTGTCCGGCTAACAGAACACCTAAAATGGCTCAACCAAAATAATTGAATAGGGTGATAGGCTTAAAAAGGAAAGAGGGTAGGAAACTCTATAATATGTAGAGCGAAGCTTTTCAGAAGTGACAGTATACATATGTAATGATATGGAAGCGAGCGTTTCCAGCTATCTCAGAAAAAATTACGGAACCTGGACTGAAAATAACCGTGTGGACCTGGTAACGCTGGTGAAAACCCATTTTCCTGGATCCACATTATCAGATGACTCTGGCATGCTACGAAATACGTGTTTTTATTAATAGGAACAAATTATGGTGGGCAATTCAATTTTTTAGGCCATGCAAAATTGCTACAGAAAACACCGGAGGTAGCAATTCAAAAAATTATGGAAATTCTTAGACACAGTCTAAAAATAGGGTATTGGTATAGCTTGGAGGGAAGTTAAGGTGATTGTTATACCTGAAGCTGGCAAACAGAGGCATATAACAGCGAAAGATTTCAGACCAATAAGTCTGTCATCATTTATGCTTAAAACCCTAGAGCGATTATTGGAGATTCATATTACTAACAGATGCAGTTATATCTTTTTGATTGAGTCACCGCAAGCATATATGAAAGTAAAACTTGTAACACCGCACTGCACGAGGTTGGTTGGGAAAATGGGGAAGAGTCGACACTTCGGTGAGTTTGCCTTCCTCGAATTAAAGGAACCTTTAATAACCTTAAGAGCACCGCCATTAAACGTTAATATTGAACAGGGCATTACAAATTGGGTTTCCAACATGCTTACAAGTAAGAAAGTAAAGTCTTCCATTCGACAAAGCTCGGTTAGAATGTCTGTAACCAGGGGAACCCCTCAAGGGGAGTCATATCGCCACTCCTGTGGGTGCTGGTTATCAGTGACATCCTTAAAAATCTTAGTACAATGGGTATAAGTGCCGCGGCATATGCTGATGACGTGGTCATAATAGTGCAGGACAAATATTTAAATATTCTAATCGACACTATGGAGGTTGCCCTTAAGGCGATCACCACTTGGGCAAAAAGCTGTGGTTTCAATACCAACCCTTCCAAATCGGAATTGGTTCTTTTTACCATAAAGTATAACATACCGCAATTTAAACTCCCAAAACTCAACGGAGTGGAACTGTCCCTTTCGGACAGCGCAAAGTATCTGGGTGTGATTCTGGACAAAAAACTGAATTGGAATCTTAACGTAGCGGAAAGAATGAATGAGTATATAATGCTCTTTTTCTGCAAAAGAACGATAGGAAAAATTTGGGGCTTAAAACTTGCTATGGTGTACTGGCTATATACAGTACCACCCATAGGGCAGCATTGGACACCTCTCTGCACCTAACATCGCTTGATTTACACTTCAAAACCTTGCCGGCAACAGTGCAAAACAACAAACTAATCCCGGTTACTTCAAGAGCAGTGAGGTGGCCGTGGTGTAGTATTACTAGCTATCGCTTCTTACTCGGAAGGTCAAGGTTCGAATCCTAGCCACAGCAAGTTTTCATTTGTGTAATTGGAACTCAGTCAGAAAAATCTGCGTGTGAAGGCATAACACTGACATGTAGATTTGGCTGTTGTAGGGTTTTCAAGCACAAAACAACCGTTAAAATTCACAACCTCATATTCCGAGAGAAGAAAAATCTCTCCGTCCTATTTCGGACTCCCACCCCTGGAGAGTCAATATCGAAACCAAACACACCTGAGTTTCAACCCACTACATCACAGACTTTCCTTTCTCCTCCTTCTATCTTTCCGCCCGCGATCAGACAACAGTATAAAGGTATTCATAACCCCTTAGGCGCGCGTAAATTATAAAAAAAAAAAAAAAAAAAGTGGTTTCGGAAATGGTATAGTCCTAGCGGAGCTACTGCCAGTCAATTCAATTTTAACAGGTGCGATTTCTCCAAGAGGAAGGATTGGCAAAAAAATGCAATAATCAGGTAAAACGAAATTGTAGTTTTCATAGACGGCTCGGAAATAGGGGAAGGAACAAATTCTGGTATCTTCTCAGAAGACCTAGTAATAAGAGTGTCTATAAGACTACCGGACGCAAGCAGGTCTTCCAATCTGAGGTTCTGGCTGTCCTCATGGCGGATGAGCTAATGCAGATGAAATCGGTATCTGAAAGAGATATCGCTATCTACATCGATACCCAGGCCGCACTCAAGGCAATGGAATCAACCAACGTCAACTCTGATACAGTCAGGGGCTATCCCATAGTGCTCAAATCACTACGCAGTCAGAACCGGGTAAGACTGTGTTGGATGCTAGGATATTGCGGTATTAAAGGAAATGAACAAGCGGACGAGCTTGCAAGAAAAGGAGGGCTACTCGATAATTGTGAGGTTCCCAACATCAAACCACCCCTTGGCATAGTGTCGAGGGTACTATCCACGAAAAAATCGCAAAGACTGCCAACCTAAGGCGGTGAAGTCTTGATGGGCATAGGATATTCAAGTGCCCTCTGGCCACTTTTTGACGGCAGGAAGTTAATAAAATTCAACAGGGTTAAACTTAGGCCAGTAATATAAATCCTGACAGGACACTGTCTCCTGCGGAAACATGCAAAGATACTCAAATTCTCAGATACGTACATTTGCAAATTCTGCGGTGATCTGCAAACTGTGGAGGACATAACACACATACTGTGTGAATGCGAGGCAATATCGCGCAGTCAAAGAAAATTATTAGGAAAATACTTTTTGGAAACCTAGAGGAAAGCACGAACTTCAAAGGCCTTTTTGGCTTTTGCAATAAAATTGGATGCTTCACCAGGGAGATTGTTTCGGTTCTTGACATTTGAAGAGAAATTCAACTGGTTCCACAGGGATCGCAATGGACCTGTTTTGGTGCCTGGTGTCTGTGTGATGGCATATCCAATATACCCGTCTTTAACCTAGCCAAACCTATAATCTGCTAGAAATGCACGAAGCGTACCTACTAAAGGTACAACATTTTTGTAGTAAGTGTTCACAATTTTAAGCCGTTCCGTAATTGTTAAACGAAAAATGCCAAACCTTAAACCAAACATATGCAGTCTCGGATGGCTGTTCCAATTGACGTATCCGCACCATGAATTGAATTACCCTATATAAAACTTGTCATAGAAAATAATACATATGGAGACTTATCGATCGTGAGGATCGATCAATAACAATATTAGCACGAGGCGATTGCCTCGTGTTAGTACATGGTAACTTGTGCATTGACTATGGCATTAGTCTGCACTGATCCTTGTCGCGGAAGCATACTAACAGCATTTTTTTATGCTATTACTTTTCTCACAGAAAATGTACAAAGTGGCGTCAAAGTAGACCATCACGCTATCGGAAAATGGTATAATTTTTGCAAATGCCGGCAAATGTCCTTGCTACTTTGACATTTGCGAAGTAAACAGATACAAAATACACTTCATCGATACACAAGTCGATGGTGTTGGCGCAGATTTCCCGGTCGTCGGACACCAACTGGGCAAACACTACGACGTTTAGCCGCTCGCTTAGAAGAGTATGGTACAACACGAAATGCTACCAGGTCTAGCCGGCTCGGAGCAGCCATTTTGTTGAGAACATCGCAGCTGTTGTTGAAAACGTCGCAGAGAACCCCGGAGTATCGACTAGACAACGTGCTACGCAATTAGGCATCAATCGGCGGCCTTTACAATTTTGGTGAAAGACTGTAAGATGTTCCCTTATAAGCTGTTAGCTGAGCACATGTAACCTACGTTCAAGCCATCGTGAATCTTGACTACGAGGGAGACAACTTTTCATCGAAAATCATCATGAGTGACGAGGCCCATTTTCATCTCTGTGGATATGTGAATAAGCGAAATTATTGCTTTTGGTGCGTATTAACCACGAAGTTCCATTACATCCGCTCAAAGCTACTGCATGGTGTGCTGTTTACGCTGGAGACATCATCGGGCCTTATTTTTTCGAAAACGCCGCGGACTAAACGATTACTGTGGAGGGCGAGCGCTACAGAGCCATGCGCAACGACTTTCTCCTTCCTCAATTGGATGAATGATGAACATGTGTTTCCAATAGGGTGGAGCAATGGCGGCGCATACTCAACGAGCCACAACCGAAATTCTGAGGGCTGCAATTTCCCGGTCGCCTAACCTGTCGTTTTGGCGATTTACCCTGGCCGGCAAGGTTGCCTGTTTTAACCGTTTCAGATCTCTTTTTGCGGTGTTTTTTAAAGTCACGAGTCTATGTCAATAAGCCTCACACTCTTGGAGCCCTTAAAGAGAATATCCATCAAGAATGCGAAGACATGTGGCCGGAAGTTCTGGCAAGAGTGATGGAAAATATCACAAATCGGGTCCGAATTGTCATCAACCCTGGTGGCGGTCACTTAGCCGATAGCATTTCCTTAACTTAATGGAAAAAAATATAAGGCAACAGATAAACATAATCCAAAAGCAGAAGCAAAGTTTTTCACTCATAAAAAAATTGTAGCCAAAGAACAGCGAATGACAACTTTGCGCCACCTGTATAAAAAAAATTTTAACTTTTTGTTTGCGAATATTGTATCTTCTAAGCCGCCAAGAAACATTGGAGCAATTTACAAAAGATCGGTGTTTCCAAAGGCCATAATCCACAGGGTGTGCTCGACCCTGATAATCTGAGTGAGTATTACCTAGGCAACCAACTCTCTGGAAGTGATTTGCGTTTTATAAATGCAGTGATGATGATGAAGAAATGTGCAAAACAAGAATCCTATATTATAGATTAATGAATATATAATGTCTGGCAACACTATTTCAATTAAGAACTATCAATATACATAAATGATTTAATAAGGTCAGTCTGTAGCTAACCATTGTCTTTTACATTTCTTTCAACACATATGATACGAGTATATCATACAATAGCTGTTAAGGGTCTAGTGTGTTCATTGAAGATTAAGATCGAATCTACGTTAATGAAGTGATGTTGAAATCCTGAAGAGATTACCAGAAAGTCACTGCAAAATATCCTATGCCATAATCATCGTGTGTGTGTCCTGAAATGTTTTAAAACTTTGCGAATCATCCCATGCCCTAACGCTGGAAACCCTCCCGTCTGAACCACTTGTGCACCCAAGGCGCTTGTGGCTTGTGTTGACTATCAGTGAGTTTTGCTTGTTTGTTTGTGTTTTTTTTTGAATCATACAATAAGCAGTCTTGGATACCCGTTTCTAAAGTTACTTCATAAAAAGTCCCATAGGGCTCCCTATTTATAGAAACACACCCTTGAAACGGATTTTGGATTTCCCTCACATTCCGTTGTATTCCAAAAAAAAAAAAACGGAATCCCATAATAGAGAAAAAAAGAAGAAACATCAACATCTAAAGCAACCTCGAATTTGCCACAGAGCACTCGAATACGTGCATATTTTACTGATTACAGTGTTGCCAGCAGTTATGAGGCACTAGCGTTTAGTGAACGTCCCGTTCCCGTAAACAATTTTAATGTTGTTGCTCTGCATTGCGCCCACTGAATACAAGAATCCAATTTGCAACAGTTTGTTTACTTGCACAAGATGATTTGAGGAACGCGTTCCTAATCTGTATTGGCAGGGGGTCGCGTTCCCAGGGCAAGGAGCCTGCCATGATGTCGGCACGGCATTTGCCTTCAGCAATATTTGCACAGTTTTTGTGTGTTGCCTCTCGTTTTCTTTCCGGTTTTCTGGTGATTTCTTTCTCAAGGAAATAGAGAGGGAAATTAAAATCTCAAAAATAAATACTAAACGACAAAAAGGAATGAACGAAAGCAAAAAAAAAATGTCAGAAGTCTCGTATTCTCAAGGATTGAAATGAAGAAATAAACGCTCCTCCTTTCGGAGCGGTTTTTTATGATTAGGAAATGAAAATTGAATTTGGTTCGTATAAAAACGTCATCAACAAGATGTTGACGTTGTGGTGGTAGAGGCGGTAAGCAGCTTTTCGAATCGAGGAACATTCTTAAGCTGATTGTTGCTTCTTGGATTTGTGTTTGCTTAGCTCTAATTGATACATTCGTATGAAGAGATTCTATTTGACTAGAATTTTGATTTATTGGAAATTATATTTCGATCCGGAAAAATTGCCCAATACGAATAGGTTGTTTGTAACACCTAAATAAATAAAAATGGGATTGAGTTGGTTCCATCAGTGGTTCGTGATTACACCATGTGGCACTAGCTGTAGGATGGTAGCTTATAACGGATGGATGCGATAACTATAGTTCTCTATATGTCATGGTTACTAGGATCAGTACAAGCTTATTGAAGGCACTTTTTAACTCTCGCTGCCAGTTTTTACTTGTGCTTCTTCTTTGTTACGTTTATATCTCCAATCCTGATATGTATATTCATACTTACTTTCTAAGGCGGCGCTACGGTTCGGAATGAACATGAGTCTCAACCAACAAGCCTCTCTAGCCGTTATACGGTGATCTTCGCCAGCTGCTTCCGTTGCCGCACTCCAAGTTACTAGCATCTGTCACTTCGTCCTTCCTCCGGGCATAAATTCGAAGACTCATTGGGCCGGAACTGTGGCGTCCACTCATTCAACTAGCGATCTTAGGCATTGGATACGTAAACGCCTTGGCAGACCGATGTTGCTGTACAGCGCATGCAGTTCGTCGTTGAACTTCCTCCTCGATTCCCCATAAATGTAAACGGGAGTGAATATCACGCACAGTATGTTTCTCTTAAAACGGCCAAGTATTTCCTTACCCGCTTTCGACAAGGTCCAAGCCTCTGGGTTGCAGTTATATACTTAGTCTTGTAAAAAGTCAGGGGTCTTTTAATTAATTGCCTTATGTGTATAAAAGAAACAGCGATTGATAAAAGCAAGTCTGCGTCTGTTTTTTTTTACGCTGATGACGATGCTGATAGTAACCCCCGTACTAAGGCAGACAAGTTCTTAACTAAGTTAAAGTTATTACTGCCAATAGTGATGGTCTGGCCAAGCCGTCAGAGGTGTGCTTCCTTTTCTGATGACAGGCATGTACTTTGTTTTGCCCTCGTTTATCGACAGACCTAATTTGTCTGCATCCGCCGCAATACTCCCGAAAGCTTCATTGACGGCTTGCTGTGTTCGTCCAATCACATCATGGCAATCGGCGTACGCAAGTAAGTTTGCGGGCTTAAGAGAGTGAATTTTGCACGTTTCTTTCTCGGCCGATTTTAAAAGGTCACTTAATAGCACGTCGACTGGTCTAAAATCAAACTTGACATTGAAGATCTCCGGCCTTAATGGATCGGCAAGAATTCTCTACAGCCATACTGCACAACTTGACGAGTTTGGTAGGAATACCAAAACAAGCTCGTATAAGTCGACAAATAGATGGTGAGTGTCGATCTGAAATTCCCCGGGGTCTTTTCCAAAATCCGCCGTACTGTGAATATTTACTCGATGTTGGGATTTCCAGATCTTTTAGGAACAGAAGTGGCAAGAATATGTCTAGCGGAAAACTAGGGCTGTCAACAAGAAGGGACACCTAACATCGGCGAATCGACCATAATATCACAATCGACAGCTATATCTTTGAGGTAGTAAGTGAATTTGTCTACCTCGGCTCTGCTATAACATTTGGAAGCGACATCTTTTCAGAAATCAAACGAAGAATAGCACTTGTCAATCGCTGTTTCTTTGGGCTGAGAAGGCAACTGTGTAGTAAGACCCTCTCCCGAACAACCAAGCAAACTCAGTATAAGAACCTTGTAATCCAAGTACTGCTCTATGGTTGCGAAGCATGGATCCTTTCTAAAGTGGATGAAAATACCCTTGGTCGATTTCAGAGAAAAATTCTTCGAGAATTACGAGTATTTGGTCCCGCATGCGTTTACGGTTCTGGAGGAAGCGATTCAACGATGAACTCTATGAGCTATACAGCGACATCTACCTGGTCAAAAACTTGCGCATTGGGCGTATTAGATGGCTGGAACATGTAAAACAAATGAACTCCAATGCTGCAACCCGCAGAATCTTCAACTCTAATCCGGTGGGACAACGCAGTAGGGAAAGGACTCGCCTTAGGTGGCGTACGCATGTGGAAGGGCACCTCAACCAAATTGGAGTGCACAACTAGAGGCAGTTAGCCAAACACCGCGCTAGTTATAGAGGCTGGCTTACTGGTTGAGGCCCAGGTCCACCCCGGGCTGTAGCGCCGCCTAAGTAAGTAAGTAAGTGGTAGTCGCGAGTGCTAAAAGAATGGGAAAAAATGTCGAATCCCACACTATATCCCTCTCTTGGATTCTAAAAGCCTCAATCATTGTGTATTTTGTGGATTAATTTATAGCAAAAACAATGATTGAGTACTTGGAACATCTGGTGTCGAACATACGGCAATTTCGTTGGAAAACTTATAATGAATTTACAGATCACATAACACTTAGAAGTGACGTCGGAGATGTATTTCATATGTGTGTGCTTATATAATAACAATGTATTCAGAGCACTTGTAAAATTTATCTGAGTTCAATGTTATTAAAATACACAGGCATAAAAACAATTGAGCTTGTCTCAATTTCCTTTTTTCTACTACGCCGCTTAGAAATTTGTGCATCGCTGAGCTCACGGCACCATAATGGACCGTTTTCGGAAGGTATAATCAATTGTAATGAAAGTAGATTTTGTATGACAACCGTAAGAGGTCTGGGCAGTGGTTGGGTGCAGAAGAAAAACCGAAACAACCCCCGAAACCAACCAGGAAATGTTATGGTGACTATCTGATGGACATCGAAAGGACCAATTCACTTTTCGTTTTTTCAACCAGGGAATGCAGTCAAATATTATGAGAAAATCGACATGGTGCGTGCGAAATTTGCTGAAAAGCAACCTGCGTGGGCAAATAAGCATGGTCCGATCCGCGTAGTGGAGCAAAAAACAGTCAGGATTTGAAATTCTTCTTCATCTACCTTACTCTCCTAATGTTTCTCCAACGGGCTATCCCCTTTTCCGCAGTCTGGAGTCATTTTGTTGGCAAATGGTATTCGGAAACCGAGTAGAGGTCATAAAAGCCTTCTATAAAAAAAAGGAAGAGTGGATCTTGCATCACGTTGGAAAATAGTTATAGATGCTAACGGTTCATATTTTGACTAAATAAAAAATTATGAAAAAAAAATTATTGGCTTTTAAAGATGTACCTCAAAATCGGACATTTCATGTGACAAAACCTAATATTTGGTCCAAACTGGACTTACTTAACTTAAACTACACAGAGAGGAGCCAACCAAATCGAAGACAAATACTTTCAAACACTCGCAAATGTTAAAGATTCTAAGGAGTCTAATGCACTCTTAGGTAGCACAATATAGAAGGTTCTCTTTTTTGTCGATCAAACAAACGATGCCGAGTTTCCATGTATCAAGCATACTTCACTCTGAAAATTTTGTGAAAATAAGTTGTTTTATGCTCTTTACCAAGTGTGTCCTGATGCTATAAATAACTCGGCATAGTCCATCCGGCCGCGCAAGCTTGTTATGCTTAGGTTAGATTATGCTTATCTTTACTTCATTTTGGTGACCGAAAATCTTGGCTTTTATCGCGCAAGCAAAATGGGTTGTTCTGACAAGGGTCTTTGGGTCGTCCCTGTTGTTCATCAGTCCGTAGAAGTGGTCTTTAAATGTCTTCAGCGACGGCTGTGACTCTAATATTTAATTTCCTTGTTCATCTCAACGACCGGTAATATGCTTGCCACAAAAGTAGCAAGTCCACTGGTAATTTGGTGGCACATGATATTTCAAATGTATTTCACTGAGTTTGGCATTAGGTGCTTTTGGGAAAATGCGTGAATTTGAGTCGTTAAATCTGTAAAACGGGAACGGCAGTGTATGTAAAATTCATTAAATTACGATATTAACAGCATAACTAATTGGGAAACCACCAACATAGTGGAATTAATGCTTCCAAAACACAATGATGTCTACTGTGGTTAAAGCGAAATTTGAACACAATGGCACTCGCATTATCGAAACTGAAAAACGTAACATTCTCAGTATAAATCTACGTTGGAATGAACACATAGCCGATCTCAACAAAAATGCTGCAAAAAGTCTAGGTTTCCGATCCCCCGTCTGATCTGACCACAATATACAATATTAGGCACTCATCCACCATAAATTGGAGTGCAATGCCCACATCTGATCAATTGCCCCTAAAAGCTCGCTGCACTTGCTAAATAGTATTCAAAACTGTGCGACCATCAGGTCTTTACTTCTTAGCCATTATAACTTGCAAACATTCAAAACCAACATACATCAGTACCTCTCATTGTTTCTTCCCTAATTTCTGTGTACAAACAGGTACACAAAAATCGCTTGAATGCATGGTTTAGATGAAAAATTAACAGCGCTATGAACTTACAGAAGAAATTGTATTCGCTATGAGTTAATTTAACGAAAAAATCCTGGCCTACATCCGTATAAGTTCGATCTGAGGCAGGCAGTACGCGTACTGGGCTCTGGGGCAGCTTAAAGTCGAAGTTTATTCTAATCGAAAATGGTGCAGAGTGACTATGCTGAGAAGAAACTGCTTTTAAACTTTTTTTTTATTATGTATAATATGAGCCAAACAGGCTCTTATCTTATAAGTTATAGCCATTTTAGTGTTGAAGTTTGGACCGGTTGCTTTTGAATTTATTTTTTGTGGCGCACAATATGATCACTGCAGGCCCTTAGTTTAGAAGTTACACCCATTTTAGTGCTAAAGTTTGGACGGGCTGCTTTTAAATGCTCACGTGTTAAAATAAAATGATCCGGAAATACGCCTTCAATCTGCTCGACGTTTTCAAGAATTGTTCCGAGAGAACAATATTCACAAACTCATAGTAAGCGGCCCCTTCGCTCATTATCGCTCCCCATTTTCACCTACGAGTAATATGTGAAAAAACGTGTATAACAAAAACTGCAGAATATGGGGCACTCAAAATTCAAAAATAATTATTGAACATCAAATGCATCCAATTAGGTGCACAATATGGTGAGCAGTAACTTCGGAAAGGATCAATAGGTCACACTTCTTCGAAAAAGTTGCAGTTAATGCATTCTATACCGGGCAATGCTTGAAATTTTGTTAAGGCCAGAGGTTGTAAGGAGTTAGTTGGCCACGGAGGCATCCATGATGCAGGAGTAGATGGCAGTGGCACGCTCGCGGTTGCTCGGCTCTAGCTCGTCGGGCTGGGTTGGTTCTTGCCAGTACCCCTTGCATCTCAACTCAACTTACCTTTTTTATTTCGTGCTGAAATATCAAAAAAAAGAAAATCGAGGATAGTTAAGAAGAAAGTTACGTTATTATACAGACGGACTTAAAAGAGAGGAGGAGAGAAAGATGATAGGAAAAAAGTTGAAAAGAAACAGCAAGATCACTTCTGTGTGCCATCACCACTGTGCAAGACCGGGACTTTCGCGTAGCTAACTAAACCTATACTAACCTAAACCCTAACTACCGAACTTAAATAACGCATAATAACTAAACCTAAAGCTAACTTAACCCTATGTACACTACACCGAATAATATGTCCCAGGGTCACACAGCGATAACTGCTCGTCACAACCTGAAATAAGCCGGGTGTTGTTGGCTGAGGATGGCCAACCCACCCTTATCGCACTTGGATGCGACCAATTGCTATCTTTCTGACCAAAACTGTGAATGATAGCCCCTAAAACGAAATCATCCCAGTCGCCACCTGTAAGAAAAATAATCAGCGGAAGTCAGTTACGTAATTTCCCGTCATGTCGTCATCGTTTGTGCGTCATGTCTAGCCACAGTCGCCCCATCGAAAGACGGTCGGTCCGCCCATCCACACACCACTCGCGACAACGATCTTAAGCCACCATCATAGTGAATAAAAGAAAACTTATTTTCATTCTATCTTACAATTCATATATATTTAAAAGAATAGTAAAAAGAATAAAAAAAATTAATACTTTACAAATGTAAACTTATTGACTAACAAAAATTCACCAAATTTATAAAAGAAACACTTAATAATTAGTACGAGCCATTTTGAATTCAATTTAAAAAAAAAAAACAACTATAGGGCTACTTTTATTCTAGCCAAAACAAAGAATCTTAAATATATGTAAGACTTACCGGTTATACGTGGATCCCTCGTAATTCTGGCGCCAGTACTTCGAAGAATCGCTTGATGAAATTTAATAAAGAAAAAATTATTGTATATATTTTTTTTTGTTTGTTTTTGATTCCGCTCACACCGAAAATAAAATAAAATAAAATTCAAAAGAAGCCAGCTAGCTTAACCCTAATCTTGCTCGAAACAACAACTTAATAAAAAAAACAATTCTATTGTATATCAAATATCTAAACTTATAATAGTTTCTATGCTACACTTATCCACTAAATTCAAAGTATTTTTATTTATTTTTATTATTTTTTTTATATACATATATATACTTATGTACTTAATTCTTATTATTATTTTTTTTTTGTAATAACAATTTTTTTTTTCTGTCACTAATTGCATTGTTTTTTTGTTGTTGCTAATGTTGGTGGTTGTCCCGCGGCGCATCTCTTGCTGGCGATGTAGCTATGGCTTATGGTTTGTAATCCGCACAACGATTAATTTTGTTTCCTTTTTTTGTTTTTTGTATGTTGCATCACACAAGGAAGGACTTTTAGCAGGACTTTTTTGCGGGTGGTTGTTATTGCACGGATCAAAAAAAATTACACTGCGTAGGTATGGGGAGGATGGGGGGTCTTATATGACCTCACCACACCAGTATACGAGGGGCGTTCAACATATTCTCGATATCGGGGTGAAGCTGTGGTTGTATATATAAATTGACTTATTTATCAAGTAATACTATTATTTTAGTGCATTCATGTAAAATTTCATATAAATGTGATTATTAATTCGCGTTTTATCTCCAGTTAAACAGAATCATAATGGCAACTGAGACGATGATGGTGAAAATTGAGCATCGCGCTGTAATTAAATTTCTCACTAAGCAAGGAAAAAGTCAAAAAACTATTCATGAAGAGATGGTGGCTGTTTACCAGGGTTCCGCACCTTCATTATCAACTGTGCAAAAGTGGTCAAGTGAGTTCAAGAGAGGCAGAGAGCATTGAGGACGACCCCCGCTCCGGCGCTCCGGCTACTGCTTGTACGGGAGAAAGCATCAAAGAAGTCGAAAAACTTGTTCTTGAGGATGCCCGAATAAAGGTGAAAATGATGGCAGAGATCACCAATCTTTCAATTGGTACCATTCACACCATTCTTCATGACCATCTTAACCTTTCAAAGGTCAGTGCAAGGTGGGTGCCACGAATGCTCACAGCGCCTCAGATAAAAAGTGAGAATCGCATGCTGTAGAGAGCTTTTGGAGATGTGTAGTGAGAACGCGGACGGTGTTATGGATCGAATTGTTACTGAGGACGAAACATGGGTCCACCACTATGACCCTGAAAGCAAACAAGAGTCCATGCAGTGGCATAAAAAAGGAACAGACCCCCCGAAGAAGTTCAAAGTCACTCCGTCTGCCGGGAAGCTCATGGCCACAGTTTTTTGGGACTCAAAGGGAATCTTGCTCATTGAGTACAAAAAAAAAGGTGAAACCATCAACGCCACATCCTACGCTTCCACTTTGCATAATTTGCGGGAGGAAATTAAAAAGAAAAGATGGGGTAAACTCGCAGCGGGTGTGTTGCTTCTTCATGACAACGCTCCTGTTCACACGGCGCGAGTTTCCAAGGCTGCTGCGCGAAATTGTGGTTTCGAAGAAATCCAACACCCACCCTATAGTCCAGACCTTGCCCCTAGTGATTATTTCCTGTTTCCGGATTTGAAAAAATGTCTTCGTGGAAAAAGATTTTCGGATGATGAAGAACTCAAGTCGGCAATAAATGGAGGAGGAGGAAATTTATTTTTTTGAGGGTTTAAAAAAGCTTATCTCAAGATATAACAAATGCATTGATGTTAGGGGAGATTATGTTGAAAAATAAAAACAATCTAAATTGAATTCGCATTTTCCTTCATATCGATACCGAGAATATATTGAACGCCCCTCGTAAATGTAAAAAAAAACCCGCAGGATTTTAAGCTGTCCAATATAACAATATAACAAGGGCTTGTTTTTTTTTGCCCGTGGGGAGATTCCCGCTCCCGATGTCAATTTTTGTTTTCACTTTGTTGTTTTTTGTTTTTTTTTTTTCCTTGTGTTATTCGGCACTCGCGCAATATTCGCGCACACCAGAATCAAATCCCTTTATTGTTCTGTGTTAAGGACTTTTTCGCACAAGTCTCTCGAAAAAACAGACTAAAAAAAAAAGGAAAAAAATACCACCGCCGACATTCCGATCGTCTCAATCAGAAATCTCGCACTCAACTGCCAAAGAAAAATCCACGACCTAATGCGCCGACTATCCAAAAAAAAAAACTCTCAACTCACAAATCGAACGACCTTGCCGTTGTAATCTGCTGATACCCACTCGACAACAGCTGGTCTGCATCGAAAGATGATCAGCTGATTTTCTGCTACATGTCATTGACCTTCCTAACTTGGTCTCTTCTTAAACTCCCAATTTCTTCAATTTCTTACTTGTCTATCTTTATTCCCCATTCTAACTTTTGTCTCTCAAATGTGGGTTCATGCTTAAATTTATATCTCTAATAAATTAACCCCCACACGATCTATCTTCTTAGCTAGGTTTTCCACCTCCTCCTCCTGAATTTACATTGGTCAACACAACTCTCTACGACTATGGGATATGTTCACCATAGTAACAAGAACACAGGGAGAGAGTGAGCCTACGAAGAAAGTGGAATGAGGGAATTCGAAAATAGAGGAACGTTTGACAGAGTTAGATTTTGTTGTAAGTTCGGAAAGAGAGATTAGTAGGTCCAATTAATAGATTGGGAGGGGAAAAGGTCTGTTTCTGAAAAGGGGTAAATTTACTTAACTTGGTACAGTGACGGAGCACAAATAGAACACCACAACTAAACATATTTATATTTTTTTTTTTTGCAAAAAGGGCCGACGCTATAAGGTGGAGAACAATCCAGAATTGTGGTTCCAATAAGATAGGGCCATGGCTCCCATAGCCCGTCAAACTATGGCTGTCCTGATTAAAATTGTTGGCGATCGAATAATATCCCGATTTTCAAATTTCGCCAGATTTAATGGGTCCACATTTTTTTCATTAGGGCTACCTACAGGGTAAGGTGAATTATAAGTCAAGAACCGTACAACAACTTATGGCCGATATTCGAAAAAATCGAGTACGTTGGTACCCGAAATTCTAACAAGATTTATGGAACATACTCTGGAAAGAGCACGTTAGATCAAAGTTTACCATGGACACCATTTGAGAGATATTATATTCAAAATAAGATCCCTACTATTATAAAATTGTAATGAAGTCGTATCTCCACATTGAAAATATTTTCGAAAAAAAAACACTTGTGTTATGTCATATGGATGTGTTTGTATCAAAGTAATTTTTTTTTTAGAATTTTTGTCCGTTTGTCTGTTTGTCTGAACATTACTAGAAAACTACTAAACCGATTCTAATGAAGTTTTCACTGTTCGATAGTCCATTTCCCAGCTTACGAACTACGATATGCCTCGTTACAATTAAAGAAACATTTCAAAATAAGAATATTTTGAGAATTTGACCTACTAGTTTCAAATATCTTCACTGGGTCGTAGTTAGCTTTTATAAGGTAAATACATCTACTAATACGAGGCAATAAGTCCGTGACTTTTTGAATTTCTGACCTCTTTACTCAAACAGCAACACTGCTCCTGTCAACAGGCATCTGTCAGTTGACTCCTGTCAAAATTTAAACTTGCTGCGTCAGTTAGTTTGTGTTTGACAGCTATTTTTATCAGACTACTCACTAATTTGAGGAGAAAATGGAAAAAAGTGAATTTCGTGTGCTTATTAAGCATTATTTTTTGCGAAAAAAAACCATTACCGAGACCAAGGCTAAGCTTGATAAATACTATGGGGACTCTGCACCATCGATTTCAATGGTAAAAAAGTGGTTTACTGAATTTCGTTGTGGCCGTACAAGCACTGAAGATGCCGAACGTCCTGGACGCCCAGTTGAGGTCTCTGCACCCGAAACAATCGAAAAAATTCACGATATGGTGTTGGCCGACCGAAGATTGAAAGTGCGAGAGATTGTGGAAGCCGTAGGGATCTCGCATGGCTCAGTGGTTTCAATTTTGAATGATCACTTGGCATGAGAAAGCTTTCCGCAAGATGGGTGCCGCGTTTGCTCACAGTCGACCACAAACGCAATCGTGTAACAACTTCACAGGAAGGTTTGGCGTTGTTTAATCGCAATATGGAGGAGTTTTTGCGCCGTTTTGTAACCGTGGACGAAACATGGATCCATCACAACACACCAGAGAACAAACAACAGTCAAAACAGTGGGTTTCTAAGGGTGAATCGGCGCCAAAGAAGGCCAAGGTGGATTTGTCAGCCAATAAAGTTATGGCGACTGTTTTTTGGGATGCACGCGGGATAATCCACATTGACTACCTTCAAAAGGGAAGAACAATCAATGGGGAATATTATGCCAACTTATTGGACCGATTCAATGACGATTTGAAAAAAAAACCACCTCATTTGGCCAAGAAAAAAGTTCTTTTCCACCAAGACAATGCAAGGGTGCACACATGTGCAGTTGCCATGGCAAAAATCCATGAATTGGGCTATGAATTGCTCCCTCATCCACCCTATTCTCCAGATTTGGCTCCGAGCGACTACTTCTTGCTCCCAAACCTGAAGAAATGGCTTGGTGGAAAAAGATTTGACTCCAATGATGAAGTCATCTCGCAAACAAAGGCCTATTTTGAGGACCTGGACAAATCATTTTTTTTGGAAGGGATAAAAAAATTGGAGAAGCGTTGGACAAAGTGTATAGAGCTCAAGGGAGACTACGTTGAAAAATAAAATTATTTTTTTATCAAAAAATCTGTATTTTAATCACGGACTTATTGACCCGCCCTCGTAGTTTACTGGCTTTCTTAATTATTTTTTTTATATTTTCAGAAGACATGGATGTCCTTACTGCCAACTGAAGACTGTGTACTGCGCATGTCAAACCAACATTCTGCTCTACTTGTCTCATAGATTCTACAGCTTTAACCACATTTGCAGCGTTGTCTGTGACTACTGCTGTGAGTTTTTCATTAAGTCCCCAATCGAGGAATGGTTTCCATCTTGTTCATGAGATTTTCTGCATTGTGACGTGTATCAATTTCACTTGTCTCAAGTGTAAAAGACTGAGGTACCCAATCGCCATCTATGAAATGTGCCGTCATTGTCATATATGATTCTTGCGCGGCAGACATCCACCAATCGGACGTGCAAGAAACTTCATTAACGCTACCAATTTTGTCCTTTATTACTGTTTCAATTTCCTGTTTAAGTGATTGCAGTCGTTTTTTTATTGCCTCTTTTCTCAACGGTTTATAGTTCGTTTCAACAACAGTCATGAATTGGAGAAAACCCGGGCTTGAACAGAAAGAAATTGGAATTTGGTTTAACGCAATCATTTTAGCTAGGGCCTGGTGGATCTCTTCCATCCTATCCGGCGAACATGGTCGGGCATTGCTAACTTTTTGGGCTTTCCTTTTGTGTATTCTGCGTTTTTTGAAAGAAGACGGTCCAGGACTGCTATCATCGTTGGTTTCAGTTCTTGACGAATCTCTATCAATCATGCTGTAATTTAAATCACAAAAAGTATTTTTTACGTTAAAGTGTTAATCTATTTTTATTCACCTGATTTGGGTAGAAACCGGATTTTCTCTATTTATGTTTGTTTGAATTGCATGAATTCCTTGCAAATGCCGTCCTAATGACCCTGTTGCACCACCACGACAGGAGAAAGAATTGTTCCCGTCCTTACTGCACAAATCACAGAAGGCTATATCACCTTCTCGATGTGCATATTGCCATACCCAACTCTTTGGTTTTATTTTATCACTTTAACAATTTGAATTAGCAAAAGATATACTTATCAGCCTTTCGAGATCAACACTGAACAAAAACTGATAAGAAGCTCTTCGTCATCAATTCATAAACCGGTTTAATGATTAAACTTTAATCTCAATAAACCATAGAAAAATAAACTATGGCTTGAACAGAAATAACTGTTTCGGCAAGTACTCGTAACATCCAATAATCGAAAAAACGTCCTGTTGTAATTACATGTGTTATTTTATTTACACGCATATTAAAAAAGAACACGTGTATTTAAATGTTCACGTGTAAAAGTTTCTTACTAACCGTGTACACGTGACACGAATACACGTGTAATTACATACACGCTTTAAATCGAGAGTCCAAATATAAATGGGTGTGATTCCTTAAAATGTTTGTTATGTCTAGCACTTTACTATTCTTGAGTAATCGGTGTGCAAATGTAAACAAATGTTAAAATTATTTAGTAGTTTGATCCCTGTGTGCAAGAACGGGATAATTTATGAATTTTAACGTCAAAGAAGTCACAATCTTAAACAGATGTGGCCGCGAATTTCGCCGATTCCTTCTAAGTTTCCTTTCCAATGCAAACGACCCCAATTCCCAGTCGCCGTCTGCTTCGACTAGACACAGAGCCCATATACTGCAGACGGTCGCTGTAGACTTTCGAATGCTTTGTTTTCGCCCACGGCCAAAACAAGTCGTTTCTTTACCATTGGTTCAAAATCCGATTTAGGATGCTGCGCTGGTGTCTTTCTGAAAGGCGAGAAGTAAGCTTTCCCTCCTCGTTAGGAAAACCTGCACCTGTCTTACAAGCGATGATTGTGATGAATCGGTGTAAGGTGGGAAGTATCGGTATTTGTAGCAACAGCTTTACTGCACTTAAAGTCTTACTGAACTCTCTCACGACCTCCAAGCTGGCTTCTCAATGTAAGGCTTCTCCGAACGCAATCGGAAGGCTGAATTTACTAAGTTGGTTAGGGTCACAGGTTACAATGGGAAGTAAAATCCCCGATTACAGAGTCCGTAACTGCGTTAAGACTGTCTGGGTACTCGGAGCGTTTCCATTGGCAGTTGGGTTTCATGGATCATAACTGCAGATGGCATGACCCACCGGCGTGCGAGTTTACCAACTGAGTATGTACTTTGAGTTCGTCTCTAAAAGGTCAGGGGCTTTCTTACTATCCCTCATAGGATTGACTGAAGATTGGCTTACTGGCATGGTAACGGAGGATTACGCTTTGGTAGTGATACAACATCCAGCGATGCTTGCTGTGAGAGTGATAACGACTCCGTCGAGCACTAACTTTGTAAGTGTCGACTAAGGCTGCGGAGGTGGGTTCTGTTAATGTAAACACGTTATTACTGAAGTGTTCATCCATCTTTCGATGAAGGACTGATTAATGCATGCATGAAATATAGTGGACTTGTTCTTTGTTATCGTTACGACAGAAAAAAGATTGATTCGTGACATTCCCCCAAGAATTTAAGGGTAGATCAAAATAGGAACCGTGGTTGTCTCTTTTAGCCTGATTTTTACAGTACACGGCTGTACACATTTTTGAGTCGAGTGTGTTTCCCAAAAAAGATTGGAACAACCCCCTCCTGTACGAATTAGGTTGATTTATTCTTACAAGTTTGTATCTTGTAAGCTACATGGTCTGCAAAAAAGATTTAATTAGTGTTGCTCTTCGTCTGATCGCGTTCTGTGAATGAATATTCCACGCAAGGATCTTAAAATCTGTGCTGACATGTTCGTACCAATAACGGTTCGAGGTACGTCAGCTCTAGCAGCGTCCCATGGATGTACTCCAACCACGTAGACTCTTCCTGTATCTGACTCTGAAGATGGCTCTGGATAGAAATAAAGACAGTTTTGTAAGTTGCAGTTCCCGATGCCTAGAGCACTAGGGCAAGAGCAGCGACCATCGCTTTTCCTACCTGCCGTCATTTTGGCTTACGTAATTTGGCTAGGTATTTGACTGAAGATGGTTAGACATTCAACCTCCACCAAAACCTTTCGAGCTAAATTTACTCAAATTTACTAAATTTTTTACATTCAATTGATCGAGTCTCGATTTAACATTTCAACGTGGAGCGCCCGACTCTTTTGCGGTGAACACATTAAGAAATTGTATTGTTGTTCTATACTTCATCCCGCTGTTGAGTCTGAAACGCTATTGGGAATGATGTGAACGAGGAGGAGCTGTAGTTTCCGTTTTGTTTTTGCATTTGGCTCAGCGTGAGAAATGACATAATCCCTACGAATTTGCGCTCACCGCAGTCCTCTGGATCCATTCATGTGTAAATATTGTAGGTATACTCGTTAACTCTTTTAATGACTTCCGGCCATCAACTTAAACACGAAAATGAACCAATAAGGCGCCGTGTCGTTTTAAAGTTTAAAAAAATTTTAAATTATTATTTTTTCTAATAACAGAAAAAAACCTCAGCAATACAAGTTATTGTGGCAAAACGTTTAATTATCTACTTTTGATTGCAGTTGGCTAATTAGTCACGTAAACAAAAAAGAAGTCCCGTCCTGGCAGATTTATCCTGGGAAGCCTTAATGAGGCAGTTTAAAACTTTTCCACAATTTTTTGGTTTTTTGTGTTTTTTTGTGGGGACTTTTATTTTTTCTATTTTTTTTTTTTCAGTTTTTGGTAGTATGGAGAGCCCTGGGTTAAGAGAAACGAGTTGAATGGACTTTTAGTTTAGGACGACTCCGGCAACAAATCCAATTACTCATAATTATTTGGTACACACAAAAGTGAGGCAGTAAGCCAGCAATTTTGGGCAGTCAACTGCTGTTGATGATGCAATGCGAAATGGTACCTTCGTTCTTAGGTCGTATACGAGTATAGTAGTCCGGAAGCTATTTGTGTGTCATTAGTAACTGAAATGGCTTTAAACGAGGTCAGCTGGCATTGTGAAAGTTTCTACAAACACTAATTAATTGGAAAATATTGTTGTGGGGTTGTTGTGAACATAGTTAACGGTATGTAATTGCATTCATTGTGGTTGTAGGGCGATTGAAAATTATCCGATTAAATACAAAATGTAAATTGATTTTAATTAGTTGAATTGTGAAAAAGACCTTGGATGAAGATTGGACTGAATGGTAGCGCTTGAAGCTCAATTGATTATGTTGCAGGCATAATCCTCTTGATTGAAGGGAACTTAACAAGCTGTCAGGAACCAGAAGGGTTAGCAAAATTAGTAGTTTAAGTATGTGAGAACATAATAGTGTAGTAGGGAAAGATAGTTTTCTTGAGAACGTTTGTCAACAATTTTGATGGGAATTTCAAGCTCACTGAAGTCTTCTTTAATGTAGATATTCTACTGCCGTTCCAGGGTTAGGGCAAGTTATTGTAGGTTAGAGTGGCCCTTATTGAACTCCGCTTAAAGCAGTTGTAAGTCAATTGTGACACCACCGCGAGAGCGTGTGAGGGCGATGCTCATGCTACTTCTAGAACATCAAGGTCGGTAATTGCAATAGAGCAATTCTGCATTCTGATGCATTTCAAAGTACTACAGTTACAACGGAAACTGGCCCAAGGTTGGACTTCCTCTTCATACTTGGAACTCATGCAGGAACACTCAGTCGCTGTGCGTCTGCTCTTGCATGGAGAGAAGTTACCTCCTGAAGTTGATCAATTCTCTTGATCGCTTAGGATAGAGTTTGGCCGTATTGATCTAGATATCCCTCATTAGTTGCTAATAGTTTCTAATGTGCCATTTGTTTGGTGTGACAATGCAGTCAAGCCGTCCGCAATTTGTTACTAGGCCAAAAAGTCTGTCCTGGAACATTACAGAGTGCGATCTTGTGCTGCTTAGTCATGTCGTTGAGAAATGCACAATAGTCTTTGACTACTCTCGATTTTATGACCAAGATGATGAGACTGAATTACTTGTGCATGCAGAGATCCTCAGGGAAGGCCAGTACACCAACGCGTTCTGCTGTCTCAGAGGCGTCTGTGACCGCAAAGATAGACTTTTTGTCCATAGAGATGAAGAACTCCGGAAACGAACTAGTCCATTGTACTCTTGTATGTTCGTTTTACTGAAATTTCTCAAACTTTTGAAGTAAGACGAGTAAGTGCTTCAGTAATAAAGTGGCTTCAGTACGAGCAATCAACACGTCAGCGACGACTACCTCTAGTCTGATGGAAACCTAAGCCGGACATTCACAGAGGTTGTGCTCCGCAGTGTTGCCATCACATTCACAGCAAGCGTCGCAGGATTTTGTGTCACTTATTTCCAGCACATATAAGTGCTTCGCAAAAGCGTGATGCCCCGTCACGTCGCCAGTAAATGAAAGACCGTTTATCGTTTACTACTGAGCGACAATAAGAAAACTGCTGACGTCTTAGAAATGTCGAGAAGCATTCCTTTAGCTTACCAACAATCTGAAAAGAAATGCTATCTGTGGTTATGCTCATATGGGACCCAACTTTCAATGGGAGTCCTAACCGTGCTTGCAGACCTACAGTTGTTTCGGATCCAGAATAGCTCCCCTTTGAGCCCTGACTAGTAATTTCATCGGCGATATTATTTCTTGTGATCTTATTATAATTTGAGACCCCAACAAGGATCAGTGAATTCCACCTTTAGAATGTGTTCAGTGATGCCTTGCAGTCTCGAACTAGCTTCGTGGTTGGTACAGATGCAAATGCTTCGCACCCTACACCGATTCTATTCTGTGTATACCTCCACTTGGAAGACTGACGCAAGTTTCCCTAACTTGGAGTGAAATCTAACATTGTCGTCTACCAGTGCATCCTGGATCGGTCTTGGAGACATCCGTGAAGACTCCACTACATTACTTTTCTGGTTCAGATTCTGGCCGCAACAATTCCTGGGCACAGGGTAAGTCGATTTCGTATTTTTTTCCGTAACAGGCATTCTAGTATCATTGCTTAAGACGGCATGTCCATAAGACCATAGTCAAAAGACAATCGGCGTACAAAGTCATTAAAGCTCCAATGCATGTTGCACCATAGCCTACTTATCTTTAAACTATCAAGGAGAGGGCGATTCTTCAGTGCGTCTGGAGCTGTGTCAGGCGTGTTAGGGAAAGCCCCAATGCTGCCGGGGCAGATCATTCCTTGGAGTCTAGTAAAAGCAGCGGTGACATAATTTCTTGAGAGCTTGTTCCAGAAGACAACCGATGAACCGGACAGAACTGTTCTTATTATAGCTGTCTACATTCAAAGGCCAGTTTTCGGCTACAAGTTACATGTCTTGGCGACAGCCCCTTTGCATATCCAGAAGGCAGATGGAGACTTACTAAGAAATACTTACCATTGCCTCTATTTGTTTCTTGCGGGAATTGGCTGATTGAAACTAACGTTGAAATAATTGTTATTTGTTTGAAAGTTTGTTGATGACAATAGGCAGCGATACAACGTGAGTAGACTATCATGTCCTACAGTTATGTAGATTATTCGATTGCTGAGTGACTCTAAGTCAGAGAACAGATTTAACAGCAATCTGCATTCTGAAAATGTGAAGCTTATACAGGCAGCCGGCTGGGTTTTTCCTAACAGGTTGGTGCCAGTCCACGCGATAAGTGAGGATTGGTATCACGACCGTGGTGCAGAGCCATATCTTTGGATTGTAGTCCCTACACCCATCTTGCGAGTGCAGATTTGCTATTCTGGAAAAGGCCAGTAAACCAGCAAATCCTCGAGAAACTCAGAGGATGATGCACAGTATCTTGATGTTTCTTGAAGAAGTTTAGCTCCGTTTTTGCTAGATTAGCGCTAGGGTTGCAGCACCATATCCAAGGAAAAGGAATGTCAAAAACGTTTTAAAAAATAGTAGAGAGTATCTGAAGGTTGAAGCTTGGACGACTTATAAAATGTGACGTAGCTATCAAATCACATCTCGAATCGTATATTTTGCAAACAGTTCATTGATAATTAAATTTCAAAGTAGTGGAGAAAATAAGCCCCTAGGCATGTTTCCGATGCGGTTTTTTTCTTCCAAAGCAAAATTTTAAGAATGTATGTTCAGTTCTTGAAGAGAGTTGATGACCGAGGAGGTGTTAACGTTCTTAAAAGCTCCCTGGAAATGCCACCATTTTATGCTTATTGAGGGATCGTGAGTTTCAATGAGTCATTAGCGAATGTGAAGTGCAGCCTCAACCGATTTTCCTTTTTGGTAGGTATGCTTGCGATTCGACAATCTTCTGTGCTAGAGTCTGTATTTATTTAAAAATTGCAGATTTTCTCGAGGATTGTTAGTAGAAAGGAAGACAAATTGATGGGTTTAAGATCCGTCGGCCCATATTGGAGGTTTCACCTGATTTAGGGCAACTACGGTTACGTCAGTGTAGGTACAGGTTTCCTCTTACATCCCGAAATGGAGTAAGTGCTCATAACCAGATTTAATGGTTCTTCCTAGAAATAAGAAATAAGAAATATGCTCAAAAGTCGAGATGTTTTGGAGAAAACTTATCGTAGTCTCGAGGGTTCACTTATGTTTATGATATCTTCGCAGAAACTATACTGAAGCTTAGTTGAGTTTTCCTTATTTCTCGTTCGCTAATTCTTAAAGATGGCCAGTGGATTATTTAGCTACGTTTTGACCTAGAAAATTTGACACAATTTAAATTGGACCTACTACTTATTACTGAGCAATTCTTGGTTCTTCCACCACTGTGGGCACTTACTCCCTGTTCATCTTACTGTAGGCTAAGATGATGTGAATGCAAGATTTAGCGAGAAAGTAAATTCGTTGTTAAGTTCATCAAGCTTTAACTGGAATTTTGCGTGTGATTTCGGCATTCCTCTTATTTGGAATCTTGAGTTTCTCCCAGTTCGCCCACCCAAGATTCCGATAGATGATAGCGGAGAGCAATTACGTATTTGAACTCCCGTTTACCTGGATCGGGGTCAGAAACTTCAGAAGCCAGACTGTCCATCTTCTTCATAAATCCTAGTCATTTTCTACGGCCGTGTTTCTTGAAATTATAGGAAGCTATGTTCGGTATGAACATCCCTGCTCATATCTCTACATGATGGATACGATACCAACGATACCACCTTATCCATCATTCGAAGAGTAAGTTCTATTCATCGGTTTTTATTGAAAGGCTGGAAAAGATCACCAAGACCCCTGTATAAAATATTGATCATACCAGAGCACAGGCATGGACTTTATCAAGAAAGGGTAAGGAGGTTCTTGGACGTTTCGAGAAAAAATTGCTTTGAGTGATCTACTGGTTGTGGAGGAGAAAGATTATGCAAGAACTGTATAGCCCGTTCAGCGACATGGACTTAACTAAAAAAGTCAGAAGTCATCGGATTGCATGTCAGAATGGATGGAAACTAGGTGGAATTTGTTAAACGGGAAAACCCAGCATATGGAAGCACAATCTTAGGTAGGGCGTGCGAATGAAGTGAAACCCCAACCAACTTGGCGTGCCAAATTGGAAGCAGCTAGCAAACAACAGGGCTGAGTAGAGAGGTATGTTGGATGAGGTCCAGGGCCACCCCGGGCTGTAGTGAATTTAATTGTTAACAGATTCTTGAAAGATAGAGATACATTAGATCTGTTGCTCAACTGATTTAGCTCCGATCTTGCTTCTACGTACCATCTGTGGATCTATAACCAAATATTCTTTAAACTCAGTTAGAATTTGCAATCCAGAGTTAAATCCAGCTTTCACCCACCAGGTGCTTAGTCTTCTTGTTGTTTTCCTCCTTCTAATTCGATACTCTCTACACGCTGAAGATATAGCACTTCCTCGTATGCCTCATCTGAGAATCGTTCCCTTTGCCTGCAGTTGTAGAGCAAATTTGTCATGCACTTAATTGATGATTGTGGGCCAAAGTGTCTTCATAAAAAAGAACGTAATGCTTAGGTTCTACATTCTACATATTCTGTGGTGCTGATATTAATTAACTGGTCGGCCTGACCAGTGTCCGCATACATATATGTAAGTGCAGTTTAAAGTGTAGGTATAGTCCACGTAGATACCAATAGCATACTCTCTTATCATCATCCATCGATGCATGATCTTGAGTAGAGAGTGCAGATTAGGTTGCATTATTTACACATTCAAAATTTATTTCCCAAAACCATCGAAAGAAAATAAGCTGCATTGAGTTCAATATACATATGTACATACATACATACATATATAGGTGCAAACATATGTTTATTTGCCTTAAAATCCATATACTTCACTTCATAGCAGTCACTGTTGACTTATTCCCTTCCGCTCACAGTTTATCTTTCCATCCCAATTCATTGAAATACATTCCCCTTGAATGGAATTAAACTTTGCACGAACCAAAAACCAGTAACAATACGCTTAAGTCGTGTCTCTAAGTATTTAAACGCAAACAATCTTTGAAAACTTCCAAAATCAATAGTCTGACTCAGTGCGACCCCCAACTCCGAACAAAAAATCAGATCACCATTCACAGTATTTACATGACAAAAGTCCTTTTCCCCCGTTAAGTCAATCCGTGGAAATGTCAACAAAACTATCTCACTCCATGAAATCCCACTTAAAACTTCCTCTCCACGCTGTGTATGTCTGAGTAAACTTTCATCAATCGAAAACCATTTCTGCAATCCAACATCAACTACCCATCCCGCTTGCTCCTCAAGTCTCGAACATTGAATCCACTTCGAATCCTTTTCGAATCCTTTTACTATTCAAATAACAATAAAATCTCAAATGTCGCATCATTGTCATGAATCAAAATGAATATTTACACACTGTGGAACATAAATTAAAACTTGAAACTTGTCCCAGTGAAAAAGGATAATATCAAAATAATTCACCCGCCACCACCACCCCCCGTTTCGATGGGATGGTTTCGTGCGACAGTCTTCAGTTGTACCTTATTGTCCTACCAACCACCTTTTCATTCTCAATCACTTGCATCAACCCTGTCTTTCTGTCGTTTTGAGTAACGCTAACAAAATTATTGTCAGAAGCAAATCAGTCCTGTCTAACTGTTAAAATAAACACAAGAGGTGGGACAGAGAAACGCGGGAGCCAAACACAACGACAACACGACAACAAGAAAGTTCAAAAGGATCTATCTCGTGGAGTTCCTTATTTTTTGCTATTTTTGTTTAGTTTGTTGTTTTTTTTTTTTTTTTGCTTCTATTGTATTATTTCGTCCTGCCGGAGAAAAACCATCTTCCATCTGAGTACCGTGGAATATGATGCGATAAATTCCTAATTTCTATCTCTCCTTGGATTATTTATCACGTATTTTGATTTGATGTTGTTATTTGGCAAACAGAACGCGAATTTAAGGACTTTCTTCTGTTATTTCTGTTTTTCTTTTTCTTCTCCGATTCGATTTTCTAAGGATAATCAAGAAAAGGTTGCTCAACCCTTCAGAAATAAAAAGAAATAAAAAATAAAAAATCATTTAACGTTTGTAAAATAAATCAGGGATATTGGTAAATAAAGGAGAGAAGTTACATTCCCTGGAAACGTCCTTGACTTGACATCCACTAAGGACACCCACTCAACCAATCCACATCCACAAAAGGTTCTTGTGTTAACGAATTTCCGATTACACTGGATGACTTCAAGAAAAGAAAATCCATTTACATTCGAATGGTAACATCTGTACAAGTGCCGGAGTACATAAATACACAACTTGCAGAGAATTTTATTTTCAAGCCTCTTTCCCTTTTAGAAAGGAGATCCTTTTAGAATTTGACATCCTAATGCAACACAATTACAAAAGTCTTACGGATTAAAGAAAAGAATTTTTTTTTCTTCCTTCCGAAGATGTATCACCTGATTTAATTTTCCTTCCACAATGTTAGCAGCAGCATATCTTTTTTCTCTTTGTTGGTATTCGTATTCAGTGTCCTTTCGTAGTGGATTCTGGTTGTTTCAAATTGGAAAAGTGGTGAAATCTGTGAAACTTGTCCCCAACAACACTCTCACTTAAATAAACGAATCACCTCGGGTCATTTAAAATATTTTTTTTATGATAATTGTGTCAAAAGTCATTTCGTATTCGTCGTCCTACTTGTTGTATCCTTCGTGAGTCAGCACTAAAAATAGCGCAACAACAAATGTAATGTTATGAGGTAAGGAGTAAAAGTAGGAAACACAACACAAGAAAAGAGGAGCAAGTTGGTGGCCTACGGAATCTATTTTGATGTTCAGTGTTACCAATTTTATTTGGATTGAAGTCAATCTACTTTGGATATCATAGAGCAGGCGAAGGGAGCAATAAGTTGTTAATATATTTTCAAGTGATCTCTTTGTAATCCCCTATTACTCAAGCTTTAGATCTTTAAAGGTATTGCAGATCACACTACAATGAGTGATGTTGCCTTAGTCTCGTTCACAGGAACACTATAAAAACTAAATGTCTCACAGGTAAGAACCATACTCGTAAGTACCACAAAATTCACAGCCCATGATTCGACGTCCAAATTGTGCTTAATGACTTCAATGTCGGGGTAGCAAAGAAGATGTTTGTGATACGACTGCAAATGAACAGGGGGTAATGGCAAGATATGTAGGTCAGTGACTGCTTACTTATACCAGCAGAGGTTACAAGCAAGGATCCATCCAGATAACCTGTAAAAGGAGATGATATGAATTTTAAATGACTCCATACCATTTGGTATGAATGCGAGATGATTTAGACGTCCCAACGGGTAAGTCTTACTGAATAGTAATGTGCATATGAGAAGTTTAACCAAGCCTCCACTCAACAGTCTAATGACTTCATCTTCGATACTCAATTGGCCCTGGTTAATGGGGATTCAACAGAAATCCATATATGCCATCTAGTAAAATATTTTTTACGATCTTTAACGCCAGGCGGCTGCAATCGCAAGTGATCGCCAGAGCTGCTACTCAGTCTTTCATAATAGCTCTTCAACAATATCAAGTCCGGAGGACAAGTGACATTGCTGCAAGGAGCCACTTAGAAATGTCGTCCCTGATGTGATAAATCAAGAATGGTTCGAAGATCAACGCCGACGTATAATTTAAGCCAAACAGGAAAAATGATGAGTCAGGGAAACACAACTAGAATCAAAGCATGCAAATACGACCAAGGAAACCTTATTATTTGAAACGCAGTCTGTGCTAAAAATTTGAAATAAGAACTTCTGTGGACTGTTAAACGGCGAAGAATTTGGAGGAAGACAGCGAAAACCAAAACCAAGTGAAGATAGCTACATACAATACATAAGTATTTCTAAACTTAAATCTAACAAATTCTCTAGATGCGACGGCTTAGCTGCCGAGCTCTTAAAAGTTGGCATAAATGATCTGGTAAGGAGCATGCACCATCTCACCAATATCGTCACAGAGGCGCATCCCACTCAATGGAATCCGAGCATCGTCTATCCAATAGCAGGACCATAAGTCTATTAAATATTGGATACAAGATCCTTGGTGCAATCTTGACTCATCTTCAACCATCTGATGCGTCCATGTAAGGTTTTGGACCTGATAAATCCTCCATCGACCAAGTTTTCACTATGCGGCAGATCTTTTAGAAAACCCGAGAATACCAAATCGATACCAAACACCTCCTCATCGATTTTTAGATTGCATATGCTATACATACATAGGTATAGTGCCATACCGGAGCTCGATAGAGAATTTCCGTTTCTCTGTCAGAGTCAAAAGAAACATCGTCGAGCATTTTGATGTTGAAATAGGTCCCAGACAGGCCGATGCGCTATAATGCGACTTATTTAACATCGTACTTAAAAACATTGTGCGCACTTGGCTTTGATATTATCGGGTGAAACCAGTGGGCGTGAGCGGTTAATGAAAGCAAAACAAAATTCTAGCGCTAAAAAGGCATACTCAACACGGACGACATAGGCAAGATGTGACTATCGACAACTACAATATAATTTTGAGGGGATAAAGGGAATCATCTACCTAGGTTCTGTAATGAATTCCAGGAAGAATGACATTTGCCAACCGCTGTTTCTATGGGATATGAGAAGTAAAACCCTATCTCCAACAAAGAAGAAAATACTGTACAAGACCCTCCTCATCGCTGTTGGGTATTGCCAAATAATAAAAGTCTGGCATAACCAAACAGGTTCTTTTAGTTTCCTTTCTTTTCACTTTCTACTACTTCCTCTTCTCCGTCTATCTTTAACCGAAGTAATAAAGCCACTCCATCGCAATTACTAATTTAATTCGCACGTCTTTTACCCTTTTTGGTTAACCAGAACATTAGAATCCCTATGATGTATTTGGCGCAGATAGATTCAATTAAACGTCAAATGCTGATAAAAGCTCTTTTAGTCGGTTTGATCGAAAAAATCCTCCTTTTGATATTTGGCCCGTTTGCATTGACGCAGTGTGGCGGAGAAGTTACAGAGGGGTTCCAGCATAGAAAGATCTTTACTATAGTGGCGCATGTATCATAGTTGGAAGGGCACCTCAAATAACTACAGGCAGCTAGCTGGAGAGGTGTGCTGATTGGGGACGAGGAGCGTCCCGGTCCTTAAGATGTCATCAAAAGTAAAAATAAATAATAAATCAACTTTCCACCAGCTCTGAAATTTACCTGATACCCAACATATGGTAGGCAGCCAATATGGTCGACATACATATTATGTTTGTATCTCTCATTCGCGAAACTTTTGCAGGCTCTTTCCTTGATCTGATTATCGTGGAGTCCAAAATTTTAACGACTGCCTGGCTGTCTGTATAGACAGAAATTGACATGTTGGCGATATCATTTCTATAAACGATAATTGGTGATGAAATAATAACTAACATTGCGGCAAAGAAGGCACTGCATTCATCCATACATTGGAACGTGCGATTAAGTCTTGAGTTTCGCAGGGGACCCGTATTTCTCCATTTCTTCATGAATTCTGACAAGAAATACTAAAAGAACAGCCTTCTGAACAATTTTTGGCAAGCTTACTGCAATATTGCAACATATTGAAGTTTCGGCGACCATACCTCCGGGCGCATCTTGAAAACCATTTTGGCGGTAAAATCTGTGCAGAATAGATCCCCCTGAATGAGACTAAACACGGTCCTCAATACTGCTATAAGTATTATCATGATTGATGTAAGAACTCTGATTCAGGCTATCCTGTAGATTTTGGTGAGGCTAAAGAGTACGTAGTGCTTTTCCAATACGGGAATACCGAACGGCATGTCAGAATCGGTCTAACAATCACTATCTAAAGATAAATGTCTTAAGATCGTACTGAATGTTTTTTTGCAAAAATAGAAAGTTATTCACATTTTTTTAACGTTCTCGATAGTGATCAATCGAGTGTTAGAGATGGGATGAATCTCTGCTTGCCAGTTCTTCACCTCTAGTCCTCCGTTATGGGCCTAATTTTTTACCAGCGACAGTTTTTACTGAGCCTTGGGTTTAGAACTGAAGGTCATTACCCGATACAAGGATGGATTGTTCTTAATATTACCAAAATTTCAATCACCATAAGGAGCCGGATGTGCGTTTGAAGACATCTGCCTGTGGATTTTCTCTGGGCGCCAACTTTCTGTAACGTGTTTTCCTCGAAATCAAAGGGATTCTACACAATGTGAGAATCATAGTAATCCAGTCACAGAATTCCGTGTCCAGGCAAAGACGCAAGCTGAGCTACGTAAAATCATGGTTAATACTTTAATCACTAAACGCCCCTTCAATAACATTTAAGGCTTTGCGGGCAAATTCCTTTATTGAAAGTATCTTTCTATTTTTGATATAACTCAATGGTGTGCCGCATTGCGACATACATTTATCGTAAATCACATCTCTTGTGTGTTTCAACCGTTTCAAAGTCTTTTGCACAAAAGGTGATATACCTATGGATCTGTGTTTTTTCTTTTTTTTTAAATCGACTGGCTTGCCCTTCATTTAATGATGAAAACCCAGCTTAATGTATCGGAAGTAGATTCGATACATTTGTATACTTACATATACGGAATAAGACCTTCCGTAGACTTTTGCCACAGCATTGGTCGAATTCCTCCGATTCTCAGTATCTTAAAAACATAAAGCGATCTTATTGCCTACATATACTTTGTGCTTATCAATTATTTTATTCGTCGCAATTATGTCCACGTTGGCCAAGTTGTCCGAAATAGTCGTAGGAAGGCAGGGAAAATGAGTGCCTTGAGGATGTCCTGTGTATTCTTCAGCCCAAGAGCCATCGCCTGTCCTTTTTTTTTTTGTTAAAAAGGATAGAGAGAGAAAGAAAGACGTTTGGGGTCAGTGGTTGCATCCAAGATTTAATGGGAAGACTAAACTCATAGTCGAACTTTGCTTGTAGTTGATTTCTAGTCAACTACTCATCTTACTTGATTTTTGTTAACTGAAAAAATGAATGTCTTTCGGTCGCGGTTGGGATTTGAACACCGAACCTTCCGATTTGGAAGCCAATCACAATCACAAAATTTTCTCAAGCAGTTCCCCTTGGAGAATCAAATTTACCTCTTCAGCTGCTTGTCGTCCTTATCTTAGTTGAGAATGGAATTGCTTCAGAACTAATTATTAATATTCGGTTACTGATCGGGCAGGCCCTGCCGAAGGCTTAAAATAGAGAACCGGTAAGAGCAAAGACTGCACCCTTGATCATCTTTGTGGAAGAAATGTCTACTATGGGACGGAACATTGACTGACTGATTTAAATATCAAACAAAGCAGTAAAACTGCTGTGACCTAACTCACAGTCGAAAACTCAAAATCTTAGTTATTGGTCGGTTAAAAAGAGAAAGCGAAGGGAAGAGAGTGAAAGAGATATTAAAACAGTTGAGCATAGCCGGTTTTGGAAAACTCTGCCTTCTCGGTCCTTTTGATCCTCCCGATTTCTCGAATGGAATTCGGAGTCTACAAAAAGCAAATTTGTGTTCAAGAAGTTATGGTAACTCGATCTATAAATTGGATCTATATAGAAATCTGAACAATCAACATCTAGTACAGCAATATAGCAAGAACCTACACGTAGTTATTAGACCCAAATCGAATGAGTTTCGAACTCCTTATTCTCATATCTGAACCTAAGGAGTCATAAAATAGAAATACAAAAGATGACTTTCCATCAAGTCTACTAAATTTGAGACGTTCCCCATTGAAGTTAATAGACCACCTGGATTCAGCAGACTTCCCAAATCGATGGGCAGTATCAGTGATAGGCTATGATCAAGCACCATGTGATCCTATATTGGCCTCCTCGAAACATAATTGTTAACAGATACGCTTTAGAGGATCTGACATATGAAGAAAAGACTTATCTTTAACGTAATAGTATGACTGACATAGTTATATGTTAATTTTGATTCATCGAAATCAGGAAATATTAACTCTCAGTGCTTTGTTGTAGACCTTAAGCATATAACGAATACTGATAACAAACTATGAAAATCAGCTTCGGTCGAAAGTGCAGTGGAAAAGGGTCCTTATATTAGTGACAGAATAACATTTCCAAACAGAATTGTGTGATTCATTGTTCCCTAAATAATGGTCAAGTTTTAAACGAGTTTAAATCATCAAGGTACTGCATTGTTATATTACATCACAATACTATCACATGCGGTGGTCGTTATGATCCCAGCTATATAGATCCACAGCTAAAGAATTTGGGAACATGAAAATCCATCTAATACTCGTAGATTCACTTAGGTGAAGGAGGAGGTTTTCTACGATTATGTGTAGGACCTCTTTTGCATGCTAGGAAGTTCTTTCTCCTAAGTGAAGATTAGGTAAAAAAAAATCGAGCCTTGCACAAGATCGTGATAGGATGAAAAGACAGGTATAGGCACTCTAGGCAAAATAAGTGAGCAGGCAACTAATGTATACCACTATAAATATGTTTTGTTTTTTTTTTTCCTTTCTTTCTTTAACAGCGTTGTCATGGCAGGAAGGCTTTGGAGTCAAAGATCCTAAGAACCCATGTGAGACATCGTATTAGACGCTGACTCATTTGTTGCTAGATCACTTGATTCCGATGACACTTTCGGTGGGTTGAAATAAAATAATGGAGAGTGTGCCGGAGGGGCCCTGCACATTATGGTTAAACTCCTACAGAATAGACCAGGAAACCAAACAGGTGGAACGGGCTACAGAAGAGTCCAGAAGATCGCCAGTTCCTTGGTGGAACGCAGATCTGCAGCGTCTTTATAAAGAAACGAGAAAACTTCTAAACAAGTCACTTGAGACTAATTTGGAGGAAGACGGGAATCTTTACAGATAGACGTAAAAGAATAGAAGAAGATTATGCGGATTTCGAAAGGTGCGTTAAAAAGACTTTTGCGAGAAGATGGAAACTGTCTCTGAAACCAGTAGGCTGGTCAAAGCCCTCGAAAGGGGAAGACCAACCAGGACCAACCACAAAGAAAATCTGATGGCACCAATACTGAGTCGAAAGCAGGGGCTCTCCATCTCACACTTGAGACTCACTTCCCAGGTAACCTAATCAGAACCAGCTCACCTATTAACGAAGTTGCTAGTAAATTGAATAACACAGCACGCCGTAGCTGGTATATCTCATGGGTTGTGTTGACGGGTGAGACCATTAAATATGCTGTTGCTTTCTCTGATGGCTTTCAGTCACCTGGCACCGATGGCATACACCCAGATATGTTACAAAAGGTTATAGATCATATATGCTGGTAACACTGAAAAGAATACTCACTGCCAGACTGGCACTGGCGTTCATAACGGAACCCTGGTGAACAGTGAGAACCAAAAATCGGACAAGTGGTCTACACGCTCGCCAAGAGCTTCAAACCTATAAGTCTGGCTTCCTTCATATTGAAGAGCATGGAAAGGATGGTCGAGATCCATGTGCACCAAACTTCCTTGCGAATGCATCCTCAGTCTGCGAGGCAACACGTCTACGAACGCGGAAGATCTTGTGAGAGTTCATTTCAGAATCTGGTCTGCCTACCAGACCAGCCGTATTCGACGAAAAGGAATACGCCCTGGGGATTTTCATTGACATTGAGGGGCTTTCGATAAGGCAACTTTTGTTGGCACGTGTGACTTGGCCAGACAATAGGGCGTAGACGAATCACTAGTTTTGTGGACAAGAGCAATGCTGGTAAATAAACGGATGCCGACTGCGCCCAATATATCGTGGCGGTGGTAAACAGGGGTTGCCCAGATGGCGGCGATGTGTCTCTACTACTGTGGTGCATTTTGGACTCACTGCTTCTATATTCACTTTTATAGACTAAACATTTCAAGTCGAAGGGCTCTGGCAGTGCAAAGGAGCTATCAGCAAGACGTCGTAGAGAAGGGTCCTCTGGATCTACATGGCTATGATAAGGCCAATTATATTCCATGAGTCGGTTGTTTGATGGGATAAGCTCTCAAGAGAATACGTTATTGCTGCTTTTACCAGACTCCAAAGAGCGGTCTGTTTCGACTACATGGGGTCTTTCCTTAGCATGCCTGGCTCCGATCTAGACGCATTGATGAATCTGCCTCCCCCTTGATATTCATATCATTGGCTGCACTCTCAAAGCCATCTTCCATGTAAAAAGAAGGGGTCATTGGTATAACACGTACTGGGCCTTTGATAACCTTGCGCGCCGACTGTCTTATCGGCTTGCCCGCTACCTGGACTTAAATCACCATTCATTGGGTTCTGGAGCCCCCCGTATTTCGGTCCGGGCCTGAAATGTTGAGGTAGGCCCCTTGTGGGAGCGTTATGCTGGCTAGACCCAAATCGTGGGAAGGGTCCTAGAGCCGTTGAAGCAAATAAGTACTGGGTGTTGTGACCCTAAGATCAGAAAGAGGATTAGGATCGACCTCGACTCATACCAAAGTAGAACTTGTGCCTACAACACAGTTCCTGGTACTCGGGAAGGCGACAGGTGATGGCAAGGCATATCCTCGCTCTCATGGATGCATGAGCAGCCCGTCTTATGGACATGTCGCCTGATGCAATGACACCAGAACTCCTGGTGTTCAATACTGGTTTCGCCCAAAATCTGTACCAAGAAAGGAATGTAGTCGGGACTTCATGGACGGTACCAAAACCGATATAGGATGCGGCGCTGCTGGTATCTTTCTAGAGAATAACTTCTCATTAGGAAAACTTGCGTCAGTCTACCAAGCGCGGATATACGCGCAATCCTGATGGCGACGAATTATATTGCGAACAGCCGGTAGAGAGGGCGAAACGATTCCGAATGTAGTGACAGCCAAGCTCCGCTTCGAGTCTTGCTGAGTCCTTTTACGACTTACATACTAGTTCGAGAATTCAAGTCATCACTGAACGCAGTCATAAGGCTAAATTGACTGAGTCTTGTCTAGGTCCCAGGTCACATTGGTATCACGGGAAATGAAGTCGCGGGTGAACTTGCCAGGCAACGCTCAGTGAAACGTTTTCCAGGACCCCCGAACTTGCGTTGGGTCTACCTGCGTCACCTGTTAAGGCTTCTTTTGACTGTTGAGTTTTAACTGTAGATGGCATGGCAAACCAAATGAATGCTTCCCCACATCTCTTATAAGTCAGCTGTTTTCCTGCTGTTCTTCAGCAGGAAAGACTGCCGATTGCTTACCGGCGTCGTGACAAGGCTCTACACTTTTAGAAAGCATTTAAAGGTGCTAGGAATAAGTGCTACAACATTCTGCAACGCTTCTTGTGTAAGTGCAAATGTCTGGCTTAAGTTCGCTTCAGGCACCAGATACTTCACATTGATGTGGTGGGTGCTAGTACTGTCACAGTCTTTGTCTCTAAAGCGCTTACTCATCTTTGCTTGAAAGACTAAAAGATTCCATCAAAAGGAACTTACAAAGAGTACATTGGACCTGTTCATTGTCTGAGTTCTCCGTTTCGACAGAAAAAAAATAAAAACAAATTTTTTTTGGAGTTGGTAGTGGGCTTAAACCCAAATGTTCTTTTTTATTAATAAACAAACAACCGCTTCCTCATCAAAGATTTGGAACAAAATATCAACAATTGATTGAAATGGAAATCTCGTGGTTAATACTTTTGGAGAAGAAAGAAAAACAGATAGAAAAGAGTTATAAAAATGAGAGGGACAATTTCTGTGCAATGTCTTGATCCTTGTAGGATTCCTTATTAGAAACAGCAAAGCAGGCAAAGAATGTAATATCAAATCTTCCTTTGGGTCAACATACTCGTAATGCGATGAAGGAAACGTGGATCTTTGAGCCACTGAACTCAAAATCAAATAAGTGCAGATCCGGCTACAAATCACCAAAGATTTCAATGAGCTGAATCACAAGTTCAATATAAATAGCGCTATTTGCTTTTGAACACTTGGAGAGGAAAATAAATGCATAAAAACCAACTTCAGTAGCTTAAGGTTAGATCGAATATTTTAATTTTTAACTACAACTAAAAAACGGGGCGACTGTGTATGAAAATTGTAAATTTCTGCTTCATTTTAGCTTAAACTTTTATACATGTACAGCAGCAACTCATTTGACAATAGGCTAAGATGCTTTGCAAAAGGCAAAAGTAGTCCATGATGCAAGCTACCAGTTCCGAATCTTTCTTCTAAGCGACATCTCGAAACACTATCCGAGGATGCAGACGCGATCTAAAGTTTTCATCTAAATTTGTCTGGAAAGGGCTTGAAATTATGCTTGAGCTAATTTAGAAGTGGTTAAATGGCCGAGAAAGACTTAAAGCAAAATTTACTTGTCGCGAAGAACGGAAATAACGCGCATCTCTAACCAATTCTTAATAGTACATAATCTTCGCGGCCACATGGATTGTATGTGTGTCTGGTTAGGAGACAGACGAGTGCATACATAGAGAGAAGTGAAGCTATTCGCATTCTGGTAGACACTTTCTTTCAAGAATACATCAAATATTTGATTACGGTTGATTGGCTATGCACTACCCTACCACGACCGACAGTTTTGGTGTCCTTACTTACTTCAGGCTACGTGTTTTTAATTGAAAGATATCAATATGAACACGACTCATGAGTTTGGAAAGAGGTAAGAAGGACTTCTCCGCAGTCAAGACACCTGTTCTTTACAGACTAGTAAAAGTTGCCATGACGTCTATTCGTAAAAGGGTATTCCACTAATTAATCGACATTTATGTATGTCGGACAGAAGAGGTCCTATCAAAGTTCTGTATACTCACAAGATACACGTCTTTGACAAGCCTCATATTCGAAGTCGAAGAATGCGTGGGACCCTGTCGCTAAAAATAAGTTTGTCTTCAACAAATTTTCATACTGGCAACTCTGACATGGCCTTGCTCCCAGGGTTATCATTTGTCCCGTAACTTCCTTTAGTAGTTCGTGTGAACAAAGTTTTGCCGGAGATTTTAAAAAAATGTACAATGTGCCTAACTTAGAGAGATGACGGCTATTCCTGTCATGTAAGTTACATCGTCGGTGTGGATGGCATCTTCGTCCCTTTGTCACGGATAATTAAGCCTTTCCTTTAAGTGGAATGGCACTGGAAAAATCCTTTTAACTTCCTTTCTTGTACATTTTCATGAAAATGCGAGTAGTTGTGTTCCCTCGATTATTATTGCTATTTGTCTGCTTCTTCTGCTGTTACTCCTCCTTCTGCCTCAGCTTCTGATGATGATTTCCAAACAGACAAAGAGGAGGAAGACAGCCGAAGGCTTGCACTTTCTCTACGTAATTCTGGAATAACGTTGGTAATTTGCACTAGGGTTTTATTGAAAATTTCTCATGATTGGTTGTAATCCTTTATATAGAAATTTAGGAGGCGACGGGAACAGGGAGAAGTGACAACATGGTTACATGAGTTACAGAACGTGTTAATTTGTTTTGTGCGTTGTAAGAAGGTATTTGTAGTTTGCATTCGAAGCGATTTTCTTCCCCGGGGGCATTCTTAATTATGAAGGATCTGTTGATGACGAATGTGATTAGTTCAAACAATGCGCCTTGATAGATGTTGGCATTTGGTTATGGTAATGATATAGATCCCTGGGGATAAATGCACTAAGATATGTATATGTTAGCGCAACTAACAGTTGGCTGTAGGTGCCGTTTTAATAAGAAGCTCTCTAATTACGTTGTAAGTTTGAGATTAAACAAAGGAGATATTGATTGACACTATTTGCTGCATTGAAAATGTCTTATACTGTTTTCAAGTGAAGTCGTTTGATGTTTAATTATGCTTTTAGTTACTCAAGTATGTTATGCATTGTGTACGAGAAGGTTTAAGTCTGTACTGCGGTCTTATCAATCCATCTTCACTATATAGAATTTGTGAGGAATATCCTGATATTGCAATCAGTTAGTTGGCTATGGTAATTCCTCTTATGACGGATATATCATTGAGTCAATAATGAGTATATAATAAGATACAACGATGCAAATGCATACAGTCTAGCTGTTGTACTACATTCATATATAGAACATGTTGGAACCATTAAGTCTTATAACGAAAGAACAATGATTTCTCCTTCCGCCGCTGTAAAGAAATTTCAATCACAATCTGAATCTAGACGAATATGTCTATTCGATCGTAAGGATGTGAGCCAGGATTGGGCCAAATACAGCCTGAGTTCCAATGTTCGGTATGGGGTATTCTTGTCTCAAAACACACAAGGCTTCTGGAGAAATTTTATCAAGATTGATAAGCCTCTCCAGTTAGCCTGGTTTTTAGCACACTGCCTTCAGTTGCGCACCCCATGTCGGTTAAGGTCCTCTTCTACTTGTGCGCGCCACCTAAGGTGGGGTCTCCCTCTACTGCGTAGTCCCTACATATTTGAATCGAGGTCTCTGCGGGCTGGAGCATAGATGTCCATCAGTCTATATCGTTGTACAGGTTCTTCCAAGCAAACGGGACGCAAATATCTTTCGAGGGATCCTTCTCTCAAAGCGACTAAGGATATCTGCATCCGCTTTCGATAGAATCCATGTTTCAGCGCCATGAAGTAAGACTGGATAATCAACGTCTTATATAGGGTCTCCTTAATTGTTTGGTATAGGGCCTTACCACTCAATTGCCTGCTTATTTCAGACAACAGCAATTGGTCAGAGTGATTCTTCATTTTATTTCTGCTGAGGTGTTGTTGGCAGAATTTATAGCAGAGCCACATAGACAAAGTTCCTTACTACCTCGAAATTGTAGCTGTCGACTGTGGTGTTCTGTTCAATTCAATGTTGTATGTCCATCCTTGTAGATAGCATAGAAGTTACTTGATTTCGGTTTAATTTGCCGCCAAAGCCATTTTGGCAGTTTACGTTTCAATACTAGCAAATGCATCGTTGGCAGCCCGTTGTGCTCTTCCAATTATGTGGATACCACTGGAGTACGCTTGTAGTGATTATGCCTCCAGTGTTCGCTTGTGAGCTCCGTACAATTCTCTCAAGTATGATATTAAACAAGTCACATTACAGCACGTTACCTAGACATTAAAGGTCTCGCTTAAGTCATGTCGTTACCGACCTTGACGGAGCAGCAAATGTTACCCGTCGTCATTCTGGACAAACGGACGATTTTTACAGAGATGCGCAACCTAGATATGGCTCTATATGCATAGGTCGTTGCTCTAAATGCTGTCACATGCTGTCTTAAAATCGATGAAAAGATGGTTATATCGGTTTGGACTTCTTGAGTTGTTTCCAAGATCTACCGGAGTATGAATATTTGGTCGATTGTGGACCTTTCTGGTCTGAAACCGCACTGATAGGGGACAATTAGGTTATCGACAAAGGGTTTCAGATGTTCACACAACATGGAAGATAAGATTTTGTATGCGATGTGTGGGAGACTTAAGCCTTTATAGTTCGCGCAGTTGTTGAGATTCCATTTATCAAGCAGAGTGTATGAGTGGCCAGATTTGAGATATGAGTTGGTGTACTCGTATGTTCTCTACAAAGTCACTTCCAGTAGCTTGTAGTCTTTGACAGGTAGGCCGTCAGATCCACCAGATTTGTTGGATTTTTTTGGTCATTTGGACGGAAGTATTGGCTGCCATCGTAGAAATTGCATTGTCTTTCCTGCCTGATGGTGGTATGATGGTCTTCTGCAAACTGTAGCAGAAGCAGTTTTTCCGTATTCTCAGCACCGACTATGATTCTATTGCAAGGTTTCCTTCTTCATCTCTAAGTACAGGTTTCTGTAGGGATCTTCTTGCCTTGACACGTCCTTTTTACCTGTAGGTAAAACCTCCGTGCATTATGCCTGGAGTACAAATTTTCAATACTGGAGACGCTGATGTTTTTCCTGCCAATTATGCTCGTATAGTTCATGAACGGCTTTCGTTCTTCGTTGAAGTGCTGCTTTTTACACTTCTTGTTTTGCTGCATGTGCTTGTCTGTATGCTTCATCAAATCAGGTATTTCTTGGTGGTGTTCGGGTGAAACGCAGCACATTAGTTACGGCATTTCTGATGGTACGTTGGCAGCATTGCCTCTGGTCTTAGGCACTTGATACTGGCGGCATAGAAGTTGTTGAGAGATTTTGGGATATGGGTTCGGCGGAGATTCTGGCGGCCTCTTGCGATTACAGCTTTGCTACGTTATATCTTCTTATAGTGGTTGCTGGGAAATCCGTGTTCGTACCTTGCAATAAGGTGGTGATTCAAGTCAATGTTGGCTGCACGAATGGTTCGGGCATCCAGAATACTGGAGGCAAGAAAACAATCTGATCAATTTGATCAATCGCCTAGTAAAATTTTTGCGTCACACTTGCGACATTGCTCATGCGTCGTGTCGAGGAGGTCGTAGAAACATTCTTTGGAGGTGTCGTTCTTGCCTTCCATACCGGCGTGGGAGCGTATTAGGCTTGTATTAGCGAATTTGGCTTTGATACGGCTTGCCATAAGATGTTCGCTCACAGCATATATTACAGTTTTTGACCTGACCATCCCATCGCATCTTGGATGGCGGTGTTATCTGCGTGATAGCAGTCAAGGTCTTCTGAAAGTTCGGCTGCATGTAGCCTATTAAATATTCGAACATTCCAGATGCACACCCGAATGTCATTGTCTTTTAATATGAGTTTAAGTAAGGGCTTACTCATGCATCACTAGGAAGTAAGGCAACTACTACGCTACGAACTTGATTGTTGCGCGATCGCCTAATCGGCTTGTTGTTTGAGTCCCCGGTTTACCCCGAACTATAGCTCCACATAAATAAGTAAGTAAAGAGGTACCCCCACCTAACCAGATGTGTTTAGATGTTGATACACGATGTTTGTTTGAGTTGAGAGGTAATATTTTCCTTATTTTTGCTTTGACACCTACCGACTGAAATACACGTCCCTCTTCTTTCCAAGAAAAGTGAAGCCATCTGGCTGCCAAATCGTCTCTTGTAAGTGCTTTTTAAATCTTATTCGAGTCCTTTTTTAAACTCCACTACCCTTCACATTTCCGCAGTAGGCTTTCTGGTTCTTCGTAGAAAAATCAAGTTAACATCTTGAAAAAAACTCTATTCAAATTTAGAGGATAACGTTTAGCTTCTGAGGACTACGGAAAAGAATTCCCTTCTCCAAAAAAGGCTTTTCACTGTAGTACCAGCTTAAACTCGTATTTGCTTTACCTGATTTTAAAAAAACCTTTCGATTGCTGCATATGTTTCTCAGGTTTTCAGTTATCTTCTCAGTAATGAAAATTCAGCTCTTGTCGTTGGTTGTAGGATTAGGCAAATTCGAATACTCCAATGTACATTGAGGCCAACATCAAACTGTGGGAAACCGAATTTTTGCTGACACAGCTGAAGTATAGTGCTCAACAATGGGTAAAAGATAAGCCGCCTAACTATTTGCTCCTACTCATCTGTGGCACGGAATATTGAGCTATTAAATCAAATTTGATTTCATGAACTAATTCCAACTGACCTTGAGCCATCGACCCAATTATAAAATGTCAAAGGCATCCACTGCGCTGTTCCTCTCAGCCACTTCAATCGTAAATCATGTCAACCGGTTAAATCACAGAAACGAAAATCGTAAGCAAGTTGTTACATTTCTGGAACACATGTTCCGAGCATGTCCACAAAACTGTGTCAAGTTATTTTGAAGAGCAGCAGTTCCCCCCCAGTAAACGCTACAGCACAAGATGCGACGCCATTCACTTGCATCTTAGCACTGATTTGACACTTCCACAACATGCTATGTCCCGGCCTTACTAAACTCCCGCCCACCCCCAAATGATTTATCATCTGATAATAGAGCCTGATGTGTCGCAAACTTGATGGATGCGATTCAATGTCCTAAGGAAGTGATAAGTTAAAGGATTCACATAAAAATATTCACATCCACAAGAAGACACTAGTAGCTCCAGGATGGAAGTGGTCTTGATGGTGGTGGTGGTAATTTATTGATGTCCTCCGTTAGATATATTGCACTCTTGGGAGCAGGTCTTCGCACGATATGCCTAGAAGTCCCACTCTATAGCGAAATCGGTATCAGCATCAGTACCCACACCCTGTGCACACAACTGCGAAAACTAACACGCATGAGGAATTGCAGAATTTACTACCCTCCATCAGACGTATTCGTAAGTTCAGCCGAAAAGGTGTACATACTCGTATGTATGAAGTTACTCCTACCTAAGGGGGTTCCTGAGAATACAGTCTCTGGTATGGGTTAGAAGAAATTCATTGTCTTACCCCTTGATATGCTCGAGGAGAATGCCAAGACTGTGAAGTTGTGTAACTTTGCCATTTCCCTTTGTTTCCAGCGAAAAGGCAAAATCGAAAGTTCCTTTGATTTGCTTAAGAGCGTCCCGCGGGAGCAGTTTTAAAAGTGTTCGAGGCTCATAAATTGAGAGTTCCTTGTGCAAAATTACGGAATAATCTCTGGCAAAATGGCAGTTGTGATGGCACACAGTAAGGTAAAGCAAGTTCGACTGTAGGAATGTTAAAGGGGTAAAGACGTAGAAAGGATATTCAAACTAATTGTAGTGAAATAATCGTAAATTTATGGTCGGAAGAAGGTGATGGGATGGAGATTTGTTTCCAATTAAATGGAAATGCATGGCATGCTAAGCGGAAGCGGATATTAAACGGAGTGTTAGCTGTTGGGATTATGGGATTAACAATCCGTGTTATGATATATGTATGTTGAGCGCTGTTATTCTAATGGATTGCTGGTTATATTTTATCATTCCAATTTCTTGTCCTGTTTTTTTCTTGCTTGCTCCATAAATATCGGCAATTCAAGTGGATATTTTCGAGAGCCTCGGAGCTCCCATGGGCGGCAAAGAATTGACAAACTGCTGGAAGAAATTATTATGCGAAGAGCGGCTTTCCTAATAGTCGAATGTTTGCTTTGCAAATTTTGATTTATGCTAATTGGAAAATTTTATTTATATACGTTAGATGGTCTAGAATTTACGGCCTAGGCGAGTAGTGTTTTCTATAATAAGCAATTGTTAAATGGCCTACATTAAAACGCTGTTTTTATAGATATCTTGTTCATAATTTTTTAGAATTGATTCCCTGCCTACGTAATCAAAGTTCAACTTCGTGCAAATGTAATAGCTTGATTTACAGAAACTTCACACTGGATGAGAATTCGACTTTTAACGAGTTTATAACGCTGCCTGACTCCATCTGCACTGATCTTCGAAAGTCAATCTTACAATTCTTGAAACTTACTTCAGCCCACAGCATCGTTTTCGAAAAGAATTTCATAATGATGATTGTCTCTGGATTGAACAGTGATACACGGCTCATCAGGCCGTTGTTTCACCACCATCAGCATTACAGTGTTTCTTCAGCAGCTCGACAATATCACACTTAGTTTCTCTTCAGAAAATGCCTTCATCCTATCGCATATCTTTGGATCGTCAATAAGCCTGACATCTCCTGGGATAGATATTTTTGTGGGTAATCAATAGGCGTATTTTATTCAAAAGTGCTTAGCTACTTTCCCACACGAAACAAAAACAAAATCAAAAGTGGGTATACTAGATGGAGTGAAAAGTGACCCCCTTGGGAATTAAAAATTTTTTTTTTTTAAATGTTTTTTCATATTACTCAACATAGTCCTCTTTTAGTTTGATACACTTGGTCCAGCGATTTTCCAACTTCTTGATCCGGTCCGAAAAGTAATTTCTCGGAAGGTCGCGTGAGCTGGATTTTTTATTGATGAGCCATCTTTTGAGGTTTAGGAAGAAATAATTGTCCGAGGGATCCAAATCCAGTTACCAATCGACGCCAAAAGACCGCCCGATTCCGCATTAGCAAGTCCAAACACTTTTTCGAAGTGCTCTCGCGTTCGTGTTTTTGGTCAAAAGTGAGCGTTCGCGGCACCCAACGGCAGGATAACTTTTTCATATGCAGAATATTGCCCAAAATATGGCGTGTGCGCTCAGTACTAATCTTTGTGGTATCTGCTTGCTCGCGCAGTTTCACTTTCCGGTCAGCCAACACCATTCCATGTATTTTTTTGACATTGTCCTTTGTAACCGCATCGAAGGGCCTGCCGCTGCGGACCTGATCTGTAGTGGAATTGCGGCCACTACGAAACTCTCGAAACCAATATTTGACGGTGTAATCAGACGGAGCATTAGCCCCATAATATTTATCCAACTTTTCTTTTGCTTCCTTCGCCGTTTTGCCTCTCAAAAAATAATGTTTTATGAGAGAACGAAAATCGTTTTTGTCCATACTCAACATGATGCCAAACACGTCAACAACAATCAGCTGTCTAAACTAAAAGACAGTATCGCACTGAAATTTGGCACGTCTGCCTAAATATGAACGGACTTCAAGGCACCATAACCTTTTTTGCAGTAGCAGCGTGTTCTGGCGGTCAAGGAGGTCATACAATTAGAGGGCATTTATTCGTTTCCTGATGGTTGACAGCATCCCGTTTCTCCCTATTCTGGGATGTGTTCGTGAATCAACTTATGTTTTGTAAGAGCAAGTTAATAATGAACGTTCTTTTGGGCTTTTTACACTTGGAAAAAATAGTTATTTTTCACCTACCCAAAAAGTAACTTGAACTTTTTTTAAAATTAATGTGCTTATTTGCTTTCAAAAAGCTACCAAAGTTCCAGTTTATCGGAGAAAATATTAAGGAACAAGCAACTTTGAAACCAACACTGCGAACATAGCCGCGAGATAAAAGTGAGTATAGAAGTGAGTTGGAGCTTTTTTTGGAAAAGTGGATACGCACTTTTGAATAAAACACGCCTCATATACATACATAATTTTTTTTCAGTTATTCGTAATTGCCAAGAGAAGGTTTTTACGAAAGAAAATTTTGGGAAAACCCTCCGAAAAAGTCGGGAAATTGAAAAATCGAAAATTGATTTTTTGTGCAATTGTTGCGGAATAACGTTTCGAATGGTAAACTCGGAAAATTCCGGAAAAGTGCGAAAAATTTGAATTTTTCTATTCGATGTAATTTTGCATTTTATCGCATGATTTGATGACTTTGGGCGATGTAAAGGTGGAAAAATCGTTGTGAAGATTGGAGAATTTCGGATAATTGTGAAATTCATTGTGATAAAAGACGTTTTGCGTGAATTTTGTGTGAAGAAATTAACGAGATAAATAATGGATAGCGCTGTTCTGCGATCAATGCCACAACCCGATAGATGGCTTTATATGTTGACTTAGGCTGTGCGCAATTTGAAAGGTGTCCTTTTCGCATTGTCATTTTCTATTGAGCAAATGTGCTATTTTTCTTGCTGTAATTGATTCGAGTTTTACGTATTATTACACTGATTCCAGATAGTCGTATATCGCGCATCAAATCCGCAAACGGTACAAGCGTTACAATCAATTGAAATTCAATGCGATATTTATCATTTCGATCATTTTTTCAGAATATAAGTTTGCGTGTAAAAAATGAGGTTATCAAATTAGATTGCGGGTATTTATTGCGAAACATTCATTCCGTAAGTGCATTTTTTTTAAGAGAATTTTCTTTTGAATAGTCAAAAACGACTTTGTTGTTTTTTAGGGAGAGTTGTTTGCTTGACTAATGCCTTCTATCAGAAGATCAAACCTTGCGCGACGTGTACGTCGCGTCAGAATGTCCGTGATAATCAAATGCAAGAGGAACGTGCAGAAGAAAATGAATGGAGACGTTCCAATATTGCAAAGGTTCGCACTGCACAATCACCACCACAAATTTGACAAAATGTTACTGGAAGAAGACCAGTCATAAATGTAGACTTGAATCGCTCTGCTTTCGAATACGATTCCGCAATCGCCTACAAAGATCTTCGCTGCGTTGATATCGATTCATTTCAATGCATTGCAGTTTCAATCGGAAAGCCCCGGCTTATGCTGCGCTGGTGGCAAGGTGGAATTGCCCATTTTGACTCATCGGCCAGAGCCATTGTATTTGTTTCTCTATTCAAATACAATCCAATCAAAGCATTTCCAGGCGAATACACAAAAATATAACGAATGATTTTAAATGACGTCATTTGAAGCCGAAGTTGTTGATCAACCCGACTACAATCCGAGTTATAAGGTAATGGCGTCTCCTTATTATCAATATGGACAATTCTTCTCAATTTTTTTCGAAATTACTTCTAAACATTCAGATTCAAGGGCAAATTCACCATCAAGCGGGCGCTTTGTTACCACCACCAAACGAAGATCATAAGTTCCTTCAGATCTATTTCGTTGGTGATTCAGCAATTGAACTAGATCAGCGTTGTTCAATTTTTACTGCGAAACGTGAAATGATCGAACAATTGCAAAATCTTCTGCATGAGCACAATGAATTGGTTAGATTGTTCAAAACCGCATTGAATAGAATGCATTCTGACGACCACAAAATCAATATCAGAGCAGACAAAAGACCCGTTCGAGGCCATGTAAGACAATTCAATGCTCCCACTAGCAATTAAGTGATTGTTGGCAAGAATGTGGAATCACGCGATATAGTTCTAAAGAGTCGGGATCCAGGAGCAATTGCAGCGCGTGTACGATACCCATCGATCAAATCTGCCGAAATACCAGATGCACAAACTGATCCGGAGCTGCATTCCGTTGTGACAACGAACATGTTGAGTATTGCAACTCCATCAAATCTATGAAATACGTTTGCAAATATGTGAACAAATTGAGCGACATGTTGGTGTTTGGCATTGCCGATCCGAATACAAACGACAAGATAACGAAATTTCAACTTGGACGTTACGTGAGTTGTAACGAGGTAATTTGGCGGCTGTTTTCATTTCCGATTCATGAACGTCGTACATTTGGCAGTTAATTTGGAGAACGGCCAGCGTGTCTACTTTACGGACGCAAATGCATAGCAAAGAGCAAAACGACCACCAGCGACAATATTGACAAATTTCTTTTCGACATGCGAACGCGATACGTTCGCAAGGACTTTACTCTATTCGGAAATGCCAAGCTATTATAAATACGTGGAACGCTGCATCGAAGAAGTTTAAACGCCGGAAGAAAGGTGATGCTGTTGCTGGTTGCGCTGATGTCTATTCGACAGATGCCCTCGGACGAAAATACACAGTTCATCCACGTCAAGATGAATGCTTCTACCTTCGCTTGCTTTTGGTGAACATTAGAGGCCCTACATCCTTCGATTGTGATGTGGATGGTGTGCTGTGCGTCACTTTTCGGGAGGCTTTCCAACGTTTGAAATTACTCGAAAACGATACACATTGGGACTCAACGCTCGCCGATGCAACTGTTTCTGCGTCAGCGAATCCAAGTCGTACATTGTTTGCAATCATCATAGCCACATGCCATCCGTCGGACAAATACAAGGACGAGATGGTTAAGGACATCTTGCACAGAGTTCGCATGACAACTTGGAATTTCGATCTTGAAATTAACGACGAGATGCGCAACGAAGCGTTAGTTCTGATCGAAGACATGTGCGTGCTCATGTGCGGCAGTCTGCAGTGGACATTGGTAATGCCAGCGCCAAATCGTTCGATGCACGATGCATTCAATCGCGAATTGCAACGGGAGCAAGACTATGATCGAGATGAGCTGCCCGAAATACTCCGAACAAATGAGCCGCTGTTGAATGCCGAGCAGAAGAACGTGTACGATTCGCTGATGAAGGTTGTTGACAATGCAACGGGAGGCATTTACTTTATCGATGCTCTCGGTAGGACAGACATTCGTCATTTCGTTGATTCTGGCAATAATTCGGTCAAGGTCTCAAATTGGGATGGCTGTTGGATTCTCTGGCATTGCTGCCACATTGTTGGAAGGTGGTCGAACTGCACATTCCGCTTTGAAGCTGCCGATGAATCTTCTGACGGTTGATAAGCCAACGTGCGCAATGACCAAGAATTTGGCGACAGCGAAATTGAGACGAGAATGCAAAATCATCAATTGGGACGAATGCACGATGGCGCATAAACGAGCTTTGGAGGCAGTTGTCCGAACCATGAAGGATTTACGGGGTGATTCGAGACGATTTGGTGGGGCTATGATATTGTTCTCCGGAAATTTTCGCCAATTGCTTCCCGTCATCCCGAAATCTACTGCTGCCGATGAACTTAATGCAGGCCTGAAATCATCGTCAAGAAGTTGAAAACCACGAGCATGAGAGTCGCGTTGCAGAACGACCCATCGGCTGCTGAATTCTCGAGACAACTGCTGGCGCTTGGCAATGGCAAAATTGCGAGTTCACATCGCCAAAGGAAGCACTCATCACCAAAGAGTTCCCCGGCATTGCACAAAATTATAAAAATCTCGATTGGACTAGTGAACGGGCAATACCAGCAGCTAAGAATAAGGACGTCGATTGCTTGAATTTCATTATTCAAACTCAAATTGCTGGAGAACTGCATTCGTACAACTCCGTTGACAGCCTAACCAACTAGGATGAAGCGATCAACTATGCGACGGAATTTTTAACTCGCTTAAAGTGCCAGGAACTCCACCGTATAATTTACAGCTGAAGGTGGGATCGATCATAATCATGCTGTGGAATCTGAATCATCCGAAATTGTGCAAGGGTACGCGGTTGTCCGTCAAGAAACTGATGAACAATGTGATTCAAGCGACGACCATCAAGGGAAAATTCAAAGGAGAGGAAGTCCCTATCCCACGAATTCCAATTATTGCAACTGATTTCCCGTTCCAATTCAAGCGGATTCAGTTAACCGCTCGATTGGCTTTTGCGATGACAATCAATAAATCTCAAGGCCAATCGTTGAACGTCTGTGGGATTAATCTCGACTTTCTCTGTTTTTCGCACGGTCAGCTGTACGTTGCCTGTTCGCGTGTTGGCAAACCGTCTTCGTTGTTTGTTTTTACGCCGGAAAAACAAATCAAGAAACATTCTATCATATCGCCCTCTACTGATTTCGATTCCATTCAACTAAATTACATAGAAATTTGAACTATCTGTGTTTTGTCATCTCTCTGTAGTTTATCTGAAGGCGTTAAATTAGGACGAGATGAAGTTAGCCGGATCCCCTAGTTATTCATAAGGATGGCGAGGTCCAAATCAGCCCACATATATCAGAATGGCCAATACTTAAATGTTCAGCACCTCTCGTTGTCCTGATAGAAAATTAATTTGCTTGAAATTGTTTTAGCTTCAAGCAGATAGTAAACTAAGCAATTCCCCCTTTATGCTACATCTGGATATCAGATTTGGTCTTCTTATCCGTTGACTCAACACCACGTCCAGCCTCTACTGTTTGTCGAAAATAGTACAAATCAGCTACTTGCTTCCGGACTAGCGCACTGTAACGCTTAAAAACTATTTCACGGTCCTCGCAAATAATATTACTAATTAAAAGAAGGTTGTCGGCAGATCAGGAACTAATGAGGTATTTTCAAAATCAACTAATTTTGATCCATCTCCAATGGCTGCTGGAGTCTTATAATTCCTTTGGCCCTTACTACGGTAGACTGCTTGATTGCTAAATTTAAGTTTCTGCGATCAGTTGATGACAACGTTCTAAAATGTTCTCCTTTGCGACATAGGTGGGATCTGCACCCATAGTTCAAAGTTCAAACACCAACTTTATTGTAAATCGATGGGGTCCATATTCATAGCATCTTCAGGAGGATCTGATAGTTTAAATTTGTCGTTTTACATGACAATCAGATAAAACTCATAGCTGATGCCAATATCATTCAAGCGATGGACATTGGACACCCTCGAACACCGACGAAATGTCTCATGTGTCACTTTGTTTTATCGCTAACCTTTAACCGTAACACATGTCTCGCTATGAATGCTCATCAGTATACCCTCAAGCCCACTTTCGGACGTACTCTGAAATATCGTGATTCGTTCCAAAGCCGAACAACTCGCTTGTGCAATGCCCTGTCGAGCTCTCTATTTCCTAGTCATTAAAACCTTCAAACATTTAAAACCAACGTATAGTACATCAGTACCTATCCCTCCTTAATCCCTAAATTTCCTTCGCCCGCGCTGTGTGCAAGTATTCTAAGGGAACCTTAACCCCTTGAGTGCGCGCTAGTCAACAAAAAAAAAATACATACGCCGAAAACGGGCTACAGATTCTTCAGATCTTAGTCGAAATACACTTCCTAGACTCGACGGTAGTTGCAGAAGCCTAGACCGTTTTTCATGAAGCCAAAATAATTTGGCAATCAACTCTTTTCAACCCTTCAAAGCCCCTGGTGAGGATGGAATATACCCAGCTTTACTACAAAAGGCCGTCCCGCATCTGCTACCTCAACTAACTAACTTATTCAGAGCTAGCTACGCATGGGGATACTTACCAAAAATGCGTCAAATATATACTAAAGGTAGGATGCAGACCGTCTGTACTACCACAGTCATATAGACCAATCAGCCTCACATCCCTTTTCCTCAAAACTATGGAAAAAACCCTCGACAGACATATCAGAGACGGGGTACTTCAAATGAACCCCATTCACAAAAATCAATATGCCGTCGAACGTGGAAAATCAACCATATGAGCTCTACAAAACCTTACCACAAGGATTGAGAAATCTCTCAATGATAAAGAGGTAGCGGTGGGTTGTTCCGCGATATAGAAGGCGTATTTGATAATACAGAACTCTCCAAGATATAAAGAGACATTCAAAACCCGAGAGTTGACGACACCACATGTAAATGCAAAAAATGTGTGCTAGAGGATAAAACAATGAAAAACTCATTACGTACCAATAAACTCAGTGAGATAGCTACGAAAGGATGCCCGCAGGGAGGAGTACTATTACCCCTATTATGGTCTATCGTAGTTAATAAACTACTCAGCAAAGATGGCTTCTATGTCCAAGGATATGTAGACGGCATTGATATCCTAATCAGAGGTAAATTCGAGGACACAATCTCGGATTGCCTCCAGAGGGCTTTGAATCTAGTTGCTGCACCAAGTTCACTAAGAGAAGAAAGCGAGGAAGACAAGAAATACCACAATCTTCGGTGAACCAATACAGTTCTCAATGGAAGTCAAATATCTACGAATCACACTGGATGAAAAATTGACGTGGGACACTCTTTGCGGATCATCAAAAATCTAGGCGGAAAAAATTGGGGACTTAATCCCAAAATGACACTGTGGATGTACACGGAAATAACGAGACCTATCATCACGTATGCGGCCGCCGTTTGGAGGCATAAACCAACGCAGAGATTGAAACGAACCTGTATCTGAGCAACTGTTGCAATGAAAACCGCACCAACGGCCTTCACCAAGAACTCATAAAAGAAGCAATGGTAAATACCTACGTGCTCATAACAGAAGATCAATCTAATTTCAAACTAGATCATATTGCAATCCTTCATGAATTCAGAAAAAATGAACTCCTTGAAATACACTTAAGAGACAAATGTCTACCACGATATAGCTTTCGGCACAACTTTAAGGTTACATTTCCAGACCGTTAGACTATATTTATGGTCGCTTTTCCAACATTGTTCTATCATCTTGTGAAAAATGTGTCCTGGATATTGTCGTAATTGCCTATGATTGCGTTGCTATAGCCATCTCAGGTAAGTATCTTTATGCTATTAAAGAACTCCTACAGCTAAACCTTAGATGTTTAACCCGTTGAGGGCATCGCTGTGGATTGGGAGTAAGCTCCCATAAAACTGATCTTTCCATCTCTTTCAGGAAATATAAAATTCCAATCCAATCAACGGTACCAGTTCAGTCTTCCCCGATACGGCGAAATAGCTATGCCTTATTTTGGGCAAGAAACTAAACTGGAAACCTAATATTCATGAAAAAGCTAAGAAATTTGCAGTAGCTCTATTCCCTTACAAAAAAGCCATTGGGTATAAATGAAGCCTTTAACTCCGCATTACCCACTGGTTTATACGTCTCGGTTGATCTTATAACCTACGGGGTGATTGTCTGGTGGACGGCCTTGGATAATGTAGTCAACTGCCGCAAACTAAGCATAGTCTAAAGAACTGCATGTCTGTGCATTAGCGAATCCCTACGCACTACTCCCTCCGCGACACTGGATATTCTGTTTCACTTGACATCCCCGATATTTTCAGCAGGCAAGTGGCTGCGACCGCAGCTACTCTCTTTAAGGCGACTATGTAGTGGACAATTAGAGTATTTGGCGACGCTAGGAATATTACATTATACCCCAACATTGGTTTTACAAAGAAGAAAGAAAGAAGCTTTCATAGATGACAATTCAATTCACTTCTATACGAATGGATCCAAGACAGATAGTGGGGTGGGTAGCGGTGTTTTCTCGAATAAGCTTAATCAAAGCCTCCCCTTCCGGATGATCAAATACTTTGACTCAGTCTCACAAAATTCTAAAACTCCCTTGGCTGCCAATCATCTCTTAGGGAAATGGCTGAGGAGTTTTTATTCAAAACAAATTGAATCTGATCTACTAGAAAACCTTGTAGCTTTGAAGTAGTGGTCACTCTTAACAATCGCTGTTTGTCCGGACTAACAAATCTACTGAGAATTGGAAGCAATGAATTACTAAGACAGACCACACGCTGTTCGAGTGAGATTCAGTCCCTCTTGCATAAATGCTTTTATGTATACATTTTGTATATACCTTCCTCGGAAATGTCTGGCATAAGAAACCATATTTCAATGCTTACAAGCATAGCTTCTTTAGCCCGACGATACGAAGATCTTTCCTGCACAAGCGATCCACTGAGAACGACAATGCGACAATTTGCCGGATCATCAAAGCTGAAATTATCACCAGAATCCAAAATTTGAAATATGTACATTAACCCACATCTTAGCACACTAGATCAACAATGTTTCGATACACGGAATCAAGGAAGGAAAAGTTCTCGAAACTACTGAATGAGGTCGAAAATAAAAGATGAAAAAGATGATCCGACAAACCTCTTAGCGTATTTATGGTGTGCCAAAATCCGAGAAAAAAAGGTCGGCAGTCACCAACTATTCGTTATAAGCGACATTCGATGGTATAAAAAGAGATCACGTGCATGCAACTCACTAGTTATCCTTACAAAGCTTATTCGGCTTTGGAAGTTGTTAGAAATTAAGATCAAGCAGAGTAAAAGACAATGAGTTAGTTCAGCGTATAATTCAGGAGTGATTTTATTTTTGCTACATAGAATAGTAAGATACAATGTATTGTAATAGATTTACGTGTTGCCATTTAGTCTAAGAATTTAGTGTTTAATTTGAACTCTTAACTTCTTTAAATCAATATACCCCCTCAAATTAAATTTCCATATTAAATCTTAGTAAATTAAGAAAATATAAATGTTGTTTATTAATGCATCGGCAATCATATTATTCGTTGAAGTATATAGTATGTACTTTAAATTAACAAAGCCTTTTTCATAAATATCTCTTACAAAATGTACTTTGATATCTAAATTTTTACTTCTCGCATGGTAAACTGGATTTTTCACCAGCTGTTGAGCGCTTGAGTTGTCCCCATATAGTACAATATGGTTTGAAGCAGTTCGTATTGAATTGCGATAGCTTGATCACGGAATGTTATATATCAGGCCGTGTTGTCATACTTATAAGGTTCAACGACCCTACAAGTGATTGAAACTTGTTTGCATCATTGCATTGATACGTCCTTTGTCTTCTAGTTTGAGTCTGTGACTATAAGTCTCGCTTTGCATCGCTCAATTTTATCATTTTTGTCATTTTTTAATATTGAAAACCCACTTGGATCTTATGGCTTTACGACCAGTTGGCAAATCAACTAGATCTCAAGTTCTGTTTTCTAGCAGCGAACTATATTTTGCTTCCATAGCATCTTGCCACATTTTGGAATCTGTACCTCGTAGTGCGTCCATGAAACTTAACGAATTTGATCTTTTTCTATTCAGATTATCTTTGTTTCTACGAGTAATTTTGTCACTTCTTAAAACATTACCACTAACCTGCTTTTCATTGATCCTTTCATTGAATTCACCTTCAATTCTTCATCATCGCAATCCTCGTTGTGGCCCTCATCTCCAACAGCATTGTTATCCTCAGAATCAGCATATTTTTCTTGTTTATAATCAGCTTTTTCCTCCATTTCCATCATCAGCATCAACAAAAATATTGTATCTTTTGCAGCAGCCTTAAATATCTGGAAGAAGACCGCTGAATCGACACGAGTTAGAGGCACCAAAAAGATTTAAGCAATCGGATGATATGTACGATGTTGAAGTGAATTCTTGTTTTGGTTGTCGTATGACAAACTTTATTGCTATTTCAAACTCTGCTGTTTGTGAAGTGTGAAAATCGCAAGTGAAATTTACGGAAAGTGGAAAACGCGGTTTGGGATTCAAAATAGTAGTGTTCTGCGAAAAATGTGTACAGGCTGAAATACCTAGTAGTCCATTTATTGATAAAGATTATGAAATAAACAGCAGAATTGTAATTTCCATGCGATTACTAGGAATTGGCTTTCACGGAATAAAAAAGTTTTGTGCATTCACGGAATTACCTCGGAGTATGTTTCAAATTTTCTGTGATAAGGTTGTCAAATTTCAACTGCAACTAAACTAGTTTGCAAAACAGTATTATGAAAGCAGTGAAAGATTAGACAACTATTTCTATTGAAAAAGGACAAAATAGAATTATGGTAACGTGGGTTTACGTCCTTGTTTGGCTTATTGACTCTTATTGGAAATTACAGTGCACATTATATGGAAGAGTAAATAAGATACTGAAGAATATACAGAATGGGTTCAAAATCATAAAAATAAGTGCGATGTGAATCACGATAGATCAGCAGGAAAAATGGAGGTCAATGCAGTTGTTGAAATATTTCAGCGATCCGAAGCTTTGCACCAGGTAAAATACACCCATTATATTGGTGACGGTGGTTCTAAGACTTTTAAAGGCATTGCTGATGCTAAGCCCTGTGACGATGTCACAGTACCTACTCAAGAAAGAGTGTACATTGTAGATCACGGTCAAAAGCGAATCGGTACCCACCTACGTATTTTGTAAAAGAATACAAAAGGTCTCGGTGGAAGGGGAAAATTGACGGGAAAACTAATAGACGAACTCTCTATTTATTATGGATTGGCCATTCGTAAAAACTGTGATTCAATTGAAAACATGGGCAACAGTATGTGGGCTACACTCGATCATAAATTATCTACTGATGCAAACCGCAACACGATAAATGTCTGATCGGGGAGGATGCCAAAGCTACAAATAGTTTGGCTGAGTACAAACATAAGCGCCAGGTCTTCCAATTGAAGTGTATGAAGCCATCAAGCCAGTCTACGAAGAATTGACCAAAGACGATCTTCTTACTCGATGCATGGGCTATTATACTCAAAATTGAAATGAAAATTTTAATTCGACCACGTGGGCATTGCCCCCAAAATCCATTTCTAGTCATAAAACTTTGTTGGATATAGATATGGACATTGCTGTTTGCGCATACAATGACTGCTTCGCTTCAATTTTGCACGTAATGAAAGCGATGATTTAGAAATCGGCCTGAACCGCTACGAAATGTGCTTGGAGATTAACAAAGATCCCATAAAGCTTGCAGAAAGATCGCTGTCTGAAGCTACAAAAGAGTGGAGGATCGCATTAAGATCCAACAGAAAAGAAATGGCAGAGCAGGACATTAATCTAAAAGGTCAATTGTATGGTGCAGGCATTGCAGATTAAAGGTATTGCGAAATTTTTCATGACTTGCTATAACTTGAAATTTTAGACGCGTTTATCCCAAACCGGCATTTTTCAAGTCGACCGCACCCATAACTTGAACTCTTTTTAACAAATTCACTTCAAATTTTAACTAGATCTTTAAAAATATATCGCCTAAGTAAGTGCCTAAGATTTTTTTTATAAGGCATAGTTCATTTGCTATTAACAATTTTCTGCCGATTTTTCTGCGAATTTGGCAAAGTCTAACGGAAGTGGGCAATTCGGCCAAAAATCAGTATATTAAAAAAAATCCTACGTACTTCTCTAGCTGTTATTTTGTAAAATGAAAAAAATCACAAAAAACCCTATTTTTACGGCCTCTAGAGTGATCTAACCCCTTAATATACTGAACATTGTTAACTTCCATTTTTAAATGAAGGAGTTGCGTGAATAGCGTAAATTCTCTCTGCCAACGACTTACAGTTTTTTATGTAGGTGATCTGCGAAGATTTTATGCACAACAGAATAGTAACTAGAGACTTTTTATCTTTTGTGCACCATAGTGTGGACTCCTGTACTTTGTCTGGTTCTGGCTTCACGGAACCACCAGAGACATAACCCCATACCACTTCTAACTAATACCATCTTGATCAAAAAGTTCCCGGGAGACACCACCGTGTGGCGCTGCCATGGTTTCGATTTGAGTTCTGTTTTTTTTTTGGTAAGTTGGTAAATCTGTTGTTGAAATTCCCTCCAAATCTTAGCGTCATAGCTTGACATTTGCAAAAGTTACGTATCCAAGAGTATATCTATCTCTATGTGTGTTGGCGATTTTTTACAATTTTAGAAATGTATTTAAATTTGCAACAACGAACTTGTATTAAATTTTACGTAAAAAACGGATTTAATGGTGCCCGAACGTTGGAAATGTTGGAATGGAAACGCAGTGGCAGACCATCGACATCGAAAACCGACGAAAACATTAATGAAGTACGAGTAAAAGAAATGTTGGTCAATAACCGCAAATTAACCATCAGAGAGATAGCGGAGGACTTGAACATTGCCTATGGATCCGTCCAAGACATATTGGTTAATGATTTGGGTTTCCGTCGTCTAGCAGCAAAGTGGGTGCCAAAAGATCTCAATTTCATGCAAAAAAGAGACCGTGTTGACGATGGTAAAGAGATGATTTGCGAGGCTCAATCCGATCCCACATTCATCAAAAGGATCATTACTGGAGACGAGACGTGGGTTTATGAGTACGATATGCAATCCAGACATCAGGCAAGTGAATGGTGTTCGCCAAATGAGCGGAGACCAAAAAAACCACGTCGTTTGCAGTCAACAAAGAAGGCAACCCTCACGGTTTTCATGGATTACAACGGTGTAGTGCATCATGAATTTTTGTCAGAAGGCCAGACAGTAAACAAAGAGTATTATTTGGGCGTTATGAGACGTTTGCTTGAAGCAATTCTCCGAAAGAGACCAGCATTGTGGGCAGAAAACTCGTGGATTTTGTACCATGATAACGCACCGTCGCGTGTCGCACAGTGCCATCATTATTCGTAATTTTTTGACGAAAAATGCAACAAATACCATCCAACAGCCACCGAATTCAGCTGATTTGGCTCCCTGTGACTTCTTTCTGTTCAATCGAGTTAAAAAAGCACTACGGGGAACGCGTTTCAGCAGCCGAGACAAAGTAATGGCAAAATCACAGGAAGCACTGATGGACATACCGAAAACCGAATATAAAAAATGTTTCGAGGATTGAATCAAGCGCTGGCATAAGTGTGTTGCAGTCAATGGAGATTACTTTGAAGCAGACAATGTAGATTTAGATGAATAAACTTTTCTGAATAAATTTCGGAAATTTTTTGATCAAGATGGTATTATCCACGAATCATAATTGTGTTCGCTTAATTTCTCGATTTGATAAATCGAATTCGACATTTTACTTTTAATGATAAAAAAAAAATTTGAATTACGAACACGCGGGAAAACCTGAGCCCATAACCTTTGTTAGAAATTAAGATCAAGCAAAGTAAAAGACAACGAATTAGTTCAGCGTATAATTCAAGAGCGATTTTATTTTTGCATGTAGGTACATAGAATAGTAAGATACAAAGTATTGTAATATATTTACGTGTTGCCATTTAGCCTAAGAACTTAGTGTTCCATTTAAACTCTTAACTTCTTTATTTGCATAGAAGTCGACACTGATTACCAATAAAACCATCAACACTGCGAGAATTTTTTAGTGTCTTTGAGATAGTAACAAATTTAAATAAAGCTAGTTTTAAGACAAGGTAATCCCTATCACGCGACTTATTTTTAGGAGTTTCGTATTGTTCACGACTATATGTATTCGCACGGAGAGTCAGCGAAATATTTTCAAATATTTTCGAACCGATAGTGAACGAATGCAGGACGAGATGCTTTGTGTCAGTGAACAAAGGATTGCGGTGCGTTAGTCTAAATGCTACTATGGACAACTGTACTATAGTTTTCAATAATTATGGCTAGATTGGATCCAGCAGTAACATGAACAACAGTTTTGAGATTCAGTGAAGAATAATCTGAACAGTATGAGAACTTTGTGTTTATTAGGCACCTAAAAAGTAGAGTCATCTACCACGGACAATGCATTACAAATCACTTATTCTTCATGTCCTGGTGTCTAGTGCCGAATTATGGACGAGGACTAATAGAGATAAGAGCTTTTGAGAGGAAAATTTCTTGAACATCTTTGGTAGCTCAATTGAAAACAAAGCTTATACTGCGTGTGCAAATGGACCGAGACTAAGTAATCCAATTTCCAGCTAAGTTTCCTCACCAAAATATTCACAAAGAATCATGGCCAGTTCATAAAACAGTCATCCAAATTGATCACGGCGCTCCTCTTGTATTATAGACGTTCGAAAATTCCGAGCGACCAATGTATTGTAGATGAAGACATAATTGGTGCCAGACAAAGTATGTCTATAGATATCTCAGGAGAAAGGTGGCACTCGCAAGCAACCATCAGAACCATTGCTAATTTGGTACCTCCTAGTCTCTAGTTAACGAACTTACTTCCTGCACTAAGTATACAAGTACACAAGTTGCTCAGAAGCCGTCAGAAATGCTCCAACTGATCTGCTGGATATCACTTAGCCAATACTGGTCTAATAAAGAAAGCTGGCAAGCTATTAGTGCTCTTAATGGGCAAAGGGGGCGTAATGAACATCTCCGGAGAAAAAGGAAACCAAAAAACCGATCTAGAAAATGTTGACGTGCGACTAAGGGCAAATATCAACTTATTTCCACCATTTGGTCGTGTACTTAATGAGTATAGTGACATTTGTCTTCCTAACATTATGTACAAGGTTTATTCTGTCGCATTATATGAACACTTGAAACCACTTGTCAACGATCTGATTCACCCTATCAGCGATATACTTGGCCGGGTATATCCACAACTGATTAAATACTTGCACTATACGAGTAGCAGGTCCTAGAGAAACTTAGGAAGGCCAAATTGAGACAGCACCCCTCTTTATTGATTTCAACATTTAACTACGTGTAATGCAATATGCATACAAACGACGACAACTACAATATTTATATAAGAACAACAGTCCTAATTTTTGATGTAGAAATACCCTCAAGCAGGAATTCCCATGTGAGGTACTTAAAATTTGTATTGAAACTTCTGTGTAACGGATTACTTTCTGGACCTAGGTGGAGCGGATTGGTTAAGGAAGAGACTCAGTCAGGGGAGTCGAAAGCTCACTGCAACTCTTGATGATTTCGGTACAGGCTTGCAGGATTGATTAAGGAAGAGACTCAGTTAGGGGCATCTCAAGCTCACTGCAACTCTTGATGATTTCGGCACAGGCTCGCAGGTCTTTGCAGTGATGCTGATAATTAAAGAAACGGCCAAGGCAATAGCTAGACGACTCGCGTTGTGTACGGGTATACACAACGCAACGATTGGGATCTTCGGCCAATTAGACTGGGATGTGAATTTTTCGCTTGCAAAACAGTCTTCCCAAACGAAAGCTAGCTCTGTTTGTTCGTCTAGATATCTGTTGGTTCGTCGTAGGTTTTCTTTGCTAGTTGCGTTAAGCTCACCAATACAGCATCACTTTTTGTTTCTGGAGTTTCTTCGAAGATGGTTTTAAGAGCTACTCTCATCATGCGTTGTCCTTCATCATCTTTGCAGTTAGAGAAGCCTTGATCGAGGGCTTGAAAGGCTTATTCTGAGCTTCCGCTACGCTACATTGACATTGCTTTAAAGGCAGCTAAGCCAGCGTAGATTTTCAAATGTGGAATCTTCTGTAGCTTGCAGATTTCAATGAAGTCCTCGATTTGTTGAGTTTCGCGTAGAGTGCTCTGATAGTTTAGGCATTCAATGAGGACATCGTTCATCGTTGCAATCTTCAAACGATGCATTGCTTGATTAGATACAGAAAATCCAATTTATTCTTGATTTCCAGAGTTGAACGCAAGAGATTATCCAGTTGAGCTTGTGATACAGATCGTATACCCAATCCAGGTTCACGGAATCGAATAGACTGCAAGTCTTCTAAGACTCAGTTCTTTTCCAAACCAACACTCTGCCCAAGGGGTAGTGCTGGCGAACTACGACCATCCGGCTTTTTCATTAGGTTCTCACGCAGTGATTCCCACTTCTTTGTTTTCAACGATTGGGGAAAGTGTCAATGACATCTATTTGTGTTGACTTCTGGAGCCATGGCCACAGGTGTAGATGAAAATCGAGTTAACAAAGCCATTTCGTGATGTTGTCAGATGCCTGTACCGGGTTGTAAAATGTTTTTCTTTTATATTTTCTTTCAATTAATAGTTCATTGCTGGTGGTGTGATTATATAAAAGTAAAAGTAACACTTAACGAGTTAAGGATTTTTATCTACATTGCCTCTGTGATGAAAATAAAAAAGGGAATTGTTGGTTGTCCACTGAGGAGGAAAATCGACTTTGTTGTGCATGACAGCATCTAAAGAGAAGAGCTAAACGAAGCCATGTCTAGTTCTTGCATTCATGCCAAACTCTTGGAACGCTACGTGCTCCGTATAGTTAGGCAGCAGTCTTACCGATGCCAAAAATGGTTTAGACAGAGTGATGATTTTTCATGTGGCTTCTCATCGACTTGGGTAGAAGAATCAGTGGCCTGAGATGTCTAGGATATGTAGAGTGAATAAATGCCAACCTTCTTTGGTTGCTGACTGGAGAGGTGATTGATTGAGGCCCAGGTCCACCCGGACTGAAGCGCCATTAAATAAGAAAACAAGCAATAAAGTTGCATTTCACGCTTATTCTGGCCATTACCATTCATTACATGTACATACATATATGTATAAGTCCTTGCCTTAATGTTTAATTGGTCTCCCACCCTACTGTAATGATATCGAAATACTTGTTGTTTGTCAACCGATTGTTAGGGGATTACCTCAACCTGCACCTATGTGGCTACATCCCTACATTCCTATATCTGCGCGGTTCAAGGGCCTTTAAATTTTCGACTCTTATAACCGGACACGCTATAATTATTCCTCAAATCTCACAAAGGACTAGCTATGAGTTGAATACTTTGTTACGGTCTAAGCCGATGTCTCGATCCCACACTCAATCAAATTGCAAGTTTGAATAACAATCTCCAATTGCAATCCGATATCGCTCATGTGATTACTGCGAATTGAATCGGCACGCTGTCATTAATTTAATGATCGATAATAATTTAGCTAAACACCATGCCAAGAACCGCCAGCAGTTGTTGTTGTTGGTGTTGTTTTTTTTTTTGTTATTTTCGGTTTCCAAAAATTGCATGCCATCCGTGAAGCACTACTTTTCGAACGGAATACGAGTATGTCCATGAGTTGCACGAGGGAGAACTACCCTCTCGCCCGTTCAGTTACAATATCGTGCGCATTCGGAGTGCATTTACACGATTGCCAGTTGAATTGGAGAAAAAGGACTCTGGAGTCAATCACTGAGATCGCATGCAATAGCAATCGGGTTGAAGTTCTTTTCTTCCTTTTTGCTACGGTATTCCTTACCTCGAAGGAGAATTCCACAAATTGGCAGTTTCACCTTAGCCCAGTTTGGAAAGAGCTACTCATATAGTACTGCCACCAATGTAGCCATACAATTACGACTGAGGGCCATGCCACCCCATGTGGGATCAGGGCAACCTGCATCGGGTAAGGATAAGGGTGGTCTAACAATCGAACTTAGAAGTTAGAAAGTTGCAAGCTGCACTTTTGTTACACTACACCGTTAATTAGCTGCATGCAATTCATTTATTAGTGCGCGCGGTCAACAACTGTTCAGGGGGTACCCGTAGACCATTATGCTCGTTTTGGTACGAGTGACCAACATGCCACAGACTACAATGGACACAATGGGGCTCTTTATGACTTTATCTGTGTTTTTGTGCGGGCATAGGGTGGCGGTAAAAATAGCCAGCGGGCAGTTGAACGGTTTGTAACTGTCAATTATGAGTAATAAAACTGTAACTGCATAGTTTTAGGCGCGACAAGGAAAACGAACGGCGGTGGCGACATTGCTGCATACTTTATTCAGTGGCAATGCACTTCTGATTCTGATCCTGATTCTGATTCTGACACATGGCGCGATTGTTACCCTTGTTTGGTTCGGTTTCAAACACATACATACGCTGTAAGTTTTGTTGGGGTGAGGAAAGCTAATGAACTGTAAACGATATCCACGATGAAATCGTGTAGTCGTTGGGTATTTGGATTTGTTAGTTTGCTGCTAGGTGACAAGGATATGACATTTAAAAGAGCAAACAGTTAGACAGAGAAGACTTAACAAGGTGACCAACCACGACAATAGCACCCTGCACTGTATAGAATGGTGGTGTTTATGACCAGTATTCCAGTTGTAAAGGTTATTACGAGTATGAGCAGTAAAATGGCTTCCATTACTCGTCGGGTGTTTTGATTGAAGCTTTAAGGTTTCAAATGATAATCGTTTTATGATGTTTCCTTGGAATGTTTTGAATCGATTTAGAAGTCGTTTATAGGTGTAGTGAGAGTAGGTGTTATAGTCGGCATTGGAATGGGACTGAGAGTGAATAAGGTTTTAGTTGGAAATGATGGCTATGAGAAGGTGCTTAGCTTTGTTTTTCTAGGATCATTTTTTGTAGGATGGATGGAATAGAGGTTTGAGCAGTTAAGTGTCTCAGATATGTACACACAGCCTTTGTCAGCTCGTTTACCCCACATAAGTACATTTTGGTATCATACTGCAAAGCAAGAAGCTTAAAGCCTTATTTTTCTCATTCCTTGTTTTTTGCTGACACCTTTGTTTTCTCCATGTGCGAATTTTTTACTGAGTGAAACTGAATTTATGTGTCATGTCTAGACGTATAATTGACGTTTTCAATTTCACCCAGGACTAATAATGTGAAGATGAGAGAAACAATTGACAGAAAGAGGCCTTGTACTTCGCTGTTTTGTGGCAGAAATTGCACCCGCCAAGCATACTATACTTGAGCTCGGTTGCTTAAGTATTCTTGTTGGGATGAGTAAAGGATATTTCTTTGCACCACTTAGGAACTCGAGGAAAAGAGTGTTGCATGGGGGTTTCGAATCTGTTTCACAAATATCACTGACGATTGTTGCACAGAAAAGATAACATTATTTGATCACAGATGCATATATCGATACTTACTTAATATGGCGAGGATTTCCTCTATTGCGTCGTCCCTCCGGATTAGAGTCGAAGATTCTGCGGGTTGGAACGCCGGTGTTCATTCGCTCTACATGTTTCAGCCATCTCAAACGCCCAATGCGCAGTTTTTTGATCAGGTCGATATCGTTGTACAGCTCGTAAAATTCATCGTTGAATCGTCTCCTCCAGAACATGCTAACGCATACGGGACCAAATATCTTACGAAGAATTTTTCTCTCAAAACGACCAAGGATATCTTCATACGCTTTAGAAAGGGTCAACGCTTCAGAACCATAGAGCAGGAGTGGGATTACAAAGGTCGTATATAGAGTTCCCTTGGTTGTTCGGGGCAGGGCCTTGTTATATGTATAGTTGTCTTCTCAGCCCAAAGAAACAACAGCAGATAGCAGAGCCGGGGTAGGCAAAGTCCCTTACTACCACAAAGCTATAGCTGTCGATTATGACATTCTTGTTGACAGTGTATACTTTGTTTTGCCCTCGTTTTTGCTTCTTCTGTTCCTATACTCGCAAACGCACCAGTGATAGCTCGCTGTGTTCTACAAATAATATCCATATCGTCGGCGTATGCCAGCAATTAAACGGACTTTTGAAAGATCGTACCTCGTGTGTTGGCTTGTGAGTTTTGCACAAATCTTTCAAGTATGATGTTGAAGAAGTCCCGTGACAGCGCATCGCCTTGTCTAAATCCTGTTTTGACATCAAGGATCTCGGTTAGGTCGTTACCGATCTTGATCCAGCAGCGATCTATCTCTAACGTCATCCTGCACAAGCGGACGAGTTTGACAAGGATGCCAAACTAGACATGGCTCTGTATACTCGTCACGGTAGATGCTGCCATAAGCGGCTTTGAAATCGATAAAAAGGTGGTAAGTATCAATCTGAACTTCTTTTGTTTTCTCCAGGATCTGCCGTAGTATGAATATTTATACCGATACGCTTGCAAAAATTGCCATCAATTTGCAAGCATAAAGGTTGGTCAATTACTCGTAGTTAGACAATTCTCTATTGCCCCACTTTATTGTTATGGTTTCGCAAGTTCTGTTATTAAAGGCAGCTCCGACATACAGAAATATGCATAATAGAATTCCTTATAAGAGAATGGCTAACTTTCCAGAGAACATCGATTACACTATGCCCCAACATTGGTTTGATAAAGACTTTCATGTAAGCATCCCCTCTAGATCCTTCTGGCAGGAAGATGTTTTCATAGACGACAAGTCAATTCAGTTGGAGTTGGTGGTGGTATTTCCTCAAATTAGCTTAGTGTATGCCTTTCTTTCCATCTTCCAAATCACTGTAGCGTATTACAGGCAGAAAATTCGGCGATTAAAGAACTCTTGTTCTCACTGAAAAAAAACTTTTAAATCTTCCAGGGATATTTGCATTTTTTTGGATAGTCAAGCCGCTATCAAATCCCTGGACTCAGTCTCACTAAATTTTAGAACCGCCCTTGACTATCGATCATTTTTTAGGGATGACAGAGCAGTTCAACCTTCACCTATGTTGGGTGCCAGGGCACAGAGATATACCAGGGAATTGTAGGGTCGACGACCTCACCAAAAATGGAATCACTCTATATAGTACCTATTCTACCGGAAAAGGGTAGCATCGGTATACCAATGGCTACACACAAACGAATATTAAAGCTGGATGCTAACAAAAAAACAAACCTTAGATGGACTATTGGATCAACATGTCCAGTGACCAAACAGATCTGGCCAAAACTGGATCTGAATCGCTTTAGGAATGTGATCACATCTGAGTGCTATCACAGGTATCATCACTGGACATTGCATTATAGACAAGCAAGCAAGAAGGCTTAGCGCCTTTACAAAGGATTTCTGGAGAAGCTGTATATCTTGCCTAGCTCTTTAGTTCCTAGTCATTATAACATTCAAACATTTAAAACCAACGTTCATTAGTATCTCTCTTTTTTTCGTTAGCCCGCGCTGTATGCAAGCATTTTAAGGGTACATAAATTGGGCGCGCGAAAATTATACAGAAAAAAAACATGCCCAGCTCTCTCCCAAAGAGGGAAACTCGACTTAGGAGCTTTTTTCTACAATAACTTAAACAACAATAACTCTAGACAATATAGACGTTAATAGTCTCCTACACTTTATCTTAAGCTAAAATTGGTTCCAAAAGTAGCAGGATCACAGATCCACGTAACAACACAATGGGCCAGTAGGCCTAAGTGGGTTGGTCTTTCCAACAGCCACTCTTTCCTAACCTAACCTTACCTACTTAGAACTGAAAACTCATGCAGGCTCTATGGAAAAAAAACATTCCCCCAAGTACTCCAACGCTCTTGTGGAAGACGAAGGTTCGTAAGGTGGATCAGTCTCCCAATAAACCATTCGTCCATGCAAAAAGAAAAAAAGGAAATCGACTAAATTACTCCTTCTCTCATGTATGGAAGTAAAGCTTCAGTGCTAAATAGAGAAACTTGTCGGGAAATGTTTCGCCGGGGACTTAACTCATCCATATATACACGTATAGTTCGAAGAGAAGGTGTGTTTTCCGCCCAACCCACACTGAGTTTTCATGTGTTCACTGGATGAGGGCAATCCTATGTGGGCTAGAAGCAATCTGATTAAACAGATGTGTTATAAGTTGGATCAGAAATGTACAGAGTCTCTTATGTTCTAAATGATCACATCCTAGTTTCCTATTGGCATTATTACAGGCTACTGCTTAATAAAATGGCATGCCAATGGACTTGGCCTCACTTTCAACGATTTTTACAGGGGTTATGTGGATGAAGAGGAAGAGGCAGCTACCATTCATTTACTGTGGAACCAAAGAAGTAAATGAAGACAAATTCATCCGGAGGATTACTTCTTTGATATCTGATAAAACGGTCAGCAGACTCTCTAGTTTTGCATAGAACTTCAAATGGTTCGACGTCTGAGTAGTTTCGATCCAAATATTCGTAACTTCCTGGCCTCCACTTTTTAGGTGTGAACACATTAAAATCCTGTGGTACAACAAAGGGCCTTTTCTAGGCTAAGTGAATCTACTCAAGACTGCAACTTGACCTAACCTAACGATAAATCGGGTTAAAGCAATTAGAGCAATTAGTAATTGAGAGGCCCATCGTTCATCATGGGATATGCATTCAATCGAGTATGTTATATTAAGCGAGTGCTCTGCATCGTCCTGCTATCACTTCATCTTCTGTTTTAGATGTAATGCTGAGATAGCGGCAGTCTAATCCGCAAATAAGCCTTTCCGACTAAAGTTTTGTTCTGCCCAATACTATGTTAAGTTGTTTTCCATAATTGCCGCTTTTATTGTTTTATACACTTTGTATCCCTTTTTTATCCACTGATAAAACTCCATGCAACTGCTTGAACTTAGGTAAGTCGCTTTCAAGAAAATGTTGCTAAACTTTCTCAAGATGTTTCTACTTACCACCAAAACACAACACTTTCTGCTTCCGTCCACAAGCGACAACTTTAGTTTCTTATACAAATTTTCGCTTTTGACATTTCTAATTAAATTAAATGTACTTTCCGTAACTCCAGTTGGTACGACAACCTCAATGGCCATCTTTAAAATCAGAAAACTTCGCACCTTATTGCTTGAGTTAACCATAGCGACTGCCGTTAAACTAATGACTCTCGCTCCTCGAAGACTTTACCAAGCATATTCCGCAACATCAGCTTGCCTGCAGTAATATACGAGTTCAGACTACGAGTAGTTAGCCATCCCTTTCAAAGGTATGCATCCGTATATGTACCTACATCTCTTCCAGAAAAAAAAATAAACTCAAAGCAACCAAGCCACCAAGTACCGACCAACGACGGTGGTCTTGCCAAAATAGAGTTCCTGAGAGAGGGTTTTCCATTTTCCAAAAAACTTTTCCTCAAGACCGGTCGCCGATAAATTATCCGGCCAAAGTCTACCGCACGCAGGGTATTACAGATACGAACTCCGTCTTTAGGTAGTCATCCTGGCTGCCGACTTTAGGGTGGACATAATTTATGGCAAACTAAAGTTTTGCTAATTTGCGGTAATGTTGTGCCTTCCTAAGACCTGTCTCTAGACAAGTATAAAAAAAAATATTTAAGAACAACAACAACAATTCACACTCTTCATAGTTGAAGGCATTTGGCTAGAAACTCCCTTTCACTCCCATGTGTCATACTCGCTATAGTCCAAGTGCGAGAGTCTTAAAATTTCATTTTCCAAAAGGGTTAAGAAACCCTGCTAGGAACAGCTTCATCACCACTGCCACCACTGCCACCACTACCAACACCTCAAACGACAACACCAACAACAACCAACAAATTGACTTAATGGATGCGAAACAGATGCACGGAATATGGCACTTCATGGCTGAAGTTTTTGTTTACCTGGCGGTGATGTCCTTTGTGTGTCTATTCAGTTACTCACTTTTGCCTCTTGGAGCACAGGTGCAGTAGAAACTTTACTCGGATTGTGTGGATCATAATTTAATTACACTCTTCAGGATGTGTGTGCTAGCTGGTAGTGGTTGGATGCATAAATTTCACTTTAAAAGCTTACTCCACATTTACGGATAGAAGTGGCGTCTCATCCTGTTCGGAAGTGAATTCTTAAGGAGACGCTTTAATCGCCGCTTGTCACAATTTTAGCTCGATTTTAATTTTTTGTTTGTAGCTCACCGTTGAATCTTTTTTATCATGATATAATCCCCGCGCCAATGTCCTGTTTAAAAACGAAAGAGAGAAGGATTTTATACTGTTATTCAAGTTGAGAGCCAATCAAAAATTCATAGCACCCTTTTATAAAGAAGGCACGCTTAAGGAAATCCAGGACGCAACAAGGACTTTCTTTCGTGGGTTTGTTTTTGTTTTTTCGCAATTTTATTTATCATAAAAAACATTTCTTTAGCTCGTATTTATTTTATTTGTTGCTTGCTACTCCCCGTGGAAGGAGAAGGATAAAGAGGAGGAGGCGGAGGAGAAAGCAAAATCGTAAAAAAAAAAGGTTTTGAAGAAGGACACATCTTAGCTTTCAACACCCAATTGTAAAGTGTTTGTCCATTCTGTGGGTGAGAGGTAGGCGGTCTGCTTTAGAATGTCCCGAGGAAGAAGTACGCCTTCAGGGAATCAACAATCCTTGTGATATAAATACCGTTATTATGCAGTGTATACACCAAATTCCGGAGAGCAATAGAGTTCTGAAAAGAGGCGGAAATGAATTATTTAAATTTGAGTACTCATTTTTTAAGGTTATGGAAAGGTTGTTTTTTTTTCATGTTCTGTATGCGTTTAGTTATAAAAGGATTAAGGACCTTCAGCGAATCGAATTTGGTTAATGTTTAAGTAGTAAAGTAAGCGGTTGAACGTTGACATAAAATCAATAGATGAAGTGGGCCTTTTGAGATCAGCTAAAGAATGATGATGTTAATAAGAAAGGTACGGCAAGATTTGTACTTGTCCACGTGCTTGAGTCAGTTAGATCTAAGAAGCCAAAGCCCAAGTAAGACGGCCCAAGAGAAACCGAGAGAGTCTGTGATATATAAGTCAACAAAACAGACCACAAAATCCAGTTCAACCAGACATACGTTAAGAATGGATGGAGTAGACTCTCAATTGCCTGGATCTTCAGAAAAGTGAGTGTTTAGAAGATGAAAGCAAGTGTTCAACAAAGCCTCAAACGGAAAACGACAAATCGTTTTGGGCATCAACCTGTAGCTATAACAACGCAACATAAAACAAAAATACAATTCCTAAATTGACAGCTGACAGCTCGATCAACTTGGATGTGACAGTAAAGATCTCCTCATAAAACTAAAAAAAAAAAAAACATGTAAAAGGAAGTCCCAATATATATTTAAAAAAGTCTTGAAAAAATTTATGATTAAGAGCACATTGCACAAAAGAAAACACACTCTGAGTAAGTACTAGCTACTATATAGAGTTAACTTCACTAAATGAGGTTAACCTCACAAATCTCACCGGATCCCGCCAACAACGAAAAACGCAGTGTGAATTCTTCCGATCCCACAATTTCAAAAATGCCTGGAATTTCCGTCGAGCAATTAAAGCAGATTTTGGACGAGAAAAATAGAAAGCTTGCCAAGTAGTTAGCGTCTAAAGAGGACTTCCAAATGCTTTGTACTAAGTTAGCTGGGTTAAAAATTCGTCACGAGATTATCTCTGAAAGAGTCAACCAATTTGAAAGGCAAAACAAATTGTTTGAAGAACAATTGGATCAACTCACGCAAAAGAACCTGGAGTCAAATGTGGCCGTGCATCTGCCAACGCAAAACAGCACCGATATATGTGCTTACATATGTGGCGAAGAAAAGTCTTTGTGTGACGATATGATGGAGGCAAATGCTCTAGACACGCATGTCGACTAGACGTTCATTATCCAGAGTCGCGATGAGCACACCGCAACAGTTATTGTCAGGCTGAAGACTCGAGATGCAGCTAGAAATGTACTGCGTAATGCCGAAAGACTGAAAGGGCCCTGTTTGGGATCTATTCGAATGGAGAATAACCCTGTAGTCGCCCTTTGGTGTTCCACGCGACATCTTCAGTTGGACACAGACCACAAACTTAATTGAGCTGTCAAAATCATTTTTTTACTTTCCTTTCTATTCTGTACCTTGAAGAACGTGGTTTGGTAAGCGATAAGTAATAAACCCAAAATCTAGAAAATTGGCTTTTGCATTTAATCTTTAACAGGTCCAAAATCAGCGTCCAGAAGGACTTGCTCTTCAACGTTCGCCAAAGAAGGAGGAAGCTGGTGCCAATAATGAGGGTCCTACGAGAGAAGAATCCTAGAATGAAAATCACCCTGTGAGATGACAAGTTGCATGTAGCAGACAAGATATTTACCTAGAACACTTTCGAAGGTATGAAATGTGGCGAGAAAAATGCAGAGCAAGCCCTTAAAAGCATTTTTGGAGATATACGAGTAGCACCTTTGCAAAAATTTATGAATGAAGTCGAAAAACAAAACATTGTGTGCCAAATGTCAAACAAATCAAACGTCAATGGGGCTGTCAGTGGGGTTATCGACGAAATTCATTTGGCTGGAGACACAAGGGATTTAGACAACAAAGTCGATAAATTGGTTTTGGATCTCACGTAACGAATGAGATACGCTCGTCTACCAGAATGAAACTCTTTTGTTCTTAAAAATTATTATTTATAATGTAGTTGGCCTAAAAAATAAGTTAATATACATATACAGAGTTTTTTAATTAAATTAAGGATTTCGATATCTTTCTATTACATGAAACCCATGTGTTAGAAAAGGAGGAGGTCAGGTTTAAGCATATATTTTTGGATTATGAACTTAAATGGAAGCCGGAAATTTAATCATCGATCTTTGGACGAGACCTAAGCGGCGTACAAGTTAAGTTTAAAGCGTTGGATGAAGCACGGGCCCTGAAAGTAAAGAAGACCCTTTACATAGTCCCCATATATATGAACTGCAGCCACTGGCAACGCGACTATGATAAGCTAAACGACGAGCTTCAAATTTTAAACGCAGCGGATCTAATGCTTGTGTGGGATTTTAATGGTCAGTTGGATCTTTCTCAAAACAATTTTAATAGTGGTCTCAAATCACAATTTATACACATGATTCGCGGATCGAGGGGTGAGGTCCGGGATGACAAGGGTTACAAAATTTTTTCAGCTTGCAGATGCCTACGCCGGTCGAGTTCTTAATGGAACTTGTGAAAGTTATTCTAGCGGTAAGTTCACTTTTATACGAGGAACATCTTACTGCTTCATATCCGGTGATTAGCATCTTTTCTTGCATGATTTTCGCGTCGGACTACGTACCTTCTCGTACAACATGCCTCTGGAAATAAGGTGTGTAATAGAGGGATCCTTGAACTTATGTAGTAATTCGGAACTTAAGTTGTTACCAAAACTCATATGGAAGAAGAACAGCCGATCAACATACCGTTTTAACTTAAATGTGGAATTAAGTACACTTAACACTTCGACCGGTCCACCAATTATGGAAGAGCTCACTGATGTAATTAAAAAAGCAATACAACCAAGAAGCCCATAAAATAAAAATATTTGCAAACAAAAGTGTTTCTTGTGCTATTGCGGATGCACAACACTAACATCTTTAAATTGCTGTAAGAAAGACGGCATTCGAACTTCAAATTATTGACGTAATAAGCAAATCAAACTCCTCGGCAGAATTCTGGAAAGCGGCGAAATATATAAACGGCCATAAAAATGTAATCGCCTCATCGTTGAAAGCGCCATTATTCAAGGATCATTTTAGCCACTTACTCAATAACATGCTAGCAAGACAAAATTATTTATTCGGTTCTTATAACAAAATCTTGTTGATTGGCAAATGTTATGTAAATCGAAGTAATATTAGAAAGTAAGTAAAGAAAAAGAAACAGTTTTTTTTTTATATTAGTCTTATTTATGTAACTAATGGAAAATAAAAAAAAAACTAACATTTTTTTGACAAATTAACTTAAATAGTAGTTCATTTTTACAGTTTATAATAGCTTAATTACTACGGCGTTATAATACTTGTTTGTTTAATAAATACTTAAATACTAATTAACAAATATGTTGGTAGATATTAGTCAATTTCATTATTCACTATCTCCGGACGAGTCTTCTGTTGAGTAATCATGATTATGAGAGTTAGTTCAATTTAAATCTATTCCAGAGGAATTAGAAGAGTCTGACCCTTCAGCTTCTTCTAATTTAAAGCATGATGGATTCAACAAATTTAATACTTCAGAAGGTAAATTACATATCTTTTTCTGCGGCACTTCTCTTAAGTTGCTTATTACAGGATCAGATGTTATCAACAGCATATTAAGCAAATCTCTACTCGTGGCTAAACGCGACTGATTGCGAGTGTTGTGTTCACGAAATCTTCTACAGTCCTTGTTTCTAGCTTCCTGCGCTTCCTCAGAAAGCTGTCCAATAGGTAAGAGTTAAAATTTTATAATTTCGTGACTATGTACAAGTATTTTGTGAACAGTGGCAGGCATGTAGTACCACAGATAGAGATTTATGTATAGCTTTTTTGTTTCTGACGCAAAAGAATAAAATTTATCGACATCAATGTCATACCCTGAAGATAAGGCACGAAGAATAATCCCAAACTTTCTTATTATAGCAGCATCCAACCCTGTAATTTCTGCACTTTTCTCCGGGTTTTCAAAAAATCTCCGAGCAGTATTTCCGTCATTTGTGTTGCCATACCCAGGTTTTGGTTTATCTACAATTAGCCCCATTTCACTTTTAAATCGGCTTTTAATTTCATCAGAACATTTCTTCATATTAAGTTTGTCCGATTCTGCTCTGAGCTGACATTTTTTTTATTTCCAAACGATAGCTTATATGAAGCAAACATTCAAAGCACCTTATCCATGCGTGTAATGTAGACAAACCAAAACCAAGATTGTCTCTGTTGGTCTTAAGACCCGTGAATTCATCATTCATTGACTTAGGGGTTCCTCCACAAATAAAACATTTTTGTGATGATGAAGTTTCGGTCATTGCGTTACACACTTTCCCATCAATCATAGTCATGAGCATTACATGTTTGACAGAAACCTCGAAATCTTCTAACTTATATATTGTCGGCGACAAATTTTTTATTTCTTCCAAAACTTTATTTGTTTCCTCAACAGTTAACTCTCTGGTTTCTTTAGAAAAAATTAATTTTATTGGGCGACAATATATTGTAGAAGACGGTCGAATGCTTTGCCAGATAACATGGTCATGTTCATCACGTAATTGAAGAGGAACAAATGAGAACGTAAACAAAAATTCATCAGTATTATCACTATTTGCAAATTTTTGCTTATATGTACAATACTATGACCGGAACTTCCATCACAACCCCACTTGCTAATAAGTGTTAATGATGAGTAAGGTAGCAGATTGTCCATAACCTCGGGCTGTGCAGAGATTAAGCGATTTGCAGTTTTGTCTAAAATCGCTTGCATTTTGATTTCAGCACGTGTATCAGTTACAGATATGTGCTCCTCTGCAGGAAAACAGGCAATTTTAGATTTTCTTATACTATATAATGACGGAAATACCTTGTGTCCAGCTTTGATGCTCCACTTACGAGTCAGTTTGTAAGTGTAACTAGTTGATTTGCTATCAACATAATAGGCCAAAGCTTCATCATTACTCAATACTCTTTGATTGCTGTGAACGTGATCTAATGTCTAGGTCTATTCTTAACATTTTTTATAGCCTGTGCTAGCTCTCTATTGCCTGACAACCGTATTGACACCTCAGCAGCGTAAATTAATTCACTGGCACTCCTAGTCTTGATAAGTTCATCAATTCGTCTTCGTTTTGTCTAGAAACTCGATTCCGAAAATTCCTTCATTGGTCTGCTCAATCATAGACACCTCAAAGCATATATCTGGACCCGCTAGCCACTCTGAGTGCTTCTGCAGAAACCGTTCCTTGCTTTTTCCACACTTAATCCACTTTTCATATATTTTACACGAAAATTGTGAAATTGTGACCTTGGTGTCTTTCAAAGAGTATTCAGTTGCAGAGGTTAAATCTTGTCTTAAACTAATAAATTGATACAAATTTGTATTTCTTACGTGTTTTTTGTGTTTTAGTCATTCTTCAAAAAAACTCATTTTCGAAATACACACCACTTGTTCTAAAGAAAAATTAAAATAAAATACTTGTATGAATATATCGCAGTAAATTTTTTTGTCATTGCTTAGAAGAGGAATACAACTATATCATATGTGAATTTCACAGCAGTGACATTCGGTGACATTTAGTTTTTCCTCAATTGAAAAAAAACAAGCCTTAAAAAAGTATTACTGTATAAAAAATAGTATATTTTATAAATATATACGAGGGCGGGTCAATAAGTCCGTGACTTTTTGAATTTCTGACCTCTTTACTGAAACAGCAACACTGCTCCTGTCAACAGGCATCTGTCAGTTGACTCCTGTCAAAATTTAAACTTGCTGCGTCAGTTAGTTTGTGTTTGACAGCTATTTTTATCAGACTACTCACTAATTTGAGGAGAAAATGGAAAAAAGTGAATTTCGTGTGCTTATTAAGCATTATTTCTTGCGAAAAAAAACCATTACCGAGACCAAGGCTAAGCTTGATAAATACTATGGGGACTCTGCACCATCGATTTCAATGGTAAAAAAGTGGTTTACTGAATTTCGTTGTGGCCGTACAAGCACTGAAGATGCCGAATGTCCTGGACGCCCAGTTGAGGTCTCTACACCCGAAACAATCGAAAAAATTCACGATATGGTGTTGGCCGACCGAAGATTGAAAGTGCGAGAGATTGTGGAAGCCGTAGGGATCTCGCATGGCTCAGTGGTTTCAATTTTGAATGATCACTTGGCATGAGAAAGCTTTCCGCAAGATGGGTGCCGCGTTTGCTCACAGTCGACCACAAACGCAATCGTGTAACAACTTCACAGGAAGGTTTGGCGTTGTTTAATCGCAATATGGAGGAGTTTTTGCGCCGTTTTGTAACCGTGGACGAAACATGGATCCATCACAACACACCAGAGAACAAACAACAGTCAAAACAGTGGGTTTCTAAGGGTGAATCGGCGCCAAAGAAGGCCAAGGTGGGTTTGTCAGCCAATAAAGTTATGGCGACTGTTTTTTGGGATGCACGCGGGATAATCCACATTGACTACCTTCAAAAGGGAAGAACAATCAATGGGGAATATTATGCCAACTTATTGGACCGATTCAATGACGATTTGAAAAAAAAAACGACCTCATTTGGCCAAGAAAAAAGTTCTTTTCCACCAAGACAATGCAAGGGTGCACACATGTGCAGTTGCCATGGCAAAAATCCATGAATTGGGCTATGAATTGCTCCCTCATCCATCCTATTCTCCAGATTTGGCTCCGAGCGACTACTTCTTGTTCCCAAACCTGAAGAAATGGCTTGGTGGAAAAAGATTTGACTCCAATGATGAAGTCATCTCGCAAACAAAGGCCTATTTTGAGGACCTCGACAAATCATTTTTTTTGGAAGGGATAAAAAAATTGGAGAAGCGTTGGACAAAGTGTATAGAGCTCAAGGGAGACTACGTTGAAAAATAAAATTATTTTTTATCAAAAAATCTGTGTTTTAATCCAAAAGTCACCCTCGTGGGTCACTAAGTTAAATTATGTTAACTAATGTTACTCACTCTTAGCTTTGAATTCCATTATTGTTTAATAACACAACACTTTTTGAATACAAAATTTATTGACGAATGGTAAGTTTAGTGAATGCAACTAAATGAATTGTAAATGCACATGGTCTCACAAACTTTTCTAAGTAAGTCCATATTAAAGAGAAATCAGTCAAAATAATAACTGTAACTCTCATAAAACGGATGATCTCTTTGTTGTGTGATAAGAATATTTTACAAATAACCTTTTTGTTTTTGTCTTGCTAGGATGTTCTATTCGAACCACTGTGCAACGGTTGAATACACCGCCCCATTTTTCTACGATGAGTCTTTAGATACACATTTACAGCTCTAGAAGTATTGGGTCTACAAGTAAGTTTCCAGCGTTTGTCAGAGATGGCGCCACCAGTGGATCCCGGGCAGAAATGTCAGACCCCATGTGTTTTATTTGTAGGTTTTGTATCTGTCAACAACTTTGCAGCGTTATATTTGAGCAGTTCTATCGGTGTCGTACATTTTATCGATCAAAATCATGGCAAGTTTCCAGCCAAATAAACGTCATTTGCGGGAAGCGCTGCTTTTATTCTTTAATATAAACAAAAGTGCGGCTGAGGCCTATCGTTTGCTTTCGGAAACTTATAGGGCGGAATGTATTGGTGAATCGACGTGCCGCGAGTGGTTCAAAAGTGGTGATTTTGGAGTTGAACACAGTTGAACACAGACGAGGAATTGGACGCTTTACTGGATGAGGATCCTTGTCAGATTCAAGAAGAACTTGCTGAATCATTGGGCGTCACGCAACAAGCCATTTCCCTGCGCCTAAAAGCACTGGGATTCATTCAAAAGGTTGGAAACTGGGTGCCGTACGAATTGAAGCCAAGAGACGTCGAACGGCGATTTTGCATGTCCGAAATGTTACTGCAGCGGTATAAAAATAAATCATTTTTGCATCGTATTGCCATTGGTGATGAGAAATGGATTTATTATGATAATCCTAAACGCAGAAAATCGTATACAAAGCCCGGCGAACCCGCCCAATCGACGTCGAAACGAAATATTCACGTGAATAAGGTCATGCTCTGCATATGGTGGGATCAAAAGGGTGTCGTATACTACGAGCTGCTTCCGAGTGGTGAAACCATCAAAGGACCATTATATCGAACCCAACTAATTCGTTTGAAGCGGGCATTAAAAGAAAAACGGCCAGAATATGAGATCAGGCATGAGTCCGTCATTTTTCATCACGACAGCGCTCGGCCATATGTTACGGTTTCGGTGAAAAACTATTAAGAAAATAGTGGATGAGAAATTCTGCCTCACCCGCCTTATAGTCCAGACTTGGCACCATCTGACTACCACTTGTTTCGTTCGATGCAGAACGCTCTTACGGGAATACGGGAATTTCAGTAGAGGAAATCAAAAATTGGCTCGATACGTTCTTGGGGTCGAAAGACGAGAAATTTTTTTGGTTCGGAATTCATAAATTGCTAGAAAGATGGGAGAAAGTTGTAGCTTCCGATGGACGATACTTTGAATAAAGCATTGTAACTATGTTTTCATAATAAAACTTCAAATTTTGGAAAAAAAAAAACGCTGGAAACTTACTTGTAGACCCAATACAAAAAGTCATTGAAAGCGCTAAAGCACATAAAGCTCCCGGGACCGACCGAATTCCTGTGGAATTCTATAAAAATTGCACAACGGAGTTTTTATACCCACCGACCATATAGTTCAACCGCATTTTCGAAGGCGCAGCAGTTCCTGATAGCTGCAAAAAGGCAATAATTTTTCCTGTTCTGTTCTGTTTATTCTAAGTTCATAGGAGGTGGCATCGATATCGGAAGCGCTAGAGTACCCGCTCTGCTGTATGCAGACGTTTACTTCTCAGATTCGATAAATGGCATGCAGCTTATGATGAACAGACTAGACTCATATTGCAAACGTTGGAACTTAAATGCTAACTTGGAGAAGTCAAAAATTATGGTTTTCAGAGGAAGTGAAGGCAGATATTCAGAAAGAGATATCGCTATCTACATTGATAGCCAGGCCGCACTCAAGGCAATGGAATCAACCAACGTCAACTCTGATACAGTCAGGGGCTTTCGCACAGTGCTTAAGAAACTATGCAGTCAGAACCAGATGAGATTGTACTGGGTGTCAGGACACTGCGGTATGAAAGGAAATGAACAAGCGGACGAGCTTGCAAGAAAAGGGGGGCTACTCGACAATAGTGAGGTTTTCAACATCAAACCACGCCTTTGCATAGTGAGGGGCACTATCGAAGAAAAAATTACAAGGACTGCCAACCTAAGGTGGTCAAGTCTTGAAGGACACTGGTTATCCAAGGCACTTTGGCCGCTCTTTGACGGCAAAAGATCTAGGAAGTTAATAGAATTAAACAGGGATAAGCTTAGGATAGTAATAGGATTCCTGACAGGACACTGTCTCCTGCGGCAACACGCAAAGAAACTCAAATTGTCAGATACGGATATCTGCAGATTCAGCAGTGACCTGTAAGCTGTTGAGGACATAACACGCATACTGTGTGAATACGAGGCAATATCGCGTAGTCGAAGAAAATTTTTAGGGAAATACCTTTACGAAAACCTAGGGCCCGTTTTGGCGTCTGGTGTCTGTGTGGTGGCATATACATCACACCTCTGTTTAACCTAGCCTAACCTAGGAAAACTGATGCGTCAATAATTGGAGCAATTAGGAGGGTCACTTTTCTTGTCTTGTGTCCCGGTTGAATGGTTTATTCTGCATTTGGGTTGTCCTCGCCATTAAACGCAAGTGGTTTTTCCATATAATCAATGCCGACTGTAACTCAACAACTAAGTTTTCTCATGGCCACTGCCATCCTTCTATGCAGAGCCGCTTTGTATGAGAGTTGTTTCATTATGTGTGATTGTCTGCATTTTTCATCGAACCATAGGTCTCGTAATGGTGAACGAGTGAAACCTAGCACATCAGTTGTGGTGTTTCTGATGTCTTCTTTGCATCGATGCAGTAGGTTTTCAGCACTTGATATTGATTCTTGGGATGCGATTGCAGCCGTCCAACGTTAACTCCGCTGAATATTTCTTGGCTGCAATGAGGAAGTCGTCTGAATCTACTATATGTTCGGAAAGTTCGGACGTTTATAATACTGGAGGAGTGTCTAGCGTCCATTGCAACATGATCAATTTGGTTGACGGATGATGTTCGCCCCGAGGAATTGCAGTTGGCCGTAATCCCTTAATTCCCGACAGCGCCGCAAAAAATGTCCTCCATTTAGCGTAAAAATCACCTAAAAAGATTTTAACGTCATCCTTCGGACATTACTCTTAAGTTTTGTCGGGAACCTCGTAGAAACATTCCTTGATACCGCCGTCTTCTCTGTGGGAACGTGAGTCCATACCAGGCTGATGTTGGTGCATGTGAGCCTTGATGGGTATGGTTATAAGAGATTCTAATACATGTCGAAAGGTCTAGTTTCCTTGACCAAGTATATGTACCTCTTACAACAAATGTTCAGCCAAATAGAAGTTCTTCGATTTCTCTGTAATTATCGCCGTAATTTACGAGTACATACTCGAATATCACAGGTTTTCATTCTTCTTTTGCCCGGCCCATCCTGAATGGCTTAGTAGTCGAGCTTTGTGCTAATTGTTTGGCTCTAGGCTGTGACTTCAGGGTCGCCTATAATACAATAGATCCGTCCTTCAGCACAGTGAGCTTTTCTTGAGCGGGTAGATACCTGACCACGCACAACCGTCAATATGGAGGGCCCTAGCTCTCTTCACCAAAACTAAAAGGAAGACCTAAGTTCCATTTGAAAGACCTGTCGTAACTAATTAAGACGACGTATTAGGATTCTGGATTGTCCAATCTGACAATCTGATGGAAACTCAAGAAGTCGAAAATGAAAACAATTTTTCATCAATTGGTAGCTACATATGTAGTGCTTCCAATTTTAAAGATTTGAGTGCATCTGCATCCAAACAACACAGCAGTTCTGGTAGTTTCTACCGTTGCAAGAGCAAATTGTATCGGTTTCCAAGATTAGCTATAGACTAATCAGGTAGTGAATACTAAAACATCTGGTCGTAAGGTCAATGATAAGATTATGTCTACCCACCGAGGTATTTCTTAAGGTCATGGAAATTTTAAGCGATTTTCATATTCGAAACTATATCTCAATACAAAACCTTCACCAATATGCATAGTTACCAGGTAAATCGATATTGGAAACCTTATATCGTCAGCACGACTGAAATGACTCTTTCGAATAGAAGAAATATCTCTACTCCTTCTTTTGGACATTTGTGTAGTCTTCAACCACACGTCCTTAAAAGTAATCAAAACAGATTACAAAATCTGAATGGTCTATGGTGAACCGCAGAATTATCACTACCCATCTTGGACAACATTCGATCTTATTATAAACTACCAAAGGTTGTTTTCGAAGAGGTGTCCCATCCATATTACTTTGATCCATTCTAGTCTACCTTAATAATTCCTTATTAGCGATTCAATACTGATTACGTAGTCAAAATAACCAAGGGAAAATAATAATTGCATTCAACATTTCTGGAGAAATTCCGAATTTAGTAAATAAAATAAGTGGCAGGTGTTAGACATAAGACAGAAGGGTCAAACGTTAACCCAGCTAGAACCGCCATAATGGCTTTAGGTAATGCTACACCATACACCTAGAAAGGCCTGTCCTAGATAAGCAGAGGGAATTACTAGATGTAGTGAAAAGTGACCTCCTTGGGAATTAAAGATTTCTTTTTTTATAAATGTTTTTTTATATTATTCAATATAGCCCCCTTTTAGTTTAATACACTTATTTCAGCGATTTTCCAACTTCTTGATCCCGTCCGAAAAGTAATTTTCCGGAAGGTCTGCAAAATACTCCTCCGTGGCGTCGATGATTTCCTCGTGTGAGCTGAATTTTTTTATATCTTTTGAGGTTTAGGAAGAGATAATAGTTCGAGGGATCCAAATCCAGTTACTAATCGACGCAAAGAGTCCAAACACGTGAAAAACAATCAGCTGTCAAAACAAAACTAAAGACAGTATTGCACTGAAATTTGGCATATCTGCCTAAATATGAATGGACTTCGCAGTAGCAGCACATTCTGGCGGTCAAGGAGGTCACTTTTCACTCCATCTAGTATAGCCAAACGAATAGCTGTGAATAGCTTTTATGATAGTAAAAAACAAATCAAGCCTACTCTTGCTCTAACAAGAGCTGGTTAACTTCCATCGAATATTCTTTCTGTTTGCTGGGTACAATAAAGTCACACTTATATCGGTCTTCGGACACAGAGACATATCCAGGCAGTGAAATTGCCTGGATTGAAGAACAAACTAACAATACGAACGGATAAACTAGTTTAAAACATGAATCCACAAAAGACACCCCAGGGAATGAAAATAAGACAAAGGACTACGCTGACTTTCTGACCGGTCACTGCGCACTCAAATATCATCTAAAGGATGATATGGACTCGACCTATTTTGACTCATACCCGCTCTGTCTTAAAACGGAAGTGATTCGACATAACCTATGCGGATGTCGATTCAACTAGCTATTGACTTAAGGACTTCCATAAAAGTTTCACATCGCCATCTGATGTTATCTTTCCCTCATCTCAGACAATGTTTGCCTTTTGCTGGTAGGCAACAAAATCCAACAAACTTCTAAGGAGATGGCACAGTAGATCATATGACGTCGAATTATGACACATCCCATGGTATTTCACATAGCCTTTGTGGCGAATAATATAGAAAAAATGTTTTGGTTCTACGGTTCCTTAAAGTTGTTCGTTGTTCGGGTTGTGTTTGCTGTTCATGACTTATAATAAAGAATTAGAATCTTCTAAACCATAGATAGCCAGTCCTGCATCTAATGTATGAAATATTGATTTTACGTTTCTGGACTTACAGAGGTGCTGATGCTTCTTTTGTGTAGTTCAGCCTATCTGTTTACTCTATGATATTCCATGAACGCCGTGATGTGATTTAAGAGTAAGATATGAACAAAATTGTATCAAAAACTTTGATACAATGCGATGTGGTATTCATTATTTCCACTGCGGCTTAAACGATAATTTTTAATTATGCTCCAGATATTTGAATGCTTCGTATAGAATGGCAGGTTACTTGCTAGTAAAAGTGAGTTATCCCAGCGACACGTGTGAGACGACAATTCGACATGAATTTTTTACAAGACTAGCAACTCGGGTTACTTGCTTTTATTGATTATCGTTATAAGGAGGGAGCATAAGTTTTGCATATGTACACGTGCACTTGGCACAAACTCTGAATATAAACAGTGTGACTTTGTAAACACATTCTAATGAATGTTTACCCCGAAACGAGTGCAAATATTTAACTCAATTTTCCCACACATAATTAAAAAGCATGAATTGTTCGTCCATATTGAACTAATACCTTTTGTTTTAAATGCATGTATCAGACATAAGGAAAATTGTTACATTCATCCTTCCAATTAACCCAAAGCGAGTAAGCATCGTCTCTCCAATCTGGATCTTTATCACCCACACCTATCTACAAGGTGGCGCAAAAGTTATCATCCGCTGTTCTTTGGCTGTAATTTTTTTACGAATGAAAAACGTTGGTTCTGCTTTTGGATCATGTTTGTCTGATGCTTTAAATTATTTTCCATTAAGTTGAGAAATTCATATCTACTAAGCGACCGCCGCCGCCAGGATTGATGGCCATTCAGGCCCTATTTGTGGCATTTTCCATCACACTTGCCAGAACTTCCGGCGATAGGTCCTCGCATCTCTTTGAGGGCTTCAAGAGGCTGAAGCTAGTTGACATAGACCCGTGACTCGAAAAAACTCCACAAAAACGAGTCTGGAGCGGTTAAATCAGGCGATTTTGCCAGCCAGTGAAAGTAGGTGCAGGGGGACCTCAATCAACGAGCAGCGCGTTGCTGCAGGCAGAGCTGGCGAGTGATTGTGCTACCTACAGAGATTTGTCTGATCGCCCCGGACTGCTGTGCCAGCCAAACAAGTGAAAAAGTTACGTGAACAAACAAAGTTGCTGCATCTAAGGAGGGATTGTTGCCATTATTGAGTGAATCTTTTTTTTTTTCTAAAAAGAACTTAACACTCAAGTGGGTATGAATACACTTATAATGCCTCAGCATGTGTTAGGTTTTTTTTGGAAAATGGGATAGAGAGAAAAAAAGATTTTAGGCTCAGTGGTTATTTCGCTCCATGGTTGGCATCCAACATTTAATGGGGAGACTAAATTCTGAGTGGAAGTTGGCTTGATGTTGATTTCTAGTCAACTACTCATCTTACTTGATTTTCGTTAACTGAAAAAATGAATATGTCTTTCGGGCGAGGCTGGGATTCGAACACCGAACCTTCCGATTTGGAAGCCAATCCACTACCACTTGAGCCACTGCCACCCATACTTTTACCTCCACGGTTTTTTTTTTTTTGTTTAATAGCGCGCGCTCGAGGGGTTAAGTTACCCTTAAAATGTTTGCGTACAGCGCGAGTGAAGGAAAATTAATGAGGAAAGAAAGATAGGTACCGATGTACGTTGTTTTTAAATATCTGAATGTTACGAGTACAATGGCTAGGCAAGGGCTAGGCAGGGCACACCACAAGCGAGTTGTTCGGCAATCACGATATTTTAGAGTACGTACGAGAGTGGGCTTGACGGTATACTGATGAATATTCATAGCGAGACGAGTGTTACGGTTGAAGGTTTGAAGAGGTGGAATGTTACTGGCGATTCCATGGTTGAAATAGCTATAGAACAAAGTCAGACACGAGACATTTCGTCGGTGTACGGTGACTAAGTGATATTACCATCATCCTATAGACCCATAATTGCTGACATCTTCATTTCCTAAATAAATGACATTAATATATAACGGTTGGGGTTTACCGACACGAAGAAAACAGTCCATGTGAGGATAATTTCGCGTAATGGTCCTGTGAATTGGCCTCCAAGATCATATGATTTAACACCTTTGGATTACTTTATGTGAGGATAAGTGAATGCTAATTTTCGCCGATAAAGCAGAGACCATAGACGACATAAAATATATGCCCACAGTTGCTCGAAAAGGTGATCTGAAATTAAACTTCCAGATTGCGCTGTATTCGAGCCACCCATTTTCTACGATGTTAATAAGATGGCACAAAGTCTTTGGGGATCTACATACAGAAACCTCTGTTCGTATCATATTATTTATCAACAACAGCAGATGTGACTACACATCAGGAAGTATAAACTTTTTGCCAGGAATATATTGGGGTCTTCGCACCAACTTTTGTGTTGGATAGTACTCAAGGTTTGTCATTTGTGATAGATTTCCAAATGCATGTGAGGAAAGTTGACGAGGCAGAGAAGAGTCAAGAGCAGTGAGCACATACAAAAAAGGTGCCGACTTAAGCGGAAAGAAAATCAAGAGATAGTCTTAGAATAGATGACTAAGCTATCCACAAGACTTGCAAAACAGTCAAAATGGTAAGTCACGCTTTTCAATCTGCAATTCTTTCATCAACGATATATTGTTTTAAAATTTCCTAAAACCCTTAGTTTATTAAAAATCCAGAAAGAAACTGCATGACATTAGAGCGAATAATTTATGACCTTTTCGTTGACATATTCTTTTTGGGAAACACGTATAAAATAGCATTCTATGCACACTATTATCAAAGAGATACTTAATGATCTGCTTACATGAAGAGAGCTGTCTTCTTTAAATATCAGCAAAAAAAGTAATACCACTTGATGCATGACAAGGTCTACATTTACAAGTCCAATCGGAGTATAAATATTTCAATTAGAAATGTGTGCCATCCTGAAACACATAGAAAGTCTTTCAGAAGCAATACTGTTATACTCATGAAGCTGATTTTAAAGGTCCAGACGCGGAAAGGATCAGATCGAAATTGCTGGCGTAATATTATGTACAAATTTCTAGACTGAATCGCTACTAGGTTCGTATTACCGAAGAAAAGCTGCACACCACACCATAGAGATAGACAGGGTACAGAATAATAACACTCAAATGCCAAGTTGCGAAATTAATAAAAGAAATTAGGTCTCCCGGGAACAAATTCACTTTTTATGCAAAATTGCCTGCTCTTAATAATAAACCTTGGAAACACGAAATTTTACACAATTGGAACTCCCTATTCTTAGGGACAAATTGACAAAAGTCCGGAAATGGAAGAATGGACATCAGATCCATTTCAGCTCACTCAATTTCTAATTTAAGACTACGTGCTTATAGCTTTTCTTATTTGCCTATTATATGTTATAACACCACTTACCTGCAATTTATTCAATATCCTCTCGAATTCCGGACTTCCAATATTCTCGACTAATTTTGAGAATTCTTCGTTCGTCTCAAGTTTATCAAAGAATAATGATAAAATTTGATCCTGCGGCAGAACATCTAGAATACTATCCACTAGTCCATGGAGTCCATTTAGGCTTTCAACAGGCATCGTCAAATTTGCATTTTTATCTAAAGCGAAAAAGCAAAACCAAAAACGAAAAAGTGTTATCCTTTTTTTTTATTCTATTTTTCTGTGTTTTCGAATATAATAAAACTTTATCCGCTTACTCCTTTTAAGGGTGCAATTTACTTCACCTTCATCACCTTTCACTGGTCAACAAAGTGAAAAAAGGAAAAGGATTAAAAATGCTAAAAATTAAATATTTAAAAAGCCAACCAAAGGACGAGGCAAAAACAAAACAAAAATCCATTGAGGACAATATGAAAGGACTTGTGACATGACCCTTTGCCAGAGGCGTGAAAACATTCAACTTAAAGAAGAATAAAAATCGCCACAACAAACAGAAAGGACATCTCGTTATTGAGAGCCGATCCATTCCATTGATGTCCTATGCTGTGCTGTTTTGTTCCTTTATCCTGTTCATGGGCTCACTTACAAAAGAAGAACAGAACTTTGTAGGATTTTAATATTTATGACGTGTGGCTGTGCAGCCCAAGCCACCACATTGATGCGGTGTTGAAGGAAATTCAAATCTAAAAGTTTTTTTTTAAAAAAAAAGGAAAAAAAATGGATATCCTTTGGTCTACCTTTTTGAGTGTAAATATGAACAGGCAGGCAGGTCAGGCGTTTTGGTAGAAACTTAACGCACAAACGATCCGAGATCCATTGTGAACGCGTTCAGAATAACCAAAAAATTGCCAGACGCTCATTTCCATTTCATTAGCAAGGACATGGGTAGTGGGTACTACTTTAGCACGTCGCCAGATAGATTACGAGCTCAGCACATACACTGTTTCTCTGTGGCGGGGGCAGCAATACCACCATGGGATTCAGATGAGAAGTTGGTGAATGGAAAGATTTTTTTTTCTTTTTTTATTTGTGTTGAATTTATTTTTCAGGATGTGGATTATGGGTAGTGTAGTACCTTTAGTCCTGACAGGTAGAGCGGTGGAGAGATTATACAATATTACAAAAGGTGACCAAACGATGTAATCCTATAGAAATAGTATCCTACCATCAGAGTTGTGTTTGTATTGTGATGCTGGTAAGCACACGTCGGTATTGTCGGTCGACAATAGATGGTAGAGAGCTGAATAAGCCTATAGCCTAGTCCATGGCATGTTGAGGAAGTAACAATTAGGATTATGCTGGGTGCTTACGATGTTCAATGGGGCCCATACAATCGAGGAAGGAGATTTAAGTGGTTTTTATTTAGTTTATGAAAAGGTGCCCTAAAGTGTTCCAGTGAACTTATCAAGCTCCGTATAAAGGAACCTTGGTAACACGAGATCTTTAATCTGAAAAAGGTAGGATTTTAGCTACTCGTATGTAGTTAGAAAAGAAGAAAATTTCAAAATGTCCATGAAAATGATCTATAGGTTGGGTAAATAAAATTGGATAACACACAATACTTTCAGAAATTTGAGGAAGTTATTAGTGGGTCTTTCGGGTGCATTTTTTTTTGCATAAGAAGGTTGAGGATATGAAGGAATTATTTTTAATACTCAAATTATGGGCTTGAATTGCTAGCCATTATGAAAGTTTTGCTTTGTAGTAAAAGCGATTGGGACTTTAAATACCTTCGGTTACAGATACTACTCATACAATAGGTAGACACAATTTTTGCTGAAATTGAATTAACTAAATAAAAATTTAAAGGGAAAAACTTTTCCCACTGATCAGGAGAACTTTCAGAAGAAGTCGGATGAGATACTGTGGGGCGTGCAGACGCCCTTACATATAGAAAAAGGTTTTTCATCTCTTGGGCATCGCTTAAATGCGGCGCTACACGAAGTTGATTGAGGTCCCTTTTTATATGTGAGCGCCATCTAAGATGAGATCGTCCTCCACTGCATTTTCTCTCTAGGTGTTGAGAACGCTCAAGGTAACCTCGCAATTAAAGCCGGGTTATCCTAGCTTTTCTGACAAGGTCGTCATTGTTGTACAGTCCGTACTATTCGCTGTTGAAATTCCTCCACCATTCTTCATTCGGTTTCTCTTTTTTTTGAAGTTTGAATACCGAGATCTGGTGAACGTGGAGGGCAACCATGTGGTCCACTAACCCCAGACCTCGGAGAACAACGCACATACGTTCTACGGGCGGTTTTCTCTTTAGAGGACAACGAGGAGGTTCGGTCGAGGAAGTCCGTGTGACGGTGGAGAGATTTGCGATTAACTATGAGCTCAAGGTGCGACAGGAGATCCACCAAGAACACTGTTGTCGGAATCTTTTGGGTAGACGCGGACTCCCAACAGGCTGCATCAGACAGGCCGCCTAAAAGTCCACGGCGATTGGGGTCGGACGGCCCTTTCAATGGTAACGAGCGTGGAGGACGATCCATGGAACTTAACCCTTAGCGGCCGAATCGCATTCATCAGATGGCATTGAAAATATTGAATATTCCGGCGCACTGTATAGACCGTGTCGTTGTCCAATAACTTGTACCTCATCTCTCATATGCAAGTGTAAATATTGCAATTTAGACGCAACTCATCTGCCACATTCAGCTACTTTCTTGTCCCGTACCTCGTAACTTATTGCTCAGATGGCAATTCTAACGTCACCAATGGATATGTTTTAACATTTTTACTTTCGTCCCTTTATCCTTGAAATTTCAACGTTTTATGAGTCTCCGCGTACCCAGAAGCTGTCAATTAAATTTTAATTAAAACGAATGAAGACAATGCAGTAATCCAATAATATCCAGTCGGCCAGTGGTCTGGGGGCGGCGACCAGGAAAAACACCCTTTATTTATAAAAAATGAGGTCGGGGCTCGTATTACAGTCAATGGCCAACAAAACCGGACAAGGAACAGTGATAAGTTCTTTAAAAATTAGGAAGACAATGATCCGCATGATATGTGTTTTAAACAGGATGACGGTACATGCCATTCTACCTATGAAACTGCTGATTAGCTGGGACCCCTATCCAACGGAAAATTAAATTATATCATCTATAGCCCCATGTGAAGCCTTTGCTGATAAACTGCAAACTATTCAGCTCTTGAAAGCCGGCATTCAGCACGTAATTGATGAGATAGTGGTTCAAATAATCGAAAGAGTGGCCCAAAACAGGATCAATAAGATGCGCTGCATTCAAAACAGTAGGGGAAGATACATACCCGAAGTCGTTTTCAGCACATATTATCGTAAACTATTTTTTATAATGTAAAGAGATTTTTAATTCAAGCGTCATTAAAGTAAATTCTTTCTTCGATATTAGTCAAGTGATTTGCGGAAATCATAAATGTCGTTTAAAGACATCATTTTATTGTTTTTCTGCAGAAAACTGGTGCTTAGCACCGAATGCTTGTTTAGACCAAGACAATACTTTCACATAGGAAAAATAAGTCTTGTCAAGTTTACCATATATTAACATGCTCCTTCAAATGAAACAAGATTGATCCATTTGGACGATATTTGAATCTTATTTATGACTCAGCTAAGAACACTGTTTTATCCATAAAAAAAGAACAAATTACAAAGAAAAAAGGCAGTCTATCCTTGCCCATAAACAAGTTAAAACAATTATTTATATGACGATGTACTAAACTTGTTTGTACATAAATAAAGTGACAGCGTTCATGTGTGCTAAATTCGAAAACTTTCTTTCTTCCGATACAAAATTACCAGAGGTATTCATTTAGCTTCCAACATTGCAAGAGGTATTGAAATAAACTGGATATGTCTAAGTGCTATAACTATAATGTTCCTGTATAGTAGTTTCAGACAATGCCCGTGGCGCATTTTAAGTCCAAACTTTTATACGACTGACCCAGAAAAAAACATTCTCTTTTCCATTTTTTGAAAACTTTTTTAACATATTGGAATATTTAAAGAAAAACTTTTGTAGCGTCAGGAAAAGTTTTCTTTCGATTGTTTATATGTAGTATTGTTTGGTAGCTAATTGTTCTTAATAAATTCTTGACAGAGAAGTGACAAAAATAGCCAATTAAAAATAATTAAAAGCGAAATTAGTGTTGTAACTAAATGAACTCAAAAATTTCATTCATACAGGTAATTAATATTTTATGTACACTGTGAGCCAACAGATAGTGTGGGTGTTGCCTGTCAATAACTGTCATTTACTGAATTTAATGTGGTTGATCTTTTTGACAGACATCATGCAGTTTTTGGCAATTTTTATCATGGGGTCTTTTACTACTCAGCAAAGCATTTTTGCCATTCAATTTTATTGCGAAAATGGAAGATTTGTAAAAGTACATAGGTAACATTTCGTAAAATTCGTAATTCAACGTAATCGCCCTAGTGAGTCCGGAATTGGTTGCAACGAAGAAGCGTTTTGAAGAAATCGGGTCAAACTGCATATCAGCATGCTCGGCCAGAACGTAGACGCCAAAACATCACCACTGTGGGCAAAAGTGTTCAAAACCAGCCAGGCATCTCAATTCATCGCCGAAGTCAACAATTGAGCCTCACTTATGGCAATTTACCGCGAATTTTAAAAGTTGATCTTCATTTGGACGCCGCTTACGACGTCGCTGATTTGTCAACTGCATGTTGGATTGTCCGGACAATTTGTCATCCAATTTTATTTTTTCCGATGAATTCCATTTTTGGATTGTTGGGTATGCAAATAAACAAAATTTTTGTTTCTGGGGACCAAAAAACCCATACGAGATTCACGAAAAACCAATGAATCCCAAAAAAGTCACTGTATGGTGCGGATTATGGGCCGTACTTTTCCGAAATCGAAGCTGGAGATACAGTTAAAGTGAATGGAGAACATTACCGCAACATTAATGAATTTGGTCTGGACGATATCTGGTTTCAACAGGATGGTGCCACCGCATTAGAGGAGAAGTTGATTGACCTCCAATGTCATGCGTCAGCGACAATTCAGGATTTCAGACATAACATCCAAACTGAAATTGCTGCCATTGACCCATTTATTCTTCAAAAAGTCATCGGTAATTTTGAACTTTGGATGGTCGCTTGCAACAGAAGCCGTGGTGGTCACAGGAACGACCTTGTATTGCATTCATAATTGCCGTAGATTGAACTTTATTGACCAATAAAATTCAACATGGATCTTACATTTGTGTTTAATTTAATGAAAAGTTCCACACCAGCTGTGGGATCACCCTTTACCTAAATTTGTTGGGTCACATTAACCCATATACTCCCCTGTACTAGCTTGAGTGTAGAAAAACCATGAATAATTTTCAACTTTAATTGTTAAAAGTTGAATGATAACTTAGATAGCTAGTTCGCTTTTTTTTTTTAAAAGAATAGGGATTTAGCGATGCTACAGTCGTGTTCAGTATATATGGCATCCATCGCCCTCCAGTTTGGGGGTTATGCGTAAAAAAGTAATTGTTACGAAACGACCAATAGCCTCGGATAAGAATGGATTCACTGTTGACGACCCTGCAAAACGAACGAAGGACAACGACTTTCGGATCTGCACGTGGAATATTCGGACCTTGAACAGACCGCGTGCAGCCAAACAATTAGCGGAGGCCATACACTGCTATAAGGCAGATAACACCACCATCCAGGAAGTGCAGTGGGATGGGCCGCGCAAAAGAAAGTTGAAAAACTGTGATGTTTACTACGGTGATTGCTATAGGGAACGTAAGCAGCATCTATTTGGATGCGGATTTGTTGTAAGCAAGCAACTTAGGCAAGAAGTCACGTGAGTGAACGCCTTATAATAATCCGCATCAAAGGTAAATTCGCTTATATTCGCTCACGCCCTAACAGAGGAAAAGGACCATGCTACCACAAAAAGTTTCTACGAGCTCCTCGACAAAACCTACGAGCAATGCCCGATGTAAGACGTTAAAATCGTCCTAGGGGACTTTAATGCCAAAATTGGAAAAGAGGACGTCTTTGGTAGCACAATCGGAAGACATAGCCTATAAGACATCACGTCTGGAAACGGACTTAGGCTAATCGATTTCGCTGCGGAACGTAACGTTACTGTAGCAAGTACACGTTTTCCGCACCTCAATATTCACAAGGGAATATGGCAGACACCAGATCAGCAAACTGTCAACCGGACTAATCAACATGATCGACGTAAGGGACTCCTCAAGTATTTTAAATGTCCGAACATTCCGAGCGGCCAACATAGACTCGGACCACTACCTAGTTGCAGCCAAGGTACGTCTACGGATATCTTACAGGCCACAATAACGGGGAAATACAATGAGAAAGTTTAACGTTGAACCGTTGCAATCGCAAAAAACCGTCAGAACCTTTGCCGATCGCGTACCTCTCAATCTCTGCAGCCAGCATCAAGTACTGAAGACCAGTGGCTTAGATGCCGAGAAACCATCAGAAATGCTGGGTTTCACCCGCCCACCACCACAAAACCTCTGGTTTGATGAAGAGTGCCGGCAAGCACATACGCGTACAGCAAAACAACATGGCTACAAAGCGGCACTGTACAAAAGGCCGAGAGCGGCTCGTGAGCTCTACGAGCAAAAGAGGAGGGAATAACATCGGCCTCTCCGGAGTAAAAAGAAAGAGCATGAGAAGCGTGCGATCGAGAAAATGGAGGAATAATTTTCGGAAGTTTTAACAAAAAGTAAAAAGAGTGTGACGGGGTAATAAGACACGAACGGAAATTTTAACGTCACAGTCGGATGTCGAAAAACCATTTCTGCAGGCTCCCTAGACTGCGCCAACTGTAGAGGTATCAGTTTCCTAAACATCGCATATAAGGTTTTGTCTGCAGTATTGTGCGAGCGCCTGAAACTATTTGTCAACGAACTGATTGAACCCTATCAGCGCAGTTTTAGGCCCGGTAAGCCAGCAATTGGCCAAATATTCACGTTGCGCCGGATTCTGGAGAAAAATCAAGAAGTTCAGATCGATACTTACCTCCTTTTTATCGCTTTTGAAGCCGCATATGTCAGCAGACCAGCTATACAGAGCCATGTCTACTTTTGGCATCCCTGCGAAACTCGTCTGCTTGTGCTGCATCAAGGTGGGTAACGACCTAACTGAGACCTTTGATGTCAAAGAAGGATTTAGGCAAGGCGACGCGCTGTCATGTGACTTCATAAGCGTCATACTTCAAAGAATTGTGCAAAACTCACAATTCGATACGGTTTTTCAAAAGTCTGTTCAATTGCTTCCATATGCCGACGATATTGAACACAGAGAGGTGGTGCGTTTGCGAGTATAGGGCAAAAATAGGTCTGGTGGTGAACGAGGGCAAAACAAAGTATATGCTGTCAACAAGAATTGTCACCCAACATCGACGAATCTGCCAAACTGTCACAATCGACAGCTATAACTTTGAGGTATTAAGGTACCTTTACTACCTCGACTCTATTATCACATCTGAAAACGACATCTCTCCAGAAATCAAACGAAGAATAACCATTGCCAATCGATGTTTCTTTGGGCTAAGAAGGCAACTATGTAGTAAGGCCCTCTCTCGAACAACCAAGGACCCTTGTAATCCTAGTCCTGCTCTATAGTTTCGAAGCATGGACCCTTTCTAAAGCGGATGAAGATATCCTTGGTCGTTTTGAGAGAAAAATTCTACGTAAAATATTTGGTCCCGTATGCGTTCACGGGTCAACGATGAACTCTACGAGCTATACAGCTATATCGACCTGGTTAAAAAACTGCGCATTGGGCGTTTGAGATGGCTGGGACATGTACGAGTAGAACGAATGAACACCAACGGTCCAGCCCGCAGAATCTTAGACTCCGGAGGGGCAACGCAGTAGAGGAAGACCTCGCCTTTGGTGGCGCGCTCATGTGGAAGGGGACCTCAACCAACTTCGAGTGCGCAACTGGAGGCAGTTAGCCAAAGACCGTGCTAATTGGAGAGGCTCATTGGTTGAGGTCCAGGTCCAGGTCCACCCCGGACTGTAGCGCCGCCTTAATAAGTAAGTAAGTTTGGTGTACATTTTTGTCACAGAGTTAAGTGAGGAACACAACGAGCATCTGCGTCTGCGACTGCGGCTGCCGTGGAGAACTGTCAATCGATTTTGTAGCACGCGAAATCCAACAAGGATAGTGAGAAAGTTTTACAATATTTACTCGTATGCTTAATATTGTGAAGTTTTGCTCCTTTGCAAGTAAATTAATTAAAAAAAACAGACGCAGGTGGTGGGTGCGGCCCTTATATCAAGAAAGGCATCAAGGAGGTTATTTTGAAAGCACTTTTAAATTTATAAACGATAATGACGAGGAATTGTTTCTGAAAACTACCCGAATGAGCAAGCTGCACTTTAATTTATTATTAAATCTAGTGGGAAACAGATTAAAACGACTGCTACTAACGCTTATCTCAGTTTATCTAGCCATTTCAAATTAAGGTTTAATTCAATCTTTCTTTCTCTTACAGGTGTTTGTCGCAGGGTATTTCACCCAATTACTTGCCATGGACTTCCTAAATAGGGGTCGTCACAGAAAGAAAAATTATAGTCGTTGTGTGTGAAGTATTTTGGCAAACATTGTCTCCAATTTATATGCATCCTTTAAATCCTTACGATTGGAAAAACATGGCGCTGGATTTTGGAAATTTGTGGCAAGTGCCCAACTGGGAAGTATTGACGAGACACATCCACATTAAAAGACTACTTAAATCTGGGTCAACATTTTTTAACTACAAAAGATTGTGTGATGCCAATTACGATGCCAATATCGATGCTGGGGCATTTTGGCAGCAACAGAACAAATACTCCCAAATTGGGAAAAAGTTTTGCGTTACTATTGTACTTTACTGCTGATAGTGCAACAAATAGTGAAAGTATAATGCGACTGCTTGATGAGCCAGAAGACATTTTCAATTCAAGAGTTCGACGAGTTATTGGAAATACTTGGCATTTTGGTGATTCGGTTTCGCGTTTTCGAAAATACCTTAGAGATTCAGGCCCCGACAAATTAATATAGTTTTGGCACATACAATTTTGTAAATTTTTTTTAAAATCTATCGAGTTCAACCACTAAGTTTCGTGTGGTGTTCGATGCCTCGTGCAAAACGGATAGCAATTGAAATTTCGTTCGGTATCACAAATATTTATGTGTTCACAGCAGACATAACAAAGATGTACCGGCAAATAGTAATGCATCCATACGTTCGACGTTTTCAATTTATCCTGTGGAGGGAATCACTTCAGTGGTCCACCTTTTTAGAAGTTATCCCAAAATTGACAAAAGATAGTCTGTGGTACCATGTCAGTACTAAAATAATTCGGCAGATATATTATCTAGGGGGCGCAGCCCTAATGAGCTTTGTTAGTCAACACTTTGGTTCATAGGACCAACATTTTTATAAGACAAGGAAGAAAAATTGCCCCTGTGGAAATATAGCACTTCACCTCCAGACGAGCCTTTGGAAAAAAAGGCTAAAGGATCTGTGTATTAAAAGTAAATATGTGTCTTTATGTCTTCGAAACGGCCAAGGGCATCTGTGCAAGCACGATATTACCTGCAGGAGATTGAGTCTCTAATGAAGTGTCAATAAATTAAGGCGAAATCGTGCAGATGAAATCATTTCTTAATAACGTGGGAATAGTACGAGTTCAATGTCGTTTGAGGCACGGAGATATCGCATACAAATATCCCACACCGTAGCCCAATAAGAGCAGCTTTACTACCGCACTTCTTCGTCAGTACCATGAGAAACATCACCATCTTGGAGCCCAATTGTTGATAGCTCCTGTTAGACAAAAATACTGGCCTGTTCATGGAAGAATACTAGCGAGACAAGTGGTCAAACAATGCATTCGTTGCTTTAAAGCTAATCCTAAACCGAACTTCCCAATCATGGTAGACCTTCCATCTGATCGAGTAAATCCATTGCGACCATTTTCAATCGCAGACACCGATTTTTGTGATCCATTCTTTGTCCAATCTAAAAGAAGAGATACATCGCCAGTTAAGGCATACGTGACTATTTTTGTGTGTTTTAGCACTAAGGCAGTGCATATGGAATTAGTTGGAGACTTAAGTACGGGTGCTTTCTTGGGAGTTCTTCGCAGATTTTTTGGACGCCGAGGCCTCAGTAAAGTAATTTATAGCGATAACACGACAAATTACATTGCAGCGAGAAACGAATTGCACGAGCTGTATTTTTAAGCTAAACTAATGGAAGACGACTAGTGGAAATTTCCTAAGCGAAGAAGGTGTCGAATGGCGCAACAGTCCCTCGAGGTCTCCACACTTCGTTGGCCTCTGGGAATCGGCTGTATAAATGACAAAACATAGTATGAAGCGTCTTCTGCACTTGGCTTCACTTACGAAAAACTTATGTAATACGGTGATAGTACAAATTGAAACCATGCTTAACTCCCGTCCCCTTTTACCACTTTCTGAAGATCCTTCAGATTTCCAACCATTGATACCTGGTAGTACCGGATCCTGATTTTGGCGAGAAGAAACTAACTTATCTAAACAGATGGCAGCGGGTTCAACCATTTTGGAAGAGATGGTAGAGTGAATATCTTAAGTGTTTACAACTTCGTAACAAGTGGCGAAAGAAGAGCAGTCCTCTACAAATTGGGGATATGGTAATCATAAGCGACGACAATCATCATCCCATAAAATGGCGTTGGCTCGTGTACTGGAGCTGCTTAGGGGTGCGGATGGTATTGCCCGTGTTTAGTAAAATTGTGCCCTTTACTTAAGATTGAAAATCATGTAGCCGTTTTCAAGGTGGGGAGGATGTTTAAGCTACTATGATTTATTTGTCATCTTCTTTACATCTTCTGTAAGAAAATATATATTCATTAGCTTTTTTACATCGCCTGTAAGGAAATCAATCTTTTTGTTCTGACAGTTTTCGTAATAAAAGGATTTAACTTCTGAAAACGTGTTCCTTGTTTCCAATCTTTTTTTGTTTCGACAAAAATTTCATTTCGTAAGTCCGCAAATCCACTTTTATTTTCGGCATCATTAAGGATCATAAAAAAGCTTATTAACCCAACTCTTCAGCACTAGTAATACCAATCTCTAAAAGATTGTTCCAAAGCTTTTTTGAAGAGATGGACGTATTCAGCTTAGAGGCATAGTAACATCTTTTAGCATTCTTGACTAAAACTGTTAAATGGTTTTGTACTGTTTTGTAGATGAGCCAATTAGTGGAAGGATTTTGTTTTTATCTACTCTACGGCCTATTCTGCGTTTAATAACTTCAGTCGTAAACCATGGACAGTTTTCATTTCGAATTCGAACTGTTTTAGTCGGTACATATTGGTTATAAAGCTGTAAAGCTATGTCTTGAAAATTTGCCAATTTAGTGTCAGGATCAGCAGCTAATCGGCAGTTACCCCAAGGAGCAGAACTGACTGCTAGTTGCAAAATATTAACATCAGCAGGACAGAAATCTTTTAAGTAAAAAGTAAGGGGTCAGCAAGGTGAGTAAAGTGGATATAATATGTGCAAAAGAGAAGGTCGTATTTTAGTCTGCACTCGCACTTTTAAGTTTGGTAAGTCCAATGCGAATGGGCATCGACTAGCACCCAATCGTTGCTACTTGGAGGTAAAATAAGCACAATGGAGGTGTAGAAACAGTTACAACAGTGGCTCTCGCCAGGTTGATACCACCCAGCCCCTACCCAAGCCTACCATATTTCTACAGCGCCCAACCACCGCCGAATACCGAATACTTTTAAACTACTCACTTAAGACTAACTTGAAGGAAGACTGAAATCTTTACAGATCGAAGCAAAAAAATGGGAAACGCTAAGTTCCCTACAAGGACTCATAAGACTTTTGCGGAAAAATTAAAATAATCGGTGAAACCAGTAGGTTTGTCAAAGCCATTAAAAGAGTCAAATCTGCCAGATTAAAAACACTCAGAAGATCTGGTTGCACCTACACACCCCTATGCTTGAGACTCACATTCCAGGTAACCTGATCAGAGGCAGAACAATTATTTAGCTCTTATTACCGAAGCTGTAACACGCCGTGGCTGCTGTCTCTCAGCACTTGTCGTGGCAGATGATTCCGTCAAATACGCTGTTGCTTTCTTTAAACACTCAAGTCACCTGGTACCGATAGCATATATCCAGTTATCTTACAAATGTGTATAGACAAGCTGCTGGGAACTTTGTTTAGCGATTGACTGCTCTAAAGCGCTAGACGTAGTCTACGATTGGTGCACTAGAATTGTACTTTCAGTCGTTCTTATCAAGACGAAAAGGAGGAAGCTATATTATCTGATTCATATTACGGTTAAAGGGATCACCATCTGTTTCTCCAATAAGGCCAAGTATTTTATATAAATCCTGGATAACAAACTTTTTTGAATTAAAAATTTCACATCGAAAACGTCGAAGTCATGTTCGGCTCTCTGGTTGTCTAAGAGAACTTTCATCCAGGCAAGGAGGGTCCTTTGGATCCACACGGCTATGATAAGACTGAGTCCGATGGAGAAAGTTTTTATGGAAATACTCGTTTATCACTTCTGCTTCTTTTTTTGGCCCCAGTTCACGTTGGAATCACAAGTGAAGTTAAATCTTAGACGATAGCGAGTTTAGAGAAGAGTTTGACAAAAAAAAGTAAGTAAATGTATAAAGAATGCTTGCGTTCGGTATGACTCTTTATGGTTTCGGTAGACCAAAGGAATGCTTTTCGATAAGATTCTGCTACTATCCCTCAGTAAAAAATAGGGATAAGGGCACTACCTATATGAGTGCCTGTCTACGCTTGAATCAGGTTGTAGATATTCGGCAATGATCTGATGGGTGGTTGTACGGTAGGACTTCATCACTGAGGCGTTTACTTTCTGCTAATGATTAAACAAAAAAGACAAAGGGCACAATGGACTAGTTCTTGATCAGAGTGCTCTGTTCTGCTAAAAGAAAGTAGTAACTCGACGTTTTGAAGAACATGCATTTCATTTTCCGAATTTTGAAACCATCTATTTTGGAAACCCATGAAACTTGGTAGACTGTTCCGAACTTATATTAAGGTTTCACTCGAGTAGTTTATGTTTTCTCAAGTTGAGCAAGCTAAAACAATGCTTCTTTGTTTTTTGAGAGTACTCGAATGTAATTGATTTCTCCAGATTTCTTAAATATATATCAGTGTACAAATTTGTCCTTAAGTGGCGAGCTACACGACACTGCTACCAGCACTTCGGTCCTTTAAGAACAGTCATTCGTGCTTAAATTCCAGCTCAAAGAATGTAGAATCACAGAAGATGGGATTGCTGATACACTTGCTGGACAAGAGAAGAGTGTTTCTAAAGAAGTTTATCTTTCGTATCACTTTAGTGAAGATCATATCTCAGAAAACTGATCAATTTATATAACTTATCTCAAATGTTAAGACCTTGAATAAATAATAAAAAGAGATAGACTGACAATCTTTCAGATCCGATTGGATTGACCATTTTACTAATTTAACAAATTACGGAAGACGTATACGACTCGGATACAAGCGAATTGAAAGTGAGGCTGCGCTGCAGACTATGCCAAGACGATCGGTGAGAGTTTGCCTGAAATATTTTAATTTTCCTGAAAACTGGGGGAGGACAGTACGTTGTCAAACATAACAATCCTTACGATAGATTTGTTGAACCAGTCTATATCTATTTTTAACCAAAAATAATGCAAATTCTAGGGAAAAGATAAAGTAATATCATTTTCGGACTCACCAATTCTATCACTGTATTCCTCTGGACGTCCGGTAATATTAACCAGACTGTATGCAAAATTCAGCAAATCCAATCCACTGCTATTGAGATATTTTAAGAAATTATTCACCTCTGGTATACCAAGTATTTTCTCCTTCAGATTTCCAAACTCCCTACTCTGCAGGTATGTATAACTTTTCTGTACTTCTTTGTCATTATGATAGTATCTCGCCACTAGCCCTTTGACATCCTCCGACGGCATTAACTTCACAAAATCACCCATATCAATTCGACACTGTTCACAAATGTATTTCCCCTCTTTCACCTTTACAATTTCATCATTATCGAAGTCCCAATGGACAAAATCACTTCGATCGACTGGTTTCGTTTCCACAAAAATCAACTCATCCGATTTGAGATCGGAATTTAAAGTCTCTTGAACAGCGGCCGATACATTATGTGTCCCGTAATGCATAATGTCATCGATAATACCAAGACTACCGGAAATATGTGCCGTATTTCGACACTGAACCAATGAAACTATACCAACAAGAGAAATACAAATAAGAATTTGTCCGAAGGAGTTTGTCGTCGCCATCGTATAGAGGATTTAAGGTTTCCGGTCTTAAACTAAAGGACCAGATGAAGATGCTACCCCTACGTACAACTAGTGACTATCCAACCGAATACGATTCCAACACTCGACTAATTGAATTAAAGCCTCAAGTCTGATGCCTGAGTAATTTGTTCCGCGGGCCATTGGGCACCCACATTATCATCAGAGGCGACTTGTGATTAAGTTCACGCCGACCCTATGTGCTTGGCACACTATGACAGAGAGACGAATGGCTGAACGTATAGTATATACGACTGTTTGCGCCGCATATGGAGTAAATTAACTAATCTAACGTAAGTATCTTTCGCTAGTTGATGGACTGAGGAGGCTGCAGATTGGATTCGCTTTAATCAAATCTCATTTGGTAGGGAGAATGGCATTCACTGGGGAAGTCTGGTAGTGCGAGTCATAGAATTTCGACCTCCAATTTTCCGTCTGTTCATACGCACTCCTAATAAATTCATAATTTGCAAATATGAATAGACTAGAGGAAGAGCAAGGCAGGAAGTAGAAACAGATTTGAATTTAAGCAATTTACATCGAGAGTAAAGGGAGAATAGTAAGACTACAATACGTTGGAGGAAAGATAATTAGATTACTTTTATTTCTGGTAACGAAGCTGCAGCGATCGAAATATGCTTACAATGCAAGCCGATATACATTGGAATCTGATGGCGTTGCCTTATTTTGTGGCAGCAACCTTCTGACTAAGGAAATAGGTAATCCGAAATATAAACATTTTCCCCTTTAAATCAGGTAGTACTCGTAAAAATACCGCGTATGCTACCGTATTCACGCTTTCAGTATAGCAATGAACGGGCGAATTCAAAGTGTATGCAGATTGCATTAGGCAACGTCGAACTAACCGAGCTTTAGAGTTGAGGAACGTCAAAGGTGCTTAATTTTCTCTAGACGAGTCTTGAAATTAGAGCGTGCTTACCCTTACCCACTCTGTCTACTCTTCTTGCTCATCTTTTTCTATCCCGAGGGATATATGAAAGGGTTATACGGTCCATTTCGAGGATCAACATGGATGGAGATCCAGCTGAAATAATACACCAGTCGCGAACGGATTATTCGGATACCTAGCCGCTTCCGGATTACCTAGACTTATCAATATACAGCAGATATCTGTACATATGGACCATCTTTTGCTGTTTCTAATGGGACTTACTATGAAAGGAATTAAGAATTGCCAACAACACATACTGGCTAGCTTTGGTACGTCTTCCTCATTATCATGGACGCCCTTTAATCAAACAGCCAGAGGGGCAGAACGATATTTACTCTTCCTTTTTGGGGCTAAAATCGTCGTAAGTAAGCCAATGTTATTTTCGAGTATATATGGTGCGAGCGGAAAATCTTTTGAAACCAACCATACAAATGTTACTCTCTCTGAGCTGTACTACTGTACTTGTCTACTAAACGTCTAGTGATTTTTCGAATGTCAATTCAATGTTCAAAGCAAGAACCAAGACTGAAAACGATTCAACAGTATCGTTCGATCGATACAAAAACTAGATTTTAGACAATTTTGTACGAATATGCAGTATTTCAAGGTGGAGAAGAGGAAACTTCCTGAAAACAAAGCCTCCAGGGTCGAACACCACTACAGCTAGAACACCATTGCCCCACCTTAGTATCTACAAGGAGACATGGCTGCCATCGGATCATCAAAACGTCAACGAAATTGGATATGTTGCGTTCGACGCGAGATACTTCTTTAGTATTGCAGACTATTCTGTCTGCAAAAAAGGTATGACTCCAATATTTGTCTGCCCAAGCAAGATATTACACTCAAATCAAGCAATGACAACTTTAGGTTCGAAAATTGGAGAATTTCTAATCTGGAGTCATTCTCAGACCACAGATGTATCCTCTACAAGTTGAGTCTCGGAACCGAGACCGCTAGACGGTTTAGAAAGCCTACGAGAGTTAATTGGGTCAAGCGTGAAATAAATACCGTAGCAACCGATGACCTGGAGGCAATGGTCATTGCATTCAAAGTCTCCTTAAACGTAGAGAAAGAATGAAGATCTCTCTAATCTCAGGCAGATGATCAGAGCGATTTTCAATATCTGCCACAAACACACCTTCTAGCAGCATTGCAACTTACAAGGACTGTTCAACTCTGTATAAGAAAGCCATAAATACATCCAAGAAGCAAGCAATAGTCCATCCTATTGCTATTCAATAGAAACCCTCAAGGATTCTGCCTGACTTACCAAAATTCTATCCAAGGAACACTCTAACCCTTCTTTTCTAAAAAGGTCGAGTGGAGGATGGACAGAATCCTGTGCGGGGACCCTAGAACTCCCGCCGAACACACACTTTCCCGGATGTAGTGATATGAGTACGGAATCCGGGAAGTCTCGGCATGATCAACCTGCATCCTACAGCAATATCAATTCTAGCTACTAACAGCTTCTCCCCTTTCAAGTCTCTGGTGCTGTCGGAATACTACTTGTCATGCTGCAGACAACGTAAGACATAAGAATGCTTTGGCTAGCGTCAATCCCCAGAAGCTTTTTAATACTGAACTACTTAACCTACACTTGGAGACACGCTCGAGTGGTGATTATACCGAAGGTAGGTAAGCACTAAGCACAGGCACGAGTTCTCGAAGAATTTCAGTTTAACCTCCTATTTACTTACAACCCTAAGACAGTCTTAAACATCCACATGCGATACATTATAGAAGACTCATACCGAATCACAGCACGCCTACCACAGGAGAATATAAACGGAAACGGTTCTCCACGAGGAAGTGCGAATAATCGGTAAATCCGTACACTACAATACCCTCCTTCCTTGACATAGAGGGACCTTTTATTAATGTACACACTGAAGCTATTTACAAATCTCTTATCAAATTTGGCATCGAGGAATTTATTAGCCAATGGATAGTGAGATATGCTCAAGCAACACAAGATAACAAGTACTATCACCAAAATTGCCTGCAGAAGAATGCCACAGGACGGCGTTATTTCTCCTTTACTCTGGCTAATGATTATGAACAAAATCTTTGTAATACAAGACAGAGAAGGGGACGTGTTGATATTAATGAGAAGATTCCCTCCGTGACTAATTTAGGCTGCTCTAGACAAGGTAAATATCGGGACCTCAAGTTGTGGCCTTAGTGTCAAGCCGAGCAAAACTGAACTGATGCTATTCGCTACCAAAACCAAAATACCTGATTTTACCCTTTCGTGTCTTAATGGTCAACTATTCACACTATCCAGTGTGCGCTAGATATCTGGGTATCATTATTGACTCAAAACTTAACTGGAAGTAAAAATTCGCCCGTTTGTGCAGGATGACGATGGAGAATGCACACTGCTCCATCAAGGTCCGCAAAGAATTCACCGATACTCTTGATATCAAAAAAGGATTTAGGCAAGGCAATGTGCTGTCGTGCGATTTATTTAAGAGGCACAATCTTTCAAAATTCCGTCCAATTACTCGCATACGCCGATGATATCGAAATAATTGGAAGTGAGCAGCGTGATGTCAGCGAAGCTTTCGCGAGTATTGAGGCGGAAAGCCACATGCTCTGTCTTATTTTACAACTTGCCGACGGTGACTTAGATGCTGAATATATCTTTCACTTTATAGCTGGTACACTGAAGAGTTCCTAGCCGTCATACCAAGACTATACTTGTGTAAAGCTTACTAGGTACTTGAAAGATACGAATGGAGCTCTAGTTCCATACTGATGTTGCGCATATGTATATAATCTTTGCAGGGACATTTAGAAGATAGTATTTTCTAAGACGGCGATTTATTAACAAATGATAGATTTATATGTTTCCTTGTTCGTATGGTGGTATCTATCTGATCTTGTGATAGGCTCTCATGATAAGTTAGCTGGGATTGTGGTGTCATTTTTATTTTTTTATTATTCCGTTGTCTGCCGTCTAATCTTCTGATCACATGTTCGAGCTTCTGATTGTCGATGTATTTCTAATTTTAACAATTGTCTATCAAAATGATACTATAATTCATTCACTCGGAATTCATGTGTGGGAGGACTTTCTTTATTAACTGTGACTTTGAAATTATTGGATACCATTTGCTCGTGTAAAATCCAGCTTATACCGAATAAAATCGTTGTCAGATAGCACCCTATTGTCAAGGTAATCACTGGCCTTAGGAGAATTTTCTGGACCTAGCAGCTCAGAAACCCAATCTTCGAACAGGCTTACAATTTTCGCAAGGACGTTGTACCAAAATTGAAATACAGAATGATAGGGAGTCATAGAACATTAACGAGCGGAGTGCTATAGTTTTTTTTCGTTACTTGACAATACATTTTTTTTGTTTTTTTTTGTCCCTAAAGAAATCTTTTTTCAAAAATTAAAGTCCACGGTGTTGTGGTATCTTGTGACGTATCGTTGGAGACGGACGTGCTTCGAGGCGAAGAAGCCAACTACTCGTAGCACAATTAATAAGTTCGTGCGACAACTTTTTTCGAGACAGTGGCCTCTTATATTCGAAAATAATTACGAAAAACCTAGTATAGTGCCTAGTTATTTTGAAATTGTATTGAAGGATATATACTCGCATCAAACATTAGCAAGAGTTCGAATGTAGTCCAAACTTGTACATGTGACTCAAAAATCAATCAACCAGTAAAAAAAATGATTTGTTGAACAGTAAATCAATGACGACAATCAACATTTCTGGTGACACAACGGCGGATTGTGCCAGTGTGTGCAACGGGTCATCAGATATGGATTATGAGATTCTTCATCGAGACAATTTCACAGACAGTAATGACAGTCCAAATAATTGGACAACAATCATTAGCAATTTGAAGCGATCAGCTAGTTATTTTCAATCCAACACTAATAAAAGGAAGAGAAATTTCGCAGACGATACATCTATTCGCTCAGCTAAGCAAGTTAACTTAACCAACAACCCCTTTTCACCTCTAGCAGAGAGCAAGCTAATATCACATAAGCTTCAAAAACACCGATTGGGAAATCTTTAGATCAAGCCTTCATAATCGTCTTTCGCGGCTCTATATCCCAACCAATAGAAATGTATCGAATATTGAAATAGATGCAATAATTACCCCAATGAATGAGCAAATAAACCTTTGTATAGTGGCAAACTCCGAAGTCCATAACACTAAAAAGCTAAGATACAATAACATCTCCGATCTCACAAAAAAATTAATTAAACTCAGAAACATCTGGCTTAGGCTGAAGAGAATATTTCATCGCCATCTGAATAGATTCAATCAATAATACCATGAACTTTATTCCAAAATCCATTGTCTTAGTATGATAATTAAAGAACGCTTACGCTTGATCCAAATTTAGAAGGTGAAATATCATCAACAATAAGCCAGTTCTGCCAAACTCAGCTGAACCGTTCGTATACATCATTTTCTCCCAAAAATGATGCTCGTGATTCCAATTCACCTATTTTTACCACCCCAAATAAAGTTAATCAGCTTAGACTTGCTTTGAAGAATAAAAAATCTGAAAGTATAGATAAAATTTCTAACTTCATCCTGCGAAAATGTCCTTATTCGCTCGACTTTTTTCTCTCACTTTTGTTTAACCACTGCATAAATAATGGTAACTTTCCAGATAGCTGGAACGTCGCCATGCTTTTAACAATAGCAAAAAAAAAATCCGCTAAAGAAGTCAAAAATTTTCGGCCCATTTCATTGCTATCAAACGTGGGAAAACTTTTCGAAAGAGCACTGGCGGACGGACTAAATAGGGTTTGCGATGCAGCAAATGTAATCCCAAACAACCAATTCGGTTTTAAAAAAGGTCACTCAACCGAACATGCATCCATTACCTTGCAGGACAAAATTGTTCAAAATCTACGGAAATAAAAAATGCACAGTGAGTTTGGATCTTGATTTTGGAAAAGCTTTTGACTCGGTTTGGCACAAGGGACTGTTATTCAAAATCATAAGGCTAGGGTGCCTGACGTGGACGACACGATTAATTTACAGTTTCCTGCAAAACAGAACCACTTCGTCATCGGCACAGAGCAGTCGGAATAGTTTAATGTGCGTTCAGGTGTACCACAAGGGTCTGTCCTTGGGCCAATTCTTTTAATATATTCCTCAACGACTTTCCTTATAAGCACCCTATCATAGAAGATCCTGGCGCTATTCTCTACGCCGACGACACCACAATATTGACCAGTGGAATAAGACCAATCGATGCCCTTAAAAAGATTAAGGATAAAATAAATATCTTACAGAACTATCTAGAGAAGTGGGGACTAAAGATAAATAAAGGAAAGCAAACGGTTAGAACTTCAAATTAAAGAAAGTCCCATTCGTTTTCAAAATAGGCTTATGTTTAACAAACATGACCGGGGAGCTTTAGCCAAAGCAAAAACGGTAACAGGTGTTCTAAAACCTCTGCTCAATTCAAAACAACTCTCGCAAAACACGAAGATATTGATTTATAACATAAAACGCTCATTAGACCAATTCTGACCTACGGTTTTGCATCTTGGTTTACAATTTCACCTACAGTTGCCAAGGAAATCGAGAGTTTTGAAAGGAAAATACTACGCTTTTGCTGTGGTAAATTTAGAAAACCAGATAAAAAGTGGTTCTCTAATAAAACGCTCAACGAGACAACGAGAATGACCCCGCTGATGATTTATAAATCGGAGCTTCTACTCAAGAAATTGTATCGAATAAAAGAGCATCCCAACCCACTTGTGAGAACCTTGTTAGACTCCAATATTGACAGCTGCCTGAACGATCATTACTACGAGTATCTTTCGCCGTTTAATCTCTTACATACCGCATCGTTACAGCTTTTAAGACCTGAGGCAAGTGGAGGTTTAGTCGTTCCCTTTTACGAGAAAGCATCTCCATGTAACCTTAGAGGTTAACCAACCACTCAATGTTTCATGGACTCCGGTCTCTGATATTAAACAGTATCCAATCTCTTTCGTTTGTAAACTATCTGTATAGATCATTAATGAGATTGGAAACTGTAAAACCCAGTATTTCGTATTCTTAGTTTCAGTTGTTTTATGTTTTATTTTGTATAGTTTTGCCAAAAAGAGCATCACTGAGAATATATGTCGGGAGCAAGCATATACTAATAAATATTGAAATTAAGTAGAATTGTACATTCTGATTGCTCATGTAAATGTAAAAGATACATTTTGTTCAGTTGTAAATAGCCAGATATACTTGCTAAAGTCGGCCACATTTATATACGAGGGGCGTTCAGGATATTCTCGGTATCGGGGTGAAGCTGTGGTTGCATATATAAATTGACTTATTTATCAAGTAACACTATTATTTTAGTGCATTCATGTAAAATTTCATATAAATGTGATTATTAATTCGCGTTTTATCTCTAGTTAAATAGAATCATAATGGCAACTGAGGCGATGATGGTGAAAATTGAGCATCGCGCTGTAATTAAATTTCTCACTAAGCAAGGAAAAAGTCAAAAAACTATTCATGAAGAGATGGTGGCTGCTTACCAGGGTTCCGCACCTTCATTATCAACTGTGCAAAAGTGGTCAAGTGAGTTCAAGAGAGGCAGAGAGAGCATTGAGGACGACCCTCGCTCCGGCGCCCCGGCTACTGCTTGTACGGGAGAAAGCATCAAAGAAGTCGAAAAACTTGTTCTTGAGGATGCCCGAATAAAGGTGAAAATGATGGCAGAGATCACCAAGCTTTCAATTGGTACCATTCACACCATTCTTCATGACCATCTTAACCTTTCAAAGGTCAGTGCAAGGTGGGTGCCACGAATGCTCACAGCGCCTCAGATAAAAAGTGAGAATCGCATGCTGTAGAGAGCTTTTGGAGATGTGTAGTAAGAACGCGGACGGTGTTATGGATCGAATTGTTACTGGGGACGAAACATGGGTCCACCACTATGACCCTGAAAGCAAACAAGAGTCCATGCAGTGGCATAAAAAAGGAACAGACCCCCCGAAGAAGTTCAAAGTCACTCCGTCTGCCCGAAAGCTCATGGCCACAGTTTTTTGGGACTCAAAGGGAATCTTGCTCATTGAGTACAAAAAAAAAGGTGAAACCATCAACGCCACATCCTACGCTTCCACTTTGCATAATTTGCGGGAGGAAATTAAAAAGAAAAGACGGGGTAAACTCGCAGCGGGTGTGTTGCTTCTTCATGACAACGCTCCTGTTCACACGGCGCGAGTTTCCAAGGCTGCTGCGCGAGATTGTGGTTTCGAAGAAATCCAACACCCACCCTATAGTCCAGACTTTGCCCCTAGTGATTATTTCCTGTTTCCGGATTTGAAAAAATGTCTTCGTGGAAAAAGATTTTCGGATGATGAAGAACTCAAGTCGGTATTTTGCAGAGAAAGAGGAAATTTATTATTTTGAGGATTTATAAAAGCTTATCTCAAGATGTAACATATGCATTGATGTTAGGGGAGATCATATTGAAAAATAAAAATAATTTAAATTGAATTCGCATTTTCCTTCATATCAATACCGAGAATATATTGAACGCCCCTCGTACTTTGTGAATACAAAACCTATCTGATCGAAATTTTGTTATGTCTCAATAAAGTTAAAAAAAAAAAAAAAGTTGTACCAAAATTCTGCCCAAAGACTTAACAATTCGTGAAGATAGACACAGAATCAAAAAGCTTTCTCACACCACTTTTCAATTTATAAACTAGATTCTCAGATCCTATGTTATGCTCATATATTGTTGAAAGAAACTGCTTTGTGAATCCTACGACGATAGAAATTGCGTTAGGCTTTCTCAGGTCATACAAATATTGCTAACCTTTTAGCCAGAAGTAATTTCTGGTCACCGGAAGACGAACTTTTCTCCTTCTCTTAGAACAAGTCATAAGGTTAAAAGGTCGTTTTTGTCTATGAATAAACCTAGTCAGCCGTTTGCCTAACCCATGTAACTCTAGTTCTTGAAAGTATGTTTTATTCCAGCTTGATTGCGGTATAATTGCTGTGACGAACATAAGGTTTTAATGGTCCCTACTTCAATTATTCCCATTTGTTTACATGTATTGATATCTAGCTTGTTATATGGTGATTAGACGATACTCTAAATAATACAAAAGGCACTCTACTAGTTTCAAAGTTCATACGTTATCTAAAAAGTCATTTAATTGGAACCATGTTCCACACTTACGTCAAGAAACAATTAAATTTCCTAACGAGAAAGTACCCCAAGGCAACAATCAACTTAATTATCAAAGCAGATTACTTTCTTCTCAAACCAATTTTCATTAAAATTTCAAAATACAGAAAGGAATCAAGGAAACAATTAAAAAACAATTTCAATTACCTGTTTTGGAACAAATGCACGTCTCACCATAGCAATAGTACGCCCTATTCTCACATGAGCTTGGAATTTTTTCCTGATAATTTCCCCAAAATTACTTCCTTCCAATTAAATTTGTCTGATTGAAGTATAAAAAAGGGACTCAACCCCATCCATCGACCCCATTTTTGTACGCTGTACAATTTTTTCAAAATTGACATTTCTCTTCTCTAACTCAAAACAGACGTTCGATTCCAATTTCGACAAATTAGAGGTTGGGAATTGCTGTCGCATTGATAAACCATAATTGCATTTTAATTGAGAAATTGTGTACCTCAGGCGTACATGAAGGTACCCCTATACCACCTACACTCTGTTACTTTTGTATTGTCAGCCCTTATGCTAAAGCTAACAACAAATCATCAACCGCTACAAGGAGACGCAACAATCGAAACGATATGTTCGACATGTTTTCACGAAAAAAAAAACAAAAAAAAAATCTAAATAACTCTACTCAAAGTTGGGGGGTGGTGTGTTGAAACTCTTATCGCACGCAAAGTTTTTCACTTTTTTTTTTAGTAGAATTTGTATTTCCTTTTCATCCGTGTCCTTCAATCCTTGGCATGGTTTTCTAAGTTTAATTCGCGGTTTCCCGTACTTTTACCCCCGATGTCTGCCTCCATCGGAGCCAGCGTAATGTATGATTCTAGGATATAATAACGTACAATTATTGAGTTCGTTTGTAGCCCTAGTCGGGAGTGTATCCGAACGGAAAATCTCATGGAAATTGTTCAGAATAGTGAAATATGGTACAATAGAAAAGAAGGACGGGGGTTCGGAAAAAATGTGGAAAGAGGAGACAAATAATACCCGTAGAAGGAAAATATTTGATTATGTTGGAGAAATTGTTGGAAAAATTATTTAAAGGATATTATCGTCACAGGTTACGATTACCTGCTACCATTGATGTGATGAAGGACACATTTTCATGTTTAACGAATACGTACTCGTATATGGACATAAATGGATGAAGCACGAAATGACATAGAAGGTAGTATCCAGGACAGTGATGTAAGTCATTTGGCAGTTTTTCGATGGTTAATGATTGGCGTAATTATTAGGTGCGGGGCTACAGTTTATCTAAGGATATAAGGATATCGTTCAAGTATATCTACTGTGTGAATATTGGACAAAGTCAATTAATGATAATGCTGTGTTGATTTGTATAATTAGAAATGTATCTTTTTTTTTTTTTGAATTATTCAAACATGATTGAGAGAGTGAATAATGATGAGCAAAGTCAGTAGATTGATTGGTTAGAGAAAGCTTTCACCTGTCACGTCGTGCGATTTCTTAATGTGACGTCGGGCTTATGGTACACCTACAAATTTAATATTCACGGTATTAGCTAATGTAATAAGGGGAATGATTGGGAGTGGTTCTCAATACTACATGCGATAAGGCTATGAATGTGATATGTCAATGAAAGGGGAATGGACTTTTAAAGACGGAAGTCGGTCTCAGTGTCTAGAAAGTGTAACACCAGGACATGCCTTTTGAATTTGAATTTGAATTTTTATTTTATTTCTTAATAAACACTTGTATTGGTCATTGAACATTTTACAAAATAGAGATACGGTACTACGTTACCTTGCTTCTATAAATAAGTTTTAATATATGGTTAGAGGAAATAAATAATACAATCGATGATAATAATTGGAGGAAAATTTACCGACAAAAACCTAGATTACAAGAAAGAAAACCAATAAAAAATAAATAAATAATACAACAGAATGTTTATTACGTAAATAACTGAGTCTCATGAATAGGTTAACACACAAAATTTATAATTTACATAGTATAATTTATTTATAAAACAGTATATAATAAACAAATAATAACAAAAAATAAAAGTAAATATATTCATATATGGTATGCCTCTATTTTTAGATATAACTAAACTATACATTCAGTTGGTATAAATCCAGGACATACATTTCGAACTAGATAATTTTCTGCGAAAGAACAGCGAAGTTAGCATTTTTCATTAAGTTTATGAATTCTTTTACATGTATTGCATATCCAACTCTCGCCAGTGCATGAATTGTAATTCCGCACTGATGCACTAGCATCATTTTTCAAATTTTATTTTGTGAAATTTGCCCTTTATTTTAATTTTTTTTAAGTAGTGCGCGCTCAAGGGGTTGAGGTACCCTTAAAATGTTTGCACACAGCACGGGCGAAGGAAATTTAGGGCGGAAAGGAAGAAAGGTACCAATGTACGTTGGTTTTAAATAGCTGAATGTTATAATGACTACGAAATAAAGAGCTCGGCAGGGCATTCCACAAGCCAGTTGTACGGCTTAGGAATGAGTCACGATATTTCAGAGTACGTCCGAAAGTGTGCTTGAGTGTATACTGATGAGTATTCAAAGCGATACGGGCGTTACGGTTGTAGGTTTGAAGGAACGGATTGCTACTGATGATTTTTATGGAGCACTGGTGGTGGAAATAGCGATAAAACAAAGTGAGACACGAGACATTTCGTCGGTGTTCGAGGGTGTCCATTGACTGGGTGATATTGGTATCAGCTATGCGTTTTATCGCACGGCTTTGAATCCTATCTACCAGGTGCAGACATGTTTTAGGCGCACTTGACTAGATGTGAGTGTTGTACTTCAATTTTGGTCGGACGAATGCCTTATATATTGAGGCCAGATCAGAAGGGGAAAAGTATTTCATACATCGTTTGGGAAAACCTGGACATTTCGCAGCATTTTTGACGACATCGAATATGTAGTCATTCCAAAGTAAGTAGTCATTGACACACATACCGAGAATGGAAAATGTTTCAGAATGAATTATTAAATTATTATTATTATTATTTTTCTTTTTATTAATCTTGAATTTGTAAACCTGTTTAATTTTAAAATCGGAATTTGTTAAAAGGAATTATTTTTTTTGTGAATATTGAAACATTTGTAAATGTACCCTATGGAGTTGCCGATATTTGCTTTCGCTTAACGTTTTGATTTTTTTTGTTATCGTATGACTTTGTTCTCTTTATTCTCTTTTTTATTGCACTTGTTTACTGAAGATCCGCTATGGCGTGATCTATGTACATACATACTCAACGGGATTGCGAATCGGTTCAAGCTGCCAATGCAACTTAGTACGAGAAAGACATTAAACTGTCTCTTTGATTCGGCAACCACCATCGGTGTAACATCGCTTGATTGGAATAAAATACATATTATAAAGTTTTGAATTGTTGAATTTCATTCTATATCAGAAAGTTTATCGGTTTCGACGAATCAAGTGATATTCATGGATAATGGCTGGGTATTTAAATTGCGCTTTAACGACTGCAGACAGCATTGTGTTTTGGAAGCATTAAATTCCACTCTGTTGTCATAACCAATTGGTTATGCTGTTGATATCGGAATTTAATGAGCCTAACATACGCTGCCGTTCCCGTTCTACAGCCAAAGAGCAGGGGTCGTGGCACGAATATGAAAGGCAGAGAGTACTGTCGTCAGCAAAGGAATATATTGGATTAGAAGACAAGAGATTATTGATAAAAATTAAAAAGAGTGTTGGAGACAGAATGGAGCTCTGGGGCATGCCAACATTTATTTAATGAATATCAGGCTTGAAACCATCCAAGACTACTGGCATTGAACGTTCCGAAAGATAACTTCTAATCCATTGAAGAAGAGTGTCATCGATTTCAAAAGCACGCATTCTCGACAAAGAAGCCTGATGTCAAATTCTGTCAAATGCCTTAGAAGTATCAAATGCAACTATCCTGAATATAGGTATTTAGTAGATATTGGTACAATTTGATAAATTTGTAATTAAGTCGAATTCTAAAAAATTAATTTCATCCATTGAAAAGAGAGTGTTATTTTTGGTACCGCTACCGTTGAAATTTATGTCATTTGAGGCCAAAGCCCTACTTTTCTCCGAATACAGTGTAGAGTGAAGAAAATTAGACTGATTCTCTTCACTTACCATGCGTGAGCCCTGAGGTAAGGGCGTGTAGTCTTGCCACTCTTGTTTGAACCGTACACGGAGGATGCATACAGCTTTTAAGTTATTGAAGCTTTTTGATGCAGCCATTGTGGTTAAAGCTTCATTTGGCTTCATCTATGCCTACTATTATGAGACTTATTTCTAATGTATTTCACTCTCAAAGAGCACTGAGGGTCGATGGATTTATGCTCTCCATTGCAGTTTGCACTTTGCACATTTCTTGGTGGAAGCATAGTCCCAGTCAATTGTATTATGAGAACCTGCACAATGAGAGGAGTACATCTTAACACGACAGTTCCTTACACCGTGACAAAACATCTCGTAGTTGTGAACTGGGTCAGCTTACTCTCAGTTTTTTTGAAAACTCCAATTCACCTGGGTGTGGAATAGAGATCGATGATTTTTTTTCAGATCGGCTAATTTAATTGTTCTATTCTCAAATGAAATGAGGTACAGTGTGTCAGTGTAGTGTTCATATTTTTTAATGATCTCTTTGACCTCAAGACATTAGAAGCTGTGTTTTTAGAGTTCATTTTTAAGAGCTTCTTCCTTCTTCCTTCTTGAATTATTTTTACTTTTTGTTTTACGCGAGGCCGGCTTGGCTCGATGCCTTTTTCCTGAGGACATTTTAATCACCCCTAGACCAGGAGATCGTACGCGTTTGAAGTTATGATTTCGATTAGATTCGCTTAGAACTTTAAACAGATTGTGTTCGTGGTCATTCGGTGACGGATGCTAAAAAACTAAACTCGGACGTACCTTAATTCAATCAAACAGTGCACAAAACACACTTAATGACTGAGTCAGTTGTAAATCCAATTTATTATAAGATGCTTATAACATTAGCAGATATGTAGCTTGCGAAGTGGTAATGTCTTAAAATGGTAAAATTCTAGGTTGATTTTTACAGTTCTAATACCAATATATCATTTATAACAGCTCCAGACCCTTAATTCTTGTCAGTAAAAATTACAATATAATTCCAAATTCTGCGTCGACTTTTTTCTCTGCATCTACTCTTAATCCCTGGACTTAATTAATGTGTCATCCGGACCGGGTTGGCAGGTCAGTAATGTTAGGGTTTAGCTAGCTGAATCTGAGATTTCATGAAACCCCAGGTATTCATAGAACTAAAAAAAATATTCTGTGGCCAGGTCTCGACCAAAATTATTCGTAATCGTTGATTGCACAGCCACAGATAGCACCTTTAATGTTGGCAGGCATCAACCTCAGTTTAGGTGCGCTATATGTTACTGCCTGAATCTATAAGACCAAGGCCAAGAGAAGAGAAACCCCTAACCAGTACTTTTTCAAGCGGCTACAGTGAAAAATCTTGGATCTTTTTCGAAATCTTTATCAGAATCCAAACCAGCGAAACAATTTAGACTAATTAAGTTCTGCTTTCACATTTTCAATCTTAGTAGGAATGCGAGAACGATCAAACTTACAGGGATGAGGTTCTACTCAATAACATCACATGAACGTGGAGGTCACATACCCAACAAAATTGATATTTGGTATACATGTAGACTCACACAACTAGTTACGTAGTGGCCCCCAAGATATGTATTGGAATATCTCAGATTTCATCCATGTTTTACTCTAAAATTGTTAAACATTCGTATTACAGATCATAATCTTACATTAGGCTTATTTGTTTACATTTAAGTAGATTAAGTTTTCGCATTTGAATTAAGTTGTAATAGAGATAAAAATTATGTAAAGTTTAAAATTAAATATATATAATGTATAATTGACGATTGTATTTCCGAACACATAAGATTGGTTCGGAGTTCCATTTGTGATACTATTCAGAACATCTGAATCCTTCCCACAGTCTGTTTTTTATATTACTATTCTGAAAAATTGTCACTAGCTTGTTTATTGACTTTACAAAACCGTCCCATAAAAATACATTTTTCAGTTAATTTGCCTCGAGTTAATAGCAACGATAAAAAAAAAACAGCGTAACTTGGTAATTGTCACAAAGTTTTTCAACTAAATTGCCGCATGTGTACCCCTGCCTTAAACTATACATTCGTTCGTAAAATTTTAACGACAAACAACTTAGCCGCCCAGACGTTCAGCCAGCACCCTCTCTGAAAATATAGCTAAGCCGATGTAGATGTCGATAGTAACTTTTGTCAGATTCATGCAAAAGATAATATTTTTCTGCTTACATCAGACAGACAGACAGAATTTATTTACATTCATAAGCCCTGTTGAAACATAGTGAGTGCGCGTAATAAATGAGTAGAACATCGTCATCATAAAACATCGACTAAAAAACTCGCAAACTTTTAGTGCCACCTCGAGAACGACAACTCCGCTCTCGTCTATACGAATACGGGTCTCCACTAAAAAGGCACGTAAACGGATTTTTACTCCTTCTCAGCTTTGAGTTAACTTTAGTCGCATGCCACCCTTTCAGTCATCCCTGAGTCCTTTTCGGAAGGCGACATTATCAGTGGAAGAGATTTATGGTAGTTGCCTCAAACCTTTCTTCATTATCACATAATTTATGTATGCAATTGTTTTCCATAACTATACACATATAAGGCATGCAAACATACGCATTTACGACTCATCCCCCATGCCCATCCCTCTAAAAATTGACATACGATACGAATGAGAACGCGTGTATTATTAGGGATGCCAATGAGAAAAGGGTTCGCGTGAAAGATACAAGTACATTCTTATAATGTAGCAGTGTCTCAAGCCCTTGAATGCTAGAATTTTATTGCTCCATAGTGAGACAGAGTGCAGGATCCTCCTTCCCCATTTGTGCTGGAAGACATTCTTGGAAATTCTTTGCAGAGAGAGCTCTGGTCTTAATGGGTTCTTTTGGTATTGTCGCCGTGAACGCTTGCAGCTGTATTTTGCAAGTGCGATAACGTTGCTGGATAAAATTAATTATTCAGAGGGTTAAATGCATGCAAATCATATCTTATCGGGAGCACAGCGACGATAAGCAGCATATGCACTTGTAAAGATATCTACCCCCCAGCGTATTCCGACTTAAGCTGGTGAGAATAAGTTTTATGACTTTAGCGATGGTATTAGTGCTGATACTGATACCAGTGGCAATAATGCGCGAGACGAGAGTGTTTATACTGGCGCGACGAGCATTTATCGGCAATCAAAGGAAGTTCTAGAATTTTAAAACTGATTGAAGCGGTTTGATGTAGTCTGAGGATAATGGTGGGAAATGTTTCCGAAGACGAAGAACACTTAATCATGCGCGATTCATAGACATCATTCCAGGTTAGCTACTATCCTGGGCTTTTTGTTTGCGCTGGAAGGAGCAAACCTTACATGAGGCACCAAAGTGTGGGATTCTTAAAAAAAACCACTTCTACCTGAACAGAGCAAGTTGGTTTTACCTGTCTGCTGCACGTTGACGTTCTAGCCGCCTAAGGCCGCTGAGCTTGTGCACTGCTATATTACAAAAAGTAATCCACTTTTCTTTGTTTTGATGAATGTACGCAATTTTATTACCGGAAGAGGTTCAGTCTCCAAATTGATCCAATAGGGCTATACAATAAGACCAATTGTCCACAATGGATTTTGGGACTTCAAGTATGAACATCCTATCCGCCTTGAAGAGCCGAACAGGTTAGAAGATCTCTTCAATGAATTGGTAGCGGCGCCAAGCGATGAATTGGCCGTCTGAGTATCGTCCTTTTAACTCGAATATCTTCAACTCGTACGAGTATCTTTGAATCCACACCAGGTATGACTCTTTCTTTGCGACCCAACAACCACTGCTGTGGAGGCAAATTGTCATCTGCAACTAGCACTAACGCCCCGACACCGATTTTCTCAACTGAATTTTGTCATTTTGCTCGTCTTTGTAGCTTCAATACGTATTCCTTCGACCATCTTGCCCAAAAATGTTGCTTGATTTGTGTTAGCCTTCGCCATCTGTCAAGTAGTGGAACATCTTTCTGAACGGCTGGTTCTGGAATAGAATTTAAAGGGACACCAATTAAAAAATGACCTGGAGTCAAAACTTTTTCATCATTTGGATCAGGACTTAGAACACAAAGTGGACGAGAATTCATGATACTCTCGATTTCAGCTACGACGGTCGAGAATTCTTCATATGTCAGATAAGCTAATTTCACTGTCCGATATAAATGGGATTTAGCGGACTTCACTGCGGCCTCCCACAGGCCTCCGAAGTGGAGAGTTCTGGGCGGTATTTGTATGAATTGGATACGTTTAATAGCACACCAAGATTGTATCTCATCCGGCGTTTGCTGCTCCAAAAATAATCTGCGAAGTTCTTTGAGCTCATTCCGAGCCTCAACAAAGTTTGTGCCATTGTCACAATGGATCTCGCTGCACAACCGTCTTCGTGCAACAAATCGCTTCAGCGCAGCTTTGAAACTCTGGGTTGAAAGATCGGAAACAGCTTCCAAATGGGAAGCCTTCGTCGCAAAACAAATATAGACTGCAATATACGCCTTGTGAGTGCAGTACCCGCCCCGTTTTTGAGAGATGTGAAACGGCCCACAGAAATCCACTCCAGAGATTCCAAAGGGCCTGGATATAGTGACTCTGCTTGCATGCAAATTACACATGATTTGATGCATTAATTTTGGTCGATATTTGAAGCAATGGGAGACATCCATCTACAACTTTTTTGGCTAAGTGGCGAGCGTTGACAATCCAGAAGCGCTGTCTAATAATTGCGACTAAGGCTTGAGGACCTGCATGAAAGTTAGTTTTGTGTAAATGGACAACGACATTTTTGAGAAAAAGGGAATTTTTTGGGAGGAGAATGGGACATTTGGAATTATAGCGAATGTCTGCATTCTACCCACCTACTCTTAGGAGTTCAGTATCGAGGAAGGGATTGCGATTACTGATAACACGTTTTGGGCTTATCTTGTTCGTTTTACTCAACTCCTTTATTTGTTGAATTTGTTGAATGGTCCAAATGATACGAAAAAACGCGCTTTCCAATTCCTCTGGTATAAGTGTTGTACTTGTACACGGGGGGTTAGATAATGTAGAAACTTTAGATATCAAATTATTGTAGAATCGCAGTACGTATCCGAAGATTCTGTTGGTTTTTTGAAAGTCATTGCAACGAACAAAATTTTCCGCAAATTCAACTATCTCATCTGTTCTCGATAGTCTGGAAGAAAAATTGTGGTCCACTGAACCAGCCACTATTTATAAGCTCCATGCCATACGTTCCACGAGACACAATGTCAGCGGGGTTGATTTTTGTGTTTACGTACCTCCATATAGTTGAGGGTAACGAAGATTGGATCTTGGATTGGCCACGAAAATCTCCCAAGAAGACGGGTAGGCAGAGATCTAACGAAGGACAATTTCAGAGTCTGTCCACAAATGAATATTCTCAATTAGGTAGCTAAGATTGGGTAACACTTTTAAAGTCAATTCAACGAGCAAAGTAGCAGCTCAGAGTTCCAATTTCGACAGGGAATTGGTCTTAATGGTTGCTGCTTTCGATTTCGCACTAAGTAAGTTACATTTTATATTCCCGAAAGTGTCGGTGGTTCTCAAATAAAGACAACAGCCATAGACCCGAATAGACGCATCCGAGAACCCATGTATCTCAACCTTGATATCTTCTAGGTTTGAAAAAGAGATGTATCTGGGGAGTTTTATTTGGTCTACCTTAGGTATTTCCTTGCGAGACTCTTCCCAGCGAGTCTGTATCTCCATTGGAAGGGACTCATCTCAACTACTTCTAATGATCGAAATGTCTTGCATCACGATTTTTCCTTTTACTACAATTGGATTAATAAGACCGAGGGGATCGAAAATCTGTGACAATTCTGATAAAATCAATCTTTTAGCAATGGTTTTAGAGTCGCTTTCTTTTGGTTTGATGTATTGGAATTCATCGGCTGCAGGATTCCAAACCATTCCTAGGATTTTAATAACGTCTTTGTCATTAATCCTCAGAGATGAATTTTTTTCCTTTTTCTGATGCGAAATTCTTCCCATTATTTCAACGCTATTACTACACCATTTCCTAAGATCAAAGCCAGCACTTAACAAAATTGTTCTAATCTCGGAATAAATTTTAGCTATGATCTCTAATAAATCTCCTCCAGTGATCATATCATCTATATAGAAATCCTCATTTATTACCTTAGCCGCTAAGGGATATGTAGATACATTCTGATCGGCCAAGAGTTTTAGACACCTCGATAAATGGGGCTGATATTGTACCAAAGGTCACAGTTCGTAATCGGAATGCCTTTAGTTCATCCCGATCCGAAGTTCTCCACAAAATGCATTGATGGTTTTGATCTTTATCATTCACGAAATATCGGCAGTTACAACGAATTTGTATGTACGAAAACGAAGAATGATATTGTACATATATATTGTACTGGAACTTTTAATAAGAGATCGTTCAACGAAAGATTTGAAGTTGTCTTTCCGCTGCAATCAAAGACAACTCTCAATTTTGTAGACAACGAATCGGGTCTGAGCACAAACTGATTACCTAAGTTTTCATATCCAGTCATAAATTCTACGTACTGTGCCCTGACTTCCTTATCCTTTCGCAATCTTTTTTCTAGGTTAATAAACCGCCTTTGAGCTTTTCCCAATGAATCCCCCAATTGACCGCCATTTGGTTTAAACAATAGATTAACCAGAAATCTTCCATCTTCCATGATACTAGGGTATCAGCATCAAACTTATCCAACGCTAGCGAAATAAAAAAGGCATAACAAATACTCTCTTGATTTCCAATTGAAAACATCGCTGCAATGTGTGAATTAAAACTATCCCCTAAATTGCGAAGATTCACCGCAGAACTTTTAGAAATTTTGTTAATATTCATTAATCCATTTAAGTGTTCTTGAAACATCAGTGTTTTGCTACCAAAGCGTTTTTTCAAACGATCCAGGGCCTTGCGATAGTTTAAAGGCGTTAAATCGGACTCTTTAATTGCGTTCAAAGCTGCACCAGATAAGCACTTCCAAAAGTAATTAAATTTCTGTAGTGTTTCCAATGAATCATCCTTGTCAACAGGATTAGAAAAAATCCCTATAAAATTCGGAAATTCAGAAAATTTGCCGGAAAATGTTGGTAATGTTCTACTGTTCTACTACTGCTGCGATATAAACGATGAATTAAAACCATCTCCAACTGAAAGGTTTCCGACCACAACCTAAAGATAGCGGCACTCGTTAATAATAGCTAGTGAATGCTAGTTGTGCTTCTTTTGACAGTTACTTCCCGAAGTACGCAAATCAAAAATGAGTTGGACTCTGTCTATAGGGACTCTGCACCATCATTTACCACAGTGAAATTTTGGGCAGCTAAATTTAAAAGTGGCCGTAAGAGCTTGGGAGATGATGAACGTTCGGGACGTCCAAAAACTGCAACCACTGATGATAGCATTGCTAAAGTTCACCAAATGGTATTAGACGACCGCCGAATTAAAGTGAGAGAGAGAGAGAGAGAGAGAGAGAGAGAGAGTAGGGGTTATGAAAATGTCCAAAGAATGTGTTTGTTATATATTAGTGCGTTGAGTGCCGCGTTTGCTTACGTTAGACCAAAAACGTGTTCAAATGAACATTTTCAACGCTCTGTTGGCGCAGTTTAGGCGCAATAAATCCGAGTTTTGGCGCCGATTAATTACTGTAGATGAAACTTGGATACACCATCAAAACAGTGGATTTCAAAGGGAGCCGGCTCCAAAAAAAGCAAAAACTGTTTTTTCGACTGGGAAAGTGAAGGCGACTGTTTTTTGGAATAGTAAAGGAGTTATCTTAATCGATTATCTTCAAAAAGGAAAAACCATTACAGGAGCATACTACGCATCATTACCTGCCAAGCTGAAAGCAGAAATTGCGGAAAAACGGCCACATTTGCAGAAAAAGAAAATCCTGTTTCACCAAGACAACGGGCCGTCTCGCACCTCAGCGGTTGCCATGGCGAAAATCCATGAATTACGGCTTGAACTGCTTGACCATCCGCCGTTGATTACTATCTAACCCCCCGCCAGACTTCTCTTCACCTCCTTGTGCAGCATTCTCATATTGAGCAATCATATCGACCGTCCAACTATTTATTCAACTAACGAAAATAACCAAGAAAATCTAACAAACACACTGCAGTCCAACTATTAAGAGAATTTCCAGTGAAAGATTAGCAATCCAAAACAACAACTTGAGAATTTTGGTAGCAGCAACAACGATGAGTAATTCAAATTTTTACAAAAAATAATCCAACGATTTCAACAGCAAGAACTAAATATTATCTCCAAGCGAAAACAGCAACAACAATAAAAGCTTTCACCCACAGCACATGAAATGATAGCGAGCAGCAGATTCAACAGCGATAAAGATTACTCCAACAAGCAGCGACAATCAAACCAGAAGCCAACTTGGAAATTTGAAAGCTTTTCTTCCGTGAAAGAATTTTAACAAAATTCTGTATACCAATGCAATGAATTCCTGTGCAATTGTTTTTGGTAATTTGCAACAATTGCGAAGATGTTGAAAAGCAGAAAGAAGTAAAAATCGATGTCTTTCAAATGTCATTAAAATGTCTCTCAAATGCCCCGTAAATTATGGTATGATAAATTAAAATGTAGATTTGTTTTACATACGTAGAATCGAATATTTAAATTATAGTATTTCTACAGCTTTAAGTTACCAATGTCCAGAGATACATACATACATTTTAGAAGAGTTTTTATATTCATTCCTTGATTGGCAATCGCTTGGTTGTTTGTCTCCAATTGTTCTCCCTCGATGTAGATTGATGATCGGTGATCGATAATCGATGATCTATGTTGAGCAAGGTGAAGCAAATTAAAAGTTTTGAATTTGACTTTTATGACTTAAAAGTATGATGGGGATTAATATGAATCCCGGGTTTCGGCACCAAAAAATGTCCACAATGGTTTTTGGGACATCAACTAATTAACAACTTTCAAAACTCTGGTTTAAAGATCTTTATTTGGCTGTGGTCCAATTCAAACTCCTCGGTACCAGCAACCATTTCCCAAATTCAGTTATACCCTAATATTAAGAATAAAGAATTATTTTCCCAAGACTTTGATTTACACCGTGACGACGGTCTAGATAAAAAGGAAAATTTATATGGCGGTGGGGTACTTTTAACTAAACACTCTCGTCTCGAGTCTAAACCCTTTAAAAAATCGTCCACTGCATTCCTTGAATTCTTTTACCCTAGAATTCCTATTTGCAAGCACAACCTATATATGTATTTGCTGCTGCTATATTCGACCCTCTCAACCAATTCAACGTTACCAGCTAGCTGTTGATGCAATCGACAGCATTTTTAATGCTGCTGATCCCAACGACGTAGTTATTTTTTTTAGGTGATTTTAATCTACCTAAGCTTCTATGGGCTCAGACTGACGAGTCCTTCTTTATTGCAACAAATCCCACCTCTGATAAAGAAAATCTTTTCATCGACTGCCTTACTGACTCTGCTCTGTATCAATTAAGTAGTGTCACCTATAACATTGGGAGACAACTCGACCTAGTCTTCGCCACTGATACAGATAACTGCATCGTTTTAGAAAGCAGACATCTTCTTTCTAAGTCTGATAGTTACCACCCTCCCCTTTCTCTTACGTTGGCGTATGACAATGGTCTTAATCGCGTTTCCTATGAGTATTCTTACAGTTTTAATTTTCATAGGGCTAACTACGCCAAACTGAATAACCTCCTCAGTATGGCCAATTTTGACTTTCTTTACGATAATCCCAACCTTACGGTTAACGATACTGTCGCATCCTTTTATAAAGAAATTTTCAAATGTCTTTCCCAATCTGGACCTTTTTTACCCAAAAAGAATCCCTCATCATCACCACCCTGGTATAATAAAGAGCTGCGATCTCTTCGTAATAAGAGAAATAAGCTCTGGAATATTTACTTAAAATCGCGTTCCGACACCGATTTCATTTACTACCAGTCTGCCTAAATAAATTTCTCTGTACTTTGTCAAACTCTATATGACAACTATTTAAACCAAATGGACGACACACTCATTTCCGACCTCAAACGATTGTTTCAGTTCATCAAAACTAAAAGTAAATCGGATAACTATCCATCATCTCTGAATTTTCTAGATAAGTCATCGGGCGATCCACAAATTAAAGCAAATCTCTTCGCAATTTTTTTTAGCAAAGCGTTCGCCACCCATTCCCAAAAGCCAGACCACTCTTACTTTTCCTACTTAAATAGCTGCCCACAAACAACTTTGGAATCTGTGTCTATAACTTTAGAGGGGGTTAAAGATAAAATACTCGTAATAAACCTCGAAGATGATTATTCTGCCGGCCATGATGATCTTCCTCCTATATTTTTAAAGAAATGTGAAATGCACCTAATCCAACCTCTTACAGCTCTCTTTCAGCTTTCTCTCACCCAGGGATTATTTCCCTCGACCTGGAAAAGGTCATTTATTATTCCCCTACATAAAAAAGGCAGAAAAGATGATATTTCCAACTATCGACCAATTGCTAAGCTGTCCTGCATACTTAAGCTTTTCGAGAGCATTATTTATGACATAATGCTTTTCCATTGTAAACCTATTGTTTCCCAAAACCAGCACGGATTTCTGAAAGGTAGATCTACGACCACCAAATTAACAGAATTCGTATCAAGCACTTTATGTGCACTGGAATCTGGAAATGAAGTTGATGTGATTGCCACCGATTTCAGCAAAGCCTTTGATAGGATTTCACATGATATAATCCTTTTGAAATTAAAAGCTCTTGGTTTCCAAATAAACTTTATAACATGGGTTCAATCATATTTAAATGAAAGACATTACTCGCACTATATGCTATTTAGGTCCATGGTATCTGACCCAATTAAAGCCTCCCCTGGTGCCCCTCAAGGCAGCCACCTTGGCCCCTTACTATTTATTCTGGCCATTAATGATGTTGATTGCATCATTAAAAATTCATGCATATCTGTTTACGCAGACGATATGAAAATCAGTAGATATATATATTTTTCCTCAGACAGCCTACCACTGCAGGAAGATCTTGACAGATTTTGTACTTGGTGTCAGAAGAATTTTCTTGAGCTTAACGTCAATATGTGTCAGGCTATAACGTATACCTGTAAGCGGCCCCATACTTCACCTCGCTGCTATTTAATGCTTAATCTGCCTGTTCCCTTAGTGAATGAGTTGCGTGATTTAGGTGTTATCTGTGATAAGGAACTCAATTTCCGTTCGCACATTGATAATATAATAAAGAAAGCCAACTCTGCCCTTGGCTTCATCAAGCGCTGGTCTAAGGAGTTTTTCAATCCTTATTTTACCAAATCTCTTTACATAACCTTTGTTAGGCCTCTTCTTGAATATGCAAGCCAAGATTGGTCACCGTACTACAGAACACACATCCTCCAGATAGAAGCTGTTCAACGCAGGTTTTTACGATTTGCTTTACGTGGTCTTCCCTGGGATGATAGCCAAAACTTACCACCTTATACTGACCGAATGAAACTTATAAATTTACAACCCGAAAAGTTGCCGACATTCTCTTTATTCATCAAATTTTAGTTGGTAATATCGAATGTCCTTCTTTACTTCGACTTATTTCAGACGCAATCTTAGGTCTGTGCCACTTTTTTGGCTCAACCTGCATAGTACGAATAACGGACACTTTGAGCCAATGTCTAGAATGCTTCGTGAAATTAACGATATTCTGCCTCTCTTCGACTACCATCTCACCAAACTCTCTTTTAAGAACACTCTTATTTCCACCTACATCTCACGTCCTAACTTTTTTTAACCGCCCTCTAGTTTTTATCTTTAGTTTTAAGTGAGAGTTGTTAGTTCTAAGAATAAGCTTGCAATGAGCATTAATAAATCTGTCCGGGGTTGACCCGGGCCTCAAATCAAATCAAATCAAAACAACAATTTTCTGGTATATAAGTATGTAGAAGTACGAGTATATAGAAAAGGAAATTTCAAAAGGAAATTTAGCTTACAATAAAGGATTTCACATCGAAATGAATTTTAAGCTAATTCACAATTGCAACAATATTTTAGATTTATATATTTATGTAGTTTTAAGTTTTGCGAGAGATATTTATAAGTTTAAATTATATTTGAAGTATGAACACCAATTATTCGGACTATTCTCTTTTGTGCAGAAGAAGAGCTTTCATGAAGAGGTGATGACAATAGTGGAGCTCTATCTTTAACTCGGCCTACAAAAAACGATGGAAGATTAAGAGCACTCCAGCGTTTTAGAATTGAACCTGGGGATAAAAATTTAAAAAACCACATCGTAACCAGTTCAAAAAATGCAGCGCATATAAGCCCAGATACGCAAAATGAAATCTTGGATATACCATATTCTCTAGTATTGTCACGAGAAAAATATCTAACCGGGCTATAAGTTCGAGTTGTTTTAGCATTCTGGCTGATGAAACAATGGATTTTTTCAGCACTGAGCGACTTTCAGTATGTGTTCGATATGTTGACTGCTTTGCAGACCCAAAAGTAGTATGCTTCGCGAAGATTTTGTAGGTTTTTTTCCTGTTGATTACCAAACTTCTGAAAACCTGACAAAAATCATACTGCAGCGAAGTGAGGAACTACATCTTGATATAGACAAGTGTGTTGGCCAAGGTTATGACGGAGCAGCAAATATGTCAGGCCACTTAAATGGAGTACGGCAACAGTATCAAAATACCAGATATGTTCACTGTGCAAGTTATCACTTGTACCTTGCTCTGTCTAATGCCATGTCAACGCCCTCGATAGGCAACTGTCGTGGTGTAGTAAGCGAAATAGCCAATTTATGCAGAAAACATTCAGATACAAACAAGACTTTCCAAAACGCCATACAGAAACACGCACCAGAAAGCAGGAAAAAATTACTTTTGCGCCTTTGTGGAACAAGGTTTATTGAAAGGCATAACAGCATTATCTCCTTTGTAGAGCTCTTCAAATGTATTGCGATTAATCTTGAAGAAATATCCTCCAAGACGTGGGCGATGTCTTCAAAAGCATCAACTCTCTTGGCAGCAACTCAAAGAAGTGATTTCCTGATAAGCCTCATTGTATGCGAAAAACTTTTTAGTTTAACGCTACCCTTATCAATTTTCCTACAAAATGAATCTTTGAATTTCTTGTCTGCAATAAATCACACAAGTCTTAAAATCTCTTAAAAACATAAGAGAAAATGCCGGGGATTTTTTCGGAGACGCTTTTCAATCCGAATGATAACTTGCCGAGGATTTATTTGAAGTAAACATAGCAGGTCCGAGGATTTCTTTGAAACAAACAACAAGCTCCAATCCAGAAATATCATGTCCTGAAGATTATTTTAGTGTTTCTATACTTATTCCCTGTCTAGATTCTCTAATACAAAATCTCACTGACAGATTTATGGTCAAAGAGGATCTTCTACCATCATTTCAAGCTCTGCTCTAGGTCTTGCTGCCGTTAATCGAGAAAATGAATTGGAAAAGCTAACTCTTTACTTCGATAACGCAATACCCTTGTCAGCTGCTAAAGCGGAGTACATACTTTGGTGCGAAAAAATTTCATCGATTGATCTCTCTACTGATGTTCTGAAACTGCTAGATATATGTGACACGACCTACTTCAGGAGTAAAGCTGCTTGCTTACACTTTTGGCCACACTACCTGTTAAAACAGCTAGCTTTGAAAGAACCTTTCAAAGATGAAAAGGATCAAAACAGTATCCCGAAGTGTCACGGGCCATCCAATGCTATCTCTAGAATGCTATCTCTTCACCCTCTTGAGAATACAAGTTAAAAAATTTGGCAACTTAGTCCATGGTATCCATGGATATCATCCAGTCCAGGTGATTTTTCGTCGCTCAACTTTTTACATGCTCCGAACAATTCTTTACGTGCAAGATATGGGGATACTCTCATGATGAATTTGACCAAATTTTTGCAAAGAAATGGAGTCACAATTACAAGTATTTATCGCAACAGTATCATTGATGAGACTTACTTCGTAAAATTTTTTATCCAGTGGCATACCGATCTTAGTTTTGCAATTTCGGAGTTCCACCGGTATACCGGAGGTCAGTATTTTCCTTTTTCCATTCTAAACATTCATGCATTAAATTAATTGATTACTAACCGCGATATGTTTCTTACAAAATAACCTACGGTTCTGCCTTCAAGTATCGCCTTTCTAATGATTAATCTTCGAAGACCTTCATCCAATTTATATTTAGACAGGTTTCGTGTGGGTTATTAGCTCTTAGAAGGCGAGTGCTTGCGAAAGTGATAGCAAGGATAGAACGTGATCTTTGTATGTTAAACGTGTTTGAAATTACGATGATAGCTAAATGATATCCTGTTAAGAAAATGCTTCAACCAAGACCACTTCGAAGCTTTCGAAAGCTAGGTGGTTTATGATAACCGTTTGAGTTCCACCGTACGCCTTTCTTACGTTCTTGATCATCGCGGTTTAGAATTTGAAATTCACTTGACCCTTTAACCCAACGCAGATCTCCTCCATTGGACTTACTTCGTCGATATCTTTGGATTGTAGCAAGATTGCAAGACTTCTAGCGTTTGTGTTTTATCCTAGCGCTTCCTTCCTTCCACTGTTGTTGAGTTCGCCGATTGATTTGGCGACAGTATAAGGTTTCCGCCAATAGTTTTTGGATTCCACTAACATTCCTCCTTGCTTCTTAAAACGTAGGATCCGCTCTTATTTTCTGAATCATGTCAGCGTACCACATAGGGGCGCATTGGTTTTTTAGTAACCTCCTCCCGCTTGTTGTTCTTAGCTTGCACCGACTTCTCTTCTGGATAGGGTTTCGGCTTTAGCTTTGGCACACTCTGCCTGCCTGTTTATTAATCCATGCTGTTGTTTCCGCTTTTGCGGAGGAGAATGCTTAGTGTTCGGTCCGATTTCCTGTCACATCAACATCAACCTTTTTCTTTATACATATTTACCAGACGCTGTGTTCTTGTCGATCGTCTGTGTTTCTTCACCAGCTATGTCTCAGGTCTGTTTTCGAAAATGTTGTTAATTGAGTCATTTGAGCATTCCAGTTGAGAATCACTATTTGTTCTCGAGGATAAGATTTCGTAAGAAGGCGACCTTTTATTCCACCTCTTTAGAGTGGAAAACGTTCGTGGCTGGATCACTGGTGTTCATGAGCTCAAGATGACCTAGTCATATAAGCGGAGTTAGCCGAGCTTTTCTGACGAGGTCGGCTTTGCTGTATAGGTTGCCATTGCTGTATAGCTCGTACAGTTCGCTATTGAAGCGTCTTCTCTATACTCCATTGATACAAACGGGACCGACAATTACACGAACAACTCTGCGCCCGAGAACATTTTTATCAACCTTCGCCAGTGTCTACGCTACTGCGCGGTAAAGCAGGACTGGGATGATCAGTTTCTTGTATATCTAACGTCTTTTTGGTTGCTCGAGAGATCTAGAGCCAAAGACGCTGCTATTAGCAAGGGTGATTCTTCGCATGTTATCCGCGCTGGTGTCGTTGTCGGAGTTATTAACAGAGCCGAGATAGCTGACGATAGTGACGTTTTATTCTAGGCGTCGATGCTGTGTGTAACCCTTTGTTGACAGCATATATGTACTTTGCTTTTCCTTCGTTGGCAGCTAAACCTATCTTTTCCGCTTCTGTTTCAATAGTCGCAAACGCTCCACTGATAGCTCGCTGCGTTCTTTCCATTATGTCACTGTTGTTTGCATATGCCAGTAACTGAACGGACTCTTGATAGGCAATTGCTTATCAATAATGTTAGCTCGCAGCTGAGATATAACCAGAAGTACTGTAAAAGATTTCCGCGTTAGAACATTGGCACATTGAATTCGCAATCGGATGCAACTTTAGTTCCTGCTGACATGGAGGAATTCAGGAAAAACCGACTGGACATTGAACTTAGTAAGCCTGTCAAGCCTTCGCCTAATCTCAGAACCATACAGAAGGAGATGTTCGGGACTCGATTAATACTCTCCCCAATCATTATGAACGAACGTGCCCTGCCAGGAATAACTCCTGCACATCGTCTGTTTCATGGTGGAATATGGATCTGAAGTAATACGTAAAGAAACTGTAAAGCACAAAACTGCTTTGAGGATGCATTCCGTGTCTTTCAACGCGGAAGTTCTTATGAGACAACGCTAATAATTTTTTATTCAATGAAGGGTACGCGTTGGACATTATCTTTGTCATTAAGTGTATCTTTGACAATTCAACTTTTGTCGGGATATGCAGGTCACCTAGACAACGCAAAATTGAGCAATAACCAGCTCTGTGGAGTAATGCAATATTTGGTTGACTAACTGCGGTCACATGTGTTATTGGGGGTGAACAGCGGTTGCCCGCAGGGCTGCGTCCTGCATCCACTGCTAATATGCCTGTTGGTCGTTAATAAGCCCAAACTGAATCCTCTCACCACTTTATACAAATTCATTGCATCTTGTCTGAATCCAAACAAGATCAGAGGAGAACTTCTTAGGACTTGGTGCCCATATAGAATCCTGTAGACTTTAACCGGCTTTTGAAAAACTTCTCAATTTGGTAGATATAAATGACATTTTCGGCGACACTTTCTATGAACCTAATGTCGACACTTCTAGACACTTCCACTGAGAATGCCTTGTTTACGATCGCATTAGACTGTGTGGATCAATTTTATTCAAAGACATACAATGGACTACTTCTTTGTCTAACACATGGGCTGAAAAGTCCGTTTCTAAGAGAGGGCACCACTTGAATTAAATCCATATCATTTTCAGTTAGTACCAACCTTCAAAAGATACGTGTATAAATTTGACAGCTGTCGGACGATTAGTTCTCGAGATATAGCGTTGTGAGTGAAGCAACTTTTGTTATTGTGAAAAAAAATGGATTCAAAGCAATTTCGTGTGTTGATTTATCATTCCTTTTTGATGGGGAAAAATGCAGCCGATGCAAAGAAATGGCTTGATAAGTCTTACCCGGACTCTACTCCAGCCGAACGAACCATTTGCAAGTGGATTGAAGAATTTAAAAGTGGTCATACAAGCACCGAAGTTGATGCACGCGGTGGGCGTCCGAAAGAGGCTGTTTCAGATGAAAACATCAAAAAAGTCCACAAAATGATTACGAATGACCGTAAAGTGAAGTTGATCGAGATAGCTGAGACTCTGAAGATATCAAAAGAGCGTGTTGGATATATCATAAATGAATATTTGGACATGCGAAAGCTCTGTTTAAAGTGGGTGCCGCGTTTGGTCACAGTAGACCAAAAACAACAACGTGTTGATGATTCAGAGGAGTGTTTAAAGCTGTTCAACTGCAATAAAGCCGAATTTTTGCGTCGGTATGTGACAATGGATGAAACTTGGCTCCATCACTTCACACCAAAGTCAAGTCGGCAGTCAGCTGAGTGGCAAGCAGGCGACGAACCTCGTCCTCGGCTGGCAAGGTTATGGCATCCGTATTTTGGGATGCACATGGAATAATTTTCATCGACTACCTCCAAAAGGTGCAGACTATCAACAGCGACTATTACATTGCGTTGTTGGAGCCTTTGAAGGACGAAATCGCAGAAAAACGGGTGCTTTTGAAGAAAAAGAAAGTGCTGTTTCATCAAGACAATGCACCGTGTCACAAGTCGATGAAAACGATGACAAAATTGAAAGAATTCGGCTACGAATTGCTTCACCACCCACCGTATTCTCCAGATTTGGCCCCCAGCGACTATTTCCTGTTCGCAGACCTCAAAAGAATGCTCGCCGGAAAGAGATTTAAGACCGATGAAGAAGTAATCGCCGAAACAGAGGCCTATTTTGAGGCTAAACCGACATCGTACTACAAAACTGGTATCGAAAGATTGAAAAATCGTTTCAATCAGTGTATCGCCCTCGAAGGCAACTATATTGATAAATAAAGTTGAATTTTGTTAAAATTTTGTGTTTTACTATAAAACGGCACGGACTGCTCAGTTTTGCCAAAGAAATAAAAATAGACAACGTGCAGCAGATGCCAAGTTATTACAATTAGAAGGCAATCCTTGATTCTGGAAGGGATCCAATGGTAAAGAGGGAAGACTCAACGCATTAAAACTTTTATTTATTTCCCTGTCGTGCCTCGCATCTCATCGCCAGTAATTAGATCCATACCTACCAGGACTGTCTTTCCTCTTCAAAATTAAAAAAAGTGGCCTCTCCCGCTTCTTAACTCATCTTGGAATAAATACAAAAAAAAAATTCTTAATGAAAAACATGTCAATCAAACGCCATCTTTAATTTTTTTTCTACTTTTTTATTTACGACAATCAAGAAAAAAGTTTTCCCTTCCAACGAAGGACCACATTGGGTATCATGTCATACTGAGGATTGCCCAGACATCACCAAGAACAAGAAGACGTCGCAATACAAAGTTTTGCTGTGAATGCTATAGATATACTCGTACAAGTGAAATACAAAGTATGCCAACCTTCACCCAATCCAGAACCAATCATTCCTCCTTCATCGGCATATACCCCGGCCGCAGTCCATCAAGCTATTCACGTATAACTTTTTCGCCATAGAAAAGGTACCGTGTACCACAGTGAATGAATAAAAAATCATCGCACGCACGTAAAGCTACTTTCACCGAACCCTCAAGTTCAGCGTTAAGAGTTTTTGACACGTTTCGTAAATATTTGAACACGTTTCGGGTTGAAGTTGACCATTTCCGCGGTTCAAGTTGCCTGATTGTTTGTTAATAACCGTGGGGTTACGAGAACACCCTCAAATGCTCATTCTTCATGCAATCGCCGATGTATCCGTTTCACCTTTTCCGGTGAGCAGCGATGCAAGAAATCCACAAAGTAACTTCCTGTCCTGAACTGTTTGGATAGGTATTGCTTGGGAATTGGAGAACTTATCGCAATGATGCATTTAGGGATGTGATTCTTTTACTCAGATTGGTAATAGTTGTGAGATGAATGAGTAACTTTGGTGGATACGAATTGTGTTCGTTTGAATTGTTGATTATGTTAGTAGCTCACTCAGGCTAAGGACTCTTAATTCAACTTTGAAACACTAAAGCTTTAAGTTGAGGTTAATTCTGATTAAATATATTGCTGAAGGGGGATTTACAAGTATTTCCCTGGAAGTGGGTTCATTCAATGAATTGGATTATTTTTCAATGTCACTAATCATCACCATCAGACGACGTCTACCTGATAGGATATTCGATCATACAACGTCTTGTCAGTCGGATTGGTGACATCCATATCAAGTAACCATTCGGTCGAATATGCAAGGTAGCCGGTTTGGGGTACAGATACTTTGGGATCTGATTCATTGCATCATCAGATGAGAACAGTGGGCCTATCTACAACATGCACTGAGTTACAGGGAAGTAGTTACCAACAATTATTTATTTAGTTATAACTTCTGGTGTATTCAACCTAGATCAATCAAACTGGGCTCGTTTGATAGGCAATTGATTAGCGGTTAAATCATATTTGAATACTATTACCACCCATGTTTTCGTATTCGGGATATTGATTTTCAAACTCAAAATTTTTTAATTTGGAAAATTTTCATCCAAGTAGTCCTTAACTATTCTGCCATAGTGATTTGGAGCACCATCATGTTGGTAAAAATGAGTTGTTGCTTGTGCAAGCGAAACATGACATGTCTTGACAATTAATTTTGCAAAAATTGGGAGTAAGTTTCACCTAACTAATTAACCAATTAACCAATTACACCTGCCCACATGTTAACGCTAAATCGATGTTGAAATGATGTTGTTCTTGTTGTATGCGAATATTTAGTCGCTTATGTGTGTAGGTTATGGAAGTTGGTAATGCCATCTCTAGTGAATTGCGACTCATCTTTCTAAAAAATATTTTGGATAAATGTATTGTCATTGAAATGCCGTTCCAGTAACCCCAATTGAATAATTTCGATCGTCGATGCAGTAATTCCTGAACTGGTATTGTATGATAAGGATGGGGGGTCTCTCTATGCAAAGCTTGGAAAATTCGTTGACAGGGCATTTAGACGTAAAAACATCGATCCTGTACTAATTAATGGCTCTGTTGCTACCATATTCAGGATTCATTCCTTTAATTCTGCATCTCTTACAGCTACTGCATGTGGTTCCGCTTGATTGTAAGTAGTTGTTCCAGTTTCTCGCAAATTTCTGTGAGTATTTGTAAACATCCTAGAGAATTTTTCTTTCGAAAAATTCCAAGATCTACTCCGCTGTCTTACTTATTGTACAGCATTCAGATCCATAAAGCAAGGATGGCAAGATTAGGGTTTTGTAGAGCATGATTTTGGACCTTCGAGGTAGGAGTTCGGACAAACCGCTGCTAGCCTAAGGTTATTCTTCGTCGAATGTCCACTGGGGCGTCATTTGTGGATTTTATATTTGCTCCGATGTAGATAAACTCCTTCACTACCTCAAAAATATAGCTGTCCTAGGTGGTGTTCGACGGATCGGTTTTTGGTCGACAGCATGTGCTTTGTTTTATCCTCATTCATCATGAAATCAACTCGTTTGCCTTGTTCTTCTATAGCAGTAAAAGCCTCAATAATGGCACGCTGGGAACGGGCGATGGTGTCGATATCGTCTGAATTGCCTAGCATCTGGATGGATTTGTTAAATATAGTGCCTTCTGTGTTTCCGCCAGCCTTTCGCACTATCTGCTCCAGCACAAAGTTAAAGAAATCACACGACAGCTCGTCTTTTTGCCGGAATCCGGTGCATGTTTGGAATAATTTTTAGGTTTTGTTTCCAAGCTGCACAGTGCATTGCGAGTTCTCTCTCTACAGTAGAGGAGTTTTCTCGGGACCCCGAATTCAGCCATCGCGTTATATAATCCAGTGCTACGAATGCTGCCGTATGGTGCTTAGAAGCCGAAGCCTTTTCCAAGTGAAGATTTGGTACATCGTCGATTTGCCTGGCGGGGAGCCACACTGATTGGTGGCGATGAGTGTGGTGCAAGAGGGCTTTAGTCGTTCACAAAGTACGCTGAATAGAATATTGTAGGCTACATTAAGCAGAGATATGCCTCGGTAGTTCTTACAAGACATAGGATCGCCTTTCTTGAAGATAGGGCAGATAGAGCTGATAGTTCAGTCGTCGGGCATGCTTTCATCCTCTCATACTTTACAGATGATCTGGTGCATCAAAACATCGTCACCAGCCTTGAACAGCTCGCACGGTAATTCGTCTGAGTCCGCGGCCCTATTGTTCTTCAGCTTTTTAATGGCTGCTCCGACCTCGTCTCGGCTGCGTGGGAGAACTACTCCAACGACTGGAGTTGTGCTTTCTTCATACCCTATCACTCCCTCCTGATCAAGCCCATCCAGCAGCTGTTGGAAATGCTCTTTAAATATATCCGCAATTCCCTGAGGGTCGGTGACAAGACTATAATCAGTGTTTCGAAGGGCCTGAGTTCCTGATCTGCAGAATACATCCAGGCTTTAGCTTTTTTTTTTTAAGTTTCGCATCTTGTTATTACTCCTGTACTCTTCGATATCCTTGAGCTGGGAGACAGCGATGGCTCTTTTCTTTTTTCCCAGTAGCTTTTTCTACTCCTCAGTGGCTATGTCAACAAGCAAAATTGCCGTTATTGGAGCGAACACAATCGACAATTGTTCGGTCAAGCATCAATGCATCCACAAATATTGAATGTTTGGTGCGGTTTATGGCATGGCGCGATCATCGAACCTTATTTCTTTCGAAATGAGGAAAGAGATACCGTTACCCCCAATGATTTCAGGTATAGAGCGATGTTAACCGACTTTCTGTAGTCAGAGCTCGACAATACCGATATATCCGAGTTGTGGTTCCAACAAGACGGCGCTACATGCCATACAAGCGACGCAACGATGAAATTTGTGAAGGAGTAATTTGGCGACTGGGTCATCAATTGACCATAAAAAAGCCAATTAATAATCGAATATAGGTTATGAAAAAGTTTAAAAAACGAATGAAGAACTTGCTATAATCGGTGAGCACTGTTTATGTACAATATAATGGGTTCAAATGTGAAATTCGTAAACTTGTATCTACCCATTCAAGAACAAGCTAAAGGTATGATATTAAATTGATACTTGTCGACCTTAACCACAAGGACGAAAAGGAGGGCAACTTTGTAGGGTAATAGTGGGAAAACACATTCTGCTCGACTATAGTTCCGAAAACGGTTACGTTTGATCGAATATTCACCAGTGAAAGATGAGATCAAGCCATCACATGCGCCTGACACCTCAAAATGCACTCTACCGGAGTCTGTCGGTCATCAAACAGCCTACTAGATATATGACATTGGTATCTATACGTCGCCAAATTCCGAGCCTACATACAGATGGTACAAACCATGCATAGCCTGGAAATACTGTAATATACGACTGCAGTTAAGATATGAATTCGGATGCGAACACTTACCATTCCGCTAAAAGATTTGAAACAAAATTTGTTTTGCAAACGACTTTCCTTGAAGATCAATTCAGCGTTATGAAGATCAATTGCGCTGAAATAGTGCCATTCGAAGTACCTCTGATGTATATAATTACTGGATTACTGGTCATAACGAAACTCCTGGCTTGACGAAGAGCTGGAACGAGGTTACTACCCCATTTCAGAAGAAACAAGTTTTTACAAAGTAAGCGCATAGGTCGCCAGATCCTTTCATTACCTCAGATAGCTATTACAAAAAGACTGTATGGAAGTAAACAATAAAGGGTAGCGCTGTTTTCCAAAAGCCCATAAGTGGTTACGTATCAGAAGAAGACCTGACTTTATTGAACGCACATAATAAGTAAGGAACTTAAGCAACTTGGTTTCATAAGAAATTCAAAGTTTTAGTTTAAGGTCACAGTCCAGTGTGACCCCAGTGTGGCCATTGTGGGCAGCCCTTGATTGCTTTTATTTAACACACGCTGTTAATGTTTTGGACTTGCCTTGATAACCGAATCACAGGCTTACAAGTAAATCTACATTCTTGGAAGAAAATAATTTTTTCCTACAGCAAAAGTCATTCGTTCCGCCCGAAACTGTTGAGGCGTCAAAACGTACTTGATTTCCTTGGTACCTATTCTTAGCGCAAAAAAAACGAAAAGAACCTATTTTTTCACCTTCACTTGGGAAAGTCGTTATCTTTGATTTTATATCTTTAAACAGGGCAACGTCTTCATTTTCTCTACTGCCAACAAACCCTCAACTATGTGACAGAACAAGATAAGCAAATCAATAAACAACCCACTAAGTGCAATTGCCCTTAAAAGTGTCACTCAAAAATGTGTCCTTTTTCTACTTCCCTACACATACTACATTTCTTCGCTCCATTGGCCGTCTTTATTCCCTCATACACCTGAGAAGTTCTCATACACAAATCACAACCTGAGCCTTCCTACAAAAAAAAAAAAAATTACCAACTCCTGTTCTACTGTAACTATCCATGAAATAGGTGTAGTTTGTCTCGGAGGAATAATCCTTCAAACTCCTGCCACCCTCAAAATATAATCTTATCTATCCGCACTTAAGGTCACACACATTCTGTGAGCTGCTCTAACTACGAATATGTACAAGTACTGCTGCTCCCTAGACTGATATTTCCATCCCATTAGCTATGAACTAGGCCTATCCGTCTTACCTAATCTCCATGTGTATATCTTGAGTCTACAGACACAATGGATACCCTCTCACTGGGAGTATCTTTGCGTATTTTACTTCGTCCCTTTTACGATCCGCATTAGTCAAACTACGATAATTTATGTGCTGCGTTAGCATGGTCAATCTAGACTATAAACATGTATCTATGATACATATGGGTATCTATTATGTGAAGACAAAGTAACGACTAATGTATGCCATTTCCACCTGGATGATTATTTTAACCGCGCTCCTCGTGCTGCTGTTGCTACTTGTTCTTCTCAAGTTTGCACCCACTACGACATCCTGAAATTATAGGCAAGCAAAACTTCTCAGACATAATCGACCTACAACGACGCGGTGCCAGGTTTCATGTGGTTCCGTTGTGAGTTCTTAAGCAAGTCGTTGTCGTCATAGTCTCACGTTGCAGTACGATGTTAACTGCGGCATACTGCAAGTGGGTGCAGGGATTAGTGTGGTAAGGTGAGGTGGATGGTTTCAACTTCCGGCCCACCTGTACATCATAACGGCATTTGATCAAACGGCAAATTTCCCTTTAACTACCGCATAGCTATTGCTTGGCTGATTAAGTTTTGTCATTTGTCATGTGTAAGTGAGTACCTGAAGTGCGGATAGAGAAGGAACTGTCGTAGGAATTGAAGATATTGCGTGTGAGATGGTACCATGCTCGGAATAGAGGCGATGTACTCGTATAGTGCCGGAAAACTTTTCAACTAATAGACAAACTAAAGCGGATAATGAATAATAGACACAAGATGGGTTTAAATTCAGTCAACAAATTATTGAACAAGGATTACATTCAGGGTGATCTTTTCCCAGATGTTCCTTTAAACATGCCTACAAGTAGCAATCGGGTGTAAGAATTAAGTTTGGTTAAATGCTTAAGATGATCAATGAGCTGAGTGCAATGAGAAAAGCTATTCATAAGGACATTTTCAACATGTTCTTACTTTTAAAAGTTCTAAAAACCAGCGCAAACCTGACCGTTGATTGAAGATTAGTATTTCTAGGAATCTAAATTTACAGGAATCTTGTCTCTCACTTCTTTATCTATCTGGGTAACTGCCAAGTAACATCTTACGATTTTTAAGAGATAGGCGGAATCATTCTTTTGATCTGCCTGCAATCTTCAAAATTGTATTTATAAGAAACCTAGCAGTTAAAACCGCAGGCAATTGCAATGCAGGCTCAGGTCGAAAATAGTCCTCCTCTGAGCCTAACTAAGCTAGTTTTTCTCTTCTTGCCTTGAAAGTGGTAGGAGTGTTTAACAAGGGTTTAAATGCATCTTTATAACAGATGTAGGCATCCTTGTTCTTTACAACACAGTTCGTTGCTATAAAAATTGCGTAAGTTTCTGCTTGAAAAACAGACGCAAGTTTACCTAACGTGCAGTGGGGTCTAAGGTTGTCGTCGTCTACAAAGATACGGAGATAACAGTGCCATGTCCCAGAAAGATGGGTGGTGATTCTTTTTTATGTATTAGTTGGGTTAGATTAGTCAGCTCCACCGTTTGAAAGGGTTAACTGAATATCCAATTCTAGTGCACAAATTGCCGATTACTGCTGGAGTTACCTGAATTTTAAAATAAACAGTCGATAGGCATTATCTAAGGAGCAGTACAGTTACACCTTCTACATATCCCTGATTTGAGGAAAAATATTACCAAAATGTAATAGGAATAGGTCAAAGCGACAAGACGAGAACAGAGACCTGCAGAAACGAGCAAGGAAATTTAGAAGAAGAGTCTCAGGAGATATAATTCAGACAGAACGATCCATTCCATACGGAAATTAAAGCCAAGACCTCAATCCAACTGATTAAAATGAAGAAAGCTCTCAAGGCCATATTCGGTAATATAAGCCTGATTTTTGTTCAAGCATTGTGAAGCTGACAACATTAAAGTTGAATTCGTCCACTTAGACCGAACGTATGTTCAATGCCTTAACTATGACACAAAAATTTTGCTGGGACACCTTAACAAAAGGCTGAGTAAGGAAGCCGTCTTTGAGAGAATTACGAAAATCAAAGCCTGTAAAATACTGCGTTAGACATTGAACTTGGGTTCTAAGAATTTGTGACGGGGCCTTATCTTTTGGTAGGGACTTTATCCTTACCTTGTAGCGGATACAGACAGTGTTCGACATTAAAAAGGTAAAATCACAAGATACGGCATGAATCTTTGCCGATTGCGTTTCCCTCACACTCTTTCAAAATCCCAGCCCTCATGCAGAAACCGTAGAACATCAATGGGAATGTTGAAAACGAGCCATCAGAGAAGCTGCATGTAATGTGGTTATTTTCAAAGTGCCGACAGAAAAACCAACGGTTTGACGATGAATGTGGGCAAGTACATTTAGCCAAACAAAAAGCATGCAAAGCTGCGCTACATCCAAGGACGAGAGCTGCTCCTGAGCTCTACGCGCAGAAAAGAAAAAGAAAAATCATACTCGTATTACTGCAGGAATCACGTTAGAAAATTCTATCAGAGAATAAAATGACCATGGCAGAATTGAGGCCTGGCGAGATGAACATTGACAACTAGTAGTAGAGTCATAGTCAGTGATGAGAATATACATAGACTAGACTAGACGGCGATGACAGCCAAAACACCACTGTCAGGCAGAATGAACCATTTACCATTTTTCGTAAATGACAGATTATTGCGCCCGCCTGACCTAGACAAGATAAAAATGTCGAAGCTAAAGTCTAATGAAGCTGTTAGCGCAGACGTGCTGTCTCCTGTTGGGCAATGCATCACCATTACGAGTTATACCTTCGTGGTTAAGGACTTCGTCGGAATTGGTTCTGTAGTTACAAATAGCTACGACAACGGAGTAGAAACCAGGCGCAAATTCATTTCTGCAGAAAGCTATTAACTAACAGCGGCTCTCTTGTAAGACCAAACTGGCTTTATACAAAATCCTTTTCATCCCGCTCCTGCGCTATTGCGCAAAGAGGCTAACATTGTTGAAAGCGACTGAAGAAGCTTCTGAACGTTTCATGTGAAAGATACTGTCCCATTTGACGAAGAATGCAGGAGGAGATTCAACCACGAACTGTATGGACTGTAAAATGACATCGGTGTAGTCACGTGCCTACGGATCCAATACCTTAGGTGGTTGGGCCATGTTGTGGTTCGGCCCAAAGAGTTTTCAATTCCAATCCCATTCAGGAACTGCGCAGGAGAGGACGACCCTATCTACGGCAGCGCACGTAAGTAATTAGAAGAGGACAGTAGAGTTAATGTATAGCAATGCATTTAGATCGGATGGCACACCTTCTGAGCTATTTAAGGCCACAGAATATATTGTAGCTTGAAAGGATGAATATTTCAACTTATTGCTAGGACTAAGTCAAAAAAATAAAACTTCGCCTGATGGATGGAATCTTAGCATGGTTTGCGCGATCCATAAAAATAGAAATACTCTGAACTAAGGCAACAATAGAGGCAACACTATCCTTGACATCACGTACAATATGTTGGCCGCCATATTGTATCAACGTCTGAAGCCATTTGTCAACAAACTGATTGACCCCTTATATGTAATGCGGTTCGGGGCCCGATCAGTCTTCAGTTCTGACCAAATTTCCACTCTATGGGATATCTAGGAGAAAACTTAAGACCCTCTACCTCGTTTTCGATTTTAAGTATGCATTTGACAGCATCTATGGTGTAGAGCTTGCTGCTTCGTAAAAGCCAGAGGTAATCTCAGCGAAAACTTTGATGTCTGAAAGGATTTAGATAAAGTGATGCACTGCCCCTTACGTCCTTCATATCATACTAGAAAATATTGGGTAAAACTCACAAATCGGCATGAGAGACACAACTTTCCAAAAGTCTGTGTAACTACTTCCGTACGTTTATATTGAACCTTGGGTGAAACAAAAGTGATTTTGATACAACCAGATGTATGCTGTAAATAACAAGGGGCGGCCAACATCGACGAATCCGACAGAACACTAGTTAAGCACTTTGTATAACTCGGCTCTGATATACTCGTAAGCTCTTATCATAACACGTCGTTAGAAATCAGGCGTAGCGTTACACTTATTAATCGCTGTTTATTCGGCCACAGAAGGCAATTGAGACCTACACCAAGAAAGGCTAAGGAGACTCCATATAAGACACCTACTAACACAATTTTGTTCTATGGTGCAGAAGAATGGTCGTAAAAAGGGGGTAGAGGAAGGTTGGAGGATTTATTTTGTTAAGAAATACGGCAGAGAGGCAATTTGGGGCTAGTAAGAATTGATTATTAAGCTGTTGTAACTTTTCTTCGACACAAGAAGTGCGGTCGTGTCTAAAGGCCTACCCAGTATATGATTGTTTGCAAAAGAGTTGGCGATGCTATTCGGATCGGTTGATGATACAATGAAGGCGACGAGATATTAAGGATAGAGTGGCAAGTTCAAAAGAAGACCTGTTGAGATAAGAATTGACTTTGCGAGAATTATCTTTATGAAAGTTGTGAGAATAGAAAAAGAAAAAGTTGAAAGTTATAGAAATATAAAAGAAGGGAGGAAGGATAAACATTATCATTAATTGATGGAGATAGGAAGCAGGAGGCTACTGAGGAATAAATGGGTTTAACTGCCCGAGCTGAGACAGATTAAAGTCAGGAAGTCAGATAAGTAAATAAATAGATCAATCGCATAAGTAGCAGCTAGTTAGGTTTCGATTGAGATAAAGTCAAGTTAGGAGAAAACGAAATGGAAAGTGAAAGAAGATTCAAAACTGTTGCAGATGGCCAGCAATACTTTTCGAAATGAAAAGTCGATCTAAGCTCCCTAAGGATCACGATCCAATTTCGAAAAATCTTGTAAGAAGGAGGAAATAATTCCTGGTTCTTTATGTTTGGGATCAGATTGGTTTCTGTCAATGTATAAATGTAGAAAAAAAGCACGATAGGTTGACACAGAACTACATAGGTTTTTGAGTGCAGGCCTCTAGCATCTTGGTAGCAAAAGGATGGAGAAAAGTTGGGTGCGGGTGAGCGTAATCGTGATTGCGGTACAGGAAGGGAAGGCATGTTATGTACGAAATCTAATCGACATTAACGTAGTAAGGGGCTCCATCCATCAGAAGGGTGGTAACCAACTTGTTGTTTGAACCAATTTTGTCTAGCCTAACATTGAAACCTTAATGACACTTGGTCTGAAGGGGCAGCTCAAGAATTTGCAAATTTACATGCCAGCAGCTGGCAATTATGCAGATGTAAAAGTGAATCGATATATGTTTTCAATAACACAACCAAAAGTGATGTTGTGTAGTTGGCACTTGGGTGAGACTGGGGATGGACTGGTAATATGATTCCCAATATCCCAAGTCATTGATCATGTAGCAAATATTTCAATATCGTTGACTTTGTCAATGATAACACAGAACATACGAGTAGGTTCAGACTGCTTGAGAGGTGGCTGCTGGTTCGTGGATAATTGAAGTGAGTGCCCATGTCATAAGGAAGGAAGTTTTGGGACATATACTGTTTTTGCTGGAGATATTAATGTCGTTTAAATCTCAATCGAAGGCGTGAGCAGAGGTTTCATCGTTCCTGGAAATTTATTTTTGAATCGTATTGCGTTGGTCTTCAACACATCCTCTATTTTCACAGCTTGAGATTTTGAGGGTGATAAGAGAGCGAATTTTGATAAGAGTCATTCGGGGCACTGAAAAACTTAATCGGTAGGAGTTAAAAGTTACAAAAGAAATAAAGATTTTTGAAACTTTTTAAATTTTTTTTGGTTCAAACCAACACAAATGGTATGACATGTTTTGCTACACTTAACCCGGTCAGCATTGCTATTATAAATTCATCAGTATTGATTCGGAAAAATATGGCATAGGCACGGATGAATATCAACACTTTTGCTCGAACAGTCTTAGATTCCTACCCGGAGGGACATTACAGTAGTAAGGGAGCCTACCTTAAGCAAAAATTTCGGTTATAATAAGTCAATAATTCGAATGCTAAACACATTTATGATACTTAGTTACTTTATATATTTATTTCACTGTGGTGCTTATACTTTCTTGGAATTGTTTACAGAGCCAAAAATATTTTGCCGTACTACTTCAAATACCACAAGAGAAGTGTCCGATGTTTTGGTTTTTCTTTTTAAAATAATATTTTCTTTATTTAATCGTAGTACATATTTACAAATTGACTTAGAAGTAGATTTCTGCATAACTAAAATGAATTTGACGGGGCCCGACGTTCTTCCTATGACTTCGTATTGTTTGTTACAATATTTATGTTTGCTGAATCTAGTATAAGAAAGTCTTTTTTTTTAAGGGGTTAGGTCTAAAAATAGACGTTTTTGTGATTTTTTTTTTCAGGAAAAAATATAAAATAAATCGAGTTTACAAAGTTAGTAGTTTATTGTACATATGATTGACTGTAAAACATAATTTTTATAGAATAATTTATTTAAAAATGGCAACTGTGTAAACTTTTCTTTTTTGGAAGGGTCTATGGCAGCTCCTGTAAATTTTGAATTGTGATGAGTAACTACATTTTTGTCCTTGTACACAACAACAGCTAGAGAAGTACGTAGGGTCTCTTTGATATATTGATTTTTGGCGCACTTCCAAAGTCATACTTGCAAAATTCGTAGAAAAATCACCAGAAAATTGTTAATAACAAATGAACTATGCCATATAAAACAATCTTACGTATTTATATAGACAATATATTTTTAAAGATCTAGTTAAATTTGAATTGAATTGGTTCAAAATTGTTCAAGTCGTGGGTGCGGCCAACTTGAAAAATGTACTTTTGAGATAAACTCGTTTAAAATTTTATGTTATAGAAAGTCATGAAAAATTTTGCAATACCTCTAATCCGCGATGCCTGTACCATAGAATTGGCCTTCTAGATTAGTGTCCTATTCTTCCATTTCTTTTCTATTGGTTTTTAATGCAATCATCCATTATTTTGTAGCTTCAGACAGCGATCTTTCTGTAAGCTTTATGCACTCTTTGTCAATCGACGACCATTTCGTAGCTGATCGGGCCGATTTCTAAATCCTCGCTTTCATTATATGCAAAATAGAAGCAAAGTCGCCATTGTACATGCAAATTGCAATTTCCGTATCAATATCCAACACAGTTTTACGACTAGAAATGGATTTTGGGGCCAATGCCCACACGGTCGAATTAAAACCTTATTACAGTTTTGAGTATAACCGCCGATGCATCGAGTAAGAAGATAGTCTCTGGTTAATTCTTCGTAGACTGGCTTGATAGTTTCCTACATTTAGCCAAACTATTTGTAGCTTTAGTCTTTTGCCATGGGCACCATGAATCCTTTCCGATCGGACATTTATCGTGCTTGCATCAGTAGATAATTCATGATTGAGTGTAGCCCACATACTGTTTCTCATGTTTTCAACTTAATCACAGTTTATACGAATGGCTAATCCATAATAAATAAAGAGTTCGTCTATTGGTTTTCCCGTCAATTTTCCCCTTCCACCGAGACCTTTCGTATTCTTTTTCAAATTACGTAGTTGGGTACCCATTCCCTTTTGAACGTCATCTACACACTATTTGTTGAGTAGTGTGACATTCTCATAGGGCTTAGCATCAGTAATGCCTTTAAAAGTCTTAGAATCACTATAACCAATGTAATGGGTGTATTTTACCTGGTGAAAAGCTTCGGATCGCTGAAATATTTAAACATATGTATCGACCTGCATTTTTCCAGCTGATCCATCTTGATTCACATCGCACTTATCTTTAGGATTTTGTATCCATTCCGTATATTCTTTGGTATCTCCTTTACTCTCTTAGTACTCACACGCCTTCCAGTATTTTGATTTCACTGCGTAGTCTATAATTTTTTCAAGAGTGCAATACGAGTCACTAAGCCAAACAAGGACGTAACTCCGCGTTTTTTCTACGAGCCACAGCCTGTTACCATAATTTCATTTTCTCCTCTTTCAATAGAAATAGTTGTCTCATCTTTCGTTGCTTTCATAATACTGTTTTGCAAACTAGTTTAGTTGCAGTTTAAATTTGACAACCTTATCATAAAAAGAGTGAAACATAGGCCGAGGTAATTCCATGAATGCACAAAACTTTTTTATTCCGTACACACCAATTCCAAGTAATCGCATGGAAATTGCAATTCCTCGGTTTATTTCATAGCCTTTATCAATAAATAGACTACTAGGTATCTCAGTCTATACACATTTTTCACAGGTAGCTACTATTTTGAATACCAAACCACGCTTACCACTTTCCGTAAATTTCACTTGCGATTTGCACACTTCACAAACAACAACGTTTGAAATAGCTGAAAAAATTGCAATAAACCTTATCATACGATAAACAAAACCTCGATTCACTTCAACATCGTACATATCTTCGTATTGCTTCAATTTTTTTGGTGCCTCTAACTTGTGTCGATTCTACAGTCTTCTTCCAGATGTGTCGGTCTCTTGCTCCATGTACGTTTCTCTTTTGCACCTGTTTGGCCACAATACACCTTGTCACTCATTATAAAAACGAACCGATAACACTCCCAAAAGAAAAAAAAAGGTAGCTCAATTATCGATAAAAAACAAATGTTCCTCAAATAACGTCCTTCACGAATGTTTCACTGTACGGAACTGACTGAAACCGATGTTTCTAAAGACGGAACAAGCAATAGTCTGAATACGTGGTAAATAGCTTCAAAAACATCTGCCGTATACCTGCTCTATTCCCCTAAAATACCGTCCCTCGTTTCGGTCACAAGAGGCTCGCTGCCTAACTGGCGGCCTTGTACGAGTAGTATACTTTAAAAAACAAGTGCTTCGAGATATTTCCCCGGCCATAATTTTTGGAATATTATTTTTGAGGTCCTAACGGACCATTGAAAGCTATAAAAAAGAAATCGGTTTTTGTGAAAATTCTAGAGTGACATAACCCTTAAATTAAATTGAAATAGAGTGAGCAAGTATTGTCTTTTATTAATTACACCTGTTATTTGCATATATTTTTAAAAATTCTGGATTCATCAAGCGATGAAAATTTTATTATCAAAGAATTTTTTGATAGCAGATCTTCTGATGATTCCACGGGAATGAGTAGTGATGAATCGGCGGGAGATGAAAATCACGCCAAAGTCAGAAATTTTATGCAAACAATCGAGGAGTATAGTGCGGCCGATTTCAAGTCTCACTTCAGATTAAACCGATCAACTGTTGAGGAATTAATAAGTTGAATTTTGTCTTATCTGCATCTGTTTCCTTTAGCAAAATGTATTTTCCTTTTTCGATATTTTGCAGCAAATTATTCCCAGTCAACATTTTTGCTGAATTCAAGACGTGGAGGCACACCAAAGTTGGGAGTATATGAGTAACACCATCACATTTAGGCAGCTGGGAAATTTGTTTGATATTGAGAAGTCTTCAGATTGGGTTGCAGTTGGACGTGTAACTAGCTGGATGGTTTCAAAATGCAGTGAATTCATCATATGGCCTCAAGGTGATTCTATTGTTAACAATTGGCGAAAATTTGAATCCAAGAAAAATTGGTGCTATCGATTGTACACATATCACTGTAGCCGCCCCAAAGCTACATAAAGAGTGTTATTACAATCGCAAACTTAAATTTACTCTTGTGCTCCAAGCTGTGGTTGATGCGGAGAGAAAGTTAATCGACATATGTATGCTATGGTGAAGCGGGGTCATTGCACGATAGTAGAGCGCTTCCGCACAACACTTTCATTATAGGGGATTATGCATATCATGCTACAAAGTGGCTTGTTCCACCATACAAAGATTATGGCTGACTGTCTGATCAGCAAAGATCGTTCAACAATTTGCACTCAGCTACAAGAATTGTAGTCGAAAACGCTTTCGGACTGCTGAAAGGAAGATTCAGGAGAATAAATAAATTTACAGAGCAACGCATGTGCATGTATTCCGCACAATCTGTCCATTATAAATAATGATTCATATTCTGAAATTGATGAAAAAGGCAGCTATGATCATGATCACAATGAATTGTCCGAAAATATTTTACCATCGAGTTGCCAAGGCGCTCGTCAAGATGTACCTATTTAATTATTTAAGTGGAAAAAATTTGATGTAATAAATAAAACCGAACACAAAACTATCTTTTACTGTTTTTTATTCAGCGCATTTTCAAGTAACTCTATTCTTTTTTTGCCATTTAGCTTTGCTTGCTGCAAATTTCTCCCACCATTCGGTGATCTCTTTCCGTTCCTCGTCCTTTTGCTGCAACTGTCGCTCTTTTTGATTTAATCGACGTTCGTTCTGCTCCAATCGCATTTTGTAGAAATCAAAACGGCTGATTATTGATTTTGGTGTTGTCTGTGAGGTTGATGGGCCAGCTCTTGATGTTCTTGGCGTTGCGATGTCAGATGCGCTCGAGGACCAATGTGAATCCGGCGTGTTGCTTGGGGTTACAGAATCCGAACCCTTTAAAGAAAAATGAATTAAATAATTACCACGATTAGTAATAATAACTTACCGTAAACAATTGGTCTGTACCGCAATTGAACGCTCCATCTCCAAATATCTCCTGCATTTCTTCCCAGAGTGGAGGCAGACATGGAGATGCACCCGTTTTGTTCGCATTGTTCTTCGAGGCCTTGTATGCTGACTGTTATGTGATTATTCTGCAATTCATTTTTAATTTCTTGTTGTATAAGATGTATTAGTTAATTAATAAAAAAAACTTACGAAACCTGCCGAAATCATGTCTTCCAGTCCATGCGCAAATGCAATTTTTTCTTCCAGGATTGATTGAACTCATACCTTCTTGGATTGTAAAAATGCAAGAATGCTTTAGTTTCTTCTTTTGTCCAATGTTTATAATAATAATAAACAATTTCTATTTACCTTTTTGACATCTTCGCTTTCCAAGTAGATCCTGCCAACCTTAAAGGAACAAATACTATCGGCTAAGAGCTCATTTTTGTGATTTTGCGCCCTCTGGGTTTCGAATTATGTAACCGCTATCCGCAGTTGCTACAACTCGGAAAGATACTGCCATACTTTGTGCATTTGTTATTGGTTTCTGTGTAAAATTCTGCTGGGCTGGGTATACAGCTAACAAAAAAACACACCTAATATTAATCTTCTGTAAAAGTCCCTTCCTAGAATATAATTGAAATATAATAATAATTTCTTATTTTAGTTTTAAAAAACGTCTCACCCTATATAGCTAACTTCTTGTTGTTTACACCAACATAATCATGCAGATTTGATTCTAAATACGTCATCGCGTAGGACGGTACGTACTTCTCCTCTATAAAACTTATTGGACTTCCCGTGTCTGTGATCTTAATGTTAACAACATCAGATAAAATCAAAGTCAAATTGACCTTGGACATTTTGCAGAAACGTAGCAAATGCTTTGTCCTGTGGCCTGTAGTCTTCCACCTATAGCACAGATGATGGTTGTGTACAGTTTTGAACAATATGTCCGCTTTTCCCACACTGATAGCAGGTTACTTTTTATCGGTGGGGCTTGGGATCTTTTCTGGCTATGTGACCCTTAACGTTCCTATTGAAACACAAATTTAACTTCTTTGTTTATGGGATTGTTTTTGGGACATCCTTTGCAACTTTAGTAGTGATATTTGCGGCCGACGCCATCGGCTTGACCTCGGAACGCATTTTCTCATGCTTACCCAAAACAGTTTTCAATGCCTAGTGCAAAAAAAAAAAAACGCACGCGTGCAAACAAATATTGACGGCAGTGCAGTGCAGTGTCTAACAAAATACAAAAAAAAGAACAATGCGGCTATCCCAATACTCCGGCCCCCGGTCATAGAACTGCTGCTTGCACTTGGTCACTGCTGTTGCTGTATTTATCATACGCCACAAGGAATGGCTGGGTGGATGTAACAAACGATGGATAGCGGGAGGCAAGTGTGAATTTTGTTGGTGCACTGTTTTATTTTGTTGCAAGGGTATAACACCTACCACAATTTGATTCGGTAAACCAACGTCAGAATTTTCACTTTCCGGCCTTGCTTAGCATCGTCGGAGTTTGTGTTTTCTGTTTTTGTTTGTGATTATGACTAGGGAATTCAGGGTTGACGTAGCTAATATACGCGGGCTAAAAAGTTTTTGATTTTTTTTTTGTTCCGTGGAGCGGTAAAAACTTTCATTGGTACCATAAGCACGCGCTCATAAGAGTACCACCACACCACCACAGCAGGCACCATTTCCTTAAAAAGTAGCTCAAGCTTCTGTAGTTTATCGCGTTTGGTAGGTAGCTTTCCAGCGAAGGCACCTATTATTACCGTTATTTCATACGGTTTCCCCTTAAGGCGCTAAGTCGAACGGTCTTATTCTTTGAAGTCGCCGCACAAGATTTGTCTTGTCCAATCTCCGGATTATTTCCTGGTTGCAGTGATGCACAAAACGAGTTCGAAGTTTACGAGCAAAGCTTGTTACTTCGTCTTTCACGGTTACAATTCCCAGATCGCGGTGAATATCGCTATTCCTTATATACCATAGAGCATTTACGATTGCTCTAAGCGCTTTGTTCTGGAATGTCTGTAGGACAGACATATTGTTTGGTTTGGTACAACCCCATAGTTGTATACCATAAGTCCATGAAGGTTTTAGCACTTGCTTATATATAAGCAGTTTGTTATATGCGCTTAGTTTAGAGTATCTTCCGATAAGCCAATTCATTTCTCTCAGCCTGATTTCGAGCACTTCACGTTTCTTTTTACGTGTGATGTCCACTTCAGTTTTGCGTCTATAGTAGGGTCATTCCCAAATATTTTGCCTCGTTTGCATACGGTATTTGTACCGAGTTGATGAATAAAGGTAAGTTGTTTATCTTTCTGTACGTGAAATTGGCGTGTGTTGACTTAGTCTCGCTTAGCACGATTCGCCAGCCCTTCGTCCACTCAAATATTTTGTTCAGAGCTCGTTGAAGTTTTGCAGTCGAGGATTCAACTGTTTGTCCTGTGGCGAGGATCGCCGTGTCATCCGCGAACGTGGCTACCACAGTCTCTTCATCTAGAGGTATGTCTCTAGTGTACATCAAGAATAGGTATGGTCTCAGAACGCTTCCTTGTGGAACGCTAGCTTGAATTTCTTTGAATTCAGAGTATTCAGTCCCATATTTAACGCGAAACAGTCTATTTTCAAGATAAGATTCGAGTATTCTATTCATTTCTCTCGGTAAGATTTGTTGTAGCTTATACGTCAAGCCCTCGTGCTATACCTTGTCGAAGGCTTGCGATACATCGAGAAAAACGCTTGAATATATCTTTTTCCCCTCTAGCGCGTTTTCATTTACATTTGTTATCCGATAGACCTGATCGATTGTGGAATGTTTGGCCCTAAAGCCGAACTGGTGATCCGGGATCAATCGTCTTTCTTCAGTTATCGGTTTTAAACGTTTAAGCAGAAGAATTTCGAAGGCTTTTGAAATTATCGGTAGGAGCGAAATGGGTCTGTATGATTTTTTGTCGTTTGGACTTTTCCCCGGTTTTGGAACCATTATGACTTCTGCGACTTTCCATCGGATCCTCTTCTGAGATTAAGTTCTTGGTCCAATTGACTTCCTTCGAACGGTTTGAAAGTTTCTTCCAAGTGGTCGGCAAACAACTTCGCTTTCTCTTTGTCTCTTCGCCGTTGGCTGTTTTTGTCGGTGGCAATTGCATAACGGATTTTTTAGTCGACTTCACGGCTTTCCAGAGCGAATAATTGGAACTCTTGTCCGCAGTCAAGCCTTCGAGGTATTTAGAAGTCTCACGGTTCTTATATTCTTGAAGCATTTGCTTTAGCTTATTTGATAGGCGGTTCAAATAGGATGTATACGGGGGCGCACGTGATTGTTGCCATTTCCTCCGTGCTTTCCTTTTTCCTCGTAGGTGGCCTTCTATACTGGGCGCGTATATTTTCTTTCCGTGTTTTATTCCTTTTGTTCGAAAGTGTTCTTGTCAACTTCGTCTTCTATTTGCAACGGCGTAGTAAGTGGAACTCTTAAAACAATAGTTTCCTTACAATTTCTCTTGAAACCATCCCAATTTGTTTTCTTATTCGTCAATCTGGGCGGTCTTTCGGTCCTTCCTATGCTCCTGCCAATTTTAAAGATCTGAACAGAGATCATAGGATTCTTCTAAAGTCGTGAGATAATTGGGGACCCTTTTTGGAATGAAAAAATCGACCAGGTCAGGTATTTTATTTGTGTCGGTGGACCAGTAGGTTGGCTTGCCCGTCGAAAAAAATTCCAAGCCACGTTTCATACTTGCTTGGTACAGTAGCATGCCCTTCGTCGAATTGAATCTTGAACCCCAAAATGTATGCTTTGCGTTGAAATCACCACCGAGAATAAAGTTTGCCCAAGTTGGTAAAAAAGGCGATCGAGGTCGTCGTCTGCCATCTTATATCTCGGAGGGAAATAACAGGATGCTATATTATAGTCTATATGATTTATATTTACGGAAACTGAACCTATTTGCATAGATTCAAGTTCTATTGTTGCGTTCTCGGCATGCTTAATGCAGTCTTTAATATAAAGTGAGGATCCACCCCTCGCGTTTTCTGAGGGATGATGCCCTTGATAACCAGATTAACCTCTTATCTTGGGTTTAACTCCCATTTTTAAGTGTGTTTCCGAAATCAGGCATATGTCAATATGGTCTTTCCATAGAAAAATTTCTAATTCGTCGATTTTTTTCAGAAGGCCATTTGCGTTCCATGTTAAAATCTTAGTCAACTGTTTCATTTTCATTTTTGTTACTCGTAGATTTTTTCCGAACAACAAACTTGAGCTTGCTTAGTTTTTCAAACAAGAGCTTATTTATTTTTATTTGTTCCTCTAGTTTTTCTAAGATAACTGCGAGAATTTGAGGCAGCGGATCTGTAGTGGCCGAATCTATTTTGTTGGCTTTTAACGCGACCTCAGCGGACCGGTACAGGTTTTTTTAATTGCACATGATTCGACAACGTTTTTTTGAGCAGATTTATGCTTTTGCGTTACCGGTTTCTTCATTATGACTCTCTTAGCTGTCTTGGGCTTATCGGTTTTAGGATTTTGCACCTTTAGGTCCGGATGAATGAATTTCGTGGGGCTTTTTCGCCTCTTTTGTATTTCTTTGGCGTTTTCACAACCTCGGTAATTAGCTGGGTGGTTTCCTGTGCAATTGGCACAAACTGCTAGGATTTGCTTATTTGTTTTGCACTCTTCCGAGAAGTGTTTGCCTGCGCATTTTACGCATCGTGGATCTTTTGACAATACGCCCGCGCGTGGTTAAAATCTTGACAACGTTTGCATTGGATTATAGTTTGTTTGCCCTTACGCAGGGGCTCCATTTTGAATCTGATATTTAAGAAATTTATAAAATTCATCGACTTTCTCGTTTCGATCAAAAGTAAGCATGAAAATATGAAGTCCGCGTTTGACTACGGTATCTTTGTCGCTATCCGTTTATTGCTTTACCTTCTTGATTATGTTCACGGCGTCAGTAATCTTAAAACCTTGTGCTTGAACGCCTTCTAATACGTCTTCTTTTTTGCACGACGGGTGAAGTCCCCTAGCGAAGACTCGTAACGGTTTTTCAAACTTATTTTCATAAGTATACCATTGAATTTTATCGGTGTTAAGTTTCAGCGACAATGCGCGGTAAGAATCGGAGTCATCTACATTAATTTTCCACATGTTATTACGGAGTGAAATTAAATTGAACTTTCCTTTTAGTGTTCTTTGGGGAAGGTCCCGTAAATTTTCGTAGTTTGCAATCCCGACCGCATTTATTGCGGGTGGAGGGCGAGGTTTCGTTTGGGGTTTTGTCTTGGTTGGTACGGTGGGCTTATTTTCATCTCTTAGCTGTAAAACTTCGGGAGATGAGCCTGCCTTACGTTTTCTGCTAGGCCTTTTGACGAGTACCGGATTGGTTTCGCGAGCAAGTTCTTCTTCGCCCGTCAGGTATTTCACTGAACGTTTCGGAGTTGTCTTGCAATCTAGAGATAAACGAGAGTTTTTTTAGAACCTCGTTTTCTTTTCGAAGAGAATCTATACATTTTTAAGCTCGTAAGAGAGTCGTTGCATTTCATTGAGTTTATCTCGGAGTTCATTGTTCTCCTGTTTGAAGCATTTACTTTTCACTGAGTCCTGATTAACCGGCGGACTTCGTTTTCCGGAAATATGCGATCTAGATGGTGGAGATCGGAGTACCTTTGATGTTTTTGCAAAGGGATTTGATAGCAATAAATGGCTCTCCCCAGAATCCGTAGAGCCTACCCCCGAAGAGGGTGGATTTGCCAGTTAAACTGGATTGCCACCTGGGATATTACTTCCGTTTGTTTTGCCCATTGCATTTTTTGTATGCCCACGCACTAGGCATACAGAGGGTGCATTTTAGTCGCCTTTTACGACAGGCATGCCTACCCGGGTATATTTTATTTCCCCTGCCCGAAGGGGTGGGCTAAAAAGTATTCACTTTTCTGCATACGTCCAAGTTTGCAAAAACAGACCAGCACTTAGTGAAACACAGGTTAATCTTCGCCCACACCTCTCAGATCACTCTGATCTGAAGCTACCTGGCTACAAACTAGTGCCATTATTCTTCTCTCACCGTGATCTCATCATTTAAGTGCGTAGAGATATAGCTTACCAAGCTCCACCACAATGTGGTCTCTGTACCAATCCGTGGTTCAACTTCATGTTGCTACTGCTTTAATTACAGAAGCCCCAAACTGGTCAGCAATTCGACCTTTAAGAGTTTGATGCGCTCTCTGACTCCATACAAATGATTGTATCCCTGATAGGTACAATGTTGATGTGCTTTCTCTCTAGGCTTGTCATATCAGCAAATTTCTCGTACATTCACCACTACTGATATGATCACGGAAACCATACTCATTAGAATGATATCCTTTATCAGAGTATCAAACCAAAAGAAAAGGCATGATACCAGTCAAACTGTAAAGAGACTGTCCGGGTTAGAGAAATATTTTTTCGGTCCTACTAGACCAACCCAACAAAGGAAAACGGAAAAAAATTCAAGCGAGACAGGAATGACTGCAACGTCTTTCTCAAGAGTGTGAAATTCCAATGCGACCAATAACCAAGGCGAAAAATACTGCAATGTCCCAACGGTCGAAACAATTTTTGGTCGTTCGTCAACTACATTAGATATTCTGCCTCATCCTCCATTTCAACGCTCATGTACAATGGCATTCCAGCTATCGGCTCTTTAGACAAGACCAATCTGCTTACTGCACACTTTGAGGCCAACTCAACACTTCCAGATTGAGCTTTGTCTTCGCCTACACCTGAGTGCTTTTCCATCAATCCTATACTTTTGGACTCTTTTCGAGCAGATGGAAAACAGCATTTGCCCAGCCCGTCCTTAAAAATGGTGAAACTCCTACAGGCCTATTGCATTTCCAGCTCATGGAAACGCCGACAAGCCGTCGGCTCATGAAATATCTCGAAACATGAAAACTTCTCAATGACCGGCAGTATGGTTTTCGCAGCAACAGGTCCACTGGTGAAACAAGTCGCACCAAAACGTACATCAATCTGGCGAAAGCTAGATAGTTGCACTTAATATTTCTAAGGCATTTAACAGAGTTTGGCACCAGGGCCTTTTGTCGAAAATTCGAGCTTTTGGGATCGATGACTCTCTTCTTCAATGAATTAGAAATTTCCTTTCGGAAAGTTAAATTCTAGTTGTCTTGGATGGTTTCAAGTCTCTTATTCATAAAATAAATGCTGGTGTGCCCCAGGACGCCGTTCGGTCTCCGACACTTTCTCTGATTTTCATTAATGATGTCGCGTCTTCTACTTTCAATCCATATTCCTTTGCTGATGACATTAATATCTCGTTTTCAAATTTATTCCCGGACTCACGTCCCTGCTATTTGGCTGTAGAACGGGAACGGCAGTGCATGTTAAGCTGATTAAATTCTGCTATTAACAGCGTTACCAATTTGGGGACTATCAGCAGAGTGGAATTTAATGCTTCCAAAACCCAATGCTGTCATTAAAGCGAAAGTTAAACACCTGGCCATCATCCATGAATGGCACTTACATCGTCGATATCGAAAAACTTTCCATTCTCGGTATGTGTGTCAATGACAATTTACTTACGTTGGAACGACCACATACTATATATCGCAAAAAATGCTGCGAAATGTCTAGGTTACCTCAAGGCGCTCCTAAAACAACTCTGCACGTGCTATTGTAGATAGGATTCAAAACCGTGCGATAAAACTCATAGGTGATATTAATATCCGTCTGTCAATTGACACCCTCGAACACCGGTGTAATGTCTCCTACGACACATTGTTCTATAGCTATTTTCACCACCAGTGTTCCATCAAAATTGCCAGTAGGATTCCGGCCCATCAAACCTTCAACCGTTACACTCGTCTCACTATGAATGTGCATCAAGCTCACTTTCGGACGATCTCCGAAATATCGTGATTCGTTCCTATGCCATACAATTTGCTTATGGAATGCACTGCTGAGCTCTCTATTTCCCATTCATTATAACTTGCAAACATTTAAGACCAATGTACATCGATGTTTCTCTTTTCTTCTTCCCTGATTTTCCTTCGCGCGCGCTGTTTACTCAAATCTCTTGAGCGCGCCCAAGTTATAAACAAAAAAACAGGATTCTGATGATGAAATGATGAAATCCATTAAGATGGGCTGTGTTGAAGTCTTCTCGTGAACGGCAGGAAATGAATAGAAAAACGGGTTTTGCCGCGCCAGTAAGGAACCGCTGTGCAAAGATAAAGCACTGCTAGTAGTCAATTTTGTACATCACCATTGAACCTTCAAAAATATTAGTCCACCTTGTGATGGCAGATGATCGTCACCAGAAAATTTCGGAATAGACTCTTCTATGTTTCTGAAACTTTCACCATTGGATGTACAATAGTAGACTTCGTTGTGTTACCTAGCTCAGCCAGCTTTTTATGGGACTAAGTAATTTCTTCCTTCTTCGCCATGAATTCTCCAAGCTCTGTCTGAGCCTCGAGGTTAAAAACATCTACTCGTAAAACGTCCGCGAGGAAAAAAACCGCAATCTGCTGCTCGTCTAATTGTTCCCCACGTTGTTCCAATCGGATTTTTAATATATTTTTCACTCCCGATGTTGGCAGACCTATTTGAAAAAGCTTATCTTTCAATTGTTGCGCAGTGGCTAATTGCACAAATGTACTATAATGGCGCGTAAAGCCATCATGGACTAAATCGTAAAAATATTAAAAATTTCAGCAAAACACGTGTAATTAAAATTTTTTGTAAGAGTTACGAGTATGCTAAGCTGATTTGTTTTAATGATTTGTTTTGACCCTTATACTCGTACATATGTCTTTTTTCAACCACTCGTTCTGTAACTACTCGTACATATCCACAGTCAATGACTTTCAAAGGTATGGCAACATATTTTCTCTCTTTGAAAAAAAGTTCGTGCAGCTTCTGAGTTTGCATTCGCTGGCCATAAATGTGCAATTTCTGTAAAAGATGCATTTTCAACAAACTCACCCTCTGTCCGTTTGCCAAGTCATTTCTCATTTTGTTCGACAGTAAGCACAATTTTCCAGTAGCGAAAGTCAATGATTGGTTTTCATTACCCCCGTGGGCGGACGGCTGAATCGCTTTCGATTCACCTTTGGCATGCAATTCCCACACGAGCTTTTCAAAAACAAAAATCCATCGTAATCGTAATTGTGTACTTTTGTCGAATTTATATTCATAGCCTGGTTGAGAAATGAAATAATAATAAAACAATTCGGCAAATATTACATGTGAGTGGATGGTGAACTACTGGCGAACACCCACACCGTTTGTTGCATTGTTTCAGATCCCGACCAGCTTAGGGATTCATTTAAACCGGCAATAGTTTCATATTTTCACAGTTTTTCCCATTGTTTCGAAGCGCACGGGGCCATTGTAGTCGGTCCCATTCAGTATCCGGCACCGACATTCATTTGCATTTTTAATTGCAGTTACAGTACCCATTGTAGTGGGCAGTGGGTGGGTGCAGCATGCAAGTGGTCCCAAACATCATCGCGCCATCTCATGCCACTCAAAATTACATTAAGTTCATGCGAAAATAGTTGCGATACCGCAAATGTATGCCTGATGACCGCCATTCACTTGCTACAGATACTCTAGAGAGTGTATGGCACCTGTTTGCTCCAGCTGCTGCTACTGCTGCTATTGAATCTGTAGCTGGCGGTACTTGAAGCTACATGGAGGAGCAGCAAGAGAGGTCACTCCTCGCTCGAGTAAACAAAACAATCGCGAGCAACAAAAGTTGGCAGCAATCTCCGGGGCGATAAGCACATACGTATACCAGTGTCCAGATATCCAGTAGAGTACTAGCGGTACACGGTTCATTTGAATTGCTCATCTCATCCATTCCAGAGTACGGCGATATAGCGGTGGTAGCGGTGGCAGCGGCATTGGTCAGTATGAGCATCATAAATGCATGGAAACGTTTATTGCAACATGGCCAATGTCCATGTTGTGAATTATGAAGCAAACATATAATAACCAGCAGGACGCACGAGTACGTGGCGATTCGGTTGGAAAATTATTTTTGATTAAATTTGCATAGTACTTTGGTGAAGAAGGTTGCGCCCAAACCAACTCTAGCCCACTTGCATCCCTTGTATCTTGTGGTACCGCGAGGGTCTCTGAATATCCACATCTGATCTGATTTTTAGCACAGTGAAATTGTGAGTTTAATTGAATTCGATTATGTGGAGTGAAAACACGCATTTTGCTTACGTGTAAGCTTATGGCAATGGCCTGTTTAAGTGGGTAACTACAATATATCCTCGAGTATCCTGTTGTATGCTTCCGACGACTATTGACGCACGTTCCTACGGATATGCAGGTAATTTACGATAAATCTGTGTTACAGGCATAATATGTTATGGTTCAGAAATAGGACATATGTGCCTTACTGGATTTCAGGGCCGCTGTATACACTGTGTACTTCCCGATATTTGGACGTTTTGCCTTAGGATAACACGACGACTTTTAATGCTGGAATTATATGAAAATTCAAATGGCATCGCTTCTTGAAATGGGACAACAAATTCATCTGGCCGTGAAATTGTGTCTGAATTCTATGATGCAGAATTCAGCTTCCAGAAAATCCTAAGGTTGACAACGAAGGTTAGGTTAGGTTAGGTAAGAGTGGCTGTTGGAAATACCAACCCACTTAGGCCTATTGGCCCATTGTGATGCCACGTGGATCTATGATCTTCTTACTACTGGAACCAGTTTGAGCTTTTAATAAAGCGTAGGAGACTGTTAACGTCTATTTTTTCTAGATCGTTTAGGTCGTTGTAGAAGAAAGCTCCTAGGTGAAGCTTCCTTCTCTGAGAGAGAGCTGGGCATGTGCAGAGTAGGTGGGGGATTGTCTCCTCCTCTTCCTCGTCCATGCAGCTTCTACAAAAATCGTTAGTAAAAGCGCCAAGCCTTCTTGCGTGCTTGCCTATGAGGCAGTGTCCGGTAATGACACCTATTATGGCGCTGAGATGTTTCCTTTCTAAGAGGATCAGACACTTAGATCGACTCAGATCCAGCTTTGGCCAGATCTGTTTTGTCGCTAGACATGTTTGTCCAGCAGTCCACCTAAGGTCCGTTCTTTTATTGGCATCTAGCTTTAGTGTTAGTTTGCACGTAGCGATTGGTATACCTATACTACCTTTGTCTGGTAGGATAGGTAGAGTGGTTCCAATTTTGGCGAGTTCATCGGCTCTGCAGTTCCCTGGAATGTCTCTGTGGCCCGGCACCCAACAGAGGTGAATGTTGAACTGCTCTGCCATCTCCATGAGAGATGATCGGCATTCAAGGGCAGTTTTAGAACACAATGAGACCGAGTCCAGGGACTTGATGGCGGCCTGACTATCCGAAAATATGCGGATATCCTTTGCAGATATCACGTTTTTCTTCAGCCAGGACAGAGCTTCTTTAATCGCCAAAATTTCCGCCTGGAACACGCTACAGTGATTTGGAAGGCGGAAAGAGAGGCTTAGGTTAAGCTTATCTGAGAAAACACCGCCGCCAACTCCGCTGTCGGTTTTAGATCCATCTGTGTAGAGATGGATTGACTTGTCCTCCATGAAAGCATCCTCCTCCCAGAATGATCTAGAGGGGAAGCTTACATGGAAGTTTTTGTCAAACCAAAGTTCAGGTATGGTGTAATCGGTGTTCTCTGTGAGGATTCCTAATGTATTAAGAATGTTGGCGTGGCCAAATGAATTATTTGTCCACTGTTTAGTCGCTTTAAGGCGAATAGCTGCAGTCGCAGCTACTTGCTTGCTAAAAATGTCGAGGGGTGTCAAGTGAAGCAGAATATCTAATGCCGCAGAGGGGGTAGACCGCAAGGCTCCGCTTGTGCATAGACATGCTGTTCTTTGGACTCTGCTTAATTTAATGCAGTTGACTGCATTTTCCAAGGCCGTCCACCAGACAACCACCCCGTAAGTGAGTATCGGTCTTATGACCGAGATGTATAGCCAGTGGGTTATGCGAGGTTGAAGGCCCCATTTGTTCCCAATGGCTTTCTTGCAGGAGAATAAAGCTATTGTAGCTTTATTGACTCTTTCTTGAATGTTAGGTTTCCAGTTTAGTTTCCTGTCAAAAATGAGACCCAGATATTTTGCTGTATCGGAGAAAGCTAAACTGGTACCGTTTATTGAAGGAGGGTCTATGATTGGAATTTTATATTTCCTAGAAAAGAGGACAAGATCAGTTTTATGGGGGTTTATTCCCAATCCACAGCGATCTGCCCAGCAGGTTAATCTGTTAAGATTTACTTGGAGGAGTTCTTTAATGGTATTTAAATGTTTTCCTGAGACGGCTATGGCAACGTCATCCGCATAGGCAATCACTCTGCTACCACCCTCTTCCAGGTATATCAGTAGTTCGTTAACCACTAAGTTCCAAAGAAGGGGGGAGAGGACACCGCCTTGCGGCGTACCCCTACTGACATATCTTTTAGCAGAAGTCTCACCCAGTTTGGAGTTGATTATCCTGCTTGTTAGCATTAGATTAATCAGCTCCCCAAGTGAGTCGTCTACCTGCAGAGTTGACAACGCAGTCGTGATTGCGGATGTGTCGACGTTGTTAAAGGCGCCCTCTATGTCCAGGAAAGCAACCATTGTGTACTCCTTATATTGTAGGGATCGTTCGATGTGGCTAGTCAGAGAGTGCAAAGCCGTTTCCACCGACTTTCCTTTACAGTAGGCATGTTGAGCCGTAGACAGAAGTCTTGGATCAACTTTAGCTCGAATATGGATATCAATCAGTCGTTCTAAAGTTTTCAGAAGGAATGACGATAGACTTATGGGTCTGAGGTCCTTTGGGACCACATGAGAACATTTTCCAGCTTTGGGAATGAATACTACATTGACTTCTCTCCATAACAGTGGAATGTGGATAAGTTCTACACAGCTCCTCATAATATTTTCCAACACTGGTAGAATAATATCTGAGGATCTCTGTAGCTCGGCAGGTATAATACCGTCCGGACCAGCAGACTTGTATGGTTTGAAGCTATGTAGCGCCCAGAGCAGTTTGTCTCTCGTAATCAGACTATGAATTTTGGTCACGGTTGCAGTAGGCTTGTTTGGGCTGCTACTGGCCGCGAGTTGGGAGCTACCTGGAAAGTGGGTGTCCAGAAGCAGGTTGAGTGATTCATCACTTGAGGTTGTCCAAGAGCCATCGGTTTTTTTCAAACAGCTGGGCATCATAGGATTTGTGGAGAGGATTTTTCTTAGCCGCGAAGCCTCAGAGGTTTCTGTAATTTTGTCACAGAATGACCTCCAGGATTGTCGCTTTGCCTTCCTCAGTTCTTTTTTGTATAATTTGAGGGATTCTTTATATGAGTCCCAGTCGGTCACTTTTCTTGTGCTTTTTGCTGCGTTGAAAAGTTTTCTGCATGTGTTTCTGAGCAGTCCTAGTGCCGATGTCCACCAGTGTGGCTTTTTCTTGCCTCTTGGTTGAATAAGAGGGCAGGAAGCGGCCATAGCCTTATTGAGAGTCAGAGTAAATTCCCTGACTTTCATGTCGAGCTCATTGGTGTCACGCGGGGGACTTGATAGTTTGGAGGATATCGTTTCCGATAGGATTCCTCTATATTTTGTCCAATCAGTTTTCCGGTAGTTCCGGAAAGTTGGTTGGCGAGGGGGAGCATCACTCAGACTGAATTGGATGTACCTATGGTCCGAAAAGGAGTGTTCAGACGATACCATCCAGTTTGTTAGCCTTTGGGTGATGCTGTCGGAGACAAGAGTAATATCTAAAACTTCTTGTCGGTTTTTTGTTATGAAAGTGGGCTCATTGCCAATATTGCAAATTAAGAGGTTAGTACTTAAAATATAGTCTAAAAGTGACTCACCTCTATCATTGATGTCGGTACTGCCCCATACCGTATGATGTGCGTTGGCGTCGCATCCGATTATGAGGCCAGTTTTTTGCCTTCCCGCTTCCAGTACCACCCTTTCTAGGTTATCACCAGGGAGAGGGCCCACTTGGTCGTGGCCAAGGTAAGCCGATGCCAGCCAGTATGAGCCTTTGGCAGTTTCTAATCTGGCAACGGTTAGGTCGGGGTCACTGAGGTTGGGAAGTAGAAATACATTAAGGCTACGTTTCACTAATATACAAGTTCTAATCTTACCTTTATCTCTTGTATAGAGCGGAACGTATGAGGGTGTCCTAAGTCCACGAACCACGCCTTCTGCAATCCATGGTTCCTGGATTAGAATAATGTCTTCTGCGCTTTTGGAAAGACGCAGAATGAGTGTGGCCGAAGCCTTTTTTGAGTGGTGGAGATTAATCTGGAGAAACCGTATCATTGCTACAGTCTCGCCTCCACCACGGTGTTGTTGAGGTCCTCCGATTCTGAAGATGTGCCCAAGAGCTCATCTTCAATCTCTGATCGTGAAGAACCTCTATTTGCTTCGCCATCGGTTTCCATTTCCGACAATGTGTCAGAATCGGAGACCGACGGCTTTGTAGTCACCTCGGACAGATTGGAGTCATCGTTATCCAATTCTGGAAAGGATATCGATGCTCCAAGATCCACGGTTGTGATGTCAGGTGTTAAAGGAGGAGGAGGTTGCTTATCAGCATCCAACTCATCCTTTTTGTACACCCTTAAATGAATGGACTCGAATCCAAACCGAATCATGCCTTTCGTCTGCGCCAGAGGATTAAGGGATTCCTTATTGATCACAATTAACGCGCATCTATAAGAACCCCTTAGTTCCTCCAGTTTCGCGACTTTCCAGTCATGAGTCGGAAGAGTCGGGTTGCTGAGCCGGATGATTTCCAGGATATTTTCTGGAGAGGAGGGTTCGGCTGGAATCCAGGTACGAGTTCGAGGTCTACTAGGAATGTCTTCCTTAGATACGACCTCGAGTTTTGCACCTGGCCAAACCTCTCCTAAACCATCGATGGCCTTGGTGAAGAGATCGAGAGATCTCTGGTCGGAGCAAGCGATGAGCTTGACATGGCCTTGGTGCCAGCCAGCGTCGCTTGTGATAGGAGGTGGTCCTGGGTTCTCCCGCATGATGGCCAAGAAGTTGCTGGAGAGCTTCAACTTGACCAATTGCCACCGTTCCGGTGTAATGGAACCGTCGGTATCGCTTCTATCGATCACCGCGATCACCAATGCGTCCTTTAGGACTTCGTTATAAGACTTCAGAGATCTGCTGTTGGATGGCACAGGGGTTGTGGAACTGAACTGAATTTTGGGCCTCTTGGAAACCGATACGGTTTCCTCCAACGATCTCTGACGCTTAGAGGAGTCTTTTGACATTTTGTGAGCAATGGAAGCAGTGGGAAATCCATCTTTTAGGATGTTTTTAGCCCACTCAACCTTGCTCTTTATTTCCGCACTTCTCTCCACCTCCGGAATGGATCCGAAGGTTTTGATAATGCGTGAAGCATTTCGGCGTCTTATGTATAGCGCCTTAGATGGAGCTTGCCGATGCGGCTGAGCTCCAGATTCCTCTTTGGAGGGAGGAGTTTTGGTAGCAGCAACAAGTCCGTGGCCTGCCACAAACTTGCTGCTGCTGGGGGCGGGGGAAGTGATAGGACCATGGCTTGCCACAGTCTTAACACTCCCCAAAGGAGTTTTGGTAGCAGCGACAAGTCCGTGGCCTGCCACAAACTTGCTGCTGCTAGGGGCGGACGAAGTGATAGGACCGTGGCTTGCCACAGTCTTAACACTCCCTGAAGGAGTTTTGGTAGCCGCGACAAGTCCGTGGCCTGCCACAAACTTGCTGCTGCTAGGGGTGGAGGAGGTGATAGGACCATGGCCTGCCACAGTCTTAACACTTCCTGAATTCTTTTTATTTGGCTTGTTCCTTTTGCCTTTAGAGGATGGCGCACCATGGCCTGCCACAGTTTTGCCTCCTCTCGGCAATGCAGGAGCCTTGCCGGTAGTCGGTGTAGTCACCGTTCCACCGCCCGGTAATTGAGGAGTACCGGCCTCGGTTTTTGTTGTCAGGTTGTTGTCCATAATAGTCCCACGAGTAGCGGAGAAAGGGATGTCCATCTGTACAGAGATCCGCCATATACAGATAAGGCTAGCTAATCCGGAGGTCGCCAGGTATCCGGATACTCCGTTTGCGACTGAGCTATTTTTGGAGATACTGGGCCCTCAGCCAGGTTGATCTTCGGCACGGGTCGTATAACACCTTGATCCAGCCCAGGGGAATGATGGAGTGCTTTGGGAGTTGGGGAGGGGGGGGGGAGCATCCTTTGGTTTCAGGACTCGTCTGGAGAATTTCTTCTCGAGAGTCATTGACCCTACTCAGCCTCTACAAATCGACAAGTTCGATGCTCACGGTAGAAGCTATTCCAGGATCAATCGCAGAAAAATGTCCGATGAAGAATGTTTTGCATAGGCTGCATTGGGTTTTTCGCCAGCACTTGCACACCTAAAACCATCTAGTTGGCTGCCATTGGCCCTGAACTTCTATTGCCTTTACGAGGAGAACATCCCATATCCGGAATCATATTGATATTTTATGCGTGATATTGCGCGAGGTATTTACAATATCTTATTTGTGGACTTGCTCTGATATCTAAGAAGGAAGAGTATTATTATTCTATCTCTACGGTTGATATTGATCATGTCACGTAACCAGAGATGGTATCTATTCTACGAGTATCTCGAGTGTGTTCAATTTCGAGAACATTCACCCGTGAAACAAACCAGAAGGACATTTCAGCGACATAATTATATAATGAAGATTTGTTGCGAAAAATATCATTTATATTGGCAGCCAAGCTACATGTCAAATATTTCCTTTACCACAATTAAAATAGCTAAAGAATTCAACAGTTGCTGGCCTGAATTCTCTGAGTCTTTGTCAGGGTTCTAGCTTACACTACCTGCAAAAGACTTCGATTCCTTCGGTTTTGGCGTGTGATTTTCGCACAGTTCTTTCAAATATAAAGTTGATTAACTTTCAAAGATTTTATCGACCACTTTTTTTCTTACATTGTATACCTCGGTGGTATCAGTAGCGACTTTAATGCAGTAGCGACCGCAATTTCGTCCTACATCTGCGGACGAGTTTGGCAGACTTGTCTTGATTTTATGTATTGTAGATCGCCTCAATAAATAATGCCATCAGGGGACCTTAAATCAACAAACAAAATCTGCTATAAAGAAAATATCTGGTCGATGATGGACTTTTTACTATGTTACGGAGTAGGTAAGGGTCTCAGCTAGCATGGTTCTCCCGATAGTGCGCTGTAGTTAGCTGAGGTTTCTTCCACCTGTGTGCGTAACCTTGGATGAGGTCATCCCCTTTTGCGTTATCCCTCTGGGTTTTGGTCGAAAACATTCCGGCCAGGGCGCTGGTACCAATGCGTTCAAGGTAACCTAGTCATCTAAGCCGAGTTATCCTAGCTCTCTGACGAGGTTGGCATCACTATACACCTCATAGAGTTCGTTGCTAAAACATCTCCCTTCTCCATTTATGCAAACGGAATCGTAAATTACACGAAAAACTTTCCTCTCGAAACGCCAGAGAGCATTTTCATTCGTGCTCAATCTCCTGGAACGGAATAATCAATCTTTTTGGTTGCTGGACTACTCAATTGTCTTCTAAGCTAAAAAAAGCAGCGATTGGCAAGAATAATACCTCCCAAGATTTCCACGTTAGAGCCGCTATCGGAGTTGATAGTGGGGCAAGGGTTGGTAATGTCTTTACTACCATGAAGTTGTAGCTGAATATCGTGACGTTCTGTCCTAGACATCGATTTTGTGGGTCCCTCTTTGTTTATTTCGCCGCTTCTTCTTCAATAGTCGCAAACGTTTCATTGGCAGCTCGCTATGTTCGTCCTATTATCTTAAAGTCAGCTGCGCATGCGAGTAACCGGACTACCGGATGCCTCTCGAGTAGACTTGCTAGTTTCGCACGATTTTGTCAAGAACAATGTTGAAAACATCATATGACAGTGCATCGCCATGTTTAAGTCCTTTTCTGACAATGAAGGTTTAGGTTTTATGATTACCGATCTTGACAGAGTAACGTGGATTCTGCATCATTATAGTGCATAGCCGAATGAGCTTGGCAAAATTAGACATGTTCATCTCTATAGATGCTGTCATATGCGGCTTTGAAATCGACGCAGAAGTCAGCCGTATTATGAAAATTTCATAAATGTTGGAAGTTCACAAAATATGGCAGACAGAACTCTATATGCGATGTTGCGGAGACTTATTCACCTGTAGTTGGCGCAGTTCAGGGATCTCACTTCTTTAGTATCCGATAAATAATGCTGAGGTTTCATTCGTCTGGCATACTTTGTCTACCCAGATCTTCAAGATGAGTTGAATTATGCTCGGTATATAATACAATCATCACTTGCAGCTTTAAACAGCTGATCATTTAACCCATCGTGTTAGATTTGAGCTTGAAAATGGCCGTCCTGACTTAATTTTACTCGGATGGACATAAATGATGTCTGCCTTCGTCCAGGGTGAATGATTTATCCTTCTTAACAGTGGAATGTTGATCACCATCAGAGTTTAGCAGTCTGCAGAAGTAATCCTTGAAACACCGACTGTGGTTCTACTATGGTTTTCTTCTTCATCTTTGCAGATTTCCGTACAGGCCTTACCGCTTTGGAATGATCGTTTTATTTGCTGGTAAAATATCTGAGCTTCTCGTGCTCTTTCGTTTTTCTTCTGAAGAGCCTCTATTCCTCCCTACTTTTCTGTTTGTAAAGCTACTCGCAGCAAACTTCTCTCGTTCTTTCTGCAGGGCCGTTCTATACATCCACTGTTTTTCCAGATTTGTCTATCTGTATTCGTCATCAAACCAGGGTTTTCTTTGTTGGTGCGGGTTGAAACCCAGCATATCAAAGGCATCCTACCGGATTGCTCGTTGGCACCGATGCTACTGGTATTCTACGTTACTAGCATTGAACGTCGGCATCGGACTCGTCCTAAAGTTATGGGAGACTCGATCGAGAAAGCTTCTGGCGGTGTCTTATGGTTGTAGCCATTCGACGTTGAACTTCCTCCCAATTATTCCGTTACAACTTAGCTACAACAAGATAATGGTCTGAGTGGTTGCAGTATTTTATTTGGATGGTAATATGATGAATTTGGTTGACAGTTTGTTGATAAGGGTGAGCCAGGTCTCTTTATGAAAACCGTGTGCTGGTTATATTTACATTACGTCCCGTCGCAAAATTATTAAGCCGGTGTTCGTTTCCGGAGGTGATGGCCTGGAGGCTGTATAATGCTGGGCATTAAAAAATCCAAGGACGATATTCACGCCATATTTAGGGCATTGCTCGTAGGTTTTGTCGGGGAATTCGTATAAGCAATCTTTGGTAAGATCGTCCTTCTCGTCCGTCGCGGCGTGAGCATTTATTTTCTCGAATTTACCCTTGATGCGAATCATCGTCAGGCATTCGATTAAATGGCTAAAGCTCAAGACTACCTTGAGTCTGCCTGTTACGGCGAATCCGCATCCGAATATATGCTGCGACTGCTGTCCTTGTAGCAGAGGTTATTTGAAGCGTTCTTCATATTAGATACCACTATTTCTCATCCTTTTTGTTCGGACCATCCCATCGCGCCTCTTGAATGGCAGTTATGTCTGCTTTGTGCTAGTAGAACATTCGATCATTCGAACATTCCGCCTACAGATAAGATGACTATTGTCATTTAATCGTACGAAGTTCTTGGAAATCTGGTCATTATAGACGTTTTGTCCGAATACGGTCACTAAGTCTTTCGGCCTGAACCCATTATAAACTCCATTGTTGTAGATGCTCCGATGATGTCAGTCCACTGATTCAGTGCCTTTCTCGTAAGCTACAACAAGCAACATCTCACGCAAAATGCATAGACGGAGGCTTGCGTGGATGTTTACGGGTTATAGCACTAGATCTTTAACCATGCAAAGTATGAGATAAATTCGAAAACTATATTATTTTAATTTAGCGCAGTCTTGTGCTGATCTACTCCAGTTATGCATACCAATTTGGCTAAAGTACTTTTCAAATTCATACTCCTTAGTATGAATTTGAAAAACATTCGATCTACATGTCCCAGCAATCCAAACTTAAAAATTGTTACTTTTTGGACAAGTTGAATCTAGCTATATAGCCCTTACAGTTCGTTCTTAGATCTTCTTCTCCAAATTCCACTTATGCGGTCGGTTAGTTTTCATTTGCTTCTGATAAAGTTCTTGCTTTCACAACGTATACATAGGACAAAAAGGTGCTTATATAGTATGTTGCTTCCCAACAAAATCTACCGCGCGCTGGAAAAGTGGGAGATTATGTGTTTGCAGGAAGCTAGTTAATCGCATGAATCGCATCACTACACAAACAACAAGAAATGAACACAAACCAATGAATTGAATATAAACTTAACCGCACCACAAAACGATTTGCCTTGGGACAAAACTCAGAACTAACAAACTGTCAATATGTCGAGCTACTAAGTACATATCGATCTCGCTTTGACGTATTTCAACGCCACTTGAAGAATATGGTCATAATCTCTGGCCAAAGGCAACGAAAATCCAGGATGACCGAATTACATGTGAGTGAGATGCACTGCAACACAATGCACTCTAACACCTACTCCGAAAATATGGGGGCATTGTTGGTGCTGGTGTTGTTCACATATTACACTAAATAAGCCAGGGTGATTGACCTTAGAAGAAACAGCTGAGTGGTACATAAGCCATCAGCAGCTTCGAGAGAAGAAGAAATTAATATGTTAAATCACTCTTCAGCCAACAGTCAACGAATAAAGTTTTAAGCTAAAAACCAAAGATCACGAGTTTCAATTTAATTATTTTCATTTTACTTGCTTCTCTTCGGTTCATCTAACTGAAAGTGTAGCCACCGCTTGTGAATCGCCTATTCCAAGCTAACCTTTTAAATCCCGCTCAGCTCAGTTAGGGACATAGTATTTTTTCGTATTCGTGATAGGGACTTAATTCTCAGCTGACCTGTTATATTTAATTTTTCGAGTAGTTGGTGTGGGTGTCTTTTCGCGTGAGTACCATATAATGTGCTTTGCTTTACCCTCATTATCAGAATTCCTGGAAATGCTACCCATAATGTCAACATCGTTGGCGTATATATTCAGGTTTCCATTCACACTTTGTTTTTACTTTCTGATTAAATCTCCGAATGTCTATCCAGCTACAACATCTTTAAATTTCCACAGTCTCTTGTTTCTTTTGCATTTTATCTTTTTTCAGAGAGCGCCTTCGTTTTTCGCTCATAAAGGAAGAGCAGACTCCTTTGTGGCGCCCGGTTGTCTGTAACATTCTCCACTGTAGATATTACAGTTTTTCAACCTTGTTTTGTCTGGTCCATTGATGGCGGCTGTGGCTACTTTGTCGCAATCGAAGATTTCCGCTAGTTGTTAGGTAACACGCGGTAAGGGTTTGAACATTCCACCTGCAATTCGGTAGATCGTTGATTGTGATAGACTTACCAAGCCTACAATTTCATTTGAATCAAAAGCCCAGAGCTGACCTCATTCCTTCTTCAAAGTGTGTCAGCATATATTCCCGACTGATGTTTGGTCTGCCTCTTCACGAACAATTTTATCAGCCCAAGTGGACACTGACTTGGCAATGGTTCGGCAAAACTTATTTTAGAATCTTCTACTCGCCCTTTTACGATTTCGATTGTAATTTATCTGAGTTTGGTGCCCCCCACTACAGGTGTAATCAAGTGCTGCAATTTCTCAATAAAAGCGTAAATATCGTAGTGTAAAAAGATCGTGTGACTCGCATGAGTTATCTTAAACATCTTCCGGTCAATTTACGAATTCCCTTTCTTCGTGAAAGTTTCGCGTTTCTAATTCGACTCCCTGACGTTTCCGTTTAAATCTACACCGACGAAAAGTATTTTCACCCTTGGTACTCCATGCTCATCAAAGCCGCGCCAATACCTTTCCTTTTTTGATTGCTGTTTGCGAAGGCACTAAAAATATTCAGTTGAGTTGCCACTTGTTTCCATTGGTCGCCAAATTTTAACCCAATTCCGATCTTATCTAGGAGTTCAACTATCAATAACTCGTTCTCGTTTATTTTATGTCCGATTTCGTAATTCAGAATTTTGTGCGATTTTGATTTTAAGCTGGACCCGTTTGTGGCATTCTACTATTTGGTTCCCAGAACGCATATCGATTTTGCTTTTTCGTAGTACATTTTCTACTCCGAAACTATTCCTCACCATTGTGCTTACGCACTAGGCTCCTATATATGTTATAGTCAGGCCGCTATCAAGTATCTGGACTTAGTCTCACTAAATTCTCACTAAATCCTTGAATCTCTCAGTGATATGGTAGAGCAGTTCAATATTCACTTACGTTGGGCGCGGGGAACAGAAATTTTCCAAAGAATTGTAGGGTCGACTAATTCACCAAAATTGGAACCACTCTACCTATTATTCCTGAAAAAGGTATGATCGGTATACCAAGTGCGTTGGTTTTTCCAACAGTCACTCTTCCCTAACCTAACTTAACCGAGGCTCCTTTAAATTATTTTATTATTCTTAATGATACCATATTCCTCACCCTCAGAGACTATCCGGCTCTGACACTGATTTCAATTCGCTCTGATCATTCCTCCTTAACTCCTCCGATAGTCTACAGAAATGGGGATCCGATCACGTATGATACATAGACTTCGGTTAGCCTCATTGGATGTTGTTGCATCTCAAGCATAATTTAGATTATAATTTTTTCCTGTTGGGGACCGAACTGTGTCCATATTCTATGAGCCGTTGCCGCATGTCGTAGTCCTAAAACTATCAGATTGGTGATGGAGTTTCAAGCGTTAGATAGTACGTAGGACAAAATCTCGTAAGCAGTGTGAGGGAGACAAATTTATCTGTGTCTTGCTAACTTAAGAGGGTCTCGCTTCTTTAGGATCGGACAAAGGATGGTGAGAAACCGTGCACATTTTCATCCGACTATACTTCACAAATGGATTGGTGTACGAGTACGAAATCAATCCCTACTTCTATAATCCATAATCTGCTCTCACACTTACCTCAACTGACACTACGTTGATATTATAAATATAAATGTTTGTCCAACGACTACAAAAAAGTGATCAAGATACGCATAATGCCATTGGCATAGACACTGTAATCTGACAAATATGAATTATTGAATCACATTACCATAGCTACGTTGGAGTTGGACTCTCCTTTATTTACACAAGAACGTTTCCACCTTTCAAAAATGTACTATTCAAAAGAATAAACATAACTTAAAAAGACGAATCCTTTGGAGCAGCCCCAACACCAAATCAATAGACATTCCTCCAAATTCCTTCATTAGCGATCCATGCATCTAACCCAATATCAACCGCTAAATCACCCATAACTCACCCAAATAACAACGGTACACCAAACAAGTACAACAAGGTAAAAATCGTTTATTTTAAACAAACACGAAGAGCATGCATAAAACAATTTCCACTGTGATTTTTCTATGCAAATATTGGTGCACCCCTGCTGATGTACTTGAGTAAGTAACCCAAACCGTAACCCAGCATTCTCACTATTTTCACAATTCTTACCATCCACAACTGCCACCATCGACCGACGACGCCACAAAGAAGTGCGACATTAAAAAATCGTCACAGGTGTAAGAAAATCCCTACGTAACGACACTCTGAGCCCAAAAACTATCGCACACATAAAGCGTAACCTTTTGTGTATAAAAAGGGCAAACTAACCTGCTTCTCCAGTCGCTTCTAGCCCTCCTCTAAACCATACAGCTCTAGGAAATTCTATCACAGCAACTTGCTGTATGGCGGTTTTATTTAAGGAACTTCCCAGCCGAACGATAACTATGGCATCAGAACACCAGAACACCAAAGCACCAGAACCCTAAGAGCTGCCAGAACTTCAGAACCCTATAACACACTATGTATACCTACGAAGTACGAGTAGTAGGAACAACACAAGGACTGGCATGGGACCACGTTAACATCTCTCCGCTTTCAATTTGCTCAATTTGCATCGGAAATTATGTAAATATCGCCAGCAAGTGGAGAGACCTGAGCACAGTTAAAGCCATTCTGACGCCACTCCTGTGACACTATACCCAATTCCGGAGGTGGAGGTCCTTTCAAACAACCGCTCACCCAGCAGCCAACAGCCAGCAGTCGAGTAACAGCAACAGCAATAGCAACAGCCCTCAGAAATAACTACGCCGGGTATTAGCATTAGCAAAACAAACTTTTCCATTTTCCGAGAAATTTACATGCAGATAGTGGTTCTTAGGGCGATGGTGCGATGGCGAGACGGCGAGATGGTGAGATGGTACCATAGTGTGGGGCTCTTTTAGAGGCCGACTTATAGTAGTAGGTTCGTCCTTTCACATAGAATGAATCATAGAACCAGCCGCCACCCCCAGCGGGATACGGATACAGATCACCACCTCGTCCGCCGTGCGTCGGGTCGGTCGCTGTTGGTGTTGAAAAGGACAAATTTCTATGGCGAATGTGTGGTGTGAATGTCTTATTTAGTTTCTCATATTTCTTAAGCGACACAAGTGTGTGTATCTAACGAAATTGTTATTGGGAACAACACTAGCGTGGGATGTGTCCGCCAAGGGTTGGCACTAGCAATCTGGAAGCATAGGTAAGGTGTTTCGTTTCTTTTTTTTTATTTTTTTTTATGGAACTACCAGGACTAGGGAAAAAAAATTGAAAATAACAAGCTGGTACATGTGTTGAGCAGCGAATTTGTCTGCCTAAGCAGGGATGACAAGATAATGAAATCAATTTTCCATACATCCGCCGTGTAGGCCTATGAAATTTTGTCGATAGCCCTTTTGGAATTAACAGCCAAAGTGAAGCACATTGTGGTCGTCAAGGGGTAGTTTTAAAAAAAATAAGTAAATGCCCGTTGACTGCTTGAAAAATATATTTAAATTGCACAGCCAATAAGAATATTTAAACAACGGTCAATTGAATATGTTAACTTAATTCCGGAACTTTGGTTTCAAAGTAAAGAAAAGAATCCGAAGAAAAAAAGGACAGCAACTTCCAATGGTGATTTACATGGAGTGTGTAACGTCAAGTTTCGCCTTCGATTCAGGACATGAACGAAGGATAATCGTAACCAAAAGAATTGGATATCAAATCTTAATTAAGTAAGCCACCCAGCCACGAAACACAGCGAATGAAAAAATGATAAAGTTCTTCTACTATGCACATAGAATAGCAGAGAGCCTGAAAATGAATCAAATGGGATCGACCGGGAGAAAAAAAGATGACAAACTATAACTCAATTTATGGTGAGGGGCAGCTTTTACATGGGTTTAAATTTGTCATTGTGGTAGGACTTAAATCAGAAGTGCCTAGCCTTCGGCATTTTGGCAAATCCCAGTATATTTATTAGGTGGAGTGAAAAGTAAACTCCTTGACCGCCAGAATGCGCTGCTACTGCATAAAAGGTTATGGTGCCTTGAAGTCCGTTCATATATAGATAGACATGCCAAATTTCAGTGCGATACTGTCTTTAGTTTTGTTCTGACAGCTGATTGTTGTTGACGTGTTTGGCATCATGTTTAGTATGGACAAAAACGATTTTCGTTCTCTCATAAAACATTATTTTTTGAGAGGCAAAACGGCGAAGGAAACAAAAGAAAAGTTGGATAAATATTATGAAGCTAATGCTCCGTCAGATTACACCGTCAAATATTGGTTTCGAGAGTTTCGTGGTGGCCGCAATTCCACTACCGATCAAGTCCGCAGCGGCAGGCCCTCCGATGAGTTACAGAGGACAATCTCAAAAAAAAACATGAAATGGTGTTGGCTGACCGGAAAGTGAAGGTGCGCCAGCTATCAGATACTACAAAGATGCCATCAAAAGATGGCTCGTCAATAAAAAATTCAGCTCACGCGAGAAAATCATCGACGCCACGGAGGAGTATTTTCCAGACCTTCCGCAAAATTACTTTTCGGACGGGATCAAGATGTCGGAAAATCGCTGGAATAAGTGTATCAAACTAAAAGGGGGCTATATTGAATAAAATAAAAAAAGCATTTAAAAAAAAAAAATTGTTCATTCCCAATTAGGTTACTTTTCACTCCATCTAGTACATTCAGAAAAGAAAAATTCGACATGCACTCTCGCTTTCATAAAAAATTGAATTTTACGAGATCTTCAACTTAACACGTGTTCACCCTGCACATATGTTCTCAGTACGATTTTAAAATATTCCTTCATTACAAATTTCGGTATAGAGCTGATTTTAGTCAGCTTATTTTAGGCAGCTTCAGATCAGAGTGCGAGTGCCCTAGTGAACGTGTGCACACGTCGGTGGTCGACTCAGTACACACTATTCGCAAAGAAGCTGTGGACCTTTCAACAAGACTCCGCTCCAACTTATGAGGCAAAAACGACTCTAACATTCTAAATTCACTACAAGACTATGATACGTTCTGTCATAGTCTCATAGTCATAGTCTCGACTTGCAGTGCTCGACATCCACATATTGAGTTTTTGAAGCGCACCCTTGTAGCAGTGAACAATTTTACCAATGCATGAGATGTGTATTAAAATTGATGAGTGGCTACACCGACTTCGGCGTTGCTAGAAGGCAAATAGGAGCCATAACAAATAAGTTGTCCCATACTTTGTAATTATGTGCTGTATTAGCCGTCCGAAAATTCAGTGTCCGTAGCCAAAGCCCACAATGGGTTCTTAGCGCTGAAGTTTGTTTGCTTGAATATTGCCATTCACTATCTCTATTAACAACCTTGCAAGATTTCAAGAAATCCATATCTAAGCTTAGTTCCGAGTATAACGAAGGAGCTTAAATGAGGTCATCGATGGATCTGCCTCTGACGTCGGCGTTGCCTCCATTTTGAGAGTTTCTCCACAAAACATCCATGGAATATGAGTACGCACTAAAGTGGTTAGTGACATTTGCGAAGTTCGATTCTGAATACTATAGAATTTGGTGGTGGTTATTTATCCTCCGCGACTGCCCTCTTCCTTTCTCAATCAGGGCTTGAGACTAGCTATGGTAATGTGGAATGGGTTAAATGGCGCGAAAACCTTGATAACAGAAAAACGTCGCTTAATCCCAATAGTTTGTTATGCGCGAGTCGAACATCTGCAGAAGCTACTAATGTCTTAACAAAGTGGGAAGGTTAAGCCTTTGATAGAGCCAAAAGGAAAAGGAACGATTCCCCACTAAGCTGTCAGATGCTCTTTAGCGACCTGCTCGTAAACTCTTGGCAAATATTGTAAAATATGTGCCAAACTGCGGCCACACATAGCACATGCTTGCTTGCATAAGTAAGCCTTCTGCAATTGCTGACGCGTACGAATATATGGTATAATCTTTGGTTACCATATGGATTATCAGCTTTTTATAACGTATTCAACTGAAGCATTCTGCTAACTTTTTTATTGCTCTAGGCACCTCTGTTTAAATATGCCCTTCGATCGTACCTCGTGCAGGTAGAGTTCACATTCTCCGTTGTAATGTCATTCTTTTAGCATCTAAACATTTGCTAGTCGTTTCGCCAATTTTTCCCTTCTTCTTCCATCACCAACCAAGATCTGTATAACTTCCAATCTAGCCCAGGGGCAGTAGTCATAGTCAGTAGTCGGAGTCGCTGCGAAACAGGCAATTTATATTCTGATGGATACGCTACGAATTCGCATAAAAATGGACGGGGGAATAGGAAAAGTTTTGCGATTTCATTTCATTTTATTTCTGAATTTCGATATTTCGCAGAGCAAAAAAAAAAAACCCAGCACCCCTTCTCTATTGGGCTACCAAACCCCCTTTATGAGATGTTTTGTGTGAGATGATGTTTAAAACTACAGGCACTTGTCGCAGTTTTCGACGGAGGATATCCCTTCAAAACAAAAAAAAAAAAATAGTCCAAAGGGCGGAATCGTAAAAAAAATAAACAAAAACTTACACCTTCCACTAAAATAGGTCGACAGGGATGATAATGGAGAAGGCCAGCAGCAGAAGCAACTCGAGGAATGAGAATCGGAATTGAATTGACACCGGTTCGAGGGAAGTAAGTGTGAATGTAGATTAGCTCGTGGAAAAATGGTGATTTTAGTATGCAAATGGACAGCGATTGGATTCTCGTCCTTTTTTCAATTTTTTCACTTCTCTCTGCAGAATGATGGGGTTGAAGATAGTAGCAGTGAATGAATACAATAGGCAGCCGCCAGAATCGAAATGGTGGGGACTATGGTAATCCCGTGTGGGCATATTTCTAATTTGCATTTTTCCAATTGACACTAGGAGGTGGAGTATGAAGGTGAACAACACATCGCTTGAATAACTGAATTGGTGAAAAGGTAAAAACAAATCATTAAGCGTTTTTTTTTCGAATTTCCCCCAAGGGTTGTCGAGGGGATGCATTTTTTTTTGTTGTACCATCCAAACTGTTATTGATTTCCATTTGGAAGTGGCCGTTTCTGGTGATGGTAAATATTTGGCGTACCTTTTGTGAAATTCTAATTCAAAGGTCCTGGCCAAGGGCTACATTAGTGGACCGATCCAATGCAGGAAAGACACTTTTTCGGTTTTTTCTATTTTTATTTATTCTTTTTCCAATAAATGTCCAATATTTGTTATGGTCCTTGGAAAATGTTTTGCATAACAGGAAGACAATAACTAATCCTACGTGGGCGGTTTTGTAGAAGTACAATGTTTGTTCGGTTAAGAGGGCTGAAGTGGAAATAGAAATTCGCAAATCCTGTTCGAGGCAATTCGAGTTCACAAGAAAGAGGGGTTAGTGGAAGGGGTTTTAGCAAAAAATCGCGGCAAAATGCTTATTGGGATTTTTAGAGTAAAACTCCTGCGGACAAGTAGGTAATGCGACAATTGTCGTCGACTTTAATGCAAAACCCTGCAACTGTTGCTATGTGCATACGAATTCCGCAACAGGCTTCTTTTGCTAGGCCTAGTTTAAACTTTTGCAGTGCCACAGTCTTAACTTAACGCGTGAAGAGCCGTCAACCGTCCTCTATCTCAGATCATATGACATGGCTTCACTATGGTTATAACTTGTCGTTTCAAACTAAGTCTTCTTCCAAGGTTATTGGACTATAACACACATTGCAGCAGAGCTTGGATTCTGTTGTTTCCTCTACAGAAGCCACCCGTCGATTTAGGCATTAAAAACGGTCTCCCATCTACGACTCTTTCTACCATTGCCTTCAGTAGATTGAACTGGGTCGATGAATTGCTTCCTTAGGACGGTCAGATGGTGTGTCAAAGTGCTGTTTCTATAAGTTTGACCAGAGAAATCGAAAAGGTCGAACGGATTCAAAAAAAAAAACAATCTGGAAAAATACTGTCTATAGAATAGTTGAAGCGGAAAATACGTATGGCCATCGCACGGCATGAAGAGATTACAAGTGCTATCATAGGCATGATTGTAAAAAGTCTCACACTTCAAACGGTAACCAAAAAAAGAAACGGATCGGCGGTAGTGAACTGAATGTAATTAAGCTCTCTGAACTTAAACTGCATCCGTATCTTCCTTCTCGAACAAGACCAGGAAGAAGAAAATTGTTTGCAGGCCCTCTGTTGATTGATGCTATTACTTATGATTGCAGAAATAGATGAAATAAAAATAGATTTAATGAAATAGGGGCTCCAATTAACAAAAGCTACAATTCAATTGCACGGAGTCGGATGAAGCGGTCAAGCCCAAGTGATAAGTCCTGATGATAGTGTAGCAGGATAAGCAGGAAATATTGTAGTTCGAAAACGCGAACCACCATTTTGTGGTTTCACTCAGGAAATCAAATGATGTGTTAATGCGTCTTCATACCCAAAAGCCAGGACTCGATACTGGAAAGTAGTCAACTTATTCTCTCAGCTAGAACCAGAATCGGGGAAACAAACAAAGACATTCTCTCGTTGTGGGCTAAGATCGAACTGCTGTCGAGACTATTAAATCTAGGTATGACTCACGTCCGTATCTGCACCTTCCCATTTTACAAACATTTTACTCAGACTCATCGTCCATATTCCAGGTTTTCTAGCACAATCCAATGTAAGACGCTTTCCGTGTTGAAGACAAAACCTCACAAAATATCCGTACAGGCCACGGATGTGAGAAAATCTACGCTTTCTGATGTTTAAGGGGTGTTTCTCATCACGAGCGATCGGAAAGACCGAGAACTTGTCTTTTTGTCTTGCACTCCGAGGATCTAAACTTGGACAATTTCGCAATCAAGAATTATTCGTGACAGCCATAAGCTTTGAAATGTCAGCTTATTTTTCATATGATTCGCTACTACCGCCACCGCCACACTCGTTAAATATTGTGATTGATGAAGATGATGGAGTTACCATTTACTGTGATACTTTCGCTCAGAATAATGATGTAGTGCAGTGACAGCATTTCGAAGGAAATTCGAAAACTTCTTAACAGGTATCTTAAGACTAACTTACAGGAAGACTGGAATCGGATCAAAGCATCACTTATAACAAGCTTATTCTGATTTCTAAGGCAGCATCTTATAAAGACTTTTGCGAAAGAATTAAAACAGTCCGAGAAATCAAGGTTGACCAAGGTTACCAAAAAAATGCCACTCAGTCCGTCTGGAAACGCTAAGAAGATTTAATGACACCTACACTGTTTCTAAAGCAGAGATTTACTGTCTCATGCTCTAGATTTACCTCCCGATAATCTGACCGGAAATGGCCCACCACTGCTTCAAAACAGTAAAACAGCAAGTGAACTAAATAACATAACCCGCCGTGGCTGGTACCTGTCATCAGTTGTGGTGACAGTTGAAGTCATAATTTACTCTGTGACTTTCTTTGATGGCTTCAAGCCCCTAGCATCGAAGTCATATATTCAGGTGTGCTACTAAAAAGTAGATGTGTACCGAACCCCTGTCATTACTGTTCCTTTGGAATGAAAAAGGGAAAGGGTTTCTGATCTATCAGTCATTTCCTCCATTTTGAAGAGCAATGAAAGAATAGTTGCGCGCAAAACGCTTTTCGAATAAATTCGCCATTCAAGATGCAACACACTTATCATCGCTTGTATACTCGGTAAGAAGACGTATAAGTTTGGCATTTTCGCAGGGAGCTTTCGACAACGCAACTCTTGACGGAACGTGTAACTCGGCCAGACAACTCGCTGTTGACGAGTCATCCATCTCTCTTTGTGGATAAAACCAATGGTGTTGAATTTGGCCCTGATTGCTGATGCTAACTGCAGACAGTATGATATGCCAAGAGTACCTATTTACGTCCGCAAGACGGTGTCCTGTCTTCACTGTTAGAGTGCATCCTGGTAGACCCACTGCTTAACGCTTTCAATGGTCGTATCATCTACATTCAGTCATATGCAGATGATATGTTTCCAAGGCGCTTTGGTTTTCTGGCAGTATAAAGGAGTTTTCGAAAAAGCATTGGGTTCACCATCAAGGAGGCTTTTTTGGATCTACATGACCATGTAGAGACAGACACTTCGACTCTTGTCTTATTGACATTTCATCTAATGCAATGACTTAAGAACTCCTATTGCTGTGGAATTATGAAAGCGACTTTCCCCATAGGCCCGCAAGCTTTACTTAGAGTACACCACAGATAACAGAGAGATCTTGGCATAAGGAAGGATGCCTGGAAGTGCCAAGAAACCCAGTAAACGACCAAAATACTATTGGTTCAGTCAATACGCAATTTTTATTTTTTTTTGCATGATATGACCTCCACAGGCTTCTAATTTATAAACTACAGCCATTTTAGTGCGGAAGTTTGCGATGGGTGTTTTTGTTTTTTCTTTGGCATAATTTGACCCCCAAAGGCTCGCAGTTCAGAAACTATGGCCGTTTTTGTGCGTTTCTCATCTGCAACTGTTAGCATGGGTTCTAAAAGAATAAGTGTACCGTGAAGCCTCTATTGGAATTAGCAAACTGTCTTAACAAAAACTTAAACAGAAACCGTCACGTTCTAGCGCTGTTCATGGTCTTCAGTAAAGCCTTCGACGCCCGGAAACATTCTATCCCACTAGAAGCTCTACGGGCATTAAAATAAGGGGAGTAATAGCGTACTCGTTAAGGAAGTATCTGCATTACTGGCCGTTTTCAACGTTTTTGTGAGATGAAAAAGATTGAATATAGAGTCCCTCAGGTATCCAAGCTGGGTCAAATTCTTTTTATATCCTACATAAACGAACTTCTTCGCGTCTTTAACAAGACTATTCCATTTGCTTTTGCGGATGGTTCAGCGATTGTGGTGCGATACATGTCTCTGTGAGATCTAGGAGTTAGGAGGAACTCGATGCTGCTGTATAATGATGCCACGACGACGGCTTGGTCCTTAATACTAAATAGAACAAAAATCATTCACTTGCGAAAGGCTCAATAGAACTTAGAAACGATGAAGTCATAGAATATGTAGACAGTTACAAATGACTGACATTTTCTTCAAGACAGACACTTCGACATGCGCGACTAAGCGTTAGATTATTAGAGGTACCACACCGTGATAACAGTCCTGGAGCAAGTGAACTACGCTTTGGTAGAGTCTAAGCTTCGGTATGGTACACTTGCATGTGGCGATGGTTCGGAAACCCACATTCAAAAGCTACAAAGGCTTCAAAAAGCGCCCTTTAAGCAAATAGTCTCCAGCAATCCTCTACATATTGGAATATTGTCGAATATTCACGTATGGCTCCAGCTATAATGGTTGTTGTATTTTGGCAACGATTAGCGAACATCAGATCCAATTTCGAAAGGCAATCTGCAGAAATGCTTCTTCCATATCTTTAGCACTGATTATGATCGCTATTCTATATCTTCTCTTCTCTCAACCTGTTTTTTAATGAATAGTTGAAGTTCATCGGTTTAATTATGCTCGTCTAATAAATGATCAGCTCTGGTTCTTTATGTGCTTCCCAGCAATCGTCGTCAAATCAGGTGGACCGTTCGGGTGACCGAGAAACGCCTAGCGCACCTCTGACGGCTTTTGACAGCTCCGGAACTAGCCTTCATACTTGATTCTCGTGTAAACGGACCTTATAAGAGGGCCACTCGATATAGGCGGTGTCATTGACAACAACACTCGGATTAGTCCTGAAAGAAATTTATGTAAGAATGCAAGGTGTGTGCAGAAAATAATGGGAATTTTCAAATTACGCGGGTTTGGAGAGTCCGTTTGAAAAATTTTTTTTTACTATGTTGGTGAACATAGGCGACCCGAAAGACGAGCTTCTCGTTGCTGTCTAACAATCGACCAATGGAAAAACGTCGAGGAGAAGTTCCAAGATGTCATGTGGAAAGAACTATCCACCACAGGAAACGGGGAACTTTAATTCGATGGCACTGGTTGGAAGGGCGGTCGCAAGATTGTAGCTTGTGGGAACAAGTCCTCTGTAGACTTCCTCAGACGTTTCATTTTGGAAGTATGCGATGCTTGGGAAAGCATGACATCTTCAAACAGCTTAGTACAATGGGTATAAGTGCCATGGCATACACAGATTCTGTGGTCATAATAGTGCAGGGAAAATACTTAAATATTTTAAGCGACATTATAGAGGTGGCCCTGAAGACGATCAGCACTTGGGCAAAAACTGTGGTCTAAATGCCAACTCTTCCAAAACGGAACTGGTTCTTTCCATCAGAAAGTACAAGACACCTCAATTCAAACTATCAGAACTGTCTATTTCGGACAGCGCGAAGTATCTGGGGGTGATCCTGGATAAAAATTTAACTGGAATCTTAACCTAGCGGAAAGAATCGAAAAGGCATATAGTGATCTTTTTATCTACAAAAGAACAGTAGGAAAAATTTGGGGCTTAAAATCTGCTATGGTGTATTGGCTGTATATGGTGGTGCTCAGACCCATACTTACATATGGCGCACTAGTATGGTGAAAAGCAACAAACAAGAAAACGGTTGACGGGAAATTAGAGGCGGTTCAAAGAATGGGTTCCATAGGCACTAAAAGTGCGCTCCTTATCGCCAATACGGCAGCATTGGACACTTTTTTGCACCTAACACCGCTTGACTTACAGATCAAAAAACTTACAGGCAACAGTGCGATACGACTCACTAATCTGGGTAATTTCAAGAGCAGTAGTTTCCTACATGGCACGGTCCTAACGGAGTTACTGCCAGGCAACCAATTCTAACGGATGGAATTCCTACATTGGTCGATTTCGACATTCTGTATGATATAATATATCCGGAGAGGAAAGACTGGCAAAAAAATGCAATAATCAGGTCATACGAAATTGTAATTTTCACAGACGGCTCAAAAAAAGAGGAAGGAACACGTTCTGGTAACTTCTCAGGCGACCCAGAACTAAGAGTGTCTATAAGACTATCGGACGAAAGCACTGTCTTCCAATCAAAGGTTCTGGCTATCCTCAGGGCCGCTGAGCTAATGCAGATGAGATCGGTATCCGAAAGAGATATTGCTGTCTACATCGATAGCCAGGCCGCACTGAAGGCAATGGAATCAAACAACGTCAAGTCAAGGGCTGTCGCGCAATGCTCAATGCACTATGAAGTCAGAACCGGGTAAGATTGTGCTGGGTACCAGAACATTGCGGTATTAGAAGCAATGAAAAAACGAATTAGCTTTCAAGAAAAGGAGGGCTACTCGACACTAGTGAGGCTGCCAATATCAAACCAATTCTTTGCATAGTGAGGGGCACTATCGACGAAAAAATCACAAAGACTGCCAAGCTAAGGTGGCCAAGTCTTGAAGAACACAGAGTATCCAAGGCTCTTTCGCCGCTTTTTGACGGCAAAAGATCCAGGAAGTTAATAAAATTAAACAGGGATAAGCTTAGGACAGTAATAGGAATCTTGACAGGACACTGTCTCCTGCGGCAACATGCAAAGAAACTCAAATTGTCAGATACGGATATCTGCAGATTCTGCGGTTAACTGCAAGCTGTTGAGGACATAACACACATATGTACTGTGTCAATGCTCGGCAACATCGCGTAGTCGAAGAAAATTTTTAGGGAAATACTTTTTCGAAAACCTAGAGTAAACAGTCGGCACGAATTTCAAAGGTCATCTTGGATTTTGCAGGGAAATTGGGTGTCTCACAAGGCGATTGTTTAGGTTTTTGCCATTTGAAGACAAATTCAGCTAGCTCCATAGGGGTCGCGATAGGCCCGTTTTGGTGCCTGGTGTCTGTGTGATGGCATATCCATCACACCCCTGATTAACCTAACCTAACAATGGCTTATGATGAGTCTGCTATGAGTAAAACAAGAGTTTACGAGTGGTATGAGCTTTTCCAAGATGGTCGTGAAGACGTTGAAGATGACAAACGCCCCGGACACCTCAGCACATTAACAACCGATGAAGATGTGGAAAAAGTGAAAGAAATGTTTATGAACGATCGCTGAATCACAATCAGTGAAGTCGCTGATGATGTTGGCATATCGACTGGCTCATGCCATGAAATTTTTTCGAATGTTTTGGGTATGAAACGCGTGTCAGCAAAATTTGTTCCAAAATTGTTGAACTTTGAACAAAAACAGCGGCGAATGGAAGTTGTTCAGGAGTCACTAAATGAAATCAACGACGATGCAGAATTAACGAAACGTGTTATAACAAGTGACGAAACATGGGTTTACGGTTGTGACGTCGAAACTAAGACTCAATCGTCCCACTTGAGGTATTCTGGCTCGCCAAGACCGAAAAAGGCTTGCAATGATGAAAGAGCTAAAGACTATCCCAAAAATCGAGTTTGAGAAGCTTTGTGAGGATTGGAAGAATTTTTTTTCAAAAAACTAAAATTCCAGTTATTTTCTGAACCTAGTATATGACTCTGATCCTTGATGCTACCGTTGGATTCAATGGAAAGAATCCATTCGCAGTAAGCCCAGGTGAATATCAAGTAAAATCTGAACAAGAGTGAAGAGTGAGAGTAAGTCTTTATGTCATATGTATATAAAGATGTAAATGACAAAAGGGAACCGTCAAGAGGCATTATAAGTGTACTTGGCGGCACATACAGCCTCTGTTTGTTTTAACCGTCAGATAGCGGGTACACTTGGAGACAAGGAAAATAAGACTCAGCTGTTCTGCCATCGGGGCCCCCGCCCAATTATCAAGGTTTCGCCCTTCAATGACTTTGTCTAATAAAAAGCGGGGGGAGGGAAAAGTACTGGCCTTATCGTAACGGTTTTTAGATGACGGCGCCGAAGGTTACTTCGATTTGACAAGTTGCAAGCGGCCAGTCATAGGTCCTGTTGTGTGGCAGGACCATCGGTAGTCCCTACCAGGGCTTAAATCGCGGTACCATGGGAGGTAGGAGCCCTCCGGATCTCGCTCTGGGCCTGACTTGTTTGAGGTAGGCCCCCTTGTGGCAGCGTCATGGTGGCTATGGTTTAAACCCAAAGTCGCGGGAAGGGTCTTCCTGTTGGTTTGACCCAATGTAGAGTTGCAATAAGTACTGGGTGCTGTAACCCTAAGAACAGTAAGAGGTTTTAGATCGGCATCGACCCATACTAAGGATGGAACTTGTGCCTCCAACACAAGTTCTGCTTTGCTATCTCAGGAAGGCGGCAGAGCGATGGCAAGGATATCCTTATTCCCATGGATGTATGGGCATCTCATAAACTTAAGTCTACACGACAGGTGGTTACGTTAAAAACTTCACTCAATGATCTACCATCGCCTTTTTAGCCTATAAAATTGCTGGAAAACGAATACAATATACAATACTATCCCACTCACCTCCCTTAAACCTTATTTAAATGGCCAGGTCCCACTGAGACTACGCAATTACTTGTACTCGTATTTTCCTACAGTACTCGTATGTACACAATCGTGTCGACAAGATTTTTTAACAATTGTTTAGCATTGATAAAACCATTGCGTGTTACATGACCATTATGTCAAATATTTTGTATTTATCTGCACAGCTAAGGACCTTCCAGGGCATGCCAGCAACGTAACAAAGATATCCAAGTTCCACCACAAGATTTCCTTTCCAATTTCAATTATAGAAAAGACTGTTAATCATGTCACTCTCATCGTCGTCATACAACTTTAGATACATCCTTTTGATCATTGCCATACTGGAATTCAGTACGCCCTCAGCTACCTTGCGTAGCTTTGAACCCTTACCACTGTACACCCCACATCGATAAATAGAAATAAATCATCCGAGCGTAATGGAACAGGAAAATCCATGGGGCTCATGATATGACACATTTCCCCTATTTCATCTTCCTCCTACCGCCAAAATCCAAATCCAACTCCAACTGAGACTGCGACTTAATTTAATTAAAACAAATGATTCCGGTATGCCGCGCACTCAAAGCAAAACAAGATTTACACCACCCTTACCTTGAGTTCCACCCCTACATACTGCGTACGTGTATAACAGGATTTCTTGAGCCTTTTCATCTATCCTTGCATGCTAACGCAACGTTTACCAAACTCATGATGGCCAAGTGAAAACCTGTATTGGCAGTGGAGACGTTAATGGGCTACATCATAAAATAAACTCCGACTCTGACTCCCTCTACTTAAGCACATTCTCAAAGTCGTAGCTCAGTTCCATGCAATGGCAACGGCAACGGCAATGGCAATGGCATCGGCAACTCCACCCGGCCAGCAACGTATGTAAGTAGGGGTGAATTATGCTTATTACCATTGAATTTTAGACATAGCACTGGCATAGCACTTTCGTGCTAATGTGCGTGCGCTTTTACAAATTCAACACTACCCCAACCCCTGGCTGACTCCACTGTATGTTCTGTGTAAAATGAATCCGAAAAGTCATTCGCCGGATACATGCGATTAGGTTAAGGATACTTTTATTCCCTGCTTTTCTACAATTTATTGTTGTTGTTTAATGTGATAAGTGAATTATTATTCACCCCTGTTGAGGGGGGTACTTTCTTCATTGGGGGGATGGAAGTTCTGCAACCACCACCATCAGGCTCGCTCATGTGTGTAGTACCTATGCTCTGCGGACTAGGAGCTGCGGGTTGCTAGGAAATTAATGATTTGCGATGTGATTTAGATTAAAGGATATTACTACTTGGACGAATGGTCAACAAGATGGGTGAGTTGCGTTGAGTCGATTTTGTGTGTGTGTGTGTATGTGTGTATCCTCTTCGGAAGGAACTCACTTAGATGATGAAGTATCATGGTAGGATCAATGATTCAATTGTAGCTAATGGCATGTTGGCAAAGGTGTGGACACTGCGTGAGGGGTGACGCTGAGCTATGCATTAAACACACCTCAGGACATGTTTCGAGAATAATTGCTTTCTGTTTCGGGCGACTTCACACCAAACGGACATCGGTCGTTGTACCCAACAGATTACTCAGAGCAAAACAGAAAAAAAAAAAAACAAAAAACATTTAAGGCACGATAATTGGGTTTGTAGTGGGAGAGTACTATTTGTGGCCAAGGACATTTTGTCTAGGAAGATTAAGCTCGAATTACTATTAAAGTTTCTAGACCTCATAAGATGCTGCTTTTAAAGTAGATGCACATACTTAGGTGCTGTTCATCATTTATTTTAGCATGAGTCTAAAGATTAAAAGGCCACGATTCTGACAATATGTCAGAACAAGACTATTAGAGCCTCTTGATAATATGGATTCCGCTGAGGGCTATTCGGACATATTCGGAAAACAGACTTACACGGACCGGAAAACACGGTCTTTTCCGTCCAAGAAATGAATAAATGGACCCACCCCCAAGACTTTCGACGGAGTAACTGACCATCTGCGGAGAAAATATTGGTAGTTGTCAGAGAGACACAAGAGAGATTAACCCTGAAATAGTAGCACGAAAGGGAATAATTACGGACTGTGATTTAAGAGTCTGCTGTTGGAATGTATGTACATATATTATACACTCCTAGGGCAACTCAAAAACTACTCCTTGCGCAGTACGAGCAGATATTACTGCGCGAAACGAAATACGCTGAACAGTATCCGGAACAATGAATAGACATTATATTTTCTCTCAAAAATATCCATAAAGAAATATGGTTACACCAAGGTGATCGAACAGGCCACATCGACTATCGGCTAATAGAAGAAAGATATGCGTCAAGAATCTTAGAAATGCGTACATTTAGGGGGGCAAACGTCGACTCTTATCACTTTTTGGTCATAGTCCTTTTTTGAGCTCGACTATCGAAAAGAATCTACAAACCTCCCTGAAAAGAACAATGAACGAAGAGCCGTTTAACATTCCCGATAAAGGTAGAGACTATAGAAAGTGGCTGAATGAGAAAGTTTACACTATGCCGTCACCATCCACAAATGAACAATCATAAAGAAAGTTGCTGAAACCAAGCTGGGATGCCAGCCACCCCCAATGATGAATATACAATACAACAACGGAAAAAGGCAACAGAAAATGTATACCAACAAAGCGCTGGAACAGAAAACAAAATCAGCAATGGAAGACAATATATCGAGCTAAAAGACCGAAGGATAAGAAAATCCTGCGTAGAAAGAAGGCTCAAAGATTTCGGAGAGCCTCGCAACAGAAACAACGTTCGCAAGTTCTGTAAGAAAGCCAAGCAATTGACAGTCGGCTTCAAATCCGGAACACAGGCCCTTCGAAACAGAGAAAGAAATCTAGTCACCGATGTATAGGGTATTGCAGATGTGTTTAAGAAACATTTTCAGCAACTCCTAAATGGAAACCAAATAAAGAGGAAGGAGGGAGGAAGAAAGCTCGATTGCATTTGATGTAATACCTGTAGTCCCCCTGCTGCTTTAGTAGAGGTCGGCTTAGCTATTAAAAGGCTAAAAAATAACAAACCCCTAGGCACTGATGGCTTGCCACCGGAACTATTTTTGGAGGTGATCTTTTGGTAGGGAGCATGCACCAAATACCCGACGACTGGAGTATCAGCTCTATTTGCTTCATCTACAACAACTACTGAGCCCTATCCCTGTCCAGGGTCGACACATTAGTCGACACGTACCAATGTGGCATCTGGCCCGGCCAATCGGCGATAGACCAAATCTTCACACTAAGCAAATCCTGGAGAAAAGCGTGGATCTCCATGTCGAGACACACCATCTCTCTATCGACTTTTAGGCTGCGTGTGACAGCATTCATTGCCAAGAGTTGAAAATACTTGTAAACACGCAGTGCGCTGTGCAATTTGGCCATGCTTCATCAGAACTGTTCTAGACATGCGCCAGATTTCGTCAAGGTACTGCACTGTCATGCAAATTCTTTAAACTTATGCATTAACAGATGTGCGTACGGCTGATGTTAACACCAGCATAAATTAGTTCATACGCAGGGGACATTGACATCATCCCATCGATTCATCGCTCAGACTTTTTTACCACTCGAAGAAAAGGCGTGAGGAGTTGGTTTAACTGTGAATGAGGACAACACAAAACATATGCCCTCGATATGCAAAGAAGCATCCGATCTCGGGCAAAACAGTTAGTAGCTATAATTTTGAGGTAGTTAAGGAGTTCACCTACCTAGGATACTAATGACAAACTAAGTTGTCATTTGTGAGGACCGACGAAAAATGACGGTAGCAAAACGCTGCTACTTTGGTTTATCAAAACGACCGGGGTCAAACTCTTGACTAAAACGACAAAGATTCTTCTGAACAAGATCTTGATGTTGCTATGCTCTGTCGAGTGCTGTACGATATGTAAGAAAGCGTAAGTTATACTGGATACTTTTAAAAGCAAAATCCTTCAGCGAAATGACGGCCCTATTTGCGAGGAGGGCGAATGGGGAAGAAGATACAGCCCCGAACTCTACGAGCTGTATGAAAATATGGACGTAGTCTGCTCCTCAGATACGTCGACTGCATTGGAAGGATGAAAGGCTGCTGTGTCTCAGGGAGAGACTCGTCATAGCTCGGGAGCCCGTTAACTGAGTGTAAGAGATAAACACTATGATCGGCAAACACCAAGCAAAAGATCTGGTGTCAGATTACAAAGTGTATAAAATCACGAGCGAACTAAACCATTAAGCGAGTTGAATCTTTTTGACATGACATTCTATGACCCACAGAGACTATGTACTATCACAACAGATCTACTTCAACGATGTACCATGAAAAAGTACATTTCACGCTCCGCATAAAAGTTGTATGGTAACGTCAATGCAAACGTTTATACATATGAACTTAAATAGGCAAATCACTATACGAGTATATGCTGAGCTGTGCATAACGTGCTTTTCAATCGTGATCTTACTTTTGGGCGAGATCAAACCGTTGCAATAAACAAGGTGGATCAAAATTTGTCACCCGATGTTCCTCGGCTGTAATTTTTTTTGTGAATTAAAAGCTTTGATTCTGCTTTTGGGAATCTCAGATGTTTATCTGATGTCTTAAATTTTTTTCCATTAAGTGGAGAAAATGATAACTGTTAAGTGGCCGCCAGAACTTATGACAATTCGGGCCCGATTTGTGGCATTTTCCATCAGTCTTTCCAGAACTTCTGGCGACAGGTCCTCGCATTCTTGTTCTCTTTGAGGGCTTCAAGAGCCTGAGCCTGTTGACATAAGCTCGTGACTTCAAAAAAACCCCACAAAAAGAAGTCTGGAATGGTTAAATCAGGCGATTTTGCCGGCCAGTGCAAATGGCCAAAACAAGTGATTAGGCGACCCGGAAATGCAGCCTTCAGAGCTTCGATTGCGGCTCGTGCAGTATGCGCCGTTGTTTCATCCTGTTGGAACTACATGTTCTCCAGTCCCAATTCATCCAATTGAGGATGGAAAAAGTCGTTGAGCATGGTTCTGTAGCGCTTGCCGTCCACAGTAGCTGTTTGAAAATAAAACCCAATGAGGCCTCCAGCGCAAACAGCACTCCATGCAGTAACTTTGAGCGGGTGTAATGGCTCTTCGTCGGCTATACGCAGATTTCCTCTGCCGCAGAAGTGATAATTTTGCTCATTCACAGAGATGGAACTGGGCCTCGTCGCTCCTGATGGTTTTCGATGAAAAGTTGTCTTCCTCGTTGTTGAGATTCATGATGGCTTGAGCGTAGGTTAAATACGGTTGGCGGTCTACAGCTAATAGCTGATGCACTGCCTGCACTTTGTAGAGGAACATTTTACAGTCTTTGGCCAAAATTCTCTGGTCATTACTCCGGGGTTCTCTGCGACATTTTCAACCACAGTTGCGATATTCTCAGCAAAACGGCTGCTCTGGGGCCGGCCAGACTTGGCAGCATCTCGTGTTGTCCCATATTCTTGTAGGTGAGCCGCTAAACATCGTAGTGTTTGCACAGTTGGTTTCGGAAGACCAAGAAATCTGCGCCGAAATTCACGCTGCGCTAACACCACCGACAAATTATTCCGCAAAAAATTGTAACAATTATTCCTCGGATTTTAGGAGTATAGCGATTCATGTCTTGTTAACGTGTATTTTGTATCTGTTTAATTCTAGTTAAAGTAGAATTGATATTTGCCACCATTTGCAAAAAATTATAGCATGTTCCGATAGGATTATGACTTTAGCTAGTACATACTGACAATACATTAGAGATTAAGTTGAGGATACATGAAGCATTCAGTTTCTGAAAACAGTTGCCAGCTGATACTAATGCAGGATCACCTATGGACCATGACGATTTTAAGAGCACCTTATAAATAAGAGCCATAGCTGAATATACAATATAAACGAAATATGCCAACTGACGTTGGCAGCCGTAAATTTCCTAATTTAGGACAGACGTCGAGATCTTAAACATTAGTGAGGGGTAGTCATTTGATTGTGTATCAGGGACTTTTGATGTGGAGTGATACTTATATGAAGGCTACAATATTTCTTTGGTATTCAATTGTTTAAAAAACTATATGTTGAATAGTGGGTTCTTCAATGATCTGTCGGGCATGCTACTTTACTTTCTCACTTTACGTTGCGCAACAGTCCTGAATGAACCTGGATCTCAATCAACCGTTCTCTATATTTAGTGCAATCTTGCACTAATCGAAGCTGATTGCCCATATCAATTTTGCTTCCTTCTTTTACCGCGTTGTCCCTAAAGAATGTATTAGAAGGCATTTCGAGACAGAGCTGTGGTGCCCATTCGGGATACAAAATCACTCAAAGAACTTAAAGAACTTAGACAGGCACGATGAGGATTTTATACAATGCTTCCTTCATTGGAGAGACATACCATATCTCCAAGTTGACTAGTTAGTTTAAAGAAACAATTGGAAAAGTTAGTTTCCGCTGGATCTCTACGGTGAAGTCGCTGTCTGAACTTACCGTGGAGCACAGGTAGACAAAATATTTACCTCCCCAACGTTGTGGCCTACCCAAGCTCCGAGTCCTTGTCGTTGGATATCCTTTTTTGGCGATAGTATGTACTTGATTTTATCGTTATTTACTATTAAACCTGTCTCCGTTGCTTCTGCTTCAGTGGTCAATACCGCTTCAGTGATAGCTCACTGATTAATTTCTACAATATCAAAACCATCAGTATATACTTGGAGTTGCACAGACTTTTGAAATATTGTGCCTTTGGTATTGGCCTATGATGTGCTTGGCTTCAATTCAACCCAACAAGAAACCTTTGGTTCGATGACAAATGCAGAAAGGCAAACCTGGAAAAACAACGGATGTACAAAGCGGCGCTACACAAAAGAACGAGAGGGGTTCGGGAGCTCTACGAGGACAAGATAAGGTAGGATCAAGGGCTCTTCAGAAGATAAAGATAGAGTATGAGAAGCTCTCCATCGCGTCTTAGAGGGTTGCTGTCAGAAGCATGAATTACAGAGGTTTAACCAATTAATAAAACAAACTTGCCGAAGATGTGAAGCCGGAATAGAAATCTGCACGACGGATTGCTTTTTTCCGAGACGTTTAATGATTAACAATATTCCACCGTCAGAAAGAATGAACCATTCAACCTGGACGAGTACAGGCAAGACTTCTGTCCACCCGACCAAGATAAAGTCAGGACAGCCATTTCCATGCTCCAATTCATCAAAGCTGCTGAACCCGACTTACCTGTCGAGCTGTTTACAGCGGCAGGTGATGGATGAATACGGAGCATATATCAACTCATCTTAAAAATCTCGGTCGACGAAAGTACACCCGACAAATGGAACAACAGCATTGTCTGTCCTATCCTAAAAAAGATTTACTGAACTGCGTCAACTACAGGGGAATGAGTCTCCTCAACATCGCATATAGAATTCTATCTGCTGTAATATGCGAACGCCTGAGAACCTTCATCATTAGTCTAACTGGCCCCTATCAGTGTGAAATTAAGTCCAAAAAGGAGCACCTTATATACATTTTACACATCGCGGGAAATCTTAGAAAAAGCCCCAGAGATCTAAATCGATACACACTACCATTGATTCCAAAATTGCATATAACAGCATCTATAGGGATTAACTCTACAGAATTTTGTGTAGTTTTGGCGTCGCTGCTAAGCTCAATCGATTATGCAGGATTACGATGAAGAGAGCACGCTCCTCCGTCAAGGACGGTAATGACAAAATTGAGACCTTCAATGTCAGAACAGGACTAGATCGTGTGATTTTTTTAACATCGCTCTTGAGTACATTCAGCGAAATTCGCAAATCAACTCCATATGCATCATTTTTTAAAAGTAGTTCAGTTGCTTGCATACGCAGATGATGCTGACATAAAGGAAGAACACAGCGACTTGTCAATGGAGCCTTTGAGACTATTGAGGTAGAAGCGGTAAAGATCAGTGAAGTGGGACACACAACATCACCGCCTAGGACAAAATGTCACGAGTGTCAGCTACAGCTTTGGGGTAATAAAGGATTTTATTTACTTCGGCTCCGCTTTCAACTCCAACAACGACATCACCGCGAAAATTATGCGAACAAACACTTTTGCTGATTGTTGCTTCTTTGGGCTAGGAAGTCAGTTAAGTTTTAAAGCGCCTTCTAGAGTCGGAAAAAGGCTTTAAATAATATACTGATCTTCCCAGTCCTGCTTTACGGCACAGAAACTGATGAAAACGGATGAAAATGTTCTCGGTGACTTTGAAATAAAAGTTCTTCGGTAATTTTCGACCCCGTTTGCATCAATAGTAAATTGTATTTACTGCACAATGATGTCGACATTGTCGGAACGCTCGGATAACCCGGTTTAGACGACTAGATCACCTTGACCGCATGCATACTAGCGCTCCAACCCGGAAAGTTTTCGACTTCAACCCAGAGAGGCAACGCAGTACAGAAACTTAATCTTAAGTGGTGTACGCGTATACATACATATCGTATGTACATAAGTAGAAGGAAACCTCAGTCAACATCAGCGTTAGCTGGGGAGGCATGTTAGCTCATTCCCTGGTCCACCCCGGACTGTTACGCTATCTAGAAAGTAAATCCAAGATTTTTGCAACACTTCGAGCTACAGTAGCAACATCCTTAGCTGTTGTTTCGGGCACGGTTTCGGTTCGCTAACTTGTCTCAATATCTTAAGTTTAACTTTAACTGTGCGGAAAATATACGAGTAGTACTGAAAAGGAAATCGCACAAAAGAGCTCCATATGAAACCTATATAAAGCCTTCGCATTTGAAGGTAAAAACATCCATTTAATTCAGATTCTTCTTCCTTCACCACCGTTTGCTTGATTTTGTCTTCTAGCTTTGCGTATTTGCCAATGTCAATCAGTGTCGAATGTAAATCAAAGTCATACCCCTGCCAATTGAGCAATCAGAGACACCAACCACATCATTTAGCGCAAAGCCATGTCACAGTATCCGTACACCTACTCCGCCAAATTCAAACAACTTAATTCCCAAGGAAAGCGTTCCATTCCCAACGACATCCATCTCATTAGTAACCAAAAGTCAGCAAAGCCCTAATCCCAGCTTCCAGAGTAGTTTACCCAATTACCAACCGACTCAAAGGTAAACTCGCAAACATTCGATAAAAGGGGAGTCCCCAACCAAACCGAAAAAGAAAAAAAAAAAATTAAACATTTAATAAACAACAACAGCAAATATTCGAACACACACACATCCACTTTGCTCGGCTTGGCCTTAACAGTTAAATGCCAAACATCCAGACAAATTGTCAACATTTGGTTGATTTGCAGGTACAAACAGACTTGATTTGCAACCCACAGCAAACAAAAAGGGGCGCGCAGTACCTGGTCGTACGAGTACATATGCGAGCAGTATGTGTGTACTGTAAAAGACCAACAGACAGTAATCGTATATAACTTCAAAGGGATACGAATGCGGGAGCCATTTGTTTGTTTGGTTGCCCATCCGATTATCTCTGAAACTCAGGAACAGAGAGACAACTACCCTGTGACTTCATCACTCTATCAGGAAAGTTAGCACACAAAAAAAGGACAAAACTGCTCTCGAAGTAACCGACGTGTTTGACTCGGTTGTCAAATCGAAAATCAGCAGCACTAATACGGAATCACTTGTAGTTGTGCGTTAAGCCAGGATGTCGGGATGAGAACCTGAAAATTCTAAATTTCAAAACAAACTCCAGCAAAAACGACTCGGTCTAGAACTTGTACTAGTGCTCGATCTAACTTGTCCCTTCCTTAATTTAACATATCTGAATGGAAGAACAGATGCGAGTGTTACCATCTTCGAAGAAATAATAGGTAGTCAGACTAACAGGCTGTCAATTATAATATGCAAGGTGCTTAACATTAGAATGATCCCAGCCGATCTCGGAAAACACCCGATTCCCCGAAAAAATATCCTTAATACTTTTTTTGAACACGGATCTGCAGATGATGAAGTCATTATAACTAGTGGCTACTATAAAGTTTCAAAGTTGGAGTAACTATCTGGCGCTAAACGAGCGAGCGCGATTTTCGAGGAGAAGGTTAGTTCCTTCCTGTTTGTCAAAGAAAGAAAATAACTTGGGATAAACCTAGAACATAAATTTAACTGGAACCTAATCTATTGTAGAACTCCTGGGATACATAACTTGATTGTTTTGATTTCACCATAATCCAGAGTGAACCCAATCAATAAGCCTCTCCAGTTTGTATGGTCTTTGACCAACTGTCTCCAGTTTCGTATTCCAAAGTGGTTAAGATTTCCTTCCATTTAGGACTGCCACCTAAAGCGAGGAGCAGAGCATCCAATATTCTTCTTGTAGGAATCGAAAATCATAGTGCCGAAGAATTAATACCAAACATCACTTGAAAGATCTTGCCTTCAAAATCGCCAAGTCATTTTCGCCGAATTCCAAAATTCGGCGTTATTTCACTCGGCTTTATTTCACGGCACTTTGACAACCAAAAGTTGTTTATTACGACCATCTGGTCAATTTTTCGATGTTGCGTGTCCATTATCGAAGATAAAGTAGCATATGTTTGGCTTTGCTCTACCAAACACTTCAGTTCTAATGCTTACAAGCATATCAGTGACAACTCACTGAGTTCTGCCAATGTCATCAGCGTATGCAAGTAAATAGTTGTACAGACTTTTAGAAAATTATGCCCCTTGCGAGCTTTGTACAATTTTCTCAAGTACTCGTATGATGTTGAAAAAGTTACACGACAGCGCATCGCCTTTCCTAAATTATTTTTAGACATCAAAGGTCTCGGAGAGATTGTTTCGGACCATTAAGGACCGGCGAACATTCTCCATAGTCATTCTACACAATCTGATGATTTCGACAGGGATACACAGGCTAGACTTGGCTCTGTACAGCTCGTCTCTATGCATGTTGTCATATGCGGCCATTAAATTAATAAAGAGGTGATTCGTACTTCTTGGGTTCTGCCGTAGGGGGAATATTTAGTCGATTGTGGAAAACCGCACTGATTAGGCCCAATCAGATTGTTTATAAATGGCTTCAAGGTTTCACACAAGATGAGATGTTAAAGATACCGGTGCGGGCAAACAGAGCTGCGGTGCTCATTCTGCAAGCATACTTTCTGGTGACCAACTGTAGAAAATGAGAAAAGCTCGGCAGGTAGGCTAGCAGCAGTGTTGTGACTAATCTTGAAAAGTGCTATCCACTGTGTGGTGCCTAAATAAATGCGTTTGCGTTGCGTTTCTGTCAAAATCGGCTTATGCCCATATACGTACACTTTGTGTGGAACGCGACGCATTACCGCACAAAAAATTCTATTTTAAATTTTGAAGTGGGCTACGAAGTAAAGTTGAAGTTCGGTACAGTAAAGAAGAAAGGAATTACTGTGAATGGCTTTTCATTAAGTGGCTGTTCTTATACTTTTGAGTTGGTCTCATGATGAATGAGGATAAAACAAAGTCGATCAAAAACCGATCCGTCGAACACCGTCTAAGACAGAACCTATCAATCGACAGCTACAATATATTTTTAAGGAAGTGAAGGAGTTTATCTACCTCGGGGCAAATATAAACTCCACAAATGACACCCTAGTAAAGATTCGACGAAGGATAACCTAATGCAACCGCTGCTACTTCGGTTTCTCCAAACAACTAGAGTCCGAAGTCCAAACTCGAAGGTCCAAAATTATGCTCTATAAAACCCTGATCTTTACGGAGCTGAATGCTGGACAATAAGTAAGACAGCGGAGTAGATGTTGGGACCCTCGAAAAAAAAATTCTACGTCGAATATTTTGTCTTATCTGCGAACAGGGCGAATAGAATGGGGCGAACTGTACGAGCTGTATAAAGATGTGGATGTAGTTCGGACGTCAAAAATCCGTCTACTGCACTGGCTCGACCACATCGAACGACTGGGCAAGAATGCTTCAACTAAGAGAATCTGTGAATCCCAGCCACCTGGTTCACAAAAAAAAAGGAAGACCGGACCTCTGGTTTAAATATCAAATAATCGCGGACGCCGGAAGCCTTGGTCTAGTAAACTGGAAACAACGTGCTCAGGACCGTAAAGGATGGAAAGCGGCGTTAGTTCAGGCTCAGACTCTCCATGGGTCGGATAAGTAAAAGAATAACAAGAATAAATTTTTATAATATTTCTTCTCAGAGACTTTCATTTATAGCAATAATTGCAATGTGTTTAAAGTAACTAAAACAAATATTATTATGATTCCTGTTGCCAAAGGAATGCGCTTGCGTCGACGCCGAAAAAATGAGATGCCAACTGCAAACACAATTACTCCGTACCTATTGGACTGAAATAAAAAAATCAAACGGAACTAGCTAGCCGATACGTCTGAGAACATAACGCACAAAACTTTTGGACGAATCGAACAATACGTCTCTGAGAAATCTGGTTTGCCGATTCAGAAAAAATTAACGTGTTTAAAGTTTTTTTTTCATGAAAAAAACTTAATTTTGATTAGTAAGTTCATTCTTTAAACTTATATTTCGTCAGACCAATCATTTCATCGAAGGCCTCTTCAGGACCTGTTTTCTTTGCAATACGAGCTTTTTGGCCAGTTGTTAATTTTTTATCTCTGCCAAACGCACCCGTTTCTCGTCGATTCCCATAGTGTAGGCGTATGCATGGTCGCCAATTTCAATAAGGTGTCAGAACCTTCATTTAAAATGGTTGTGGCGATTGAGGAACAGATAGTGTTCATGGGACCTTGAAACCCACTGAGGTTGTTTAAACTCTCGTTGTTGTTTTGGTTATTTTTTCCAAGTCATCTTTCTAGCAACCCGTCCTCCGTTAAACTTTCGAAAATAGATTTCTGAACATCCTGTACTTGAAATGGATGCCTTGTATGCGTCAGATTTTTTTTCAGACAGCGCCTTTAGGCACAGCAGCATCGCGAGCGTGGAGATACCCTTTTCGAACTTTGCATACACGCAAATTTTCAGAAATTCATGGCCAAAACTACATATAAAAAAAATGTCAGATTTTTTTTTTTTAAATACGAAGTTGTTTACGAATAATATGAGCTTAGAACCTTTGGTTTGTGATAAGAAGTAGTCTTGCTTTGTTTAATTTAACATGGATTCTGTTGCTAGTTGTATGTAAAAAATTGGTGATGACTTTTTTGGGCAATATTTTAAGTGTGAAGTAAATTTTCAAGCTACTTAATAATAATATTTTGGCAGTAAAACAAAACTACTTTTCTTCTTTGATAACGTAAAAGTTAAGTTGATTAAAATTGCTTTATAATTAAAATAGTCCAACAAGTTAGATTTATGTTTTCTAAATGAGGAACAACCATTAAATATTGCGAATTTTTGTGAATTATTGCGACTTTTTCAAAAATTGGCTCGAAAAGACGTTAAGGACGAAATATTTTTTTAATGAAATTTTTTTTGACACAGGGTTGCGGTGACGTTTCATTTTTCTTTCAAGAAATCAACTTTCTGAATTTTTAAGAAGCTGTACGTCTCGTATTATAGAAAAAATTAATTTTTTGGTAGAAAATGTGGGAATCGAGACTAATATTGAAATTTCAGAGCAAACAAACAAAATGGCTGAGGGCGTTAAGAAATTACAACAACTTGTAATTAGGGGCTGCAAAAACAGGCTTTTTTGTAATTTTGTTTTTCAGGAAAAATATAAAATAAATCGAGTTAATAAAGGTAAAAGTTTATTATGTATATGATTGACCGTGAAACATAATTCTAAGAGAATAATTTATTTAAAAATGGCGGCTGTGCAACGATTCTCAGACGATCTCCCGTTTTTGGAAAGTTCTACGGCCATACTAGCAGCTCCTGTATATTATGAATTATGATGAGCCGCTAAATTAGTTTTTATTATACATAACAACAGCTAGAGAAGTACGTAGGATTTTTTTGATATATTGATTTTTGGCCGAAAGGCGCACTTCCAAAGTCAAACTTGCAAAATTCGCAGAAAAATCGCCCGAAAATTGTTAATACGAAATGAGCTGTACCATTTGTTATAAATCCTACGTACTTATTTAGACCATATATTTTTAAATATCTAGTTAAAATTTGAAGTGAATTGGTTGAAAATTGTTCAAGTTCTGGGTGCGGCCAACTTGAAAAATGCAGTTTTGAGAAAAGCGCGTTTAAAATTTTAATAACTAGAAAGCCTACCTGGCGGCCTTGTACTATAATTTGAAAACCAAGTACTTCGAGATATTCCCCGTCCATAATCTTTTGGGATATCATTCTGATGATGTTTAATGGACCATTGAATCTTTTCAGTTAGTAAAAATCAAATAAGATGAGTAGTTGACTAGAAATCAACAATAAGCCAAATTCCACTTAGAATTTAGTCTCCCCAATAAATGTTGGATGCCACCTATGGAACGAAATAACCATTCCATTTTCAAAAAACTGGCATTATAAGTGTATTCATACTCATTTGTGTGTTGAGCTCTTTTATAAAAAAAAAACAATAAAATTTATAGCAATAAAAATTTCAATTTTTTTTTTTAAATCCTAAAGTAGCCTAACCCGTTAAAATTAAATAAAAATTAGTTACACGCTGAAATTTCGTTTCCATGCTGAGATCAAATGGATTTTAAGGACCTAAGCGAACGAACAAAAAACGTAAAACCGAAAATTTACTTTCTACTTACAACACCGAAGAATTAAGTTATGCTGCGCAGATGCAACTTCGAGAAGAAGGAAAACTCGACTCTTCAATGGTTATGAAAAACGTAATCTTTTAAACTCCTTCACGCGCTGAAAATTACCAAGAAGCTACGAGTATTAAAAAAATCGATCAGGATATTATTCCATATACTCATACTGCGGAAGAAGCTCTTTCAATAGTTGTAGAAGGCCGATTGTCTAAGTTTCAATACAAACTAATTAGAGATGCTACAATAAAACGTAATAGCCATATGCACCCAAACTATGCAGATATTACAGAAGCAACAAAAAATGTTATCCTGAAAACTTGGCCATAACGGAATCAGTCTCAGAAACATCTCTTCAAAGTTAACTCGACCACACTATTCAATATTTATTTCAAGAAATAGGAATAGAAGATATGTAACCTCAATCATATTTCCAAATGGGGTTGTGATGGAAGCCCAGGCATGAGTGAATATAGACAACGATTAACAGACCTAAGCATTTCAGACTCCCTAATATTCTTTTGTTCTTATCCAGTTAGTGTCAGGTGACGCAGAATCACATAATAAAACAATATTGTGGAAAAATCCTCATCCATCATCGACAAACTTCTGTAGGCCAATAAGAGTTACATTCGGTAACGAAACAAAAAATGTAACTCTAAGAGAATTCGATTATATTGAAAACCAAATATCTTCTTTGAATTAAACTTTGATAGATTATATTAACGAAAGTATTTCAGCGAAACATTAAAAACTCGTAACAATGATTGACGGAAAGGTCTGCAATGCAATTATTGAGACCTTTTCAACTCAAAGGTGTTATCTTTGTGGTCTAACATCAAAAGACTTCAACAGAATAGATTCGGTATTGAGCAAGTAAGTCCAAGACAAATCAAAGTTGAAGTTTGGTTATCCTCTTTGCATGCGTGGGTAAATTTTTTTGAATATTTATTCCATGTCTCCTACTAAGGGTCTACAGAACAATGGCAAACTCGTGGTCAGGAAAATAAAAGAAAAGTCGAAGAAAACAAGAAAAGTATTCTAGAAGCGTTGAGAAGCCGAATGGGACTGTTAGCTGACAAACTAAAACCAAGTTATGGTGGTACGAACGATGGCAACACTGCCCGCCGATTTTTCCATGACTCTGTAACTTCTTGGGAAATATTGTTTTATTAATAATATCCAGTGCATATCAAATGCAAATCGGTTGATTTAAGAGGTACTGTATTGATACAGCAAATAAATATGGTATATTTGTGCAACTGTACCCACGGCATAATGTGCCCACAATTGTGTATAAAATTTGGATACACAGCGCTGAAATTATATCAGAAACTATTCTCGGACAGCTCGGCGAAGAAGTTAAAGAATCACAAAACAAAGCCATAAAGCGTTTTCAAGAAAGTTTCTCGAAGAAATTTTTGAGGCAGTAAAATATGGAAGATGGGTTTCACAACCTTTTGGTTTCTTCTGACACATTTTTAAGTTGTTTGAGAAAACTAAAGCCTAAAACGAAAAATCCGTTTTTCTCTGAAGAACTTCAGTTTCAGAGGTGGAGGAAGTAGACTCAGTTCCAGTTTTACAATACAAGTTATTGAATGATGTACACAAACATATTTATTTGAAATTAATTAAATAAAATTGATTGTTTAAAATAATTAAGAAATAGTACAATCATATATTTTAAAGGAAATTCAAAATTTTTATTACATACTTGTTATTTATATATTTTTTTATTTTACTTGAAAATTAATTTCTTTAACAGGAGAATTGACATAAGTTCTTAAAAATTCTTCGAGATAAAATAGAAGTCTATAAAAATATTTAAAAATTTTGTAACGACGTCAACACTGTCCTTTAGAGTCAGAAATTTATTCTTTAATTTTATTAATTCAAATAAAATTGTTTTTAGTCTTTAAAATATTATTTTTGATCTCAATATGTTGGAAAAAAAAATAATTTAACTGTTTTTTCCAAAATTTTAAATGTATTACTACTAATTGGGCCTTACTTACTTACTTAGGCGGCGCTACGATCCGGGGTGGAACATGGCCTCAAACTATAAGCCTCTCCAATTAGCGCGGTCTTTGGCTAACTGTCTTCAGTTGCTTACTCCAAGTTGGTTGAGGTCGCCTTCCACTTACGCGCGCCACCTAGGGCGTAGCCTTCCTTTACTGCGTTGTCCTCTAGATTAGAGTCGAAGATTCTGCGGGCTGGAGCGTCGGTTTTCATTCGCTCTACATGTCCCAGCCATCTCAAATGCCCAACGCGCAGTTTTTTGACCAGGTCGATGTCGCTGTACAGCTCGTAGAGTTCACCGTTGAATCGTCTCCTCCAGAAGCCGTCAACGCATACGGGACCAAATATCTTACGAAGAATTTTTCTCTTAAAACGGCCAACGATATCTTCATCCGCTCGAATGCGATTGGATGGGCCGGACAAACAGAGGATGAAAAACTGCGACATCAACTACAGCAATTCTAATCGACGCAAAAGCAACTCCTATTTGGATGTGAATTTGTTGTTAGAGATAGACCTAGGCATGTTGTTTTAAGTTTCTGGCATGTTACCGATCGTCTTGTGACAATCCGTATTAGGGCTAAATTTGAAAACGCCTGCGGACACGCCATCACAGAAGAGAAAAATAACGACACCAAAGTTGGCTTCCATGAGCTCTTGGACAACATTTACGAGCAGTGCCTTAGCTAAGACATTAAAATTGTCTTCGGCGATTTTAGTGAAAAGCTAGGAAGAGAGGTCATCTTTGGTAGTACTGTCGGAAGATATTGCCTGCGTAACACCACCATCTATAACGGATTCAGACAAATCGACTTTGCGGCGGGACGAACCATTATCGTAGCTAGCACGCGGCTCCCACATCTCGATATTCATAATGGGACTTGGAGAACTCCTGATGAATCAATCGTTAACCAGGTTGACCACATTGCTATCGACCCAAAGCACTTCTCCAGTGTTATGGATGCCTTGGATTGACTCGGAGCGCTACAACATGCTAATACTCGCACTGTGAGAAAGTTTTACGACGGACGGCTACAATGGCAGAGATCGCCAAATTCATTTCCGATCGAGTCAACCTTAAAAGGTCCTATGCAGCCAGTTGACTCAATAATTTGTTCTCAACTTCCGGCTATAAGAAATAGACAAGATCCTGCAGTTCCTAATGATAACCACCACTTCTTTGAATCTATCAAATTTATCTTTGCGTATGTAAAAGATGTCATATTCCTCGAATGGCAACACTTCTGACAACGGAAATCCTACTCTCCTCCAGGCAAACATCCGCCACACACAACTATAAGACAACTAACACATAAATGGACCTTGCCAGGAAGGATGACTTCGATTTGAAAAAATACGCTGGCAAAATGGCGTCGAAAAAAAATGCTACCAAAAAAGCACAGAGAATTCAGTGAGAATAACGAAAATGGAAAGGGATGCCCCGTCAACCCTGTGGATATTTGCTGTGGGCAAATATTTACCTTGCAGATGATGACTGCATAGCGCAATGGTAATGGTAATGGTGACGGTGGTCGTATGAAAATCATCAGCCTCCTTTGACATCTATTTAGCTGTTAGCAATCGGGCGGGAGGGTGGCGTTGGTTTCTGAATTTCCGGGCTTATGGAGCAGCAATCGTTTGTGCTGTTCCCTTTTGGACAAATTTGCATAATTTTGCAGCAATTGCATTAACAGAAAATGCAAACATTGTGTTGGTACAAAATGGCGAAATAAAAGGATTTCTTCCCCTCTAGATACTCGTACAATAGTCACCAACGACCGATTTATCTGTACAGATACTTGGATTCTTGGACGATTGTGGGGGTTTTATGGATAGGGACACTGTTCTAGGATGCTGTTTGAAGCGGTTTTCTGTAGCACTGTCATGAACAGGATTTGTTTTATAATTTTGCTCGCAGGCGGTTGTGTTCAACACAATGCAGTTTCAAGGGATGTAGAATATTAGAAAAAATTTCAGAGTAGGGCACATGAGGGCGGATTGGTTAGTGACAGTTTTGATGGAAAGAATAAAATTATACCTTTGATCAAGTGGTTGCTTGCAAATTGATTTGTTGATGTGACAAGGGGAGATGTATAGCATTCGGGGTTGAAAGGTTAGTGATGAGGGCTTTTGTTGAATGATTTATTTTGATAAGGAGGTGTGAGTAGATTTCAAATAAAGGTCAGACCTTTTCCACTGATTAACGAAATGAGGTAAAACCAGATGACACTATTGCACTTCTACAAAAGCAATTCAGCAAGATTTTTTAGGTTTTGGAAGGAAGTAGCTCACAGCATCTGAAATATTTTACAGCCATACTTATTCTCAGCCGACAAGTACTCAATTGTGGTTCGGTTTAATGCTAACGCTAAATTCTCAAATATGGGCAATCATTTGTCGAAACTATAAGAACTGCCGAAACCATCGGAATGGGAAATGTTTTGTTGTTTTTGAATTAAGATTATCGGTGCAGCTTAATGTTTATTTCTAACCAAATTGGACTTCACTGCTCTCTACCGAAATGCTTGTTTCATATTTTTGGGACAAAGTGCTTCAACTAGAATGTCCATTTGTTGGATATTTTCTGAATAACAGCACCCACTAGTGCCAAGTACCTGAAGCCTGATGCCGCACACTTACGAGAAAAGTGTTCTACGGTATCGCCTCACTTTTACAGCTTGAATAACAGAAGCTGCCGGCTCTTATTTCTGGTACGTAGAAAAATCGTACCATCCTAGATAGACGTCAGTAAGTAATGAAGTAAAACAGCAAGTAATCGGCTCAATCCAATCAAATATATAACTAAGACTTGCCAGTTACGTCTAAGATGGTTTGCGTTTTAGAGCTCTGAACGCTTATTTGGATGTAACCTCTTTTCACAGCTGTTCATGGCTAAATATCTGACTTTAAAGCGCAGTATCAGAGATCGTTGGTAGAAATATTACATGTGCAACAGGGGACCTGGATATGTTGCCTGGGTATTGATTCTCGGTTAGTTCTACTTTAAGCAGCATGTATTACATCGAGTGTCAACGATAATCACTAGGAACTGCAGAGGGGATAGGATTCAACCCTGCCAATTTCTGTTTATTCGGCCTAAGAGGGTAAATGTGTTAAAAGGTCTGATAAAGAAACACTAAGATGACTCAGTATAAAACCAGTCCGGCTTTATGTGAAAGAAGTATGGTTTCTAGCGAAGTGGATGTAGATATTCTTGGTCTTTTGAACGCAAAATTTTTCGGATGGTTTTTGGTTCAATTTGCGTTGACGTGGTTTGGAGGAGGAGATTTAACGGGGAACTCTGCGAGCTGTACTGATCACAAAAGCGTACATTTGTAGTCTAGGATGGCTAAAACATGTAGAGCGAATGAGCATAAACACTCCAGCCTGCAGAGTCTTCGATTCCTATCCGGTGACACAAAGCAATGGAGGAAGATCTCGAATTAGGTGGAGCGCACAAATGGAAGGAAGGAAGGTCTGTTAGTTGACGCCCACATCTACGCCGACTTTAGCGCTGTCTATATAAGCAAGTATTCAATCCTAAAGGACTCCACTTTGAGCCTTACATGAACAGCTGCTACCGCAAGATACTATTAAAGCCTTGTCCGATAGGGTGGCTCGAGATTTTTTAAGAAGTTTCATCGTCATCTCATCAACGGGAATCAAAGGGAATCATTCAAATTAGGCTTGAAGAAAGCAAAGAGAAGCAAGGCCTAAGCGAAAGCATGAAAGTATAACACAGCGTGTTCATTGGCTTTGTAAATTTACGAGGTTTACAGAGTCATAGTTTCGGTAACTTCTGCAAATATCTCTGACTGCGGATGGTGATAACCTCATCCCAGGTGTGAATATTTTAGATTCAGTTACCAAGAGATCTAAGGGCAGCAGGCCAGGTATAGCGTTTAGTCTTGGCATTAGTGTCCGTGAACATCCGTCGTATATTTTGATGTTAGGTCTATACCTTCAATTAAATGTAAAGCTGAAGTCACATTTTCATGTCCCTCCAGCACTTTAACACCCACTCTATTCGATACTACAACCGCTGTCATAGTTTGCTTCGCCTTTTAAAGCCCGGTAATACTATCAAATCCAGACGATTTATTGTACGAGTATATATTAGGTGCGCAACTAAGTTATCGCAATTTTTTTTTTTTTTAAATGCAACTTTTTGTGAAAAAAATGGTTACAAATGAATCGTTCAAAGTATTGCCCATCGCTAGCTACAACTTTTCACATCTTTCTGGCAGAGCTCGAATACCATTACGGTAAAAGTGTTAATCTTTTAAGGCTATCCACGAATCAAGCTATTTTTTGATACCTTCATACGGGTGGAATTGCTGATCAGCCAGACCATGTGCCATCGAACGGAACAAGTAATAATCTGACGGCGCAATATCTGGAGAATATGGCGGGTGGGTAGGACTTCCCATTTGAGCGTTTCCAGGTATATTTTAACGGTTTGGCACCGTGAGGCCGAGCTTTGTCATGCTGTAGAATCACTTTTTCGTGCCTCTACTCGTATTGTGGCCGTTTTTCGTGCAGTGCTCTCCTCAATCGCATCAATTGAAATTAATACCATTCCCCATGTTTGGGTTTCAACAGTTCGTAATAATTAACATGGACCTGGTCCCACCAAATACTCAGCATAACCTTCGCAGCGTGAATATTCGGCCTAACCGGCGACGTAGCAGCATGACCGGGCTTTCCCCCTGACTTTCTTCTATTTGAATTGTTCTAATGACTCCATTTTTCATTACCCGTCACGATGCGATGAAGAAAACCCTTCCTTTTTTGCCGCTGGAGCAGTTGTTCACAGTTGAAAAAACGACGATCAACGTCCCTTGCCTTCAAATCATAAGGAACCCAAGTTCTTCGTTTTTCAATCATTCCCAATGAATGCAATCGCTTATTTCTTAGCGGGTAGCTCCTAATGCTGAAACAAGCTGTTCTTGCATTTGGCATGGATCCCGATCGAGCAATGCCTCCAATTCAGCGTCTTTGAAGGATTTTGGCCTTCCTTCACGCGGATAGATGCACTTCAGCCGCCGTTTTCTTCGAATGAAAGAAGAAAATCAACACTTCCCGCAAATGACGATTTTTTGGCACAAAGTCAGATATTTTCGCTCAACCAAAAGTATATGAGCCCAACTTAAAAACAACTAATGTGTCAAAACGGCTTACTTGCCATATGTCTAAGCCTGATTCATGAAGTTATGGATATGCCAAAGTCGACCAGCACTTACTGCTGCAGAACTTAGTTGCGCACCTAATATATCAACTGATATTGTCTTCTTCTAGTATACGTCATGGGAACTCGTGTTAATCCTTTATAGAGTTATTGGCTTGAGGTGCATTCGGGAAAGTGAGTTTCATACAAGGGTCTCAAAATTTTAGTGCAGCTGGCTAATTGCTGTTTAGGCTGGAATTGAGGTACCTCAGGATAAGTTTAACCCTGTGTCTAATAAGTTTTTCGCTTAAGGCGCTATGCGCTTAGATTATTCGGCGTACAAAGAGACTCGTACCGAAAGGTTTCTTCTTTGTTAATTAATAGTTGAAATACTCGTATGTGACGCGTATAATTACATCGGCTGTTAAGCGACTTATAAGTTTCCGTAGAAGCAGCACCTCCTGATTGATTGATATAGGTACTTTGTTGGCGACCTCTAGCGCTACTACATGAGCCGCGATCGCTTTTTCGTACATAAATACCTCCACGACTCATTTCTGGCTAGGCGACAAATCCACCAACTATGCTGTGTCAGATAGTCATCTTGGATATTATAGAGCAGAGTGAGAAATATTGAGGATGATTAGGACCGTGTATTTACTATATGATTAGTCCATAATGGGAATGCACCAAGCGCCTAGTCATTGTGTTCTACCAATGCATATCATACATATGCCATTAGATTAGGTGGATCATCAAACATTTAGACAGATTAATAGCGCTATACTCAGCTGCTGCTCCTAAAATTTTCTATTAAATGTTTGGATAAGATGCGAAGCTGATATCGGACAAAAACGCAATCACCATTTCATTTTAGCTTTTATATGCTCTGGGACTGCACACCTCAACAATAACCACTCAAACCTGCTCAACATTACCATATCCAATACCGATAAGCTCAGGGATTCTCCAATACGTCAACCACTTTGAAGCATTTTGCCTTAGAAACGTAAAAAAAAAAGCCAGCAAAATGTGGATGACCGGTAGAATGCTATAAAAATAATTTTTCATGATCCACGAATGAAGATCGATTTATCAAATGGATAGAATAATTCATTACGAATTTTAATGAGCCTCTCGAAGCATCCACCTCTCCTATATTGATCGCATAAGCACTCCTGGCAAAGGAAAGGCATAACTACTAAAAGGGCTTCATACGAGGATAATAAGCATCACGTCTACAAAGTGGTAAAATGTTGGAACATTTTGATGTCCAAAGTGGAGTAAGCCACGTATGCATACTGTTACTGCTGTTGTTCTTAATAACAATTTGCAATGTACTCCGTGCAGCATTGCAGAAAGGTTGCACGTAATACATCAAACATCTTAGCTAGTGCTACGATGTCTGTCCTCTGTCTCTTCGAATGATGGACCTTCATCTGTTGCTCCAAAATTAAGAATCTGAAGCAAACAAAATGGGTCTTTAAATAGCAAAACATGAAAGTCTCGAACGCTTCCAACACTGGCTCTTAACACAACAGGAACAGGAAGTGGAATAAGTAGACAGCCTTCTGTAACTATGTTGCATGGCCTTGGCTAACCTCGATGGCAAGGAGAGATATTTCCTCTGTAAAAGGACTAAGCTTCCCAAGTTCCAACAAAGCATTGGAACTTTTATACGAGATCAGTACGTAGGAAGTCGATTCAACTAACATACGCAATTGTGTCTTCACAGATGGATGCCTTAGAATCATCTTGTGGGTGTTTCGGCCTACTCGTGTCTCCAACGAACAACTTTAACAAAGAACAGACCTGGAACCTGACGATACGTAGGAGAATGACCTTGATTCTGCGAATAGATATGCACCCGTACATGCGTTATGATGACAAGAATTTAAAAGCGATGGCATTGCGTTAAGATATCTGAGGTCATGTTCCATTACACATGATTTAAAACGTTTTTATTAAGTATTTCAAATGCACTTTTAGTGACATTGAATTTTGAAAATTCAACCTTAAACCTCTAAGCTCTTGAATCCATTTCATATCAGTCAACAAAGAATTGCTATTTCCCTCTTTACATCATATTAGAAGTCAAATTAGCCCACCACCCAGCACAACAAAAACTAAATCGTATTAACCAACAGATTAACATGTTCCCTCTGCCATGATCTAAAACCCGCTGTCCAAACATATCATCAAAGTCAGCCTCCAAATCAAATGATTGACTCTCCTACTGACAAACAACATTGTAATCCACTGGGATAACAAACTCCCGCCGACCACCAGCATCATGGGATTCTAAACAACAAACAAACAGCCGCTATCTCACCACAATAACACGATTTACTCGTACTCACTCTCCCCTACTGTCGCATGTCACCCACCCCTCTGTCGTGAGGGAAAAACCCAACAAAAAAAAAGAAGAACAATACAAAAAAAAAATTATTACGTCAATGATGTATAAAACTATTAGGCTGAGGCCAAATGTCAGACCATAAAACCTGTCAGACTGCTGTCGCCCATATGGTGATTTGCTGCTGCTACTAGTCAAGCGCAAGACAAAAAAAAAAAAAGGAAATTCAATTTCAATGTCCACCCTCTGACATATTGACTGACCATCCTGCCAGTTACAACATCAACAAGAACGGAAAACTCTCTCTCCTCATTGTATATAAGCACCACCACCCCGGGTGGTGGTTGAATGTTAGTGAACATTGTACCGCCATTAATCAATTACGAGTACACCGCGTGCTCCCCTGGGAGGCGCAACTGCATCTAGTTCTAGACCCTGAGATTTTTTTCTTTTTCTTCCATGTGGAACGGCGATTGCCAAATTTATGGGCTTAATATCCTTCAGATCTTTCGGTGCGTTTTCTGGCAGCCCCTCATATATATGGTCACTTTGACCGACGGACTCCCACCCCACTACATCGGCAATGATGGCAATGGTAATGTAGTCGCTTCCAAGGTGTGTGACATTGCAAAATCCCGTCCAAATAAGGGTGGTGTACGGAAAAATAACCTGCCCATGCACCCTAAGGAATTATTGTAGTTAAAAAAAAAAAAAATCAATTTCAAGCTATGTAAAAGCCACTACGGCCACTATAACCACCGGAAAACTATGTCCACCCCCTGCTGGGGTGTGTGTGTTTTCAAATGTCTATGACTGACTGTGAGTGCCCGCCTGCTTGCATGGGAACAGGGAAAATCTCTGGAGGACGTCAGAAACATAAAACAAAATTAGGTTATGATTTATAAGTTCGAAGTTTGTGGACCGTGTAGACCATGCATCGGTTTTAAACTCTCACTCCGTTGCTATACTCCCGCACAGTTGTCATCCGCTACTACCATTACGCTAGGAATATAGAGATCACTAGTACTCGTAGCTACAATACTAGCCACCCTTAGCTTGTGTTTTTGTATGGGGCGTAGGATAATGCCTTCAACTAGTACCCGTACTGCATGTTTGGTTTCGGGGAAGTTTTCTTATGGCCTTTTAGTTTTTTGACAATTCTCAACCCCTCTATTGCAATGCACAAGGTATAGTTGGGATTTTTGTAACAACCACACAGTGGCTCATTTTACAAATTTATCTAGACAAAAATTTTAGGTTGATAAAATACGTATTAAAAAGGCGAAGGAAAAGGATACGATTTCTATTTGATGGCCCAAATAAATGTATTCGGTAAAGGATCTGTGGATTCGCACATAAAAATGTAATGTACTTTAATGTTCCAATCAAATATTGCCAATTACATATATGTAGTAACCTTTCAGATAGTTTGGTGGAATGAATTGGATTTAGGAAAAGGAAGCCTTCAGCCTTTGCTATGTTAATTGAGGAATAAGAATGAAATATTTGTTGAATTCTTTGGAATACAGGGCCGCCATGGCATCACATCCTAATCGGCTTAAGCTTGTCAACTTCGCTGAGACCCGAAATGACAACAATTTGAAATGTAAAGTTCTGGTTGTTTGCCTTATAACAAAGACATAGAAAATAGTTTTATTACCTATGATACTGTAACTATTGTAGATGCACTTCGAGGAAGCTTTGCACCAAAAATGCAATCTTAAAAGTCTCGGTCGAAAATGCTGTGCTCATGTGTCCAAAGAGCTCGTTAAAAGTCGCAGGACAAAGAAGATAAAAAAAACAACGTGCAGAAGTGATGCGAAGCCAGACAGACAAAAATATTCTAAAGTAGGAGCTGTGTTACTGTCAAATTGCAGGACGCAGAGATAATTAAAGGAGCATATAATAAGTGTTGAAAGTCTAGAAAGATCAATTCCACGGACAGCCATTCGGGAACAAGAGTCAAAATGCCATTTTCCAGCAATATTAAATTGCTGATTGCTGCTTTCTCTTTTAAAATCAATCAATCCGGCATCCACCGAACTCGGGTCTTCAAAACAAAAGATCGGTCCAACTTACTGCCAGTTGTACAAGTTGTGAACAATTTTCGGGCTCTTTTATGTAGGCCACATGCAACGGCTTATTTACATACATATAAACCATCTGTGAGGGTGCTTTCGAGTAGGCCCTGGAATAGGCGCTGGTTATGAAATTTTCCCCGTTGAGGAATTGGATTAGATAGAGAAAAAAAGACAGAGTTGAGATTTCTGGGTTTTATTAGACCTAGTGGAGATAGGAAATAGATAGGCTGATAGTAGGATTTGAATTGTAACAAGCAGCGACCTCTTACATAAAATATTATAACTAGTTGAAACATATCCATTTAAATAAAACTAAAGACTTATGTGCTTTTCACATGAACACCATCTATAGTACCCAACTACTTCTACTAAGCATATTGAAGTTGACAATGTCAAGTTAAAGACTTCTTGGAATATTTAACAAAAGAGAACTAAATAATATACAGAGCTTGTATATTTTGGCATTATTTTAACCAAATACAATAGAATGCTTCTTGGAGTCCTGATGAAACCAATTTGTATGAAATTGTCAAAATTTGCTTTACAAACGTATAGACCATCAGGTTTTTGTAAACGCGCATTTATCAGATAAACAGAAGGAAACCTGGGTCAATAAGATACAAATATTAACATTTGTGATAGAAGTTCGAACTATGTATTTTAAAGATTATTTGGAGATGCAGCAACACTAACACTTATGAATCTCGTAACAGAATATACGCGAGTAGATCTTGAAAAAGGAACCAATTCTTTGATCGACTATATCTTAGTAAGCAGAATAGACCGGCAAATAAGTTTTGCAGCAGCGGAAAGTGATATTACCGATTACTATCCAATTCATTACACAGGCGATTCAATAACACTTGGACAATAAACTCATAATGGAAGCAGATTTGGACGAAAACTTAAAACAGATGCTGATATCATATATCACAAATTAGTTTATTTAACTGCAAAATATGTGTGAAAAATCGACATACAAAAGTAAATCAAGAACTAAAAGAAAAACCATTACTTGGATGTCCCCTAGTTTGTTTGAATATTTTAAACTTCATCGAAAATGGGAAAACAATACACTGAATAAAGGATATGAGTTAGAGTATAAAACATTCTTAAACAAAACCAGCAACAGAGAAGTCACTTTTTTTACAATAAAAAAACAATTCAATGCAGCCAGATCTCATCCTCGTAAAACATGTAAGGAGTGTAGTATGCCACGAAGACATCCATGGTGCAAGAGTAGATAGCAGTAGCACGCTTGTGATTGCTCGGCTCTAGCTCGTTGAATTGGTTTGGTTCTTGCCACTACACCGTGCCCCTCAACTTACTTACTCTTTTTGTTGCGTGCCAAAATAAAAAAAAAAAAACAAGGATAGAATTAGAGAAAGCTTTAAACGGACGGACTAAACGGACGGACTAAATGGACGGGCTTAAAAGGCAGGAAGAGAGAAAGATGATAGAAAAAGGGGAAAGGATCTTTTTGTTTCCTTTTCAGACCTGTGCCATCACCACTGTACAAGAGCGTGTCTTACGCACTTGAAACTAACTAAACCTACGCTAACCTAATCCCTAATATACCGATGCTTAAGGGGGTAGTCACCTGTCCGAGGTAAAATTTTGAAGGTTTTTAAGGATTTTTTTTTTGCGGAAAATGAAATGCAATCCTCTTATGATAATTATGTGTTATTGTTTAGCTAATGAATAACACAAAAAAAATTGTTAAATAAAAAAAAAAAATATTTTAACGTCATTTTGGTGAGGTAAAGTAGGTCTCTTCAAAATTGCTCCTTTTGTAATCATGTGAAATAAGAATTGCAAAAGGATTATTATTCAGTAGAGCTGTTATTTTGTCCCGTAGGAGATTTAAAAGACTTGAGTGAAAAATAACAAAATGGCGGCCTTGTAAAAAAAATTCCAATAATCGACTGTTTTTTCGATTTAAAATCGAGAGAAAAAAAAAGTGGATAAAAAATTCGAATTCTGGTAGACATTCACACGGGTAGAATATTGTGTTAAAATTTTAGCCCAATCGGTCCAAAAGTAGTTACATCCATTTTTTACACTTTTCTAGCCTTTATTGAAAATACACGCTGCTGTGAGCGTTGCAATTTCCAAAAATTTTGTCAACAGCATCGTTTTTGGCTTTATTTCATTCTTTTGTTTTGGTGGCAGCCTTTTCATTTCTTGTAGCTTCCAGTTGTTTTTTTAGCTTTTGCGTACTGATTAAGTAATTTTTTTGCCTCTTTCACACGCATATACATAAGTTTTTTCACGTGTAAAACGCGCTCAAGTTTTTCAATTACAGGGTCGCCGTTATAAGGATCTTTTTCAAATAAGTTTTTAAATATGTTAGTATCTCCATCACCGATATACTTTGTATATTTAACACCAAGACATTCTTCAGATGTTCACATTTCACCAATTGCTTGCAAACTTGTGAATACTATTGGGTCTACAAGTAAGTTTCCAGCGTTTTTTTCCAAAATTTGAAGTTTTATTATGAAAACATAGTTACAATGCTTTATTCAAAGTATCGTCCATCGGAAGCTACAACTTTCCCCCATCTTTCTGGCAATTTATGAATTCCGGACCAAAAAAAATTCTCGTCTTTCGAGCCCAAGAACGTATCGAGCCAATTTTTGATTTCCTCTACTGAGCTGAAGCGTATTCCCGTAAGAGCGTTCTGCATCGAACGAAACAAGTGGTAGTCAGATGGTGCCAAGTCTGGACTGTAAGGCGGGTGAGGCAGAATTTCCCATCCACTATTTTCCAAATAGTTTTTCACCGAAACCGCAACATGTGGCCGAGCGTTGTCGTGATGAAAAATGACGGACTCATGCCTGGTCTCATATTCTGACCGTTTTTCTTTTAATGCCCGCTTCAAACGAATTAGTTGGGTTCGATATAATGGTCCTTTGATGATTTCACCACTCGGAAGCAGTTCGTAGTATACGACACCGTTTTGATCCCACCATATGCAGAGCATGACCTTATTCACGTGAATATTTCGTTTCGGCGTCGCCGGGCGGGCTCGCCGGGCTTTGTATACGATTTTCTGCGTTTAGGATTATCATAATAAATCCATTTCTCATCACCAGTGACAATACGATGCAAAAATGATTTATTTTTATACCGCTGCAGTAACATTTCGGACATGCAAAATCGCCGTTCGACGTCTCTTGGCTTCAATTCGTACGGCACCCAGTTTCTAACCTTTTGAATGAATCCCAGTGCTTTTAGGCGCAGGGAAACGGAAACACGGATCCTCATCCAGTAAAGCGTCCAATTCCCCGTCTTCAAAACTTTTCGGCTTTCCGGGGCGATATTTGTCTTCAACTCCAAAATCACCACTTTTGAACCGTTTGAACCACTCGCGGCACGTCGATTCACCAATACATTCCACCCCATAAGTTTTCGAAAGCAAACGATAGGCCTCAGCCGCACTTTTCTTCATATTAAAGAATAAAAGCAGCGCTTCCCGCAAATGACGTTTATTTGGCTGGAAACTTGCCATGATTTTGCTCGATAAAATGTACGACACCGATAGAACTGCTAAAATATAACGCTGCAAAGTTGTTGACAGATACAAAACCTACAAATAAAACACATGGGGTCTGACATTTCCGCCCAGGATCCACTGGTGGCGCCATCTCTGACAAACGCTGGAAACTTACTTGTAGACCCAATAAATAAATGCTCAATAAACTGTAACTATGAATCGGATCAAAATTCACTTCACAATTGTTTTCACCTTTTTTTAGCTTTTTCTCCTGGGTGTCTACCTCCTTTCGCGCCTTTCTTGTCCATTTTAACTAGATGTTAACACGTACAAGCGTATACTGATTTTCTCGTTCGAAAAATACAAAAATTTTAAGAGCTAGATATTAACACTTTGAAATACAACCATATACTGACTTTCACTTTTCTTTAAAATACAAAAATTCTACGTGTCGTACACTACAAGTATAATTTTTTCAAGGCCCAAACAATAGCGCAGCTATATATAACTTTTAAATGCCTTATTGCATCGGTCTAAAATTTTTACAGTATATTCTGAACTTATTAAACTTTGAAAATATGCACAAAAAAATCGATTTTTTGAAGATCAAACGTGAGACTGCCCCCTTAATTTAAAGAATTATAACTAAACCCAATAACTTATCCCTATGTATCCTACACCGAATTAAACTTGTCCCAGTATCACACAGCGATCAAGGCTCGTTGCGACCTGAAATAAGCCAAACGTTGCTGCCCGAGGATAATTAACCCACCTTTATCGCACACAGATGCGACCAGTTGCTACCATTCTGGCCAGATCTGCGAATGGTAGTCCCTTAACCGAAGATCCTACTTGTCGCTGCAGTCGGCCCTATCAAAGGACGATCGGTCCGCCTATCCACGCGTTAAACTTAAACCATCATTAGAAAAAAAGAATTTCACATACCATACAATTCATTATTTTGCCATTTTACAATAAATAGATTCACGCCAGAACAACGCGTGCAAATTGTTAAAACTTATTTTGAAAACCATGGTTCGGTTTGCCGACATAATCGTGCATCTGAGCAAGTTATTCGGAACACAATGAATCGCTTTCACACCACGTACACTCTAGTAGATAATACGCATCCCCAAAGATGACAAACAGTGCCAACAGAAGAAGTTGTTGCCGTTGTGGAGCGCAGTGTTGAGGAGAATCCGAATGAGTCTATTTGCCATAATGCACAGCAATTGAAGTTGTGCCCGTCCACTTTGTGGAAGATTTTACGGAAAGATCTTGGCTTAAAAGCTTATAAGATTCAGCTTGTGCAAGAGTTGAAACCGCATGAACACTATCCGCGCCGTAGGTGCGGGGAATGGACCGAAAACATATATTAATTCAGCTTGATCCTCATTTTCAATACAAAATTTTGTTCTCCGATGATGCCCATTTTTGGTTAAATGAATATGTAAACAATCAAACTTGCCCAATTTGGAGTGGAGAAAACCCAGAAGCCTTTGTCGAGACGCCCGTACAACCATTTAAACTCACTGTTTGGTGTGCTTTATGGGCTGGTGAATTATCGACCCAGATTTCTTTAAGGATGATGCCGCCCAGAATGTTACCGCCAATGGAGACCTCTAAAGAAACATGATTTCCGACTTCTTCATTCCTCATTTGAATAGCATGACATAGCATGACAGAGCTTTAGTTTTAACAAGATGGCGCAACGTGCCATATGGCGCGCGACACCATCAATTTATTGCGGGAAACATTTGCTGAGCGCATTATTTAGCATAATGGACCTATGGATTGGCCTCCACGATCCTGTGATCTCACACCTTTAGATTACTTTCTTTGGGGGTATGTGAAGTCACTAGTCTATGCCGATAAACCGGAGACATTGGACTATTTGGAAGCCAACATTCGCAGTGTTATTGCTGATATACGGCCCCAGTTGCTCGATAAAGTTGTCGAAAATTTGACTTCATGATTACGCTTCAATCGACTTAGCTGTGGCGCACTGTGTTATATTTAAACACTAATGGCATAAAATTTTCTATTAAATAGAGCTAATATCATAGACATTAACATTAGCATCAAGTATTGTATTTTATATTGAATTTGTATACCTCTAAAAAAATTTATATCCTTTATGGAAATATTTTTGAACTCCGAACACATTTAAAAAACATACCAAGTTCATTTCTCAGTGGACGATACGAAAATTTAGGATATATGTATCAGAGTTTTCAATAAGGACATACAAATTGTTTATTTAAATAAAATACAGAATATTTGAGATATCTGGCTGAAATTTATTCCAGGTGTAGTACATATGTTAGATTTTAGTATGGAATTCAATCTCGTTCATATCAACATCCCGAGCAAGTTTGCAACAATCGATTCGTTGGACCAAATTTTCCATCACTCTTTCAAATATATATGCGGGAATCTTGGCAATTGTCAAAGTCATTAAGCCAAAACTGAACTTCATCGCAGAAGATGGTTTTTCGATGAAATTCAGAATTTTCTTCAAACTTTTGCAGAGCTCAATCGGAGAAGTTTCAGCGCTTCAAATTTATATGTATTGTTGCCAACCCTAGACATAAAACACCTTTGTAGCCTGCAAACATATGTCTGGAGACTTATCAGTCATTCTCTCTTCGGCCGCTAATAGAGCAACATTAACTGTAGCAATACGTTTTACTTATAAGCAATTTATGTATTTAAAGTTATAATAAAACCATTAAATCCTAAAGATAACTGTTTATAATACGAATGATCCTGTAAGTGTGTAGGCTAAGAAGCTTTACGCAAAATTCGCCACAATCTGGACTAAGAGATTCTCGATCCCTGTGAACGGTGTGGAATCGACTAATGTGACATACTTTGAACTGAAACATTTACGGTTGCGATATTTTCGGTACTTCGACCGGTGCGTTGTCTCACTGGCACAGGAACATTCAATGGTGAGTATGGTAACTTCAATTTATCTACTAAGCACGCACTGACGTCTGGTGGGACGATTATTACGACCGAAAATTGGCGTAAGCACTCTTAAAGTTGCGACCACCGATTCACAATTTCGGTAGTAATTTTTAATAATTTGTAAACGGTGCTCATTCGTAAACTTCACCATTATGAAAATGTAAACCTTGCCTGACGTTTTGACAATGACAGATCATTAAAAAAGTTTAAGGGTGCGTTGGTATTAAAATACAAAATTGCTATGTCCCAATTGAAAAACCCTTTACAAATGTTTCAGTTCGAAAATTTTTCTCGTTGTCAACAAAATTCCATACAGCAAAAACAAAAAGGATCAGCCCTGGAACTTCCTCATCTAACCAAGTAGAGATTTCTGAACAACCAGTAGAGATTGTAGAGAATTTTCAATATCTCGGAAGTATTGTCTCTACAGATTGATGGCGGGACCAAACTAGCCGAATCGGGAAAGCAAATTCTGCGTTCGGAATGCTGTCCAAAATATGTAGAAACAACTGTATCAGCCTAAAGACCAAGCAACGACTGTTTCGCTCCAATGTTGAATCCGTGCTTCTTTATGGGTGCAGCACTTGTAAAGTCATGCGAGAACAGGTCAGGAACCCATTGACTCTATCATACAAAAACGTAATTGCAACCAAGAAGTACTTGGTGAAAAACGGTCGAAGAGGAATTCGCATAAATGTGGAAGAGTTAGAGAGAGCTGAAATACATCTCCAGATATCATATACGATGGCGCGTAGGAGTAGTGGAGTCCTTATGCCCCTCAAGGGGAACGTCACGGATATAATAAGGCCGAGGACCTAAGTAACAAATGCTTATGAAAAACTATTTTTATTTCCCGATTGCGATAAAATAAGGTTTAGGTTAGGTTAAACAGGGGTATGGTGGATATGCCATCACACAGACACCAGGCACCAAAATGGGCTCATGGCGATGCCTGTGGAACCAGCTGAATTTGTCTTCAAATGGCAAAAACCTAAGCAATCGCTCTGGTGAGACACCCAATTGCCATACAAAATCCCAGAAGGCCTTCGAAGCTCGTGCCTCTATTTCCGCTAGGTTTTCGAAAAAGTATTTCCCTACAAATTTTCTCCGACACAGTATGTGTGTTATGTCCTCAATAGTTTGCAGATCATCGCTGAATTTGAAAATGTGAGTCTCTGCGTGTTTCCACAGGAGATTGTGTCCTTTCAGAATTCCTATTACTGTCCTAGGCTTATCCCTGTTTAATTTTATTAACTTCCTAGATCTTTTGCCGTCAAAAGGCACCCAGAGAGCCTTGGATACCCAGTGTCCTTCAAGACTTGACCACCTTAAGTTGACAGGCTTTGTGATTTTTTCCTCGGTAGTGCCCCTCACTATGCAAAGGGCTGGTTTGATGTTGGCAACCTCACTATTGTCGAGTAGCCCTTCTTTTCTTGCAAGCTCGTCCAGTTGTTCATTCCCTTTAATACCGTAGTGCCCTGGCACCCAGCACAGTCTTACCCAATTCTGACTGCATAGTAATTTAAGCACTATGGGACAGCCCCTGACTGTATCAGAGTTGACGTTGGGCGATTCCATTGCCAGACTAGCTATCGATGTAGATAGCGATATCTCTTTCGGATACCGATCTCATCTGCTTTAGCTCAACCGCCCTGAGGACAGCCAGAACCTCTGATTAGAAGAAACTGCTTGTGTGCTTTTGAGAAGATACCAGAACCTGTTCCTTCCTCTGTTTTTGAGCCATCTGTGGAAATTGCAATTTCATTTGACCTGCTTATTGCATTTTTTCCTTTCACCTGTTAGAATTGGATTGACTGGTAGTACCTCCGCTATGACCATGCCGTGTCCGAAACTACTGCTCTTGAAGTAACCCAGATTAGTGAGTCGTATCGCACTGTTGCCAGCAAACTTTTTGATCTGTAGTAAATCAAGCGGTGTTAGGTGCAGTAAAGTGTCCAATGCTGCCGTAGGGGTGGTCCGGAGCGCAACTGTAATGGCCGTGGAAGCCGTTCTTTGAACCGCCGCTAATTTTACGTAAACCGTTTTCTTGTTTGTTGCTTTCCACCATACTAGTGCGCCATATCCAATTATGGGTCTTATTATTACCAGAACATTATAACAGGTTTTAATCCCAAAATTCTTGCTACCGTTCTTCTACAGATAAAAGTAGCATTATATGCCTATTTGATTCATTCCGCTACATTAAGATCCCAATTCAGTTTTTTGTCCAGAAATACACCCAGATACTCGTAATTGGCGCTGTCCGAGAGGGATAATTCCACTCCTTTGAGTTTTGGGAGTTTAAATTGCGGTACTTTCTGGTAAAAAGAAACAGTTGCGTTTTGGAAGGGTTGGCATTGAGACCACAGCTCTTTGCCCAAGTGTTGATCATCTTCAGGGCAACCTCCAGAGTGTTGCATAAAGTATTTAAGTATTTTCCTTGCACTATTATGACCACATCATCTGCGTATGCCGTGGCACTAAAAATAAGGTTTAATACATGTACCTGAGTTTAGGTTCCATTCGACTCTCCAGACTTAGCCGCTGCACCTTCCGATCATAGGTTTGAGCTACAAGTTTTTCATTTTTCTTTCGATTTCCGCATATCTGAAAAGATTTGGATGGTACATACGTCAATACGAAAATTAAGATATGTACATAGACTAGTATCTTCAAGGGGTAGAGGTTTATTGTAAAACTGAGAAGTATATGGCAAATCATAGTATTCCCACTACTGCGAAGAGTGCTACCTAGGCTGGGGTCGTTGTTGTCGTTGATAGGGATCGGTAGCTTCAACCCTTTTATATATCCATCTCAATTTTCATTTTTATCCAACGAGATTTGGGAAATATTCCACTGTGCAACATTCCCCATCAGGGGAGCAAGTTACGTGTCACAACTAAAACAGTGGTCACCATTTTTGGAGTAAAAAACCAACACATAGACATAACTCCCCAGCGAAAGGTTGTGTCTGCAATGAGTGGTACCTACTGCAGGGGGATGTTTTTAGAATTGGGTATCTGTTGAAAAGTTAATTTAATTTTCAGTCCGCTAAAGTTTGTTCATATTTTAGATCAGTACGAGTATATGTATGTATATGCACGTAAGCACTTGCAGATGGAACTCAATCCGTATGTGTGCTTAGCACAGAAGTTTTTCAGCTCTCTTACTCATTACTCTTTCAATCAAACTGCCTGTGGAAAGGGGCTAAGCGGGTGGTGTTATTAGTATGTAGTATCTGTGCGAATGTTTTCCCAGAAGGAGTATGCAATTAACAGGATAGATGCGTAGATTACTCAAAGGATTCGATATTCAATCTTGTAAGCAGAAAACTTGATACTTTTGCTGCTCCAGTTACTTTTGCAAGCGTTGCATCTTTTTCAACATGAAAGTTGCGTATCCCAAGTCAGCCAAGTTAGATGGACATTTTAGTGAATTTCCCTCACCCCCAATTTATTTCAATTTCTCAAGTGCTCTTCAAATTGTGTGCTATGTATGATAGTAGCAATCAGCAATTGGAAAACCGGAGCACAATCCATAGATGTGAGTGTTCGTGTACATCACCGTCAGATGGATGATGGCTCCAAAGTAGTTAACTGCACTCATGTGGGATACTCACTCACTACATTCTGCTTCCGTTAGTTATACACATGATATTAATTGAAAGTCCTGCCCCGGAGCAGAGGTTTACACCTGGAAGATGAATCATTAAGTGTGATCAGGTTTCTGCTTTTGCAATCGTCAGGTTGATACAGCCACAGAATACAAGTGGATTTCTTTTGTGTATGGAGTAGATGCTGAGATGCTGATGAAGTTGTTTCTTGTTGAAGAGATGTTTAATTGGTCATATAAGTGAGTAAATACATCATGCGCTCTAATTAACTTGGCTAAGTTTTGAAACCAGTGAAAAGATTGATAGACAGAATTGCAACCAACAAGGAATCAACGAATCTCTAGAGACGAGATTTTTCAAATTCAAGTGCTTCATGCATGGTTCGTACATGTATACTCGTACAAATAACATTGATGGTAAATAAAAATTGTGTTAAGAGGGTGTTTGCTGAGAAAATATAGAACAAGAAGGCTTTGACAAAGTGCCGATGGCGGTGGTATATTATAGAAATACCATCAAAAATCTCCACTAATCCTAAGTGGTCGATATAGAAATGTGCCTCTGTCTGGATAAAGGCAGATCGTAGCGAACTCTCGGTGTTGTCATTGGTCATGTCCCTTGCGACATGCCTTCGAATCATCTTAATCTAGAAGTTGTCAATCCTGTTTAAGTAAAGGCCCTTGGTGGGATAATATCATACGTATTACGACTCTAGTGCCCTGCATAATCGCATGCAGGCTCTGAGGCACTATATTTTAAACACCCGAATCATTTCCAATTAATACATTCAACCACACGGCACAACAATAAGTGATGATTGGCCGGAATTGGCACATATTCGTAATATATGACTTTCAAGCTGGAATCAAGTTGACTGCTGTAAAAGAGTTTTCCTGTCAGGCCTATGGCTCTCCTGGCCACAGCAAAACAGGCATTTAACATATTTATTTGTAAAATAGGATAGAATGAATCGAGCAATATTCCGAAGTGTCTAACATTGGCAGTCTGTTCTCCCCAAACGAGGACCACATTTCAGTTATGCTGGCAGCTTTGAAATCCAACCTCAATGCAGTTCTTAACAAGATTGTGTCCGACATTTGAAGACTGTCTTTCTATTTTGCAATATTCTTTAATATGATCTAAGTTACGCTGCAAAAGAGTGCTGATGACCTCTATTTTAGGACCTGATACGTACGCCAATAAATTGTCTGCTTACGCTTATACGGGACTGAAGTCACTTGTGTCAATGTTAAACAGTATATGAGAAAGGACCACACCGTATTGTGAGCCATTTCTAATATCAAAGACTTTGCTCGACGTGCCGCTGTCGAATTTAGCTACAATATTCTTTCCCATAAGCATGTTGTAAATCAAATCAATAATGATGACATACCGGGTCGAAGGTTTTGTTAAAGTCAATTAGACAAGCATTAGTATAGTGGTTTTTTCATTCCATTGAATGCCGGAAATCAGTAAAACCATGCTGGGAGTCCCGGTAATATTATCTTTCTCAACTCATCGCTTTCTTGATGAATTATGTATTTGCCAATGTTCGGATTCAAACTAATTGACCGAAGATGAGCATGGTTTGGTCCTAACTCGGGCAGGGTACACTACTTTTGTTTTCCAAAGCGTTGTATTATACGCATTGTTAAAAAGCGTGGTAAAATTATCAACTCCTTCTAATGACAGGAATTTAAGTAAGACCCTTGGGATTTTGTCTACTCCATTACGATTTTTTGTTTTTTTAAACACAGGAGCTCATCTTTTCGCACGAACAAATTAGATATGGAGAGATCATCCTTCGGCGATGATGATTTCGGCTGGTTTACCTCATTGCATACGGCGAAACTGTGATTTTCCGATCGCTGATTTTGAGATTCTTCGGTTGGATAAAAATTGTATAGGAGAAAAGCTCCAAGCAAAGTTCTGAAAGGAAACGGCTAACGGGTTAGACGGGATAAATCACATGTCGCTTACTACTGTATACGAGTTTGTACTCAATCCTATTTTGGCACTACCAGCTGCGTCATTGGTTGCCCCTTATATTCGGTGAATTATTTCGCCATGCCGATGATCTAAAATTAAGATCTTGGCGAAAAACTGTTAATTTCTTCAGATTGTTTCACGTGCTTGAAACGACAATACATACACTCTTCTCTCACTATAAAGAGAAAGTCGAACGATGCATGCATAACACTGGCCTACGTCGTCACAGGGCAACTGTACGGAAAGGATTAAAAAGATGTGAAGAACCAACTAACAGCCGGAAATAAATATGGATTCACTTTTGACGACGCAAGCGCAACGACCTTCGTGATTGCACGTGAAATTTTCGGACTCTAAACAAGCCACGTGCAGCCGAACAACTAGCAGAAGTCTTTGGCCGCTACATATTACGGAGATATCACCGCCCTCCAGGAAATGCGATGGGATGAACCGGACATAAGTAGGATGAAAAATTGTGATATATGGTACGGTGATTGAGGTAGGGAAAAGAAACAGCGCTTATTCGGATGCGGATTCGCCATACGCGGGTAGACTTAGGCAAGAAATATTTGGCTTCCGACACGGAATGGTAAGCATTAAGGCTAAATTCACTAACATAAGCCTAATATACGCCCACTCTCCTACGAAAGACAAGGACGATGCCACCAAACAACGTTTCTACCAGCTCTTCGGCAAGTCATATAAGCAATTTCCGAAGTATGACAGCAGGATAGGCAAAGAGGACATCTTTGGTGGGACAGATGGTAAGTATAGACTATACTACACCACGGATATAGGCTTATTGACTTTGGGGCAGGACGAATTATTTCTATAGCAAGCACGCAGTGTTCTCATCTCAATATACACAACAGGACATGTCAGTCTCCGGATCATCAAACGCTAAATCAATTTTATCATTTTGCGATAGACGTAAGGCCGGCCTACAGTATTCTGGGCGTCCAAACGTTTCGGGAAGCCAACATTGATTTGGACCACCACCTCGCTGCCGACAAGGTACGAATGCGGATTTTCTAAACAAAAAAACAGAGAAGAACTACTGTTAGATGATTGAACGTATAAAAGCTACACTCGCAAGAGATTGCCAGAGTCTTCACCGAACGCGTATCCCGAAATCCCTTAACAGCTCCTATGCTGCCAGTATCAAATACCGAAGATCAGCGCAACGCTGCCAACATACCATCAGAGACATGGTAACTAATGTGCCGCCCACCATGGAGAAATCCCTGGTTTGATGAAGAATATCTGCAAGCACATGTAGCCAGACATACCTGTAGAGATGAAGAACGAAACCTTGTAGCTAAGTCCCTGTCCTTGCTGTGAATATGGAAAAACTTTTTCTACAGACTGTATAGCTGCGAAGAAGCGCAACATGCCGCCATCAGGCAGAATATACATAGTATTCAACTTTGATGATCATAGCCAAAACTTCCGTCTCCCAAACCAGGATAGGATTGTCTAAGCTAAATCCAACAAATCAGGTGAACCTGATGGCTTACTGGCCGAGATATTCAAAGCAGCCGGAAATGCTTTCGTGGGGAACATGCACCAATTCGTTTCTCGGATCTGGTCAGAATAGTTTATGCGTGTTGAATGGAATCTCAGCACCGTATGCCCGATCCACTAAAAAGGAGACCCCTCAACTGCACCCACTATTTAGGTATAAGTCTCCTCAACATCGGATATCTAATATGCCATATTGTGTGAAGGTCTGAAACATATTGTCAATAATCTGATTGGCCTCTATCAGCGCAGTTACCAGGAAAGTCTACCACCGATCAAACCTTCACACTCCGGCGGACTCTGCAAAGAACGATACCTTCAATCTTTCGACCGATTTTATGGCCAAATATGACAGCGTTTATAGAGACGAGCTATATAGAGCCGTGTCGAGGTTTGCAAACCTGCCAAGTTCGTCTGTCTGTGCAGAATGACGATTAAGAACGCTCACTGCTCCATAACGGTTCGGAACAGCTTAACCGAGGCCTTTAATGTCAAAAGATATTTTGGACGGCGTGCTGGTGTGCACGCGTAATTATGCGCAACTCACAAGTGATCACTGGGGGCGTTCGCCGATGATATCATCATTATTGGGAGAGCACAGTGGGCTGTGTTGAAACGGAAGCTGCCAAAATGGGCTTAGCGGTAAAGGTAGGGCAAAACCAAGTATATGCTGTCAACAATAAGGGACACACAGGATCTACGAATTGGACAGAACGTCAAAATCGACAGCTATAAACTCAAGATAATAAGGAGCATTGTCTACCTTGGCTCTGTTATGTATTCTGCCAACACCCCAGCAGAAATAAAACGAAGAATCTTGCCAGTCGTTGTTTCGTTGGGTTAAGAAGGCAATTGAGTAGTAAGGCCCTATCTCCAAAGTAGATGAAGTTATACTCATTTGTTTCAAGTGCGTTGATGAGGTCGCTAGGCCATGTAGAGAGAATGGACACCAATGCTCGGGCCCACAGAGTTTTCGAATTTAACCCGGAGGAACAACGCAGTAGAGGAAGACTTCCACTTAGATGGCTCGCACAAATAGGAGGGGAGCTCAACCGACTTATCCTACGTAACTGGAGGCAGTCGGCTTAAGACCGGACTAACTGGAGAGGCTTGTTAGTTGAGATCCAGATTCGCCTCGAACTTTACTGTCACCTAAGTAAATAAGAAGCCTGGTGTAAGCTCATAGCTATACAGGAGAAGAAGATGCCACTAAGGAATGTTTCTACAAATTCTCGGACAGGACATTTGAGTAATGTCCTGAGTAAAATTGAATGACGAATAGACAAGGTGGTTTGGAAAGCATACCTTTCACGACACCAGGGACATAGAGTACTTTACTGATTTTCAGAATGGAATATGACAATAGCGAGCATGCGGTCTATCAACATCGATTTTCAAACAAAAATATCAAACAGACGATCATTGTATCGTCAACTATCGCATATCCTTCAAACTTCCGTTCAACCTCTTACAACCTGCATCAAATGCTAAAAAACAGTGACATTGAGGCCAAAGAGCTTCAAAAATGCAGCTACACTAAAGTGACATCAGTCTGCTTAACATCGCGTGCAAGTTTTTTTCTGCATATTCTTTGAATGGTTGAAACTATCAGTTCCATTTAAATCTGGGCTATTCCAGAAGCGACCACATATAGTACCCACACTACGGCAGATCCCAAAGTAAATCCAAGAAGTACTGCATCTATGTATAGCAAACTATACAGAACCATATAGTCTTGGCGAACTCATCGTATTGTACAAAATGACGATGGAGGATACTCGTTACGGAAGCAATCTTACCCTGGCCTCTTATGCCAAAAAAGGACTCAATCCAGGTCTCTTCATTAGTATCGGAATTAAGAAAATTATGCAAATCTCGTGAGAGAACATCAGAAACTCAACCTCGAAGCTGAAGGAATTTGTCCAAGGACGGGAGAGGCTTATTGGTTCAGACTTAGGTAGCACCAAGTCAAAGATGGATGGCGCTACATCAGTAAATAAGTAAGTAGGTGAATATTCAGTTGCCCACAGAAGTAAAGCAAAAATCGTTTAGAGTTTGGTCTCAACACAAAAAATTAAAATTTCCATTGACACCTGCTTAGTAAAATCTACCGAAAAAACAATGCTGTTTCATGAAGCAATGTCTTGAAACCCTCAAAACTGGGATATCTGTAAATAATAATTATATACTCATAAAAACACTCGAACACTCGGGACCCTATGACTCATACCCTTGAGCAACCTATAAAAGCTCTTCAAACCAATCATCTCCACAGGGTCCTGCACCATAGATATTCCATTGACATTTATGAGCGCCATGTGCATAAGTTGACTAATTTTCATGCAATAACATTTTCATTTGAAAATAAAAACTAAAGTCCTTTACCACTCGCAATTCTTCCCGGAAAAGATAATTAAAATACTGACATTGGTTAATCCATGATTTAATTGAGTCTGAATCCGATCCGTCTTTGCGTCACAAATATCTGTTCCTATTCCCATGTCACTATCAGCTTTATTATCGTCATCCTCAGTCCCATCTCCGTCCCGATTTACACCACCAAAACAACTTTAACTTAAGGATATGGCATAACAATCAGGACCACATCACCGTGTCCGCAAGTCTCCCAAAAATTTGCATTAACATTACCAAGCAAAGGGATGGAGCTGCTTCCGCCCTGAAAATCAACTACCCTTCACGCGACGATATGATATGTATATTAGCGTGATGGTGGTGGTCGTACTCGTACTACATACTACTACCACTGATGGTAGTGCTGATGGTGGTGGATTTATTCTAATCCGATAATTAAATTGCATTCTACTTATGCAAATGCCACAACAGCAACTTAGACCCTCGTAAGGAGGAAGACACCAAAGCACACCGTTGATAACCGTTATCCAGGAACTTTATTCAATTACGACAACTACTCTGACTCTGAATATGAGTATGAGTTTGTGTTTGCAAGTGAATTTGAATTAGAGTTTGAGTACCATGTATCGTAAAAGAAGAAAGGGAACACCCCGAACTGAACCCAAGCCCCTTTAGGATCATCAGAAATGCAAATGCAAATACTTAACATCATCAAACTAATCCCCTTGCTCATGTGTCTTCGGGTATCCTGTGTAAACTCATCCGTTCGTACCAACTTGCTTATTCGTACATCATCCATAGCGTAAGTTTCATTCATTCATTCGTGTTTGGTTCTTGGCGTTATTGACTCAATAAAAGTGCTGTTCTCTCTCATTTTGGTTTTCTAGAAATTTAATCCTTTTTCCTGTGTGCCCACATATTTTTCACTTGTCATCTCTTTCCATATATTTAACACACGTGCTTTACCACTCATACATCATGCAAAGCAACAAACATTGACACTGATCCGATTTTTCGGATGGAACAAATGAAGTAAAACATTTTTATATGAAAGCCCAGCATCCATTTGCATGATGAGCAGCTTGTGTACAGCCTGTGACAACTAAGGAAAGTGAAAAAGGATACGGATACCATCACCATCACTATCGCCATCACAGTTGCTACCCTTAGCCAACTTATACGGATATGTCAGGAAATTTGCATAATATTTCATATAAGCTCTTCCCGTTGGGTAAGGGTTGGAATAGACTACAACAGAAAAGACGGCAAGACATCCGGTAAAGGACTCGAGGACTATGACGAGAAAAATGATCCATGGAAGGCTGGTTATAAAGTTATCGTCCTTTGTCCTTTGCTGCCATTTACATGCATTTCACTATCACAATAAATATGTTGACGAAATTATGATTGCCAACTAATACTCGGCACAAACAAGCACACATGTCACCCTGTAACCCTGGCACTCAGACTTCCAACACGCGGTGAGAAGGTCCTCGAGAAATGGATTTTTAAGAGAGAAACCTTGGCCGGGTGTACGAAGTACGAGTATGTATGTCGGCTTATCCGTCAGCAAGAAGACTCCTTTTACCAAACACATACCACACACCGCACAATACCTACATGGATTAGCATATGACGACCGAGATGATGATGATCCGGCAAACGCGGCATTACCAAAAGGCCTATGAAAAAGGCAGGATAGTACGAGTAGGTAGGGGTTGATGTGGTAAGGGTGGTTCTATGGCTGGTTAGTAATTTCTTTTATATCATTTTGCATATGCGATTTTATGGCCAATACAATGTCGGGAAAGTGAGTTCTGTTACCCGTGCTTCTGCCTTACCAATTCCACCATGTTCCTTCTGTTGTTTACTGCTAATGGAAGGTGGGGTTCCTGACGGGCGGACTACTGTGTTGTTGTTTATGATTTTTTGTATTGTGCACCTTTCACCAGGTTTATGAAAGTTCCATTATCATAAAGTTAGAACATGTTCTTGCTTTTAAAATCCATCTTTCTAGAATGCGGCAACAATGGAATTATGAAGTGCTGGCACAGGTTTGGAAAGTCGGTTGTAAAAGTGACTGAATGGATGGACATGTTTTGTTTTCGTTGAGTTAAAAGATCCCTATTCTCTAATAAGTATGAGGTGTTAGTGTAAGGTACCCTCAGCATATGGTAGCGCTTAAAATTTCCACGTACTACAGAGACACTGTACTTGCCAAGATATGGAGGGAATGAATTTTCTAGTGAAAATTTACTACATGGCAATCCGCTTATTTGATTTTTAATAATTGACAAGTAACATAAAAGGCCTACATTTATGTGGTTTTTAGGAGGGAGAGAGAGGGCTTTACACATGGGAGATGCCGGTATATCTGAATTAAGTCAAATTTAAGTGATGGACAGGTAAGAGTATGTACGTAGAGAGTTTCGACTATGGTCGTGATCTTATTAAGAAATTTTCTTTTCTTGTTTCAGTATACCTTATATTTGAGCATCACTGAATGATTAATTGATGTGTTGATCCGTTGATGTCTATCCTTCAAAAAGGAGTCATTTCGTCTTAACAACTTATTGGTTGTGTTCACCATTTACAATTTTTTGAGGTATCGGACCTAGTTCAAATATCTTATCCTGAACTCTCTGTTCGATTATATTTCTCAACTGATTTCCAGGTCCTAAGGAAGCTACATGATTGTGTCGTTACACTGAAGTAAATATGGCGGAACAAGAAACCCGAATAAGCTCTAATAACTTGATTAGCGTAAACTTTGTCCAGAGACCTTATTTCATTATGCTTCAACAGGTAAGGGATTGCTCGTGGTGGTAACTTGCCTCCATCGTGCAAAAAAGTTCAGATACACATGGACGGATATAATGCTGATGATCCGAGTAAAGCACACCAAATTTTGGCGTTTTACATGGAATGTAAAGATCCTTACAGACTACGTACTGACGTACAACTCGCGGAGGACCTAGATATAAATGATATAAAGCAGATATCACCGAAATCCAAGAAATGCGATGGGATAGTCCGAGTAATAAACGGATGAAAAACTACGTCATCTACGAGTTCTAGGGCTACAAAGAAGCAAGAATGTGGATTTGCCGTTCGAGAAGGACTTCACTAAAAGTCATTACATTTCGGCATGTACGCGAGCACTTCAAAAAAATTCGCATCAAGGGAAAATTCAGAAATTTAAGTCTGATTTGTTGCATCATACACCCACAGGAGACAGCATCTATGACCTACTAGACCGAACATATGCTCAGTGCCTCAGCTATGGCAACAACATTATGCAAGGAGAGTGGCTCATCGGAAAACACAGCCAGCATAACACCACGTCCGATAATGGATTCGGGTCTTAAGGATTTGAACGGAGGGTATCCTCTTAGTAGCCAACATGCGCTTCAACAACATCAATAAATCAACCGAGCGTCAACCATATTGATCATCTTGCGGTCGACGCCTGACACTACTCCAACATTCTGGATGTTTGAATTCTCCGAAGAGCCAATATCGACTCGTATCCTAACCTTTTTGCAGTCAGGATACGAATGCGAATAGCACAGACACAACAGAGCCGAACAAGACCAGCACAGTTTGACGTCGAAATTTGCAATTGCAAGAGGGCTCTCTTCCAAGTCCTCTCTTAAAATACTAGCCTCTACAAACAAACCATAAAGCACCAATAGTAATGTTGTCAACCAGCCATTAAAGAAGCTGCTTTTGAACTCGGCTATAAGAAGCATAGAGAGATGCTCATCAGCTCTATGAGCAGGAAAGAAGAGAAGATCACAGGCCTACTGGAGGGAAATGCAAAGAGCACGAGAAGCGCGTTATCCAAGAAATGGAGACATGTTATTACAGGAATAACGTTCGCATGTTTTTTCAGAAAATAAAACGAACACGCCATGGTAATAAAGCCAGAAAGGAAGCCTGCAGATATGATCATGGTAGAGTCATAAGCGGTGCTGAGGATATGGAAATACTAATAACGGCAACGTGACGTTTTAAATATCGCCCTAGAAAGAATTGTGGAAATTTCACTCCAAACACAAGGATCTTTTGAAAGCCCACACAATTATTGGCATACGGGGATGACATTGATGCGATTGGACCCACACAGCTAGCCGCCAATGAAACTATCGTGAATTTGGAGGTACAACCGGTCACAATGGGTCTAATGGCATCAGAAAAAGCTGCACACCACAACGGCTTGACTGGAACTTGTCAGTTGGCAGTTAGATAGTTGCAAGCAGCAACGACACCAATACAGTAATCAGATGCAGAATTACTCCTGTCAATCGCTGTTTCTTTCAGCATAGGAGGATATTGAGTAACTAAACCCTCTCTCGCAAGACAAAACTGCCTTAATACAAGACCCTTACAATCCCGGTCCTGCTCCGAGGAACAGGTGTTTGGACTTTGTCCAAAGCCGATGAAGAAACAATTGGCAGTTTCGAGAGAAAAATATAATAAAACGTGTGGTTTTCGGTCCGGTATTGACCTGGAATGGATTTGAAGATTCAACCACGAATGGGCTGAATAACGCCATCGGTTTAGTTATACATCTACGGATCCCAACGTCTGAGAGGGTTGGGCCATAATGGGTGAATTCACACCACAGCTCGGGACCAAAGGGTCTTCGATTCTAGCACCGAGGGACGACCACATCAAAGGTGGAGCACACAATTTGAAGTGGTCCTCAAGCAACTTGAAATGCGGCACTGGACGCAGCTGGCGAGAGATCCTGCCAGCTGTGGAAGTTAGTTGGTTGAGGTTCAGGTTCATCCCAGACTGTAGCGCCACCCAGCCTTTTTGAATCATAGAAACAACCATTACAGAAATTGCCGACTAAATTCGAATGCGGATTTCCTAAGCGCCGCAAAGCAGAAGAACTACTGTGAGAAGATATAACGTAGAAAAGTTGCAATCGCAACTCATATACCGAAATCTCTCAACAACTTCTATCCCACTAGCATCAAGTACCGAAGATCAGTGGCAACGCTGCAAATGTGCTATCAGAGATGCGGCAACTGAGGTGCTGGGTTTCACCCGACCAACACCAAGAAATAAAGCCTTGGTTTGATAAGAAGCCCATAAAGCGGGGCTCCAACAAAGGACGCATTCGAAGATAATGAGAGAATAATATACGCACGACCAGCATAGAAGTCTGTAAATATGAAGAAGAAAACCTTGCAGTAGAGTCACAGTCAGTGCTGAGAATATGGAAAGACTTTGTTGATTGACCATTCAACTTAGACGATGATAGCCAAAACTTCCGCCCTCCTGATCAGAACGAAGTAAAGATAACAATATCTAAGCTAAAATCCGACAAATCAGTAGGACCTGACTCCTTACCGGCCGAGCATTCAACAATTCATTTCTCAGATCTGGTCAGAAGAGTTTTTGTCTGGTGAACGGAATCTCAGGACTGTATGCCCGGTCCACAAAAAAGGAGACACATTCAACTTCGCCAACTATAGAGGTATAACTCTCCTAAACATTGTTGACAAGATCTTATCTGCCATATTGTGTGAGCGTCTGAAACCCTTTACCAGAAACATGATTGGTCTTTTCAGTGCGGTTCCAGACCCGGGAAGTTCACAATCGACCACCTCTTCACACTCCGGCAGATCTTAGAAAAAACTAAAGAAGTCCAAATCGATACCCACAATCCTTTCAGCAGCTTTTAATTCACCATATGACTATCAAGCTCGATTTAACCGAGACTTTTGATGTCAAAAAAGGTTTCAGACAACGTTACTCGTTGTCATGTGACTTCTTCAACATTATACTTGAAAGAATTGTGCGTAACTCAGAAGCGAACACTGGAGGCACAACCTTTCAAAAGTCTGTGCAACTACTAGCGTACGTCGATGATATCGACATGATAGCAGAACTCAGAGAAGCTGCAAAAATTGCTTTAAATGAGGGCAAAGCCAAGTATATGCTGTCAACAAAAAGGGACACACAATATCGACGAATTGGACAGAACGTCACACGCGACAGGTATAATTTCGAAGTAGTAAGTGTAAGAAATGCAGAACAAAAGAACAAAAGTACATAAGTAAAAACAGTAACACGAAGATATTTTTTAAGCCCACGCTTTATTGCAACTGTCCTAACATATCATTCAAAACTTACTGTATGCCTATTCTTTACATAGAAACAGTGATTTTTCGATAAATAGCTATTTGCATAAAATATTCGGCTATCGTATTACATAAGTGAAAATGCAGGTGCACGGATGTAGGGTGTAAATAGGTTTATTTTATATTCGAATGATCGCATAGTAGGTTTCCTACATAAGGGACTTTGTTTACCTTGGCTCTGCTATGAGTACTGCTTACAACACTTCAGCCGAAGTATAAACGAAGAATTTTTAGCAAGCGCCCCAGTGATAGCTCACTGCGTTGTGTTTTGCATAATCTTCTCAGATAAATATAGAGAACACATGACTGCGCTCCATTTTTTCTAAAACCCTTTTTAATATCATATGTCTCGGTGAGGGTATTTCCGACGTTAAAGAACCCTCGACCGTTCACCTCCCGTTGCCTTAAATGGCTCGGGAGGAAGATCGACGGATACGGCAGGTTTGCCATAATAAAGATAAGAAATTGATTTATCTGCGTACTTCTTTTTAGCCAGGTGGACGTCAGTGCCTGATTTAGTTGCAGAAGTTGAATGACGCTCTTCATCCAATCAGGGGTTTCGTAGTCATGACAGGGTGAAACCCAGCTCATCAGTTGCTGCATTTCTTAAGGCTTTCTGGCAAACTGATTCTACACAATTTGTTGCAGATTGTATAGACGTTGACGAGAGTGGAGAATCCGCAATCAGCAAAAATTCTAGGGGTGTGTTGAGATTGCAGTTGCTCAACACTAAACCTTCTCACCGTATTTCTCTGGGATATATCAAGGCGTACCTCGGCTGCAACTGGTTACTGATCTGAGTAACCATGACCATCTTTGTTTGTGAATATTGAGGTTAGAAAACGGTGACATTCTTTAATATGGCAGTTAAAAATTCAATAAGCCTATGGCTAGACTATGTAGGAATATTTTGTGGGATATGAGCTCGAGAGTTTTAGCTTCGATTTAGCCAAGCTTTATTGCCTGGGTCTGCTGCTTACAACAAATCTGCACCATAATGCATATAAATATGATGCTTCAAGTGTTATTTGTAAAAGTTTTTCAACCTCCTTTTGTCCTTTCCGTACTTTGCAGGAATCACAAAGGCTTGTGAACTTGAATTGTAACTAACACTACGCACATTCTCAAGCTTAGGATCCTTTTGACTAGAACGGCCAGATAGTGCAGAGCCAGTAAAACGTTCAGACCCGAGGAAGTTGCTCATAGAAGAGATTTGCCATACTGTCTGTTAACGCCATTGTTGGTTCAGTCAAATAAAATCATCTGTTGTTCGTTCTTCTTTTGAGCTTCAGTTATTTTTGAGAGGACGTTATGAAGTTATTAGTTTCTTGGTAAATACCAGTACCCGGTAAGTAAGTAAAATTGGTGTGCCATCATAGTTAAATCAATTAGTTTTAGCAGGTTAACGTCGTCGACAAATGCCTACCTACAACTTTTCACAAGACTTTTTGATGAAGTTATGAAATATAAGCGTTGAATCACTGAATTCGTTGACTGACCCAAATAACCCAAAGTTCTAACCACAAAAAGTCATTTTTCTGACGTCACCACCTCAATTAGAAGCCTCTAAAAGTGAACATTTCTGCCCGCCATTCAGAGTCGGTAAAAAATTGAAGTCTCCCCTCTATGCATTGAATAAAAATACGAGCAATATAGTGAGCAAAGACCCAGGTCCTGATCTCTAGAGTACTCTGCCACCTAGTCACCTTATGCACTTTGAAAATGTCGCGACTGTGATAATGAAAATAACCAACTGAAAATATTTCAAACCGGTGGATAAATTGGTCTGGGATGGATCTGGTCATCCATGAAAATCCCACATGATTATACTAAGGCCTGTTCTATGCGTGTCATATTTCAAAAAAATGAACTTTCGTAGAACTTGAACTATGTTAAAATTTCGACCAAGTTACCAGCTAGAGGCCAATTAAGGATAAATCGCTAATGACTTCGCGGAAATTGACAACCTTATACCTATCATACTGGCCGAGCTATATGCAATCCTAATGGTTTAGATACTTCATAAAGAAAGGGTGGATATCACTTATATCTCAATAATGATAACTAACTGAGCTACAGATTCCCCCTATAATGAGGAAGTATATCGTGATTGGGTTTGTGAGTTTGAGGGTAACTTTTTCCTGAATGTTGATCAGCTCTTCTCATCGTTTGGGATTAGGCATGGGTCATAGTTGTCTCTCAGATGTGTTGATGAATCCATCTATGACTAGCCAGAGAACTTCATAATGTGTTATAAGTTTGCCGTAGTGCATTGACAAATTCCCGTTGCCGCACCGTTAAAACCTGATGAATAACAAAGACATCGGCTTTGACGAAGTTACGGACTTTGAGTAGACTTAAAGTTGAGGTCCTAGGAGAAGGCTCACGCGCTGGGTTCGGCTGGTTTCAGAGCCTGAGTTTGGAGGTCTATATTGCCTTAAAAGTCGAGTCAATTTGCGGAGCTCAATCGGGTAAAGAGTGTTCTTCCGTGTAGTTTTCACATTGTGGAGCGACTAGAGGCATTCTACTGCATCACCTAACCGAAGAAAAGTGATGATCAAAGAAGCATGAACATTGACGTCAAGAAATGCCACTATGAGAGAGTGATCTTCCAATGGATCGTAAAAGACGCTATAGTCCGGCCTAAAATTTGAATTTTGGCAGACGCTTGACATCTTCTAGCACTAAAAATCCAAGCTGCCTTTAGAGGGCTTCTGTCGAGAGATTTAAAGGTACATTTACCTCAGCCCTATTACTGGCTGAGGGCTAAACAGAATGTACAGTGGAGGGAAAATATGATTCGAGGGTTTAGAATCCTCTTAGCTCTGTTTGCAGATTGTTTCTGGGCTGACCCGATCGTAAGAAGATTTTCTCAAAGTATGTGTTAGATATTGGATGACCCAGAGCCAAGGATATTTCGTCAGAATAAGCAAAGGTACCATCGGAGTCGTTGAGTGTGCTTTAGGATTCGTGATGTTTTGGAATGAACACAGGACGGGCTATGGTAGCAGATCACATATGAATTTTGGATTTAAACTGGAAATTTTGTATTCAAACGACTTGTAATTTTATTTGATAAAATGCTGCAACGTGATGGGGTACCTTTCAGTGTATAGAGAGCTTCCTCTGTTGTCGCAAAGAAAAAAATTCTAATCGGTAAAGCTGAAGTCGAAAATCTAATCTTCACATTCAGGAGATACGAGTGTGCATGTTATTTAAACAAATGATCAGATGGAGAATTCCACAACGCAAAACCATATCTAATAATATCCATCTACAGATAAAAAAAATTCTTGCGAATCGTAAAAGTTCTACAATGACAACTTTCAAAAAACACTTAAGGCTCCATACTGGAAAATTCCCAGGCACAAACTATAGCAGCAGATCCATCTGCCATACTCAATTCAAAATGAATTGAAAGTTGGCAACAATTTGGAACAATCTTCACCTTTAATGGAATGTTTATGCTTTTGAATTTCCCCCCCCTTTTCAAGTCAAATTTCCATCTCAATAACTTAATTACATAACAGCTCCACAGTTTCTTCTTCTCACTCAGACCCAAAACTCTGTCAGTTGTCCCAACGAAAAACCCTATCCCCCCCAACCCCAGACTTGAGCAAAGAAACTTGGAAATCTAACTCTTGGCAAAAGTATGCAAAAAGTATTCCGTTAACACTGTCACCAGTATCATCACAAAAATTACTTTAGACACCGAAAGCACTTAGCAAAACCCCAAAAATGTTGCTTTTCCAAAAACCAGAAAATACGAAGAAGAAGAAGAAGTTGAAGAAAAAAAATAAACTTTTCCAAGAGTACTTACTGCCGCCATAATGTGTACATGTCAGGATGCAGAATACACTCTCCAGCTTCTTCATCTGCCATAGAATCAAGGATGAGCGCCTGTTAGAGCGTTCACATTCGAATGTCATTAGGGTGTTGTAGGGTTGTACTCAAGAGTACGGGACCCCAGAAAATATTTATCGGTCATTACTGTCATGGGACCCGAGCCAGCGCGTAAAGAACTGAATCCTTAAAGTACGTTCCAAAAAAAAAAAAAACACGGAAACAAAATGAAAACATTTTAATGGCTATAACCCCGCTAAACAAAACCACAATTCGTCTTCGCAGGGGCTATGGTTTCCACAGAAAAATCCTTTCCTTTTATTCGGGCAGAATAAAGCTATGGACGATGGATATTTACGGGACTCTTTCCTACCATTCATTCCCTCTAGAACTTGGGAAATAAATTAAAAACTTTTCTAATTTTTCCTTGGAAATACACTCGGCAACGCACGCAAAATGAGGAGAAACTTTTCGGCAAGAAGGACGAAAACTTCCATTTCGTCGTTGGATACTTTTAATCCTTTTCCAATTTCCGATCTGGTTACCATGTTGTTGGTTTGTTGGTTGTCCCTCCAACAGAAGGTCAAATGGTTGCTACACCTTTGAGGTTAGTTGACGTAAGTTGCTTGGAAATGTATGTATACCTTGAATACCTTGATAGTGTAAACTGATAAGACTATTTTTAGGTTAGAAAAGCCCCGCATTATGTTTAAATATCCTTTAGGATTCTTAATTTCACGAGTATTCTCCAATTTTGAATGGTCAAATGCCTTTCAAATTTACCCTATGCTTCCTTTAAATGTATTCGCTTGCCCTACTTATTTATGGTTTTTTCGTCGAATTAATTGCATCCATAGACGAAGTAGAAAACTTTTCTCCAAATGGATTTCAAGATCCTTATTTTTTAACCTCCCTCTCACAGGGATGAACTTAATGGAGTCCATTTTCAGGACAAAGTCAATGGGAATTTCCTTGGCACCACACTGACTGTAAACCGGCACTAGACTAAGGGAAGCAAGTTGAAGGAAACTAATGAATTCAGCTAATGGTTTCTATATTAGACTTGGTCCTGAAACTGGTTATATCCCTTAGATTTGTTGCGTTGCCTTCAGAATCGGTTCTGCTCTTAAAACCTGCAATTGAATACTCTGCCAGTACAGTGATGCCATAATCAGTCTGATAGTAATTGACCAGTCGTGTTACTATAGCTACTAACGATTACGACCACATTTCGTAATAACTCTGTGGAAAAGGGGAACGATACTCGTATGATGATTAATCGGAGAATAAATGTTTAATTGTTATTTCACGCGCTCATGAAAAATGCAATTTTCATTTAATGATTATGAATTTGCAATCGCCAAATCAGCCACAAACTGACATCTCCAATCACGTCATATCAATTAATTAGTTGGTAAAGTGTTGTTAATTAGTCGGTGCGGTTGATGGTGTAGTTACCATTGCCGGTTACTGGCACTATTGGTTGACGGTAGTTAAACGATTAAGAATTTAAAGCCGCAAGCATTATCTATTAAATCGTTATTTTTTATTTTATTTTTTTTTGGTCACTGATCTGGATTTGCGCAGCATCCGCACTTTGGTAAAAAAAAAAACAAGCAATTGAAAACGAGTTGGTGAATTTATTATGAAAAAATTAAATAATTAAATTCAACTTAATCGAAATATGAACTTGCAAATTGGCAATTGGATGTATTAGGTGGATTGGGAATGGGATTTTCGAAAAAATACTCGTATCTCGGGTCATTTTCCAGTAATCACAGACCGGGTGTTATGCCTAATTAATTTTCTGCGCATATTTCGTTTTTTAAGCCGCTTTTTTTTTATCAAATGCAAACAGACATATTAATTTGAAAACCAATTTCCAAATATTTGTGGACATTTTCAAATATGGATTTGACGCAAATACGTGGTTCGATTCATATGTCCTAATTCGGTGGTATCAGTATTTGTCAAAGAACTATTCCACCAAAGTCAATTGCCCTTCTTCGTGATAAAAGCGCCTGCATTGCGATTAACCGGGGTACTATTGACTGCTCAAAACTTGGATTTGAGCCAGCAGCGTAACAATTAAGTTCGTAATGTAGTGCTCCATCTCCACCACTACCTCGTAGTGCTTATCCCTGGGCAACTACATATGTAAGTCGTTATACGAATATACCACCTTGATCAAAAATTTTCCGGAATTTATTCAGAAAATTAAAAATACGAGTTTATTCACCTAAATCTATATTGTCCCCTTCAAAGTAATCTCAATCGACTGCAACACACTTATGCCAGTGCTTGATCCAATCCTCGAAACATTTTTTATATTTGGTTTTCAGTATGCCCATCAGTGCTTCCAGCGATTTTTCCTTTACTTCCTCTCGGCTGCTGAAACGCGTTCCCCGTACTGGTTTTTTAACTCGATTGAACAGAAAGATGTCACAGGGAGCCAAATCAGGTGAATTCGGTGGCTGTTGGATGGTATTTGATGCATTTTTCGTCAAAAAATTACGAATAATGATGGCACTGTGCGACACGCCATCCACGAGTTTTCTGCCCACAATTCTGGTCTCTTTCGGCGAATTGCTTCACGAAAACGTCTCATAACATCTAAATAATACTTCCAATCTTTGATTACTGTCTGGCCTTCTGGTAAAAATTCATGATGCACTACACCGTTGTAATCCATGAAAACCGTGAGCATTGCCTTCTTTTTTGACTGAAAACGAAGCGGTTTTTTTCGGTCTCGGCACATTTGGTGAACGCCATTCACTTGCCTGATGTCTGGATTGCATGTCGTACTCATAAACCCACGTCTCGTCTCCAGTAACGATCCTTTTGATGAATGTGGGATCGGATTCAGCCTCGCAAATCATCTCTTTTGCGACGTCAACACGGCACGGTTTCTTTTTTGCATGAAATTGAGGTGTTTTGACACCAACTTTGCTGCTACACGACGGAAACCCAAATCATTAACCAAAATGTCTTGGACGGATCCATAGGCAATGTTCAAGTCCTCCGCTATCTCTCTGATGGTTACTTTGCGGTCATTAACCAACATTTCTTTTACTTCATTAATGTTTTCGTCGGTTTTCGATGTCGATGGTCTGCCACTGCGTCCATCATCTTCGATTGACTCACGACTCAGAAAGGCAGTAGGACTAGAAAAGCTTATGCGAGCCGCTCTAACAACATAAGTATAGCTTTTACATCGGGAGCTTGGGAGGCAGACAGTTTGCCCAACGTGTGGAAGAAAGGAATGATTGTCAAGCTTCCTAAAAAAGGTAGTCTTACAGAATATGAAAACTGGAGACGCATTTGTGTTCTTCCCGCAGTTGCTAAAGTATTAGCCAAAGTAGTTCTTGAACGAGTAAAGGAACATCTGTTAGATATAGTCCATATCGAACAAGCAGATATCCATTCTGGATCCTCCTGTATCGACGACATCAACTCCCTGCGGTTCATTATTGAACAGTGCATTGAATACCGGTCACCACTTCACCTGCTGTTCTTTGATTATGAGAAGGCATTCGACAGTGTAAACAGACAGTTTATCTGGCTTACCTTGAGCAGGGAAGGTACTCGCGTAACCGATAAACAAATGGCTATTATAAAATCAACCTATGATGGGTCTAAATTGCATTTTCTGCATAGAGGAAAATTGTCAGAGGAATTCGAGATCCAAAGTGGGGTCCGACAAGGTTGCATTCTATCGTCGATACTTTTTTTATCGTTGTTCAGCGATGTGCTTCGCACAGCCTTGTCAACTGGAAACGGAAGAATTCGTTGGACAGTTACATCTCCACTCAAACATCGGCACTACGTTGACGACGCATGTTTACTCTCTCACAAGATTATGGATCTGTTCCAAATAAGAGCAACGTCGGTATTAACTAAACAACTCAAGTTAGCATTGCTAGGCATGGGCAACCGGTAGAGAGAGTAGAGAATTTCTAATATCTTGAGTATTGTCTCCACCGAAGGTGGAACCGAACAGGATATTGCCAACCGAATCGGTAAAGCAAAGTCTGCGTTTAGAATGATATCCATGGTAATGCGAAGAAGTGCAATCAACTTAAAGACCACGTTACAACTATTTCTTCAAATGTTGAATCCACGCTATTTTATGAGCGCTGCAATACATGGTGAACGATGCTACCACAAAAAAACTAGTTGCCTACAGAACATTTTAAGGGTTTTATGGCTTAACCGTGTCTCTAACAAACATCCTTACCAGAAAACTCGTCAGGAATCAATATGCACAACAATCCAATCCAATCCGGTGGAAGTGGCAGTGGATTAGTCATAAAATTCGAATAGACGATAGCTCCATAAAACTGCGCCATGTAATGGAATCCTTTTCATTGCAATGGAAGACGGTAGAAGAAGGGGTCGGCTGAGAAATTCATGGCGCAGAACATTTGAAGAGGAGTCACGGCAATTGGGGAAGATTTGTAGAGAGCTGAAGCTCATTTCCAGTAGCCGTACATGATGGCGCGTAGACGCAGTTGAGGCCCTGAAAGTGATAAAACAATGACTTAAGATGCTGTATGGGTCATAAGGAGCATCATCGAATTATGCAACGAAAGGTATAAGCTATATTGTAGGCGGTAGAATAACCAGGCAAAACTCACTTATGGCGCCGATCACCTAATTGAAAAATATTGAGCAACAAGGAAAACGCACAAATTTTTAGAGCAAGGAACTATTTCGATAAAGAAATGAAATAATCATTCAGGGTAGATTTTTCCTTTTTTGGACAAAAAACTAGTCCATTTTATGTTCAGTAAAATCTGAAATTCGTCAGTCTTTCCTAGAAAGATGAGTAAGAAATTCAGTGAAAAAGTGTCTAAAGTACCAACACCCGTTACATCAACGCTGCGTATCTACAGCCTGATATAAGCATAAGCCCGACACTAACAGAAATAGAGTTCCGCAATGTTGTCATCTCTCTCACAGTAAGCATCACAGGATGTTGAATCACTTATGCCCAGCACACTAAGGTGCTTAGCAAATGAGTAAAAGGAAAAACAGATAATCGACTTACCCCCTGATTGAACAAAAAATTAGCCAAGCTTAAAACAGAGACGTGAAAACTCTTCAACCGGAATAAACGCAGTAGTGAATGGAAAATATACAGAAAAACAAAACATTGACCATGGTCTATAGTACAACAAAGAAATTATAAGGGCCAAGAGAGAATCGTGGAGAAACTTCTGTCGTACAATCGATGGCACCAGAAGTTCTTCCCGCATTAGTAAAATACTATCTAAGCAGCACACTAACCCTATTGGTTCAATGAATAAAACTGATGGCACATACGCTGAAAACAGACTACAGACGCTGCAGCTCTTAGCCGAAACACACTTCCCAGACTCGATGATAATTCCAGAAGCCCAAGAAAATGATCCCCAGAGAAGGATAAAACGACCGCTCAGAGAGGACTGGAACTGAGCAAAGGAAATTTTTCATGAAGGCAAAATAATACGGGCAATCAACTTTTTTCAACCCTTCGTACCCCCTGGTGAGGATGGAATATTCCCAGTTTTACTATAAAAGGGCATCCCGCAATTGCTACCTGGACTAATTAACTTATTCAGAGCTAGCTACACATAGGGATACTTACCAAAAAAGTGGAAGGAGGTTGCTGTCTCAAATGTATACCTAAGGTATGACGCAGGCCGTCTGAACTCCCAAAATCATATAGACCAATCAGATTCACTTCCTTTTTCCTCACTATGGAAAAAATCCTTGACAGCCATATCAGGGACGGGGAACTTCAAATGAACCCCCTTCATAAATAACAATACGCCTACCAGCCTGGAAAATCAACCACACCCGCTCTACAAAGTCTTACCACAAGGATTGGAAAATCTCTCAGATATAAAGAGGTAGCGGTCGGTTGTTTCCTCGATATAAAAGGAGCATTTGACGACACAGAATTCTCCCAGATATATAGAGGTATTCAAAACATGGGAGTTGACGACACCACATGTAAACGCATAAACTGTGTGCTAGAGTATAAAACCATAAAAACCACATTAGGCAGCAATAAACTCAATATGAAAGTATGCCCCCCAGGGAGGAGTACTATCACCCCTACTATGTTCCATCGTAGTTAATGAACTACTGATTATTCTCAGCAAAGATGGCTTCTATGTCCAGGGATATACAGACGACATTGCTATCCTAATCAGATGTAAATTCGAGGACACAATATCGTATCACCTCCAGAGGGCTCTGAACCTAGTAGCTAAATGCTGCACCAAAATTGGATTCAAAGAAAAGCATAATAGTTAGATTCACTAAGAGAGGAAGGTGGAGAAGACTCAGAAATGCTACACTCTTCAATGAAACAATAGAGTTCCCTACGGAAGTCAAATATCTAGGAATCATACTGAATGAAAACTGACGTAGAACACTCATCTTTCTAAGACTATTCAAAATGCCAGGATCTTACTATGAACCAGCAAAAGTCTAGCTGGAACGAATTGGTGACTTAGTCCCAAAATGACACTGTGGAAGAAAACGGTAACAACTAGACATATCATCACATTTGCACCCGCCGTTTGATGGCATAAAATAACGCAGAGGTCAACACAGGCTGAACTCAACAAAACACAGAGACTAGCATGTGTCTGTGCAACTGGTGCAAAGAAAACCGCACAACTTTTCTGCAAACTTTTAAGGTTACATTTCCAGACCGCCTTAACTGGGAACAGAAAAAAACCAACATTTGCCAAGGATTCAAAATAAATGAAGGAGTTAAAGCCGGAGTATATGGACCATCCATGCCAGTATGGATGGATACAAGAAGCTCCGTATTCCAGGTTGAAATCCATGCAATAGTGCTTTTCATTCGAAAGACAATACATGCAGACCGTGAATGAGGACGTAGAAACAGTACAACGCATACTATGTGACTGCAATGGTTTAAGCAAAATAAGTCAACGATACTTAGGTAAATTCTAAGTGGTGGACATAACTGCCAGCTCCCTTAAAGACTTATCCGCCTTTCTCACAAATTGCGGCATCATAGATGAGTTCTAAATGAAGGACATCACAATAAGCCCATCTGTGGCTGCAGTGATCTGGGATTCTTTATACCACCTCCCACAACAATCTAATCTAATCTAATCTAGCAAAAGCGTGGTGTACCGCCACTGCTCCAGTAAGCATTCTGCGGTTTTTCCTACTGCGGGACAGTCTACTAAATCGATCACGTCTCCAGTTTATGGCCAACAGACACGATCCAAATGACAATACGTTTACTTTATTTGCATACGTCCGAGCAAAGACGCCGGAACTATTAGGAGCGTTAAGCACGCCACATGGCAGTGGAGACAGGGTGCCGAATTGCGGACCACATCTGCTACCACCCGTCATAACATGTTGGCCGCAGGCAGCATCCGAAATCGGAGTTCTATTCACTAGCATTGATTTATGCACAAAACTAGTAAATCATTTACGCCGTGCTGTATGGCAGAGTTCCACATGCTGTCACAGGTTGTTATAGAAAGCACCCAGTTCCGCTCTATAGATTGTAAAGGCCCCTGTCGCTGTGATATAATAAAACCCAGAAGACTTTCACACCCAATTTCCTCCTGTGCAGACATTGAAACATTATGCATTTGGTGTTAGCTTAAAGTTCCGAACATCAAATAGTTCCAAGGTCGAGTGACACTAGAGCGCCTTGTCGGACGCCGCAAAGGATATCGGTGTATCAGTAGAGTCTCTAGGAAATCAGTAAGAATTCCTTACTCAACGAACCGGCTGAAGGGAAGGTAAATGTACATATCGGGTGACCAGATAGCAATGATAATTTTTCTAATTGTTATGTTTCAGCAGCTATTAAAGTTACCAATGACAACCAGCTGTCAAAGTAAGCTTTCATCATGCATCGTTTACACTTGCCGAACGTGCAGAAATTACTATAAAATATTATCAAAATTCCGGCTCAGTTGTAAATACGCAAAGCGAATTTCGTCGTGAGGTCGGTCGTCATCATGGCTTCAGTGTGCATGCAATTCGTCGCACTGTGCAAAAGTTTGAGCGTGAGTACACTCTTTTGGATGTTAAGCCACCAACCAGATAGAGATTGGTGCGAAATGAAGAAACCAGAACCAAGAATACCGATTCGCCGCCGATCTGCTGAATTGGGCATCGCCAGAGAGTCAACCCAGCTTATTTTGCGGTTAGATTTGGGCCTACATCCGTGTAAGATTGTGCTGACGCAAGAATTGAAGCCAGACGATCATAGTTAGTTCAAATTGTGCGCTGAAAATCTTGGCCATAGATCCGGATTTTGGACAAAAAAATAACTTTCTCGGATGAGTCCCATTTTTGGCTCAGCGGCTATGTCAACAAGCATAATTGCCATTATTGGAGCGAACACAATCCACAAGTGGTCGGTCAAGCATCAATGCATCCACAAAGATTGACTGTTTGGTGCGGTTAATGGCATGGCGGCATCATCGGACCTTATTTCTTTTGAAATGAAGAAGGAGACACCGTTACCGTCAATTGTCTCAGGTATAGAGTGAGGTTAACTGACTTTCTGTAGTCAGAGGTCGACAACATCGATAGGTCCGAGCTGTGATTCCAAATAGACGGCACTTGTTGGGACGACTGAGTCATCTAACGGCGAGCGTTCATCATTTAGTCGCCGCGATCATCCGATTTGACACCACTCAATTATTTTCTCGGGGCTACGTCAAGTCCAAAGTCTACACTAACAAGCCAACCACTTTAGACGAGCTCGAGGCCAACATGCGACATGCTATTGCCGGAATAATGCCGCACATATTGGACCGAGTCATCAAAAATTTGACTCATCGCTTGAAGCACTGCCAACGGAGCGTAGGCACACTTGAATCATGTGCTATTTCACACATAATGGCATGAACGTAGCTTCAAAATAAAGCCTGAATCAATTTTATATCACACGCCGTTATTGTTTTATTTAAATTTTTTTTCCTACCGCTCTTATCTGGTCATCCTGTATAAGGGTTTATTGGCTCGCACTATCGAAATCTCTAGTCAGTTAACGAAATCCTTACTGAATCTGGCCTCTCTTTTGAATTCGAAGGGGAAAGAGGCTTTCAAATTTTCATTAATTCCTAGAAGTGATTTAAAACCACCTGGCCTAATCTAACGTATGTATATATGCAAATAATTGTATATTTACCTTACCCATTCAGGGCAGATTAAAACTTTGAAATTCGATTTTTGTTTTACCTCCCCAACCATCACCCACATAGTTACGAATGGATGTATCCAAATTGCTCATGTCTTTCATTAAATGCGAATTGTCGTAACAAGTTATCGAGAACATAGCCAGAGTCAGGTTACAGTCGAATCGTTTGCCAGTATTCACTCAATTAAAGGATAACTAACCATCGATGGTGGTCTGTTTACCATTTGGTGATCAGCCAGCACCCCCGAGTTCATGGTGTTTGCTGAAAAATATCCCAAAGCGATATTCATTCACTCATTTTGTTGGAGCTTAAAATGCACACATTCGAGTGCTTCCTCCCCTGTATCTGATGGGATGAGTGGGAGCAAAATTATACCACAGTGCTCGGCCAGTGCATACAGCAACAACTCTCGCAAAATGTTACTCACGTCGAACATTCTGCATTGCATTCGTGTGCACTTTGGCTTTTGGTAAACACTGTGGGGGCAAACAATGTCTATGTGTAGAAAGGTATGTATTGGAGAGCGGTGGTGGCTACATCAGCCTCCTTCCACTTCTTTTCGCGTTAAATTTGGTTCGCATGGGGAGCAAATATTGTTTATCGTTCGGAAGAGGGGTTGGTGCAACGTATTAAAGGGCTGGTACATAGCACCACAATAGCAGTATTCTACGAATTTACTCGTACCATCTGCTGAAGCTGGAGGTAACTGGTAACTGGTTCTAACTGCGCCCTCAGTGCACTTTGCAGTCGCTGGGAATTGGCTACATATGCAGCATGGAAGCACAAAATGTACTAAATTAATCTCGTATCGGCGGCGGTTGGTTATCTCCCACGGGGGCTGTTTATGCAATTAAACTTACGTGCAAGCGCAAAGAGTTGCATTTTGTCATTTGGTTAAAAGTTCTACTGGAACTCGTACAATAGCAGGAATAAGTCAATGTCTATGCCAATTTGGAGACAGGTAAGTTCGATTTGAATTTCATATATGAAATTGGCTATAATGGGCTTAGGATTCTGGTCATGAATTCAGATCAGGCATGAGAAATTAATAGCTATCGGAGGCAGTTGATTTGTCTCCTTCCATTGGAGATGTCCACCTAAGACATAGAGAGAGCTTGAGATCAGGAATACCAAAAAAGTCTTAAAGTGCAAGCTAAGAATGATTTTATTTCCAAATTTCATTTTACAAGTTCTGCAAAACCTGGCAGACACCAACAGTGTATCTGTCATGTTGAATGGTTGTTGCAGCCGAGCAAAGTCCATGCAACAGCAAGTGCAAGAATTCAGTCCAGCTGAAGCCATGTTCTACGACATTTTTCGCAAATTCAGCCAGACTATGCGAGTTCTGGAAAGAAATAGAGAAAGTTTATTTACGGCCCTTGTGTGTTTCTATGTCCAGTGCTTACCACAGTTTTCTTGACGAGTTCCCTGAATTTAGCATCATTGACCAAATTCAAAACCTTTGCAAACTTCGAGTTGCTCTTGGCCATCTTTTGGACGAATTCAGTAATCTTGTTCCATGGAATGATGTCCGTAACTGATCGTTGCATAATTTCCTCCTCGACTTCCACATCGTCATCTTCAGCAGTTAAAGCTTCCGGGATGGAAGACAACATTTCCTCAATATCACTTGGGGAGACGTTATAACTTAGGTAGTTGACCAGATCTTCAAACTCTTGGCTTTTGGCCAATTCCTTTACAATGATGTTGACGTCAGGACGCAATGAATGAAGGTTCATTGGGTGGAAACGTGGGCGCAAGATGAATCCATTTTGGAACTCTGCGGAGATAGCTACTGCTGAGAGTAGTAGAGCGAGGCAAACACAGCGCATTGTAGTTTTTTGGATGTTTCAGAACAAAGAACTTAGTAAGGAAACTATTGAAATTGAAGAATAAATCTCAGCCTTTTATAGGGTTTAAACAAACGATTTTGAAGAAGATTGCCATTATCTATATAATGAACACACAACACTCGATATTTTAATTGAATTTAGGAGAGGCACTCAAGTTTTACAAGGTAAATTGGATAAATGACTTACTTAAACTGTATTTCTCTTTGAGGGCTCTACATCTTAAGAGCTTTGCACTGTTCTCTAGTTTAATCTGAAATCAAAACATCAAATACTACCTTCATTGAGGTTCTACTTACTTGCTTAGAGTGCGCTTTAACCAGAACTTACTGCAGTAGGAAGGAGGCCAAAGCTTGTAAAATTGAAATAGATTTGCCATACTTAAGGTTTAGTGTTCCTACATTTACTTAATTTTGGTCAGGCAGACGGGAATCTTGGCTTCCATCGCCCAGATTGGATACTTGATTACACCTGACAGCCGAATGTTCCTCGTTGTCGTATAAAATCCGAAAAAGTGGGTTTGACATTTTCGGATTCTGCGACGATCTGCAAGCTGTTGAGGACATAACACACATACTCGTTATGTGTGAATGCGAGGCAATATCGCGTTTGTCGAAAAAATTTGTAAGGAAATACTTTTTCAAAAACCCAGAGGAAATAGAGGAATTAAGTGTTTCACCAGGGCGATTGTTTAGGTTTTTGCCATTTGAAGACAAATCCAACTGGTTCCACAGGGATCGCGATGGTCCCGTTTAGGTGCCAGGTGTCTACGTGGTGGCATATCGATCATACCTCTGTTTAACCTAACCGAACCTAGATGTTCATGGCTGTTACAAGATTAGAGTTCACATTGGAAACTTAAAACACTAGAGGGGTGCTTTGCGTCGTTCAAATCTTGATCTGAGAATATAGAGGTGAGGGAACCGTGAGCTAGATATAGTGATATTTCCCACCGCAGCAACATTAATTAACCATAGTTCGTTTCCAGAAAAGATGTCGTATTAGCTATACTTTCCGACTGTAGTAACAATAATGTCCTTATTTTGCCTTAAGATCACCAAAAGCAGCTAGCATCATCCTTTTCTTCCTTGGAGATGTGAGAGCATATCAATCTGATGTTGGCAAACTTAACTTTGATGCTTCTTGCTCTGTAAAAGTTATCTTAATATATGTCACAGCGGCATCCTGAATCGTCACAATAGTGGACATACGGTTGTCGTCTTTTAAGTTTTTAAACAAAATCGCATCACTTAACTGTAGCTACATGTACCATATTGTGATCGATGTCTAGGGCTTCCGAATGGTTGTATTGAATTAAACTTTACTTTTTTTTTTTTTTTTTTTAATAATTTACGGGCGCCTAAGGGGTTATGGATACCCTTTTACTGTAGCCATGGCGCGGGCGGAAAGATAGGAGGAGGAGAAAGGATGTTGTGATGTAGTGGTTTGAAAGTCAGGTGTGTTTGGTTTCGATATTGGCTCTCCAGGGGTGGGAGTCCGAATAGGACGGAGAGATTTTCTTCACTCGGAATGATTCCGGTTGTGAATTTTAACGGTTGATTTGTGCTTGAAAACCCTACAAACCCTACATGTCAGTGTTATGCCTTCACACGCAGATTTTTCTGACTGAGTTCCAATTACACAAATGAAAACTTGCCGTGGCTAGGATTCGAAGCTTGACCCTCCGAGCGAGAAGCGATTGCTAGTACCACTACACCACGGCCACCCCCATATATTCTTACTAGATTCAATAGCTCGTAAATGCTTCGAAAAGCTCTAAAACTCTAGATCTGTTGACCCAAAGGACTTTCAGAAATGTCCTCAAATGCGTTTTAAAAAATTTTTCAACTTGTGGTACAGCAATTATGAAAGCTGAGAATATAAGCAAGAGTTTGTTAAAAACCGTCCAATTGAGTTCTGAGCCCATTAAGACCCTCTACAACTCGAGTTAGTGGAAGATTGCCGATTTAGCTAAAATTTATTTAAAATATCCAGGCTCCGTTTGCCAAGCTTAAAGAGTATTTCAGTATTATTCTGATGCACATAATCCTTAATCTGAGCAAGCTTACCGTTAAACCGGAATCTGTTCCAAGCTTTGAAGGACATTAATCTAGACGGGAAGGGGTTTGAATAAGATGGCACTACGTTGCATAGAGCTGCCCAAGCCACTAATTTATTGAGACCATCGTCTTGCCAGGTGATTTCTCAATGCGGATCTGTCAACTGGACTCCGAGATCATGAGAACTTGACGTTTTGTGCATATGCATAACTCATATTGACAACTTAAAAGCTTTTATCGTGGCTGTTATTGAGAATGTCCAGATTATGCTTTGCTCAAGGGGTCACAGAAAGAACCTTGCTTGGGGTTGTGCATGATGTTAATTACCCGACTGAAAACAAAGCCTGCCCTACGCCTCATATGTATAGTAACGCATACGGTTTCTCCAATTCAATATTCACACACAAATTTGGCGTTCACCTAATTATAAAACTTTTAGCTAACTGCAATCAACCCAAGCTACTTCTTTTGTATTATAGATGTCCAAACATTCTAATAGACTCCAAGTCCTTCTAAGTTGTTGCCAAAGTACGCCTATGAGGAGGACAGAACATCTGCTTCTTAGAGGAATAGAAGGAGCATAGCAAGCTTGCGATCGAGAAAATGGAGAGGAACTAGGTTTATAAGTTTTACTAAAAGTAGACAAGACCCAAACAGACGAATGTAGAAAAAAAATTTGTAGTAGAATTGCAGTCCACTGATGCGGACTCTTTTAAGGTGAAGATCATTCCAATTCCACTGCCAGGCAGGGATAACAAACCACTCACTATGAGCGATGAAAGCCAACATAATCAAAATGAAGTAGAGATAGAAATATCTACAAGGTAAATTGGTAGAGAACTTCCACCAACTCATTCATCAAGTTAGTTCCCAGATTTGGTCGAAAAAGTATGACACAGAATGGAACCTCAGAATCGTTTGCCCTATCAATAAGAAAGTGGACCTTCTGAGTTCCAACTATAGCAGCATCAGTTTTCTTAACATCGCATGCAAGGTCTTGTCTGACGTCTTGTGTGAACACCTGAAACCGGTTGTCAATAATCTGATTTAACTTATCCATGGCGTTTTGGGCTGCGTTAGTCCACAATTGACTCAGTATTCACAATGCGGCAGATTCTGGAGAAAAAAGAAGAATCAATGATTTAAATTAAGCACCTGTTATAGTGCTGTACATAAACGGCTTATATAGAGAGACATGTCAAGTTTTGACATCCCTGCCAAACTCGTTATATTTTACACAATGAGGGTGGAAAACACTGGTTTTCCCGTCAAGTTGGGAAGCAATCTCACTCAGATATTCATAATCTCACTCGCATGTAAGAAACTACAATAAATGAAGAGTTACACTTGTTAATCGTTATTTCTATGACCTAAGGAACTAGTCATAGTCACATGAGGCATTGTTAGGAAACACTAAGGAGTATCTAAGGAAAATCCTAGCGTCCCTTTTTTGTTCTATAGCGCAGAAGGGTGGACATTAGCCAGGATATTTATTGTGAGGAAATGTTACCGCTCCGAATTAAAGAGTTTCCGATTCCGTCTCGGAGGAACAACACAGTCAAGGAAAACCTCACCCGAAAGAGGATCTCAACCATCAGTCAGAAGCAGTTGACCGAAGCACCGTCGAAGTACGTTGTTATCACTCGATAATTGGTCAAACATTGAACTGGCCGGATAACCTTTATAAAATCTTGTCCAGGTGGTCATTTGCCCCAAATTGCATTCAGGCATAGTATTATGCAAATTTTAGGTATTATAGAAATATAATCACATAAATCCTCTAATTATCAAATGGAATTATCCTGTAGATAATATTGATTTAAACACTTGCATGCATAGTAAGTAGTTTCTTGAAACAAGAACTACGAGTAAATGCTTTAAACTTGGTCTTCCAAAATTATAGGTAAATTCCACAAATACAGAATAGGAACCAGACCTATATTCGCGTTTGTCGGGGAGATTTATTTTAATATAGGTTAGGTATTTTATTATTATTTTAAATAACCATCCCACAAGAAAGTGAATAATTCACTAAATACTCCTAAATAACTTCGTCGCTACATGTGAGAGCACTTCGTGATAACAAGCAATATTTTTTCTATTTCTATAGAAATAGTTTCATAATGACGAAAAAGGTCAAGCAATCCTGAAAGGGCCATGGTTTGCAATAACTTGAAAATACTATCGGGATCTTCAAAGCCTCTGTGTTAGGAATGAAATCAGTACGAGTACATGTATCAAGAATATACACCTCTTTATTTAACGAATTCAGATCCATCAAATACCTTTGACAGGAATTTTGAGCCTTCCATTTTTTTCAATGCTGCTTTCAGATGAAGCGTTCTGGCACCTACGACAGCATAGTCCTTAAAACGGGCAATTTCAGCCTTGTTGCCGACCTTGGGGAGCACTAGGCCGTGAACATTGAAGTTTCCGAGGATAGTTGTTATAATAATTCTACGGTTGACTCACTAGCCTCTTTTATGACGTGGTAGGATTCCAGATACCGTCGGGCGTTATGGTTTACGAATCGTACCGTGTCAACCACCGCCGTGTGCATACGCTAACCAGGTGCACTAGTAAATTTTCTTCCTGTGTTGCAAAAAAGCAACAAAAAAGAAGAAAAAAGAACATCGCCGTCGCGTGTGGAAAACAAAATTAAATAAAAAAAAAAATAAAAAAAATAATATTAAATAACAACTAGGTGTGTAGTGCAGTGCAGTAAAAAATAAAAGGTGACCAGATAGCAATGATAGATTTCCCAATTTTTATGTTTCAGCAGCTGTCAAATTTACCAATGACATCCAGCTATCAAAAAATTCAGTAAGGTTTGCCATTTCATCACTCATTGTTTTACGCTTCGGAAAATCTGCTATAGTTATTAAAAAATATTATCAAAATTCCGGCTCAGTTGCAAATACGCAACGTGAATTTTGTTGTGAGCTCGGTCGTCATCATGGCTTCAGTGTGTAGGCAATCAGTTGAAAAGTTTGAACGTGAGTACACTCTTTTGGATCCCAGCAAACGGAGATTAGTGTGAAATGAAGAAAAGATGGCATGAACGTAGCTTCAAATTAAAGCTAGAATCACTTTTATATCTCACACCGTTATTGTTTTACAATATTTAAATTTTTTTACCTATCGTTCTTATTTGGTCACCCCATGTTACGCAGTGCGGGTATCCCACCTCTCCCGCTCCTGGTCGTAAGCACTGTTGCTTACACTCAGTTACGGCATGGGCAGTGGCTGAGTGTAGGTAATAACTAATGGATAGTGGGTTGTGAGTGAGAATTTTGTTGATGAACTGTTTTCTATTGTTGGAAGGGTGTAACACCTACAACAGTTTGATTCGGTAAACCAACGTCAGGATTTTCACTTCGCAGTCCTGCTTAGCATCGTCGGCGTTTGTTTTTTTTTATAATTACAGACCAACTATTTTGCCACTTAGTGAAACATAGGTAGATCCCCGCCCACACCTCTCAGATTACTCTGATCTGAAACTGCCTGGCTACGAACTAGTGTCATTATTCTTTTCTCACCGCAGTCTCGCCATTTACGTACGTAGAGATGTTGCTAACCAAACTCCGCCGCAATGTATATATCCATGTCTCCGTAAGAAAATTATTCACCACTACTTTATTTACAGAAGCCCCAAACTGGACAGCAATTCGACTTTTAATGAGTTTGATGCACTCTCTGACTCCATACATAGAATTGTATCCTTGTATCCCCATACCGAAATCGTTATTACGAGCGATTTGAATATACATACTCGTAATTCTGAGTGGCTTCGACATTCTCGATAGATAACACCCGAAGGACGGTGTGTTGAGATCTTCGCTGCAGAAAATAACTTGACCGTGTTTGCAAATGAGCCCGCAGTAATACCAGACGTTAATGGAGATACCACCAACTCGTTTTAAACTTCTCATCCTGATAAGTACACCGTCGATGTGCCTTCCCTTCCAGGCTCGTCGGACCATTATGTCGTGTCAGCCAATTTCACCCGCCACACAGTTCGAGAAAAGATTCTTAAAAGAACCGTATGGCAATACGAGAAAGCCAATTCCACCGGAATTAACAGCTTCTTTAGGAATTTTAACTTGTCGTTATGTTTCCTCGGTACCGACGTGGATGCCGCTACTGATATGATCGCAGCCACTATACTCTTTGGAATGAGATGCTTTATCCCTCATCGGATGAAGAGTATCAAACCAAATGGAAGGGCGTGGTACGATTTTGCCTCATCCTCCATCCCAAAGCTCAGTTATAATGACATTCCAGCTGCCAGCTCTTTAGACACCGCCAAACTGCTTGCTGCATACTTTGCGGGCAGCTCAACACTTCCAGATTGTGCTTTGACTCTCTTCATTGGGACAAATCCACTTTCGCACTCCTGTTATACTAAGGGTATTTAAAGATCTTGATGTCCGCTGATCTAGATGCCATATCTCCCCGTCTTCTAAAGATGTGTTCTTCCACGCTGGCAAAACCACTGCGTAAGCTTTTCCATCGATCTTACTCTTTAGGACGAGCATCAGCATCATCTCACTCCGCCTACAGACTTATTGAACTTACTTACGTCCGTTGTTTCCAAGGTCATGGAAACGCTAATAAACTGTCAGCTCATGAAATATCTCGAAACACGAAAACTTTTCAATGGGTGGCAATATGATTTTCGGAGCAACAAGTCAACTCGTGATTTGATGGCATGTCTCACCAACATGTGGAACAAAACCATACATCAATCTGACCAAAGCAATATAGTTGCACTTGATATTTCTTAGGCATTCGACAGAGTTTGTAATCAGGCTCTTTTGTCCAAAATGCGTACATTTGTGATCGACGGCTTCCTTCTTCAATGGGTTAGAAACCTTTTGGAATCTTCAATTCGAGTTGTCTTATATGGTTTCAAGTCTGATATTCACAAAATAAATGCTGGTGTGTCCCAGGGCTTCGTTCTGTATCCGACACTCTTTTTAATTTTCATTCTTGACCTCTTGTCTGCTACTTCTCTTCCAATATATTTCCTTGCTGACGACAATATTCTCTGTTTTTTTTATATTACGAGTAGTTCCCGGTTTAACGACCCAGCTCTTCTGCTGTAGAACGGGAACGACAGCGTATGTTAAGCTCATTAAACTGTGATATTATCAGAATAACTAATTGGGGAACTATCAACAGAGTGGAATTTAATACTTCCAACACACAATGCTCTCTGCTGTCGTTAAAGGGAAATTTAAATATCCAGCCATTATCTATGAATGGCACTTGCATTGCCGAAACCGAAAAACTTTCCATTCTCTGTATGTGTGTCAGTGACAATCTACGTTGGAATGACCACTTATTCGATGTCGCCAAAAATACTGCGAAATGTCTAGGTTTCCACAAGCGATGTGGGAAATATTTCACCTCCTCTGAACTAGCCTGGCATAGGCCTATTGATCTGGTAGTGGATAAGGCATTCATCCCCCAAAATTGGAGTACAATGCCCACATCTGGTCAAGTGCCCCTAAAACCTCTCTGTACCTGCTAGATAGGATTCAAAACCGTTCGATAAATCTCATAGGTGATGTTAATATCACTCAGACAATGGACACCCTCGAACACCAACGTAATGTCTCGTATTTCACGTTGTTTTATCGCTATTTCCACCACCAGTGCTCCATAGAAATCGCCTGTAGCATTCCACCCGTTCAAACCTTCAACCGTGACACTCGTCTCGCTATGAATGAATGAATTAATGCTGAAGCTCACTTTCGGACGTACTCTAAAATATTGTGATTCGTTCCTAAGCCGAACAACTCGTTTGTAGAATGACCTGCCGGGCTCTATATTTCCTAGTCATTGTAACATTCAGACATTTATAACCAACGGATATCGGTACTCCCCTTTCTTTCCTCCCTAATTTTCCGTTGCCAGCACTGTGTGCAAACATTTTAAGGGTGCCTTAACCCCTTGAGCCCGCGATACTTAAAAAAAAAATCATTCAAGGTCGAATTGATTTCACTTGGGAAGCTGGCAGTCCTTCCTTTCCTTTTGAGCGCAGAAGTTGGTCAAGAGAAGGGTGGGCGGTGCTTTTATACGCGTACTTTTGCGACATTATTCCTTAAACAATATCGGTGGGTTCGACTCAACTCCTGTTGAGGGTTTTCGGCGGAAGCTCGAAAGTGACTTAGCAGACATATTCCTATAATCGGCTTACCAAGGAACAAATAAATTCGATGACCGGAGGTGATCCTCGCTTTAAACTTTCTTCTAAAAACATGATTTGCTTCTTTTCAATAACAGCTTGTGATGATCTTAGTTTGGCTGTGAAGTACTATAAATTTTGCCTATATAGCGTGGTAAACAATTTGTTTGCGTTAAGTCTGGGTATCTGAAGTGTATATCTATTTGCTAAGTAAATACTTGAATACCACATTTATGTACATACTGTTGCAGTTGTGTTACTCGTAAATCAACGAAATAATTTAAGTTTGGAGAGGGTAGCGTGAGGCGATATCTGTTGCGCTCGTAAATGCACTTCAAAACTATCTGGAGAGACTATTCTTTACACTTGAAATCCGCTCGACATTAGTGGCACACATGTCTGACAATATTTATCAAGATATTCCACTTAAAAATTATAGTAATCGATCTTTCGTGGTAATCTGTATCTGATTACAATTTCATAGATTGAAGGGTATATTTAGGTACATGACGTAAGAGATACTATACACTCGTACGGACTGCATTCGTTCGTAAGAAACTCACAAGACAGTATACACAGATTTATTTTATCAGAGATAATGCAGCTGAAAGAACGCACATTAAATAAATATTTCGTAGTCATAGGTCCAAGTAGAACTTAGGAGCATTTGAAATACAAATATTTGACGGATTGCGTTCGAATTACTGTTAAATGTCTGAATACCTGTCAGAACATTTATGCGATAAGCTCGTAATATAATATGTCCGATGTTTGACTGAATACAATTAGGAATATACATAGAGATGACATGTGAACAACATAATCTGGATATTGCAGCTGCAATAACCAAAGCAACGTCAATCAGTCAGTATTATGATGATGGATGATGGATTTGAATGTTGGATACTGGGTTTGATGCTTCAAATTTAGATTCGATTCGATGGAAACATACGAGTACTTCCATTCTGGTGAATTTGCATATGCATATTCCGAAGATAGAAAGACTGTTCTAAACTATGTAGGTCTTTGACTTCTGTAAAGAATTTGTGCTAAAATCTGCGAGTTCGAGTCGTATTAACTGGTCTGCAATACCATCACACTATCCACTTTTTCACTTTGAATATACTCGTCTGTATGTAATTGCAAAGCGAACAAAGGACATAGGACAACGACTTTCAGATCTATTCGTGGAATGTTTGGATTTTGAACAGGCCGCGTGCAGCCAAACAATTAGCGGAGGCCCTAGACTGCTATAAAGCAGATATCACTGCCATCCAGGAAGTGCGGCTGACTTCGTCAAGAAGTCTTGAGCTTTCGACAAGTGAGTGAATGCTTAAAAAAAATCCGCATCAAAGATAAATTCGTTGACAGCAGCATTATATGCGCTGGATGAGGAAAAGGACAATGCTACCAAGGAAAGTTTCTACCATCTACTCGATAAAACCTACGAGCAATGTCCGATGTATGAAGGAGGACACCTTTCGTAGCACAATCGGAAGACATAGCCTACACGACACCACGTCTGGAAATGGATTTAGGTTAATCGATTTCGCTCCGGGAGGTAACGTTACTATAGCAAGCACACGGTTTCGTCACCTCAATATTCACAAGGGAACATGGCAGACACTAGATCAGCAAACTGTCAACCAGATTGATCTTGTTGCGATCGACGTAAGACAGTCCTCAAGTATTTTAGATGTCCGAATATTCCGAGCGGCCAACAGAGCCTCGGACCACTACCAAGTTCCTTAGTTGTAGCCAAGGTACGTCTACAGATATCTCAGATGCTACAACAACGGGAAAATACGAGTATTATGAGGATACTTAACGCCGAACGGTTGTAATCGCAACCAGCCTCCAGAACCCTTACCGCACGCGTATCCCTCAACCTCTCGAGAAGCCCTTTGCAGCCTTCATCAAGTGCTGGAAACCAGTGGCTTAGATGCCGAAAAGCCATCAGAAATGTCGCACCTGACGTGCTGGGTTTCATCCGGCCACCACCACGAAACCCTTGGTTTGATGAAGAGTGCCGGCAAGCACATGCAGCAAAACAACATGCCTACAAAGCGGCGCTGCACAAAATGACGAGATCGGTTAATGAGCTCTACTAGCACAAGAAGAGAGAAGAACATCGGCTTCTCCGGAGAAAAAAAAAGAGCATGAGAGGCTCGCGATCGAGGAAATAGAGAGCTGCTACTCCAGGGATAATATTCGGAAGTTTTACCAAACGGTAAAACTAGATATTAGGGTAATAAGACCCGACGGAAACCTGTAGATATGAACAAGGAAACCTAGTAGTAGAGTCATAGTCGGTGCTGAGGATATGCTAAAACCATTTCTGCAGACTGCTATACGGCGAAGACGACACAAATTCAATATTGACAATGCAAGTCAAGAATTCCGTCCATCCGACCAAAATGAAGTGAAGATAGCAATATCTAAACTGAAGTGGAACAAGGCTGCCGGGACGGACGGCCTACCCGCCGAACTATTTAAGGCAGCAGGAGATGACTTAGCAGAGAGTGTACACCAACTTATTTCCAAGATTTGGTCGGATAAACTTCAGCATCGTTTGCCCGTTTCACAAAAAAGGAGGCACGCTTAACTGCGCCGACTTTTGAGGTATCAGTCTTCTAAACATCGCATATACGCTCTTGTGTGCCGTATTGTGCTAGCGCCTGAAACCATTTGTCAACGATCTGGTTGGACCCTATCAGTGCGGTTTTAGGCCAGGTAAGTCCACAATTGACCAAATATTCACACTACGGCAGATCCTGGAGAAAATCCAAGAAGTTCAGATCGATACTCACCACCATTCTATCGATTTTAAAGCCGTATATAACGTACTATACAGAGCCATGCCTAGTTTTGGCATCTCAGCCAAACTCACCCGCTTGTGCAGGATGACGATGGAGAAAGGTCTCTGCTGCATCAAGGTTGGTAACGACCTAACCAAGACCTTTGATGTCAAAAAAGGATTTAGGCAAGACGACGTGCTGTCATGTGACTTCTTCAAAGTCATATTTGAAAGTGTTGTGCAAAACTCACAAGCAAACACACGAGGTACGATCTTTCGGAAGTCTATTCAATTGCTGGCATACGCCGATGATATTGATATTATTGGTAGAACGCAGCGAGCTGTCACAGATGCGTTTACGAGTACAGGAACAGTAGCGGCAAAAATGGGTCTAGCTATCAACTAGAAGGAACGCTTGGCCAGAATTCCACAGTCGGCAGCTATTTACTTTGAGGTAGTAAGGAACTTTGTTTACCTCTGCTGTGATATCACATCTGAAAACGACATCTCTTCCAAAATCAAATGAAGAATAACGCTTCCCAATCGCTGTTTCTTTAGGCTAAGAAGGTAACTATGTAGTAAGGCCCTCTCCCGTACAACCAATGAAACTATAACACTCCTGTAATTCCAGTCCTGCTCTATGGTACCGAAGCATGGACCCTTCGAAAGCGGATGAAGATATCGTTGGCCGTTTTGAGAGAAAAGTTCTTCGTAAGATATTTGGTCCCATATGCGTTTACGGGTTCTGTAGGAGACGATTCAAGGATGAATTCTACGAGCACAGCGACATCGAGCTGGTCAAGAAACTACGCATTAGGCGTTTGGGATGGCTGGGACATGTAGAGCGAATGAACACCAATGCTCCAGCCTGTAGAATCTTCGACTCTAATCCGGAGGGACAACGGAGTAGAGGAAGGCCTCGCCTTAGGTGGCGCGTGCAAATGGAAAGGAGCGCCAACCAATTTGGAGTGCGCAACTGAAGGCAGTTAGTCAAAGACTGCGCTAATTGGAGAGGCTTATTGGTTGAGGCCCAGGTCCACCCCAGACTGTAGCGCCGCCTAAATAAACAAGTAAGTATGTAATCCATAACTTTTTTTTCAAAATGAAACACTTAAACACACATTGTTCCACTGTTTTCCATGTATTCTGAATTCCAACAGCTCGCGGTATCTTACACGGAATCCCATGCATTACTGCTTCTCAGCTCTTGCGGTGCCAAACGCTTCCCTATTTCCTAAATCTAGTCGGAAGCAATGCTTTCAGCGTGGCTAGGCCGTTAAGCGCGCTTCAATCTGTATACTTTAAGCTGATTTTTGTTCTGAAAATCGAATATTGAAGGGCATATGAAGATGACACTGTATAACCTTTAGTTAAAGTTATGTTAAGTCTTTATTTGGATTGACAAAATTTTATAAAATTACAGCCACGAATTTGCCGTCAGCTGCAAAGAGAGACGTTTAAATAATTTTAGTTAATTTAAATTTTTTTTGAATACAAGTAATTTACTTGCTATAATATTGTATGTATATCTAAAATGCTTCAATAATTATTTGCTCTTGTGGGTCGTAGGACTACGAGTATTTTGGGCTCTGTATTCCAAAGCGACTCGGGTAGATAACTCAACTTTCATCAATAATTCCTGTAGATTTTCTTTCCACGAGAAAATATTGTTTTCCGAAAATTAGATATCATGCTCATTTTTAACCTGGATCATTCGGAGAAAGGCTGCAAGTTTTTTTTAAAACATAGCTTCAGTGTATGAATATATAATGGTGGCGAACCGCGCTGAACGTTGCCCGAACAGAACACCCATTTTGATAAAATAATTTTATCATTGCACGTGCTGTTGAACGCTATGTCCATCCATGGTGGTTTGGCAAAACAGACTGAGTAAATAACAGCCAATTTGACAGATATTGCTTCAACAATATGGCCGCTATCAAATGTCAAAGTTGGGAAGTCCCTATTTTAAGACCCTGTATTTTAGATGAAACCTTAAGCTTTCAGTGCACATCTCTTGTTTCTTCCAGCCAGCATGACTTCCTGAAATGTAGATCCACTATAAATCTCATTGAAGTCGTGTCATTTGCCCTCTTAGCCTTAGAGGGTCTCATTTCTTAAGGAATAATGCCGAGATTCCAATTATCGGGCATTTATTCATCTAAACATAATTGACAGCTGAGGTGGTATATGTTCTTTACCAACTTCATCGACTAGTATTTGTATTCAGTTGTGGTGACTGATGAGACTTCCTTTGATAGCTTCAAGGTACAGACTATTCGTAGCTGTTCATTACTCTGAATAAAATCTTAACTGAAACTGAAATTGAATTGACGGCACTCGGCTAGACATGACGGCGAACGTGAGCTCAGGCAAATGCAGACGATGTAGCCGTAAAGTCTGTTTGATCTTGCTTAGCGACTGTCTGCTTTAAGGCGCAGGCAGCCCTAGATTTTATCGATGGTTCCTACACTAGAAATGGGATTTTAGTGAATCCTCTTTAAGATAAAGAGGAGATTGAACAGTTTGGCTCATCTGGTGCTAAAGCTGCACTCAGAAAGTCACTTCGAAAACCTCCAAGAAATTGTCGGGTTTCTGGCAATGTAAAGAAACTTTCAGCAAGATATTTGGCTTTTCACTGATGTAGGCTACGCGTCTATGATGCACGATTTCACTCATGTGACAATATGGCATCCTGTCAACCCAATTTTCCAAGGTCTTGTTGGCTGTTCCTTGTTCTATCTCACGAATGGCTAGGACGATATTCGGTTTAAGGCCGTCAGTCTTTCCTGCATTGCCTGCATAACATCGATCTTTAAGGCACCCCTCAACAAAAAGTCTAATAAGGTCAAATCGCAACTCCGAGACGACCATTTGACATCGCTAAGGCGGCTGATAACACGATCACCCATCTTAAAGCGCAAAGATCGATTATTAAATGGGCTGTATGGCAGGACGCGAAATCGCGCTGAGGTCAATGATCGTCCAAGTCCATGGTTTCAATTTCAGCCTACAGGAATTCGGTAATCATGGCTCTGTAGAGCTCACTGCTGACCGAAATGGTGTTCTCAGCAGCATTTTCGAAATAAAGTGAGCACTCTCTGCGGATGCATTGGCTTCTCAACAATCGAAAATTATTTTTGTTGACATAGTCGCTGAGATGAAAATGCGCCTCGTCAGAAAAACGATTTTTCAACCAAATTCGACCTCCGTTTCGAGTTACTGTAAGGCCCACACTGAGAAACGATAACGAAGCGGATGGTCGTTTGCTTTTAATTGCTGAGCCAGTTGGATTTTGTGACTGAATAATCCGCAATTTCTGTGTAAAATTCTCATCAGGCTGATGCTTGACCGTAAGTGTTGTACGCAAGCCAGCCAGTCGCACGAATCTTTTGCACAAACTTGCGTACAGCAGGCGCGGTGGGTGATTCATTTCGGCCAAAACCTCTTTTAAATAAACACACTGTTTGGGCAACACAGCATTCATTATTGAAATACTCGTAAGTTTGCTATATTCCCAACGTCGTTCAAGCGTAAAGCGACTCATTTCGTTCTGCGGAGATAGATACTGAGTGACAGTCAAGATTTCGAGCGGGAAGGAGCTATGAGCGTCAAACTAACATATGACTCCAAAGAACTATCTCGGCTATAAGGTGGCTTTCCCACCAAGCCTAACTTTGCTCTTAATGCACTGATGAATCTCCCTGCCTTAAATATTCATATTACGGACTGCAAGCGCAAAGCCATCTTCCGTGACCTTTGGTATAGCACGAACGGAGTTATGATGACCTCGTATTTTCCGGTAACCAGAATATTTTCTTTAAGAAACATTTGAGCAGTTTCGCATATTGGAAAATGTCCCACACTTGAGTTGCATAACACATAATTGATCTCACTACAGCTTCACAGACTTTATATTTTGAGCTAAGAGCTATGCATCTTTTATAAAATATGCGCTTCCAGTTGTAGTTTAGAGCATTCTTTACTTCTTTTCAATTATTTTTCAAATGTGTTTTAAGTCATTTAAGTCAATATCACTACAGCCCCCCCCCCCCCCACAAAAAAAAAAACGAACGCGACTAAGGGGGAATATCACATCTAGGCAATTTTTTATTTTTTTTTTAAATATCCACGTGAGCCTAGTGACACATAAACCATCTGAAAACCATCCTGCAAGTATGCATGCGATTCCATGTGTTGACTCCGCTGGAGGCCACCAGCGTTGTAAAAGTTAGATCAAAACAAACCACAAAGCAGGAGTACGCATGTGTCAATATCAAAAAAAAATCGCTTATACTAGATGGAGTGAAAAGTGACCTCCTTGGGAATTAAAATTTTTTTCTTTAAACGTTTTTTTTATATTATTCAATATAGTCCTCTTTTAGTTTGATACACTTATTCCAGCTATTTTCCAACTTCTTGATCCCGTCCGAAAAGTAATTTTTCGGGAGGTCTGCAAAATACTCCTCCGTGGCGTCGATGATTTCCTAGCGTGAGCTGAATTTTTTATTGATGAGCCATCTTTTGAGGTTTGGGAAAAGATAATAGTCCGAGGGATCCAAATTCAATTACCAATCGACGCCAAAAGTCCGTCCGATTTCGCATCAGCAAGTCCAAACACTCTTTCGAAGTGCTCTCGCCTTCGTGTTTTTGGTCATTCGAGGCACCCAGCGGCAGGATAACTTTTTCATATGAAAAATATTGCCCAAAATATGGCACGTGCGCTCAGTACTAATCTTTGTGATATCTGCTAGCTCGCGCACCTTCACTTTCCGGTCAGCCAACACCATTTCATGTATTTCGGAGGGCCTGCCGCTGCGGACTTGATCGGTAGTGGAGTTGCGGCACTGAAATTTGGCATGTCTGCCTAAATATGAACGGACTTCAAGGCACCATAACCTTTTTTGCAATAGCAGTGCATTCTGGCGGTCAAGGATGTAACTTTTCACTCCATCTAGTATTCTAACATTTTGGAAAAGTACATTAAAAAGAAAAGCACTACCCCGCCCGGGATACATTGCTATGCATGGTTGTGATTCTGGGACGAGCAGAAACGCTCAGTTCAGAGCTATTCTGTGTACGAGAAATGAAACGGAATCGGGCATGTTTCTTGGACATTGAGGCAAAAACTTACAAGATGTTCTGCTATGGATCGGAACAAGGTAAACACGGAATTGCTAGCATTCGTTTCATTGACCATTTCAAAGGCCAATGACCGTGTGCTGTCTTTCAAATTGGCGATATGAACAGAAAGAAAAAGATGCATTCCGGCTAGATTTTCAAAGTCATCAATAGCATCCCAAAGAAAGAGCTTTTGTTTGTTGGCGGAGATTTGAACGGACATGTCAGGAAAATAAACGAAGACTGGGAAGACTGCCATGGACGACTGGGTTCCGGCACCATGAATTCTCCATGTGAAGACATCCTAAACATGTGCAAGTCATACGGTCTTATCGTGCTATATACCAAGTTGCTAAACTAAACCGCCACCTGATCATTTACAGCAGTGGTGGAAATGAAACCGAGATTGACTGCTATTTGGTTGCCAGTTTTATGAAGCCCTGGGTTAAAGATTGCAAAATGATTCTGGTAGAGCCGATCGCCCAGCAACACCGTCTCCTTCTAACAGAAATTTTTGTGGAAACGGGGCACTTACGGAATACTCACGGCGCACTTATTGGGCTATCACGCTGATTAAAATCTCTGAGATCATTCTGCGCGTACAGAATGAGTGATGCTCTGCTGTGCAGTGTATTATTTGCTTGTGCACATCTATACATGTAACATCAAATTTCTTAGCGTCACGTATTCGCTTGTCTATATTAGATAAGACTGAGCCTATGATTAACAGCATCCCCAGTTAGTTAATGTTGGGCTTTGACTTGAGGACTAATTCCCCAACTGTATTGGTTAAGTGCTCAACTTTGCTGCGACAACTTATAAGGACGGCCTCTATTTTGTGATCTATCAAATTAAGAATCGCAGCAAGCGCAGTCATTTCTTTACAATTTAAAGGCGTTATAGCGTTTTTACGTCTTTCGCGGTGATAATTAATCCGATATCATCGGAATGTCAATATCCACTCTTCTTGGAATATTCGTTATACTCCATCCGACATTATATCCTACAAAACTGGGTCCAAATACCTTTGAAATCTCTTTTACGATATTTAATTGAATGTGAGTTTCGCACTCATCACATATTACGACAGTGCAGTGCTGAGTTTAGGTTTTTTCCACCTGATTCTGGAAACTGCATCGACCTCAACATCACATACTACTTATGTGGGTTAAGTGCTGCTTGATTTTTTCCTGAAGCCATGGTCTTGGTTGGAGAGACGATTGTCTCATTGTCTGCTTCCGTATATTGGTATGATATATCGCAAGTGATCTTTTTCAGAACGTTTCCAAGTATTTTCAGCATGCATGTAGGCCTGTACGACGATGGTTGTTCCGGCTGCCAGCGAAATACCCCTTAAACTTCAGGATTCGTTATATACGATAGTTGTTCGCATAGCTTTAATATACATACGTATGGCAATGTTAGAGGATATACGAAAAATATGAAGGAAAAATGACAGCGAAGGAAATGAAAATGTTACGGATGTCAACGGGTGTGATAAAACGTGGATTTTGTAAGAAGTAGGCATTATCATTCGCCGGAGTCTTAACATTAAGGAACCGATAGTAGAGAGGCTTCAGGCTGAGAAAATCAGTTGAGTTTGTCATATTTAACGAAGATTGTTGAAATTTGGTCCAAAAAGCAAGAGACACTCAAGTTCCAGCTGAGGTTGAAAGAAGGGATCATGTAAATGCGAAAATATCAGTAAAAATATCAGTAGTCTCACTAACGAGGTGACCCAGAATAGGGCGACCTCTGAAAGGTACTAAGGCCCCCAAAATTTCGCCATTCGCACAAATGGTGCAGGAGCAATGATGATCTGTATGTCATAACATGTAATTATTCTCACTACGGTTAATAAAAGAGGAAGTATACCATGGTAATCCTGATGGTTTTGATTTGTCACTTTCCTCTGCAACCTCTATCGTCAGGAATGCTGGTTTTGTGACGGCTGGTATAATCTCCACTTGTTAATCAGTTAGATGGGTTAGGAAACATGTCGCTGGCTATTACTAGTACATATCGCTTTTTGGTACTTTAATCTACCCATTTCGGGTAGGAGTGCAATATCTCATATCGCTCAGCCTAAACGTCCATATCTGCCCTCCTCTCAATAACTGCATAAGCAAGGAGAGTTTACTTGGGATGCGCTTTATTAATTTTTACCTGCAATATCTTGCGAAACGCGCTTTTATAAGCGGAGCCGGTTTTAGTCTTATTGTTGCTTCTCCTTTTGCTATTCACTTCGGCGTGGTAGTAAGCACTAGCATTAAAGTATCTTCTATTGCAGTAGGTGTGACGTACTCTGCACTTAACCAAATCCATCTCATGAACTTTCCCGCATGGGGCCAGTAAGTTAGAATAAGATTATTTTAAGTTAATTAAGCTAATTTTTAAGCGTTTTTTTTGTATAGCATTTAAAAGTAAAATAAGTGATATAAATAAAAATGCATATAAACTGAACTGAACTGATCTCATGAACTTTGATGATACTTTCTCCTATAGCGAATTATTCCAAATGACCGCAGATACGTCGCATAATTCCATTGTAGCTTGATAACAGACCCTTTTAACGCTCACTTTAATGGGGATGACTTCTGCCATTTTTTCTTTGTAATGTCAAAGACTACTTACTTTGGTGGCACCCTAGTTCTGGGTGAATTTGGGCCTTACCTAGCAAGCCTCTCTAGTTAGCCCGACCATTAGTTCACTGTCTTCAGTTGTAACACTCTAAGTCGATTGGAGCCACCTAACTTATACTCCATTGTACATCCGGGTTAGATTCAAAAATTCTGCGGACCGAATCATTGGTGCCCATTCACCGTTCAGCTCGTCTACTTCGTCGATGAATATCTTCTTCCAAACTTCGTCAACGCAAAGAGGACCAAACATCTTACGAAGCGACCGAGTATATCTTCACGCTTCAGCGACATAAAATAGGACTTAGATAATCAAAGTCTTTTATAGTGTCTCCTTAGTTGTCCGGATAGTGCCTTACTGCTCAAAGGCGATTGCCAAGAATGAGTGTTGTTGGCAGAGTTCATAATAGAGCTGAGGTAGACATAGTCCCTTACTACCTCAAAGCTCATACCAATCGACTATGACATTTTGACCATAAATGCTAACATATGCGGCCTTAAAATCGATGAAAAGATGATGGGTATCGACTTGGACCTCTTAATCTTTTGGAAAATCTGCCAGAGTGTGAAAGTTAGTCGATTGTGAACTTTCCTGGTCTAAAACCACACTAATAGGTGCAAATCAAGTTGTCGATTAAAGGTTTCAGACATTCACACAATATGGCAAATAAGATTCTTGTATTCAGTGTTGAGGAAACTTACTAATTGGCGCTGTTGAGAGGTGTTTTTTTTTTCCGCAAACGATGCTGAAATTCCATTCACCAGACATACACTCTACTGTCCAGATCTTAGAAGTGAGGTTACCTTCGGCGGGTAAGACGTCAGGTCTAGCAACTTTTGTGGATCAGATTCTAAGCTTGAACCCAACGAAATCAGGACTTACCCAATTTTTTTAGGTATATTTGCATAAGAGGGCTCTAATTTTTTCACATTTATAATGATACCTGGGCTTTGGGAATTATTTAATGACCCGGGACCTGTTTTTTGTTATCTTTCTCGGCATAAGTTGAACAAAGCGCATTTATTTCATTGAGTTTGAAATACTTGTTACTCGTAGGGTAGGGTAGAGTAGGTAAGAGTGGCTGTTGAAAACACCAATCCATTTAGGTCTATAGGTCCATTGTGATGCCACTAATGGAACCAGTTTGACCTTACAATGAAGCGTAGGAGACTGTTAACGTCTATATTCTTTAGATCGTTTAAGTCATTGTAAAAGAAAGTTCCTAAGTGAAGTTTTCTTCTCTGGGAGAGAGCAGGACATGTAAAGAGTAGGTGCAAGATTGTCTCCTCTTCTTCCACTTCCATGTAGCTTCTACAGAAATTGTTTGTAAAAGCGCCATGCCTTCTTGCATGCTTGGCTATAAGGCAGTGTCCTGTGATGAAACCTATGATGGCGCTGGGATGTTTCCTATTTAAAAAGATCAGAGCGATTCAGATCCAGATTTGGCCAGATCTATTTGATGGCTGGACATGTTGGTCCAACAATCCATCTAAGGTCTGTTCTTTTATTAACATCCAGCTTTAATATTGATTTGCACGTAGCGATAGGTATAACTCTGCTACCCTTTTCCGGTAGAATAGGTAGAGTGGTTCCAATTTTGGAGAGTTCATCGCCCATGCAGTCTCCTGGAATATCTCTGTGGCCCGGCACCCAGCAAAGGTGAAGGTTGAACTGCTCTGCCATCTCCATAAGAGATGACCGGCATTCAAGGGCGGTTTTCGAATTTAATAAGACTGACTCCAGACGTTGATAGCGGCCTGACAGCCTGACGGCCTGACGGCATCTCCGCTATCGGTTTTAGATCCATATGTGTAAAGATGGATTGACTTGTCCTCCATGAAAATATCTTCCTCCCGGAAGGATCTAGGGCGGAAGCTTACATGGAAGTTTTTGTAAAATCAAAGTTCAGGTATGGTGTAATCGATGTTCTCTGTAAGGATTCCTAATGTATTAAGAATGTTAGCGTGGCCAAATGAATTATTTGTCCACTGTGTAGTCGTTTTAAGGCGAATAGCTGCAGTCGCAGTTACTTGCCTGCTGAAAATATCGAGGAATGTCAAAAGAAACAGAATGTCTAATGCCGCAGAGTGAGTAGACCGTAAGGCTCCGCCCATGCATAGACATGCTGTTCTTCGGACTCTGCTTAGTTTACTGCAGTTGACGGTTTTATGTCCGAGATGTACAGCCAGTATGTTATGCGAGGTTGCAGGCCCCATTTGTTTCTCTTTGCAAGAGAATAAAGCTACTGTAGCCTTCTTGACTCTTTCTTGAATGTTAGGTTTCCAGTTTAATTTCCTGTCCAAAAATGAGTCCCAAATATTGGAAAAGACTAAACTGGTACCGTTTATTGAAGGAGGGTCTATAATTGGAATTTTGTATTTCCTAGAATAGAGGACAAGATCAGTTTTATGGGGGTTAACTCCCAATCCACAGCGATCCGCCCAACGCGTTAATCTGTTGAGATTTAGTTGAACGAGTTCTTTAATGGTATTAAGATGCTTACCTGAGGCGGCTATAGCAACGTCATCCGCTACCACCCGCCTCCAGGTATATCAGCAGTTCATTAAACACTAAGTTCAAGAGAAGGGGAGAAAGGACACCGCCTTGCGGCCTACCTCTGCTGACACATCTTTTAGCAGAAGCACCACCCAGTTTGGAGTTGATTATTCTGCTTTTTAGCATAAGACTGATCAGTTCCCCAAGAGTGAGTCGTCTACCTGCAGAGTTGACAGCGCAGTCGTGATTGCGGATGTGTTGATTTAGCTAAAGACGCCTTCTATGTCCAAGCGACCATTGTGTACTCTCTATATTGTAGGGATCGTTCGATGCGGCTAGTCAGTGAGTGCAGAGCCGTTTCCACCGACGTTCCTTTACAGTAGGCATGTTGAACAGTTGACAGAAGTCTTGGATCAATTTTAGCTCGTATATGGATATCAATCAGTTTTCTAAGGAAGCTTATAGGTCTTAGGTCCTTCGGGACAACATTTTCCGGCTTTGGGAATGAAAACTACATTGACTTCTCTCCATGACAGTAGAATGGGGATCAGTTCTACACAGCTCCTCATGATATCCTCTGCCATAGACAGGATCTGAGAACCTTTGTAGCCCGGCAGGTATTAACCGTCCGGATCGGCAGACTTGTTTGGTTTGAAACTATGCAGCGCCCAGAGCAGTTTGTCTCTTGTAATCAGAGATCACTTCGTTAAACGAAGTTAAAATTGCGCCACTGTTACACACATATAGTATACTCATTCTAACGATGCTTTAGTTCGAAACTGCGTATGTAACTTGCTCAGAACTCGGTTATATAAATCGATAATCGACATCTTCTCATCTTCAAATCTTTCAAAGATATTTGTTAGAATGAAGTAGACCTGTTTGGACAAAACTTTTTGCCAAGCCAAAAAAGATTTTATCAAAATCAAGTCTTAAGCTTGTGTTGTGTGATGAACCAACTAAGTTTTAAGCACATCTACTCTTGGTATACAATGCCCTCAGGACTTAAATGGTATTATTATGTTCGCCCGGGCTCAACACTCCTACTGGTACTCAAGCAGGTACCTCGAACCTCCAAATTCCAAACTGTTGTACACTGACAGAGCCGCAATCATCTGAAGGTCCGAGTGTATCTATGATAAAGTTTGCAAATTAGTGACCCCGCCTAGGTCTTACAAACGCTCCCAAGTGTATACAATTTGAGCGGATCGAGTTCGAGTACGAGCATATCATAAGGCAAGATATGATCTGATAGCTTTCTCACTTAACAACAATCATATAATAACAATCATCAGAATAATTTTATAAAATTGCTCTGCATAAAACTATTGTTATTTGTGCGACTGGGTAAATTGACAGCTTCTGCATTATCCTCCGTTGTTCCGTTGCATTTTCGAAATGATTATTCCTTTCGCAACAAATCAAATCCAATTCAATAATTCCACAGACAAGTGATTATCCTTGGAAAAAAAAGCTTTTAAAAGATTCTTTTCTCTTCCCCGTCAACACCTTCGCACACCATCACCATGGAAACGAGGAAGAAATCAGCAAAGGCAGGAAGGATAAAAGGATTTCTTTTAGCTCATTTCGAATACGGCGAAAAGGTAAATGGGATGTTGCCAAAACGAACGAAAAAACGGTGAAAAGGATTTTTCCTTCTGGTTGAATGGACGAGTTAAGTATTTAACCAGAAATCGATTAAAAATAATTTACTAACGATTATCCTGGCAGCCATTGGACACATCGTTCAATGGAACTATATCTCTAAAAGGATATCACTCTGTTGGTAGTCTGGTCTTATAGATGGAGGAGTTCCAAGAATTTCTTTCGAGTTTTTTTGTTGTTTTTTTGTTTTTGAACATCTCATGTTTGTTTAAATATTTTCGTATCCAACAGTCAGTCAAAATCCTGTTACGAGATCGTCCTAGCACAAGGGTTGATGTAAATATTAGTGGTAAAGTCTGGGAGAAGTTATAGTCTGAACTGGTGAAGAGAAGAAGCCACATGGAGGGGTATAGTTGATTGTTTTAGCCTTTAGCAATTCATAAAAATCATTATTCTAGTCTGGAGAGCAATTTTTGAAGTATAGTGTCAAAATGTCTGACATTCATCTATCTTTCATTCGTCGGAAGTTGGCACTAGAGTTGGGATGTCCTTTAAGTGCTTTAAGAGTTTGATTAATGGTGACTTCGAATTGACAAATAGTGTTAGCGCTGCATGTGTGTGAATGGGTACGTGGTGAAAAATGAGCATATGAAACAAATGGTGACAATTATGAATGCAGCTACACTAACATACAATTTCCTTATGGATTCATTCAACCTAAGCCTCCAAATGAAATGCATTACACAATCTCAAACAGGATGTTACACATCCGGCCTTGACATTTTCGGTCCCTCAAGGGCAGGTATCATAAAATGTCAAAGTGCCACCGACAGGCAACAGCAAAAAACTTGTTCATATTCCATATCCACCTGACAAGACAGGTCATCCTTATTTTAATCAAAAATTAATTATAAACAGAAAACGGACTTCTCAAAGGAGCAACCATGATTTGGTGGTCAAAAAACTCTCAAAGCTCTCGGTCCCAAAAGAACACGACTGCCATTGAAAAGTTTTCGCCTCAATCCATCCAGAGAGGTTCTGCAATCAAGAAATTATCGTGAACTTGTTTGCGTGGTCCGGTCTTCATGTCATCAAGTCTATTTGAAACGTCTCCAATGTCCTTTTGGTGTCTTGAAATTAGATTCATTAAATTCGCCAGAATTTAACTTCAGCAATACAAGATGCCGGACGGGAAGAGGACGCAAAGCCAATTTAAATTATCGCAAACCCACCGAAAAAGTTCGGTGACATCTCTACCCCTCTGATGGTAACTCCATAACATTCACTAGTACCGTAGGTCCTTTTGCGTTAGGAGATTATGAATATAAGAAAAAAGAAGAAAAAAGATTGAAACTGTGTTGCCATAGAGCTGCGGAAATCTTCCAGGAATATTAATTGGTAAAGTTTCACTTCATCCTTTTTTTCTTTTTCTCTTTTTTTATTGTTGCTACAATGTCGTCCCTGTGCTGTGGTTAATATACATTTTTTTTTGTGTATCCTTGTATATCCTTTTCTGGAGGAGCAAGTGCCATAGTCGATGTCTTCAAAGTTGTGACGGTGGTGATACGAGGAGTTAGAGAGGCCAAACGAAATTGAAACTTCTAATTAATACCCCAACCGCGCTGTCGTTATACTCGTCGATGGAACAAAAGGACATCGTTTCTTTAACCGTTAGTTGGTGTTTTCTTTTTTCGTTTTTTTCTCCTCTTGCTATGTTTGTATTCGTCAGACATGAGGTTTTCGTGGAGAATATTGCAATAAGCAGGGAAGATGAGAGAGAAAAGTAAACAAACCCTAGACTCAGGTTGAGGTGTGCAATGTATTTAAAAGAAAACAGAAAAGTGGGTGCGGAAATGGGTTGGGTGATCCTTTTGCAGATGATTCTATGGCAACTTTGTTACGCTATTCTTGGTCCTTGTTTTATTATTATTAACATTTTTTTTTTTTGTAATTTCTTTCCCCCATTTCGTGTAACAAGGCTGATTATTGTCGCGTATTAATCAATTTGCTTTTCAAATTGACAATGGCTTTGAGGGATGATTAGCATGAAGGATCTTATGGTTCTACAAGGGGCATATAGACAACGTCGTAATTCCAAAGAAAAAGGGTTTTGGTCTTTCGTAATCAGCGCGCCGGAAATTCTTAGAAATTCGAGAGTCCAAAGACGGTAATGATTCGTTTGGGAAGGTTTTAATTTGTCTGCGGTCTGCTGGCGGTACTATGATTACGAATTTTTCAAGAAGGTCATCCATGCAGAGATGATGGTTATAGCAGTGGAAACATTTCAGCCAAATTGTAAGGTTTGATCAAATTCAACCGCGTAACTATGCAGACGCAGTATTGTAATTAATATTTTTCGCTCAAAAGACGTTTTGAAATTTGATGCAAGTCCGCAACTGCTGCTTCCTTGATTTCGAAAATCAGTCAGAGCTACTACAATGCTAGGGATGATAATTGAAATGCCGCGACATAGAAACGCATTGTTTTGAAAAGTAAGAATAAATTGATTGCTTGATTGATCGTCTACGTGCGAGGTCCGGAAAATATGAGTAAAGATTCGGTCTGTAGTCGTTCAGAGCCTTAAAGATGTTATGAATCTTATCAAGTGTCTAATAAGGACATTCTGGAGACAGCATACTTTTTAACGTTTTGCTGGTACATTTCTTACAGATTCTATTAGCTAAAAAGTAAGTAGCCAACGACTAACATAGACCTTATAAACGCACCCTATGTTTACATACATGGACATCAGTTTACTAGACAGATATTGAAACGCCCCAGCTGTAGAACTGTTACCTACATAAATGTATCTTTTGAATATATTAGGAAACGAAAGGGGATGAATTGTGAGCTCTTTACGGCTTAGACTATACGGCCAGTAACATGTATCTGTGCAAATCAGATTTCTACAAACTGGACAAGAATGCCTCGGACAAGGAAAGATTCTCCCTGTTCATCAAAATTTCTCTAAGTGAAACAACGAAAAGCCGGAGGTGAAGAAAATATCGCGACTATACGCAGGTAGATATCAACCAATTCTGCTGAGTTCTCAAGAGTTGGGCATCGCTCGAACGTCTCCGTGGCGTATTTAGCGAAAAGACTTGGCTGTACGTCCATATAAGATCGTATTGAATCATGCCAAGTGGCTATCGTGTACATCGAACAATCGCGCATTGAGCTGTATTGAAGATGGTCACAATCGATTGATGACAATGGAGACCGCTATCCAAGTTAACCAATTTCTTTTGGAATAAATTCAAATTGAAAAGCTTAGAGGACATGTGGTTTCGATAGGATGGTCCCACTTTCAACACAGTGCGTGACACAGTCGCCCTGTTAAAGTCGAAGTTCAGTCATCGCCATCAATTTAGACTCGTTTCTTTGGGGTTAAAATAGTCGTAAGTCACTGTCTATTCTAAGAAGCCAGAAACTTTGAGGCGAACATTTGGCATGAAATTAGTGAAATATCGGCCGAGTTATTGTCATTGTATTACCGAGAAATTCTCATACAAAATTGGGTTCAGCGCATTCATTCGTGGAATCAGTCCATTCATCCGTTTGAATCCCTATTGCATAGGCAACAGTCTGTGCAGAAGGCATGTGTCTAGCTATTTAGTGTCAAATCTTGCAATCGACCTTGCTATCAATCTTCGTTAGCTATTGGATTTCGAGAATTTAAACCTGTTTCCTGATACTATATTTGGCCGGAATACCGAAAGCTACCAGCCGCTCTAACATAAGAAGCAATATTTTAAGCCAACAGTACTGTTCTGAGTCTAGCTTCAGGGTTCCAATTTTGGGCTTCCCACTGTTCGAAAGAGTCATATTTTCAAGCTTCCAGCAATATTGCCCGTAGTTAATTGAGGTCTTTTCACAACGTGGAATTTAAGTTAGCAAAGTGGTTCAAAGCTCTAGACTATGGCGGGTAGTTAATTTTTTCCAAGCCATATTTCTAAATAGCAGACTTTGAAACACGCGCCGTATTAAGTGCTGAGTTATTTTAAAGAAACAGCCATTTTCTTTCACCTGTTTCTTTGATTTCCCTCAATTTGCACAGATTGACAGTGCAAGATGCTGCCTTTAAGGTTTAACCTCCTTATGGTTATTTAATTAAAAATATTTCTTTTGATTCCCACATAATAGTGGCCATGATTTCTCTGAAACTGCATACCAAATGGACTTCTGCTTCCTTTCAGGAGAAAGTATAACATTCGGTTCTTCTGCATACAAAATTTGGTCCAAAATGTTCTCCGAATTTTCACTACAATACTCCAAATACTCCCTATCAAACTAGATTTAAGACTCGATTAAAAAGCTTCTACAAATTCCAGAATTAGTGTCTAAAGTACGACGCAAAAACCTAACTTGGTGATATCTGTGCCAGAATAGGAAAGTAGTAGACCTTTGTAGGACCGCTGACATTTATTTATTTATAGGGAACGATACAAATTAATTTGTAGGGTCCGGGATTTAACGCCGGGGTACTATGCCCATGTGGCGTTTTATCAACAGCACGCGGAGTACTGAGTTCCCATGTGGGGCCGCTGACATATAAAGCCTGAAAGACATCACAGGCTGATTTTTTTTGCAAGTAACGGAATATCGTCGTAGCAGGTATGAGTTTCCTTAATCTTAGGATCAATATGAGCACATGGCGCTCATCTGATTGAACCACGACAAGCCAGATTGATAACATTGCGGTAGACAATATTATCAATACGTATCCGATGTTTTAGATGTCGACATATTCAAACATTTATTCGGGCCACTAACTAGTAGTAGCCAATGTCCGAATAAGAATAACTAGAGAGGTTTGTCTTTGGGGGACTTTAATCACAAGGCACCAGCAGGAACTTTGCCAACTGGATTTTAATTACTCCCTCATGATGCTATCAGCATCAAGTGCGGATGACATAAGAACTACTTTCCCTAACGTACACGGTTTCACAAGGCAACCTCAAGCAAAAACCTCTTGTTCAACGACGGATGTCGGCGGGGGCTTACAGCCGGACAGACGGGGTACCGTGAAACATTGTATCCTTGGAGCAATAGAGAAGAAGAGCCAAATATATTTTATTGGAAATAAAAAGAAAAAGCTCTTAAGGCGAAAAGTTGAGGCGATCGAAAGATGCTCCCTGGAAAGACGACCACGAGAACATCATTATAGAGTTAGTACTGCATTATTGCAGACTGTTAAACAGGACAGACGACTACGATAAAGATGACGAATCACTACCAGGCTAAAGGAGTCATTCAACCTGGATGAAGGTGCTCGAAAATTATTGTATTATTCGCCAGAAGAAATCGAAGTGAGGATAACAATATCTAAACTCAAACTCAACAAATCCGGTAAGCCATTGAGATAGTCAGCCGAGCTCATTAAATCTGGGGGAAATAAACTGGCGAATAAACAAGCTCATCTGTGGTAGTAGTAAATAGTAGTAATTTGTGACTTTATTGCACAGTAAAAGAAAAAACCATAGAAACAAATTCACAAAGAACAGCATTGGCATTTGCCGTCAGCGCGAAAAGAGAGTCTGGCGATAATTCAAAGCAGTTTCTAGATAACTCGCCAATACACTCCAGTTTTGCCCGTTTAGAATTGAAATGACTTCGTTTGACGACAGGATACGTTTTCCCCAGTGAACTATCCTAATCAAGTTCAGTATGAGACATATTCCAATGAAGTGATAAATGTCTTCTTTAGAACATAAACTGCACAAACTGCATTCTGGATTTCCTTCGATTCTACACTGCATGTAATTTAATTGGAGAAGGTCACCTCAAGCCTTAGGAATGAACGAGATTGTAGTTAGGGTGTGTTGGCCGTGGAAATAATTTTTCTCCCAAGATCATATTCAAGAGTTCCGTATGTGTTCCTGCTAAGACTTTCCTGCTCTCTATCTCTGAAATCGACACGGGTGGATAGATGCTACATTGTAGTCTTTCTGGGTAATATCGTGTTCGCTGCACAACCTACGAGTATATGCGGGAGGCGTTGACTCGGAGCGACATTACTTTTAAAATATGAAGGAAGTATAGCCGTATTGTAAAAATATACAGTGGTAGCAGACCAGTTTCCAAGTGAAGCATATACTCGTAGCTTGGCATATTTTGCAGTAATCTGAAGATTTTTTTGACAAAGTTTCTCAGCAGTTTTTTAGCTTCTTTCTATTGAAAATACCCTTAAGCCGCATAGCCTACTATAGACCTTACTAGTGCTTTGTACTTTGTGCCAAATCCAATGTCCTTTTTACAAAGTATGCCTTACCAACTGCAAATTATTGCCCTTTTGGCATCTTTTAGTTTTCCTTGCAGATGTTTGTTAAAAGTTAGTCGAGGTGTTATCATGAGTCCAACGACTGCACATCCATTAGTTCTTCGTCCTGTTATGTCCATTCTTCGTCCCTTGCATATCGAGCAGTTCCATTTCGTAACACCAATATTTTAGACTTGATGGTTCCACAACGCACAATATTTATTATGATTTACATCGCTGTTTGTGTTTCCGACAGAGTGACAATGTTATCAGCATATAGAAGCAGCTTTATCTTGGTTCCAGCGAACTCCATCCCACTGGGCAACAAATCATCGAAAAACAGTGAAAACAGAAGAGGACACATGAAACAACCTTGCTTGACAACCATTTTTGACTCAAACCACCCTGGCATGTTGACTCCGTGCCATATTGCAGTCGTATTATAAAGACTCTGCATAACTACGAGTATGTGTAAATTTACTGACATTCCCAGATTACTTTGTTTATAAAAGAGCGCCCTTCCGTCAACAGAGTCAAATGCCACCTTAAAATCTACCAAGAACCTATACAGTTTCTTGTCCTTGTCCAGTAAGTTTATCAGTATAAACATATTGTCCACCATGGAATAGTTCTTCCTGAACGAAGTTCGGATCTCGATAAGTAGGTCATACTCGTATGCCTGTACCCATTTTAATAGACGTTCTATATTAACTTCCCTGAAAATTGTCATTACTGAGTTCAGGAACGACTTTCCTCTGTAGTTACTTGGGTCTCCTTTTTTATGTAAGGGAAAAATTATATTTTTTTCTGAAGGTGGCTGCACCTTCCTGACCATTTATTTAAGCTGCATCGATGTACAACTCTACAAACATCTTGTAATAAAATGGTACGGTCCAATACATCAGCTATCTGGAAAGGAAGTGCATTATGCAGTTTGTTCATGCTACGGCTTGAATGCTCTCTAAAATCTGATTTGAGGAACGTGCGCTGGAAGAATGGAATATCAACATCTTGGCTCCTGTAAAAATCTGATCTAAACTGCGCCAACCTCAGGGCTTCAAGCTTGCTTACAGCTTGAGAACTCTATATCATCGCAGCTTAAGTCCTATCTCCCACTACCTCATAATAGATTTTGAGGTTACTTATGATAACATCTTTTGAGTGGAGCTATGTGGTACAAAGACCACGTCGGGTTTTGGTATCCCGCCAAACTCGTTCGTTTTTATAAAACGTCAATGGCCACTCCTGCGGCAATATTAAATTCGATGAAAACATTAATGAGTCTTTTGATGCGCGCGAATTCTTTAGCATCGTCCTTGAAATAATTGTGTGTAGCTCTCAAGCCAATACCTGAGACACAATATTTCAAATATTTTCTATGTGCCCTTAAAAAGTACACAGCGCGGGCGAATGAAATTTAGAGAGGAAGAAAATGAAAAAAGAGAGGTACCGACATACATTGTTCTTAAATATTTGCAAGTTATAATGACCAGGAAAAAGAGAGCTCGGTAGAGCATTCCGTAAGCGAGTTGTACGGCTTAGGGTATACATAGCGAGACAGGTGTTACGGTTGAAGGTTTGAAGGGTTGGAATGCTACTGGCGATTTCAATGGAGCACTGGTTGTGGAAAAGGGATAAAACAAAGTGAAACAGCAGACATTACGATGGTGTTCAAGAGTGTCAATTCATATGGGTTTTAGGCGCACCTGACCACATGTGGAATTGTACTCCAATTTTTGGCGGATGAACGCCTTATATGTTGAGGCAAGATTAGAGGGGGTGTAATATCTCTTACATCGCTTGGGGAAACCTAGACATTTCGCACTATTTTTGACGACATCAAATATGTGGTCATTCCAACGTAGTTTCCACTGACGCACATACCGAGAATGGACAATTTTTCGGTTTCGACGATGTAAGCGCTATTCTTTGATAATGGCTGAGTTTTTAAATTTCGCTTTAATGACAGCAGATAGTATTGAGTTTTGGAACCATTAAACTCCACTCTGTTGATAGGTCCCCAATTGGTTATGCTGTTAATATCGGTAATTAGATAGCTTAACATACGCTGCCGTTCCTGTTCTACAGACGAAGAGCAGGGACATGAGTCCGGAAACAAATATGAAAAGCAGAGAGTAGTGTTGTCAGCAAAGAGAGATCATGGATAAAAAGTAAAAAGAGTGTCCGAGACACAAGGGAGCCCTGGGGCACACCAGCATTTATTTTGTGAATATCAGAGTTGAAACCATCCAAGACAACTTGAATTGAACATTCCGAAAGGTAGTATCTAGTCCATACAAGAAGAGAGTCGTCAATCCGAAATGCATCCATTTTCGACAAAAGAGCCTGGTCCCAAACTCTGTCGAATGCCTCAGAAATATCAAGTGCAACTATCTTGTTTTTTCCAGATTGATGTATGCTTTGGTTCCACTTTTCAGTGAGACATGCCATCAAATCACCAGTTAACTTGTTGCTGTGAAAACCGTACTGCCGGTTATTGAGAAGTTTTCATGTTTCGAGATATTTCATGAGCTGACGATTGATCAGCGTTTCAACGACATTGGAAAGAACGGGCCTAATGCAATGGGTCTGTAGGAGGAGAGGGAAGAAGATTCACCTTTTTTAGGGACGGGCTGGACAAACGCTATTTTCCATCTGCTCGGAAAGAGTCCTAAAGAGAAGGACTGATGAAAAAGCTTAATCAGTGGTTTTGCCAGCGAGGAAGAACACCTCTTCGGAAAAAGGGGAGATATACCATCTGAAACAGCGAATTTGTGTATGTTTAGATCTTTAAGCACTCTTGCTACTACACGAGTGCGAAAGTGGATTCGTTCCATTGAAGATTCGACGCACTCAAGTGTAGCCGTGGGCAAAGCACTATTTAGAAGTGTTGAGCTGGCCGCAAAGTGTGCAGCAAGCAGATTGGCCTTGTCAAATGAGTTGACCGCTGGAATATTATTGTAAATAAGCGTTCGGATGGAGAATGAGGCAGAATTTCGTAAAAAATAGCTCTTCCCAACTGTTTTTTCTATGGGTTAAAAAGCAAGCCCTTTTGTCGAGTAATGAAAATAATGTTCTACATGATCCTACATGCTATATTTCGCAGAAGCATGTACACTCTCCAAAGCGGATGAAAGCTCTTTTGGCTTCCTTAATTGGGAGATTCTCCTTGTGATTTTCGGTTATGTCCCCCTTGATATAGTGTGAAGAACAAGGTACTAGTTTCACAGCCATATTTATTTAGTTAAATGCTGCGCCAACGGCCTAATGGGAAGTAGGAGAAATAGATCATGAAGCGCGTGGACACCAGTGCTCCAGTATGAAGAATTTTCGAATTCATTCCAGAGAGTCAACGAAGTAAAGGAGGGCCTTTCTGAAGATTGCATAAACATTTGGAAAGCATGCTTAACTAGAGAAAAATTGGTAGAAAGTGAGCTGGCTGAAGAAGCCTGTTGCTCAAACCTAATTTAGAAATTAATCGCTCAATTCGGCCATCATATTTCGCTCTGAATATTCCGCTTGGACAGTACTATTTTTTGGATATTATTTTAAGGTAAAATACTTCAATGTTGCTTTTGCAAATCTCAGGACTTTCAGTAAAACTCAAAATTTAACTACCGGTCACTGCTTAACTAAGATTTTATTTTTCTAAAAGTTTACAAGGCTTTCAAGGCTTGGCATACTCCTTCGGAGTAGACATCGTGATGGGAAGCGATAGCGGTATCACAGATAGCCTTCAATGCGAAGCTGACAAATCCGGAGAAAGTGAAACCATTAGACTCAACCGATTTGGCGTAGCTCTTGAATGCTTGCGAGTTCTACAAAACGTAAGAAAAGGTTCAATGTTTACAATAACTACAAACGATTCTTTTAACATTGAAGTACTTACCACAGTCTTGTTGAGTAAATCCTGGAACTTAGCATCGCTGATCATTGATTGGAGCTTGGCGAACTTTGGATTTTTAGCTAATTTTCCTTCAATATACTGGGAAATCTTGGTCCATGGAATTTCCTGGAAGATTTTATCAACCACACTGCCAATAGACCGAGCTCCATCGGCAGGAATAAAGTCTTCCAAAATATCATCAAAGCACTCAATGATGTCCAAGAGTTCATCACCGGATGCATTCTCATTCAAATAATTTACAACATCCTGGTATTCTTGGGTGTCACTAAGTCTTTCGATAACTTGGACATCAGCAGAGATGTATGCAGCTGAGATGACCAACAGAAAACAAGCGAAACGCATTTTGAATAGTGTACTCTGGTGCAACTGTGAACTTGGAACTGCAATTGTATACTGAATTCTGCTGAGCGATTCGAGTTTATATAGCAGCAAAATGGAATTAAATTTGAATTTGAACTCAAATATTTGAAGTGATTGTGATTTGTCAGTACGATTCAAGATGCACTACTTGAGATAGTATGAAGTGCTGGTTGCATATCAAGTATCTGATATGGAGTGGCGTGAGGCAAAAGATAACACCATGCACGTGTTACCAACTCATTGAATCAGAAAATGGAATTCCATTTTTATTAAAGGATCATGTGAGAAAGGTAGTCTCACTTAAAATAGTCAAGCTCTGTAGAAGTCCTTGTTGCAACTCAATGTTCTGAGGGGCTGTAATAAAGCTGAGAGGCCTTCCTGTTCGTTATAAGTTGAAGTGGCAGGGAAAGGATTTGTATAGTAAAGTCAATTGTATCGTTCACAGTTCCGAAAAGAAGGAACTACAATACCTGGTTTATTTTTTAAATGAGCTGCTCGGAATAGATCGGAGCCGAGGTGAAAATATAAGAAGCAGGGGCAGTCTTTTGGTTAGGACACTATGAAAAATAGTACCATAATTGCTAAGGGGATCATTGTCTAAGGTCAAAAAAAACTTTAAGTAGTTTGGTATATACAGCAGGAAGCAGTTAGCTCAGTTCGGTCTCATAGAACACGATTGTAAGTAGAGACCTTTGTTCATCCGGCGATTTTGTTGTTCAACTTGTCGAGAGTCAACCTCCTCCATTGCCATTGCTTTAGTTCCCACTTTTCTTTTCATCGTCATTGCTATTTACAAAGCACCAATATATGTTAGATTCTTAGTTGCTTCATTCGAAAGACGTACGTGTGGTCCACGTTACCACCATTTGGCATTTTATCGTGTTGGGCAAGAGTTTCATTCAATTCAAATTTGGTTTCGTGTTGAATAAATGGTTTGAGAGGCTGTGGTTAGCAAAGCGTTGCAAGGAGCTTCAAATCTATAGGTCTGACCTTCCTTATACTAAAGAGCATGAGAGAATGGTCCAAATTCAAGCACCTAATACTGTTTTGAAAATGCATCCAATACGAAAGATCCTGTGAGAGTGCGTTTAAAAATTTGGTGGGCAGAATTGAAGGCGGGCAGAAGGAATACGAACTTTTGACGGGATGTGTGACACGGCCAGACAACACGACGTAGATGGTTCACTGGTTTTGTTGCTAATAGAACTTTGATTGTGAATGCCGGCTAACCCAGATTTGCCCTCAATACGGAGTCCTGTCTCCAATGCTGTGGTGCATGTTGACCGACTCATTGCTTTACGCTTTCTGCAGCTCTGACGTCTATGTTCAGGCATATGCAGACGCAGGCACCCCCAGACGTGATCGACGATTGGTGAGCTGAAAATAGGCTTTCAGTGAATCTCCTCAAAATTGAGGTTGTTCGCATTACGAGACTGGTCTCACTTACCTGGAGTTTAGAAGCCTTAGCATCTATTTCTCCAACTTTTTTTTACTAAACATGTTACGTCGATAGCCTCCGAGGTGCTTTTTGCATTCCGGAAATGTAAAGGACCTTTTGGCAAGACATGGGGCTTATCACCGAGAATTGCCCTATAGATCTGCGATGATAAGGCCAGTTGTATCCCTTGTTCAACCACTAATGCAGTTTCATCGTAATTACATCACTGTTGCTTGTACTAGTCCCAAACAGCGGTCCGTCCCAGCTACAATGGGGCTTTTTCTAGCGTGGCTCTGCTCTAGACGCACGGATGGATCTTCCTCCCCTTGGTATTCATGTCGTGGGTTACACTCTCAAAGCCATCCTTGGTTTGAAGAGAAATGGCCTTGCCACAACACCCAATGGAGTTTCGATGACGGTTGTCTTTTGACTCTGATCTGATGCAAGGACACGATAGCTCCTGTTGCTGAATACATACGAAATCAACTTTCCCTGTCCTAAGAAAAGGAACGTAGTTGGGTCCTCTTGTATGGCTCGAAAACCGACCTAAGTCTAATCTGATCTAGTGTCTTTCTGCAGGGCGACAGCGTTCGATTTCACTCATCATTAGGAAAACTTGCGTCTGTCTTCCATCCAAACGTATACGTCGATGGCAATGAACTAAATCGTGCGCTTCACAACTTGTTTGCTAGGAATAAGTGACACAACATCCTACAGCCCAGTGGGTGCTAGTATTGTGGGTACTTTATCACTGAAGGCTGACTGATTCGATTTGGCAGTGCCCAAATTGCGGATAACGCAATTTTTTTTAAACACGTTCAATTAAGTTAGGTCTTTTTGATGAGCCTTCAGCTGCAGCATTATAGCTGATCGCTTATCTATGATTAATCTGCTGCACGCTGAGCGTGCCTGACATAGAATTGCATTGTTCTGCTTTGCAGCCTCTATCGGCCGCTAAAATGCAGGGACTTACAAATTTTTACCTCAGCCATGGCGATGTCAGCTCTTTTCATATCAATACCCTCAGACACTAACTAGGTTCTGAATCTTTATCTGAAATTAATTTTGGTGATTCCTTTAAGCCCTTAATCCACTCAAGGCCTACTTTAGGAAAACAAGAGACTACCATCTCTAAAGAAGACGACAGTCTGATCCGCAGAAAAGACTACACATGCAACCGGGATCAAAGTAAAAGGCTTCGGTTAAAATAGTATGCCACTTTCAAAGCAAAACAATAATTAGTAACAAATCGCAGATATTACCCCAAGCACACTTGGTGCATTCCTTTGTATCCGTACGATGCAAATTGAAACATCAAAAGGAAACTTGCACTCGGGCATTGCATTTCAATTGAGCATTGGCATCCTGCAATTGACAGTACAACAATCTATACCACCAGTAAGTTATAGTACATACTATAAAAGGTTCTGTTCCACTGTACCACGGAATCCCGCTTAGGAATTCCATGTGGCACTAAGCGCCTAAAGTTATACCCAACCCTCAGTGGCAATTAGTAATTAACCTCCTGTCAGATCCACAAAAGCAACGTCAAAAGAATTAGTTAATGACTACCTCCATGGCAACCATCGTACACACATACGAATACAAGTGCACACGTAAGTAATCCAACAGGCGTTACCACCCCTTGTGTTGAAAAAATGTCGCTTAAAGCTATCCAAAAGACTTGCAGTAAAAGGCCAACCTGGAATATCTACCTCTTTTATTTTCCGATCAGGCTACGTTAATTACACAAAAGAACATATGAGCTGTTGGGATTGTTCTAGCAGGACACCACCCTGGCACACCAGTCCAACATATAGATGGCTTCAGTGGACCGAAGCTCGTTACAGTTTGGCATATCGAGTCAGGACAAGAACCAGCATATGAGTACAACCCCCTAAATGGTCTCTATACGTTGGCAATGGGTGCCGTCCTACCAGTTATCGACGTTTCGATTAACTTTTATCTTTTGCATGGAATTCGTGAGGTAGCGTGCTGCCGCACGTGTGGTCTAGCAATGGAATGTGGACCAGCGGATAGCTCGTGTGCGTATTCTAGGATACGCACGAAGGATTTCACCAGTACGACCGGGGCTAGAACTGAAAAAATTCGACCTGGCCAAAGAGAGTTAATGAAAATGAAAACGTTTGTATATATCTTTAATCGTGTGCGCACTGTTTCCGCAGTGAGAGGAGCTTTGCCATTTTAACATTAGGATGTGCTCCAAAGAGCTCTTTTTATGACATGAGCATATGGGGAATTAGGACCCAGTAACCAGTATACAGGAACTCCCTGTTTTTGGAATTCCAGCTTCTGAAAATGCTGAAAAGAGCACTTGAACTCTGCATCGCAGGATAATTGGAAATTGAATTTGGTGTCGATGGCAGTTTCATAGCTATCGCCACTCTTCCCCAAGCTTCAGAACGTCATCGTGGTTTGTTGTGTAATTACTTTGAGAAGGAATTAGTAGAGAGAAATATCCTGAAATGCAAAGGGTTGATGAAAAGAGGATTGTTTCTGGATACACTTGTCCTTGTCCTTTTTCTGTGTGGCATGCGACATGCAAAAGATTAGTGAATAATTGTGAATGTGTTTCGTTTTCGATTGGGCGACGGACGAACAACTTCAAAGAATTTTTCCATTAAGCGATTCTGATGCAATTAACAATGAAAAGGGTTCTTCCACACTTGGTATTGTATCTCTGCATATATATTCTGGCTCCCATGGCGGTTGCTCTGGTATGGTATATCCTTTTTGTGAGACATAAACATCAATGGCTCTGATGAGATTTGTGCTATTTGGAATAATGCCTTTGAAAATTCTCTCCATTTGCTGGGTTGTTAATTGTGATTTTCAAAAAAGGCGCCCTAGTCTGTATGCTTACATATCTGGGGATATTTAGTAATTGAGGGTTGGAAATGGGTAACTGCTTATTCGGTGTTGGTTTTTTGAATTAATTTTGTCGAATTATTTAATTGTTCAGGAATTGAGCCAGTTGCTCAGAACAAATTTAGAAATATTTCAAATGTTTGCATTCTCAAGATGATTGAAGATGACGAGGCTTTCGCTGATGGATGAAGAAGGAAAGATACGAATTTTGATATTCGGAGGAGATCTTGGCTATTATTGATTGGGTATTGTGTGAGAAGGTAGGCCCTGAGTTGGGTCAAATTGGCCATGCTTAATACTATGAACATATCATTCACCTCTTCGCTATCAAAAAATTCAGATGGGCCGGCTAAGAAGGAGGACATATAATAGGGGGGACCCTTACTGATACACAAATAGAAACAGCGTACACTAAGGTGCTGTGAAGGGAGTAAGATAAGCAAAAATTTTAACCTTTTCGAAAGCCAGGTAACATGACAGGGATTACAGAAATCTCCTGTGAAGAATCTGCCTCCCATCCATTGGAAGATGAGTACTTCGAGCATAGGCAAGCAGGAAAATCGACAAGCATACGAGCCCCAATGACACGATAAGACGCATACGACCGTGAGGCAGGCGCAGAACGCAGTGAACGAAGACGAAGCCTATAACATGCGTGGACAGAAACTGAAAGAGGACAGCCAAATGACGTGCAAAGAACAAGATGCATACCTAAGGAAGAGAAAGAGAAGTGAGGACAACTTAATGTCGAAATTCGACGAAAAAATGAGCGCAACGATGGCAACGTTCTAAAGAGCATGGCCATCATGAGCAAGAAAGTCAATTGTCACGAACTTTCAGGTGCTTCATCTGTAACGTGGGTTATTAATAAGATAAGCAATAATTAGATTAAAAGACGTACAATTAAATTCGGGTACTGTTTATTGAAACTTTCTTTAATTTTTAATCCGTCGGCGATAATGGTTGAAGCTCAAGTACTTGACGTTTATTCCCAACATACCTAGCACATGCAAGTTGATGGATTCACAATAAATAATAATAATAACAACTTGAGTTCACAATGAGCATTTCTATTACATCATCTTCAAAGTGGAACATTATGAGAATAAACAGATGGTTAAACGATACTAGAGAATGACAAAACAGACCTGAGTTGCCTCCATACGACAACAGAACTAACAGTGAACTATGGAATGCTCGACCACCAGAGATGAACAAAGCCCAGGGTATCTCAGGGGACTACTGCCGTAACGATGTGCGAAGGACGCCACGTCCAAGACGATGAAGGTAGAGATTTTCGTCCTTCGGATTGAAACTCTGAAAAGGAAGAATGGCGTGTCTTCACTTGCCATCAGCAAGTTTCAGTTCCTACCGAAAGATGGGACTGGGAACATTTAGAAGAAATCAGCTTAGCTACCGCTACCAACTGAGTTGGTCAAACAATTTAGAGGCGGACGACGGGACCACGAAATTCTAAGGTCCATAATGGATAGAAAACAGTTGCTCCACGCCGACATACCGTCGATGACAATACATATGACCAACCTACCGCACGAACTGGATTTGGTAGGCATACTACGGCACAATATTAAACACCGAGTCGCGACACTTATCTTCAGCTGCTCCATACGGACGATTCAGAACCTTCGCGATGAGTGCAAAAGAGTGGATAGAAACTTAACCTCTAGAGATGAACGATATAAACGGCACATCACATCAGTCGAATGAGATCTTCAGTTTTCCTTTCCTCTTTTATTCGTTCATCGATCTCTCCTTCTTTTTTTTAAGTCCGTCCGTTTAGTCAATATAAAGTAAAGTAGTTTTCTTCTTAAGCATTGATTTCTTTTGTTTTTTTAATAATTCCGGAACGAAACAAAGAGGTAAGTGAGTTGAGCTGGACAAGGTAGCAGCAAGAACCAACCAATCGCCAGACTGACCAGTCCCACTTTACTGCAACAAATCACACCTCCGATAAAGAAAATTTTTTCATCGACTGCCTTACTGAATCTGGTCTGTATCAACTAAGTGGTGTCACCAATAACATTGGCAGACAACTCGACCTAGTCTTCGCCACTGATACAGATAACTGCATCGGTTTAGAAAGCAGACATCTTCTCTCTTAGTTGAATAGTTACCACCCTCCCCTTTCTCTTACCTTGGGCGTATTATAATGGTCTTAATCGCGTTTCCTATGTGTATTCTTACAGTTTTAATTTTCATAGGGCTAACTATGCCAAACATAGGGCTAACTACGACAAACTGAACAACCTCCTCAGTGTGGCAAATTTTGACTTTCTTTACGATGATCCCAACCTTACGGTTAACGATGCTCTCGCATCCTTTTACACCGAAATTTTCAAATGTCTCTCCCAATCTGTACCTTTTTTACCCAAAAAGAGTCCCTCATCATCACCACCCTGGTATAATAAAGAGCTGCGATCTCTTCGTAATAATAGAAATAGGCTCTGGTATACTTACTTAAAATCGCGTTCCGACACCGATTTCTTTTATTACTAGTCTGCCCAAATAAATTTCTCTCTACTTTGCCAAACTCTATATGACAACTTTTTTTTTTTTTTATAATTTACGCGCGCCTAAGGGGTTATGAATACCCTTATACTGTTGCCATGGCACGCGGAAGGATAGAAGGAGGAAAGTTTGTGATGTAGTGGTTTGAAACTCAGGTGTATTTGGTTTCGATATTGACTCTCCAGGGGTGGGAGTCCGAATAGGACGGAGAGATTTTCTTCACTCGGAATGATTCCGGTTGTGAATTTTAACGGTTGATTTGTGCTTGAAAACCCTACAAAAGCCAAATCTACATGTCAGTGTTATGCCTTCACACGCAGATTTTTCTGACTCGAACCCAGACCTTCCGAGTGAGAAGCGATAGCTAGTCAATTCAATTTCAATTTATATGCATTTTTATTTGATTTCTTAATTTACTCTTACAAGCTAAACAAAAAAACGGTTAAAAATTAGCTTAAATAACTTACAAATAGTCTTATTCTAATTTACTGGCCCCATGCAGGCACTCTAGGTTAAACATAATACTTAATCTATGTCTTTCGACGTTTCTTACAGTCTATTTTGTTTTTTACATTTATCAAAACTAAAACTAAGAAAATTTATTTTAAGTAGAAAAAAAGTGGACTGTTTTTCTTTTTAATTAAGCTTACAGACTACCTAAAAAATAAATCTTAATCTACTTAACCTACTTACATATAATACATTCATACACATACATATATACAATACACAACACATATACACCTCATATATACATTTACATATATGTATATTTTTTATATATATATTTTTTATTCTTATTTATTTATTTTTTTTTTATATTTTTTTTTCTTAAAATCTAACTTAAACCTACCTAAAACTATATAAACCGGCCATGGCTAAAAAACAAAAACAATTAGGCTGGCCCACTCTGCTTCACATGAAGCTAACTATCACTGGAGGAGTTCGACGACGAAGCATCCTCGCCTTCATTAAGCCACCAATATTGCTGGTGCTGCTGAGTAACATCTCTCCTGTCGCGACTCGTTACCGTCCTACTGAACCGGAGAAGCTGAGCACTGCCATGTGCGACGTCACTCTCGTAGTTGAGTCGCCTGTCCGCAGCTGTTCGAGCGACGTGGAAGATTAGCGGCACCGCCAATCTGTCCTGGATCAGACCTTTGCTATCCAGATAGAGGAACGCTTCTGGAGGAATAAAGCCGTCAAAGCGAACTCTCTCATGATACATATAATTGGGGTAGTAAGCCCCGGAGATCAGGTTGTTCGATGAGGTCATTGCTCTTGCAATGTGCCTTCGAGTCAACTTAATGACGAAATTGTCCACTCTTATCAGGTTCGCTCTATTGTATAAGACCTCATTAGGATAGAATTTTATGTACTCAGACTCTGGTGTTCTGTATAAGCGAAGACAAGTCCTCTCAAACACCCGAATCTTTTCCAATAAACTTGCTCTCACGTTAAACCATACAGGACACCCAAATACAAGCATGGGCCTGATAAGGGCCATGTAGCAGATCACCTTCACCCTCGCATAGAGTTGGCTGTTTTAAAACAGTCTCTTTGTAAGGGCAAAAGCACCTTTGGCTCTGGCCAGGGCAACATTTATATGTTTGTTAAAATATAGATATTGATCTAGCCAGATCCCAAGGTATCTGACTACATTTCGACAAGCAAGTGGCTGTCCATGTTGTCCGACGATAGAGAACTTTCGTCAATTCTTTCTGGTATCCCTAGAGGCCCCAGACAGAGGCGTCCTAAACAGAATGGTTTCCGATTTCTGAAAGCTGATTTTCAACTTCCAGTCATCGCAATATTGTTTAATTTTGTCGAAGTCACGTTGCAAAAGCATATTAATGACCTCAATCTTTGGACCTGATCTATAGGCGATTAAGTCGTCTGCGTACGCTATGGCATGGTGGAGTGAACCTATCAGATCACTTGTGTAAATGTTGAACAGGATCGGCGTATTTACTGCACCTTGTTGCAGACCGTTTTTAATATTAAGTGTTCCAACAGAAGTCACATCGCCATTCTTCACGATGAACTGCCTACTGGAGAGCATATCAAAAAGAATATACAGTAGTGGTTTACTAATGCCCAAAAAGCGATAGCTAGTACCACTACACCACGGCCACCCTTTCAACTATTTAAAACAAATGGACCACACACTCATTTCCGAATCCAAGCGATTCTTTCAGTTCATCAAAACTTTCTTTCAGCTTTCTATCACCTAGGGATTATTTCTCTCGACCTGGAAAAGGTCTTTTATTATTCCCCGACATAAAAAAGGCCGAAAGGACGATATTTCCAACTATCGACCAATTGCTAAGCTGTCCTGCATACCTTAGCTTTTCGAGAGCATTATTTATGACATAATGCTGTTCCATTGTAAATCTATTGTTTTCCAAAACCAACACGGATTTCTCAAAGGTAAATCTACGACCACCAACTTAACGGAATTCGTATCAAGCACTTTATGTGCACTGGAAATTGGAAATGAAGTTGATATGATTGCCACCGATTTCAGCAAAGCCTTTGATAGGATTTCACATGATATAATCCTTCTGAAATTAAAAGCTCTTGGTTTCCAAATAAACTTTATAAGATAGGTTCAATCATAGGTATTTAAATGAAAGACATTATTATGTTCCATTTGGGTCTGTGGGTTCTGACCCAATCAAAGCCTACTCTGGTGTCCCTCAAATCAGCCACCTAGGTGCCTTATTATTTATTCAGGCCATTAATGATGTTGATTGCATCATTAAAAATTCATACATATCTGTTTACGCAGTCGATATGAAAATCTTTAGATATGTATCTTCTTCCTCAGACAGCCTACCACAGCAGGAAGATCTTGATCTTAACGTCAATAAGTGTCAGGCTATAACGTATACCCGTAAGCGGCCCCCTGTTTATAAATTTACAACTCCTTTCTATGTATTCGTCGAAAAGTTGCCGACATTCTCTTTATTCATCAAATTTTAGTTGGTAATATCGCACGCAATCTTAGGTCTGTGCCACTTTTCGGGCTCAATCTTCACAGAACGAATTACGGACACTTGGAGCCAATGTATAGAATGCTTCGTAAAGTTAACGATATTTTGCCTCTCTTCGACTACCATCTCAGCAAATTCTCACGTCCTAACTTTTTTTAACCGCTCCCACCCTTTAGTTCTTATCTTTAGTTTTAAGTAGAAATTGGTAGCTTATACTTAAAGCTTGCAATAAGGATTAATAAATCTGCAATAAGCAAATCAAATCATACACCAGAGATTCTGTTAAAGAAAAAATAGAAAAAGCACTGGTAAAATGAATAGAGGACAATACACAAAAAAGGATACCAGTTGATGGAAATACCATCAAGCAGAAAGCATTGAGAATTTATAAGCAGTTAAAGGAACTTGAACCATCTACATCCTTTCCAACAAACCATAATAAGAGCTATATATTTTTTGCAAGTATAGGATGGTTAACAGGATTACTCGAAAGGCACGCACTGCATAATATGAAGATCAAAGGAGAAATTGCTTCTGGAGATAAGAGGGCTGCCAAAGAATTTTCACCAAAACTTGCCAAAATAATTGCCGATGGTGGGTACAGTCCAGATCAGGTCTTTAATGCTGACAAAACTGGTATCTTTTGGAAAAAAAATGACAAGTCGCACATATCTAGCAAAATCCCAAAAGAGTGCTAGTGGTTTTAAGGCAGCAGAGAATCGGGTCACATTTTTATTTTGTAGCCATGCTTTAGGAGACCGTATGCTGAAGCCTCTGCTTTAATAAGTAAACGGTTTATTAGATGGCGAACAAAAAGGGATGGGTAAAAACTGCTATTTTCATTGAATGGTTCAATAAATGCTTTGTCCCAGAAGTTACTTTTATATCTTGAATGAAAAATATCTGGTATTCAAAGTTCTTCTAATTGTGGACAACGTTCCCGGCCATCCAGATTTGTAGCACGGAAATGTTCAGATTTTGTTCCTGCCACCAAGTACGACATCCCTAATTCAAAAGGGAGCGAACATCAAGCGAAGTTTCCAGTAAATTTTGGACAATATGTATATTGTAGATAATGATAAGACACTTACAGTAAGTGATGCTTAAAAAAAGTTAAAGATTGCGTCACACATGCTGCGTTGGCATTGTCTGAATTACGACCATCAACCCTAAATCCTAAATGCATGTTGGAAAGCAATTTGGCCAGAATCTAAAATCAAAAATTATGTGCTTGAAAATACGAACGAGTATTGCTCTATAATCACTTTGGCACACGCAGTTGGCGGACAGTGCTTTAATGACTTAGCATTTGATGATATTGACCAACTGCTAGTTGAGAAAGTTCAAAGTGAAGACGAAATAATAGAACTTCTACAGAAGGCACTGATAGCGATGAACCGGTTCAACTAACTAGAAGTTTAATTCTATGAGGTCTTCAACTTGCTAATAAATTAGGAAATCATTTCGTCACAACCGATCCTATTGGCGAAAGGGCTGCACAGTTTCAACGTGATCTGAAGTCTTGTATGGCTCGTTACCATGAATTATACCAAGAGCTATCCAAAACTGGAACACAACGGCTAATAACCGATTTTGTTGTCAAGTGCAGTGCTATCCAGTCGGAAAAAGGGAATCCCAATTTTGTTGAAAATACTCGTACCACAGAGAGAATCTCACAATTAGAACGTGATAATGACGTACAAAATATTTCGTGCCATCATAGCGATTTTGACCCAGTCTTACGCAAGCGATGGCGTATGATATCCGATGATGATACCGAATAGAGCTACGTTATTTTCATCACTTTGATTGTTTTTAATTATTTGTTTATGAATTTTTGATGATTTTTAATTTGTTTTAATTTACTTTAAGAATTGGATTATGTACCTTTTCTTTATTAATTTACTAGCTGACCCCGCATCACCCCGCTGCCCTGCGTCATTTCAAATTGCAGAATATCTGTGGTCAATTGTCCATTGCAATTGATGCTTTGTGTTGAAATATTTGCTAGATTTTGGTTCAATTGTAAATTGTGCGGTGGGAAGCCAGGCATATCCAATGAATTCAAAAACTCAGTTGGATAGTTGGTTGCTTCGTCTTCGTTTGTTACACAGTCGATAGATTTGAAGGAATGCAGGGAACCAACGATTTGATTTTTAATTATGCAGTTTAAGTGATCCACATTCTTGTTCTTTGCCGCTAAAATTGTTCTTTTACTCAACCAATCGTAGTTTTTGTGGTTAACAATGATGTTCGGAAACGCTTTGTTGATGAACTCCTCTTTCGTTGAGATGAAATTGCAAAAATTCGGCGGGAACGAAATCAATCCATTCGATGCGTCCACAGGAACACGACCATTACCGATCGTTAATAGTTGATTAGAGAACACTTCGGCAGATGGATCGTTTAGCAATGCAACTCGCATGTTTGTCATCAGCTGAAGTTTCTTCACATAACGCCACAATGTCGATGATTTGAAGCAAGCATTGATCTCATCGGCAGCGGCCGATCGTGGTATTATTGGTAGTGTTTGCCGGAAATCGCCTGAGAGTAAAATCAATGCACCCCCAGAAACGCTTGCGTCGTTACGCAGATCTTTCATAGTGCGATTCAGAGCTTCTAAGGCACATTTATGCGACATTATGCATTCGTCCCAGATAATGATTTTGCTTGCTACAAAAATTTTGGTCATTGCTGAGTGTTTCGCTATGTTACATGTTGGTTCTTCAACCGCTTGAAGGTTTAATGGCAATTTCAATGCCGAATGAGCGGTTCGGCAACCTCCCAACAGCGTAGCCGCTATTCTAGAAGAAACAAGTGCTACAGCAATTTATGATCTTGCACGAACTGTAGACAAAATCAATAATATGGGGAATGTCTTGACAGTGCCACCAGGCGCATCAAGGAAAAACATGCGAACAGGCGCATCAAAGCAAAACGTGCGAACATTTTTATCATCAATTGCCTTCATCACCGTATCGTACACTTCTTTTTGTTGGGGATTCAACAAAGCTACATTCGTTCGAACCAATTGGCTTAATTCATTTGTGTTGCATTCACGTTCACGCTGTAGTTCCTAACCTCTCTAACAAATTGCCGCACATGAGGTAACACATATTTCCTATCAAAACCAAAGCCTGGTTATGCATCTCTTCATTAATCTCAAGATGGCTGAATCTGAATGGACATGAACTCGATGCAAAATGTCTTCGGACATGTCATCCTTGTACTTGTGGACTAGATGGAAAACATGTGGAAATAATGATCGCAAATAATGTGCGTGTCTGACTTGGAGATGCGCAAACAGTTGCTTCAGCGATTGCCATGTCCCATTGCGTATCGTTTTCAAGCAAATTGAGCTCCTGACATGCAGCACGAAATGTTGGCAACACTACACAATTAACAGTTCGAAGTGATTCAAATGATGTCGGCCCACGAACATTCACCAGCAATAGTCGCAAATAAAAGCATTCATCATTTATCGGATGAAATGTATAAATACGGCCAAGAGCTTCAGTAGAACACATATCCGGATGACCAGGAACTACATCGCCTTGCTTTCGACGTTGAAATTTCTTCGACGAAGCATTCCAAGTGTAATAATGCGGATCACTCTGGCAAATCGAGAAGAAATAGGTCAATATTGTCGCTGGTGAGTTTTGAGCACGTTGAGCGGCATTTGCTGCAGTGAAATAAGCTCGTTGACTGTTCTCCAGATGCACTGCCAAATGTGTAACAGCCGGATAGCTTTCGTGAATGGGAAATGAGAATATACGCCAAATCGCCTTATTGCACCTTACGTATCGACCAACTAGATAGCTCGTGATTTCATCATTGGGATCAGGAGCTTGAAGACCAAAAGCCGCCATGTCACTACCTTTCGTGACATATTTGCAGATGTACTTGATGGACTACACTGAATTGCAATACTCCAAGTTACAATGCGTCTTGAATGTTTTGGAAAGAAGTGGCTTTCACTTTGACTGTGATTGTTCTACCGCCATTATCAGATGATCGACGCCGATACAGTGGATAACCATGATTGCCAGTGATTGTCTCATCAGTGAAATTGCGTGGATAACGCTTGGAACACTTGCCGTCGACCATGCACGGTGATTGTGGGTTAATGGCACCACACGGTTCATGAATCATGTTTGTATTTACAACATCATGGAGGTCTGGATCGGTTTCGGTATTAGGAATCTCGGCACATATGATGTGATCAATTTGGTCTGGTTGCATTCTTTCGACTAACCAAGTGAGAATGTGCGCATGCGGCAAGCCTCTTTTTTGCCATTAAATCGAATACGTCCAACATCGAGTATCCCCAAAGACACGATACTTAACAAAATAGTCCATCAGCGGCCGGATTTTTTGCCTGAACACACGTGCGGTGATATCGTGCCGATCACTTGATGTTTGGCCAAGAAGCAGCAGTTGAACAATTTCTATACACTTTGGATTGCACGTGAAGGTGATGAACAGGTCTGGATGGCCGTAATGACGTACGTATGGTATATCATTGCATCTTGCGCATATTCAGGCATATGACGTGGGCTACAAACGAACGTCCAATATCAGCTGCATTTCCATCGATGCAAATTGCATCGCGTAAATGAATGTACTCCTCCGTCCGTAGTTTGGTTTGATTTAAACTGATGAAAAGGAGGCGCTCCGCTTCTATTTTGGCATACATATCGACGCAAAATTGCTGAAACAATCAGCGAAATCGAGGCAAATAGTTATCGACATTTTGGCGAATCATCAAACAATACGCGTAAAAATTCATTGCGCTGACCTTCTTGGTGGTTTCCTCACCTAAAATGATATCAGAGACATTAGTGTCATATTGAAATAAAATTATTATGATATCGATACTCACCGTTCAATGGACTTATGATCTTGATGTTGATATAATATCCATCGTCTCCTTGCCAAAACATCAGTGGGTATTGAAATGCATCGTATGAACGATGTGTTTCGGATATTCGTTGCAATTGCCCAAAGTCCCGACGTGTGAGCACAATATCGCGTGATTCTAGATTTTCGCCAACAATCACAACTGCAACCTCATCTATTGTTGGCGCGTTAAATTGGCGTTCGTGCGTTCCAGCAGGTCATTTATCCGCTCTGATCACGACTTTATAGTCATCACTTGGCATGCGATCCAAAGCAGTTTTGAATAACCGAACCAATGCATGAAGTTCATGAAGTAGCTGCTGCAGATCTCGAAGAATTTCTCTTCTCATTGCCGTATTGATTGTTTGGTGCTGATCAGGTTGATTTTCCACATTACCCATGAAGTAGATTTGGAAGAATTTATGTTGTGCGTCTTCAGGCGGTAGCAATGATCCAATTCGGTGGTGAATTTGGTTGTGGATCTGTAGAGTCGATGACGAAATTAGAATCAATGATTTTCTTTAATTTATTTAATCTTAATTTCTTTAATTAAATTTAATTTCTTTAATATTTTATTACCTTGAATGTCGGATTGAATCTGCGTTCATCAATAATATCTGCTCCAAATTAAGTCATTTGAAAGCATCCGTTATATTTCTGAGTATTCTATAGAAAATGACGTGATTCTGGTCTTTCACCACGAAACAAAGGATGGAATGTCTCTGGTGGCAAGGGCAATGGTGGTAATTTAACCTTGCCACTGAGACAGCACAATCCAGGCGTTTCTCCAGCGAACTTCAATGCACCGCAATGGTTGCACACAACCTCCTTTCGGCCAATTTGAACGGAAGAATGTGAGCTGTAGTCAATTGTGCAATCGTAATGAAACGCTACTCGATTGAAATCAACACTTGAAGCACTTCTTCTTACGCGTTGATTTCGATTTTCACATTGTTGAGTTGTTTGATTTCCCATTGTTGTCTGAGCCGTTTTATTTGCCACCTATCCTTCTTCTTGCGTTTGTGATGCACGAAGTCGGGCCATACTAACACGGCGCTGTTCTCGTGCAACTACTTCATCCGTATTTAATTGATTGGCGATATTCCGAACTCTACTTGCATTACGGGTTCGATGCGAAAGATTAGATCTTGTGGCTTGCGACATTGTGAATAACACTGAGAAATGAATGCCATAAAAGCAATTAAGGAAATATCGATACAAACATGCGCACAAAAGTCATAACCTCACAAAATAAGCATCTTCGTTGGCAACTTACCGTTTGAAAATAGTATTCCACACATGATCAATCAGAATGAAATGAACAGCGAATTCGATTTGATTCTCAAAGTAATCCACCTAAAAATTAATTGCACAATCTGAAATTAACGTTTGGATTGATTGTCGATGCGCACGCAATCGCAAAGAACATAAACATTCACAATGGGCACTTCATCAAACTGAACTCACCTCTATGTAATTCACAAAAAATCGTTTCAAAACAATGTATGAAATCAATTGAATTACAATAACTGCCGAAAGCTGATAAAAATTTGATAAAACTTGAAAAAATGCTGATAAATCGCAACGCACGTCTGCACAGCACAATAGTATGCGATGGAAAGACTGTGCAAATGAATCAGCTGTCAAAAGTTGATGCACATAACGCCATCTACTGGCAATACGGGAAACAGCATTTGAAATCATGTTCGTTTTTAATGTGTGACAAAAAAAAAATTGCTACAAAAACAATTGTCACGCAAATTTAGTGCAAAAACAATTGTCGCAAAAAACTGACAAAAAAAAATTGTCCCAACGTAACGTAAACATAAAGTCATCTATCAAGAAGATGGCGTCGTAAAATCGCTTCATACAAAATGTATGGTAAAATGAATTTTTTTCATAATTTTTTTTTTCAGGGATTTTTCAGGAATTTTCTTGGATATTCTTCTTGTTTGGCCGGAGACGAGTCCGAATTGGTGCGAATCATCGAAATCGGTTCAGGGGTTCTTGAGTTATCAGCGTAGTAACTAACGTCACTCTCTTTTATATGTTAAGATATTGTTTTCTTGTACGAGTTTTCAGTTCGTGAACTGTGATAATTTTATATTTAAGTTATGTAGCAAACCATAGGAGAGAAACTGATAAGAATGTAAGAAATATAAAGTGGCAACACTAACTAGTGATTGTAAAGTGGCCACACAAGCATTGTGTTTGTTTTATTCCCGATAAGACTAGCGGCTAAAAATCAGAAGTGGGATCCAATCCAACAAAAAAATTATTTACGCTCTTTATTTGGTTGCGTATAGGCGTTTGTATTCTACAGTGTTTGACTTACGACTGATCTCCTACCTACCGGCAGACTCTTTTCCTAGTGTGGCCACTTTACAATCACTAGTTAATGTTGCCCAGTTTATAAAGACTCTCATAATAGGTTTTTTTTGTATTAATTAATATATTTTGACTATTTTGAACAGGGTTGAAGGATATCCCCTAGTCCCCTTTTTTCTATACACTTCATATCTGTTTTTTATACGGTTTTGTCTGGAACGTATCTACCGTGTAAAACAAAAATTAGCTTAACTTTTATTGTTGAAGGCGCAGCACAATGATATGGTCATTCTAAATATATAAAAAAACGTTACGGATTTAACATTGTAAAAAAAATCGGAACCGTGCGAGGCACTAGAATATATCTTTATAGAAATAACACTTGGTTGTGAAAAATTACTTATGGGGTGTATATATATGGCTCCTAACATAGCCAACTATATTCACATTAGAGATCTGTTAGAAGAGCTATCTGCGCTGTATGCAAAAATTGTTCTTTGTGGAGATTGGAACTTAAATATATTGGAGGGCAATAACAAGCAATTAATTAGTACGGTAGAGTCTTTTAACCTTTATTTTACAAATTTTACTCAACCAACTCACTTCATGCCCAATAGAAGGCCTTCGCTTTTAGACGTGTTCTTAGTCTCTAGTATTGATTCGGTAATGCACTACGATCAAATTTCCGCCCCGGGTTTTTGTTTTATGATATCCGAATTATGGACTGGTCGCCGATATATGCTACAAGCAATGTAAATCCTCAGGTGGACTATTTTCAAAATATTAGCCTTTCTTTATTTCACAAACATGTACCTCTAAAACACCGTAGAAATAGAGTCAACATTCCATGGTTGACTTCGGAAGTTTTTAGCCTTATAAAAAAGCGCAATCTCCTTTACTCCAGATGGAGGAGATACAAATGCGCAGTTATATATAAAGAATATGCCATTGTACGAAACGCGGTAACTCTTCTAATACGATCAAATAAAAAGACTTTTTATCAAAATAAATTCAACCCGAGGTATTCGAGTTCTAAATTCTGGAGTAATATTCGCGATATGGGGCCGATATTGGGATCCTCTTCCCAAAAATACCGACCTTAATGAATTAAATACGAACTTTGTTCAAAGCAATCATAAGACAAATATATCCCTACCTTCTTCGATAACCAACGAGAAGGGACTTTTTCGCTCTCTGGAATTGATGAAATATGTGTAGGTCAAACAATCTTAAGGATAAAATCCAAAGCTGTTGGCTCTGATGATGTATACCCGACCTTTATACAAACTCTTCTTACCGCTTTTCTTCCGCATATAACGTATATATTCAATGCTATCATTACAACGTCTGTTTTTCCCAACCAGTGGAAAGTTGCCAAAATTCTTCCATTGCCTAAACCAAATAGTAATGCATATCGACCCATAACTATCCTTCCTTTTTTAAGTAAAGTCTTCGAAGCAATAATAAGTAACCAAATTAAGTCTTATCCAAATAGTAAAAATCTTGTCACGAAATTGCAGTCGGGCTTTTGTGCTAAACGTAGCTGCACTACCGCGTTACTAAAGGTGTGCGAAGATATTCGTGCCGGTCTCATAATTTTCTTAGACTTCTCAAAGGCATTTGACAGCGTAAATCATTCCATACTAATAAATAAACTGCATAGGCAATTTTCCTTCAAAAGCTCCACGTGCAAATTAATAACTTCATATTTATGTGGTCGCACACAATATGTGTCTAATGGCACCAAATGCTCCTCATTTCTTCAAGTCCCAATAGGTGTTCCTCAAGGTTCCGTACTAGGCCCTCTTCTCTTTTTATGTTTCATAAATATCTGAATGTTTCGCGACCTCCGCGTACCATATATATGCCGACGATTCACAAATATATTCTTTGTTTCCGAAATACCATAAAAACAAGGCATTAATTAATATTAATGAAGATCTTAAAAGAATTCATAATTGGTCAACAAAAAATGAGCTCAGTCTTAATCCAGTCAAATCAAAGGCTATGTTCATTAATAGAAGTAGACAAACAGAAATTTCCGCTCCAATATTTCTCAATCACACTCCTGTAGAGTATGTGGATAAGATAAAAAATCTTGGAGTTTACTTTATTAGTACATTCACTTGGAATTTACACGTAAACAGAGTAGTATCGCAAGTATATAGCCCTCTTCGTGGTCTAAGTCCCACGAAAAACTACCTCCCGATAGGTGTCAAACTGAAATTGATTAAATCTTTTATCTTGCCGATATTACTTTACGGATGCGAAATATACGGGGACTTGGACTATGTGTCGAAAAGAAAATTAACTGTGGCATATAATAGTTGCGCAAGGTATATTTATGATATCAGACGGTCAGAGCACGTTACGCACTTGATTAAAAGTATTACCGGCTGTTCCCTAATAGCCTTATTGAATTATTGAACCATACTATTGCTTCATAAAATAATTACTACCAAAGAACCAGACTATTTATTTGAAATGCTAAAATTTGCAAGTAACCAAAGATCTATGCAAATAATTTTACCTAGACATAAGTATCTTACAACTAGTCGAAATTTTTTTATCTATGCGACTCACCTTTGGAATCGTCTACCAATAGATATCAAACGATCAAGCAACACAAATATATTTACAAAGGAGGTTTTTAAATACTTTGCTCAAACTTACTGATGGAAGATCGCAACCTTTATACTCCTTCCCCAAATCTTTTTTTTAATTTTTTATCGCTACAATTTAACTGTTTTTTTTTTTAATGTATAATTACCTAGCTTGCACAATGTAAAAAAGATTTAATCTTAATGTACAAGAATTTTTGAATTAAATAAATAAATTCACTGATTAGGTTCAAACGACGAGCCGCACTATTTAAGTTGCTTAAAGACCAAGACCCTGATGTGCTTTTGGTTAGCGAAACTAAGCTTACTAAAAGACACAAAATGAAGCACAGAAGATATGAAATATTACGAAGAAACCGACCCAATTCCATTCAAGGAGGAGGTGTAGCGATCTTTGTAAGAAAGATACTACGTTTCAAAAGAGTATACAGTTGTGTAGTACGTAGGTTCCAGGTGCTGTCTGTGTATGAATCTGAGGCTACTCCTCAGAGCTCGAGACACTTTTTCGATTCCTGAGGCTGGAATTGGAAGACAACTATTTTATTATCGGCGGAGATTTCAACGCCAAACATGGAGATTGGTGAAATAATAGACCAAATACTAGAGGGAACCAACTATTCAATTGGTGGGGTCAGCAAAGTGTAATGTATCGACTCGGCCTCAAGGCGACGGATAGTCCGTCGTTTCCCAGACACGCTTCGTATTTCGACCTCTTGCTGTTCGACACACGAATACACCAACATACCATAAACTGGCTACGCACGTTTGTGTATGACAGTGACCATTGCGGTCTCAGTACCGAAATAACCGTTCCGAACGAAATTGCGGAATTGGATGAGTGTGTTCAAAGGCATTCCTACAACTATAGTAGGGTGCGTTGAACACACTTCTCCAGAACACTGACGAGAGCACTCTCCTCGAATTCGCTCTACCCACCGTCCAACAGAAATCTGTCAAACGAGGAGATTGACAGGTATCTAAAACTAATGGACGAGACAATTAAACGAACTATGGACAAAACGATACCTCGGTATCAACACACTGACGAAGAAGACTTATTCCGCAACGCAACTATTGACGCACTGCACCGACATAAAAGTAGACTGCTGTCAAGACTAAAAACCTTGTACAGACAGTTTACTGACAGACATAACCCGGAGATCATGACTCTGAAGTCGTCGATTAAAAACCTCCAAACATTAATAAAGGAAAATTACAAACTCTGTAAGTTTGTATAGGGGCAATAAAATTCGGGCTGTAAACAACAGCAACCGGAATATATTCCCGCAAATAAATAAAATATTTCGGAGAAATAATCAGAACGACCTTCTGTCTTAGAATCACCCGAACGACGAACAACGAACAAATACTTGTAGCAGCAGGTATCGATCCAAGTGAGGCAGTTGATGATGACAACTTCTTTGTGATCGAGGATCCGCAGGAGCAGGTAGAGGCCATAGGAGCGGCTTTCCAGGAAGTGTACAAGGCGAATGTTATCATTGGCCTGAACCACGACCTGGAGAATCGAGTCCTTGTGCACAATTTCTACCTTCGAAATGAAATAGAGAATTGGCGATTCGAGAGCTCGGGCTTCACCCAGTTTAGTGACGAGAATATGTCAAATAACGTCATCACCAACGAAAGGGTATTACCACCGTTCATTTCGAAGGAAGAGCTCCAAACGATCTTAGAATCGCTTAGAAGTAAAAAAAAAGTGAGAACCGATGAAATACCGAACATTGTGCTTCGACATCTCCCACTAGAAGCGTTGGACATTTATACCACCCTGTTTAATAACTCGATAAATAATGCACATTATCCTGCGAATTGGAAAACTGCGGTGGTACATCCCATTCCCAAAAGGAATAAAGATACTTCCAATCCGGCGAATCTCCGCTCGATCAGTCTTCTTCCAAACATCAGTAAGGTTTTCGAGAAGGTGATCAATAGAGTCCTGACCAAGTGGGTTGAGGACAAACATATAATTCCGGATAATCAATTCGGTTTCAATTCATGATATCATTCCTGCTGCGTCTAAACTGGTTTCTGATACCCAATGGAATAAAGGCAGTGCACTGGTGCCTGCCTGATCGACTTGGAAAAGACCTTCGATACCGTATGGCTAGAGGGACTGTTCTTCAAGCTGGACAGGTTGGGCATTAGTAAACCACTGCTGTATATTCTTTTTGATATGCTCTCCAGTAGACAGTTCATCGTGAAGAATGGCGATGTGACTTCCGCTGGAACCTTTAACATTAAAAACATTCGCCGATCCTATTCAACATTTACACAAGTGATCTGATAGGTTCACTTCACCATGTCATAGCGTACGCAAACGACTTAATCGCGTACAGATCAGGTCCAAAGATTGAGGTCATTATTATGCTTTTGCAACGTGACTTCGACAAAGTTAAGCGATACTGCGACGACTGGAAGTTGAAAATCAACATTCAGAAGCCGGAAACCATTCTGTTTAGGACGCCTCTGTCTGGGGCCTCTAGGGATACCAGAAAGAATTGGCGGAAGTTCTCTATCGTCGGACAACATGGACAGCCACTTGCTTGTCGAAATGTAGTCAGATACCTTGGGATCTGGCTAGACCAATATCTGTATTTTAACAAACATATAGATATTGCTCTGGCCAGAGCCAAAGGTGCTTTTGCCCTTACAAAGAGACTGTTTTATAACAGCCAACTCGATGCGAGGGTGAAGGTGATCTGTTACATGGCCCTTATCAGGCCCATGCTTGTATTTGGATGTCCCGTGTGGTTCCACGTGAGAGCAAGTTTATTGGAAAAGATTCGGGTGTTTGAGAGGGCTTGTCTTAGGACTTGTCTTCGCTTATACAGAACACCAGAGTCTGAGTACATAAAATTCTATCGCAATGAGGTCTTGTACAATAGGGCGAACCTAATAAGAGTGGACAATTTCATCATTAAGTTGACTCGAAGGCACATTGCAAGAGCAATGACCTCATCGAACAACCTGATCTCCGGGGCCTACTACCCCAATTATATGTATCACGAGAGAGTTCGCTTTGACGGCTTTATTCCTCCAGAAGCGTTCCTCTACCTCGACATGAAAGGTTTGATCCAGGACAGATTGGCGGTGCCGCTAATCTTCCACGTTGCTCGAACAGCTGCGGACAGGCGACTCAACTACGACAGAGACGTCGCACACGGCAGTGCGGAGCGTCTCCGGTTCAGTAGAGCGGTAGGGAGTCGCGACATGAGGGATGTTGCTCGGCAGCACCAACAATTTTGGTGGCTGGTTGTAGGAGGAGAGGGTTCGTCGTCAAATTCCTCGGGTACATGATAGCTTCATAAGGAAGCAAAGTCGGTCGTCATCTAGTTTATTAGCCGTGGCCGACTTACATAGTTTAGGTAGGATTAGGGTAGATTTAAGGACAAAAAAAAAAAACATAAAAAAAAATAAAAAAATAAAAAATAAAAAAAAAAAATTATAAAAGAACAAAGAGGTGGGTAACCTTCTCTAAAAAAAGGGGTAATCCAAAAAAAAAATATTTATGTACATATATATAGGTATAAGTAAAATTAGATAGTCTAAGTAGGTTAAGTAGGTTAAGATTTATTTTTTACGTAGTGTATAGGTTTAGTTTTAAGTTTTATATTACAACAAAAAAGTCCAGACACTAAGTTTTTTTTTAATAAAATCTATTTTCTTAGTTTTAGTTTAATAAATGTAAAAACAAAAATAAAAGTAGAGTGTAAGAAACGTCGAAAGACATAGATTAAGTATTATGTTTAACCTAGAGTGCCCGCATGGGGCCAGTAAGTTAGAATTAGATTATATGTAAGTTATTTAAGCTAATTTTTAAGCATTTTTTTGTCTAGCAAGTAAGAGTAAATTAAGTGAAACAATAAAAATGCATATAAACTGAAACTGACTAAAGAAAATGTTCGTCGAATTTTACTCCGAGATACTTCATCCACTAGACAATTTCTATGACCTGGTTGTTGGCTGACAATGTTCGTTTTTGTGGTAAATTTTGATTTCTCTATCCCGCTTAGATGGTGTGTGTAAGTACAGCATTATTATGATACTATATCTAGATAGGATCGAACTCCATTTATATGTAGTATTTGCGCGGCCGAACTTAAATCCTTATGTTCGCTATATTAATCCCCATATGCATATGCAATACTATTCTTTAAAACTCGTAAAATTTTGTGTGTCAACAATAAAAATAAAGTATGACCCTTCTGGAAGGCCATATAAAGTTGTGTTTTCTTGGTTCATCGCTGTTTATACCTTAACTCTCATAGTTCTATAGGTAAGCTAATTTTTTAGCCAATTTAATAATGCTCCCCTCACACCGATTCTGTTCAGAGTTTTTCTAAGTTTTAAGGGTTTGCTAAATTCAATGAACAGCACCACATCATAGAGGTTTTCACTTAGGCTTAAATTGACTATATTTGAAAATCTCCTAACAGTTTGGCTGTGATTTTATTTTTTTTGAAAGCCATACTGGTTTGGGTGAAGAATATTATTTTTGTTTATAAAGCGATCGAACCTATTAACAACAACTTCCTTCAAGCACTGCACAACGGCTAATAACATAAAATTGGTTTTTTACATCAGCCTTGTAGATCGTGGCATATAACTTTGTGTTATGCTACGATTAATTATTATTTGTATAACAAGAGTAATCAATTTGAGATCTATTTCTAATATTTTGCAACATTTGAAACATTTCCTCTTCGGTGGCGTGTTCAAGATAAGTACCTACTCCGCTGTAATTTAAGGTTATCGTGCTTTGGTTGCGGAATTGCAAATTGCTCCACAATACCATTTATGTAAAACCTTATCATTTGTTGAAAAGTTGTTGTATATAGCTTCGTCAATTCAAGGTTTCTTTCTTCCTAAAAGTTCGTTTAAAAGCCCCGTGTTTTTCTTGGAAATTCTGAGTATTTAGAAATTGCTGTTTGCAAAAGTTGGCTTGGTTGCTCGAATGATTGTATTGACAACGTTTCGGAATTTTTTGCTCGTGGGCTCGTAACTCTGGTTACTTCCACTGTTTTACTATCTTCTATACAGCTCATCTCTTTTCTTGCACATTGTGATGATTTTTGTTTTTTCGGTTTTGTTTTTTGCTGCCTCAGTAAAAGTATATAATGTTAATTTTTTTTCGTTTGAAGGTATTGTACAAGTTTCCCACATTATGAATATCAATGAAAGCCAGGACAGATTGTCGGAGTCTGGTAACGGCGGAAGTGACGTTTTCTCGTGAAAGCGTGTTCAACCAGAAAACCTTCAGACAGGATGTAATTGGATTTATCTTTGCAGAGGACCCTTCTCGGTGTCAAGTCCCATGTCTCGACAGTGCCTCGGCGGTTTTCGACGTGACGCTTCTAAACTTCTCTCAAAGTGAACAACCTCAGTTTTTGGAGAATTGATTGAGTTGGACATTGGTTAGCTTCTTCTCTCCGGCAGGCTCGACATTCCGGTAGAACAGAGTTGACAGGAGTAAGTAGTTGAAAGCAAAACCCAAGCCGTATGAATACATAGTTTGCTTATATGCATGACTTCATTGTGCTTTACGCAGCTTTCTTTTGATCATGGCGTGAACTTGTGCTGTTTGCTTCACGCCATCTTTCCTCCCTTGTTCATGATAACACCGGTTGTGTTGAAAATACCATTTCCAAAGAACTACATATGTACATTGTTAAGTTCATTGACAACCGTTGTGTCTTTTTTTAACCCCTTCAATTATTTGGAGCTATCCATTCATAATTTCGTTTCATTTTTTTAAGCGTTGAAGGCTATTTTACAGTAGGACTAGGTCCAACTTTTGCCTTTTGCAACAAGACTATTCTCTTCGACACCCAACGATCTTGACTTATGTTGGTTTAGATATATAAAGGTTCTGCTGAATTGGTAATTAGTTTTCAAGTCTAAATACGAATCTGTTGTGGTATACTAACCAACTTCAGTCACTTAAAATTCCCTTCTTATTTATTTTTTCTAAAACTATAAATCTGATAACAAGGGAAGTTTCAAAATGAAAACATTTAAACTATCTACAATCTGCAAATGTTTGACACTCTCACGTTAATCTAATCCAAATCAACAAGGACCAAGAAAAAGTCAACAAGAGAATGAAAACAAGAAAAAAAAAAGAAAAGAATCGAAAACCCTCTTCTTATCAAAGGCAAAATCCGAAAATTTTCTTAAGAAACCAAAAAAAAAAAAAAAACCGAAGCGAAACGTAAACTTTCATTCTATGAGGACGTGTCAATCTCGTTTACTGAGATTTTGAATCATCAGAGAGAAGGAATCAACTTGAAAGGCGACAACGGAAGACGGAAGGATAAGACTTATACCAATCTCATTTAACTTGAAATATCACTCATACTCCCAGAAAGAAACCCACCTCCATACCATTTTCCGTACTCAATCCTCATTTTCTTTTGGTTTACTATTCCTTTGGTGGTGTCAAAAATCCATCACCTACCCCAGCCCACTTACTTTCGTTTTCTATTCATTTTTTTTTTTTCTATTTCTACCGCACCTTCTTACTACTCTTACTTTGTGTATTCCTCTCGTCCTTTAAAAAAAAAAAGAAAAAAAATCGAAAGAAGAAGGAAAAATGATCAAAGAGCCAGAGAGAATAACACTTCGTTCAGACCCGACATCAAAAGTTTGTTATTCCTACAAAGCGAAGAAAGGAGGAATAAACCTAAAAAAAAATCTAAGAAATCCATTCAAAAGGGGGGAGGCGACAGCATATAAGTAGGAAGTAACGGAAGTACTCCATTGTTTCGAAATTTTCTTAGATTTGTTATTTTAGTGTGTGAAGTCCTTAATCCACTTGCGGGACTTTACTTCAACAAAAGTTTCACTTTTCCTACATTCTTATTCTTTTTTTTTACACTTTTCCTTGTTGCTGTTCACAAGCACTAAGTGAAAATAAGTACACGCATTTTCAGGCGCATTCCTCACCCTATCACAACAACAATGGCAACGGCAACGGCAACGGCAACGCAACAACTTAGCAAGGACATGTATTCATATTGTATCTACCACTCGTACCTAGTGTGAACGATTTGTATTTCGAGTTTTTACGACACTTTCTAGGATCTAGTGGGATGGGAGCTATTTAAGCGAACCCATACGTTAAGAGCGATGTACCCCATGAGAGAGATGAGGGAAATATAATTTACCCAGCATAAAAGGATTTTTATTTTTTGCGACAATCCTTCGACATGGATTCTCTTTCAGCGTTTTGGTATTTTCTCATTTCCCAACTGACACTATAATTTTTCAAAAGGTAGAAAGGGGCTTGAGTTGGAGTGGCGGTAATTTTTTTTTCTATCTTTTCTTTGTAACATTAAATCAGAGATCTCCGCCCGTAAGAAAAGTGCGGAACTTTCGCTTGAGCTAAGTTGCTATGAAAAGGTACATAGATACTATTGGTTTATGGTGAGATGGAGGGTTGTCATAGCGCCCTTATTCAATGAAGAAGTCTGTATGTCTTTAGAATGACAAAAATATCATAGATTAGAATCAGCTAAGCACTTGCAACAGCGCATTAGGGATATAGGCCGAGGGGTGGTAAATTGAATTTTTGAGTTTTTGGCAGGAGTTTCCTCGTTCTTTGAAGAGCTTGTGTCATTTTAGCAGATAAAAATAAATGGTTTTCACATAAAAGATTGGAGGTACAATAAGTTTGGTTTAACTTATGATGAGACTATGTATTCATGGCAAAGCTGGTTGTGAGTCAGCCTTACATTGACCACATTCATGGTGACAGACAACTACCGGACTTCCTGTGCATCGAGCTGATAAAAGGAAATGAATATCAAAGGTGGGAGGCAGCTGAGAATAAAATCATGAAAATACTGTATTTTTGCACTGCTTTTGTACTCAAAAATGGATAGAGTAGTAAAAATTTGTTCACAAGAAATCCAGTGAATCAAGCAGACAGCGTGCCTCTTCGTTCTCACAGCTCCCATCTAGAGGATGGTTTATGGAGCTTGCAAAAAAGGCCAACGCTCTATGGAAGGGCATGGAGTTCTCTAGTTTCTTTTTCAGTTTTCTTTGCTAATACCATACCATATACACAGTAACAAATGTCCTAATTTTTGAATGCTTACGGTAAGCTGGACCGGTGTTGTCCATAACTCCAGAAAACTTCTGAGGCATTACAATTCGGCCTACTTCCACCGGATATCATCCGAATAATGAGTTTGTCGTAATTTTGGCTTTTGCAAACCATCCCCAGAAGCTCAGTTTTAACTTCATTTCTGAAAGTGAACAAGACCCAAGGAAAAAAATACTAGAGTGTCCCAATAGTAGTAAAATTTGCGGGTCATTCGTTAAAATCTTTACAAACTCTGTCTCATCCACCATCTCAATTGTCATTTATAATGACATTCTATCTGTCATCGCTTTGGAAAAGACCAACTTACTTTCTGTGACGTTTCAGACTGTGTTATGTCATAACCTAAAGTCGAGTGCGTCGAACAATCTATGGGATGATTGCACTTTCATATTCGTGTAGTAGCAAGAGATCTCAGTATATACGAGTACAAACCCGCAAGTAAAGATGGTAAATCTTTCCTTCTTTTGAAGAGGGTTCTCTTACACTGCCTAAGCTTCATATTTAAGCTGCCCACTAAAAATGACAATTTTTTTCTCTCTCTACCAGGGAGGGGGTCTACGATGACACCAATCGCAAATTACTGAGAGTAAGCAGACCATCATCAGTCGAACAGCTTTTTCAAATCGCACTACAGCTAGATAAGACGCAAAATCTAAAAAGTGTTCACCTCTCCAAGAAGCAATCACACAACACCCATATGCACTTAACCCCAATGCAACAACATTTGAAAAGCCACTAAAAATCGATAAAAACAAATGTCCGCGATGTAAAAAGGAATCACACCCTCTTTCACTCTGTTCCATCCCATTACCAAGCTACTACAAAACGGGAAATTCATGTCCCGATAGATCGCCATCATAGACGCTCTTGGGTTTGAAAACAATCTCAAATGAGATATGTGTTTGCTTACGTATGAAAGTGTAAACGTAACTCTAGTCGATAACGAATGCCAGCCAATTTGACAAACCGATCAGCAAGTATGCATAGGTGACGTTTCGTTCACTTTAGGCCCCATTGCACTAGTCAAAAATTCTCCCATGCCGCTTATTCTAGAAAGTGATTGGCGAAAGGCAGCAAACGTGACACAAATGGCGACGTTCAGATAATGTCAAAGTCCAAAGAGTCGCATATTTTGCCTTCTCAAAATTCGGTTCGAAACTATATCTTTTACCATATTAACTACTTTTCGAAAAACGTACAGCTCCACCACATTGAACAGTTCAAAAACATAGTATATAAACATTCAGCTGCATTTTCCACAAACGACAACCTGATCGGACCCCATAATAATCAGAAGAAAACCATATTGTTATTCCTGGCATGACAGAAAATTCATAAACGAAACAAATGGAAAAGGCTTAACATCATAACAAACTTCTATTCAAGCACACCAAGGCGCTTAACTGTGGACTACACAGCACTCAACAAAAAAATGGTTAGACAATTTTCCACCACCAAATATCGATGACGTCTTGCTGACGATTCCAGTCCCATCCTATCGGTAATGGACATAACAACAGCATTTATCACGGTAAGCGCAAGTCCAGCAGATATTCCGAAGATCGAATTTATCACGCAAGATGGTATGTACGAATTTTTGAGAATGTCCTTTGGACATTTGAAAGGATCATGAAAATCCCTCCGAATCAAAAAATACCATCACTTACATGGACGACGTAGGACGTAGTAGGACAGTCATAAAATCCGGTCTTCGTATATCTCTAAAGAAATGTCAGCTTTTTAAGGAAGAAATTTTCTTTTTAGGTTATGGAATTTCAGCCAACGGTATTCGACCTGATCCTTAACGCACCAATTCAATCGACAGATACCAGACGTTCAAAACTAAAACAGATCCTTGAATGTCTTCGCTCCGCATCACAGAAGACTAAAAAACACTTCTCGAAAGTAGCCATACAAATTCGTGATCCTATCAATAAAACGCTATTCGTGTGGAAAAAAGTGGCTGAAAAAGTACCAGATTTGCTAAAAGAAAAGCTAAAGTCACCTCCGATATTAGCGCACTTTCAGCCCGATTGTGCTACGGAAGTTCAAATAGACGCATTACTCACCGGACTGGGAGCTATACTACATATTACAAATACAAAGCTTCAAAACAGTCGTCATCGCCTACACAAGTAGAGCCCTAGCAAGAATGGAGCAAAGCGTCTACATTAATCAAATTGAAAGCGTTACAGTACACTGGGCAGTCACAGAAAAATTCCACATACATTTCTATGGACTTAAACAATTCACCATCATCACAGACAATTGAACAACCGCCTGCCTCCTCCAAAATGGAAAAAAACAACTGAAAATTCTCCCGTTGGTTAATAGACCTAGATTCATACAACTACACAGTTCAACATAAAAGCGACAAAATCAATGTTTGTGCAGATTCACTATCTCGTATTACAGACAACACTATATCTCTCATAATTATGAAATCAAATCATGAAACCAGGATCTCTATAGCTCAAGCCCTGAATGCTATCGTATAATTCAAACACTCAATAGTGAAAATACCTCCAAATCAGATTGACAGAAAAAAGAAAAATAATTCATTAAAAACAGAATCTTATTATTCATAAAACATATTAATTGCTATCGAATAGACGTTCCACAAAATCTCAAAGCCGTCGTTCTCGAACTCTGCCATAACGATAGTGGGCACATGGATTTTGACAAAACCTTTTCAAAACTATCACGACGCTACCATTGGTCATCGAATACAAGGACTGCAAGCAATTGGTTTCATCATGCCGCATCTGTCAATAGCTTAACAATAGAACTTCAGAACGCATAGGACTGTTAAAGCCAAGAAACATTAAAGATCGTCCTTTCGAGGCCATATCCATTTACCACTGCTCCTTTCCAAAGGATACTGAGATATGAAATATGTATTATTAATAATAGATCACAATACCTGATTTCTCATTGGAAAAACACTGCCTGACGGAAGAAGTCACACAAATTATAGAAAATGAAATCATCAATATAAGTATATGGGCATACAAAACCCTCGTCAGCGATAACGCGACAAGCTTGTCATCAACTGCAATGCAATAATTCTACGAAAAGTTTAACATCAATGTGAAACCATCTCCACCATATTGGCCAGAGTCTAATGGAATAGACGTACAGTAAAAACAACAACAATAGTTCTGAAAAGTACGTGGCCGAAAGCAATCAAGTCACGAACTGGTCGAAATTTATACCTGAAATTATTTAATCCATCATTTAAGCAAGCAATCTTCTCTTCAACAATCTCGTTTTACCTACTCCACGGGTTTGAACCAAGAGCCCGAGATGAAGACCTTCTGGGGGCGGTCGACGACAACACTTCCAGAAGTAAACAAATCCAACAACTTTCTACTGAACCGAGGAGATTCCCAAAAAAACTAAACATTTCACAGCTATACCAGAAATGCCATGTGGACACACATATACAGGAACTAAATCTCCAGATCGCACAAATTGTTCTAGCGCATACTCCAGTCAAGTCCAATAAGTTGAGTCCAGAATATGAAACCCACCCATATTCAATAGCGTAGTTTCTTCATGGCAACATCGTTATGATCCGCAGAATTGACGAATTTGGACGCGACATGACCAGAACTGTTCATATAGGGCAAATTCAAATAAAAGCACAAAAAAAAGAGGACGAATTGGCACTCGCAACTTCTGAAGTCAGGGATGGCACGCATAAAAGCAAGAACATGTTCCTTTTTATTATTAATTATTCTACAAATATTTAGTAAAATTAACGGTGTCGATTCCTTTAAGATGTCCATCTGAGCCGTGCATATATCAACGGCCCATCTGAATCCTTAAATACATTCTAAAGTTCCTTCACCACAACTCATCAAAGCAAAAGAGATTAAAAATCTTTCCTTTAAGACGCCATTGAACAGAAATGGGATGATGAGAGTATTATACCTTGTCTCATTACTACATAGTTCTTTGCAGAGTCTCATTACTCATTTGCCTGCTTAGGCCAAAGAAGGCTTGAGTGAATCTTGAATATAATATCTAAGGTGATTGCTGATAAGATGTCATTATCATAGTCAGGGTCAGGGTAGATAAATTCCCACAAAACCTCAAAGTTATAAGTGAATATTGTGACGTGTTATTCGACTGTATGTGGAACGGCAACGTTTCCTACTTTCATTTTGCTAGCTGATTGACTGTGGATCTGAGGCTCTTGGTTGTGGTATACCTGTGGCAGCACATTTATTGTAATAGAGTATTGTGGCAGCACACTTATTGTAATAGAATAAAGACAAATCAAAAACTAAAAATAACAGACTAGAAAAGAGACCGTTCAGTGTGGATTTTGAATAGAGCTAGACTAGTAGTAGTAGAGCTAGAGATAGCACATTATTTTAATCGTTGTTTCAATCAGCTAACTCGTTCGCCACATAATTGGTGACCCCGACGACAGTTGTGCAAACCATTAAACGCCATACAGATAGCTATTTTCTCTCTCGGCTATGACGTACTCGTCCGCATTCTAACCAAAAAAAAAGAAAAAAGGCCACTCCACCAAAAGAAAGCGTTCAAAAGGCAAGTGGTTTCAGTCAATCAACTTCGGAAATAGCCAGAGTTGCAATTAAAATCCCTCCATTTTGGAGTGCAAAACCACAGCTTTGGTTTGCCCAAGTTGAATCCCAATTCTACGCGGGTGGAATCTCAAAAGATGAGACCAAATACCACACCGTCGTCGCAGAGAGCAACGAGCTTTCATACATTTCCGACATAATCTTGAATCCACCCTCAGTAGATATGTACGACTTTAAAAGAAAGACTGATCGTACAGTTCGTAGACTCCGAGCAAAAACGCATAAAAAATCTACTTCAAGATTTGGGACTTGGCGACATGAGACCGTCTGTGCTACTACGAGAAATGCTCGAATTGGCCGGAACGAATATGCAAGAAGAAATGCTGAAGTCGATTTGGATGCAGCGCTTACCATCTAACATCCGCAGTATCATTGAAGGCTTACAGCAAATGACAACCTTAGCCGATAAAATCGTTGAAATTAGTGATTGCCCCCAAATTTCTGAGTGCTCGACAGCGCCAACGCCATCACGAAACAATACCTTGGAGCTGCAAGTAGCCGAACTATCGCGCCAGCTGTCCGAAATAAAGGCATCGTTGCAACAGGGTGCAGACCAACGCAGTCGTTCGCGAGGAAGGAGACGCACAAGGTTAGTTCATCGCACTACTTCTGATATACCTGATACAGACATATGTTGGTATCACATGAAGTATAGCAACTCAGCCCGAAAATGGTTAGGAAAAATAAAATCTCTGTCACATTTGGCGGTAAATGACAGAGTTTTCATCGGCAACCGCCGCCTCTTTATCACCGATACAAATTCCAAATTGAGATTTCTAGTGGACACTGGCCCGAAACCAACGCAATCTACCGAATCAACGAAATTTTCTTTACGCGGTCAAAAAAACTTCGATTAAAACCTTTGGAGAAAAATTGCTAATACTTAGCCTTGGATTCAGACGCTCATTTCAATGGATCTTCACAATTGCTGACGTTGCCCAGCCTATTCTTGCTGCTAACTTTCTGCAACACTTCAATCTGAAAGTCGACCTCCGAAACAAAAAACTCGTTGATCGTCAAACAAACGATTTGTCTTCCTGCAACTTAGCTGAGAGGAAAGGGGTAATTATTAACCTGTCAGCAATTAGTAAATCCTTTCCCTTTCAGAAAATTTTATACGAGTTCAGAGACATCACACGCAGTACCTTATCTCCGTGCGCATCGCTACATCAAGTAAACCACCACATAGTGGTCCACCACTATTTTGCCAGCCACGACGTCTATCTCCGAAAAAATTTAAAGCAGCGAAGGCAGAATTTCACTCCATGATGGCACAAGGTATTTGTCGCCCTTCCCACAGTCCATGGGCTGCACCGCTCCACCTTGTCAAAAAACCTAATGGTGAGTGGAGACCGTGTGGCGATTACAGACGCTTTAATGCTGTAACCGAACCCGACCGTTACCCGATCCCACACATACATGACTTTACTCATTCATTAGAGGGAAAGCGGTTTTTTTCAACAATAGATTTGAAAAGAGCATATCACCAGATACCAGTCGAGCCAAACGACATCCCTAAAACGGCCATTACCACTCTATTTGGTATGTTTGAGTTCGTGAGTATGACTTTTGGACTGAGGAACGCCGGGCAGACCTTCCAGAGACTCATGGACGAAGTTTTAAAAGACTTTGATTCCGCTAACGCTTACCTTGACGACATCCTCGTAGCGTCTGATAACATCGAACAACACGAACAACATCTACTCTGTTTGTTTCAAAGGTTTCGTGAGTATGGACTCGTAATCAACATCTCTAAATGCACAATCGGCCAGCCCAGCGCAACATTTTTGGGATATATGATCGACGAAAAGGAAATTCGGCTACCGCCAAAACGAATTGAGGCGTTAAAGAGAATCTCATACCCAAAAACAGTCAATGAACTACGTAGATTCCTTGCTATGGCTAATTTTTACCGCCGATTTATACCGAATGCAGCCGAAAGACAACAAGTACTATTCCAACTTATCAGAGGTAATAAAAAGAACGACAAAAGCCTTGTTCAGTGGGATAACGAAGCCAAGGAAGCTTTTGACAACTGCAAAACCGATATGGGAAATGCAACGCTTTTGGCATTCCCACGTTCAGATTCGCTATTAGCACTCATGGTAGATGCATCGGAGAAGGCCGTAGGAGCAACGTTACAACAATGGGAAAGTACTGGAGCATGGCGACCTTTGGGTTTTTACTCCGAAAAGTTAACAATCGCTCAAGCAAAGTACAGCACATATGATCGCGAACTTGCCCCCTTTAAAGCGGTGAAGCACTTTCGACATGACACTGGAAGGTCGTACTTTCGCTATATATACGGACCACAAGCCGCTGTCATTTGCGTTCGACCAAAAACTGGACAAGACATCGCCCAGACAGTTATGGCAAATGGATTTCCTAGGTCAATTTATAACTGACATACGATATATACCAGGGCGTGAGAATATTGTGGCCGATACCTTCTCACGCAATGAAGCAATCCAGATGCCAGCCACCATCAACTACGAAGAATTGTCCAAAACGCAAGAGACGGACGAAGATCTTCAGAAATTATACGACACTGCACTTAAATTAAAACCTTTTATCGTTCCAGGTACAGATCGAACCATTTATTGCGATTCTTCTGCAACGTCGCTACGACCTTATTTAACCGAAAGCTTTCGTAGGTTGGGTTTCAACAGTATTCACGGATTAAGCCACCCCGGAACGAACAAAACTGTGAAAATGGTTTCCGAAAAATTTGTTTGGCCGGGAATGAAAGCAGATTGTCGGCGATGGGCAAGGTCGTGTTTAGCGTGCCAAAAATCGAAAGTGCATCGTCATAACATGTCTCCAATTCGATCGTTTGTGCCCCCTAATCGTAGATTTGAGCACATCAACGTGGATATCATAGGCCCTCTACCAACTTCAAATGGGTATCGCTATTGTTTGACCTGCATAGATAGATACATCCGCTGGTCCGAGGCGTATCCAATGGCGGATATTACAGCGGAGACCGTCGCATTTACGCTGTTTTCAGGGACGACAGTTCACATCACAATTATTCAGAGACTTAACACGATTAGTTGGCGCGAAACACATCCGCACGACCGCTTACCACCCCGCATCAAGTGGATTAATAGAGCGTTGGCATCGTGCGTTAAAAACCGCCATTAAATGTCACAACACAGAACGCTGGAGAGAAGAGCTTCGAATGATTCTTCTTGGATTTAGGTCAACTGGCAAAGAAGACTTGCAAGCATCGCCTGCTGAAATGGTGTACGGGTCGCAACTCCGTTTGCCTGGTGAGTTTTTCACTGAAACATCCAATCCAATTCTTGAGCACGATTTCGTAAAGCAACTCAACAACTCCATGAAATCGTTAAAGCCATCCCCTACTAGTAACCATTCGTCAAGAGCAGTCTTTGTGGAAAGAGATCTCAAAATTTCACCATTCGTTTTTGTGTACAGATGCCATTCGAAAGCCACTTCCAACACCGTATGAAGGTCCGTTCCTTGTCGTAGACTGAGCTGAAAAATATTTTACGTTAGATTTTAATAACGTGCGAAAGCAGATACGAGTATCTATCGATCGTCTTAAGGCAGCTCACATAACGACATCGGAACAAGCACAAACAATCACCGCGAACTTGCAGCAATCAACAACAGTTGACAGCAGCAGACAAGAATACAGAACCCGCTATGGCAGAAAGGTCAAATTTTGTTTAAATACCACTGACACTTCCTAAGGGGGGAGTATTGTGGCAGCACATTTCTTGTAATCGAGTATTGTGGCAGCACACTTATTGTAATAGAATAAAGACAAATCAAAAACTAAGAATAACAGACTAGAGAAGAGACAGTTCAGTGTGGATTTTGAATAGAGCTAGACGTGAAATAAAAAATACATAGGTGAGCTATTCTAGGATGAGAAGGTTGTACAATAAGGCATTGGCTCGGTCACATAAAACAAATCAATTACAGCTTCTCAGCCTAAAGGTACGAAATTTAAAGGAAGATCGAATATTCGGTTTAGAAACTTCTTTTTCCAGAAAGTGGATGAGTCAGATAAGGAACTCATCCACTGTACTCCTTGTATGTTCATTTCACTGAAATTACTCAGTCAATCAAAGAAAGATAAGCAATTGCCAGCAAATGCTAGCGTAGGCCAAACAATCGCAGATAATGTGCAGTGCAGTGATAAAAAGCCGTCATGACTCCCATAGCAAGCAGGATATTGTGTCACTAGTGCTTGGTACACTTTAGTGATACTCTCTACAACATTGATAAGTTATCTGCAGGCTTTTCTATTGGCATGCAGCAGATTACTTTTTTGAGACGTCGAGAGATATTGCTTTAGTTTAACACAGTCCTGGAGGGTCAGGCCATTTGCAGTTATGATCGTAGGAAATCTTACTGCCAAGAGATGCTCCATCCATGGACGTAGACATACCTGACGTTGGTACGGGTGCTGTGATACTCTAATCTGAGACTTGCCAAGAAAGTGAGCCACATTATGAGCTCTGACAGGGCTCAGTAAATTCAGCTTTTCGGATGCGTTCAGAGAATTATTACATTTTCGATCAGTTATCGCTGCATACGCAAAAACGACCGATTCTTCATAAAAATGTTATTAGGATTACGTATACATACTATATCTCTGCTCGGAATATACATAGATGCATGTTTTTCTAACGAGAAGCGAAATCTAACGACTTATCCTACCTGAAGACACGACTATTGCACATTCATTTCCTCGCTCAGACTCTGAAGGTGTCATTCTTGAACACAGATATGGTCAATTTCTAACTATTGCAGCAACAGGAGTTCTGTGATTATTGCATCAGACAGCATGTCCATAAGACGAGAGTCAAAAAACAGTCGACAATCCAAAGACCACATCCTTTTACACAGAGGATGGCTTTGCGGTGGCACATCTGGTTATTAAGGTGAAAGAACTTTATCAGTGCGGGAAGAGCAGATCCAAGAGTACTACGGAGAGCCCCCAAGCAACTGAGAAGGACCGTTCTTTATAGTTTGGTAAAAGCAGCAATGACGTAGTTACAGGAAAGGTCGCCCCACCAGATAACAGGCGCATAGGATATAAGGTGCATTTTCCTAGCCATGTAGATCCTGTGGTTCCTCCTCGGTGACACTTGCAGAAAGCCAATAACATCTTGCAGGTCCTTTAAGTTATAATTCTACACAAAAGGAATTTGATATTTGGAATGACAATTAAATGTCAGAATACTTAGTAGGTAGGCATAACTAATTGGAAGCATTACGCATGGGATCAACAGGGCTGGAATACGACTGTACCCCGGGTAAAAAACAGCAATGGATCAGTGATTAAGTTGATTAAGTATCACTTAAATCGATGATGAGATCCTGTGCTCTACTTCATAATAATTAGAGGTGTAAATACTTAGTGAAGAACAAGTTACCCAAGAGTATAGTGGCGTATTATAATGAAAAGGAAGACAACAAAGAAGTTCGATGTTGCAGCGATAGCCTCATGACACTAGGATACATTGGTCTTCTTTTACAGAGCAGTTAGCTTGCGAAAGATAAAACAACTTCACCCAGGGAACCTGCCAATAATTTTTGTAAAGTTCTCCGGACCTTATTTCATATCTTTGAATTGTTATCACAGAAAACAGTCTGCTTTAAACAAAATTCATTTAGGGGAAGTAAGATACTCGTAATAGACATGCTCAGGATCCTTTTGGCAATGCTATTGTATATTTATTCTCAGGAATGAAGCAAATATAAGTAAGTTCAATATCTTCGAAATGGATCCAAAGCTTTGTGAAATAGAAAAAATGTTGCCAAACAAATGGATAAGAAAGGACCCTAACTCGGCCTTGCTAGTTCTTGGAATACAATCCAAAATAAAACGAACTTACGCTTTTTTTCTCTTTTTTAATTTTTTCCGACCAAAACATGCCTAAGCTTCACCAGAAGTCCTAAAGAAAATTACTGCCCTTTGGCCATCTACCCGATTCTGCATACCAAACTAAAGAATTTCACCAACAATTTTGTGATAGCGGACGTCATGACCTATGTTGCTTCTGAACTTTGTGCACAGAAAAAAAAAACAGGGAAACCTCATTTAAAAAAAATGAATAATCCCATCAAGACCCATCCCCAGAGATGGGTAGGTACCGATCGTAAATAACAACAATTAAGCACTACCAAGCGCTGCTGCTGCTGACCCTCGGGGCCTGAGAGTTCTGGAAATTTATATCGCCACATATTTTCAATTTTCATTGCGATGAAAACACGGGCATGAACAAGAGGACAGGGAGAAAATTAAAACCCTTTCATCCTCTACTACCGCCACTGCTAGTGCAGACAATTTTTTCAGTGACAACGGACAAATTCCTTTACAGCCAGAAGTACAGAGGACAAAGGACAGAGGACAGAGGACAGAGGACCGAGTATGGACAACTAGTCGACCCCGCAATCGGTTCTCACATTTTGGCGACGATTTTCGGTCGAAAAATGTACACTCATTCCTTCACCCATTTCAACACCAAACCATGCAAAGAAACACCGAAACAAAAAAACTCAAATTTTCAGTTGTTATTCTATAGGCGAAATGGAATTGTTGTTGCCATACCACTAAGGACGCCATACAAAGGGGGAAAAGGATAACACATCAACCGAACTGTAGTATGTCCCGTGAAAATGAGCGCCCGCGAAAAACTTTGAATTAAGAGAAATTCCGCACTTGGAATTCCAATCGTTGTTTCGCTAATATCGGGGTGAATTTTTCATCCTTTGAAAAAGTCGCAATGGCTGGTCTGCTATGTTCCTTGTGTCTCTTTTCGGTCGCCTAGTCGCTAACTAACGGTTATGGCAAAACTTTGGTCATTCAAAATTCCAGGAAGCAAGTCGAGTTCAGCCAGTACCCGAACTCTGAACCCGACATCCGGAGCCCCCAACCACAACTTTCTTCAACCCCCTAACTTCGGCCAATCATCAGAAATTGCGATTATTTTTAGTGTGGATAATTTCTCTGGCAGATTGTGGAATTTCCACAGTTTGACGAGCACACAAAATGCTCACAGGAGCAGTATGAACCTTTTCCTGGAATTCAGCAGCAATTCAGTGCCAGTTCAGCACCCGGGGTACTCAATAAAATACGAAACTACGAGTAAAATAATAATAATTTGGTGGAAATTAGAAAAGTTATTGGTGATGGCGAACCGGTCATTAACTGCTGCAATTGAGGTTGTAAATTTTCAATTTTTGCAACGCTGAAGTTGGGAAATTGTGCGGAGCGCACACCCTGTTATTTTGCATGTTACCAACTTCAATAATTGTACTAAAGAGAGGGAGTTTGCGGCACACAGAATGGTGCCGTTTTGAAAGTTTTCGATTTTGATTTGAAGTTGTTTTAAGAGAAACTGGGCATGGTCGACTGGGGCGAAAAGCGTACTATTTTCAAATGAACAGTTTGTAATGAGTTCATGTGCTGCGTGAACATGGATGTTTCGATTATGGCGCATCTAGCAAACGGACTGCTGAACGTTACATAGCTTAAAGGCTCTTATACGCAAGTGGAACAGTTCACTGGTAAAATAGAAAAAAAAAATTAAAAAGGTATTATACTCATGAAATTGAGTGAAAATCATGTGCTGCAGGAGTGTTTTCAGGGCAGGTATGAGGATTTTTACATTTTAATGTACTGTGCAGATTTCTCGCTGTTGTTGAACACTGTCTTTAAAATATGAAATGAGTGAACAGAAAAAGGCTACTTTAGACTTGCTGACCTGTTTTATTTAAGTCTTTCATATACATACTCGTAGTTCGAATCCAATTAGAAGAGCTTTATATTGTAAAAGTGCACCTAAGACACTCCCCTATCCAAGAAATTCGGTGAGTTAGCCCTCTTGTTTTAAATAAAAACTACAAATCACAACACACAATGGGTTCGAAGATCCCATTAACACCGCCAAAAAACAACAACAATATGCCTATATTATGTAGACCATACGAGTAGATCACCAACGGGCTTGATATGAAAGTTAAATCATTCACTCTGGCTCTCCACCCAGCTATGTCTGCTTCCTGCCCTCTTATTCAACCTAGAGGCAAGAAAAAGCCGCACTGGTGGACATCAGCGCTGGGACCGCTTAGAAACATTTGCAGAAAACTTTTCAACTTAGCAAAGAGCACAAGAAAAGTGACTGACTCATACAAACAATCCCTCAAAAGTATAAAAAAGAACGGAGGACGGCAAAGCGAAAATCCTGGAGATCATCCTGTGACAAAATCACAGAAACCTCTGAGGCATAGCGGCTAAGGCAAATCCTCTCTACAAATCCCATGATGCCTAGTTGTTTGAAAAAAATCGATGGCTCTTGCACAACCTCAAGTGATGAATAGCTCAATCCTTATTCGAAGCCAGTGGCAAACAAAACAGAACTACGAGTACTACAACCGTGACCAAAATTCATTGCCTGATTACAAGAGACAAACAGCTTTGGGCGTCGCATAGCCTCAACCCAAACAAATTTACTAGTTCGGACGGTATAATACCTGCCGAGATATCATCCTGCCGACGATAGAGAACATCATGAAGAGCTGTGCAGAACTGATCCACATTGCATTGTCATGAAGAGAAGTTAATGTGATTTTCATTCCCAAAGCCGGAGAATGTTTTCATGTTGTCCCAAAGGACCTCAGACCTATAAGTCCGTCACCTTTTCTTCCGAAAACTCTAGAAAGACGGATTGATATTCATATACGAACTAAAATTGATCCAAGACCTCTGTCAACGGTTCAACATGCCTACTGTAAAGGAAAGTTGGTGGAAACGGCTTCTGCTAAAAGATGTGTCAGCAGAGGCACGCCGCAAGGCGATGTCCTCTCCCCTTCTCTAGAACTTAGTGGTTAATGAACTGCTGATATACCGGGAAACGGGTGGTAGCAGGGTGATTGCCTATGTGGATGGTGTTACTATAGCCGTCTCAGGTAAGCATCTTAATAACATTAAAGAACTTCTTCAACTAAATCCCAACAGATTAACGCGTTGGGCAGATCGCTGTGGTTTGGGGGTAAACCCCCATAAATCTAATCTTGTCCTGTGTTCCAGGAAGTATAAACTTCCAATTATAGACCGTTCCTCAATAAACTGTGCCAGTCCAGTCTTTTCCGTTACAGCACAATATCTGGGCCCCATTTTTGGCAAGAAACTTATCAGGAAACCTTGCATTCAAGAAAAAGTCAAGAAATCTACAGTAGATTTGTTCTCTTGCCAAAAAAGCCATGGGGACAAATGGGGCCTTCAACCTCGCATACCCCACTGACTAGATATACATCTCGGTCATGAGACCGATACTCACTGGGTTGTTGTCTAGTGGATGGCCTTAGAAAATGCATCCAACTGCAGCAAACTAAGCAGAGCTCAAAAAATAGCATGTCAATACATAAGCGGAGCCCTAAGTTCTACTCCTTCCTCGCCACAAAGCGACTACACAGTGGACAAACAATTCATTTGGCCACGCTAACATTCTTAATACATTAGGAATCCTCACAGAGAACATCAATTACACCATACCTGAGCTTTGGTTTGACAAGGACTTCCATGTAAGCTTCCCCTCTAGGTACTTTTGGAAGGAACGTGTTTTAATGGAGGACAACTCAATCCACTTCTACATAGAGGGATCTAAGCCTCTCCTTCCGTCTTCCAAAATACTGTAGCGTGTTCCAGGCGGAAATTTTGGCGATTAAAGAAGCTTTGCCCTGGCTGAAGAAAAATTTGATATTTGCAGGGGGTATCCGCATATTTTCGGATATTCAGGCCGATAACAAGTCCCTGGACTCAGTCTCATTAAATTCTAAAACCGCACTTGAATGCAGATCAACTGTTACGGAGATGGCGGAGCAGTTCAATCTTCACCTTTGTTGGGTGGCAGGCCACAGAGACATTCCAGGGAATTGTAAAGCCGACGAACTCGCCAAAATTGGAAGCGCTCTAACTATTTCACCGGAAAAGGGTAGCATAGGTATACCTATCACTACGTGCAAATCAAGATTAAAGCTGGATGCCAATATAAGAACAGACCATAGATGGACTGTTTGACCAACATATCTAGCCATCAAACAGATCGCTCTAAGAGTCTGATCCTTCTAAATAGGAAACATCTCAGAGCCATCATAGGTGTCATCTGCCTTGTAGGCAAGCATGCATGTAAGCTTGGCGCTTTTACAAACGATTTTTGTGGGATCTGCATGGACGAGGAGGAATAGGTGACAATCCTCCACTTACTCTGTACATGTCCAACTCTTGTAACAATGACTTAAACGATCTGAAGAATATATACGCTTCAACATTAGTTTAAATTGGTTCCAAGAGTAAGAAGATCATAGACTCACGTGGCATCACAACGGGCCAATAGGCCTAAGTGGGTTGGTCTTTCCAACAGCCACTTTTACCTACCTACCTACCTACCTAGACTTTAACTGAAACTATTTATTTCGAAAACAAGTGTTTTTATTTATTTTTATCATATCATATCATATCAGAGAACTAGAAAAAAATATGAAAACCATAGGGGGGTTGGAAGGGGCTGTATCATATGTGATACAGTAGGTTTATTCACAAGCATAGAATATGTTTATTGACACCAAATTGGATACAAGTAATGAATATGAGTAATTGAAAACAAAATATAATACAAATTTATTGTTTAGAATGGTAAGCCATAAAACAGTCCATATGTGGACCTATATCACACTTGACGCATCTTGCAGGACACAATTTATGACAGAGTTAGTGGCCTTTTCCATCGAACCTGGCATCTATTGATAGTGACGATGGTCTGCTAGGGCCTGGTTTACTTCGCAGTCTATTTGACTCCATGATCGCGATTACTACTCGGCCTCTGAATGTCAGCATATCCATACCACCACCATTATATCGGGAGAGCAACCATGCATTTTGTAGTGACATATCAATGCAGTGCAACAAGAGGGGCATATACCACTTCTTGGCGCAAATACTTGTCCTGAGAGATGAAATATTTTGGTCTGAAAGACCATATTTTGTTTATATTGATGAATCAGATGTGGTTGAAAAATACGTAGCTATTTTCCTTTTTTCTTTTTAAGAATATCGGTTTTGTGTAAGGGGGTATTCCAATTGCATTCGAGCTGACGCATACTATGCTATTGTCATGCCACTTACAAATTAAAATTTCATCGCAGACACAGTAGTCAAAGAAAACTCGATCCTTCTTTTTAGCTTCCTTTGTTTCTAATAAAGGACATTGTCCGGTCCTATTTTCTCTGATAGTTCCTGTCACTCGTATGTTTCTCTTAGTAAGTTCAGCTATCAAAAGCAGCCCCGAAAAAAAGTTATCTACAAACAAATGGTAATTTCCCCCAAGACCAAGCTGACTAAGTTTATCAGTGTAACTAAGAACCATACTGGCACCGAGGCCTAATTCTGCATATCTAGCTTTTATATTAGTTGTCGCACCTTGGTGTTGTTCGAACCATACTATGTATATAACCTCCTGATGTGGCACCTACCCGTAGCTTGAAGCCGTATCTAATCGGTTTGCCACGGATGAATTGTCTGCATCCATGTCGTCCATAGTATGGCACCAATTTGTAAGCTAATTTATTCAAAAGTGGACGCGCCTGAGCAAATTTATCGGACTTATCCAACTGAAGATTATCTGCGCAGTGAAGATTTGAAAATATGGACGAAAATCTATCACGAGATAATGCACTGACTATTAGTTCATTTCTTGTATCAGGTGTATTTTTCCATTACATTCGTCTCCTATTTACTTGGCAGTAGCCACTGACTAGCAAAATGCCAACAGTGTACTTCATTTCCTCTATTTTGATTTGATATCAGCAGAAAGGTTCTTTCTACCTAAATATGTGTTAGTTTCAGAGGTAAGCAACTCATAAACATTTTCGGCAAACAATAACGAAAACCACTCGATAGGGGACTTTTGCTGAGTGACATAAAATAAAATGATGGTTTTGTCTCAGTATAGTTACTCTTCCGCCAATTATAATTTTTGACTATTTTACGTAAAGGCTCGCACACTTCTGGATCTGGTTTGACGACTTTCTATGTATATCTTTAAGATCTTCTTGCTCAGCTTCTAGTCTCGCTTGATGCAGTTCTGCATTCGCACTTAACAAACTAGGTGGTAGATTGTTGATTTCGACAATATTGTCATCCACAGAGTCTTCATCTGTCAACTCCTCATTTGCATTCGCAGTCGGAAGTAAATAAATATCACTTTCCCACTGCGTATTTTCGATTTCGTCGTCTTCTAAATATGTAAGGATTTCATTTAGCGAAAATGATCTGAAAAAAAAATTAATAGGCATGATGTTCTGTATAAGCCTACTGTATCAAATATGATACACCATATTTCGTGAATAAACAAAACATATAATTTTGCATAAAACAATTAAATTAATGCATCAGATTTCTTGTTTTATGTTTACGAGGGTTGTCTGAAAAGTTTCTGACCGCAACGTAAAGATAGCGGCACTCGTCAATAAAAGCTAGTGAATGCTAGTTGTGCATCTTTTGACACTTACTTACCGAAGTTTCAGTCATTTTGGACTCGTAGTTTTTGGTGGACAGTCGTTTGAGTGAGTCGATACGAGTGTTTTTTGTGAAAATGGAAAAAATTGAGTATCGAGCTGTTATTAAATTCTTGTTTTTGAAAGGCAGTACGCCTACGCTAATCAAAAATGAGTTGGACTCCATTTATGGGGACGCTGCACCATCATTTACCAAAGTGAAATTTTGGGCAGCTGAAATTAAACGTGGCCGTAAGAGCTCGGGAGATGATGAACGTTCGGGACGTCCAAAAACTGCAACCACTGACAATAACATTGCTAAAGTTCACCAAATGGTGTTGGACGACCGCCGAATTAAAGTGAAAGAGATAGCAGAGGTTATGAAAATGTTCAAAGAACGTGTTTGTTATATAATAAATCAGGATTTAGGTATGAGATAGCTGTCCGCGTACATTAGACCAAAAACGTGTTTGAAATATTTCCAACGCTCTGTTGGCGCAGTTTAGGCGCAATAAATCCGAGGTTTGGCGCCGATTAATTACTGTGGATGAAACTTGGATACACCATTATACGCCCGAAACAAAAATTCAGTCAAAACAGCTCCATGGTTCCAAAAAATCAAAAAACCGTGTTTTCGGCTGGGAAAGTGATGACGACTCATTTCTAGGATAGTAAAGGATCGTTTATCTTCAAAAAACAAAAACCTTTACAGAAGCATACTCCGCATCATTACTTTCCAAGCTGAAGGCAGAAATTGCGGAAAAATGGCCACATTTGCAGAAAAAGAAAATCCTGTTTCACCAAGACAACGCGCCGTCTCACACCTCAGCGGTTGCCATGGTAAAAAATCCATGAATTACGGTTTGAACTGCTTGACCATCCACCTTATTCACCAGTTCTAGCCACAAGCGACTTCTTTTTGTTCCTTCATCTAAAAACTGCGCTCGGAGGACAGAGATTTTCATCAAATGAGGAGGCAATCACCTTCGTGAACAATTATTCTGCAGAGAAAAACGCCAAGTACTATTTGGACGGGTTACAGAGATGGGAGCATCGCTGGGAAAAGTGTGTAGAGTTACAAGGAAACTATGTAGAAAAATAAAAAAAAATGTGAGAAAAAATGTCTTGTATCATTGTTCGGTCGGAAACATTTCAGACAACCCTCGTATTCTTATTGCAAATCGATAAAAATTTGCATTTAGAAAAAAAAAATGAATTATTACGGTTTTGATGACATCTTGGAAAAGTAAAGTAAAATTCACGATCAAAACGCGGAATACACACTTCCGCGTCAACAGTCACGCTGAAACTGTTTTTTTCACGTTGCTTGCACTTTAAACACTACATCCACATTACACCTATGCCTACTCTTTTCGGGAGTATTTAAATATTATTTTTTATTTGTGGTGTATCGTATGTGATACGCTAGGTCTAAATGAGTTAAGGCAATGACTGAAGGATCCATGGCTTCGCTACTCTATGACAGACTTAAAAATTTGCCAACTAAGTCTGATTTGGCTGACATATCCGACAAAATGCAAGAATTGCACACTGACTATGTAGCTTTAAGAGCTAAAGTGCAAATCATATAAGATCGATGTATACTTCTTGAATTCCTGGAAAAAGGGCCAATAAGAAAAATATCATAGCGCATACGCCAACGCAATCTGTGATTGAGACCGAGTCCGGTGCTAAGGAATTGTGTTCGAAGAATTTGTACATGACCGACGGACACATCAGCGGGCGGTTCGATCCGATAACAATGTTTCAAACGTCATTTTATGGTTGTGAAACAGGGAAGGTGTGGAATGAATTTTGATATGAGCATCTTAATTACCCGACAATGGTGTATCTATGCACGAATACTACACAGCGGCATCAAGAGAAAGAAAGAGACTTCTATTGGATTTAACAGTACAAATCACAAAGTAAAATAATAATTTAACACTGTAACTAGGTGGAGAAACGCTAAAAGCAGCTGACGATGTTTTAATTTCGATAAATTCAACAACATTCAAAGTGACAGCGAGAATGGAAAAGCTAAATTACAGAAGGTGAACAATGACAGATCAAAAGCGTCAGTGACAAGAGGAGGAGAACAGAATGCTTATGGTGCAAGCACAAGCGGAAATCCGAACAGAGCTTCCAAAACCAGTGAAATCATGCATCGAAATCGTTTTTAATTATAATATAATGTCGCCTGCCGTTTTAAAAAAATAATACAAAAGTAAACAAAGGTGGTAAAAAATTTAATAAGTTTAATGAATTTAGAATATTATCTTATAATGTAGCAGGCTTAAGTAATAAGCAGCTTTTTGCTGAATTTTATAATTTTGTAAATAAATTTGAATTTATATTTTTTTTGAAAATGTACGCGAGAGGAAGAGCTAGAGGTGAATGCTATTTTGGTTTCAGAAAAGATCTAAGTAGTTTCTGTGAGCGGCCTACATATGTGAGCCTACGATGGGATAAAAAGAAATTTTGTATATTCCCAACGTATCTAAACAGCAACAATTGGGAAAGAGATTTTGAAAAACGGCAAGATGCAATGACTTGCTGTGATCAATAAAAAATAATTGTTATCGGTGATTTGAATGCGCGAGTAGGTCAGACCTGTGGGGTGGAAAATTTCAAAACTAGCACAGAACGACGGTCTACCGAAACATTATGTAATGAAAGCGGAAGGAAGCTCATGCACTTTTGTGATTGTTTTGGTTTTCTTCCTCTAAATGGGTCCAGAGAAAGAGATAAATTGGGAAAACTAACATTCATTGGAAGACAAGGGACATCAGTTATTGACTACTGTTTGGTAAAGGGTGAATGGAACTACCATGCCATTGATTTTAAAGTTAAATAAGCCACATACTCCAACCCCTTACCTAACATTGTTAGGCTTTCTAACTCAACACCTGAAAATGGGCAAATTAAGCATATGACGGTGCTCTCAAGTTTTTATGGAACGATAACAATACCATTCTATATAGGATAAAGATTGATGCGAAATTGCAAGGACAATATGTTGCGAGCGTTGTTGAAATCGAGCAAATTATAAAAGAGTCGTATTCTCCCGCAAGCCAGGGTGGGGGTTTTCGTAGAAAAAATAAGGAGCCGTGGTTCGATAAAAGTTACCAAAGAGCAAGACTGGTTTCTTTTGCGTGACTGAAGGCTGAATCGGGGTACGAACTGTAATGGATGGTACTACAATTGCTTCGACGTTCGAATCTAGGAGAAATGATTTTGAAAATGGGATGCGCAGACTGGGGCGCTGCAATAATCAATCGGAGTTCTGGAAAATAGTCAAGGAGCTTAACGTCGAAATGTATGTAGTCTGCATGCAGAGGTCTCCAACCGGATACGCTTTTGGAACATTTTAGATGGTTATTGAACCCATCAATGTGCGGTCATAGTTTCCAATATGCAATATTGGACAACAGAAACAGCATCTTGGATGGCACTAGCACCCTAAAGGAACTAATGTGAGCGCTACTTTGCTGAAAGATAGAAAGGCTGCAGGGTCGGATGGTATACAATTATCTAACGAATTTATTAAGTACAATACTGGTGTATTCTAAATCATGGGATAGTGCCTCAACGGTTTAAAGCAGCTATGATTTTCCCTATACACAAAAAAGGTGATACGGCAGATCCAGGCAATTATCGGGGCATAGCATTCTTAAATGGATCCTACAAAATTTTTGCAGCAATACTACAGAGGCAGCTTGATACATGGGCAGTAGCAATAAGCTATTTAAGGAATTCCAGACGGTTTTAGATTTAGATACTCAGCAGTCGACCACATTTTTGTGTTGAAAAGCATTAGAGAGACATTGATAAGGACTGAAACGAATAAAATTTGTAAATTTTAATACGGGCTATACTTCCAATGCGTAAAAATTGCAATCCCATTTTGTACCCAAATTAGCCTGTATATTCTCTAGTTTCAGTTTGTTATTGATTTTAGTTCCGTGCGGTTTAAAATATTTATAAAATATGAGTCAAGAGGAACGCCGTAAAAAGATCATCGACAAACGGTTCGAAAATACTCCGCGTCCAAGCTATTTTATCGCAAAAAATTTAAACATAGCACGCAGTACAGTGAATTCTGTTATTAAACGATATTTGGAGACGTTGACAGTTAAGCGAAAACAGAAAAGTGGAGCTAAAAGTGGAGCACCTGATACAAATTTGGACAGGAAAATAGTGGGTACCATCGTAAAAAACCGGACTACGTCATCCAGAGGTGTTGCTCGGAAATTTAATACCAACCAAACAATGGTACAAAGATCTAAAAAACGTAACGGTCTAAAAACACGAAAAAACAAAAAATACCAAAAGTTACTGAAAAGCAAAAAACGTCATGAAAACACGAGCCCGAAAGCTATACGAGTTGATCGGCAACAAGAAAGCGTGCTTGGTTTTGGATGACGGAACTTATGTCAAAGCCGACTTTACTACTCTTCCAGCTGCGCAGTTTTACAATTCTTCCGCAATCAAGAACATCGATTGGGATGGAAAAATTCGAGTCAAAATACCTCGTTTGGCAGGCCATTTGCCAATGTGGATACAGAAGCTTATCGTTTATTACAATAGACAATTAACGTTATCGTTTATCACTTATATAGAAGAACTGGCAGAATAAATGCCTTTGCGAAACATGAATTCCAAAGTTTTAAGTCCAATAATTTGTTTCGGCAAATTGATTTAGCGGCAGTATCCCAGCAGCCAAAGATATTTGTTTCGGATAGCCATAAAGACATGACACATGACGTACATCTCCGTTCCTAAATACCCTATCTGTATGACATACGAGGGGCGTTCAATATATTCTCGGTATCGATATGAAGGAAAATGCGAATTCAATTTAAATTGTTTTTATTTTTCAATATGATCTCCCCTAACATCAATGCATTTGTTACATCTTGAGATAAGCTTTTTTAAACCCTCAAAATAATAAATTTCCTCTTTCTCTGCAAAATACCGACTTGAGTTCTTCATCATCCGAAAATCTTTTTCCACGAAGACATTTTTTCAAATCCGGAAACAGGAAATAATCACTAGGGGCAAGGTCTGGACTATAGGGTGGGTGTTGGATTTCTTCGAAACCACAATCTCGCGCGCAGCCTTGGAAGCTCGCGCCGTGTGAACACACCCGCTGCGAGTTTACCCCGTCTTTTCTTTTTAATTTCCTCCCGCAAATTATGCAAAGTGGAAGCGTAGGATGTGGCGTTGATGGTTTCACCTTTTTTTTTGTACTCAATGAGCAAGATTCCCTTTGAGTCCCAAAAAACTGTGGCCATGAGCTTCCCGGCAGACGGAGTGACTTTGAACTTCTTCGGGGGGTCTGTTCCTTTTTTATGCCACTGCATGGACTCTTGTTTGCTTTCAGGGTCATAGTGGTCGACCCATGTTTCGTCCCCAATAGCAATTCGATCCATAACACCGTCCGCGTTCTCACTACACATCTCCAAAAGCTCTCTACAGCATGCGATTCTCACTTTTTATCTGAGGCGCTGTGAGCATTCGTGGCACCCACCTTGCACTGACCTTTGAAAGGTTAAGATGGTCATGAAGAATGGTGTGAATGGTACCAATTGAAAGCTTGGTGATCTCTGCCATCATTTTCACCTTTATTCGGGCATCCTCAAGAACAAGTTTTTTGACTTCTTTGATGCTTTCTCCCGTACAAGCAGTAGCCGGGGCGCCGGAGCGGGGGTCGTCCTCAATGTTCTCTCTGCCTCTCTTGAACTCACTTGACCACTTTTGCACAGTTGATAATGAAGGTGCGGAACCCTGGTAAACAGCCACCATCTCTTCATGAATAGTTTTTTGACTTTTTCCTTGCTTAGTGAGAAATTTAATTAGAGCGCGATGCTCAATTTTCACCATCATCGCCTCAGTTGCCATTATGATTCTGTTTAACTAGAGATAAAACGCGAATTAATAATCACATTTATATGAAATTTTACATGATTGCACTAGAATAATAGTATTACTTGATAAACAAATCAATTTATATATGCAACCACAGCTTCACCCCGATACCGAGAATATCTTGAACGCCCCTCGTACATAGTTCGATGGAACTTTTTTCAAATCGTATTTAGCTTCGCGTGTTTTCTATTGTCTCGCTGCACAATTGCCGGAGCTGCGGAACTGCCTTGATGTGCTCAAGATGATGAATGCTATCATTCTCGTATGCGAAGTCTCGACTCGTTGGTTTTTTTTAGGACTTCGCTTAGTGTTGCTCACGGGTATGCCTTGATAGTTCTTACAAGCCATAGGATCGCCTTTCTCGAAAATGTGGTATATAGAGCTGAGAATCGTGTCATTAGGCACGCGAGTAGAACATCGGAGCAGATAGCACTGCTTAGCTCGTCGTTAGCTGAGCCAACCTCCCTGCGTTTCGGTGACTGCTAGTTGCTGAGTTTTTTTTTGAAAATTATTCGAATATTGTTCCAATAGCGAAACTCTTCGATGCTCTTGAGCTCGGTATTTTGTTTTCGCTATACGCACTCAACATCATACCATAATCTCTTTTCCCTGCCACCATGGTCACTTTTCTGATTTCGTGATTGTTGGCTGGTTCCACAGATTGTTGGCCTTTATGGATTGTGAATGCATGTCGGAGAATATCTCTCTCTATGTAGGTTCTATCTACTCCGGTCGTATTAAGACTTTCAACGTTCTATTTAATTTCTGGACGACTTGCAGTCTTTTGTCATCGGATAGTCGAACTCTAAATTTGGTCACAACAAGGAAGTGGTGAGAGTCTACGCTTTCCACTCTGAATGCTTGCACAATTAGAAACTTGGCAGTGCTCATGTAGTCTAAATCATTAACACCATCTCTTTGAAGGAAGCGGAAGAAGCAGTAACCGATCGATTTGAGAGGAGGCAGACGGCAGTCATGTATCCTAAGACTACACAGGGTTAAACAAAATTAGTCTACCATCTAGAAAAACTGCAACGTGCTTACTATAATCGCGATTTCTATCATTTTGTCCATGTTTTCATCAGCTTAATTGAAGTACGGTATATTAAACTTTAGCCAGTCATCTTCGGCAACTTTCTCATGCCAAACTTCGTTCCCTCTTTCGTATTTTTTGCAAATTCAACATTTGTCAAAATCATTTCTCTCATTGACTACAAAAATTATGGAATATCCAACGAGATTGCTATAAATTTATTCTCTCAATCAAAACGCGATTTGTCACTGCAAGTGCCAAGTTTTTGTGCCCATTTTCGTAAAATATCATCCTCAACAGCACATGGCCCGCGCTGTGAATCAGATTTCCCTTCGATAAATCACCGAATGGAAAAAAAAAATCAGGACTCTACTTTCTACGCAGTTAATTCGACTTCCACTTCCACTTATATTTCCGTGGTAATTATTTCACCATTATCCTTCGAAATAAATCAAAACGTCCTTTTGTTCCATCAAGAAAATGTGGTGTACTCAAGCGAGAATTTGTTTGGGCGTGGATTAGGTAGGGTCTGTCATCAAACTTCTTCTCCCCGAAACGCACAATTCGCGCTTTTAAAAGAGGATTTTCCAACAGACCGACTGATGTTTTGAATCCTTTTTTGATCCAGGAAAGTGTGAAGGAGATTATTTGCCATTGACGATGTTGTTGGCATAACCACCCTTCCAAAAAAGGATTGCAATAAGCAAATTGATTTAAAATGATTAGTCTTCAACAATGGGGCATTAACGAACATCAAACACCCTCCACCCTCATTCGGTGCTGTACAGTGGACATTTATTCAATACGAGTACCACTCCCCAAATCAATATGGCATCCTAGACGGGAACCCTCTATGACGACCCTTAGAGATGTGTAGTAAGCCTGTCAACAACACATGTGACAACAACAGGCTAAGAGTACTCGTACATACATATGTACGAGTATGTCGACGACGATAACGATGGCGCGTATAAATTTGCGTTTGTCAAACAGAAAATTTACAGCATAATAATAGCAGTACAATACAAAGACGTACACATCACCTACGTGTACGAGTATGTGCACCCCAAAACTCCTCACAATCGAAATGGAACTGAGCGGTAACGTCTGCAGCTTTGATTTTTGCATACATAAATATTTATGGAAATATTTAGCTGCAAATATTCAACCTATGTATAGATGTACGTATGATACATCCTTTTTTTGGTACAGATAGTTAGACAGGCAGATGGGTCCTCGAAGAGTACATCTTTCTCTCACAATAGCGCTCGGTGTTTGTCTGTATTGTCGTTCTGTAATGACAAGCATTATGGAGAATGGTCTGGGGTACCACTTTGCTACTCTCCACATGTGAAATCATAATCAAGAGAATTACCATTCTCTGACTAGAACTGAGGCCGGGACTGGGACCGAGACCGGGACCGGGACCCGAATCAGAACCTGGAACCAGAACTGCGATACTAAGGTCGATCGGTTTGTTCGGATGGGAGATACTGGACAATTTTAAAGTGGAAACTTGAGTTCTGAATGAGGAATTGACTAAGCTTGAAATGTCAATGGCAGGCGAGTAGTAGCCTCTGTCAATGTGATTAACAATTGAGTGTCAACCGAGGACCGACATGGGGAGGGTATGTTTAGGTGGACAATTTTCAAGTGCTCGTACCTTTCAATTGGAAAATTGGATTTTCATGTGACAACAATGGGATTGCAAAGCAGCGGAAGTCCTATTATGAGAAAATCCTTCTTGTCCCTTTGTTGTCACCTATTGTGACCAACCATTTGATTATGCTCAAGTGGTAGACGAGTAAGTGGTTCTAGTAGTCCTCACTTTTCAAATAGAAAAATTCAAACTTTCTGGATTCTTGTTTGCCCCCAAACTTCAACTTTTGAGAAAACGTTATCATCTTTGTATAATGTAAGCTGATAGAAAACGTTTACATACTACCTTTTATGTATTGATAGTGACATAAAATGATGTGAGGTGACAACATCAAAATTTTTTGGTTCTTTCTTAGTTTGGGATCGAACTTAATATCAATTTATTCATGTTAATCCTTCTAATTGTGACACTTATATCATTGGGAGCGCTCTCAAAGCTATTGTATCTTCGGGTTAAAAGGATGCACTAGAATCTTGATGAATTTTCGCGGCGACTGTATTCTGGCTTGACTGAATGCAGTCGGAGGGCTGAATCCATTGAGTCTTGTTTGCGTTGCACAGGTAGCCGATTAACTTACAAGGCAAGGCTTTGGTTAGGGCTCCCATTGAGAGTTTGATTTATTAAGAACATAACTGCTGATTACATGACAAGACGCCGCCGACTAAACGAATGCTTTCCGATGACTCTAAATCGTCAACCTGCTCTCCCTCAGTAGGAAGGGTGGTAACGGGGCACTACTCGTAGAAACAGCATTGCTCCAATGTTTATTCATTAATAAAGAAAGATATCACTGCAGACGATTACCTGCTGGCATTACTAATTCGCTCCAACCCTTACCAATGACGCCTTTTGAGGGTATCATCTGTGGAAGTTGAAGAGGGTAAATAGCAAGTCTCCTGCGCCACAAAACAGGATTAGTTTTGGTTAAGTGGAGCCCTGACAACGAATAATCTTAAAAATATGATTTGCTTAGAAATGGCAAGATTTGTCTCAATGCAATCGGATGTGACGAGAATTTGTCATCCACCCGGACAAATATTGAGCTTAGAAATGTTAAGACAGTATCAGAAAATGTCAATGAAATTCCTTAAAATGCAGATTCCTGGCTAAAACATTAAGATCTCCTTTTTAGGGAACATCTAAGTACTGGAATTGTAGGAGAAACATTTTTTCTTCCATGGCAGATGCCGTCTACGAAAAATTCTAACGCTATAGCACAGGGATTCTCGGAAATACTTGGAGACGAATCAATGAGTCAAAATCTAGTATCGAATGAGGGAAATAATGCACAGCGTAGTGCAAGACGAGATAAGCGCAAATTTATCGACGCACTGGCCTCCAAAATTACCAAACAGATGAGGTAGTAGCACCTACTGTTTACTGCATCACGAATCATCTTTCCGGACTCCAAACTACACCACTCTAAAGGATTATAAATAAACCCTCTAACTGTAGAATAGCGTACTAATTAGAGGCAATTTTTTACATCATCATTAAATCATTTAGACCACCAAGTAATTGAAATACGCAGCCTGTTCGTTTACTCGGAAAGGCTTACTTTGAATTTCAGCTGAAAATTAAATCAAAAAAGAGTTCGGCTATGGACAAAAAGGTGTAAATTTATTTTATCGGAAAAAGAAAAGCACAGATGAAGTCTTACAAAATGAATACAAAGCAAATATCCCATGGAAATGGTATTCTTCTGTCTTCGAAGGTATCCTTCAACTTGAATCTCTACCAATAGCGGACACAACTTGCACACAGGAAGCAGTTATGACAGATGTGACTCCCGTTAGTCCATCCCGGTTCGTATACGTCTTACTTATCGATTCAATGATGAGGGCTGGAGATTGAACGCGGGATTCGGTAGCGTCAATGGAGGCCGAGAAACCAAAAGTACGCTGGATTTAAGGGATTCACGTCATTCTAGGCACACAATGGCCTAGAATTTGCACGGTCGAAAATTCCTCGTAAGTCACCGACGTATTTGCCTACACTTTACGCAAATGAAACTTAATGGTTTTAACAGCAGCCTCTCGGAACTGGGGGCCATGGAGAGGACAGAAAATCCAATTGAAGCCGGTGCTTGGTAGCTCGTTCGACGCATATTTTTGGAATGCCGCTGAACTTAAAAGATTTATCCAGTCGCGAACTATTTGATTGACACCGGCAAAATCCGTGCTGTTGTCGTCTAGCAACGAATCTACGCAATACAACTAGAAATACTTCTGATGAGAACTCCGTGATAATTTAAAAACCCAATGCTTTTGCCACCAGGCAAACAAATAGAGCGAAGTACACCTTATATTGCTAAGAGCCTCGTCCCTTCTGAGATCGTCCAATAACTGGGCCCGAGTAATCGACGCCGGTGTTTCCAAATGTTACGCCCAGCTCCAATTTTTATTTCGATAGACTGGCCATTTGTTGCTGGAAAGGTACTGCTCGTTGACGTGCGCATGTTGTGAACTTAGATTATGAACTCCGAAGATGAAATATTCGAGGGTCAAAAGATACGTCATTTAGCGTATTCCAGCACGAGAGTTTATAAGATGACAATTAATTTTGTTAAGTGGTGGTCCTCGCAGTATTTTTGAGTCGTTCGCCTACGCGAAATACACCAAGACCATTAATAAAAGGGATCACGAAGTAATACTTGCTTTTTCTCTGGAAACTGAGCGACCATTTTTAATATTAGATTGCCTACGAACACGTTACGCGACTGCGGGTATTTTTTTCTTTTTTTTTTTAAAAAAAAAAACTTCAACTTAACACTCAAGTACATGATAACGTGTTCAGTTTTTAGGGAAATGGGACAGAGAGAGAAAGAAAGGTTTTTGGGCGCTGTGGTTATTTCGATCCATAGGTGACTCCAACATTTAATGGGGAGGCTAAATTAACAGTGTAATTGGACCTGTTGTATTCTACGCAATCACTCATCGTACGAGATTTTAGTTGCCATAATTTGGTATTGAACTCCGAAATGTCCGATTTGGAAACACTACCACTTAAGCTACGGCCACCCACAAAAAGGTATCTTTGAATCCAGTATAAAACCGTGGATGAGTCTACATAGGCAAGGTACTCGATATTGTGAAAGTTTAAAGCGTCCTTTACTTTGCTGAGAAGTTTGGTAAGCAGTAACGAGCCGCATAATTCAAGGCGTGGAATCGAAAGGGAACGCTTCACTGGAGCGATTCGGGTTTCCGCGCAGATAAGTTCGTATCCTGATTCTGAAGCATCAGTAAACCAATAATCTCGTTTCAGCTGGACTGCAACCGTTGTGGAATGTTGAGATTACCCAAAGAGCTCAAATCTAATTTGAAGTCTTACCATTTTTCACCTGTCTACCCAAAGCCGCTTCATAAATATTTTCATTTTGACAACGATTTTTGAAAACCAGCCCAAATGGTCAAAAACACGAACTACTCGTATATTCTAAAGCACTTCCCTTTCGGTAACCTCGGGACCGATGGCATCGATGGCCATGAATAGAAGGCCTAATATTTTCACTCCGCCTTCTCCGATAGGAAACTCAGCTGACGCTTCCCGATACCCGATATCGATAGTATACGAAAGTTCAACGACTTCGATGACCATTTTCGCAGTTTCATTCCCGCACCTTCTAAAATCTGACAGAGATCATTACTAATGTTGACATAAAGTTGAAGACATAAAAATCATTTATTATGCTATCCGAAGCCCGCGGAAATCGCGCGATATTGCTTATACCAATTTATTTGAGAACCCTTGTGGCGAACGAACGAAGCTGCAGCGGTTCCATATGTGACCGTTTGAAGTTGTTAATTGCGTGGATTTTCGGTAACCTCTTCTCTCCAAATAACTCGATAGAAATGTGCATCGTCCGGGCTAACTAAGAGCTGACAATACATTTTCGCTATATCAGCCTTGATCGCAATCTTAAATTTTCGAAACATGTATTTGAATGGTGGGTCCAACACGTAAGTAGTCGCTAAGCGTAAGACCAACCGTAGATTTACACGACGCGTCAAAAAATTCCCTTAATTTGGTCGTTGTACTTGTGGGCTTGAGCACTACGTGATGGGGTAAATACTCGTTATAAGAAGGACGGTCGAGATCACTTTGTTTCACTAGGAGCATTTTACCTAAGTCCTTGTATTCGCGCATAAACGCCACATATTCATGCTTCAAATTCAAGTCGTTTGATAATCGTTTCTGCATCGCTAGAAGCCGTTTCAAGGTCGCGTCGCGTGAATCTCCGAAATCTAGGGGCCTTTCACAAGCAGTCAACTAATACCAAATTCACCATCATCGTAAAATGTGTCGATAATTGATATAAAATGATTTTCAATACTGTCATTTACCTCGCACCCGGAACGACGCCCATCCATGACATCTTCGTGTTCAAAAAGGAGTTGATGATGACACATCCGCATTAATATCAAAAGTAATATGAAAAACGCCTGAATCCAGTCTCTGGACTCTGTGAAATGTTTCCCGCGAGTACCCATCCATATGTAGTTTCTTGAGCAACAGGTGAACCCGATGATTGAGCAATCCTCCCTTCGAGCAGAATATGGACAAATATATCGGCTCACAATGCAACATTGCTTTTAGTTGGGCGGTTGCAGTTTGAATTTGCTAATGACAGATTACCAAAATATGACAGATTACCAAAATATGACAGATTACCAAAATATGACAGATTGAGATTGGGTATTTCGATACTTGGTTGATCATTTGTCAAGGACGATAAAACTCAGGCTTGCACCGAGAAGCAATTGGTGTTATCGTTTCATGATATAAACAGCTTGACTTCGCCTTTAGTGTTCTTACCGCGTTTATATTCCCATATACCCAAAATGGCAATTCTTGCATGTTCGCGTTTTAACCCCAGTCGTTGTATACACATTTCCGAAATTTAAGTCACTTGCCACCCTGAATCAGCTATAGATTATCATTGCTATCCTATCGATTCACGATATGGATTTTGAACCCTTCCGAAAGCACCATTATAAGTGCTTGGTTGGCATTGTGGCTACGGAAACATATCATGCTGGCGCAACGTATTGTGTTTTAAGCCGCACGTCTTACAATTCGCAAATTTACACTCCACAAAGCTGTGCTTAATGTGAGGGCAATTGACGCAGATTTTGTTGGAATCAACGAAGTCGAAACGCGCTGGGACTGTGAGATCACGAAACTGCGCGCATTGATACAAAAAATGTTTCTGTTTACATTTAAAATAAGACACAACCTCTGGGCTCAACACAAGTTCACGAATCCTTCGAATAGGATTTGTGAGTACACGACTGACCACAGTTCATTCCAATTCATTACTACTATACGATCCTTCGAAAATCCTTTAAAATCAGACAATCATTTTACCTTTAGTTATGCCAATCAACAACATTCGATTGTCCGAGTCTAATTTTTTTGTCAGCACGTACACCAGTAAAATGTCGCAAGAAGCAAACGGTCGTTTCTGAACGTGCAAGGCATTAATTTTTCAGCTCTTTATAAGGAGTGACCAGATAAGAGCAGTAGAAAAAAAAATTAAATAAAACAACAAAGATGTGCGATATAAAATTGATTCGAGCTTTATTTTGAGCTACGTTCATGTCTTTATGTGTGGAATAGCACATCATATAAATGGCCGTTTCGGCTTCGCTTGCAGTGTTCCAAGCTGTTGGTCCAATTTTTGAAGACTCGGTCCAATATGTGCGGCGTTATTGCGGCAATAGCGTGTTCACTTTTGAGCACAGGCGGTTCGAATACATTATCCAAATGGGCAGTCATGATAAATTGCGGTTTATCATAATGAGCTCTGACTAAATTTTAGGCCACGTCAAAATTGAGGTACTCCAATTTTTCGACACCCGTGATCGTGGATTTGGAATGCACTAAAGCGGAGAATAAATAGCGAAACCGAGCCAATTCGTCCAACCTCTCACTGAACACTGGAATTTTAATTTCAACCTTGCTTTGTTTCCCTCTACTTTCAAATTCTGAATCATCATATGAACATGTATTATCCTTCGTGACAAATAGCAAACAATTTAGTAGGTGGCGCAAAAGTCATCATCCTATCGGAAGATGCTATAATTTTTGCAAATGGCTGCAAATGTCAATTTTACTTTGACATTTGTGAAGTAAACAGATACAAAATACACGTCAATAAGACAAGAATCGCTATACTCCTAAAGAACGCGGTATAATTGTTATGATTTTTTTTGCGCAGCGTGAATTTCGATGCAGATTTCTTGATTTTCCGACACAAACTGGGGAAACACTGCTACGTTTAGCCGCTCGCCTGGAAGGATATGAGGTGCTGCCAAGTCTGCCGGGTCCCGGATCAGCCGTTCTGCTGAGAATATCGCAGCTGTTGTTGAAGATGTCGCAGAGGACGGGAGTATTGACTAGACGTGCCACGCAATTGGGCATCACTCAGCAGTCTTTACAGAGAATTTTGGATGAATTGGGATTGGAGAACATGTGGTTCCAACAGGATGTAGCAACGGTATATGCTAGCTGGGCTGCATTTCCGGGTTGCCTAATCTCTCGTTTTGGCGATTTGCACTGGCCGGTAAGATCACCTGATTTAACCGTTACAGACTTCTTTTTGTGGGGTTTTTTGAAGGCACGCGTCCACGTCAACAGGCCTCGGATTCTTGAAGCCCTCAAAGAGAATATCCGTGAGGAATGCGAGGTCCTATCGCCGGAAGTTCTGGCAAGGGAAAAAAGAAAATGCCAAAAATCTGGCCCGAATGGCCATCAATTCTGGCGGCGGCCACTTAGCCGACATCATTTTCTCGACTTATTGGAAAAAAAGCTAAGACATCAAGTAAACATAATCCAGAAGCAGAACCAAAGTCTTTCATTCATAAAAAAAATTACAGCTAACGAACATCGTTTGACAGCTTTTGCGCTACCTTGTATTATTGCCTATCTCAGTGCTGTTTTGTACAAGCACTCCTACTCGGAGCAGGTCGCTAATACAGTGCCCTCCAAAAGTTAGTTGAAATCAGCTAGGATACATTCTAACCTTCACAAAATCAACTGAAATGTGGTGTTCTATTACTTCTAAGACCGTTTCTAGTTTCTACAATATGTGTTCTCTTGCATACCCAACAGTAGATCGAAAATCTACAGTTAACTTTTTATGAATCGTTAATATTTGCAATGAGTGCGCTGCATTCGCACGCCAAAAGTCAGTTGAAGCTGTTCGATTTCCAGAATTGACATTGTTTTTTTTTTAAAAAACTGATCAGAAAATTAAAATTTGTGTTTTTGTTTCTCTTTGGTAATTGTTTTATATTAAGTATAAATTAAAATTATGTGTTAAATAATCTTACTTTAGGCTTTTTGTACTCAAAATGTCTTCAAGGAGAAAACTTACTGTGGAGGAAAAGCAGAAAGTGGTCTTTGAATATGAAAAGCTTAAAAATTACAGTGCTGTCGGAAGACTCTTCGAAGTCTGAAGGAGTCAAAAAAATTGTAATTAAAAGCAGGGAAGCTGCTACATTGGCCGATAAAGCCCGTTCTGGACGCCACAGAGTAACTTCAATTAGAGACGACCGACTTATGGTGCAACTCTGAAAGCGGAATCCAAGGCTAGTTGTTCGGAAAATAAAAGAACAACTTGAAGAATCTGGAAGAACGGCTTCTCAAACCACCATAAGAAGACGACTTCATGATGCCAAGCTAACAGGCCATGTTGCAAGGAGGAAACCGTTGCTAACCAAGAATCACAAAAACGCCGCCTAGAGTTTGCCAAAAAATATCAAAACCAACCGCTGCAATTTTGGAAAAAAGTTATGTTTAGCGACGAGTCTAAGTTTCAGATATTTGGAAAATGTCGAAGGCAAACTGTTTGGCGTTCTAAAGGCGACAACCCCTACAGTGAACGATATCTTTACCCCACAGTAAAACATGGCGGTGGAGGTGTTATGGTGTGGGGGTGTTTTTCTTGGTTTGGCGTGGGAAAGTTGCATGTTATTGATGGCAGAATGAATGCAGTCATGTACTGTGACTTCCTGGAAAGCAACTTGGGAGATTCTGCTGCTTCAATGCTTGGCCAAACATACGGCCAAGACAACAAACGATTATTTTAGCACAAAAGGCAATAAATTTGTTAGATTGGCCTTCCATGTCACCGGATCTCAATCCCATTGAGCATTTATGGGATGAAATCGACCGAAGGATACGAACAACTAGTAGAAAAAGCAAAGCAGTTTTCGTCGAAAAGATTTTGGAAACCTGGCTAAGTTTACCGAATTCTGTGTTGCAGAAGTTGGTAGAATCAATGCCGAAACGCATTGAGGCTGTTTTGCGAAATAGAGGCGGTCATACAAAATATCAAATTTCCAAAAAGCTGTGAAATTTAGCAAGAAACACCAATTTTATCTTAATTTCAACTGACTTTTGGCGATTCACATGAGGACTTTCAAGACACTTTTTTTTTTACTTAAATCCAATGAATTTTATTTATTTTTCTATGTATTGTTCTACTACCAAAAGCACAAATTATTAATATCAAAAAAAACAATTGAAAAATTTAACTATTTTGCGCCTTTATTAGCCATTTTGTGACTTGCATGGTGATTTCAACTGACTTTTGGAGGGGCACTGTATGTTAACAACATGGCATGCTTCTCTTGCGCAGGGCTAGCTCTGTAATATAGCGTTGCAATTCAAGCTGTCCAAGACTTTTTCAAAATCTATAGCTATAGGTGAAGCAGAGATCTCACCTTAACAGGTCATTCAAACGAGAAATTAACCCTAAGCTCTTCCAACCACCACAATCACCAACGTTCAACTCGGCATTAGTGAAAAGAGAGTCGAAAAAGTTGACTTCATTCTTTACCTTAAACATCAACGTAGATGCTCTAAACGCTGAATTTGTCAAAGTTCAGTGCTCCTCACCAAATGCCTTAGTACCAGATGCATTTGAAATATTAAGTGACCGTATATGTGAGAATGAATCCTTTTTTCAAAGGATAAATGAAACAGATGTTGTAGGAGCTATATTGGATATCAAATCTGAAGCTGTCGGTTGTGGCGAAATAAATCCAGTATTCATTAAGATCATTTTGCCTCATATTCTTCCAATACTTACACATATATTGTGGTTCATAAAAACAAACACGTCTTACTACTTTGCTTGTCGCCAACAGACTGACTCTTTATTCTTTATTTTCTTTACTTTACATTGTTTCTCTTAAAAGTTTGAGAGGCCAAGAACAAAGTCTGGGAGTGTCTATTGTTGTCGTCCTCTTTTACATTGATGGACTTAACATACAGCTAAGGGAGAGTAATAACATTATGTTACTCGGCACTACTACAATATGTAACATTATTATATTAACCTCATCTTTTCCGATTGCTTTGAAATTTGCAAAAGTTGTTCCAATCCTCGTTGTTGTTCCGCTACCTGTCTTTCGCCACCCGAATATACGCCGATCTCCATTCTCCCCTTTCTGTCTAAGGTACTTGAAAAAAATTGAAAGCAGATGTCGACTTTTATTAAAAATAACAAACTTCTAAGTCAGTATCAGTCTGGTTTTAGAGAATATCATAGCTGCATATTATCCATCTTAAAAGTAGCTGACGATATCAGACAGGCAATGGAAGGTGACCAAGTGTCCTTTCTTTGCCTTCTTGATTTTTCAAAAGCATTCGATACCGTCAATAACAAAATTTTGATGAGAAATAAATTTCGGAGACAAGCTGCCGTTGCTGGTAAAAACTCGTCCCGTTTTCTAAATTAATTGACAGAAGTTCCTCAAGGATCTACTCTAGGCAAACTACTGTTCAGTGTGTTCATAAACGATCTTCCGCTTGCAGTTACAAAATCAGCAATTTACGAGTACATGTATGCCGACGATGCACAAATCCGCCTGAGCTGCAAGCTTGGAATGATCGCGGACGGGGCCTAAAAACTCGACAGCGACCTTAAAGGCATTGCTCACTGGTCCGAAAAAATAAGCTTTTTTTAAACTCAAAAAAATCTCAGTGCATGATTATTTATGAAACCAAATTTGACATGAGTTATTTTCCTGTCTTGTATCTCGGCAATTCTGTTCTACAATATGTGGAGAAAGTTAAGAATTTGGTCATCTGGTTTAACACTGCCCTTAACTGGTACCTTCACATTCGGTCAGTAATTGGCAAGATATATGGTTGCTTACGAACTCTATCGCTATCAAAAAACTTTACATCGGCATTTTTAAGCCGATCATTACATACGGGTGTCAGATTTTCTGTTGTCATAATACTGAAACGAGACGAAACCTGATTGTAGCCTTTAACAATATAAGTAGTCCGGTATGTGTACAATCTTAAACGGTTTGACCACATATCGGCCTACTCAAAAAACATCCTGGGATGCAACCTATATGCATACATGAAATACGACAAAAAATATACCGGGATTTAATTGTAACAGTTCTGAGACCCAATTTTTTGTTTACGTTATGAAGCAATGGAACTCCCTATCCTTTTTATTAGAAAACTGCAAGGAACCAGGCAATTTGAGAGGGTAGTATTTAGATTTTTGGCTGATAATAATACTTAACTCCACTTTAAATAGGAAAGCTTCTCTTTCATTTCCTAAAATGTGTTTCATCAAATTAAATTTTTGTCTAAATGTCTATTCTAATATGAATTAGGCTTGAACATAAATATGTAAAATATGTAAAGTTTTACAAACTTAAAGGCTTTGAGCCTATACATATGTAAAAGATGTAAATCACTCAATAAATGAAATGAAAATGAAATGAAATGATGTGCTGTCAAAGATATGAAGACGCGATGCTTACAACATCAAGACTATTCTGATCGAATATCAAATCAGTTCAGCTATATGGGTGTTGGACCTATAAAGTTATCATGATTGTCAAACAAAAGCTGCAAGTCTTCGCAAATATTGTAGTATCCTAAGGTATTCTTTTTTTTTTAAATAAAAAAGAAAAAGTGGTAGTGGTTTAGTCATACCACAGAGCGAAAATACGCCAAGCAGTAGTACCCACTTACTATATCTGGCAGATAAGCAAGAGCTTGACGTGTGCTTGAGGGTCAGAAGTTCTTATTTCTAATGGAAAAAATCAACACGTCTCTCATCATTTTTATAATCTGCTTAGTCAGTTATAAGAAATACTATCGTGCCATTGGACCCTAGCTCCAATCAAATGAAATACTTCATAATAGTACCAATGTCGCTATCAATAAAGTGAGAAGCGGCTTGAAATTTAGAAATTAATGGCTGCATTCACGGAAATTCGGTATGTGTGACCCAAACAGGTGTCATATCGGGTATCTAGAGTTAGAATACCTTCCTAATTGCGGGGATATTGCCCACACTTTGTAGAAGAGCCACTGTAGTCATATAAGCACATAGAGTGTGTGGCTTTGAACTTTCTTCTATTCGTTCTCCTTGTACGCAGGACCTTAAATACAATGAAGTATATTAGTTTCATGTGAAACCATTCGGCTTATTCTTTTACGGGATATCACGGGAAAGTAGAACTCTGAGCAGTAAGATGTTTCACAAACTAGGTGGCAATGGTTCGCTAGAATCGAAATAGGTGAACTGTATAGTGGTTTCGATGTTATATCTTTCGACAGAACTGTTTTAACTCAAACTGCAAGTCATGGTTAAGGCTTGCTCCTTTCAAGCCTACTACTCTAAGCGTAATCAGTTCCAACTGCAATACAATGGGTCCAATCGTAAGATGCGATTGATCTGAACGCTGAACATAGTGCCGCCCATGCTACCACCATCCCACTAGATGATGAATGTTATTCTATGCGGCCTAAAACTTGGTAAAAAGGTGATGTGTTTAAATATACTCGTAGATTATATTGCTCCTATCAAGATTTGCGTATAAAGTTTTGGTGTGACCAAGGTGTGACACTGGTATTTGGCTATAACTGTGGTGCAAGAGAATATATAATTTCACGCCTATTTAGAACCTTATACAATTCCGTGGTTGATTATAGAAATTTGATCGATGTTATTGAAGATGAGGTGAATGGGGCGGGTATTTCGGTCATCATGAATTCATTCTTCTAAATTCTGTTGATAATTTGGTGTAATCACTTGTTCAATATTTTATTTAAAGCCCTGAACAAATCCGTAGTATGTCTGCGGAGCTCGCAGGACTATTATGTGTATCTTGTATCTTAATTTCAGTTAGCAGAAAGAACTACTTAATTTTTCTCAGGACTTGACACTGTCTGAAACCACAGATTTATTAAGCTGCAGTATTTCGATTAAATAAATCGACTTTATCCGGATATCTGTATCCGCTTCCGATAGGTGTTTTATAGAGTCTCCTTAATTGGTCGGAAAAATCGTTGATACTCAATTACCTTCTTAGCAGCTTCTTGCAACTGCAGAAATAGCGATTGGCAGAGTGATCTTGCGTTTAATTTCTGATAGCAGACCCAAGGTAGACAAAGTCCCTTGCTACATCGAAATTTTAGCTGATTTCTTGATTTTTGGTATTGTGGTCATTTACCGCTAAACCCATTTTCGCAGCTTCCGTTCCAATGCTAGAATGCGTTGGTAACAAACCGCTGAGTTCCGTCAATTAAGTGAATATTATTGGCGTACGCCAGTAGTTGCACAAATATTTTAATCAGATTGTGGACTTTCCTGGCCTGAAACCACACTGATTGGGGCCAGTATGGCAGATAAGATTTTGTATTGAGGAGACTTATACCTCTATAGTTGGCGTAGTTGAGGTCTCCCTTTTGGGGATTACGCAAACGATACTGAGATTCAACTTAACGGGCATACACTCTTTTGACAATATCTGTGAAATGAGTTGAAGGATGTACTCCACAAAGTCTGAAATGTGTACAGTCAGGTCCGGCAGTTCTGTAGAATTTATACTTAGGTATAGCTATCCTTACTTCGTCTTAATCAGCTGGACGAAAGTTTTGGCTGCCATCGTCTCAGTTGAATGGTCTATTCTGTCTCTTCTACACATGCCTTTCAAACTTCAGAGAACCAACTGCGACCCTACTACGAGGTTTTCTTCTACTTCTCTACAAGTTCCTGTACGGGTCTTTTTGCTTTGATAGGTTCGTTTAACCTGTTGGTAAAACTTCCGTGCGTTGTTCCTGGAGTACAAACTTTCAATATCTTTGATTGGCCCCGTTTCTCGTGCCCTTTTTTCTTCTTCTGGAAAAGCCAATGTTCTTCGCGTTTCTTTTGATAATTTGATTTATAAGCTGCTGTAGTCCTTCGTTGTAGCGCCGATTTTTATTAGCCGCACGTGCTTGCCGGTATTTTTCAGCAAACTAGTGACTTCATGGTTGCGATCAAGTGAAACCGAGCACATCAGTTGCGGCGTCTCTTGTGCCACGTTGGCAGCGTTGCCACTGGTCTTCTTGAGAGATTTCGGGAAACGCGTTCGGCAGAGATTATGGCGGTCGATTGCGGTTGTTCTTCTTTACCGTGGAACATGGGAGGTCCGCATTCGTACCTTTTATGGAACAAGGTAGTGATGTTAGCCGAGGATATCAGTCTGATAACAGTCAAAGGCCTCTGCTTATGTTTTCAGCTGCACGTAGCCTATTGGCTTCTTCTTCCTGATTGCTGACGCAAATTTCAGATGGAAGTATATGAAATTTAAAAAGCCTTTCCTAGATTTAACAAGTATTACACATCGACCAAAGAAAACACCGTGTTTCGTTCAGCTGTATCCCTCTCTGCCATTTGTCTGAAATTGGTCACCCATATACCTTTCTACCTCTCACTATTTTGGGATATTTTGGGATACATGAAATAGCTCTGGGCTCAAACAGTATACAAATGTAAGAGTGCGTGCAGACAAATTTGTCCCACGCTATGTTTAGAGAAACCTGTGCAGCGTAACCGAAATAAATACTAAGTGGCCATAAATTTAAAAGAAAGAAAAACTTTGGAACTTCCTTCCAAAGCAGATAAATCGCCTTAAAACCCACATTCTCCCCAACTACTCGTATTCCTTAATTATAAACCCTTGAGATAAATAAAATAAATGTTAACCATCGTTCGAAGTCGTTCTTCCACAATATTCGTAAAATCGTAACTGCGTCTGCAGAAATTAAATATTTACACCAAACCAGGTGAAGAACAGAACAGCTGAACTGTTCAGATAAACTTTTCAAACGTTTATCTGGAGTTTAAATTTAATTATTCATTCCGTTTGATGATGGCCTCCTTCTGATGGTAGCCCCCTACTAACCATACGCATAATAACCACCCTAGTGGTCGCCTCCTAACTACGAGAAGGAGCTCCCTTAACGACTGTTTTGACCTTTTGGCATTTTGTTTAGAGACCAATCTTTTGGACACTGTCAGTGGTTTCGCACAAATAAAATAAATTCTTAATCAGACAGGGAATGTTCCCCGGTGGGTTGGTTCTTATTTTCAAGTGAATCAAAGGCAGGCGTATAAAGAGGGCTTGAAAGTAATGGAATTTCTCTGGGTAAAATATTGGTGGAGGAGAATTTTGAATTTCTCGAAGAGCTGACAAAAGAAGCCTTGAGAGTAATGGATTTCACACTAAAAAGAGTAAATATCCAGAGATTAACCTAAAAATGTTCATTTAACAACCGGATGAAGGAGAGGAATTTCTGCTGCTCGAAACGTATACAAATTTTGAAAGATTAACACATCTTTTTTAGGATCTTGGTCATTTCTTTAAAAGCCAAATTTTTATTCAGGTAGTAAAAACCTTCAGTTTCCTTGGATCGCTTATCGGCAGACTTTCATTACATTTAGATTGTCTATCAGCAGACATCAAAACATTCTCATCATTGGTAGCTCGTTTCTAATTAATTGAGACGTAAGTGTAATTGGTCCGTGTTATATTTGTTTAGTTTATGCAGTTTAGCCCCAGTCTTAACCACAGGAAAGACGGCACAGAATTGCCGATTCGGTATCGATTGCAGATGTTATTGCCCCGTTCGTCCACTTTACGGAAAAGTTTCCAAAAAAGATGTCGTTCTACTTAGAGCTAGTGCAGGAACAAAAGCCGCGATATCACGGCTTGCAATAAGAGTTCGCAGATTGGGCTATTGAGTAGATTGAAGTCGATTCTTATTTTTGTCGTAAGTTGGTGCAGTGGTGAAGCCTATTTTTGACTCAAAAGATTTGTGAAAGAGCAGTATTGCCCTTTTTGCAATGAGGAACATCCAGAAGAGATTACAAGACTCCATTACACCCACAAAAATGAGCTTATTCGCTGAAACTCTCGTTACATTCATTGACCAATGCAAAATTGCAAAGATCAGTAACTATTCTTAAAAATTTGAACGAGATTGATTCGGGCGATATGTGGTTTCAGCGGGATGGCGCTGCGTACGCATGGAAACCAATATTCATCGCGATATTGGTCAGATCGAACCTCAAATGATAAATCCTAGAAGTTTGCCGACAGTACGCGCTTCGTCAATAATAGCCGAGGATGCCATATATTTACCTGAAATTCCAATTCCTGGCGTTTTTATAAAAAAAAAAAAACAAAGCTGTACTGCCGTTAGAAGACTTCTGTGTATACCACTAGTAGTCATGAACTGTATTACAAATATCACTTCCAAACTCCAAAAGTGCGGCAATGCGAAACTTCTTTGCACACGATTGTAATTCTGAATTAAATAAAGTCTTGTCTAAGGTCACTTAAGTTAGATCACTGGAACCTAATTGACCTCTGACCTCCGATCCGAACTTCCATTGATAATTGGATTTCTCGCAAACAAATGCTTAACCAATCTGTTTCTCGAAGAACAATTTCCATCATCTTAACGATATTGCTCTATAGGTGGGTGACGAAGCACCGAAAGCACGTCCTCTATGACTATCGGTCTTACGCTCTCACCAGGCTTCAAGTTCTAGATGTAGATCTAAGTAGTACATAGATAACTAAGCCTCCTAAAAGCCAAAAAGTCCCTTTTAAAACACATTATAAATACCGGCGGCGAGATTTTAATTTTTGCAACTCGGCGTTGATGACCACCATTTTTGTCCAAAAAATATCTTGAGTGACGGGATATGTGGTTTCCTGGTACGCCAATTAGACCGATATTTTTTCAGGCCATATTTATTTGTTTGTGCCAGAAGCAATGCTATAAGAGTTGTTGATGAGCGCTTTACCAACATGTTGAAAATCTTCCATGTTGGCGCTACAGTGTATGTGAGTCGGAAGAGAAAGCAGGATACAAAGAAACTTACAGTAATTCCTATGCTTAATGGCAACATACTTGCTTAGAGACCCCTCCAGAGAAATCATGGTCCCTTTGTCATTGCCTTGTAGGCTGTACTGGGAGAATACTTTGATATCATTCTTACCAATCTGAATATCAGCGCCGTTTAAGGCTAAAAAGAGTCCGCAAGACCTTGGAAAACCCTTTAGGAAACAATGAGAACCTTTGCAGTTTTTTCGATTTTCAAGCCCCGTCTACGAAATGAGGTATACAAAGTTATTTTGTGGTGTGGTTTGCCGTTTTTTCTGAGCTCATCCAGAATGTGGACAAAGTCCATAAATTCACTATTCAGTGTAACCAGCATTATTAATGCCAAAAAAGGTTTTAGCCAAGGCGATAGGCTTTTATTGGCATTTTTCATCACCAGACGACGAGGATGGAGATTTTAGAATTCAATTCAGATCTGGGTTGGACGTTTGAGATAACTGAGGAGGGCGAATAGTTTGGGTTGGTAATGAAGAATGTTTGGATATTGCTGTACGATTGGTGCGTTTCTTACCTGCGAAAGTCTAGCTTTTCGCCTTCTTAAAACCACTTATAGACGAAAGTATGCTTTGGAAAAATGAAGTTTTGGATTGATTTGTGGAGCAATTGGTGGAATAGAGGGATGGAATCGAAGTATTTATAAAGTCAATCAAAATAGATTCTATGTCATGTTAACGTTTCTTGGAGGACACGCTAATCGCTACAATTGTGAAGTACGAGTATTATTGTGTAACTCCGATTGCTCCACTAATTTTTCCAGATCCCCTGGGCTTGACTGAGTTTCTGTTTGGCACCACCAACTTCCAAAGAATCATAACTGCCGGGCATACACATGACGTCTTCTAGAGTTAGCAACTTGGGTTAGCCCCCATTGATTCGGACCATTTTCTGACTCTTTACTTAAGAAACAGATTGGAGATTGGCTGTGCATGGTAATACAAGATGTCAAACGACAACATTAACGAGCCCGAAGCAAGGCCACTCTGCATAATAAGCTTGTTTGCAACGGTAGAGCACAAGATAGCTAATTACCAATAATTCTGATATGCTTTACAAATATGTTTGGGGCTTCGACGAGTTGGACAAGTCAATTATAAATCAGAAAGAGACTGTTGCATGTTGTTAACCATCAATAAACTAAGCGAAGAAATCAGAAACTATAGTAAGCATCGAATAAACAAGAAAACCCTAGAGTCCAATGGTATTATATTTAGGTTTACTAGACCTTATACCTGAGCTGGTACTAAAGCAACAAGTCAGTGAATATACAGAATATCTCATTAGTATGAGACGCTCCGTGACTGATGTACCAAAAGGATACTGGGTATCCGTCTAACGCCGGCTTTAAAATAATTTTACCTATTCTATTGCAAAACCTGGTACTGATGCTCTTACCACTTTGTCGTCTTTTGCTGCCTTACCTAACCTAATCGACATATCACAAACACTGTCTGCACTTTGGCATACTGCATCATTCTTCTTTTTACAGATTACGACTATATCAAGCATACATACTCTCTCCCACTCCATAAATATCAGTTAGTAAGTAAGTAAGTTACTCGTATTAATTCTGACCACACAGCTAGACTGGTACCTTTATCAAAAATATCATCTGCATTCAAAAAATATTGATTTCAACCGACCACAAACGTACCAAAACTACCAAACCTATCGATCTCTGAAAGTATTAATTTCCAAAGGGTTCTCTTTTGATCCACTACTAGCGGCTACTCTACACTGTTCCATTCTACCATTACCCACATAAGGAGAGGATGAGTTTTAAATCGAGTATCCCTCCCATTAAATACGAGTGAAACTCGACCAACTCAACCCAACCCAACCAACTCAACCACACCGGCCCAAAATTCCAAGTGAAATTTCATGTTCACTTAGCACCGACGTAACCAATATCACCCAGCAACTGGCTTCGGTTTGTCCCTCTTGGGTCGTCACGGAAACCCGGTTCACCTCATGTAAATTATTTCCATGGACAAAGCGCAACACCGCAATGATTTTGAAGTACGAATGCGAGTTCTGTTTATACATATTCGTACAGATATCAAGCAGATTTCAAATTGAAGGATATCGACAGCTGACAGGTCCGGAGAATAGGTCTCTAGTGTCTCATAAGCTCAATGCTGTGCTGTGTTCCTTTACACATTTCAGTGACTGTTACTTAATCAGTAAAACTACTTCTTGGTCAGTAATGAGAATCCGTATCGAAGATGAGTTTCAGCTTTATAAGGAAACATTGGAAAGGCAATACCCGGCTGAGGCCGGAGAGTTGTCTACGTGTACTAGGACGACTTCTTGAAGAAACTTCAAATTGAATTTCAGTCAACGAGCTGATGAGTTGATTGGGAAATTCCGGGATGCAAATTTGAACCACGGTATGAGGCGGTTCGAATGAATGCCTATGTGCATACATTGTGTGACTTTCGGTAATTAATTGTTATACGTAAATGAATACGTTCATGTGAATATTTCGTGCAACTGTGTGTTTTACAGTGGACCAGGGGGGTTTTCTTTTAGGCAGAAAATTGTTTTCCTTTTTTAGATGGAATACATTGATAACGCATTAGGCTGATATTTTGAAACCTAGTCTCTCTACTCACTGTTCTTTTCATCTTGTGAATTGTGTGCGCAGATAGAAGGACTTGTGCTTTTTCCCCATTCTGCCATTATAGACAGAGATTGAAAAAAATTCGCAGTGATGCCAATTTATCCTGCCGTCAATAAATGTATATCGCAATATATATAAGCACAATACATAAGCAAGGAATTTTCGTTAAGGATCTGAAGTATTTTATTGGCAGCCAAAATGTTAAAGCAAGAAACAGCTCATCTGTTGACTGCGCCTACTACATAGGAATAAATCTGCTTAACATAGTCTCAAATATCCTTTTTGCAGTACTACTTACTATGTGAATGCCTAAGACGATTCATGAATAACACGGTAGGTCCACACAATGTGATTTCTGTCCAGGAGAGTGCACCATCGAGCATATAAGTACGAGTATTCACACCATGGAGAATCTTGGGAAAGACCCGGGAATTTTAGTTCGATATCCGCGACACACATACTCGTATATTTGTCCACCCCAAAGACTGATATGACAACCAAACTCGTCGGGTTATGAACGCCAAGGAAGATTTTAGACGAGGCGACACACTGTCGTTTTTTGTGAGTGTTTTAACATTGCCATCGAAAGAATCGTTCAAAACTCCCAAAAGTGATCGAGAAAAAATGTGCTTCCAACGTCTCAGATAAAGGATTAGAGGCAACACTGTATTCGATTAATACAACACTTGCTGGTTTGATCAGAAAAGTTCGAATTCCTATGCCACGATTAAAAGATATTGATGGAATGAATGCCAACATCAAGACCTGGAAAATTTGTTAGCCAATATATGTAGGTGCAATAAATGGTACATCTGTAAGCTCAATCAGCTTAATGTGCGCAATTGAAGGTAGGGACAAAGACTTTAAATTCATTTACCAGAATGACTAGATGTTAGATCTTGGAATACCAACTTTTCTTACCAGAAACTCGACACAGAAGATACAAGTGGTAAGGTAAGACTCAGAAAAATGAAAACGTCAATCAGTCATAAGTTTTCGACTTTTTGTATCCTTCGCAAATGATTTCGAATCGTAAAGGCCGATACCGTGGCGGGTGCGATTTTATTAGCGGCGCTCTGAAACCACTCACATCAGAAGCAGTTTATCTGCTGGTACGTTGACAACATTCCCATAGGTAACCTAAAGTTTGAGTATTGGGGCTATGATTTTGAAAAATTTTGTTTTATATTATTAGCTCGCGCTCAATGGGTTCCTAGTACGCTTAAAATGTTTGCACACAGCACGAGCGAAGGAAACTTATTGAGGAAGAAACGGGAAATACCGATGTATGTACATTGGTCTTAAATGTTTGCAAGTTACAATGACTAGAAAATAGAGGGCTCGAGAGGGCGTTCTATAAGCGAGTTGTTCGGCCTAGGGAAGAATCACGATATTTTAGAGTGCATTCAAAAATGGGCTTGAGGGTATACTGATGAACATTCATTGTGAGACGGGTGTATGGCTTCATCAGATCACTGATGAAAATTAAAAAGGGTGTCGGGGACAGATTGGAGTTCTGGGGCACACAAGCGTTAATTTTGTGAATATCAGACTTTGATCCACTCTTCTGAATTGAACGTCCCGAAAGATGATTTGAAATCTTTTGAAGAAGAGAGTCGTTGATTCCAAATACACGCATCTTCGATGAATGAGTCTGATGCGCTAGAAATATGTATCAAGCGCACTATCTTGCTTTCGCCAGATTGATGTACGCGGTGAGACCTGCCACCAAATCACCATTGGACTATTTATGAAAACCGAACTACCGATCATTGAGAAGTTTTCGTGTTTCCAGATATTTCATGAGCTGAGATTGGGAATAAGAGACATAAGTGCAATGGCGTAAGTAAGAGGAGAGAGAAGAAGAATCGTCTGTTTTAAGGACGGCCTGAACAAATGCTGTTTTACATCTGCTCGGAAAAAGTTCTAAAATGTAGGATCGATGGAAAAGCTTACGCCATGGTATTGCCTGAGTGGAAGAATATACCTTCAGAAGAATAGAAGATATACTATCTGGACCAGCGAATTTGAGTATGTTAAGATCTTTAAGTACTCTTCCTACTACACAAGTGCGAAAGTGTAGTCGACCCATTGACTATTCGACGCAGTTAAGAGTAGGCTGAGACAAAGCACTACTTGGAAGTGCTGAGCTGGCCGCAAAGTGTTCAGCAAGCAGATTGGCCTTGTCCAACTAGCTGACAGCTGGAATTTGATTGTAGGATCGAAAAAACAAGCTGTGTGGAAGCATTGTAAAAAAATTGCCCAGCCTCTTTACAACTCGAGTCCTACCATGCCTTTTCTTTTAATTTGATGATCTTGATACGATCTCATTCTAATAAAAATAGTGTCCATCATCATATTAGTAGCGGCATCTACGTCGTTATCGGGGAAATATAGCGAAAAGTTAAAATTCCTAAAGGAGGTTCTAAGTCCACTCTAATTGGCTTTCTCGTATCTCTATACGGTTCTTTTGGGAATCTTTTCTCTAACTGTATTGTCAGTATACGAGAAATTAGCTGATATGACTTAGTGGTCTAACGAGCCTAGAGCCTAGAGCACATCGATATTTTACTTATTAGGGTAAGAAGTTAAAAACAAGTCCAAAATCGTGGCGGTATGACTATCAACGTCTGGTATTCGTGCGGGCTCATTTACAAACTGGGTCAAGTTGTTTTCCGTATCGAAGATCTCTACACACCGTCCTTCGGGTGTTGTCTGTCCAAAATGTCGAAGCCACACAGAATGGGCCATATTGAAATCGTCGGTAATATCGAACTTGTTAAATGTCGAATTGCTGTCCAATGTGGAGTTTCTGTAAATAGATATTCGATCAGAGGATATCTTAGAGGTCTTAGTGGACTTTGGTGGACTTACTCAACTTTGTCGTACCTGTGATATCCGCATTTATGCCCTGCCTACAACACGGTAATTATCCGATTCAATGTTGCCTCCTCGTAAAGATCTGACATCCGGAAAGCTGGAGAAGTATGTATCTTCGATCGCTTGAAGGTTGATTGACCAATAAAGATCCAAGCTCATTTATGGATGGTGAGATAAGCGAGCCGCGTGCTGTCTACTAAACGGTTATGCCCTTTTACTAATTTTGAAAATGTGAGTCCTTTGTCGGACGCTGTGTTCTTGTGATCCGCTCAATGACAGTTTCTTTACTTAGCTCTGCGTTAATAATGCCAAGCACTATTTTGGTATCATCGCTGGAATGCCATATGTTCGGTCTAGTAGGTTATAGGATACGTCGTTGTCATCCTTGTTTTGTGAAGAGGCATGAATGCATTCGCATTCAGCCTTGATGTGGATTATTAAAAAGCGTTCGCTTACATGGAAAAAGCTGTAGTTTATTTGTCTAAGTCTTTAAATCCAAATGGCATTTACCGTAGTAGGTATCTCTACCCATCCTATCAAATTCCTTCGATTTCGGGAATATCCGTGTCAATAACATTATATCCATCAAATAAGAAATACAAGTGTTCCAATTATATCAAGCGGAGCCTTTTCTGGTATGTTGTGAGATTTTACATTGGTCACAATGAGTCAATGAAGCTGACGATCAACAGAAAGTGCACCTTCGCTTCTATTGCTGCATAGCGTAGTAACTTTTGATAACTGTTTCGCTTCATACCCGGCCGACTGTTAAGCGGAACACAGCCACAAGACATTCATACGCATTTAGTATATCAACAAAATGTTTTTATTTTAAGCACAGCATATTCAACTGATTATGATAACTTGCTTTTCTGCATTAAATTACAGGCTATTTGCACCTTAATTGATGATTTATCCAGGAACATATTCAAAGGTCCTTAGGTCATTCCACCATACAATACAATCATCTGCCGACTCCGTTTCATTAACGCAGTTTTCCATATTTACCAGCAGAATGTACTCAACCTCATTCAGGCATCCTAATTTATAACCATCATGCGTATTTTAACTATTTTTTATGAGTAAGCTTAAAATCATAAGCTTGCCTTAATTTGAGAAACAGCTACTCGGTCTTATCAAGTGTTAATATTCAAAACTCCGAAGCAACTTTACGACAGAGTCTCATATCAGCAGATTTAATTCAAAACTGTCATCGGAGCAGTGAAAACTTAATGAGTTCCATAAGGACCAATGCTACAACCAATCGCTATTACCCCTTTAATCCTTAACTCTCAGATCTCAGAATTTGTCTAGTTATTAATAATTTGCCATTAAGGAATAAATTCATAGTGCCACAATGCAGAGACTCCCAGTCAAGTCGTTACAAACTTTTTCTCACAAAACATTCTCATTTGGCACACTGTATCGGGTGATTACAACAATTTTCAAGGGTGGTAATGGTGTTGACTTGTTGTTGCTGCTTTTACTGGTAATAATTAGGCGTTTCCTGTAAGCGGATGTTGGTAGTTAACGAGTGCATTCAAAGAAAATCACTGAAACGGAAATGGAATTTTCTTACTCGTGATGTGTGTGCACAACATTAATACTAGCGTGTGGATGGGTTAACTCAGATTTGATTAACGATTTCGATTTTCGAAATTTAATGATCAATAACCAACGAAGTGCATCTGGGGGTGAAAAAATGCGTTCTAATTGGAACATTTTTTTAGTCAGTTAAACAAATGTGATTAAGTTTACTTTCTCTATAAATTTTGGTGGTAAGGTTAGGTGTTTTCAATAAAAGAACGAACCAGACAGTGGAGGTGGGTATGGCGGCAAAATCATTCAACGAAGCTCACCGACCTGCGAAGGGGCAACTTCAAATAATAATCGAAAGTTGTGAAATGCCTTTCCTTATGTTCATTACACGTACTCTCCATGGTATTTCGTTTTGTGAGTCCTACCAAGAGATAAATTTCTCATTTTACTTTTATGGCTTTTTAAAAATATGGTATGTGCCAGTTTTACTGCCTTGCGTTTGCCTTGCGAATGTTCTTTTAGACTGTTGCAATATTTGAGAAATGAAAGTGTCATACTTCTGTCTACGGAGAGATCAAAATCCAGCGAAAACTGCGTTTGCTGTTCCGCTTTGTTGACCTGATATACCATTTCTTAAATTCCTCGATCTTGTGCTTCCGTATCTTTTTTTTTTCTTCTGGGAAGCCGATGATCAACCTTTCTCAAAGGGCTGCTGCTCAAGTGCCCCCGTATGTCTTCCGTGTCCCTATATGCTTTTTGGTAGCTTTGATACTGAGTTTCAGAACAAGATGCAGGAGGTTGAGAGAAGTTAAGAGCCACTATGTAGATCACCAAAAGCCCTGATGGTTTCCTCTAGTTTTTCAAACTTTCTCCCAGTATTTTATTTTCTCAGCGTAGTTAGTAATATTCGCGTGTGAAACTTGTCTACAACAAGGTAGTAGTCCAAGTCAATGTTGGCCCATCGGAACTTTCAAATATCCAGAATACCGCAAATGTGTATTGCGTCGATCGCAATGTGGTGAATCGTGTTGGTGGCAGATTTATCAGGAACTGAGCGTTTGGTACAGTGACGTTTCGTGCCGCACAAATTCGATAAGCCTGAATCTGTTACAAGTGGTGGCTATATTTACCGACTGTGCTACTAAAAATGTTCTCCTTTCTTGGGATTTTAGTATCACTCTTAAGACATTGGGCATACATACGTGTTGTCGTGGAGCTCATAAAAACAATCCTTGGTTCGATCGTCTTTCTTCTGCGTTAGGCTATGCGCGCATATTAGGCTGATTGAATGCAGGCGTGATGCAGATTGTAACGAGGCGCTGGTCTGCATGCCTGAAACTAAAGACTTCTTGTATATGACCGCTTCTTTTGATAACGGCCCCCGCCCAATTATCAAGGCTTCTTACATCAATGCCACTGTCTAATAAAATACGACGCAGGGCAAGTTACTGGTCTTATAGTAACGACAGCAGGACCACAGAAACTATACCAGGACTTAAATCTTGGTACCATGGCGGTTAGAAGACCCCGGATCTCGGTCCGAGCTTGACTTCTTGAGGTAGGCTTCCTATTAGGGAGTGTCTTTGTGGCCGGGATTTAAATCTAAATTAACAGAAAGGGTTTTCCAGTTGGTTTCAACTCGATGTAGAGTTGCAAAAAGTACTGAGTGCTATGAACCTAAGATCAGCAAGAGGTTTTAGATCGGCCTCGACTCATACCAAGGGTGTAATTTGTGCATCTAACACAGTTCTGAATTGGTATTCATAATACATGCAAGTGATGGCAAGACGTATCCTTGCTCTCATGGATGTATGGGCATCCGGTGAAATTAAGTCTTCGCAGGCAGGAGTTCACGTAAAACACTAGAGACATCTGCCTCTTAGAGCATATCCTCATCCAAATAGCCGCTGCTTTTGCTTTTGGACAGTTCCATCGCTATTTTTGGTATTGGTTAGATCTGGCTCATAGCAGCCCAAATCCCTGGGAGTTTTTAAGTGACTTAACATTCCGTCTGTAGTTCTGAAAATTATTTACCTTTTCTATTAGTCACAGGTGTCAACAATGGTAGCAGTTGTATTTAAGGCTTAAGGTGGATTCCTCACTGTATATTTTATAATACTGCGGAAGTCGTAATCTTCATCCTGAAGCGTAAAGCCCTTTATAGAATCTGAGGGCCTTTCTACACCGGTGTCAGTAGCACCGTTCGAGATTATAAGTGCTGCCGTTGATTTGAATCCTTTCGCCACCTGATAACTTGCTCTGAAACCTATTTCAGGCTGGTGCTTTAAGTGTATGAAAGCCCCATTAAAAGATAATCATCAGGTCTAGAATCTAGATACCGGCAACACTGTTTATTCAATCAGCGGTGTTCCCTCGCTATTCTTTTATCCAACGTCGAGTCGTGGATCTGGCGTTCAATTATAGCCCGCATATAAAGGGTGAGCCAACTGCTAGTGTGGATATTTTCATTAAATTAAGTACACATTTATTATGAAATCATTATAGAATTTTATTGATAAATAAAGCTCGGTATATGGCAATTATAAATAGAATACAGAATCGTTACAATGAATAACACAACTTTTGTTGCAAGCGACCATCCAAAGGTCAAAATTGTCGATGACTTTTTGAAGAATAAGTGGGTTAATGGCCCCAATTCCAGTTTGGATGTTATATTTGAGATCATGAATTTTCGCTGGTTTATTGGCATAGGCCTTATTCTTCAAATAATATCACAGGAAGAAGTCTAAAGGTGTCAAATCACACGACCTTGCTGGCCAATCAACTTCTCCTCTAACCGAAATAATGCGGTCTTAAAATTTCGTAAGCAATAAATTGATTGATTGATGGCTTGTGTCTGCGGTAGGACCATGCTGTTGAAACCAGAGATCGTCCAGACCCCATTCATTCAATTTTTGAAAAAATAGCCGGTCCATGTGCTGCGGTAAGGTTCTCCATTCACTGTAACTGTCTCCCCAGCCTCATCTTTGAAAAAGTACGGCCATCCCATAATCCGCACCACACAGTAACTTTTTTGGGATCCATCTGTTTTTCGTGCATCTCGTATAGGTTTTCCGGTCTTCAGAAACGCCAATTTTATTTGTTTACGCACCCATCCATCCAAAAATGTGCTTCATCGGAAAAGATCTAATTCAATGAAAATTGTTCTGGCGATCCAACATCCAGTTAACAAATCGGCGACGTCGTAGATGGTCCAAAGGCTTCAATTGTTGTGTAATTTGGATTTTATAGGCGTGCAAATGAAGATCAAAATTTGCCGTAAGTGAGACCCAACTATTGACTTCGGCGACTAATTCAGGTGCCTGGCTGGTTTTGAACACTTTTGCTCATAGTGAGTATGTTACGTGCTGTGTGGAGTTTGACCCGATACCGAACCAGTGTCTTCAAAACGCTTGACCATTGCACGAATTCCGGACTCACTAGGGCGATTATGTTGACCGAAAAATTCACGAATTTTACGAAATGTTACTTTTACAGATCGGCCATTTTCACAATTAGATTGAATAACAAAAATGCGCTGCTGCGTGGTAAACGATTCCATGACTAAAATTGCAAAAGATTGTGTGACATCTGTCAGAAAGATCAACCAAATTGAGTTCAGTTAATGACAGTAATTGACAGCCAATATCCACACCAACTGTTGGCACACCTTTATAAAGAGTTTATGTATGAGCTTTCCACGAGGAGATTAAGGAGGCACTTGTAGCGAGGCTGCGCTACTTGACTATTCATGATTAAGTCTGTCAACAGTTAACTATTTTATCGTCGTCCGGGCCTCGATTTCATCAACGTGGGATTGTAAATAATCTTCGCCGAGGTAGAAACAGTGGGAGCTGAAGAGATTACTAAACGAATTCTTACAAGTGTTGTCACTAGATTGACATGATGCTTCCATACAATTTTATTTATTCTAAAGATCATTTCTACGAGTTCTATAGTGAGTTCGTAAACAAAAAAATAAAACTTTGCGATATGAGGTACGGAGAACTACTTGCTTAAGTCTAACATCTAAAATAGCATGATGTGACTTTCAAAAAAGTTATTGGGCCATTCATTTTTGAGGGCGATACTGACAATAGTGGAGTTTGCTAGCTTGAAATCGCTTTGGTTCATAAATAGTCTCAGATGCTCACATAAAATGACAAAAAAGATCTTATAAGCTATGCTTAGGAGATATATTCCTCTATTGTTGGCGCAGTCAAAAGGGTTTCTCTGTCCCTTTGACCCGGTTGTGGGTCGGACAAACGCCTTGGACGTACATACTTTCCTCTTACCATATCTTACAGATAGCCCTGGCATGTTCATTTTATTCTCCGAACATCAGTCCTGCAGTAACATTTCTCCCCTTCCTCAATCGCTTCCCCCCGTGCTCTTTCTTTTCATTTCCTAGCTAATGAATTGTGTCCAAAATATCAGGATTTAATTTTCCTCGGCGTTCTTCAGATTTGATGACATCCGACTTTTTTTTCTAAGGATAATTGGAAGTAAGAGTGCACGCAAATACGCTCAGCATTATATCAGAGCTGAAGGAGAATATTCGTCTTGAAATACCAGCACTGCGGCAAATAATTTACGACGTGTTATAGACAATGCTTCACTAGGAGCCAGTGTACGCATATATGCACATAATTTTCAACTGAATGATGACGACTGCCGAAAAGCGACTTCTCCATTGTGTTGCTGGAGTAATTTGGAGATATACGAGTACATCGACATAACATCCCCAGTATAGGTAATAAGCTCAATGCTTAGAAACTCCTCCTCGGAACAGATCACTCAATGCAATGATGAACATGTCATGAACTAGATTACTGAAAAAATCCGAAATCTCAGTCAGATCGCTTTAGGGGCAGTCTCTTGTAATTTAAAATGAGTGACGGACCATCAAAAATGTCTGAGGATTGATTCTAGTGCCCAATTCTCATCACTTTGTTAATAGGAACATGAGTGTGATAATGACATATAAAAGGAGATACAATTCTTACTTAAAGGCTCCAACATCTCTAAAGAAGACTAAAACTATTTCGAAAAGCGGAAGATATGTATACCAGGTAATACCCATCCTGATTACTTCCCTTCACATATTTGTTTTGTGAAGTGTCCTTCCAAAGGATCAATTCCTATGGTAAACCATAAGATAATGGTTGAAGTATTCCATAGTAGCCCTCCATTCGATTGACAAGTGCTTCTCACTTGACATAAACTTCTATGATCCACTACCTTTTCCCGCTTATTTACGATTCCAAATTAACATTCCAGTGCAGAGGGCATCTTGAATTGACACTATTTCGTGGTCAAATTAATTTCCATCTTCCCCTTGGTTCGTCGAGTGTATCCGCGGAAGAGGAAAATCCGAATTTTTATTTTCCCCATCCTTTATAGGATAATTGCATTTCGTGGACAATTAATTTCTCTTCCATTGCCCATTTCGTAGTAATTAAATTGCAAATGACTTCCTTTCTCCACGAGTTAAAGTTGAGTTGTACAGTTTCTTTCCATCATCCCCTTCTATATCTTCTTTCTGTTCTATTACAATTTTTTTTTTGTTTTACAGGACTCTACAGTTGCCCAGAAGTGGACAAGGCTGCAAGAAAAGACAATTCGAGGACATTTGTCCAAAGGATATCCTGGTGTTCGAAGTACAGCCGTGATGATGACGACATAGCGCAAGTAGCGCAATTACAAATCTGCGAAAAATAAGTTTTCCGCTTTTTAATTAAGTTTCTCTTTTCTCTTTTCTCTTTTATTCTTTGTTTTTGGTTTCATTTTATTCCACTTGTAGTTCCTGTGGAAACTGGAAGTCGTCTGCCTCATTATGTGAGACATCAGCGATGCAGTAAATGCATAAAAATCGTGGCAACTGCAATGGGACATCGTTTGGGTGGAAGGATTCGTTTATTCTTTTGATAATCCCAGATAGATGCCCTACACAGGAACTTGAGTATAAACTGAGTATAGTACACTGAGACTCGCTAGAGTTTCGGATCGTCGAGTGACAGGCCAGCTAGTGTGCTTCGCTTTAAAGTCTTAAACTAGACTTGGAAAATAGGTTCAAAAATATTTGAGTTGTACATGTATAGATACCGCAATTGAATACGTCACGCAAATTCACTTCTTATCCTCCATTTTGGAAACTTTTATATGGTCTTCGAGAAATTTGGTCTGAGGCTTCCTGAACTGTAGGTGTTTGTTTGTTCTCATAAAACACAAACGTCTTCATTCTGTGCGTTATCATATTTACCTGTCCAAACCGAGCAGTAAGCTCCTAATTATTGTAGACTGACACATTTTCAGTTCTAATAGAAACACCATCAGCTTGAGTGAAAATTTAAAAGTAATACAGATGAGCCCTTGCCTTGAACTTTAGTCCCACGTCATTACCCAGATTCTGGTCGTCCAACACCCAAGACGGCAAAAGACAAACACTCTCTGTCGGTCGGGCCATGTGGCGCAGGAGAGGAGGCAATCCTGGACCTCGTAAATGTGCAATGAATAAAAGAAAATGTAAATCCATTAATGTCCTTTGCCTTGAGCTGATTTTAATGTCCTTTCGTTTACCTTAAGATTGGATTGCATTCAACGAGGAGATGAAGGACGATGCCTTCGTTGTTGCTGGACACAAGATACTCACCTTTGTCGGACGGTGGGCGCTGCCGCCACCCGCACTTCACCATTAATTTTTTTCCGAAAACGAAGATGGAAAAAAAAGGAACCGAACCTTGAGTTGAGGGCAGGATGGCTGAGAGAATAAAACAAAGATTGACCAAAAACGAACAGAAAATACAAAAGGACGAAAGAATGTTTTTCCAAAGTTTCACCTGGGATTTTATTTTTCGATTTTCGTCTTGTCTTGCTTTTGCCGTAGATAAGTTGTTGGCTCACTCTGATTAGCCCTAAGGTAAACAGTGGGGTAGGAGCTAAAAGAAGACACGACAACTAGGATAAAGGTAGACTGCCAAAAAGGTTAGGAGTGGAGTGAAGAGATAGAGTTTTGTGGGTGGGAATTAAAATGAGATTCATCTCCTCTTGGACTTTGGGGGAGGCAGAGATGCTTTTGAGATAGATGTTGTTGTCTTTCACATTCAGACGTTGTTGGAAGATACTTGGTGTGGACAAAAAAAAAATAAACAAACAGAAAACGGAAGGGGCTACCATGTGCCGAGGCTTATGTAGATTACAGAGAAATTAATTTAATTGCAATTTCCCATTTTAATTATATTTTTCTCTACTGCAGTCGAGTATTTGCCTAAGTAAGATATTTTCTGCTTATAGATGGCAATCACCAATTGAGATCACTGAGCTTGATTGCTATACAGCTTTGTTGAATTATCTTCGCCTTGGCGTTCTGTTGCATTGTTCCTGGTCTTTGACTTTTGTTATAGTGAGAGCAGAAGCATCTTTTCAGGCGATCAGATAGCTGTTGAATGTGTTGAAGCTGGATTGATCAAGTAGTGTAATAGTCTCGACCTGGAACTTAAAAAAACTTAATAAATGCTGATACCGCAATTCTAGTAATATTCAGTAAAGCTCTACGGCAGTTTACCTACATCAATCGTTGCAGCCAGAATGTCGACCAAAGTGAGAACCATAACCAACATATTGTGCAGCATTTTAAGACCAGGAGGACAAAGACTATATGAGCTACATTCGGCATCTAAACTTCCAGCTAGGCTCCACAATCCAGGTCCCAAACATGTTTTGGCCGAACAAAGCCTCAGAGCGTGGCATGATATTGTTGAACGGCTTTTGGATCGCTACAATGGTAAGCGCTCTGATGAGATAATTCGTGGACATCCGAAACAGATTTATAGAAGACATGAAGATGACATGTAACCATCTCCTTATGGTGACCACTTCTAAACTACGAACTGCTCTAAGAAAAAATCCTATAGTGTGCCAATAACTGAGGCAACACCTTCCCAATAAGTGCAAATGATCAGTTGCAAAGAGTTGAAATTTTTTTTTTTTACTTCCAGAGTTTCCGACATTGTCAGAAGATGTCAAGGAAAATGAAGAATATTACTCCAGGGCACTTGATTTTTTTATGACAGCTGGCGTCGAGCAAGGATTTTCAAAATACGGCAGATAATGCATTGCGACAATGCCCCCAGATCAGATCAGCCTCTCTCGCACTTAATTTTGATTAAACATGATCCGTTTACTGCGTAACCATTCCGGTCGTCACATCTCTGGTATAGTACCTGATGGATCTTGATCATCTGCCAAATTTCCAATCTAGATTAATGCTTGTATTGTAGTTGGTGAGTCTGGATACATTAAAACGTCGAAGTCGCTCACGTTAGGTTGATAATCGTTCGGTGCTCTATGCCTCAGTTTATTAATAATACTTCGTTCCGGCACAAAAGGCTGAACATCTTTATTTTTAACTGAATAACAAAATCGTATCTGATTCTGATGACGCCGGAATGTACGAGTATCTGTATTTGACCTTACCAAATATATTCTTCTGCCTTGGTTTTTCTCTTGGTGTACGAAAATCGGTTGGCCCACAGAAAACTTAGTTTGAAACTCTTCCTTCACTTCCTTGGGTTCTGGGGCATCGCAGAGGGAATGGTGCGGTATTCTATTGTAAAGACGGTGTACCACTGTCATCCGGTGTAAATCGGTATGTGGAAAGAAAACCTAGAAATGCTTCGTCACGTTGTGGTGTATTTACCAAGCGCAGTCTTGAATGCGCTCACCATATTTTCAGCTGCACTATTGGGTTTTGGACCGAAGGACGGTGATGCTACATATTGAATGGAGTTACTTGTTAATTTTTGAGATTTTGAGATAGCAAACCATGCATGTTAGCATTGGTTTGTCATGCAACACATAACGAAATGAACTTGGCGATGTCGCCATCAACACTGGGCCGCCAGCAATATCAGCTTCTTGCGGGTGAGCCCTAGGTATCATTGGTAAAGTAGTATCACTACCTTTGGCTGTAGTTCCTTTGATATACATACCCCAGGGCGTCCACTGTGAAAGAGAAGAATATTTTTACATATTTCAGAAGAAAGTTTTCTGCGAAAATGTACAATGACGACTTGTTGATTTCTTGTAGCTCGTTTGGCCGTCCGTGCTGGATATAATGAATAACCTTAGTGAGAGCAGGATTGCTTTGTGTAAACTTGGCTATAGAAACAGAGTCTATGGGAAAATCTTCAACTAGTGAGGGGCATGCTTCATCCAACTGATAACTCGATTCCTCGGTGTGGTCAAAGGCTTCATCCAGACCAGTTGGCAAATGCGACAGGCAATCGGCATTTCCGTGTAATTTTGTTGAACGATAACGTATGGCATGCGTGTATTCCATAAGAATGAGTGCTCATCGTTGGAGACGTTATATGCGGTAACTTCTTGGATTGATTGAAAATTGTGACCAGTGTTTAATGGTCAGTCACAAATTTAAATTGACTTCCAGAAAGATACGTGAAATTTTTCAAATGGAAAGAATCTCCTTCTCGATCTGCTTGCATTTTTCCTGAGCATCGTCCAGCGTTGTCGATGCAAGATAAGGGAAATTACAGTACCAATTCCGTGTGATGATTCATCTATAGCTTGGGTAACTTTATAGAAATAAAGATGCTTTAGAGGCAATATAAGAGAATGTGTAAAGAGTGGGAAACTATGTCGCCTTTTTTTCCAGATAATTCTCAGCATATATTTTTGTAAGACAAGCAAAGGTTGCATTTTGTTTTTGTGTGTTCCGCCCCAGCAAGTTAAACCATATTGCAATTTGAATTGAACAAAACCATAATAAAAAGTTTGTAAAAGTTTTTTTGAGCAAAAAGGTCTCAAATGGTAAAGGATTCTGGTTGTTTTCAGCAGGTATTTCCTTAAGGAAGTAGTGTGAGCATCCCAATTTAACCTGCTATTGAACTCGAGTCCTAGATACTTAAAGACCTGTACGTTACCAATGACAAAACAGCTCGGTAAGCAATCTATAGAAGTGTTATATGTACCAGATCTTTCGGAAAACGATTCACAGCAATTGTCAGAGTTTATCAACATATTATTGCAGTACGCACTATGAAATATAAAGACTGGAAGTTCTAAATGCAAAGAAGTATTAAAATACACAATTTTATTTTTGTCACTAAAAACTAGCTTGTGCACACGGAACCAATGTCGTAACATTTCTAAATCATGGTGATGTCAGCTATTAGATCTAACCAAGAGTTGTTGGAATATGTACAACCTATATCATCAGCAAACCCTGTAAGTTTTCTTTTCATATTAAGAGTAAAAATTGTCCGTGAGATTCCCATTGCGGCGCATAGGGCCTCCATTATATTTACACGCCATCCTGTACGATTTCTTGAGATGTATCTCAGCTCTCTTCACAACTCTTCCCCAGTTGTGTTGATTCCTCTTTGATCGTTCGCCAAGTACTTCTAGGTCGGCAAACTCGTCTGCGTGAGAGGGTTTCATTGCATCGCTTGACTCGCAATGCACTTGTGACCTTTACGAAGCGTAAGCCTCTCGCATGAAGTTCTTCACTAGAGACACTGTTGAGCCAGAAAATACTCCATATTTCGCAGACGTCTATTCAGGAAAGTTTGCAGCTTTCTTGTGACAGCGGATTTGAATTTTCAAGTGCTGCACCCGTAAAGAAGTACGGATTCAACATTGCAGCGGAACAGTCGTAGCTTGGCCTTTAGACTGATTTGTTTATCCATATTTTGGACAGCATTCCGAACGCAGCCTTTGTTTTCCCGATTCGGCTGATTATGTCTAGTTCGGTTCCGCCATCAGCAGAAAGAATACTCCCAAGATATTGAAAATTCTGTACCATCTCTACTGGTTATCCAGAAATCTCTACTTGGTTAGATGAGGAAGTCCAAAGGCTCATTGTTTTTGTTTTTGCCGTATTGACCTTTAGCCCAACGATTTTAGCTTCTCTCTCCACCCTTGTTGTCATTTGATGGAGATCCATGATCCTAAGAAAGAGCAAGCATATCCATGGAGGTGGTTTCCGTGCTACTGATTGCTCTCAATTCTTACGAAAGATAGTCCACTAGTTGTTTGCGGACTACGGGATCCTTTAGTCTATTAAACTTAGGCATTCGGGTGTTTTCTCAAGATCTCCGAATTGCAGCTGCACGTAATCTTACGATAGCAACCATGTCTGCACCCCTTCATTTACGAACGTCCTTGGAAACTACTTCTAAATCGAGAAGTGATCAATTTGGTTGGAAGTTGCTTATCAGTCCGTCGACACCCAACTAAACTTGTAGCACGTTTTGTGCTCAAACATGGTCCCTCCTATTTCAAGGCGGTTGGTGTAGCAAAAATCGACAAAATGCTCGCCATTGTCGTTGCGGTCGCCAACACCTTGCTTTCCCATAACATGCCTGAGTCCATTATTGTCATTGCCAATCTTTGTATTCAAGTCTGCTTTTACCATTATGATGTCTCCGCTATCATAAGCAGCACTCAGCCAGACATAAAAGGCCTCCTTTGGGGCGGAATGCTATATGATGATGACGCGACGTACTCAAGTCTGGAACCTGGCTTTCAGGATCCTGCCATCTAAAGGCTCACAGGAAACTACGCTTTTCAGACCTGTTTTGGAAAGCAGCAACCCAACGCCAGATTCCGGATAGCATCGAGGTGCTTTTCGGGAGTAGCAGTGTAACGAATTGGAGGCTTACACTTCCCCGAGCTCAACCATCTAATTGGAAGAATCTGGCAATTTGTGGACCTTCACTTGCGTCGACGAGAAGCGTCTTCACATTCCAGAAACCAATCTTTGCCCTTGTACAATAGCCAAAATCGTCAACGTGTTATCATTTCTTATCCGAGGCATAGTATCGGTTTTGGTAGTGGTTTTGAATTCAGTTACGAAGAATGCTAACCTCCATAACCTATTCCAGAAAGCTGGGCCTTTCGTACTTGTAATTTTAGCCTATTTACGTGTATAGGAATACACAAATAATTGCCCGGGGACCACTTAAAGGAGGTAAAACATACACTTCATCACGACTGATTATTGCGCTTCGAGCCCAGACCAAGTTCTGAGCAATCAATAGTTTTCTGATCAGGCACGATGGAGGTTCACATGGAGTTTCCATGTCATGCCGATGATGACATCCAAATATGAAACAGAAATTGACCTAGAAATTCCAAAAGGCAAACACTGATATTTAAATAGACCAAATGCCGCTAATGACGCAATATTTCTGTGACTCTTCGTCTAAAGGGACTTCGAGATAGGTATCGGGAAAATCGACCTTTGTAAAATACCTTCCAGCTTGTAGTCTGTGAAAAAGTTCTTGTATTCTGGGGATCGAGTGACGGTCAATCTCTAATTGTGGGTTGATCGTAAATCGAAAATCCTTTACTACAACTGTGGATGTTGCCCATCGAGAAGTTGGATAACACCTAATCGTCGTAAGCGCTCAACCTCAGATCGAACACTTTCTTGTTCGAAAGCTACGATACTTAAAATATTTTGGCTGACTGTTTGCCTTTAGTGTCAAATGAGCGACAAATAGCTTACTGCCTCCCAGTGTATATCTAAAAACTGTTTTGTGCCTCTCACAGATAGACTTCACCTCAGATATCAGAATTTCTTTTGATTTGCTTTCTATGGTAGTTTCCTCCTTTGAAAAATTAACCTAAAATCCAAACGTTTGGAACCAATCTAGCCCCATAACATTAACTAGGTGCGAACTCTTACTTATTAAAAGCAATAAATTGCTAGTTTTGTTTTCCAATGACCTGATACGACTAAAACCTCCTTGATCGGAATGCCTACACCACGATAAGCTTTCAACGTACGATGTATAGATTCGTAATGAGAATTTCCAAGAGTTTGATACCCTTCAAGCCCTACCAGTGAGCATGTTGGTTGCTGATTAACGTGAAGTTTTATCAAAATTTGAATGCCTTTTTGTTCGGCCTCTCACTGTGCTGAGGAAGCTACACTACTTTCGATCACCTCATGAATTGGGTGATTTATTTCCGCGTGCCTACAGAGATAACTGGCCTGAGGGTGACTTTCGACGGATCGCTTTTGGATCGCTGCAGCGACTTCACACAAAGATCTTTTTCAATGCTCTTGACTGACATGCGAACAGTACGAGTATGCGCTGAGTTACAGTTTTTGCAATAATCTTGATTGTGCTGAATGCAACAGCCTGGGCAAAACTTTCTAAATATAAAAAATGTTCGTCTGACTTACTTGGATATTGTCGATCAGATTTATGGCTAAGTTGGTTGATTTCCTGTCGACGGTACTGTCGGAGCAATGTTTCCCTTTAAAGTTTAATAGCTGTTACTATTATAGCGCCTCAATTTCCTCTAGAGTTGGGTGTTTGTTCTGTGTTGCGGCCATGCGAACGGATCCGTGCGGGGTGTAGTAGACGATCATTTCCATTTTCGCGCAGTCGACCTAAGAAGTACCACAGCCTTTCCTTGCACAGATGTGTGATGCGACGACATCTTCTGCCGTAGAAATTTACACTTCGATGAGAGTCCATGCAGTTTGGTTTGGAAATGACATGACGTGTCAGTTTGGTTGTTTACTCTTTAAATGTGTGTATGCTCACAACATTGCTTTCGGAAGGTTTATTTAATGTCTCGCTGACGTAGTTCCCACAAATTGGCAAGGAATGGGCTTTCTTAGACCGTCGTCTTCTACGGCAATGGTCTTGAAATACTGCAGGGAAGGGTAATTATCACATCTCCAATTATACTGAAAAGGCGCGAAATTGTGGAATGCAACTGGAAATAGACATCACGGATAAGAATGGTTTTTGCAAAATCTTCCCCACGGGTTCCGCGCTTTATTCCAGAACGCTTTCTTTCCATTCCTTCCGCTGTGACGATAATTTTTCCACCAATTTGAGGGTCATGGGTTCTTAGTGTTTAAGCTGGTCCCCAAGAGTCAACTTGAATTTTTTTTTTTTTATTGGTTTACTTCAATTAAACTTATCTCTTAAAACAAAAGAAATTGCGAGTTCTTAAGGCACGAATCAATATGTTAAGGCGGGGAAAAAAGACATGAGGGTTTTATATTACAGCTGGTGTCAAGCCAGCATTACCAAAATACTGCAGATAGTTCTGCCATCACTATCACATCATCGGACAACTCTCCTCGAACTTACTAACCAGGTGATTCAATATAAAAAAATTTTCAAAAGCCGAATAATTATCAATATTTGATTACAACTAACTTCATTCTGAAAAATCCGCATAGAAACAAGCGGATTAATTCTCAATCATCGAAGAAACATACTGACCCCGAGGAGTCTTATTTTTGCGACTTCACTCAACACGTCCGCATCAAAGATTGCCCGCAACGTTGCAAATCCAATTCATTTGCAATTTTAATTTCTAATTCTCATTTTCCAGCTAAAACAATAAGAAAACAACAACACATTTCCAATTCTAATTATCCAAAAACAGATTTTCAAATCAAGGCCTCCCTCGAAAGATAAAAAAAAAACTAAGGTAATCCGAAAGCGCTTTCAAAAAGTCACAAAATCAACAACGCCACCAAAATTCACATCCAAACCAACGCCTATACTCTCCATTCGAAACGAGAAAACCAGGATAAGAAATACGAAGACGAGGAGGAAGAAGAAAAAAGTCCTTCTAATGAAGAAGATTCTCACACAAAAAAGAAAAAAAAAAACAGAAAGCCATCATCATCTCTCCCAAAAGTGATTAAGCTACTCAAAATATTTGGTCGAAAAGTTGGCTAACACTTCGCCACCCCGACTTGAGAGAACCACCAAGGATTAAGGAAGATGGAGAAAGGGACTGGAATCTGGGCACAAGAAGATATGATTTCTCCTTTTATAATCCACCATACTTCACCAAAATCTCTATCAGTGGGTACTATGTTACTCGAATAGTTGAACGACGAGACGCATCGGCATCGCCCGGGCAATACCAAGTATCTTAGTCCTCGTATAGAACGTACTCGTAGAACGCACCCCGCGTAATGTTGGAAAATCCATAAAAATTAATCTGTGGAAAATTCTTTAGCAAATTATATTCGAGTTTCAGTTTTTTTTTTTTTTATTTCCATTTTATGTGCGGAATGTTATGAACCATAAGGCGACCAAATTTAGTAGGAGTCTCTTTGGTAAGGGTGGCACCCGTCCGACTTGTAAACTCAGGCATAGGACTGTTGCGAAAGATGAGTTTGGGGAGGACAAAAAAAAATGGAAAATGTGTATATATTCATTTTAATTTTCCACTCGGATGATTGCAAAATTAACCTATTGTTCGTGGCCATGAGGAGGGCGATGATACCGTTTGCTGGTGCGAGTGCTGTACATAACGATGCGCGACAACATTAGGGACAAACGGAGATGGTGAATATATGTTTATGGAAGACGCATAATTACACTGTTTTCGGCAAGAAAAATGTCCTTGGAGACGTTCAAAAAGTCATAAGTGTATGCAAATGGGTTACACACCGGCACGGCCTATTCTTTTCTGTTTCCATTTTATTGTTTGCAATAATGTTTTGCTTAAATAATTTGTGACAGGTAAGGAAAATTGTTTCGAAGTGGTAAAGGGGAGAAAAATATTATTGTAGTACAAATGCCTTACTGAAAAAGGGTGGAAGTATTGTATTTCTATGATAAGTCTAGTCGCACTGAACACATAGGTACATTCATACGTACTAGATCAACGAGTGTCCTTGAATTGTACGTGTTAAGGATGTATGTCTGCAAAAATTAGGGATGCACATAGGCCTATCGCTATTCTGCAGGTAATTTAAAAATATTTGGAAGAAATTGCGGTGCGACAATTAAACAGTTTCCTAAGCAAACAAAAAATACTGTAAGAAAATCAGTGTGGGTTTCAAAAACGGAAAAGCACCGGTACACTACTGGGAGACCTCTCCAACTTGGTGACCACGATTTTTTGCTATTGAAGCTTTTGATAAGTTTAATCCTAATAGTTAGGCTTATTGAAGCTTTAAGTGAAATAGGTATAAGAGGACCTCTTGGAAAGCGGATGGAGAGTTATTTGTCCGAAAAAACAGCGAAAGTGAAAATATTGAACACAATATGTGAACGATTAAATACTCAATATGGTGTTCCACAAGGCTCCAAATTAGGACCTTTGCTGTTCATACTTTTTACAAATGAACTTCTTTGCTTTTTTGTATGAGGTGCGGTTCTTGCATATGCAAACGATATAGCAATTGTTGAAAGTCACAAATGCCTTTCAAATCCAACAAATATCACGCAACATGAATATGATAATCTTTCGAGGTGGTGAGTGCAACGTGTCATGCACGTTTGCACTCCAACGCAACCGAAAATTGCTATAGATAGGTGCAGCAAAATTAATCATCCAATTTTGTTTTTGAATTACTTTTTTTACTATTGGGTTTATAACTTAATTTGCGGTTTGCAAAGAGATAGCGTAACTTGTATTATTCCATTCTTATTATTCCATTGGAACATGCGTTGGAAAGTTACTGTTATTGTACGTCATTTCAGTATATGTCATTCATTTGAAGCGTAAACAACAATAATTTTTTTTCACTCAAATATGTCGAACTTTGTGCCTGAAAAAGTGTTTTTGCGAGGAAGAACTCCACGCTTCATTACTTTAATATGAAGAAACTGCTGCCGAAAGTCATCGTATTTTGGTGGAAGTTTATGGTGAACATGCGCTAGCTGAGCGAACGTGCCAAAAGTGGTTTGCACGATTTAAAAGCGGTGATTTTGGCTTGGAAGACGATGAACTTCCTGGGCAGCCAAAAAAGTTTGAAGATGAAGAACTGGAAGCATTTCTCTATGAAGATTGTTGCCAAACACAAGCAGAGCTCGCAGAATTGTTGGGTGTCACTCAAGCAGCCAATTCAAAACGTTTAAAAGCAGCTGGATACATTCAAAAGCAAGGAAATTGGGTTCCACATGAACTCAAGCCGAGAGACGTCGAAAGGCGGTTTTGCATGTCCGAAATGCTGCTGGAACGCCACAAAAGGAAGTCATTTTTGCATCGGATTGTTACTGGTGATGAAAAATAGATCCATTACGATAACCCCAAGTGCAAAAAATCATATGTGAAACCCGGCCAACCAGCCAAATCAACGGCAAAGCCGAATATCCATGGCGCGAAGGTAATGCTCTGTATTTGGTGGGATCAGATGGGTGTGCTGTATTATGAGCTGCTAAAACCGGGTGAAGTCATCAATGGACAACGCTACCGAACACAATTAATCCGTTTGAAGAGAGCGGTGGCCGAAAAACGCCCGGAATATGCGACCATACACGAGGCAATAATTTTCCATCATGACAACGCTCGGCCCCACGTTGCTATTCCGGTTAAGAACTATTTGGAAAACAGTGGATGGGAAGTCTTACCCCACCCGCCTTATAGCCCAGACCTTGCCCCTTCCGACTACTATTTGGTCCGGTCGATGCAGAACGTCCTCACTGAAATACGGTTCACATCAGAGCAGAATATCAAAAATTGGCTTGATTGAATTAAATAAAAAAAAAACGATTTTGAATGAAGGAAATCTTTATTTGAACCTTTACAAGTGGAAAAGATGATGTCCGCCAAGTGGCTGCCGCCAGTGTTGATACATATTTATGCCCATTTTATCGCATTTTCCATGACCTTCCACAAGATTTCCTTAAGGGCTGCGATTGTCTGATGCTTCTTGGCATAAACCAACGACTTCAAGTAGTCCCAAAGAAAGAGGTCTGGGATGGGAAGGTTAAATCGGGCGATCTCGTTGGCAATGCCACATTGCCAAAACGGGAGATTACGCGACCAGGAAACGCTTCCTTCACAATATTCATTCTGGATCGTGCTCTTTAAGCGCTCATCCAATTCCAGCAGTAAGAAGTCGCTTATCATGGCCCTGTAGCGTTCGCCAGTAACAGTGGCCATATTGCCGATGGCGTCCTCAAAAAAATACGGCCCAATCACTCCTCTCGCATGGTGCGGCGCACACAGTGGCTTTTAGTGGATGTAATGGGTCTTCGTGCAGCGCTGCCCCAGAAACGAAGATTTTGCTTATTGATGTAACCGCTTAAGTGGAACTGCGGCTCGTCGCTCATGAAGATTTTCGACACAAAATCGTCCTCTTCGTTGTTGAGATTGAAGATGGCTTTACAGTAATTCACATGCGACTGACGGTCAGGAGGCATTAACTGATGCACTGTTTGCACTTTGTATGGGAACATGTGCAAGTATTTCACATGTTCCGTCTGGTGATGCCCAATTGGTTGATGTTTCATCGTTCTCATCAACATCGACAGCCACAGCCGCGATATTCTCGGCCGAACTACCAGTTCGGTGGCAGCCACGCCCTGCATGGTCTTCTGTGGTTCCACTCTGTTTGAGTCGAGTAGCTAAGCGCCGGAATGTTTGCCCAGTTGACGTGACACTATTAGGGAATCGATGTCGAAATTCACGCTACGCTAATACCACTGACCGATTATTGGTCAAAAACATCGACATAATTATTCCACGCTCTTGCAGACTGTAGAGCTCCATTGCTTGTCTGTTTGTATACTGCAGCTGTCTAGTTCACAAATGTCAAATATGATTGACGTACGAGGCCATTTGCAAAAATTATACCATCTTCCGATAGGGTGATTAAGTTTGAGCCACCTAGCACCTTCAAAATGCATACTGTCCCGCAACTCCAAGAAGTGATCCTGTGGAATAAATGAAAAGCATTAAGTACCTGGGAGTTATAGTCGACGAGCACTTCCTATCGCAAGATCACATCAATAAACTCATATCAAACTTAAAGCGCTCAAAGTTTGTCATGGCGTATCTTAAACGATACGCAAAGCTAGAAGTTCAGAAGCAGGTGTACTACTCACTGGTTGAATCGCGCTTGAGATACGGCATACTGACTTGGAGATATGCTTCTAAGACTCACTTATACAAACTGATATCTCTTCAACGTCGTATTACCAAGTTAATAGATACAAATAATGCTAATTTCAAGGTCCTAGACGTGAATGGTATATTTAAAATGACAGCTATCTTAGGGTATTATGAAGATCAAGGGTTTCAGCAACCAATACCTCGTACCCTAATCACTAAAAGGCGGCCGCAAGGCTTTTCGGGCACCACCAGATTCAACAAAAATATGACAAACAACAACTTGCCGTTTTTATACCAGCAATATTGAACACGTTACCCACAAATTTAAAAAAAACATCCACCATTTCAAAAAAACGATGAAAACATCTTAAGCAATATTTTGTTACCAACCATTTTGTAACGTAAAGTAATTCATATATTTTTCGTTCTTAAAATTAATATTTAATATTTGTGACTTAAAGTAATCAATGAATATCTCAATTACTTAATGCAATATTGCATGTATGTGAACAAAAAACTTCCAAACAGGAGATACTATATGTAATAACCACCTCCAAATAAGTACTAAGCTTCGCAGGTAACAACCATTTGTAACGCTAAGTTGTTAGGGATTTTTGAAAAGATCTGGGGCCTGTTCTTAGATTTTTGGATTTAAGGGGACTACTTCGTAACAAAACTGTCGACCATGAATCCACTACTAGGCTAAGAAATGAGCCACTGAACAGCGACCATGATAAGAAAGATTGCCTTATATCTAATGAAAAATAACTTATCCGACCTAAAACCGATGTATTGAAGGGTTGATGATGCTGCGTAGTGAGTAGGTAGCTGGATTCCTAGTCATTTGCAGTTTTTTTTTTTTTTTGTATGACCAAAGCATCCGCAAGGGATTTTGTGCACCCGTGCGAACATTTACGGGAAGAAAAGTCAAAGAAACCGACTTGCTTTGGTTTTGGTTTTGAATGTTCACAGGTTATAATGACTGGGTGATAAAGAGCTCGGCGGGGTATCGTATAAGAAAGTTGTACGGCTTAGGAAAAAATCACGATATTTCACAGCAAGACTGATGTTACTCTCCTGAATTTGGAGGGGTTGAAAGCTACTGGAAATCTCAATGGAGCACTGGAGGTAAAAATCGCGATAAAACAAGGTAAGGTAAGAGATTTTTGGCCGATACCATCACACATGAGTTTTATCGTATCGTCTTGAATTCTACCTACCAAGAGCGGAGAACCTCAAACCTAAAACCAGATATGGACATTTTATTGCGAATTTGGACGGATAAATGCCTTTTATATTGAGATCAGATCAGAGAGGGAGAAGAATCGCTCGAGAGCACCTAAATCGACATGTCATTTCAAGTAGGTTGTCGTTGACGCACATACCAAGAGTGTAAAGTTTTTTGGATTTGCCGATGCGAGTACTATTCATGGAGCCGAGACAGCACTGTGTTTTGGATGAATTCAAATCCACTTCGTTGATGGTTCTCCAAATACCAGATAGGAATTTTATAAGCATAACATAAGAGGTTACAAACGAGAAAAATAAAAATGACTTCAAGAACGTGGTAAATATATGCTGGACTAACAAGTAAAAAAGAATGTCGTAGACAGAACAGAACCCTCGAGCATATCAGCACTTATTTTGTGGGAACGGACTTGAAGCCTCTCAAGACAGTTTGAATTGAATCGGCGAGATTCACCGATCCCAAATGCGCTTATATTTAGACAAAAGACATCGATGCCAAACTTTGCCAAATGCTATAAAAACAGCAAGTGTAGCTACCTTGGTGTAGACTACAGTTCCACTTTTTGGCTAGATACGTCATCACATCACCAGTGGATCTGTTGCTAAGAAAACCGTACTGCAGGTCATTGAGAAATTATTGTATCTCGAGCTGACGGTTTATCTTTATTTATTTTATTTAGAAAGAAGGAGTAAAAGCGCAATAGGTTTGTAGGAGGAGAAAGAAGTTCGCCTTTTTAAGTAAATGCTGGACAGGGTATTTGTGTGTATATTCGCACATGAGTGCGAAAATGGATCCATTCCATGGCTTAAGCCACACAGAATTGTGTGGGATATTCTTGCTATTCATACATTCTTAAGACAGCTAAGTGGAAAGATAGCTCTTATATGGATGATACGTAAATGTACCCACGTTTGTTTGTCATATTAACATAAGAAAAATCACACATCTAAAAACGATGTAAAACATGTTTCAGCAGTGGGCCATACCATTAATTTGTTGGCAAATCTATATGGAATATATCGAATATATCTCTGATTCATTATGGATTCTACCCTTAACAAGTGATTTGAACTAGCATGTCCAGTTAGAAAGCAATCTTGCAGATAGCCCGTTCCTTGGTGGAACGCAGATATACAGCGACTTCGTAAAGAAACCAGAAAAATTTTGAACACTTCCCTTAAGAAGGAAGACTGGAATCTTTACAGATGGAAGTGACAAGAATATAAGAAGCTAACTCAGATTTCGAAGAGTCCATATTATAAAGACTTTTGTAAAAGTATCGAAACTGTTGGTAGAACCAGTATGCTGGCCAAAGTCCTCATAAGAGGAAATTCACTCAGAAAATCTGATGATAGATACACCGAATTGAAAGCAGAGACGCATGAGGCACTTGAGACTCAGTTCCCAGATAACCTAATCAGAACTAGCTGACCACCAACTCCAATTAGCGCAGCTGCTAGTGAGCTGAATAACACAACGCGCCGTAGCTGTTATGTCTCATCGGTTGTGGTGACGAATGAGGCTGTTTCATTCTTTGATGGCTTCAAGTCATCTGGCATTAATGACATATACCCAGTTATGTTGCAGACAGGTATAAATCAGCTGCTGGTAACTCTGAAGAAAATTTTCACTGCTAGCCTGGCACTGGCATACATACTGAAACCCTGGCGAACAGTGAGTGTAGCCTTCACACCAATCTGGAAAGAAGACTACACGCTCGCCAGAGGCTGCAGATCTGTAAGTCTCACTTCTTGTTTAAGAGCATGGGGAGAATAGTTGACCTCCATGCGCAAAGGTTACAAGTGTGGAAGATCTTTCGAGAGTGCGCTTAAAAATCTGGTAGGCAGAATTGAAGACGAACTCGATAAGTAGGAATAAATACGCGCTGGGCATTTTCATCGACATTGAGGGTACCTTCGGCAATGCAACTTTTGTCGACATATGTAACTCGGCCAGACAAGACAGCTTAGACGAATCACTAGTTTTGTGGATATAAGTAATGCTAGTGAATAAAAAACTGAATCAGAATGCTAACTGTGGCCAATAATATGTTGGCTGGGGTGAAAAGACGTTGCCCGCAGGGCGGCGTCCTGTCTCCACTGCTATGGTGCATGTTGGTGGACTCATTGATCAACGCGATCAATAATTCTGATGTTTATGCGCAAGCTTACGCGGATGATGCAGCTGCACTGTCCGTTGGATCGCGTCTAGCGACTATCTGCTCTAAAGCAATGTCCCAAACCGATCTAGGTTGCGGCGATGTTCTGGAGAACAACATCGTTAGATTTCACTTCTTGTTGGGAAAACCGACGTTTATGCTTCCAAGCCGATATATACGCAATCCTAATGGCAACGATCTAAATTTTGAAAAATCGGTGAAGGGGAGATGTATTTGCATCTGTTGCGGAAGACAGTCTTCGCTTAAATCCTTGCTTAAACCTCTAACGACTTCCCAGCTAGTCGGAAGGTAGTTGGAAGGCTAAATTCACTGAGTCTTTTCTGGATCATAGAAAATGAAATTGTTGATGAACTTGCTAGGCAAGGCCCAGGAGAGCGTTTTTCAGGATTCGCTACGTTAAGTCTAACTACGTCCTCAGTTAGGGCTTCCATTGACAGTTGGCTTTTACATGATCGCAACTGTAAATGGCATGAGACAAAAAGAGGGCTTCCCGACGTCTCCAAAAGGTCCGCGGCCTGCTTACTGTCGGCACTACACTTTTGCTAAGCACTTAAATTTGCTGGGCATAAGTGGTACAACATCCTATGACGCTTGCTGAGAAAGTGATGACAACACCGCGGAACACTAGCTGTGAATGCCCGGCTTACTCTCACATCAGCCTGCAGGTACTCGGCGTTGACGTGGTGGGTGCTGGTACTATAGGTTCTTTATTCACTGAATCGCTTACTAGTCTTTCTTCTAAAGATTGCAAAATTCCATTAAAAGGAACTTACACTGAGACCAATGGACTAGTTCCATGCCTGTGTTTAATCAACGGAAAAAAAGAAAATGTCTGCATCGGTCTAGAAGACTACGCTCTAAATCAAAGGGATAAAATGCAGCGTCTATTTGGATACATATTTGTTCATCTGCGGGTATCTTATACTCCAAAATGACCCGGTAATTCTGTGAACGGCTACAATTGCAACAACCCGGCAGAATACCTTGTCTCGCATATTTCTTAGATTCTCATCAACCATTTTACAAACCGGGGATCAGTTCCTCAAATGGAATTCAGTGCAACATCCCTACCTAAATTTTATTATGATGAAAAGGACGATCAGCATGGAAGCCTAGTCGTGGAGAGATTATGCTAAGGATATGGAAAATTCGGAGTGGATAACGACACTGAGTATTCCAAATTCCGCTCACAGGAAGAACGAACCTTTTCAGCTCGTCGGTGAGATTGATGCTTTCTTCGATACGAAACGAGGAGTTGCAATTGCAAATCGCTCAGTCATTGCCTCTTAGGCTATTAGTTAATTAAATAATAAACACAGAAACGCTTTGCAGGTATATAAGAACCATGTCAGAAGAACGGGCGTTAGCGATGGCGGACGAAGATATCTATAAAGGTTTCGACTACAAGATTCTTTGTATGATTTAGGAACTCCTGACTCGGCAACGTTTACTAGAACTGAAAAGGCAGCTAAGATATGTAGTTAGAAAAACGTACTCCCGTTTGGCGACGCGCATTATACAAGGTTTAGCATTAGATGTTTTCAATAGAGATTCCTTGAACTCATGGAGGCCGTCTTATCATATTTGTTTTCCAAATTGTTTACCATTTAGTTATGTCCATTATAACCGTCCCGATAAGAAAACAATTAATCTCACGTGCCATTGTGACAGCGGAACGCCAGAAGTGAAGAGAACATTTCAGCTATACGCGAGTCGGTACGTCAAGATCGCAATCAATCGATTCCGCTTCGTCCTCAACAGCTGGCCTTCTTTTGAATGTCCTTGCGGCATATTTCGCGAAAAGATTTGTAAAAGATCCTGTTGAGCAAAGAACTAAAACCGAGTGATCATCGTGCGCCTCGAACTTTCGCTGATGATGGAAGTACGTGGAAGAAGATCCGGATTTTCGCCTAAAATTCACCCTCAGTAACGAGGCATTGGTTAAATGGCTTTGCTAGTCAGCACAAATGCCACATTTGATCACACACAAACAGCCAGAAGTGTTCCAACAACAGCCATTGTATACGGAAAAAAATTGACTGTTTGGTGTGGTCTTCATGAGCTAACTTGATGGTGCTTCTTTCGAGAATATGGTAACCGCTGTCGCTCGATGCTACCCAATTATTTGAGGACAATTTGGAACTGAAGAGCTTGGATGATATTTGTTTTCAATAGAATGGTGCTAATTCCTAGACATCGTATACACACCAGTGGTGCAATTTAAAACCTTTAGATTCTTTTGCTTAGAGCGAGGTTAAATCCTTGGTCTATGCCAACCAGCCAGAAACCTTAGACAACTTTGAGGCAAACAATCTTCGTAAAATTGCTGGATTATTCGCAGAATTTGATGAAATTAGGCAGTTCCGAACTTTGACAGTTGATAGCGGCCATATTGTTGAAGCTACATCTGTCAAATTGGCTGTCATTTATTCAGTCTGTTTTGCGAAATCACCACGGACCGGGATAGCGTTCAAGAACACGTGCAAATGATAAAATTGTTTTATCAACGGCAACGTTCCGCGCACTTCGCCCAAAATCGTCCTATCGAGAGGTCTATTCGCAAAGTGGATAAATTTGAGTTCACTGGTTCAGTAAACGATAAACTAACACTCGTACGTCGACGAAACGCAAGATCTGTCGAAAACATCGCCGTTGGCCGTGAGAGTGTGCGTCGCTCACAAAAACTCAGCCTTTCACAGACCACAACTTGGCGAATTTTGCGTCGTGACTTTAGCCTGCACCCGTCCAAAATTCAACTGACCCAGGAGTTGAAGGTAAACGACCATAGACAGCGACGTGTGTTCGCTGAATGGGCTCTGGAGTAATTGGGCTCTGGATGTGGCCAATTTCTGAATGAATGGGTTCGTCAAAATTGCCGACTTTGGGACGATACCAATCCACCTGAGATTCAAAAGCGTCCAATGCCTCCCGAGAAATTAACTGTTTGGTGTGGGTTTGACTGTTTGGTATCACCGTTAATGGCGAACGCTATAAGTCGATGATTACCAATTTCTTCATCCCTCAATTGGATCATATGTAGACCAACGACATGTGGTTTCAACAGGACGGCGCTACGTGCTATACAGCTCAGGCCACATTGAAAATTCTGCACGAGCGATTCGAAGGCATGGTCATCTCACGTGGAGGTGATGTGAACTGGCCACCGAGATCATGCGATTTGACCCCGTTAGACTTTTTCTTGTGGGGTTTTCCGAAGTCGCAGGTCTATGCGAATAATTCATAAGCCACAGCGCCCCTCAAAGACAACATATCCAATGCCATCGGTCAAATTCAGCCTGATTTATGCGCCAGAGTCATGGAAAAATGGACATTTCGGATGCGCGCCACCCAGAGAATTCCGTACAGAATGGCATCGATAGGCTTTTCAAACGAATAAAAAATTTCGATGATATCTCATACCCACTTTGTTTTATTTAAATTAAATTTAAAGATTGGAAGCGCTTAATGAAAGTCCCTTATATACGAGAATTCGAATATTTTCCATAAGGCTCATTTGCCAAGACTAATAACATGGCATATTGGGTGAACTAAATGTAGTTGGGACCATCCTGAAAATGATGCGACTAGCTCTCTCAGATCTGATTTTCGCAAAATCGATGGATTGTGGTCCAGACGCGCAAGATGGTAATTTTTCAAGATAAGGTAACCGGTACGAACAAGGTCGATGTAGGATAGCTAAACATTACTGAAGCAAAATTTCCAATCTCATTTAGGACCTAACTACATAAGCCCCTTTATTAGGATGCACACTATGATGGTACAGGCAATCATAGGAAGGCCTTCTGACTCTTTAATTTGACAAATATAACAAAATAATGACCTGGGTGCTTTAATTTGGAATTGATTGGTATTGTTTGAGAGTTTTTGTTTAAAATCTCAAAGAACTGCCAGAGGATACTGCCGAATAGGTTTGAGTGTTGATTTTTCTGCTGAAAAATACCTTGCACAAAACATATGCATCACACTGAGTACCATGTGGTCTATTTACAATTAAGTCTTTATTGGGAGTTCGGCTGAATGAGGACCTCGATATACAGAGGAACAGAGATAGCTTTCATTGAGAAACATCGATATTTGAATAAGAAGTGTTCTACAACACATACACTATGATACCAGTTGACAAAACTGTTTTGATGGATGTTCAAGATAACCTATATTCCTGTGTAACTTGTCCCAATAGAGACAGACTTTTCCGGGAAGTTAAATCTTCTCTGGTTAATGGCAGTCAACTTGATATAATGAAGTTGGGGATTAATGGGAGTCATTACGGTCGGATGTATCATGAAATATTAAGATTTGAAAATGACAAAATTGTATAAGAGTATTTTCGCAGACCCTTACAATGCAGTACCTGTATATGATTACATAAACTATACTGTCTTTGACAGTAAGACAGTAAGGAGGGAATGCTGTTCTTTCGATTAAAATTTTGGTCAGTACCTGGAAATGGATTAACAAGAAACAAAATACAGAGTATAATTTAGATATAAGTACAGAACGTACCTGGATTTTTAACGTAAACCTCCTGTCATGTAGACTTAATGTTTACGAGGTGCCCATACACCCATAGGGAGCAAGGATACGCCTTGCCATCGCTAATCACTCGCTTGTATTATTTAATAGTTCGCTTTTGAATTATACCAATTCGGAACTGTGTTGGAGGCACAAGTTCCACCCTTGGTATGAGTCGAGGCCTACCCAAAACCTCTTGCTGCTCTTAGGGTCGCAGCACCCAGTACTTCATTTGCAACTCTACAATGGGATAAACCAAAAAGGAAACCCGTACCCGCGATTTGGGTTTAAACCACAGCCACCATGACGCTCCCACAAGGGGGCCTACCTCTAACAAGTCAGGCCCGGACCGAAATCCGGGGGGCTCCTGACTCCCATGGTACCGTGATTTAAGTCCTGGTATGGACTACCGGTGGTCAAGCCTACCAACAAGACCTATGACCGGCAACTTGTAACTGGTCAAATCGTATCATCCAGTCATGCAATAAAATCTGGATGTTTACGATAAGACCAGTTTAGAATAATCTACCCCCGCTTTTTATTAGACAACGTCATTAATGGGCGAAGCCTTGATAATTGGGCGGGGGCCCAGATATAAGTACATATGCGACACTCAGTGGCTTTTTTATTCCTACGTAGTTAACCGCCTGTTACACAGACTGTACCGAATATCTAAAGAATGGCAGTCGCCATTTCAAAGACCAATATCCTCCGAAACAAAGTGCCACTTTTTGACCAGTCACCAAAATAAGCTATTAAGCATTTCTGCGTGACAAAAAAAATCTTTGTTTTTCTTCTGAAGTCAAAAGAGGGTAACTATACCCGGACGGATAAAACAACCATATTTTCATGGTTAATTGAATGAATGTGTTCCACATCGTCGGGTAGCCCAGTCAACTGGGACTTATTTTTACGAGGTGTGCAGCATTATTTAGTAGGAAACCGCATTCCGCCATTAACCCTAATTTTATTGCGACAGACCAGAATGTAAATTGTGACATTTCGAGTTCGAATTACTCAAGGTCCTTGGGCATTGTGTTGTCTGGGGATAGATGTCTGAATTGTCGGCTGCATTTCAGTGATTGCATGTTAATGGTGGTACAAGTGATTATCCTTTCGGCTAATCAGGAAACACGGGAAGTAGTTTGAAAAAATAATTTCAACAAAATATCCGTAAAAGTCTCTGTTTTGGATCGTGTGTAAGTGTTGCGTGCTGCAGAGGAATGCATTTTTCTACGTGAATGTTGCATTACATTTATGGACTTACTTGCACTAGGGAATCACCTGACAAGGGGTGATTTCGTATCCAATTTTTACGGACTTACCATGCGATGTGGAAATTATGGAGTAAATTTATTTTTATTATCTCCATGACACCTTTTTCAGGGAAATATATACAAAACTTATTTCAGAAGAATACGGCGGACCTCTGAGTCGAAAATTGTTTTGGTGACAGCTAGACGAAAGCTGAGGAGGAAGTTTATTTTTTCATTCAATATTCTGTCCGGTAGATGGAAATGTGTTATTTGAGTACGGTGGTAATAATAGTGCAACCAACATGAGGTAGTTATGATGAAATAAGAAACTACAAATGCACATGCAATTTCATTGATTTTAAAGTTGAACGGCGATTCTGATGGAAATGCCACCTCTGGAGAGTGAGAATATCCTTTATTCATATGAAAGGTGAACTCATTATCTGTTGCAACGCCCGATAAATAAATATTTAAGGAACTGAGTGTAACACCATTTAGAGAGAATGTCTACTCTCTATGTCAAACTTGAAGAGCACCTAATCTCCATCAGTGATAAAGAGCAGGAGCGGTCTGGCGATATTGTCCAGTTGAACATACAAACAATAATATCCTGGCCGAAAAGAATGATGTTCAAAATTTGTTGGTAGTTTTTCAACAAAAAGACGCCTTAATCTTCTAAGACTGATGAGGACTTAACCTTTCTTTGGATTCTTAACTATCGTCATCATGTTTGGAACCAAATGCCGTTGAGTTTCTGAGCCAATAGTTTGACATATAAAATTTTGTTCCACATTGCGTTCTTTAGTCGCTTAGCTTCACATCTGGCATAGTATAAGAATGGATCTGCTTAACAAAGTAAAGGGCACCAAAAACTGAGGCAGAAGGGCTCTTGCATGTAAGTACTTGGATAGGGGGTATTGACATCTATTTCAGAAAATTCAACGAGATTTTTGAAGAAGAAATTACCAAGAAAAGTTTTCTTTCATTGGTGGCAGAGCAGCTTCAAAGTTGGTGCTGAACAATTTACTTTCCATTGTCGTTCCATAGTAACACTCAGAGCTAGTTCTTTTAAGTTACGTTACAGGTTGGCCTCTTGGCCATGTACTTTTTATTCCGCCGATGGCATCTATCTTGAATATGAATTCACAGCCAGTGGCATCCCCATACCGTTAGCGAATTAGTGGATATCTTGATAATTTTATTGTAAAAGGTGACAATTGATGATTGGATTTTATTAGCTTAACATTTATAGGTTTTGGAGTTTCCACGAATATCTCGCCCGATCCATCGTTGGATAGATTTCTCACGACTGGCACTATAGCTGTCGTCTGCTTACTATATACGTCAAAGTGGGAAAATGGAAGTGTAGTATGTCTAGTGCAGTAGTAAGAGTTGATATAAGGTCACCTCTGATATACATGCAGACAGAGCCAGCGAACCCTTCCTAGAGATATCTAGTTCATCTGTTATTTTAACAGAAGCCTGCAAACCATTTGACAGTAACATTAACTACTATATCGTCGGTACAAGCTTAGACTTTAAATTCTTCGTTTGTAGAATACCTAGAACCAGAGTAAGGAGGAATAAACACGATCTGATTGTCATGCATTCGACATCCAGATCCTCCTCACTTTGTGTTGATGATTTTTAATGTGAAAGGCTTAGAGGAGCGGATCATCAAAATCTTATAGCAAAGTTATTATCGCCTCTGCTTTGACATTGACATTGAAGCCTCCTGACACAATACTGATATAACATAACAGAGTACTCAAAACTAAAAACCTTTATTTCTCATTTAGGCATTGATGGGATAAGAATATCCCCGCTAGATGGACGACGAAATATATGATTAAACCGCGATACTTTTTGATAGAAATTATTTTTTGTTTCTTACTGATGCTTCTTACCACGTTGAAGTTCAATTCGGAAGAGAAAGCGAAACCGAAAAAACCGGAAAAGGTACAAAAATTAACGAGTGGTTTCGATTTAGTACAAATGTTCCAAAGCTATATGTCGTTAACTGCTAGAATTAACAAATTGGGTTTAAATACACTTTTCGACATTAACAGACATATTAAGGAGTGCATATGGGCTTCAACTAATATTTCCTTATTTGCTCGTCGGAAGATGAACTGAGAAAAACGCAGTAAGATCGCTCATGCTAAACTGGCAGGATGCATTCGGACATTGCAGCTGAGCTGGGTATACTCAATAATTACTCCATTTTTCTTACCTTGCTCAACAGAAGGAGTGAAGTTTAGCGTCCGCAGCGATCCACCCTGGATCTCTAAAGACTTCGCTGGAAGTACGTTGACTATAACAAGTTACGAGTATCTAGCTCAGTGTAAGTCTGGGATACCTCCAAAAAATCCTTAAGAATCCGTGAACAATAAGTAAAGGAAGTCCAACGTAAGTTCTGGCGTAGCACCACTATCTCAAGTGAATCCTTGAGACCACAGCAAAACCTGTCCAAAACAAAAGAATTTCGAGCATATCTAACCGCTCGGATTGACCTACAGATCAATTGGATGGTATCTATTTGAAAACTCTTAAATGGACTGTTTGCACATTTGAACGTTGCAAGCACCGAGATCCGCTGGTATCTTCTAGAATGTAGAATGTTTTTTAGAGCAATAGGTATACTCTGTTATGCATTCTGAAATCCTTTTCGGCTCTCGGTTATCATAGTTTTTATATCCCATAGTTTTTATCATACTTTTTATACTCCTAAACGATCATTTGTCATCATTCCTGCTAAATGCACCCAATAGACTACTCGTTCTACATATTGTATAGTGCCGTCTCAATCACTGAAGACTCTGGAATTTCCAGCATGCCTACCAAAAAGTAAAACGGTTAAGATTGCACCATATTCCTTCCTACGATCAATCTACGATCCATTGAAAAATTACTCTCTCCTTCTCAAGACGTATTCCACCATTGTAGAATTCCGTGATATGACACGATCTTCCATTAAAGTTGACACATCCTTGATGATCTATCCTCTTTAAGACATAAAGAGTCACTTATGTCTACTTCTTTCTCAATAGTAGAGTCAACAATACAATCTTTGGTCGCTGCCCTACAGGAATGAAACCACATAGAGGAATACACGAGGTGTACTCTCCCCTCTCCCAGTCAATTACGAAATTAGAGCACGTAGCATGTGATGTGGTTGCTTACGTAAGCGACGACGTCACCTTTTTTTGTCGGGAAAACACCCACAGACACTCTTTAATATTTTCTAGCATACCTTAGGCATACTCTCCTTTTAAAGCCGCACCTATGGCTTTGGTGTTAATCTCTCCGAAATGGAACTGGCAGACTCGAATCCGAGTTTGTTGGCACCATTCTGAGTTTTTCGAGAAGTTCCGGCGAATTGACCTCATCCTGGATAACAAACTGAGGTAGAAAAAGTGTTGCTGAGGGAAATGGAAGAGGTTAGTTCCAAAAGGGCTCTAATATTCAGATGAGGTCTACAATCCAAAATCATGCACTTGGTCTCCTCCATAGTCGTTAGATCAATTCTTACCTATGGCATAGCCGTTTAGTTGACTGCATTGGAAAGTTGGATTTACATCAACTAGTTAGAAAAAACCCAACAAGCTGCCAAAATAAATATCGCTTGCTCGTTGAGGATTTCTACAACGATGGCTGACTTCGATACCACGCTACCTCGCCACTTCTCTTAATTAAACGAACTTAAGCTATATGAAAGTGAATTCAATATTATCTTCAATCACCTGATTTCAGAAAGGAACATATGAAACAGCGCAAAGCATTTTCCAGTAAGGATATTTCCAAAGACGGCTCTAAGACAGCCGAAGGCTTTGGTGCAGGGGTCTACTCTGCTGATCTTTGTATATATACACTGTCTGTGAAGCCGCTGGTTGGCTCAGCATAAATCCAATAGCCGAGTTGGATATTACAATATTCATAGGCGGTCAGCAGGGGCCAGACACGTATCTTCGAAGATCATAAGATCAAATGTGGTGCCGAGTATCACAGCTCACGATGGCTATACATCACAAGATATCTCTATTGGATTCCTAGACACTCGGACAACCCTCGTCGCTGATAAGCTTACGAGCCTCAGATCCCTCAGGATATAAAGTAAGGAAAGATTGGCAATATGCTACACCAAACAAACGACAAGCTTTTAAGAGCTCAATGGCGCTAGTTTTGTACCTAATTGCACCTTACGACTTATCCACACGACTGTGAAATATCTGCCATAGTATAATGTGGCCCATACTTGATCACTGGCGATCAAGAATGCTGAGCAACCTCAGGAGAGAGACATCTCCAAACTTATGCATATAATCAGGGAAGGCTGTGCAAGTAAAAGACACAAGTAATTGAGTATTACTCAAAACAGTTTCTGCAGAAACTATCTTGACCAAAAGAAAGACGAGTCCGTTGGGCGCTTTGATGTACTCGTAAATGCCCGGCCTTGGCACCCATCACAATTTCCAAGATCTAAACGATCTCTGCTCTATAAAAATTACAGACCTTCACAGATTTGTCAAGAAATCTCTAAGGTTAAAGTAGTAGCTCAACCATCGCTCTCCCATGCTCTTTCAGTCTTAACAAAGACACTCCAGCCTAACCTTACTTAACCTAAGTCATTTATATAAACATGAGAGATCCATAATGACTAAGACAGACACTTTGGACGACTTCTAACGATGGTAGGGCTATGTCGGTAGTTCTTTTTTTTTTAACTCTGAAGGAAGGCACTATAAAAAACCATATAAACTACAATAGTAAAAGAATTTTTTCTCATATAAAAATTCTAGTCAACGAAATTTCATGTCACGTCTCATATTGTCTAACCTCAGTTACAAAAAAAATAAAAGTTGAACAAATAATTGTGTTCCTTTCGCCATTCCTGAACGGTGTCATTTCTAAATTATGGCCACCACAAATTTCCTCCATTCCTGGAAAATTATCTGGATTGCATTATTCTGCCACAAATCAGCGCCACTGCAATAAAAAAGAAATTGATTTCCCCACTTGAATGCATTTAATTTTTACAAGCACACTTTGTACACGGATACCCTTCAGCAGCACTGATGAAGCGGCAGACATGCTTTGCAAATAAAATAGGGAGACGAACCATTAAAAATTACCAAACGAAACCTGATGGTAATATTAATATCCTTTAATGATACTACTCGTACCTCCATAGTAAGAGTTGAATTGAATTTCCATTCTATCTTCTACGCCTTCCACGCCCCATTTGTAAAAAAACAAACATACTCGTACTCGTACACGCAGACAGACATAACGAGAATGATATTAAAAATGCAAATTTCAAATTGGTGTGTCGAGCAGTCGAGCAGTCGAGGCTTATAAATCAGTCTCCACCATCATACAGGAACAAAATACTAGACAAAGTAATGAGAGTGCTGGCTTCCTTTTTTTGTATATATGTGTATGTGTGTGATGTGTTTTTTTTTTATTCCTTGGTACCAATTGAAAAATAAGTACCCCCAACTACCGGGAATACAGCCATCATCATTGGGAGACTCAAGGCTCCATGTCGGCTTAAATTGTAAAAGAGGATGCGGATGGCATTAAACCGACGTTTCACGTTCACAGATGTCACACTTGGTCACAGTTAAATCGCATTTTGATGTCGACATAATGCGGTTTTTTAATGTTCATTTCGGCTCCCCTGTATAATTTTTTTCTTTTTCCTTTTTAAAGGCAATTTACCGTGGATTTGGAGGCAAATTTTTGCAACAGAAGGAGGCCTAAATGAAATTTTATTACAAACGGAAATAGGTGTTTTAATGCTCTGTCTAGTAGCAGGACTATGCTGCTGGGTAGGGGCTTATTTATTGCATTTTTAGGTTGTAAAATTAAGTTTTACGACCGAGCAAAGCAAAGAGATACAGAAGTCATGATACCTGAGATCTTCTAAGTGACTATTCACGATGAAATGATATTTAGTACTCCTACTTTAATAGGTTCCTTTGTTTTGAAATATGAGCAGGTGGAGTGGAAATGAAGATTATGAAAATGAAGTTCTTTACAAAGAATACGAAATTTGCCACCCAAAGTCCTGATGAGCAGGCAAATTATTCTGCCAGAAGATCATCAACCCCTTCAACAATAAAAAGCCCACCGCATCAGTCCCTAGTACTTGCTGCCTAATACAAGACTAACCCGAACATTTACAGAGTAAATATTCTGCAGTATTGTGATCACCCTTATTAGAAGGTTGTATCACTTACTCGTTAACCAAGAAAATTAGGTGTTCAGAGAAAAGGAAGCTCGATGTTAAGAATCCGGCATGCAGCCCACAGTCTTTTCTGCTGAAAAGCACTAAAGATGCCACTAACTTTGTAGGGACATCCGTAAGCATTGAACTGACAGGAAACCCTAACCCCTAACCTAACGAGAATTCAAGAGTCATTATTGATTGTCTTCTTTTGAGCTTGAAAGAATAATCGGAGTTTTTATTTACCGATTATGGCCTAAAAGTCAGACCATACTCAGTGAATTCAGCCACTTGATTGGCTGGGCTTAGACCTTAAGAGCAGCTAAACAGTCGCTATAAATGCAGATAATTTGCTTTATCGTTATTAGAGTAACATTTGCATCCATCGCAGAAGTAAGGAGTATTCTTAGATCACTAGACAAGTCAGAGGGAGTAGGTAGGATAATGCGGAAAGATCTAAACTATCATTCTGATACCTTAGCTCCAGTAATGACTAGGCTCATCAGTACGTGTACTGAGCATGTCTCGGATCCAAAACATCTGGGCTCTTATAACGTATGACGACTATAGTCTGACGATATCGTTTTGACGATTGATTAGCATCAAGTAACCTTCAAAAAGTACGATCGTTTAGACGATTGAACGATTTGCTTCGTGTAGCGTGAAAATTGTCAAATCCAATCGTCGAAGCGATAGCGACTGAACGATTCTTATTGGGAATCGGCCACTCTAAGATCTTCCAAACATAGATTTTTTTTTATTTTTTCAATGGTCGCTTAGGATTTCAAAAATGATATCCCAAAAGATTATGGCCGGAAAATATCTCAAAGTACTTGTTTTTCGAAGTCCAGTACTAGGTCGACAACGAACCTCTTTAAAGATTTAAACGCGCTTATCGCAAAAGTACATTTTTTAAGTTGGTCATAATCGCTTCGAATCTTGTTGCATTGATGTGAAATTATAAAAGTGAAAATTAATTTTAAAGAAATGATTAGCCGTAGTTTATTTTATTTCATTGAAAATCGAAATGAAAACCAGAAAAAATTTAAGGTGTTATGAACGCGAAGAATGCTAAGGGGCACATCAGATCTTTCATCACTTCCATAAAATTGGTAAATTATCATAAAAAAGGTTCCTTCTTACGTTGTTAATAATATAATTTTGGTTTTGTACAGCGTTTTTATGACTCAAAAGAGGCATTTTTATTAATTTTGGCCGAAATTAATTTAGAATGCGGTTTTCGGTCCATATATACAGGGTGTCCCAGTTTAGGTTTTCGTCCTGGCACCGGAAGATTCCTGAAGTTATGGCAAACAAAAAGTTGAATTGCAGGGGGATCTATTTTCACCCCCCCTCCTAGTTATAGGCCGTTAAAGTGAGGAACCTCTGATTTCGAGGTAAAAATCCTTAAAGGGCCGTAGCTTTCTAACGGATGCAGGTTAGGAAACCGTTGTGAACATTTTTGAATAGTGTGCATAAAATACTGAAATTTCGTTGAGTTCGATGAACGCCAGTCAAAATAACTTTTTTTATCAAAACTTTTGCCTTCTCTTCATTATCAACGATTTTTATGTGTGACTTTTCCACCAACGAATAACGGATGTTATTGCAAACCACCATTTTATTCAGGCAATTGGGTCACACAATAAATTTAATATCCCTTTAAATAGTTTTTGTGGTCCTAAAAAGGACCGTTACGCTTTAAGATTTCAAAACGCTTTTACAGCAAATTTTCGAAATGTTGGCCGTGCCTTTGGATGCACGTTCTACCGCGATTGGTGATTTCAGACTGCAAATTAATATTTGGTAAAATGCCTCTGCCACTGTATTTATTCTGTCTTGGAGCTCTTCTCGACTTGAAATCTCAGTCAAATAAATCCTTTCTTTTATGGCTCCCCAGAAAAAAAAAATCCATTGGCGTTAGGCCAGGAGATCTAGGTGGCCAAGGAAAAGGACCAAATCGGCCAATCTACCGTCCATTAAATTTTTGAGTTAAAAACGAAGTTTCCAGGAGTTCCGGCAACTGGTCTCTCAAAAATTCTAAATAGAATGTTGAATTTAGGACATGTGGAAGTATGAATTCCCCGAATGCCCAATATACCGGCCCAAACATTCACGCTAAACCTTCTGTAAAGTGTTATACAGTTATAAAAAACATCTGCATTTCAACTGAATCTTTACCTCTGAGAAGATGTTGTTCGTGTTAAGTGATCATTAGACACTGCCCAATAGTGGGAATTTCGTTCTCGTAAACTGGGCTTCATCAGTCCATAAAATTGTTTGACTAAACTGCTCACTTTCATCTTGTTGATGCAGCACCCATTGGCAAAATTCAATCCTTTTTTGGAAGTCCCCTGGCAAAAGTTCCTGTACGGGCGCATAATGAAAGCGGTAAATGCGGTTGGCTTGAAGAAGTTTATGGATTGTAGTTCTTGGAGCAACTGTGCTGCAAGCCTTTCAAATTCTTTCTTCCTCTTCTGCTGCTGTTATGTTAGACAATCTTTCACATATTAACGCATCTGTTGAGCTGACGGTTGAAAGGCGGTAAAAAGCATTAATAAAAGTTGGCCTAGAAGTGATCCTCCGTCTAGGATATCGCCGTTGGTACTCTAATCCAGCTAACCCTTCATCCTCATTACAGAAACCGTAAACGAAAATTATATTGGCGTATTCGCGAATCGAAAACATTTTTTCTTAAGCATTTGCTAAACACTTTACTCGTTCACACCCAATCAGTAAATAAAGCAAGATCGGCACATTTCAAAAGTTGTCACCGAATTAAACAAAAACACTCCACAAAATAGCGAAAAATTTACCATTGGCTTAATTCTCCAACTTTGTTTTACTTGTTAATTGACAGCTTTTAGTAATTTTTTTTTTGTTTGAAAACACTATTTATTTAGTGGCCCATAGTGGTTTGCAATATCTTCCGTTACTCGTAGGTAGAAAAGTCACACATAAAAATCGTTGATAATGAAGAGAAGACAAAAGTTTTGATAAAAAAAGTTAACCTAAGAGTTGAAAATTTCGAGATAAACGCATTTTTCTGATGAAATTGGTCCAACGATTTTTCAAAACGTTAGCTTTCAAATGCCATAATTTTGGCTGGCGTCCATAGGACTCGACGAAATTCTCTGTCAGAAATGTGCAAAACGGTTTCTTAAGCTGAATCCATTAGAAAGCTAAGGCCTTTTAAGAAGTTTTACCCCGAAAATATGTAGAAGTTTTACCCCGAAAATATTGAAAGATGCATTGGAATTTACAAATGTAATGAAATTGTAATATTACGAGTAATATGCTTGATATTACTCGTAGATATGCGAGGCACCAAAAAAAGATCACCACCGGAAACCGGGCCGGCCAACAATGTAAGATTGCGTCACACTCCAGTTTCTGGCTAATAGAGGGAGCCAACCCATTTTAACGCGTTGTCAACATCCCCTCTAGTTAAAGTTAATCTTCTTGGGTATAGTCGGCATGCCAGCCAGGTGGACGTCGAACTCGGATCGGTCTTCGATATGCAGATGTTGTTGTTGGTTCTTGCTGGCTTTCATCTGAACTGAGTGGTTGTTGCTAATTACTGTTGTCTTTCTGGGGTTCGTCTGTTCTTCAATTCTGTTGGGTTTGACAGCGAATGAGATGGAAATGGAGAATTTGGAGCACTTTGCACTTTAATGGACGGTTGCGATGCTCACGCATTTTGGGCAAAAATAAGGTCGAAATCATTGAACGATAGCGGGCGCCATTGCCGATAACATTGTTGTCACGGTCGTCTTTGAAAAAAATTCGGCCCGCCGTTGGACCATAACCCGCCCAAAACAGTGAATTTTTCCGGGTACATTACCAGCTCTTGTGTTGCCTGAAGTTGCTCATCGGACCAAATACGGCAGTTTTGTTTATTAACAAAATTATATAATTAAGTGCTTTGCACCGAATACAACTTTTCGATAAAAAAACGGATCTTCGTCCCGCTTTTCTAAAACCCACTCACCGAAAACTCGACGCTGTGGGAGGTCGTTCGGCTTCAGTTCTTGCGCGAGCTGTATTTTGTAAGGTTTTAGACCTAGATCTAGATCTAGACGTAATCGAGTAACACAATCCTGCTGCTGCCAACGGCAGCGGATGGACAAATTACGGTCATTATTAAAACTGCGGGATACAGAAGCAGTATTTTCCTCAGTACGCTTTCTATGCATACGTCCAATAGCGTGAAACTGTTATTGCTTTGCTGAGTCGGTCGATTACGACAACAGTAAAATAGTCGAACGGCCGAAAAAGATTTTTCATAGAGCAAGGCTTTTGATAATAAAATTCAATAATTTGTAAGCGTTGTTCGGATGTAAATCTTTCCATGATAAAATAGCAATGCTAAGTGAGCATGCTTGACTTTGCCACATGTCACGAATCAGGCGTGAGCTGTCAAAGATAGAACACTGAAAAACCAAATAGCAACAAAATCACCCTTTATATGTCAATAAAATCAAACCAAAGCAATCAATCAGTTAACCAGTTGTGCTTTACACATACGTCAACAGCAAATCCTGGAGGAGGTATCCATTCAGATTTCACTGCGTTACTATTCTGACTCAGATTCTGCTCGAGCCCAATTTTGAGTTCAAGGAAACTCAACTATGCACTCACAGAATAAATTGAGTTCTGGTGTTTTTTAAGTCAGACGGCTTATTTATTAGCCCGCAAAGTTATCGTGCGCATAGCCATGTATGCCTCTATTCATTACGAAAACAAAATTAAGGTCGGTTTACTTCTGAAGTCAGCCTTATAAGAAAATCCCAAAACAACTGAAAAAACCCATAACAGCGAGAATCAACAAACTTAGCGCAATCTTCTTGTAAAAGCCATGGTTACTTTCTTGCCAACCCCAGAGAAGTAGTAGTACATATCTATGATATGTTATGGAAACTTCCTCTGTTATTTTCAGGTAATCTTGTCACTCGTAGCGTACCTGGTCGATAGGGTTAATGCGATAAGTTGATGTATTTCCTTTGTTGGCTGAGAGCCAAAATTTTTGACATTCAAGTCAGATTGTATTTAGGAATCCAGGAGATGATTCTTCCCTACGCTGCACTTACAACTGATCCAGAAGGTAATCTCAGCTTAAGTTCTTGCTTAAGGTACAGTATGCAACAGTGTGTGGAGGACCTGGGCCTCAACCAACAAGCGTCTCCAGCCAGCTCGGTCTTTAGCTAGCTGCCTCCAGTTTCAAACGCTAAGTTGGCTGGGGTCCCCTCTCACATACGTACGCCACCCGAATCGCGCTCTTCCACTGCTGCACTATTGCTCGGGGACGGATTCGAAGACCTTTCAGACCGGGGCATTGATGTCCATCCAGTTTACATGACCCAGCTATCTCAGTCTTTAGATTTTCACTTTTCTGGCTGTACATCAGTTCAGTTTGTTGTTATGTCTCCTCCTTCACTCACCGTCTACGAGTATGTAGACGGAATCGAAAATCAACGGAAGAATTTTTCTGTCAAAGCAGCCAAGTCAATGTCTTTTGTTGTTCGAGAGGGGTTTGCTAGTTGCTAGTCAGTTGCCTTCTTAGCCCAAAAAAGTAGCGGTTGGCAAGAGTTATTGTTCGTTTCATCTCAGCGTTGGTGTAGTTGTTTGGATCAATAGCGGAACTTAGGTGCAGACAAAGTCTTTTCGATTGTGACGTTCTATATTTAGGGTGACAACATATATTTAGTCTTACTCTCATTTACTATTAATCCCATCTTCGCCCCTTCACTCACAATACTCGCTAAGGTGCCAGTGACATCACAGGGATTTTCTTCCGATTAGGTCACTATCATCGGCATATGCGAGTAATTGGACGGACTTGTGAAAGATTTTGCCTCTGGCTTTGGCGGGTGAATTTTGCAGTATTCATTCAAGAATGATGTTAAAGGAATTGCGTAACAGCGCGCCGCCTTGTCTAAATCCTTTTTTGACATCAAAGATCTCAGTGATTTCTTTACCGACCTTGATAGAGCAGTGAGCGTTCTCAATCGTCATCCTGCACAAATGGACGAGTTTCGCAGGGATGTTCTACTACAATAGACATTGCTCTGTATAGCTCATCTCTATATATATATGCTGTCATACGTGGCTGTAAAATCGATGAATAAGTTGTTTTGCGGTAAAATTTGCCACAACAAGCTGAACTCTTTTTCCTTGAAATCTTCGCTTCACTCCTTCGAACCTTTCTCTTTGTAATATTGTAGCTGTTCATCCAAAATCCTGAGAGAGTGATGGGCAGCCATGGGCGCATCAGCCATTGGTGCACTTTCTCAGCATCTTGGAAGGAAAACATAAATAGGTACGATGGACAGTTAAAAAAATAAAACTCGAGGAAGAACCCCGCAGAGCAGGCGGACGGTTTGCTACAAGAGCGCAAGGAAAGCGCTATAGGGTTTGGTTGTTGTGCAAGGGTCCAACACGAAATAGCCGACCCTTGCTCCAAATGTTATTTTGTCTCACCCAATGGGTAGACTCCAGCCTTAAGTAGAGCAAAAGCATCCGCTCCATTCTTCCAGCTCCTAACCCCTTCACCTTTTGACCCGCCGTGTCTGTTATGTCCGTTGTCGCTTTGGAGGAATGTATTTGCGAAAGGTACCTGTGGATTCTTCTAATCCCGGACTTCTGCCTTTACGCTCCTCGGAAGTGACAACCAGTAGGTTCACCCGGGAAAGACAGAGCCAGGCGGACGGCCTGGAACACTCTGAACATATGGCGGACGGCCATATTACACCTACACATCTAGAGCCAGATGAGCGGTCTGGAACCCTCTGTGCAAATGAAACATCTACAAGCCGCACACGTGCCTAGAGCCAGGCGGACTGCCTGCAGCTCTCTGTAACACACACCACACAACACATCCAAAAAAAAAAAACACAGCAGACGAAACAGAAGACAGAAACAATAAAAAAAACAAACAACAAATTGTACAATGAAAAATAAAACATAATTAGTGTAAAGAGTGGGACGCTATCTGATATTCCCTTTTCTCCCCCACCCACAAAAAAAATCTGCACGGAAGCCCACCTGGTCCACCGTTCATAAGAGAATTTAATTTGAGAAAAGTTTCCTTCTTCCTCCGTCACTTTTAAAAAGTTTAAGCTAAGATCCCTAGATCCTGACTTAGTTCCCCTTTCGTAATCGCAAATGAATAGAAAAGGAACCTTCTTTGTCACTTCGACTAACTTCAGGGATCAAATTCGGGAAAGAAGGGGTTATTTTAACCCAAGACAACTCAGGGGAAATGTTCGCTCAGGCCAAAAGAAATTCCCAGAATTCGAAAATTTCCCCGAGGATTTGGGTAGTCAAAGTGGCACATTTGAGTATATGAAAGAGCAGTCTAGCGGTGCTCTAAGCCATGGTTACACGCTCCAGCTAGGTAGCGGAGCGCTGTACACATATACCAGACATTGGGAACGCTAACCGAGTAGATGTAATGCACGTATGTGTGGGTGAGTGACCAATGGTCTGAGTGGACATAAGTCGAATCAGGGCAGCCACTTCTTGGTTGACCGCAACGCAGTATAGAGGTTTTAAAAATAAAAAAAAAATTAAGAGATCTAGGTCCAAGTGACAAAGAAAGGAAGTAGATAAAAGAAAATTTAAACAGCAAAACAAAAGAAAAAAAAACATTTAAGTGCAAACTCAAAGGAAAAGAGGACAGGATCAGGGAACCACATGGTGAACTGGGAAGACCAGGAAAGAAGGATACCACGCAAAGCTAAGTATTGTGTAGTAAGAGTATATAGTGAGATCCTGGTAGGCTTTCGCCAACGTGAAAAAAAAATTATTACTCCGTACAAAGAAAGGCCCGTTTGCCTTTCAAGCAACCCGCTAGAAAAAAAAATTATTTTCAATCGTTCGGGAAGGCGGACGTTAGCGGCCCACTCTTAAGCGGTTTATACTACGGTAGTTTTAACTGCCGCTTTTCTTGCTCCGTAATCCGTTTATACCGCTCCATTCCTTTGTTCGAAAAAAAAATCCGATCAATAAAATACCCGTTATAACGTGACTTTCGACTTTTGTTGTGTTTTTTTCATTGTTTTAAGGTTTTCCAATTCCTTGCTAAAAAGATTGCGTGGCGCCTGCGGACACCATTGTGTATTTTCATTTTTTCGAGATCTGCTACTTCGGTATATTTTTATTTCCGTTTTTTTTTTAACCATAAACCCACCCCCAGCTGAGCAGCCGAAAGTGGCAGCACTTTTGGTTTTTTTTTCGTTGTTGGTGTTGCAGTCCGCCATTACCGAAATAACCACCACCTGTGTGGTTCGCGATCGCTTTGTTGTGTTTTTTTATTTTGAAGTTTGATTCCTGCCGGCAGACCGGCTACTGAATAATTAGAATAATTATTAAGAATTGCAACAACAACCGCGGAAAAAAAAATTGCAACAGTTGCATGCATCCACTTGGCACATTAGCTTTTTTCGAGATCTTCCTTTTTTACCGCTGAATTCTCCGTTCAACGCGCCGTACACGGAAGAGTGCCCGACCACCACGAAGAGTGCTCGCGGCTTAAGATGTTAAAAATGGGCTCCACGCGATTGTACTTCCGTTCTAGTACCCACATCCAGAATCGCGACTAAATAGGGGATTCGCGTTTTCTTTTCCCCGTGCCGACGAACCGATTTCAACCAAGAAGAATAAATTATAAACGAATATTTGCCACAACGTTATAATTCTTTTTTCTTTAATTCATACCAAATTAACAAACTTAAACACTTACTTACAAATAGGTCTTAACTAAACAATTCTACCCCTTAAACTTATATTATATACAAAATCTTAAAGAAGGAAAGAAAGGATAAAAAAAATAAAATAAAACCCGTATTTGAACCGTTTTCCGCGCCAAGCGTTACTTTTACCAAATCGAATTAAAATACCCGCTAATCAACGACCTCTCAATTTAATTCCGATATTAACAGTGTTTGTAGTTACATATAGGCTTAACATATGTTTTTTTGGTCTCGTTCAGTACGTCTATAGCTGCTTCCTTGTCTCTGTTTGGCACACACTTCTACAGCGCCACTAGTTGCCTTGTATCTCTTAGATCACAGTTCATTTTGCGAATTCGTTTAAGCGCTCGACAATTTTATTTATTTTGATACTACCGACAAAATCTTTTGAATCTTCACTTATCCTTTGTGCTACCGAACTAGTTTGTCACTTTTGTCTTTTAGGTTGTTGCCTGGCACTATTAAATTCGTGGTTCCTTTTTTTGTTATACGTATGTTGTTTTTGTTTTAAACATTTTTTTTTTAACTTGAGAGGCTTCCTATCACTCGCACTGGAAAACTCCTCCCTGAGTTGGTTTTTTATTTTCTATTCCTTTTTTTTTCTTAAAGTCTTTTCCAACCACAAATTTCAATTTCAATAAATTTCAAATCGACCTCCGAACTACTTCACGATCTATTTCTTACTCCGAACTGCTTGCTTGACTACTTAAAACTGACTCCCACTATCAATCGCAGCCTACCAGTCGCCTGTTTTCTCCAAACTCGTACCACCTACCAGATCCGTTTTTTTCCTTATTTAACTGGTTCGTCAGATCAGACCACATCTCCTGATTTTCAACATCCGCTAATCCTAACCGAAGGAATATCATACCATATGATTACCATGAGGTCGGATCGCGCAATGTGGAAACTAGAACAATTGAAACGAGAAAAAAAAGATGTTCCTACACTGAGATTTGAACCTGGTCACCGAAAATCGTTTGCCGGGCTGGCTACCCGCTGACCCAAGTTACTGCTGCCGTCGATAGTGCCAAGATACGAGCAGGTAGCGATAGCGCTAAGGATGGCTGGAAGATTATTTTTAATTACTAGAAAACCTGCTCACTATAACCCATAATACCGTATCGTGAATATTTGGTCAATGGTGGACTTTCCTGGTCTAAAGCAGCACTGATGTGGACCAATCAGGTTGTTGACTAACGGCATCTTATATGCGATGTTAAGAAGACTGATGGAAGAAACAATGCTGATGTTCCATTCATCGGGCATACTTTCGTCCGACCACATTTTACAGATGAGTTACAAGCCTACCGCTTGTAAAAGATCGTCAGTCAGTCCGTCAGCTCCAGCAGCTTAGTTCTACTTAAGCCTAGATATGGCTATCTTTACTTCATCCAGATCGAGTGGCCGGAATTGTTGGTCTACATGGTCCAGGTTGAAAGGTTCATTCTCCTTAACAATTTTATTGACCTCCTACTATTGGAGGATGAGTGCCAATCCACCAGGGATGAAACCACTAATTTCATCAATTTACAAACCTGGACATAAAGCAACCCCCACATAGCAACATAGAGCTTTTCAGCATAAGTTCTATGGACAAGCATATTCGCTAACAACCTGATCGGACCATATCGTCTTCCTTCAAGGCCTAATTGGAATCTCTACCTGCAATTTTGCGATACAAATTACCAGAACTATGTGATGTACCACTGCAGCAAAGAACAACCATTGTGTATCAGCGGGATGACGTTTCGGACACTATATGAAAATTCGTGGATAGGGCGGGATGAACCTATTCTGCGGCCTCCAAGGTCTCCGGTCTTGAATCCAATGAACTTTTATTTATGGGGGCGGATGAAGAACATTTCTTACTCATCAGAAATAACAACATTGGCTGCCTTGAAATATAGGATTGGCAAGGGAGCTGTGAAAGTCTGAGAATTATTGGAAAGAATAATTTGGCATGGATGCAAGGGACTGATTCGCACTTTCAACAATTGATATGATATATGGTTTGATGAGAAACATGCAAATAAAAATGTGGACAAAATTTGTATTTTTTTTTTTAAATTTAGAACAACTTTTAATTTGATGCTTTACCTGTCTCAATAAGTTGGGCCGTATCTTGAAAACTACTAATTTCAAATGAAATCTGCTATAATTTTTTTGTTTGCTTGTACTAGGTACACGTTCTAATGTTGCAAAACATGGATTAATAAGATATTTTTCTGGAAAAAATGATGACAAAGTCCAAATTCTATGTTTAAAAAAACAATTTCTTTTGATCTTCAATAACTTTTAAGCTTGCGGCAAGAGTTACTTTGAAACAATTAAATCATTCATAATCAGGAATTCAGCGATATCTCAGCTGTTATCTCATACACATGAATTTGGAAGATGTTACTCGTATTTTCAGTAGAAGTCAAAACAGGGCACCATAAGGCTTTGATTAGAATCCCTGTATCTTGGAGATTATTACACAAAATATATCAAGGGATCTCCCATTTAAGTCTACTACACATTATCAGGAGTACCCTGTACATGCACTGCCTTCTAGGCTCGTCGCACCACTCTGTCATATCTGATAAAAAAATATACCTAAAGAACAGTATGGCAATGAGAGACAGCCAACTACAGTGAACTTAACTCCTTACATATGAATTTTAACTGGTCGTCATGTTTTCTCGATAACGACGTGGATGCCTGTCACTGCTTAATCGGATGAAAGTGTCGAGTCAACAAAAAAGACATAGTACAAAAGTCTTGACGACTTAGGAATGACTGCAATTCAGGCCAAAATTACTATACTTTCCCAAACTAGAAAACATTTTTGATCATTAGCACCAAGGCCTAAAAATTCAGCATAAAGCTCATTTATAACGAAATTCTGCCAATCTGTTTACTCCGCACGTAGCAGATAATGTAGCGCTCCAGATTGTGTCATGAACCCACTTTCATACAAGTATAATAAACGTGTAATACACTTTACTACACGTGTATACTGAGAGTACTCAAAGATTTTAATATTCGCAGGTCCGCTGGCTCAAATGGTATATCTCACATCGTTTTAAAGTAGAGTTTTTTCACGTTCCCTAATCTGCGTAGGTTTTTTCATCAATCCCACCTTTTAGCATTCAAGGAAAATCGAAGCCGCCATTTGTTCAACACGTTCCTTCAACAGAACCAGGTCATTAAAACGCTAATAAGCCCCCAGCTCATGAAATATTCCGAAACCTGAAAGCTTCTCAATGACCAGCTGTAGCATTTGATGATATCTCCCATCGAAAACCAAATTCTTCTTCAATTTGGCCAAATAGTTAAAACAAATTATACAACGAGGCGGAGAAATTGTCACCCGAAGTTCTTTGGCGAATGAAAAACTTTGATACTGCTTTTGGATTATGTTTACTTATGTCTTAAATTTTTTTCCAATACATCGAGAAAATGATATCGGTTAAGTGACTGTCGTAAGAATTGATAACCGTTCGGGCCCAATTTGTGGCATTTTCCATCACACTTGCCAGAACTTCCGACGATAGGTTTTCGCATTCTTGACGGATATCCTCTTTAGGACTTCAAAAGTCTGAGACTTGTTGATATAGACTCGTGACTTCAAAAAACCCCTCAAAAAGAGGTCTGGAATGATTAAGTCAGGCGATCTTGCCGGCAAGTGCAAATCGCCAAAACGAGAGATTACGCGACCGAGAAATGCAGCCCTAAGAATTCCGGTTGTTTCGCGTGCAGTATGCGCCATTGTTCCATCTTGTTGGAATTTTCCAGTCGTTGAACTTGGTTCTGTAGCGCTTGTCGTCCGCAGCAATTGTTTCGAAAAAATGAGACCCAATTACACCTCCAGCGCAAACAGCACACCATAAAGTGGTGGATTTTTGGTGCCCCACATTTGCTTATTTACATGTCCACAGTGATGGAAACGGGCCTCGTCGCTCATGATGATTTTCGATGAAAATTTATATTCCTCGTGCTCGAGATTCAGGATGGCTTAAGCGTAGATTAAACGCGCTTAGCGGTCAACAGCTAACAGCTGATGCACTGTCTACCCTTTGTAAGGGAACACTTTACAGTCTTTCACCAATATTCTCTGTAAAGGCTGCCGATTGATGCCCGATTGCATGGCAGATCGTCTTCTCGATATTCCGGGGTCTTCTGCGACATCTTTAACCACAGCTGCGATATTCCGCAACAAATTCGTAACAACTATTCCGCATTCTTTAGGAGCATAGTGATTCATGTCTTATTGACGCGTATTTTGTATCTGTTAAGTTCATAAATGTCAAATGCCATTTGCAAAAATTATAGAATCTTCCGATGGGGTGATGACTTTTGCGCCGCCTAGTACATCCTGTATGGTGATGCAGGTCCCATCTCCGCAATCAGAATACGCAAAACGATAGAAACAGCTTATAAGTTGTGATAGGCGCCGATGCCACCGCATGCTTTGTGGTAATATAAATAAGAAAGTGCAGCAAAAGTTTAGAATCCACCTTTTCAATAGAAAGTTCTAACACCTCTAAACTCAATATCAACAACTGGATAGCACAGAGTTATTTTTCAACCTCCGACCACTAATATATTCAATTTACCTTTAACTTTCCTTTACTTTCATTGGAATTCCTTAGGAGATCTAATAAACTAACGGTATATTTGTCGCCCTCTTAAGTATCATAGAAACAACTTAATTTTGAATTCACCATCGAATGTAGTTTTTCTGCACAGGATCCTGTGCTAATTTAATTAATTTAATAAATGCTAATGGGTATAATTTGTATCATTTGTTACGAATTGTGATATCATTCAAATGTCCTTTATGGAACTTCTTACATGAGTGTATGCTCTGGATCCAATTCTGTATGACCTCTTTACATAGCTTGACCAAAACTCCAAAAATTTTACGCCAAATTTCCACTCCAAGTCGTCTAAATTTAGTGTCTTGCTGTCACAAACCAAATAACAGCATTGTATTTTTAAGTCGCTGCCATATCTGGTGATGAGGCGATCGCCGAACTTCGTCTTCAATAAATCGATTAAGGAATGCGCTTTGTGCCAAGTGTCACTATCCTGGGACATATTCTGTAAGCTTACCACTTCCAATTTATCCCAAAAAAAATCGCTTAACTTATCGAGACTGTAACCGTCTGGCATAATCTCAGAAGAAGTACGGTCATGTCACCTCAAACTTGAAAACCATACAAATCAGTCAATTTGTTCGTATACAGTTTGGCATAGACTTTTCACATGATGGAAAATGGAAAACCTTTCGTATTATTTCTTCTTCTGGAGAAGCCGATGTTTTTCCCGCCTCTTTTGCTCGTAGAACTCATGAGAGGCTCTTGTCCTTTATTGCAGGGCCGATTTGTACGTTTCCTGTTGACCTGCATGTGCATGCTGGCATTCCTTATCAAACCAGGGATTTCCCTGTGGTTTTCGGGTAAAACCCAGCACATCAGAGACGGCGTTTCTGGTAGCACGCTGCCAGCCGTGCCATTAATCTTCGGTACTTGATGTAGGCCGAATACGCGTTTTGCAAAGATTCTGGCGGCCTCTTGACGTCCAGACTTCGTGAATACTGAAGGCATACCTTACGTCGATTCCAAAACGATCAATTTAGTCTACGGTTTTATAATCCAGGGACTACAATCCCCCTTGTGTATGTAAGTATTGAGATGAGAAAACCGTGTACTTGCTATAGTGATATTTTGTCTAGCCGCAAACTCAATAAATCTAGGTCCTTTGCCAGACGGGGTGTCGTGTAGTCTATGCTGTCCAACTGCCTTAGTCGTATGTTAGCAAATTTACCCTTGATGTGGATTGCCATAAATGCTTCCATACCTGTTGGAAGGACAAGACTACTTCCCTGTGTTTGCCGTGTACGACAAACAAAATAGGCGCTGTTACTGTTCCCTACAATATATATATATGTCGCTGTTCATCCACCATTTACCCGTCACATGGTATCGCACTACTTGGATAGCGGTGATATCTGCAAGATCTCAATCATGGCCTTCTGCTAATTGTTCGCTGCACTTATCCTGTTAAGTGTCTGAACATTTCATATGCAGACCCGATGGTCATTGTCCTTGTTTCGTTTGCTGTTGTTATCAACAGTAAGATCATCTATATCCGAAGCTTGTTATTGTGATAGGGAAGATAGACCGACCTCCAACTCCCAAGCTGGAGGGCTAAGACCTTCCTCTCAATAGGAAGCCCGATGCTTCGTTGCGAGTAATCGACTTTGGCGATACGATCGCTGCCTTCGACCCATCAAGGGTTCCTCCTCCACCGTCCCTATTTTCAAGACCATTCCTCAGCCCTGAAAGTTTCATATCGATCTAAGCTCGGAATATGTCAAGGTAGCCCAAATAAAGTTTCTAGTAGTCTGGCTGTAGACCTCATCGTTGATAGATGTGAATTCCTCCGGTGTATGTTCTGTTTCTGAGGATTTCCTGTAACATATTAGAGGGCACTTGTGAATCAGATCAGCAAAAGATGGCTCGTCCACCCCACTGAGATTGCATTGTCCAGTTCTACATATATAGTCAGACTCGTCAGCATACACTCATCATTGGCTCACTATTAGATACGAGTATCTATCCACTACTAGTTGATCCGGTTTTGTCAACTTTCTCAGTATTACCTGATCGAACATTTTATGTGTGACTTTAACTTTTCAGCATTAGAGGGGCATTACCTACTCAAAACGAAAGAATCCTTGCAAAGAATTTCCAACATGGACATCATCACGTACTTATCTGTAAAAAAGTTACATAGTTATCCTCGTTTTTTTTTCAAAAAGGACGTCGATTGCGGGTGATTTCTTTTAGTCTCAAGTTAACAAACAGAGTCGTCTCAATTGTAAACTATTTAACGAATCCCGACCAATTGACGAAATACAAATAACCCTTCGAACAAATGAAACCTTTTCGATTGTAAAGCTTCGCAGTCCTTAGCTTTAGAGCAATTAACAAAAAAAGGAATTTAAACTGGAAACTTTTTATTTTGATATCGCCCACAGCAAAACTTCAATTCGAAAGTCAAATAGACAAGAGAAAAATTGATTTCAACGAATCCGCTCCACTGTGAATTTCGCCCTTCGATCGTTTTAATTCCAAAGTAAACATAACCCTTACAAAAAAAAAGAAATATACATTTATATAAATATATAAATAACACAGAAAATCTCCAAGTCCCGTTTGTAGAAAGACAAAACAAGGGAAATAAAGAAGAAAGAAAAAATAAAGAAATAAAAGTGATAGCACAATTTGCAGTAGCAGATAATTTAATAGACTAACAAGAAGCTCCTCTGGCACTTTGTGCGCTATACTTCTACTACTTCGCATCTATTACAAAGTAGATTCCTTTCAAATGTGCAAAAAAAAAAAAAAAAACACTGGATGAAAGGAAGAGCAAATAGAAAAAAAATCCAAAAGAACTCCCTAAAGAAAATGTTCTCGAAAAAACAATTTTCCATTTTCAAACTTCTAAACCACCCACTCACCTAACACCACGTAACCCCTCATCATAGTCACACTACTCATCCAGAATTCCTGTAGTCATCCCGCAAATCGCCTCAAAAAATAGTAACGGATTCTTTGTTTGAACAAACTGCTGCTTTACTCCGACTCGTATCTATGTCCTTTTTGCAAAGTCTCCTTCCCAACGAACGCTTTCAAGAAGGATGGGTTGCTGGAGGAAGAAGCAAATGACTATGGTTGTGTTCTCATTTAGTATTCCACAAATGTAGCTCCTCAGTTGGAAAGTGATCGTGTTTTCAATTTGAATTAAACTTCAACCGAAAAGAAAGTATACTTGGACGAGTACTGAGGGCCGAACTGAATAAGATGCAGAAGCAGTTCTAACTACAGCTACAGCTCCATTTCTAGTACCGGAAAGGATATCAACTAATATGAGGAGAACTCAAAAGGATACCATTTCCGAGATACCACTCAATTCGGTTGGATGTTTTTTTTTTTTTTTTTTTTTTTAATCTAGTCTTTTCCATCATCAGCCCTGGGGTAACATCTTTACTTAATAAAACGAAAGGGCGTAGTGGGTCCTAGCACCCCCATGTAGAAGGGTGGAAGCTAGTTACAAGGTCGTGGCAGGGTTATGTGATGTGTGAATTGAGTGAACAGACACTGAACCGGCAAAATATTATTAATTGATTAAAACGATGCTTGCCCCTGAAGGAAGGATACTGTAAAATGCTTCGGCTTGAGAAACCTTGCGAAAGATTGCTGCACAGGTTTTTTTTCTTCTTCTAATATGCACTCTCCACTTATCCGGTGATGCAAATCTGAACATCCTTATCAGTCTGCACTGTGATTTCATATGCAAAGATAGGAAGGCGGTATAAGTTTTATTTGACGTGAGGATATGAATTTTTCCAGTGGCGGAATTAAAAGAGGAGGTTAGAGGATTTCATTGAAGTTGGGTTTAGTTCCTGGTGTCTTTTGTGAATATGAGCAACTCCACTGGGAAGAAATCTTACTTACACCCTGTGGATATAACGGAGAAAACTCATTCGGAATCTGCCGCTTACCATTTAAATTTTGAATCCATTCTGATTCTGTAAGAGTTCGTCTGCTGCATTGATAAGAAAATGCCCAACAAGATCGTTTGAGCTGTTTGCAAGCATTTTAACATCCCTTGAGGACGCGCGGATTATAAACAAAAAATTACTTTTGATAGGTATATCACCAAATATCTGAAAATTTAATAGAATCAATGTTTTGTTGTGTGGTCCTCCTCTGTAAAAGTAATTTCGCTTCAGGCTGCCTGCACCTTTATCGTCACTATAAAGGAGTACTTGAACTTCACCCCATGAGGAAAGTTTTAATTTGTAGACCTAGAATGGATCTTAAGTTGACACATCATTTTTGTAATATAGAAAAGCACGCATAGTCCTTTCCTTTAGCCTTTTCTCCATTCTACAGTTGAAGAGCAGGGACGTGAGCTTGGGAACGAATGGGTGATTTACTGAATTTCGTTGTAATGACACAGGCAGGGTTGACGCCAAACGTTCTGGACGACCAACTGAAAAACTCTACGATATGGTGCTGGCCGATCTGCGGTTCGATTTTGAATGATCACTTGGGAATGAGAAAGCTGAGCGCAATTTGGCACAATTCAGTGTCACATTTGACGGAGTTTTTAACGATGTTTAACCGCAATCCGGATAGCTTTTTACGCCACTTCATAGCCGCTGACGAAGCATAGATCTACCACAGTACACCGGAAACTAAGCAGCGATTAAGACAGTGAATTTGTTCAAGCGAATCGGCGCCAAAGAAAATCAAGGTTTGTATATCGGCCAGCTAGATTACGTGACAAGTTTTTGGAATGCAAACAGAATCAATCGCGAATGTTATGCCAACTAATTGGAACGGTTCAATGACAGATTTGAAAAAAAAAATGACATATTTGGACAAGAAGAAAATGCTCTTCCATCAAGATAATGGACAGGCGCACACATGCGTTATCATCATGAAGAAATTTCATAAATTGAGCTAAGAATTGTTCTCTCATCTGGACTAACCCCCTGGGATAATTTTTTCTTTTCACACCTGAGGAAGTGCCTCGAAGAAATTGCGGAAAGAATTTAGCTCCGACGGTAAATTCATCGCTCCAATAAAAAGCCAGTTATTACGATTTCGACAAATTTTATGGTTTGGAACGAACCAAACAAATTTGAGATTTGTTGGAGGAAGTGTTTTGAGCTCAAAGAATTCTATGCTGAAAAATAAAACGCTTCTAAAGAAAAAGCAAAAAACGTTCTGCCCATCACAAAGCCACTGATTAATTGATCTACTCTCTGATATCTTACCTTCGCCAGATTGATATACTAGGTGGCGCAAATGTTATCACGCTATCGGAAGATTTTACAACTTTTCCAAATGGCAGCATATGTCAATTCTAATTTGACATTTGTGAAGTAAACAGATACAAAATACACGTCAATATAATCGCTATACTCCTAAAAAACGCGGGGCAGATTTCCCGGTTGCACGACACCAACTGGGCAAACACTACTACGTTTAGCTGCTTGCATAGAAGAGTATGGGACAACACGAGATGCTGCCAAGTCAGTCCGGACCGGAGCAGCCAATCTGCTGAGAATATCGCAGCTGTGGTTAAAGATGTCGCAGAGGACCCCGGAGTATCGACCAGGCGACATGCCATACAATTGGGCATCAATCGGCGGTCTTTACAGAGAATTTTGGTGAAAGACTGTAAGATGTTACCTTACAAAGTGCAGACAGTGCAACAGCTGAAGCTCTCAAAGAGAATATCCGCTCATAGTTTCCTTTTAGGAAGTAATATCTTCTCATTCTGTTTGCAAGCGGAATATTGAGTTAGCTACCGCCGCTTTGGGGCGATGGAGGCTTTTATGTATTGTCATAGGATAACTGTTAAATGGTACGTATGGCTCTATAACTGTGGTATGGTGGCGTTTCGAATCGGAAAAAAAACTTTGCCATTCGCTTGGTATGTTGCGATACTTCGTTGATCTTGCTGCTCTGAAAATTGTGATTGTATGACAGAATTTTGAGTACTTCGTGTTTAAGATACAGACTGAGGACCCGCTGATTCGGTATCTAAGCCAAAACAAACCTGGTAAGAGTCTCTCATCTATTCCTTGAACCTTATCAATTAGATAGATAGATAGATATATATTTTATTTCTTACATAGTGTAACAATGGTTTAACAATATTTGTACAATTTGCTCTAGCTTGCACAGAGAAACGGTCTATATAGAACCTTACTGCTGAAAATATTATTGTTTAATGAGTAAGGATATGTAGTACAGTAATTAAATGCACGATCGGAGGAAAACTATGGAAAAACCTCCATTTAGGTTAAAAAAAGAAAAATAAATAAATAAATAAATAAGTAAAAAATTTGTAAATATATAATCAATTAATAAATAAATAAATAAGAATAAATAAATAATATAAATAAATAACAAACAAATAGATCAATGAACAATAAATAATGTTATAAAAAAGATAAATAATAATAAATAATAAATAGAAATTAAATAGTAAATAGATAAATAAATGAATAAATAAATAAATAATAATAATAGGCAAATAATAAAGCTTTAAGGTGAAAACATAAATAAAAGGTTATAACAGCTGTAAGTCTCTAATAAGTTGATTATCAAAGTCAATTAATCTGGACATGAACTTTTCATTGAGAATTTCCATCCTTCTACCAATCTGGATAGCACCTGCTCTTTCGTACAGAATAAGAGTTGAGAAGTCTCGCGGTAGGTTGAGCATCATTTTTAACACCTTATTTTGTGCCACTTGAAGCCGCTTAATATGAGTTTTCGCGCAATTACCCCATACAGGAGACCCGTAAGTCATCAGTGCTTGAAAAACGACCTTAAAAATTATTATTTTGTTCTTTTTATTAAGGAGTGATTTACGATTGATAAGAGGGTAAAGAATTTTTATTAAAACATCTATCTTGGCTAAAGTTTCTCGTATATGATACCCGAAGGTCAATTTCTGGTCTAAATACACCCCTAGGTACTTTACAGTACTGACCCACGGTATATTGGAGTTGTCTAAGTTAAGACTTCCAGTAGGCAAGGAGCAACTAAGCCTTCTTCTAGTGAAGAACATAGCTGTGCACTTATCGACATTTATTTTTATTTTCCAGCATTTATAGAAATCGAAAAATGTTTGGATTCCAATTTGAAGATACGAGTAATTTTCTATCATTGGCCCATATTCGTGGGAAGAGTATAAAGCCAGATCGTCTGCATAGAGTGCAATATCACAGTTGGTAACTCTGGGTAAATCAGCAAGAAAAACATTGAAGAGAACTGGGGCCAAAACTGAGCCTTGTGGAACTCCGGCTGGAACAGGATTTGTTGAAGAGAAGGTTCCAAAAAGATATACTTTAAAGACTCGATTGGACAAATAGCTTTGTAGTATTTTTATAAGATACTTAGGAAAATTAAGTTTTATGAGTTTGTATAGAAAGCCATTGTGCCAGACTGAATCAAAAGCTTTTTCAATGTCTAGGAGGACAAGGCCAGTCGACTTTTTAAGTTTAAGCTGTTGCTTAACAGTCTTACAAATTCTTAGTATTTGATGCGTAGTACTGTGATACCTTAGAATACCTTATCAATTAGTGTCTATCTAAACCAAAATAGAACGTTTTAGTCGTCGTTTATTTGCATCGAAATCAGAATATAAGAAGACCATTTCGATGGTTTTTCTTAGATTTTTTGAAAAATATATGATCGCAAGAAGTTACAGGATTCAATAACTTAATTCAGCTCTCTTGAAGAAGTAAACAAAATAGAGCAAAACCAACTAATCATAACTATGATAAATATTTTATTCAAAGTTTAAGTGCTGCTAGTCAACTTCTCATCACCTATATCGTTTTATACTTTTATTAAAGCAAATAGAAATCCATCGTTAAAGTCAGTCATCTAAACTCTATTACTAGAAACTTTTAAAGAACATCGATAGCTATTAATTGGCGACTGCCAGAGGGGGACGCTTACAGATGACTGCTAATTAAAATCCAATTCCCAGAGTCTCTCGGCGAGAAGTGTACTGAAAATTGTAAAACAAAATCACATGGTTCAGAAATTACTACATTGACAGGGCTAATTGACTGCGAATAATTGCTAACGGTAACATGTGTTATTTTTATTTATTTTTTTTCCAAAGGTACACGTACCAATGGTCAATCCGACCGTCAGTTTCAGTGACTTTGCTGATTGAGAAAATTCTACACTCGTTTAGAGGAATTGCACAATTGAAACATGGAGTGCGAGTAGTAGTTCTAGTGGTTTTTAGCTTCAGTGCCATGTGAAATGAGAGAAAGGATAACAGGAAATCCAATTTGCCATCAGGAATATGAATACAGAAGTCAGGAATGAAGTTAATTTAGAATAATTCCTGTAATTAATGTCATGTAACTGAGAGATGTTCATTGACTGAAATGACAGTCCGACAAATAAAAGGAGGTACCTGATTTAGTAAAATGGAATCTTGATATACAGCTCTTTTTAAGAAATAACTTTTGTACAAATTTCATGGAAGTACTAGATGTAGTGAAAAGTGACCTCCTTGACCACCAGAATGCGCTTCTAATGCATAAAAGGTTACGGTGCCTTGAAGTCCGTTCATATTTAGTCATTTGAGTGCGATACTGTCTTTAGTTTTACTCGTATGACAGTTGATTGTTGTTGACGTGTTTGGCATCATGATGAGTATGGACAAAAACGATTTTCGTTCTCTCATAAAACATTATTTTTTGAGAGGCAAAACGGCCAAGGAAACAAAAGAAAAGTTGGATAAATATTATGGGGCTAATGCTCCGTCAGATTATACCGTCAAATATTGGTTTTGAGAGATTCGTGGTGGCCGCAACTCCACTACCGATCAAGTCCGCAGCGACAGGCCCTCCGATGCGGTTACAGAGGACAGTGTCAAAAAAATATATGAAATGGTGTTGGCTGACTGGAAAGTGAAGGTACGCGTGCTAGCAGATACCACAAAGATCAGTACTGAGCGCGCACGCCATATTTTGGGCAAATGAAAAAGTTTTGCATATGAAAAAGTTATCCTGCCGCTGGGTGCCGCGAATGATCAAAAACACGAACGCGACAGCACTTCGAAAGAGTGTTTGGACTTGCTGATGCAGAATCGGGCGGACTTTTGGCGTCGATTGGTAGCTGGATTTGAATCCCTCGGACTATTATCTCTTCCCAAACCTCAAAAGATGGCTCATCAATAAGAAATTCAGCTCACGCGAGGAAATCATCGACGCCACGGATTAGTATTTTGCAGACCTTCCGAAAAATTACTTTTCGGACGGGATCAAGAAGTTGGAAAATCGCTGGAATAAGGGTATCAAACTAAAAGAGGACTATATTGAATAATATAAAAAAACATTTAAAAAAAAAAAAATTTAATTCCCAAGGAGGTCACTTTTCACTCCATCGTGTAAATGTTGTAAGCAGAATTTCGAAATAATTCAAGCCAAACAAAGCAGACAAAGCAGTACATCTGGACCGTGTAGGGAGAACGTGGATACTGAAGATCTTTAAAAGTGATTGAAAGCGGTCGGCTACGGTTCGGTTAAGATAAAGGAGTTGGTTGCTTGAGGATCTGATCCATCCAAAAAAAGCACTCAGACAAAGAACTTGTATATTGTGCCACTTGTGTGTTTTTATTACTGGGGACGATGAGTGAGCGCTCCAGGTAATGGTGTACATAAAATACCTGACTCCACAACATCAGCACCGAGTAGCAGCCACAAGACGCTAGTGTAGGTTCGGTATTCACAGAGATAGTTCTTCAAGTTGTCGTCATCACTCTTACAGTAAGCATCGTGGTGTGTTATTCTACTTGTGCTCATCACACTTAAGTGATTAACAAAAGCGTTTACCAATCCCAGTTATGCTCACATGAAATCCAACTTTCAGTGGACGCCTTAACTGTGGACGCAAATAGACCCAATGCAGGATTGGATCCTGAAAAACTCTCCGCTGAGCCTTGTTTAGCAAGTTCATAAACGGTTTCATTTCCCGTGATATCATTTTGACCTGTGACTTAAACAAGACGATTGAATTCAGCCTTACAACTGCATACAGTGAAGTCTTGTATTCTCAAACTAGCTTTGGAGTCGTGACAGGGTTCAGCAAGGCCTTGCTGTCGATGCAGGCGCAAATACTTCGCACCTCCACCGATTCTTCACAATATAGAGTAGTGTGTTGCTATCAGGATTGCATAAGGTTATCAAAATTGCGGTCCGTGTTGAACCGGAGACCACTTCTTTTTAAACGGAACATGGCTTTGAGAGTGCGGCCCATCTTATGAATATGAAAAATTAAATCATGGAAAATCGTCTATCGTAGCTTAGACCAAAGTCAGGCCCACTATGGAAAGTCTAAATGCGGCTGAGAGTCTGGTAAAAGCAGTACTTATGAATTTAGGAACTGAGCGTATCATGGGTATGTTGATTCAAACGACCCTTGTCTGCACCAGACTCATGACTTCCCGAAAGCTCATTGAGTTGATAATACCCAAATACATGATCAAAGACAGTCGACCTGCTCCTTCTCCTGTAAAGAACAACTTCAGTTGTGAAAGGATTCACTGAAAGCCAGCGCCTTAGAGCAAACGGTCACATGGCGTGATTCAATAGACAGTACATCTACAACATCAGCATATGCCCGAGTGTAGGCGTTTAAGCTGTTAAAAATAGAAAGCAAGGACACGGCCAATATAAACCATAGCAGCGGGCATGAGGCGACGACATGAGGCCAGAGTTCTCATCAGAGCTCTGTTCTGTTGGCATTAAAAGAAGGATGAGCATATTTGATAGCCAGAGCATATTTGATAGCCACATCCGTCACCACAGTAGATATTAGATACCAGTTACGGTGAATTGTGTTATTCAACTCACTTGCAGCTACAATAATAGCAGCTGATTGTGGGCTAGTTCTTATCAGATTACACCTCTTAAGTGAGCCCCAAGCATGGTAAAAATATTATTTGCTTCCGCTCAGAGTAGGCATCATTAGATCTTCTATTTCCATCATGACTGAGAGAAACCAGTCCAGCTGGCTTTAACTAGTGTTTCGATCTTATAGCAAAAGTCTTTATAAGAGGCATTCTTCGAAATCCAATTTAGTTTCTTATACCTTTTTTACTGCGAACTATTAAAATTCGAGTCTAAGCGACCTACTTAGAAGTTTAAGAGGTTCCTGAAGTCTTGTATTGTAGTAGAAACAAATCTGAGTTCCAGCTTAGAACGGGCGATATGCACGTTCTTTTTTCTTAGCTGCATACGTCAGTTCAAAGCGTTTGATGAGAACACCAGTCAGCTTTTGAGCAGATTCTTTTAACACCCGGCTCGTTCTGATTTTAGGCGGACCATTGACGGACTTGACGAGCTCATTCTAAAATCTGACATTGAATCAAAATAAGTTGATTGGGCGATGAACTACTACACTTCTGCGTTTGTTTGGTGGATTATGCGCTAAGTTTACGTGGTGGGAGATCCGCCGCAAAAAGACAAATTCCTGGTCCTTGCGATTGCTCTATCACATAAACGATTATTTCACACACATCGTTCTTGCATGGGTATTCCGTAAAGTCTTCTGCATATGATTGCAGTAGCAGACATGGTATGTTAAGAGTTAATCTGAATGATTATAACGGGTTTCGCATTAAGACCACCTATTTTGAAATTTGAAAAAAAAGCAGTGTTTATTTGAAAAGTTCTGATGTTTTTATTTTAGTAAATAGTGGTGAGTCACTTTTTGATTATATTATAAGTACTAGCCCCATTGTTTGCAACATTGGCAATGAGTCCACTTTTATAACAAGAAACCGACAGGAAGTACTAAATATGACTCTTGTATACGACAACACCACTCAAACGCTAACGAACTAGATGGTATAGTCTGAACACTCATTTTCAGACAACAGATACATCCAATTCAGCCTGGGTGATGTTCTTTCCATTTAGCTGATTAGCTAAAATACAGAGGAATACTGCCAGAAACGCTATCCTCTGAACTCTCAAGTCTCCAACATGACACCAACGCGCTTGATATGAAAGTCAAGGAATTCACCATGGCTCTCAATCAGGCTATGACCGCTTTCTGCCCTCTTATTCAACCTAAGCCGCACTGGTGGACATCAGCACTTGGACCGCTTAGAAACATTTGCAGAAAACTTTTTGACTTAGAAAAGTGACTGACAGGGACTCATATAAATAATCCCACAAAATATATAAAAAAAAATTACAGAAACCTCTGAGGCATCCTCTCTACAAATCCTGTGATGCCTAGTTGTTTGAAAAAAACCGGTGGCTCTTGGGCATCCTTAAGTAATAAACCATTCAACCTACTACTGGAAACTCACTTTCCAGCTGGCTTCCTATTCCGGGCCAGTAGCAACCCAAATAGGACTACTAAAACCGTGACCAAAATTCATGTTCTGATCACAAGAGACAAACTGCTCTGGGCGCTGCATACCTTCAAACCATAAAAGTCTGCTGATCCGGACGTTATAATACTTGCCGTGTTACAAAGGTCCTCAGATGTTATGCTGCTTTCGCTATAGAATATCATGAGGACCTGTATAGAACTGATCCACATTCCACTGTCATGGAGAGAAGTCAATGTAGTTGTTATTCCCAAATCCGGAAAATGATCTCAGTTGTCCCACAGGACCTCAGATCTATAAGGCGTTTATCCGCCCGAAATTGGAGTACAATGCCCACATCCGGTCGGGTGCTCTCAAAACATCTCTGCACCTACTAGATGGGATCCAAAACCGTGCTATAAAACTCATAGGTGATACTAATATCACTCAAATAATGGACACCTTCGAACACCGACGTAAGGTCTCGTGTCTCACTCTGTTTTATCGCTATTTCCACCACCAGTGCTCCATAGAAATCGCCAGTAGCATTTCGCCCCTTCAAACCTTTAATAGTAACAGCTGTTTCGCTATGAATGCCCATCAGTTTACCCTCAAGCCCACTTTCGGACGTACCCTAAAATTTCGTGATTCGTTCTTAAGCCGTACAACTCGCCTATGGACTGCCCTGCCTAGCTCCATATTTCCTAGTCATTATAACCTTCAAACATTAAAAACCAACGTTCACCAGTACCTCTCTTTCTATCCTCCCTGACTTTCCTTCGAACGCGCTCTGTGCAAACATTTTAAGGGTCCGTTGAACGCGCGCAAATTATAAAAAAAAAACAAAAAAACTGTAGAACGACTGACTGATATCCATATATGTTACGAGCTAAAGACCTAAAATTTATCCATGACTTTTGTCAACGGTAAATGAAAGTCAGTGGAAACGGCTCTGCATTCACTGACTAGCCACATCGAATGATCCCTACAATAAAGAGAGTACACAGTGGTCGCTTGTACATAGAAGGCGCCATAAGCAACGTCAACAAATCCGCAGTCACGACTGCGCTATTAACTCTGCAGGTAGACGACTCACTTGGGGAGTTGATCAGTCTTATGCTAAATAGCAGGATAATCAACTCCAATCTGGGTGACACTTTTGTTAAAAGATGTGTCAGTAGTGGTACGCCACAAGGCGGTATCCTTTCTCGCCTTCTCTGGCACTTAGTGGTTAATGAACTGCTAATATACCTGGAAGCGGGTGGTAGCAGGCTAATTGCCTATGTGGATGATGTTGCTCTAGCCGCCTCAGGTAAGCATCTTAATACCATTAAAGAACTCCTTCACCTTTATCTTCACAGATTAACCCGTTGGGCAGATCACTGTGGATTGGGAGTAAACCCGCATAAACCTGATCTTGGCCTCTTTTCCAGGAAATATAAAACTCTAATCATAGACCCTCCCTCAATAAATGGTACCAGTTTAGTCTTTTCCGATACAGCAAAATATTTGGGAATAATTTTTGACAGGAAACTAAACTGGAAACCTAGTATTCAAGAAAGAGTCAAGAAAACTACAGCTGAATTCTCTTTCAAAAAAGCCCTTGGGAACAATTGGGAGCTTTAACCTCGCATAACCCACTGGCTATACATATCGGTCACAAGACTCAAACTCACCTACGGGATTGTTGTCTGGTGGACGGTCTTAGACAATGCAGTCAACTGCAGTAAACTAAGCTGAGTCAAAAGAACAGCATGTCTATGCATAAGCGGAAACTTACGGTCTACTCCCTCTGCGTCATTAGACATTCTGTTTCATTTGACACCCCTCGATATTTTCAGCAGGCAAGTAGCTGCGACCGCAGCTATTCGCTTTAAAGTGACTACACAGTGGAAATATAATTCACTTAGCCACGCTAACATTCTTAACACATTAGGAATCCTCACAGAGAACATCAATTACACCATAACTGAACTCTGTAGGAGAAGTCAATCCATTTCTCCACAGATGGATCCAAAACCGATAGCGTGCTTGATGGTGGTATTTTTTAATAAACTAAATCTAAGCCTATCAAGTCCCTAGACTGGAGATGGCAGAGCAGTTCAACCTTCACCTTTGCTGGGTGCCGGACCACATAAACATTCAAGCGAATTGTAGGCCCGATGAACTCGCTTAAATTGGTACCACTCTACCTATTCTACCGGAAAAGGGTAGCATTGTTATACCAATCGCTACATGCAAATCAATATTAAAGCTGGATGCTAATAAAAGAACAGACCTTAGGTGGACTGTTGGAGCAACATGTCTAGCGACCAAACAGATCTGGCCAAAGCTAGATCTGAATCGCTCTAAGAGTCTGATCCTCCTAAATAGGAATCATCTCAGCGCCATCATAGGTGTCATCACTGGACACTTATAGGCAAGCATGCAAGACGGCTTGGCGTCTTTACAAATGATTTCTGTAGAATCTTAATGGACGAGGAGGAAGAGGAAACAATCCTCCATCTACTCTCTCTCAAAAAAGAAAACTTCACTTAGGAGCTTTCTTCTACAACGACTTAAGCGATCTAAAGAATATAGACGTTAACAGTCTTCTACGCATCATCATAAGCTCAAATTGGTTAAATGAGTAGGAGGATCGCAGATCCACGTGACATTCCAATAGGCCAATAGTCTTTCCAACAGCCACTTTTACGTACCTACCTTCCTACCTATTTTAATAAGGAGTGTAGACATAGAGGTAATGTATGGAGGACAATATCCGATAAATTGCCGCCTCATAACTGATGACATAAACTTTCCTACCTGCTCAAGAGTTGCCCACGTGGAATACTTCATCTTGAGAATTCATTTGTCTTTTTCGCAGCTTGAATGCAAATATTCTTTGCTTTCGCTAGCTAACATAGTTGATCGACACAGAGTTTGTACTCAGCGTCGATCAGATGTCACTACTAACATTCCACTTCGAAGGGTCAGAGGTATGATAGCGGCATCCATATAGGTAACCCGATTTCGTTCCCTTTGACTTTTCGGAGTTTTAGCAGAAGTGGGTTTTTCGGCAGCATAGGAATTCCGTCCAAACTTGTAGGCATAAGAAGCCACCATTAGAGTTGTTTCTCAGGGTGAATTCGGCCGAAATAACCGGGTTCATCCATATATCATCCTTGGGAAATCCAAGTATCCGAAACTTTTTTCGGCTTGGCCCTGTTCTTGACGAAAGAAAAGACGCAGTTTCGGTTCTGAGAGATTCATCGGTTTCAGTGGGTGTTACTTCCGACGGGAGACAACTTTTAGCACTTGCGCCCTCATCAGCACTTGCTGTCTGTTTTCGACGTACGCTTACCTCACATATCCTTCTGGTCTTCAACTACGCTTTAATCGGTTGTCGTTATGAGAAAACCTTTTGTTATATCCTTTCCAGGTTTTCAATTTTCCGGAAGAAGCCGTCAATAACAGCGCTACGACCAACCACAAGACTCGTTAAATGGAATTTTATCATTACATGCTAAGCCTTTCCGGTACTCTCTCAGCCCAATCTTCTGCAATCTAAAAATCTAGCAACCCCTGGATTATCAGCGAAACACACAGTTTTTGTAGTATACTGGTGAAGACATCCAGAATCTATGCCGCAACCGTGTCGGAAAGACCACCTGTATGTAAGGCATGAGCATGAGTCAGGGTTAAACATGTCGGACCTCGGCCACAACCACAACTGTGGGTATATACAAGATGTGTCGTAGGACAATCGTTGTTCAAAGTTGGAGTATGATCTGCTTCAACTTGACTGAGCCATTACCAAAATCCAACCGGGACAATACTTATATTCCTACTATACCAAACTATCTTCCAAGGCTCCTTCATTTTTCCTTTTGCATTCTGTAACCTCAAAGCTCGTCGTTGTGTAGCCGAATTTACGAGTATTACTCTTCGGAGTGCCGAAGTGGATTGTGTTTGATAACGGGGTTCAATTAAAAAGGAATTAATTTGGAATTTTTTTCTCGAGAATATAGCATCATGATTTTCACGGCCTTTACCATCTGTAGGCCTATTCAGCTGAACTCTTTAATCAGATCCTAAAGACCCAGGATGTGACCTATATCTCCAATAGCCACTGCGAGTGGTGTCTTCTGAGAGGAAGAGTGAATTGTGCGTCTACTCACGATGTCGTAAAGTTTACACCACTTCGTACTTTTTGGTAGAGGACTGCAACTAAAGGGAAACAATGCAGGGATAATACCTTCTGAAGCGTTTGCTGCTTAATGCGCGGTTGAGTGAGCCAGTGAGCATTGTGAAATAGGACTAAAGTAATGGTAATGAGCGACATAGGGGCAAAGATCTTTGTTCCCGGACAAAAAAGTTAACGACAGTATAATTTCAGATGGCGACAAGTGAATTTCTTTACAAATGACTCGGTGCTGAGGACAACTGTTACTTGGTCCGATGCTACAAAATATTTCACTGCAAGCTTGTACCCAAGTACATAGAGCCGTTCGATGGAATAACAAGAGTGCCTCTGTGGACGTATGAGCTCGCTAACCGAAATGGCAAGGAACACAAGGGATCTATCTTAGAACATCGCACCCAAAGACCAAAAATCCTAAAACGAAAGACGGGATTGTAATAGGTTCAATTCCTAGGACCTTTTGCCATGAGAAGCAATCTTATAATTTGATCCAAGATCTCCAATGTATAAATTATATCTGTCTTCTGATTCTGAAAGACTGCGGTTCGGTCACGAAACTTTTGCGATTTTCTCGGTGGACGTAAGAAAATAATACAACTTTTCTTGTTTTTTGTTTTCTGTTGCTTTTTTTATCATAATGCACCTTACCACCATAGAGTGTCCGGTATATAGGGTTAGTCGCGTGGTCCAAATTTAAATGTCCACCCATGACGAAATACCCCAGTGAAAGTGGGCAGCATCCAATTTCACGAAGGGCAAACTGTAGGGAACAATTCCTTGTCCTGTCTCGCAACGACGATTTCATCAGAGATGCCTGAAGAACTGTCTTCTATCTTAAAACTCATCATAAGCCGTAAAACGCTTACACTACTAAACCTTGTCTCATAAGAATACTACTACTATTAGATACATCAAGAGTAATCCTTTTAATCTTTGCCACAAAGCCTTGAAATCGAAATAACACTTTAGAAATAATAAAATCTCAGATTTAACGTACCTCCACTTCTAATCCTCACATTCCCAAAAACGGAGACCACCTTCTCAAATCTGCTTTAGCAAATGTTACTCTAACCCTTTCTAAGTACATATATAAGGACTCACACTCGAGTCCTCACTCGCACTAATTAGAAACGCTTTTATGAAATTTCACAAATTACAGGCAAGTAACTCATAAGTTCATTTGTTCCAATGTGTAAGCACATCGTCAGCACCATTCATAATATCAGCAGTAAGTACATCCCCTTCTTCAAACAAACAAAAAACACTCACCCTCACTTTAGGGGAATGAGTGAGTGTATACACATATATATACGAGTATTTACCAATCTCAAGTATTTGCTTGGCTCTTAAAATCAGCTTACGGGTCATAAATCTCTTCATCGTCAAAAATTTCCAATTAAAATGGTTCCGACATTAAAATCCAACTCTCTCTTGCTCTGCAAGTGGAAAGAACTTTTCAAAAAGTAAAGGTATCCTGTTAATAACAGCAAAAGGACCAAGTATTCGTACTCGGTAAAGCAACCTTCATCTCCTGCTACATGCTGCGAATGCTCCCTCGGGATATCATAACAAGGCTAATTAAATCGTGTGATTTGTTCTAAAGATGAGTCGGATCCTCGTTTTACTTTCTGTTTTATTTTTTATTTTTATTTTTTCGTTGGTTTTAAGGGACCTTCACGGTTTTTCTATTTTTAAAACGTCGTATCCATGTCACATCTTTGAAAGAGCTCCTGACAAAACATCATCTTGCAAGCAGTCATTTCTTTGAAGCGAAGTTTTCTTCGAAAATCTTCGAAACTCGCACAAAAAGGACTTTAGCGCGACATACAACTACGTACATATTGTACATACATACGTGTATGTATCTTCTTTGTGACGGTGACGGTGACGGTGACGGTTAGGTTAAAAAAAAAAAAAAAATCCTCAAACTTGACATACATAAGTATATGAGAGTTTCATCTCTAAGAGTTATCCCGAGGAATCATCCCGAATACCACCTCAACTCCCTGACGCATGGTTGAAGAGATTTTAATTTTAATTTTCACAAAGCATTAATGCAAATTAGATCCTTCGGGGTTGAAATAATATTGCCTCAAAGTATTTTGAAAGGTTGAACATATCCGTATGCGTGGATGTGAGTAGAGTCGGTACGAGTATGTGGCCGGGTTTCTGCATGCCTCAGATTCTATCACTGCCACTGACTCCTTGGTTCAGCCTTATAGTCTTGAGTTTCAAGAAGCTGAGGTGCGAGTTGAGAGTTTTCGTTTTGCTCATGGGTAATCGTCATCATCACCATTACCACCATCAGCATCAGCATCAACATCACCATTGCCATCATCATCATCAATGTCTGGCATGTGCACGAGTATTCGTTTCTGCAGACAATTTTCAGTTGAAAACGCGTCCCACAGTACGCATGTTGACGTCAATCACCGTTACAGTTACCAACTACGAGGAACTTGCATCCTTTCAGTTCTACAAAAGTTGCACGATGATGGAAGAATGAAAGGATGGAGAACTCATGAGGAATGAACCACGGATCTGTGCATCAGTTATGAGAGCGTTGAAGAAGGTTTTAATCAAATTAATGTTTGGTAATGAAATTCCCTTAACCTTAACTACAAAAAGGATGGAATAACAGCAATTAAAAGCACCGGATATGGATTTTTTTGAAAAATTACAACACACGAACGAATAAGTGAATGCAAGGCTTTGTTTGAAAGAATAATTTAGTATTCATAACATATGCATGTTGCTGAAGACAGTTTGGTTATCTTGCAGAACTTTTTGTATTACGTGAACCAAAGTATGAAGGGCTAGGAAAGATGGAAATGTACCGTTAAAAGTCTAGACATATGAAAGACACAAGTTATCGGATTTGATTATGCTAAGCGACCGAAAAGCAAGACCACTGGAAGCGGGTTGGCATATGGATTACAGAATCCCACATACATATAACAGTCATAATGCGGTGCGGTACACCAAGATGAAACGTGTTCTCTGAAATAAATTGTACTTTGGTATTGGGAAAAGTTGAAACCTACTCATTTTGCTAACAACAAAGCTCAACACAGGTAAGGTCCGTCAGTATATCAGGGGAAAAACAAGATATGAGTTGGATCAGAGTATTATTATTATTGATTTATCTCTCCGACTCTTCTTCGAACCTCTTATGGAGCTGGTGCCACTATTGCTTTTTAGACCGGATTTTCCGATGACCTTTGAAGTATATGGTTAGGTTGGCTAATTTGTTCCGTCTAAAATATTATCATTAATGTGAAGTTTACCGCTGATAAGCTTACTTTTTATAAGACCACACTTTTGACATTCGTTATATTTTCATGTTACTTCACGATGTTTTATCGTCATCATCTGTAAACTTTGAATCACCTTATGTGTTAATCTGTCTCCCACGAAGACATGGAGTTAGATAACATTCCGTTTTCGACTGCCTATAACTCTCTCGTTTGCCTTCATAATATGAGAAATAAGTTTCACCGATCGAGAGCTGTTGCAGCTTCTTGTGTCGCTTTTACCTTTATACAGTAGAAGAAGAAAGCTCTGCCTCCACTGCTTATGTATCTGGTTCCCTATCATAATTTTATAGCACAAAATCGTGAGCTATTTAATTCAAAAATTTTTAAGGGCATGTGATCCCGCTTGACTACACCGCACTGGCCCATTCTTGTTATTGCTTTGGATTCCGTCAAATCTGTTGTTTTCTTCTCCTGTGCGACAGCCGAGTGATTAGTATTACGCGGCCATTCTTTGCCATTTTACACGATAACGTACTTTTTCCATCAATTGCGGATTTCGTTGTCCTCTGATAGCAGTCTCCCTGCTGTTCTTTAATAAATGTTGACGAACGAATCCTTTCCAAGAGTTTTAGTCCTTGTGTCACTATTTCAGAAGTGCATTAGGCTGTTTGCTCGTGCTTCGTTGTCGCTTTTCTTTTTAACTGCTTATGTGTTGTGAGGTTACTTTTTCTAATTCCCGAAACAGTGTTCTACTGCTATCTCACGATCTAGAGCTACAGCTCTTTTACCTAGTTTTTGCCATGTACGTAGCCCAATTCAAGATACACTCCAATGGTTTCTCTATTGCCATTATAATACTTCCCCGCTATTTTTGACCCGTGGTTCCAGCCTTTTGAAACACCAAGTAGAATTTTTGCCCACTGTTACATATTTCATCAAAGTGTCCTTATTGCTTCTTCTTAGCTTCAGGCGATTTGAGGTCATTCGCTCAAATTTAACCCGCAGAGCTGGTCTTTTCCGTTAATGGGGGTAATGTTAATTCAGCGAAGAAAAGGCCCATTTTTGAGAATTTTTTGGACGCTACATGCAATACGAATTTATTTACTTGATTGCGACATTATGGTACAACATATGGACAATATTTTCTTAATTTTTGAAAGCAATATATTAATAATTAAGCCGATGGCAGCAAATCATGGGAGGCGCCTCGAAAAAAAGCTTTCCGCTGGTGAAACGTATAAATCATGAAATTTTTTCCGATTTTTGAATTTTTGATGACACTTAGAAGCGAAAACACCGATTTTCGCCTAAAAAAATGGGCCAATTAGTTATTGTAAAATTAATAAGTATGTAAGATAAAAAAAAAACTTTTTGGGAAACCTGATCATTTATGTTAGGAAGTTGTATACTAAATTTTTTTTTTATTTTATTTATTTATATATTTATTATTCCAGGTACAATATGTAGAAGTATGGATTACGTAAATTCAAAAAATGGTAAATTTAAAAAAAAAGCCATAAATTCAAAAGAATACCCAGAAATATAAATAAAAGGAATAGTCTATAGCCAAGTATATGTTTCAGATATCCTTAAAAGATATCAAAACTTGACAACTTGGATCATGCTACATTAATCCATTAATCAAAAAGCCTGTTCCTAGTTTTGGATCGGTTGATGTAGGAGTAAATTGACTTATGGTTCCTGAATGAATCTTTCTCTCATAATAAGTAGACTGAAATGCTCCGCTAATATACAAAAACCCTAGTAGTTGCGCCTTACTTAGCTTTTTTTATTAGTGCCGTTATCTAAGCTAGTCCACAAATTATACGAGTATATTTTATAACCAAAGTTCTTGACCTTTTACTGGCAACTCTATAAAGAATCTTCAGTTCTGGCCTAACACTCGAATACATAACGAAATCTTGGCGAGTGGAAAGAGTGCCCTTTAAACCGAAAAATACGTTCGACAGCAGCTTCAGACCAGTGCTTCCCATAGCACTCCGGGTTTTGATCTAGATTGATGAATCTTCCATCAATTTCAGCGACTTTGCTGCTGTCCTCAGACTAAGAAATTGAAGTAAAAAGAACATATAATGCGTACAATGGACTAGTTTTATGCCTGAGTGCTCAAGGCACTAAGTTTTGATTGCATGAACTCAAACACTGAATCAGAGTGATGCAGTGCCTTCGAGCATAGCCAAGCGCAACAAGGTCAGGCTCTTGTGGGCATCAAGTTGACACACCACTGAAGGCTATGAAGTGGATACTGAATTATCAAGAAAACGTTCTAACATAAGGTTTATATGTAGGTTCCGAACCTTTCCGAGCTGTTCCTAGGCTCAACTACTAATTAGGTGGGAAAAATATCAACCTGAACCAAGGCCGTACATCCAAGTAATGCTGCAGGATGTACAAAAACTTCAGCTTCAGAAGTTTACGTCAATTTATATTATTAGCTGGATGTTAACTGACGACATCGCTTCCTTTTCTCCAATTTTCTACGCTGAATAAAAATCATCCTTGCAAAAATTTTATTTCCAAATTTTGTTTGAACAGGACTATCGTATTGCTAAAGTCAAAAGTATGTTCATTTACCCTCGATTTCAATTCAGGCAACATCTGTTCAGCATGGTAGTTTACTTCTTTGTTCTAAATTATATCCTTCAAGGAAAAAGGGGAAATTAGTCACGGTTTACACCTCCTGTTCTTTATTTCCGGCTTATCATTTCCACAACCAACTGCTGCATAGATGTTTTTTTTTTTCCAATTTGTATTTTATTTTATAATTCACAAGAATACTTTGTGTGTAGTGAAACCAGCAATTTGTGAACCAAACCGCTTCAGTTAAAAGAGAATCGCCAATGAAGTGATTTTACCCACAACCCCATTTGCATTACTCCAAACCTGGAGACGACCACAGAAACCATGGTTTGGTACCGCTTGCAATATACTCATACACACCTCAGTACATGTAACCAATCATCATCGTGGTCACTCACCTATCCCCATAACAAGTTTGAAAGGGATAATATGGTCATATCTGCTCTTAGGGTTGAAATAATTTATGTAAAATTAATACTTGTGGCATGCCTAAAACAAATTGACAATTTCAAGCCTTTGAGGATTAAAAAGCTAAAGCGCCGGCCGTCACTATCACCGTCACCGTCACCGTCAACATCACTGCCAACGACACCGCCCTCTGTCAGCACGTATAATTTGCATGCATCAATACCATAACAGTGCAGTCACTCTCAAATATTTCATAAAATATCGAAACGTTTGGTAGACAAGTAGTGTCCACTTGTTCATATGAGTGACGTACCACTTGTGAGCGTGGCAAGCGAAAGCTGTAAAATCGTACACTTTCCGTTGAAGAGTGTAAATAGTCGGTTTCACAAGAAGAACGTCGGCAAGTGGTCTTGAAAAAAACTAAAATTACAGCTAGGCAAATATAATTAACTTCAAAGCTGATTTAGAGACAGAATCTTAAAAGAACTGGCCCAAGTACATAGCGCAATGGCATCCCTTTCTTTACATGACTTTGTTGTTTCAGTTTCGAACAAATTTCTTGATCTTGTACGCCTACATGACCCCGGTTTCTTAAATCTCAGAAAAAAGTAAAAAAAATATTATAGTGCCGGTCCAAGGATATACCCCTATGGGGGTCTATTTCTATTTTTTTTTTTTTGCATAAATTTCCTTGCAACCTGTCACTCCAACTGTAACAGCAGTCAACGAGCGACAAACATTCAGTTTTAGTTCACATTACTTTAATCGAGCAATGAAATGCGAGTAAATTTACCACTTAGTATGGCAACATCGTTATGCGACGCTGCATACATGTATGTATAAAGAGTAGACAAATCCACCTCAGGTGGCTGGCTAACTCAGATCAGAAGGACACTGGCGAATAGAAAGGAGAAAGGGATCAAGCGTTTCGCCTTTTTAATTGCAATTTTAGTGATGTTCAACAACGGTCACACGAACGTTCGTTATTTGCCCTTTAAGTGTGGCAATGCATATATGTACATTTCGTTTCACTGCCAATTGGGCAATTTAAGTTCCATTAGCTGGAGGGGGCTCCAGTTTGGATGTGAAATTAATTTTTAACCGCTCACCACCACATGGCGCAACACGAAAGCCGCCCATCGATTTTTCGGGATTTTTGCTACTAGTTCAGGTTAAACGTTCGAGGTTTCAAGTGACCGATAGAGGGTATTAATTTTTTAGTTAGCGGTTTATCTGGGTACATAGTAGGATTGCTGGATAGTGCTTTAGGATTAACAATCAATTTAAGATGATAATTGGGGTCAATGTATGTACAAATGTACATACATTTTTATATTTTGGAGTTTTACTACCAAAGTGGGATTTAATTTTAAGTGGTTATTGGTGATTTAGTAAAAGAGTCCTATTTGCCAGAATTTTGAATTTTGTTATTGAAATCTGGATATTAGATGGAGCTTGGATAATTGAAATTTATTTCAAATAGTTATGGATGCAACATTTTGGGTGGATTATTGAAATATTCGTTGTTTTTATTCGCCACAAATTGTGAATAAGTACCTACAATCTAATGCGAACGGTGTCGGGACACTAACTAAGGAAGTAATCCGCCGTGGCGTTATTACCCTCATAGCATTATGTTGTTTGACTTATGACAAAAACACTTAGTAAGCTGTTTATAGCCTCTCCTCTGTTTTTCCGGCATCCTGGAGATTCATGCCACCTGTAGTTTTGCTCATTGTGAGACCTTACGCGTTCATGGGCGATCTTGTTTTCCCCGATCCAGAGGTGCCTTGGGATCCAACAAGACTCAGTTAATTCAGGCTTCTGACTGAGGTCAGAGAAACCTTGCATTTATTCTAGCAAATGAAAGAGTTCAAGAAGGCCCTATCTGTGTGCAGAGGTATATGCTCTGTCCCATCTACCAATTGGTTGATACGAATAAAACACATGCAACATGGGCAACGATTCGCAGAAATGGCATGGGTGCTTTCCGGGCCTTGTGGAGCTAGAGTAGTTGTATCATGGATATACAAGGCGTGGGCTTTGAATGAGTTGCTGAATCAGCTGGTGGCTGGGGTGAGATGAGTCGACAGTGGCATGCAAGTGTGAATGGCAATACTTCTTTCATTCGGGTCGGTCGGAAGTCTGGAAGGTCGGGAGGTCGAAGTTGCCATTTTTTTTTTTTTTGTAATTCATTTTGTAAATTAAATTTAATTTAAATATTTTTGTAAATTAAAAATTTGCAACAATAAAAATTAGAATCACAGTTGCTACATAAGTTATACCCACTTTTAACGGGCAAGCAATTACACGGAAAAATTTCAAAGAAGTCCGAGTTGGAAAGATGTCACCTAAATTAAATTATGCGTTTGTTCTAAATAAATTGAATTCGAGCTTCGTATCACTGACGTTGCTGTAGCCGTAAGTAAGCATCTTAGTACCATTAAAGATCTACTTCAATTAAATCTCAAAATATTAGCCCGTTGGGCAGATGAGGATTGGAAGTAAACCCTCCAAAAATTGATCTGGTCCTCTTTTCCAGGAAAGTCTTAAAAATACAGCAAAATATCTGCCTCTCATTTTTGACAGGAAATTAAACTGGAAACCTAACATTCAAGAAAGAGTCAATAAAGCTACAGTAGCTTCATTCTCTTGCAAAAAAGCCATTTGGAATAAATGGGGCCTTCAACCCCCCATAACTCACTGGCTGTACATCTCTGTCATAAGACCGATACTCACTTACGGGGTGGTCGTCTGGTGGACGGCCTTAGAAAGTGCAGTCGACTGCAGTTAACTAAGCAGAGTCCAAAGAACAGCATGTGTATGCATAAGCGGAGCCCTACGGCCAACTCCCTCTGCGGCATTAGACATTCTGTTTCAATTGACACCCCTCGATTGGCAAGTACGTGCGACTGCAACTATTCGCTTTAAAGTGACTACACAGTGAAAAAATAATTTATTTTGCCACGTTAACATTCTTAATACACTAGGAATCCTCACAGAGAACATCAGTTACACCATAACTGAACTTTGGTTTGACAAAAATTTCCATGTAAGCTTCCCCTCTAGATCCTTCTGGGTGGAAGATGCTTTCATGGAGGACAAGTCAATCCATTTCTACACAGATGGATCTAAATGGTGGTTGGTGGCGGTATTTTTTTAGATAAACTAAATCTAAGCCTCTCTTTCCGTCTTCCAAATCACTGTAGCATGTTCCAGGCGGAAATTTTGATGATTAAAAAAGCTCTGTCCTGGCTGAAGAAAAACGTGATATCTGCAAAGGATATCCGCAACTTTTCGGATAGTCAGGCAGTTAAAAAGTCCCTGGACGCAGTCTCATTAATTTCGAAAACCGCAGAGCAGTTCAACCTTCAACTTCGCTGGGTGCCGGGCCACAGAGATATTCCAGGAGCATAGGTATACCAATCACTACGTGCAAATTAATATTAAAGCTGGATGCCAATAAAACAGACCTTAGGTGGACTGTTGGACCAACATATATAACGACCAAACGGATCTGGCCAAATCTAGATCCGAATCGCTCTCAGATCCTGAACCTTCTAAATAAGATGCATCTCAGCGCCATCATAGGTGTCATCACTGAACACTGCCTAATAGGTAAGCACGCAAGATGCCTTGGCGCTTTTACAAACGATTTCTGTAGAAGCTGCATGGACGAGGAAGAAGAGGTGACAGTCCACCCTCTTCTGCGTACATGTACAGCTTTCTCCCAGAGAAGAAAACTTCACCTAGGAGTTTTTTCCACAATGACCTAAACGATCTACAAAATATAGACGCAAACAGTCCCCTACGCTTCATCGGAAGCTCAAACTGGTTCCATTAGTAAGAGGATCATAGATAGACGATGCATTCCAATGGGCCAATAGGCCTAAGTGGGTTGGTGTTTCCAATAGCCACTCTTACCTACCTACCTACCTACCTTGTTTCACTTGCTTTTCCACTCCTTGACACTGTACCCATAGGTATATGTGCCTATAGCGGTAATAATGTTTTTGAGTCTGCATGCGTTGATTATGTTTAGATTGTTGATGGCCTTGAGTCCATTATAACATACATATGCCACTGGTTGTGGCGATATACATCCAAAATTTGTTCCTTCTATCATTTTATCTACCCTAGTGCACATATTTGATCATGTACTAACCACTGGTATTTATCCAAGTCCATGGAAATGCGCAAAAATTATGCTCGTTCAAAAATCTCCGAACAGTAAAGGCTACCGTCCAATCTCCATCTTACCCTATTTACCTAAGGTGTTGAGAAAATACTCCAGAGACGAATCAAAACATACATAAATTCTAATAACTTGCTTTTTGCCTTTCAATCTGCTTTCAAGAAAAATTCCAGTTGTACTCGTATAACAGCAATAACGAAAGTCATGGATGACATTAGAGAATCCTTTCTGGTTGCTTCGAGACCTCTCTAAAGCATTCGGCAGTGTTGATCACATCAATTTGTGCTATAAGCTTCAAGCGTTATCTGGCTTCAAATGCTGCTTCCACTCTTATCCTGTCATACTTTAAATTATGTAAACAAGCTATGCTAGTTGGCGATAGTTCATCTGGTTTTCTTTTTTTTTATAATTGGCGTGCGAATAAGGATTTTATGTACCCTTAAGATCTTTGCACATATGTAGCACGGCGAAAGGAAGTTACGGAGGGAAAAAAGAGAGATACCGATGTGTGTTGGTTTTAAATGTTTACAAGTTATAGTGACTAGGGAACAAAGAGCTCGGCAGGGTATTCCATGAGCGAGTTGTACGGCTAAGGAAAGAATCACGTCCGAAAGTGGGCTTGAGGGTGTACAGATGAGCCTTCATATTGAGAGGGGTGCTACGGCTAAAAGTTTGAAGGGGCGGAATGCTACTGGCAATTTTGGTGGAGCACTGGTGATGAAAATAGCGATACAACAAAGTAAGAGAGGAAACGTTACGCCGATGTTCGAGGGTGCCAACTGACTGTGTGATATGGAACGAGGTCTTAGGAGCACCTGACCAGATGTGGGCCATGTACTCCAGTCTTCCTGGATAAACGCCTTATATGTTATATATATTGACGCCAGGTCAGAGGGGTGAAATATTTCTTACATCGCTTGAGGAAACCTAGACATTTTGCAGCATGTTTTGGCGTAAGTTGTCATTGACACACATACCGAGAATTGAAAGTTTATCGGTTTCGACGATGCAAGTGCCATTTATGGATAATAGTCGGGTGTTTAAATATCGTTTTAAAGGTAGCAGGCAGCATTGTGCTTTGAAAGCTTTAAATTCTACTCTGCTAGTGGTTCCCCAATTAGTTATGCTGCTAATATCAGAATTTAATGAACTTAACAAACACCGCCCGTTCTACAGCCAAACAGCAGGGACGTGAGTTCTGGATCGAATATAAAAAGCAGAGAGTACTGTCGTAAGCAAAGGAATATATTGGATTAGAAGTAGCAGACAAGAGATCATTGATGAAAATTAGAAAGAGTGTCTCAGACAGAACGGAGCACTGGGCCACACCAGCATTAATTTTGTGTATATCATACTTGAAACTAGGGGCGTTGCAGATATTCGTATCCGCTTCCGCAACAGCAGAACTTCCGCATTAAATTTCAACATCCTCATCGCACGGCATCCGCAAAAATCAATGCAGATGCGGATGTTGAACAAATCGGTACAGAAACAACTTAGCGGCGATGTGAAAATATAAAAGAAGTCAAACAAAAATGTAAGAAAATTTCAACTCATTTTTTTCATTCAACAATTGCTCAAAAACAGCTTCAAAAGATTCAGGATAGACTTAATCAACCGCATCTCCGCATTCAACCGTATTCCCAGACTGCGTAACCAGACGGAACAGTACTTTTTTTTTATGTTCGAGCGGTTTTTGAAAGTAAAAGACGCATTAAGTCTCTACATGAATGACAGTGAAATGGACCCAATTATGCCAGAAGACTGGAAAATAATCGAATGCTGTGTCCAGTTGAAGAAGCGACACGAGAATTAAACAGCTCTGATTTACTCATAATATCATCTGTAATTCCAATAACTCAAATCCTTATGAAAAAACTGGATGACCATTTAACTAGATCACAGGACTCTGATTAGACTGTCAGTCACCATTTTAAAAACGAAAATGTCTTCTAAATTCTCGGCCTTGTACGAAAATAATTTATTTTGTATACCCACTTATTTATGTTAGACCCACGCTACAAGCACAAATTTTTCAAACCGTTGACAGAAGAAAAGATTAAAGAAGAAATACTGAGAGCTCACACAAATCATCTTCATGATCATGACAGCACATGTTCTCCAAACTACAACCAATCTAGAATGAGAATGGGAGATTCATTGGATTTGTTTCGGTCAATTGACCATACTTCAGAACAACTTAGCTAGGAAACTCTATTTAATAAGTGATCTGGAAGCAATGCTAGATTCGTCAAGTGAAGATGACGACCTCGTCCAAAGATCAGACAGTCCCGGAACAGGCCTTAAAAAGGAGTTAGCGTCATATCGCAGCAAAAACAGGACAAATATATCGGAAAGTCCTCTTATCTGGTCTAAATACAATAAAGAGTTTAAGATATTATCTGCCATAGCACAAAGATATTTGTCACCTCCCCCAGCCAGTGTTCCTAGTGAACAATTATTTAGTGGTGCGGGACTAATTTACGACCCTTTGCGAAATCGCCTAGACCCAGAAAAGGCAGCCAAGTTGCTATTCATTAAATATAACGCACCTATGTTTATGCATAAGTGTTACAAGTTTTTTTTTTCGTTTAAATAAAAATTTTAGTTATTTTAATTAATGTTTTTATGTACCAAATCTTACATCCGCATCCGCATCAGCATCATCATCCGCGGATGTGAGACCTTTAATATCCACATCCGTATCGGCATCCGCGGATGTAAAAAAATCTGCATCCGCCACATCCCTGCTTGAAACCATCCAAGACTACTTGAATTGAACGTTCCGAAAGGTAGTTTCTTATCCATTGAAGAAGAGAGTCGTCAATCCCAAAAGCACGCATTTTCGACAAAAGCGCATGATGCCAAACTTAGAAATACCAAATGAAACTATTTTGCTTTCGCCAGACTGATGTATGCTTGTTCACTTGTCGGTGAGACATGCCATCAAATCACCAGTTGACCTGTTGCTGCGAAAACCATACTGCCGGTCATTGAGAAGTTTTCGTCTTTCGAGATATTGCATCAGCTAACGGTTTATCAGCGTTTCCATGACCTTGGTAAGAAGGGACGTAAGTGCAATAGGTCTGTCGCAGGAAAGAGAAGAAGATTCGATACTTCTAGGGGCGGGCTGGATAAATGCTGTTTTCTATCTGCTCAGAAAGAGTCCTAAGGAGTAGGATTGATGAAAAAGCTTACGCACTGGTTTTGCCAGCGAAGAAGAACGAGGAAGAAGGAGGGGAGATGTACCATCTGGACCAACGGATTTGTGAATGTTAAGATCTTTAAGTACTCTTGTTACTACACAAGTGCGTAAGTGGATTCGTTCCATTGAAGATTCGACTCACTCAAGTGTAGGCGAAGACAAAGCACAATCTGGAAGTTTTGAGCTGACCGCACAGTGTGCAGCAAGCAGATTGGCCTTATTCTTGGAGGATGAGGCAGAACTTTTAATGTTTTTGACGAGTTACCAAAAATTGTTTCTGCCTTTGGGACATTGTATTATTTATTGCCTCACTTTATGGTCAAATTGTAATTTCAAACGTTTGAGAAAGACGTTGCAGTCATTTCTGGCTCGTTTGAATTTTTTTCGATTTTCTTCTGTCGTGTTGGTCTTTTAGGACCGAAAAACATTCCCCTGACCCTGACAGCCTCTGTAAAGCTTAAATCGTGATATGCCTTTTCTTTTGGTTTGATACTTTATTGTATATCCGATGAGGAATAAATTATCTCATTCCAAACAGAATAGTGTCAGCGATCATATCAGCAGCTGCATCCACGCTCTTATCGAGGAAACATAACTATATACTTCTAGATGTGTTAGTCAGGGTTTTTCTGTCTTTATGTCAATTAAATTTCCTCCTTGATATCATAGCTCTCCTCTGTTCAATTGTGTACTGATGACGTACATTTATAACTCAGCTGTCCATTTCGAATTATCGAAAATCTCCGATCGGTGTGTGAGAAATGGCACCAAATGCATTCTTATCAGTAAGAAACCTTCAGAAGTTTGCTATTTTCCTGACATTATGCTCTATGGTTCGAAAGTTGAATATGTTGAAACTGTGAAAAGTCTAGGCATACCACTCAATATGACTCTGACATGGGATGCTTCCATAAAGGTCGTTTATAAATTATATGGAGTGCTACGCCAGGCCTGGATGTCACAATTTTATTCTCTCCTTAGGACACGCATTTTAACAGCAAAAACTCTTATCATCCCGACCCTTACCTATGGATGCGAGGTTTCTTGCAACTATGATGCGAATACCCGACTAAGGCTTAACGCCGCTTTCAATACCACGGTGTGTTATGTTTTTGGCCTTTGGCAGAATCTTTAATTACTCCAAAACACTTTACAACATGTCGTTTCATAATCTTCCTCGTTACAGGTCTCTTATTCTGCTATCTTATATCATACAAACAAATCAGCCTAGTTGCGCTTCAGGGTGTACATATTTATCTTAGAGCACTACACTGTTTTATAAGACATTTTTATATTTTAATGTGTCTGCATTATAAATAAACACAATTAAATAAATAATTTTATATAAATCAAAGAAGGTTCAGAAAATTTTTTGGGGTTGCTGCAGTTTGAAATTGTTTTTTTCAGAGTGCTTCTTCGGTTTTTGGCGTTCGTAGTGGTCCAAGCCCTTTTTGCCTCCTTGGGGCGTTCAGATATTTAGAATACTGAGCTGCACCTTGGGCTGATTGCAATATGATCTATTTCGTTGTCAGTTTTTTTACCAAATGGTAGATAGCTTAGTTAACATTGATATATGGGATCCTCGTGATAACGAGGATTACATTTGGTAATGCAGGTGGAGGCTTTGTTTTTCAAATATGATAGCATACATGCGTGTCACTCCTAAATTGGCGTTAAAATCAGCAATGACGATAATTTTTGTTCGAGAAGCCCTTTAGGAGCTTCCAAATAGTTCACATAAATAGCCGAAGGTAGTCTTCTATTCTTTATTTACTGGAGTCACTAATAGTGAGACTATTCATGTCAAGGATGTTTGTCATTTTACAACCCAGTCGCAAACCTCCAGAACTAGATCAATCAAAGTTCAGGGCTAGTAGCCTATTGATATGAGGGGTTAGTTTGGTGATGACGTTCTTTACCACCATCTCTATTTCGAGTTCCCAGTGGAAGTGTTGTGGTTCAAGCGATGTTGCCATTGCCTCTATCTGAGAGAATTTTTTTGGCAAAATATCCGTATTGTTACACAGCTCTTCTTGCCAAGGTCCAAGTTTTCAGTTTGATTTACACAATCAAACACTGATTAATTCAAGGCGGTCCCTATTCGAATGTTGGATTCCAATATGCATTTAGTGCATTTATTCGAGGGTTGACTGAAAAGTTTCCGACCGAACAATGATAAAAGACATTTTTTCTCAAATTTTTTTTTTTCTACATAGTCTCCTTGTAACTCCACACACTTCTCCCAGCGATGCTCCCATCTCTCTAACCCGTCCAAATAGTACTTGGCGTTTTTCTCTGCAAAATAATTGTTCCTCATTTGACGAAAATCTCTGTCCTCCGAGAGCAGTTTTTAGATGAAGGAACAAAAAGAAGTCAGTTGGGGCTAGATCTGGTGAATAAGGTGGATGGTCAAGCAGTTCAAACCGTAATTCATGGATTTTCACCATGGCAGCCGCTGAGGTGTGAGACGGCGCGTGGTCTTGATGAAACAGGATTTTGTTTTTGCAAATGTGGGCATTTTTCGCAATTTCTGCCTTCAGCTTGGCAAGTAATGATGCGTAGTATGCTCCTATAATTGTTTTCCTTTTTGAAGATAATCGATCCTTTACTATCCCAAAAACAGTCACCATCACTTTCCCAGCCGAAAAAACAGTATTTGCTTTTTTGGAGCCGGCTTGCCCTTTGCAGTCCACTGCTTTGACTGAATTTTTGTTTCGGGCGTATAATGGCGTATCCAAGTTTCATCCACAGTAATTAATCGGCGCCAAAACTCGGATTTATTGCGCCTAAACTGCGCCAACGGAGCGTTGGAAATGTTCAACCGAACACGTTTTTGGTCTAATGTAAGCAAACGTGGCATCCAACGCGCGGACAGTTTTCTCATGCCTAAATTTTGATTTAATATGTAACAAACACGTTCTTTGGACATTTTCATAACCTCTACTATCTCTCTCACTTTAATTCGGCGGTCGTCTAATACCATTTGGTGAACTTTAGCAATGTTATCGTCAGTGGTTGCGGTTTTTGGACGTCCCGAACATTCATCATCTCCCAAGTTCTTACGGCCACGTTCGTTTAAATTCGGCTGCACAAGATTTCACTGTGGTAAATGATGGTGCAGTGTCCCCATACACAGAGTCCAACTCATTTTTGATTTGCGTAGGCGTATTACCTTCCAAAAACGAGAATTTAATAACAGCTCGATACTCAATCTTTTCCATTTTCACAAAAAACACTCACAGCGACTCACTCAAACGACTGTCAACTAAAAACTGCGCGTCCAAAATGACTGAAACTTCAGTAAATAACTGCCAAAAGATGCACAACTAGCAGTCACTAGCCTTTATTGACGAGTGCCGCTATCTTTATGTTGCGGACGGAAACTTTTCAGGCAACCCTCGTAGTGAACATTTCCATACTTATGCTTCTGAATAGACTATGATTACATATTCACTTGAGCTAAAGCATCCAAAAATTTTTTCTGGCCGCTTCTCGACCTCTGCAGTTGGCTGTCTCTTAGCTGATCGCATCTTGCCCTACGCTGTAACTAGCCGGATGAAATGTCTTTGCTCTTTCTGTATCAAAATGCTTCGTTTCTCGTATAAGAGAAAAAAAATAGCGAATTCAACTTTATAGCAAACTATTTTTGGACAATTAATTCAAAAAGCTTTACATCCGGTTCCCATCCAGCTGGCCAGTTGACCTCCGCTTGCTAATGCTTACCCAAAAACCCATAAATCTGAAATATGTATTCCCGTATTTAACCGTTTGCATAATCAAACAGCTCTTCCCATCCGGTCTTCGTAAATTGTTACGAACAATTTTTAACTAATCACCAATGGCCCCCTCAATGACCATTCGGGAGCCCCCAAAAACCGCATTTAATAGTTCCCACCCGCATAATGCGGAAACATTATAAAATTCAGCGCGCGGCCTACCCCTGTCCATGAGGTCAATTGCCATTATAACGAGGGTACGTTCAATGTGCATTGTGTTGAACAAACTCTTTTAACTTGTTCTATACAGATAAAGAGCTCCAATCGCTAGGTATTTGGTATCCATCCCCTTCCTCAAGGACACAACAAAAGGATATCTGACCGAACCGCTGCTGTGGCAATGACGTTGCGATGATGATACGAGTACGAATGGATTTCGAATTTCAAGAGGTACGAATAGATTGGGAGTGAGCAGGGTGTTGTACGTTATTGTTTCATATCGGTGTACACTTCCGGTTGCTTGGCAGGAAATATAAGCAAACGGAAAACATGACGGTCCTTTCGCATGCAGACGTTGTGGCCATGGCCACCACCGCCACTACCGTACTAACCTCTAAAACGTCCATTTCGAATTGAAGTGGAATACCATGGCATTGGCAATAGCAATAGCGAATGCGATGCGTTGGCTCATTAAGCGAATTTATGACATCCGAACGGATGTCGAGCTTTGTCGAAAGGTGAGTACTGCTAATATGTGGTGCGTTTTGGGGCCACAAAGGGGTTGCACACGTTGGATTTACCCAACCGGATGGGTAACTGATGAACGTTTTGAGAGGATAAATTTTAATCGTGGCGGGTTGCCTTGTGGAGGGTTAAGAACGACAAATGCGATACGATTTTCACCCTAATGAAGACATATTCCTTTTTTGCAGTGATTAAGAAGATATGCAAGGGAAGACCGGTTACTGGAGGAGGAATATTAGTGACTCTGTATCACGAACTATTGTAACTCTATTTTACATTTCCTTTTTTCTGGCCTTTCAATAAAGGAACACTTCATACTCCCTCGTGTGAGACTGAAAAAACAAAAACGATACTCAGTTTGACCATAATCTTTATTTGCTCAAATTTCCGTGGTATGGAAGCTATATATGGTTAGTTACTCTGGAGATTTGTCCCTGTATAAAACGAAGGTCAAGAAAAAATCTGCCTCTTCCTTCACATCACCTTCTCTACAATATTCACGTTCACATCTATACTTTCCCATCAACTGCAAAGGAGACCAGTTCATGGATGGAGTCATGGTTTAATCTAGAATTTCGGATCCTTCAATTGCAACTCAGCACTTCTGTCTATAGTAGACGACTAAATCATGTCGTCATCTTCTCCCCCACCCGCGGGACCAAGACAAAGGATAAAAACAACGTACGAAAGGGCACAACGAATTTCGTAAGAACCAATTATATCAGACGAATACGACGGAGGGAGGAATCGTCTTACTCCAGGGACCATCAGTAATAAGCAATGCTATTCGAAGTGTGGGAATGATTAACCTGAAGAAGTTATGTTTTGTAAAATAACAATAACCACTCACTCCCCAGCTCATCCACATTTTTCAGAGTGTTATAGGCATCTCACAGGATCATAAATTATGAGATGACGGCTTAAAGAATGGGACGACACGAATCCTGAAAGTCTGGAGTGAGGGAGCTGCTAACCGACCACTATTGCATTTGGTAGCCCATCTGACCCCACAAAGGAATCAATGCCCGGCTTTTGACAACACGACTTTTGACGGCATGTGTATCTAGAGCAGACAACATGCGTAGACGGACCACTTGTTCAGTGAATAAGAATGTAGGCGAATAGGACACTGATTACGGATCCTGATCACGGAAAATAACACTTAACGCTTTCAATAATTCTGACGTGCATGCTCAGTCCAATGCAGATGATGCAGCTATACTATCTAATGAACCATACCTAACGACTGTTTGCTTTAAGGAGCAGTCAGGCCGTGATCGACGATTGGTTCACCAGAATTAAGCATTAATTCAATCTTTTCAGAACTGAGGTTGTTCGATTTACGAGAAGCAGGAAGCTGTCTCATCTAGAGCTTAAAGCTATCACCATCAATTCCAACTAAGCTATGTATTTTGTTGTCATCTTGGACAACACACTTCTCTAGGTTAAACATGTCCAGTCGAAACCCTACAAGGCACTACTGACCTTCTAATAGTGCAAAGGAGTTTTCGGCTATAAACTGGGCTTGCCACCAAGGAGGGTCCTTTGTCCAATCACATCCTATGCATCGGTTGTCTGATGGAACTAAATGGCAAGGAAATCAGTCACTGCTTCTTTTACCGGACTCCAAAGAACGGTCTCCCTCCTTTCCGTAGAACGACTAGCCCTACTCTAGACACACTAATGACTCTCCTTCCCATTTATATGCAATCATGAGCTGCACTCTCAATGTCATTGACACTCATTGGTGTTATAGTGTAATCTTGTGTGTCGACTGGCTTTTGACTTCTGTCTTATGGACACACAGTCTGATGTAATAAAAACAAAATTTTTGTTACTGCGAGGGTATGAAAACGATTTTTCAGATACAGGAAAAAGTGATTTCGGTCAGAAGATGAGCCAGAAAAGGATTAAGGATGTGGTGCTGATGTCTTTCTAGAGGACGACAACGTTCGGTTTCAGTCTAAGTTGAACAACTTGCGTTTGCCTTCCAAGAGGAGATATACGCAATCCTAGTAGCAATCAACTAAATTGTGAAGAACCTGTGGATTGGACGAAGTATCTGCATCTACAGGAACATCCAAGCTGAACTAAAACTCGTTAAGTCCTCTCACGACATCCAAATTAGTTCGAAAATTCAGTTGGAACACTGGATCCATTGAGTCTTGTTTGGGTCCCAGGTCACAATGCAATAACGGTAAATTAAATCGCCGGTAAAGTCAGAAGAGATTTTTTCAGTATCCGAAACGGTGTTAGAATTGCTTGCGTCCACGGGCAAGAGGCATAAATAGACAACAAAACAGAGTTCGACCGAATAGAGGAATGCCGAAGGATTTCGTCTTTGCCGGGCCAAAACTCAGATAATGAGATACCAATTCAGACAAGGATAATGTTTGGGGAAAGTTATGCCGATGGGTGCTGGTCCGCTAAATAGAGAGTAAGTAGCAGCTTTGTTAGTAAGCCCTACTCTCACCTCCTCGTCGTGCCATCTAGGAATTTCTTCGGAAATTGAGAATGGGATGAAGACGAACTGCGAGTTTCGTGCGCCATGACAGGATACGCCTCGGTTGGTCTATGGCCCAGCGAGCCAAAACCGTAAAAAAGATAACTTCTATGAATCGGCAGTAAACGCCTCGGATACGGACAGATAATTTGTTGACGACCTTTGGATATTGTATAAGGCCAACGATTGGATTCTGGAACGTTAAGACCCTCCTCGACGCACTCCAGGAAGGGCCTCATAACACAAAATTCCTCCAACTGAAACGATAAAATATCGACATGCTGGGACTGAGTGAAATAAGACGGGGAATACCAGTACCAGCATGAAAAGGACAATTTTTGCAGCCAATTAGGCGCCGCCCACAATCCAACACCTAATGATGGCATCGTAGTGGTAATAGGCGATATCAATGCCAAAGTAGGTAGCGACACCACTATGCTTAAACACGTGATTGGAGTTCACGGTCTTGGAGAATGGAATGACAAGGGTGAGCGGTTTGTAGACTTCTGCAATACCAATCGCCTAGTCATTGCAGGTACGCTCTTTAAGCATAGCACCTGCCACAAGATCAGCTGGGTCCCAATTGACAGGCAGCGAACAACGAAACAGATAGATCATATGGCAATCAACCGTCACTTCAGCAATCACCGTCTTATGTTAGCTCATAAACGCCTTTTTACTGCATCCCACAACAGCAACCGTTCAAAATTGCTCAAAACAACTGAGTTCAATACCAACAGGCTCAGGAATTCGTGCCTACAGTTCAGGGACAACCTTGCCTTAGAAACAGAAGCAATCAGCAGAACAACGCAGAATAGCTTGGACGACCACTGGAATGCTGTAAAAAATGTTTTTGCAACTGGGGCAAGCACGTATGTCGGTAAAAGGCAGAAAAGTCACCGAACATGACTCTCGGCTGAAACCTGGAGAGGGATGTGACAAGCATCAGCACATCGACACACTGGCTTCAAGGACGGAAGAAGCAGCAAGCAGCTCACTGGTGGTCGGAACTGCAAACAACATCCAGTGAAAAGTGTAGATGGTAATCTACTGATTTCGGATGAGGAACAACTCACTAGATAGAGAGAATATTTTTCCACGGTCTTAAACCATCTCGAATTCGAATGAGTTCTCCGGGCAACAAATTCCCGAATTCACATCGAGCCTCCCATGACATCCCTGCCGAACTATACCAAGCTGCGCCAAATACATCGGCAGATCTGCTACAGCCACTCATATGCAGAACCTGGGATAGTGATGAATTTTCGCAGGAGTGGAAAAGAGTGATGATCGTCAAGCTACCAAAAAAGGGAAACCTCTTGGAGAGGTATATGCGTTCTTCCATCATATAAATAATAAAAAAATGACTAGAATAAGTATGGAACGAATCGGAGAACATTTAGATTCAACTCTCGACGTCGAACAGGCAGACTTTCAGCCACATAAACACCTTATGGATCATTACAGAGCAATGCGCTGAGTACAGGTCTCCGCTACATTTACTGTTTATCGACTTCGAGAAAGCTTTCGACAGTTTGAACCGAGATGCTATATGGTTGGAGAACGTACATTTACTGTTTATCGACTTCGAGAAAGCTTTCGACAGTTTGAACCGAGATGCTATATGGTTGGCCTTACGCAGGAGAACTCATAGCTATTATTAAAGCTACATACGAGGGTGGTAACTGTCTTGTTTTGCACAATGGTAGGATTTCTGAGGATTTTGAGGTCCATAGTGGAGAACGTCAGGGGTGTATACGGTCACCACTATTGTTTTTGGTGGTTATCAGGCATGTACTCAGTGTAGCATTGACGGAAGCCAACTGTAGAATTCGATGGGCAATGACATCTTACCGTAAACACGTTGACTACTCTGACAATGTTTGTCTACTTTCACATTGGATAATGGACTTCCATTTGGTGGCCCACAATCTGGAAGCTGAGGCGAAGAAAGTGGGGCTCAAAATAAACGCAAGCCAAAATTAAAACCCTTAGCACATCCAACACCTGCGCTCAACTTAACATTGCCGGACAGGAGGTCGAGAAAGTTGATAGTTTGAAAATTTCTGTACTTAGAAAGTGTGCCACAGAATCGGGAAGGCTAAAGCTGCGAAAATCTGGAAAAACAATGTGTCCAGCTTAAGAACGAAGCTGCGACTATTCCGCTCCAATGTAGAAGAACCTGTAGACATTACTATACGGAGAAGATACTGGTAATGGATTGGACACACCATACGACGCGAAGACAGTTCCATTGTATAGTACGCCAGGGAGTACAGCGGGGGGCCCAAGACATTCATGGAGCAGAACAGTCGAGGAGGAATCGAGCTCTTTAAGAATAAGTTGGAGAGAGCTCCAACGCGTGGCAGAACTCCGAACAAGATTGCCCGCTGCCAATGTTGACGCCCTATGTTCCTGAGGGGTGAAAGGATTAATATATATCGCCTTTCGTTTCAGATGCAGAACATCTAAAGCGTGTAGTCTCAGATACTTCCAAAATTGAGGGGACCCCACTATGTTTTAAGACAGGTTGACATGATATTACACTTTATTCCAAAGTAAGTAGGCTGCGTAGAAAGAGAATTTTGCAGAAAAGTTAAAAAAAAAACAATAAAGTCGCAGTTGTTAACCATGGTAAAATGCGAAAACCTACTGAGAGCCCATGGATACTGCTAGAACTAAGGACTATCAATAGTTGCAGAATGCAAGCAGAAGGAGTGGTTCCACTATTGGGATAGCTTACTACCTTCAACGAATTGAAAATATGTATTGTAGTTGAATTCCATTGCAAATGTATCTTGAACTGCTCCCAGAAAATCGTCGTCAGCGCAGATGCACTCTCTAGGCCACATTCGTATACAATGACCTAATCAGTTCAGTGAAAGAATAGAAAACCCGTTTCCACTCCGTCTACTTCTCTCTCCATGGGTCCTTAGTAATTTAAGTTACATTTGACTGTAGGATATGTTGGTATGTTTCGGCTTCCGCTTTAGAAGCTTCGCGATATTCTTGGTCGTACAACTGATTTCACAGCAGTTCACTTAGTTACAGTACGCAGAATAGATTGACACTGGAATGTCCGTCTCGTACTCGTTTGAAAACACGTGAGTCATACTTAGACTTAATGTTCTCGACAGAAGATTTATCTAAGGCTAAGACCACAATAAGACAAGAGCCGTCCTTGTTTTCCCTATTCTGTCTCTCCCTGTGAGAGTAGATTTTCCACTTTTCAGTGTCAAGTTCAGGGTCCTGGGTATGAAGACGCATCAGAAAATCTCCCGCTCCTCTGAGTTGCTCCGGAACCCAGAAGATGGTGTACGTCAGTTTTGGTTCTCTGAAAACCTCGAAAGTCTTAGTTTCAAGGGGTAGAATTTTTGGCACAGGTTTGTTTAGCCATTTGAGAGTTTACTGCGTGGAGCAAAATTCTCCATATCGTAGCCCTCTGTTTGAATGCAAGTATTCTCCGCTTTGGCTAGCTCCCACAGTTGATCGACACAGTGTTTGCACTCAGCATCGTTCAGACAGTTGTCATTGCCAGCCTTCCTAACTCGAAGCGCCAGAGAGGAGATAGCAGCATCTTTGTAGGTGCGCCGGTCTCGTCCCTTTTGGCGTTTCGGGTTTTTTTTTGTTGGATACTTTTCCAGCGACGTTCCGTGCGCCAGAGCTGCAACTTGTGTTGGTCTCAGCATCGGTTTTAGCCGGATCTTGTGCACTGGTTAAGCCACCACCAGCGTTGTTTCTCAGCAGCTATGTCACCGCTTTGGCCGAATTCCGTCGATCAGAAGTATGACCTTTGGTGGTTGTAGCACTGGCCTCGTCCGGACGTCGCGTGAGTATGAAACCACCGCTAGTTTTGTTTTTAACAATGTGTTTGACCGATTATGCAATATCCGTTCACCGGAGCTGCAGCCTTTAGGGGTTGCAGGAGCGGTTTCATCCGGGAATCGTGCGCGGAGAGACCCATCGACAGGAGTGCCGGAAACTTTCTTCCTCTTGGCTCTGTTCGGGACAGAAGAAGAGGGTGCAGCTTTAAATCCGAAGGGTTGATCGGGTTCAATGCGCGTCACTTGCTTCTCTTCTCCGTCGCCTCTGTGGGAGTGAGACTTTTGGCACTCGCGCCTTCAACGTCACTGCCCATCTCTTTGACTCGCGTCTCTGTTGCCTCTTCAGCAGCCCCTTAGACGGTAGTCCTTCAGTATGTGTCTCTTCTGGAACTCCTTCCAGCTTTTCGGTTTTCCGAGACGAGCCATCAGAAGCAGTATCCTAACCAACCACTGGTCTATTCTGATGGAGCTTAACCGTAACAGGCAAGGCCTCTCAGTACTCTTTTCATCATTCTAGCTCAATCTACCAAACGTGTCGTAGAAAGAACCACAGGAGTTGTGTCCAAATCAAGTGTTCCAGCAGCTCCTTGATCAGCGCCGAAATCGGTTGGAGGGTTGTGTAGTATGTCGGGTGGGGCCTCCAGAATCCGTGCACCTGCCGCAGTTGAAAAGACTACTCGTGGATTGTCGCTATTGCGAGTACCACCTGGAGTATAATCCTTTGGGGTAACCTCCATACTGTTAACTATCTTGCGTCTAGTTTAGACGTCTCACCTGGGTTCTCTTTAAAACCTTAGGATCTTTGACTCTTAAGGCTTCCTGCCCCGTCAAGGCAGCCACTAACCCATGTTAATAAAATAATTGCTGCTTTTCACTGTTTCGAGAACACGCATCAGAGCTTTTCTTTGTTTTTGTCCAAGAAGTTACGTTTTCGTATAAACCCTAGGCTAAAGAGCCTGTTAGTGGAACAGGAACTGGACTAAAAGATCCAAAATTCAATCTATACGTTGATTTCTTTATCCGCTTTCGCCTGATAGCTTGAGTCTAATGGGGGAATATTTCGATTTTGTACTCTACTAAGGACTGTCAACCGTAGAACTCCACTTGCATAGATTTGAATTTCATAAGTCCACCCCCTATGAAAACCATACTCAGTGAAGACGTTTGGGAGTTGTCAAAAGACCATACGTCCACTTAATTTTTTTTTACGGACAAGGTGGACGACAAAGTGCTTATGGAAACTAGACAGAGATGGGCTCCCATAGTCTGTTATCCACACAAAAGAAACAATTTGTAACTTGCCAGATCAGACAAAAATATTTCCAAAAATACCACTAACCTTGGTTGTTTCTTTCTTCATCATAAATACGAGTACAATAGTAAACACACACACACATATAACTCCATTTGAAACTAGCTAAGAAAAATACATTGATCTTGTACATTGTTTCTAAATGTGAAACGCTTATCGACCGAAACTACCAGCACAAGCAAGGAACCCCCCATTACCAATCACTGTCACAGGAAATTAATACTTCAAAAGTCCTGTTCCAAGGAAGAAGACCGAATAGGAAAAACAATCACTTCCATATTGTACAACTGCAAGCAATACCCACTACACCGTGCATAGCAGTAGAGTTTTGTTATTACATCTTGCCACTCGAACAAGCTTCGTCCACTCCAGAGTTCACATGAATAATTCATTCCGTTCGATTAGTTTCCGTTTCGATTTCATTTAATCAAAACATCAGAACATTCTAATGAATGAGCTCTCCACTACCACTGCCACTACCCTCATCACCCCAAACGTACGACTACATACGGCATATGCATGTACTGGAAAAGTATCCCGTATTTAAACTCATACTCTCCCTAAGGAGGGTTATGAATGATCCTTCAGAAGACGGCGAAAGAAAACAAATACACCAACCATAAGGGGGTGGACTTGAAAATTCACTTCAACCCCTTGCAAGGCAAACAAAATCAAACCAAAAGTCGTGGGGGGGCATCAGCAAAAAAGAATCGAAAACATATGCGGACAGGCATTTAAAGCGAATTGAATTATCCCTTCTGATAAACAATGCCACAGCGGGGTGGTGAAAGGGGTGGTATACCGAATGGACTGACAGAATGAAAGCGCGCTCCAGTAAATGCGTTGCATGCCGGCACGCACTCTATTTGATGTGTGCTTTAGTGAATGTCTCCACTCGGGACGGCGAAGAAAATTGCAAATCAAACAATCGCCAGGATGAAAGGGAAATTTTTTTTTTCACCCCTCACCCAACAAGGCAGTGTTACCAAAGTCAGCTTGGAATCGCTTCTTGGAAAAAAAAATTCGACATACCTACTGATTTTAAGCAACCTCAGCTAGTAGACTCTAGTGATTATCGAACAAGTTTTGAACCTTTATGAGGCAGAGTCACCTCGGATATGCAGAATTTAATTTCAACCTATTTACGCTAGTCTTTACCAGGTTTCATGTGAAGACTACAATGAATACCTTCTCGTTTGTGCGAAAACTATTTCATACCATTTAATATTTGACAATAGTTACGGGAATACACATATCCATCACGGCTGTCTCGTACCTTTCGAATTCTAGATATCCCATTTTCGAACACTTTTTCGTGCATATGGGTGCGAATAGCGCATTTTACTCGAACAATATTTTGTTCCGAAGCGTAAGTCGTTGCTGGTTTATGGGCAGAAAGTAGTGACTTGACGTAGCCCCACAGAAAATAATCCATTGTAGTCCAACCGCCTGGTCTTGGTGGCCAGTTGACAGGTCCATTATTGAAACGACTCTATTGCCAAGACATGTTTTCAATAAAGGAATGTTTTCGGTGGTAGTACGGGGTGGAGCACCATCTCGTTGGAACCATGGTTCTTCCACATTAATGTCACGCAAATAATTTTGAAACCTGACAGCTTGCCGTCCAACGTATTCAAAACTGCTAGAAATGGCGTTGTGGAGAGCACACACCAACTCATTTCACAGAAGTGCTCAGAAGAGTGTATGGCTGATGAATGTAATCGTTTGTACGATTCACAAAAAAGGAGACCCTGTTAACTGTGCTTACTATAGAGGGATAAGTCTCCTCAACATCGCATACAAGATCTTAGTTGCCATACTATTTGTATGTCTAAAATCCTTCGTTAGCAAACTGGTTGGCCAATATCAGTGCGGTTTCAGACCAGAAAAGTCCACAATCGATAAAATCTTCACACTCCAGCAGATCCTGGAAAAAACTCATGAAGTACAAATTGATACACAATATCATTTCATCGATTTTAAGGCCGCAGATGACAGCATTTATAGAGACGAGCTGTATAGAGGCATGTTTAGTTTTAGCAACCCTGCCAAACTCGCCCGTTTGTGCAGGATGACGATGGAGAACGCGCGCTTCTTTGTCACCACTTAACCAAGACATTTGGTGTCACAAAAGATTTTGGAAAAGGTTACGTGCTGTCCTGTGACTTCTTTAACATCAATCTAGAAATGATTGTGCGGAACTCAGAAGCGAGCACTAGAGGCACAATCTTTCAAACCTCTGTGCAGCTATTAGTGTACGCCGATGGTATCGACATAATTGAGAGAACACGGAGGGTTGTCACCGGTACGTTCACCAGTATTGAAACGGAAACTGCCAAAATGAGGGCCTACGGTGAATGAGAGTCAAACCAAGTATAGCCTGTTAACAAGAAGGGACACATAACATCGACGAATTGGGTAGAATGTCAGAACCGATGCTATAATTTCGAGGTACGAGTAGTAAGGAACTTTGTCTACCTTGCCTCTGCTATAAAGTCTGCCACCAACACCGCAGCAGAAATAAAACGAAGGATCACTCTTCCAATTGCTGGTTCTTTAGGCTAAGAAGGCAATTGAGTAGTAAGGCCTTATCCCAAAAAACTAAAGAGATTCTATTCAAGACCTTGATTATCCCAGTTCTACTTTATATCGCTGAAATATAGACTCTACCGAAAGCAGTTGTTTAGAGAGAGAAATCCTTCGAAAAATATTCAGAAGATTCAACGACAAACTATACATGCTGTACAGCTACATCGACCTAGTCCAAAAACTAAGCATCAGTCGTCTGATATAGCTAGGACATGTAGAGCGAATTGAAACCAATGCTCCGGCCCGCAGAGTCTTCGAATCTATGTAACCCAGAGGGACCACGCAATAGAAGAAGATCTTACCTTAGGTGGTGCACATAAGTAGAATGAGACCTCAACCTACTTGGAGTGCGCAACTGGATGCAATTAGCTAAGGACCGGGCTAAGTAGAGAGGTTTGTTAGTTGAAGACCAGGTGCACCCCCAACTGTAGCGTGACCTAAGTGAATAAATAAAGTAGGTAAGTGAGGATGGGTAAAGGCTAAGGTAAATTGGGGACCTCTTCAGCACAAGCTTCCACAGTCGCGATATTTTCTTTCGAGCTCAATATTTTCATTCTTGCTAGGGTGTGAGTATCCAATAGCTTGAATTAGGTACGAAATGTTTCAATAGTTCTACCAGTAGCACTTTCAGATAGGCGATGAAGTAATTCGTAAATTCCACGAAATGCTCTGTAAGGTCCGCCAACAGAGCTTCGATTTTGTAAATAAATTTCAACGGTTCGAAATCGTTGCTGTGACGCCAATCGTTCATTGATAAGATGGCAAGCTGAAGTTAAGAAGCTTGGCGGCTCAGATTGACGGCTTATTTGATCTCCATTGAAAAGTCTGACACTGAAAATAAGAAAATATACCCGTTGTATTAAGCAAGTGCTGTCTAACTTGACTGGGCCCCCGCCCAATTATCAAGGCTTCGCCCATCAATGACGTCTAATAAAAAGCGGGGGCAGAGCATATTACTGATCTTATCGTAAACATCTTCAGATGACGCCACCGAAGGTTGCTACGATTTGATCAGTTACAAGTTGCTGGTCACAGGTCTTGTTGGGAGCAGTTCCTACCAAGTCTTATATCGCGGTACCATGGGAGTCAGGAGCCCCCCAGATTTCAATCCGGTCCTGACTTGTTTGAGGTAGGCCCCCTCAAGCCTGGCAAGCAATGCATGTCTTCAATATATTTACTACGGATACACAAATGAGTTTCGTATAAATGTTCCAGCTACCTATGGTGATATGGAACCCTTGAAATATGTCACCTCCAATGAGGAAGGATCATTCCCTGTGAACCAGCCATCGGCAAATTATGTTTGCTCCCTGGTGATGCTCCTATATGTTTCGGAAAAGGGCACGGTATTTCCTTTGAGACCTTTTGGCGTACCTAATCCGATGCCACACAGATAAAATTTGTGTTGAAGCAACATGCTATCGTAGGTGAAGAAAGTTTGTGTTGAGGACACATCACCGGGCAAAAATCTAAATAGTAACTTTGATCTCCATGCTGATCGACTAAGAAAGAACAATGAAAACTAAAGTTCTCTTTAGATTGTGGTTCAATCCCTCGTTGATCCACTATCTACTAGATAGTCACTTTACTGCAGATTTCGTAGAAAACTTCTAACCAATATCAAGAAATTTTCCGCCTACCTTGAGACAGCTGTATGCACAGCAGCAATAAAGAGAAATATCTACTTTTGTCATTTCTATTGAATTCGCTGTACAGGATTATGAAGGGTGGGTCTAACTATTTCATGGGTTGAAAGATGCTATGATAGTATACCCAACCAGATCAAAGTCATGAATTTGTATCTCTGGATGCTAACGTTTAAACCGGTAAAGAAGGTAGTGCAAATCAGTCCGCATTATGGGCTAAATGCCTCCGACAACCTGCTGTTAATCCTAATGGAGAAGCAGCTAGATCTATCCTTGTTCAAAGTACCGTGACATCATAAAAACTGCGTTCTTTGTTGCTTAATATAAGAGACACCTACAGGGTAAGAACTTGTTACGTACTTAGAAAAACCCTTCACGCACTTATAAGGGTTAGGGCAAAAGTGAACATCGGTGTACTTATTGCACCAATATTCCTATGGAATTATTCCAAATACTCATACCAGTGACTAAATAGGGAAAACTTAGTTTTAAGAAGCTGCACTAACGGCCATCATACATTATGAAGGAGCAGTGACATAAAGCGCGCAGGCAAAGTTTTATTCGATATTTAGAATTCAATTCTCTCAATTGCTACAGGGACTACATATAATAGCCAAGTAGAAGGGGGTTCTAGATATTATAGTTATCAAGTTGACTGAAGAGTATCTGACGAAAAGTCCCTTGCTGAACAACGTTGGATTTTTATTCACTTTTCACATGAAAAAGACTAGAAGGGCAGATTTATAAATCCACAATGAGCCAACTGGTATGTCTAAATGGATTCTCATTTACTATAACAGTCGACAATGCTATCGGGGTTCCCTCCTCAGTGAAATACTAAACTTTTCCGGAACTCACCTACTCAGGTGAAAAGTGAGTCATAGAATGATCAATTCATAAATACAATATAATCACAAGCTCCTTAAAAAAAGGATATCAGATTTGCAAAGAAAAACTCAAGAAGAAATGTTTGCGAATCTGTCGGATCAATCACTGAGAAGTTACGTCTACGTTGGGACCTATCTCAGCACCAATACCAATGTCCTCTATTAAGAAATGTGATTGCACTCGAACTGACCCCTGGATATTTTAAAAAATTCACACCTTTCGGACTTTTTGAAAAATCATCCAGGCTCTAGACAATCTGCAATAGAACTAAATGCCGTGAAACTACTAAAATCTTGCTATGGAGCTTATGTTTCGTTACAGAGGACTGAAAATAGCAGGATGCCGATACTGCAATCATTCTATCCAGATGGAGGGCGGCTTAATGGTAATGGAAAATGGTTATTTACCCCCGACTATTAACGGTGATTTAATAGGGAAACTGAATTCAGTAGCAGACTTCCTAGAAGAACTGAATGAAAGAGTCAGATAGTCACCATATGAGAAAGAATTAGTACGGAACGGAGCCGGAATCCACTTGGAAACACAATACGAGTAAGACTGTCTTGAGAACAAATAAGGACAGTAGAGTTTTCGAGGATGATATAATAGCTTTCCTTAGGCGGCAACATCAATTGCAGAGGTGAACATCGTTAGGAAGTTTATCACTTTGTTTGCCAATAGTCAGAAAGGGTCAGCAAGGCTTGTCTCCCAAACTCGATCCTTCTTAGGGAGGCTCTATGCAATGATTCATTGCCGGTGCTTCACCTCAATTAATAAATCTACAATACTCTGGAATAATACGGATATATAGGCGACGACATGAACCCTGAAGTCCGTTTATGACAAGGAAAAATCCGTCTGTTAATTAAGGCTTAGTCATAAAGATGCACGTTCCATCGTTTAATTTTCTACCTTTGCTACATTTTCGTGTCTTTCATAGCGGATACAGCAGAATCTCCAGAGACGAAGTAAAAATTGAATCTGTACGTCATCTATCATGTCAGTATCCTGCCCCTAGTGAAGAAAAATGAGATGCCTTTGTAGTTGATTTTTTCAATAAGCCAGAGGAATTAAGGAACCTGAAGAACCTTCTGGCATTAATATCCTTATAAGGGTATTCTCCTAATAAGCCTCTTTGCATCATTCAGGGTAAAATTTATAATCGTTGTCTTCTTGACCAATATCATAAAATTCATCCCTGATAAGCAACCCCATAAAGGAAGAGCGCGCTTAAGAACTCAACTGGACCTCAACTGAAGGCTATTAGCGAAATATCGCACTAAATAGAAAGAAATATTAGATGCAGCTCGGATTTAATCCCGACAATAGAGTCACCCAAATAAAGGTAGAGTGAGGATAGGGAGGCTCAAGCTCGGGGAAGACCACTTCGTAATTAGAGTACGCCAAGTTGTAATTGCCTTAAACCGAATAAGATAGATAGATAGATATTTTTATTTCGTATATATAAATTTACAAAGGTAGTTTGTAACCGCACATTTTACAATGCAATAATTTGATAATTGTAATTATCTTTCTATTGAAATATGTTTTTTTATATTTTAATATGGCATTAGGATATGAAATCGACTTTGAAGGAAAATACGAAAAAAACCTTTAATACAAAAAACAAAAACAAATAAATAAATAAATAAATAAATAAACAAATAAATAAATAAATAAGTAAATAAATAAAACCATAAATATGAAAATAAATAAATAAATTAACAATTAACATTCAAATAAGTTATAACAAGGTACGAGTAGGATAAGTAACAAATACGATTCTTATAAGGTAAGAACATATAAAAACAGAATAACAATGGATAGATATTTACATTAGTTATGCAATTGGTTAACGAGAGGATTGTCAACATAACTACATCTTGTTAGGAATGTGTATTTTAGTTTTTGAATCCTATGAGAAATCAATTCAACATTCGCCCTTTATACAAGTCTAAACTTGAATGCCTCCATGGTAAGTTAAGCATCATTTTTAATATTTTATTTTGTGAAACTTGCAACTTTTTGATATGGCAGGCAGCAGAGCCTCCCCATACTTGGCAACCGTATAGTAGAATTGCCTGGAAAATCATTTTGTGGAGAATAATTTTATTTTCAATTATAAGTAACGAATTACGGTTTATAAAAGGATACAACATCTTAATTGCAATTCCTATTTTTTTTAATGTGTTGTTTATGTGGTCTTTAAACATGAGTTTAGTGTCCAAATGAATACCCAGATACCTTACCGTAGGCATCCAATTTATATTGCTGCCATTTAGCTGAAGTTGGTTGCTGGGAAGAAAACAAGCTTTTCTTTTTTCCGGGTGAAAAAGATCGCTTGAGTTTTTCCTTCATTAAGCTTAATTTTCCATCTAGTATAATATTTTGCCAGTACATCCATTCCATCTTTTAAATTCCTCTCAATATTGAGAGCGAATTGATTTGATGAATACATGGCAGTGTCATCTGCGAAAATAGCTACATCACAGTTTGGTATATCGGGAAAATCGGACGTATATATATTATAAAGGACAGGTCCGAGAACTGAGCCGTATGGTACCCCTGCATTAAAATTTACTAGACTGGAAACGTTACTATTTATATGGACATTAAAACAACGCTTAGACAAGAAAGACTGCACAATTTTACATAGAGATGGAGGGAATCTGAAATTGATCGTTTTGTAAATAAGGCTCTCATGCCAAACGGAAACAAAAGCTTTTTGCATGTCTAGCAGTATCATCCCAGTAGATTTACCTTGAGAACGATTACTTTTAATAGAATTACAGATTCTTAATAACTGATGGGAAGTATTATGAAAATGTCTAAAGCCAAATTGTTCGTTGGGATAAATACTCGTATCATGTTCCTGGATGAATTTTAGAATATTTTCCTTTATAACCTTCTCATATATTTTACTTAAGTTGCTTAATAAACTTATAGGCCTATAGCTTTCTGGATGTTCTGGTGGTTTACCAGCTTTTAGTATTGGCACTACTTTAGCTTTTTTCCAGGCATCAGGAAAGTATTGTAATTTAATACAGGCGTTGATTATAAAGGTAACAAATTTGATGCCTATTTTAGGCAGTTTTTTTAGGTATATATTACGTATGTAATCAGTGCCTCCTACTTTTTTAATGCGCAAGCTGTTAATAATAAATTCTATGTCCTCCTCGTTTACAAACACATTTGATACGCAATTAGCGTTCGCTGAAGTGAAAGCATCAACAGTGTTTCTCACCAAATTATTTGTATATGCATCACCTAGATGTTGAGATACAAGATGATTATTTGCAAAACTGGAGGCAAGTGCATTTGCCTTTTCAATGTCCGTAAAATAGATACTGGATGCATTTTTAAGAAACGGTAATTGTCTGTTTTTGGTTTTTATAAACTTTATAATGTTCCAGAACGGTTTTGCACTTTTGTCCAAACTACAGAGTTTGTAGTTCCATTCAGCGTTTCGGTATTGAAATATGGGCTGGCGATATCTTTGCCAATATCTTCTGCTAATGTTTCGTAATTTAATTAACTCCAAGATATGGGAGGGTAGTTTATTAATGTGATATTTTTTTTGAATTTTTGGTACAGATACATCCACAGAGCTTAGCACATTATCAGAAAAATTTTTGACAATAGAATCAATATCTTCCTTGCACAAAACATTTTCCATATTCATTGGAACATTGCGCAACCTATGTTTTATTTCAGAACGGAAGCGTGTCCAGTTGGCATTTTTAAAATCTTGTATGTATTGTGCCTTTTTTTCACCCGACCGTAGAAGGCGACAAACTACCGGGTTGTGGTCAGAGCTAAGCTCATTTAAGGATAGTGGTTGACTAATTAGACTAGGCACATTTGTAATAAATAAGTCAAGGACAGAAGGACTACCACGAGAACTAGCTGGAAAATAGGTGGGAGAAGGAGGATACATAACAGAAATTGGGAACATACAAACTAAAAAATATATTTCCCAAGCATTTGCTCTAATACAACCCCAATCCCTACGGCGACAGTTAATATATCCTGCAATTAAAAAATCATCATTCATTGTTAAGATTTTTCTTAAATCATTTTTGAAGCTTAATCTCCTTTCAGCTGACGCAGAGCCTCCAGGAAAGTAGACCGACGTTTTCTACACAATGTGTATTTATGATAGGTAAGGGCGAAAGCTGAATTGATCTTCTAATAAGTATCGCAATACCTCCACCTCTACGATCAATTCGATCGTTCCGGTAGCATTGAAATTCTGATAAATTCATTCCTTGTTTAAGACCGGTCTCAGTAACACAAGCAACGTCAATGTTGCTACTATTTAAAAAGTTTATAAACTCTATAGCTTTATTGCGAATTCCTCTGGCATTCCAATTAATAATTTTAATATATTTGTCTGACATATTACTTATTTTTACTATACAAGAACTTACTTGTTAAATGTGCGATTACCTTAAATTGATCACTTTTTGTTTTACAAGACGATAATAATGTAATCATTTCCGTCGCTAGGGAGTTTAACTCGTCGATGCTGAAAAGCGTAGAATCATCATTGGAAATGTTACTAGAAGCATTTAGAGATATGTTGACTGGAATGCTGCTGAAAGCATTATTGTTGACGATGTTGTCGAAAGAAGAGCGAGACCGGTTCTCCCATACATTATGTGTTGGTGGGTTTAGATTGGTGGCAGCACCGCCGCTTTTCAGTGGAACTTGTCGTTGACGTTGTGGCGGTGGAAGCGGGGGGAAATCATTCATGGAACGAAACGATCCAACAGGATGCTGATTACGCACATGTTCAGTATGACGAAAGGTTTGTGATCGCGGCAGTGCCTGTGAATGAGAGGAAGCGTTGAGAGAATCGGGCTTTTTCCTTGCAGATTTCTCCTTCATCTCCTGATAAGCAAGTCTGCTGATGCACGTTGGGTCGGTGGCTTTGTGAGAATCTTTACAATTAGCACATTTTATGACATTTGATTCACTACAGTCCACAGTCTTATGTGGACCTGCACAAGAACCACAGTATGTTTTTATGTGGCAATTTCGTTCACCATGACCATACATCTGACAGTTATGGCTTTGTGCCAGCTTTCCGCGGATTTTTTTTTGTAGACCCCAGTTAACCTGATTATGCAAAATTGAGCGAAAATTCTTTTTTAAATCAAAGAACCTAACTGAACCATTTTCCAGTGCAATGAGATAGAAATGGTCAGTGTAGCGTTCGTATTGTTTAGTAATTTTTTTAACGTCCACACATTTTAACTTCAATTTAATTAGTTCGTCTTTTAGTAAGGCCGTGTCAATTTCACTAATACCGTACAAAACACTTTAAATGCTTTTTCACTTTTAAGTTCGTGAGAGAAAAATTGACAATTCTCTTTCTTAAGTCTAGCGATCAAGGTGTTAAAAGAAACTATGGAGTCACAGATAATTTTAATTCCAATTGATATCTTTTTATTGTAATAGGATGAGACATTATTCGCGATAATATCGTCCATATTGTCATCATCCGTGTCACTGTCCGAAAGACTTAAACCGAATAAATGAGTGAAATTGGAGACTCTGTTTGTTGAGGAGTAGGTTCATGATTTTATATCAGGGTGGTTCAATCTCCACAAGTTGACAGCCGTAATTCTTGCAAGTTTAGTCGAATATTCGATAAATCGACTAGTGATTGATACTTTTACCAAACGGGTCGCCGTAAGATTCCCTCATTAGTTTTCCTCGAAAAATAGCCTAAATAAACACATTGAGTTCCTTCGATATATTGGACAATTCCACAAGTGATTGAGTTATTTATTTTTTGGTATCCACTGACTTTAACCCACTTACTTTTTTCAACTTTCGTCCACACGTTGACTTCTATTAATGTCGATTTGTTAAAACCATTCTCAAGATAATGGATAATGTTTCCTGATCTGGCAACGCTGCGCCGCTCTAAGCACCCTTTTGCGAGGTATACCACCGTTTAGCGGCCACATTCCAAATGTCGAGGAAAATGAAAGCAATCGCTTGGATACAACGGCCAAACCACGATGTGTATGACTAAACAAAGAGGGAGGAATTCCTGCACCCCAATTGCACCCCAAATGCATGGCATAGCTTGGCGGCCATAATACCGTCGATGACACGCCACTGCCATACTGCGTTTGATGGTATTCCATGATAAACGGAACCCGCCATTGTCTCCAGCGCATATAACATAGAAAACAAAACGAAACCGTTTTACGAGAATACGGATAGGTAAACGATTCTAAGGAATTGCGAGTAAAGTTAAAATACATTTATTGGTACGCTCGCCAAGGGGTGGTTCGTAGTGGAGTAGGGTAGCAGCCGTCTCGCAATACAATCGACTTATTAATGGTTCTGTTTGTTTTTGTTATTGCTGTTGTTTGCAGAGGTCGCTTCTCGTTTTACCGGCTTTCCCATTTCTCTCGATTTATTTTCCCGACTCTTTCTCCCGGGTCTTAAGGGGCTCTTGTTCGATGTTTACATTTGGTATTGTCCCCGGGCAGACACAAATATGACCCTGAATTGCTTTTGGCGGAGGTACGGATATTGTGACATTTCTTTGCGTTTGCTGCGCGCTTTCATGGCCACTATTAAGCTTTTGCCCCCAATTCCAGTACTCGTACTAAGGCTCAGGGTTGATTTATTTGATTTTATGAGTGCGTCTGGAACTAGTATAAGGAGCTGGTTGGCATATGCATGTGTGTCGCTGTCGCTGTCGCCGTCTGTGTGCTAAGCCCGAAGGATATTTCCGTTTTATTACCATTTTCCAATTTCCAATTTCATATTAAACGAAACAATTGCATACGGGTTACTTTGGGGGTGGCATGGAGGACTGAGCGTAAAACGCGATTGCGACTGCATATTTACGTAAATATTCGTATTTATCGTTTCATTTTTATTTGTTTACGCAGATCTAATCACTACGAGGGGTAGTATAGTTGACGGGAAATGACTTCGAGAATTTGTTGCACTGTTTTCGTTTGCTTTTGGTTTACACTTAATAGAGGTAATGGAGCTGTTTACCATTTTTAATGACCAACTTTAAGTCAGCTGTGCGTTGCATGTCATGAGTCGGATATCTAAGAAATGGGGCAGCTTTTGGCACGCAACTGAGGTAAATAAAGGTTTTTATGGAACATTACAATAACGAAATCGGTCGTTTCTATAGTACCCTAATAAACACAAATAACGACGGATCTAAGGCTAATTCTTGAGTAAAGAATACAACGCAAGTAACCGGGCATCTTCGAAACAATAACGAATACCAATGGAGCAGGATTTCAAACAGGAGCAAAGAAAACTGCCTTAAGGTAGAGATGCACACATTCGTCACAAAGCTTGAATTCGATGGTAAACGGTGGTCATCAGTTTATACGTCAATTGAAAATGTCGGCTTCGACAGGAGCCCGAATCAGTCCTACTTGTACGCTCCACAATGCATGAACTGTCGATACCAAAATATGATAACTGCTTGCATCCTGGTGCATATATTTTCGACTGTGACTCCAATAAAATTGTGAATGAATACGTAGTGTGAAGAAATTGACGTGCCCTTTTAGAATTTTCCTCATATGTTAAAATTAATGGCAACTTAACAACTCCTTTCAAGCATGGCACGTAAGACATTTTGAACTCCTTATGTTCTTGTTTGTGGAAAGTACTTCGCGAGTAAGACGTGTCACTTGAGCTTTAAGACACGAAAATAAATGGACACTAGGTGATAGGTGAGAGGACGATGATCATTGCTGTTGTTGCAGTCGCCAAACCAAATATTGTTAAGGTGCATGACTCGTTTTCTTACTTCTGGCAAGAGCAGCGATCTGCGTTAACAGATTTCTTCTCGGAGTAACGCCAAAGTATAAACTCTTTGGCTAACCTCATTATTTGCAACATTGGCAATGAGACCATTTTTATTGTATATCAAGAAACCGAGAGAAAGTTCCAGCTGCCACTCTTATCTCCGACACCATTACTCAAATGCTAACGAACTGGGTGGTATCGTCTCTCATTTCAGACCACAGATACAACCAATTCAGCCTGAGTGATGTTCTTCCCAGCCAACCATCGGAAAACTGATTGGCTGAAATACAGATGATTTCTGCCAGAAACGTAACTCTCTGGATTCTCAAGTCCCCTGCGTCATACCAACGAGCTTGACAGGTCGTCCAAGAGCCAGCGGTTTCTTTTCAAATACTTAGGCATCGTAGGATATGAAGAGAGGATTTTTCTTAGCTGCCATTGCTCAGAGGTTTCTATTATTTTGTCACAAAATGACCTCCAAGACTGTCCCTTTACCTTGCTCAATTCTTTTTTATGTATTTTGCGGGATTCCTGGTATGAGTCCCAGTCGGTCACTTTTCTTTGCTTTTTGCTTGGTTGAAAAGTTTTTTGCGAACCTTTCCAAGCGCTCCCAGTGCTGACGTCCACCAGTGCAGCTTTTGCTTGCCATTAGGTTGAAGGAAGCATTTATTGCCTGATTGAGAACCAGGATTAAATCCTTGCTTTCCATGTTATACGGGGAACTTAAGAGTACAGGGGAGAGTATTTTAAAAAGTGTTTTTCTGTATTTTGACCAGTTAGACTATGATGAGGTCGGTTTTCTCCCTTCCAGCTTTCAAGAACTTTCTTTTGAAGGTTGTCAGAAGGGAAAGGGCGCATGTAATAGTGGCCAAGATATACTGATCCCAGCAATTAGATACATTTGGCAGTCTCCATCCGATCAACTGTTTCAGAAATAATACAAGCTTCAGTAATATACTTACCTTTGTCTTTTGAATTGAGCCGAACATAGTCAGGTGTACCGTGGCTCAAGTGGTAGTGTGTTGGCTTCCCAATCGGACGGTTCGGGGTTCAATACCAGCCGTGACCGAAAGACTTTTTTTCAGGCAACTAAAATCTTGTGAGATGAATGGTTGTCTAAATACAACATCAAGTCCAATTTACACTAATAATTTAGTCTCCCCATTAAATGTTGGATGCCACCCATGGAGCGAAATAACCACTGAGCCCAAAAATCTTTCTCTCTCTCTCTCTATCCAATTTTCCGAAAAACTTAACACGTGCTCCGGCATTTTAAGAGTAGTAATACCCTCTTGAGTGTTAAGTTCTTTTTTAAAAAAAAAAAAAAAAAACACGCCTGCTACAATATAACCCATTGTTTCTAGATTAGGATGATGTCTTCTGCATTTTTGGATAGACACAGAATAAATTCGGCCGAGGCCTTTTTGGAGTGATAGAGGGTAATCTGAAGGAATCTCTGATCTTAACTGATCTCCGTTTGATTCGTCGGTGGTTCTCATTTCCGACGGGGTGACAGAGGTGGAGATCGTAGGCTTGATTGTTACCTGGGAGAGATTGGAGTCGTCGCTCCTGTTTCAAGTAAAGGAGGAGGAGGTTGCTTATCATCATCCAATTCATGCTTTCTACAAACCCTTAGGGTTAAGGACTCGAATCCGAAGCGAATCATGCTTTGAGTCTGCCCCAGATTCTTTATTGATCACAATTAACACGCACTTATAAAGGCCCCTTTGTTTCTCCAGTTTCGTGACTTTCAGTCATGAGTCGGAAGGGTTGGGTTACTGAGCCTAATGATCTCCAGGATGTCTTCTGGGACCATTTAATTGATCCGTCAGCGTTGCTTTTATCGATCACCGCGATCGTTTTTGCATCTTTTAGGACTTTGCTAAAAGACCTCAGAGATGTGACGATAGAACGACCTGGGGAGGTTTTGGCGCTTTTAATTAATTTTGGGCCTGTTGGGAACCGGAAGGGTTTCCTTCAACGATCGGTGGCGCTTGGTGGAGTCTGTCAATGTTTTGGAAATAGTGCGTGGTCCATCTTCTAGGATGTTGCTGGCAATAAGAAAGTTTTGATAATGCTTGCGGCATTTCGGTTTTCGGCGTAGGATACCGTAAATGAGGCTTCCAGATGCGGCTGAGCTTGAGGAATTTTAGTAGTAGCAAGAACCACAACCTGACTACTGCTTGGGATGAAAGAAGTGGGAGGACTATGGCTTGCCACTGTCCTGTCACTCCTTGAGAGTTAAGGGTTTTGCTCGGCATTACAGGAGCCTCGCTAGTAGTCGGTGCAATCACCGTATTACCGTCCGATATTGAAAGAATAGCAACCAACAATTTTGTTTTCGAAATTTTTGATTCGATAAGGAGAAAACGAGGTCCATCTGCAAAGAGATTCGCTATATACAGATAAGGCTAGCTAATCCGGAAGTAACCAGGTATCCGGATACTCCGTTCATTTTTAAAGCTACCGGGCCCTCAACCAGGTCGTATAACACCTTGAGCTAGCCCGCTGAGAAAGGAATGGGAACGAAGGAGGAGGACTTATCTGGAGTCATTAACCTTACTCAGCCTCTATAACTCGATAAGTTTGATGCTCAGAGTAGGGGAATGTCGGATACAAGGTCCTATCAAATATTTTATGTTAAAGGTCATTTCATATTAAAACACATCCATTGTCTTCATATGTCAAAAACTAATCAAACAAAGTCGAATAGCGTTATAAAACACGGGATCCTATGCAGTGATTGGAAACAGCTCCTCCGAACTATCCCGAACATATACCAAACTTCGGCTAAGAGATGTGATATAATACAACTTCTTCCGCCGCGATACGGAGATGACATCGACATTAAAAGTCCGTTTCAGTGTAAACGGATAGAGAATGCGTGGAACGAAGTAATAGCCTTCCTCCATGAATGACACCCGAGTGGAGATTAGACGAAGATTTACACTAGAAAATCTCTGCTGCTTGGGTTAGGTAAAATTACTAATTTCGGAATTCGTTCATTCATTCTAATTGAAGGCATTTTTCAATCCAATTTTTTAAGGATTGATGGCATGTTAGTTATATGGATGAGTTTGCTTCAGAAGCGTCTCAGTGGATTGCAGTAAAGTTTAGAATCTACCTATGCTCCCTAATCAACAGGGCATCACAAACGCAAACAGTCGAGCTGGTCTGTGGGGTAAGGTCTTTACCATTTGATAAAATTGATTACCTGAGTCGCTACGAGGCTGTGTTTTATTTCAGGTTGAAAGTTAGGCCGCCATATATTTGAAAACTAGCAATATGCTATGTGTCACTTCCTCATTACTGTAGCTGTATGACACATGCCGCGGATTTCGGAAAGCAGTTGCTCTATCATCATCAACCTTTTTTTAGTTACGTGCTTAAACAGATATTCCGGAGAACATTCCCATTGAATGCTGACGACTGCAACTTTACTGTCGACATCGACTGGTTTGACTGCACCGCATTTGCCATTGTAGAGGTGTTTACTTGATTTGAAGATCCCACGCTATAACTAATAATTTCAAAGCAAAATGAAGGGTGTTTTTTAGGAGCTGTAAGATTTGAAATTTAAATATTGTTTGCGTATTTCTTTGACTTCGGTTCCAATCCAAAACGAATCGTGATACGAACAATTAAAAGACAAAAAAAAAACTAGTCAAACCGCACAATTCAATATCGTTACAAATTTATTGGTTTTATTTTAATTGTTTTGTGCAAAGAACAACCTTACTCGTTGACGGTCAAATCCAAAAGAAAGCATTAAATTTTAAATACATGACATGAGTAGTGAGTAATGAGTATTCGATAAAGAGAGTGAATGCACCCGTTAGATTAAATATAATATCAAAATGAAATTTTCTAGTGTTGCATAAATCGAGAGATGAGAAACTTACAATATAAGGCAAATTAGACAATGTTTGGCAAATTTCAACAATAATTAATTAATTCTGATTACCGATGCTCCGATCCCAAACAAATATAATACACCCGAATTAACCAAATTGTATGGCATTAATGATGAAAATGACCAGAAACCCATGACGAATACATCGGGAGCGTTATCGGGAGGATCTGCATCCTGAAGCTCCGATTTTCGACCACTTTTTCGTATATTTCAGGCAGTATCTCTCAAATCGTTTCCTCGGACGAAATCGTTGTTTGCTTGTCAGCGTAAACTAAAGACTTCAAATAACTCCACAGAAAATACTCCCGCAGCGTCAAATCACACGATCTTGGAGGCTAAGCCACAGATCCGTTTCAGGAGATAATGTTGCTGTCGTTCACTTCGTTCCAAACTCGATGGTTTCGCCGGCAGTCTATCATATGGAACCATCCTGCAGACCATGTTCACGTAGAGTTCTAAACAACAAATCTTTGATCATGGCTCTGTATCGGGCGTCATCGGCAGTAACTTTTCGATTTTCTTCATTTTTAAAAAAAAATAGTGCCTTTTTTTCGGTGCATCGGTAGTAGATTTTCCTCACTCCAAATTCAACAAAATGAGGCAGCGCTCTATAAACATTTTTTACTGAACACTGATTTTTAAAATAAATTTTTAGAGTTTGTAAAGGTTGTTCGGGCGCGAGTGTTTGCACGATGATTGGAAAAAGCCGAAGAACCTCATTTTGAAACGCAAATCACCAAATGACCTATGCGACATGATATGCTCCCGCTGAAGAAACAAAAATCGCTTACATCGTAATGTGAACTTTGCACACTTGGAAAACAATTTTTAACATATGTATATTGTTCGAAAATGGTTTGATGAATTTGAGTAGTACACGGCAACACATGCGAAAGTATTAGGGCACGCATAGGCTGCTCAAAGAAACAGCGAGGGACTAAATAGGAACTCAGGGTATCGTAAATTACTTCGAATTGAAATATATTCTCAAATCTTTGGGTGACGGGTAGCCGACTGTGATGTGCTTCGACAGCTACATATGTAGATCAGTGACGAATTGGACTAGACGCATCTAGAGTTTATGTTTGCAATGAAAGTTCTAGTTGGTAAGGTTTATCATCGTCGGTTTCGATTATGACAGCCCCATTATATCAGCTTATCAAAGATATAAAAACCATAATGTGCTCTCGAAGGTAAGTCTTTGACTTGCTGTGCGCGAAAAGCAGGTACTTGTAAAATCCTTCTACTGACTGTTAAAAGGCATTGAAAGAGTTATTTGACAAACTTGTCAATGCACCAGTGCTAGCGATATACTCGTATAACCCAGAAAGGAAAAGCAAGTAGCGAAGGCTTTGGGTTAGTCCTGATTAAGCGCCATCTCACAGCGAAACTAATCCACGCAAATGAACCAGACCGATGGATTTAAAAAAAAATGTAACCCAAGCAATTCCAACCTGCTATGCTGTATTCTACAATGCATTACAAGTTCGACTAACCCTGCAAACCCCCGTCTGTTTAAACAGTACTCACTTATCCAATTGTGTTTAAAGATTAGTTACCGATATTAGAACCCCCCAAAGTTAACAAACCCTTTAAAGGTCATCAAATAGCAGAACTTCGAACGAAAAACTCTCAAATATTGATTCTATTGATTTGTTTTCAGGAAATCTTTTCATTCATCTCACCCCAAGTGCTTAGAGATCACCATCACAGGACGATTGCTATTTCATTTCACCTCATCCCTAATTCAATTCATCCTTTGCGTACCCTCAGATAAAGATAAAGGCTTGCCAAAGTAGTTGTACTCCGGAACACAGCATGTCTCTATTTTTAATAAGGTAAACAGCCCATTGTGTAAGTTGAGAGTAAAGAGTATCCCTCTCTCGTAAATCTCCTCTACCACTTATCCTTTTAAGGATAACAAAACAAAACGTGCTCACCGATTAGGCTAAACAAAGTACGACTACCACTACCCCACCTGGGTACGCACTTTCATCCAACCTAACCGAAAAGAACCCTTTTGCGAGTGAAGCTTACCACCTTCCAATCCAACTGGGAGGCGGATGGTATGTTTGCTTTGTTCTCGTCCTGTGCCTGTTTTTTTTTTTCTTTTTTTTTCGTAGTTATTGTTGCCTGCTCCTGTAAGAACTTTGCACAAAAAAAGGATTTTTTATGCTCGAATGGCAATAATTTTAAAATCCTTTGCGATTCAATAAAATTTTATTATACCGACCACCAAGGTCTGAGGAGACTGAGCTTTATGCGTACACAAGGGATGAAGACTGGACCAGGGTGCAGGGAGAGAGGAATCAGATTTTCAAGTGGATAAGGGATTTCAATGATTTCATAGGCATGACTACGCACAGGGTGGCATGACGTGGCGTTGCAGAGAGTTACTTAAATATTTTATGGCACACGCTTTTATTGTTCGTTTGTGGCTTTCAATCGAACACAATGTGCCACAGTCCTGGAGATGTGGACTTATGGAAATCGTACCAAGGAATGCGTAAACAAGAACGAAAACGAAGACTTTCTTTTTCCACTGGCAGTGCCGTGTTGCAAATGAAAAATCATTGATCTGCGAACGCGTTCCATTTAAGAAGAAAGCATGGGAACACCAAATTCATACTCTGATAGGAGCATGGGAAGCCTCTTGAAAAATTATGAACGAGGATATGACTTGACTTGGCTTTGACTTGCTTTTACTTGCGACTTGACTTTCTCATTTAGGCACAAAGTCAGACTTTATTAGCGGAAATTTTATTTCGCATTTCGTCGTCATCGTCATCACCGTCGTCATCGTAGTCGTAGTCCTTTGCTAACATTGAAAGCGAATGCCACCCATCTAAGATGAGTTAGGAAGGCGAATATAAAAACACAAAAAAACTTTGTGTGAAAATTTTAAGCGATTTTGGAACTTTTTCCTCTCAATAGGGAAGAAAAGATTTCCCATTACCAATAGCACTACGTCAATTCCAGCAGAGGCAGAGTTTTTTCTTCCGAACCACCAGCAACAGTGTTCGTATACTGGATATACGAATACTGGAGGGCGTAATGGGATAGGGTAAGTGGTAGAATGGCAAACTTTTTTACGTCAAAGAAATATGTTTATGTGGCCCTAACATTGTTTCTAAATTATCCCCCAACGAAGAAGGGTAATGAAATTCGACATTTTATTACTTTTTCGCACTGGGAAGGAGGATTGGGGGTTGGCCTTTCAACCCGTGATATACCCGGGATATACAAATTATTTTTCTCGACGAGGAAGCGCAGTTTTGAAATGAGTTTTTGCTCTTTGCCATCATATGGAGGTTGTTTGGCGAATTGATTTGCTTCGGTTTCCAGTTTTGTGGGGAAGGGATATTAACTTATAATGTGTGCCAATATTTTAGGTACCTACTTAGGGAAGTTTTACCTTTCTATCGTGTTAAAGGACATTTGAATTGGGTAGCTTTTTATTGGAAAAATGGCTACGGATGATTGATTTTATTTCATTTTCAGGTAAAGAATCTGGGATTTTGCTTAGACGACAGGTTATGAGTGTTCTTCGGAATCACTGGCTCTTTGTCATACTTTTGTCCCGAAATTCGATTTATTGGTGATAAAAAAAAATGTAATGGCTTGGATTTGAGTTAATCAAATTGTGAGCCTTCAGCTTTTCAGCACTAAAAATTTACCCATGAATACATACTCATAAGAGCAAAAGGTAATTGTACACATGGAAACTTTTCGACTTAAACGTTACTAAATGGGATTATGTTACAGGATGCGTTGTCACGTCGCATTTTTCTTAGTCTTGCCAGCCTTATTAACGCGTGATTGAACACCATGTAGTCGAATTTTGCGACTTCAGAATCATATATTGAGCCGTACAACTTACTGCAGATGTTGATTGCAGTGACGAATGGGACCATAAAATACGTTGCTGCGGGCTTTGATAGCTTCAGGTTTATTTGTTCCGATGGCATATATCGAACAACGCTGAAAAATGGTATACACTGGTTGATGATAATTCTGAATTAAATCTTCAGCAATACCCTTATACTGAGAGCGGAAAGTAGTCCTCCTGCAACGAACATCTTCGGGACTTATGAAGGATGTGGCGCCGGCAACTTCATCGAAAACGACAATTATAGACTTCAACTTTTTGCAAATGTACGCCAGTCTCCCCAAAGACAAATAAACTAAGCCCTTATGGCTGAAGATAGAGGAAAAGCAGCTGCGTCTGTAGCAATAGGAAATCTCTGTCTAAAACCTGGCTGTATTTTCCAATTGTTTTCAAATTATCTTGAAGATGGAGGACTTTTCTAAATACAGTCTTAAACTTGAATCGACTTAGCTATGTTTGTAGACTTGGCAAATGTTGCAGAACAATTTTTTATAACCTTCAGCTATTTTAGGAATGCTTGCGTGTTTGGATGGCGAGGACAGAGCGAACTAATGCTAAACAGCCTTTCTACCAAAATAATACTTACTTATTTATGTACGTACTTAAGGTGACGCTACAGTCCGGGGTGGACCCAGGCCTCAACCAACAAGCATCTCCAGGAAGCTCGATTTTTAATCAGCTGCCTTCAGTTTCGCACGCTAAGTTGGCTAAGGTCCATTTCCACTTAACTCCGTCACCTGAGTCGCAGTCTTCCTCTACTGCGATGTCCTTGGTGCCGGATTCGAAGGCTTTTCGGCATTGATGCCCATCCGCTTTATTTAACCCAGCCAACTCAGTTGTTGGACCCTCACTCTTTTAGCTAAGCCTATGTCGTTGTACAGCCCGTACAGTTCAACGTTGTATCTCCTCCTCCAATCGCTGTCTATGCAGACGGGACCAAAAACCCCTCGAAAAATTATCCCCTCGAAGCAGCCAAGATCACCCTTCTGCATTTTTGATAAAGTCCATGGCGCCATAGAGCAGTACTGGGATGATTAAAGTCTTATATAGAGTCACTTTTGTTATTCGAGAAAGCCTAGGTAGACAAAGTCCTTAACTACCCCAAAGTTATATTTGTCGAGGTTGACGTTCTGTTCGAGAGATCGGTGTTGGGTGTTCTTTCTTGTTGACAGCGTATACTTGATTTTGCCCTCATTGACTGCTAGTCCCATGTTCCTCACTTCCACTTCAATACCCGCAAAAGCGCCAATGACATCAAGCTGTTTTCTCTCGATCCATGTCGATATCATCGGCGAATGCGAGTAATTGGATGGAATTTTGAATGATTATGCCTCTCGTGTTGGCGCAAGAGTTATGCACTATTCCTTCAAGAATGATTTTAAAGATATCGCATGGCACGGCATCGGCTTATTCAAATTCTTTCGTGACATCAGAAGTCCCGGTGAGTTATTTTCCGATCTTGATGGAGTAGCGTGCATTCTCAATCGACATCCTGCCCAAACAGGCAAGTTTGCTATATATGATAAAACCAGACATTGCTCTGTACAGCACATCTCTATAGATGCTGTCATACGCGGCCTTACATTCGATGAATAGGTGGTTGTATATCGATGTGAATATTTGGTCGATGGTGGACTGATATGGACCATTCAGGCTGTTGACGTACGGCTTCAAGTTTTCACACAATACGGCCGGTAGGATCTTGTAGATGGCTCTGAAATTGGAACAGTTCAGAGGGTCTCCTTTCTTGAAGATCGGACAAACTATGCTGAGTATCCATTCATCAGGGATACTTTCGTCCGTCCATATATTACAATTGAGTTGTTATATGCTCTTTACCAAGTCATCGCCTGTCGCTTTGAAGAGCATGGCAATCAGGCCATTCGCTTCAGCAGCTTTGTTGGACTTAAGCTAAGATATGGCTATCTTCAGTTCATCCATGTCAGATGGACGGAATTGTTGGTCTATATCGTCCAGGTTTAAAGGTTCACTCTGCCTGACAGGGCTATTTTTTTCGACTTCGTTTTTATACAGTCTATAAAAATGATCTTTTCAAATCCTCAGTCTTGTTCGTCTCTATAGGCTTCGGTGCGAAGTTTGTTGTCCGCGGCGTGTTTTTTTACCTTTTGGTAAAACTTCCGAATCTCATTCCGGGAGTAGCATCTCTCAATTTCCTCGAGATGCCGGTATTCGTCTCTTCTCTTCTGCTCGTAGCGGCGTTTTGTTTGCATCTTGCTTAGCTGCATGTCCTTGCTGGTTCACGTCGTCGAACCAGGGGTTTCGCTATGGTGGCCGAGTGAAATTCAGCACATCAAAAGCGGCATCTCTGTTAGATTTTTGACAATGTTGCCACAGGCCTTCGATACTTGATGCTGGGGGCATAAGACCTCTTAAGAGATTAAGGGAGACTAGATCAGAAAAGGATTTGACGATTTATTGCGATTGTAGCCGCCCGACGTCGGATTTCCTCTCAGTATTAGCTTGCCTTTCCTCATAAGTCTTATCCAAAAGTTCGTAGAAACCATCTTTTGTGTCGTTATCTTTCTCCTCCGTGGGGCGTACGCAAATTTATTGGCAAATTTAGCCTTAATACGGATTGTTACAAGTCGCTCGCTCACATTATGGAAACTCTTGCCTAAGACTGCCTCTAACAACAAATCCACATCCAAATAGACGCTGCTTTTGCCGCCAATAAAAATCGCCGTAGTAGATATCGTAATTTTTCATCCTCCTTTTGTCCGGTCCATTCCAGCAGGTCTTTGATGTCGGTAACATTTGGTTTGCAGTATTCTTGGGCCTCAGCTAGTTGTTCGGATGCACGGGGCCTATTAAGGAACCTAACACTTCACGTGCAGATCCGAAGTACATTGTTCTTGTTTCCTTATCTGAGGCTCGTTGTTGCTTCGTAACTTAAACTTTTTTTTTCCATGGCCAGACAGTTACACCGGTGGCACAACTCCCAATCTTGGGGGCCAGTTCCATCATAGATACTCCTAGACCCAAGCCAGTAAACCCTTTGGTGATATGAGCCCTGCGGTTGGTCCATCAAGGGCTCATCCGTCACCATTTCTTTTCCAAGATCCTGACTTAGTCTCGGAAATCCTAAATCTACCAAAATCTACAACTAAATTACTAGTGGAGAGAGACGGATAATACATATATTGACAACTTTTTACTACATATTGGCCTTCACTAAAAACACTTTTTGGACTGTGAAGATGCGTTCATACTTAGTCCACATAATACCAATTTCCCTCCAATCGAGAGAAAACTAGTGCGAATTATGTTGGATATGGGTGGAATACGCAAAATTAAGTGGTAATGGGTAGGAGCTCCCAGGAGGTTGGAAACTAGTTATCCTATTTACCTCAGATTTTAAAGCACAGACTTTGGGTCAAAATACGTATCGCTATAATTATAGTATTGCGTTCTGACTTTACTCACATCTTGTGATAAGAGAGACTCACCGATACGCCAATCGGTGACATCGTCATTGCAATGGGAAAAAGAGAACTGCATATCTTCGAAAGCATGAACTGCGCAACCGCTAAGCAATCGTTTATGATTTCTTCAATGCAAATTTCCTTGTCATAGGTGACATCTTGGTCGGCACAAAATAAGCCACAAACACCGTCTTGCCTCAACTGACAGGCAAGCAAATAAATTCATTCAGTCGGCGTTTAAGAAGCAGTTTCCGGGGCGGAATGACCATGTTATGAAAGCTGCTATTCCTAAGGTTCAGAGTACCAGATCTCACTTCAGAGCGACAATAAAAAAGCACGAACATTTAATCTTGTGTTTTGAAAAATGTTTTAAACCTGTCGCAGAAAATGCGGTCTAAGGACACTTGGTAGCATTACATGTGCCTACCCTAGCACTAGGTATAAGTGAGCTATTAAATACAGTTAAAATGTTTGCATACAACGCGGGTGATGGAAATTAGTGAGTAGCGATGAACGTTGGTTTTGAATGTTTGCAAGTTATAATGACTAGGAAATAAAGAAGTTCAGCAGTGATTCCAAAAAAAGTTGTGTGGCTTAGGTGAAAATCACGATGTTTCAAAATACGTCCGTACGAGTGTTACCATTGGTGGCAGAAATAGCATTAGAATTAGTTATGGCAAGCGGCATGCTGTGATTTTGGAGGGTGTCGATCGACTGAGCAATATTGGCGTCAGCTAGGAGTTTTATTGCACGATTTTCAATCCTATCTAGCAAGTGCCGAGAATCAAGAACTCGTCAAATTTGGGCGGACTACACGGAGTAAACTATTTGTTGCTTTAGGAAACTTAGACCCTTTGCAGATTTTGGGCAACATCGAATATGTGCTCATTTTAACATTAGTTCATACACCGAGAAGGGAAAATTCTTCAGATTGAAAAGTAAAAAGGTTGTCGGCAGCCGAACGAAGTGGTTTATCTTTATGAATTCATACTCGTATATCACTTTTTTTATATAGAGATCTTTAAGTACTCTCGCAAAAATTAGTTCGTCTAATTGAAGGTTCATTGCGCTCAGGTGTGGGCGGAAACGTAACATAATCCGATTGCACACATATTGCAAGCAGCCAATGATATCTGTTGAATGACCACCTATTGAGTTGATGTCATTTGTGCTCGTTTTACGGCATTCTGAATTGTTGCTACTCTCAAAACACCTGGCTCTAAATTGGTGATTTCATCTTCAATGTTGACTTTCAAGACTTGCAAAGTTTGTGTTGTGTTGTGGTAAACGCGAAATTTCAAAAAGCCCACACGAAGAAGTCTGGCGCTGTCAGATATGGTGATATGGCCGCCCAATTCAAACCGCCAAAACGGCCTGGAAATTTGTGATTCAAAATTTCCATCGTTGTTCGAGCTGTGCAACCGGTTACTCCGTCCTTCTGGATCCAACAATACTCGAGACCCAATTCAGCAACTTACGGCAAAAAAAAAAATGGTTAAACACTTGTCTGTAGCGCCCTGGTAGCGCGGTTACGTAGGTGGTGCATTGGCGTCCACAAAAAATAAGGACCGCACCAAACCGTCACTTTGAGATAGAATGGCTATTCGTGCATTTCATGTGGGTTCTCCGTGCCCCAAAAATGCAAATTTTGTTTATTCACATAACCACTTCAGTGGAACTGTGCTTCGTTGCTCGTTATGATTTTGGATACTAAATCATCCTGTTCTTGCACCAGAACATGGGAGTAAGTTAACTTTACTTCGCGGTCAGCAGGCAGCAATTGGTGAACGGTTTGCACTTTCTAAGGGAACATCTTTAGGTTTTTCAGCAAAATTCGACGCAACTAACGTCTGGTGATGACAAATTGTGTGCATCGTTGTCTCGTCGATGTTTGCGGACTCTCTCGGACTTCCACTTCCACAGCAGTGATATTCGCGGTCGAACGGCTATTTCTTGCGACATCTCTAGTGGACCGAGCTTGCACAAAACGCTCAGCCACATGCTTAATTGTTCGCGCACTTGGTGCAGGACGGCGAGGAAAACGTTAAAACAACAGACCGGAAATTCGTCACATAAGCAGTAACAATAATTCCGCGCTTTTCGTGTGTGTATCGCTCCATTGCTTGTCGTGAACTAATTCTCTATCTATACAACATAAATGTCAAAGCACAATGACACTTGATGCCATTTGCAAAAATTATGGCATATCCACATTACGACATTTCTTTTGCCCACCTTTTATATACGTCGGACTCATAATAATGGGTATCAACTTTAAGAAAAGAACTGACTAGCTTTGATCTCTCTAGCCAACGTGCAGTGAATGGATCAAGCCGCGCTCTACTTGTTTCAGATGAACGATAATGCACGTTGTACTGCAGTTTTACATTGTATATTTGACTATAGATCAGATGCATCTGCCCAAAAGCATTGACCATTAATTTTTGTAGCAGATTAACAATTAGGACCGATCACAAGAAAAGGAATTGAGAACAAGAAGGAAGAAAACTTGATGGTATTATTTTTTTTTTCCTGTCAGAAGAGAGCATTCCGACAAAGAACAAATCCATTGTACTATTCTACTGAAATTCTACATTCTACACTACCAGCAACTATCACATCAGCACCGAGTGAATTCAGTCTTCTGACCGCGTTTGGAGATATCTTTCATTCTTGAACCAGCTTGGACGTAGAAGGAGGAGTGACGTAACATATGCAGATGATTTGCCCCTTCGCCGATTCTTCAGAAAGGATTTGACGTCGTACAGAAAAACACCAGCATCGCATCCTAAATCGGTTGTGGAGCCATCAGTGAAGACGCAACTACATTCAGTTTTTGGCTTAGAATCTGATCAAAACCATTCCCGGGCGCAGGGAAGTCGATTTCGTATTTTTTCCGCAGCAGGAGTTATGGTGTCATTGCATTAAAAGGCATATACATGCTACCAGAATCGAAAGACTTTTGACGCGCTAGTTCATCAAAACTCCGTTACGTGTCGTACCACAGACCTCTTGTTTGAATCGAAAAATGGTAATAAACGTTTAGCCTATGATATGAATACCAAGGGGATGCAGATTCATCAGCGCATCTTGAGTAAAGCCAGGTGTGCTTGAGGTTTCATCCTCGATACTAACACTTCTACAAGAAAAGGATTAGCCTCCTAACGACAAACCATCATTTACAGGCAGATAACAGCTAGTGGGCAGGCCTTTCGGTTGAGGTAATGCCACCATTGCCATCTGCAATATTAAATTAGTTTTGCGTCAACATTGCCTTCTCAACGTCGACGAAAATTTCGAAGAAGAATTTTCATGGTGAAGAAATTATTTTATCCCTTGAACCAAAGAAACCAATCTTCAAGAGTCTAGATGTTGACAAAAAGAAAGATCCTGAATAAAACTAAGATAATTGACTATTCAGGATCTCAAATTCAACCTCGGAAGACATAGTTGAAGATACTGAAAAGGAGTACTCTTTCCCCCAAACAGTTACAAAGTGTTGATATACCTGCCAACTCCATGATATGAATAGATTTTCTAATCAAAAGTCTGTCTTCAAAATAGCATTTGGTTCCTTTTTCGAACAATGGAAACGACTACCACTCTCTTTAAGATACTCCAAATTCAAAACCAGAAGTCAGATGGTTCTAAAACGAAACCAAGGCTTAAAAATATTTTGATTAAATTTTCATTTACACGTGGCTGATGACTGCCTCGCTTCAACGATTCATAATCTGGGAAACATTTATTGTGTTACACTATAGTCGTAGTCGAAAACTTAAGCAGTTACCCAAACAGATGGTACTCCAATCTTAATTAAATCTTACCCAACTAATTCTTCAGCTTTGGATGGCAATCCATAATTTGTTCAAAATAAAAGAATCCCTCTCATCCTGGTACGAGTAACTGAGTACTTGTCTTTTCAAACTACATGATTACACCCCAAAAGTAGCTGCTTAATTGCCTCTCTCTCATTTCCATATGCCGGTGTCGGGTTATTCTGATTTAGTCGGAAGCAGAGTCTCTGTTTAAATAAATTTTCATTGTGCTACATCATCCTTGTTATCAACGATTAGTTTAGCACAAAGCGTAATGGGAAGTAATGAAATTTATAAAACCATTCACCTTAGGGGTCGTAGGGGTGAATTTCCACCCATACTCTCCCCATCATCCAGGAGTTAAAGCAGTTTGTTCAAATGAAATGCCATTTGATAAGACAATTTAGAATCTCTTCTAATGGCACTCATTACAAGGAACAATAGTGTCCTTAATTTCAAATATTCACCCCTTTACCCCTACTAAAGATCTAACTCATTTATGGTAGTCTGGGTGTGTAAGGAACAATGTACTTAACCCCTACCTGAAAGCTCTGCCACATGCACAGAACAGTTCAGAGAACATAGCACAGAGATACGCAGAGAACTCAGCAAAACAAAAGAAAGCAATTTTCAAAGATTAAATGTTGAATAAACACTTTTAGTTTGCCCTTACATACATATACAAAGGCACACAGTAACAATTGTATCCCTACACCTTTCGTACAGCTGTAGAGAGACGAACAACTTCATTAGTAACGCAACAGTGAAACAGCATAAGCATACCCTCCAGACGAAGCCACTAAGCCAGGACAGGTACGTATTAAATAGAGAACATGACCTTTCTTTTGATTAAAACACAAAAGCTCCTTCCTAAAATAAATCCTTGTCCTGGTACGAAGGTTTCACTCCAGCTTTCAACCCATTTTTCAAGGATATTTTCGTAGGCTTGGCCTCTCCACCTCCATTATTAAGTGATTCAAATAAAATTGACGAGTCTAGGAGGAGTAGGAATTCTGTGAGATTATAAGATAAAGAGTCAATCTTGAGTGATAATAGATGGATGGCGAATGGCATTGAGTTTTGCTGACGCACAGGCAATACACAAGCATAAAATTAACTCAAACATACTAACAGAGTCGAGGCACTATCATCAAATAGAACTACCTAACCCACCGATGGATTGCGAATTAATTACGAATGGCCGTGTACGAGTAGTCTCTCGTATTTACATTATTCGTTCCACAAAATTGCTAATTCGGCGCAAAGTTTCCAACATCTCTTGATTCCACTCAAACAGACAACTGAGCAAAAAAAAATCCTCCAAACACAACCACCATCCGGAGCTGGGATGGGACTCAAAATTTACCTTCATTAACTAATATTTGAATGAGGGAAGTGATGACGATGAGGTAGACAGGATTGGGAACTGGTACGTAGCTCCTCAACGGAGTTATTATAGCGACCCTGAGAGAAGGATCATTAGCGAGTGAATTAAGGACGAAAATTGAATTAATTCTGAGCGAATTCGTTAATTAAGAAACTTTAAATGGGCTCATATCACATTGGCATTAGCATCTCTACCTCTACCTCTACCACTTCTATGAACCGTGTTGTTTGGAGAGGTGTCATTTCACTTTGCCAAATGGAACAATGGGATGTTGTTCCAAGGACTGAAGAAGCGGAAGCAAGCTTAATAATGACACAAGTTAAATTATCTTTGTTTTTTTTTTTTTTGGCAGAGAATGGCATTTTTTGTTGCAGGAGTTAGCTTTTGTGTGATGGGTAGTTATAGCCAAAGTTTCAGGGATTAGGTAATCAGTGTCTTAGACAATGACAGTTGAGTTGTGAGCGTTCTAATTAAAAGTGTTCTTTAAATTTGGAAATGATATCCTTTCGCCAAACTTCGTTTCATTTACTTCAGCAAATTTGATGGAGATTAGTGTAACTAAGCAGTAAAATTATGGCCAACTGCGCAAAGTGAATATCCTTATTGAGCCCCGTAAAATGAGAATTTCTCCAATATGGAAATCAACAAATATCGATCAAAGTCTGGAACAAGAATATCCTCGTCGATCCAAAATAAGATAAGAACCCTTAGATTGTCAGATTCCCTTAACTGAGAGCGACTTCATGCAATACAAAATGGATATTTTGAAGACGAGCGAAACTATATAGTCTGAGGCTTGTGTCTGCCTTTTCCTTTCTGAATCAGCCTGTCTGAATTGGGACAATTACAGCATCTGCGAGTTTGATACCGTGAAAATTATTTAATGATCGTGATGATGATACAGATATGTATCTGGATGACCCTTCCAAATCTGTAGAAAATATTTTCACAAATAACAACAGAAGTAATAATAACAGCAGAAGAAACAACAATAGCAACAACAGAAATGCATAGAACCAGTCAAAACTTGATAATGGAAATTATAGACAACATTGCTCTATGGCTTCTTCTTTTTCTTTTATAAATATGTAACGCGTATAGTTACATCTACATCAATGTTACATATTTCTTTCACGTGCGAGTACCTGCATTGCTACTGCTTCACCTGTGGGGTTTGCTAACTTGGCAGACCATAGAACCATTCTACAGGCCACTTTATTTTGGATCACCTCGTTAGTGAGGCCAATAACTTTCTGATATTTTCGCATTTGAGTGATTCAATTATTTTTTCCGGCTTCTTCTTTAAACCTCGGCTGCAACTTGAGACTCTATTGTTTTTTTCTACCAGATTTTCCAACGATCTACTCGTATGTGCGTTGAATATGGAAAAACCAGCTGATTGCACAGACTGAAGTTTCTCTACTATTGAGTTCTAAATATGTAGGTTTCCGCGGATGGGCGTATTCCTTATAAGAAATATTTTCATTTTATTGTGTCATTTTCACTTTATATTTGCAACATTGCGAAGAGTATGTCAAAACTGAGCGAACGACTGTATATAGCAAAAACTTTTTTAAATTTTATTTGCTGTTACAAAGTACAGCGAAGTTTTCAAGCCAGTGCACACTGACTCTATGTGTGACATCGTCATCGCAACTTCCTGGATAGTTTACGACGGAGCCTAAGTATTTGAATGGTTCGCCCTTTTGGCTCATTACTCATTCTGAATATGTTAGATGCCAGGAGTTGAGCTTGCTGCTTTGCAATAAAAGGCAAAAATTTGGTCTTAGTACGAAGCCCTTTTCTCCAATTATTAAAGTAAGCAGCTTGAAGGATTTTCATGTCGTGGCCTATAATAGCGCTCTCATCGGCGAAAAGAACAAAAGTTGTTCCGGACTCGTTAACCTTTCAATAGGAAATTTTCCATGACATTACAAAGCAACGGACTTTGTACACTTCCCTGGTACTCTCCAACTTTTACTTCAAAATTCCGGGTTATTCATCGTACATATCGTCTTGGGTAAATACGAGGATTAAGATCTTAGCGCTGTTCAAAAAAGATCTTCGGGAACTCAGCCAAATGCTTTTTCCAAGTTGATGAAGACGATATGGAGATACTTCGAAGCTTTACGATGTTTTTCCATTATTATTCGTGAACTTTGGATAGCGTCATATGTGGACCAACCCCCAAAAAGCTGAATTGGGTGCCGTGTCGACCACCGACGAATGCACACCACAAAAAAAAAAAACAAAACAACGCGCAGTGTAAAAAAAAAATGCCAAACCACCGCGCGCGTGTGCAGTGCAATTAAAAAAAAACGAAAATATCACCTAGTGCGGGTATCCCACGTCTCCCGCTCCTGGTCGTAGTACTGTTGCTGGCACTAGGTCACTGCCGTTACTGTATTTATCATATGGTAGGGGGCAGTGACTGAGTGTATGTAACAACTGATGGATAGCGGGTTGTGTGTGAAAATTTTGTTGGTTCACTGTTTCAAATTGTTGTAAGGGCATAACAACTAAGGACTGAAACGAATAAAATCTGTAAATTTTAATACGGGCTATACCTCCAATGCGTAAAAATTGCAATTCCATTTTGTACCCAAACTAGCCTGTATATTCTTTAGTTTCAGTTTGTTATTGATTTTAGTTCGGTGCGGTTTAAAATATTTATAAAATATGAGTCAAGAGGAACGCCGTAAAAAGATCATCGACAAATGGCTCGAAAATACTTCGTGTCCAAACCATTTCATCGCAAAAAATTTAAACATAGCATGCAGTGCAGTGGATTCTGTTATTAAACGATATTTGGAGACGTTGACAGTTAAGCGAAAACAGAAAAGTGGAGTTAAAAGTGGAGCACGTGATACAAATTTGGACAGAAAAATAGTGGGTACTATCGTAAAAAACCGGACTATGTCATCCAGAGGTGTTGCTCGGAAATGTAATACCAACCAAACAATGGTACAAAGATCTAAAAAACGTAACGGTCTAAAAACACGAAAAAACAACAAATACCAAAAGTTACTGAAAGACCAAAAAAAGGCATAAAAACACGAGCCCGAAAGCTATACGAGTTGATCGGCAACAAGAAAGCGGGCTTGGTTTTGGATGACGAAACTTATGTCAAAGCCGACTTTACTACTCTTCCAACTCGTTTGAAGCTGAGATTCTTCCGCAATCAACAGCATCGATTGGGATGGAAAAATTCAGGTCAAAATATTTCGTTTGGCAGGCCATTTGCCAATGTGGACACAGAAGCTCATCGTTTATTACAACGGGAACAATTAACCGAGAAGTGTACATTAACGAGTGCCTAAAAAAATGGTTGATTCCTTCCTTAAACAAACACGAGGGTTCAACATTATTTTGGCCAGATTTAGCTTCAGCTCACTATGCTCGTGCGACGTTGAGCTTTCTTGTTGCTACAAATGTCGACTTTGTCCCAAAACACATGAGTCCACACAATGTTCCACAGTGCAGTCCCATTGAAAGGTATTGGGCTTTGGTCAAAGCTAAATTGAGGAAAAGTGAGCAGTATGCAAAGGACATAAAAGATTTTAGTGCTAAATGGAAAAGAGCGTCCAAAAAGATCACGGATGTAACTGTCACCAACCTTATGAAGGACATTCGAAAGAAGTTGAGGAAAGAATGGGAACCCAAAAAATTTTTTTTATTTTTTGTAATTATAAATGAATTTAATAAAAACAGAGTTTTAAAGCAAATAAAAAAAATTTACATGAATTATGAAAATATTTTTTCTTTTACTTTGAAATTTCCAAATTTTCGTTTCAGTCCTTATACTAACAATTTGATTTGGTAAACCATCGTCAGAATTTTCACTTCGCAACCTTTTTTAGTATCGTCAGTGTTTGTGTTTACTGCGTTTGTTTGTAATTGTGACTAGGGAATTCAGGGTGGACGTAGCCAATATACGCGGGCTAAAAAGTAATCACTTTTCTGCGTACGTAGACGTCTGGAAGTACTGACCAGCTGTTTTGGCACTAAGTGAAACACAGGTAGATCCCCGCCCACACCTCTCAGATCACTCTAATCTGAAGCTACCTGGCTACGAACTGGTGCCACTATTCTTTCCCCATCGCGGTCTCGCCATTTATGTGCGTAGTGATGTAGCTTACCAAACTCCACCGCAATATAGTCCCTGTTCCAGTCCGGAATTCAATTTCATGTGGTTAAAACTCCACCTCCATAAGAAAATTATCCACTACTGCTTTATCTACAGAAGCCCCAAACTGGACAGCAACTCGACCTTTCACGAGTTTGATGCGTTGTTTGACTCCATGCAAAGAATTTTATCCCAGTGACCTCATACTGAAATCGTGATTACGGGCGTTTTCAATATACACAATTCTGGTTGGACGGTGTGTTAAGATCTCCGCTGCGGAAAATAACTTGGCCCAGCTTGTAAATGAACCCACGCAAATACCAGACGTTGATAGTCATACCACCAACATCTTGGATTTGTTTTTAACTTCTCACCCTGATAAGTACATCGTTGATGTGCTCTCCCCTCTAGGCTCGCCGGATCATTGTGTCATATCAGCTAAATTCTCATACATCCACCACACAGTTAGAGAAAAGAATCCTAAAAGAACCGTATGGCAATACGGGAAAGCCGAGTGGAGTGGACTTGAAAACTTCTTTAGGAATTTTAACTGGTCGTTATATTTCCTCGATAACGACGTGGATGCCGCTGCTGACATGATCATAGAAACTATTCTCTTTGGAATGAGATGCTTTAAAGCTCATCGGATGAAGAGTAGTAGACCAAAAGAAAAGTCATGTTACGACTCGAGCTGTAAAAGAGGCTGTCAGGGTTAGAGAATTGTTTTTTCGGTCCTACAAGACCAACTCGACAGAGGAAAACCGAAAAAATCGAAAAAAAACCGAAAACGAGCCAGAAATGACTACGACGTCTTTCTCAAGCGTGTGAAATTCCAATATGACCAAAAAACTGAGGCAAAAAATACTGCAATGTTCCAAAGGCAGTAAAAATTTTTGGTCATTCGTCTAAAACATTAGACATTCAGCGTCATCTTCCATCCCAACGCTCATTTACAATATCATTCCAGCTGTCAGCTCTTTGAACAAAGCCAATCTGCTTGCTGCACACTTTGCGGCCAGCTCAACATTCCGAGATTGGGCTTTGTCCCCGCCTACACTTGAATGCGTCGAATCTACAATGGAACGAATCCACTTTCGCACTCGTGTAGTAGCAAGAGTTCTTAAAGATCTTAACATGCACAAATCCGGTATATCTCCCGTTCTTCTGAAGAGGTGTTCTTCCACGCTGGAAAAACCACTGCGTAAGCTTTTCATCAATCCTACTCTTTGGGACTCTTTCCGAACAGATGGAAAACGGCATTTGTCCAGCCCGTCCCTAAAAAAGGCGAACCTTTTCTCTCTCCACCTACAGACCCATTGCACTTACGTCCCATCTCCCAAGGTCATGGAAACACTGATAAGCCGTCAGCTCATGAAATATCTCGAAACACGAAAACTTCTCAATTACCGGCAATATGGTTTTCGTAGCAACAGGTCTATTGGTGATTTGATGGCATGTCTCACCGAAAAGTGGAACCAAAGCGTACATCAATCTGGCAAAAGCAAGATAGTTGCACTTGATATTTCCAAGTCATTTGACAGAGTTTGGCATCAGGCTCTTTTGTCGAAAATGCGTTCTTTTGGGATCGATGACTCTCTCCTTCAATGGATTATAAATTACCTTTTGGAACGTTCAATTCAAGTTGTCTTGGACGGTTTCAAGTCTGATATTCACAAAATAAATGCTGGTGTGCCCCAGGGCTCCGTTCAGTCTCCGACACTCTTTTTCATTTTCGTTAATGATCTCTTGTCTGCTACTTCTAATCCAATATATTCCTTTGCTGATGACAGTACTCTCTGCTTTTCATATTCGTTCCCGCACTCACGCCCCTGCCCCTCGGCTGTAGAACGGGAACGGCAGCGTATGTTAAGCTCATTAAATTTCGATATTAACAGCATAACCAATTGGGGAACCATCAACCGAGTGAAATTTAATGCTTCCAAAACTCAATGCTGTCTGCTGTCATTAAAGCGAAAGTCAAATACCCAGCCATTATCCATGAATAGCACTTACATCGTCGAAACCGATAAACTTTCCATTCTCGGTATGTGTGTCAGTGAAAACTTGCGTTGGAATGACCACATATTCGATGTCGCCAAAAATGCTGCGAAATGTCTAGGTTTAATCATGCGATATAAGAAATATTTTACACCCTCTGATCTGGCCACAATATATAAGGAACTTACCCCACCAAAATTGAAGTACAATGTCCACATCTGATCAGGTGTGCCTAAAACATCTCTGCAACTGCCAGATAGGATTCAAAACCGTGCGATAAAACTCATTGGTGATACTAATATCAGTCAATCAATTAACACCCTCGAACACCGACGTAATGTCTCCTGTCTCACTTTGTTTAATCGCTATTTCCACCACCAGTGCCCCGTTGAAATCGTCAGTAGCAATCCGCCCATTCAAACTTTCAACCGTAACACCCGTCTCGCTACGAATGCTCATCAGTATACCCTCAAGCCCATTTTCGGACGTACTCTAAAATATTTTGATTCATTTCCAAGCCGTAAAACTCGCTTATGGAATGCACTGCCGATCCCTGTGTTTCCTGGTGGTTATAACTTACAAAGATTTAAAAACAATGTACATCGGTACCTGTCTTTTCTTCCTCCCTAAATTTCCTTCGCCCGCGCCCTGTACGAAAATTTTGAGGGTACAAAACCCCTTGGGCGCGCTCTCATACTTTTTTTTTAGCTGCACCCGACAGTGCTTCGACGTTTTACCTTTTGTACTGCTTATCGCCTGCATAAACTCTATGAAGGTACCTCTTATAATTTCCACGTACTCTTGCGTCTGCTTTTCGCCCCTTTTTGCAACGTTCATACATAGTATAATTAACTCAAGACCGACTTCATCAGATTTGTGTCCACGCTTCAAAGGCTTACCTTTTGTTCTTTAGCGCCTTTTTTGTTTCATGGTTTCATCGCCACGTTTTTTTTACTAGTAGTTATATGGAACCTTATTTTTGAAATACCGAGCAGAGTCTTGACACTCCTCTTCGTTCTTGAACGCTTAGTTCTTGTACTTGGTTTATGGCAATTTGGAGTCGTCTTCGCTAATTTAGTGCCCCGATCTAGCCTTTTTTCTTCTTTTAATTGCGTTAGTTTATTTTTTCTACTGATGGCGGTTTTCGTTGGATGTTCCTTGGTTTTTTCACAAAAAATGCTGTCACTAAAAGTCAGTGGTGGCTTGCTTGTGGTTGCTTAAAATTACTTTAGATCCTTAGAAACTTATTCCAGCTAAGGTGGTAATCTATCGGTATGTAATCAAGTGCCGTTTTTGCTGTATACTATAAACAGCGCATTTAGTTTAGTCAGGCCGTGTGATTTACATAATTTTATTCTAATTTCTCCCAATGCTTTTCCCGTTCCGATACTATTTCCACCCACGTGCCCTTTAAAATATGCATCGATGAAAAGCATTTCCTCCCTTGGTATTCCATTTAATAACTCATCCAAATCACGCCAAAATATATCTTTTTCTTATTGCGCACTGCCTACTTGCGACCCGTAGGTCCACGTTTGGTGTACAGTTACCAATTTTATTGCCATAAGTTGCTCGATATGTTATGACATGCTTCCGATTTTATCTAGTAGCTCCGCTGTCAAGATGATGGCAACTCCGTTCTTATTTTTCACGCTCCGTAATAGTACATTTCGTACCTACGCCGTCGTTTTCGAGTTCATGCAGCGAGCCCTGTTTCCGATATTTCGCCACGAGGTTTCATGAATGCATATTATATCGATTATACGTTCCAGCTGGCAATGCATAGTTTATTTATAGGAACATCATCTTACTTGCCTCCGGAAACCGTCGAGCTCTAGTATGAATATTTCTGTTCGCCCCGAGATCACTCCTCCGCTGCGGGGTAGTACCTTCATACATGTACGTCACTTCTATGACGTCGTACTTTCGTACTATTTTTATTTCCTTCATATGGCGCCCAGTATGCATAAATGTGTGAATGTGTATCCGACTTTTCTTTTGCCCCACCGATAGTCTGCAGACGTAAGAAGCCGATCAGGCATTCAGACTTTGGGAAGTATCATAAGATGTTAGTGCGCCTCAGGCTCATGTTAAGCGTCAAATTACTTGAATACGAGTCAGTCCAAGCAACGACCCTAGTAATCCTTATGGATATCGATGACTTCACGAGAACAACCAACCGAGAGAACAGCAATGCAGCGCAAAGCTGTAGCCGAGCAATGGACACTGGTTCTAAAGGAGCTACCATCGTTTTTACAGCAACCAACGTTGTTTTGGTTGCACCTTCTGCTGATTTATAACGAGCGTAAATGACAGCTGCGTAGACTAAGAAAGAAGCATCAGCAAGTCCATGAAGTTCTATACCTTCTGCATCCAGTGAATAAAAACTTCTTGGTGTTCGAATCATGTTGAAGAAATGAAGTTGTTTTCGATAGCTACTCCGCTTGTCAGCGAGATGAACAGGAAACGGATCATTCCAACTTAGACTTAAATCAGAGAGCATCCTTATGATCTTCTCCTAACCAAAATGAAAACCAAGTGATAGGACTCCAGGACATTTCCAAAACCTTAATCTACGATTCCGATTTGATTAGATCCGAAGAAGTGAATTCGCAATCCTTATCAGGTAAATTTGATAACAAGGCCCAACAGTTAGAAGACCACTTACGAAGCTTAAGATTTGCTTTCGACCAGCTCATTCTGCAGCTGAATCAAACTACTGACAGAGTCAGTTCCTGTCATAACATCATCAATATATATGCCAGAAAGAATAACCTTTGCTGCAACTTTAAACTAGTGTTGGTAATCTTCAGCCAATTGTTGCAAGACTCTTACCGATAATAATGGGGCAGAAGCAGTACCATAAGTCACGGTTCGTAACTTAAATGTTGAACATCAGTTGGAGAGTTGTGTCATACTATGCGTTGAAAATTCGTATGTTCGTCCCGAATCTAGATTTGGCGGAACATTTTCACAATGTCGGTTGTAAAAACGTAGCGATGTTGACGAAACCGCAAACATAGCCCTAACAGATCCCGTTGAATTGGTGGACCTATAAGCAACATGCTGTTTAACGCATGCCCGAACGAATCCTTTGCCGACCAATCGAAGATCACGCGCAATTTTCATGAAGAACTGTCCGGTTTGAACAAGGCATGATGTGCTTCCATCTTGAGGAGCCACTCATTCCATGTTACCTAATTTCACGTAGTCACTCATAAATTTTGAGTACGCCTTGAACAACTCAGGATCTTTCCCAAACCGACGCTCCATGCCCATCAAGCGAGATATCGACGATTTTAAGGTGTTTCCAAACACAGGCGTTGAGTCTTTAACGGTAAGTCAACTACGTATTTCCCATCCGACGAACGAGAAAAGGTCCTGCGAAAATTAGTTTCAGCTGGATCATCGTTAAATGCATTTTCTTTTGTAGAGCCCTCATTTTCTGGTTCCCAACATTTTTGTAACTTAACATCAACATCGATAGCAGAGTAAAACGAGGACAGCGGATTAATATGGGATGTGGAGGGATCAAAAACTTCACCGGATATAACCCAACCAAACAATGTATTTTGAGTAACTAGTAAGCCTTGAATACCTTGAATCAGTTAACAATTTTAAGTTTATTGTCAGAGAGTAGGACATCTGGTAAGGTGCTAAGGGATAAAGTTTTATTAGAAATAGGAATAACCTGACACTTATTTGGATTCAAAAGTAATCAATTGTCTGCAGACCAAGAGAAATTACTGCCAAGATTTTCATTAAGATTTCAGATATACCATGCAGCTGGACATCATCTGCATAAACGTGGACAGAGAAGTGCTTACAAATATAAGGAAGGACTTTGACGAATATACAGAAGAGAATCGGACCAAGAATTGATCCTTGCGGCACACCTAGATTTACTTGCAAAAGTGCTGATGAAGAGTCACATGTAATAACTCTCTGTTAGACAGAAAACTGCTAATTAGACTTACTGCACTGTCACCAAGGCCAAACAGATTTTTCGGCTTCCAGCATAGGATTTTATGGTTACTCTACTTGAAAAATCAAGCATGCAAAGAAGCGTAACATAACCTTTATCGTAGTCTTGCCTTATTTCCTCAAAAATGTTTAGCATTGCAGTGGAGCAGCTGTGGCTAGATCTGAAACTAAGTTGCCCCTCATAAAGCAACTTATTAGATAGAAGTTGGCTCAGTTGTTTGCTATTCATTTCTCAAAAACTTTGCTGCGGATACTGGATTAGTTTTTTTGGCTACAGGTATAACTCGGGCAGTTTTGCAGGATGTGGGAAGTTAATGTTAGTTGTTAGTTATTGCTGTGATTGAGAAAGTGGGTTGAATTGGACACTATAACATAAATGGGAGAATCAGCTTAACAAATTGCATACCTACCCCATCTTCACCAATAGAAGAGATTTGCAGAGTGATTAAGACTTTCAGATAAATTCAAATTAAAGTCTTGAGATATGCTTTCAGAGGTCAGGATCAATCTGAAATTCAGTATTACATTTCCTACTAGAGATACCTAGTAGGTATTTATGTAGTTTGGAAGCATAGTAGTTTCTTTTGGCATTTCGTGTAGCGAAAGCAGATTTATTTCGCATAGTTTTGTAAGTAAGCCAATTTGAGCTTGACTACGCTTCCATTTACATATTTATTTATATACCCAATATAAAGCCTATTGCGACCTCAATGTTATTAAGAACTTCCGTTGAAAATCAAGGACAACTGTTATTTCAGATATTTACCGTTTTAGTAGGAACAAATGCAGTTTCACATTAGGATCAGTGTTTAGACTGCAACAATCCCATTGGACATTGTATACATTCGTACCCTTTGGAATCAGGTAATTGAAGTCGAAGTTGATGTCAATTTCAGTTAAATGAGTTTTGTTTGATTGGAGGACTCCACAGCGTAGACCAAATGTATGCTTTTAGGTTGTAGGCCTCGCCTAAGCTAAGCCAGCTTTTCAAAGATGTATCAGTTCCTGGTACCTTATGGTAATTGAAACTGCAAACTGTCCATTTAAACTTTTTCTGGAAATCATGCCTGGATTGATAAGTGGGAAGATTTTCTGAAAGCAAGTTAGAGATGAGTTGTCAAAGCGCAGCCAGTCACAATAAGTGTGGTGATTGAACAGGGCGCACCATAATTTTGAGAAGTCAATTGTAATGCTGATTCTTTTGCAGAAACTATGGCGATATCAACGTTTAACTTTCCTTACTTCTTTAAGGATCTTCAAGGATGCCTAGTTTGTTTTACAATCACGTTTTGACCCGGATAATGCTACACAGTTAAGGTTCTTCCTACTACTCCTGCTGGCACTTACTTTCTGTTCTCAAGATATCGAGAGAAAATTAGTTTATTACTGAGTTCGTCAGCGCCTAGCTGGGAAACTGAAATATTCCTTCCGCATCCACCCAGTTTGACATGACCAGTCTTTCTCGAAGTTCGTAATCCGACGATTGAAGTATATGATGGTGGGATGCAATTGCCTCTTTGATTTGCTGAAATGTAAGTATCGGGCATAGGATAGGATAGGGCGGTTATGACATCTTATAATTGTGTGTCAAATTAAGGACATTACTGACATTAAAAACTTATAACCTGCGTTGCAAATTATATTTAAGTAACGTTTTACTGGGTTTACTCACGTTTTTCAAGTGAAAATCTTGTATTTCTGCTTGTATTCTTGCCAAGAAAGCACTATGTACTATCCGCGATAAACCGATATTTCACCAATTTTTAAGATAGTAAAAATGGATACATTGTTATGCAAAATATTGATATGATTCTCAGAACCAGCTTCGTAGGTTTCGCCCTAGATATCGATTGCTGCTCTATCAGGAGCATACAGTACAAAATGATTAGCCTACTTTTCTCGGTGAGAACGCATCTTAAAATGCTAAATTTTGCAGTCTTTCACAGTTAATGTCCATCATTCCGGACCCTATTTACAGTACCTCTTTCCGCCAGAGGAGTGATTCGAGCTTTTGAGTTATTTCTATATTTAAGGAAAACACTTTCAGTTTATAGTCACTGTTATTCTGGGTGGTTTCTCTGGTTTTTTAGTCATATCCGAGACTTCATGTGTCCCTCCCATAACCTTGTGACTTTTCCTCTGACAAACTTATACTTCATCACGCACCGGACCTATAGTAATGCTTGACTTGTTCCTATTCGTTATCCCTTAGATATTAAAAAAATTAGAGTATCATAAAAACTCATCCTGACTGAATCTGTTGACCCCATCACTATTACCATCGACTGGCTCTAGATGTACAGGCTTAGGGCTGGCCCTCTCCTTCCAAATTTCTTGCAAATGGCATCTGTTACTCTTTTCCTTCCTAATCCCACTTATTCTTGACTTGTGTCATATAATTCACCCACAATTGGCACATTGTAACCACAATAGCCTGCTTATTATGATTACACCAATTAATTGAATCGAATGAGGTTGTACGTACACAACTATAATTTCAGTTTAGAAATGCCAAAGCCAGCTGACTTTTACTTGACCCTTCTCTTTCCACTTGTGGTAGGCGGTTTTGCTGAATTGTAATCAGTACAAACCGTTCAAACAGCTCTGTTCCACCCACAAACTGCTCAATTAATATCGCAATCCAGTCACATTAAAACGTTCATTAGACGTAAACGATTTAAAAATTTATTACCACCTTCCAAGTAAGACCAGATGGCCTGGACTTGAAGTCCTCGTTCGATTTCCCAACTTAACTGCTGCTCCATCAAAATGTCCTTTCATCGAACTACAATCCAATTAACGGGATCATAAAAGAATTCCTCAATGAAAATAGGAAAATTATTATCCATGATCTGGAATCTATACCCAGGGGCTGGGAGTTCCAATTTGGCAGCTGCGAGTTGCGAACTGTGAGTTAAGAGTTCCCTCAAATCACCCGAATAATAGCTCCGTTGATCATAAATGTCCACTGAGGCTATTTCAGAGTGCAGTTAGTGGATTTTTAAGTTCCGTCTGGTCTTTCAATTCCTGCGGCATCTTTACTGCACGACCGATCAATGGCCCCGATAATAAAATGCAACATTAAGCAGAACAACCATCAGTTGGATGCAGTGCCCTTCTGGACAAAGGTCAGCTATGATATCCGCCAACAGCGGCGTGGGATCTTTCATTCAATGTTGGCCAATAAAAGTCATGTGAACAGCGCTTCAAGAAATAGTTGATAACATAATGCACCAAGCTGGGGCTAGACCCATCATCATACGTGATCCAATGACAGAAGTCGTGTGTGTAGGGTGAGCGGAAGGATAAAATTCATCATCCATCGGTCGTTTATTGGAAATTGCTTGCCGGGCAGGAGTCAAATGCTATCGCGACCGGGTTGTATCGTAGGGAATGTGTACGATTCTGGTTAAAAGCTTCGTCGTTGGGCCATAGTCTTCATATGACAAATGGTCTCGTCGGCATAGATGGATACGAGCAGGCCCTTGTTGTCAGGACTGGCCAGCAGCCACCGTCGTCGTCCTGCAGCAACCCTTTTTTGATTGCCGATTTTAAGGGCGGGCGCAGGATATAAGTGATGTAATGCAATTAGTTTTAGTCCTGTTTCGATTTGAGAGCGTTCGTCGTTGGTCGTCGTTGTGCGATGGCAGTTTGTGTTGTGTATATGGAATGGTCTCGAGCTACACCAACAACAAGAATTTTTCAATTTAATCCAATTGCGTCATGGTGCGGCACTTAATCGATGCACTGTAGACGATAGGATGAGGGAGGACAAATGTGCAGGAATGCTTTAGGTTCGAACATTTAGTGAAGATGAAAAAAAACCAATCTCCCGGGTATGGGGGTTGTTAAATGTTTACTTGACATTTTAACTACCGAAAGGGTTATGGGCTTAGACTTTAGAGTTCCTGCGTTATTTGTGTGTAAAGGGAATATTGAATGGAAGTATTGCTGTTGTTGGGTTGTTGGGGTAGTTAGAGCCAAAAGAAATTGGAGTAGAGGTAAAGGAGTTACTCAACATGGACATGATAAACTGATTATTGTGAGAGAAGGAAGTCTGTCAGCAATTCAGCTAATGGTGCAATTTCTCAGTGCAAATATTTGCAGTATCTGCTGATGTTGCCTTCATGATATTGGAATACATGACTATTTCGAGTAGTACAAGTGTTTACAAATTAACTCCATTGTAGTCATTCGAGCTCACACTCTGTATCCAGGACAGAAACAATATACATAGTTTCGTTCAGACACATGTCTGATGGCAAAAATTGCAGAAATATGGAGAAAAATTTTTCCACGCATTAGGAACAGACTTTGGACTCTAGATCAGATCGATTTCTTTACTAGTCTTGTTTTTAGAACCACTCTGATAACGTGGGCCGCTGGGGGCAGCAGCGCTTAAGCCCCATCTGAACTTTCCAAAATGTTTTAAGCCTCCCCAGCTTAAAATAAGAGACCCAGGCGCTTCTTCGACTATGCGTTACCATGTCCACTTAGTGCGACCTAATCACCTACCTGATTGAGTAGGTCCGTGAATTATACTGTATGGTGACTTTCCTCCTTCATATTTTGATATCAATGCGTTCGTAGCTGGGTACCGCATATTCCACATGCTTCGCACATGTTCTGTCAGAAAATCCTTACGAAGCTGCGTTGACATTTTTTTACGAATGCTTGCTGCTGGTCACTTTCCAAGTACGATACTTCATTGATTTGACATTAAATGAGAAAGGTTTCAGCACTCTGTAAACATTGCTTCCCTATATATTTTACATCTTATACATGGCAGTCTTTGATTTATATATTCTAGCCATCATACTCGGACTTCTCAGGTCCGATAACCACCTCAGGCTGTGCACATCAGATTGGCTGAGATATCTTTTCAATTAAGCGGGCCTATTAAGGCGAACTCTTCCTTTTCCACATTAGCCCCTTGGAATCGATGGCGCTAAGGGCCGAACCAGGGCATTTTAGTCTGCCTTATCCATACTTCCGGTCCATATATGATAGTACGACCGGGAAGATAACAGTTTTATACAGTACTTCCTTTGATGTTTGTGAGATGGTCTTATTTCATAGTTGACTTCCAGGTCCAAATAAATATCAATTGGCAAGAGTGATTCTTCGCTTGGTCCCTACGATGGTGAATCGTTTGAATTTGCACGAAACCCATCGTATCAATGCCGTCGGCGTATGTTAGGAGCTGATTTACGAGCTTTTGAAATATTGTGACCATGATATTGGCTAGCTACTTTCACACAAGCCATACCTCTCCATTGTCATTTTAGATTTGGGGAAACGTGCGACATTAAAACCAATAAACAGGTCGTGAGTATCGATCTGAAGTAATATTTCCAAAATCTGCCGTGCGGTGAATGAATGGTCTATTGTTTTTTTATAATTTACAATTCATCAAAGAAGATGTTTATCCAGCTGAGGCGAGAAACCTCATTATTAGCTAGGGTTTTAGGGGTTCACGTGGTACATTAGTTCCTCTTTGGTTAAGGTCTATGGGGTCTCCCTTCTTGAGAATAGAGAAAACCATTCGGAGATTCTATTCACCGGGCATATCTTCATCCAAAAATATTTCGCGGATGAGTTGGTTGTCTTCAAAATTAAAAAATTTGCAGAAGAAATTCTTCCCAAATCTCAGCACCAACTATTACTCTGTTATGATGTTCGCATTCTTATCTCTGCATCCTTCTGTTCAATCTTTACTAGATGGAGTGAAAAGTGACCTCCTTGGGAATTAAAATTTTTTTCTTTAAACGTTTTTTTTAAAATTATTCAATATATTCCTCTTTTAGTTTGATACACTTATTCCAGCGATTTTCCAACTTCTTGATCCCGTCCGAAAAGTAATTTTCCGAAAGGTCTGCAAAATACTCCTCCGTGGCGTCGATGATTTCCTCCTTTCTCATATGCAGAATATTACCCAAAATATGGCGTGTGCGCTCAGTACTAATCTTTGTGGTATCTGCTGGCTGGCGCACCTTCACTTTCGGGTCAGCCAACACCATTTCATGTATTTTTTTGACGTCGTCCTCTGTACCCGCATCAGAGGACCTGCCGCTGCGGAGTTAATCGGTAGTGGAGTTGCGGCCACCACGAAACTCTCGAAATCAATATTTGACGGTATAATCTGATGGAGTATAAGCCCCATAATATTTATCCAACTTTTCTTTTGTTTCCTTCGCCGTTTTGCCTCTCAAAAAATAATGACAACAATCAGCTGTCAAAACAAAACTAAAGACAGTATCGCACTGAAATTTGGCATGTCTGCATAAATATGAACGGACTTCAAGGCACCATAAGCTTTTTTGCAATAGCAGCGCATTCTGACGGTCAAGGAGGTCACTTTTCACTCCATCTAGTACGTCGCTGGCAAGTTCTTTTCCTTCTTAGGAAACAACAAACAACCTCCCAGCACAATTTCTGCAAAAGCAGCGGCTCTTCATGACCTCAATCGAGCATTTTCTTTTCCTAATTAAGGAGCCGATATTTCTTCCAAGTTCTATGCTATGGAGCTTTTTGTCTCTAATGGCTTTGCTAAAAATATCACCACTGGTCTTTTGCGCTTACTTCTGCTAGCTCAGGACTTTTCAGAAGAACAGCTGTAGCCGTTCGACATTAAATTACTTCATAGCTCTTCTGTGGTATTTTCTTGTCCGAGAAAAGTAGTTGCCGGAATCAATCTTGGCTTGTCGAAGCATTAGGACATCCAGAATTTAGGAACTAGAGAAAACTGAGAACCGATTAAAATAATTGTAACTAGTATTCTGATTGACAGTGAAATATAGACGGAAAAGCGCTAGTACAATGAAGATTCCTGACATGCAAATGTAATGCATATCGGTGTTATGAATTTATGTAACCAAAATACAGATGCAAATCAAACCTTTTGACGGGTCCAGCAGTAGGTATTAAACAACCGAATAACCTATTGAGACAGCTGTGGATTAATTAATTAATTAACGCCATCTACAGTAGATCAACTTGCAGTAGTCGTAGTACGCATTAGAGATTATACTCTCTTCTGCAGAAAAACATGGGCGTTCATATTATCTAGCCTTGAGTCAGAAAGAAATAGGTCAAAACGGCTCAATATCAGCAGTTCAAGGAAGGGTTATAAATTAAAAAAAAAAAAGTGAGCCTTATATCCCAGCTACGAAATAATTCAAAGAATATTTAAGTTTAAAGTTTAGCTTGTCTAGGCCAAGAATAAGGTCAGAAATCTGGTGATGACACTGCAAATGGATGACTCCTTGCTCCTGGATCATTCTGTTTTAGAGACTGTCGTACAGATGACCGAAGCAGCTGTTAGTGCTGCAGCAGAATGTCACCATATCCAGCCACTTTTAAATAATATTCTGCAAGGGTTCTATGATTTTATAATATCATACAGACATATAAATATAAAATCGACAAGAAATAAGGCTCTTTGCCTAGTTATTTACCTAAAATTTCCAGCGGCATTTTCAAATAAATGTGCAAGGCATTTCTCCGAGAAAACGCTTCATATCATCCACAACTGTGACAATATAGCGTCAACAAACAACAATAAAGTCCGGCCTTACTCCATCTTTACAGAGGAAACGTGCATTGAAGAGATGTACTATTAATTAAATATATCACCAGGGATCGACGGCATTAAAGCGAGAGATAGTAAAATACATACGGATCACAATGATAAGCAACCTAAGAATAAACGAACATAATGTACCAACTATTTACACCAAAAAAATTGATAGTAAGACAAATTTATAAAGGCGGTACTAAAAATACTGTCCAAAATTATGGGCCGATCTCAATTTTAGCAGAGACAAATGTTTAGAAGAAGTGGTAGTTAAGCGGTTTTGTTAACAACCACGCAATAATCTACGCAAACAATACGGATTCCAAGAAAGCAAGCTGCAGCTCCTTAGTGAATTTGCGAATACTGCAAACCTTAACAAAAATCATCAAGTCTTTGTCATGCTTATAGACTCTAGTAAAGCGTTCGACGCTTTAAATCGCACAAAGCTGATAGACTTGGTATCAGAGGTACATTAGCTACCTAGCTTTAGAACTATTTAGATAGAAAAACTTTCAAACTGCCTTCACTGAAGGCATTCAGTGAAGAAACTGAACCATTTGGAGTACCTCAAGGATCAAAGCTAAGACCCCTGCTATTTAAAATCTTCATGAACGAGTTGATGTATGTATTTATAAATAGTATTCCGTTTGCGTTCACGAACGATACAGCGATAGTCGTCAGGCATAGATGTCCTGCCACTGGTATAACAAATAATGCAGGCAGAATTCAATAAAGCTGTTGACTGGTGGCATGATAATGATTTTAAATGCGGCGAAAACGAAAATATGGCACGTTCGTGGACCGTACCATAAAGCCGCTGATCTGAGGGTAACGCTGAAAAGATACGCCTCCCAAAGAGTCTCCCCAGACAAGGAAATCGAAGTAGTTGGGACCTATAAGTACCTGGCAGTAATTCTCAACAGCCATCTTCTAAGGGATATGCACATAAATAAACTCCACTCTAACATCTTTACGCCGTGGTGAACCTTGGATACTACTCAGCGTTTGAAATAAGCAAGTGTCCTACGCCTTTGTGGAGTCTAAGCTGAGATACTGGATACTATCATGGGGTATCGCTTCAACTATATATATATACATTAACAATACTATGTATAATATACATTAACTATTCCAACTCCCGCTCCTGCAAGTATTGTTGCTTGCACTCAGTCACTGTCATTGCTGTATTTGTCATACGGCACGGGCAGTGGCTGAGTGTAGATAATTACAGATAGATAGCGAGTTGTGAGTGGGAATTTTGTTGGTGCACTGTTTTCTATTTCAGAAATTTCACTTCGCAGCCTTGCTTAGCATCGTCGAGCTAATTAGTAATCGCTAAAAAAGTAATCACTTTTCTACGTACGTTCACGTCTATAAATTCAGGCTGGCTATTTTGGCACTTAATGAAACACAGGTTGATCCCCGCCCACACCTCTCAAATCACTCTGATCTGAAGCTACCTGGCTACGAAGTAGTGCCTCTAGCTTACCAAACTCCACCGCAATGTAGCCCCTGTTCCAATCAGGAATTCAATTTCATGTGGTTAAAATTCTACCTCCATAAGAAAATTATCCACTACTGCTTTATTCACAGAAGCCCCAAACTGGACAGCATTTCGACTTTTAATGAGTTTGATGTGCTGTCTAACTATATTCAAAAAATTGTATCCCTGTATCCTCATACTGAAATTGTTATTACGGGAGATTTCAATATACACAGTTCTGGGTGGCTTAGACATTCTGGACAGAATACACCCGTAGGACGGTGTATTGAGATTTTCGATGCGGAAAACAACTTAACGCAGCTTGTAAATGAGCCCACGCGAATACCAGACGTTGATAGTCATACCGCCAACACTCTGGATTTGTTTTTAACTTCTCACCCTGATAACTCTATAGCAATACGCGATAGCCTTAAGAGCATCTTTAGGAACGAGCCAGGAATGACTGCAACGTCTTTCTTAAGCGTGTGAAATTTCAATACGAACAAAAGTTGAGGCAGAACAACTACTGTTATAAAGGTAGTAAAAGTTTTTGGTCCTTTGTCAAAAACATCGGAAATTCTGCTTCATTCTCCATCCCAACGCTCACTTACAATGACATTTCAGCTGTCAGCTCTTTGGACAATGCCAATCTGCTTGCTGCGCACTTTGCGGCCAGCTCAACACACCCGGATTGTGCTTTGTCCCCGTCTACACTTGAGTGCGTTGAATCTTCAATTGGACGAATCCACTTTCGCACTCGTATAGTGGCAAGAGTGCTTAAAGGACTTAACATTCACAAATCCGCTAGCACAGATGGTATATCTTCCCTTCCTCTGAAGAGGTGTTCTTTCATGCTGGCAAAACCACTGCGTAAGCTTTTTCATCAGTCCTACTCTTTAGGACTCTTTACGAGCAGATAGAAAACAGTATTTGTCAGCTCATGAAATATGTATATCGAATCACAGAAACTTCTTAATGACTGGCTTTCTTAGCAACAGCTCCACTGGTGATTTGATAGCATGTCTCACCGAAAAGTGGAACCAAAGTCCACACCAATCTGGCGAAAGCAAGATAGTTGCACTTGATATTTCTAAGGCATTTAACAGAGTTTGGCATCAGGCTCTTTTATGGAAAATGGGTGCTTTTGGGTTCGATGACTCTCTCCTTCAATGGATTAGAAATTACCTTTCGGGAACGTTCACTTCAAGTTATCTTGGATGGTTTAAAGTCTGATATTCACAAAATAAATGCTGCTATGCCGCGGGGCTCCGTTCTGTCTCCGACACTCTTTTTAATTTTTATCAGTGATCTCTTGTCTGCCACTTCTAATCCAATATATTCCTTTGCTGACGATAGTACTCTCTGCTTTTCATATTCGTTCCTGGACTCACGCCCCTGCTCTTCGGCTGTAGAACAGGAACGGCAGCGTATGTCAAGCTCATTAAACTTTGATATTAACAGCATAACTAATTGGGGAACTACTAACAGAGTAGAATTTAATGCTTCCAAAACACAATGCTGTCTGCTGTCGTTACAGCGAAATTTCAACACCCAGCTATTATCCATGAATGGCACTTACATCGGCGAAACCGAAAAACTTTCCATTCTCTGTATGTGTGTCAATAACAACTTACGTTGGAATGACCACATATTCGGTGTCGTCAAAAATGCTGCGGAATGTCTAGGTTTCCTCAAGCGGTGTAAGAAATACTTTACCCCCTTTGATCTGGCCTCAAGATATAAGGTATTTATCCGCCCGAAATTGGAGAATAATGCCCAAATCTGGTCGGATGCGCCCAAAACATCTCTGCTTCTGCTCGACCGTATTCAAAACCGTGCGATAAAACTCATTGGTGATACTAATATCACTCAACCAATGGACACCCTCGAACACCGGCATAACGTCTCCTGTGTCACTTTGTTTTATCGCTATTTCCACCACCAGTGCTCCATAGAAATCGCCAGTAGCATTCCGCCCCTTCAAACTTTTAACCGTAACACCCGTCTCGCTATGAATGACCATCAGTATACCCTCAAGCCCACTTTCGGACGTACTCTAAAATATCGTGATTCGTTCCTAAGCCGTACAATTCGCTTATGGAATGCCCTGCCTACCTCTTTATTTGCTAGTCATTATAACCTTCAAACATTTAAAACCAACGTTCACCGGTACCTATCTTTTCATCCTTCCAGATTTTCCTTCGCCCCCACTGAATCAACAGAATATTTCATTATTGAATAGATCTCGTTAATTACCCGATTTTCCGAAAACCGTGAACTGATAATGAAATACAATCGTTCCAGGTCTACAAGCGGCGCAGCTAAAAAACCACTTTGAGACCTTTCAGAATGCAGCACAAATTATCACCAGCTTTTCAATACGCAGCCCCTATGTGCGTCGACGATTTTCTGAATGCGCCAATCACAGTAGCTGAAATAAAAGTTATCATCGAAAAGTACAAAAAGAACAAAGCCCCATGTAGTGACCGTATTTCGTTCGAATTTTATAAAAATTGTACACCTGAATTCCTTTTAGTACTAAACCAGGAATTCAATCAAATATTTGAAACTGCAGATGTCCTTGAAAGTTTCCAAAATTCGATAAAAATTTGAATACATACACCAAGTTGATGGCAGGTGTGCTACATATTTAATACGATTACATAGTGGGCGGAAAACAAGAAGATCCTACTCGAAATCAAAGCGGGATTTAGGTGAAATTATTCCACTATAGATCAAATATGCGCACTTGTAAATATAGCAGAGATTTATGGGAGGTAACATAGATTGATTGCCTTCTTCGTTGGTTTTGGTGCGGTTTTTGACTCTGTAGCACGTGGAGCTCTCTTTTGTAAGCTTTACAGATGCGGCATTTCAACTAAGGTCATCAAAATATTGGGAGTTATGTACAAAAACAACGTTGCTGGTGTCTGGGATGGAAACAACCTATCAGATGTTGGCAAGGATGGGTCTTGAGTACACTGCTATTCATTTTATATATAAATGACATAACAGTTAAGGACGAGATAAACCAAAAAGCGTTTTCCTCTCAGATGCTGCGGCGGGCACAATGCAGCTAATGGTCAATAAGCTGGACGATTATTGTAAAACTTGGAATTTATCGGTATACTCAACTAAGTCAAAGATAATGATATTCTGGGACGGTAGTGACAAATACTCCCGGAAAGAAATGTGGAAATACTAAGGAGAACATATTGAGATTGTGTGGGAATACAAATATCTTGGTGCCTTGATTACACCTACTTTAAATATGAACAAGCAACGGCAAAGTAAATTAGCAGGAGCTAAAAGGGAAATTTTTCCAGTTTGAGATTGCTGTATCAGCAATAAAAATGCCAATCATGAATCGAAGCAGAAAATATTCCGTACTACTGCAGCATACAACCTATTTTACCCTTTTCGTTTGAGCCCGTGGAAAAATTTCTTCGCTATTTCATCAATAGAGTTTTTAAATTATCAAGTAGTTCAACCAACAACGTGCTTCATCTGAAGACTGGAGTAGCACTCCTGTTCCTGGATACCCTTAAACTCCATCGCGACTGTGTGATAAAAGTGATATAGATGATACCCAAAATAGTGCTCAACCAAATGCTGCTTAATCGAGGAAAATAGGTTCAAAACTGAGAAAACTTAGCATCTCAATACGACTTCAAACCCCTAGGTACGCCAGATGAGCAACTAATCGCCCTGAAACATAACTTCTACAAATTACGCGAGAAAACAGGCCATTGCATCTATGGAAAATTTGTGAATAATGCCCAGTCATCGGGCATATTATACGAAATTAAATTATGATTTGCAGTATAGTACCTATTTTCTGACGAATTACTCAACTGATATGATAAGCGCTATCTTCAAAATAAGAGATGAACTGTTAAGTTTACATTATATGTATACCACACCACCCAGAACCACAACCACTTTTGTGTAACCTCTGTAACCACAATGAACAAAGAATTTCACTACAGTCTCCTTGGAGCTCATGTGCTCACGGTTGCAGAACTGATGAGCATCTTAAACAGTAACCGAGGCTGGAATCCATTGCACAACTACGTAACCAATCCATTACACTACTAAAAATGCATCTTAGACGAAAACTTCAATAATAAACTATGCGTGGTCGCATAGATATGGCTCGGCAAAGGTTCGGCGAGTGTTTTAATTCCCGCTCATAACCTGACTGTATTCAATCGTAGTTGTAGCATCTTAAATATGCGTATAAGTACCATGGCTGCAACTGGGTAGCAATCGCTCTTCGCATTAAGTATTTTCACACGTATGTATGTATATGTAATTCCAGATGTTCAATTTGGTCGATTGCTTGATATTTAGATGATTGCTTAGATTTAGATGACCTGAATCTTAGCATCATAGCTTGATATTTGCAAAAGTTACGTAGCCAAGAGTACATCTATTGCTGTGTGTGTTGGCGATTTTTTACAATTTTAGAAATGGGTTTAAATTTGCAACAACGAACTTGTCCGAGTATTAAATTTTTCGTAAAAAACGGATTCAATGGTGCGCGAACGTTGGAAAAGTTGGAAAAGTGTTTCGGCAACGATTCTCTAAAGAAAACGGTCGTTTACCAGTGGCACGAGCGGTTCAAAAGTGGTCGTGAGTCAATTGAAGATGATGAACGCAGTGGCAGACCATCGACATCGAAAACCGATGAAAACATTGATGAAGTAAAAGAAATGTTGGTCAATAACCACAAATTAACCATCAGAGAGATAGCGGAGGATTTGAACATTGCCAATGGATCCGTCCAAGAGATTTTGGTTAATGATTTGTGTTTCCGTCGTGAAGCAGCAAAGTTGGTGCCAAAATCCCTCAATTTCATGCAAAAAAGAGATCGTGTTGACGTCGCAAAAGAGATGATTTGCGAGGCTGAATCCGATCCCACATTCATCAAAAAGATCATTACTGGAGACGAGACGTAGGTTTATAAGTACGACACGCAATCCAGACATCAGGCAAGTGAATGGCGTTCAATAAATGAGCAGAGACCAAAAAAACCACGTCGTTTTCAGTCAAAAAAGAAGGCAATTCTCACGGTTTTCATGGATTACAATGGTGTAGTGCATCATGATTTTTTGCCAGAAGGCCAGGCAGTAAACAAAGAGTACAAGTATTATTTGGGCGTTATGAGACGAGACCAGAATTGTGGGCAGAAAACTCGTGGATTTTGCACCATGATAACGCACCGTCACACAGTGCCATCATTATTCGTAATTTTTTGACGAAAAATGCAATAAATACCATCCAACAGAACGTACCTGGATTTTTAACGTAAACCTCCTGCCGTAAGACTTAATGTTTACGAGGTGCCCATACACCCATAGGGAGCAAGGATACGCCTTGCCATCGCTAATTACTTGCTTTATATTTATTAATACTTCGCTTATATATTATACCAATTCGGAACTGTGTTGGAGGCACAAGTTCCACCCTTGGTATGAGTCGAGGCCGACCTAAAACCTCTTGCTGCTCTTAGGGTCGCAGCACCCAGTACTTTATTTGGTACTCTACAATGGGCAAAACCAAGGAATACCCGTACCCGCGATTTGGGTTTAAACCACAGCCACCATGACGCTCCCACAAGGGGGCCTACATCTAACAAGTCAGGCCCGGACCGAAGTCCGGGGGGCTCCTGACTCCCATGGTACCGTGATTTAAGTCCAGGTATGGACTACCGGTGGTCAAGCCGTCAACAAGACCTATGACCTGCAACTTGTAACTGGTCAAATCGTAGCAACCGTAGCAATTCATGCTATAAATCTGAGGATGTTTTCGATAAGACCAGTTATAGAATAATCTACCCCCGCTTTTTATTAGACAACGTCATTGATGGGCGAAGCCTTGATAATTGGGCGGGGGCCCACCATCCAACACCCACCGAATTCACCTGATTTGGCTACGTGTGACTTCTTTCTGTTCAATCGAGTTAAAAAACCACTACGGGGAACGCGTTTTAGCAGCCGAGAGGAAGTAATGGAAAAATCGCAGGAAGCATTGATGGACATACCGAAAACCGAATATAAAAAATGTTTCGAGAGTTGGATTAAGCGCTGAAATAAGTATGTTACAGTCGACGGGGATTATCTTGAAGGGGACAATATAGATTTAGATAAATAAACTTGTATTTAAATTTTTTTGAATAAACTTTTAATAAACCGGGAACTTTTTGATCAAAGTCGTATACTGAAGATTTACAATTTCTTGTCTTATTTTACTGCTTACAAAAAATTTGTAACCAAATAGAGGCTGGTTATAGCAGTAACAAAAGATACGTCGGTTCGCCCTCAGACATCAGTTCAGAAGCAAGCAGCGTTTGGCACGTTCTCTTTCTATCCGTCGCCATTTAGTTCTCAAAAAAATTCGACTTCTATTCTACTGTAAAGACTCCGACTTCAATGAAAAATCAAGAATTTTTTAATCAGCGAACTATCCAATCATCATCCATCATGTATATGAAAAATCAGAGCAAAAACGCCGCTACTATAAAATAAATTTATCAATTTAACTTACAATCAGAATTGTCTGTAGCGTCAGTCAGTTGTGGTTTGCAAAATTTTATAATCTGCAAAAAGCAAAAAGGACTCAACGTAAAATTCATCGTGGGATTAGATATTCTTTTGTTAAATGTCTTGGCATGTGTCTCTGGCGATGCGACTTGTTAGATTGTACCCGGCAGTGTGCCCACCGCTTCGGTGGACATGAAGTCTGTTTGTGTCACGAAATCGCGAATCAATTCAAACTGAAATTAAAGCTTCATACACCTACTAAAAATTTCTCACGTCACATCGTGAATCGTCCAGGACTCAATCAATTTTTCTTCAGTGCCACCAAGGAGGTACGCGAGCATGCCATCAAACTAATGGAATATCTAACTATGCGTGGCGAGCTCATCAACCCGCTAGATCTCTGTTCCTAAAATCAAATCAGGGACTAAATGGACTCGTGTCAGTGCCTTTAAACTGCCCTTGAATTGGAAACCAAGGTTACCGATAAAATTCGCAAAGTTATCATCAAACGCAATGACTACCATCTGGTTGATTATATCACCGGTGTCCACCTAGAAGAACAATACCAGGGACAACGTAGCAACAACAATAAATTGTCCATCCTCCAGAAGATGGAGAAGGCCCATGGCCTTCGTTTTAGTTTCTTACATTGTTCTTTCCAAAAAAAAAAAATTTATTCCTGTATACAGTTCCAAGTACTAATTAACATGAAGCGCTCAACCCCCGCAGAAGGAAATTTACAAATAAAAAATAATAAACAATTTTTTTATAAGAAAATCAGATAAAGTAACATCTTAGTATTCTATGGACTGTAGCCAGAACGAAGAGAAAAAAATCGCCTTTCCTTTTAGTACAAGCATTGTTGCATATCCATTATAAGTGAATTTTACTCGTGTCATCCCTTAAATATATTTAAATCAACATCATCAACTGGCATTCGTAACATACCCTTGATTTTCAATTTGATGATCATTAAGCATTTGTGTTTTTTTTATGTTTATTGGTTTCTTTTTTTTTAATTTAGATGTTCTAAAAACAAAAATATAAAAAGTATTTGGGAGATTTCAGTTTTCAGTAAACAATTGTTGTAAATGTTTTCATCCTTCCTCGACCCCTAGTTGTTTGGATACACGTGGTCTATTCTGAGTCTGAACATAATATGTTATGTGCAGATCTGAAGGTCGTTTTGCAGGTATAAAAAAAAACTTCCGACAAGTCGATCCAGTGTCATACGAACTCTTTACTCGCAATACAAGACCAGAGGCACAATCTTTTAAAAATCTGTACAACTCGCTAATGCAGATGACATACTCGTAGACATTTTCTGTACAACTTAGCAGGGCATTCACTAAGGAAGGGCCGAGCTTAGGCTACCGAGGGGGTCAGCACTGTGGCGGATAGCTGAACGGCCTACAGATATGTAGGCTCGCCGCGAATAATCAAAAAGCAGTCCCCGACCAAGAACGGCAAAAATGAAGCCCAGTGAAATTTTTGTGACAGTGCGAGTAGATGCCGCCCATGAATAGGCATTTTGCCCCTAAGGCAAGACGTTATGCGACCCGTACCGAGGCCTAAATGGTGCTGGGGAGATAAAATCCATTCAGCATCGCTAACTGAGCCCTCCAGATACCTGGCGCCCCCTGGTTGTAACTTGGCCTTACCACATTACAGGGGTCTCTGACGTGGTGGACCTCCTTTCCTCAATACTCGTGGGATCCAACTAAGAACTTTTTACAAAGAAATAAAACATAAAAAAAGAACAAAACACAGAAGAAGTAGTGTACTGATACGTTCACCGCCGTTAAAAATAACGGACGGAACATCACAAGAAGAGAGCATGGGCACACATACGCCGTCTACACCACTATTAAGTGAACAGCAACACAGAAGCGAGCAGCTCGGTGAAACACCAACTAGCGGTTTGACGTCCGACACCAGCAAAGAAAGAGAAAAGCATGAAGACATAAAATCCCTGGAAAAAACATCACGGCGCTGCACTGGTGGAATTTACCAACGGGAAAAATAATGTTCACCATGAAATAAGGAAGCTGGCAAGTGCAATACGTAGACAATATAACTGTATAGTAGAAGCCGAAATGGATAAAATACATAGATAATATTAAAATATCTAAAGCCACTCAAACAAGCCAAACACCAGAAATGAGCGAATTGGCTTCTTGCTCCCCAGTCGTTGTAACAATCACCAGAACCCAAGTGAAAAAGACTTGATCAAACACCGAATCATCGACACAATCATACGCCGACACCGTCACGAAAAATGGGGCAACAAAGGTGAAACAAACCGCCCATAAAGGGAGGAAAAGCAAACGAAGAAGACCATGGGTCTGAAGGCGAAACCTCTAGACATTGAGCCAGGCGTAGAAACTACAAGACGTAAGGATAAGAAAAGCGGTGGAAAAAAGGCGAGGCAAGATACGAGTCAAGCCGGATGCATTGGTAATTAAGAAGACTGGCGAAGTACCCTATTGTGATATAATCAGAAAGGTGAAGACCAACCCGGAGTTAAATGGACTAGCCTCCGATGTAACTCGCAGAAGGAAGACGGCTAATGGAGAATTATTGCTTGAGCTCAAGAAAGCATCGGATGAGAGAACCTCAGAGAACCGAATAAAAATTGGACAAGTTCTGGGGGAAGTTGCGGAAGTGAGGTGCCTAACGCACGAGGTGCTTATTGAATGATGGGGTCACTACAAAGGAAGAGATCTGCCAAGCCCTGTCCGAGTAGTGTGAGGAACTACGAGGTACTCAGGCCTCTGCCATTAAATCCCTTAGAACAGCCTACGCAGGGACGCAAACAGAAGTCATCAGCCTCCCGATTAACGCTGCCAAAAATATTCTGGAGGTAGGAAGAATAAAAATCGTCCATGCCGAATACGAGAAAAAGTAGTATCACTATGATGCTTCAGATGCTATAACTTTGGGCATCTTGCAAAGGTGTGTAAAAGTACTGTGAGCAGAAGCGAAAATTGCGTCAAGTGCGGGCAGAAAGGTCATGTGTCCAAGAACTGCAGCAATAACCCAAGATGGGTCCTTTGTGAAGAAAGAAAAAGCAGCAATACCAAACACGCGGCAGGAAGTTTAGTATGCCGTTCATACCAAGAAGCTGCAAAGGCCACCAAAAGAATATGAAAGTGCTGCAGCTTAACCTAAATCACTGCGAAGCGGCACACGACCTTATGACACAAGCTGCTCGAGAGTTGAAGATTGATGTGGCCATAGTAAGCGAGCCGTACAGGAACCTCGATGATAAAGTTTGGGCAGCGGACGCTTCAAAGAGAGCTGCTATTTGGATCTGCTGAGACTACGCATTTGAAGAAAGAAAGATGACACCTGGAATAGGGTTCGTCCGAGCGAGGGTCAATGGAATATATATGTACATATATATAGTTGCTACGCATCTCCGAATGGAACCCTGGAAGAATTCCATAGAATGCTAGATAGGCTCGTGGATAATGCTAGAGGTCGTACTCCATCAATCATAGCTGGCGCATGGGCCAGTGGAGAGGAGAGGCTCTGCTAGAAGCAGTACGTCACTTGACGCAGTACTGCTTAATACTGGCAACGAGCACACATTCACCAGAAACGGCGTAGGCTACAGAGTTGACGTAACTTTTGTAACAAGTTCCCTAGTGAGAGGATCAAGATGGAAAGTCAATAAGGGCTACAGCCACAGTGACCATCAGGCCATCCTATTTGAAGTGCAAGCAAGGAGAGCAACCCAGAAGCGCCTTCTAAAGAACGCACAACGAATGGGGTGGAAAACTAGCACACTGGACGAAAACACCTTTTCCTGAATTTTTGGAGAATCCATAATAAACCCAGGAGCAGAAAACACGATGGCTGCGGAGGTCACTAAAACAGTATCTAGAGCTTGCGATGCATTTATAGTTCGGAAAAAGTCTACAAACCGCCGGCCACCAGTATAGATCTAGAAGACTATGCCAGCGATCCAGAGTCAGCCCTCTCACCACAGAAGCATTCGTGGATAACAGTTCTGATAACCAGTCGCAAGGAAAGAGAAACAATTACCATTAGGGTGGAGGATCACGATATAACATCAAACCCGGCTATCAGATACCTAGGTTTGATGATCGATGCTAGGTTCACTTACAAGGAACACCTTGAAAGAAAGTGCAACAAAGCCGCAAAGGTGAGCGCTGCCTTATCCGGAATAATGACAAACATAGGAGAACCCAGACAATAAATGCGAATAGTTCTGTCAATGGTGGTGAAGTCAATCACAATGTATGCGGCAGCAATATGGGCGAAAGCACTGAAAATTAAGTCATACGCAAGAAAGACTAACTCTGTCAACAGACTATGTGCTCTGAGAATTTGCTGTGCATATCGGACAGTGTCAGATATTGCTATATATGTCATTGCGGGAAAGATACCAGCAGATATACTGGCTACAGAGCTACAAAGGACCTACCATGCCAAAGTTCGGGAACTCGGAGTTTCAGTCAAAGATGTCACGCTGGGAGAAAAGCAGCATAGCACAAGTGCGTGGCAAGAGAGATGGAACCAGTGTACAAAGGGGAGATGGACCTACCGACTTATACCCGATATTCGTGCATGGGTAAAACGTAATTACGGGAGGCAGATTTTTACTTAAGTCAGCTCATAACTGGACATGGCTGCTTTCAATCATATCTATACAGGTTTGGTCTGAAGGAATCTGCTTAAACGGCGGTGCGGCCAGGGAAGATGAATAACACTTCAGAACAGAGCGCAGAGAACTAGAGGAGAAAATTGGAGAGATACCACCTCTTAAAAACATCGTAAACCATATGCTAACATCAAGCATAATGTGGGATGCGGTGAAACAGGCTGAGGCAAAAATAATGGAGGAACTTTGGCGGTTGGAATGAGTCAGAGAGAGCACTAATGAAAATCAAACCCAGACGGCATCTCTAATACAACAAAGAACAGTAAATACTGTACACAATGTCGAACCAGCAAACGGAGAAAGAAGGGCATAAAGTGCTTACCAGCCCCGTGAAGTAGTACTTAATGGCAGGTTAGTGCGTAGGCATCTTGCGATGCTTGCCACATCCTTGGACGCAACCAAGACAAAAAAACAAAACAATAGATAGGTATAACTTCGCTGCAGGTAACGTGCAAACATTTAAAAACAATGTACATGGGTACCTGTTCTTCCTTCTTCCGTAAATTTCCTTCGCCCGCGCTATGTGCAAACATTTTAAGGGTACAAAAACCCCTTGAGCGCGCGCTGATTATAAAAAAAAATAAATCAAAAGGTATGGACTTTTCCCATCTAGACTCCGAAAAGAAACATAGAGTTCACTCGAAGAGGGACTCTTGCTAATTGCAAGTTTTTTGAGGTCGTGAGGTAATTGAGTAGCAAAGCTCTCACCAATAAAATATTAACCGTCCCTCAGATAGTGTGCGCTAGTAGAAAGAGACGAAATAGGAAGTAGACTAGCAAACAATAGAGCCGAATAAAGCGACCTGTTACTAGAGGCTCAGATTCACCACCACCACCACACACAAGTAAGTACGTATAGTCATCAACGGTCAATTCGTAGTCATCCGAGAGTCTTAATTTCTTTGGTTTTCGCTACAGTAAGGTTCTTACGAGAATGGATAGTTGACCCCACTCGCAACTCCCAACTTGAAAGAACTGGCACCCTCTGGAACCCCTTGGGGAGAAGACGTCGGATATTCGGAATCAGTAATCCATTGACCCATTACGGGTTCAACTATCCTCACCTCTATTTAAGCTAGAGTCAATCTAGCTCCCAATCGGTGTGATCTAGTTATAGGGACTCTATCATGTCGACTGTACGTCCACCTTCATCTATGACAGCACTCTCTTACAATTTTGGCAAATCAAGTCCATTTGGACGAGACCACTGCTCGGTGGCAACCATGGGCACAACAGTATGCCCCGCCAGGTTGACGTCAAAAGGCTTGACAACTACTTTGATATCGCATTTCGCCGAAGGGTAACGCTTGCCGCGAGTGCCGAAAAGATATAGAGATATGTGATGTATCAGAGGTTTATCTACGGCAAAATTCAAAATTAGAGAAAGCTAATTATCAGGTCATTATCTATGTACGGTTATATATAAAATGTTGACAAGAACACAAATAACTATGCCCCACGAGCATGTAGCAAATTGGTTTTGACGTCTCTTTATTGAGCCTTTCTTGGGGAGAGCATGACTTTTACAAATTAATGTCATTACCAAAATCAAAGAAGTAACACTACTCAATTCGTACTCGTATGTCACACGATATAGGCTTAATGCTCCCTATTTCGTTGTCATTGCCGTTCTATGATATCACTGTACTGTCTGGCAGCTTAACTTACTTACAATATTCTTTTATTTTCACCCAGTATCCCCATCCAACATAACTATCTACACCCCTTCCAATTGACACAACTAGGTCACTTGAGACAATGCCATTCTCAAAGAAAGTGTCATTAACCCCGTTCTCCCCATTTCCAGTCGAGAATTTTTACTGCCAATATCACCCACAATCGCATTGTGGTCAGTTCCATTTGTTCCAGGTCAATTACACTGTGTGCACCGTCGCGACAGTATGAAACGTGAAGCACTTCACGCCTGCAATTAACATAATTACGAACGGGTACCGTTAATTCATTAACAATAAACGAGAATCATTTCCGCGTGCAATCACATCCAGATCGTCCTCGCGCGAAATCTGTTTATGTTCGCGCGATTATTTTTCATGAGGTTGTCGCACAAGTTTGGCAGCATTGAAAACGACATTGAAAGCGACTCCCAAACAACTGATACGACATGTTTTATGGCGACCCATTTGGATTAAAATTGATTTACGAAAACCTCCAACCCCCCCACTGCGGAATTGAAATCGAAACTGTTATTAAGGATGGGAAATACGAATATTCCGTTATTGTTGTCACATTACCTTTATCAGCCGGGTGTCGGTGGTGCGATTATCGCATGTCGTAACAAAGTGACTTGTCGCTCGCATATGTTTGTTATATAAGAAGTGACAGAAGAACACGCGGCTCGCATGACATTAGAACGTCAATCTTCTTTACTTCATCTAGCGGTATACAGTTCCCTGAAGGGGCTTTGAATTATTGTATTGCGAAAGTTTTTCGATTAACTTCAGTTTCAACGGTTGGGAATGGGGGAGAGTGGCTAGTCGTCGTCGCGTCGAACGTAATACTCGTACTAGTCATAGGCAGAGGCAAAATCGCCTACCTAATTGCAACACGATGATTTGGCCAGAAAGTGAATGGGATAACGGTTTGTGCGCGCCCTGTAGGACGTGCACTTCACTTGTCAATCGAATTTTCATCAATCATCCCCGACACCCTTGAAGGCTACCTAAAACGAGAAATTAACCAGAAAATGGGTATCCATACGCAGGAGGTTGGCTTTTTGTGCTTATTTTTGTTGAGAGAGGAAACTGCCTATTAGGACGGCTGTGGGCCCAGACAAGCTGCGTCATCCTTGAGGCTTGTTCAGATATTCCCGGCTATGTTAGTAATGATGGTGGTGGTGGAGGTGGTTATTGGCTGTTTTGAAGTAATGACTTTGGGGAGATTGCTTTTGGGGGCCCTGCGGGTGGATTTCGGGAAATACCTTGGGATTTCGGTTGAGATTACTTGGGTCCGACATGACATGACGAAGCGGTCATTGTCATAAATCATGTGAGTGAGTGTTTGCCTGTCGTCGTGCAACATGTGTGTTACATAGTCCTCGTATACAGTGGGTGTGCCGAATTTGATGTGATGAAAGGACTACACTTGACAACCCTACGTAATTACGCTGTTGACAGGAGGTGACAAGTTACGCGTTGATTATTGCGTTTAACCTTTTAGAGATTAGTTTCAAGTCTATTAAACACGTGATGCTGAAAGGACCATCTATGAAGAACTTGTATTCTGTAAATAAAAGAAAGGAAAAAGAACTGGACAAATAGATTATGACAACAAAGGATGGAAGAAAAGCTCTATTTTATTGGTTTCTTGTTAAGTTAAGCAAATTGCTGTCAATTGAACTCTTGACATCCTTTCATCGTGACGATTAAGTCCTTCTACCTTCTACTATAATTAGATGCAAATGAGTACCGATTGCAAGGATACGCAATGGAAGAACCTTGATGCAATTAATTAGGAGATTGCTTCACTGTTTTCCGGAGAGTAGTGCTTATGAATGCAGATCTTCCATCTGACTTTCGCAGATTCACGGAGACAACAGATAATGACTTGGATTGGAGGGAGTGCTTTACAGCGAAGGCAGGATAGAGGATGTGGATTTTGATGGAAACATATTGTTTGTTGTTCCATTTTCGGAGAAGTTGTTGTGATTAACGATGGTAATAAGTACATAGACCGACTTTTATGCCGGATCTTGGTACAGATTGTAATTACAAGAAATTTAAATGAAATCTCATTATGGACATCATCATTTGTGCCGGCAAGATTACGAGTATAAGCCATCAAATTAGCATTAGTTCAGGCACTAATAAGGATTTAGTTCATTATCATAGGATGCTGAGTTTGCACAGCGTTTTTGAAGATGAGAAAAGCTAATGACAAACTGAAATCTATTGGGGGTGTACACGTAACAATTGGGAGTGGTGAAAAATGGTTTTCTTCTTAGCCGGGTGTTCAAAAATGCTGCATCGGGACTAATTTGAATTTGTGCTGAATGTGGACAAACAGACACACGGAAGCACTATTGCATCCAGCTGATTCGAGCGAATTATTGTTAAAATTGTTGAAATTTTGGTCAGAAGCCAATTAATGGATTGAAATACTTCCCAAACAAACAAAAGAGCAAAGCAGTGCATGTTGTGCCATGTAATGGTCTAAACTCCTGCAAGGTTCAACTACTTCGCTTACCTATTATGGGAATGACTTGGCCATTTTCAAATAGACTTTGTTAATACTCGTATCTTGTCCCATCGTTTGGTATTCTGAAGAGAATTTGTTTTGTATAGCAGACTTCCAGAAGGTTTTGATGTAACTCTCCAGTACAGCACTGCTAAACCAGCCTATTCTTTTCGGGCTTCCAAAGTTTTATTACAGTCAGACTCAGAGTATTACTATTGAGAGATGCCCGCCCTTGATTTTAAAGATATTAGCAAGGACTACCAAGGACTTTTTGTATAGTAAATGTCCGGAATAGTTGGTTCTAATTCAGATGAGAAAAAAACGTGGTGAACCGTAATGCAAATGTAACTAAGCACTCGGATCTGCATAAGTACTGCTGATTGGGCTTCAGAGCACAGGCACTGTCCAAGCTAACAACAATGTTTGAGCTCGATTCAGCAGAGTTCAACCCTGATGAGCAAACAGCCAAAATAAGAGATAGTGGCGATGGAGTTCTTAGCAAACTAAAGACAACAATCGTGGACTAGTGGCATCATTCTTTAAAGGGTCTGGTTTTTTAGGTTAAGGATAATTGAATAACCCGGTACTACACCTATAGTATATGTAGTACTAGGTGACGTAAAAGTCATCACCCTATCGGAAGATGCTATAATTTTTGCATATAGCGGCAGATGTCAATTCTACTTTGACATTTCTGAAGTAAATAGATACAAAATACACGTCAACAAGACATGAATCGCTATACTCCTAATGAACGCGAAATAATAGTTACGATTTTCTTGCGAAACAATTTGTCGGTGGTGTTGGCGAAGCGTGAAGCTCAGATTTCCCGGTGTCCGACACCAATAGGGCAAACACTACGAGGTTTAGCCGCTCCCCTAGAAGAGTATGGAACAACACGAGGTGCTGCCAGGTCTTGCCGTCCCCGGAGCCGCCGTTCTGCTGAAAATATCGCTGCTGTGGTTTAAGATGTTGCTGAGGACTCCATACATAGTATCGACCAGATGACGTACCATGCAATTGGGTATCAATCGACCGGTCTTTACAGAGCATTTTGATGAAAGACTTTTCGTGGGATTTTTTGAAGTCATGAGTCTATGTCAATAAGCCTCAGACCTTTGAAGTCCTCAAAGTGAATATCCGTCAAGAATGCGAGGACGTATCGCCGGAAGTTCTGCAAAGTGACTGAAAATGCCACAAATCGGGCCCGAGTGGTCATCAACTCTGGTGGCGGCAACTTAGCCGATATCATTTTCTGGACATAATCCGAAAGTAGAACCAACATTTTCCATTCATAAAAAAAATTAAAGCCAAAGACAACTTTTGCGCCACCTTGTAAACGTTATGAAGCGGTAAACTGCCTCGAATGTAAACGATGTTACCCTTGCGGACCGCAGGAAGCGAAAACAAGACAAGGCTGCTCATATGAAATGCTCGAAACTTTAACAGACCACACGCAGGACGTTGAAATGGACCGGATAATAGAATTGTGACATTTATTATGCTGACTATTATAGAGGAACCTATAACTTAGGAACTTAGCATAGTTTTTTGTTAAATTCTTTTCTTAGCCTTAAGCATAGAAAATAAGTATTAATAAATAAAATGTAAACAAAGTCGAAAGACATAGATATAAGAATTTAGAGTAGGTTAGAGTGCCTGTGCGGGGCAAGTAAGTTAATATAAGATTGTTAAGTAATTTTTGTTAGTATGTAAGAGTTAATGATTAATGAAATAAAATGCACTTAAAACTAAAACTAAACTATTATAGAGAAAAGAATCAGCACCTACATATTTGGATGCGGATTTGTCGACAAACACAACGAAACCTGGTTAGATGAAGAGTACCTGTTAGCTTATAGAGTGAAGTAAGAGGAGTACAAGGCGGAGATAAAGCGGAGAACGGAAACAATAACTGAATTCTACGACTAAAGAAGACCGAAGCAGTCGAGCCCTTTTAAACATGACAACAAGCAAGTGCAATAAAATGTTCTACCTTCAGTCACCTCATAGTTGAATCCTCTCTTAGTCAAAGGTTTAATCTTACTTGCTTTCAAGAAACTGTCCATCCGCTTTGAGAAACTGAAGAAAAATTGGTAACGGCAGAGTGGTCCTTTATTTTCAAGTCAATGGTACATGTTTTGGAAAACATATGTGCGAGCAATGTGCAATCAATAGGTTTAAATAGGAAATACACGTGACGAAACTAATTTGACACTCCAAACTGCTGCTTGGTAAGTTAAGCAGACATCTACAATAGTCGAACCACAACAGGCTCATTAATAAACGTAGTTTCTATAACCATCCATTAACAAATTACTAGTTGACTAGTCCTACGCGCCGTCGTGTACGCTTTCTGCAGATGTATCACAGCTTCGTTCCTTGCCAAGTACTTCTAGGTCGGCTCACTCTTCTGCCTATCTGCGTGAGAGAGTTCCATTGCATCGTTTGACTCGCAATGCACTCGTGACCTTTACGAAGCGTATGCCCAATCCACTGCCACTTCCGTCTTCATATAATAGAATCAATACGTTCCTGACCTGTTTTCGCATGTAGTTCATCATTAGAGTTACGGTTGGGCCAGAAAATCCTCAAGATGTTTCGCAGACATCAAATGCTGCACCCATAAAAAAGCACGAATTCAACATTAGAGCTTAACAGTCGCAGCTTGGTCTTTAGGCTGATAGAATTGCTTCTTCATATTTTGCACAGCATTCCGAACGCAGACTTTACTTTCTCGATTTGGCTGATTATATCTAGCTCGGTTCCGCCATAAGTGGAGACAATACTCCCAAGATATTGAAAATTCTCTACGATCACTTATCAGCAACAGGAACAGTATTGGTAACAGTATACAGCCCTGCCTAATCCCACTTTGGATTTAAAAACTCCTCTGATAACCTTCCTTTGTGCAGAATGTGACATTTGGATCCATCTTCTGTAGCCTTGATAAAAGAAATCAATTTATCTGGGATGCCCCTCCTGCGCAACGCAAGCTAGATAAATTCTCTATCGGGCTCGGTATCAAACGCCTTCTCGTAGTCGGTGAACAGCAGGAAAGTGGTGACGAATATTCAACGCACTGTTCGATGATGATCCGCCAGGTGTTCATGTGGTCCAGACAGGAAGTTCCAGTGCGGAATACTGCTTGTTTGGCGTCGAGTGTGTCTTCGAGGTGGTCTTTTATCCGCCCAAGGACGATTTTTTCTATTACCATGGCTACTGCAGGAAGCACGCAAATTCATCTCCAGTTATCACACTGCGTAAGGTCTCCTTTCTTTGGGAGCTTGACAATCAATCCTTTCTTCCACTCTTCACGAAAACTCTCTATTTCCAAAGCTTTCTCAATCGGTGGGTGAAGGAGCTCACTCAATGTTGTTGGCGGTACTCGTAAAAGCTCTGCGAGGATACCGTCAGATCCAACCGCTTTGTTGTTCTTCATTGCTTTGACTCCGGTAAAGATTTCTTCTCTACTGTGGGATATAGTTCGTATTCGGGAATTTGTTACTACAGGCGGATCATTGGGCGCTGGGTTCACTTCACTGGCGAAAACGCTCATTCGGCAGAAAAGTGCTCATTCTACCTTTTGAGATGGACCTCATCCGAAACTAGCAGAGATTAGTCTGTGTCTTTTACCAGGTGTCGTTTAGAGTTTTGGACACCTGTGTGCTCTTGGTAACTCTGTAGACAGTCCTACTGTCTACTAGTGGCCTCTTCTGCTTCTGTAGTAACGCTTATCACGTCGCACGCTACGGCGAAGTTCTCTCATCTTTATGCGATACGCAGACTCTAGCTCATTTCTCCCTGCTGCTGGAGTACCTGCGATGCGAGCTTTGAAGTGTTTTCTTTCTTCGATCCTAGCCCAGGTTTCTTCGGAAAGCCAAACAATGTTTCTTCCTTGCGACCGACCGACTATACTTTCAGCACCGGATATTAAGTCATTTTTTACGGTGGGTTCCGTGCTACTGATTGCTCTCAATCCTTGTGAAAGGTGCTCCCCTAGTTGTTGGCGGACTGCAGGGAACCTTTAGTCTATCGGTATTAAACTTAGGCATTCGGGTATTTTCTCGATATTTTCAAACTGCAGCTGTATGTAATCTTACGGTAGCAACCATCAGATGGTGGTCCCGGCCCATTCCCACGTCTGCATCCCTTCTGTTACGAAAGTCCTGGGAACTGCTTCCAAATCACCGGCTAAATGCGAAGTGAGCAATTTGGTTGGAAGTTCCTTGTCTGCTCGTCGACACCCAACTAACTTTGTGGCACGTGTTGTGCTCAAACACGCTCCCTCCTATTACAAGGCGGTTGGTATTGGAAAAATCGACAAAACGCTGACCATTGTCGTTGCGGTCGCCAAACTACATGCTTTCCCATAACATGTCTGAGTCCATCATTATCATTGCCATCCTTAGCATTCAAGGTGTCTTCGCAGGGTGTACTATCATAAGCAGCACTCAGCCGGTTATAAAAGACGTCCTTCTCCTCGACAGAAGAGAGCTCTGTTGGGGCGTAACACTGTAAGATGGTGACGCGACGTACTCTAGTTCGGAACCTGGGTTTTAGGATCTTGTCGTCTAAAGGCTCCCAGGAAATTTAGCTTTTTGGAGCTGTTTTGGAAAGCAGCAATCCAATGCCAAATTCCTGATAGCTTCCAGGTGCCTTTCCGGAGTAGAGTAGTACAGTGTTACGAGTTGGAGACTTAAACTTCCCCGAACGCAACCATCTAATTTCGCTAATACCTAAGATGTCCATCTTATACCGCATGAATTCCTTCTCTAATTGGAGGAATCTGGTATTTTGAGGACCTTCACTTCCGTTGTCGAGAAGCGCCTTCACATCTAGAAATCAATCCTTGTCCGGGTACAATAGCCAAATGTCGTCAACGTGTTAACATTCCTTATCCGAGTCGTTATGTCGGTTTCGGTAGCGATTTTGATTTCAGTTACGAAGAATGCTAACCTCTGTAACCTATCCTAGAGAGCTAAGCCTTTCGCACTTGTAATTTTAGCCTATTTACGCATATAGGGATACGCAAATAGTTGCCCGGGGACTTCATCGTGAATGATTGTTGCGCTACTGGCCCAGACCAAGTTATGAGCAATCAATAGTTTCACGATACAGGTCGAAGATGATTATAAAGCGGACTTGTATTTCTATCGGATCAAAATTGGTTCGAAATCCAACTACCAGCACTCTAAATGAGCTAATTCAAGCAAATGCGGTGTCTGGAAGATTTTTACCAACCATAAAATAGGCGCAGAAGCATGGTGAAGTGAATAAAAATGTCCTCAATCCTCAGAGAAAAAATTCTCTGAAAAATATTCGGCCAGGTTTGCGTCGATAGGCTTTGAAGAAGAAGTTACAAAGATAAACTATATCTACGAGCTGTGCAGTGACATCAACCTAGACAGAAGACTGTGTATCAGTCGCCAAAGATGGCTAGAATATATAGAGCGAATGGACACCAATGCTCCGCGCCGCAGAGTCTTCGAATCTAACCCGGAGGGATAAGACAGTAGAGGATGAGTTCACCTTAGGTGGTCCGCATAAGTAGAAAGTGACCCCAAACAACTTGGAGTGTGAAACTGGAAGCAGATAGCTAAAGACCGGACTAACTGGAGTGGCTTGTTAGTTGAGACCCAGGTTCACCCCGAAAAGTAGCGCCACCTTAGTAAGTAAGTCTAGAGCAGAACCATAAGTGTTAGGGAAAGCTTCCAAAGACCGTTCTTTGGAGTTTGGTGAAATTTTTATTTTTTTTTGTATACTCGTGTAGATCCCAAGGACCCTCCTTCATGGCAAGTCCCGTGTATTGCCGAAACTTTCTCTATATTGGCAGAAGCGACTGCGCCTTACATATCTGCTTCAAAAGACGGGGCATAGTTCAATGGTTTAGAACCTATCCTTGACGCTCAGAAAAACTCAAAAGGAAATGCTGATCCCAGCCGATGGTGCCAATTCGACAACTTGATGACAAAGATGGCTTGCATGAAAAGTTAAAAACGGTCCGAGTGGTAGACAGCACATTTTCTACCTCGAAACACGTTTTTAATTTGAGTAATCAACGAAGAAAAGCCAGAAAAGTACATACATAGCAACGCTAAGCTCTTCAAGGAACTTGTCATACCGAAACTAGAATGAACTTAACAACCGAACGAAAATATAAGTTCTACCCTAACCTGCGTAGTTCGCGAAAGGAATCCCTACGAATTCTAAATTTGAGTATAGTTGGACTTGTAGTGGGTGCTGAAATTACCCTGTGATAGAGCACAAGTTCAAATACTACCATAACGAGAATAAGTAGACTCTGTTATGTAATCTAATATCCGAGGGACGTAAGATCAGTATCACGTGGAATCATCGGCTACATTGAAAGAAAAAGTTATGAAGTACAATAGATCATCCATCAGTCAGATCTAGCCCAACACTGATAAAAACTCTTTTGTCCAAGGTAATAATCTGAACGACAGCATGGCACAAATCTAGAGATTCGAAAGTCTAAGTTTCAAACAGTTCCCAGTGCAATTAGACTGATGTTCTCACGTTGTATAATACATAAAACAAACTTCCAGAAGGACACTGTTAAAACACTGAGAGGAAACATCAATATCTTAAAATTGCCTAAGAACACTTTCAAATAAAAGTCAACGACATCAACTGCAAACATCGAAAAAGGTATTCTCCAAAAAAAAAAGTAAAACAAAATCATCAACATCAAATGAAACTGATTCCGTCTCACCGTCTGTCAGTACCTCTTAACCCTCATCGTTATATTGAAACATTCCCATTCCATTCATACACTCGCACAGTCTATTTTTAAAAGCGAAAATTGAATCAAGTCCTTGAGATATCAGATACGATAACACATTCCCATTCGTTTCCCATTTACCACCTACATAGCAACGTTGTTCACGAATGACTAATGGATTCCACACCGCAAATCCCTTTAAAGCGAATAAGCCACCACTCAAAAGATCTCCTCCAAAGTCAGTCTGTCCAAAAAAGAAATGATGGAATAAATCTACACCTATTCATAGCACGCACGAGGTTTTTTTTTTTTCTTCCGACTCTTTAAAAGCATCGCGCGTGTGTAAATGGAAAAAAAGGAAAGAAAAGAAGGCCCGTATCCTAGGAGCATTAAAACAGCGGCGGCAAGTGGAAACTAAAAAGGAAAGCTGCCAAAGCAATTTGCCTTACGATTTTCACTTTCACACATCATCCTGCCCGGGGTTACTGGTTCCCGATACCCAATTCACGGCTTCCGCTTCGGTTTGATTGCCTTTACCAGAGCTGAGTAGTCAAACTCAAAGCAGAAACGAAGCGAGAATTTTAAGCAGCAATTATTTACTTAATTCTAACGCCAACAAAAAAAAAACAGGCGCGCACAGTGTACTATGTATATTCTAACTCCTTATGGATCAGGATCTGTATCTGGATATGGTTTTTCTATCTCCGCTCGTCGACTGAATCCTTTGTTAGTTAAGTGCGTTTGATATGTAAGTGACAGTTAGGGAAAAGCACGTCAAGCTCTGACGCTTGATGCCAGTCGTTTTCGTAAACTCCATTATGTTTAATTTGATTTTCTCTTGGAGTATCGTTTTTTGTTTTTTTTTTTTTGCCCCCAATGATCCCTTGGTATTATCCCCGTTGACCTTGTGGAGTATACATCATGAACAAACAACAGCTGTTTGGTATGCAACGGCTTTTGGGTATTGAAAGTGGTGGACAGTAGTACTTATAGCCGTGAATGGATGTTACGTGTCATTTGATTTGGTGATGATGTCGCAGAGCCGTCACTTATGTACATCCGTTGGAGAAAAAGTTAGTCCTTTAATTCAAGTTTGAATTAGTAGAGAAGGCCATTTAAGTGAGACTAAATTTTGTTGGAAAATTCAAGTAATTGATAAATTTGGAAACTTTTTTTTATTCTGGAACTACACTTTGTCCCATGTTGTCTATGAAGTGTAAGACGAGATATTCAGTCAACCAGTCATTAACTCTTCTCTTGTAGGTAGTTTTGTTCACACCGTACCTCAGCGCGTTGCATAACCATTTCGCTTAACCTTTCGTGTCATTTTTTTGATGATACATACAAATATACCAGTCGAGATAGCGCAACGATATCTTATGATTGACCCACTAATTATGCCCCTACTCGATGTTTCCCTGTGGCTCATGTTGCTTTGTTCTACTATTTTATTATCAAGAGTTTATTCTTCAAGCTCCAGATGGAATTGAAATACTCCTTGACATATGAACGAGGACGATTTCTGAATTGTCCATCATTGTAAAACTTCTGGCGATATCCAGCGAATTAGTCGGTCAAACTTGGCAAAAAACTTCGGCAGCTATGCCACCAAAACGTCACTTATAGGGGCTGTCTTAGATTGGGCGATGAGGAAGGGTACATATATGCTTACTATGAAATGGCAAAGACCAAATTTTTCTATCTTTTGGTACAGATCCTCTCTGCCATAAGGCGAGACACATCTGTTGACTGTTTATATTAAAATTGGACGAGTGGCGAAACGTTTGGCTAATACAAGCCAAAATTTCGGACTTCAACAAAGAGTTTGAACTGATAAGGGCCAGTAACCGTGAACTTTCACACATAAACAGGAAATAGGCAAGCTGTAAACGATCAATGCGGATTTCAGATGCTCAGCTGTTCTAATAAATAATGAGTGTCTTGAACTCATGAATAGAAGCAATGGAACCATCAGCTATAGATTTTAAGCCATAAAACCAGGTTCCCGTTAAGAAAAACTGCAAATAGAAGTACGCTTCAGATCTGGACTAACGTAGACAGTCACCTTGTGGTCCTTTTGCCTAAACTTCAGCAGTGAACACATAGTCGCAGCAAAGAACAGTGGTGACTTACTTTTTGATTCCAGCAATAGGAAAAATCTAAAATTTTGCAATAAATAACCGGAGACCGTTTTGTAGGGTTCTCCTGGACAACACTGTGCCTTACTCTTTCAGTCCAAGCGACCATCTTTCTACGAAGCCATCAATATACCGACCGGATTAAACACCAGGACGACTTTGAAAAACGATTTTTTTTTATTTGGTCAAAAGATCTGATCTGGTGGCCCAAACACTGACATTAACTTAAGATATGGTTTTCAAGAATAATTTAGTGATAAGCTTCGTTAAAGAGAAACCAAAACTACACTGGTAAAATCCCACGATTTGGCTTCTATATAAATAGGGAAAGTTGATGGGTTTTAAAAAGATCAGCCTCTCACTGACATTTTCCTAAGTAGTCCTTTGGGGACAACCCGCTTTAGTTAAAACAATGTAGTCGAGAGTTGAAGGATAAATTGGACTTTTAACACCTTCGATCTATTTAGACTCCTAGGTCTGGATGCCATGGTCGAGATCCGTTATAGCTCTTGTTAGTAATCGTCGTAAGCCATTTTTTAAATTAGTTTCAAACTATCAATTTATGGACGGAAAATTAGTAGGAATCATTCAGCAAGATATACTAGGACATATTTATGTTGAAGTTGACTTCATAAATGCCATATGTGGAAGAAAAGCCATACTGAGAAGGCTTCGAAAAAATTCCATTATCATATCAGTCTGGACACACCTTGTATAGATCTTATATATTGAAGGTACGCTCATGACATTATATGTGGAATAGCAGATCATTCAAATGGCTGCCTCGACTTCGCTGGCAAATTTTTGATGACACGGTCCAATATGTGCGGCGTTATTCCGGCAATAGCGTGTCGAATGTTGGTTTCGATCTGGTCCAAAGTGGTTGACTTGTTAGCGTAGACTAAGGACTTGACGTAGCCCCAGAGAAAATAATTGAGTGATGTCAAATTTCTCCTTCTTTTATGGGATGTAGCGCCGTCATGTTGGAACCGCAGCTTGAATATACCGATGTGGTCGAAAGTTGGTTAACATCGTTCTCTACCTGAAACTATTGACGGTAACGGTGTTTGCTTCCTCATATCGAAAGAAATAAGGTCCGATGCTGCCGTCATGCCATAAACTGCTTGGCCGAACACTTCTGGATTGTGTTTACGCAATTTGGCTTGTTGTTGGGCCAAAAATGGGCCTCGTCCGAGAAGATGATTTTTTGGCCAAAATCTGGATCTCTTGCCAACATTTTCAGCCCCAATTTGTGAACTCACGGCATTGTCTATAGTCGTTCGGCTTTAATTCTTGCGTCAGCACAATCTTATATTTTGAATTCAAGTCAATTCAACGCAATTTATTTGTTTTAGGCTTAGCAAGCGAGATAACAAAGGAGGGAAAAGAGAATTAGAATAAGGAAAGTGAAAGGGAAGCAGTAAGGTGAAAAGAGAGAGAAAAGAAAGTAAAACAAGAGGATTCTGATTAACTAGCTTTGGTTTTGAAAGTGTGTCATGACTGCACTTTTAAATTTACTGGTTCCCATTAATACTTTTGTAGCCATTAGCAAAGAGTTCCAAAGTCTGATAGCGTGGACGAAGAAGAGATGCGATGAATTTATGTAGTTGAAAAGAGGTGTTGTGAGTTTAAGTGCTCTGGGTGACAGCACAAATTGAAGCTTATCAAACGTGCGAGATTTGGTGTAGATAATTTTGGGCAGAAACACGTAGCGCCTTATACTCTGAAGCTGTTGAAGCGTGCAATCGAGAATACTATTATGGTAGTCCGAGAGATGATCATATCTGCGAAGCCCATGAATGTACCTGACTATAACGTTGAAAGCTACTGTTAGTTTATTCTACGACACAGAGTCCAACTTAGGATAAACTACTATACCATACTCAATAATAGGCACTAGTAACGTTTTAACAAGTCTCAGCCTTGTGTCTTTTGGCGTGAAATTAGAAAATAACCAGAGTTTCCGAAGTCCCGCATAAATTCGACCGGCTGTGTAATTTATAGGGAAAGTAAACGGTTCATTTTAAATCCTAAATTTGTCACAGTATCCACAAATTTAAGTTGAGTATTATTCAGATATATTGGGTGTAGTTCTTCAGTATTAAATTGTTTTTTCGATGTTACAATTAGTTGGATTTTAGTAGCATTGATAATAAGCCTATTATTCTGTAACCAGTTCTACATATATCACAGATAGATCTCCATTAAGCCTGCAAATGAGATCTTCAACCAAGCCAATCGGTCTTGACAGGTGCCGTGAAATAACGCCGAATTCCAAATTCCGGCTTTATTTCGCTTTGTAAAAGTGAAGTAAGGCCGAATATTAGCGATCGGCTTTATTTCACAGAGTGAAATATTGAAATACTCGTATGTGTTTAATTCAAGTTTGAAGAAGTTGGTTCACTTCGCTTGCTAACAGGATTTCACCCTTTTCTCTGGCGTTATTTCACGGCATCGTCTTGACAAGTAAATTTCTCCATCATCAGCGTAAAAGTGAGCAGAGGCATTTGAGCATACTGTAGTGCGGTCATTAATGAAGAGACAAAACAAGATTGAACCTAGTATGGAAACCTTGTAGTACTCCTGATGTTAGGAACAATGGAGAAGTAATTCTATTACCAGCCATGACCATTTGACTACAACCACATAGTTATGCACTTAAGAGACGCACTGATCTTACACTAAAACCAAAGTACATTCTTAGTTTCATACATAGGATGTCATGGCTTACACTATCAACCGCTTTCGAAAAATCGAGTAAGCGGAGAATAGTTATATGACCTAGATCATAGTTCATCCTTATGTCATCCATTATTTTAATTAGAGCTGTAGAGCAACTATGACTGGGTCGAAAAGCCGACTGCAGCGTAGACAGCAATTCATGTTGAGTGAGGTAATTAGATATCTGCCCCTCAATAATCATTTCGAAAACCTTTGATAAGCATGGGAGGATGCTGTGGTCGAATTGGAATGTAACATAGTTTCTTCTTTACGGGAATGATCTTAGCCAACTTCCAACTGTCGGGAAAAGTCGAGGAAGTAATGCAAAAGTTGATTACATGAGTCAGACAACTCAGAAAGTGTAGCAAAATCATTTTTTATAAATCGAAGTAGTACTCCGTCAACATCCACTGCATCAGATTTGAAAGAACGGATAGTATTAATAACTTTAATCTCTGATACAACATTAAATTCAAAGTCATTCGGCGGGTTGATAAACAGCTGATCATTTGGAACAAAACCTGGGCTCTGTATTTCTCTGGAGACAAAAGCATTATTAAGGTCATTCACATTTGATATGCTTTCAAAGTCGTTTTTTTTTAATATCCCAAAGGATCGAAGATTACTCCAAATCTTTGTAGAGGATTCATGTATACCAATTTTCTTCAAAAAGTATCTTTTTTTGGCTCCACGTGTAATAAAAGACGAGTTATTGCGAGCGCGACAGAAAGTTTCCTACGTCAAAGTTGAGGGATTTTGTTTCCATTTAGAGTACTTATTCGTATTTCTCCGAATCCTAATGACATTTTTAACCCCAGACATGAACCAGGGGCAATTCTTACGAGTATTACGAATTGTTTCAGTCTTCAGCTCCAGAGCTCCTAGAGCTCCAAGAGTAACGATTGTAAAAAGTTAATTTTATTATTCATGTCTGAAAAATAATAACAGCTACGCCATGGGAGGAGGCTCGCATCTTGTTGAAGGGAATTGTTGTCCATTGAAGAAAAGTCCCTATACTGGAATGATGAGCAAATAGGAGCACCTGACAAGTCGATATCTTATGTGCAGAAAATTATGTCGTGGTCTGACACACCTTCAAGTGATAATTGATCCTGAAGTAAAACTTTGGTTCGATCAGATACCAGGCAGAGATCAAAGGGACTGGGAGGGGACTTATGTGAAAAGCAGGCGGCGTATACATATATTCGTAGCAACAAGATGCTGCGATATTGTATAAGAGCCGACACGCCTTGCAGTCAGATTTAAAAAGATCAGTGTTGAAGTCACCGCAGATAATTATGTGTTCTAGAGTGAACAACAGGCTTGAAATTCAGAAAATAAGGGGAGAGAGGAACAACTTCTCTTAGGATTATATGCAACGCCATCAATGCATTTAGTAATATCGTCAGAGATCTCTAGCAAAAGATACTCGATATCACTGTCATTTGACTCAGCCACTCTTATGCATTTAAGGGATTGGCTGGGATGAACTGCTACTCCACCACCTATCGTGCCGCACAATTTTATAACCCGGGATGTTATACAAAGTACTAGTTGTATTGTTTTCTGTTTCTAGGTCCTACTCACATCTGACTAGAACCAAGTTTGAGCAACACAAATAACATCAACTCCCGAGTCAACATAAATATGCCGAAAGTAGTCTAATTTAGACGAATTTAAACTACTAGCATTTAAGTAGCATATTTTAAACCCATGGTGTGCTTTAGGCAGTATTCTAACCATCAATTTTACTGGAACCCTATCCATACTACCAGACAAGGTCACATTTAATATCCGAGTTCATAACAATCAATGGGAACATACTATTAGAAGCTAGTGACCAAATTAGAGACAGTGAAACACAGTAAAGTACTGATAGAGAAAAAAGTATAGAATGAAAGGTAGCAAAAGAGTTAGAAAAACATAATATTCAGCTTCAAATTACAAAATATTTCAGTGAATTAAAAACAGAAAATATCGAAATCAAGTTTTAAATAACAAAAAAAATTACTTGATGTACAAATTTTTAAATTTCTCCCATTGACAACAGGTGTGGTAGAGTAGAGAAAGCTTTAAGAAAGTTATTCCGGCAATAGCGTGCCTTAAGCTCGTCCAAAGTGGTTGACTTTTTAGTGTAGACTAAGGACTTGACGTAGACCCAGAGAAAATAATTGAGTAATGTCAAATCGCACGATCGCGAGATGACCCAGTCGCCAAATTTCTCCTTCACAACTTCGAGCGTTGCGTCGCTTGTATGACATGTAGAACCATCTTGTTGGAACCACAGCTCGGATATATCGATGCTGTCGAGCTCTGATCCCAGAAAGTCACAGGAAACGGTGTCTCCTTCCTCATTTCGAAAGAAATATGGTCCATTGATGCCGCACCCAAACAGTCAATTTTTGTGCATTTGGATGCAATAATAGCAATTTCGTCTATTGACATAGCCGTTGAGCAAAAAATGGGCCTCGTTCGAGAAGATAATTTTTTGGCCAAAATCCAGATCTCCGGCCAGCATTTCCAGCGCCCGGCTTCAATTTTTGCGTCAGGACACACGGATCGCAAAATAAGCCGGGTTGACTCTCTGGCGATGCCCAATTCAGCTGATCGGCGCCGAATCGACATTTCTGGGTTTTCTTCGATACTGACCGCTACTGGGGCTATGTTCTCTTCATTTCCCACCAATTTCTGTCTGGTTGGTGGCTTAAGATCCAAAAGAGTGGACTCACTCTCAAATTTTTCCACGATGTGACGAATTGCCTGAACACTGAGGCCATGATGACGACCGACCACGCGACGAAATTCACGTTGCGTACTTACAACTGAGCCGGAATTTCGATAAAATGTTTAATAACTTCTGCACGTTCGGCAAACGTAAAATGATGCGTGATGAAATGGGAAAGCTTTCTCAATATTTTAACAGCTTCATGTCGTTGGTAACTTTGACAGCTGCTGAAATATAACAATTGAAAATCCTGTCATTGCCATTTGGTCACCTGTTAGAACTATATACATTGATAAAAATCTTCGCCGAACGTATATCCCGGAATCTTTCAATAACTTCTCTGCCGCTGGCATCAATTACCAAAGACCAGTGGCAACGCTACTAACGTGCTTGATGGGCTGGGTTTCAACCGACTACCACCAAGAAATCCCTGGTTTGAGGAAAAATCCCAAAAAGTAAATGCAGCTAAACAAACAACGTAGAAAGTAGCGCTCCAAAGAAGTACAGGAGCCGGTCGTAAACCCTACGTGCAGAAGAGATGGGAAGAACATCGACTTTTTCAGAAGAAGAAATAATAGCACGAGAAGCGCGCGATCGAAGGTATTGAAAGGTAGAACGGAAATAATATACCCAAATAACAAGACAAGAAAACTCGTACATAAACCTCTAGAGGTGCAGAAGGAAACTAGTAGAGACACAGTCGCTGCTCAGAATATAGAAAAAATTTTCTTCACATTGTATAAAGGCGAAGAAGCCCAACATCCAGCCAGTGGTACTAGCAATCGCTTCTCACTCGGAGGGTCAAGGTTCGAATCCTAGCCACGACAATTGGAACTCAGTCAGAAAAATCTGCGTGTGAAGGCATAACACTGACATGTAGATTGGGCTGTTGTAGGGTTTTCAAGCACAAAACAATCGTTAAAATTCACAACCTGAATCATTCCGAGTGAAGAAAATCTCTCCGTCCTATTCGGACTCCCACCCCTGGAGAGTCAATATAGAAACCAAATACACCTGAATTTCAAACCACTACATCACAAACTTTCCTTTCTCCTCCTTCTATCTTTCCGCCCGCGCCCTGGCAACAGTATAAGGGTATTCATAACCCCTTAGGCGCGCGTAAATTAGAAAAAAAAAAAAAACAGCTATAATTTCGGCTCTGCTATAGTTTCTGCCAACAACACCTCATCAGAAATAAAACGAAGAATCACCCTTGCCAATCGGTGTTTCTTTGTCTAAGAAGGCAGTTAAGTCGTAATGCTCTATCGCGAATAACTCCAGAGGGACAACGCAGACGACCAAGGCCACACCTTAGGTGGAAGCAGTTAGCTAAGGATCGGGCTAACTGAGGAGGCCTGCTAGTTTAGGCCCTAGTTCACCCCGAACTGTAGCACCACCTAAGTAAATACAATATGTAAGTAACTAATGACTGTCGACGACATTCTCTAGAGTTGCGGAAGCACGAATAATGGGTGTTCTATCAGTTCACATCGATTCACATTGTTCGATTTGAAAACGAGCTTTGTCAAGCGCTCTTGCTGTTCGTAAATATTCTAGAATTGTTCTTGCGTATGTTTCTCGCAGTACACAGACGCTGTCGTTGAGCCCCTGAACGCATTGCATCTTGTTTGCGTAGGATAATAATTTTTCTTTTCATAATATCGTGCACTGTTGAATTTTTTTAATTCTAAATGTTGTCTCATACTTGGTCCACATGAGGTGTCACTGCTGATGTTGATGGTCCGGAGAAAGACCTGCAATGTGCTCTACAGTGGAGTCTGAATTTTGCTATGAAAATTTGAATATGTTAACCGGCCTTAGATAGACATTTTCCAATGCAAATATTACAAATTGAAGAACTTTCCCTATAGGTCCAAGAAGTATCCTTGCATTTTCCTTATTTTCAAAGGAAAATAACTTCTCACAACTAAATTGATGCGTCTAAAACCACAGATAACCTTAAATCGAAAATTTATTAATTCAATTTAATCCATTGCAAATCCCTCCGGTTAACCAGATCCTTAATTTAACAAACCCCAATAAATATTCACCACTCAACCAACCTACCATTCTAAATTCAAATACCGTAAAAGATCCGATACCCGCACGGCCATCCCATACCCCAAAGATGCCCCCCTATTTGACCACCTACCCCTGCGTGAATACAACTACCACACATGCCTCAGAGCCGACAAATGCCTTTGAATTTGTAATTCGGCCCTCGATAAATAACGCTTTCTCAATAAATTCGAGTCTCGAATTTACATTTAATTAAATTACCATAAAAAAAAGGAACAGCCCTCACAACTGGAAAATGAAAACAAACCAAAAAAAAAAAAAACGACTCCGTAATCTCCATCCCCTTTACAACCCCCCTTACATTAGATTTAATCCTCTCAACCACCACTAACATGATGTTAAGCCGTAAAGCGGTCCAATATAACAAATGAGCTTGATTAGAACCGACCGACTTTAAATTCGACTACATCCCTCCAAGTGCTCAACCCATACCCCTTGTGTAGGGATAAGACCAACATGGTGTCGGTTCAAATGAGTTTAACGGCGCGAATGCCCCTAATCTCGTCACTTAGTTTAATTGTTTCGGGATCACCCGTTGCAAATGCTAACCGTCATTAATAAGGACCTCGAACGGGTTCGACTCAATGAAAAAAAAAACCACTCATCGCTTTCGTCAATATGAGTAAGATACAGAGACCAACTAGACCGGGTACTTGAAGACGCTGTGGTGTTGCAAGTTGAAAGTGGGGCTGCGGCCCATAAACCCTCCAACCCTTCAGTCGATAACAAATGTTCAAAATAATTGCCTCTGTCAGATGGATGGCTATATAATTATTCACCTTCAATGAGATTATTTTCCATTTTTCAGGTGCAAGATAGGTACGAATACGAATAGACGACTATTCCCCCAAGTAATCCTGTCGGAGGAGTGTGTATGTTTTGGTATTTTAGATTTAAGGATGTGTACGAGTTTACTCAGTCCTCTAGGAATTCCATGACGAAGGTATGAGTTTTACATCGATTCGATTTCCTTGATGGTTTCATAAAAGATTTACCAAGCATCTGTCGTTTCGTGCCTTAAAGTCGAGAGTGTCGGTTTATAGATACGTATGAGTATATCTCAAGGATACACAGTCGCAAGTGGTAGTGGTATGATGGAACGATACAATGGTATCCATTAGTTTAATGCTCTTGAAGCGGAATTAAGATAAATTGATTAAAATTAGGCGCGTAACAGCCAGCCATTGTTTCGGAATGGAAATCGAAAATCTACAAACTACAAGCTACATCTAGCTCTACGGTCGATCTACTCAGAGAGGGTTGAAATTGAAATTCTTGGCCGAAATAGGAAGCCGAAAAGTTTGTGGTTCTATCCAAGGGGAGTTGAGATGACGGCCGTCGATTTGTCGATGTTTTTTTTTTTTTTTTTTTTTTTCTTCTAAGGGAGTAGGCAAGCAGTGTCTACGGGAAAGTGTGCTACTTCATTTGTTTACATTAGTTTATGTGAAAAATTATCCCTCAGATGGAAAGCCATTTAGTGAAGTAGTTTTGGATCAGAGGAGATAAATAGTGCTGGCAAAGTTCGATCTAATAGATGGGGGTTACAACGTATTGAGTGATTAGCAACGAATGTAAGTAGAAAGGATTTGATGATTGGACGGAATATCGGAACAAGGATTGGAATACCTACTTGATATTAAAGATCTATCACCAGTGAAGGAATTAGATCGAACATTTGTTTTGGTTAGTGAGTGGAGAAGAATTGAATGATGAGCTTGCGGAGGAGTGATAAATGTTATATCGAAAAATAGGTGAGAATAAAACGTAAGAGGTATTAGTGCCGCCGCTTAATCTATGGCAGATATATATGCACGGTATGAAGTTGGAGGGAAGAAGACTCTACCCAAAAAATAATAGTTGCTACACAGCCTTCCAGCTATCAGTAAGTCTTATTTTAAGATAAACATCGGATGCTTTTCCAGAAAGACTAGTGAGCAACCGTTGCATTCGGATCTGAAATATAAGCTCTTCTGTTTTGGAGACCCGGTCCAAGTCTCACTCCACTCACTATATTATCTGTCTAGTCCTATCTTTTCATGTCGGTCCCAAGCCCAGGTTGAGAAAGAAGGAGAAGGGACACTGAAGATAACCACCATCAATTTGTAATATGTCGATGCTAAACGTGCAAAGAACTCTGAGCACTCGGTCCTGCGCCAACATAGCCGGGTCATGTGTCAAAATTTGAGCTCACTACCATGAACGGTTTGGAAATTATAGCAGTCTGAAGTCGGTTGCAGTTCGAGTGATTCAGGGTGTATATGAGGGCGGGTCAATAAGTGAAATTTTGAATTTCTGACCTCTTTACTGAAACAGCAACACTGCTCCTGTCAACAGGCATCTGTCAGTTGACTCCTGTCAAAATTTAAACTTGCTGCGTCAGTTAGTTTGTGTTTGACAGCTATTTTTATCAGACTACTCACTAATTTGAGGAGAAAATGGAAAAAAGTGAATTTCGTGTGCTTATTAAGCATTATTTTTTGCGAAAAAAAACCATTACCGAGACCAAGGCTAAGCTTGATAAATACTATGGGGACTCTGCACCATCGATTTCAATGGTAAAAAAGTGGTTTACTGAATTTCGTTGTGGCCGTACAAGCACTGAAGATGCCGAACGTCCTGGACGCCCAGTTGAGGTCTCTACACCCGAAACAATCGAAAAAATTCACGATATGGTGTTGGCCGACCGAAGATTGAAAGTGCGAGAGATTGTGGAAGCCGTAGGGATCTCGCATGGCTCAGTGGTTTCAATTTTGAATGATCACTTGGGCATGAGAAAGCTTTCCGCAAGATGCGTGCCGCATTTGCTCACAGTCGACCACAAACGCAATCGTGTAACAACTTCACAGGAAGGTTTGGCGTTGTTTAATCGCAATATGGAGGAGTTTTTGCGCCGTTTTGTAACCGTGGACGAAACATGGATCCATCACAACACACCAGAGAACAAACAACAGTCAAAACAGTGGGTTTCTAAGGGTGAATCGGCGCCAAAGAAGGCCAAGGTGGGTTTGTCAGCCAATAAAGTTATGGCGACTGTTTTTTGGGATGCACGCGGGATAATCCACATTGACTACTTTTAAAAGGGAAGAACAATCAATGGGGAATATTATGGAATATTATTGGACCGATTCAATGACGATTTGAAAAAAAAACGACCTCATTTGGCCAAGAAAAAAGTTCTTTTCCACCAAGACAATGCAAGGGTGCACACATGTGCAGTTGCCATGGCAAAAATCCATGAATTGGGCTATGAATTGCTCCCTCATCCACCCTATTCTCCAGATTTGGCTCCGAGCGACTACTTCTTGTTCCCAAACCTGAAGAAATGGCTTGGTGGAAAAAGATTTGACTCCAATGATGAAGTCATCTCGCAAACAAAGGCCTATTTTGAGGACCTCGACAAATCATTTTTTTTGGAAGGGATAAAAAATTGGAGAAGCGTTGGACAAAGTGTATAGAGCTCAAGGGAGACTACGTTGAAAAATAAAATTATTTTTTTATCAAAAAATCTGTGTTTTAATCCAAAAGTCACGGACTTATTGACGTATATAATCCATATCACGGCTGCATTCTAAAGATGCTGTGCTATGCGAAGGTGGCGTGTATCGATTTGGAATTCTCGGTTTTTTTCCAGGACTTGCCGTAATGTGAAAATTTGTTCAATAGTGGACTTCCCAGCCTAAGACCACGCTGATTGGTGCAGGTTAGACTGTTAACGATAGGTTCTTCGGCGTACCCATAACACGGCAAACAAGATTTTATATCCGATGTGGAGGAGACTTATTTCCATATGGTTGACGTTGTTCTGGGAAACTCATTTTTTCTACAATAACATTCTTTCATTAACCACAATTTTGGGGATGAGTTGATGTGTGCTACGTAGCTAATTGTCAAGTACTGCTTAAATAGCTCGGCAGTTAGGTCGTTGCGTCCAAAAGCTCCGCATCCGTATCTTAGTTACAGCAATATAATAGTGCGAGTGGGTGTTAGCTGGTCGGACCGTTCAGATATCCAAAAAACTGAAGAAGTAGCTTGCCTCGGACTCAATTGATCAATTTTATTGATCAACCATCAGACAGGTACTTTATCGACATCAAGGTGTGGAAACTGTGTGCCGGCTAAAATGCATTGCCTTCTGTCGCAAAATCAATAAGCCTGTGTCCGTTCACGGGGGTGATGTCGTGGAGGTTGTACTTTCCGCTTGTATTGCCAAAGATGCCTCCCTCTCCTTGGCTCTAAAGTCGACAGATACGATTTTCACGTCATATTTGTGGCATTGCTCTTGCATTTCGTCTAGGAGCTCGCAGAAGTAATTTTTGGTAATTTTATACTTCTCGTCTGTCGGAGCTTGGGGCTTTTTGTGGATTATGTTTGCGTATTTTAACCAAGAAGCTCAAAATTTTTCTCTTTAGACTCTGATGGAAAATTCGCATCCACTGTTTTCCTCTTCGCAGTTATCTGTAATACTCCCCATAGTAGATATCAAAATTTTCATCCTGTTTTGTCCGGATCGTCCGTCCCATCTCGATTCTTGGATGGTGGGCATGTCTGCATTGTGGTAGCCAAGGGTCTCCGATATTTTGGCTACACGCGGTTTGTTAAAGTTCCGAACATTTCACGTGCAGATCCGGGGTCGATGTACTCTAGTCGTTTGCATAGGCCATCAACACCGAATCCGTCGGTATCCAAGGCTATTAGCGTATTGTGTACTGTAGGTCTGTATGAATTTAAACTACAAATGTACCTCCTCGTTGAATCTTTAACTATAAATCCACCACCCTACCGTTCTGGTTACACTTCAAATGACATTTGCAAAAGGACTTTTCAAATAAAGTAGAGTATAGTATATCATTTGAATTTCCTTCGTCTCCGGATAGATGGAAATCTTCTCTACTGGGGCGTGCAAGTTGTTTTTCCAGTTGATGCTGTTTACCTAGTCAGTGTTCTTTGAACTGAAGTAACGATTGCAATTGGATGTGCTAGCCCGTTTCCTAAAAAAAATAAAATATAAATAAAAAGACCACCCCATGATGTAACTCATAAATTGCATTTTTATTTACGCTCTAACTCATATTTGCTTATCGATAGCGGAACTATTTTCTTTTAAGCAATTTCCCTCAACTAATATGGCTCTCTGTGTTGCGTCTCAATGTAAACAAAATCAAAAATCACAGACCGAATACCATCGCGTACGAGGAGAGTACCCCCTTATTGTCAATTTCCTGCTTCGAGTGTATCCATTCCATATGCAAGGCGCCTCATTGCATTCGTCGCAGTATTCCAGCATTCGTATTTGTTGTTGTCGCTTCGTTCGGTTGGTACAGACGCATTAATTCATGGAGAATAAATCGAAATGGAAAATATTTTTCAATATTATTTACATAGCACTTTTCATCATCCTCCTTTTAGTCAGAGGCTCCCTACCCATATCCGGCCACCATAGTGACATCTAGCGCAACGCAACACAAACAACAAATGGCAAATGCATTCTCGTTGACAAGAAGACGAAAATCTTTTCCGCTACCTTCCGGTTCGTTTTCTCTTTCTCTCTTTCTCTCTTCCTCTCTATATCAACTTCAAATCAAAAACGGTTCACTGAATCAAATCACGTACGACTACGATCTAAAAAGGACACGGCGCGGCGACGTGCAGCACCAGAGAAAGTTAAATGGAAAGAGGGAAAAATTGCAAAAAAAAAAAAATCAGAAGAAAATACGAAGCGGAAATTCCTTAGCGTGCATCTTGAGAGTGACGACGATGGCGAGGAAATATTGCACACACTTTTGCATTCGACTTGTATCCGCTCCGGTAACATTCTCATAACTTTGGATTTGTGTCCTTCCTCCTGCTATTCTGCATAGTGGATGTCTACTCCTGTAGCTTCGTATGCATTCATGTATGTGTGTAAGTTGTTTGTAATGCCAAGTCTTGCAAAATCCTGACACTGAACATCTTTTCGCCCGTGACCCCTCCACTGTGTTGGCAACGTCATTGGAAAATACTTTCAAGCAATTCTGCACTTTGTTTCGCATTTATACTTACTTCACCCAATCCCAGGCCCACTGTTTTCACAATCCCGAACCGGGACAGAGTCTCCCTGAATTGGTTCGTCAGGAAGGATCTATTGCTGTACGGTAGAAGCTCCTATGTGTGTGTGCAAGCACTTTACTCAATGCTGTCATGCATGCAATTCAATATTTTTCTTCGCATACAATTTACTTAACCATAAAATGTTAAAGGAACCGAACCGAACAGGCAGCGTTGGGAGTCCTAATTCGAAGTGATATCCGTCATATTTGTCCGCATCCGTTCGGTTGCAATTTTCCAGAAATCCAATACAAAAAGTGGCATAAACAAAAATGTGAAACGATGAATTTTCCTTTCTATTGTACAATACGTTGCTTCTCTCTCTTTTTTCGGTTGCATAAGGAAATATGTAAACCCGAAACTTATGCAGTGGCTAGACTGGACACAAGTAGAATGTATCTTTGAGCACAGCAATGTGCGAGCTAATGCTTTTGGATCGAATAGTAAATGGCTAAGACTAATTTTAGTTATTAAAAAAGTGGCGCCCAACAGAAGGACCACAATCATGATATCTATCATAGAAAGATCTCTCAAGGTATTTTGTGCAGTAGCAAGTTTCCAAAAGTATGTATGGACTGAGCACTTCCATAATCAACTGAGAACCGGACATCAACAACGCAACAGCGGAAAGAGATACAGTCATCGTGATGGGAGACCTTGATGCCCATGTGTCCTGCCTCTTCTTCCATTCCAACTCTTACCTTTTGAAGCATTCCATCCAAATCGTTCAAAAATAAATGCTGGTGTACCACAGAAGTATAATACCAATATCTGCTAAGGTGCCTCTAAAACTTCTCAGAACTTTCTAGATAGGATTTAAATTCGGGCTATAAGACCCATAGGTGATGACAATATTGCCCGGCCAATTAATACCCTCCAAAACCAATATAATATCACTTACCTTACTCTGTTCCATCACTATTTTCACCACCAGTCCTCAAACGAGGCGTCGACACTTAAGCCTCTGCATATCAACGCCTAACCCCACGTGGTGAAGTCTAGGAACCTAGTACCTCTGACTGAAGTTAGAGTAGCCGATCCATGCGGGACATCATTGGCACACGCGAGAGAGGGGATAGTGTTCCCACTAGGACAATGCTCCTCCATTAGGACGGCAGCGGACTACGGTAACTGCTGCAAAGGAGAAAGGCAACGCTTATTAGAAGGAGAGCCACGCAAAAAGTCTTACGCTTTCGGCATCCAAATTAAGGCCACATTCGATACCTGACACTTTCAGAACAGTCCGCATACCCGAACTTTCCGAGAAACCGATACCTACTCGGATCACTACTTTGTTGCATCCAGGATGCGAATGCGAATACCACGCGCACAACAAAGTCAAATAAGACCACCAATGTTCGACGTTGAAAATCCGTAAGCGCAACAGACCATTAGGATTTTTGTCGATCGTGTTACGCTCAAGCTCTCTCAAGATCCTAGCCCTCCATAGAACACTAATGGGAATGTTGCCAACGAGCTGTCAGAGAAGCTGCTTCTGTGATTGATTTCCACTCGCCGCCATAAAGAAATCCCTGGTTTGCGACGAATGTAGGCAGAAGCATGCAGGCAAGGAGGACCCATATAAAGCTGCGGTGCATCGAAGCACGAGAACTGCTCGTTAGCTCCATAACCAAAAAAGAAAACAAAAGCATAGACTTCTCGGAAAATAAACCAAAGAACACAAAAAGAATGGGATGGAGAAATTCAAGAGATTCTACTGCAGGAATGACGTTCGAAAATATTATCAGAGAATAAAACGAGCAGTGTCTACAAAGCCAGAATGGAAACTTACAAAGTAGTACATGGGTAACTAGTCGCTGCTGAGGATATGGAAGGATTACATATCGCAGGATGTATAACAGCGATAATGGCCAAAATACTGCACTCAGGTAAAATGAACCATTGATCCTGGACGAAGACGATAGAGAGTCCATCTCACTGACATAAACAAAGTTGAGGTAACATTGTGAAGGCTTTTTTTTATAATACAGGGGGCTTGTGTACTCTTAAAATGTTTATACACAGTGCTCGCGAAGGATACGAGTACTTAGGGAGGAAGAAAAGTGGGGTACCAATGTACATTGTTCTTAAATGTTTGCAAGTTATAACGACCAGGGAATACAGAGCTCTGCGAGTCATTCCATAAGCGAGTTGTACGGCTTAGGAATGAATCACGATATTTTGGAGAACGTTCGAAAGTGGGCTTGAAGATATACTGACGAGTATTCATAGCGGGACGGGTGTTACAGTTGAGGGTTTGAAGGGCCGCAATGCGACTGGCGATTTCAATGGAGCATTAGTGCTGGAAATAGCGATAAAACAAAGCAAAACACGAGACATTATGTGAAAAAAAGCTGCTGCCGCTGCCGCAGACAGAGTGCCTACTGCCTGCACCAGCTTATCTGTAAGATATAGTCAGAGGAAAGCTTGCCTTAACCATGGGATCTCAGTTATATACGTTTCTCCGATCCACAAGAAGGGAGACTCTCTTAACTCGCCGGTTATAGCACCAGTCGCCTTAATTTTACAATTAAGAACTTATCTGTCGTCTTATGTAAATGCCTGAAGCCATATATCAACTATCTGATTGGGCCCTATCAGTGCGTTTTTAGGCACAGTAAGTCCACAATCGATTAAATATCGATACACACTAACTATTCATAGACTTTAAGTCTGCATATGACAGCAGCTATAAAGACGAGCTATGCAGAGCCATGTACCCATGTTAACCGTGCCAATCTCGTCAGATTGTGCAGAAGGGCCATGGAAAGCATTCGTTATTCCGCAAAGGTCGGAAACAATCTCTCCGAGGTGTTTTATGTCAAAACGGTTTTAGGCAAGGTGATGCGCTGCAACGTAACCTTTTAAACATCATACTTGTGAAAATATGCGAAACTTTCAAGTCACACCAAAGACACATCCTTCCAAGAGTCTGTGTAGCTACTTGCATATCTGATGGCAGTGACATCACTGGAAGATCTCAGCCGGCTGTCACTAATGCGCTCACAAATATTGGAACGGTAGCCCCAAAACTGGGGTTTAGTCTTGAATCAGTGCAAAGCAATGTAAGTATATACTGCCAACAATAAGGTACACACAACATCGACAAATCGGACAGAACGTCACACAACACAACCATAACTTTGATTGAGTAAGTCAGCAACTTTGTATACATCGGCTCCGCTTTTAAATCAGATAATATCGTCGAATCAGAAATCAAATGAAGAGTTACACTTCCCAATCGCTGATTGTTCAGGTCCTGTCAAGCACCACTAAGAAAATAAAAAAACCTTATCATGTGAGTCCTGGTTTATGTACCATAAGAAGCATAGGCATTGGCTGCTTTGAATGCAAATTCTTCGAGTTATTGGTTCTGTTTGCGTTGACGGAATTTAAAGCACGGGATTGAATGCGGCATATTAAGCAACCGGTCTCCTTTCATCGTTTTATTGAACGAACGTTCTCGTTTTATTTAACGATTCATTCTTTCTTAGAAAAAATCATACGGTTTCATTTGCTCCATTTAAGCAAGTTTTCCCTTGACGAGTTTCTGGTTCTGAAACCTTTTCATGTGACGAAACACAAGAGTGCTTTGGAACATTTTCCAAAGAGCAACTAAATCGGAGAGATGCATTCCAAATCTACATTATTTCCCATAGGAAGAAATGTACTCAGTAATTAGTTTGACCAACTTTTATCCACATCTAACACTTGGTGAAACTTTACTTCATCTTCCCAGAATCTCTTACGGCATATCTAAATCATATCCTTCTGGCAACCGCAAAACTATCTTCAATTCCAACATACCAAATCCGCAACATCTACTGCATGCTTAAATATCTCTCAAACAAAGTATTAACCCAAAATTCAGGATGCTTTCGTTAATACTCATTTCCAGAAATTAGAGAGAAAACTCCAAATAATTTATTGTTTGCCGAAAATGGATAAACATAATAAGGATATTAGAAAATTTTGAAATCTTCATTTCATTTCTTAACGTTGCACACGAACATCTTAAGGCGAACAAAAGCGAGCTAGCATCACAAGCAGCCATAGCATTCGAAGCAGCATCTGGGTAACTCTCATAGAACGGGCGCACTCCCAGTCCTCTATGAGTAGCTACTACCACATACCAACGTACTCGTCGTCGTCATAGTTGTTCGCATCCTTTCGGGCGCTCAAATTTCAATTGAGAATTTTCGTACAGTTTACGGAGCCAATTTAAGAAAGACAAAGCTTTTAATCCGATTTGAGTATTTGCTTTTGGCAATCAAACATGGATTTAATTGGTGCGGATTCACAACCCTATGTGGCCACCCTACGAGTACCACCACCCAGCGCCACCCCAGCCGACCTTCTTAGCACATTTAACAACAAAACCAGATTCAGGAGCAGGCTGTTTCAAGTTCCTTTTCGTTTTGTTCTTTCTTTCAATGGCTATGAAAACAATGGTAAAGGCAGTTGGAGAAATAAAACAAAGACGAGGTAGTATGATACATACAACAAGGAGTAGCGGTTGTGGGGTATTAATGTCTCGCAAAAGGACCTGCAGAAAGGTTCTCAAAAATTCGAAGCGCAATTACATTCCCGCTGGTGTTTGGGAACACACTAAGCAGCAGTCGTTTGGCTTTAGCTTGAGCTTACAATCAGTTGATAGCCTTGAATTAATGGAATTCTGTATTGTTTTTGTTTTTCTTTCCTTCTTCTTTTTGGGATTAAACGAAGGTGAAAATAGAGTGAAAAGAGAGGTGAAAAGTAGACCTTGGATGTGCATTTATTTCGATTGTAAGGCGAAGGATTTGTGTCAGGTGCTCTATTCAAATGTAGCAATGCAGCAACTTTTTTACTATTGACAGTAAGTTAGTCTCCTTGAGGACAATTGAGGTCACTTTGTGTGAAGACAATATACAAGAAGAATGTAGAAAAAAAGCAGCTTGGCACTGTGCAATGTTTGCACATTCTGACTAATTGACAACGTGGCATATTTTCTAGCAACCCCTTTGGCAACATTAGGTAGATCCATCAAAGAATGGCCAGTTCCTAATATCTAAATATTTATTAAATCGACGTCATAACCTTGAAGGAGATCACTGATGACAGATGGTCTTAAATTTCCATGCAGCCCCCTGGTTTACTTAAAATAAGTAAAACGTGGCATCAAAATAACATAAAGTGAATTCATTCTATGATTACTTAGCTGTATTTGCAACCCATTTAGATCTATCGACTGACACTACGTATAATAGTGGAAGATGTATTTAAGTGTTGTAGAAGTATAAAACATTAGGGGCGAAAGAAAGTGAGATACGGATGTTCGTTGGTTTTAAATGTTTGGAGATTTTAATGACTAGTAAATAAAGAATTCAACAGCGCGTTGTACGACTTAAGAAGGAATCACGACATTTCAGAGTGCATCCGAATGAAGACTTCAAGGGTAAACTGATGAGCATTCATAGCGAAACGGTTATTACGATTGAAGTGGCAGAATGCTACTGACAATGCCGTAGGAGAACTGATAAAATTTCCATAGAATACGGTAAGGCATGAGACCTTACGTTAGTGATAAAAGGTGTCAATTGACTGTGCAATAGTGGCGTCACCTATGAGTTTTATTGCGCGAGTTTGAATTCTATTTAGCAAGTGGACACAGTTTTTAGGAGCACTTGACCAGATGTTTGTGTTGTACTACAATGTTTAGCATATTGAGACCACAACAGAGGCTAACAGAGTCATCTTATTTTTTGAAGAAAGCGTTTTGGACGACATCGAATACGTGGTCATTTCAACGTAGGTTATCATTGATACACATACAAAAGATGGGAAGCATTTTCTTTTCAACAAAGCCGTGTGTCGCTTTGACGACAACTTTGTATTTTGGAAAACATAATTTCCACTCTTTTGGTGGTTCGCCAGTCAGTTATGCTTAACATGGAATGGGGATCTTTGCGACAATTGATCGGGAAACTTATGACCGTTCTATAGCTCGGATTGGGTCAGCAGTGCAACAATCAATATCATAGCGCGGTGCTTGCGTTCAATTGTTACTCATACTGACCTACAGCGTAATGAGGCTCGCCAGCCCATTCGAAGGAGGTTAAAAAGATGGAACGAACCAACTACTGACCGGATAATTATGGGATTCACTGCTGATGGCCGTTGGATCTGCACGTTGATTGTTCTGACACTTAACAGGCCACTTGCAGCCAAACAATAAGCAGAGGCCCTTGACTGTAATCACACATTTATCAACGCCATCTGGGAAGTGCGAAGGGATGGGCTGAGCATAACGACCATGAGAAACAGTGACATATACCCGTGCTTGCAATAGGAAAATATTCGGGTGCGGATTTATCACACGCGGCAGAATTAGGCAAAAAGTCTTCAGCTTCCGACAACTAAGAGAGCTAAATTTGCAAATATAAGCCTAAAATGCTCCTATACCCCCTCGGAAGACAAGAACGATGCCACCAAGGAACGTTTCTACTAGTTCCTCGATAACATATATGAACAATGCCCGAAGTACGACTCCAGGATAGGAAAGCGGGACATCTTTGGTAGGACAGGCTACAGGATACCACGTCTGGCAACGGACTTAAGCTTAGGAACCTGAAGTGGATTCACGCTCACCCCCACATATGAGTCATCTCCGGACGGTTCAACCCACTCATTCCTGCGAAGTTTCTTCCAACTTTACAACAGAGAACACTTCTATGTCAGCTTCTCCAGTCGCTGCCCCACGGAAGCTTATCAATCATTTTAATTCAACTTGGAAACCTTCTGAATGGCAATACAGACTGGATAAGCTTGCTTCGAAGAATCAATTGGTCACTACGCTTCTTATCAAACGCTGATGTTGATTGGATCACAAATTTCTTCGAAAAAAATATGGCATTACTATTAGCAACTGCAATTTGCTTCTCACCACAGAAGCAAGTGCAACTTCAAGCTCAATCTTCCAGCCAAATACGAATGGTTTTTCCATAATCTGCCAGCAACAATTTCAATTTTGGAAAGATGCGTGTCTGTAAATGGTTGGAAAATACGACCAAGAAGCAGGATAAAGTCAAGCAGTCCGTTATACCTAAACCAACAAATAAGTTAGCAAGTAAATCCAATTTGCCAAGACTCACCTCCTCTTCCCACAACAAACCCAGCTCCAAACTAAAATTTTCCCTAATTGTAAGCATCCCAACCCATAAACTAACTCCCCCTCTTCCACCCCAAATCAAGCGCCAACGTCGAAATGTACCTTTCGACTTAACCCCTACAACTCAAACTCCCACCACTCATCCCCTAACACACACGCCTTTCCCTAATTTCGACCTCAGAACTGGAGCTAAGTATCCTAATTTCATCAGTTCTCACATTTTAAACCACACTTCAGAAACCCCATCCGTTGCGACACCAAACTTATTAACCAATCCCTCTTCTATTGATCCCCTTCCGCCACCCACTGTTAAATTAACGCAGCAAACTAGCAAAACCACCGAATGTCGCTATGCGCTCTCTAGGCTTAGAGATAAAAAGATATATGAGAATATACGTCTGCACGATAAATCCGACCCGGTGTGCTACGAGGGTGAAACAAAAACAAGCGTCATGGTTTCTATCCAGCAGGAAGGCCTCCCTACCGACGTTACCAGTCTCAAGAAACTTTATATAAAGTATCACGAGTTGCAGACGATCTTGCGGCTCTTCGCCACTATGTGCACTCTAAAAGAGTTTCACACTTCCCACCCAGTCGACTTGACCACGATAAATTTTTTCGACCCTAAAAAGCCATGTAAAAACCTCCCTCTCACCATCTATTACCAGAACGTAAGAGGACTGCGTTCTAAAACTCACGCCGTTTTCCGCCAATCTCATGCTCCCCCATTTGATATCTACGCTCTGACCGAAACTTATCTTATCCCCAACAAAAAAAAACAGGAGTTATTCCCTTTTTCTTTTAATGCTTTTCGGGATGATGATCGCACACCCCCCTTGATTGAATCCCCTTGTAAAGGTGTCCTACTGGCTATTCACAACAGCTTGCACTCCTCTTCTCATCTCACCCAACCACGACTTTGTGTCAGTTAAAATAACACTTACTCGTAGATGCTTGTATGTTATGTGTTGTTACATTCTTAAGGCGCAACCTGTCGAGTCCTACCAACTTGCTATTGCAGCAATTGAGAATTTGATCGAGTTATCAGACTCGCTTGATGATATCATTATCCCCGGCGATTTTAATCTGCCTCAGCTGAAGTGGACTCCATCTGAAGACCTATCTTTTTTCACCGCTTCCAATCCCATTTCTTCTAAGGAATGCCTCTTCTTAGATCGGTAAACAGATTCTAGTCTATGCCAAGTCAGTGGCGTTTCCAACTATATGGAAAGGAAATTAGATTTTATCTTCACAATTGATCCCATCAACTTCTCAGTAACGTGTTGTCCCCTATCTCTTTCAACTATTGATAGCTTTCATCCTCCACTTCTTCTCTTATTTTTCCACAACTCTGCCCTCCAGTCGCCTCCCCCGCAGTTCTATTTTCTTGCAACTTTCAGAAAGCTAATTTCCTTAAAATCAATACCTATCTAAGCTGGGCTTCTTTCGAGTTTACCAACCTGGCTCTAGTCGCTGCCCTCTCCATTTTTTACAGAGAAATATTCAAATCCATCTCCCTTTGTGTATCTTATTTCCGCCATAAAACTTCTTCTACATCCCCTCCGTGGTATTATCGTAGACTCCGCTCTCTAAGAAGCAAAAGAAACAAGTTATAGGCGGTATTCGTTCGCACCCACTCTTCTTCCGGCTATTCAAATTATTTGGGTGTATTCTTCATTTCATTGAACTGTCTCTCTCTCTATCTCTATCAACGCTATCTAAATAATGCGCAAACCAATCTTGTAAATGAGCCCAAGTCCTTTTTTCAATTTGTCAATTGCAAAAGTAAGACTGATGGTTATCCTTCCTTCCTCGCATTCGAAACCAAATCTTCAAGTGATCCTCCTACCATCGCCAACTTTTCAAACAATTATTTGCCAACAGCTCCCTCATACCAAATCGCTCTTACTTCAATGATCTACAAAATTTCTCCATTCGCCCCTTTCTCACTCAAAATTTCGATCCTGCAATTATTGAAGAAAAGTTACTAAATCTTAAAGATGAATTTGTACCTGGCCCAGATGGACTCCCCGCGTTTTTTAAAAAATGGTCTTCCAACCTGTCTCTACCCCTTTCCTACCTTTTTCTTCTATCCCTTACACAGGGAGAATTGCCCCAAATTTGGAAGACCTCTTTTATAATCCCGATACACAAAAAGGGATCTAAACATGAAGTTACCAATTATCGTCCCATTGCTAAGCTCTCTCATATACCCAAACCCTCTGAAAGCATTTTATACGAAGCCTTAAGCTTCAAATGCAAGCCTTTTATTTCACCCCTACAACATGGTTTTCTAAAAGGTAGATCAACTACCAAAAATCTAGTTGAATACGTGTCTTTTCCTCTCTCAGCCTTAGAGAATGGCAAAGAAATCGATGTTATCGCAACTAAAGCGTTTGATAAGATATCTCATCTATTGATCCTCTTCAAATTGTCTGCTCTCGGCTTTGAGCCTCTCTTATTAAAATGGATTTCTTCTTACCTTGTAAACCAATATTATAGTGTTCGGTTTAGGTCCGCCCTTTCTGTTCCATTCCTGGCCTCATCTGGAGTTCCACAAGCCCTCTTCTAGCCATCTTCTCTTCATTCTTACTACCAACGATGTTGAGAGGGTCATTACGCACTCCTCCCTCTCCCTTTAAGCTGATGACACAAAATTTTTTAAAACTATGAATCTGCCCTTCTTCTAGAAGACCTTGATCGGTTTTCAATCTGGTGCCTCAAAAACTGCCTAGAACCTAATATAGCCAAATGTCAATCTATAACCTTTTCACGTAAATGCAAACCTTCTCCACCCCGAATTTATTTTCACCATGGTCAACCAATTCCCCTGGTTCAGTCCTTTCAAGACCTTGGGATATTATTCGACTGTGCGTTTAATTTCAAAGCGAGCTTATCACTCGGCTTTATTAAACGGTGGTCCAAGGAATTTTCCAACCCGTATGTAACCAGATCTCTCTATGTTACCTTTGTTCGCCCCCTGCTTGAGTATGCCAGTCAAGCTTGGTCTCGCTTTCACCGGGTTCATGTTTCCCGAATCGAGGGTATTCAAAGTCGATTCCTCCGATTTTCTCTCCGTGGTTCGCCGTGGAACGACCCTTTAATCTTACCTCCCTATTAGGACCGCCTCAGACTTCTAAATATGAATTCGTTAGAAGGACGTATGAATGCTGCTGACATTCTTTTCATTCGTCGACTTCTCCCAGGTTCAATCGACTCCATTGAACTCCAAGATCTCCTCCATCACTTCCTTGATCCCTAGCTCTTAAGTCTTTCTGTTAATGTTTAAGTTAGATTAAGCTTGTATTAAGCCAATAAATGGGGGCCTCAGCCCCCACCACAAAAATTAAATTAAATTAAAAATTAAAATTACTATAGTAGGCACACGGTTTTCTCGTACCAATATATACAAAGGTATATGGCGGTCTACGGATCATGAAACGCTAAAAAATTTATCACATTGCGATCATTGTCAGACATGCCTCCAATATTCTGGACGTTACGCAGAGCTAACATTTGTTCGGTTAACCACCCATTTGCAGCCCGGGTACGAATGCAGATTTCCCAAGTTTCACAACAAAAAGAACTACTGTGAGGAATATAATGTAGAAAAGCTGCAGTCGCAGGAGACCAACAGAATCATTGCCGAATGCATGTCATGAAATCTCTCAATAACTCCTATGTCGCCAGCATCAAGTACCGAAGACCAGAGGCAAAATTGCCAAAGTGTCATCAGAGACATCCAAACTGATATGCTGGGTCTCACCCTACCACCACCAAGAAATCCCCGGTTTTATGAAGACTACCGGCACGCATGTGCAGGCTAAACAAAAAAAGTGAAAATCTGCCATATTGCGTGAATGTTTGAAATCCTGGCCCCTATCAATGTAGTTTCAGACGGGTACAGTTCACAATCAACCAAATCGTCATACTCCGGCAGATGGTGGAAAAACTCAAAGAGTCCAAATCGTTGCCAACCAGATTTTCATCGATTTCAAGGTCGCATATGACAGCGTTTATAGAGATCAGCTAATTTTTGCATCCCTGCCGAACTCGTCCGTCTGTGCAGAATGACGATTAAGTACGCTCCCGGCTCCGTCAAAGTCGTTAACAACTTAACCGAGATCTTTGATGTCGAAAAAGGTTTAAGACGAGGTAACGCGCTGTTATGCACAATAATTTTTTTAAGAGTAGACATGAACGAATCATTCGGAACTCATGGGCTTTCACCGGTACGTTTAATAGTTTTGAAATGGAAGCTACAAAAAATGGGTCTACAGGTCAATGAGGACAAAACCAAGTATATGGTATGCGGTCAATAATAAGACTCACACAACATCGACGAATGTAAAGGACCTTGTCCTCTTTAGCTCTGCTATTAATTCTTCCAACAACACATCAGTAGAAATAAAACGAAGAATCAGTCTTGCCAATTGCTGTTTCTTTGGGCTAAGAAGGCAATTGAATAGTAAGTCCAAATCCCGAAAAACTAAGGAGACTATATAAAATACCTTGATTATCCCAGTCCTACTTTTTCCGCTAATCCACAGTCGTTTCGAGAGAAAAATCTTTCGGAAAATATTCAGTCCCGTTTGCGTTGATCGGGTTTGGGAGAGAAGATTCAGCGACGAACTATATGGGCTGTACAGCGATATCCACCATCACTTGCCTGAGATGGGTAAGACATGTAGAGCGAATGGACACCATTGCTGCCTGCAGAGTCATACAAATCAGCGACATCAAGGCAGGAAGCCAGCTACTTCGCCAGACTATCATCCAGAAGATATGACCGGAATCCGGCGTTTGGTCAGAACGAGCCTTTCAATCTGTGCGTTGAGAACCAATATTTCTGTAAAGCCAATATATAGATATATAACGAGAATGCTGGACCGGAAGGCTTTTGGTCGGGAGCATACACCTTCATTTCCAAAATTAGTTTGAATTGATCGAAAAAAGAGGAGAATCTCTAAACAAATAATAGAGCCATCAGTCTCCTAAACATCATGTAAAAGATCTTTTCTGTCATATTTTGTGAGCGCCTGAAAAAATTTGTCAGTGATTTAATCTGTCTTTATCAGTGCGTTCTTAGGACTCTTAGCTTCAGACAATCTTTTTCGTAAAGATCGCTTGACTTTAGAAGCCCGTCTAACGGATGGCAGTATTTTAAGGCGAAAAGCCAACTCTGCAGAAAATGGATGAGAGATCTATTTTACACCAAGCTCGTTCTAAAAGTAGAAAAAAGTCGAAGCAACGCAGGGTTTGTATTCACTAAGATAATTTAGGCAGGAAATATACACACGACTTTTTTGTCTATCTAGGGAATACACGGTCCACCATCTTTGGTCGTAAAAAAAAAAAACTTAGAAAACATGGCTTCTTTATTTCATCGTCATACCTTGCATTGATGATTAAACTATGTACACCATATATAAGGCCATTTCTGTCCATATTTTCAGGTTTCACCACCTCATTACACGAAATATCTTCTTCTGTTTTACAGAAGGACAACAAATACCTCATTCACTGTTTGATCCAATCTTTTCACCCCGTGTCCAGAGCTACAAAGTACCTTGGATCAATTTGATCAAAAGTGCAAGTGTCGTCGTTTAACCGAGTCCATATTTCAAATCGAAACTGAATTTTCAATTCTCTGCAAAATTTCGCTCCAACACGGTACCCTTCGTAGCCATTCCAATTCAGTGAAGGTGAACTAACCACTTCTATTGAATCAGCTATTCCTTTCTGGAAACACAATCGCTTATGTCCACCTCTTTGCCATAAGCTCATTAAATTTAATTTTTCATTCCCAAAGAATAAGTGCTGCATTGCTGAATGGCAATTCCGATGGCGCCTCAAGAAAGGGTTCAAGCAACACAATTGAAATCACCACCAGCAGCCAGAGTGTTTCTTCGTTTTCTTCGTCCGGGATAAGGAAGTACTCGTACTCGTAGTTCGTCTCTTCCTCGATTGAATTGATTTTTCTGCTACTTAACACATAGAGCCTTGGAAATTGGGTCTTATTCTTATAGAGCTGCCTCCTTAAGTATTGATAGTGGCATTCTTTCGCCGATCGCAATTCCAGGACTAGGTGCTGTGGCACTGTAGTAGTAGCACTCCCAATTGGCAATTGCTGAAAACAATGAATGCTCCGTACTCCGGGAGAAATCATAAACTCCTTAAGCAGCACCGCCCTGGTGCTGAATGAATTGGGCTTGGGCTAGGGTTTGAGCTTCAGCACCGCACTTTTTGCACAAAGAGATGGAAAAACTGCAAGCAGACAAAACACAAAAAAAAACAAAAAAAATCTACAAGAGGGTCCTTCAACAAAAGTTAATGAAACACGTCGTCTCGAGAAGAGAAAATTGCTGTCGAGACTCGAGACAATGTGCCACGAAGGGTTGTCTGGGGGAAGGGTGGAAATTTCTCATTTTTCATTTTTCACTTAAGCTGCTTTCCTTGGAAGGGAAAATCTGATTTCCAACTTAACGGTACATACATATATTGAGTGTGTTCATGTTGTGGGAATTCTTTAGAATTACCCATTGAATCATACATTGTAGATATGAGTAGGGGATGTGCACTTGTACTGATACCGTACATACGAGTACTTGTTCTCGTACTCGTATGTAGGAACGTTTTCCTTGAGGCAGTTGGAAAATTCGGTTGGAACCTACTTACGTTGCGTATACGAGTATGCAATGTATACCTCGGGCGAGAATTGGCTAAGTTATGTGATTGCTGAACAAGTGCGTACCACAGTCCAGGGGATACAAACCCACCCTGAAACATCGTCAGGGTATAATTGCTGATGTATGTTTCGGTTCGAACACATGTTCTCCATTTGGGGCTCCTTACCCCCCGAGACAATTACAAGTGGAGCTAAGGTGCTACAGAAACTGTGGAACTGTAGAATTGTACGGCAGTGCTCCTCTGTAGCTGTGGAATTGTATATCTGGGAATTCCGAATGGCATATCGGATTGACACGTAATTGAATAATTGATAGATTTTCCAATTCAATTTGTTGTGTTGGTCTTTGTTAGTTGGAGAATCATTTGTGCGGTGATTGTATGTGAGATTTGTGCGGTGATTGTGGTATTCGCGGCGTGTACTCGGAATTTTCATTCATGTCTGATGAGACTGTAAAATGATATTCGAATCAAGAGAGGTTTCCCGGAGCGATAAGGGAATCTGACAAGTGACGTAGAAACATAGACAAAAGCAACGCAATGACTTAGAATGGTCTTGCAGCTAAAACGTTTGGAGATTTTACCCAATCACTTAAAAAATAAATCTTCTAATGCAGTCAAGCATCCTTGATTACTCGTTTTTCATTTTGAAAGATTAGAAGATTAAGTTTCTTTCTTCATCTCATTTGTTTCAGACGTCAGAATCCGAACAGTAAAGAGTAAATTGCATACAACTTTGTTCTGATCGATGCCCGAAAAGATCATTTCAAACGGGAAAATGCAATGTCGTACCAATGGTTCTGGTGTTTGAAAAAAACACTGCCCCCAGCAATATTATTCTCTACATTTGGAATCAAAAGCCTTTTGGACTAGACTATTATTCAGAAAACGGCTAAGGTCTTTTGTTTTAACCTACGTGAGAATACTTATATACTCACCAACCGAAGAGAAGAAGGACAGCTAAGCCGGGAATTGCTTCCGCGATTCCCTTAACTAAGCAAACGAATAATGAGCTTACCAGGATATTAAGGACTTTAGAAAAGATTTCTTCGGCGACACACGCCGAAAATATAACCTGCACTACATCAGCACCCAAGTGTCATCATTCCTAGCTCGCGATTCCTACACCTCATCATTCGCGGAGCAAAGTGATTAAATCATGTTGCGGGCAAGGCAATGAATAGATCCAGTATCCTGCAAATCTTAAGTTTCGGAGGTGTCAAGGCCCCTTTTTCTGTTGGAACCAAACAATTGTACTCCTTGTATTTACCTTTTATAGGAATTTCTCATCTTTCGTAGATAGATGAGTAAACGTTTCAGTCCCTACAGTGCCAGCACTCATCACATTAGCGTCGAGTACTTGCAGCCTGATACGAGCTTTGGCCGAATCCCCATAGAAAGGATCATTAATCTCACAGAAAGCGTCGAGAATGTTGTATCACTTCTACCCAGTATACTTAGATGCTTAGCATAAGCGTAGTGCCTCGTCAACCCGCCAGTAAGGAGTCCACAGAAAAAGCACTGACCTCGGGAAGGATTTGTTTGGTCTGTTGGTAATACGGGCCCTACTTCACTTTCCACTTTGCGACTTCTTAAAAAATAATTTGTTGCAAAGTATGATAAAGGGTGACCAGATAAGAACGATAGGAAAAAACCAATAAACAAAACAGCAACGGTGTGAGATATAAAATTGATTCGGCCTCGCTGGCTTTGCTTCAAGCGGTAGATCCAATTTTTGATGGCTCGGTCCAATATGAGCGGCGTTATTTCGGCAGTAGCGTGTCGAATATTAGCGTCGAGCTTATCCAAAGTGGTTGACTTGTTAGCGTAGACTAAGGACTTGACGTAGCCCCAGAAAAAATAATTGAGTGAACTCAAATCGCATGATCGCGGCAGCCGCAGTGAGATGACCCAGTCGTCAAATTTCACAACTTCGAGGGATGCGTCGCTTGTATGGCATGTAGCGTCGTTTTGTTGAAACCACAGCTCGGATATATTGATGTTGTCGAGCTCTGACGACAGAAAATCGGTTAACAACAATCTATACTAGAGACCATCGACGGTAATGGTATGATGATGCCGCCATGCCATGAAATAAACCGCAAGCATTGATGCTCGGCCGAATACTTGTGGATTTTCTTCGTTCAAATAACGGCAATTTTGCTTGTTGACATAGCCACTGAGCTAAAAATTTGCCTCGTTCGAGACGAAAATCACAGCGCTTTCTATGCTATTTCGGCTTCGATTCTTGCGTCAGCACAATTTTATACGGATGTATGCCCAAATCCAACAGCAAAATAAGCCGGGCTGACTCTCTGGCTATGCCCAATTCAACTGATCGGCACCGAATCGACATTTCCGGGTCTTCTTCGATACTGGCCGCTAGGGCGGCTATATTTTCTTCATTTCGCTCCAATCTCTGTCTTGGTGGCTTAAGATCCAAAAGAGTGTAGGCTCTAACCAATCCACGGTGCGACGAATTGCCTGCATACTGAAATCATGATGATGACCGACCTCGCGACGAAATTCACGTTGCGTTGTGTGTTTACAACTGAGCAGGAACTTATATTTTTATATTAATAGTTTCCGCATGTTCGGCAAGAGTAAAACGATGCATGAGAAAATGGTAAACTTTATTGAAAATTTTGACAGCGAGATGCCAGCTGCCGGTTGCCATTTGAAGCATTTTTACATTGAACTATATTGTCATTATTTTTATTGTAAATAATTAATTAATTAATTTTTCCTGTTTATTTTTTTTTAACCCTTGTTTCTTCAGCTCTTTCTCTGTTTGCGTTTTAGATTCGAGACTCAGTTTAGTTTGACTGTGTCCACAGGTAGGAATCCATTTCTAGGCAGGTGAACTTGCAATTTGAAATTCTTATACAATTTATCGAAAAAATGGGTATGCTTAATAACTCGTCACAGCGTTTCCGCTTACTCCTAAATCAGGCGCAGTTTCGGAGAAGTTGTTACTCCGCTCTCCAGCAAAAATTTCGAAATCATAACTAAATCGGGAAATCCCACTTAGAACTCGGTTTTTGCAACCCCACTTTCGTGACGGTATTTAGTGGATATTATTTACTCATCCGTTTATTTTTTCCAAAAGTGCTCTTATTTTAAAAAGTTTGTCTTATCCGTCTGTTCTCATTACCTTAAAATCGGAATTACCCCTGAAGTGTTAGAAAATTTTTATTGTTTTCTACCTGTGGCATGGCATCGTCTCAAAGATATTTTGCTAGCCGAGAGATTTGTTGCAATGCCAACGAATTGCTCCATTTTAATTATTGTTATGTTTGCTGGCTTAGATATGTTGTCTTGAAGATATTTGAAATTTGTGTGATCGACGACAAACTAAGTTAACTCCTCTGTAAAAAAAGAACGAAAAATAATCCGCAGGTGTTTTCAACTCAATCACCGATTCTGATAATGCAAAATTCCTTTCGTCGTACGAGTTCAATTGTCCTTTTTTCCAATATATGTTGTTTTTCTTCAGGGATGCCTTTTTTTATTTTGAAGTCGATTGGCTGGTTCGAGATCAGGCTCAGATTCGGTGTCAGTTTCATGGCGGTAACATCAGAATCTGAAACCAACTGTTAATGGATACGAAGCCATATATGACTCCGCGAAGAAAATCACTCATCACCACTGATCATCACTCATCACAATAAATGCTTCCAAAACACAACGCTGCTATCTGCTGTCGTTAAAGTGAAATTTAAATACCCATCCATTATCCATGAATCGAAACCGAAAAACTTTCCATTCTCGGTATGTGTGTCAATGACAATTTACGTTGGAATGACCACATATTCGATGTCGCCAAAAATGCTGCGAAATGTCTAGGCTTTCTCAAACGATGTAAGAACTACTTTTCCCCTTCTGATCTGGCCTCAATATATAAGGCATTGGTGTGCAATGCCCATATCTGGTTCAGATGCGCCCAAAACATCCCTGCATCTGCTAGACCAAATTCATAATCGTGCGATAAAACTCATAGCTGATACCAATATCACTCTGGCAATGGACACCCTCGAACACCGACGAAATCTCTCGTGTCTCACTTTGTTTTATCGCTATTTCCACAAACAGTGATCCATAGAAATCGCCAGTAGCATTCCGCCCCTTCAAACCTTTAACCATAACACACGTCTCGCTATGAATGCTCATCAGTATACCTTTAAGCCCACTTTCGGACGTGCTCTGAAATATCGTGATTCGTTTCTAAGCCACACAACTCGCTTATGGAATGCCCTGCCGAGTTCACTATAACTTGCAAACATTTAAAACCAACGTTCACCGGTACCTCTCTTTCCATCCTAACTGATTTTCCTTCGCCCGCGATGTGTGCAAACATTTTAAAGGTACTTAATCCTTTGAGAGCGCGCAAATTATAAAAAAAAAAACAAAAACCAGGTCAGAAGTCTGATAGTTGATTCGCTCTGGGTCATAGCCTGCGCTAGTGATTTTTTCCTGCCAATATAAAGGTGGTCTACACTTGCTGTTTCCAGGGCCCACCACGATGAGGTAAACCAAACACTTAACTCGGTCAGCGCGATCTTATTTTTTCGCTGTTGCGCTTTGGCATTAAATCTTTTTCCGCTGTAGTTTTAAATTGTGAACGGTTGCAATGCAGTTAACAGTTGTTTTGAACAGTATGTTATGTAAATTAAGTCCCCAATCATAAAACTATAAATAAGTCCACACGTGGATACGAGGTCCCAGAATATAAAATTGCACCGTGGGGCACGTGTCCACTCGTGGACACTATCAAGTGTTGATGTTGTATGGAAAAAAAAAATTGGAGTAGAAATGGTCAGACCTTTGGATAACGCAGAGTTCGAGAGAGATGTGCGTTTTCAGATAATTCTTTGGAAGATGACGATTGCCAAACAGAAACTTCCAGCGCAGATTATGAAGACCACATTAAAGAAGATGAGCTTAGCGTACCAGAGCGCTCGGATGATGGGGTTCAAATCTCCACTGGACCTCTTCAATAGCAGCCTGTCGCATGTTCATGAGCAACTGTTTGCTTACGATGTTACACTTCCTAAAAACGATCGATTGTCGAAACTTTCAAGCTTGGTTAAGCTGCTTCAAGTAAAATTCAAAGAAGCTTACACTCCTGAAGAAGAAGTTTGCATTGACGAGAGCAATGTTCCCTTTCGTGGCAGAATTTTTTTCTGTCAATATATCCCCAATGAAAGGCGCAGGTGTGATATAAAACTATGCTCCTGGAGGATACACATAGACTTGCAAAGTCTATACCGGAAAGGAAAGATTGGATAATTTATCAGTTTCTAAGAAGGTCGTAATGGAATTGTTGGACGGTCTTTTGGATAACGAAAGGACTTTGTTCTGTGATAACTGGTACACAAGTGTTACTCTGAAAAAGTTTTTGGTCAGCAGAAAAACCCATTAGGTCGAGACCCTTCGCATAAAGTGGAAGAAAAACCCAGTAAACGTTGTAAAGGCCAAACTCAAAAAAGGCGTAAGGTGTGCTAAGCAGAACGTAGATAAGATCGTTGTTATGAAATGGAAGGACAAAAGGGATGTTATGATGCTGAGTTCGAAGCAGAATAGTTTATTGGTTCCTGTAACTTCCAGAAGACCGGTAATCAGCAAACCTGCAATGGTTACCGATCATTGAACTATCAGACCAAATGTCTATCAGACCAAATGTCGGCATATTCTCCGTACTTACGCAGAACACTGAAATAGTACAAATGATAATTTTTTCATTTTTTTACTGCTACAGCCGTTGTAAACGCTCTTGTTCTGTATAACAAAAATAATCGCTCTAAAATGAACATATCAAAATTTAAGGAAAACATCGTTGAAGGCTTAACGCCCAAGATATCTGATAACCGAAATAGATTACCACTCTCGCCCCGTCCATACCACCTGGAACTAAGCGCAAACATGTTCTTCAGGAACTGCCTGAGCAGAAGAGACTTACACGAAAACGATGTGCCGTGGGTTATAAGGATATGTACCAAGAGCAAGGAGCTACATATGCCTGATAGAATGCCAAAGGGATAAACACTATCTGCATCCAATGTGAGACACCTATACTATATGCATTTCGTGCTTTAATCTACGTTTTGGACAGTCAATAGGTACCCAGACAATCATCGTCCAGGTCCCCTTTTCGAAGCACCTGGTTGACAATATTATCACAGTTCCCTTAGTAACATAACTCCGTACTTAAATTTTACTTTTAAATAAAGCAATTCTTGTGTAACATGATAGTCTTTTGTCAACAATACCTTAGCAGTATAATACTCGTAGATCCTGGGATTACTAAAGAATCGCTGTCTACATCAAATTTGTCTATTAGCACTTCTAAACCTAATTCCAAGCTACACAGGCAAAATGCAATCTTGCAATGAAATTTTCTCTGCTCCTTATAAATATTCTTTGTTTTTCTTTCTATTAATGAATAAACAGAATTTTCAGACAAAAAAGGACGAACCAAAATGTTACTCCTAAGATAATCACTCGCTTCTACGTCTACTCTATTCTTCTTCATTCCAAGCTTGACTTTTGCCTTTCCAGACATGGTTTGTTCCTTCTCTATAGAATTTGAAAATTAATTTTTTCCTTGCTCGTGTTCATTCTTTACACTTCTCCTACGTGAGTCTGACATGACATGGAGTGCTACTCAGACAATCAGAGTTTTTACTTCCAAACCACTAAACCTAAGATGACTTCACAAAGTGTAGAGCCCTCACATGGAAGTATGTTACACCAAAAACTAAAGTTTCCATGTCAAATTTAATAAAAAAAAACAGAAAGGTGGAATAAGGATCCTCTTCCTGTCATGATCAGTTTCCGACACAACCTTCAAGAGATTTGCGACTACGACTACGAATGTATTCAACAATGCAGGCAACTCTGACGTTACAAAGAACAATAGCATTTCGTTGGGTTTACTATGGTTTCACGAAATCCTTGCCACCATTCTTCTGCAGTCTTTTTCCTAAATCTTGTTAAATCATTAACGAAGCAGACTGAAGGATTCCTCCTGGTCGTGGCAGGAGAAATAGGTAACAATACCCTGTCTCTCTATGTGTATATGTACGTACGTGGAGAGATACATCATTACTGTAGGATTATCTGTGAAGCAACACATTAGGTTCACAAGTGCTAATTGAACCAATTGACTAGTGCGGAGCGTTGATGTGCTCATAGACGCTACTGCTTGCTGGATAGTATGATGTTCGAGGGATCTTTTTCGCAAAATGACGTTTAGTGTGAGAGGTGAACGAAATAAATTAATTTCGAGCTGGGAAGCGCATTTTGTTAGAGCTGTCAATGGGGTTAGGTGTACAACATTTAATCATTTTTGAAAAGTGAACATGGGATGTACACCTCATTAGAAATTGTATGTGCAGTGGCCTTATTGCTTAAGGAGAAAGTAGCTGATACTTAACTCCGTTGAAACGCTTTACAAGAATAGAGGAAACAAAGAAGGAGAAGTGTTGTCAGCTTTGAAAGGAAGTTTGTTATAGTACCATGGCGTAATGGCCCGATATGCCTGTCCGATTTAAAAGACATGTAGTGATAAAGAACTCCTTGGATAAATGAAGAGAACATTTCTCCTAACCACGAACCTCTCCTTTAACCGCAGAATTTTATAATTAAGGCTGGAGAGACATAATGCCAAAGGAAGACTTCATATAAGGTGGTACCCTATTGTAAAGGTGTACCCCGTTCAGTTAATTAAAGACCGGGCTATCTTTGAAGTCTCAAATCAACTCTGATCTGTAGAGCTATTTGAGACACTTTATACTTTGATTATCATTAAAAATGATTTCAATGATTAACACATTACTCCAGGTGCCACTACAGTCCAGGCTAGACCTGAGCCTTAATCAGCAACTACCTCTAGTTGCACCCTCCGCAACAGATAAGATCCATTTCTATAATACTTTAGTGCGCCATCTAAGGCGCAATCTTCTTTTAACGTGTTGTCCCTCCGGATTAGATTTGAAGAAGTTCTGGGTCAGAGTGGTGACGTCAGCCTTTTGGCGAAGTCAATGTATTCATGTTGCCCACATATCGCTTCTCATCTTATCAGAAACAACTTTTCTTTTGAAGTAACCTAGGGCATTTTCGTCCACTTTAGATAAGACCTTGCTTCCAAGTCATCCAGAAAGAATTGGACAAAGTACATATGAAGTGGATCCTTAATTATTCGTGAGAGAGAGAATGGAGAGAGCGATTCTTGGCTTAATCTTCATTGTGGTGTAGTTTCTTGAGCCCAGGTAAACAAAGTATTGTGGCGTGGTGTCCGAGTCCTTTGGGGTTAGTTGTGTTTTCTTATCGACAGCATATATTGTAACATTGTGCTTTACCTTCGTTAACCACTAAATCACTCCCTCTGATCAGATGATTGACTTATTTTTAAATTGTCAATGTCGTCAGCATTTGCCATTATTTGTACAGATTTTTGAAATATTGTGCCTATGCACTGGCCTGTTGCCTTCGGTTAATTCCTTTAAGTGTGATGCTGAAACAATCATGTGTCAACGGGTCACTTTGTGGAAATCCTTTTCTAACGTTAAACGCCTCGGTGGTGTCATTGCCGGCTTTCATGGAACAGCAAGCTATCTCCGTTGTAATCCTTCATATACCGTAAAGATATAATAATATGCTACGTGACCGTAATCAGACCAATCATCGCTTATGGTTATCCCGTGTGGTTCAATGTAGCGCCGTTTTATATGGGAACAATTCGGTTGCGTAAAAGGTAATGTCTCAGGACCTGTCTTAAATTGTACAGAACACCAAAATCTGAGTTCATAAAATACTATCTTAACAAGGCATTTTATGATGGGGCTCGACTAGGCGCTATTTAGAATTTCCCGATTAACATGATTCGAAGGCACCTTGCAAGAGCGATGACCACCGACAATAACCAGGTCTTTGGGGCTTATTGCGCCAATGTTATGTACCATGAGAATACACTCCAATTCCAATACTAAAGTGTTAGTGCGGATTAAGGACAGTATACGAAAGAGTTTGGCAAGGATGCAAAAATTTAACATGGCTCTATTTAGGACATCCTCAAGAATGTTGTCCGTCATAGCCGGCCTTAAGACCAATATAATAGTTTCATATTGAAGTATCGATTTTAAGTCCTTGCCTTTTTCCCAAGATCTGCCTTTTCATGGAGAATGTATTTACTCGTATTTAGAAATATTGCTCGTCTACTCATCCGCTTTTTTGTTGCCATCGTCACACTCGTGCCCTGGTACCCACACTAATGAGACTTCGGGGTCGTTCAAGGTGGTGAGGTTATTGAGTACTTTGTGATACTCTAGGAATAGGTCTTAAATAAGTACGAGTAATAAATAGGTTTGAGTACCGATTGACTATCCGAGAGCATAGTTATTTTACTAAATAGAGTACATATAGCTTCTAATAAGGCAGCTAGTTCCGTCTGACAGATAATGGCATCGTTTCCCGGTGGAAATGAGAGATGTGTTTAAGGTCCTACAACACCTGTTCCTACGCCTTGAGACGTGCTTGAACCACCAGTATACCACTTTTGTGAATCACCGTTCACCTATATAGGACTTGTATTCCATTCCTACCTTGCGAGGAAGTAGATCCTATACATCTTTGAAAAGTTAAGCGTGGGGCCCGAGCGGTCAGTGCCGAGCTCACCTCCGACGAGTGCACGCAAGACATTGTGCACTCATCCTCCGATCTGGATTTGTGCAAGAAAAAAAACAAAACACACGAGCGAGAGAAAAATTACACAACAATTGTGTAAAAAATTAGTGGCGTGGTCCGGTAAATCGGGCGAAAAAAAAAATAAATAAATAAGCAAAATCATAGTACGGGCACTTCCACATCTCCTGCCTTTGGTCAGAGTGCTGTTGCTGTATAACTTTGTTATGTAGCAGAGGCAGTGAATGAGTACATGTAACAACTGATGAATAGCGGGTTGCGAATGTGAATTCTGTTGGTGCATTGTTTCATTTTGTTGTAAGGGCATAACACCTACAACAATTTGATTCGATACACCAACGTTAGAATTTTCACGTTGCAGCCTTGCTTAGCATCGTTAGTGTTTGTGTTTTTTGTGTCTTTTGTGTTTTTCACTTTGTAATGACTCATGAATTTAGAGTGGACACAGCAAATATACCCGGGCTAAAAAGTAATCACTTCTCTGCGTAGGTCCAAGTCCGCAAATTTAGACCAGCTGTTTTGGCACTTAGTGAAACACAGGTAGATCCCCGCCCACAACTCTCACACTACATTGATCTGAAGCTACCTGGCTACGAGCTAGTGCCACTATTCTTTCCCATCGCGGTCTCGCCATTTACCTGCATAGTGATCTACGAGTAGCTTACCAAATTCCACCACAATGTAGTCAATACTATAATCCGGAAATAAATTCCATGTGGTTAAAAAAGTTTGGGCCTATAACTTATATTGCGCGGTTTGCTAAGAGATGGCGTAACTTGTATTATTCCATTGGAACATGCATTGGAAAGCTACTGTCATTGTACGTCATTTCAGTATATGTCATTCATTTGAAGCGTAAATAACAATTATTTTTTTTCACTCAAATATGTCGAACTTTGTGCCTGAAAAAGTGTTTTTGCGGGGAGTTCTTCTGCATTACTTTAATATGAAGAAAACTGCTACCGAAAGTCATCGTAGTTTATGGTGAACGTGCGCTAGCTGAACGAACGTGCCAAAAGTGGTTTGCACGATTTAAAAGTGGTGATTTTGGCTTGGAAGACGATGAACGTCCTGGGCAGCCAAAAAAGTTTGAAGATGAAGAACTGGAAGCATTACTCTATGAAGATTGTTGCCAAACAAAAGAAGAGCTCGCAGAATCTTTGGGTGTCACTCAAGCAGCCATTTCAAAACGTTTAAAAGCAGCTGGATATATTCAAAAGCCAGGAAATTGGGTTCCACATGAACTCAAGCCGAGAGACGTCGAAAGGCGGTTTTGCATGTCCGAAATGCTGCTGGAACGCCACAAAAGGAAGCCATTTTTGCATCGGATTGTTACTGGTGATGAAAAATGGATCCATTACGATAACCCCAAGCGCAAAAAATCATATGTGAAACCCGGCCAACCAGCCAAATCAACGGCAAAGCCGAATATCCATGGCGCAAAGGTAATGCTCTGTACTTGGTGGGATCAGATGGGTGTGCTGTATTATGAGCTGCTAAAACTGGATGAAACCATCAATGGACAACGCTACCGAACACAATTAATCTATTTGAAGAGAGCAGTGGCCGAAAAACGCCCGGAATATGCGACCAGACACGAGGCAATAATTTTCCATCATGACAACGCTCGGCCCCGCGTTGCTATTCCGGTTAAGAACTACGAGTATTTGGAAAACAGTGGATGGGAAGTCTTACCCCACCCGCCTTATAGCCCAGACCTTGCCCCTTCTGACTACCATTTGTTCCGGTCACATCAGAGCAGAATATCAAAAATTGGCTTGATTCATTCTTGGCTGCCAAGCCGGCGCAGTTCTTTTGGGATGGGATCCACAAATTGTCAGAAAGATGGGAAAAGGTCATTGCTTCAGATGGGCAATACTTTGAATAATACTATTGTACATGTTTTTCTCAAATAAATGTTCAAATTTTGAAAAAAAAACCGCACGAATTAAGTTGTATACCCAATTCTGACTGGCTTCGAAATTCTGGATAGGCAACACCCGAAGAACGGTGTGCTGAGGTATTCGCTGCGGAAAATAACTTGGCTCAACTTGTAAATGAGCCCACGCGAATACAAGACGTTGATAGTCATACCGCCAACACCCTGGATTTGTTTTTAACTTCTCATCCTGAAAAGTACTCCGTTGATGTGTTCTCCCCTCTAGGCCCGGTGGACCATTGTGTCATATCAGCTAATTTCTCATACACCCACCACGCAGTTAGAGAAAAGATTCCCAAAAGAATAGTATGGCAGTACGCGGAAGCCAATTGGAGCGGACTTAACACCTTCTTTAGGAAATTTAACTGGTCGTTATGTTTCCTTGATAACGACGTGGATGCAGCTGCTGATATGATCACTGGCACTATTCTCTTCGGAATGAGAACCTTTATCCCTCATCGGATGAGGAGTATCAGACCAAAAAAAAAAAGAATGGTTCGACTCGAGCTGTACAGAGGCTGTCAGGGTTAGAGAAGTGTTTTTTCGGTCCTATAAGACCAACCCGACAGAGGAAAACCGAAAAAAATTCAAACGGGACGGGAATGACTGCAACGTCTTTCTTAACCGTTTGAAATTCCAATATGACCAAAACCTGAGGCAAAAAATACTACAATGTCCCAAAGGTAGTAAAAATTTTTGGTCCTTCGTCAAAAACATTAGAAATTCTGCCTCACACTCCATCCCAACGCTCATTTACAATAACATTCCAGCTGTCAGCTGGACACGGCCAGCTCAACACTCCCAGATTGTGCTCTGTCTGCGCCTACACTTGAGTGCGTCGTCTATTCAATGGGACGAATCGACTTTGCACTCGTGTAGTAGCAAGAGCGCTTAAAGATCTCAACATACATAAATCCGCAGGTCCAGATGGCATATCTCTCCTTCTTCTGAAGAGATGTTCTTCCACGCTGGCAAAACCACAGCGTAAGCTTTTTCATCAATCCCATTCTTTAGGACCCTTTCCGAGCAGATGGAAAACAGCATTTGTTCACCCCGTCCCTAAAAAATTCGAATTTTCTTCTCGTTCCTCCTATAGACCCATTGCACTTGCGTTTGTTTCCGTCAGCTCATGAGATATCGCGAAACACGAAAACTTCTCAATGACCGGCAATATGGTTTTCCTAGCAACAGGTCCACTCGTGATTTGATGGCATGTCTCACCGAAAAGTGGAATCAAAGCGTACATCAATCTGGCGAATGCAAGGCCCTTTTGTCGAAAATGCGGGCTTTTGGGATCGATGACTCTCTTCTTCAATGGATTACAAATTACCTTTCGGAATATTCAATTCAAGTTGTCTTAAATGGTTTCAAGTCTGATATTCACAAAATAAATACTGGTGTGCCCCAGAGTTCCGTTCTGTCTCCGACACTCTTTTTAATTTTTATCAATGATCTATTGTCCGCCACTTCTAATTCAATATATTCCTTTGCTGACAACAGTACACCCTGCTTTTCATATTCGTTTCCGGACTCATGTCCTTGCTCTTGGGCTATAGATCAGGAACGGCAGCGTATGTTTAGCTCATTATTAGCCGAATTTTTCGACCTATCGACAGATAGTTATGGAAGCATTCAATTCCACTCTGTCTGCCGTTCAACCGAAATTTAAATACCCAGCCATTATCCATGAATGGCACTTACATCGTTGAAACCGAAAAACTTTAGATTCTCGGTATGTGTGTCAATGACAATTTACGTTGGAATGACCACATATTCGAAGTCGCCAAAAACTCTGCGAAATGTCTAGGTTTCCTCAAGCGATGTAAAAAATATTTCACCCCCTCTCATCTGGCCTCAATATATAAGGCGTTTACCCGCCCAAAATTGAAGTACAATGCTCACATCTGGTCACGTGCTTCTAAGACCTCTTTGCGCTTGCTAGATAGGATCCAAAACCGTGCCGTAAAACTCATAGGTCATGACAATATCGCACAGTCATTCAACACCCTCGAACACTGACATAATGTCTCCTGTCTTACCTTGTTGTATCGCTATTTTCGCCAGCAGTGATCCACCGAAATTACCAGTAACATACCACCCCTTCGAACTTTTAACCGTAACACCCGCCTTGCTATAAATGCTCATCTGTATATCCTCAAGCCCACCTTCGGACGTACTCTGAAATATCGTGCTTCGTTCCTAAGCCGTACAACTCGCTTAAGGAATGCCCAGCCGAGCTCTTTATATCCTAGTCACTATAACTTGCAAACATTTAAAACCAACGCACATCGTTATCTCGTTTTTTCCCTCCCTAACTTCCCCTCGCCCATGCTTTGTGCAAACATCTTAAGGGTAAACAAAATGACTTGTGCGCGCCAATTAGAAAAAGTTTGAGTTTGAGATTTGGGAAAAGTGAATTTAGTGCATATAGTAGTTCAAAGTGAATAATGAGTTTTGCTTGTTGGAAGTGGTTTGCGCAATGTAGCTTGAGTATTTTATGGCCGCTTCCTCTTAAATTGTTGCATGTCTTTCTCATACTATCTGCGATGCATAGCACGCAGTCCGTTGAAGCCTGCTCAGTTTCATTATTGTTGACTTATGTTTGGTTTTGCCACTCTCACTAGCACGCCGTATAGTGTGATTGCCTTCACCATTTGATTGTTCATCTATACAGCCAGTATATTATTTTAGGGTTTAAACCTCATGATTTTCCCAATAGCTGTTTTGTGGTTCCTAGGCATTTTGTAGGCTTGTTTGCTATATAGTTGAGGTGAGGTCCGCAAATGAGTCTATTATACTTCTTCCTTCATGTGCACCACACACCCAGGCGGTAAGCGCGATGTCCTATCAAATAGCAGCGACGCTCATTTAATGTCGTCAACACGCGCAACCAGGTACTACGTGAGGAGTTGTCCTGGAATTAGTTGAAGAAGGAAAGCGTGAAAAAAGTCGCGCGTTTTCTAATTTTGTGGTATCCTTTGCCCAAATGGTACCTGGATCTGGTAAGTATCCATCGGATACTAGGATCAACCAGTTGCACAATTGGTGGTGTCAAATTATGATTAAGTATAAATTTGAGTTGTGCGCAACGGATATCCCGCCCTTCCCATCAGCCGGTTTCTTCTGAACTTAGCGCTGATAGATACCAAAATACAATCAATGAGCGTAGACCGGCAAACCCGAAACTGTTTGCGAGCGATCGAGTACGATTATGGTCAATTGCCTTAGTCTACGTTTACCTTGTCCTGCCCATTCCACGGCACTTCGTTTTGAATTTCCTCATATCAAAGCTCTTGGCTCCCCAAACGCAACCCTCAACCACTCTCTAGGTAAGCCTTTCAACAACTTTTATGATTCCAGCTTTAAAATAATTTTGATAGCATCACATTTGAATTTTCCTGGAAGTGACGCAGAGCACAGCAACACTTTCCCAATTCCGCTGCCGACTTAATATACCTACGATTATATGTGTCTACATCTTCTGATGACCCGTCGGTCGCCATCAAACTCTAGAACGAAAGTTAAGTCAAAAAACAAATATTGTCAAAACGATAATTTGATTAAAAAAAAAAAAACATTTTGACATCCAAAATCCACTTTATCATCTAAGTCCCGGTAGGTATATTCCGAGGTTAATCCCTTTGCGTATTCTACCTGCCAGACTTTAATTTCATTTTCAGTAAAATGTGCTCCAACCCAAGTTATTACCAAACTCGGAAAAAAAAAGAGAAACAAAAATCCTTATAAGCCAACATCAGCTCCACACATAAAAGGACCTCAATGTAACTCTTGATGTCACTCTCCTATGAATTTTTCAGCAGCATACCTCCTCATCCGGCAAAAAGGTTAAAACCTCTTTGCATCCCTTTAATTATCCTGTGGTGCGTTTAAAATTCACAATGGACTCAGACTTAAGCTGGCAACGATTACAGAATCAACGAGAACAAGAGTTGAAGCAATGCAGAGACCGCGATCTGGGAAGGGGGTAGCACAAAAAAAAAAAATGTAAACGCCATCCTGTGACAAAAGAAGATAAATGGCTGTAAAATTGTAAACGGAAGTGATGTCTACCAAAACCGCTGGAGATGTCTTGACTTTTGAGTGGATTTCCCCAAGGTCTGTCAAAGTGGGATATTAACGGCGACGGCGTGGGGGCAAATGGATTTCCACGTTTCCGCTACGTGTGCCCCTTCCTTGTTGTAGTGTGTGACTTTGATGGTTACTAAAGTGTTAGCAGATGAGGTGAGTTGTGGTGGAAATTCATGACATAAAGGATTTAAGACTTTTTGGGGGATACTTTTTAAGGACCATCAGAAAAGTGAAACAGTGGATGAGCTGATGACACTTTAATTTATCAGTGAAGGTGTCTATGACCAATGCTTTTAAAGAGTTTTTAGAAAACTATGTTAGCTTAGGAAGTGTACAACCTACAGATACATTTTAAAGAGTGGACTGCTTAATACGTAAGAATATGTATTCGGAAAAGTAGGGATTTACTTATGCTGGTCATGAAAACGAGAAAAGGACAACGAAGTTTGGATCAGTGCATGGGATGCTCGGACCTTGAACAGGTCAAATGCTGCTTAAAACCTACCAGATGCACTAGTCTTATAGTCAGATATCACCTTCGTCTTGCAAGTGTGATGATACAAGTCGGGAAGAAGAAGGATGAAAACTGTGAAATACATACATGTACTCGTATGTATACGGGTATGCAACGATCATTGCTACAGAAAACAGGAGCAACCTTGGATTTGTTGTAAGTTATTAGGTAAGAAGTCTTGCGCTTTCTCCAAAATAGTGAAAGCCTTGTGAAAATCAAACTCTCAGAAATACCACAAATGATGAGCTGGGTACGACCTTACCACCTTCAGAAAAGTCCGGATTTGGTAAATAGTATATAGGGAAGTGCATGTATGTAGGAAACCAACTCGAGAACGATATAGTGCTGGATAGAAGTACTGCGCAAATTATAGACGTATTGGTGTAAGGCATCATGAACAAGATTTCTCCTACTGTATTGTGCGAATAGCTAAAACTTATTTCAATGACCTGATTGGCCACTCTCAGTGCGCTTTTAGGCCCGAAAGCTCCAAATATCCACTCTATGGTAGATTCTAGAGAAAACTTAAGGAATCCAGATTGACACTGACCATCTTTAGTCATATGATACCATGTGGACTGATGTGATATACAGAAGGCACCCCTGCCATAATCGTCAGATTGGTCAGAATGAACGGAGAATGCTCGCTGTTTCGTAAAGGACGGAAACAATCCCATCAAGAATCGCTTTAAACAGAGTAGTGTGGCTGATGTTGATGGTCATTGTTGAAAAAATTATGGGAAAATCACAATCCAGCCAATGATGATGTTATTATCATTGGGACAATCGAGCCATCAGTTCTATGCTAAAGTTATTTCAACAGAAGCAAAAAAAAAAGGAGTTCAGCTGTGAATTAAGAAAAAAAGGGTATCCAATTAATGGTTGTAGGCCACCTTTTCTAGTCCATTTGGGTCTTCAGAGTCTTTGTTGTGACTTTATCCTTGTCGATTATGTACGCAGTTGTACCCCCACCGCTGATGATGGTCCGATCGAAATCACCTGTGAAATCACCTCGAACAATTGGTCGGGCTCCAAATCTGGCTTCCACAACGTCTCACACATGCCACACAGCTGTTCGCCGCATGTACCAGCTACAGCAAAGTCATCTGGTTGATTCTGGCAAACGATACAATCGTTGTTACAAATGAAAGGTTCCAATTTTTTTGAGTCCAGACCGGGGATGACTGGTTCAATGAAATACGGACCAAAGCGGTGTTCGTAGAAGAAGCCAGACAACATAGACGAGAATGGTTTTGGACGCATTTCACGGTTTTCACGAAATTCGTAGAGGTTCTTCCTGAATGCCAGGCAATGCCAGGTGGATTTATTTGGAATACTTTTTCAAAGTCAGTCGAAATGGTTTGGGCTTGTACTCCAAACCGACGATCAGTTGCAATTGCTACGCAAATGCGTCGAATCTTCAATGGGACGAATCCACTTGCGCACTCGTGTAGTAGCAACAGTACTTAAAGATCTTAACATTCACAAATCCGCTGGTTCAGATGGTGTATCTTCCCTTCTTCAGAAGAGGTGTTCTTCCTGGCTGGCGAAAAAACTGCATAAGCTTTTTCAACAATCCTACTCTATAGGACACTTTCCGAGCAAATGGAAAACAGCATTTGTCCACCCCGTCCCTAAAAAAAAGCGAATCTTCTTCTATCTCTTCCTACAGACCCATTGAACTTACGTCCATTCTCTCCATGGTTGTGGAAACGCTGATAAGCCGTCAGCTCATGAAATATCTCGAAACACGAAAACTTCTAAATGACCGGCAATATAGTTTTCCTAGCAACAGGTAAACTCGTGATTTAATGGCATGTCTCACCGAAAAGTGGAATCAAAGCGTACATCAATCTGGCGAATGCAAGATAGTTGCACTTGATATTTCTAAGTCATTTGACAGAGTTTGGCATCAGGCTCTTTTATCAATGATCTCTTGTCTGCCACTTCTAATCCAATATATTCCTTTGCTGATGACAGTACCTCTGCTTTTCATACTCGTTTCCGGACTCACGTCACTGCTCTTCGCCTGTAGAACGGGAACGGCAACGTATGTTAAGCTCATTAAATTAAAATATCAACAGCATAACCAATTGGGGAACTACTCGTATCAACAGAGTGGAATTTAATGCTTCCAAAACACAATGCTGTCTGCTGTTGTTAAAGCGAAATTTAAATACTCAACCATTATCTATGAATGGCACTTACATCGTTGAAACCGAAAAACTTTTCATTCTCCGTATGTGTGTCAATGACAATTTACGTTGGAATGACCACATATTCGATGTCGCCAAAAATGCTGCGAAATGTCTAGGCTTCTCAAACAATGTAAAAAATACTTTTCCCCTTCTGAGGCCTTGGAGTACAGTGCCCACATCTGGTTCAGATGCGCCGAAAACATCTTTGCATCTGCTAGACCGAATTCATAACCGTGCGATAAAACTCATAGCTGATACCAATATCACTCAGGCAATGGACGCCCTCGAACATCGACGAAATGTCTCGTGTCTCACTTTATTTTATCGCTATTTCCACCACCAGTGCTCCATAGAAATCGCCAGTAACATTCCGCCCCTTCAAACCTTTAACCGTAACACACGTCTCGCTATGAATGCTCAGCAGTATACCTTCAAGCCCACTTTCGGACGTGCTCTGAAATATCGTGATTCGTTCCTAAGCCGAACAACTCGCTTGTGGAATGCCGTGCCGAGCTCTCTATTTCCTAATCATTATAATTTTCAGACATGTAAAACCAACGTACATCGGTACCTATCCTTCTTTCCTCCCTAAATTTCTTTCACCCGCACTGTGAAAAAAATTTTAAAAGTAACTTAGCTCCTTGAGCGCGCGCTAGTGTGTAAAAAAAGAAATATATAACTTGATCGCAACAAAGTTTCAAGCGCGTTTTGTATCGATCGCAATGTGATCAGTATTGTTTGTCGGCTTAAAGACATTGCATTTGACCAAGCCCGTGTTGCTATTAAATTAGCATTTGCTTTGGCAATTTTGTTTATTTGACACTACTCGTATTATGTTTGTGGTGCCGGATGTTATAAAAATATCTGTACATGAAGGTCTATCCTCATATACAATGATGCAGGGACATAGTATGAACACTAAGTTGGTGGTGTTTAGCAGATGATTTTTTGCGTCTGTTTATATTACATATAACGACTTGGAACTCAGAGTGGATATAACTAATATAAATCACTTCTATGCGTACGTCCAAGTCTGTACAGAGAGATAACTTCACTTCGTTTAGTGTGTAGGAGATCTTCGCTGGGGAAAACAACTTAACCCAGCTAAAGACGAATATCTGACGTTCAAAGTCATACCGCTAACATTTGAAACCTGTTCTAAATTCCTCACTATGATAAGTACATCGTGTTCTCTCCACTATATGGTCGGCGGGCCACTGTGTCGTATCAGCTGATTTTTGGTACACAGACAATACAGTTAGAGAAAAGATTCATAAGAGAACCGATATGGCAATACTAAATTGGGGGGAACTTGACAGCTTTTTTGAATTGAATTTTATGATGTCTTTGTCTCCTTGATAATGAAGTTGGTGGCGCGATGATGTGATTCCAAACATTGTTCTCTTTGGAATGAAATCTTTTATTCCTCTCTTGATGAGGAGTATCAAACCAATAGAAAAGACGTGTTGGATTTGTGTTATAAAAAGATTGTTAAGATATGAGAACAACTTTCTCGTTCTTACAACACCAAGCCGATTGGACAAGACCGATCTGAGTTTCAAGATAAAATATCCGCAGAATATAAAATGTTTTCTATGTTCGAGAGCAAGGTACTCGTAGAAATAGGTTCGCTAGAACATCTTAGCGAAAAGTGGAGCCATAATCTACACCAACCCGGAAAAAGCAAGATGCCACTATCTTGCTATATCAAAGGCATTTGGCAGAGTTTGGTATCAGGGTCGGAAACGCATGCATTTGGGATCGACGAATCTCTTCGTCAATGGATTAAATATAGCCTTTCTGAAACATTTTAGACGGTCTGATATCCATAAAATAAATGTTGTTGTAGAGAAAGGCCAGATTCTGTCTCCGAGGTTTTTTAAATTTTCATTTATGATGTCTTATCTGCTGCTTCTAATCCAGTATGCTGCTTTGCAAATACTAATCTTTAGTGTTCTTTTGATAAGCTTAATCATTATGGTGTCAGTGACACTACGCTAGTATCAGCCTTTCGTAAAAAGATGAATAAACGCTTCAGCGTTAAAGTTCCTTCAGTGCCAGCACAACTACTTCAGCACCGAATATACTATATGTATAGCAGGCGTTGTAAGTTGTTGTGCTACCTATGACCAACACATTTAGGTGCTTAGCAAAAGCGTAGTCCACTGTCATGGTGAAATACTCGTATATCAACTTAAAATGTTTCCTACTGTGGGACAGTGGGAAAGTCGCTGAACCCTAAGGGACGCCGGGGACCTGGAAAGTTATGCCAATTCTAGTCCTAACGCAACTTCGGATCCTGTAAGAATCACACTCTGCGCATGACGTTTAGTCCAAAGAATTTTGTCATCTGAGATATGATGGTGATGCCATAATCACTAGATGAGTCAGGTCAATCAATTTCCTGCTACTTGTAGGTATCAACCTCAGTTTTGAGAGAATTGACTGAAGGCCCATTTCGAGTGAACGAATCGTCTTTAGAACATACAGTCGCTAGAGGTAATCCAACAAGCAGTATAGATGCATAGTCTGCATATGAGCGTATACTTCAAAGCTATTGAGAGCGTTAAGCAGTGAGTCGCCCAACACGAATCAAAGCCACCTTACGGGCAAACCCTGTCTACTCCCGCATATCGCCGAGGTCAGCATCCGCAATCAAGGTCCCATTCACCAGCATAGCTTCTATACACAAAACCAATAATTTGCCTTTTTTTCCCTTCAAGAGATGACAGTTTCTCTATATTCTCCCAATGCTTTCACTAATGGTTGTGCTTACTCTCTACAATGTCAATGCCTGAAATACGTTAAGTGAATGTGTGAACTGCCAACGGACTAGAAAAGTAGAAAAAACATTTTATCTAGTTGTCAGTTAAAAACGAAGAAGCAGCGGATCCATGGGTCGGTGTCTTAATAGATGTGAAGCTCTGGGCGTTTACACCAAAAATCTAAAAAGATTTTAGATGTTCTGTTCGAACAGATTTTCACTGTTCGCCAGAGTATCGGCATTTATTCCAGTACCAAACTAGAAGTAAAGATGCTATTCAGAGTTACCAGCAGCTGATCTATACCTTTTTGAAACATAATTGGGTATATACGAGTACCATCGGTGACAGGCGACTTGAAGCCATCAAAGGAAGCAACAGCATGTTTAATGGCCAAAACCGTCACCACAACCGATATTAACTTGCAGCTTCGTTAATAGGAATGCGTTACGAACTCGTTCTGATTAAGTTACCAGGGAAGTGAGTCTCAGGCATGAGACATAGAGTCTATGCTTTTGGCTTAGTGTAAATGTCATCCAGAGTGATTCCAGTCTGTCTGATTTCCTCCTTTTGACGGATTTTGTTAGCTGGTGGTTACACAGCCTTTCTCAATCTTTACTTAAATGTCCTTATTAGTGGAACTCTTTGAAATCCAAATTACCTTTTTACAGTCTTTTTGCATCTATCTGTAAAGATTTCTGCCTCCTACGAAATCAGTCTTAAGTGACTTGTTAAGAAGATGTAAAAAAAACTCCTAAGGTACCCTTCAGATTCTGCACGACCTTCTCCAGCTTTTGTTTTGTTCTGAGTTTAGGGGGAGCATTAACAGACTAGCCTATCTCCTCCTTAATGCGTGTTTAGTAGCACGGATTCCTCCTCTTCAACAGCGTTCAGACCTCGCATTCGATTCTGAATTTGATGTAGCTATGGTCTGACATGGAGATCTCCTATAGTTCCTACTTTCCATCAAGGAATCTCCTTGTTGGCTACCTTAAGTCGGTTACTTGCTGTTTTACTCTCATTACAAAAGTTGCTGGAGATGGCATGGCATGGCAGGCTATAGTATGAAATCAAGGAAATGATTGCTTCTCATGGTGCATTTGCTACTGCCCGAAAAAGTATTCTGAGCATTAGTGTCACAGCTTATGCTAAGTCCTATCTTGCTGTAATCATTGGTGGTGATAATAACGAATCATATGGAAAATAAGCACACGCAACGACGAATTTATGCCATTCTCCGTTCGTTTCGTTGCTTAACATATAGTAAATATGTGTATAGCAACTAAATCTTAGTTACAAAATTGCCCAAGTCTGGATGGTGAGAGTGAATTTTGCGCAAACAGATATCGGCCTTTCCGATCGCATAAAATGATTCCTATTGAAGATGATTCCCATTTGGGTAATATTTATGTGAAGCTTTTATTCAACATGGAAAACCCCCTACATAAGGATTCCGTATTAGACTTTTGAAATCTTACCCGTGTACCTATTGAATAGACAGTCAAAGCAATCAAATATATATGCAGCAAAGGCTGAATTAGTTCTTCAATATCCGATGCGCTGATCTAGTTATGACTGTAAATCTATCAACATAAACATGCTCTTTTTTGTTGTTGCATATTACTTACATAAAATTATTTACCATAAGAAGCTACCAGCAGCTTGTTCCACAACAATACTCTCTAAACCCATGAATCCTTCTCCCAATACTCTAACCCACGTCAGACTTTCCCTTTCACCTCATACTGTTTAGAGAAAAGCGAAATTAGAATCCCCAACAACGTCTGTGTTGTCGCTATTTTGACAGTGTCAACACTCTAGTATAACACCCGCAAACTTTTTAATCGGATAATTCTGTCTGGCGCCATTAAAGCCCTGTCGGGTTAATAAACATAATAAACATAATTTATTTCTCTACAAAAATACAAAACTGTACCCGCACATAAGTGCGAGGATATACTCGTATGTTATGTAGACCCCACTTCACTTGACAAAACAAAAACAGCAAAGATTGGAAACAGAACAAAAAAAATCTGCAGTGTCCTGCGAAAATATGTCCGCGCCCCCTTTAGAATTCTCCCATTACTTGGTGGATTCCTATGAATATCAGAGCAGTTACATGCATGCAAAATGAAATAATCAATTATCGCAGCGAGTATCCTGCGATATGATTCCATGCTGGCAGACTTTGTGTCCAGATCCAGAGTCAGGAGACACCCAGCCAGCCAGTCAAGCAGTCAACTAGTCAACCAGTCCTAGTTAGCGTAGTAGTAGTGAGGCATTCATTTTCAATGGACGGATATCCTTTCGCTGAGTTCATTCGATGTTTTCTGGCACTGGCAAGTGTTCAGTTTCCAGCAGCTTTCAGATACGAATACATACACGAGACTCTAATTAACAAAAGAGATGATGGAAATGACAGCAATAATTGCTTTACAAAAGCCGAAAATAAATGCAACAATCAGATATGTCCGACAGGGGCGGAGCAGTGGCGCTGCCAGTAGGTGGACGAGACTACTAATGGATGGGCGACTTCAACTTATACCAACGAAAGGATACTGCTCCAATACGAGTAATGGCGGTTATTCATCGACTTTTTGTACGGTGTTCGTTTATTTTTCCATTTTTCTTCTTTTTTCATTTTTATTTTATTTTATTATTTTATTTTGTGCTACGCTTTGTTTTCAGTTCTTCGAATATTTGATTAATGCGTCTGCAATTGTATGCAAGTTGCACCGAATGGCAGCAATGTCCCGGGATAAAGGAGGAGGAAAAAATTAAAATTTGTTAAAACTGCACCCGGGATGTATAATTGTTTACTCCGCGTGCGGATGACGCGTATCTGGCCTTAATCAGATACAGTTTAAATTGTTTTTTCCATAGTTATTTTGGCAGGGTTTAAATTAATTTGCTGTAAACATAGGGAACGAAATATATTTATGTTTTTGGCAACAGATATGGATACTTTCATTTGTAAAATAAATTGGATGTTGCCTTTACTTTGTAATGTTCTGCTGGCTGTTATCACAAAATAGAATATACTAAATGTTGATGTAGATAAAAACTGAAACTAAAACAAAAAGTCTGTAGTAATAGCCGAACTCTTTGACCATAAACCGTAAGCATTCATCTTTTGGCTAAAACTCTAAACGATCATTTGAACCGACTCTTCAAAACCATGTCGGACTGCATTGCAATCTAGAGACGCCATTTGGACTTCGCAGACTACTTTGAGTAAGCACGCCTAATTATCCAGTTTGTTCGATTACTAATTTTATTCAATGTCCCTGCATATACAAACAGCTTTGTCCGTGCATCTACAAACATGAGAAAATCCACTGTTTTGTTTTTCAACAATCATCCAAACTAGAACACTTGTGTCCATACTCTGTTAAAGTGTCAACAATCTTAAGTTCAAATATCTTGCTAACTAGGTCAATGCCTCTGTAAACACTGCACGATTCATGACTGACATTTCCTTTCATTTGTCGTAAATGAAAAACTGAATTATTGAAAATAGCCAAGTGCATCCTTGCCTACACAGCAAAATAATAAAAAGTTTTTTCACCTTCACTACCAACTTGTACCATATAAATGGATCAGTCCAGTTGAGTGTCTTCTAGCGAGTAATTACAAAATTTGTATCCTTAGAGGCACTCTATAGGATGGTCTTTGAGTGATCAAATTATTTTTATTTCGGCCTTTTATTCGAAAATCGGTTGGAACTTAACATTTATTTCTTCTTGGATCGGATCTTTTGATTGAACATTTGCAGTAGTTAAATATCTTGCGTCCCCGTATCCAAGAGCTGTTTCGCAAGTTACAAGAAGTCCGGTACTTCACGAAAATTGATTTATTTGTCTGATGCGTATCTCTGAATCCCTTTGGATGAGCAGGCAAAGAAAATGTGCGCCGTTAACAAAGAGCTTGGCCGGTTTGAATATCAGCGGTTACCATTCGGGAGGACATCCAGCTGAAATTTTAACATTTTTCTCGAACGTTTCGAGCATCACGGATTGAATACTTAGGCCATATTATTAAAGAAATCGGCATACTATACGGCTTTGAAGCTATACGAGATTTGCCCATGCCGAAAGATATCAAAGATCTCTAGGCATTCGTTGGGAAATCAATAACTATAACTAGTTCATCGAGAACTGTGCGCAGATAAGAGCTCAGATAAATAAGTTACGCAGTAATAGTGAGAATTTTGTATGGGGGAATGATGAACAGCTTGCATTCGATCAGTTCAAAGAGATCATTTTGCAGATATTCAAATTGATTGATTTTCAAAAGAATCTACCAATTACTTTAGCTACAGATGTTCATTGTATGGTACTGGCGCTGTTATCACCCACATCTACCCGAATGGAAATGAAAAACCAATCGCTTCGCATCGAGGACCTTGAATAAATCGCAAAGAATGTACAGTCAGATCGGGAAAAAAGCTCTTTCCAGTATACCATATTTGGTCTAAAGAAATTTCACCAGCATCTGTTTGGACGTCAATTCGTACTAATAACTGATCGTCAGCGACTGGTAATCATTTATAGCTCTAATAACAAACTACTTCATTTGACCATTCAATAGCTTCAACGATGGGCAATCATTCTAATGGCTTACACTTACACCATGTGCTATCGCCCAACCAGTAACGAAACAGCATGAAAACGCCGATTATATTTCGCGATTGCCTCTAAGTCCTGATGATGAGTTTAACCCGTCAGAAGAATCTTGTCACCAAGTTGAAGAGGTACATTTATCAATCCTGGAAGGACGGTATTACGAGTATAATTAAATTCTTTCAGCTACAAGTAGATGCTATTATGAAAATAGTCGACAAGCTTAGGAAAGAAAAGCATAAAGTACCACTCGATTGAGTTAATGAAAAGGGTACAACCCCAGTAATGATGTCCATAACTTTGATCTGTAAATGAAGATAACTTGTATGAACACAAGCTTCGGTAGATAGGAGTGGAAATAAGATAGTTGAGACTCTTGAGACTATTTATAGTCGACAAACAGCAACATTTCGCTGTTAGGCAGCATAAACCATTCAACCTGGACAGCACTCGTTAGCCAGATGGATTGAATCTCAGCATCATTTGGCCGATCAATGAATAGAGAGATCCTCCTCTGAACTACCCTACATTGTGGTGCCTTGAAAAGCTTTATCGACAGTCTAATACGTTCTCATCAATATGATTTTAAAGCTGATTAGTCCATAGTCAACCACTGATTAATCATATGATCAATGAAGTAAATCCAGGAACTTTAAACACTAATTGATCACATTGTAGAGCCATTTTAAGTGTAAACGATCCTGCCTAATTCATCAATCTGTGCACGATGAGAAAAGGAAATTTATTGGATGCCAAATCCTAAATCCTAAAATCGAAGTGTTTAGATATGTTTTCTAAAAATCAAGGGTAGATGCAATATGTATTTCAGAAAGTTGATTTAAGCCAAACATTAATAATGAAATCTATAAGTTGAGTTAATACAGACTCTTTAGGGGTGATAGTAATGATCGTGGTGGCAGTGTAGCAGTATGTGTAAGAGATGGCTTAAGGTGTGGAAAGACCTTTCTCTCTTCTTCTGACTCTCTTATTGACTATGTATTCGTTAATATAATAAGTGATAACAATTCTTTGCTGCTGGGCACTGATTACAGACCTAGTAATGATGTAGATTTAACACCCTTCTACGCTTTAATGGAGTCCATATCAGTAGGTTCTAAAAATATAATTACATGTGGTGACTTAAACAGTAATCTTTTGGGTGAGAGGCATCTTGCTGAAGGGATGAAATTTTTTGACTTACATCCAGTAAATATTACCTCTACCACCCATCACGTTAGCACTACAAGCACCAGCCTTCTCTAAGCATGATTTAATTTCAATATAGAGACTTTGCCAGTATAGACAGAGTTAATTTTGAACAGAGCATAATTGTCATACCATGGGAACAAATTTATTTACTGCCATCTCCAGATAACCAGGTACGCGGACTTTTGGCATCGATTGGTAACTGGATTTGGATCCCTCGGACTATTATCTTTTCCCCAACCACAAAAGATGGCTCATCAATAAAAAATTCAGCTCACGCGAGGAAATTATCGACACCACGGAGGAGTATTTTGCAGACCTTCCAGAAAATTACTTTTCGGACGGGATCACGAAGTTAGAAAATCGTTGCAATAAGTGCATCAAACTAAAAGAGGACTATATTGAATAATATAAAAAAACATTTAAAAAAAAAATTTTTTTTAATTCCAAAGGAGGTCACTTCTCACTGCATCTAGTATATATACAAATTCCTCCGTAATATGGTTGTTCGAGAAATAAGGGCGGCAAAGACACAATTTTTCTCTAGCAGATTAAAATCTAGCCTGAGTAGTCGAAAACTGTGGAGTAACCTACGACATCTTGCTATAGGAAAAGAAAAACTTTCTTGTCCAAATAACACTGACGGCAATGTGCTTAACCACAAGTTTATATCTGTAGGACCAACTAGGTAGTTTAGCTTTGCATGTGTAGACAGTACAGAGGTAGTCAAAAGTTTTTTTATCTATAAGGTCCAGTGCAATTGGAGTCGATGAAATTCACCCAGTTTTTATCAAAGTCAGTCTACCGTTGATCCTACGTATGTGACTCATGTGATAAACACTATCCTTATGACATGAACGTTTCCACATCAGTGGAAAATTGCTAAAGTAATACCTTTGCTAAAAAACTCTATTGGGGACGAATTTCGACCAATTCCCATTCTACCATTCCTCTCCAAAACATGCCAGCGAATAATGCAAAGGCAACTTGACGAGTATCTTTCTCGCAATAAAATGATAACCCATATGCAATCAGGCTTCCGAGCAAAACACAGTTGTACTACTGCTATGGTAAAAGCTGTTGAAGGTATTCGATCTACTTTAGATAAAGAAGAAATAACTTTTTTGATACTTCTAGACTTCTCTAAGTCGACACTGTCGACCACGCACTGCTCTGTAAAAAACTACAATACTACTTTGGGTTTTCTCCTTCTGCTGTTAAATTGATTTCATCCTATTTAAGCAACAGTAAACAAGCCATTTTTGTTAATAATGTCTTATCTGAGCTAAACTCCAGTGGTACTTCAAGGATCAATTCTGGGTCCTCTTTTATTCTCTCTATATATAAATGAGATACCAGATCTAGTCACACATTCCTTAACACCCATTTATGCCGATGACGTCCGAATTTATCGAAGCTGCACGCTAGGTCTCATTGAAAATTGTTGCGTTGAAACTAAATAAAAGTATTTTTGACTGGTCTTTACAAAGTGGCCTGACACTCAACCCTAATAACTCCAAATGTCTGATTATATCTAGAACAAAATTGGATCTGTCATATTTCCCGCATATCACTTTAAATAACTCCCCCGTCGATTTTGTGGATGCATCAACGTATTTGGGTGTTATATTTAACAGATTTTTAACATGGAACGACCATATTAACACCATCGTAGGGAAGGAAGGCTTATGGCGTTTAGCGAACCTTGTGGACAGCTCAACCAATTACAATACCGGATACACGAATCATATTGGTACGAGTATAATCACTTTTAACTCCAATACTTGTATATGGTTGTGAATTATATGAAAATTGTGATTCAATATGCACACGAAAATTACAAGTTGCCTTCAACAGTGCCATTCGATACATATGTATATGATCATATGTCACATCTTTCAGTAAAAGTGGTAGGTATGCCTTTCGAAAACTATCTTAGAACACGACAGCCTTCCTGCCTCTACAATAATTTACAATCCCCAGCTTCAAATAGATCCACCTATCTTATTATAACGAGATATAATTACTTAATATCTGAAAGACAGTTCTTTATCAACGCCATCCGTCTTTGCAATTCACTACCTAACCCTATAAGAGCACTAAGCGATATATGTACATAAGTTTAAAAAAGAATTACAGCATCTTCTGTCATGTCAAAACAACTGATTTTTGTCTATAGTATTTATTTTATATTTTTTTTGTTCTTTTTCATAGCCTTCGTAATCATATCCTACGCTTCTTTAATTGTTTTTTTTAAATTTTTGTTTGTATTTTTCATTTTTAGTTTACTCATTCTGTAACAACTAAATTGTAACTAAGTGCATATTGTAACTAGCTATTACAAAGTAATCAGATTCATTCTTACTGTTCTAACTTTCCTAAACTAAATAAATAAATTAATAAAATAAAATAAAATCAGGGCTGTACGGTGGATGACCCATAAATTCGATGTTTTAAGTGCTCAAAAAGTCACTTGTTTGACCTTTGAGAGCTAACATTGTCGCGGTGGAGAATGATCTGTGTTCTTGGGTTGCTTTTTCTTATTTCTCCAAAAACTTCTGGCAGAAAATTATGGTGTACCGTTACGAATTGCCCATTTTACGTTGTTCTAATGAATGGCACAGAGGCGACATGTCTTGCTTCGAAGTGCTTCCGGCCTCATATCCATAGATCCATGATTCGCCTGCTGTCACGATCTTATGTATAGTGGGTGGCCGTGGCTCAAGTGGTAGAGGACTGGCTTCCAAATCGTAAGGTTCGGTGTTCGAGTCCCAGCCTCGCCCGAAAGACATATCATCCACTTTTTCAGTTAACCAAAATCAAGTAAGACGAGTAGTTGACTAGAAATCAACACCAAGAATTTAGGCTCACCATTAAATGTTGGATGCCACCCATGGAGCGAAATAACCACTGAGCCCAAACATCTTTCTTTCTCTCTATATCCCATTTTTCAAAAAACTTAACACATGCTGAGGCATTATAAGTGTATTCATACCCACTTGAGTGTTAAGTTCTTTTAAAAAAAAAAAAAAAAAAAAAAAGGCGTCTTTTGAAGCACCGCTATCGAATTTTTTCAATATTTCTTTAACGTGTCAAATTATGCGGTATGCGACTGGAACTCATGAGACAATTTCTTGTAATATCAATTCCCACACATCATCAATGTGCACAATAATCGATTTTGGACGACCTTCGCAAAATTCGTCCTGGAGCGAACAACGACTACAATTGAATACGGAAAACTAGCGAAACACGTACCCATTGATGATGTTTTATCACCAAAAGTCACAGGGAGTTGATCGGCACACTGCTATTGTACCATTAAAAACGTCAGAGTTTACGAAGCTGATGTCAGATAGTGCACTCCTATTTCTTCTCCTTCTTCTTCTTCTTCCTAGCCTTGCCACTTTTCAGTGGGATCAGCTCTCCTTGTACGTAGTCTCTACATCTTTCTGTCCTGGGTTTGATCTATTTGGTCTCTCCTCTTCCCGTGGATGTGTTGGAATTTGCAGCACTTTTTAGACAATATGATCGTTTGGAGTCCTCATGACGTGGCCATACTATCTGAGTCTAACTTCTTTCAGCTTTTCTGCCTTAGGTGCTGTTTTGAAACTACCATTGACATATTTAGACAGGATTGTCAGGTAAGTGACATCCACATCTACAGTTGCTTCTGAATGAAGTGAGATATTTAAAGTGTGTAACTTTGTTCATAGCAAATTCTTGGATGTGGCATTCATTTTGTACTTCAGTTTTAAATCGTACTTGCTCGATTAAGGCATAACCCATTTTCCTCCAGCTTTTATCCACTTATCTAGGTTTTCTTGCCATTGACTAGTAGATTCCGCAGCTAAAACGACGTCGTTTGCATATAATATAGTCTAGTCTGTCACTAGATTGAAGAGAGCTGGACTTAGGGCTGAACCATGGCAGACACCTATCCTAACGTCAAAAGCTTCCCTGAGCACAGTCGGGCTTTTGATCTTTGCGCTGACATTAGTGTGCATATCTTTGAGGATATTAGTATAGGCTTCTGGTACGATTTGGTCGCTTATGGCTGGCTAGAAAAGTCTACGGGGTACACGCTTAAATGCTTTTTCCAAATCGATAACGAATAGGTGTTGGGTTTGTTCGTTAGAGCTATATTTTTCTATTATTATTCAAGTCGCCTGTGTGACATCTATTGTCGATTTTCCACTCACAAATTCAAATTGGTTTTCTGTAATAGATATTATGTTTGATAGGCTTTTGTTATAATTGTAATTTTTAATGTGTGTGAAGTAAATTTGCACTACTATTTGTAAATCTCTAAACTATTTCCTCTTCCATAGATCGTAGAGACCTCCATTCTTTGGTTCTTATCTCGGCACGGGCAAAGGTTTATATGAGACTACTATGTATGTCGATGTCGCATGCTGTTTTCTTACCTCAAACTTCCATTTGAACTAAATCACATATCACGTACTGCATCTAGTTAAACTATAACCGGCTAAAATTTTAGTTAAGCTATGGCTAAATTTATACCACACTCGTAATCAGGTAGTTGGTTAGTTTAATAGTACGACACCTAGTATTGCCTTTAGCCGAATCCAAATTATTTCTTCTGCTTTTCGTTTTTGTTGAAAATTGGAAATTTCAAACTCTGGTCCAAAATGCATCTCTTGATCCTTCAAATGGAAAAGTAGGCGCCTCATTCCTTGTCTCGAGTGTTTACCGCCCCATAGTGTCTTCTTCGTTGATTCGATGTATACTTTCACATTGGTGTTTGAAATTGACATAGACTTGTAGCGCCACCTATTAACAAAATCCGCCCTCCTTTGAATATCAGGGCGAGATTATGATTATTGTTAATACCAGTACAAAGTTAGACAAAATTCCCCCACCACTTTGAGACTTTAGTTGGCAGCAGTGCCGTGTGTGAATACATTTTTTTTTTATTCTCGTCCGCAGCAAAATTCAGTCTCTCTGTCTTCTTTTGAAAACTGGAAAAATGGTTAGAATTAGGCAGTTAGCAATGGCTGAAGATATCAGTGTTATTGACATATCCATCTTTCCTGAACTTCCACCCTGACGTAAGGGAAAAGCTTCAATAATTTTCAACGAACCCAACAGCAAAACCGGAGTAAAGTGTACGGCGCTAAATACTTAGCAATCGCACTTAACATCCGGTAAGGTCGAAGGGGAGAGGTCGAAAACAAGGGCATGGTCTTCCAAGGCAAGGTGCGCACCGAGACTTGAATGGCTGAGGGAGGATTCAGCCGCTAGCGCAAAACTCTAGACACTTAGGGACCCCTAGTTTAAATTCAATTCACCTTTTCTATACACAGAGAGTGGGTATAGAGCGATATCCCTTCCCTTGTACTCGTGGGACCAAAAATATGAAAGAAAAGCCAAAACAAAGTAGGGCCTAACGCCTAAGTCGGGCTTAAGTGACTCAAACCAAGACCGGGTGGCCGAGAGGAATAGGACCCTACTCGGGAATCCACTACTGAAGAAGGTAGTTTCTGATGAGGAGAGTGTCGGACGTCGGAACAATCAACATCGACATGGAGATGCTACTTCTCGAAGAAGAAGAAACTTGCTCCATCGCTAGCTCTAAATTCTCCACATCGTCAATTGCATCCATTTGGAATGAAACAGCGAATAGCAAGTTGGGTATAAAAAGGCTTAGCAAGAAAAAAGGCATCAGAGGATTTATTTGTGAACGTCTGCAGCGCACCTACGACTTCCTCAAGGATATAGACTTAGCGGAGAGGGAGCCTACTGCTCGTACCTCAGAAGAACCCAATCCAGGAATCACGGACGAGAGAGATCCGATAGAATCACAGCAATATGTGTATACCCAACGTGCCAACATGTATCAGGAGCAGCCAAACTTGAAGCAATAAAGGCAATATCCTACGAGGATATTACTGTATTATTGATAGCCAGGTTGTCATTAAGAACATCGCATCAGGAAAATTAAATCGAGTCTTGTGAAGTGAAGAGCTTTAGGTTACGCTCTACTGTGTCCCTGGCCACAAAGGAGGGGCAAGCAGTGAACATGCAGAAGAGGTAGGTCGAAAAGAATCCTACCTGATACCACATCAAAGTATCAAACCTCCGCCCTAGGCTCTGAAAATACAAGTGGAGCGAACGATACAAATAAAAGACAAAGAAAAAATCTTTCACCTGTGAAACTTCAAGACAATTATGGCTGAACTCAGCAAATCCATAACAAGTAAGATTCTCTTGAAAAGCAGAGAGAACTATCTACTATCTGGATTACTCACAGGCCAAAATCTTCTAGCCGCGCGCGCGCCAAGTGGAGAATATCCATTCGGAAGTTCTACTTCCACGTCCACTCAGAGCTATCTGCTGTTTCACTTATATCTCTTTTCAGATTCACGTATGTCTTGGGTGAGCCCCGCTTAAGGACCGAACGACAACCAACACGAGACGGAAAGACGGAAAACAAATCGCAACAAATGTCTCTACACAGACCTACCTAAGTATAGAGTGGCTTCAGCTCACCCGTTATAATACCGGCATATCCCAACAGCATGAACGTTCCATAGATGGTAGTTTTACGCTGCCTAATCCAACAGCTCGAAGTATTTTCTCCAGCATTGTATTGAAGAAATCACATGATAGGGAATCAACGTCTCTGAACTTCGTAGTATCAAACAGTTCAGAGAGGTGCTGTTTCCCAAATCTAATGAAGCAGATGAGGGTAGTCAGAATCAGTTTGCTTAGCCATATAGATTCCATATTCAGTCATAAGGGGAATATACATATATAAGAAAATAACCGTGCTATGGTTACCTGCTTCGAAATCGACGAAATGGTGTGCCAGATAAATTCTCTTATTTCACAAAGTTTACTGCACTATGTAAAGTCGTAGCTTTTCGGGTCCCATTTCGAATAGCTTATGTGGCTTTGATGAGATGTCTGTTGCAATTGTCCAGCAGTTGAGAGCAATAGTTCCTCCATAACCCAAGCATGCCATAGACACTTGTCCCCAGAATTTCGATTTCATCCTTAAAGAAACTGGCCCTGGTATTGAAATCATCACTAAGCCGCTATACTTTGTAAAAAAATATGTGGAGTCATATTTTTGAGGCTTCAGCTCTTCTTACTCACTTCTACTACTTGCATCTGAAAAGACGTCTCTCTACTCTTCTTTTTACCCTGTTTCATTTCAACAGTTCATGTTGGTGCGGTCTTTCCCAGAAGTTGCAGAGCGATAGTTTTCGTCGAACGAATTGATTAGTAGCTGCCGCTGATTGCCATCTATTTAACAGGCGACTTGGCTTAACTTTGCACTTACATATATCGTCAAACTAAGTAGTGCTTTGAACGGCCAATAGTGAGTGCTAATGAGCGGAATTCTGACTGTCCGTTCCGACTTTAGCTTTTCAACGCCGCGTTGTGTGTAAATTCACGTTTTAACCTGCACAGAGGAAACATGCAGACATTGTCGGAATCCATATTGGAACCATGAAAAATGCGATTATCCAGCACTAGATACACGATCACAATGTGATCAAGCCCGCTATATACAGGTATAGCCAGGTTGGCTTGTGCTGAATCTGATGTTAGAAGTTAGAATAGAGCACGCTGTGTTGAAGTCGATCATCCTCGTTTCGTTGTCGACTAATCAAAGACTAATTCCTTGATCACCCAGAAATTAAAGTCGACAAACACGATTTCTATATCATCGTCAAGGCAAGGGTCGAACGTTTGTTCGAGACGAGCCTAGAGTCATTATTTAATCTTCTTGCTCTTCTCATCGGTTGGCATGCTTGTCTATTGCTCAATAACTTCACTCGTGTCCCGAGTATGGTTATCCGTTCTTCCGGGGTTTAAACCTGGAGCCAAGGTGTCTCATAACGAATTCATGATTCGTCACTAACAAATGCCATAGGTTTCCTTTTCAGAGCATTTCTATCCTTTCCACTGAATTTCCTAAGAAGCAGTTAGGTATGTCAGCCTTATATGGACAGAGGTGCCTGGTCTTTTCTAGGTACAAGTTCGTATTCACAAATCTTTCCACATTTGTAACATATCACCTTTAAAGATTTTACCTTTACCAACTTCGCTTGAAAGTTCGCGGAACGCCGCGGGGAAGCTGATAATAAATTTGTATTAAGAAGGGATAATATCTTGCTCCAAACTGATCCCGCTTCCCTGATTATGAAATTGAATTCACTAAATTACCCTTATAAGCAGTGGCTAAGACTTGATATAAGACGCGAAACCTAACATAGACAGAAGAAGAAAGAGCCTGGAAACTGCTTGTCCTTGTCCTAGTGTTATCAGTTACCAGCAATCCAAATCACTAAGCTTCATGTTTTCTTCCACCATCGATATACAAAGGCTAATGTACTCGTAAAGACTGATGTACTCGTAGAAGTGCCAGTATCTAATCATTACTTTGACGTTCAAAACGAAAAGTTTATGTAGCACAAATTGCTGGGTAATGAACAACACCTAACCGCAAATCCTTGGGCAGATTTAAGAACTCTCGGACTTTCAAATTACTACACCCGAAGGCAGAATCAGAGCTTCAAAGCTCCTTCTCCATAAACCTTTCACTTAAGATTGATTGGCTTACGTTGTTTATTTTTTGGGATTTTACCTCGAAAATAAACACAATTTCGCTTAGTAAAAATCCTCTTACTCTGGCTCAAATGAATCTTCTTAGCCATTGTTCCAGGCTATTCGGTTGAGGGAATCCTTTTCTTGATTTTTATTTTTTTCTTCGTTTCTGTTAGGGGTTTCCAAACCACTACAACATTTAAACGACAACACGGTATCAATCCCATAGCGCGCACCTTTCTAGACCACTTTCCAAGAAAAAGACGAAAAATTCTTGAATAGGTTCATTCACTTTTGGACGGAACCCCTTGTTCGTCTCAAATTGTTTTGCCTTTTTTTTTATGGTTTTCACAAATTTCACCTTAAGATAAGGGTTTAGCATTATCCTTAAAGCAAAAGGATAATGATGAATATTTCATTTGTCATTAGACGCAGCTCTTTGGGTTTGGTTACTTGGTCATAGGTTTTGTCCAGAAATGGAAGCACTTCATGCCCAGTCGAGGTATCCGAGAGTACTCGTGCTCATACAGGTTTGTGTCTCAAAATAAACTTTACGCGGGCTTGAAAAATTACAGCGGGGGAATTGTAGTCGAGGGTTGACTCGGGACACATTTCGGGATTATGGCCATATCTCGGTGGTAGTTGGAATTTAATGCCAAGAATTACATAATTAGCAGTCAGCCATTGGAGGCGAATGGGTTGATAAGGGTGTTCTGGAATGGGTACAGGGATAGAGGGTTAGAACAAGAGCAACACCAACAATAAATGTCACCGGATAAAAGGGTTTCCGTTTTCAATTAGAAGGATGATGCCAGGAACCCATTTCACTTTTTTGTCATTGCGTTGTTGTTTAGTTGCCACGGGGAAGGGATATCCTCCTCGGTTGTACCTAATGTGCTTGTTGTTTTGTATTATACTTTTACGACACCGGTGAGAGCCTTAGACGTTTAGATGAACATGCCATTAGCGAGGTTTATTATTTATCTGCATCGAGCGGGTAATGAAGGTGGCAATACAATTAAAAATTCACAAGACATCCTGCGGGATTATAAAGAATAAAGTAGGGATGTGTCACAGGATCTTGATGGTTTTGAACGATTTTATTTTTAGGAGACCAACTTGTGTTTGTGGAATCTAAGTGACAGTGAAAATATTTTGCTAGATGCCAAGATAAAGGTGACTTTGTTCTTTTGTTGTTTAAAATGTCACACAGTTTATTTGTAAGGTGGCGACTGTTAACTTTGTAAACAGCTGTCAAAGTGAATCGTAGGGACGAAACTCCTCAAAAATGTCTTTGTTTGCGTATGACAATTATTACATAGAAATCTTTAGAAAGTACATCGGAGCATTGCTTCCAGCTTTGTTTCCATGCACAATATTTAGAAAATGAACTTTGCAAAGATGCAATCAGCCTTGGGGTCTTTCGAAACCTAAATATTCTTATACCCCTCGTGTATTTCAGCAAAAACCGTCAAATCCGTTTTTAAAAACTCACCTTTCGGATAATAAAGCCAAAATTGTCTAACCCATGGAAAGATTATTCTGCTTGTCGTTATGACAATGATTCCTCTGCTGCTTTTACATCTTTAGACTGCAGAGTGGTGACTATATCCATAAGTTCGACAGATATGGGTCAGTCCCATATCCTTTACGAGATAACTAGTCTGCCCGTTTGTTCTCTGCCACACTGGTGGGGTTAGGGATAAATCAGAATTTGTCATTATGCTGAGTGCAAAGAGGTTTAGGTTTTTGACAGCGCTTCAATGCTTTGATTTCATTCTATCGTCAGTGATGACATTTATGACAGCCTGTTAGCCAATGATTTAGGTAACTTCCTGATGGAATATCTGCCGCTATTTAGCCATTCCTGCTACAGCCAATATCTGAGCTTGAGGCGAACAAATTAACTTTACACATTCAATTAATAGGCGAAGATCCAGAGTTCACCCGCTAAGATGGATATCGAGTCATATCCCATTCCTCTATGTTTGCAAAATTCTACTTCAAAGTTATAATCAAGAAGCGTACAGGACAATTGAGGCGTGGCTGTCATGATTTGGTGCCCACTCATTTAGCAACTGACTTCTGGCAAAAGATTTTTGCATATGGAAATTTCAGTAAACAGAAGGGTACAGTATTTTTAAGAAGGGCATCACAGTATCCTTCGAGTTTTCAAGCGTAATGAGTATGACTTTTATTAAAAGATTGCGTGAATATCAATTCCTAATGCTCTTGCAATGACATCGGTTTCTTCGACAAATTCCATCTTCCAGTGTATCGTACCTATTTCTCCTGTGGTGTTTTTACATCACCCTTGAAATCTTACTATAAACTTTGCCTCGTACTATATTTAGGTATCAGTGAATGCTATAAATGATTCGTCCACTGTGAACCCGCTAGACTGGACGGCTAAACCTATAGAACTTTAGCACCTCTGCTATAGAAACTGTATTTGTTTCTTAAATAGAACGAACAATTGTCGAGATATATCCAAAACCATTATTACTTTATAAAGTAGACGCATGGGGATTATTTATGGAATACATAGCAAATGACGGTTTCGGCTCTGTTTGCAGACCCTCACCCATCTCTCGAAATTTGTAATCGCTCTTTCACATAATTGGGGCTCTATCTCGGCGATGGTGGCTTCAATGATCGCTTTAAGGATTAGAATTGTTTGCGCATGGTTGGCGTAGACTTTTACTATAAAATAGCGTCAAAGAAAGAAGCATAATGGTATTAAGTCGCAACGATCTTTGCTGCAAATGGATGTCTCCGAAACGCGAAATTCGTGACTTGTATAGCGCCTAGCACCATCCTGTTGAAAGTAGAGATCGTCCGTATCCATATCTTTGAGGTCCATCCACAAAAAATTGTTTATCATGTCTTGAAAGCGCGTTCTATTGACCCTAATGGCTTTTCCGGCGTCATTTTTGAAAAAGTAGGTCCCTATGACACGTCCGGTCCAAAAACCGCACCAAACAGTTACTTGTTGTGGGTGCATTGACATCGCCTGAATCACTAGTACATTTTCGGTGCCCCAGATGCAGAAATTTCGCTTATTAACTAACCTTATTTTCATGTCCAATGCAAGAAGTTTTGAACTTTAGGCACGTGAATGAACGTCTGATTGCAATCCACACTAAGAATAGCTTGCCTAACATCACTCTGAAATACGCTCCGAAGAAAAATACGACATTGCCAAGGATTCTGGATGTCCAAAGGTTTCGAGTTGCCAACAACGAGTTGAACCATTACCGATATACAATACATGTATCTCAGATATCTCGGACTCCAATACACCGAAAAAGCACTACGAGGACAGTCTACAATTGCAAGCGACTGGCGGGTAGATCTCCCATATCCTACATATCCAGGAATCTATTCTGAGGGCATCATATACGACGCCGCACCTGATGTATTCAGTTTCGGCCGATCAACATAACTGCCGCATAAAGCACACAATGCGGCCTGCAGGAAAGACGGAAGCAAACTGTATTAGAAAATCAGATGAAAATATTTACCTGTACTTCTCAGAAAACAAAGAGATGCTATTATAAAAATGAACCACCAACATTATTTCTCTAATAGAAAATAAAAAGATAACACCAAGGACTTACAACGAAAACAACAAGAATTTGCTGTAAATAATTTACCAGGTAGTTCTGACTTTCTAAATCCACGTCAGATCTTGGGAAAAGCCTAAGAAAACCGGTTGGTTTATTTTATCAATGCGTATGACAGTATTGACCGATACCAGTTATGCTTCGCACCCGTACCCAACTTGATCCTTTATGCGATGGAAAACGCTCTTTCGAAATGACATAACTTGTTGCGATAAAATTTACCACAGCAAGCTGGAGTCTTCTTTTTTTCTGGAACCAGTTGTCCCTTCAAGATCCTGTGAGAGTGTAGGACGGATGGTCAATCTTCGGAAAATAGAGAGTAGACGGATGGTCTATGAAAAAGAGGGAGACGGGCGCTAGTCAAGGTAACGAGTTGTTGCCAAGGGCCATGGACCAAGGAGTCGGTTCTTGATCACTGTGTAGTTTTGTCTGCCCGGCAGAGTTGTCTCCAGCCTTAAGTACAACTAAGGCATTCCATTCCATCCCTTATGAACACTGCCCATGTCACTTTGGCGCCACCTCTATCTTTTTCTTCCGTTATCGCCTTGTAGGAATGGATTCTTCCAATCACATACTTCTGGCTTTACGCTTCTCGGAGGTGACAATAAGCATGCACGCGAAAATGACGAAATCAGACGAATGGTCTGCAATTAGCATGCGTGGCGGACAATCACACTGGGGCACTGATTACACGCCTAGAGTCAGATAGAACGCATTGAACCCTCTGCGTGGAAATAGTTCAAACGGAAATCCACGGGCATTGGTTGCATAGAGCCAGGTGGGTCGCCTGAAACATTGTTCAATATAAGGAATAAATCCATCCAAAAGCACACCAACCAGACAGCCAAAATAAAACCAAACAAGAAAATATAAAAATTGCAAACAAATACCTGTTGCATAAGCACAATAATACATAATAAAACAAAATATGATCTGTCACTTTTGTTAATTACCGGAATATTTGGTTGAGGGGAAATGCTTATCCCGGCCAAAGGGAATTCTCGGATCTCGGAAATTCCGCGAGGGTCTGGATAGTGAAAGTGGAACGCACGTGTAGATGTAAGACTTATCTAGTAGAGCCTTAAGACATGGTTACACGCTCTAGCTAATTAGCTGCGCCAGCATAGTGAGAATAAGGGCGATCACTTCTTGATTGACCTTGGGTTTTTGAGAGCTCGCTTTCAAGGGATTTTTCTAGAGGTCCAAGTAGTTCAATCAAGGTTTCTCAACTCCTTGTGCACTCGAAGATTGGGTGGTGCCTAAGGATATTTCAGAGAGCAAAACATAGAACTACTACATTCCCGGAATAAAATTCGTCCGGACCTACCTCAGCTGAACAACCGAAGTGTCAGCGCTAACTCTACTGCTGTTGCAAAATTTTCCCTGGTACTTTTGGCTGACATTCCGACCAACGGCTGTAATTACCTCAAAAACCACCACTTGAGTGGTTCGCCCTGGTTTCATTAATAGTCGGTTTTTTTTTTGTTTGAGTCTGCCGGGACCCCGGCTATCAAAATTAATAACGTAAATTGGTGAGAAACTGTGACGTTTTATACCTAGCCAATGCATACAAAATTCGTATTTCGACCGACCCTTTCCAAATGATTGCATCAATATCATATCTGAAAGGACTCTCGAAGGACTCATGCCAGCATCATAGACACAGCATTTTAAACGTATTCGAATACACGATGTCATGGTTGTTATTGTTGCATATTTGTCTATTAAAACGGAGGTGACAAAGTTAAATTTAGAGAAGATAAAGCAAAATACTAGATGGAGTGAAAAGTGACATCAGAATGCGCTGCTACTGCAAAAAAGGTTATGGTGCCTTGAAGTTCGTTCATATTTAGGCAGACATGCCAAATTTCTGTGCGATACTGTCTTTGGTTTTGCTTTGACAGCTGATTGTTGTTGACGTGTATGGACAAAAACGATTTTGGTTCTCTCATAAAACATTATTTTTTGAGAGGCAAAACGGCGAAGGAAACAAAAGAAAAGTTGGATAAATATTATGGGGCTAATGCTGAGATTACACCGTCAAATATCGGTTTCGAGAGTTTCGTGGTGGCTGCAACTCGACTACCGATCAAGTTCGCAGCGGCAGGCCCTCCGATGCGGTTACAGAGGACAATGTCAAAAAAAATACATGAAATGGTGTTGGCTGACCGGAAAGAGAAGGTGCGCGAGCTAGCAGATACCACAAAGATTAGTACTGAGCGCACACGCCATATTTTGGGCAATATTCTGCATATGAAAAAGTTATCCTACCGCTGGGTGACGCGCATGCTCACTCCTGACCAAAAACACGAAGGCGAGAGCACATCGAAAGAGTGTTTGGACTTGCTGATGCGGAATCGGTCGGACTTTTGGCGTCGATTGGTAACTGAATTTGGATCCCTCGGACTATTATCTCTACGCAAACCTCAAAAGATGGCTCATCAATAAAAAAATTCAGCTCACGCGAGGAAATCATCGACGCCACGGAGGAGTATTTTGCAGACCTTCCGGAAAATTACTTTTCGGACGGGATCAAGAAGTTGGAAAATCGCTGAAATAAGTGCATTAAACTAAAAGAGGACTATATTGAATAATATAAAAAAAACATTTAAAAAAAAAATGTTTTTAATTCCCAAGATGGTCACTTTTCACTCCATATAGTATTGTACATATATGTCAGAGTAGGACTCTTAACACCAATGGCTCAGGTTGCACACCATAGGAGGAAACTTAGGGACTTTATTAAGAGAAATAGAAATATCCTTCGCTCTTTAAAGAGGCAAGTGACTTTCGGTCCTGTTTGACTAAATGTATTTTGAAGTAGAAGAATCGATCACCAACACATGTGCTTAAGCACCTGGATGGTACCTGGGCATACTCCAAGAAAAGCACTTGGATCTGCTTAGGAACACTCATTTCAATGGCGGCACTCAGGCACCTTTAGCCCACTTTGAGAAAATCTGCCAACCTAATGACCAACTTGGAAATGATCTGTGTAGAAAGGTTTAATGGGCTGTTTGCATCTACGAACCTTGCAAAACACAAGGACATGATGGTATTTCACTTCACAGTTGTAAAATGTCAGAGACACTCTGTCATTCATTCTGAAAACCTACTTAGTTCGCGGTAAAACACCCAGGGCCTAGACTAATCTACGAGTAATTAAAGTGTTTATACAAAAAGCAGACAAAATCTCCAATGTGAACCCGATGGTTTCCTACTAATGGCTTCCAAAATAATCTTCGATCCTCCTTAAGGTACAATCGCCATCACAAAAGACTTTCCTATTGCACTCAAGGCTACCAAAAACATATATCAGATGAGATCGAACTATAGTCCCTCTTACGATCCATAGAATCATATATAAAGGGTGCTTTATTTAGAAGTTTAGTTTTTAAAGTAGCAACACTGTTTCTACAGATTGTCAATTTGGCAGTTAAAAGCTGATTTGTAGTTAGTACGTTTTGTCATTTTACAATGATTAGATTATCGCCAGAACAACGCGTGCAAATTGTGCAAAATTATTTTGAAAATCATGACTCGTGTGCTTCGTCCATTTTACGGTTAACATAATCGTCCATCTGAACAAGTTATTCGGAGCACGATTAATCGTTTTCGCACCACCTACACTTCAGCGAATAATACGCATCCCCAAAAATGACAAACAGTGCGAACAAACGAAGTTATTGCCGTTGTGAAGCGCAGCATTGAGGAGAATCCAAATGAGTCGATTCGCCATCGTGCACAGCAATTGGAGCTATGCCCATCCATTTTATGGAAGATTTTGCGGAAAGATCTTTGCTTAAAAGTTTATAAGATCCTGCTTGTTCAAGACTTGAAACCACATGACCATTATACGCGGCGTAAGTTCGGTGAATCGGTCGAAAATATGATTCAGCTTGATACTCATTTTCAATGCAAAATTTTGTTCTCCGATGAGGCCCATTTTTGGTTAAATGGATATGTAAACAAGCAAAAGAATTTGGAGTGGAAAAAGCCCAGAAGCCTTTGTCGAGACGCCCTTATAACCATCAAAGCTCGCGGTGCTTTATGAGCTGGTGGACCATATTTATTTAAGCACGATGCCGGCCAGAATGTTACGCTATAAAAAAATGATTTCTGATTTCTTCCTTTCTCGGTGGAAGGAGCTTTGGCTTCAACAAGATGGCGCAACATGCCACACGGGGCGCGACACCATCAATTTATTGCGGGAAACATTTTCTGAGCGCAAAATTTCGCGTAATGGACCTGTGAACTGGATTCCACGATCCTGTGACCTCACACCTTGTAGCGTGTTCAATATTGTAGTGCAAATTGCAATATTCATTTGCCACAGCAGTTCTTGAAAAGAGCGTTTTCTGACGACAATATCGTGCTAACCTTACCGATCTCACCCATCGCGCGTACCTGGGCTCTCTCACTTGTCATTCCGGCCTAGCTCAGCCTGCGTGGATCCTGACATGCGAGATGATGTGAGAATTTATAGCAATTACTTTTAATACAAGAGCGGATTAATTATATACGTTGGTCATGATCACGTATTAATGTATGTAGGCTGGTGGAACCGAGCAAATGAAACCAACCTGACTTCTTATTGAAACTCATCTCATAATCATTTTATTAAACCAAACAAAAAACAGAACAGAAGCTCATAGCAAAAATTTAATGAAATGTTAAAATATAATAAAGAAAAACGTGCTAGGTACCGCGAGATATATTTTGTGCTATCATGATAAAGTCACTCTCTTACCTCTGAAATCCGCTGGTCCTGACGTCAAACAGTTGATTGATTTACTTGATTTTTTCTTGGAACCTTTTGTTATCTTTTTTTTTTTTTGATTTCTTATTTTTATTAGCACAAGGTACTACCACGGTTCACAATATTACTATGATTATAACAATTTTTTTTTTCTTTTTTGATTTGATTTCTACTAACTAGGATCACTTAAATATAGTTTTTGTTTTTCCTTTTTTTTTTTTGATCATTTTGCTAATTCTTTCAGGTTTTTGTTTTTTTTTTCTTTTGCTTTCTTTCTTCTTCAAATGAAATTTTGCACTTTGGTTGTTTTTTTTTTACAGGGGCAAAAAAAAGAGACCGAGGCTTAGCTAGTTGGAGATTTGCTGCCGTGGATGCGTGGAAGGTCGCACAACAGAGAGTTTTGAAGAGAGTCCTTCTGTTATAGTGACTAGTGTTCCGCGTGCTCCAGGTACTCCGGTTGGCAAATGTTTTGTTTTATGCTTTTTCGTTCGCGTACCTTCTTTAAGGCGCTTGGTCGAAAAATAATCTTGGTGGATGGTTCGTCCAAGTATGTCGCTGCTCTTATCTGATCGTAAAATCAGCCTTTATGTTTTATTTGTTCGGGTAGGAGCTTATTCCAAGCACGAGGGAAAAAGAAAACTGGCTCGGGTTTTTCTTCCTCAACCTTAAAAAAAAACAGCATAGAAAAATGAACCAGGAAAACGTACCTTAGAAGTGTGTCAGGAGAGAGTATTGAAAATACCTCTTACCGCTTCGAGAGATCAGATCGAAAGAAGGAAGTTAATTTGGCGGAAATGCAACGAGCGCGTGCAAACGCAATAATTTGAGTAGAGACCTCTAGCTGAAACTTTTTTTTAGGTACTCGTTACATATTTAATATGCGCGTTCAGTGCTGAGCAATGGAAATTTTGTGGTATTAAGAAAAGGGTTTTCTGTTTTTATGCAAATGCTACAACCTTTAGATTACTTTCTTTGGTTGTATGTGAAGTCACTAGTCTATGTCGATAAACCAGAGACGTTGGATGGTTTGGAAGTCAACATTCGCCGTGTTAATCATGTAACACGGCCCCAGTTGCTCGATAAAGTTGTGTTTGTGTTCACGATTGCTCTGCATTCAAGCTAGCCGTTGCGTGCATGCCCGTTGTCATATTTAGACTCTAATGGCATAAAATTATCTATTAAATAAAGCTAATATCATATTCATTAACATTAACTTCGTGTATTTTATGTTATATTGAATTTGTATAACTCTAAAAAAAACCACACTTTATATATTTCTTTCAACCAATATTCAATTATACAGTTCTTTGATATAAGTGAGACTTTCAACACCGTTGATATCTTCTTGATCACCAATTCTATTTAAGAACTGATCATAATTGACTTTATCTGCAGCTTGATGTAATTTATTCCCAATAGTACAGTCATTCACTTGGCCTATTCTTAATTGTAGTTTAGCCATTGGCCTCCACTGAAAAATCTAACTAACCTCAACGCAACAAGGTACCTGTTTAAGCATCACGGGCGCTTTAAAAACGTTCCATCTATCGACTTACTCGAAATACGGATTGGGTTTAACTCTGCCCTCAGGCTGAGAGCCATTCAGCAATGGAAAGAATTAAATGTAGGACGTGATCATCTACTCAAGCATCGTGGCCTTTCCCAATCAATCAATTTTCATTTTAAAATGACTTCATCATCCTCTTCAATCACCTGATCCGAGAAAAGAACGAATGGAGACCCCGTGAAATTTTTTATGGGGTATTATCTGAGATTCTTTTCATACACAACCCTTCAGCGAACTGACATACTGTATAGTCGTCCAAATTGGGTCTTATAATTCATTAGGCCGCTGCTGGGCTCAGCCTAAATTGCAAGTCAAGCAGCGATCAGATCCCTTACTTTAAACACACATTCGAGAATAGTTAGAGACTGCTGCGTATCTCTCAATGATATAGCTAAACACTACAACATCAAACTCTGTTGGGTTTTGGGACAACCAATCATGCGGAAAACTGTGATACATCCATACTGATATGGCCTATACACTTGATCCTAAATGATCAAGAGAGCTAATGAACTTTACCTTAAAAATCTTAATCACGGAACACTGCGCATTTAGATGTAACGCGCAAAATTTAGTTTGTTGACATATCTGTGCTCCTGACCTCAACAGGTGGAATACACCTTTGCTTCCAAAAATATTTGTGCAAGCAAAAATGTAAGGTGAAGCCGCTCACCTAACTAGCTCAATGAACCATTAGTACATAGTCCAGTAATTAGCTCCATCACTTACAAGTATCTCCAGTGCTTGAAACATTTTAAAAGTCTTGTCCTGAATCGCAAAAACTGCCCTCGTATGAGGCCTCATTATAAGAAATAAAAACAAACAAACAAAACGAGTTACTCATTACCCTTAAGCCGCCCACGTGCCCAATACCTGAAAAATACCAGAACCAATTTTCAGTCATCAAAAAACCTCCAACCACCTGCCTCAGAGACAAAAAAAAATTCCTCACATTCCTCAACTGTCACACGTCGGCAGCACTAAACCAACAACGTCAGACGATAATCGTCAGTAATTTCGAAACCATTTAAGGCTCAAACCAATTAGTTAACTCCATCCACATCCAGACCAGATAAGCACATTCGGATTCAACGTAACCTCCTCTATCCGTCGAGAATGTTCTACATACCATCAACCCGAGTACACTTACGTTACACCTTACTAAAACGAGAACGCGGAACCTAACCTGAACAGAACCTCTACACTTGATTCCCGACAGTTGCAGGCATTCTGCCGTTTACTGAAAGACAAAACGGATGACAGATAAACTTGAAAATAAAAGTAAAAGCGTTTTGTTTACTTTTTTTTTTTGATTTTTTTGTTTCTCTCTGACTCTGTGTTTCGCTCATCTACCCCCGTGTGGAACAATTTGTAACCCTGACGAGAAGTCAACTAACCAAGCAACCACCAGCAGACAAATAAACAAACGCGCGACAAACAGACAGACTGCTAGATACGAGTAGCTAGCCTACGTACAGACATGCGGGACTCAAAGACTCACCAGACAGATCAAGAGGCATGCAAGAGAGGTCCCCACAGGCATCATACGACTACGGCTGTGGCGGATACCTGCCACCCATTCCCATTCAGACAGACAGACAAAGCTCATCCATCCGTGTGTGCAAAAGTGAAATCCATAAACTGCGAGTGCTCTATGGCAACTCAACAGTAACGATAGACAGACATACATTCAACCCTACAAACGAACCTGTGTAAGTACGTATAGATAAGCCTTGGGATACGTTCACTATGCACTGTGCGTGGGGATGTTGGTATACTGCACTGGTATATGTTTCTAATCCAAGCTCCCCGCTTGGCTTCCATTTAAAATGGCATAAAGCGGAGGATGAAAACGAAATTACCGTCAATCTACCACCCAGGTACAATGTCGAGAGTAGACAGAGTTTTTCCACCTCCTTTCAGTTTATTTCTCTTTTTTCACATTTTTTTTTTGTGCCTTTTTCCGCTTTTCTTTCGTATTAACTGCAGCGTTTGATAGCGGCTGGCTGATGGGGTGGATGACGGGGTGGTTATGGGCTGAGTCCTGAGGATTGATTCAACTGAAGAATGGCTGACTGACTTTAGTGGTGTCGGATAATAGGCTGGCTTACGTATTTAAACAGCTGAATAACGATGCAGATACTAACGATAAACATGTTTTGCAGACTTTCACTCTCAGTCTTCGCAAAGACCAAAGAAGAGAAGTTCCAAACAAAGAGTCCTTACAGTCTGGGCATTCAATGAATTGAGGAAGGACATGCGCAGTGTTTGAAAACTGTTCCCAGTATTGTAACCTTCGGATTTTTAGTACTCGGCTTCTCTGAACTCTGGAAAGAGGAGCACCTTTTTCGAGGAAGGACGTTTGTTTATTTATTTTTCTGGTGTAGCACCTCCATATGGAATGTTATGGTACGACACTGAACGAGAAACAATTTTCGTTGGTGGATGGTGGATGCTTATACCAATAGCTCTAAGCTGGATTGGAAGTGTAATGAGATATGTTATAAATTCCCTAAGGTGGAATCTATTTTAAGACGTTCCATTGCGACAGAATAGATGTTGGAAATAGGAACTGCCAAGATATGGGCTAGTTGCTTTTACCATGTTATACTCGTAAGGTGAGAGAAAGATTGAAAAGGTATTCCGGGGTAATTAGGTAATATGGACGTTTCAACATACAACGCGTGTAAATGCATATAATGTAACATGTTTCTTCCATGTATTTACATTGCTATTATGCGACTTGTGGTGTTGGCTAAATGTTCGAAATTTAGTACCATTCCACAGGCGCCTCTGTTTTGGGACCGAACTCGTTATTCAGACCGAAACGCCGCTGTTGTTTTTGCATTTGTGTCCTCCAACCAATTTTATTTCGATACCTTTCTTGAACTGCGGCTGGAACTTGCTTAACTTGCTTTATGAACCGTATTCTTCCTATGTTCAACCCTGAAAAAATATAGCCGATTTGTTCACATTTTCAACTACATTTCCGTGGATAATCGTGTGTTTTTTTTTGAGATAACGTTTCATCACTACCGTTGGCTTTGAAACATTTTCATTGCAATCGCTGTAATATTTTCCGTTGAAAATATATTTTTCTATCACATAAGGCTGTGGAGTTTTCGCGGTATTAACCCACCCCACGCTTATGCTTTCCTTGATTGTCTTACTACTGATCCTAATTATTTGAATTATTGGATCTTTAACAAGCCAACGTCTTCTAATGTGGGTCATCTAATCCATATCGATTGATTCGTAAACAAGGTTTTTTATGTTTGAAAGGCTGTCGCATCATTGCTTATGATAACATTATCATCAGCCATGGGAATAGGTCGAGGTCCAGTTTGTCGAGGTGCTGCTTAAATATTGTACAAAATCTTAAGCGGTGAACTCTGTTCGTCAAGAACTCCAAATTCTATGAATTCTCTTTTGGTTCTGAAACCTTTTGAGATCCGAGCGCCGCCGTCCATATTAGGTCCCTGGAAAAACTTTCCCCGAATCGATTAAAACAGTTTGTAGATCTTCATTGTTGTTTGTAATTGTTCGCTATTTCTCGTCCTTTGTTGACCGTCATTTGAATTAGTTATACTGCGATATCGATTGTCTAGATCTGTCTTTTATATTGTGCACTGCTCTCATACCAACAACTTAACCAAAGAATGTTTCTAAATAAGACGTATGCCCAATATCCTAAGTGTCGTTAAAATCATACTAGGCAAAGAGAGGAAAGGAGGACATCTTTAGTAAGCATAGCCTACACGTCATCACGTCTCGCAAAGGAGTGAGGCTTTTCGACTTTGCAGCGGAACCAAATATCATTATAGCAAGCACACGGTTTGCTCATCCCAATATTTTTGAAGTTTGATGAAGAATGCCGGCACTTACTTGCAGCTAAACAAAAAGCGGCGCTTCAACGAAAAACGGTAGCCACCCGTAAGTTCTATCAGCAAACGAGAAGGGAAGAAAATCGGCTCCTCCAAAAGAAGAAAAAAGAGAAACACACGATCGAAAATATTGAGAGTTTGTTCTCTAGTAACAATGTACGGAAGTTTTACCAGCAGGTTAAAAGAACGTGAAAGGTAACAAGATCAGTAAAATCCAATAAATATGAAGAAGAGAACCTTGTTGTAGAGACACGGTTAGTGCTGAGAATATGGAAAAGCTTTTTCTGCAGACTGTACAAAGCCGAAGAAATCCAACATCCCGCATAGACGATCTTAGCCAAAACTTCTGTCCACCTGACTAAAATGGAGTGAAGATAGGAATATCTAAGCTGAAATCGGACGAAGCAGCTGGACCTGATGGTTTAATGGCTGAGGTATTCAAACTGCTGGAAATGACTTTGTGGGGATCATAGACCAACTCATTTCTCAGATCTGGTCAGAAAAGTGTATGCCTGATCAATGGAATCTCACTATCATTGGCCTGATGCACAAAAATCCAGACCCCTTCAACTGCGCTAACTATAGAGACATACAAGGTTTTGTCTGCCATATTGTTTGAACAGAAACTTTCGTCAACAACCTGATTGGCAACTATCGTGGGGTTTCAGACCTTGAAAGCCGGCAACCGACCAAATATTCGCACTCCGGTACATCCTGGAAGAAACGCAAGATATCCAAAGCGATACCCACCATCTTTCCATCGATTTTAGGAACGCATATGACAGCATTTATAAAGACGAGCTATATAGAGCCGTGTCTAGTTTTGGCATCCATGTCAAGGTCGCCCGGCTGTGTAGAATGACGATTGAGGACGGTCGTTGCTTCGTCAATGTTGGTAACGACTTAACCAAGACCTTTGATGTAACATATCTGTAGGAATTGTGAAGAACTCACAAGTGAGAACTGGAGACACACTCTTTCAAAAGTCTGTGCAACTACTAGCGTACGACGATGAAATTGATATAAGTGGGAAAGCAGTGCGGGTTATTACTGGTCCGTTTGCTAGTATTGAAACGGAAGCTGCCAAAATAGCTTCAGCGGTGAATACGTGCAAAATGAAGTATATGCTATCAACAGGAGAGGATACACAATATTGGCGAATTGGACAGAACGTCACACTCGGCAGCTATAATTTCGTGGTAGTAAGGAACTTGGTCTACCTCGGCGCTGCTATAAATTCTGCCAACAACTCGTCAGCAGAAATAAAATGAAGAATCAGCATTGCCTATTGCTGTTTCTTTGGGCTAAAAATCCAATTGAATAGTAAGGCTCTATAGAAGACGTTGATCATCACAGTTCTATTTTATGACGTTGAAGCATTGACTCTATCGATTCGAGAGAAAAATCCTCTGAAAAATATTCGGTCCCGTTTCCGTTGCTGGGATTTGAAGGAGAAAATTCAAGGACGAAATATAGGAACTATACAGCGATATCGACGTAATCGTAAAACTGCGCATCAATCGCCTGAGATGACTACGACATGCTGGTTCTTCGAATTTAATCCGGAGGAACAACGAAGTAGAGGCAAATATCACCTTAGTAGAAGGGCATCTCAGCCGACTTGTAGCGCGGACCTTTGGGCTATTAGATAAAGACCGGGCTAACTGCAGAGACTTTTGAGTTGAAGCTCAGGTTCACCCCAGAACTGTAGCGTCATCTAAGTAATCAAGTAATTTACACCGCCGTTCGGGGATATGACCGTCAGTTTGAATCGAATATGAGAAGCAGAAAATACTAATAAGGAACTTAAAAGTATTGGCTAAGAATTGGATCTTATAAAACGCGATCCTTACTGACTTACTTGCTTATCTACACAAGTGACTCTTGAGCATGGGCGTCAATATTTGGACCGCGAAAAACAAGTCTTTCTAAATATTTTGGTATACGAGGTTTGGCTGAAAAGTTTCCGACCGCAACAAAAAGATAGCGGCACTCGTTAATAAAAGCTAGTGAGTGCTAGTTGTGCATCTTTTGACAGTTACTTACCGAAGTTTCTGTCATTTTGGACACGCAGTTTTTAGTTGACAGTCGTTTAAGTGAGTCGATGTGAGTGTTTTTTCTGAAAATTGAAAAAATTGAGTATCGAGCAGTTATTAAATTTTTGTTTTTGAAGGGCAATACGCCTATGCAAAACAAAAATGAGTTGGACTCTGTGTATGAGGACTCTGCACCAACATTTACCACAGTGAAATTTTGGGCAGCTGAATTTAAACGTGACCGTAAGAGCTCGGGAGATGATGAACGTTCGGGACGTCCAAAATCTGCAACCACTGACGATAGCATTGCTAAAGTTCACCAAATGGCGTTAGACGACCGCCGAATTAAAGTGAGAGAGATAGTAGAGGTTATGAAAATGTCCAAAGAACGTGTTTGTTCTTTGGGAAAGTGATGGCGACTGTTTTTTGGAATAGTAAAGGAGTTATCTTAATCGATTATCTTCAAAAAGGAAAAACCATTACAGGAGCATACTACGCATCATTACTTGCCAAGCTGAAGGCAGAAATTGCGGAAAAACGGCCATAGTTGCAGAAAAAGAAAATCCTGTTTTACCCAGACAACGCGCCGTCTCACACCTCAGCGGTTGTTATGGCGAAAATCCATTAATTACGGTTTGAACTGCTTGACCATTCACCTTAATCACCAAATCTAGCCCCAAGCGACTTCTTTTTGTTCCGTCATCTAAAAACTGCGTTCGGAGGACAGAGATTTTCGTCAAATGAAGAGGCAGTCACCTTCGTGGAGGAGCAGCGCTGGGAGAAGTGTGTAGAGTTACAAGAAGACTATGTAGAAATAGAAATAAAAAAAAGTTGCATGAGATGCATTGTATTTCTGTGAAAGTCCTACTAATCGTAGGCATCATTTGCAATTCGTCTGATTAAACTAAAAACTCGTATATTTCATCGTTAATACTAATAAAACAAAACACTATATGTTCTAAAAAAACCGTTTTCCAAAAGCCACTCAAGATATCTTTAAGCATACATGTAACTCATATCTTAGCATGTTAATCTGGGCAAAGCTGGATAAAGTTCTACAGTACCGTACATCTGTAGCTTCACCCTTAAACCTTTTCATTCCGCCTTTCATACTTGCAGTAGCACTGGTTAAATCGCCAGCGCTGTATATAAACATTTTAAGGTTACAAAAACTCATTGAACGCGCGCTGATTATAAAAGAAGAAAAACTGAGTCGCTATCAAGATTTAGGAAACGGCAAGGCGTTGATGAGTTCGATAAATATTAACTACTTACTTATATGGGATTATAGTCTGGAGTGGACCAGGCCCTTAACCACAAAATAGTGAAGGTCACATCCCTGCAGTTCCATAGTTAAAGAATGTTAAGATTCACTCATATAGTTATGTTCGCTGCTACAAAGCAAATGAGACCATATATCACTCTGAGTGTGTTACATTCAAAACGAACACGGATATTTTGAACCGCCTTCGCTTACATCCATTAGGATTTTGTATAATGACTCCTCGGTAATTCATGACAAAGCCTTATTTAATTGCGTTCTTAGGCCAAAAAAACAGGTACTGACGGTTGTTACTCTTCGTGTTCTGATAAGGTCTAATTATCGAAGTTAATAGCGAAGCAGAGGTAGGCAAAGTCAGGCTACTTCAAACTTATAGCTGTCTAATGTGACATTCAGTTCGATTTATCGATGTTATGTATGCCATTATGTTGACAGGATATACATACGTGGTTTTGCCCTCATTCACCTACAATGTACATATAATACTCGTACCAGGGAAAATCGCATTCTGCCAGTAATACCAGTGACGTCAAAGATTTTGTACGCTCTCTTAAGGAGTTTTACCTTTGATGGTGATAAGTTTCCGTTTATCGTACTTAACATAAATACGTTTCGCCGATCTAATCTTGCAAATGGATTCGTGTATGCTCTCTAGGAAGTAGGATATTTGTCGCCTCTCTTCGAAGTAGCAATATTTTTATATCCCCAGCACAGACTGTGTTTTGTACCTGCCGAAAACTTCCAAGGAGCTGTCATCTAGTAGTGTAAAGGAGATTCCGGCAAGACATAGAGCTTGTCACATCTGCACAGCAATAATACTGCCAATAAATGCAGAGGATACATACATACGTCGCTTGTCTGGTAGAATAAGCTTTTACGATAATACGACAGTGCTCCTTTTACCAGACTCCAAAGAACGGTATGTCCTGGCTGCATGAGGGCACGCCTGGCTCTGCTGTAGACGCTCTGATTAATCTCCTTCTGATTGATATTCATATCATAGGCTGCACTCTCATACCCATCTTCCGTTTGAAGGGGGGGTGGACTTTGGTACAACATGCACTATGGATACGGCGTCTGATGAAATGACATCAGAGCTCCTGTTGGCAAAAGAAATACGAAATTGACTTTCCCTGTGCCCAGCCAGGAGTCGTTTCGTCTAGATTCTGAGCAAGGAAAGAAGTGTAGAATACGGCGCTGGTGTTTTTCTGGCTCACGACTGTAATAGATTTCACTCCGCTTTAGGAAAACTTGCGTCTGTCTTTCAAAAGTAAACGAAATATACGCAACCTTGATGGCAACGACCATATTGTGGAAAATCGGTGAAGTGAATGTAGCATTTGCATCTGCTACGACAGCCACGCTGCACTTGTAGTCTTGCTAGACCCTCTTACATTTCCAAGCTAATTCAAGAATTTATGACTTCTCCAAAAGCGGTCGGAAGGCTGAATTCACGAGCGTTGATTGGGCCCTGAATTACGAGTGGGATCACGGAAAACAAGAATCCGAGAAACTCGTTAGGCAAGGCTCAGAGAAGAGTCTATTAGGACTGGTGGTTCCTCATACATCCGTAGCATGACTCTCCAGGACGTTGGCAGACCTAAAGAATGTATCCCTACATATCTAAGAGGTCAGCGAATTTCCTGGTGCTTTTAGCAGTCACTACGCCTTTGTCTAGCACCTACATAAATGTGCTGGGCACAAATAACACGACGCCTTCGAAGGCTTGCTGTAGGACTGCTTACGACATCGCTAAGCTCCTTCTCTTTAAGTGTCCCGTTTACGCCCGCATCATGTTGGTACTGTAGGCATACTGAAGCGCTTACCCGTATATCTTAAATAATCCTATTGTGGTCTGTAATTTCTATCTCGGATATAAAATTAAATGTAATCCCTCTCAATAAAAGCACACTCCTTAAATCTCATCCCCTATGTTCTGATTCAAAAGGAAATATCTATGTACCTACTCGTATCTTCCTACCAGCTGCGCATATCGTCACCCTAGTTTTCATTTCTCCACCACATTACTCCGTCTACTACTCCAATCCTCCCAACAATGCCGTAAATCTCATAGCATACGAGTAATTTAAGAAATTACCAACTCACAATCAACAACACCAACAAAAACAGCACTAGCAACCAACACCTACTCCATCATTTGCGGTCGTCCTTTATCAGAAATTATAAACTCAAGAATTTATATCACCACATAAATGACAGCCCGCCTTCGCTGTTGTTGCCTTTACCGAAACCAGGCCAAAGAAATCATCCCTACAACAGCAAAATTCCTTTGCCACATGTCCTGTCGCCCACTTCATTTATTCATTGTTCAGTGTGGAAGACACCCTGCGTCTTCTTCACCGATCTACCATACAAAACATGTACTTCGGTTGTCGTGCTCCACCATGGCAACAATGTTTGTTGGTAGCACTGGTGCGCCACTAAAACTTTCATAACTTTTTGATGTGACATAATTATTGTTTCCATTTTCTTCTATATAGATTTTATTGTGTACTTGTACGTATGTATTCGTGATGGCTTGTAATGCTTGTACGTGCAAATGTTTGACTACATTTGCTGTTTAGATGCCACTTTTTCGGGAATAAGCCCAATGGTACAAGCTTTTCCTCATTAACAGGATTAAGGAGGGTAATTACAAGCACTTCTCTTCTTTCGTTCTTCATCCTTTCGTTGTACGTCAAAAAAGTTGATAATCCTTTTTTTCATCAGGAGATTGAAGCTTTTTGTATCTGCAGCTATCCACGGTTGCCATACTGTTTATCTTTTATACAAAATAAATTTTAACAAATGAATCAGTTGAAATGAAGTTTTCACTGAACAAGTTCGAATTATATGGATCTGAGTCCCATTCCTAGACTACTTTGATCTTATAAGTCAGACCTCACATACTCGTAAATGACGAATATTCGTAACGTGTCATAGTTACGAGTATGTATGAGTCCTTTTAGGGTCAGATTTAGACCGATATCGTGCGATCAACTTCAAATACGATACTCTCAATGTTAACTGCGCCATGTTGCCAATGCGAATATCCTTGCGTTTCTTAAATGATGTGAGTTTCGATACATTAGGTATCTGCTCGAGCGGCTTTTTTACCCTATACTCATCAACTTACAGGAGGAACATCTATTCAAAAAAGCTATCATGTCTCATCCAAAAAAGAAAATTAATTGTAACTTCTACCTGTGTACCAGCTGTGTACAAAATACGAGTATACATATAGTGTTATAGTGCGAGGTGGAGCTGCACCTCAACCGACAATCCTTTCCATCCAACAATTACGCACGCCGATTCAGCCGAAGTTCCATCCAATTTTTGCGCGCCCAGTTCAAGACTACTTCTATTGATCCGTTCCTCCAGGGAGGATCCGAAGATTTTTTGAGCCGAAGTGCTCATCTGCTCTACTAGCCTCAGCACTCATAGTCGTTGTATTCAGACTTGCTAACTTTAACTAGACAAAGTCCCTAACTAACTCGGAGCTGTATTTGTCTGTCCGGGACGTGTTAATCAAATGCATACAGCCGTATGTTGCCCTAATTGACAAGCAATGCTAAGATTTCAATTATCAGGCATGCCATCCTTCGATAAGGTAAGCTGTTGCATGCTCATCACCGATTTATGTACAGTTGTTGTGAAGCACATGTCTGCTTCTGTAATGAAAGCTAAGCAGCATTTTAGGCATTTATAAGCCCCTTTGCTAGAGAAAGAGTGAACGATTTTTGGGCTCAGTGGTTATTTCGCTCCATGGGTGGCATCCAACATTTAATGGGGAGACTAAATTATTAGTGTAATTTAACTTTTTGTTATATTCTGGGAATCACTCAACTTATGTGATTTTAGTTCCCGGAAAAAAAAGAATGTCTTTCGGGCTCGGCTGGTATTGTACCACGAACCGTCCAATTTGAAAGCCAATACACTACCACTTGAGCCACGCCACCACTTTTTCCAATAGCGATTCTCTGAACTCACATACACCATCTTTTGGCAGATATCAAACATATGTATGTTAACGATTATCTACTACTTAGATACAAACAATTTTGAGCATCAACAACATCACTTACATACGTCAACTCCAACTTTCGGCCTCGAAAGAATCGACTTATTTACTTCATAGATTGATAGAGAACCGCCAACTCGCAGTACGCGAGTCAGATACTCAAGACCGCAATCAATCGATTCCGTGGCACTTCCAAGAACTGGACATCTCTTGAACCCCCCTGCGAAGAATTTTGCGAGAAGACTAACCCAAGAACTAAACCCAAATGAGCATCGTACACCTAGAACTTTAGCTGATTGGGCTCTAGTGAAGGTGGGAGAAGAACCAAAATCTCTCTAAAAAATCATCCTCAGCGACGAGGGTTTGTTAATAAGTAAACCATTCCAACGGCTATGCTATGCTATGCTAACGAGCCAGTAGGTTTAGACTAGTTACTGGAATTTCGGCCGAATTACGCAATATTCGGGTTCGGTTGGGCTCAGCATGTACACTTTTAATGAATGAAAGATGCCATGTTTCGAAACTAATTGGATCAGTTATATTGCAATCCAGAATAAACGTTTCATTGATCCTTAAACACACTTTTTTTATTTAAATCAACTGAGTATATTCTCATTGGCTGATCACAATGAAAAATGTAATCGCTGATAAGGAAAAGGACATCTCTGTATCTGAATCTGCATTAAAACTGGCTTTGTCCACACCTAGAGTTATAATTAACGCCTTTCGAGTGCCAGTCAGTAAGCCTCGAATAAAAAGGGGTTGAGTATTGAAGATCATTGCAAACGTTTAAATCACAAGGACCTTCGGATGTGCCCGTGCATGTTCAGCAGACCATATTCAGCCGAACAATCAGCGGAGGCCCTTGACTGCTCTCATGCAGATATTACCTCTATCCAAAAAGTACGATGAGATAGGCCGGACATAAGGAGGATGAAAAGCTGTGATATACGTACATTTGTATATTACGGTGATTTCTATAGCGAAAAGAAACAGTGCTTATTCAGATGCGGATTTGCATTTCTGGCAGTCATAACCAAGAAGAAGACGAAAAAAACGATAAAGATCGTTCCCTGATCGCTACAGTTTAACTACGCTTTTTCCTTCGTTTTGTGAATGTAGTTACTATCATCCAGGAGCACTATATATCAGGGTGGAATTATGTTATTCGTTTTTCTCCTTCATGCGTTTTTCATATTTGCGGATCAGAATACCTACATCAGCATACCTGAGTTGAATTTTGTGTATGCCAATAGCTAAATGTAGTTACTAGATGTTACGAGATGAAAAACTGTTTTTTTAACTAGTTCGTTTTATTTATACCCACTCATACAATATACACAAAGGGTATGGCGGTCTTCGGAACATAAAACACTAAACCAAGTTGATTACATTGCGAACAACGCCAGACAATCATCCAGTATTTTGGATGACCGAACGTTCCAACATTGACCCGGATCACCACCCTGTTGCAGCCATGGTCGCATACGGATTTCCAAAGAAGAACTACTAGAAGTTATAGCAAGAGACCGCCAGAATCTTCGCCGAATTCGTATCCCGAAAACTTTTAACAACGCCTACACCGCCAGGATCAACTACCAAAGGTCACTGGATTTCTCCCGACCATCGCCAAGAAATCTCTGGTTTGATGAGAAATGCGGGAATCACAGGCCGGTAAACAAGAAGCCTACAAAGCCGAGCTGGAACAAAATATGAGAGCTGCTCGCGAGCTCTACGAGCAGAAGAGACGAAAAGAACATCGGCTTCTCCAGAAGAAGAAAAAAGAGCACGAGAAGCGATCGCTGGAATTTATTGAGAGTTAGTACGTACGAAAATAACGTAAGGAAGTTGTACGAATAGGTAAGGCAAGGCAAGAAGACCGGTACAGAAGCCTGTAGAGATGAAGTAGGAAATTTTGTAGTAGAGTCATAGTTGGTGCTGAGAATATGGAAGAACTTTTTCTGCAGACTGTATAACGGCGAGAAAGCCCAACATCCCGCCCGCAGGTAAAACAGACTATTCAACATACTTAGAAGAGAATAACTAGAACTTCCGTCCACCTTCCCAAAATGAAGTAAATATAGCAATATCTAAACTGAAATCGTACAAATCAGGTAGACCTGACAGCTTACTGGCCTAGGTGTTCAAAGTTGCTGGAAATGACTTTGTGGAGAGCATACACTAACCCATTTTTCAGATCTGGTCAGAACAGTGATTGTTTGATGAGTGGAATCTCAGCACCATTTTCCCGATCCACAAAAAATTAGACCCCCCCAACTATCTTCCATATTGTTTGAACGTCTGACAACCTTCGTCAACAACCTGATTGGCCCCTATCAGTGCGCTTTCTGGCCAGGAAAGTCCACAATCGACCAAATCTTCGCACTCCGGTAGATCCTAGAAAGAACTCAAGAAGCCCAAAGCGATACCCGATTTTAAGGACACATATAGAGCTATGTCTAGTTTTGGTATCCTTTCCAAGTTCGCCTGTTTGTGCAGAATAACAATTGAGAAAGATCGCTGTTTTGTTACGGTCGGTAACGACTAACTGAGATCTTTGATGTTAAGAAAAAGTTTTACACAAAGTGACGCGCTGTCATGTAACTTCTTTAAGAGGATACTTGAAAGAATTGTGCGGAGCTGAAAAGCGAACACTTGAGGCACATTCTTCCAAAAGCCTTTTCAACTACAAGCGTACGCCGATCATATCGGTTCTGGTTGCTAGAACTGAAACGAAAGCTGCCAAAATAGGTTCCGCGGCGAATGCGCCCAAAACGACGTGTATGCTGCCAACAACATCGACGAATTGGACAGACCGTCGCAGTTGACAGCTATAATTTCGACGCAGTAAGGGACTTTGTCCATCTTAGCTCTACTATATGTAGATTCGGACAGCAATACCTCAGCAGAAATAAAATGAAGAATCACTGTAGGCAATCGCTATTTCTTTGGGATAAGAAAGCAATATCCCGAAAGACTAAGGAGACTCTATAGAATACCTTGATTATCCCAGTCATACTTTATGGAGCTGCAGCATGGACTTAATCGAAAGCGGATGAAGATATCCTCAGTCGTTTCGATGGAATAATCCTTCGAAAAATATTCAGTCCCGTTTGTGTTGACGGGCTTTGGAAGAGAACGACGAACTATACAGGCTGTACAGCGACATCCACCTAGTTAGAGAACTGCACATCACTCGCCTGAGATGGAAAATGCTCTGGCCTGCAGAGTCCTCGAATATAACCCGGAAGGACAACGCAGTAGAGGCAGAATCTACCTTAGTTGGGTCGCGCAAGTGGAAGGGCACCTCAACCGACTTGGAGTGCACAACTTTGGGCAGTTAGCCAAAGCCCGGCTAATTGGAGGGTTTATTAGTTGAGGCCCAGGTTCACTCCAATCTCTAGTACCACCTAAGTAAGTAATTAAGTAAAAATTACTCTAACAGCCAGTCTGATATTAGCAACATCACTTTGGACAATGCTGATTTTTAGAGAGCAGTACATCTCCTTTGAGATTTCTCTGTCACCGAAAATATTAGGCTGCCAAAGACATCAGGCTTTGTACTTCAGAATAATCCAAAAAGTAAGAAGACTGGACTTCTTAATTCCTTAAAAATAGATAGAGGAGAAACCAAAAAAACAAAAAACAACTTCAGCTTTCTGACTATCCCTATTTACAGATAGAGAACGACACAGTAAATTGGTACACAAACGGATCGAGAGAATATGAAGGAGGAGTGTTTGAGCAAATACAATCTCTCTGATGAAACATCCAATATTCTTGCAAAAGCCAAGAAGGCCGTCTATTTCCTCCAGGTTTTTGAAAAAAGTATTTCCCTATAAATTTCCTTCGACTACGCGATATTGTCTCGCATTCAGACAGTATGTGTGTTATGTCCTTAACAGCTTGCAGATCAACGCAGAATCTGCAGATATCCGTATCTGATAATTTGAGTCTCTTTGCGGTGTGCCGCAGGAGACAGTGTCCTGTTCGGATTCCTATTATTGTTCTAAGCTATCCCTGTTTAAATTTATTAACTTCAAAGAGCGTCAAAAAGCAGCCAAATAGCCTTGGATACCCTGTGTTCTTCAAGACTTGACCAGGTTGATAGTCTTTTGTAATTTTTTCCTCGATAGTGCCACTCAATGTGCAAAGGAGTGGTTTGATGTTGGCAACCTAACTATTGTAGCCCTCCTTTTCTTGTAAGCTCGTCCGCTTGTTCATTTCCTTTAATACCGCAGTGTCCTGGCACCCAGCACAGTCTTACCCTGTTCTGACTGCATAGTGCCTTAAGCACACGACAGCCTCTGACAGTATCAGAGTTGACGTTGGTTGATTCCATTGCCTTGAGTGCGGCCTGGGTGGAAGTGTACATGTCGATATACCTTTGTATACCAATTTCATCTGGTGTACTTGGACCTAAAAAGTTTTCTCCAAATTTTAAACTGCACATGACGTGCATTCTTCTAAAAGGCGATAGGCGAATTCGAAATTCTTAGAAAGCTGATTTGGCTATACTCAAATATCGCGTGATGTTGGAAAACCTGCAGCGCAGTGCATAAATTACGAACAGTCCTTCGAAACTCTTCCATACTTGTGCCTGACATTCGCAAGGAGATGAGATATAATTTGACTTCTTTCAGCTTCTGCTGTTAGATATACTGCATATGGCAACTGAAGAGGAAACGAATGTCATTAAATGTTGATCTTATCAACAACATTAGTATCAATGTATAGTACATCGGTATCTCCCTTTTCTTCTTCCCTAATTATGTGCATAAACATTTTAAGGGTAAATTTTTATAAAAAAAAAAGATTAGCCGCTCGATGAGTGCTACTAGTGATACTAGTGAAGTAATTGTATTTTATAAACAAACAAAAAATGCCGGCTAACTTTCTGGATGAAAACGTCACTGTTGGCCTTGAACAAAATATCAGCCAGCTTTACCTCGATTTGACAAATTAATGTGTTCAAAACTTGTTACTCGGAAAACAAAGAGGAATTTCTACAAAACACAGATCCAGCCTATTCTGCTTTACAGCACCGGATCAGGAAAGCGCGAAGCTAGTTCACTTTTTGAGCAAATATTTCTTGTCAAATCGTTGGTTCTTAATGCCAAGTAGGTGAGAGAAGAAGAACATCTTAGCGTGAATTCTATCAGCTATAGCGAGACAACACTAATTTTGAGTTCTAGTCCCTACTCAAGACGAAAAGACTACTCAACCAATTATTTGAAGGCTGAGCTATTACGGATACCAAGTGTGCGTAATTAGATGTTCGGACCGAAGAAAATTGAATTCTGCTATATCTCAAGTAAGTAGTCCCCTCAAGTTGGAAGCTTACTAGAATAAAGAATATAATGGCCCAGAAGAAGGAAATCGTGATACAGCCCGCGCTGCACTGAAAATTATAAAATTATATAGCGCGCGAAAATTATAAAAAAAAAAACAGATTTTAATCACCAGCTTCCGCTCATTGAAGCTATACACCAGCAGGAGCTAAACACCTCTCTTTGAAAATGCACAAATATGTCGCGAAATGTCTGTGGATGTGGTTTGTGCTGGAAAGGGTAGCGCTCCTCTCAAAGCTAAGTCAATTTTTTTGTACTTAAATATGCTAGCCTCGCGAACGCATAATTTGCATACCGAATCTAGTTTCTTTTCCTATTGCATTTGAAAATATAAGTATTTGTATATTTCAAAAAGACATCGGGTTCCAAAATAATTTAACGATGCACCTTAGAGGATTTTTAAAATCTCTCCAACTAATTCAGCTAATGCATTTCGGTGTCTGTAAGAGGAAAGCTGCCACAAATGAGTAAATATCAAAGAGGATGGAAATACCTTTAGAGTTTTCAACTTCCATTCACTTTCGAAGAAACGGAATTCAATCTTCTCAAAGTGCTAATATGAACTTTACTTGAATCCGATGGTTTCAGCAAAGTCTTTGTGCAAGCTCTCAATGAAGTAATGGATTCCCTAATATCCCCAGCTCTAAATAGGAAAAATCATTAATTGCATCGAGTTTAGAATTCTGAGTATTGGCAAACTTAAAAATGTAAACTATCTTCCCGGATTACCCTCAGGATTCGGGTGATAGTATAGTGGATTTTCCATTTCAAAACCGCATACGCAGGGTATTTCACTCTTAAGATTCCGTGGGGGATTCTTTGCTCTGACAGTATTCTTAAAATGTGTTGTACACACTATTGCTATTCCTGATCTTTCAGATACGGGGAAATATTATCTTCTTTCTACATAGACTGCTGCTTTAATTTGTTGGGTCTTATCTTTTTTTAAAAGGGGAAGAATGAGAAGTACAAGCTCATGTCTACGAGAAGAATAGATTGAACTTCTGTCCTAGGTACTTTCAGTACAAAATCTATAGACCATAGTTGACTTTCATCATGATTCTCTAGGGTCCTATCGATGGCCATCAGTTTAGATTTCCTTGACACTCTAAGTACTTGCCTCACATTATGTTGATGGTTTGACGCGTAGCAGTCACTCAACATATCTCCAAATTTCTAACTCCACTAAGCGAACATGGTATGGAAGGAGCGGCAGAAATTTCCAATTTGGGTGCAATTTGATCTTTTGCCCATACTTCCAGGATCAAAACATTAGAGCTAAGTGTGCCCTAGGATTAGATGTCTTTTGATTGACTCGTTCTTTAACACGAGTATTGCCGAGGGCGAATGAGTAGTCACAGTCATATCTCCATCAAGATATACCAACCTTCCGCTGGGAAGATCTTTGCTCTCGACTTTTCTTGACAACTTGTTAAGTAAAATGTAATAGCAATTAGCAAATTCCGCTTCTTCGTCTTAACAACTAGACTATGCCTTACTATAGCCTGCCTAAAACATCATTTGATTTGCAATAGAGTAAACGTTAAATTTTCGTGCAAAGTGGCAACCCTTGGCCTTATTTGCTAATGTCCTTACTGTGCATTGTTTCAACTCTCACCAGAAATCCTCTTGTTGATAAAACAGAAAGCGGAAGGACTATTCGTATGTCCTTGTCCTTGTTAGTAAATTGTTACACAATTAGGTGTCTTGCATGTGACTTTGAGTTGAGTGGAATTTTCAATTGTCACCACATTCGAGTACTGCACTGGTATACATAAGTATGCGTGCATATGTGCCTTGTTATCATATGACAAAGAGTAGTCTTCACTCAATGACACTTTGGGGTGGTAACTTAATTACAAGCGGTTATGGATATGAAAGCTAAATTTTGGGCATACACAGACTACTTTGGAGGACCTGTCGAGTCATGAAAGGACTCCTCATCCAATGAGACAAGCAGAACCAGCTGATTTTGACTTAATGACGCTCATTAATTATAAGCGTGTGCCTCAGCATATAAAGGATACACTCGTATTCGAGGATGTACAATACATAAAAGTGAGATGATTTTTTCTTTACATGTCGCTGCTGCCTTAGTTAAGGATTTCATTGGGGGTGGCGAGGAAGTTCTGATGTTGGATAGGGAGACTCCAAAGTGATTTAGGGATAATCATTTGTAATACAACCGCCAGAAAATAATTACTCCCAATGGTGTACTTTATTAGGAGCGCTGGAATATTTTTCCTGTTTTTTTTCACCGCCAGGTTTATTGCAGATTTGAAAATGAATGAGCATGTGTCTAGGATGACAGATGGGTGGGCTCGGGACTCTGATCATCCTACTAGGTGTTGCATGTATGGGCATAAATATTTTTTGTTAATTTTTTTTCCTCCCCAGTTTTATTTTTGTTAGCGAGATTTATTGCGTATCTAGGGTGTAATTGCATAATAAAAAAGTGCGTGCTCTAGTGTTGTTCCTAACCTAAGGGGGAGGCCATAAATAAATATGGCCCTAGCGAGCTAGGTGTGAAAGAGTTATTTATCTGTGACCGGGGAGTACTATAATTTGATAGGATCACCGAATGAATCGCTGTTATAAAACAATTATATTCGTTAGAGATTTGATTAGACATGCAAATGATGGTAATGGTGTCGTGAAGGTGTCATATTGGAGATAGTGATGATCCTTAAAATGGCTTGATTTATTGTCCCTTTAAATTAAATAATTTGAAGTAGTTGTTGATTCGATTATTGTTTCGATACAAAAATCGAAATTACAATCATGTGTTGATACTGGAGACTTAGCTTGAATATTTTTTAACTGGGTGAAATAGGTAATTGGTAGCGAAAGTGAATCAGTCTCGAATAAGTAATATGTTGTTCCGGCAAAGCTTCCAGAAGCAGCTGAGACACTGAAGTAGGTGTATTGCTACATCAACAGTACGCAAGGTCCTGGCTGACAAGGGGTCTAGTAAGTTGGGATTCCGGCAGATAGATTCCGGACTATATGACAACGTGTCCTGCTTCATGCAGCTCACGTACCAAGATTAGTACGATATTTCAGGGCGTTGTTTTTTAACAAACACAACAAATGAGAACCTCTGCGATGTAAAGGGGGATTTCTACACCAAGGCCGACAAAAACACCACAGGTCTCTTTGGGCAACCGCAATGTCAATGGAGATTTGCTATCGATTTTTTATACATATCATTATATGTGATATCCAGACCTGCCACATAGTCAGATGGTTGTCAACTTACAGACAAGCAACCTCATATCATATCGATCATTTTGAGGGTTCCATGGACGTCAGGAGCATAAGGGGAACCGATATACGATATGACCACATTATGAATTGTACAATTCGATTTCGAAGATCCCACGACAATTTCAGAATCCGCAGGAAAAATAAGAATAGGCTAAAGGATCCCTCAAGAGTGCTATCGAAGATGTTTACAGGTGGTGATGCCAACATTCAAAATGGTGTGAAAAATGTTTTAATATGTTGGGCAGAAAGCATTGTAGGTCGATCATAAAGAAGACAAGGCACGTGCTTCATAAGAATATTCGTAGGAAGATCGTAAATAAGACGCATAAGGAGGAGGGAAACTAACTCCATATATAGCTAGAAGATAAGAGAAATTCAACGTAGGGTATATCTTGATAACCGAAACTACATCAATCTGCTTTCCACTGAAATACAGTAACGAACGAACCGATTGAATGTAAAATCGTTTACAAAATAACCAATGAGCAATGACCACGCGCTTACCAACACTCGATTGGAACTGCTGTTGTCCTAAATTGGGTATTCGCTAGCGAAATATCACCAAGTCAGATTGATCTTCCCCAAGGAACAGCTCTCCGAATTTGCAGCGAAGCACACAGTTATGTTGAGACCACAATTGCGGAGAAATATAACTTGATGGTACTCACATGGAGCTTATGAGGGCTGCGGCTGATTGTTATTAGCATCAGCTATGAGTTTTATCCTACGGTTTGGAATTCCACCTAGTACGTGCAGAGATCTTTTAGGAGCACATGACCAGATATGGGCATTGTACTCAAATTTAGGGTGGAGGAATGCCTTAAACATATATTGAGGCCAGAGGGGATGAAATATTTCTTACATCGCTTGAGGAAACATTTCGCAGCATTTTTGACGACATCAAATAGCTGACCAAGAGATCACTGATGAAGACTAAAACGAGTGTCGGAGACAGAATAGAGCCCTGGGGCACACCAGCATTTATTTTGTGAATATCAGATTTGAAACCATCCAGACAACTTGGATTGAACGTTCCGAAAGGTAATTTCTAATCCATTGAAGAAGAGAGTCATCGATCCCAAAAGTACTAATTTTCAACAAAAGAGCCTGTTACCAAACTCGGTCAAATGTCTTTGAAATATCTAGTGCAACTACCTTGCCATCAAACCACCAGTGGACCTGCCGCTACGAAAACCATACTGCCGGTCATTGAGAAGTTTTCGGGATTAAAGATTACCAGCGTTTCCATGCCATGGAAAGAAGGGAAGTCAGTGCAATGGCTCTGTAGAAAGAGAGAGAAAAAGATTCGCCTTTTTTTAGGGACGGGTTGGACAAATGCTGCTTTCCATCTGCTCGGAAAAAGTCCTAAAGTAGGATTGATGAAAACACATTTTCAGAAGAAGCCGAGATATATGTACAATCTGGACCGGCGGATTTCTGAGTATAGAGATTTTTAAATACGTTTTCTTTGTACACGAGTTCGAAACTGGATTCGTCCCATTTGAAGGTTTAACCTTGTAGGCGGGGACAAAGCACAATCTGGAAGTGTTAAGCTGGCCCTTTCTAAAGAGCTGACAGCGGAAATGTCACTATAAATGAGCATTGTGATGGAGGATGAGGCTGAATTTCTAATGTTTTTGACGAACGACCAAAATATTTGGGACATTGTAATATTTTTTGCCTCAGGTTTTGGTCGTATTGCAATTTCCCACGCTTAAGAAAGACATGGCAGTCTTTCCTGGCTCGCTTGAACTTTTTTCGGTTTTGCTCTGCCGGGTTGGTCTTGAAGGACCGAAAAAATATTTCTCTAGTCCTGACAGCCTCTTTACAGAGAGCACATCAACGATGTACTTTTCAGGGTGAGAAGTTAAAAACAAATGCAGGCTGTTGGCTTTATGACTATCAACGCCTGGTATTTGTCTGGGCTCGTTTACAAGTTGGGTGGAGTTATTTTCCTCAGCGAAGATCCCAACACACCGTCCTTCGGGTCTTGTCTGTCCAGAATGCCGAAGCCATCCGGAATTGTGTATATTGAAATCGCCCCTAATTACGATTTTAGTAGAAGGTTACAGGGATACAATTCTTTGAATATAGTCAGACAGCTCATCAAACTCATTAAAGGTCGATTTGCTGTCCAGTTTGCGGCTTCTTTAAGTAAAGCAATAGTGGATAATTTGCTTACGGAGATGGAATTTTAATCACATAAATTTTAATTACGGATTGGAACGTACATAAATTGCGAGACCGCGGTGAGAGAAAAATAGTGGCACTAGTTCGTAGACAGGTAGCTTCAGATTCAGAGTGAACTGAGAAGTGTGAGCGGGTATCTACCTGTGTTTCATTATGCGTCAAAACTGCTGGTCTGTACTTGCAGACGTGGACTTATGCAGAAAATTGATTAATCTTTAACCCGCGTATATTGGCTACATCCACCCTGAATCCCCTAGTCATAACCGCAAACAAACACAAAAAATTCAAACCGATACGATGCTAAGCAAGTTTGAACAGTGGGTTGAATACCAATCCCAACTTCACCTTCTGTTCATCGGCTTTGAAAGGACATTCGACAGGGTTAGCAGAGAGCTCATTTACATGCCTTACGCAAAACAGGTATTCCAGAATAATTAAAATATATTTTTGAAGCTACTTTTAACGTAGTCAAAGTATCACATGCGGCTTGAAGAAGGCTGTCTAAAACTTCGATCTAAACTTAACGCAGCCCTATCTACTATTTCTCCAACTAACTATTAGCGATGTACTTCGTGTTGCCCCGATAATGTTGAATTCTTGCATCTAACCTCAAATATCTGGACTTCGCTGACGGTGTATGCTTATTTTTTCATAGAAATGAAATCAAGAAAGGAGAAAGAGGAAAATATCATGGCGCTGAAGATCAAATTGACAAAGGGGCAAAGTACCAGTTTCAATATAACTTTGTCAGTGCGAACCTACATTGATAGATAATCAGATTAGATGCTAAAGGCTTTACAACTTATATCTAAAAGTACTGTCTCATCTAAGTGCGTACATGAACATAAGAGAGTAGGTATAGGCAAAACAAAGTTTTCATTTAGAATATTGTCCGGCACTAAGTACTTCAATAGCCGCAAAGGTTCGGCAATGGATATATTCAAACATATTAGAGATATTCATCTCTGACCATATCTCTAAAATTGAAAACATGCCTCAACCTGGTCGAAGAGGTGTAAGGAAGATTTTGGAAAAATTGCCATAAACTTCAAGGAACCGCACAATGAGTGAAGACAAAATATAAGCCCTAGAACCCACAACGAAAAATAAAACATTAATAGGCCTCTCCCTGATGACATCCTCCTATACTCGTATACTGCTGCCGACATATTAGCTTTTTTTAGAGCCGAAGCTTAAATACGAGTAGGCGTCCAAAATCACATGAGGAGAACATCTATCACTACTCTGGAAGCTGGCCATCAATATCTGATTACTACAAAGTTTTCCATTCTACTGATGCTAACCAGCATAGGGAGTCCTTAAGCAAGGCTCCACATGATCCCAGGTGACTTAGTATAGTTAAGTTACACAGTATTGATTACCAAAGAATGGAATACCTACCATCTCTTCCACTCAGTCCCAAGTTGCCCACCTTTTACTGAACGCTCTCAGGTTACAGGTCTGCTGTTTTGAAGTCAGAGTTGTCATATCCGAAAAATATTGATAATTCTCTCATTTCAGTAAATATACTGCTATTTCGAAGTTCATTTAACTGTACTACCCCGAGGCTTACTCTTTTGGAATTATTCAAAATCGAAATCCTCTTCAGAGAAAAGATTTCTCGTATCAAGCTTAATAGCAAGATTTTGTTAATGATATACAGTATTTCCAAAGGATGATACGAGTATATGATAGAAGCTCTAGATAATAAATGGGAAAATTGACGACACCTTAAAAATATAAAAACAGAATGAAAACCAAACGAAAACAAAATTGAAAAAAATTACGTATCGCAGGATGGAACATCAGACGAATGACAGGCAAAAGTTTGAAACTAGAAACCGGAGTTATCCGGAACACAATGAATCGTTTTCGCACCACGTACACTCTAGTGGGTAATATGCATTCCCAAAGGCGACAAACAGTGCGAAAAGAAGAAGTTATTGCCGTTGAAAAGCGCAGTGTTGAGAAGAATCTGAATGAGTCGATTCGCCATCGTGCACAGCAATTGGAGCTATGCCCATTCACTTTGTTGAAGATTTTACCGAAAATTATTGACGTCAAAGCTTATAAGATCCAGCTTGTGCATTATACTCGTCGTAGGTTCAGTGAATGGGCCGAAAATATGATTTAGCTTGATCCTCATTTCCAACGCAAAATTTTGTTCTCCGATGAGGCCCATTTTAGGTTAAATGGATATGTAAACAAGCAAAATTTCCGAATTTGGAGTGGAGAAAACCCAGAAGCCTTTATCGAGACGCCCTTACAACCGATAAAACTCACTGTTTGGTGTGCTTTATGGGCCGGAACAAAATAAGAACGAAGTTGCCATCATCTCGACAGCGGGACTCCGATAAAGCCGTGAGCATACCAATTAAACGTGGAATATTGTGCGAGAAAGCAGTGAAGGAATGGAGTATCAAGAAAGGAAATGTCTTTCGTCAGTGTACATTAAAAAAGACACTTCGGGGAGCCAAACTGCGAATACGAAAAACGAGAACCTCAGAGAGGCGAGATATACTAAACTTATGCAGGTCACATGGTCTAGATTACCAGTGGATTACCGTGTATGATGGAATAATATGAAACGGCGTGGAAAAATTCTAATCTGTTCTAGGCTCAGTATTGACAGGATAATTCATGAAGAAACCAGAGAAAAATCACAGTCGGTCATAAAAGCGAACTGGCACAACTTTAGCAACTTTAGTAAGGTAAGAGATTAACTCTGGACGATAAAATTGTAAGAATGGCTTCAAAATGCCAAAATACCATAAAGCAGGAGAAAGACTTAAGTGCCCAAGATATATGGAACAAGAAACTGAAATAGTAGTGCATTGACTCTGCTAGGTATTTCAAAAGACGGGATATCACAGTAAGATGATTAAATGTTTACGATTAATGATGGAGAACTATTACAAAGCCTCGGAAGATTTGCATATCATCTTGATCGGCTTGGAAAAAGTGTTCGACAAAGTTCTCAGAGAGTTTACGTGGGAGGTGCTATTATCTGAAAATTTACCCAAAAGGTTAAAACGAATGCATAGCGCAAATATCGTGATATTTGGAAGTAAAAGTTGGGTTTTTTGCTCGTGTAAGACTTTCTATTAAAGGGTCACATTAATTTGTCCAGAACGACTTCTTTCATCTAGCCGATGACAGCAACGAAGTGTCAGGCCTTCAAAGAACTCATAGTAATCACAGGGGTACGAATCAGTTCCGCTAACACCGAAAATCCATCTCCATTATAGTTTTTCTGAAAGCTCTAACCCAACTCCTGATATCACTTTGGAAGGAATTATCGTGGCGAAGTACGAACAATTCAAATATTGAAGCTCTCACGGTAAAGACAAAGGAAATTCGATGACGATGTTGCACAGAGAATTGGCGTGCAGTGTCTTAAATACACGGTAATCCTTCGTCCAGTTTTAACATTCTATAAACGTGGACGTTGTACAAGAAGTAAAAAGAAAGAAAATCATAGCGACAGATATTAGAAAGCTACTAACGTCCCCATGTTATATCTGTGATCTAATAAGAAGTCGCACATTTGCAGAGGTCTTTACATTAGGGAACCGATAGTGGACAAATTTTAGGCTGGTTTTGCCATATTCAACGAAGCCCTTCGAAAAATCTGGTCCAAAAAGTAATAGGGGCTCAAGTTCCATTTGAGGTTCGAAGAAGAGGCCATAAGAAAAATAATTGGATCGCTCAAATGCAAACTCACCAGCAGACTCTTGGGTTCACCAATCAAGTGATCCAAAACAGAGAAGTCTGCGAAATAGTAACAACGTGCTCAAATTTATATACCCTACAAGTAGCCCAGAAATAGTGAAGATACATACGTATATATACTCGTATAGCAAGCTTTGCAATGTGGGCACTCGGGCTTTAGAAAATAAAATTGTTGAGCAATGAGCGTAAATTATTAAATTTTACTATCAAAACGAGTGTTCATTTCGAGCTACGCTCCTTGCGCTATATAGGCTTTACGGTGCCCTGAAATAACGCCAAGCGCAATATCGCCGAATTTTGGGATACTAAAAACAAGTGAATTAAGGCGGATTCCGCATTATTACTTTCACAAAGTGTAATAAAGCATATTGCTAATATTTGGCCTTACTTCACTTTTACAAGGCGAAATAAAGCCGAATTTTGGAATTGAAAAATTGGAATTCGGCTTTATTGCACTCGGCGTTATTTCTTGGCACAGATTTTTATGGTGCACACAGCCATCCTGTTGAGCCGACTATTCTTAGTTTGGTGGATAAGTTTGAATCAGGTGGTTCAGTAAACAATCAAGCAACACCTCTACGTTGAAACGGGAGATATACAGAAAATATTACTTGACTGAACGAAGTGTGCAGGATAGCTCAAGGCAGTTAATTCCTCGTTGCGCCTAAGAACTTGGCCTTTCGCAGACCTCAACTTGTCGAATCGCATAAAATTTAATTGACCCAGGAAGTGAATGTAAACGACCATACATAGCGTTGAGTAGTAGAAACTGGTTCCAATTTCGGATGGAACACCATCTTCAGCGATGGGGCCCATTTTTGGATGAATGGCTATGCCAACAAGCAAAATCGTCGCATTTGGGGAGATAACAATCCACACGAGTTCCATAAGTTGCAAATGCATCCAGAAAAAGTCACTTCCTTAGTGTGGATGTTGGTCTGTAACTCTTTATTTGTTTAAAGAATTTAACATCCACACACCCACTTGAAAAAATGGGGCAGAGAGAGAAAAAGAAAGATTTTTGAGCTCCGTACTTATTTCGCTCCACGAGTGACATCCAACATTTAGTGAGGAGACTAAATTATTTGTGTAATTGTTGTTGTATTCTTGGCAACCACTCATCTTACTTGATTTTAGGTGCCTAAAAAAACGGAAGTCTTTCGTTCATGGCTGGTATTGAGTCCCGAACGATCCGATTTGAAAGTCAATTGGAAGATGTCCATCTAAATTACATGTAGGTCCATATAGCGCATGCAACGATGTATCTTCTGATAGGCAAACCGACGGCATGGTTATTTCGCATTTCGTCGACGTCAAATCGCCACCGAAATCGTGTGATTTAACGCCATTAGGTTGTTTCTTGTAGGGTTACCTTAAATCACTGGTCTACGTGAATAAGCCGAAGACGATTGATGTCTTAAAAGTTGATATAACTATTACCATCAATGTCATCGAGCCCGATTTAGACCGTCGAGTCATCGAACATTGGCCCTCTCGGATACGCGCTGCTTAATGAAGCCGCCGCAGCCGCTTCGGCTGATATCATATTTCATACTTTATGTAATCGAATACACTTTAAAATAACAAAAAAATTAATTCCTTCTTCTACACAACTTGCTTTGTTGAGATTTGAAGTTCGAGCGTCCTTAGTGGAAAACCCTGTATATTACATTTGATGCATTTATTTACATTATATTGAATATTTGAGCTGTTAAAGAGAAAGTAATGTCTCATGTCTCACTCGGTTTTATCGATATTTTTACCACCAGTGTGAGGTGGTTTCCTAGTCATTATAACCTTCAAACATTTAAAACCAACGTCCGCCGGTAGCTCTCTTTCTATCCTTCCTGATTTTCCTTCGCCTGCGCTTTATGCAAGCATTTTAAGGGTACTTAAATATATTAAGCGCGCACAAATTATAAAAAAAAGAATTCAAGCTGTAGAATCCATTGGGAGAAGCAGTGTTAATAAATTACCATTTACTTCCCAAAAACATTGTGCAACACTTTCCACATAAGAAAAAAGATAAGAGTGCTGTTCGGGTCCGATTCGCAATTTCGAGGATTTCACGGTGGTGCTCCTGAGCAACAACTAACAGACACACTTAACGTTTATTTTATTTTCTAGTGCAGGGGCTCATCCTTTCTGTTCTAACTTCGAAGCCGTCGTAAAAATTCTCATATGACTTCATGGAAAATTTTGAAATAACTTTTACGAGCAACACTGCAAAGTAATTAGGCGGAAAGGCATTTTCTCGTCATTTGGAGAGATAACACTTAACACTTATAGGCAGATGCAATTTCTACTAAACCTCTATTGTATCGTCTTTATACATACATAATCGCATACTATAAAGTAAGTCTTAGCCCAGGACTCTGAGGGATTCAACCGATGTAAATACTATGACAGGTAGCACTTTAACCAGACAACCTCTAAATTGCTTTACTGATACTTACTTCTTTCTCTGGCTATGTTTGAACACCAAAACAAGCATAAACAATGGCATGTGACACAAATCAATGGTCGTTCTGGAGTGTCTTCAACTTGAAAAATGTAAGAACATGTCTTTGTCCGTCTTTTTATCTTCAAATGCACCGTCTTAATTGACACATCTATTGTCCAAATTCATTCCAAATTGATAAACCACGTTTGTTGTTTTTGCTTCTAACTTGGTCACAATTATCATTTAACTATCTGCTATTTCCATTGACTGACAAACGCTCAAAAATTGAAAAGATTCACATGACACTTCCAGTACAGTTAGCCGTTTGTCAGTATTTTGCACATTGAACAGTTCTAATATCGGGCTGACATCTGACAATTAATAGCGTCAGAGGAAATTGTCACTCACATTTCTTACCGTTACCATTTCCATCTGATAGAAGCTTCTCAATATCTTTTTCATATGTACCCAAATAAAATACACAAAAATTGCTTTACCAAGTACCTTCCCACTATCCCCAACACAACAGAAGCTATCCCAAAGGAAAAGATAGCTACGACCGGAGTATGGAGAAAAAATGAATGAAAATTTTCCATTTTGCAATCTTCGTTTGACAGGCCAACTGTCATTCCGTTTAACCAAAAGTAATAGAGTTTGCATAAGGTTCACGTCCTCGCTTGTCCACAGTTCTCTACATTTATAATACGAACGAAACATACTGTTTTTCGACAGACGAAGGTGGGAAGGCTAATGGTGGCGAAGCAAAGCAGAAATATACGAAGCGGACTGAGGCAGGCGTGCATAAAAGAAACTATAAATATACTTTTCTTGGCATCATCTTAAGACATTTGAAATTATTTCAAGCATAAAACCAGGATTCATGCATCTCTATGTGAAACAGCAGCACCACTATCAGCTCACTCTAGGTCTTGTGACCATATTTCATCCATGCACATACAAATGATTACATGCTACTACTCGAGTATGTGTGTGATGCCATGGCGGTGTATTAAGGGACTTAAGGTCCCTTTTTGCCATCCATAAGTCCCAATTCGTATTTGCGCTCAGTCAACGAAGCGGAAAGGAACGCGGTGGGCAAACATGACGGAAGACGAAACTTTACTCTTCAGATGGTGTTTATCTTTCCCTTCAGAAAAGGCGAACCAAAGTGGGGAGTAGAGAAAAAAAAACTTTAAATGGTGGTCTTGACGTTTGACGTTTGCTTTTCGACGCTCAAAGACGATTGTAGGAGTAAACCTCGCGAAATGAAAAAGATCATCCGGTTACTTTGTGAAATCGAATGATGCGGGCGGCAATGCTTCGGAATGAAGGATGTCAAAACGGAGAGCAAATATTTTTAGATGTTCAAAATCAAAATTCTTCCTCAATCATTGTCGTTTGAGTGCATTTTGATATTAATTCGACACTTAAACAGAACGGCAAGGACAATAAGTAGAAGACTTCAATGAAACATCTTTTAGACGTTTGTGGTGATGAGCGATACACACTTGCAGAAGTGTTATAGTATTCAAAAAATCTACAAAATATCGGTTTTATGCAGTAAATAGGATAAATATTTGCCATTTTGTACCCATCATATAAAAACCTAGATCACTCAGAGAAGCAAACAAATGCCTCGAATATGAACGGGCATACATATATGCGTTTCGATTACAAACCATGTTCTCATATCTCCTTACGTACTTAGGTGGTCATTCAGTCCGGACAGGGCGTGGGCCTCAACTAACATACCTCTCCTCCAGCCTTGATTTTTAATGGATCCTCCTCCACTCTCCGTCTGTGCAGACTAGTTTGGTTACTCGAAAAAGACCTTTGCTATTAAGCTTGCGATTGGCATGTGTTGATGCATAATTTCTAAAGACGTGACGTTATTTATACCGTAGAGTGACTTAAAAAAAAAAAATAAGTTAATGTCCTTATGGTTGGAATTCTGCCCATAAAGGTATTTTACCTCTCCTGTTAAACAAAATATGAATTGCTTTAAACTTTTTTAAATAAATTTTATTTATTAATTTGGAACAACTTTTAATACTCAAATTTCTATTATGCACTGCTTTGCAGGCTGGTTTTTTGCAAATTACACAAATCAGTTCGCCTTTTTTGTCCTTGTTCATAGCTTCTTCATAATAAGAAACGTATCCTCCTCGACCTTTTAGCTGCTGTTGTAATTAACGTGGACTACTTTATCGAACCTGTTTTAATGTTGTGGAAGAGCATGGGCGTTTTTCCGTAAAGGATGACATACCAGAGTCATCGCGGACTATTGACAAAAGCTCATGTGATACTGCCGTTTTCGGATTCCTAGACCGATTATTCATGTACGGTATAGCTAACGACATCCTGAGATCACGAAGAATGTTCTTTCTCTTTGGCCCAGTTTGAATTGTTTGTTGATTTTTTTTTAATTTCTTTATAAATAATATGGGCCTTAAAAGCGGAAATATCTATCATATTCGCAAAAACGGCTATCGGCCAATGACAAGTTTTGAGTCCAATACTAGCCTTTTTCCCTGATTTTGCTCCGGTCTAGTTATGTCGGGCTTTTTTCCAAGGTAAGGTTGAACTCTCCAAACATAACAAGTTTGTGAGCATACTAACACCTAAAATTTGAGTCCATATTTGTCGGGCTTGGATGGAATATATTGCCGGAATGAGCATCGTCCATGGAGTCCCAAAAGCTGCTCATCAACAGTTACACATTCATGTGGATTGCAATAAATGGCTAGAAGCTCAGCCCATTTGTCCCATAAATCGCGAATGGGGGCAAATTTGTCGGTTACACGACTGTGCCTTTTGCTCAACACGTTGTCGAAACGAAGAACTCTGTTCATATAAAGTATGTGAAAGTTGCTTTGTGCATGATTCCTCGAAACATCGGTCTTCCACCGCTTCGTTATTTGATCTAAGCAATACATTCAGCCCTACAATCAGAAAATGTAAAGAAACAAAAACACACACTTGAACACTCCACTTAAAATTAATACGCCTATATATGCATGTAAAAGCTTACTATCGATTGCGACATACTGTTGTGGAAATTTAGCTCGAACAGATAAATTTGAACTATCAATTATCATGTTTTCCATTGTTGGTGTAAAAAATAGCAAAAAAAGCATCAATTTTTTCAAAAACGCGAGACGTTGCAATGCAAGTTACATCGGGGCGCAATGATAACACGTTTTCTTTACGCATTCTGCCAGTGTTTTCTTGAACTGGCGATAATTTCCAGACGAACTTAATGTGGAAGTCGAACTGGAAAATTTAGTGCAGATGTCAGCATCCGAATAATCCACAACATTTGAAATGCACTCATCTTGTTTAGGTTCATATTCGTCTTCACTGTCTCAAGAAAAATCTGTTGCGTCACTATCTTCGATCGCTAGTATTCCAATCTCTTCGTTAGTCAAAAATGTTGGAGCTGACATATTTGAATAACTTTACAATATTTATTTTATAACTTTGATATACTTTTTCACAATATTACGATTATTTCGCACTATTTGCTGACGTATATAAGTGTATAACTAAAGAAATACCTTCACTTTATGAACTGCATAGAAGCTGCGAGAATAACATTTCTTGCACGGGGATTCCCTTTTTAAAAAGAAAATTGTAAATTATTCGGTGGTTCCCCTTTTGGTAATGCTATGGAGTTAGTGTTGAGCACATGCCACATAAAACAATCATAAAAAAATAGTTTGTTCCAATGGGTAGAACTCTAGCCACAAGAACCGTAAACGAATATTTGTAAAAAAGTATTTTTATTGCAAAACAACATTTGCAACAAAGTCAAGAAGTTTCAGCATACTGATATTTACCGTTCTTCCGATATGTTGTAAGAAAATGCAGCTATGGGCAGAATTCTACCCAAAGGTCATTCTACGGTTAAGTAAACAAAGTCCTTTTTGAAATTATACCTGTCGACTGTCCTTCGGCTTTCCTTGTCGCTTCTGCTTCAGTACTTGCAAGTACCTCACAAAGAATTCGCTCTTCTCTGTTCATAATCTGTCTATATCATCCGAATTGGTAAATAGTCATAGAGACTTTTGAAAATTTGTCCCTTTGGTGTTAGTGCTGGGAATCCTATAGAGCCAGACAATGACATATATGACTTCGTACATTCTTTAAAGATAAAGGCCTGTAATAGCGGACTTCAAGGCGACAAATATATTGATAGTAGGTCTATTCCGTAATGTAAAAGTCTGGGCTATGGACTTTCAAGCCTAAAACCACACTGATAAGAACCTTCGAGTGGTTTTCAATATATCTTAGACGATTACATAGTATGGCAGAGAAGATTTTATATGTAGTCGATGCAGAATAAACCTATATTTGTTATAAACGTGTTTTTTTTAGAGGTTTGGGTTTTAAAACACTGTTTCTACAGATTGTAAATTTGACAGTTAAAAGTTGATTTGTGGTTAGTCCGTTTTGACATTTTCCGATGAATAGATTAACGCCAGAACAACGCATGCAAATTGTGCAAACTTATTTTGAAAATCATGGTTCGGCTCGCCAAACTTATCGTGTGCTACGTCCATTTTACGGTCGACATAATCGTCCATCTGAGCAAGTAATTCGGAGCACGATGAATCCTTTTCGCACCATGTACACTCTAGTGTGCCGTGAAACCGAATACGTATCTCCAAAGACGACAAACAGTGCGAACAGAAGAAGTTATTTCCGCTGTGGAGCGCAGTGTTGAGTAGAATCCGAATGAGTCGATTCGCCTTCGTGCACAGCAACTGGAGCTATGCCCATTCACTTTGTTGAAGATTTTACGGACAGTTATTGGCGTCAAAGCTTATAAGATCCAGCTTGTGCAAGAGTTGAAGCCGCGTGACCATTATACTCGTCGTAGGTTCGGTGAATGGGCCGAAAATATGATTCAGCTTGATCCAGAAGCCTTTGTCGAGATGCCCTTACAACCATTAAAACTCACTGTTTGGTGTACTTTACGGAATATTTCTTTAAGAAGGATGCCGGCCAGAATGTTACCGTCAATGGAGAGCGCTATAGAGACATGATTTCTGACTTCTATTCCTCAGTTGAATGGCATTGACGTGACAGAGCTTTGGTTTCGACAAGATGGCGCAACATGCCACACGGCGCGCGACATTCACCTGTGAACTGGCCTCCACTATCCTGTGATCTCACGGCTTTCGATTACTTTCTTTGGGGGTATGTGAAGTCACTAGTCTATGCCGATAAACCAGAGACGTTGCACGGTTTGGAAGTCAAAATTCGCCATGTTATTGCTGATATACGGCCCCAGTTGCTCGATAAAAATGTCGAAAATTGGACTTCACAATTGCGCTTCGTGGCCGCATATGCCCGATGTTATATTTAAGCCCAAATGGCATAAAATTATCTACTAAACAAAGTTAATATTATAGACATTAACATTTGGTTTAAGTATTTTATTTCATATTGAATTTGTATACCTCTAAAAACAACAGCCTGTACAGTGTACATCTATGACTGGTTCAGGCTAGTTGATCTCCTTTCCTCATTATCAGACATACAACGCTAAATTTCCATTTGTCTGGGATGCTTTTGGAAACCATATTTTATAGATATTGACTTTTTCAGGCTCCCGCCGCCATGAATGGTACGTCATCTGGGGTATCTGCACTCTTGTTAGATTTAAATTTGGATGGAGCTATACTCTTTCTTCTTCAATGGATGGTATTGTTCCCCATGATTGGTTCGCTTAACTGCGAAAATGGTTTCTCCATATCCTAGTACTGTGTTCCCTTGTTCGTACACGCACGTCAGAAGAGGCTCCTCTGACAGCTTCGCCAGGGCAAGATACTCGCGGCGCAGCACATCGACAAAGGTGAAGAGACACAGGCTCAGACACAGGCAAAGGCTCTGGTGGGTCGTTGCGATTTCAACCCTCTAACTTCAAACTTCCTTACAGTACATCCCTCTCCTATCGCCGCTAGGGAAATCTGCATGCGTACCATGCCGAAATCAATGTAGATCCCTCGGAAGTTAGTTCATTCAGAATGCTGCAAGCGCTTCCTACGTCGATCGCAATCTGATCACTTTGGTTGGTGATAGATTGCTTATGAGATTAACAGGTTTCAAAGATGTCCTCCTTTTCTTACTTTGAGTACAAGTTATCTAGGACGAATTTCATGCCATCGAAGAGCTTATAAAATATTTCTAAATGTCATTTCTAACATAGGCCGATGCTAGCGACTGTAGACTTTATGTGAATTATCGCGAGGCGCTCAGCCACACATATGAAGCTCAAAATGTCATGTGACAAATTGTCTTCTCGGTAGCAATCTCAGAAGTAAAGGTTGCAGTTTTTTGTATATTTTTAACACCCGGTCCATTACATTGCATTTCTTGGTTCTCCGCAAGTTGTTCTGCGGTCTACTACGGGACAGACAAAAACTTGGCCGGCTAACAGAACACCTAAAAGGGCTCAACCAAAATGGTGGAATAGGGAGAATGGCTTAAAAAGGAAAGAGGTTAGGAATATTATAATAGGACGAAGCGACAGTACGTGGAATGAGTACTACGAATATAAGAAACAATTCAAGGACCTAGTTAGAAAGTCAAAAAGGACTTCATGGGAAAGGTACTACGAATCAATCGCGATAACAGAGGAGGTTTCGAGGTTACGCAAAATGCGACGGAAGCGAACGTTTCTAGGCACCTCAACAAAAATGACGGAACCTGGGGTGAAAGTAGCCAAGAGGTTCTGGCAACACAGGTGGAAACTTACTTTCCGGGATCCACAGTATCCGACGACCCTACCATGCTACAGCACACTGATAACATTGATCTCTCCCTCTCTTCGAAGAGGAAATAGGTATTCTTATTAATGGGAAGAAATTGCGGTGGACAATTCAGCCGGTCCGGATGGTATTCTACCGAATATGCCACAGAAAGCACCGGAGGTAGCAATCCAGGAAATTATGGAAATTCTCAGATAGAGTCTAAGAATAGGTTACGTACCAATAGTTTGGAGGGAAGTTAAGGTGGTCTTTAGACCTAAAGCTGGCAAACAGGGGCATATAACAGCAAACGATTTGAGACCAATAAGTCTGTCATCATTTATGATTAAAACCGTAGGGCGACTATTGGAGATTCACATTAGGAATAGATGCAGTAATGGCTTTTGACTGAGTCAGATGTGCATGCATATATGAAACAAAAATCTGTAGAAATCGCCCTGCACGAAGTGGTGGACAATATAGTGATGAATCTACACTTCAGTGAGTTTGTGATGACAGCCTTCCTGGATATTGAAGGAGTCTTCAATAACGTCGAGTGTATTGTCATTAAAAATGCTCAAGTACACGCTTACATTGAACAGGGCGTTACAAACTGGGTGTGCAACGTGCTTGCAAGCAGGGAAATAAACTGTTCCCTTGGGTAAAGCTGGGTTAGAATCTCCGTAACCAGGGTAACCCCCCCAAAAGGGGAGTCATATCACCACTCCTGTGGGTGCTGGTTATCAATAGCACGGCATACGCAGATGACGTGGTCATAATAGTGCAAAGAATATACTTAAATTTTTTAAGCGACATTACGGAGATTGCCCTGAAGATGATCAGCACTTAGGCAAAAAGCTGTGGTGTCAATGCCAAACCTTCAAAAACGGAACTAGTTCTGTTTACCAGAAAATACAAGGTACCGCAATTCAAACTCCCAAAACTCAGCGGAGTGGAATTGTTCCTCTCGGATAGCGCGAAGTATCTGGGTATGTTTCTGCATAAAAAACTGAATTAGGATCTTAACGTAGCAGAAAGAATCAAACAGTTATACAACGCTCTTTTTATCAGCAAAAGAACAGTAGGCAAAATTTGGGGCTTAAAGCCTGCTATGGTGTACTCGTTGTACATATATTATAGCGGTAAGACCCATCCTTACGTACCGCGCACTAGTATGGAAGAAAGCAACAAACAAGAAAACGGTTCACGGAAAATTAGCGGCGGTTTAAAAAACGGCTTCCATAGCCAATAAGTGTGTGCTCCGTACCACCCCTACGGCAGGATTGGACACCTTTCTGCACCTAACACCGCTTGATTTTCAGATCAAAAAACTTGCTGGTTACAATACGATACGACTCACTAATCTGGGTTACTTCAAGTGCAGTAGGTTCGGTCATGTCACGGCCCTAGCGGAGCTACTGCCAGGTAATCCAATTCTAACGGATGAAATTCTTTCTTTTGCCGACTTCGACATCCCGTATGATATAATATATCAGGAGAGGGAGCACTAGGAAAAAAATGCGATAATAAGGCCAAATAATATTGCAATTTTCACAGATGGCTCAAAAACTGAGGCCATCTTCTCAGAAGACCCAGAACTAAGAGTGTCTATAGGACTACCGGACCCAAGCAGAGTCTTCCAATCAGAGGTTCTGGCTGTCCTCAGGGCGGCTGAGCTAATATACACCCTGAATGACTCGAACTGCAACCAACTTCAGACTGCTATAATTTCCAAACCGCTCATGACAGTGAGCTCAAATTTTGACACATGACACAAGCCTTTTAAACAACGTCCCAGTTGTGTTGAAAAATTTTTATCCGCGATGGAATTCAAAGGTGATAGTGTGATTGCTTTATATTTGGCTGGAAAACTACAAGTAGCTATCGTTAGGGCCCTCCAGCACCTCAACGTGAATAAATCATTTGTGTCTCGAACCATAGCTCGTTACAGTGGTACTAGCAGCGTTGCAAAACGCTATGGAGGTGGTCATAAAAAACAGCAACATCCGAAGAAATGATTCGGAAAGTGAAGACTCGAATTGAGTGAAATCCGCGTCGAAGTGGAAGAAAAATGGCTCCTGAGCTCAACATATCGTTGGAACGGATGCAACACATACTGAAAAATGAGCCCGGGGGGTTCAAGCCATTGAAGTTCCAAAAAGCACACGATCTTACACCGCAACAGAAAAAAGTTAGAGTTGAAAGAGCGAAGGAGTTGCTACGCTTGCACGAAAGTGGTGAGTTGCCGAATTTGATTTTTTCCGATGAGTCGCCATTTGTTATCGAGCAATATGTCAACAAACAAAATGACCGAGTTTACTTGCCAGAGAGGTCCTTTGAAAATTTACACCTTCGGACGGCCACCAGAAAGCAGGCAGCACCGATGGTGATGGTTTGGGCTGCCATAACCGCCGATGGTCGCTCTCCGCTCGTATTTTTGGATCGTGGCGTCAAAATTGATGTGATCGTATACCGTCAAACTGTCTTAGAGGCAGTATTGAAGCCTTGGGCAAACAATCATTTCGGTCGAAGACCGTGGACATTTCAACAAGACTCGGCATCGTCTCACAAAGCGCGCGTCAACCAAGATTGGTTAAAAAACAATGTTCCACACTTCATTTCTTCGACACAATGGATTGCAAATTTTCCCAATGCAAATCCGTTGGATTTCTCTGTCTATGGTATTTTGAAGGCGAAGGTTGGCACTAAAAAATACCAAAGTTTGGACCACCTCAAACAAGCACTTCGCCGGGAATGGGCCAAAATACCGCAGAGCCACTTGCGTGCAGCGTGCGATGCTTTCTTCGGCCGTCTCAAGGCCATTATTTACGCCAAAGTTGGACATATTGAAAACTACTGACACAATTTGAAAATTGATGTATTTTCCAACATTTTTTGCTTTGGCACAATAAAATTTACCAAAAAATAAAAAAATTATAGCATTTTAAAAAGTCGGAGTTCGAGTCATTCACCCTGTAGATGAGATCGGTATCCGAAAGGCTATCTTCATCGATAGCCAACCCGCAAGGCACTATGCAGTCAGAACCGGGTGGGGCTATGCTGGGTGCCAAGACACTGCGTACAAGGGGATGAGCTTGCAAGAAAAGGGGAACTACCCGCCACTAGTGAGGTTGCCAAGATCAAACCACAATTTTGCATAGTGACGGACATTATCGAAGAAATAATCACAGAGACTGCCAACCTAAGTTGGTCAAGTTCTGAAAGACATAGGGTATCCAGGGCTATCTTTGGCCGCAAGGAGACTCAAATTGTAAGATACGGATATTTGCAGATTCCGCGGTGATCTTCAAGCTGTTGAGGACATAACACACATACTGTCTGAATGCAAGGCAACATCGCGTAGTCGAAGAAAATTTTTAGGGAAATACTTTTTCGAAAACCGGGAGGAAATAGACGGCACGAACTTCAAAGGCTTTTTTGACTTTTGCAATAAAACTGGGTGTTGTGGATTGTTTAGGTTTTTACCATTTGAAGACAAATTCAACTGGTTTCACAGAGATCGCGATGGGTTCGTTTTGGTGTCTAGTGTCTGTATGATGGAATATCCATCATACCCCTGTTTAACCTAACCCAACCTTGACACTTTCACGTGCAGTACCGCAAATCTTTTTGTTTTTAAGTCGTCAACAGTGGTATTGTTCACCTCGTAACCATATTTTCACACTGCTGGGAAGCTGACGCAATCGTGAATTTTCCACAGTGGCGGTGTCAATAGCGCCGTATACTCGCAACACTCTCTACTTTAGAAATGCTGATGGTAAGTTCAAAAATCCATTTCAAAATAGCGCTATAATAAGATCACCAATTTTAAGGGCTGGATGCAGTTAACACTGTTGATTTCATCCGGGTGTTTCTTCCAACGTTTTATTTCTACAAAGTTGGGTCTTGGCTGGCTCTTGCAGTTTTGGGCTGTTTGTTATACCTTTTTCTTCAAAGCATAACAAAGCAAAGGAACAACAATGGAAACAGACCAGGGTCTCTTATAGATACTGATGTATGCGGGTTTCAAATCGACGGCAAGAGGTGGTGGGTATCGGCTTATTACATATTCTCCATGAGCTGCATACAGTGCTATTATTTGGTAAATCGCAGATCTACGAGCACGAGAACCATACCGGTAAGGGTTACGCAATACGGTAGACAAAATCTTGTTTTCGGTGATACCAACACTGATACCTCTATTGTTAACCCAAATCTTGTCAATTGGACAAACGATGCTGAGCTTCCATTGCACAGGCATACCTCTCTCCGATCAAATCCTGAAAATGAGATGGTGTATGCTTCTCATCAAGTCATTTCCCGCCGACTTAAATATTCCTAAGGATTGGCAATTTTTTATCAGATGATTGGTCTTGGTCTTCTTCTTTCCCCAAAGATGTTGATGTTCTTCTCCAGCCTTTTTCTCATAGAAAGCATGAACAACAAAGTCCACAAAGTGAACTAGAATTTTCGTAAGCATGATCGGGGACAACTCACCATATCCATCGCCGACTAAGGTGTCTTCTTTATACATATATAAATGTCACTGAGCAGACGTACTTCCGCTGCAAGAAGGTAGTAATTTGACCATATGTGCTTGCCTCGATCGCAAATGGTTTTACGACCGTGTGGCCAATTTGTTTCTTTGTGAATTTTGGGGTGAAGAAATCGTGTTCTAAAGATCTCAAGTAAGTCAATCAGCCTAAGCACGTCTGGAGACATGGTGCCGTACGCCTTCCGGTTATATTACCAAAGATGTCCTCCTTTTCAATTGGCGGCATCTATTTTTTCTCTGGAGGTGTTTGGTACATATCAGACTAATGCAGACAAATTTAGCCATGGTGCGGATCTCTACAAACCTTTCGCTCACGTGTCGAAACTCAAGTATTCTAGCCTTAGACTCTAGCCTACATCAAAGCTGCAACAAAATAGATTCTACCTCTGGTTTCTGTATACGAGTAGGTAAGCCCAGTAGTCATATGGTATGTACAGGTTGTCGCCTAATTCGTTAAGGATAATTTGGGAAATGATTTTTGGGTATATTCTAAGAAAAAAATCGTCGTGCAGTAAGGTTCTATTTCCGATGTTGACATCATTTATAAAGGATTTAAGAAAAGCTTGCTTTGGTGTACTCTGACGCATATTAACAGAAATTGCTGTGTTAATACTAGTGGTGGAAACTTCGTTTAGGACTTTACTTTTAAAAGAAATACGAGCGTTTGTAACTGCGTTTAAATAGAGATGTTATCTTACTTGTAAGTGTAAGTGTAAGAGAGTCTGCCGGTAGGTAGAGTTTAGTGTTAAGCAAACCATCGTGAGATACGGACAATCGAAAATAAAGCTAAATACGAAAAGTAAATAAACGTTTTTTTTATTATCAGTGCGCGCATAAAACATTTTACTATTTTTCTCAACAAGTTTGTTGAAAAATCCATAGATTTTACGATATTTGGGAAAACCTGCAGCAAGGTTTCCCAAATTATTCTTGTCACTGTATAATACGAGGGCTATTCCAAAATCAACCTCCGAAGTGAAAAATATTTTTTAAGAAAACCAAAAACATTAATTTTTTGAACAGAATAGTTTTATTAATATCTAAATTATTTTTCTACATAGTCATCGTTTAAATCTATACATTTTTGGTAACGTGGGACGAGCTTTTGTGTACCCTCCTTAAAAATGGCACCGCCAGTGCATTGAGGCTTTGATTCACACCGTTCATAAGTTTCTCAATACTTCCAAAATGTTGAGATGCAATGGATGATTTCAATTTTGGGAAAAGGTGATAATCACTTAGTTCCAAATCACTAATGTAGGGAGGGTGATCAAAAATATCCCAATTGAACTCCTCCATTAAAGTTTTTGTGCGTGCAGCAGTGTGTGGTCGTGCGCTTTCATGCAGAGCACCACACCTTTGGTAAGCATTCCTCGTCTTTTGTTCTGGATTGCTCAATCCAACTTACGTAGAGTTTCACAGTAAAGCGCTGCAAGTTTGTTTGAACTTTTTTTGGCTTTTGGCTTATTTTTGGAATGAGTGTGCATCCATTGCTTTGACTGTTCTTTGCTTTCTAAGTTTACATACTCATCTCCAGTCACAATTTGCCTTCCTTCCATTTCTAAACGTTCGAGAAATGCTTTTCCTGAATTGACACGTTGGGTCTTGTGGACATCTGTGAGCTGTTTTGGGACCTAACGGGCACAGAACTTGTGGTAACCCAAGTTTTCAGACTCGATTCTGTATAGAGTACTTCAAGAAATTTCGGAAAATCTAGTCGCAAGATCTGATATCGTAAAACGCCTGTTTTCTCGAACAAATTGGTCAACTTGGTGAACCACGTCTTGATTCATGATCGATTTGCGCCCTTGGCCTCCTTCATTATGCACATCTGTGGGTTCGTTTTTAAATTGTCTACACCAACCACGTACCGAACCATCACTCACAAGTCCTTAAAAATCCTCATTTACTTCTAAATCTTTATATAATTTGAAGTTGCTAATATGTATTTGTATAAGGAATCATTCTGATTGCAGATGCTAGTTTTCAGTTTGACAAAGAGGTATCAAAGAGGTAACACAAACCCAGTCAAATGATATTCGGAAATAGTCAGGGCGAATGAATGTGTTTGTTGCGATAGAAAGCACTCTAGTTTCTAGAATTTTTAAAATTACATCATATGGACTAGGCAAATTAGGAAGGCTTGATGTCAATGACAGGATGCTTTAGTGGATCCTTAATCCATCTTACAAGGTTTAGTCAACAAAACTACCTTGTAAATGAATCAGGTAATACGGCCTGGTTCAACGTGAAGTGCAGCACGGCTACTTTGGTACTTAAAGTCTTCTGCCAAAGGATTTCAACATTTAAAATTTGTCTTAAAAAACAAAAAATTATCTCGAACCCTAAAATGACAAACAATCAACATGAATCGTCTTATTATGACGACTTGCCTCTTCGCTTTTATACTACTTTCAAAGTCAGAATTGCTTTGGTCTAATCCACCCAAAAGAAACGCCTTAAATTACTCCCTTAACCAAATGCTAAGCCGCTCTAATTAGTGTCTTTTTCAATAAACACAAAGCAGACATCGCGTACCTTTACCATCATCATACTCTACCATCGCTGACTTACACCTCTTCCTCCGACACAGCTGACTTTTTCGTTTGATAATTTTAGCCACAAAATACATACAAAAAAAAGGGCAAAAAAAAATTTAACTCGGTTCCAACAGTAATCGCATAATTCATTCCGATAAGAACTGCGAAAATCATCATTACTAGCAGTGAAAAGAACCGGCTCTCCCCAAATACACACCATAACAGCATAACGGATGTAATATCCAATTAAAGTCCCCCATTTTACGACTGTTTAATTGCCAGGATAACAACCCAACCAATGCCACTCGAAATTATATTCCACGCAAACAGATTTAATAACAACCAGTACGACAGCGGGACGGGACGGTACTCCGATACCCTGATACTCCATACCCCTACAATGAACAGGCAACATCCTTTGGCCTCGATGTCAGCTTTGTTAATCGTGATCATGGGGAGAGAAAAAAAAAAGGACGCTCTTTACGATTACCTCGGGTTGTTATCTCAAAATCCCGATAATGAGATCGCTTATCTCTGAACTGAACCGTCTGACTCAACTCCTCAACCAGTCAACACTGCGACCTTCGTCGTTCTTTTGGATATGAGGACGTGAAAAATGTGCACGCATCCGGATCCGGATGCTGTGTGTCTATCTATGGCCACCAAATCCAATGTCAGACTATCGTTACACTTTAAAAGGGGACTCTACTGGTATTTGGTAAAGCTACCCGGCAAGGTGGAGACTCTGTTTAGAATAACAAACGAGCTATCATCACTATCGAGGACACACGTTCCACATCCCCCACAAATTTACTAACGCATCGGTTTTATAGTCGTCTTTTTTCCAGGATCTGACTATTCCCCAAACCCCATCTGCATACGTCAATACTGGTAGCTAGGACTAGAACTAGAACGGCATAGCTTCAACAGTGTATGTAGCACAAAGAAAAAAAATCGGAATTTATGCGTAGGGGAAATTAAATTTCCTGTTTTAAAAGGTTCAGCGTTTCCTGTGTGTATGGGTGAGTCTAGCGGGCATATAAGTCAGATAGACAACGCCGGGGAGTGTGTGCGTTGTCAGACGGTTTTAACACATTTTTCACCACTTGGTGGGTAGCTTTGGGATTTTTTTTTTTTTTTTTTTAATTTCATCTAGGAAAGTGTGGATGTGCATTATCCTCGTTGGGGAGTGTAATTTATGAAGCCAAGTTTTGCGATGTCCTCATGGCTAACAAATCCCCATCGGTGTGAGTGTGGATTAGAGGGAGAATTAGTTGCCACCGGACCTACAACTGAAAATTAATGTTCAGAGATAAGAAACTCTTGGCAATTAAGAGACTTCCGAACGGTCAGGTTAGATTTGGTATTTCTTTTATCCCAGGATACAAAACGCCCACTGGTATGTGTAACTCCGGGACTTTAGGAAAAAGAAAGTGCGCCCCCGAATACTGCTATACCATGGTACTAAATCATCGAAACCGCCTGAAAGATACAGGATTCGCAGCATTCTATGACATTTGTGCCGTGAAATGAAGTTGAAAATGAATTTGCATGAAATGGTCAGAGTTTCCTTTTTTTGCTTACTTATGTCCTGAGGGTACTAGGGCCTCGACTATGCCTATGCCCCATCGTGTATGGTTCCTGAGCTTCAGCACTCTCCAACTCTTTTACAATTGCTGTTACTTCCTCTCAACTGTTCTTTGCCAAGTATTTCTCGGCCGACCCGTGCTCTTACAATCTTGTGGTATGGAACTATGGCTTTTCGAAGTGTATGATCAATCCACTTCCGTCGTTGAATGGTTCTGCTTATTACAATATGTTAGTTCCTAGCCCATTCTCTGGTAAAGATGTTCGTTAGAGATACTGTTAGGCCAGAAAACCCTTAAGATGTTCCGCAGACACCTATTAACGAACGCCTGTGTTGAATCCGCGAATCTGAAAAGAGATGTAAGCCAAGCAGCAGATAGTTCTGAGAGGTCGTGGAAGTAATAACTTCATAAAGTTCTTCACCTTAAATTACTGAGACTGGAACAGTGGCACAAAAAGTGGAAGATATCCTCCCGAGAGCCTACGTCCCCACGGCGTCTGCAGAGGTCGTCGTCGGTAAGCCGCAGCTTTATATCGTGCGTTCCCAGAATATTATGGTCTGTTAGCAATCCAAGAAGGATAGATCCGCTCTGCTTTTAAAGAGAACCTTACTTGTTCTGGAATTGCTGAGTTCCGGGGAAGTCTCGCAAGTTGAATGGTTTTCTCATCTTTCATCGGTTCTTGTTTTACAGATTTGATTTCGGCTGCCGCGATGGCGGTGATGGCACCAAGGCTATCAACAAAAAAAGTAATATCCTCATGGGATATTTCCCTATTTCCTGCTTCTGCTATAGCCTATATCTATGGCCTCCACCCAATTACCAAGGCTGCGCCCATGAATGACATTGTCTAATATAATCCGGGGGCAGGGAAAAGTAACATACTTATCTCTTATCGTAACGGTTTACAGATGACACCACCGAAGTTTGCTACAATTTGACCATAGGGTGGTATCATTTGGTTGCTGTCCCATTCCTCTCCACTGGCGAATGCTGTTTCGAAGTCATTCAGATTTTAGAGACAAGGTGATATATCTGTATCCATTCACCACAAGCTGTTTTGAATAGCAGGTATACCCACGGGTCCACCTGATGATGGGATGTTATTTGTCATCACCGTCTAGAAATCCGCAGAAATAATCTTTCCAGATTCGCAGCACCAACTGTTTGCTTCTCTATCCTTGCAGATTTGTGTTCAGGCCTTATAGCATTGACATGCTCGTTTTATTACAATACTTGGTAAAACTCCCGAACCTCAGCCAAGCTTCTCGTCGGAGCTTCTTCTAATCTTCTAATCTTTTCGGTTTGTTTAGTATCCACCACCAATAATCTAAAGCGAACAAAATGCCCTTGGTTACTTTGTGAGGATAAATGTTCGAGTTATTTTCGGTCTCAGAAAACGAAATTTTCAGAAAAAGATAGGGTAAGAAATAATATGGGCTATACAGCGACATTGACCTGGTCCGAAGGGCTAGATCTTATCTTCTCTGAGGGCTGGGATATTTTAAGCAAATGAGCATAACCACTCTGGTCTCGAATGTCTTCGAATCCATTCCAGAGAGGTGCGCTCGAGTGGAAATGGTTCCAGCCACCATATCGCACCAAATGGAGGGCACCCTTTGTTGGGCCACAGGTTCGATCAGGACTATAGTGCAACTTACAATACAATTGAAATACCAATTATTCAGCCTGATTTTAACGAGGAGGAATACCTTTGCAGTGTATTCTGTTGGTGCGTTATTTCGTGTCTCTACGTTTTTCCTGCTGATCCCACAGTCTTATATCCCTTTTCAGTATATTTAGATTCCAACTCGGTTGTCCTTCCAAAATTGTTCAAAAGAAGTTGGCATGTTCATAGATGGATAACCCCTCTGCATCAGAAGAGATTCATTGTGATAAGACATTCTGTCGACTTAGTCGGTTTTTTTTTTCATAAAAAAGCCTAGAACTCGTAACACATCGATTTAAGTAAAATATCATCAAAAGCCCAGTTTTGATTGTTCTTAACACAATTCAAAAAAATTCTGCCATAAAAATGTGTCGAACAATCCATCAAATAGAATTTTCTACTCTCCCATTTAACCACATAATCAAAATCCACCCTCTCATCAGAAAGTCCTCCAACTGCTCCGTAAATTGTCATGTGGATGACATAATCTGTCATCGTATTCGAATCCCATTCTCCTTCGTCCAAGGGACTACCTAATGAATAAATTCGAAATGCTGAAAGAATTGCCTCATGAATATTAAATGCAATTGCAGCTGCATGTCAATTGATTGCGGGCACATTGTCTTTGTCCATCCAACCATTGCACTTGTTCTCAGTTAAGAACTAAGAACTGCACCTCATCAATCTACCATTCAGAAAATATATCCGAAATGAAGCTGCAGTCGTACCAACACCAAGTTAAACTTCACTTAAATTCAGTTAAAACTTTACCCTAACAAGATTCGTCCTTAATACTTAATCGTCCATCCGTCCGCTCCATGCTCTTGGAAGCAAATCAATCGCAAGTCATACCAACTTACCAAGTGTGTCTCTTCCCTTAAATAATCAATTTTCCCAGCCACCAGAACCGACTAACGTTTGGAAAATACCTTGCTAAGGATCGACCGTACCCGAAAACCAATTATTCAATACGAAAGCTTCCATGGTCCTGGTTGTAGCAGAGGTAGAGCTGAAGCCGAAGCTGGAGTTGGATTTGAATATGAATCTGAATCCGAAGCGAATGGAAGATGGAAGCAACTTAATGCTTTTGTCTCCTCTAATGATAATTTCGCATGATGACTTCTTACCTCGATGCAGTAAATAAGTGACATCCACCACCACCACTACCATAGGACAGGATAGAGAACTTCGACTATGCGGATACTCCGACTCTCATTCGGTCGGATCGGAACCATCAAGGACGACAACAAGAACAATCTTTATCACCTGTTATAGCGTAATGCAGACGTCTTCGAATTTGTTACTCCAACTAAATGCATTTCAAATGCATCTGTCGGTTTCTCGTCCAGTCCCAAGTCGACTAAAGCTACGTCTGTCTGTCTGTCCGTCGATATATTCACTCTTCTTGGATATGAATGTGTGGATGAGTACGAATAAATGCAAGGGAAGGAAAATGTGTTTGCTAGTTAACTCCGGTAGATATCTCTAGCTCCCTATCGGATGTCGGACTTTGGCTTTAGATCTTTACGAATTTTGCCAGTCGAAGGGTCGGGAGAAGGACTTGAAGTTGTATGTGTTCGTATTTGTCGGAGAATATTGCATTCAAAATTCGGAATTGGTTTTGCATATTCAATCAAAAGTTTTCGGGGTGCAAATGCAAATATGGATGTGGCAGCAGTTAGCTTTAATGCATCTCTGCTTGGCATAACCATTTTACCAAGGACCACCATCCATCTACCAATTGAAATTCCATTAGTTCCATTGTGAATGCGAAATCGGGGAGGAAAGGGTGGTTTTCCTAAAATAACTCTAATCCATCTTTGCCTACCCCAACCTTTATTACGGATGGTGACTTAGGTGTTTGCATTATTGTTTTGCACTTCATGAGTTCCAGCTTTACGAGCTTAGGAGTGCATTTTCCACCAATGGTGGAAGATTTTTGAATGTAAGTAAGAGTACTCGTATTTAGCCACAGTACGGTTTCTGACTTGTAAGCAAAGTGAAAGTTAAATTTTAAGGGAAATTTTCAGAAGGTTAAAGGTGAAAAAGTTAGAGATCTTCTAATGAAAAAAGGATTCGTTGAATCAAAGGACAGCAATGCTATTTGCATTAGTAACCTTTGAGTAAGGAGGCACTTTGACATTCATTTTGTAGGAAACTTGTATATTTATATGTTCGCCTTGAACCTTGAACTAGAGGCATAAATGTATACATTTTGTCCGTAGTAGACAAAATTCTCGAGGGGGTTCTCCCAAAAGGCTGAAAGATTAACTTGAAGGATTTGAGCTGTTAGAAAGGAATCTATTCGGCTTTCGGAAGAACAAAGGCATTAACCAACTATGTACTAGGAGATTTAACGAATCAAATGAAAAGCAGTCTCAATAGGAACCATAACACTATCATTTTTTATAGAATTCAGAAAAGCATTCGACGCCCCGTCCCTTAAAAACATATGTTACCTCGGCAACTTCACAAAATCGGCGTACGAGGAGCCATTCTTACGTGGCTTGAAAGCTATCTAAAAACAAAGCTAAACTCAAGATTATTATAGCAATCCCAAGAGATTCTCATATTGAGTACCGCAAGGTTCGAAACTTGGACCACTGCTTTTCATAATGTATGTGAACGACTTTCTCTCTATTCTTCAACATACCACGGGGCACTTTTGCGCAGATGATAGAGCAGTTGTTGTCAGCCATAGATGTGTGGAGAAAGCAAATAAAATAATTCAGAGTGAGTTCAACGAACCTCGAGCTCGTCCAAAGTGCTTGGATTTTAGCGTAGACTAAGGACTTGGCACAACCATATAGAAAATAATCGAGTGGTGTCAAATCGCATGATCGCGGCGGTCAATTGATGAACGCCTGCCGTGATGTGACCCAGTCGTCAAAATTTCTCCCACACAACTTCGAACGTTGCGTCTTTTGTATGACTTGTAGCGCCGTCTTGTTGGAACAACAGGTCAGATAACGATAACGACCTGAGACCATTGGCGGTAAGGGTGTCTCTTTCCTGATTTCGAAAAAATAAGGTCCGATGATACCGCCATGCCATAAACCGCACCAAACAATCAATCTCTGTGGATGCATTGATGCTTGGCCGAACACTTGTGGATTGTGTTCGCTCCAATAACGAGAATTTTGTTTTTTGGCATAGTCGCGAGAAGATGAGTTTTTGGCCAAAATCCGGATCGCCAGCCAACATTTCCAGCGCCTAATTAGCGGCCTCACGGCTTTGTCTATGGTTGTCAGGCTTCAATTTTTGCGTCAGCACAATTTTAGACGGATGTTGGTCTAATCCAACTGCAAAATAAGCCGGGTTGACTCTCATTCAGCTGATCGGTGCCGAATCGATATTTCTGGGTGTTCTTCGGTACTGGCCGCTACGGCGGCTATGTTTTTTTCATTTTGCACCAATGTCTATCTGGTCTAAAAGGGTATCCTATAAAAGGGATGTCATTGATAACTTTAGCAGCTGCTGAAACATAGCAATTGGAAAAACTATCATTGCTACCTGCTATCCGGAATAGAGAGATGTTTGCGGAGACGGTTCGAAAATGCTGTGGAGTTTTTGGTCACCATAATGAATCTTCTCCTCGTACAGTGTTCTGATTAATCGAGAAATTTCAAGCGATTGAGACAGTGCGAACCCAGAAGAAACCAGTCCGTGTTTGTGCAGCTCTGCCTAATGAAAACATTGCAGTAGTTAGTGAGAGTGTTGACCAGAATCTGTCCACCTCTATTCGCCATCGTTCTCATCAATTGAGACTTTCGCGAACCAATTTACAGCGAATTTTGACTTAAGATTTGCATTTAAAGTTAAAAAGATTCAGTGGACATAACGTTTGAAGTCAGTAGACCATGCGCAGCGCCGAAAGTTCGCAGAATGGATCTTACAGCATCAACAAGTGAATGGTGATTCTTCGAAGAAAATAATATTCTCCGATGAGGCGCATTTCGAACTTGATGGATATGTCAACAAACAGAATTGTTGCATTCGGGGAGCTGAGAATCCAAGAGTGATCCATCAATTTCCCATGCATCCACCACGAACCACTGTTTGGTGGCCATTTTCGACTGGCGATACAACCACAGTCAATGGCATTCTTTACCGTGAGATGACAAACAATTTCTTCTGGCTCCAAATTGCTGAAATGGATCTCAAAGACGATCAAAAAAATTCATTGAAACGAAAATTTTAAGAGAGAGTTATCTCCCGCCGCAGCAATGTGAATTGGCCACGGAGATCATGCGATTTGACGCTATAGGATATTTTTCTTTGAAAATAAAAGTGTATGCGAGTAAACGAAGACATAATTCCTACACTGAAAAACGATATTCGATGCGCCATTGAGGATCAGAATTTTTCAAATCAACAATGCGTTTTATTCAGATTTCAAAGTAGGTGGTTTTAAAGGAACATCCTTATTAAACTTATAGTTCCAAAACATAATTGCACTTACATAATATGTAAGTCATCGGATTAAACTCTTGAGTTCTTCATTTTCTTCAACTCAAAAGCACGAAATAACTGATATAATTGCTTAACTTTTGATCACATCCAGTCACTGGCGATGACTCCAATGGTTATATTCGTGTCTTTAACCGAACCTTAAAACTAAGTTTACTTACTTTCTTAGACTCGACTACAGTCTGATGAAGCTTGGGCCCTAAACAACAAACCTCTTCAGTTACCACGGCCTTCCTTCCTTCCAGTTGTGGTCTCTTAGACTATTGAGATCCATTGGTCAGAGCCACCTTTCTCTATTGCGTTGTCCATCGTGCAACCATCAACTTAGCTCTAATACCCCTTCGTCTAAAGTCCGCCAACGAAAACAGAACCAAAAATTACTTGAACAATCATGCGTTCCAAACGATAAAAAATACCTTCACCCGCCTTCATTAAAGTGCATACCTACCCGCCATACTTTATTGTATCCTAATTTACACCTAGACTAAATTTCGATCCTTCTGTCTCATTATTTTTAACTGCGCCAATGACAGCGTTCTGCCAGTGATGTCCTTGTCACCTCCAGACTTTTAGAAAATTGTACACCTCGTGTTGGCCTGCCACTTTCGCAAAATTTTCTCAAATGTAGGGTTAAAGAAATCGCATGAGAGCGCATCAACATATCTGGACTGAATGGGACCTTTTCGAAGCGGCGAGCATTTTCTATCATCAAAACTTCAAAAATCCGTCTTTTCGGTAAGAAAGCGTTTGATTTCTCAGCATAGTATCCCTTGAGTTCAATACACTTCGCCCAAGGTTTCTTAATTTTTTGACCCCATCCAAATATGTAATAAAATTTATCGTGGTCCTCAAAAAAGGCGTTTGTTTCAGCGATGATTTCATAGCTGGAGATAGATTCCCTTGGGCTTGGAAACAAGAAATAACCATTGGGGACTAAATCCGAAGAATATGACATTCTTCTTGGCCAAATGACGATGCTTTTCCTGGTCCTATAAGTTGGCATAATACTCACTGTTAATTCGTTTTTCATTTTGGAAGCTGTAGTTATGGATTGCACTGTGTGCATGCGAAATACTGTAGCCATAACCTTTCTGGCCGGGATCTTGGCTTTCTGAGTCGACAGTGTCTAGATAAAAGAGATGGTGTTGGCGGAGGAGCGCTTGTCCTAGGGGTTAAGACCAAGGATTTGGCCCCCTGGTTGTGTTTGTGTCGGTGTAACTTCTTTACCATGGAAAAACCAAAGAGTTCCAGATATGGATGACCTTATGGCGACTACCACCGCAAACTAAATAAGGAAAACAGCTTTCGGATCTGCAGAACAGTTTGCAAAAGGCATTAACCATTATATCTGCTGTCATGCAGATATCACGAGGAGATATCAAAGGAGAATAAAAAACTGTGACATATACTATGGCGATTGCTAGAGGGAACATGACAGAACAGTGCTTATTCGGGTTCGGATTTGTCATACTCGGCAACGTCTTGAGCTCCCGACAAGAGAATGAGCATCTTTTGACATTCCGTATCAAGGCTTAATTCGCTAGCACAAGTCTCATATATGCTCATGGCCCCACGGAAGACAAGGATGACGCCGCCAAAGAAAGTTTCTATGAGCTCCTCGACAAAACATATAAGCAATATCCGCCAAGGTAGGAAAGAGGATCGCTTTAGTAAGACAATTGGAAAGCATAGCCTACACGACACCACATTTGGCAATGGACCTAGACGTATTGACTTTGAGGCTCCACGAAATGTCACCGTAGTAAGTAAACAATTTCTCATCTTAATAAAGGGCACATGACGGTGAAATGCTAAACCAATTTTATCATTTTGCGAATGACGTAAGGTATACCTCCATTGACTCGAATCACTAGAATGTAGAATAATTGCAATCACAAGGAACCGGCAGCATTTTGCCCAATGAGTATCCCGGAACCTCTCAACAATTCCAATGCCGCCAGCATGAAGTACCTGTGGCAGCGTTGCCAAATTACCATCCGATGTGCTCGACCACCACCAAGAAATCCAGGGTCTGATGAATAGTGCCAGCAACCACATGCTGCTTAACAAGAAGCGTACAGAACGGTGCTATAATGAAGAACAAAAGACGCTCGTGAGTTCTACGGGCAAAATATGAACAAAGAACTTCGGCTTCTGCACGAGGATCGCGCAATCGAAGATAACTCTCAATGTCCGTACTCGTGGATCAACGTACACAAGAAGAAGGAAACCTTTTAGTAGAGTCACAATCGGCTCTGAGAATATGTCAAAACCTCTTCTCTGTAGTCTGTATAACTGTGACGAAGTCAACATCTCGCCATTTGGTAGAATAGATGATTCGACTTAGGTGGCGAGAGCCAAAACTTCCGTCCACCCGACCAAAATAAAATGAGGATAGCAATATCTAAGATTAAATCCAACAAAGCTGCTGGATCCGATGGCTGACTGACCGAGGTATTCAAAGCTCCTGGAAGCGATTTTATACAGAGCATACACCAACTCATTTCTAAAATCTGGCCAGAAGAGTGTATGTCTGATGAATGTAATCTCCGCACTGTTTGTCCGAGCCGAAAAACATTTGGAACATGGCATTATAAATAGCTGCTGTTGGCGAATATAGCCTTGATGTTAATTGAAGTGGTTTTTCTTTTGGCTGATAGATCAATAAATTATCATGAATAGACTCATATCAGAAGAACGCTTCCTCGCCATTCAAACTTATTTTGAATTTCAGCCTTCAATTCGAGAAAAGTATGGAAGATTTTGTGATCTATTCTAGCCAACATGAATAGCGCGTTGCCATATCACATTGACTCTACAGAGTGACAGCCGACATCGTATGGTGTTAGCAGAAGAAACTATATAACCGCCGTTAGCGAAAAGTGGCGAAAGTTCCAGAATAGTAAATCGCAAAACTTTGACTTCTGCTCTACTACTTTAACATAAATTGTATGAAATCTTCTCTTAAGCAGCTCCTAAGCAGCTTGAAGTTGACCCATTTTTTAATATTCCAATCGTATGTAATAACGTACCACGAAAATATGGACGACATTGAACCGGACGTTATGTTGTTCGAAAAGGATGGTGCAACGTGCCAACTGACCATGAGGCTGTTGAGTTACTAAAGCCAATGTGTTGACCACCAAGATCGTGCGATTTGTCGTAATCTATTCATTCCCTCAAAGCCAATATTCAGCGGTCTATTGGAGAGATAGAACCCCAAATGCTCATTAGAATGCCCTAAAATTGGGCTACTAAGCTATAACACCTATGATGCCTTCGCTCACATCACTTGTTGACGATCTTAGTGGAACAGAGTACATTCTCCATTATTATTTTGCGTAGACTATCTAGATTTGCAGAACCTATGTATGACTTGTCTCTATCTACGCCGCCATAAGAGATACTGGAGTCGATAAAAAGTAATGCACGTCGATCTGAACTTCTTAGCTAACGACAGATTAGTTTGTCGTCTGCAGGCTCTAATCTTTTACATAGTTTTACTTCATTTACCAATCGGCAAGCTTAGAAGTTTAACTGGTATTATCGTAAAGGGTTTTTATATATATGAACGCTTCGTTTTGCTGGTGAGTGGGCATTTCTTGCAGCTTCCAGCGATTGAAGGCGCAATTCTAGAAATTGTCCACCTGATTGCAGGCCATATGGCCTAGAGATAATCTACTCTGCTGACATCGCGAGATAGATAAGGTATCATCCTCAATCGCAGTGCATGACACTGGCCCTGATTTGCGCTTCAAAATCGTTTATAACAATTTTTAAAAAGTATTAATTATACCGCTCATTGGTCTTGTCGATGAGCTCATGTATTGTTTGTAAGCTTTGGTATTTTGTTTTCCCCGGCACATTGGATCGCTCCTTAGATGTATTAGTGAAGCCCACTTTATAAGGTTTGTCGCCTTCTGGTTCTTGCTCGCTCTTGGCTTATTAACATTCCATATGTACTATGCAGGCCCTAAGAGGGTTTCGTTTGGGAGAAAGCCGTTACGTAGGTAAACATGCTTATCGATGCTAATTCATAGTCATTATATATTGACTACATTTGAAATCCAAAGGAAGTTCTGTTTGCGGCTAATATGAAGCTGATGGAAAAATAATTATCTTCTCCAAAACGACATTCACACACAGTTGTTCCGGGATTTCTCAAAATTGTAGCTGCATTGACGTATTCGCACCCAAAACCATTCTCATTCAGACCTCAACTTGACTGGGAAATTTATGCTCTGTCCAGGTCGTATACCATTCAAAATGGCAATAAACAAACTTCAGTACCACAGGACGGCGTTTAATGCACCCCAGCGGAGTTAAGTGATAGATTTCTTTATTACGTCCAGTACCAAACATCGTTGCCGACGATGGTGTTATAAATTTGAATCCATTCTGCAATTCTACATTCCGCCACAATCTGTTACTCATTCGTACCGAATTATTCCACCGAAAAATGCTCAAGCTCACGATTTTCCATCAAAGAACTAAGCAATAAAATTCACCAATAGCCGTCCTGCATCCCCAAAACGTGTTAAAAAAAAACCTACAACACCGGGCAAGGAAAGAGCGCTTAGTAATTGCACACTAGTGGTGCTATAGCCGCTTGATAGATGACTACCACCCAACCTATTGCCAAGCTGACCGTTAACACCACAATTGCGCCGCATGCTATGTCCTTTTTGGCAAACCAAAATTACAACACCAGATACACACAGCGTGGGTAGAATCTCACTCACTCCTGAACAGTGTCCCGGTTGTTGGTGTATTCGTATGCACTCCCGTTTCAGGCAAAAGTAAAGTCCATAATTGCGTACGAATGTTCTTTCGCAAATCGGCGGGAGAAAACCGCAGAACTCTGCATCAGACAAGAATCAAATACAAAAGGCAACATGCGAGCACAAGGATTGGTTTGATGGGGTTGTTGGGGAAAAAATGCACGCACATCCGGGAAATATTTTCAACGTGACAGCGGTAATGCGGGCCTTTGGAACAGCAGCAGCAACGGAACTGGTGGCAGAATAAGAACCTTCGAAACAGCTATTCAGTTGACGATTTAAGCGAAATCGTGCGGCTGGGTATCGCTGCGTTTTGTAAATACATGTGAATGTCACCAGCAGCAATGACCAATTCAACCGACCAGTGATGCCTGTGACTGGTGGTAACGTCAGCAGGTCCTTTGCAAGGGATACGGCAATCTGTTCCGTCAGTTAGTCATAAGGTCGTGGATAGATATTTTACTGGTGAATATCTGGTCTTGAGTAAAACCCATTTGAGTATATTTCTCACCCAGCAAAGTCCGAGTTTATGTTTAATCCTTGCCCGAGGGGTTTCTCATTTTAAATTGAATTTCTGATGAGTATTAAAAAAATTATCAGCTTAACCGACTAAGGATTGGGAAGGGATAGTTGATAAAGATTCCATCTGCTTAGATACTTTGTCTTACAATCAATGGCGCTTACAGTTTGCAAGAAATGCAAGTTTTCTTTACACTTTAAGCCAGAAAATTAAGGTTCAATGAACTTTTACCTCCTTCTGGCTGTTTGGTGGATGAAACCAAGTCAAGATGTGTAAATGCATGTGGTGTGGATATGTGGGTTAAAACCCACGTCGTTAAAACTTCTACCATCGTTGGTTGCGATCGGTGGATGAGATCACCGAAAAGCATATTGGCACTTGTCCAGCTGATGTGTCCGATGACATGGGTATGCATTCATTGTCGCATATCCAATATATAGATTGGGCATAGCATCATTTTCAGCTTTTAGTAGTCTTGATGGCTTTTTCTCTTCTAAGCTTATAAATAGCTTAGTTCCAGTTGTTGTAGCAAGATTAAATTGTCAATGCATTTACGAACCCTAGAGAAGAGCTGACTGTACTTTTTTGAAACCCTCAAGAGCCCGTCTTGCAGCTTAATTTTCCAGGCCTTTTTTCGGAATAATGTTATCATGGCGATCCTGTTTGATTGTTTCAGCGCTTTTTCCTATGATCCTTTTATTGAACGTTTGCTTTAACGATACCTGGCATTGAACAGATACTGTGCCCTTTTCTCCTCTATTCGGCATCTCAGTGACCTCTGGTATTTCCTTGCTGAGTATGCTGCATTGAATCCACAGGTCTCTGAAGTTAACAAAGATAAGTACCACATCAAAGAAATTTCTGCTTTGAACCCAGCTGAGTGCGTTATTAAAAGTGTACTGAAGTTTCCCTTTAGCTTTACTCTATGTTTAGTTTCTGTCGGAACAGAGCACTCAGGCGAAGAACTATTCCATTCTACTTTTTGTATCATATGTCCTCTTTACTGGAATTTCTCAGTCTTTTATGGGCAAAGTATTTAAGGAATAGAAATCCAATATATCAGCGCCAATCACATGCAGCCGTATGCAGACACTCACAGATATAGTGTTCTGACACCACTCACAAAGCAAGATTCCCAGTACAATCTACAGCCTTTCCTACATAACACTTAGAGACGTCGGGTCGTATTTTTTGATCTTGGAGAGTCATGACATCTGAATCTATACCCATATGAAACCCAATTGTCAACGAATATTCTAACAAAGGACACAAACAGTACAAACTCGTGTTCGGGTCTAGAGCCTTACCTAATTTCCTCATCGGTGATTTAATTTCCCGTAACGGGAAGCCCGGTATTCTCGAATTATCTAAGAAGTCGTCAGAATGTTCAACATGGCTCTAAGCCAGGCTTAGTTGTCCCTCAAGATCCAGATATTTCGCCCTCTCCACTGATTCTTCGTAATATAGTTCCCTACCATCTAGATTGCGTATATATTGACTTGGAATAGAGGAGCAAATCTTTCTTGTTGACATCGTCATCCTCCAAAAAGACACCACCTATCCGTAAAGACTTGACTGCAGTCCGGTTCCTGCACCAGATTCTAGCCGACACCATTCCTGTGCTTAGGGAAATTCGAGTTTGTATTTTCGTGGCAACAAGGGTTCTAGTGCAACGGCATCGGGTTTAAGAGTACAGCCAATGACAATGTAGCAGATTCAGAGATACCGACCGTTCTTTGGAATCTAGTAAATGCAGCAGTAACGCATTTTCCTGTAAGCTTCTTCCATCAATAAACCGATGTAGAGTAATATATAGAGTTGGTCTTTGATGTCTTGTCGAAGGCTCCTTTACGCTCCTAGAAAGCAGACAGTGTCTTGGAGGGTGCATTGATATTCATATTTTAAAAACAAGCGGTCTTTGTCCAACACACAATGGAGTTTTTATGACGTCTGTGCTCAGAGCTCAGGAATGGTTTCGAAAAGAATCTGAGCCAGGAAAATATTGTATTTAGGTCCTGACAGATTGGTCCAAACTTGATCTGGGATGCAGCATTGGTGCTTATTGGCCGACGAGATCATACGATTTTAGGTCCCATTAGGACTGTCTTCGTTGCGACTGTCTTCGCAGTAGAGATACACACTATTCCAATCGCAATCTACATATACGAGTATTCTAAAGGATCGGAATTTGTGTCTGTTGCGACAGCAAAGCTGTGATTAAGGTAGACCCTCTTAACATTTCCAAGCTATTTCGAGTGTGCAAAGCTTCTCTAATCGCAGTAGAAAGACTGAATTCATTTAGTCTTGGGATCCACGTCACAATAAGATAGCGAGAAATACCTTGACCAATAAGTAGTTCATAAGATTTGAACTTGCATTTGAAGTGTCCGCGTCGTCTATTACGGCTTCCATCGGTATTTGGGTTTCATGTGAGTATTAATGCGGATGACAAATGCTGACAAGAAGTTAGCAACTTTCCTGCTGTTCCTCTGTAGAAACGAATGAAGATTGCTCAATAGCATCGAAGCGGAGCACTATGCCTCAGCCTAGCACCTAAGTGTGTTACACAAACGTGACACAATAGAGTGACAACACCGAAGAACACTATCTCTGTAATGGGTTCTGCGACTCCAAACGGTTTTTGACATCCAGTTTCGGGCTGTCAACTTAAAACGCTCAGAAAAGGCAACCGAAAGATCTGTTGATTGACTGTAAGGCACATGACTGCATTTTTTAAATCGAAGCTATAAATCTGTTTAAATAGGCACAGGGTAAGCTTTCAAAGTGATCAGTCAATAGGGAAACCCCAAGATTGGTTAACGTTGCTTCAATTTTGCTAATAAATTAACAGGTTTGTAAGTCGATAGATAAAACTTAACAAACAGCGTGAATATAGTTGTGCTTATGCATCATATGATTCACCTGAGGATGACTGGAGCTAAACAAATTCAAATTCAAAATCGAAATATTTACTATATAAAAAAAGGTCTACCACCGCCGACAGCAGATTTCCGGAATGTTGTATCTTTTCGACCAAAAATCGTTTTTCAGTATTTGTTTTGCCTATTGTCTATGGTCAAATGCTTAAGGACATTCTCTCTACAATGTGCATTCATTCATTTATTTGACACCAGCCCAGAGTCAAATACCTCCAATACCAGCGGCCAGAAGCAATGCAACAAATGTGCATGCATACGTCAACAAAACAACATTCGACCGCGTCGTTCTTTGGCAGAGGCCCGTCGCTATACAATTTTAATTAGTTGGCCAACAAAATACAGAGAACGACCGACCGCCACCGGAACTGGACTGTCATCCAGAAATTTTAATTTAAATTCTTGCGAAAAAGGACTCCCGCCGGTTAGACGATGTCGGTTGGAAATGTACGGAAACTGTTTCCTAGTTATACGTATACAATAGTTAAACCCCCCAGCTGGTAACAACTGCAGCTAATTGCATACAACCTATAGTGCAGAGCAGATGCAGATGTAGAGGTCAAGGGGCAAATTTATTTACATAACCTGAACTGGCGTCAACCATACACACGCTACTGGTGACTCCATAGTAATATGCGTCCAGGATGGTTAATCTCACCCCCTAGTGCTATCATGATCGGGACCACAATCAAGCCATGTCCAACACAATGTTTGTGGTATTTTGACATTTTCAATGGACGGTTCTGTGTAAGTTTTTGGAACATTCAGCTTTGTAATATTTCTGCGAGAACACCCAATGCGGATGCAGGGATCAATAACGAAGAGAGGGATGTGTTCGTTAACTCTTTCAGATGGGTGATGAATTTCCGGAAAGAGGAATGATACTTAGGCATTGTTTTGGGTAAGAATTTTACGTCGTTGGTACCTGGTTTTTGGTTGTCCAAAAGGTACTATGTGGTTGCGTTCAGCTCGAATGGACAAGTGGATAAGCTTTCTAGTGCTGTAGAGGGTACTCGATGGCATGAGTCTTTGGGGAAAATAGTAGACGGGATGCACAGATAGGTAGTTTTAATCTAAGCGAACGACAGTTGCAGTGTTGTTCAAGTTGTTAGCTGTGCAACTTTATGTCGAGAGTATGTGTTTGCGAAAGTGGGAAATCGAATGTGATAGACGGTTGCATCTTTTGATATGGCAGCTATTGTTACGGAGATACGTAATGAGTTGAAAAGTCGACGATTAGGATGTTAACTTATTTTTCATCAGAGTAGCCATGAAGGGAACTAAATTTTGGAAATAAAAAAATATGTTAAAGTGGTTTTGGGTTCAAATTTAATGAGAGATCCAGAGAATCATCAGTCCGGGTTCAATTAGAAATCCTATGCAGTCTGTTATTATAAACATAAAAGTTTACATACACAAAATTAAACTACTGCTTCGAGGAGAAAGAGGGCATTTATAGCATTGCTTAGTGTAACATATGCAGAGGAGCCCAATTACATTCTTGTTCTCTGTCTGGATATGGATTACTCAGAAGGGACATGCACTTTGGACAGATTTTCTATCTTGAACAACATGATGTGCAACAGGACTAATAGCAGAGTTGGATTATGTCACTTAATGCAATGAAAACGGACTTTGGAGTATGTTTTAACGAAATAGCGGGCTGTGAATTCAACACTTTAAAAATACATATAAGAAGTAAGCATTTTACTGATTGATTATTAGTCAGCTTCAATCTCTGTTACAAAATGTACTCCTAATCGATGTCACATTATACAACGATGAGATAAGCAGATTATCCAAAGAAAAGTCTATCGGAAGTGCCTATGTCACAGGACAGGCACATCGCATTAAGAATAAATGAGACTTTCAAGACAAGCTTTAAGAAGATGGTAGGCCAATCTGTTGAAATCTTTCCTTACCTCAAAGAAGACAGTAAATAGAGGAACCAGATCAAGACCCGAATAGAGCCGTCGTGCCCGTCTAGATAGATCTTTCGAGATCTCCAGTTTCATAGGTCAGCGTGAAACTGCAGCGAACAGCGAACGGTTGGAACAGTTCAATCAGACAAAGAAATAGACCATTGTTCGTCTTGCATATCCTTTACTGAATTGTTTAGTTTTTTCCAGCGCCAATCACATTAGCGCGTACATACAGAACAGGAAGTGCTTTGCAAAGTCGTCATTATCCTCACAGAAACGATCGCAGCATATTGTGTCAGTACGCCTACCATAGTCTGACTAGTCGCCGACTTATTAGTCAGGAACAATTCGGTTGATCTGCAACATCCTGAAAAGTCATGACATTTGAAGCAATGCTCACACGAAACCAAAGGTAATTTTAACGCACTTTCTGGACCAGAGAATCTCACATCCGACTGAGTGAATTCGGTTTTCCGAATCCGTTTAAAGAATGGTGGGAGAGCTCAGCAAGGCGATGCTTGTCTATCACATGCAGATACATCGCCGTTTCCACCTATTCTTCGCAAGGCATATAGCTCGTTGTCATCAGGTTCGCGTATATCCCTACCTAAAAAATAGAAACATGGAGTGAAATTTTATGTTGTTGTTCTTCCATAAATACCAGCGCCATAATCTACATCAATTTTGGAGACATCCGTGGAGACCCGACTACATTCCTTGCCTTGCTCAGAATCTGGTCGAATCCATTCCTGAATACAGGGAAAGTCGGTTTCATATTTCGTAGCAAGAGGAGTTCATCAGATGGCATGTTCCTAAGACCAGAAGCAAAAGACAGTCTGTGCCGGTGCGCAAGGTCATCAAAACTTTTATGCGCGTTGTAGGAAAGACCACTTCTTTTAAAATGAAAGATATTTATAAGAGTACAGTCCAAGATATGAACATCAAATTGAGGGTGATTCATCATCGACAGCGCTTTGAGTTTTCGATGTGACATATTTGGTCCATAGAAGTTGGTAATGCAGAATGATACCAAAGTACTTAGCTTAGTTGGAGAAATGAATTGCGATGACCTTAAGCACTAGATGAGCCAGTCCAGTTAGCTTTCTATTTCTATTGTAGTAAAGAGAACAACAATCCGCTTAAGAGGATTGACTAATAACCCCTTTATACTACACCAATTGTCGATCGCGTATAGATGTCGGACATGATCTAACAGACAGTTAAGCTGCATCATCTGCACATGCTTGACCATAGACTTCAGAACTATTGAGAGTGTTAAGCACTAAGTTGACCAACTTGCTCTATAGTAGTGGAGGCTTGCAGGCAACCCCTACCCCTGTTTATCCCTGCCATCACACATTGGCTGAAGTTAGCATCTGGAATCAGTACCCTGTTCATCTGTATTGCTTTAACCCACAAAACTAGTGAATCGTCTTGTGCACATGGAGCTCGACCATTCTCTCCATGCTCTTCAAAATGAGAGAATCTCAGTCTAATAAATCTGAAGGTCTTGGCGAACGCGTCATTTTTTTAGATTTTCGATATTAAGGCACCTCTCTTCGTTCGCCAGAATTCCGATATGTATGCCAGTGCCAGTCCAGAAGTGACGATTGTATTCAGAGCTATGACGTATGCTTTTTAGCGGCATAACTGGATATATTCCATGAATACCAGGTAACTAGGAGCCATCAAAGGAAGCAACAGCACACCCAATGAGAGATACGAGTAGCAGCTACGGCGGATTGTGGTATTCAGCTCATTGACACTAACTCACGCTGGTGTGAGTGAGCTAGTTTTGATTAGATTACCTGGCAGGTACAGCTCAAGCTTAAGACAGATAGTCTCTGCCTTCGACTAAGTGTACGAGTGGATGTCATCAGATTTTCTAAGTGGTTCTACCCTGGCTGATTTTCCCCAGTTGAGGACTATGACTAGACCGCTGCTCTCATCCACAGTTTCGATTTGCAGGAGGCACTCTTTGAAATCCGAGTTAGCTATATATCCACCAAGAAATAGACTAGCACGATTGTATCTTATATATTGGACATATTAGTTCAAAGTGCTTAGTGAGTGTACCGTTCAGATTCTGATCAGTTTCTTGTAGCTTTCGTTTTGTTCTGTACTTAATGAACTTACTTTTACCTTTAAATTCATTTTTATTATTTCTTTCATTATTACTTACATTCTAGACAAAAATGATTAAATCTAATTTAACAATTTTAGTTACTTATTTTAGCTTACTGGCTCTTACCGAACGCTCTTAACTTAACAATCACATTCAAAGCTTGCCTTTCGGCCTGTGTGAAATTTCTAAGAAAAGGTTTAGAAAAACTTAGATATGGCAGATATGGCATCTTTTAAATTTTGTATAAAACTTAAAACTATGGCCCTATTCTACTTAAACTACCTAAACTATTTAGCCTAAATTAATCGGGGGTGGTGAGCACTCGTAGCCTCTCGCACTGGGTGGTCACCATCCCAATTGCGATTTCGGGCGCCTGGCGTTTGTCAGCATCGTGAAACAGCATCCCAGAGATTTAACCAATGCCACAAATCATCGGTCACTTCTCAGAGGCGCCGCCTTATGTTAACGAACGTGGCCTTTCATGCGAACCCCCTTACTATCCTTAATCTAACTTACAACTAGGAGGAGTCTGTTACCTTAGTAACGTACCGACCTAGGAAAGCAAGCCCACCCTCTTCCCATCTAGAAGCCTCTGGTGTACTGTTTCTCGGTATCGAACCGATCCCTGTCCGCAATAGCGGGACTAAAACGGAGGAGATCCTGAGCATTGGCAACGTACCCGTCGCAGATGAGCCGCTTGCCCCTCGCACTGCGGTAGCGGTGGTATATTACCGGGATACCATCTCTAACCATTTAGCATCAATATGAAGAAATGCCTGGCGGGATAAGGCCCGTTAGAAGTGTGCTCTCGTGGTACATTTCATTGGGGTAATAAGCCCCAAAAATCATTCTATTATCGTTGTTCATTGCCCGTGCAACTTGTCTTCGCATCAACTTAAACAGGAAATTGTCAATCCTATTCAGATTAGCCCCATCGTAAAGGACTTTGTTGGGATAATATTTTTTGTACTCTGATTCTGGTGTTCTGTACAAGCCGAGACAGGTCCTAAGACGCTGCCTTTCAAACACCCGAATCCTTTCCATCTGATACGGCGCTGCATTGAACCACACGGGACAACCATACGCTGGCCTCATTAGGGCAACATATGGAAACAAGTTGACTGCTGCTGCTTGCCCCCAGCAAGACAAGCATCTATATGTTTGTCAAAATGCAAATACTTGTCGAGCCAGATACCAAGGTATCTCACTACGCTTCACACCACTAATGGCAGTCCGTGCTGTCCAATGATAGCCAAATTTGGCCAGTTATATCTGGTATCCCTAGAAGCCCATCTCAATGGGGTTCTAAACAAGATTGTTTCCGACTTTTGAAAATTTATTTTCAATTTCCAATCGTCGCAATACGCCTTATTATGATCGAAATCACGCTGCAGAAGAGTATTGATGACTTCGATTTTTGAACCTGATCTTAAATGTTAAACAGTATCGGAGAAATCATCGCTTTTCGGGATTGGGTATACCACTGCTGTTTTCCAATGCGTTGGATAATATGCATTATTTATTAGAAAATATATCCATTGCTTCCAAGGGCAAGTGTCTAAATACAACGTTTGGAATACCGTCTACTCCCGACGACATTTTGTTTTTCTAAGACTGAAAGATGCGCATGAGTTAATTTTTTCGCACGAACAAATGCGAGGAAGCTCGTTCATCGCCGATGATGACGTTTGCCGCGTTTTCTTCACTGAATACGGTGAAACCATGATTTTCGGATCGCCAATTTTGAAGTTCGTTGCGCAGATAACAATGACTTACGTAGACTTACTGACAATCAGTGTCGTGATTATAGTGAACTGGATTGTTCAACGTATACACGGCTTCGAAAAAAGCTCCCAGCAAACTCACTTTCTCCTGTGGGTCTACTCTACGGTAGTCGTATGAGTACACTTGATCATACTGCTCCAGCTGCGTTTGCTCGTTTGGGATCCGTATTATGGCGGCAAGTCCGTAGTGATCACTATCGTACTCGAACGCTCGCAAACAGTTCCTTGTGTTTCGATCCGTGTTAGTCAGTTCTAGTCTACTGTCTGTTAATGCAAAGTCCAGGAAAGAACCGGCTGACGGGAAGGATGGGATATTCGTCGCGTACAGTTCAAGTCTGTACTCAATCATATTTTGACCCCACCAGTAGTATAACTGGTTGCCCCTGGTGTTTGGCGGATTATTTCCTCATGCCGCATGTCTAGCGTTAAGATCTCCGGCCAAAAAATAATAATTTTCCTCCGGTTGAGACTGAAGGCAGCGAAAAAGTATTTCGAGCTCAGTTATAAATTGAATGGGATTAGGTACTTCAGGTGCATAAAGTGACAATACATACACTCGCCTTCGACTATGAAGAGGAATGCATACGATGCAGGCTTCCAACACCCGGAACCTCATTAAATTCCCGCTATATATGACCCTATGGCGCATGCCTTTGCGTAATAAGATACCAACCCCACCCCCTCGTGAGGACTGTGGTCGGTCTCTTCTATATATATCGTAGCCACTGTAGCCAATTTTGTGATTCTGGTTGAGCTTAGTTTCGCTAACCAAAAGCACATCTGGGCATTCACTTAACAACAGATTTTGTAGGTTGGCCCTTCTCTCGATCCTGATTAGTGAGTTAACGTTTAACGCAAGGATCTTCAGATTAACCTCATTCAACGTAGCAGACATTATATCGGCGTGCCAGACTTGTCAAACAGGGTCGAATAGATGACGTCAATTCGAGCCACTTGTTCATTTAATTGTTTCTAAAAATGATCAACTTTTCCGTGTAGGGACAGAAGAATTGCTTTTAAATCCAGATCCGCTTCCGGCTCTTTTTCAGCTACCTTTGGCGTATTTTTTGCTGTTATTGTGGCCTTACCCGCTTCAGATACCATTTAGGCAAAGAATACATTGGGTGCCACAAAATTAGAGAAAGCACGACTCTTTTGACGCTTCTCTTCTTTAATGAATTGTTTTCTAGCCTGGACTTCCTTTTTCAGCTCTTGAAACTTGGGACAACCCCTGAAATTGTCAGGATGTCCCGAGTTCCTGCAGAGTACGCAAAAGAGTTGACTCCCATCCACTACTCTATCGTTGCCTAAAGGACATTCTCCATGTTTGGGATCCTTAATGCACTTAACGCATCTAAATTGCATATTGCAATTAGCTGCGGCAGCGCATACAATGCAGTACACAATCTGCCCCCCTTAGTTATTCCTATCTTACAGCATGACAATACGGGAATTTGATTTTTCGCAGAGTATCAGACTTAATGACCACCTCCTTATAAAGTGTCCAGCTGGTTTTCCACAGATTCCTCCCCTTCGACGATTCCTGAATTTGATGTACCTACGGTCTGCTATGAAGGCCTCCAATATCCGATTATCTGGTGTCTTACTTTCGTAACAAATTATTGATAATCAGATCAGATGATAGTATGCAATCCATGAAATGATTGCCTCTCACGTTGTACTCGTATTTACTATTGCCATAAAAAATATTCTGAGCGTTAGCGTTACACCAGTAGTCAATGTGTTCGGGCACTGCTCTCGGTGGTGTTGGTAATACCGGATCAAAGGTAAAATAACCTGGCGCATAGTTCAAAGGTAAATATATATAATTAAAAGAAATTATGTGATAAGTTCCACATTAAACATTTCATTAAGACAATACATTTTCTTAATTATTAGCTAATATTGCTATTAGTTCATATATTGTAAATAGAAATAATTCATATAAAGAAAAACAAAAAAAAATTAAGAACCACTGCATATTACTCTCTTTAAATAAATTTAATTTTAGCATCTTGTTTAACTAAACATATTACATCTTTTCGAAATGCCTTATTATGGTTTGTAGTGAGCAGGTTTTCCTTCGCTAGTAATTAAAAATAATCTTCCAGCCATCCTTAGCACTATCCCTACCTGCTCGTATCTTGGCACCATCGGCAGCAGCAGTAACCAGTCGTTCATAGACCTCCGTGAGGAATAAACGTGTTTCGGCTACTAGTAAAGTGAAAAAGTTGTAAGTGAACTTAACAAAAGAAAAATCAGAAACATTTTGGCCAAGTGCTTCGGTGGCCTAGTGGTAGTGGTGTCGGCCGAGTAAACAAGGGGCGTAGGTTCGATCCCCGGGATAGTAAAGACTTTTTTTTTATATTTACATCAGTATAATCAAATTCTTTTACAGTAAGACCGGGTAATGAGTGGCGGTGAAAGGTCCGCTATCCCAATAGCGAGACCAGCAGATGACATGATGTCGTCTGACGACCAAGCAGTAATATCGGCCCATCAAATAACTGGGAATCCAGAGATCAGGACTAAGAGGAGGAGGAAGTTAAAGCCAACTCCTAACCTTGTGAAGCGCCCTTCCCTTTCTGCGTCTACCGAAAAGCTGCCTGGTAGAGTGAGGGAAGAGGCGCCAACAACATCGGCAAGGGCAACAGAAGCAGCAAAAGATGATTTCCCATATGTATCTGACGGTGGAGAGGGACGCTATATGGGAAGTGATAATACTTTCGCATCGTTAGCGGCCTCGGAGTCAGATGACGAAGAGGAAGAGATGCAAGTAATAACTAGCAGTATCAAAGAGCTGCAACTAAAGGCATTTGCTATTAAAGCTAAGCAAGTTGCAAGAAGACAGAAGGAGCAGCAACTCCTGGACTCTCAGAAGCAGACAGAAATGAGTGAGTCTATACCGCAACAAAACACACGGAAAAGTTCGGTACAACAACAAAACACAGTAAAACCAACACAAGAGTTAAAAAAGAAACAAGCACCATCACAACAAAGTAGTTTATCACAACATAAGCAGCAACAAAAACAAAAATCAGAACAACATAAGCAGCAACAGCAACAGCAACGGCAGCAGAAAGAACAACAACAACAACAGCAGCAGCAACAACAACAACAGCAGCAGCAGAAAACAACCAAAATACGGGTACCACCAATCAACACGTTTAAAATGGAGTTGAAAGACACTATAGAATTATGTAAGTCGGCCATAGGCAATAATTTTTTTGTTAAAAGACTTAGTTTAGACAGGCATGCGATCCACTGCAATACAGTGGAGCGCTACCATAAAATTAAAAGTTTATTGAAGGATTCGACGACGGAGTTCTTCTCCTACACCCCGAAGGGGGAGAAGCTGCAAACAATGCTGCTGAGGGGGTTAGAACCGTCTACCGATCCGGAGGAGCTCCTTGCACTGCTGAAAGAGAAGGAGTGCGAAGGGCTCAAATTCGTGGGGGTCAAGCCATTTGTCACGGCTAGAGCCAAAAGGGAGAAGCGGAAACTACCGTTCTTCCTGGTTCAGTTAAGTCCCGACAGCAAACTGGATGGTCTAAGGAGTATCAAAATCCTAGACTACCAGGTTGTACACTGGGAAAAATTAAAGAGGAGCGAAAACATTTTACAATGTGTTCGCTGCCAAAGGTTCGGGCACGCCGCGTCGAACTGCGAAATGCAGCCTCGATGTGTGAAGTGTGGAAAGAACCACAAATCCGAGGAGTGCGTTCTAGGTAAGGACGGAGCATCTGAAAAAAGCCAACTCTCTTGTGCTTTATGCAGGAACACGGGACACACCGCAAACTATCGGGGTTGTCCCAAATTCCAATACATAAAGCGAGCAAATCTGGCTCGGCAGCAGAAAGTGGAAGTTAAACGTCCACTCGTTCATGCACAAACACCAGCCGTTACTCCCCACGTTACCTACGCCCAAATGGCGGCAGGTAGGGGAAATACGGTACAACAAGCAAAGGTAGCTTCTCAGGCCCCAGCGCCTAGAGCACCGGAACCTGTACCTGACATGCTGGCTATCTTGCTCTCTATTCAGGGGCAGATGGCTCAGCTTCAGCGTCAAATACAGGAACAGGCTAAGCGGGTAGATCAAATATACGCGCTGCTGCCGGGCCTAACGCACCTCCAGTCGTAATGGGTACGTACATGGCGGAGCAAACCCTGAAGGTCCTCGCAGTGAATGTTAATTCACTGATTAGGTTCGAACGAAGAGCCACACTGTTTAAGTTGCTTAAAGACCAAGCCCCTGATGTGCTTTTGGTTAGCGAAACTAAGCTTACCAAAAGACACAAAATGAGGCACAGAAGATATAAAATATTACGGAGAAACCGACCAAACTCCATTCAAGGAGGTGGTGTTGCGATCTTTGTTAGGAAAGGACTGCGTTTCAAAAGAATATACAGTCGTGTAGTACGTAGGTTCCAGGTGCTGGAAGCATGCATAGTGTACATCCCTCTCCGTAGTGGAAAGCGGTTATACATGGTGTCTGTTTATGCACCTAAAGCTACTCAATCCACCTTATTCATCTCAGAGCTCGAGACACTTTTTCGATTCCTAAGATTGGAATTAGAGGAGAACTACTTTATTATCGGCGGAGATTTCAACGCCAGGCACAGTGATTGGGGAAATAATACACCAAATACTAGAGGGAACCTACTATTCAATTGGTGGGGTCAGCACAGTATAATGTATCGACTTGGCCTTAAGGCGACGGATAGTCCGTCGTTTCCCAGACACGGTTCTTACTTGGACCTCTTGCTGTTCGACACACGAATACACCTGACATGTACTAACCAACATACCATAAACTGTCTACGCACATTTGTGTATGACAGTGACCATTGCGGTCTCAGTACCGAAATAACCGTTCCGAACGAAATTGCGGAATTGGACGAGTTTGTTCAAAGGCATTCCTACAATTATAGTAGGGTGCGCTGGACGCACTTCTCCAGAACACTGACGAGAGCACTCTCCTCGAATTCGCTCTACCCACCGTCCAATAGAAATCTGTCAAACGAGGAGATTGACAGGTATCTTAGACTAATGGACGAGACAATCAAACGAACAATGGACAAAACGATACCCCGGTATCAACATACTGACAACGAAGACTTATTCCGCAACGCAACTATTGACGCACTGCACCGACAAAAAAGTAGACTGCTATCAAGACTAAAAACCTTGTACAGACAGTTTACTGACAGACATAACCCGGAGATCACGACACTGAAGTCGTCGATTAAAAACCTCCAAACATTAATAAGGGAAAATTACAGAAATTCTGTAAGTTTGTATTGGAGCAATAAAATTCGAGCTGTAAACACCAGCAACCCGAATATGTTCTCGCAAATAAATAAAATATTTCGGAGAAATAATCAGAGCGACCTTCCATGTCTTAGAATAGCCCGAACGACGAACAACGAACAAATACTTGTAGCAGCAGGTATCGATCCAAATGAGACAGTTGATGATGACAACTTCTTTGTGATCGAGGATCCGCAGGAGCAGGTAGAGGCTATAGGAGCGACTTTCCAGGAAGTGTACAAGGCGAATGACATCCTTGGCCTGAACAACGACCTGGAGAATCGAGTCCTTGTACACAATTTCTACCTTCGAAATGAAATAGAGAATTGGCGATTCGAGAGCTCGGGCTTCACCCAGTTTAGTGACGAGAATATGTCAAATAACGTCATCACCAACGATAGGGTACTACCCCTTTTCATTTCGAAGGAGGAGCTCCAAACGATTTTCGAATCGCTTAGAAGTAGGAAATCAGTGGGAACCGATGAAATACCGAACATTGTGCTTCGACATCTCCCACTAGAAGCGGTGGACATTTATACCACCCTGTTTAATAATGCAATGAATAATGCACATTATCCAGCGCATTGGAAAACGGCGGTGGTACATCCCATCCCTAAAAGGGATAAAGATACTTCCAATCCGACGAATCTCCGCTCGATCAGTCTACTTCCAAATATCAGCAAGGTTTTCGAGAAGGTGATCAATAGAGTCCTGACTAAGTGGGTTGAGGACAAACATATAGTTCCGGATAATCAATTCGGTTTCAAGGCGGGGCATGATATCATTCATGCTGCGTCTAAACTGGTTTCTGATATCCAATGGAACAAAGGCAAGAAACAGTGCACTGGTGCCTGCCTGATTGACTTGGAAAAGGCCTTCGATACCGTATGGTTAGAGGGACTCTTTTTCAAGCTGGACAGGTTGGGCATTAGTAAACCACTTCTGTATATTCTCTTTGATATGCTCTCCAGTAGGCAGTTCATCGTGAAGAATGGCGATGTGACTTCTGCTGGCACATTTAACATTAAAAACGGTCTGCAACAAGGTGCGGTAAATTCGCCGATCCTATTCAACATTTACACAAGTGATCTGATAGGTTCACTTCACCATGCCATAGCGTACGCAGACGACTTAATCGCGTACAGATCAGGTCCAAAGATTGAGGTCATTAACATACTTTTGCAACGTGACTTCGACAAAATTAAGCGATATTGCGACGACTGGAAGTTGAAAATCAACTTTCAGAAATCGGAAACCATTTTGTTTAGGACGCCTTTGTCTGGGGCCTCTAGGGATACCAGAAAGAATTGGCGGAAGTTTTCGATCGTTGGACAGCACGGGCGGCCACTTGCTTGTCGAAATGTAGTCAGGTACCTTGGGATCTGGCTAGACCAATATCTGTATTTTAACAAACATATAGATGTTGCTCTGGCCAGAGCCAAAGGTGCTTTTGCCCTTACAAAGAGACTGTTTTATAACAGCCAACTCGATGCGAGGGTGAAGGTGATCTGCTACATGGCCCTTATCCGGCCTATGCTTGTATTTGGTTGTCCCGTGTGGTTCAACGTGAGAGCAAGCTTATTGGAAAAGATTAGGGTGTTTGAGAGGGCTTGTCTTAGGACTTGTCTTCGCTTATACAGAACACCAGAGTCCGAGTACATAAAATTCTATCCCAATGAGGTCTTGTACAATAGAGCGAACCTAATAAGAGTGGACAATTTCGTCATTAAGTTGACTCGAAGGCACATTGCAAGAGCAATGTCCTCATCGAACAACCTGATCTCCGGGGCTTACTACCCCAATTATATGTATCATGAGAGAGTTCGCTTTGACGGCTTTATTCCTCCAGAAGCGTTCCTCTACCTAGATATGAAAGGTCTGATCCAGGACAGATTAGCGGTGCCGCTAATCTTCCACGTCGCTCGGACAGCTGGGGACAGGCGACTCAACTACGACAGAGACGTCGCACATGGTAGTGCGGAGCGTCTCCGGTTCAGTAGGGCGGTAGGGAGTCGTGACATGAGGGATGTTGCTCGGCAGCACCAACAATTTTGGTGGCTATTGGAAGGAGGAGAAGGTTCGTCGTCGAATTCCTCAAGTTATAGATAGCTTCATGTGAAGCAAAGTCGGTCATCTGTTTATTTGGTTAGCCATGGCCGGTAGATTAAGTTAGATTTAAGGAAAAAAAAAAAAAAAAAAAAAAAAAAAAAATTATATTAGAACAGATGTGGGTAACACAGTCTGAAATAAGGGGTAGTTTAAGTAGTTTAAGTTTAAGTTTAAGTAGGATTAAGTAGGTTAAGATTTATTTTTAGGTAGTTTATAGGTTTAGTTTTTAAGTTTTTATATTATAAAAAAAAAAAAGTCCTTATACTAAGTTTTTTTAAATTAAAATTCATTTTCTTAGTTTTAGTGTTAATATATGTAAAAACAAAAATAAAAGTAGACTGTAAGCAACGTCGAAAGACAAAGATTTAAGTATTATGTTTAACCTAGAGTGCCCGCATGGGGCCAGTAAGTTATAATAGGATTACTTTTAAGTTATTTAAGCTAATTTTTAAGCGTTTTTTTGTATAGCATGTAAGAGTTAATTAATGAAGTCCAATAAAAATGCATTTTAAACTGAAAAAAAAAAAAAACTGCAGCAGCAGTAACTTTGGTCAGCGGGTAGCCAACCCACCAAACAATTTTCGGTGCCCAGGTTCAAATCTCCGTGTAGGAACACGTTTTTTTTCTCTCGTTTCAATTGTTCTAGTTCCCACATTGAACGGTCTGACCTCATGGTTATCATATGGTATGATATTCCTTCGGTTAGGATTAGAGGATGTGGAAAATCAGGAGATGTGGTCTGGTCTGACGAAACGGTTGAACAAAAAAAAAAAAAAACGGATCTGGTAGGTGGTACGAGTTTGGAGAAAACAGGCGACTGGTAGGCTGCGATTGATAGTGGAGGTCAGTTGGAAGGAGACAAGCAAACAGTTCGGAGTAAGGAATAGATCGTGAAGTAGTTCGGAGGTCGATTTGAAATTTATTGAAATTGAAATAGCAATTTATGGTTGGAAAAGATTTTAAAAAAAAAAAAGAATAGAAAAAAAAAACCAACTCAGGGAGAAGTTTGGCAGTGCGAGTGCTAGGAAGCCCTTCAAGTTAAAAAACAAAAAACAAAAACAACATACGTATAACAAGAAAGGAAACCGCGAATTTAGTAGTGCCAGGCAACAACCTAAAAGACAAAAGTGACAAACTAGTTCGGTAGCACAGAGCATAAGTGAAGATCCAAAAGATTTTGTCGGTAGTGTAGAAATAAATATATCGAACTTTTATATTTTTCGAGCGCCTAAACAAATTTGCAAAATGAACTGTGACCTTCAAAATCATATGGTTATTATTAAATTATTTTTTACATTTATAGGATGTCTTAGCAATTCTTATAAGCTCAGAATTATTGTATTGAAAGTCGTAAGTAGCTCGGCTTTAATTAAATTCGGTGAGCATTTATTCCTTAAATCAGTCCATTTTAAGACCATCTGGGAAAATATCCTTTCCGCAAAGTAATTCGAGCTTGGTGTGCTAAACACAAAGAAAATAACTTTGAATCTATTTGGTATTTTTTCAGATGAAAAATTTTAAAGAATTTGACTCCACTTTGTGAATAAGCTTAAGTGTTTGTCCTTTAAGTCCATAAGAACTTCTAAAAACCTTCGTATTATTTGAAATTCCGCATATAGGGCATTCAGACCGATTTCTACAATTTGGAGTAATAGTGCATCATTTTCAAAATGCTCAACATTTAAAAGTTCATTCAAATTTACAAATTAAGGTTTTGAGGAAATATTATTTTTGAAAAAATCGAAACATGCTTCTATATATTTAGTAAAATTCTTATAAAATTGCAATAAATTTCAGTCTTAAATCAGAAGGAAATATTTTTCCCCAGATTCTGAAAAATTTGTGTATAAGGACTAATACGACTTCAAATTCTAACGACTTTCCTGAATTTCCCTTTGACTACAGTAGGTCTCTTTTACTGTTTTCAAGTTTTCTCAAAGTGGTTTCTACTGAAAGCTTCACATTAGGAATGAAAGATAAACAAGCAAGGGTTTTTTTCTCCTCGGGTTCTGTGTCAATAGCTAGGATAGTCGAGGACATTCATACCTAGATTACTGAAAATATGAGTTAAGAACTGGCCTTATCTTTCGTAATTTCTTAAAGGCTGGACATAGGGATGAACATGAAGGAACATGTTCTGTTGCAGCGACATTACCTTCATTGGCATTACTTCATCATTATATTTATGTATTCATGAGGTTGTTAGAACTGAAATAAAAATGGAACTGTCACTTGTTAAGTGATAGGTTACAATTAGATCCGAGCTTATCATTAGAAAAAGCAATTATGTCCATTCGATAGAAAAACATTCAAAGATTCAAAGAAAAACAAAAACAACAAACAAACCTTTGGACTAGAGAGAAACAACTTTAGGAGAGAAGAGGAGAAAAAGGCAGGTCGAGAAAAGTGCATGCGCTGTGGATACGAAAGACACGAGTATGATAAGTGTCCGGCAAAACATAGTAATTGCAAGAAATATAAAAGAATCGGCCACTACTCAAGGCAATGTAGGTAAATGGGGTTGGGGAAGAGGATGAGGAATTATTCGTGGGTCCGGTATCCAAGGAGTGGTCTATTATGTTAATTTGTGACTAATTGGACTGCGCATACTTTTCAAATTTGACAGTGGTGCGGATGTCACCTTGCTACTTTGGGATATCATAAAGAAAGACAAAAATATACAAATTATAGAAACGCGAACTAAATTACATATATGGCGTCAATCAGGAAATAAATGTAATAGGAAAATCAATAGTGAATTTAAGCTATGGGGGAAAGACGATTGAAGAGATTACTTACATAACAAAAGAAAATATTACGCCCTTACTCGGTAAAACAGGAATTGAAAAGCTGAAAATAATTAAAAGACTGTTTAGTATTTCAACAAGAAATTGGTTCAAAGATTTTAGAGAAGTTTTTACGATCGTTCTAGGATCGTTTAAAGAGGAATACAAAATCGAGTTGAGGCCAAGCTACAAGCCGTACTCTATTTCAACTCCTAAATCTGTACCTATACACTTAAAGGCTAAAGTTGAAGAGGAATTAAGCAAAATGGTCGATTCTGGGGTAATAGTACCTGTTAAAGATGCATCTATGGTGGTTGTACCCAAGAAGGAGGAAATAAGAATTCGTATCAACTTTACAGAGCTGAATAAATGCGTTAAGCGACAGGTGCTTCCAATATTTGGTGTAGAACATACACTGGCTCGATGCTAATAGTAAGTTTGGATAGGTTCCATCAGCAGCAGAATCTCAACACTTGACAACATTCTTAACTCCATTCGGTCGATTCAAATGTCGTAAATTACAGTTTGGGATAACATCAGCCCTACAGGCGTTTCGAAGGAAAAAGGCAAGCATTTTAGCAGGAATGAAGAACTGTATCGCCCATTTGGATGATATTCTCATATGGGGAAAAACGGTAGAAGAACATGACAGGTACGTGGAGGCTGTCTTACGGAAAATTAAAGAAAATGGGATGACGCTTAATAAACACAAGTCGGAGTTTAGCAAAACAAAAATCTGTTACTTGGGACATATTATTTCAGAGGATGAAATAAGGGAAGATGATGAGAAAACTAAAGCAATAGAAAAATGAAGGCACCAAGTAACGGTAAGGAAGTACAACGGTTTTTAGGAATGTTGAATTTTACTTTCCTATATCCTAAATAAGTCGTCTATTTTGGAACCCATTACTAGTGTTTTAGGCAAGAAAAATGAGTTTGTGTGGGAACGGATGCAACAAGAAGCCTTTGAGGAGATAAAAAAACAAATTATCTACAACTCCCAATCTAAAAATGTATGATCCAACGAAGGATACCACAATCTCATGTGATGCTTCGCAACTAGGACTGGGAGCTGTCCTCCTACAATCGCATGGAAGAGAAAGATATCCGGTGGCATACATCTCAAGGACACTTACAGCAAAAATTACATAAATATTGAACGGGAGGCATTGGCTTTAGCTTGGGCTTGTGAGAAACTAAAAAATTATCTGATCGGGCGACATTTTGAAATACAGACTGATCATAAGCCTGTTTTGCAAATTTTACAAACCAAAAGTCTAGATGACTTGTCACCCAGGTTGCAACGGATTCGTTTAAGAATGTTGAGATATGACTACTAGGGATCCTACATACCAGGAAAAAATCTGGTAGTTGCTGATCAGCTCTCAAGGTCACCTTTAGAGAATGAACAGGAAGAGGAGGAATTAGGGGATAAAATAGATGCCTACTTTCACCAGGTAGCTCTTCAAAACATATGCACGAATTACCAAAATATTGGGGAATCAGCAGAATATCAAAAATTAAAAAAATATATAACGAAAGGATGGCCAACTAAAAATGAAGTAGGTTAGGAGATGAGGGATTATCATTCAGTCAAGAATGGGGTTACGTTTATTAACCACATTATATTACGGAAAAATAGCATAATCACCAAAACAATTAAGGGGGTTAATGCTGTCGAAACTTCATTTAGGCATCACCAAAACAACTATCCGGGGTCAAAGAACTATGTGATGGCTGAGCATTTCTAAAGTTGTCCAGTCTGTACTCAGCATAAAACTAATAAGCATGAGCCGCTACTGCCTTCTATTTTTGCAGACTACCCATGGCAGAAGGGGGCTATGGATCTGTTTAAACTGGAAAACAAATGGTGCATTGTACTTATGGATTGTTATTCGAGATTTTTCGAAATTGAAGAACTAACGCGCATGAGGATGAAGGATATCATAAAAGTATGCAAATTCACGTTTTGTCGCTACGGAATACCGCAAAGCATTTACACCGATAGTGGCACACAATTTCAAAATTTGGATTCTTCGGAGTTTCGGAGGTTTGCTAAGGAATGGTCCTTCTCGGTATTCTGGCATTCTTAACGTATCGAAACACACCTATAGCAAACGGTTTTAGCCCAGCGGAGCTTAGTTTTGGAAGGAAGCTTCGTGACATTTTACCCGATGTAAATCTGAAACGGACACCAAATATCCGAAACCTAAAGGAGAGGGAAGAAAAAGACAAACAGGTAAAAACAAGACTATAACAGGAGACATGCAGTGAGAGAATTATGTGAATTGGAACCGGGGAATTCGTGTGAATTATAGATTTGAAGAGGCATGGCAAAGTCCTTAAAAAAGTTCAGCGTAGACCATTGAAACTGAGAAAAGAATTGTTCGCCGAAATAGGTTTCATTTAATCAAAGCAACATATTTAGACTCAATACAGGCAGGGGGCATACCTCAGGGTGAAGATTTAAGGGCAAATTCCTGCGACAACCGATGAAACTCCAGGGACAGTAACCGTTATGTCAACAGGTGATGAAAAACCCAGACGAGGGTCTTTCTATATAATATTAAAAACCATGGATAATTCTAATGAACCAAAATTGTATATAAATAGAAAAAAAAAGTGGCTTATTATCAAATTAATTATAAACTTGTTTTGAAGTGTCTTTACATTTGTATCATAATTTCATATTATTTTTTGTATCTTTAAATTAATCAATATCTTATGTAAATATTAAATTCAAAACTTGCTTTAATATTTAAAGGGGGACGTTGCATTGGCATCACCTTTATTGGCATTACTTCATCATTACACTTATTTATTCATAAGGTTGTCAGAACTGAAATAAAAATGGAACTGTCACTTCTAACCTAACCCCGAGTTTGAACAATTTCTTCCCACTCCAATTCATTTGCCCCAAACTGGAGTTTCAAATCGGCACTTATTTTAGCCGATCAGCTGAAATTATTGCATATTTTTAATATACGACTTTCTATGTATATTAATTCTAAACTTTCAGGCGCGTATGCATAAAATGTGAACTGGACATTCAGCTTTGAATGGTTTGCAGAATAGTTTCTGCCAAAGTTGGATAATGCTAATATTCTTGCTAGGGAAAGATCATTAATTTCTAAAGATTTCATTAAAATCATTACTACTTGATGCACAGATTCGTCGTAGTTATCAAGAACATCAAGAGGGCGATTCCCAAGACCTGAATCATAAAAACATAGATTTTTTTCAAAATAATCTTGTCCTTCCATGGTATATTTTTTAGGATATTTAAGATTTGCTTTATATAAATGGCAGGATGTTTATTTTGCTATTTAGCTTTTCAGTGTTCTATATATGTTTGATAGTTCACGCGTGATTCCTGACATGCGCCAAAGTCAAGTACGCTCAGTTAGCATTGCCATTTTATCATGGAAAGATTTACATCCGAACAAAGCTTACAAATTATTGAATTTTATTATCAACATTCGTGCTCTGAAGGCAACAATTTCACGCTATTTGACATCAAGCCACCTACCCGTATGCGTGGACTGCGTACAGAAGAAAATATTGCTGGTTTATGTTAATGAAAATCGTGATTTGTCCTTTCGTTCGCAGTAATTGGGACTGTGTTACTCTACTCTGTTTAGTGCTGGGAAAATACTTAAATATTTTAAGCGACATTATGGATGTTGCCCTGAAGACGAGCAGCGCTTGGACAAAAAGTTATGGTCTCAATGCCAACCCTTCCAAAACAGAACTGGTTCTTTTTACCAGAAAGTACAAGCTACCGCAATTCAAACTCCCAAAACTCAACGGAATGGAACTGTCCCTCTCGAACAGCGCGAAGTATCTGTGATTCTGGACAAAAGACTGAATTGGAATCTTAATATAGCGGAAAGAATCAAAAAGGCATATAATGCTCTTTTTATCTGCAAAAGAATGGTAGGAAACTAGCTGTATATAGTGGTGGTAAGACCTATTCTTATATGTTATATGGCGCACTAGTATGGTGGAATGCAACAAACAAGAAAACGATTTACGGAAAATTAGCGGCGGCTTAAAGAACGGCTTTCATAGCCATTAAGGGTGCGCTCCGTACCACCCCTACGGCAGGATAGGACACCTTTCTGCACCTAACACCGCCTGATTTACAGATCAAAAAACTTGCTGGCTACAATACGATACGATTCAGCAATCTGGGTTACTTCAAGAGCAGTAAGTTCGGACATTGCACGATCCTAGCGGAGCTACTGTCAGCCAATTCAATTCTCACGGATGAGATTCCTTCCTTGGTCGACTTTGACATGCCGTATGATATAATATATCCGGAGAGGGAGGACTGGAAAAAAAAATGCAATAATCAGTTCAAATAAAATTGAACTGTTGGCTCGAAAGCAGAGGAAAGTCTATAAGACTACCGCACGCAAGCAGTGTCTTCCAATCAGAGGTTCTGGCTGTCCTCAGGGCGGCTGAGCTAATGCAGACGAGATCGGTTTCCGAAAGAGATATCGCTATCTACATCGATAGCCAAGCCCCACTCAAGGCAATGAATCAACCAACGTCAAAGCACTATAGAGTCAGAACCCGATGGGACTGTGCTAGGTGACAAGGCACTGCGGTATTAAAAGAAATGAACTGCGGGTAAGCTTGCAAGAGAACTAGGACTACTCGACAATAGTGAGGTTGCGAACATCAAACCGCCTTTTTGCGTAGTGAGGGGCATTATCGAGGAAAAAATCATAGAGACTGCCAACCTAAGGTAATCAAGGATCAAGGAGTATCCAAGGATCTTTGGCCACTTTTGACGGGAATGGATCTAGGAAGCCAATAAAACCAAACAAGGATTAGCTTAGGACAGTAATAGGAATCCTGACAGCACACTGTCAAATTGTCAGATACGGATATCTCCAGATTCTGCGGTGATCTGCAAGCTGTTGAGGACATATTTTACACACACACTGTGTGAATGCGAGGCAATACCGCGTAGAAAATTTTCAGGAAAATACTTCTTCGATAACCTAGTGGAAATAGACGGCACGAGCTTGAAAGGCCTTCTAGACTTTTGCAAAGAAATTGGGTATTTCACCAGGGAGACTGTTTAGGTTTTTACCATTTGAAGACAAATTCAACTGATTCTACAGGGATCGCGATGGGCCCGTTTCTGTGTGATGGCATATCCATCATACCCCTGTTTAACCTAACCTAACCTAACCTACTCGACTAAGTGGAAGATTTTATGCATGGATCTTGGTCTAAAACCTAAAAAAATTCAGCTCGTGCAAGAACTGAACCCGAACGACCTGCCACAAGTTTGAATTTTCGGTGAGTGGGCCTTAGAAAAGCTGAAGGAGCTCACTCTTTGGTGCGGTTTATGGTCCGGCGGAATCATTGGTCCGTATTTTTTTAAAAATGTTCGTGAGAATAACATTACCGTCAATGACGACAGCGGGCGTGCTACGATTTCGAACTCTTTTCTGCCCAACCTCATCGACATGTGGTTCCAGCGAGGTGGCGCTATGTGCCACCCAGCACGCGAAACGGTGGACCAATTAAGAGTGAGTTCGGTGAGCAATTTATCTCTCGTCTTTGATCGCTGAATTTTCCACCTAGATCGTGCGATCTTACGCTTATTTTTTATGGGAATACGTCAAATCGCTCGTCTATGCTGATAAAGAAGCGTCAATTGCAGTCTTGGAAGTCAACATTACACATGGTATTAGCGAGATACCAGCCAATATGCTTGAAAAAGTTATTTAAAATTGGACTCACCGTATGGACCACCTAAAACGTAGTCGTGGAAAACATTTACATGAACGTGAAGCATTGATTTATCAATTCAAATAAAAATTGTATACACTTTTGCTATTTTCCTGTATTTTTTTTTTTTTTTTTGACAATAAAAACCAAACGCTTAAATAATCACCGATCATCATTATTTAAAGAATGCTTTTCCGTGAGAAAGGCTTCGAATCTGTCGTAGAAAATCCGGCTTAGAAAAAGCAATGTATAACACTTGAAGATGTAAGATTTCGCCCAATATCCAAATGGAATTTTATGAACAAATGTATTTTCAAATGATTTTGTTCTACATGACCACAAGAATATGTTTCTTTTCTCGTTATTTAATAAGTTTTAACTAAAGCAAAAAAAAAAAGAAATATGTACGAGTAGGTGCTTCAAAATCCGGGGAAAAAACTACGAAAAAAAGGCCAACATTGTCAGAAATCCGTGTGGCTGTTGTTGTTTTTCGTAGATTTTTACATTAGGTAAGTAGCCCTAATCAAGGGTGACCAGATAACAATGATAGTTTTTCCAAGTGTTATGTTTCAGAAGCTGTCAAATTTACCAATGTCATCCAGCTGTCAAAATATGAAGTTAGGCTTGACATTCCATTATTCATAGTTTTACGCTTGCCGAACATGCAGAAATTATTAATTAGTAAATAATTATTAAATATTATCGAAACTCCGTCGTGAGGTCGGTCGTCATCATGGCTTCAGCGTGCTGGCAATTCGTCGCACAGTGAAAAAGTGAAGAAAAATTAAGAAAACATAAGCGCAAGTAGGGGCCAGTATCGAAGTAGACCCAGAAATGTCGATTCGGCGCCGATACGATGAATTGGGCATCGCCAGAGAATCAAAGCAGCTCATTTTGCGGTTTTGGGCCTATATCCGTAAATTGTTGTGCCGACGCGAGAATTGAGGCCAGACGACCATAAAAATGCGGTGAGTTCGTTAATTGGACGCTGTAATGTAGTTGGATTTTTCCTACCTTTTTCTTGAAAATAACAAATCTTTTTTTTTTTACCAAATAAACCATTCACATATTTTGTGGACGTACGCCATATTCCGGGAAAAGTCCTGGCCGGCGGGACAATCGAATTTATGCATGAAATGCGAGGTGTCTCGAATAAACTAGGATGTCAGGCAATGCTAGACGGAACAGAAAATCGATTTGCTGGAAGTATATTGGCACAGAAAGATATAGACAAAATTTGGATAAATTAGTTATTCATCAGCTTCGCTTAGATAAGATCCATTCTCTCCAATGTATCAGTTTTTTGGTGAAATATCTTTTCATGTTAAAATTTTACAGCTGACTTATTGTACTAAAGAATAATTTGACCTGTCCATATAAAGCTTCACGAAGCACGCCATACTCTACCTTAAATCTACCTTTTTTATAAAGTGTGTTTTTTTTAGAGGTGCACAAATTTGATATGAAATAAAACAGTTGAAGCTAATGTTAATGTCTACGATATTAGCTTTGTTTAATAGATAATTTTATGTTGGTAAGGGCGCCACTACTAGCTCGAATGAAGGGTAATCGTAAATTTTAATTTTCGACAACTTTATCGATCAACTGGGACCGTATATCAGCAACAACACGGCGAATTTTGACTTCCAAATCATCCAATGTCTCTAGTTTATCAAAGAAAATAATCTAGAGGTGTGAGATCACAGGATCGTGGAAGCCAGTTCACAGATCCATTATGCGAAATTATGCGTTCAGCAAATTCTTCCCGCGATAAATTGATGATATCGCGCGCCGTGTGGCATGTTGCGCCACCTTGTTGAAACCAAAACTCTATCACATCAATGCCATTCAACTGAGGAACGAAGAAGTCAGAAATCATGTTTCTATAGCGTTCTCCATTGACGGTAACATTCTGGCCGCCATCGTCCTTAAACAAATATGGCCCGATTATTCCACCAGCCCATAAAGCACACCAAACTGTGAGTTTTAATGGTTGTACCGACGTCTCGACAAAGGCTACTGGGTTTTCTCCACTCCAAATTCGGCAATTTTACTTGTTTGCATATCCATTTAACCAAAAATGGGCCTCATCGGAGAACAAAATTTTGCTTTGAAAATGAAGATCAAGCTGAATCATGTATAATGGTCACCCGGTTTCAACTCTTGCACAAGCTGGATCTTATAAGCTTTTAAGCCAAGATCTTTCCGTAAAATATTCCACAAAGTGGATGGGCATAGCTCCAATTGCTGTGCACGATGGCGATCGGCTCATTTGGATTCCCCCCAACACTGCACTCCACATCGGCAATAGCTTCTTCTGTTCGCACTGTTTATCGTCCTTGGAGATGCGTATTATCCGCTAGAGTGTACGTGGTGCGAAAACGATTCATCGTTGCACGAGTTGTTCTGGCGTTAATTTATACATCGTAAAATGGTAAAACGTACTAACCACAAATCAACTTTCAACTGTCAAATCGACAATCTGTAGAAACTGTGTTGGGAGTATAAAAACCAAACCTCTAACAAAAAAAAATACCCTTTATGTATCACGATCTACCTCTTTGAGACTTTTTCCTGGTGAAAAGGACATAATTTTCAGAAGCATTTGGACTTGAGTTTAGATATACTTTCACTTCGACCCGCTTTTGACACTTGTTTTATGATCAATCCGAACCTAGTTTTCATGTTGAATGAAATCAGTAACGAGTTTGTCAAGGCAGGTAAACACTTTTTTCCCATTGTCATTGTCAAAAAGCTCTACAACGTGTGAGTTGCAAACAACATTATAGGTATTCGTATTAATAAAAAACAATCTTGAAGTAAAAACCTTTTTAAATATTATTATCCCAGTATATTGCATACCATATACTGTAATAGCACCAGAATACTGGACTTTTCCTATACTCAACACACCATTTGGCCAGAGTTTGAGCCGAAGAGGCAGTGTTGCGGAATTTAAAAAGATGGATTTAATCAATCACAGATAGGTATGGCGGTGAAAGATAACATCCTGCAGTGCTGTTCTTCACAGTTTTGGGTGCCACCAGAAACATTGCGAAAAATTATCCTCGACAGTTCTATTGACCCCTATTGTACTTACATTCTGTTTTACAATTTCTCTCTTCTTTTCATCAGCATTCATCGCTGTCATTACCGTCAGCTAGATACCAGCAAAATCGAAGCGGGTTCGTGCATTTACACCACAGAAACTTGTTATAAACCCGCCCTACACAAGGACAACCTCCAAAACAACATCTATCTTACATAATACCAGTAGCAGTGAAGAAAAAAAACCCTCTTCCGGCATTTTATGTCAAATGCTCTTTGGCACTTCCTCAAAATTCCAATTTCTATTCACTGGAATCTTCCGAAAAACAATGACAACACAAAAAGCCGCTACAGGATACGTGGCACATATTTACATACAACACAAGCACTGTGTCTTTTGAATGTTCAACCAACACCAGACCTTATGTCTTCATGTTGGCTCCTGAAAGCTACTTCACCTCTTGCGTTTCCCTATTGAGCTTTCCTTTCTATACAATCCGTTTTCGATTTTGTTTTTTTCGGCAAAAAGCGCGCAACATATAACCAACTCCTTTGAGAGGATAAAACCAACCATCGGCTATTATCCCCATCCGAAGGAATGCATACGGTTGCACCAGCATTACATTGAAATATTCAAGGATCTGCCAGACATACTATGTATATCTATGCGAACGCATAGCATCTCTAACAGGGCCTACGAATATCATTGCTTCCTGGTGAACCCTTTAGTCGAAGGCAACCATCATCAAGATATGAGATGGATTTTTATTTTTTTTTGGGAAGCAAATAAGATCAAAGGAGGTTGGTGTGCTTATGTGTTGGTTAAAGCTGACTTTATAAGCAAAATTCGTTTCTCATCTACTCGTATGTACGAATGTCTGCTGTTGGGGTATTACGAGTAGTACGGACGGGCACAATGGCTTCATGTTTCGTTTGGGAATTCAAGTCCAAATAAACCAATGAAAGGAGTAAAAATCCTTCGGAAATTATTATGAATTCCGAACGAGTGTATTTGGCAAATTGTATGCTCGAGATGTGTTAAGAGGCGGCCCAAAAGGATAGAAGGGGATTCCTGCCAGGACATGGAGAGTCATCATTTTATTTCAATTTCATAGTTTTACTTACTCCGAAGGAGACTATTATGTTAAAGGAAACGTATTTCGAGTACGAGTACATCTCTCAAAAACAATCGAAAATGCTAGTTTCAACAAACTCTAGCTACGATTACATACATGGTATCATAAATATTTATTACCATAGCCTGGCCTCAGTCGTATACTTGGCATTAAATAGAATTTGATTATGTTGCTTCTATACTCTGTTAGACAAGATTACTGATGGAATCTGGAATTGATTCAATTAAAAGCAAGAACATTTCAAACTAATTATGTACTCAAAGATAAAGTTTACTTGAGAAGTTTTGAGTCATCCTGTGGATGGAGGGGGGGGGGGTCTTCCCCCCTCATAACTACTCTTATATATGATCGGTTATCAAAACTCATGTCTTCATTTATGACGAATAAATGCGAACGACTGAAGATTTCTGGGGACTCACTTGGTAATGGCTGAAGTATTGTACATACGATATGGTCATATCCTCTCAAAGGAAACTATGTAAAATAAACTTTGTTCGCATACTATTGAAAAATGCCGCAATCTACCCAGACCTTGCATGGTAGCACCGGCTCTTGAAACCATGATGTCTCTGTCTCAAAATCGACAACAATAGATAGAAACTTGTGAAGGCTGAACATTGTCCTGGAGAATCAACAATGAATGGTTGCCGTTTGCTGTGGTTATTTATCAGTCTTGTGGAAATTGGCACTTGCTGTTGTAATAGCACACAGTTCCAACAAGAACAAAGAAGTCTCTAAGCCAGCCAGAAGCTTATTTGAGAACAAATCCTTGTGTAAGCACCAAGGTGTCCAAGCTAATGTAACCAGTATCTTATCCCTTCAGGTAGACGTCGTACGGTGAAGTAAAACGTTTTCGTTTGAGAATCAAAAAAGAGAGTGCCATTCACTTAATTTCTTACTTACTTAGATGGCGCTACAGTCCGAGGTGGACCAGGGTCTTAGAAAAGTTGCATCTTTAGCTAGAGACGTGTTTTGCCAGCTGCCTCCAGTTGCGCATGCGAAGTTGATTTTGTTAAGATCCCAGCGTTGTTCCTCTGCATTGGAGTCGAAAACTTTCCCGGTCCCGCGGTGACCTACCCACCTATTCCTGCTTTTCTTACAAAATCGGTATCGCTGTTCAGTTCACTGCCGTAACATCTTCTCAAAGTTCTAGCTGCCTATCGTGATGGCGTCGATGTTATGTGTTCCTCTTTGTTAACAACACAGACGAGTGCTTGTGGAATGAACATGGCAAGCATGCCGAAGACAAAAATGGCTCTGTATAGTTGCTTTCTATAGACGCTGTAATATGCGGCTTTAAAACCAATGAGGATTTGGAACTCTAGGCAGTTAAGTAATCGGGTCCAGCAGCTTGGTTGAATTTAATCTTGGAAATTGTTGTTCTGCCTTCTTCTAAACTTAGGATAATAAATCGAACCCGGGTTTACCTTATAGATACAACTGCCAATATCAAGTTAGGTACCGCCGCCAGCTGATGGCTTGATAAAGAAATTGATGCTTGATCTAGCAATGTTAAGACGAATGAAAGGACGTGGAAAGCTTTCGCACTAGCAATCAATGAATCTGTTAGCATTGCGGGGCGTACGTTTGGTTTGGATAAAAATAGAGTGTAATCCGAGATGACCATCAAAGGTCATTAAGCACGTGAAAGGGCTTATCGCGATATAGAGAGGTGTCTAAGTCGGAAAGTTTGTCTCCCTTTTTCTTATGGATGGAATAATTGTTTTTTGCTGTGACTAGTTAAGAGTTCGTCTTTTTTACATTAGTTCCAGGTACTCCTATTTGACCTCTCTTACGTGAGATCCCTGATGATGTCAACTGAATAGCCTATAGTTTTATATCCTTTGGAGTTCAGGATTTGTACGACGTCATCTACTGGTACGACTACAAAAGAGGGAATAGTATTCCACCCTGAGGACAACCAACCGTTCACCAGATTGTGTTGTTCTGAGTTTGTGGATTTGCTATTTGGTATGCTAATTGTAAGTTGAGAAGAGGATTTCTAGATTATACATATAATCCAGATAATATGTCCACGCATATACATAGGTCAGTCAGCTATTGCATAGCGTTTAACATATAGGACAAAAGGCTAATGGGCCCGTGGGATTTTTGAGATTCTGGCAATTTATTGCTCTCCAAGGCAAAGGTATGCCAGTGTGAAATTGTCACTGAAGATACAGGGTCTGCTGGTACCTTTAGACAGAAGTGCTGTGAAGACGCCTTCCAGTCCCGGAGATTTGTAGCATTTGAGTGAGTTCACTGTCTATTCCATGGAATCAAACTATCTCCGATGTTTTTGTTACACGCCAGCTTGCACTTTATGGCCCTGCAACCGGGAAATTGAGCCCTCAGAAGGAGCTCTAATGCTTCTCTGAAAGGGGAGCTCCTTTCGTGGAGAAAAAAAAAGAACAAAAAAAAGGCGCGCGAGTGAACAAGACACACCAAAAAAAATTCACTGTGCGGTAGATCCCCTCCCACAATTCTCAGATCACTCTGATCTGAGGCTACCTGGCTACGAACTAGTGCAATTGTTCTTCTCACACCGCGGTCTCGCCATCATCAGTGCCAATCCGGAATTTCATGTGGTTAAAATTCCATCTCCGTAAGCAAATTTTCCACTACCGCTTTATTTACAGAAGCCCCAAACTGGACAGCAATTCGACTTTTAACGAGCTTGATGCGCTGTCTGACTCTATTTAAAGAATTGTATCCCTGTATCCTCACACTGAAATCGTTATTACGGGCAATTTCAATATACAGAATTCTGGGTGGCCTCGACATTCTGTACAAACAACACCCAAGGACTGTACGCTGAGATCTTCGCTGCGGAGAACAACTAAACCCAGGTTGTAAATGAATGCCTGATGTTGGTAGTCATACCGCCATGGTATGGACGTCTTTTAACTTCTCACCGTGATAAGGACAAAGTCAATGTGCTCTTCTCTCTTGACTCGCCGGACCACTGTGTCACTACTTTCTCGTGTACTGACCACACAGTTAGAGATCTTAACAACCTCTTTAGGAATTTGACAGGTCGTTATGTTTGCTCGATAAAGACGTGGATGCGGCTGTTGATATGATCACAGACACCAATCTCTTTGAAGTGAGATCCTTTATCCCTCATCGGATGAAGAGTATCAGACTAAAAGAAAAGGCATGGTACGACTGGAGCTGTAAAGAGGATGTCAGGGTTAGAGAAATGTTTTGTCGGTCCTATAACACCAACTGTCGAAAACTGCAACGCTATTCTTAAACGTCTGAAATTTCAATACGACCAAAAGTTGAGACAAAAAATACTACATTGTCCCAAAGGTATTAAACATTTTTGATCGTTTGACAAAAGCATCAGAATTTTTGCCTCATCCTCCATCCTAACGTTCATTTACAATGATCTTCCAGCTGTCAGCCCTTTGGACAAGGCTAATCTGCTTGCTGCATACATTCTGGCCAGCTTAACATTTCCAGATTGGTTTTTGCTTTCGCCTAAACTTGAGTAGGTCGAATCGTCGATGGTACGAATCTACTTTCACACTCGTGTAGTAGTAAAAGTTCTTACTCGAAACATGGAAACTTCATAATGACCGGCAGTACTGTCTCCGATACTCTTTTTAATTTTCATCAACGATCTCTCGTCTGCTGCTTCTAATCCAATACATTCCTATGCTAATGACAGTACTCTCTGTTTTTCAGACTCGTTTCCGAAATCACGTCCCTACCCTTCGGATGTAGAACGGGAACGACAACTATGTTAAACTCATTAAATTCCTGTATTAGCAGTATGATCAATTGGGGAACTACCAACAGAGTGGAATTTAATGCTTCCAAAACACAATGCTGGCTGCTGTCGTTAAATCGGAATTTAAACACCCAGCCATTATACATAAGTGGCACTTGAATCGTCGAAACCAAAAAAACTGTCCATGCTCGGTATATGTATCAATGACAACTTACGATGGAATGACCACATATTCAATGTCGCCAAAAACCCTGCGAAATGTCTTGGTTTCCTTAAGCTATGTAAGAAATATTTCACGCCCTCTCATTTGGCCTTAATATATAAGGCGTTTATCCTCCCGAAATCGGAGTACAATGCCCAAATCTGGTCAGGTGCGCCCAAGCTAGATAAGATTCAAAACAGTGCGATAAATCTCGTAGATACTAATACCACTCAAACAATGGACACCCTCGAACACCAACGTAATGTCTCGTCTCTCACTCTGTTTTGTCGCTATTTCCACCACCAGTGCTCCATAGAAACCGCCAGTAGCATTCCGCCCATTCAAACTTTTAACCGTAACACCCCCCTCGCTATGAATGCTCATCAGTATACCCTCAAGCCCACTTTCGGACGTACAACTCGTTCCTAAGCAGGAATGCTCTGCCTAACTCTTTATTTCCTAGTCATTATAACCTTCAAACATTTAAAACCAACATTCACCGGTACTTCTCTTTCAATTCTCCCTGATTTTCCTTCGCCCGCGCTGTGTGCAAACATTTTAAGGGTACATAAATCCCTTAAGTTCTTGTGAGCCTTCCGTGTACTTGCGGTGTTGGAATATTTTATCCATAGGGACTTCACTATCCCAGTAGTTCTTTCTATACGTTATGAGAAACTTCCGGCAGCCCTCCCATTTGTTTGTTCATTTGAACTTATTGAATTCCTTCATAGCCAAAATATTTAAGAATTTTGTTACTTTACCAGGGTACCCCTTTCGTAGAGAATTTCATCTTCGATGGATAGCATTCATGGTATGAGGATACAATCGCGTTGGATTGGTTCGTGGCTGACCCAGTAAGTTCCTTTGTTGTATTTAGATGTTGAATTGCAGAGTTTCTCTATGAGGATCTGAGTAGCACTCTCTGGCAAGCCCTTTAACACAAGAAGAATATGTTTCTGGTCAGACATGTCGTCCTGGTTGCAAATCTTTCAATTCTGAACCAAATCAGAGAAGAAATTATTCATAAGAGTTAGGTTTAGGACCTCCTAGTATAGTATACAGCTTTATCAAAAGTTCATTTCATTCCGTTATTTGCAATCCTAATATTGAAGAATTCTAAAAGTAACTTACCGCGCATATTTGTGTCAGTGCTGCACTACACCGTCTTATGACCGTTGGCGCTTTCCTGTGGGTATTGTAACACTTCATTTGCATTTTGGCAGTGTCAGACGCTACGTTCTCAGAGTCGCCTAAAAATAAAAATGAACCAGTAAAAATCTTTCAGTCTACGAATCCTGTAAATGGCAAGTTTTTAATGTCAGTGTCTACAATGATCACAGCTCTTGGTCTGTCACCAGTTTTATCATAGATTAGATGTATGTTTTTTTTTAAATTCAGGGCTTGTAAATGGGCCTTTTTGGTCCAGGGTATCTGCAGCAAACCACTTACTAAGCTGCACCATTGCAGCTTTAACATGTTGGAGATTTAACTGTAAGCACCTCAGTTTATCGATTTGTATTGGTGTCTAATTTACTGGAAAAGTTATCCTCGCCTCAGAGAAATCTGGCCAGAGCATCTCCATCTCCTCCAGTGTGGCCGCAGATTTTAAGTCTGCAGATAGGACTAACATCGCATTGGAGCACTTCTTCACATGTTTTAGGGCGCGCCAAGAATCAATATTAAGACATTTATTCTATTCCTGACAAAGTGCAAAATCCTTGTGGCAGTAACGCCTCTGTGTGTGGAAAATTTTGAACTTCTTAGTGGCCCACAGTGCATCAACTTCCAACAGCCCCAAATTTACAATGGTCAACTTAACATACTCCGCAGTTGTTTTCTTCCTACAATGCAGGACAAGATTCCTGACTTGAAGATAGAACCCAAGAAGGCTGGTTTTACTGCCTTGTCCTAAAGGATCGTGTAAGAAGAATACATATAAAAACTGCTGTCTTCACGGTCGTCACTACTCCTTTGAAGGAGGCAGTAGCACGCATTTTACTTGTTTCTTCTGCGGCGTTCTTGGACGCCAGATTCATCATCCTTTTACGGCTTCTTGCTCGACTTTGGACAAAGTCATACTCAACAGGGTCTTCTTTCCCCGCTAATTATTCCAAGCCCGTTCCCTTGGCTGTGGTTTCGCGGAACTCTCTCGTTTAGGGGGACCTTCACCAGCTCGTCGGCTTTGTAGTCCGCTCTGTAATTTATTTATTAAAAAAATATATCAGGCGTTACTTTCAGGCCGCACTTAATCTTTTCTGGTTTCCAATCATCCCATTTTTCTTTGTAGCGGTTTCATCGAGTATGGGTAGTCGGTTCATCACTTTTCGCTGCTCCCTCTGTTTTTGAAACCTCTTTAGATGGTGTAGCCTTTCTGACCGCTTCTGTCTTTATGTTTGTTTTTTTTTTTATTTGACGCAATCATTGTTTCTACGGAAAAATTATAAAAAATTATTATTACCCGCAATCGTTATTTTGAAGCGATGGTGATCTGAATTAAAAAAAAAGAAACAAAACAGGTGAATATCTACAATCTGCAATAACCCATTTATACAAAACAATTACCCCTGGCGGCTAAAACTCACATTTTCCACTTTCAAAAGTGTTGCAAAGAAATACATATAAAAAATCTTATCACGATTTGACAACCTATCGAAATACTGTTAACATTTCATTTAGCCTAAGCCAGGCTCTTCAGATTTCCTCGTGTTCTCCCAATCTTGAAGAAAGAAAACCCACCCACTTCGTCCTAGTGAAAAGTACTTAAGTACATGTTTATCGCCAAATAACTGACTCACAACCTACTTCGTCTGTGAGAACGTTTGTTTTTCCGTTCTGTGCTTCCCTATTTTCTCTCACATTTTCATTCTACGAGTATCTTATCGATGACAGAAGCTTACGTAGCAATTTCACACCCCATTCAGCTAACTCCCCAAGCCAGACATCTACTGGATATCACACCCCCGTCTTTCGTCTGCCCAACTTTAACCGACCGACTTTATCCGCCCGCCTTTCATCGACTCGATTTCCGTAGACGCCGAGCAGTCTCGCTTATCAATTTTCTGAAATCAGAGTCATACTTGAAGCGTCTTAAAAATCCATAAAGGAAATCGCTTTGCTATATATTTATGGCATGGCACACTGTCTCAATGCTTAGTGTATACTCCGTGGTAAGGATGACCCCCTCCGGCCAACCCCAAACAAACATTTGGATACCCTAAGTGGATATGAATACGAAAAATGAGTAGAACCCCGGCGACATGCAACAGAGAACTTAAAAAAATTGAAAAAAAAAAAAAAAGAAAACCCGACAAGGACATTGGAAATGAGCACGAAGAAAACACCAAACCAAGAAGAAGAAGGACGAAGAAAAGTTGATGATAAAAAATGCGATTTTTATTCAGAGTGTTCAATGCGATGACAATTTCAGATACGAGATTTCTATCATCCATTTGCAAGTTGCTTCCTTGCAGACTCTATCCAAAAGGAAGTAGATCTTCTTAGGGGGAGATTCCGTTGAGCTGGATTGGATGGAACACATTAGATTGTAGTCCCAACAGTCTAGGAGAGGGTATTCCAAAACAAATAAACAACAACACCACCACCTCCTTTACCTCAGATAGCCCAATTGAAGAGTAGACTGAGAGAGGGACACAAACGCTATGGAGGGTGAAAATTATGCGATAAAAAATGGAACACAATTTTTCTAATGGAGGAGCATAAGAAGATGGTCCTGTGAATAGGGTAAAGTGCTACTAATATTTATTAACCCACTGTTGTTATGTTTTCTTTGTTCCTATCTTCTTTTCTTTTTTTATTTTCCTTTTTATGGTCGGTTGTTCAGTTTATGGGTATTTCACGAGACACGTGCCAGTGAACTTGGAAGAAATGACGTCATATTGAAAGTCAAACGATAATAACCGGCTTCATAGCTCATTTGCTTGCTCTTTGAGTTATTGTTGGGTCGCGGATAATGTCAATAACCCACAACTGATTCGTAAAAAGTTACAACCTTTGGAATTCTTCTAACCTCTAAGCGATCACTTTCTGGATCGAACCATCTAATGACAAGTGTTGGCGCATGATGCGAAATTGAACGATATGATCAGTATATGTACGACGGTACGACATTTGTGTCAGAGTTACTTTTTCGAAAGGATACTGAATAAATTTTTGGTTAAATAAGGATGACTTTTTACGTTCATGATTAATTCAAGGTGGAACAACAAATGCGTAAGGATGTATTGATAAGAGGATTATTCATTGATGTCAGAACCGGAGATACTTTGGTCGATTCGAATGCCAAGAAACACAGCCTTCCCCATATGAATATCGGATACTGAGACAGCTCCCAATAGAAAACTGGATGGTCTAACAAAGGAGTATAAAAATTACAATGTATTCGCTGCCAAAGGTTCGGGCACGTCGGGCCGGACTGCGAAATGCAGCTTGGATGCCTTAAGTGCATCCAGAAGTTCGAGGAATGCGTTCTAGCTAAGGACGGTGCGTTAGTAAAAAGCCAAATCTCTTGTGAATGTCTATGTAGGAATACGGGTCACGCCGCAAATTATCGGGGTTGTACCAAATATCAATACATAAAAAGAGTAATTCAGGCTCGGCAGCAGAAAGTGGAAATTAAACGTCCACCTATTCAAACACAAATCATAGCAGTTACTCCCAAGTTTCCAATGCCCAATAGCGGCAAATGGCTAGCTATCTTGCTCTATATCCAGGGCAGATGGTTCAGCTCCAACGCCACATAACTGAAAAGGCTACGCGGATAGATAAATTATACGTGCTGCTGTCCGGCCTAACGTATCTCCAGTCGTAATGGGTACGTACATAGCGGAGAGAGCACTGAAGTTCTTTGCAGTGAATGTCAATTCACATTCACTGATTAGGTTCGAACGAGAAGCCGCACTGTTTAAGTTTCTTCAAGATCAAACCCCTGATGTGCTTCTGGTTAGCGAGATTAAGCTTACCAAAAGACTCAAAATTAGGTGCAAAAGATACAAAATAGTACGAAGGGACCGACCCAAATTCATTCAGGGAAGAGGCGTTGCGATCTTTGTAAGAAAATGATTACGTTTTAAAAGAGTACATAAGTTCAACGTGCTCCAGGCATGCGTCGTGTATGTCCCAGGCTACTCAATCCACGTTATTCAAACTCGGAGCTCGAGACACCATTTCGATTCCTAAGGCTGGAATTAGAGAGAGGTTGGGAAAATAATACACCAAATACTGGAGGACATCTTTAATTCAATTAATGGAGTCTGCGCAGTTTAATGTACCGACTCTACCTTAAGGTGACGGATAATCCGTCGTTTTCTAAACACGGGTCCAATTTGGGACTTCTGCTGTTCGACACATGAATAGAACTGACGGGCACTACCCAACATGCCACAAACTATCTACGCACTTTCGTGTATGACAGTGATCATTGCGGTCTCGGCACCAAAATAACTGTTCCCAACGAAACTGCGGAATTGGAAGAATTTTTCAAAGCCATTCCCACAATTATAGTAGGCTGCATTGGACACACTTCTTGGACACAAGAACACTGACGAAAGCATTCTCCTCGTATTCGTTATACCCACCGTTCAATATAAATTTGCCAAACGAGAAGATTGGCAGGTATCTAAAATTAATTGGCAGGTATGAAACCATTCAACGAATAATGGACAAAACGATGCCTCGGTACCAATCCACTAGCAAAGACTTATTCCGTAATGCAGCAATGATGCACACCGCCGACATAAAAGTCTGCCGCCGACTAAAACCCTTGTACAGACAATTTACTGACAGGCATAACCCGGAGACCATGACATAATAAAACAATGACTTGACAATAAAATAAAATTACAGGAATCCCGTAAGTTCGTATTGGAAGAATAAAATACGGGTAGAAAACACCAGCACCACCCCGAATGTGTTCCCGCAAATAAATAAAATATTTCGGAGAAAAGATCAAAATGACCTTTCTTGTCTTAAAATCGCCCGAACGACGGACAATGAACACATACTTTTAGCAGCAGGCGTAGATCCAAATGAGGCCGTTGATGATGACAAATGCTTTGTAATCAAGGATCTACAGCAGAAGGTAGAGGCTATAGAATCGACTTTCCAGAAAACGTACAAGGCGAATGACATCATTTGCCCGAACCTCGATCTGGAAAATCGAGCCATTTCTACTTTCGTAATGAAATATTGTAGTTAACTGACGATTCGAGAGCTCAAGTTTCACCTAGTTCAGTGGCGAAAATATGGCGAATAATGTCATCGATAATATGACAACCCCATTAATTTAAAAGGATTAGTTCAAAACGGTCTTCGACACACTCAGAAGTAAGAAATCAGTGGGAACCGATGGAATACCGAACATGGTGCTTCGACAGCTGGCACTAGAAGCGGTGGACATTTATACCACACTGTTTAATAATGCAATGAATAATGGACATTATCCAGCACATTGGAAAATTGCTGTGGTGGATCGCGTCCCAAAAAGGGATAAGGGCACTTCCAATAGGGCGAATCTCCTCTCGATCAGCCTTCTTCCAAATATCAGTAAGATTTACCAAAAGGTAATCAATAAAGTGTTGGATAAGTCAGTTGACAAAAATATAAATTGTTCCGGATAATCAATTCAGTTTCACGGCGGGACATGACGTTATCCATGCCACGTCTACACCGGCGCACTGATGCTTGACTGATTGACTCGGAATAAGCCCTCAATACTGTAAGATTGGAGGGATCCTTCTTCAAGCTGAACAAGCTGGCCATTATGCTCTCCAGTAGTAGTTCATCGTAAAGAATGGCGATGTGACTTCTGCTGGGACATTTCACATTAAAAAGGTGTCAAAACGATAGAGGCGCAACGGGAGATTTGCAGCGTGTATGGTGACACTTGTCAGCATTAATTTAAACGCTTTCGTTCACCACAGACGACGATAAAATCTTGGCTGCAGTTAGCGAGCGTTGACAGGCATTTGACTACACGGTAGATCGGTCAGCGATTTAACATCTCCCATACAACCGTTTCGCAGAGACTGAAAAGGCTTGGAATGTAGAAAAAAGTGGATGTTTGTGTTCCTCACTGTGAGTGAGTGAAACTGTGAGTCTGTGTGCCTTTCTTGAGATCGAACCCACTTGAGGCTTTCTTAAAAGTGTGGTTACCGGGGATGAAAAATGGGTGGCTTACAACAATATTCGGCGTAAGAAGAGGTCATGCTGCGCTCCTGGTGAAACACCTTAATCGGTCGGTAAACAAGGTTTGCATCCCAAAAAGGTCATGTTGAGCATTAAGTGGGGCTGGCGAAGTGTCCTTTGCTTCGAGTTGCTTCTACGCAATCATGTAATAAATGCCATTAAATATTGCTATCAGCTCCATACTTTAAAGCAGGCGGTAAAAAAAGCCAGAGTTGGCGAACAGGAGGGGCATTGTTTTCCATCATGACAAAGCCAGACCACACACAGCTTTAGTGTGTACTGAAGTCATTTAGCTGGGAAGTTATACAGCACCCACCGTACTCTCCAGACCTTGCGTCTACTGATTACCATCTGTTCCGCACTCCCCGAAACCATTTGGACAGAAGGCAATTCAATTCCGAAAATGAGATCAAAACGTACTTGGAAAACTTTTTTACCCATAAGTCTGCTGACTTTTACAAAATAGGCATTATGTCTCTTCCAGAACGTTGGAAGAAAGTAATAGATCATGATGGGCAATATCTGATGGATTATATGCAAGCTTTTATGCCAAAAATATGTGTTTAACTTTAGCCCTAAAAAAAACCGCTGAACTTATTGAACAACGTGACTTCGATAAAATTAAACGATATTGCGACGATTGGAAATTGAAGATCAACCTTCACAAGCTGAAAACCATTTTGTTTAGGGCGTCTTTGTCTGTGGCCTCTGGGGACACCAGAAAGAATTGGCGAAAGTTTCCGATCGTAGGGCAGCACGGGCAGCCACTGGGTTGTCATGTTGTCAAACACCTTGGAATCTCGCAAGATCAGTATCAATAATTCAACAAACATTATACCATATATGCGAGGGTGAATGTGATCTGTTACATGAGCCTTATCCGGCCTATGATTGTATTTGGATGTGCTGTGTGGTTCAAGGTGAGAAGTTTATTGGGCTTGTCTACGCTTATATAGAACACCAAAGTCTGAGTATATAAAATTCTATCCCAATGAACAAAAGGCCGAATCTAAAAGAGTGGACAATATGGTTATTATGTTGACTTGAAGGTATATGTTCGAAGAGCAATGACCTCGTCGAACAACCTGATCTCTGGAGCTTACTACCCCAATAATATTTACCCTTTGACGGCTTAATTCCTCCAGAAGCATTTTAATTTTAAATTCAATTTAATGTAATTTTGGTTGGGGCAAAGTCCCCTATTTATTTGGCTTAATACAAGCTAGCATTCAAAATTAAACTTAAACTTAAGAATTAATCTTTCGTAGCATACGGGAGATTGGTTCACTCGCGCCATAAGAGGTGTGATGGGTTAATAGAAAGTAGGGACGAGGGATACGTAATCAAGGGTTAGTGTTGAGGAAAATGGAGATCTGAAGGGACGCGCATTCAACGTGATCTGAAAGGAGTCGATGAATGAAGACAAAGTCGGCTGCATCTCTGCGTTCCTCAAGGGTGTTTAAGTTAATAAAGTTGAGACGGTTTTAATAGAGGGGCAGATAAAAAAGGTCGTCCCAGGGCATACCTCGAATAGCAAAGTGAAAAAAACTTCCCTGAATGCTTTCGATTCTCGAGATATGAACACGATGATATGATCCAGGTTCTGATCCAGAACAGATAAATGATACTGCTAATTTTGCACATCGATTGAACAGTTACGGACTGGCGACTCAACCACGAGAGAAACGTCACACAAGGCGACTCCGGTTCAGAAGGGCGGTAAGGATGTTGCTCGGCACCACCAACAATTTTGGTGGTTTGTTGCAGGAGAGGTAGGTACTTCGTCGAATTTCTCTAGTACTAACTAGCTTTATTAGGAAGCAAAGTCGGTTTTTTAGCTGTGACCGGCTTATATCGCATTAGGTAGGTTAAGGATGGTTTTACGAATAATAATAAAAAAATAAATAATAAAAAAATTAAATAAAAAAAAAATATAAAAGAAGTAAAGAGATGTGTAAACACTTTTACCAAAAAAGGGGTAAACCAGACGAAAAAAAAAAATTATTTCATACATTGCATACATACAGTAAGTAAGTATAAGTTGGTCAAGTAGATTAAGTTTTATTGTTTAGGTAGTTTGTAAAGTTTAGGTTTAAAGCTTATAATAACAAAAAATAAAAATCCATTCATTAAGAATTTTGCTAAAAAATGTTTTCTTAGTATTTCTTTTTTAATTGTAATAAACATATTGTAATAATAAAAGTAAACTGATTTAACACTGAAATACATACATGCACAGTCTCAGCCGTAGATTTACGAGTAGCTTAGAATGTCCGCATTGGGTTAGTAAGTTAGAATAACATAGACAATCAAGCTAATTCTTAGGCATTTTTTGGACTAGCGTGTAAAATTTAATCTAAGAATTAAATAAAAGGACACTGTTCCGACCAAGATGTAATTTGTGGATAAGGCCACACTCTCGGTGAGGTAGCGAGCGCAGATTTATAAATGTCAATTCGACCCACCTTTAACTCCACGAGTGGTAGAGATAACTTAATTATGGTGTCACCTTTATATTTTGAAGACGACCGGTCCATTGTTGTAGCCTTGGCTGATGTGTTATTTGGGAAATAAATATAACGGGCTCGGATGAGGAAGCCTAAGAAAGTGAATCTGATACCTAAGCTTGGGATTCTTCTTTTTCTTAAGAAGGCTAAAATAATGTGAATGGATGTGGATGTGAGATTCCCTACTTAGAGGAATAGTATTGATTCGGTTGTCACGGTGAAGGCGATAGACTGACCTATCCTCATCTTCTCTTTGCCAAGCTACCGAGAATCTCGGTCAAGTTTTCGAGGCAGTGGTCTGGAAGAATCTTTCAGTCGTTGACTAGAAATTAGGGTTATAATATTTCAGAATTTTCAAGATCAGAATCTTATCAAAACCGTCGTTGGCAATCCTGACGAAGTTCTCCGTGTTCTTATATTTACGGGCTACTTGCCTCATGGACATCTCGCACCAGCCAGTATCCTTGGAGATGAGGGTGGTAGGCAGCATGTTGTGGTGCGTTTATAGAGGCTCATTAATAAACAGCCCTCTACAAGTTGCTGTTTCTGGTTTTATACATGATTTTTCCGTCAAAGTCGGACAAGTCGAGAGCCGCAACTAAAATATGTTTGGAGTTGGTTTTCACCATTTTCACATTTTTAAAGCATTCAACAATTCGTCAGTCGTCATTTATCGTTGTAGGGTGCAGTGTTCGCAGGTAGGCCAGCCAAAATTATGATTTTCAAATTGATGTAGGTAGGGTGGAACCTTGTGGGGTTTTTGTGTAGGTAATAAGCCCTCTTGCTTTCCACAGTTTTGCAATCTGCAGTGATCGAAAGCAGAACTTCCCCAATTCATTCTTCGACATGTGGGATTTGTTTTTCGATGTAGGTAAAGGGCTTCTCTTGTATGTATATGCACGGGTTACCGGGCCCAACAGACACTAAAAACGTCACTAAGCCTGAGATTGAATAGGTGCTCTTCAAGCTAATAGGTCTTAACAACGCCTCTCCTGTCGGTTTCTGCTAGAGGTTTCGGGCTGTCTAGTTAAGAACTTATGGGTTTGATATTTTAATTATAAATTTTGTTCTCACGAGTAGTTATGCAGAACTGGTCAACTTGCACAGAGATCCTCATCCTGATGAGAAGGCTGGTTGGTCAAATATGCGCTCGGTAACTAGTCGATTTGCAATGATTTCGACTGACCTATTTCGAAACTGGGCTCTCTGCCATGCTTATCCTCAAAATAAAGACAGTGGACCAACTTAACTATACGGCGCGGCGTTGAGACATCAATACACGGCAATTAAATTTTTTTTGCACTGTCATTGTCCCTTAAATTAATGGAAAATGCGAACTTTCATCGGCATTGAAGCCGGACAAGACCAGATAGCTTGATTTCTAGGATCTTAATGTGACAGTGGTTGTCGAGTGGATGCTAACCGAAGGCACTATTTCTTAACAGTTACTCATAGATACCAAAAAATTCACTTTTTCACTTGAATTTCTAATGGAAGCCATACATTCTGAATCAACTTAAACAAATTTATCGACCAGTTAAACCCTATAGCATCGAAATAGCAGGAAATTTAAGAGAACTTCACTATGCCTATCATAAATCCACGCCTACGGTCATGAGGGGGTATCTATTGCTGAAATTCATAAAACTATCGCCAACACCATTATTTCATCTCAAACTGTTTTCGCCCTAAAAGCCTTTCTTTGCCATACAACTGCTGCCAAAATCCATTTCATGTAGAATCACTTTTAGCCTTTTCATCTCAAGCCCTTCCTTCACCATCCTGCAATCAGTTCTTTAGTTCCGCTGCATCTAACAGCGATAAACATAAATAAAATGCAAAACTGCCTCAAAGGAGCATAGACGACAAGCAACAAAAAAGTAAAAGAGCTTAGGGCTTCCTTGAAGTTGCCTCTAGCCAAGGAAAAGAAATACAGCAATCATCCCGAAGAAAGACGCTACAAATCGTCTCTCCATTATTGTTGCATTTTGCTCCTCCTTAGCTGCGATTTGTTCGTCGCAGTTGGCAAAGTCCTTTGCAGCGATTCATTGCTTTTGCAATTCAAGCCAATATTGGTCCTGTTGCCATTGCGATTGAAATTTCTTATGGCGTATGGGGTTCAAGGGGTGGAAAGATACAATGTTCGCAAGGATATAAACTTCGAAAAGATAAAGGGCTGGGGAGGCAATGAACATAATCGTTATGCACTATGATGGCCCTATAATCGTCCTTTTGATTGCGGCTCCATTGAGATAAATTTTGTTGCCCAGCGATTTATGGTCAAATAATTTCACAAGTTGTCGTCTTTCGATTTGGGGTCACCTCCACTTTTATTGAATGTATTCTTGTCACTCACTAAGGAATGTCACCTTGAATTATGGTCGTTCGTGTTCCTTTATGCCGACAGGACTACACCTACACACTACACAGCGTCAACAAATAATTCAGAACGTGACGAAATTAAATGAAAAAACAATTTTCTTGTTGCGCTGTTAAGCGTGTCGAAACCACATTCGTTTGGTTCCTAATTAGATTTCGACATCCTAGTCTTAATCCTGCCATATCGGGTAGGACTAAACGGAAGGATATGGAACACCATTTGCTGTAGCCCTTAAGGTATTTGTGCACAGTTTTAGTCTCGTTTTAAGGACTAATTAAGACGAAGGCACTACGTCTTCTGCTCTGTCCCATAAATGGAATGCGATACATGATGTTTGTCGCTGTATACGAATGAGTACGAGTTTCAGTACGGGCGGATAGCTGTTTATTATCCTGAGGCAGTAACTCATATGTGAATTGAATTTTTATTAAAACTACCTCCTGCCACACACATATACAAACATATGGTATGTATGGATGTAAATAGCTACATGACTAGTGTATGGTAGTGCATGAATTAATTCGGTGAATTTTTTTTTGTTTCTTATTAATTATTGAGGACCGGGAAGTTAATGCTTGTAGGACCGCAATTCCACAAGGAAAAAGTTTTGCACCAGTTCGTCTGGATCTAGATGTTCAAATTTAGACACAGGATGGCACAGTCACTAGTATCCAAAGCACAAATTCAACTCACATGCACTTGTGTTCGTGTGTATATATGGTGGCATGCAGAAAACTTTTCCACTGACTACTGCAATTAGTCCTGTTCGTCGTGTATGAACATAAATTACCGATGCCAGGACTTTATTTATGGGCGGTCGAGCGCTCTTAGGACAAACTTTTCAAAAACTCTCGTTCTTTTGGTATTTTCCAGTGAACTGTGAATTAAGGGACTGTCGTTGATGTTTTACGAATACGAACGGAATTACGGATTCTAGGATACTCGTATATACTATGGGAAATGTGGTAAATCTCTTCTAGTTTGCGAGTTGACATTGTTGTTTTGCCCTCTGATGAGTGGTGAAGTGGAAAGGATAAGGTTTTTTGTTATTGTGTTAACGGTTCATGGGGTTATTTGTTGGATTTTAGTTGCACCGATAAACATGTAAAATCAATTTCACTTCAAAGAATTTTAAAATCCACCCAGAGCTATGTATGTAGTAAGTTTAAAATTTCTTTCCGGGCTGCGTAATTGACTTTTCATTCCGGTAATTTCCAGTTACCTATTTGGTTTTCGCTGTCAGCCTCATCGCCACAGTTCATGTACCAAAGCGTTTGCAAGTATGAACCCGTCCTTTGTAGAGTTATATATAGAACCAAACTTATTTCGATAGGTTTTTTTAATCATCCGCCTTCATACTGCGTTTTTAAAATCGAATGACTTCAAATAACCAGAAATATTCCGGTCTTAGTTTTATTCCATACAAGCGGCACTTCAGGTACTCAACGGTCCCACGAGTGAGCATAACTTTTCCTAAGTTCAAACAATATTGAAGGTGCCCTAGGGATCACCTAAACCTAATACGTGAGGCTGAGCAAGGTAAAACGGCAACTCATATCTATCAAGAGGTGTCCTCACTCCAAAATATTCGGCCTTTTTCCAGGTAGTCTCAGAGAAAGAATGACCGTTCAGGATAAGAATTGTGCGGAGTACTCCAACTAAGAATGTCACCTTTGCGAGGCGAAGGACAACCTTCTGCATATGGAATGTTCAGACTATATACAGGCTACGTTTACCTGAATAACTAGGAGGGCACTAGCCAAATCTGATACAGTCGATATCAAAAAAATTCAGTGGAATAAGCTAGAAGATCTAAAATTGTAATATTTACTAAGCTGATTGCCTTTGGCACACGGATTCCACGGATTCCATATAAACAAAGGAATATGATGGTTACCTTCTCAGCAAACGGTCAACAGAATTAATAATGTTAACCAATGCGGGATACTCCTTCAGTAATAAAGATGTTGGAACGCTGAGAGTGGTTAACATAGTCTGAATTGTCGAAATACGCCATACCAGCTTCACAGATGAATCACAGTGCTATCTTCAACAGTAAAAATTCAACAAGGTGCTACGTTATAGAGAATGTACATATAATGAAATTATTGTTCGTTATTATTATAAATTCGGATACGGACCTTCTAGCACTTAATTAATATGAAAGATCCAGAAGTAAATTTTTTGAGTATTCTCTCTCTCAATTGCGTAAAAGTTGATATTCACGATCTCGTTTTCAACTAGGAATTGTAGTAAATATGGATACATGAGGAAGAAAGGCGTTTTTTTTTATGGTCTAGGATATGAATTTGAATCCTGTTGCAATAATAAAAATGCAGCCGGTGGCGTTGACGATTTTATAAAAGACGCGAAAAATGTTTTAAAATAACGGTATAATTTGCTTAGTTGTAAGGCCTTAAAAATCAAAATAAAAGATAAAAAACTAACACTTTTTTGTACAATATATATAGATTCAATGAGCCATCTATTTTAGTTAACGTATTTTACGAGGAATTCGAAAATCTCTTATCAACTGAGTCCTCTAATGCCGATGCTCTTTGGCTGTAATTTTTTTTATGAATGAAAAACTTGAGACAATTTGATGCCTTACATTTGTTTTTCCATTAAGTCGAGAAGTTAATATCGGCTAAGTGGCCGCCGCCGGCAGAAATGGGAACATGTGTAAGTCTCTCACTAAAATTCGCTGTAGGGTCCGTCTGGTGATGGCCAATTGCGTGGCCCGTCGTCTGGTTATTGTTCTTCGTTCTCAGCGACATCGGCAGCCACAGCCGCGATATTCTCGGCCGAACGACCAGTCCGGTGGCGACCACGCACTGCAAGATCTCCTGTGGTTCCACTCTGTTCGAGTCGAGTAGCTAAACGCCGAAATGTTTGCCCAGTTGACGCAAAGTTGTTTTCCTTCTGAAATGAGAAAGTTCTCTTTAAGGCTCTTACCGGATTTAGTCTAGAACTGTGACTTCCACGATGCATGCAAAAATACGTGCACTAATTCCCTCGTATGTTTGGATTATTCTCATTTGAAAAGCTAGAATGTTTCCACACTACATAATCGGCAACAGGTGTTATCTGCACTTCTTTGAAGTTTCCGACAATATATTGGTTTTTACCCTTCTAGTATTTTTACAAAGTTGGTCAATGTTTTTCGCTAATCTTGTGGTGCTAAGTGCTGCTAATTTCTCTATTCATTGTAAGAAGTATATCCTTATGATCCAACCTACAACGGGTACAAAAGCCGTTTGATACTGATTTATGTTGTCATAATCGTTTTGCTGAACTGATGTCATACCTTATTTAAGAGTGACTAACGAAAACGACCAATCTTCTGCCATTCACCCATCTATAAGTGTTCGTATCCAGATACGGAAACTACCAAAGAGGAAATTTATGCCAACGTAATCATTTATCCCCTTGGGAATTGGTGAAATCGCTACCATCAGCTTGCTGGTTCAGTTGATGGTACATGGAATCGTCACAACTACTAGACCTATACTGCAAGAGCATATTGCGAATATCCTTCTGTCTTACCAGATACTTTTTTTTAAACTCATCTCCACTTTAATTAGTATCAGGCCACTTTAAATCCATTTAACGTTAACTCTTTACGTTGAAATCTTTTCTGCCAACATGCACCGGAAACGTATAAATTTCTGATATGTATCTCCTGCAGGATGTGTTGAACAAATATTGCCTTCACCACCAACCGTAATTCTACCCAATCACGGTCTGTATTTTTTTTATGTCCTCCAAATTTTTTTCCACGATTAATTCGCCTCATTGAATCGACAACGTAATTTGTCATTCCATCAGATAGTGTCATCGAATGCGTACGTACGAATATATGTAGGTATCCCCATATGCATTCACTTTAAGGACATCATTAAATAAGCTCACCCACTGATTGGGCTCCTCTTTTGCACCAGCAACCTGTCGTTCCACGAAAAATACAAAAAAAAAAAACAGGAGATCTGACAAAAAAGGAGTATTCACTCGTTCCACCTGTTAACGCATCCTTCATCCTCGAGAGCCGAGCACACTGAAAGCCGTGATTTTTCTCACTTCCATACAATTAAAGATGCAAATCGGAGCAATTTTTCCATTCAGCGATGCAGCAATTTAAATCTGCTGAATAATAGCCACTAATTGGGTGCACAGTGGAAACGAACACGAAGGACAGGGACACGCAGCTCTGCTCATAAGGCAGAAAATTGTCATACGAATACGAAAGCGATAACATATGTACGAGTATGACGGTACTATGCATTAACCGAATACAAATTTGAACAACCTCTGCAAGCTCAAGAATTAGTTCGGTCATATCTTGAATCTACTGCGCCCTCCATAGCGTGCATAATGACTTAAAATTTCCATTTACCCAAATGGTAATTGGAGTCATTTGAGGGAATGCATTCAGAGTTTTGTTCTCTCATCCCCCGGAACATGTTAATCATTCAAAAATTGGTAAATTGCTTTTAATATAGACGCTGAGCTCCAATTCCCCTGCCTATTCCTGGATTGGGAGTTTCAAGAGCCATATGTGGCTCCCCAGGCACCTTCAGCGCCATCGTCATCATGGGCATCATCGGTTAGTCAGGATAAGCGTGCGCTATAGCAGAGATTTCCAAATTGACTGCTCAAAATTAGATTTCCGATTTCGACAACTAGCGATTTCAATTTGTGCGGTGTCAATTGCAGGACGATTTCTCGTCCTGTTTTATATTTTTATTTTTTTTTTTTTAATTTTTTCGTTTGTCAGAGCTTAACTCGACTACAGAGTTATCCTATTTGAATTGCGAATTGCTTTCAATTTGAACGAATTAATGGAGTCGTGTGTGTTGGGGTTGTGGGACTAAGTAAGGGTTGCATTGAGAGGGGTATTTAAAAATATGGCTAACAGATGGATTGCAATGTAATTGCATCGCCCTATTTGAACGAATGTGAATTGGACTGGTTAGTGTGGGAATATTGTGACATTAAATTGATTCGATTTTTGGAAATTTATTTCACTTAGTGGGTTCAATTAAGCAGAAACCGATGGTCTTCAAATCCTGTATAACGTAGCGAACTATTTATTATTTATTCAAAAATTGGTTCTATAAATTCAATATGACTTCACAAATCAGAAACTAACATGGCAGTAGCATTTAAATAAGACACAAAATATAAGAAATCCATTTGGCATTCTGTATTTTTTGCACAAATGCAATGAAAATAGTGTTGAGTGCAACTTCATGCACAATTTAGACCCTCACAAAAAATTTCAAAATTATTGTAGTATTTTACTTAAACAGTCCTGTACGAGGTCATAAGTGCTGCTTATTTGAGTTCACCTGCCACCATCTCAGAAGCTATGACATCTGGTTCTGAAGCTGCTTTTAGATCTGGGCTTTGAATATATCTAAATAGCCCTGAAAGAGGCTGGATGCAGGCAATACCGTCAATTCCATTTGTAGAGTTCTTCTGAATTTGCTTTATACAACGTTAAGTTATGGCTCACGCTTTCCATTTTAGCCTGCATATATAAAAGACTTTAAAGCAGAGCTTGGAACATCAATCGCCCTTCTAGCCTCGGTTGCATATAAACTGTCCCTAGCTCACCTGAATTTGCTCTAGATGCACTAATGAAACTCCCTCCCCTTAATATTTATGGGTTGTACTTGAGCCGTTTTCTGATTAAAAAGAAAAGTTCTTATGTATTCCAGGTCACAATATGAGCTTGCTACCCAAGGCTAGAGCTGCCATCTGGTAATACAAATTAAGGCAGCACGTTTAGTCATACTAGATACTCGTTGAAAGTGCCCCGCTCTTGTCTACTTTCTCCCTCTTTAAATGGAAACGACTTAGAGATGATGAAAAATTGACACAAAGACACAAGTGTGTCTGTCATAAACTGCCCTTTGCATTATAAAATTTCCACTTCTTCCCCACACCCTTCAAAAAAAAGACTCTCCATATTACTTAATAAACTTAATCAGACTACTCTCCCCCGTCTCCTCTAAATGGATTGAAATTTATGGCACTGTCATTTATGATATATTTTCTCCCATCAACGTAACACAATCCTTATACCCAGGAGAGTTGGAGTACATAGCATCCCTCTATATTCAGTTTCAGTCAGTCAGACAACTCTTAGTCAGCCCGTGTCACTTTAAAATTTCCCTGGACAAATTCATAACATCCCTTTCCAACTTTTGAAACGAAGATATTTGTCAAAACACTTTTACTCTAAATATTTTTTATTCTTTACTTCAGAAGGATACAGGGGTGCTGGGCTTCGCATAAATTAGTCTCAACAGTGTCTTGATAGGGGGGAGAAGATGTTAGCCAGTGAATGTGAAGTCTGGGCGTCTGAGAGGTCCTTGCACAGATGCAATACGCATTAAAGTATCCGTATCTTTGCAGCATCCCCTCCAATTGACTTTGAGTGGTTCTTGTTCTTTTTTATTATACTCCCGGTGATGGTATCCTCTTAGTATTTGGTTATTGCGATTTCAATATTTTAAAAGAGTGGCAGACAGAGGGTATGGGGTTGCAAAATGGAAAAGAAAATAAATTTACAACAAAAAAAATGAATAAAGACTTTTTGGTTTGGATGTGCCGGCGTGATGGCACTTGAAATGGAACTATGACAGCGAGGGTTGATTTCTTCAACATAATGAGAATGAAATGATGGAATTATTTTTCCATTTTCAAGAAAATGAATCATGTCCTTTGTTGTCCTCATAACTAAGTTAAAGAGGAATTCCTCCTTTCGTTATTTGCTACCCTCTTTTTCATAGTTCGACAAAATGCCATCTAAAGGCGGTAAATTACACAAGAAAGTCGAAACGAATGGGTCAAGCAATCGGAAATGCTTGCTTTTAGAATGCATTTATTACAATTACGAGCGCTAATGCATATAAATTGCTGTCAATTGGGAAAAATGAAATATATATGTGCATGCCACTGTGTGTACTACACAGAGATGCATATAAAAAGATATGATTTGAATTTCATTCTAGATTAATACCCAATTTGATCAAATAGAAAAAAGTGCAACGCCGCCCATTACAGAGCGTTAAGTGCAATCATTTAGAGCCGGAGCGTAACATAAAAAAGAGGGAATCAACAAGTTGAATCCTTTTTTTCATCTCAAATAGGTAACACGAAACTCGTATCTTTTAACACGCCCAAACTTAGTACTTACGTAGATGGTGCAACATTACGGGTTGGACCAAGCACTCAGCTAGCACGTATATGTAGTCAGGGTGGTCTCTTACTAGCTGCCCTCAGTTGCGCACATGAAGTTGGCTAAGTTCCGCCGATCTGTGTGCGCCACCTAAAATGGGGTTGCTCTCTACCGCATTGTACCTCCAGTTGGAGCCGAAAGCTATCCAAATCAAGGGGTCTTAGCCATCTAAGCCACCCTTTAAAAGCTTCTCGTACAGCTTGCTATTTAAACGTCTCCTCAATCTTCCATTGATGCAGCGGGGTCCGAAAATTACCCGAAGTTCTTTTCTCTCGAAGTGTTAGACAACATTTTCACCCGATTTCGCCATGGTTAAAGCTTCTGCGCCGTAAACTAGGACTAGGATACGCAGGGTCCACAGAAGCAGCTATTAGGAAGGTTGAATTTTCACATGATCTCCACGCTGTTCGATTTAGTACATCCACAGCTGGTCATAAATAAAAATTAAAATTTTTTTCGTGTATTTTTTTAGCGTTAAATCTATACAAGCAGCAAGTTCAAACCAAGAAATGTGACCAATACTCAAATTTGAAACGGTGCCAGCTCCGTAGTGATGTAACTTAAGCTCAGTTAGTTCTTTTCTGTGTTAGCTGAGAATATATTTAGTAAGTGCAAGTTCATATCAAAGGGCAATTTAGAAAACCAACTCCTCATTATAACTACTAAAGAAAAGAAACAAAAAAAAAAGGTTAATAATTATGAAAATTGCTTTAAAAAATAACTTTTAAATTTATTTTAATTTTTTATATTTAATTTAGTGATAACTCAATCCATGAAGTTTCTTGTCTCAAGAGAGATAAAAAAAAGGACGACACATTATGATGGCGAAAGTTATTTTTCTGTCAAGTATCAATTTTGGACTTTAATTAAATGTAAAAATGACATGCCAAAACCTGCCGAAAATATTTTTTCCCTTTTTAAAAAGTAACAATGCTATCCAATCCAATCCAACAAGGAGGCCGTATATCCATTTTTTTTTTATATTTTCTGACTCGATAATTGCGAAGAAAGGCACTTTGACCTAAAAGATCCTTTGTACCATTTAGTCAGAACTGTAGCTAGTACAAAACCTAATAGTATCTGCTAGTTGATAACACTACTAGCAGAGGAATTCATTAGTTCGTTAGAGCCATATTGTTCCCTGAAGAAAATCTTCTCTCTAATTCCATTGGGGGCTGGCCATTCGCATAAGATGTGTTTAGCTGTTACTTCTTCAAGATGAAGACGATACTCCGGAGAGTCAACTAGATTTATTCTGTTGAGGTGATATCTTAAACCGTGATATCCTGTGAGGAAACATACTAAGTTGCTGATTTCATGCCGACTTAGATTTTGACATCTATCGGCATTTTGTTTGAAGGGCAGGATGGCTCGTTGGACCTGTCTGATGAGATGCATCTCGACTACTCCCAGCTATTAATACCTAAATTGAATGCGGATTTAGGAGTACAGCAGAAGAGTTCAGGTCCATTAAAGGGAGTTTCTGAGCCCTTTGTGGCCAGTTCGTCGGCCTTTTCATTACCATCAATGCCCTCATGACCAGGTACCCACCACACTTTGGTTTTGTTCCTAGAGCTTCGTTTTTGGAGGGTTTTGAAGTAGTAAATGACTGATTTGGAGTCAATGGTGTGCGAGCTAAGGGCATTTATAACGGTTCGTTAATTAATGGGTGTTTGCGCCTTTGATACCAGAGTTGTAAATATGGTTGGCACATACTTAAATGGCGTGGAGTTTTGCCTAATATACACTGAGGCTTTTGCCCATAGCAATTTTTACATTTAGGCGAGGTCCGTGTATGCCAGCTCCCTCTGTATACCACTCTATGCCATCATGGCTGTTTCGTGGGTTATTGCTAACCCATTCTTCTGGTAATATCCGTGGAGAAGAGTTTATGCAAGCATAACGTAGTTTGCAGGCGGCCTGTTACCGCGCAAATCATATCAAGTTCTGGTATTTCGGGGAGTAAAACTTAGCTCTTTAATTTGTATCAGGCCTGCTGTGCTGCGTTATGCCACTTTGTTTATACTATGTATATACGAGGGTTTTCTGAAAAGTTTCCAACCGAACAATGATACCAGACATTTTTTCTCAAATTTTTTTTTTTATTTTTCTACATAGTCTCCTTGTAACTCTACACACTTCTCCCATCTCTCTAACCCGTCCAAATAGTACTTGGCGTTTTTCTCTGCAAAATAATTGTTCACGAAGGTGATTGCCTCCTCATTTGACGAAAATCTCTGTCCTCCGAGCGCAGTTTTTAGATGAGGGAACAAAAAGAAGTCGCTTGGGGCTAGATCTGGTGAATAAGGCGGATGGTCAAGCAGTTCAAACCGTAATTCATGGATTTTCCCCATGGCAACCGCTAAGGCGTGAGACGGCGCGTTGTCTTGGTGAAACAACATTTTCTTTTTCTGCAAATGTGGCCATTTTTCCGCAATTTCTGCCTTCAGCTTGGCAAGTAATGATGCATAGTATGCTCCTGTAATGGTTTTTCCTTTTTGAAGATAATCGATTAAGATAACTCCTTTACTATCCCAAAAAACAGTCGCCATCACTTTCCCAGCCGAAAAAACAGTTTTTGCCTTTTCTAGCTGGCTCGCCCTTTGCAGTCCACTGTTTTGACTGAATTTTTATTTCGGGCGTATAATGGTGTACCCAAGTTTCATCTACAGTAATTAATCGGTGCCAAAACTCGGATTTATTGCGCCTAAACTGCACCAACAGAGCGTTGGAAATATTCATTCGAAAACGTTTTTGGTCTAACGTAAGCAAATGCTGCACCCAACGCGCGGACAGCTTTCTCATGCCTAAATCCTGATTTAATATGTAACAAACACGTTCTTTCGGCATTTTCATAACCTCTACTATCTCTCTCACTTTAATTCGGCGGTCGTCTAATACCATTTGGTGAACTTTAGCAATGTTATCGTCAGTGGTTGCAGTTTTTGGACGTCCCGAACGTTCATCATCTCTCAAGCTCTGACGGCCACGTTAAAATTCAGCTCCCCAAAATTTCACTGTGGTAAATGTTTGGTGCAGAGTCCCCATACACAGAGTCCAGCTCATTTTTGTTTTGCGTAGGCGTATTGCCCTTCTAAAACAAGAATTTAATAACTGCTCGATACTAAATTTTTTCCGTTTTCACAAAAAACACTCACATCGACTCACTCAAACGACTGTCAACTAAAAACTGCGCTTCCAAAATGACTGAAACTTCGGTAAATAACTGTCAAAAGATGCACAACTAACGTTCAAGAAGCTTTTATTGACGAGTGCCGCTATCTTTAAGTTCCGGTCGGAAGCTTTTCAGACAACCCTCGTAAGTGTAGTTATATTATTGTTTCTATTGCAACTGTGAGGCAAGTTCGAAAGGATCCGGAAATACCCAGACCTGCAAGACGCTGTACTCAATTGAGCTTTAAAATGGCGGTATTTGCGTGCCTTTAGTCCACCATACCATAGAAGAATATGTTATGATGGGCCTGACCATCATTGTATAGATCCAGTGAGTAATCTTTAGAGAGATACCCCATATGCTGCCATACATGCAACGGCAGGCCCTTAAAGCATTGGGTGCTTTAGTTAATTGGTTGTTTAAGTCAGAGTTTCAGTTGAGCCTTTTGTCTGAAATTACTGTCAGATATTTGACCTCATCGGAGCACTCAGCGATTGTATCGTTAAGTGAAACTCTACCAAAGTTTATGTTTCTTCTTTTAGTGAAAGGAACTATGACAGCCTTATTTGGGTTTATGGAGAGATTCTCTCTGGTGCACCAGTCTAGGACTGACTTAAGGTTATTTTGCATACTTGCAGTTATTTCGATAGTCTCTCTGCCACTAATAATGATAACTAGGTCATCGGCATAACTATGGCCAATGAATACAAGAGGGGCGATAATACGCCTCCCTGCGGGCACCCCTTTCGGCTGATACTGAATACCGAGCAAGGCATTTGATATGGAGTCATATTCAGTATTGTCGGAAGCATTAGACCACGTTCCGTAGATTTGTGTTTCTGATAGGCGTACTGACACTGGTGCAGGGGCAAGCTATTTTCTTAGTTTTCTCTGATATGGACGTCAATAATTCTTTCCATTGTTGTCTAATAAAACGATGTCAACCTTATAGAACGGTATGATTTGGGTAGTTCCCCGGGCTTGTTGCCGGGTTTGGGGATAAATAACACATTGACCTACCTGCAAGTGCGCGATATGTAGCCCAAGTTGAAGCTGCACCCAAATAAGGCTATTAGGGTAGGTACAACGAAGTCCAGACCTTTTCATAGCAGAGCTGGAAAAATTCCGTCGATGCATGATGCCTTGTATGGCTAGCATACTTAACCTTATCCGGATTGAAGAGTTCTTCGGACAAACAATTGATTCTGCTAAGGTTTCTTAAAAGTGAAACTTCCGTTTACTGTCCATATGACATGTCAAAATTGAAAGACCCTGGGAAGTGAACCTGAAGCAAGTTGTTCAGGGTTTCCTCATGCATATGATTGTGCCATGTGGTTTGATCAACAATCCCATATAATTAGACTGATCCTGGGAGAGGGCTTTATGGAGTCGTGCTACCGCAGCAAGTGCTTCGAATTTCTCGCAGTAAGCTCGCCAGTAGGTTGTCTTTGATCTTCGCAACTCTTATCGTAGTACGCTAAAATCCCGGTGCAGATTCCTCACTTTTTTCCGAATAGTTTCTAGGTTTTCATTCCAACATTGACCGCTAAATTTTCGCGATATGTTCTCCAGTTCGTAAGTTTGATCTCATATCACGTGTTTGTTACTGCATCTTATCTTGAACACAATGTGCATAAGACCTGATAATGATGCCTACGCGGACACGTGCCAGCCTTCCACCATACTTTGTAGAAATGGAGACGAGAGACTGAGGTTTAGAACTTCCTCTTTTATAGGGTTTCTAAATGTGGGTTTGTTCCCCTTATTTAGAATACCTAGGCTTTCGCTATATAGAAATTCTAAAAGCGACTCACCTCTTTTGTTTATATCACTGCTACCCAGCGTTTCAACCGATGATAAGATGTACTTGTTTGTCTTCACAGTACCGGATAAGTTCCTGTACTGGTGTGGGAGGCACTTCTTCAGTGTCTTTATCAAAGTACGCCGATGCGGACACGAACCTATGCAGTTCCCGGCCGTTGTGCGGTTCAATTTGTACTGCCACCAGGCCTCTAGTTATGAAACCAGGAATGAGAAAGAACTTTTTATATTTCGCAATAAAAACAGCTGCCCTCGGTCTAAAAAGACCTTTGACAAAAACTATCTCTCTGGCTCTTGGATAAGTTCAATAGCGACGTACTCTTCAGCACATCTGGCTAAAGGTGCCCGATGCTCCCATAGCTGGATGCAGGTTTGCTTGCAGCATGCTCAGAAGTGATGTAATTTCTTACGTGCATATTTAGAGTTCCGTGCTCTGTAGGGTTAGTTGCCACCTTTACGTCCTACGGCACCCTGTTGAGAGGGACCATCTCTTCTACCCCTCGCACCGTTGATATGTCTGGCCAGCTACTCAACTCGCCGCCGGATTCACCCTGAATCGGTTCTGGTTGGTAGAGTTACCAGTTTTGACCATAGTGCAGCGATGGTGTTGTTTTTGCAGGTACAGCTATTTCGCTTTCTGGAACTACAGCGCTAGCCTTAGATGGGATTCTACTCAAGCTTGGGCCAACTTCGTCTGACGGCGTACTAGTCTTGTTTAGGTTCACTGAATTCAAGCTCGGGTTGGTTATTCTGTCCAAGCTTTTAAGGATGAGCTTGGTCTGACCAAATTGGTACGAGACCAGGCAATTCAGCTCTATGAGCCGCTTCATAGTGCTTTCGTTTATTGTAAAAACCAGATGGGCGATATGCCTATCGTTCGATCTTTGTAGAACTCTCCACGTTCGTATGTTGAGTTGTTTGCTTTGACCATCAAGAATTGACAGTATTCTTTCGCTAGCTGCCAGTACGGCCGTTTCATAAATGATATGCCCCTGTATTTGTTTGATGATGCAGGCGCATAAAAATGGGAAAATAATATTTCTTCTAAGACTTATTGTGGCCTCTCCTGGATCGAATATAAAATCGCTCATTAGCATATATAAAGAAATCAAACGCAACGGTATCGGTATCAGCCAGGGACTTTGTTGAAACTAGATTGCTCTATGGCTCTTCTAATTTCTTCAAGCGTGATTGCATGATCTAGCTCCACATTTTCCATATAAGGAAGAGCATAGTTAGGCCGGAGACGCATGGTTGATTTAGCAAATCTTGAAAATGTTCCGCTAGAACATCTGTTTTAATTTCGATAGATCTTGCAAATAGGCGGCAGTTTAGGGTTCTGAGTAGCTTCCAGAAAAAACGACTATCCCGGACTATATCTATTTCTTGCATTAAGAACTGAGTGTGTGCTTTTTATTTCACCTTAGATATGTTTTTTTGTGCCTTATTGGCTTCGTGGTAAATGTTTTTGGTGAGATTTGTACCTGTACTTCTGGTCAATCGCAGAAATGCGAACGATTGTTTCCTGGCTGTTACACATTCTGAGTCACACCATGGCTGTTTCCTCGTTCGGCTTTCCGTTGATTGAAGGCTTTGCAGCATCGACGATACATGATATTAGCGAGTCCGTACCTCCAAGAGAGCGAAGATCACCTGTATCCACCCTGCTGACTAAAAGTCCAAGCTAGTTTTATACCTTCGTAAAAAACTCTTCTTCAACTATAATTTAAGGAGCAACTGCCACGCTTTAGGGGTGCGTAGTCGTATCTCTAATTTTATTTCCAGGGATATTGGAAGGTGTTCTGAATGCGTCATTTCCTTAACATCTAGATCCGTGACACGATCTTGCCATAGCCCACGTACCAGACAGTAATTGATTGTTGAGCAGGCTGTTCTCCTAAGTATGTTATGTTTTCTGCCCTTGCTCGTATCTTTTAATTCGTGCATTTAGCAATGTAAGGCTCACACATTTCGATGAATTTTTTGCCGCTTCCATAATTTTTTTTATCAGTCGCCCTTCTATTATCTATTATCGAACCGTACTCCCAATTATTTTATTCAGTGCTGATCAGTGAAGACTTACACACATTACTCTATCATTGTGTCTGACTCTAAATTTACTCTGTCCGTTTACCAAAACTAGCTTTTGCATTTCCGAAAAAAAGGTATAAGAAAGCGTTATGAATTGGGTATATTCTTTTTGGCTCCGTGATATACCACGTAATTTACAAATTATTTTGACTGCAGCCCAAATGTCCAGTCGGTTAACGTGGCTGAACCAGTTGAAAGAATCTCTGTATTTTAGAATTAGACAAACAATGTTCCATTCGTCGGACATACTTTAGTCCATCTAAATTTTGGAGATGAGTTAACATACGTATGTATGTTCCGTATCCCATTATCATCTTATGCCTTAAACAACTCATCAGTTTAATCATTGGGTCCAGTAGCTTTGTTAGACTTGAACTTGGAAATGACTGTCGTGATTACATCCTGGTCGGGTGGACGAAAATGTTGTCTGTCTTCGTCTTGTGCCTGACAGTGGGATTATGTTCGTCATCATCGTTTAACAGTCTGGAGAAATAATCTTTCCAGATTCCGAACACTGATTGTGGTTCTTCTATAAGGTTTCCTTCGATGTTTACGGCTTTGGCATATTTGTTTTAATTTTTTGGCAAAACTTCTGAATTTCCTTCTCCTGGTAGCACATCTCTAAGACCTTAATCATGCGCTTCTTATGCTCATCCATTTTTTTCCTAAGGAGCATAAGGTGTATACATACGGTATATTGTTGGACGGATCGACTGCCAAGGCGAAATTGGCTAACATTAGCTTTATATGCAACAACACCCTAATAGAGAAGAAAGATGACGCAACTCCTTCAAAGAACCTACGAGCACTCGGGTACCTTATGCCAGAAAAGGAAAGGTGGGTGCTTTTGATTAGCGTAGTCGGCACACACAACGCTCATGACATCACATAAAAAGGCACAGGATGATGGGCCTTCTATGTAGGCAGAGATTTCCTTGCAAGCTCGCACTTGAGATCCACAGAGGTGCATGGAGGGCGGTTTCTTGATTATATATTCTGTTCTGCCTGATAAATCATTAAGCGATATGGAGAAACAATTCATCCGGTGACAGCACAGTCTCGGGCCACTATTTTGTAAGGTACGAATGTGAATATCAAGCTACTGCGCTTGAAAAATACAGTAATAAAGTTTAGCGTCGGACGGCTGCAGTTACAAAAGATCGCTAGAGTCTTTTCTGGCCGCATCTCTCTCAATCTCTTTCATAATCCCGCATCACCAAATCCTTCATCTGAAGTGCTTAGTTTTAAAAATTACTACGACGATGAATGCCAATGAATACTCTCAGGAAAACATGAATAGCATCCTGCAACAGCGCACATTAGGACAACCACGGAGTTGGGAGTTACTCTTCACACATACCATTGAACATCGACGAAAACCGTAAAAACTTGCATAAACGTGACACAAACGAAGTGGGAATAGCAATGTCCAAACTTGAATGCAACAAATCCACAAGGGCCTTTCCGTCGAGCTTTTCAACCGTCTCTCTATCAAATTTGGCCAAAGGAATACATGCTCGATGAGTAGAATCTCGGCATCACTTGATCTGAACAAAATACCACCTGATCTTCACCAACTACATAGGCAAGAGCTTGATAAATATCGCCTACAAGATCCCTGATGTTTTATTATATGTACCTTTAAAATCTATCACCAAGCATCTAATAGGTCCATGTCAAATTCGTCTTAGAGCTGGTAACCGCACCAGGACCAAAATTCTCTGGACTTAGAATCTGGCAGTTTGACATGTTAGCCGCATATTTAAATATGTCATGAGATGTTGGTACGGATTGTATCTAGACAAATTTTATCTTGGTGTTCAAGCTAAGAAAATGCTGCGAGACATACGAAATGCAAGAAGGTCTTGCATGAGTTTCTTCAAGCTGGACATCAATGGTATGAGAAGCTCACTCCATGCTTGCTGGGTCTAAAGCCGTGTCTATTTAACAATAGTGTTGAATGGGGGTTGCTATTTCTACTGGTAAACGTCATTTTCTGGTTGCAAGACAAGCCCAGTACTGTCCTTGGTCAACATCGGAATGAGATCAAACTCTCTAAGAAAGGATATATTCTACGATTGTTTAAGCATTATGGGATGGAGGATTGTAAACCGGTTACTACACCCTACGAGATGAAAATGTCGTTCAACGATACAAGGACTGATAGTTTACATGAAATTTACCCACGTGGGTGGCCGTGGCTTAAGTAGTGGACTGGCTCGGTGTTCGAATCCCAGCCTCGCTCGAAAGACATATCATCCATTTTTTCAGTTAACGAAAATGAAGTAAGACGAGTAGTTGACTAGTCAAGCCAACTTCCATTAAGAATTTAGTCTCCCCAATAAATGTTGGATGCCACCCATGGAGCGAAATAACCACTGAGCCCAAACATCTTTCTTTCTCTCTCTATCCCATTTTCCAAAAAACTTAAGACATGCTGAGGGTATTCATACCCACTAGAGTGTTAAGTTCTTTTAAAAAAAACAGTGATGTCGATGTTTTGAAGTATTTGTATTTGGTGGTAGCAACAAGGTCGGATGTTGTAAGGACAGTTTCGATGTTGACACAGTTAACACAAGAATCTACCAAGAGTCATTCGGCTGCCGCAAAACGGGTTCTCAAATATTTCACAGGAAATCCGGATATTGGTTTGGTGTATACAAGAACTGATAAGCCCCGCAAATCAAACACACTGATGCTGAGCTGCCGCATGCTTGACGGGCATGTTGGTACGGCCTATAACCACCCCATATTTGTTTCCTGAGTTCGTATATACAATATAAGTTGTCTTAATGGTAATCCTTCTAACAAGACACATACGTATCTAGGTATCAAAAAGAACGTAACGTGGTCATTATAGCCGGTCAATTAAGTCGCTTTAAAAGCATCTTCAGCTAAATCACCGTAACTTTTTCAATAGGTACTCCATGCCGTAAGCCTTCATAAAATCTATCAATTGTAAACTAACAAATCTCGAAACATTCTCATTGCTACAATTACAAATTTAAATTTTATAAACCTACGCATGACCTTGATTCCGTTCCTGATCCCCCGGGGTGAGCTGGTGTTGGCGGTAATTTACGATCACGTTTTTAGGACAGTTCCAAACTTAAACCTTCATTAAATGCTGTTACAAACTCAATAAAACTACACACCATGCTCCATAAAATCCGGAAAACACCTCATGAAAGCTTTTCAAAGTCAAAACGGTCTTTCATCACTGTTCAGCCCTGACCTAAAAGTGCTCCCTAAAAACAAAAAAAAAAATAAATAAATTACCAAAAATTTAGTAGTCTATTTTTTTTATCGCTTTTTTGTTCTTTTAGAGAACTAAAACGTCCGAAAATACCCATCTATAAATCTTTCACAGTTTTATCTGGCAGCAGTAAATATAAAACAAAACTAACAGCGGTCTTTATGGCTTCTGTCGCTTGTTGGTAACAGCAATTACAACTTCCACCTGCAATTAAATATTCCATTATCGCAAATCGCACGTAGTCGTTGTAACGACATTGCTACATCACAACATCGCTCCATCACACAACATTACAACAGCTAGGGGGATGGAGGTAATTCCCATTAAACCGGGTCGAGGAAGGAGACTAGGTCCCTAAAAACCTGGCTCTCCTCCATTATCTGCCCACTTACGACGTATCCCAATGTGACTCGTTTAATTAGGCATTTAATGTGGGCCTCCAAAGTTCGCAAAACTTCCACATGCCATGCCTATAATCCATTCATTAATTTTCAACTAATCATCGACTTGAAAAATAAAGTTTTTCGCGAAATCACTAAAGGTGGCCGAAGACTTAAGACGGGGTTACCCTCTTTGGTATTCATCATCTAAAGTCCATTAAAAGAAATTCTTACACGCATCCTATCGGGACCGCAGGTGATAAATCCTCGCCTTCGTTCAAATCACACTCTACGAGTATATATTGGGCTCTTGAAAAGTCCCAACCAAAAAAAAAAAAAACAAAAAATAACGGGCTTTTATCTAATCTCGAGAACAAGCTCATTAAGAGGCTAAAGATCCTTGCGGAATTGGAATTAAATATGAACGAGAACAGGGGTTACTTACACATCGTGGGCGTTTTCGTACAGAGCTGGGTAAGGAAGTTCATGTTCGAAGTTGGAATGGAAAGTGAGCTAATTAATTGCCGACCATAATAAGCAGGGAGCCGCAATTAAAGTACGCCAAATAACGCAACGTATAAATATTTTGATTTAAGCAAGGATATTGGCAGCGCTTTATGTTGCCGCATAAATTAAACATGACCACTGTCATTAAAACATCGGTTCTTGGTTGGATTTTTTTTTTCTTCTGTTCCTTCTTGTTTCTTCGTCCTCATTTCCTTCATTCTGCACTGAGTAGAATGGTAATTTTTTTTTTCGTTTATACAGTCAGTGAGTTCACTACAATTATAGTTCGGTTATATTTAAGCCATCAAAATGTGGGAAGGGAGAGATCCCAATTGCTATGTATACTCGTATTAAGGAATAAAGTGAACGTAGGTACCAACCAGGAAACCACTCAAACAAGGCCGGTTCTTAGTCAACTGCTTCCAGGTTGGTCATCTAGGGCAATATCCATCTCTATTACTTTGGCCCTTTAGATTGGAATCTAGTCGGTATAAACCGGCTGCCGATAATCGGTCGCAGAGAGAACAGTATGTACCAAACGAATTCCTTTGAAGGATTGATGCTAGAACTAGCAGCTCACTCGTACCTAAACTGGTAACCATTAAGCGATTGGATATTGATCATCAGGTTTTTTGGAGGAAATATTTTGCTCCGTTTATTTTAGTTCATGAACAACACTTTGATCTAACTACTGACACGAGGACAGATACATTTCTTTTCGGAGAACACCAACATTCAGTCAGGTTGCTCAAACATTCCGTATTCCGGGAAATGGGCATGAGATATCTGATTTTCGTGAATAGAGAAAGATTCTCAGAAAAGTCAAGTTACAATGTTTTTACAAATGAATGATATCTCAACCTAGGCAAAGACAGAGGATCGACAATAGGGATGCCTATGGGACGGGTAAGCCTCTTAATTCGAAAAAGATCCAAGCGAATCCGAGGAATAAATTAAGCGGCAAGCTCATTTTGGGTCTACTTACGCTAAGAGGGAATTAGGTTACGTTACTCCTAAACTCAGTCAAGAAGATAAGTCGGCGCAAGTATGGGTGAAGATAGGCAGGAAAAGTTGTCCAAAAGTTCTAAAAGGGATGGAATAACCAACGAGGAGACCGGAGACTTATCGCATGCTGAAATGCTTCTGAAAATCAGGGCTGGTTCTCTACTTAAAGAAGTAGGGGCGAACGTAAGGCGAATAGCAGACGAAGTTCCTTCGATTTTATATGAAACCTTGAGCTTTCAGTGTACATATCTTGTTTCTCCCAGCCAGTTTGACTTCTTGAAATGTAGATCAACTACAAATCTCATTGAATTCGTGTGATTTTCCCTCTTAGCCTTAGGAGGTCTCGTTTCTTAAGGAATAATGTTGAGATTCCAATTAAAAGGGCATTCATTCATCCAACCATATTTGACATCTGAGGTGGTATACTCGTATGCTCTCTACCAACTTCATGGACATAGCTAGTATTTGTAATCGGTTGTGTTGACGGATGAGGCCATTAAATTCGGCGTTGCTTCTTTTGACAGCTTCAAGGTACAGACTATTCGTAACCGCAGAAGAGATTACTACACGCTTTCGAAGATCTTCCGACCTATCTGTCTGACCACCTTCTTGTCAAAGTACATGGAGAGAAGGATCGTACTTCATGTGCACAAAATTGATTTGTTTCCGACAACGCAACTTTTGACGGCATGTGTAACTCAGCCAGACATGACGGTGAAGACGAGCTCTTAGTTTTGCAGATAAAAGTAATGCTGGGGGATAGAAACGTGGTCAATATAAACAGCGGCGGTGGGCACGCATTGGTCACAAGGCCGCGTCCTGTCTGCACGACTATGGTGGATGTTGGTGAACTCAGTTCTTAACGCTTTCAATAGTTTCGACGTCTATGCACAGGCAAATGCAGACTATGTAGCCGTTAAGTCTGTTACATGCTTAGCGACATTCTACTTTAGAGCGCAGGTAGCTCTAGATGTAATCGACGATTGCTGCAGTAGAAATTGGATTTCAATGAATCCTCTTTACGAGAAAAAGTAAGTTTAACAGCCTGACTCATCCGGTGCTAAAGACATCACGTTCCCTTTCTGTCGGGTTTCTGGCAATAAAAAGAAACTTTCAGCAAGATAAGGGGCTATTCACCGATATGGGTCTACGCGGCTATGATATACGAATTCACTCATGTGGCAATAGAGCATCCTGTCAACCCAATTTTTCAAGATCTTGTTGTCTATTTCTGGTTCTATCTCACGAATGGCTTGGGGGATATTCGGTTTAAGGGCTTGAAACTTTCCTGCACTGTCTGCATAGCATCGATCCTTAAAGGCACCCCACAACAAAAAATCTAATAGGGTCAAATCGCAGCTCCGAGTCGACCATTTGACATCGCTTAGCGCGCAAAAGATCAATTATTAAATGAGCTGTGTTGCATAGCGCGACATCGTGCTGAGGTCAATGATCATCCAAGTCCATGGCTTCAATTTCAGCCGACAATAATTCGGTAATCATGGCTCTGTAGAGCTCACCGCCCTGAGATGAAAAAGTTTCGTCAGAAAAAATGATTTTTTGACCAAATTTGACCTCCAATTCGAGTTGCTGTAAGTCCCAAACTAAGAAGGGATAACGAAGCGGACGGTCATTTGCTTTCAATTGCTGAGTCAGTTGGACTTTGTAAGGAAATAATCCGAACTCTTTGTGCACAATTCTTACCAGGATGGTGCGTGAAATGTTTAGTTATCTCAACAACTGGCGAGTCGATATTCCTAGATTAGGTTGAACACTCTCGGCAGTACCGTACGGCAACGGGGACCGTAAGTGTTGTCCGCAAGCAAGCTAGTCTCACGAAACGATTCATTTCGGTCAAAACTTCTCTTCAATAAACACACTGTTTGAGCAACGCAGCACTCACTTTTGAAATAAGTTTGCAATATTTCCAAACGTTGTTCAAGCTTAAAGGGACTCATTTCGTTCTGCGGATATGACGCTAACTGACAATCAAGATTTCGAGCGTGAAAGAGCTGTGAGTGTCAAACTAACATATGGTTCCAAACGGAACTTGTATTAGGACCATCTGTTATCTAATGCATCGAATGGCTGGCGAATTCACGATATGTCTTAATGCCATTTTTACCAGACTCCAAAGAACATATTGACTATTAGCGGGTTTTCCCTTCAAACCTAACTCTGCTCTTGACCGACTGATGAATCTCCCTGCCTTAAATATTCATACCATGGGCTGCAAACCCAACGCCATCTTCTGTACAACATGAACGCTGACGCGCTGACTGTCTTTTGACTCCGATTTTATGGACATGTCGTCCATAAACCCAGACCAGAGCTCTTGTTTGCTAGGAAAATATGAAATCGATTTTCCTTGTGTCAAGGAATAGTTCCGGTCAGAATCTGAGCCAGGAATCAATGTAGTCGGATCATCATGGTTGACTCCAAAACCGAGTTTAGGATGGTCGCTGGACCCTTTAAGGGAAACGACAGCATTTGACCTCACTCCTGGTTGGAGGAGGAGTGCCTTCCAATTGGAGATATCGAATACCGAATCACGGGAAATTAAATCGCCGATAAACTTGATAAGTAAGGCCCTGAAGACAGTGTTTCAGGACTCGAACCCACTTTAGATTGACCTGCGTCCTCGTTTTGGGCTTCGATTGACAGTTGGATTTCACATGAGGATAAGTCCAATTGAAGTGACTCTCCAGGTTCCCGGCAAACCAAACGAATGCTGAGCATAAGTAATACAACATCTTCCCCGAATGTTTTTTTTATATCCGGTTTACGCACGCATCTGGCTGCAGGTACTCGTCGGGATCGTATCATTGAAGCGTTTGCTCTACAATAGACTAATATATATCTGTAAAAGGAACATACCGAAAGCTGGTCTTTAAAATTTTTTCAGCACTTTACTGTGGCATTTCTATCTTTGCCTCTGCTTCTATTCAGTATTTGTGTACTTAGCAATTTTTTTGTTCACTTTTTAAGTAGATCTTCTGAAAACCATTTCTGCAGAAGCACCTCAAAAGCGAGCATCTCTGCTTCCTGCCTCCTATCTCTTTGTTCACAGGGTTTGTAAGAAGCTCTAATCTTGTGTAGGTCTTGTCTCGCTGTATACGTTTACCGAAATTCTTAACCAAAGGGGTTTCGTTGCGAGCTAGTACATAAGATACGGCTGGCCTTACGCAGTTTATGCTAGCAGATAAGAAAAGACTCTTGTTGTCTTTTGCGATTATAGCCTTTTGAAGTCAAATTTCTTTATAGTACTTCTGTGGTTCTGCTGACCGGAACATTCGCATTCGTAGCTTAGTAATTACAAGTCAGTAGTTGTTGAAACATTGCTCATAACCTTGCCCAGAGGCCCCTGGAAGCAACATTTCCCAAAGTCGTTCTTATATCGTTGAATTAAGCCTTATTGCAGATTGTAATCAGGAGCCTCATCAGTTGCTTGAAGCTACCTACTTCTTCCTCTGATCCTTAGACAAATGTTATATCTGCTTCGAGTGCCTTATTAGTAGTAGTCGAGGTAGTCCATATCGAGGTTTCAAAGAGCCTTCATGCATGCCAACGATAGGGATGAAGTATATGTATTGTACATTGAGAAAACTGGACGAAAACGTAACCTACATTTCTAGAAATAGAAGAAAAATATATTTCGTAAGATACTCTCGTTTGGAGGATGTACACTATTACTAGAACTTTTCTGTATGTATCTCCCCAATGTGTCAGTCTTAAGGAACTGCAGTAAGCATGCGTGATTTATACCAATTTATATTTTAAATACCAAGGACAAGAAAGTCTGAGTAGAATCAAGGAGATCAACCATAAATGGAAAGAAAGCGCTGAATTCCATGTCACTAGACAAAAGTTGCCTCAAATGATTGCATACCAGGACACTACTGATCCATCGAGGCTTTAAAGCAGTTAGTATTCCAGAATTCCAAGTGACTCTATGTCCCGAGTTAACACTGTATTCTCCTTGAAGAAAGAAAATCTTTCAACATAGCACAAACTACGTGAACATAAATTCCAACTCAATAGTTCGTCAGAGGTCTAAGGAGAAAAAGCAAAACGACCGGTCAACAGCTCCTAACACGAAATGTTTTTTTTTTTTTTATTTTTCTCTACTTCTCTTGGCTGTTTTCTTTAGTTTTTCCTTTCATCCGTTCGTTCGTTTAGTGCTTATTTCCATTTCACCGAGTTCTGATGGTATCACGTACACGGACTGCTGACTAGTTAACTCATAATAATGGCATAACAAGGTATTTAGGCCCCTTAACTAGCCGCACACTAATAATAACTACGCAGTTGGACTTGTAGTAGTGTTGTTTGTCCTGGGACAAGGAGGCGAGTGGGGGAGTACATAATAGTGGTTTAGGGCCAGTAGTTTCCTACCCCCATCAGGACAGGAACAAAAGCGAACTCGTTGTATTTTGCTAATTTTTAACATTTTGCGATAAAAACACACAACGAGCATAATAAACACGAAATACGTGATAACAGTTAGCTCAGCTAAAGCTCAAACAACGCCACAGGAAAAGGACTTCCCCCATCACCGCTAGTACGGAGAGACGAGTAAAGTTCCACGGAATAGGAACAGTGAAACTACAACAATACTTGTAGTATGCCAGAGGACATATTTCTATTTTGTGAGAATCTTCAACGCGTTTGCGAATGTCCTTGTTAATCAGGTCGCCCATTAATGAATGAGAATTCTAATGAGTTGCCCACCCTTCATCCCACACCATTTCCATCTAAGGAAGGAAGGAGTTAATCAAGGACCTTCACTACTACGAATTGGTGAACGGGCTTAGGTGGTTTGTCGGATTTTCATTTGGTAAATAAGCTAATTTCTTTTTCGTTTTTGAAACTTTATGACGGCTGGCTGCTCGGTTTGGTGTAAGGGTAATAAATTCCCTGGTATTTATCCGAAATCGTAAATCAAGCGTGTTGACGGGTCCTTGTTTTACGAACCCTTTTTTTGTGAAATTTCATAGTACTCAGTACGTAGTCTAGGTGGTTGGCAGTTGGTAGTACCCCAACCCTAGGGCGGACCCATTGCCATGATTATGGTGCTCATTAGAATATTAATTGAATATGAAATTTGATTTTATTGCGCGCCATTTACTGATTGTTAGCACTGTTTGGCATTGCCTCCATTATGGAGTGAGTATTTGACGGAGGTCCTGGTATTTATGAGCGCATAATGAAATGTGAATTTCTAGCGAACTAGCTACACGCACCAACGTGGTGTCATTAAAATAATTAGTTTTGATATAAGCTTGTGGACGGTAAGTTGGATTAAGTAGTAAATTCTCATCATCGTGTGACATCGTTTGACATTTGACCGTGCTAGAGGCCATGAATTTGTGAAGTGCAGCTGATTTTGAGTTTATTTAAAATGTCACTATGACATTTGTATTAATATTGATAGATGTACTTAACAGAAATGTAATTTAGTTGGGACACAAATTAAGTGCAAAATGCTTTTGGCAAAATTGCACATGTTTTTCTTTTGCTTTGAATGTACGGCTAAGTGTCAGAAATCTAGAGTGAATGTCCGCTCAGAGGAGTGTTGACATTATACATTTTTGATGTTTCGCAAATAGTATGGTTCGATGTCATAAACTTGTCCTGCTGTAGACGTCTGGACAGTTTAAACAAGGAAATTGAATTAAAGTGTATTGAAAGCCACTTGAATGAGAGATCAGTAACTGACATTACTCATTCTACTGTGAGATAGAGGGTTGCCTTTCAGTGGAGTTGTTCGAATGCCTAATTATTAACGACATCACTATTGAATGCTCTGTTGATTCTTGACCTGTTACATGCATGGAAAAGATATCTGTCCACGAAGGTAATTTTTCAAGTTCCAAGCCTCTTAAGAAGAACGGACTATGCTTTTGCGAAACAGTCGCAGAAAATGTTTATTTAATGCTTGCTCAGGAGCACTCGTAAAACGCAGTTTCTGATTTTGATATCAGAGCCAAATCCTAAGGGAACCTTGATTGAGACAAGATTTTTTAAACATAAAAAATTTCATTTTATCATGACCTTTATGATAATTGTCAAACGTATTACCTCCTTCTTGTAAGGGTCAGAATATATCCATGATAGGTACTCCTGTCATAAGAGCGTGCAAAGTACGCAAAATGCAATGGACAAAACAAAAGGAACAAAAGGCGGCAGACCAGCTTTGCTGGAAAATCCATCCTTTTCGAAGAAACTGGAACCTTGGTCCAGGCCATCTAAAACGGGAATCTTCTGCGAAGAATATAAGAAAGAGCTGGAAAGATTAAAAGCCAAAGACGATAGTAATAAGGGTATAACCCAAACTCAGAAAGTGTCTGCAGTACGTTGTAACTCGTCAAGCTAAGTAACTGAGAGAAACGAAAAGCCGGTTGCTCATCCAAAATCATCACTCAAACGGAAGTGAACGGAAATAAGCCGGAAAAAAATTACACGTAATAAATGCTCATCCAGAAGTAAACCGAAATCTCAATAAACGACCTCCGCGCGTCCCCCACCAACCTGACCGGGATTGCGAATTAAAATAGACTTCAAAACATTTTAAAGACGTTGTTGCGATCTGATTATACTATCACATTACGCAGAAACATCGTGTGAAAAGTCAACGTCAAAGACGCTGACAGCTGTCGCTAGCTGTCTCGAAAGTTAAGTACCAAGAAAATTCATTGGTACACCTACGAAAAGGTCAATTGTATCGTAGCTAGTGGACTTCGCCCGTGATGCGAAAAGGAAGACATCGTCAGTGACCTGATGAATAGACATTAAAATTGTTGATGCCGTATACCTACATAAAAAGCGAGAACAATAAAAATCGGAAATGAATGAAACTACAGTAAAACGCAGCCTTCTTCTTTTCATCCTTACCTTCGATAAGGACGAGAATCTTCAAAAAAATTATGAAATAAAAGCGATTTGCAATATGATAGAATACAAACGAATCCACACGCAAACATATTGCCAGAAAGACCAACGTTGTACGAAAAGCTCAGGAAATCACCTCTCCAAAGATTGTGAAGTAAGCATGTAAGCCTCTGCACCGTGTGTTAATTGTAAAGGAGAGCAAAGTAACCAGGGTAGAGTTGGAAACAAGGCGAGATAAATTCCTAAATCCGCAAAATGAGCTCTCAAAAATGGCAAGTAAAGAAAAGCCTAAGCCCAGTAAAAGAAAAATAACTTGAGAAAAGCCATCAGGTTCCGGTCACAAAAATACAAAAGAAAACGTGATGGAAGAAAAACCATTATGCCTTAGATGGGATCCTATCTAGCAAGTCCAAACTTTTAACCGTAACACCCGTCGCGCTATGCATGCTCATCAGTATACCCTTAAGTCCACTTTCGAACGTATTCTGAAATATCATGATTCTTTCCTAAGCCGTACATCTCGCTTATGGAATGCCCTGCCGAGCTCTGTCACTATAATTTAATCCCTTAAGCGCGCGCCAATTATAAAACCAAAGAAAAAAAAATTTTCTATGCCCTAACCGCAAAATTATGACCACATAACGAAAGGACTGAAAACTCGGCGGACCCTGCTTCTTATGTTTTCTCTATTATACTTGAGAAACTTGCGGAGCAAAGGAAAATAAATAAACTTATTTTCGAGAAGTTTCTTAAGATCGAAAATAACTGCCACAATATGGAGTGCGTGCTCAAAATTCGTACATACCTGTAAAGCTGGCGGACTTTTATAAAAACTTGACGAATTACAAATATTCATACGAGGGAAGAATATTGACGTTTGCTTGATCTTTGAAACCCATATGAAAAGGGGATCCTGTGAAGAACTAAGTGGCTATAGGAACTATCACGCTAACCATCAATTTGAAAAGTCGAGAGGCGAATCCTCCTTATATATTAAAGAGTCTGTTGAATAAACTGAAGACCTTAAAATAGAGCTCAAATCTGTGCAAGAAATCACGGTACGTGCAAGAAATAGACATCACTTCGTTACCATTTTAGCTATTGACTGCCCACGGAGATACGCGCTCGAATAGAGTTTCTTTAAAAATAATTTGAACCACTGGGATATATTATTGGCAGTGAATTTAATGCAAAAAGCACCTTCTGGGGCTCAAGATCCCTCTCACAGAAAGGTAGAATGCTCATAATTGTGACTTCCATTCGACGGCAAACCGACATACTAGCCGATTGATACTCGTACCACAAAAATACCGGATCTCCTCGATCTCCTCGTTGCAAAAGGAATATCTAAAAATTTCATAAAATTTGATGGAAGATTAGTCCTTTCCTCTGATTATTCTCCATTCATTTTGACAATGAGTTAAACTCTAATTAAGGGATTACGCCATTCTTGGATTTTCAAAAAATCTATTTTTTTTTATTGCTTTCAATGGTCCCTTAGGACCTCAAAAATGATATCCCAAAAGATTATGGCCGGGAAATACGAGTAGAATATTTCGAAGTACAGGGTCTTCCAATCGGGGCTTTAGAACTTTAACAGTTGATAGCGGTCATATTTTTAAAGCTGCATCTGTTAAATTGGCTGCCATTTATTCAGTCTATCTTTCCAAAGCACCATGGACGGACATAGCGTTTAACAACACGTGCAAATGATAAAATTGTTTTATCAAAATGGGTGTTCTGTTCGGGAAACATTCAGTGCGCTTCGCCCATTTTGCGGTCGCTATAATTGTCTTACCGAGAGGACTATTCGTAGGGTGGTGGATAAATTTGATTCCATTGGTTCAGCAAAAGATAAACCAACACCCGTACGTCGACGAAACGCAAGATCTGTCGAAAACATCGCCGCTGTCCGTGAGAGCCTGCAGGAGAATCCGAGGCAGTCGATTTTGCGTCGCTCACAAGAACTCGGCTTTCCCAGACCAGAACTTGGCGAATTTTGCATCTTGACTTGGGCCTGCACCCGTACAAAATTTAATTGACCCAGGAACTGAAGGTAAATGACCATACACAGTGACGTGTGTTCGCTGATTGGGCTCTGGAGCAGTTGGAAACTGACTCTAACTTTCATCGAAAAATCGTCTTCAGCGATGAGGGTACGTCAAGAAACAGAATTGTCGAATTTGGGACGATACGAATCCACATGAGATCCAAGAGCGTCCAGTTCATCCAACATAACCCATGCCATCGGTCAAATTCAGCCTGATTTATGCGCTAGTGTCGTGGATTATTGGATATTTCTGATGCGCAGCACCCAGAGAAGCCGCGGCGGACATTTGAACGATGTTGTATTCCATATAGTACATAATGGCATCGATATGCCTTTTAAACGATTAAAAAATTTCAATGATAACTCACATACACTTTGTTTTATTTAAATTTAAAGATAGGAAGCGCTTAATGAAATGCCATTTACTTGTTATTCAAAGTATAGTACTAGGCCGCCAGGTAAGCAGGGAGCCTCTTATGGCTGAAACGAGGGACTAGAGTAAATATACGACAGATTTTTTTGAAGCTATTTGCTTGTTTCATCTTTAGAAACGTCGGTTTCCGTCAGCTCCGTACTGTGAAACATTGAAGAAGAACGCTATTTGAGGAACATTTGTTTTTTTATCGATAATTGTACTAACTTTTTCTTGTGTTTTGTGAGTGTTATTGATGCAAAAGAACACGTACATACAGCAAGAGACCGAAAATATCTGGAAGAAGACTGTGGAATCGCCACGAGTTAGAGGCACCAAGTCAAATGAATGCTAGTACATCCGCGAAAAAATTTAAGCAATCGGAAGATACGAGTAACATATGTGCGATATTGAAGAGAATCGAGGTTTTAGTTTTTTCAGCTATTTTAAAACTTATCGTTTGTTAAGTGTGCAAATAGCAAGTGAAATTTACGGAAAGTGGTAAGCGCGGTTTGGGATTGAAAATGGTAGTGTCCTATGAAAAATGTGTGCAGACTGAGATACACAGGAGACCATGAAATAAACCGTAGAATATGGCGATGGTTCGTTAAAAAAAAAACCTGGGTTTACGTCCTTTTATTGGCAATTACAGTGCAAAAATTATAAACTGCGCAGTGAAATCAAAATATTGTAAGGCGTGTGAGTACTGAAAGAATAAAGAAGATACCGAAGAATACTCGTATACGGAATGGGCACAAAATCGATGTGAATCAACATGGATCAGTAGGAAAAATGGAGGTCGATAGAGTTGTTGAGATGTTTCAGCGACCCGAAGCTTTGCACCAGGTAAAATGCACCCATTATATTGGTGACGGTGATTCTAAGCCTTTTAAAGACATTTCTGATGCTAAGCCCTATGAGAATGTCACAGTACTCAAGAAAAAGTGTATAGATCACGTTCAAATGCGAATGGGTTCCGGCCTACGTAATTTGAAAAAGAATACAAAAGGTCTCGGTGGAAGCAGATCTGCCCGATCTGCTACGAAATGTGCTTGTAGATTGACAAAGATCGCATAAAGCAGAAAGATCGCTGTCTGTAGGCACAAAAGAGTGGAGGATCGCATTAAAATGCAATAGAAAAGAAATGGAAGAGCAGGACACTAATCTAGAAAGTCAATTATATGGTGCAGACATGGCCGATTAAAGGTATTACAAAATTTTTCATGACTTTCTATGCATTATTCATGTTGGCTGAATCCATAACTTGAACAATTTTCAACCAATTCACTTCAAATTTTAACTAGATCTTTAAAAATAGAACGTAGGATTTTTTATGTATAAAGCATAGTTCATTTGTTATTAACAATTTTCTGGCGACTTTTCTGCGAACTTTGCAAGTTTGACTTTGGAAGTGCGCCAAAAATGAATATATCAAAGAAACCCTACTTACTTCTCTAACTGTTATATACAATAAAAAAAATTGGTGACTCATCTTAGTTCGAAATTTACAGATGGTGTTGGTACGGCCGTAGACCCTTTCAAGAAAGGGAGGTCAATTAAGGAACGCTGCACGCCGCCATTTTTAAATAAAGTATTCTATAAGAATTATGTTTTACAGCCAATCATATGTATAATAAACTTCTACCTTTGGAAACTCGATTTATTTTATATTTTTCCTGACAAAAAATCACAAAAAGCCTATTTTTATGGCCTCTAGAGTGGCCTCAGCCCTTAAGTGCATACAATCTTACACGTCCAAGTTATGTAAAATACATACATAATAAATTTGGGTATTGTATTCCCAATAGGACCTATAGGATGCATCCTTTAAAAGTTACTCGTTACTTATCGATCACATTTTAATTCAGCAACAATTAAAAAGATCCAAGAGATATAGATGGGTAGACTATCTTACTCTATGTATACATAAAGTCACTTTTAGATACATGTGTACTATAAGTATACAAATGTAGAAGCACGAGTAACAATGCAATTGTTTGCAACGTCCAATATTGGTTTTGTAATTTTTTTATTACTTGAAAAAGGTTTTAGGTCAAACTGAAGTTAACTTGCCGTATTACGAATAACTTAAGTAATAGTAGCTCTCATGGATCCGGATCGATTGCAGTAAAATCGAAACGTTATCAGTTTCGGACTCACAAGTTCAAGAACATCATCCGTTTTCTGTAGAAAAAAGCAAAACAACAAATTCGAATATTTGGAAGTAAATAATTCAACGACACTGCCACCGAGTCTAAGTAAATAAAATCAATAGAAGTATACCCCTGGCAGTTGCAAAAATGAATATTTAAACAAATAAAACAAAAAGGAAAAAGGACACCCCCCAGCTCCAACAATTCGCCTATCTTTTCCTAATAGCGTCGATGGGGTGGGGTTGGAAAATCCCACAAGAAATAGTATCGCATTTCTAAAATTCCATTTCCATTATCCCTTTGCATGTCCGATGACGAAGACGAAGGCTCCTTCGGCGACTTGGACGACAACGGAGGCGGCGAAAGCAACGGCGTCCATGCCAACAACAAAAACGATGAGTCCCTATCTGTTTGGTTGTTGTTGCTGTTTTTTTGCTGTTGGTGTTGGTTGAAGCGTCCGAATGCCACGGAACCAGCATTCGGTTTAGGGGCCATTTAGAGTGTTTCAATCCCTGGTCCTGGCAGGGTTTAAGTATTTCTTCGGGATTATTTAAATTGCTCGGGCATCGGGATGAATTGTAAACGAGCCTGCAGAACAAAATGTTTTCACCGTTTTTTTTTTTTTTGTTTCTATTATTTTACTTTTGTTTTGCTTTTGTTTCTTGTGTTCGGTTCGGTTTGGTCGGTTTCAATGTTGTGTTTTATTTTTTTCTATAGTTAAAAGGATGAAAATGCTTTTTGGTTTGGTAGTCATGCAGCCGCAGGGCGGTAAAAGCCTTGGTGGCACAGAGGAGGACACTGGAGAAGACTAATGAATGGCACCAGGAGTTTTTGAATTGATCCTCCTCTACATACCTATTTTCCATTTTTGCTTCGTTCTTGAAGCTGATTTTGAATGAAATTCTTGTTATCCCCTTCTTGTTATATTTTTGTTTTTGTTTTTCTGGTAATGGTTTAGTGGAGAACCTAGTTTTGGTTTCGGTGTTTCTTTGGAGCAATGGGCCGGACAACGTCTTGTTCAAAACCAGTATAAGAGCATTTTTGTTATTTCTGGTTAAGAAAATGAAAGACATCGGAAATGACGTATGTCTATCTAAATGATTTGTCGAATTGATGATTTGTTGGAGATAGAAGGTACCCTCTCCTAATAAGATGTGTAACAAAACAATGTAAAAAAGAAACTAGGAGAAATCATGGAAAATATGGATTATTTCTCGGATGGATACATAACGAACAATTCAATTTTTTCTAGAAAAAATATTATTCACTGTGATTATAGTGTGCAGCATCACATGATCTTTCTCACAATAACTTTTCCAAGCACGATGAAGAAAATATTTACGAACATCTTCTCAAAATCAGTGGAGCGATTAGACTTGAAATCAACTTGTTAAGAATTTAAGCCGACATCAAATAATTCCAAGTAAGTTTTTCAGCACATCGTTCGCAAGCAAATTTAAGAAACTTCATTCCGAAGTAAAGGACATCTTATATAAGGAGAACTTCTCTGAACTATTTAATCCCGAAAAGGACACTAAGTAGGGTAGACTAATAACTTTAGGCAGAGCACAAAACAATCTCTGGACAGAAATCGTCGTTTTGTCGATCGGTTCGTTGAAGACTAGCAAATCTACTCGGGCCTATGTTTTCATGTGTCTGCCCAAAAATATTTGAGATTTTAGATGAATATATAGTGCAACATCCGTGTATACTAAGAATAGTGTGGAACATTGATTGTCTCCCTTTTTCGTAGAAAAGTGCTACACCCATTTTACAAATACGGAGACAATCACTTTGAAATAGTTTAAGTATAAAAGATCTTAAAGGGGCGGATAAGTTTCACATCAAAGAAAATTACATTCATGAGGTGGCTCAAGACTGCGCTTGAACTGTTCACAGCTGATTTGTGTATTTGGTGAGTTTTATGACTGTGTGCCTTTCGGTGTACTCTGATTGTCCGCAATTGAGTCATAATGGATTTAAATTGTCCGTTCCTTTGATATTACACCGCCTTTTACGTAAGCAGCCTGCCGGTCCTAAGCCCGGGTAAAGGAGAAGGGTTTAAGGTAACGGATTCGTCCAATCCTCAGTGAAAATCAAACATAGTATCTGGAGGCATAGCCAGATCACTCTGTCCATGGGGTACAATACATGGACCTGGTCCTCCAGGTTGAGAATTAGAAAACTAATCACATTATGGAATCTGCAAAACAACCTTGGACACTGAATGATTGTTTCAAGCTCGGAATTGAACAAGGAATAAAAATTGGAAATTTGGAACATGGAATATTAGAACAATGCTGCCGGTTGGTAAAATGCAAGAAATAACAAACGAAATGGAAAAATAGCCCAGCAAGAGATCAGATGGAAGGGTAAAGAAAAAGTAAACAAACCTGATGTTACACATTTCTATAGCGGAATGGATCCAAACCACTAAATATCAGAATTTGTACACCCAGCCTAAAAGGAAAATTCTCGAAAATAGCTTTGACTTCAGCATATGCTCCCAAAGGATATGTTTTATGAACAACTGTCTGAAACGTGTGAGCAAGTAAAACGCTATGATACTATTATTCTACTACGAGATTTTAATGCAAAAATTGGAAGAGAAGGCCACATACAGAATGTAGCCGGGAAATTCTCATTCCATGCGCAAACCAGTGAGAATGGACTGAGACTGGGCCAATTCGCAAGTGAAAATTCAATAAAAATAAGATGTTCCATTTTCGGGAGGAAAAATAAACACGGAGGAACCGGGCAGACACCAGGCTCAGATTTAGTCAACCAAATTGATCATATTCTCATATCAGTCATAAAAGCGTCGTCCACGTAGAGGAGCAAACTGCAACAGTGATCGCTACCTGGTATACTCGTAAATAAAAATACGACAGAGAATATCTAATCTTGCAAAAGAAAAAGGAAGAAGAAAAGCCAAATCGAATACTAAGAAGCTACAGGACCCGAACATCCAGGCGTAGTACAAACAGACTGGAAAATATAAATACCCAAATTGAAAATGAAAACGCAGGCATGGACGAAAAATGGAACATTATTGAGACCGCAATCATCCAATCAGCAAATGAAACACTTGGCAAAGAAAGCTTTCAGAGAAACGGAGATGGGTTTGACACAGAATGCCATGACGCAGTGAAATAAAAGAATGAAGCTAGAATACAGCTTTGAAGCTATGAAGGGAAGAATTTTAAGCAAACATGAAGAGTTAGAAATAAAAATACCGAAGAAATACATATACACGAATCAAAAGAGAAGTAAGCGAATACCAATCAAGACTAAACCTTTGTAAGGATAAAAATGGAGTATTACTATAAGAGGAAGAAGAAGTGCTCAAAAGCTGGGCTCAACACTTTGAAGAACTTTCAAATAAACAGGGAGAAAGTGAACAGGAACAAGATATCATAACAATAGAACCATTGGTCGAAGCCCCAACACCTGATGAAATCAAAGTAAAAATGGACACAGTTACGGTGGAACTTATCAAAAGTGGAGGAAAAACTTTATTACAGAAACTACGCTATATTATGTGAAAAATGTGGGAAGAGGAGAGAATGCCAACTGAATGAAGTCAAGGACTAAACTGTCTCATATATAAAAAAGGAGATATAACTCTCTGCAACAACTAAAGAGGAATAAAATATAGCATACAGAATACTATCCAATATACATACAGGGTGTCCCCTAATTCATCAGCGATAATTTGGAAAATGATTCTTGAGTGTATTATATGGAAAAAATCGTTCTACAGTAAGGGTCTATCTCCAATGTCAACATCATTTATCGAGGATTTATGAAAAGGCTTACTTTGGTGTACCCTGACCAATGTTAACGGAGATTATTCTGTTAATACTAATGGTAGAAACTTCATTTTTAGAAGATATATACCTACTGGTCTTTTTAACTGCGTTTAAATCAAGCTGATATCTTGTTTGAGTCTTCAGATATCCAATTTTTAGCCTGTTCCATTTTTCCTGGTCACGCTAATTTTTGATTTTGAGGTCACTTTTCTACAGAAAATGCTATTTTTTAAATATAAACGTAACAATAATAAAGAAAAAAATCATCAACAAGTTTGCAGAAAACCCCATAGATTTTATGATACTGGGGAAAACCTGCAGCAGGTACAATAAAAATAGGTGTTTTTGATTATTTACTCTCGTTTTTAACAACAGTTGATAATAAGAGTGGTTTTGCAAGAATGAATAATTTTCCATTAATTTTTTTTTTAAATTCCATAGCTATTAGAAAGTCTAAACACTCAGTTCCTTACCTTGTTTCTTAAAAGTTCTCAGAAAGAGTTCTGTTTAGGGTATGAAGAGCTATTTGGAAAATTTAACAAAAATAGTATAAAAGAATACAAAAAAAATTAATTCATCAGTTTAATTTTTAACCCCAAGGTTACTTTTGTTTGAACATGCTATTTGAAATGTCTGCATTTACAAATCAAGAATACGTAGACGTTATTTACGTTTATGGGCTGTGCAATGGAAGCTCAACCAGTGCGCGACAAAGTTACCATAAACTTTACCCCAACCGGCGACTTCCTAGTGAAGGAGTATATAGGAATACGTATCGAAGGCTTCGTGAAATGGGTTCAGTTTCAAATACACGGCCTAACGCGGGAGGTCGTTGAGTAAGAAGAATTTCGGCTGATGAAAGAATACTGGAAGCTGTTACAACTGATCCATCAATCAGCAACAGATGATCAGCTTTGCTATTCAATGTTTCCAAACATAAAATTTCTAATATACTGCATTGAGAAAATCTTTATCCATGCCACCTGTGCATGAACTGCTTCCGGGTGATGATTTAGAAAAAAGACTTGAGTTTGTTAACTGGTTGCTGGTTGACAACCATTAGCAGAATTCTTTGGACGGATGTATTTCAATTTACAGGAGATGAGATCACAAATTTTCACAATCTTCATACATGGGTTGGTTACAATGCACGTACAAGGACACATAAATCATTCCAACACAAACTCAGCGTCAATATGGGAACAGGTGTAATTGGAACCGAAGTAAATCGGCCTCTTCAAACTAACACCTAGAATGAATTGTACTCTAGTTTATGCGAAATGATTTAGCAGAACTATTGGAGTACATTCCCCTGATTCAACTAGCTTCATCACATTTCCAACAGGGTAGTGTTCCAGCCGCCAATGGTCGTGAAGATAAGTATTGCCTAGATGAAGAGTACGGTAATGGTTGGATAGGAAGAAATGGACCAGTTCACTGGCCTGCAAGATCTCCTGACCTTACAATATTGGATTTTTTGTATGGGAAAGAATGAAAGAACTTGTTTGTTCAACCGAAATAGCAACTTTAATTGAATTGGACGAGCGCATTCTGAAAGCGACATCAAAAGTGAGGCAGCAGTTAGCACCGAATATCTACGCCGGGAAATCCAAAAACGGGCTCTAGCATTTATACAACACCAAGGAGGATACTTTGAGTACCTGTTATCACTATTTTAGTATATACATAAAATAAAAATTTTATAAAATCACAGAACATCATTTTTTATTTAAAGCCTTTGGAGCCTTAAAGCCAAGCAAAAAAACGTTTTTTTTTTAAATTTTACCTGTTGCAGGTTTACCCAAGTATCTTAAAATCTATGGGTTTTTCTGCAAAGCTATTGATAATTTTTTTTTTATTATTGTTTCATTCATAAGAAAAAAATAGTAAAACGTTATGGTTATTACGCAGGTTTTTGTAGAAAAGTCACCTCAAAGTGTCAAAAATTATCATGGGCAAGAAAAATGAAACAGGTTTGGAATTGAATATCTGAAGACTTGAACAAGATATCAGCTTGATTTAAACGCAGTTACAAGGGCTTGTATTTTTTCTACAAACAAAATCTTAAACGAAGTTCCGGCCATTAAAACAAACAGAGCAATTTCCATTAATATGGGTCAGGGTGCACCAAAGAAAGCGTTTTTTTAAATCCTAGTTAAATGATGTCAGCATTGGAGATAGACCCTTACGATTTTTTTCTTAGAATCAACCAAAGAATCATTTCCTAAATTATCCTTGATAAATTAGGGGACACCCTGTATAACATGACAGGGTAATACCAAACGCTGAAGAAATAACAGGTGAATACCATTGTGGTTTTCAAAGTGGAAGGTCGACCAGATCTTTACAATAAAACAAAGCATGAAGAAAAACTACGAGTACAACAAAGATCTTCATCACCTTTAAGCAAACATTGAACAGCATCAAACGCGTAAAATTAAAAAGGACATTGATTATGCAAGGTGTTCTTCGAAAACCCCGATGAACGGGTCAAAAGCAAGGATTCTGATTCAACAGAGTTGGACAGAGCGAAGCGTTAGCAGCACTACTCTTTAATGTGTCACTCCAACATGCCATGGGAGACCTAGAAAATGGCATTAGCATATTCAACAAGTCATACCAAATATTGGATAGCGACCAAAGCATACCACAGTATGGTGGACGTATTTGTAACACTCGAAATAAAAGCACGACAGGTTGGTCTGAAAACAAAGGAAAATGAAAAATGAAAATGTCTAGAAACACCAGCACAAGAACCCCCCGAAATTTAACCATTGCTGACTTTAACTTTGAAAGGGCTGAAAACTTTAGATACCTTGGAGTGTTCTTAAAGAATGATAACAGTATGAATCACAACGGTCAAGACAGGATACGAGCAGGGGCCGCCTGCTGAAGACCTCACTATACAAAACGTTCATGCGCCCAATAGTTGCATACGGGTGTGAGGTTTGGTCACTAACAACAGCCGATGAAAAAAATTTGAGAATCTTCGCAAATAAAATAATCACGATAATTGACGGTGCAGGCCTAGAAAATGTAATAAATAATCGACGCACGAATGAGGAGATAAACGCAGTACTAGAAGACGAGGACATAGTGAGGTTTGCCAAAGCCCAACGGTTAATATGGCATGGACCTGTAGTAACAATTTATGACTTCAGAAAACAAAACAGAACATTCAACAGCAACTCTGAAAACACGAGAACAAGATGCAGGCCAAGAATAAGATGGATAGATGGTGTAACTAACGACATACAAAAACTAAATATTCAAAACTGGAGAAATGTAGCACAGGATAGAGCAGATTGCTAAATCCTGACCAAGGATGTAACGTCGTAAGTAGATGTTCCTTTCACATTTATTGCAGACGATTTAGTGTGATGATTTGCATTAGATCAACAACAAATGTCATAGCCATCATTTTCTTATCTGTAGTGTTTTTAATGAGCTCCAATTGAAGTAAAGGGTGGGCCAACAGCTGGTGTGAAAGTATGGCAATTAAAAATGAAACACAACATCATTATCGAATAAGTGGGTCAATGAAAGCAATTTCAGTTTGCATGTTATGTTTGAGATCCTGAAATATCGCTGCGTTATTGGCGTAGACCTTACTCTTCAAATAACTACACAGGAAGAAGTCTAAAGGTGTCAAATCACCAAATTACCTTGGAGGAATCAACTTCTGCTCTAACCGAAATAATGTGATTTTCAAATTTCGTACGCAATAAATTGATTGACTGATGGCTTGTGTGGAGGGTAGTACCATCCTGTTGAAACCAGAGATCGTCCACCCAATACATTCAATCCAATATCCAACCCATAATCCGCACAATACAGTGACTTTTTTGGGATGCTTTCTTGAAAATCCCCAGAAACGACAATTTTGTTTATTTACGTACTCATCCATCCAAAAATGGGCTTCAACGGAAAAGATCGAATTCGATGAAAAATTCTCCTGGCGACGTCGTAGATGGTCCAAAAGCTTCAATTGTTGCGTAATTTAGATTTTGTAAGCGTCCAAATGAAGATCTACTTTTAAAATTCGCCGTAAAGTGGGTACCAGAAGTTAGGCCCAATTGTTGACTTAGGCGATGAATTCAGGTGACTGGTTGGTTTTGAACACTATCACTGACAGTGGTGAGTTTTGATTTTGGTTTGTATGTTTCTTCAAAACGCTTCACCATTGCACGAATTTTGGACTCACTAGTTGACCGAAAATTTCATGAATTTTACGATCGCCCATTTTCGTAATCAGATTGTTGCGAGGTAAAGGACTGACTAAAATTGCCAAAGATAAGTCAGTAAATGAGAGTAATTGACAGCCAGCATCCAAACCATCTGTTGTCCTACCGTTTATATGAAAAATTGTAAGTATTTAATGGCTCTATTCATAAAGAAAAAAAGATGGAAAATTCTCGGACTAATCTAGGTAAGTCGGTAGACAAGTGACTAATTAACCACTGCTCTTTTGGATCAACGGTAGATCCATTCTACCCAATTTTGTTTTTATTTCGGAATCTATGTATTTAAGTTGTAGGATATAGAAATACCAGTGTAGATACGTCAGATCTGGCATCAGCATCGTAAGTTTGAAGTTTTTAATGGTACACGTGAAAGAACGTTTTGTTATACGCGTGCTATTTGCGAGTATTACAGAGACTTGAATAATTCATCTCAGTTAAAAAATGGAATTAAATTTCGTCCGATGATTTTTTATGATTTTCGTCGTGGACTAGCTCAACAACAGTGTACCTATTAACTCGCTGTGACTTTTGCTGATGAAGCACCATCCCGGGCCACCGTGTTTCGCTAGGTTTCGTGGTCTTCGATTGCTCCTGGACGAATTTTGTGAAGATAGTCCAAAATCGATTGCTGGGCCAAAAAACATCGATGCTGTGCGGGCAAGATTGTGATATGATTTATCGTAAAATTGAGGCATGCTTGGCCATTAGTTTCACTCTCGTACATTTAATATTGCATTAGCATTTGGCCATCAAAGATGTCTTCGCTTTGGAACCACGTAATTTCACAATCGCTCAAGAAAAGGTTCGTGTCGATTGGTACAAAGAAGTTTGAAAAAATTCGACCGCGATATTTCAAAAGGCATCTATAAAATCGCAATGAATCATGAAGCTCGAAACTAAACAGCAGTCAACAAAAGTTTCTTGCGCACGAAGCACCACATAATAAATGGTCAATTATTTCTTCGGAAAAACCGGACATATTACCACTGTGCCATTAGAGCAATGTAGAACGGGCAATTCGGAAAGTCCACCATCATTTGTTTGTCAGAAGTCTTTACAAAAATAAGGAAAACCAACCTGCGACCTGTCACAAGTCGACTCAAACAAGAAACTTTTTGAGCACTCAAAACATCAAACTGATGGGTTATCTGCCGTATAGCCCTAATTTGACACTCACTTCTTTTTATTTCCACACATCAAAAAAAAATTGCGAGCTCAACGTTGTTCGACGCCTGAGGAAGCGACTGATGCATGTTTTGGATTTATCAGGAATGACTGAATCATCTTCCTTAAGCGTGTGGAATTTCAATCCGACCAAAAATTGAAGCAAAAAATACTACAATGTCCCAAAAGCAGTAACAATTTTTGGTCATTCGTCAAAAACAAGATAAATTCTGCTCCATCCGACGCTCATTTAGAATGACATTCCAGCTGTCAGCTTTTTGGAGAAGGTCAATGTGCTTGCTGCACACTTTGCGGCCAGCTCAACACTTCCAGATTGTGCCTACATTTTAGTGCGACGAATCCACTTTCGCACTCTTGTAGTAGCAAGAGTTCTTAAAGGCCTTAACATTCACAAATCCGCTGGTCCAGACGGTATATCTCCCCTGGAATTATAATGACTAGGAAGTAAAGAGCTCGTCAGGGCATTCCATAAGTAAGATGTACGGCTTAGGATATTTCAATGTACGTCCGAGAGTAGGATTGAGGGTAAACAGACGAGTATTCATAGTAAGATGGGTGATAAAGGTTTGAAGGGGCGGAATACTACTGGCAATTGCAATGGAGCCCTGGTGGTAAAAATAACGATAGAGCAAGGTGAGATAGGAGACATGTTCGAGGTTGTCAATTGACTGGGTGATATTAGCATCAGCTATGAGTTTTATCGCACTATTTTGAATCCTATTTAGCGGGTGCAGGGGGACCAGATATTGACATGTACTCCAATTTTGGGCGGATGAATGCCTTATGTATTGAGGGCAGATCAGAGGGGGAAAAGTGTTTCTTACATCGTTTGAGGAAATCTGGGCTCTAAGAAAACTATTAGAAATGTAGTTTCTATATAAAGTGAGTGTTACTCGACAACTATGATTCAATGACACCGTCGTTGTTCATGAAGCGACGATAGTTGCTAGAATACGAGTTGAAGAAACGCGCATTACCACAGGAAAGCTGTTGACTTGAATGACTTACTGACTTACCTATTTAAAAGACAGAAGCTGACGTAAGCCTGAAACTCATTTTGCTCGATCTTCATTAAAAGGAAGTACAAGGTGCCATCACTCATACTCGTATCACGCATATTGAAGGGGTCTCCATCAACTTGTCGCTGGGATCCTTGAGTATTCCAAACATTTTTCGATTTAGGCATATTCAAGTCAATCCATTAAATTTCAAATCTGTGAATTCATTTGCCCATGGCCAATAGGAAACCCGAATTACATATGCACCATCAGAGAACGATAAACAATTTCGCTTTCACATGTTGTGATTTGTGGCCCTTCATTCGCATTCATGCTGTGTGTCGTTGTTTCGTCCTAAAGAAACATTTTGACAAAATGCCGGATGTCTTTGACGTTTTCGTCGTTTTCCATTACCATTTCTGTTCAAAAATAGGAGTCCTGCGAATTCAATATACATACATACATATGCGTACGAATATACATACATGTGTGCTTCTTTTGGGTTACTTGTTTGTTGTGTCTTCCGGCCACAAAGGATAGCCCATTACAACAGATGTGCATATGAAGGAATATGAGTTCCTCCACGATCAAGACCAATGGATTTGAAAGTTCTATCTTTTTTGGGTAGAGAATCGTTTTTGGTAAGTCAGTTGCTCCCTTCCGCCCGTGTTTCAATAAACAGTCTCAGATTAAACTCTTCGATTGTGTGTTGTGTTGTAATTTTGTCATAGTCCTTCTTCGTTGTCCTTTTGCTTTTCTTCTGGCATATAGACACAAAGATTACCATATAGAGGCGGGCATACAACGAATGGTAATGTCGATGACGAAGACGACGGCGATGAGGCCGAGGAGAAGAAGTGTACCAATGACAAACATTATATTCCACAGATTCCCAACAAAAAGCGAGGAACATCTATCGCATTGATCCTTCCATCCTTCCATTCAAGCAGCCATCCATTCAACCATCAATCTATCCAGTCAGTCATCCATTCAGCCATCCATTCAGTCATCCAGTACGTGGTCTTATCTCTTAGATCGTAAAATTGAATTCATTTACAAGGATTTACATATTCAATCAAAGTGTGAAATAATATGCAAATTTCCGTTAGCTCTGTGGTGCGTATACGTTCTACGTACACGACAACGACGTTGTCCTTGCCATGTGTGTATGCGTATGTAGTATGTAGTAGTTCTGAATGGCAATCTACTCGTGGCAACGTGTTGTGCCAAAGGAAAGGCGGTATAATCGAACTGAACAGTGGATCTGTGTTCACACTCGAAAGGACACATCGTACAGATACCGTATATGGGATACACCTGAAGTTTTCCTTTCGTTTCCTTTTTTTTTTTTTTTTGTTTGCCCTCTACCGATTTCCACTCACATGCTATTTAGTAACAGTGGTTAGAGTGTGATGGGTGGTTGGGTTGAGTTGATTTACTTGAAGGCGGCTGAAATCACATTTATCTTTCTCGAGTTGAAGAGGAGAGGTCCACCCCAATCCATACAACCAAGAGAAACTCCTGGCAGTGTCATTGCTATTCGTATTATTGCTAGACGTTCCTACCTTTGTGTGCGTCAATAAAAAAGTCGATAAGAACGAAATAATTAACTTCCTCTTTGGCTCATCCATATACATACATTATACACGTACACGTGTGTTCGAAAAGGCCGGGAGCAGATAGAGGGGCATCAGGAAATAGACACACATGCGGTGATGTATTTATTTTCATATTCTGTATAAAAGAGGTGATGAAATTTGAGAAGAAATTATCGGGTACTAAAATTGGGAGAAGCCCTAGGTGTCATCTCAGATTAATTGGAAGTGAAGGCGATGAGGAAAGGAGGATTTATGAGTACGACAGCTTGATGTCTTGTGTGTCTTATGTTAGTTCCGTCGAAGCTTTTCAAGACTCTAGCAGTGATATATTTATGTGTGTATTGCGACAAATTTGAACTTCTATAATTTCAGAAGCTTAGTCGACAATAAACGTAAGCTGTATGATCAAGTGGCCCTTAGACAGAGATATCAGAACCAAGCCCTGCTAGAAGAGTATCTGCATTTTTACTTTTCATACCAGCCAGAGAAGTGCTCCTCAGAGTTTAGCAAATCCATCGGCGATCTCAGTTCTTACTATCCCATTGTAACTTGTGACCCAGAAACTACTTAGTGAAATCAGCCTCCCATTTACATTCTCGATATAACCCGGAAGTGATAAGAGGGGATTTAGCTCCTTCTAGCTGACGCTACGGATGCCTCCACCATCTGTTCCTCATAACATTAATCAATGCTATCGGATTTATTGTATTATTGTACATACATGTACATATCTCTGCTAAGAAGCCAAGGGCAAATTTGCGCGACGAGTAGTGAAATCTACGGTTGTCATCATCCACAGAGACACCTGAGCCATATTCTAGGTCGGTAGTGGATCCACTAGTGAATATCCGTCTAGATTCCTTTCCTGGCTTAGAGCCTGACACAAGCTAGTGTTTGTTTCTCAGGGAAAATAGGTTTCGTATTCCCGCAGTAATTGCATGCCATTGAATCACATGGCCTGCCTATAAGATCGCCAAAGATCGTTTGTTTTTAAATGGAAGGACCTGAAAGCGCACTACAAGATACGAAAACCACGAGGAGGGCTATTCACCAATGTACATAGACTGTGCAAAGCGTGCTGGTAAAAGTTTGCATACAGCCACGAGCAGTCGTTCTTCTAAGTCTGGTTATGTACCGGTATACAAGTATAAAACCACAGTAATGGGCATCAGTCAGTTTGTTGACAACAAATTTCAGTACATAGTACCGAAGAGAAGATCTTACATGTGATGTTGTGGATATTGATGCCCCTATTATTGTCCAGGGCGACTATACCATTGGAATATTAAGCGTCATCTCAGTTTAACTGTCTTAAAAATTGTTCTTTTAAGATGTCAGAAGCAACACCTCAAACGCCAGCTTTCCCACTAGGATTCGGGACAAGATGATGGTGAAGAAGGACTTCGAACGAAGTTAAGACAAATAACCTGGCAGTTTCCGTCAATTGGAGACTTCTAATATCAAACTTACTTACGAAATTTCTTCTTCCTATCAGCTTGCCTTGTTCATAAAGATGGTGATCCGAGTCAATTCTGACCGACGGAACGTTCGAGCATTCAGAATACTGCAGGGGTGCATTACATCGATTACTATGTGACCAATTTATTTGGTAACAGATTGACCAGCAGACCGCCAAGTCAATTTATGAATATCCAAATTTGTTTTTTTTTTTTTGATAATGAGCGCGCGCTCAAGTGGTACAGCGAGCTGTACGGCTTAGCAACGAATCACGATACTTTAAAGTACGTCCGAAAGTGGACTTGATGGTATACTAATGAGCATTCATAGCGAGACAGGTGTTACGGTTGAAAGATTGAATAGGCGGAATGCTACTGGCGATTCCAATGGAGCACTGTTGGTGGAAATAGCGATAAAACAAAGTGACAAAGAAGACAGAAGATATTACATAGTACCACATATGAGTTTTATCGCACTATTTTGAATCTTATCTAGCAAGTGCAGAGATGTTTTAGGAGCACCTGAGCAGATGTGGGCATTGTACTCCAATTTTAGGATGAAGAATGCCTTATATATTTTGGCCAGATCAGAGGGGGTAAAATATTTCTTACATCGCTTGAGGAAACCTAGACATTTCGCAGCGAATATGTGGTCATTCCAAAGTAAGTTATCACTGACACACATAGCGAGAATGGAAAGTTTTTCAGATTCAACCATGTAAGTGCCATTCATGGATAATGGCTGGGTATTTAGATTTCACTTTAATGACAGCAGACAGCATTGAGTTTTGGAAACAATAAGTCCCACTCTATTGATGGTTCCCCAGTTGGATATGCTATTAATATCGGAATTTAATGAGCTTAGCATACGCGGCCGTTCTCGTTCTATATCCGAAGAGCAAGGGCATGAGTCCGGAAATGAATATGAAAAGCAGAGAGTGCTGTTGTCAGAAAGGAATATACTGGATTATAAGCAGCAGATAAGAGATCATTAATAAAGATTAAAAAGAGTGTCGGAGACAGAACGGACCCCTGGACCACACCAGCATTTATTTTGTGAATATCAGACTTGGAACCGTCCAAGACAACTGGAATTGAACATTCTGAAAGGTAATTTCTAATCCATTGATCCCAAAAGCACGCATATTCGACAAAAGAGACTGATGCCAAATGCCTTAGAAATATCAAGTGCATCTATTTTACTTTCGCCAGATTGGTGTACGCTTTGGGAAGAAGATTCACCTTTCTTTGGGACGGGCTGGACAAATGCTGTTTTCCATCTGCTCAGAAAGAGTCCTAAAAAGTAGGATTGATGAAAAAGCTTATGCAGTGGGTTTGCCAGCGAGGAAGAAGACGTCTTCAGAAGACCTTTAAGTACTTTTGCTACTACACGAGTGCGAAAGTGGATTTGGCCCATTAAAGATTCGACGCACTCAAGTGTAGGCGGAGACAAAACACAATTTGGGAGTGTTGAACTGGCTGCAAAGTGTGCAGCAAGAGCTTACAGCTGGAATTTAATTGCAAATGGAATGGAGGGTTTGGCTGAATTTCTATTATTTTTGACGATTCGGAGGCGATGTGGTTCTTACGATTACACTTCGTCAAGAAGCGGGCTACGTTTAGCAATTGTGTCGATATGGATGCCATTTTTCTCTATCTTTGCGTTAAAATTGACAAGGGTGATTTGAATATCATGGTGCATTATACAATATAACACCTTGCAGGGTTCTTAGATAATTAGGTAAAGAAGAAATGATAAATTTAAATGTGATGACGATTGGCAATAAAGCCTTCCATTGTCACAGTTCTCAGTGCAATTTTACCCGATTTATGCTCCATTCCTAAGCAAATATCTATGGTTTTCTCCATAAAGTTTCCAAATTCGGACAAGCATAGCGCTGTTTCTACCATATCTTGTATCAGTCCGGTAGCCTTTTTCCGATGTGCAGAGATCTCTGTATGTGTGCGACGATAACATTGGAATTATATTCACTGCGTTGAATCTCCTTTTTTGTAAAAACCATTTTGCTATACAACTGCCCAAACAATGTGCATTCTTTCACTTTCCAATTGCCAACAATATCTCTACAAACACGTAAGGTAGTTTTGAAAATCGAGATTTTCAATAAAACGATTAGTTGTACTCAATTTCCCAACCCATTTCCTTTACGATTTGATTTGTTCTTAAGTTTTTCTTGTCACTGTGATACATACGAGTACGAGTAGGTAAGGCAAGCGTTCGAAGCCAATTTGGAATTTTTTAAAAAACCCTAATCCTAAATTAAAAATGGATCAAACGGTTGTATACTTGAGCTTTACTTAAGCCTGCTTCTACTTCTATTTAATATCTGTCCGCTTTAGGATAGAGCTCGCTCAACAAGCAAAAAAAAAACTAATTTCTCCAGGCGGCAAAGCTAAGGGATATGAATTTAATATAAAAAAAGAAGTTGCCTCGTGGTCTCAACAAATAAACCCCTCCAATCAGCGCGATTTTAGGCGATACTCCAAGATGGTTCTAGTCAAGGATATGCACTTTTTTAACCGTGTACTGTCCTCATAGAGCTGGTGTAGAGCAGGACATGCAGGACAAGTGTCTAAGAGTCACCTTAGTGTTTCTTAACAAGGTCTTGTTAGCCAATTGCCTTCTTAGGCTAAAGACATAGCAATAAACAAGGGTAACTCTCCGTTTAAAGAGGTGTCGTTATCAGAGATAATAACGAAGCTGCACAATCTTTATCCAGTTCGAAGCTGTAGCTATCTACTGTGATCTTCTATCCGATTTATTGATGTTGTGTGTCCCCATTCTATCTGCACTCATTCAAACCACAACCCATTCCTAGGTCTTATATCTCAATATCCGGAAGGATTCAATGTTACCCTGCTGCGTTTTGCATATGATATCAATATAACCAGCGAATACAAGTAGTTGTGTAAAATTTTATAAGGTTACTCCTGTGCTGTTGCCCTATAGTTTTCCCACAATTTCTTATGTATGGCAATAAACAAGTCACGTGACGCGTGCGATCTCTTCCAACACATCGTTTTGCAACAAAAGTCTGAAGTATGACTGTGTCTGAACTCTACATAGCAATGAGCGCGCCTCATTGTAATTCTTCACAATCTGATGAGTTTAGCGATGGTCCAAAACTAGACATGGCTCTGCATTGCTCGTCTCTATAGAGGGTGTTATATGCGGTGCTAAAGTAAGTAATGAGTATCGATTTGGACTTCTTGGGTTTTTTTATGATCTGCTGTAGTGCGAATAACTATATCCGCAAAAAATCTGGCTTTCATTATTCAGGCTGAAGGGTTCCTTCAGACCGATTCATTCTCATAGCCTAGTTGCTTTTGCTGTTTGCTACATATGCAAATGCGGATTTTTCATTTAACCAGGGGTTTCGTGCTTGTGATCAGGCGAAACCCAGCACATTACATTTTACTGTCTTTGTTTATTGAAATGACTGGCGAACTCAGAGCAGATATCGCTTATTTGTCTAACTTAAGGAAAGAATTGTATCCCTGTATTCTCATATCGACTTCGATATTGCTAGAGGTTCTGAATGGCTTTGATATTCTGGACAAACAACATACTACTTTTAATATTAAATTAATTTTTATTATTTATTTCTATATGTTAACTTACATACTAGACAAAAATGCTTAAATCTAATTTGATAGCGACAGTTTCCGAATTTAGCTTACTGGCTATTACCGAGCACTATAAACTTAACGATGTCTTTCGACCTTAAATTTATCCTAGGACTTATCTTATATAGCCAACATATTTAAACATATGATTCTCTAAGGAAATGATTGCCAAAAAACTTAGATGTTTGATCTTTTTTTAATTTTATTTAAAACTTAAGCTACCTATCTACTTAACCTATTAATTAACTCAACTATAATCCAGTTGACGAGCAGTCGTTTTCGTTTGCTCCGAGTGGTCACCATCTCGAATGCGTTTTCGGACCTCTGGCAGTCGTCATCATGGTGCAAATCGACCTCAGGAACTTCACCGTCTACCGTCGGTCAACGTGATAACGAGCCTCTACACGAAAACCGCCACCGACCTTGAAGGGCGTATCGCCTCTCTCCCCTTCTTTAGGCCACGAGTATTCGGTGTACTGCTTTTCGGCATCGATACTATCCGTGTCCGTAATTGCAGGGTTAAAACGGAAGAGCTCCTGAGCACTATCGACGTTCTCGTCGCAAATGAGCTGCTTTTCCCTCGCACCGCGGTGGTGGTGGTATAATACCGGAATACCGTCCCTACCTTACACTAACCCTTTAGCATCAATATGGAAAAAAAACTTCAGGCGGGATAAAGCCAGACTGAAGTGTACTCTCGTGGTACATTACATTGGTGTAATATGCACCAAAGATCAGGCTAATATCGCTCCTCATTGCTCTTGCGACGTGCTTCCGAATCACCTTAATTAGAAAATTGTCAATCGAATTTAGTGCAGCTCCCTTGTAAAGGATTTTTTTGGGATATTATTTTATGTACTCAGACTCTGGTGTTGTGTACATTCGAAGACAGGTTCTAAGACACTGTCGCTCAAACACACGAATCATTTCCATGTAAGACGGCGCTACATTAAACCACCCCGGACAACCGTAAGCAATGATTAGCCTGATTAGGGCCACGTAACATATGACTTTCACCCTGGAAGCAAACAATTTTCTTGTCAAAGTTAAAGCCTCCTTGGGCCCATCTATATGTTTATCAATATGTAAAAACTTATCAAGCCAGGTACAAAGATACCTAACTGCGCTTCTCACCTCTAGTATTAGTCCATGCTGTCTAATGATGGCTGAATTTCGCCAGTTATTTCTAGTATCCCAATCTCAATGGAGTTCTAAATAAGATTGTTTCTGACTTTTGGAAATTAATTTTCAATTTCCAATCATCGCATTACTCCTTAATATGATCGAAGTCACGTTCAAAAGGGTGTTAATGACTTAGAATTTTGGCACTGATCTGTACGCCACTAAAACATCTGCATAGGCTACAGCCTGATTGAGGGTACCTATTAGATCACTCGTGTAAGTATTGAATAGTTACGGAGAAATAACCGACAAGGGTCGGTAAGCCATTTTTAATATTAAAAACTTTACTCGAAATCATGTTGCCACATTTGACAACGAACTTCTTTCCCATAAGCATTCCTTAAATCATATATAGCAAAGGTTTCCGCATGCCCATTCTGGTTAGCTTGTAGAAAAGCCCTTCTAACCATGCGGTGCCAAAGGCCATCTCCAAGTCGACCAGACAAGCACCGGTACATTGGTTCTTGCATTTGTTCCACTATATGTCGGAGATCAGCACTAAAACCAAACTGATTGTTCGGGACTATATTGTTATCCCCCACCCATATCAACAGACCTCTGTTGACTACCGTTTGGAATACTTTGCCAATGTTCGGAAATAGACTAATCGAACGAAGATTCACAGGATTGATCCTAATTTTATCCCTCGTTGGGATAAGGAGTACATTATTCAGTGCATTGTTAAATAGCGTAGTGAATATATCCAGTGCTTCCAGGGGTAGATATCTCAATGTGACGTTTGCGATACCGTCTACTCCCGCCGACTTTTTGTTCTTTAGTGACTCAAAGATGCACAGGAGCACAAATGAACAGGATAAAACCGTGGTTCTCAGGTCGCCAGTTATGGATTTCGTTGCGCAGATAGAAGTGATTTGCGTAAGTTCTGTTTTTAATATCGTGGTTACGGTAAACTTGATTGCGCACAGTATGAACGGGTCCGAAATAAGCGCCTAGCAACTCGACTTTCTTCTGTGAGTTTTTGACCACAAAAATACCGTCTCCTGAGTCCACACTTTCTGGACTTATGCCCGCTGTCAATAATAACTGTCTGCTTTCTGTCGCCTGTGTGATTCGAACACATTGGATGTCATTGTGATCTTTACGCCTGAACAATTTATTTATCTGCGGAAACACTGGATTTTATAGCCCGGATTTTATTGCCCCAGTGCGGACTTATGGATTTACTGAAATTTTCTTTTATTAATTGCTCTAGGTTTTTCATCATTGACTTTAGTGTTCTTACTTCAGTATCGTTCCGGTCAGTAAACCGTCTGTATAACTATACCGGCCTCGAGAGCAATTTACTTTTGTGTGAGTATACGAGTAGTTTGTCGATTGTGGGAGTTCCGTATTTATCGGAGGGATAGTTCGCTCCATAGTTTGTTTAATTACAAAGTTCATTTCTGTTAAATGTCGGTCAATCTCATCGTTTGTCAGATTTTTGATATTCGGAGGATCGACCCCGCTCGAACACAAATTACGCTTCAAAGGGTAATGGACGATGGACGATATGGTGAAAAACAGCTTAGCCCAACTCGTTAATGAATACACGAACTCGTGAAGTTAATAGTCATGTTAGCAACATCATGGACTTGTTTTTTACTTCTCACACTGATACGTACATCTTTGATATGCCTGTTGGATATTATGTCAGATCAACATATTTCTGGTACATTTCAAAAAGAAACGTATGGCAATAGAACTGAAAGTTTAATTTTAACTGGTTGTTATATTTCGCTGTTGATATGAAGGCAAACACTATTCTCTTTGGACTGAGATATTTCATCGAAATCAAGCATCAAGCTAAATGAAAAGTCGTGGTATAGGACAGCACTCTTGCGCAATTTGCTTGCTGTGCAAATGGCAGCCAGCTCAACGCCTCCAGGTTATGCCATGTCTCCGCCCACACTTGAACCCACACTCTAAGGGACGGATCCACTTCCGCACTCATGTAGTAGCAAGGGTACCCAAAGATCTTAATATACAAAAATTTACTCAACCAGATCCTTCTTCTGAAGAGGCATTCTTCTACGCTTTGCAAAACCACTGCATAAGCTTTTTTATCGATCCTACTCTTTAGGACTCATCCCGAGTAGAGCATTTGTCGAGACCGTTCCTAAAAATGTGAATCTTCTTCCCTTGCCTCCTACAGTTCCACAGTATCTAAAGTCCCTTCTTTCTAAAGTCACGGAAACACTGATAAATTGTCAGCCCATGTCATTTTTCGATACAGTAAAATTTTTGGAAGACGGGTGGTACGACTATTATAACAACGGGTTCACTCGTAATTTGATGGCATATTCCACCGAAAAGTTGAACCATTGTCTACACCAATCTGACGAAATAAAGACAGCTGCAGTTGAAATTTCTAAGGCTTTGACAAAGTTTGGCATCAGGCTCTCTTCTTCAATGGATTGGGAATATCCTTTGCTCACGTTCATTTCAAGTTGTCTTATACACTTTCGTGTCTGATATCCATAAAATAAATTCTGGTATGCCACAGGGCTCCTATCTATTGTCTGCTATTTAATCCAATATGTTCCTCTACTGACGACAGTGCTCTCTGCTTTCCATATTCACTCAGGAACTTAGATTCCTGTGCTTCGACTGTAAAACAGGAGCGGCAGCGTATGCTAAGCTCATTAAACTCTGATATTAACAGCATAACTAATATGGGAACCACTAACAGAGTAGAATTTAATGCTTCCTAAACACAGTGTTCTCTGCTGTTCTTAAGCGAAATTTAAACACTCAGCCATTATCCATGAGTGGGAGTTGCATCGTTCCAACCGAAAACTTATCCATTCTTGGTATTTGTATCAATGACAACTTATGTTGTAGTGATCACATATTCAATTTCGCCCAAAATGCCTTGATTTCTGGAACCGATATAAGAATTATTTCATCGCCTTTGATATTCCTCTAATCCATGAGGTGATTATCCGCTCAAAATTGGTAGGCAATGCGCACAGCTGATCAAGTGCTGCTGAATCCAGTCTGGGCTTGGTAGATGGAATAAAACTAATCCCTTACCTTGTTTTATAGATTTTTTCCAAGTTGCTCACAATCCCTTAGGGTTTTCGATGGTGATCAAGGGCTATATGACACTCAGGCCTTTGACCATAAACTCTTACACTCACCTTTATGTGGTAAAACCTGGAAGCCTAGGACGTTTGACTGAATTTAAGTTAGCCAACCCCTGATGAACGTCAGGCTACAGACCAGAGAGAGGTATGCGTATTCACACTAGGACACATCTCCTTCATCGGTGCGGCGGTGTCCACGGCTCTGGGCAATTTGAGCCACTTGGTACACTTCCCCTTTATAGCTGCTTCGAGGTATTCGGAGCGTAGGTCATAAGAGAGCTCGATGGATGTGTTGGGACCATAGAGAAGCGATGGCCACTCAAGAAATCTGAATAGGCCAATGGCGACTCTTTGGACCACAGCGAGACTGCTGGCACTGGCTTGTTTTGTCGGACCATTTATCCAGGGGTTTTATTATTTACCTAACCTAGGTTGGGGATTGCATATGGGGGCAGCTGCATAAAAAAAAACCGTACAGGGACAACCAACAGCCTCGGATAAGTACAAAGGTAATGTTTTCGACGAAATCAACGGTTTTCGGCTTTGCACAAGGAACGTTAGGACCCTGTGCTGCAAAAAAAACTCGTGGAAGTTATAGACTGTCATAAAGCAGAAGTGCAGAAGTCCGGTGGGATGGCAATTACCATAAAGTAGGAAGGCATCGTTTACTTGAATGTGGATTTGCTATATAAGGGAGACTCATGCAAAAAGTCTTAAGCTTTCTGCATGTAAGCAATCTCTTCACAATAATCCCCAACAGGTCCAAGTTCGTAAATATTAGCCTAGTTTTCGTTCCTACAGGGGTTAAAGATGGCAATATTTTAAATGAAATAATGACCTCCTAGAAAGAACCTGCATAACTCCACCACCACCGAAAATTGATTCAGGTTTTTAGGATGTGCAACGTACTGTAGCCGTAACACAGGCACAACCGAGTAACCTAAAGTTCCACATAGAAAAGCGGAAATTGCAACAGACCGCTAGAATTTTTGCAAATCGCGTGTCTCTCAAGCTCTTTCTCAATCTTACACACAAATGGGAATATTGTCAAGAGCCATCAGGCGCTATTTTTAATGTGATTGGTTTAAAGAAACTTTTGCTTTTACGATGAATGAAGGCAGGTACATGAAGCAAAACAAAAAACTGTGTTGCGCGAAGGAGAAGAACAGAAAAAGCAGGGTAAGGCCAAGCTTCTCCGAAGGAAAATTAAAGAACGCGATCTAAAAAATGGAGAGACGATATTGCGGGAATAACAATAGAAAGACTTACCAGGGAATAAAATGAACCTCCAGCGGATACAAAACCAGAATGCAAACTTGCAAAGCTAAGCATGCACAACTTGTAGTAGAGTCGCAGGCTGTACTGAGAGTATGGGAAGAGTATTTCCTGTATTACGGCGACGATGGTCAAAATAACGATGTAAGGTAGGACGAACCAGTATAGGTAGACAAAGTTGATGTAACAATATCAAAGTCAGAAACTAATGAAGCTGGTGGCGCAGATGGAGTGCTTTCTGAATTACCTGAAGAAAACTTTGTTGGAAACATGCACCAGCTCATTTGTAAGATAAAGTCGGAGGAAAGCACGCCCGGTACATGGAATCTCAGCTTCGTTTTTTGCGATCTACAAGAAGACCCTTCAGTGTACGCCAACTAGAGAAGAATTAGTCTCCTAAACATTGCATTTAAAGCCTTTTCTACAGTATTATTTCAGCATCTAAAATCAATCATCGTAAACCTTGTTTAAAATAATAGGACAGGTTCCGGGCCGGAAAATCAACCTAAAGGCTTGGCGCCTTTACAAATGATTTCTGTAGAAGCCGCATGGACGAGGAGGAAGAAGAGACAATCCTCCACCTACTCTGTACATGTCCAGCTCTCCCCCCGATCTATTTTTAGATCGGTTAAGTCATTGTAGAAGAAAACTCCAATTAGGAGAAGTCGACGTTACCAGCCTCCTACGCTTCATCATAACCTCAAATTGGTTCCATGAGTAAGAGGATCACAGATCTATGTGGCATCAAAATGGGCCAATAGGCCAAAGTGAGTTGGTCTTTTACCTACCTACCTATCGCTGCTCCATCAAGGTTGGTATTGAATTAACCGAGACCTTCAATGTCATGAAAATAGACAAGGCGACTAACCGTCATGTGACTTCTCTAACATCACACTAATAGAAATCGTGCAAAACTCACTGTTCAACAAAAGAGGCACGCTTTTTTTGAAGTCTGCGCAATTACTTGGGAACGGGTACGTGGATGACATTGAAGTGATTAGGCGAATACGACGAGCCATCAATGAAGCTTTGTAAATAATGAAGTAATAACTTCGAGTTAGTTAGAGACTTGGTCTTCGTTGGCTCTGCAGCTAACAGAGACCTCTCTCATAAGCCCAGTTTGACTTTACCATTCCAGTCCTCCTCTATGTCGTACTTGGCCGCTTGGAGAGAAAGATACTGCGTTTGATTTTCGGTCACGTTTGTATTGACGGGGAATGGTGGAGTCGATTCTACCACGAAATAGTCCATGTTGGGCAGAGACATCATTCTAGTCAGGCGTCTACGGATCCAATGTTTAAAGTGGCTGGAACATCTTTGCTAGAAAAAATTGAGAAAGGGGCTCATACGGAAAAGCTGCTGTTTTTTCAAATTTACTTGAAAATATGCACTTTATCTACAGAGGCTGGCTGTGGCATAACTCATGGTTTTATAAGATATTCGTCTTTTTAAAAGCTATATAATAAGCAACTCTGAACATACCAAAATTAGCTTACTTCAAAAATGGTGGTAATCTTCAGTGGTACCCTCTACCCAATATCTACAGTTATGTTAAATTGGTATTACAATTTAGCAATTTAAATACAGGCCCTATATTTAAGTTTTTGAGATGGGAAATTATCACCCCATTTCCCGGCTTTCTCTGTTGTTTTCTTTAATAATCTTGCGCCCGCCCCAGATTTACAGATACGTTACCTAATACACAGATAGCTTTTAAAACATCTCCCATCCCTTCAGCCAGATTAAATACTTTGCAAGAGGGTGAAAACTTTCATCGATGATATGTAAATCATCCTCTTAACCATTATCAAGAGATTTACCATCAATCTATAAACACACATTAACCGTCCTTGCTGCACTTCTTAAGTAGATCCGTCAAAACCTCATTTAATTCACTCATTCAATCTTCCCGCATACCTCTACGCATAATCACTTTACACTAAACTCCTTTCCACGCGAAAAGTAAAAAAACAAAAACCAAGCGCCGCCGAGTCGTTTCGCAACGCCTTAGCTTAGTCGGAGCTCTTTTATGCTAATCAAAATCCTGATTTACCGTTGCAAATCGTATTAAATTCGAATTTACAAAGTAAACTTTTCCCGCTCAGACTGGTTGGCTTCTCGCGAAATCCTTTGAAGTCGAAAACTCTGAAGGAGACTAGATACGTGCGATGCTTCGTTACATACAATCATAATCTGTCAATCTATCTTGGATCAGAAAGAAAGATTGTTGTTGACTATTTTGTATCCTGACACCACCCCCAATCAAGCAGTCATCCGCGATGTCAAACAAAAGAAAAGAAACTCTTCACCTTGTCACAGAATCGATTAAGAGATAAACGCAAAGGGATAAAGGAACAAAGGTCTATCACAAAAGAATCCACGGTCGGTTGGGGGTATACTCGTGCTCGTATTTCTGCCAATAATATGCAACAATGTGGACGGGAATAGGGTAGAGTTTGGGTCTACAGTTACGGCTAGTACTATGATGAAGCTCTCTGATTGAATTTGAATTTTGAAAACGTCCTAATGGGTCGAAAGGGATATCCTATCCGCCGCGCCGCTGCCGCCACCACCAAACAGAAAAAAAAAAAAAGACAGGATATCTACACGTAGAAATCCCTGCAAAGACGACAACGATGTGTCGACTCCATCAACGGTTTTTGTATACCTGCGTATGTAAATACCGAACTCCAGGTTTCCTGTGTATCCTTTTGCGCAAAAATTTACATAATTATTCAATCAATTGTTTATATTTCCCCGGCATTGAGGGATTGCAAAATGAATAAGGAGACGATAATAATGGCGACGACAGCCAGTGCCAGCGGTAAAAGCGTCACAGGATAATGGAAAATGTTTGCCGTGTTTAAAGGTGTTAATCATGGCCTCAGGATGGGGCAATTTTGTTCAAGCGATGGATTCCTGAAGGGTGAGTGAATGAAATTAGGTTATGCAGAGGAAATCCCTGCTTTGAAGCGAAAATAACTTTCTCAAGGGCCCTTCATTAGGATTCGAAATAACCATCTCGAGTACGAGTACGAGTACGAGTATATTGCCTACTCGTAATACCTGTTCAATGGTTAGTGGTGGTGTGTTGGTGTTGATATTGGCGATGTGTATGGTGATGGCAATGCTAGAGTGATCAGATGGTGTTAAGAAGGTAATATGTAGGCATTTGTGATGGCAGTCAGGGTAAGTTTCCTAATTAAATTCCAAAACTCCTTGTGATTTTCATGTGTGAACCCGGCACCTACCCCCGATCAACCAACGAATATTTGCCTCGTTATACTCGTACTTGTTCCTACACTGGGCTTTGTTATTAGTACGCATCGGTGCTCCTCAAGGCATTTGCCACACATCCCTGCCACATAGCACATACATACGAATATCTGCAAGGGATGTGTGTATAGAGAGGTGGAAGTAAAATGGAGAAACAAATCCTCGATATAATTGAAAATGAAAACCCAAAAAGTTTGCACTCTCTTTCTGTGCTGTGCTGAGACAAGTTCAAAACGAACACACCAAATGACAGAGATATACTGCGTACATACATACGTGCACACAATAGTAGACATGTTTTCGTATATACATAGATTGTTATGTGGCGGTGGCAATAGGTCTTCCTGCCTTGACTTGGTTTTGCCTTTGCTTTTGCCTGTGCGACGAGAGATACAGAGAAAGACAGAATCCAAATTGAAAACTTTGCACTTGCAAAAAACAAAGTTTTCTTAATTAATTCTTGATAACTCGACACCCGGCTCCCCAACCCGTTTTGTCCACCCGCCCCAGCCCACTATTGTAGATCCTCCTGGAAGTGAACGTGTATCCTGTATACAAGTACCGTATGCCCACCCATCTTTTGATGGCAGCCTTGGTTTTGTATTTATTACGCCTTATGTCGTTCTTTTTCTCACATCTGCGAATGGTTGACTGGCTTGCGGGCTTAAGGATTGAGGATATACTCGTATGTATACGAGTACCAGGAAGCTAGTGCATGATGTTTCTCAGTGTTTTGTGTATGACTTAACCGTCTTGCTTGGATCTGTTTGTGCAATTGTGGCCTTGTGTGAATGTGGAATAATCAAATTTGAGGCTTTGAGTGATGCGGATGCGGGCACATGGAACTTTTTCTTGGTTTCAGCTTGGAATCCAATTTGAAGTGATAACAAGCGAACGGGTAGAACAGAGATGACGTCGGTTATGGAATGATTTAAGTTAAGACCAAGGGTCGTAGAACTTTTTTACAGGAAGAATTGAAAAGAATGATTTAAGGCAAAGATTGGCTTCCCCTTATTGTAAAAGGGATGATGTACAAATATATCAAAAAATTTTATCAAATGTTTTGTATGCAGAACAGACTTCAGGAAGGATTCGGTTTGGTCCTTACTAAAATTAAATGAGCCGCTATATGGTCAAAAAGTCAACAACACATCAGAAGTACAAAGCCCGAGCGGGTGTTTTTCAGGTGAAATTACTGCAGATGATCTCTAGCAAAGGAAACCCCAAGACATTAGAGGGTGACATTGTGAATGAAATTGCCACAGAATCGGAGCACAACATCATTTCTAAATGTTGCTCATGGACAATGAAACTTTCTAGACAGCAGAATGCCTGAAAACTGTAACGTGACCATATGGGACGTGACATGACTTGAGACTTGCAGTGGGACCGATATACGACGATCCAATTCCATCATAATTTTTCTCTCACTAAGGGCTAATAAGAAGTTTCAAACATGCTTGGCATTCCAGGAATTGCAAACAGAAGAACTTATAGTTGAGGCGAATGAAGGTTGAAATACAAGTAATAAAAATTGACCCTAATTTCAAGAAAGTGACGCTGGATATACCGCGGAATCAGGTTAGATTAGATTAGGTTAGCGTATTGATGAGGTATCTGGAGTCAAAACAACTCTGACTGCCACTCCTTTGAGACCAGGGAGCGTAACCTTATGATGAATGCAAGCACCTTTAAGCTCTTCATGAGAGCCCTTCACAAAGGATTTAATTTCGACGCCGAATCAGGTTAACTCTAGAGATTGAATACATGATTATAGCCTCGCCGTACTGTGCAAGAAACGAATCATAATATCATCTGAAATACATTGGTTGGCACGACTTAAGCGCCCAAATTCCATACGGGGAAGCATCGACGGAGCCCATCGATATTTGCAATGACTACGGAAAGTATTTCAAATTTTTATAACAAGGATAAGGCGGAAAGTATGATGTTCTTAACGTAAGTAAGTGAGAGTGATACATTAATTAGTATCATACTCAAAGAGTATCCAGTAGATCGAATCAGGTGAAATGAAGAAAGGAATAAACAAAAATATTGGAACACCTAAAATTCTATTCCCTAAACGATGTATAACTGACGCCATCGTAGAGCAACATTTTGTCAAAACCATGTTCCGTATAATACTACACGGCTCAACTCAGATTACGAAAGACACCAAATAAAGAAACCTAGTAAGCCCAAAGATGTAGTTTCACGAAATTCTGAGAGGCAAATTTGAGAAATGCTAAGGCCATGAGTCTACATTACCACAGTTTAGAGGAATGCCAACGTCTCTGAAAAAGAACTAATGCTCCCAGAAACTGTGAAACCCAACTTTCACAGAAGGTAGCTTAGTATCAGGCTTACGAACAATTCACCAAGTCTTCGGAAGGTAGTTTCGGTAATAGCAATCTGCTCCATGGTAAATATTTTCTTTTCAGCCCTTCAAGTCACCAGATGATCACGGCATTATATCAGCTCTATTGCAGAAAAGGGTAAAGATACAATGCTAGCACCACACCTGATCACAATAAAAGAAAATTACTAATTTTGGCTGTATACCGATGCCGAGGTGATGAGCAGAGGCCGATAATGACAAAATGATGCCGGATATAGCCGAAGACGTAAGTGTAGATCCATCAGGTTTACGATGTTTTCTTAGAAATGACAAACAAAAAGTTATTAACTATGGTAAACTTTGTGCCACTGCCGAAATCCTTTGGTAATCCCGTCAATACATTATATCATACGATATAAACACTTTTTAAATAAACAAATAAACGTTTTTTTTATTTTCGGAAATAAGTAAAAACGTTAAAAAAAATAAAAATATTTCGGGAACGCTGTAAAGACTCCTTTTAGAGATTAATTTGGGTTCATTAGCCACCACAAAAACGTTGTACATGTCATATCTAATTTTATTCTTTTGGTGCGGCCGTTTCCATAATATTCCACTGCTTATCATGGTGGTAACCACGGAAGTGCTACCATCAATCTCCTTGATTTTCTTATTGATGCACATCGTATAGAATTTAATCGGCCACTTTAAAAGAACAAGCCCTTCGCCGTTTTAATGCTGGCCTTGGAACTAGATTGTCAAGATCACACTCTTCAATATCAGGAGCCGCAACTGGCTTTTCAGGAGAGGATTCCACAGTAAAAGCGCTGCAACCACTTTCTCGATGGGAATACGCATCCATATCATTTTTTTGGAAGTTGAACTTAAAGCACGCTTCTCTTGGGGATGCTTTTTGTTTTTTTTTCTCATCTGAGACCACTCAATCTTTAACGACTATGCTCTTTCCTGGAACCACATTTAATCTTTTTCGTCTTTTTATCTATCTAGTTTTGATGATATCAGCTAATATGCCTTCCAATGGAAGGCTTGTTTCTAAGACATTTTTAGCCAATCGGGTAAGAACAACGTTTCTATTAAGTTCATCAGTAACACACTTACGAATGTCAGACTTTAACCTTACTGGACCATTTAGCTCCTACTTTTGAAACAATTGCTTCAAAAGACCTGCGAACCAATCCTTAGGAATTGTAGCAGATTTCTTTTCATATTCTGTTGACATTTAGCGCTATTTTCCTTTAACAGGTTAGCCTGCTTAAAAATAACCCACGTCCAAAGGTTGGTGGTAATACAACAAAGGGGATGTTGTTTTTTTTGGCCAGATTTAAGTGCGAGCTTAAATTATCGCCGATCATTACTTTTTTGCTACTTTGTTTCTTTAAAATATAATCATGAACCATTCTTCGAAACTTTTTCCATCGTACTAGCACGGTTTACTGCAATTATAAGGCGCCTTATCGGGATCACCTTCTATCCACGAATGCCACAACTTTTGTGGTTTATATTAGGTTCGCAATTAAGCTGTTTTGATGAAAATGCAACTTGTGAAAAAATGGTCGCCAATGCATCATTGATAGTATTGCTTATCGCTAGCTACAACTTTTTCCCATCTTTCCGACAGAGCTCGAATACAGTGTTCATATTTTGAAGCTATCCACGAATCAAGCCATGTCTTCATATGATTGGAACAGCTGATCAGCCAGACCATGTGCCATTGAACGAAACAAGTAATAATCGGACGCCGCAATATCTGGGGAATATGGCGGGTGGGGTGGGACTTCCCATTTGAACGTTTCCAGGTAGGTTTTAACGGGTTTGACAACGTGAGGCCGAGCGTTGTCATGCTGTAGATTCACATATCCGTGCCTCTGCTCGTGGGCTTTTTTCGCATGCAACCGCTTTGAAATGGCTTGGCGGATAACTCCTAATGCTGAAGCAAGATCTTCTTGCCTTTGGCACAGATCCTCATCGACCAATGCCTCCAATTCAGCGTCTTTGAGGGATTTTGGCCTCCCTTCACCGTCTTTGAAACGACGGAACCAATCACGGCACGTTTTTTTAGAGCAGGATCTCCGTAAATTTGTTGGAGCTCTCGATGCGCACAAAATCAGACATTTTCACAAAAACCAAAAGTCAAAACGAAATCACTAATGTGTCAAAATGGTTTGTTTACCATATGTCTAAGATTGGTTCATAACGTTTTGGACATGTCAGAATCGACCAGCACATACTGCTGGAGCCATCTATTGACAAAAAACTTAGTTGCGCAGCTAATAGTTTAAATAAACTGGTTTAATAAACTCTCTTGTTGCATTACCACATTTTATAATTTGCGCGCGCTCAAGGGATTTAAGTAACCTTAAAATGCTTGCAGACAGGTACCGATGAACGTTGGTTTTAAATATTTGAAAGTTATAATGACTAGGAAATAAAAAGCCAGGCAGGGCTGTCCATAAGCGAGTTATACGGCTTAGGAAGGAATAACGATATTTTAGAGTGTGTCCGAAAGTGAGCTCGAGGGTGTACTGATGAGCAGAATGTTACTGTCGATTTCTATGGAGAGCAGGTGGTGGGCATCGCGATAGAACCTAGTGAGAGACGCCACATTATGTCGGTGTTCGAGGGTGTCCATAGTTTGAGTGATATTAGTATCACCTATGGGTTCTATAGCACGGTGTGGAATCCTATCTAGCGGGTGCAGAGATGTTTTAGGCGCACCGAATAGATTTGGGCATTGTACTCCAATTTTGGGTGGACAAATGTTCAGTTCAGATCTGAAGGAGTGAAGTATTTCTTACACACCTTTGTAGAGTTTCTTATAATTTCAGGATATTTGGTTCCACTTCTTATGAATACGTTTTTCGATTCCTGATCATCAATAAGGTTTGGGTTGTCATAATCCCATATATTACTTGCTGGAATATATTCCAGCTCTGTATACAATTGGTCAAAAATATTATTTATGATTTCCTCGTCGATTCCAGCTCGACTTCGTGAAATATTTTTTTTTCCAACCCTATGTGCTGAAATGGATTTGTTTCGGTCCATAAATGCTTTTGCCCAATCAGGGCCAGAAACGAGTTTCTTTCTTGCCAGATCTATCCGCGAGAGTGCGCTTCTGAATCTGGTAGGCGGAATTGAAGGCGCATTCGCCAAGAAGGACATTGAGGGGGCTTTCGACAACTCAACGTTTGACGGCATGTGTAACTCGGCCAGATAACACAGCGTAGACGAATCACTAGTTTTGTGGATAAAAGCAATGCTGGTGAATAGGACATAGATTACGGATACTGGCTGCGGCCGATATGTGGTGGCGGGTGTAAACAGGGGTTGCCCACAAGTGTCGTTCTGTATCCACTGTTACGGTGCATGTTGGTCGACTCACTGTTCAACGCGCTCAACATTCCTAACGTCTATGCAGGCAGCCCTAGACGTAATAGACAATTGGTGCACTAGCAATGGACCGTCAGCCAATCCTCTCAAAACTGAGATTGTTTTCTGCCTGGAAGCTGCCTGGTCTCACTCATCTAGTGCTAAAAGGCATCACCATTCAATTCTTCAAAGAAGTTAAATATGTGCTTGTCATCCTGGATAACAAACTTCTCTGGACTAAATACGTTATGAACACGCTGACGACCTTCTGGCCGTATCGGCATGACATGGGGCCTGTCACTCAGAAGGGTTCCTTGGATTTACACGGCTATGATAAGGCCAATTATATCCTATGCGTCGGTTGTCTGGTGGAATAAGCTCTGCTGCTTTTACTAGACTTCATTCCTGGCTCCGCTCTAGACGCATTGATGAATCTCCCTTGATATTCATATAAAAGCCATCTTCCATTAAAAAGAAGTGGTCTTTGGTGCAACACGCACTTGAGCTGTGATGACTTTGTGTGTCGGCTGTCCGATACAATGACACGAGAAATCCTGTTGCGGAAAAAATACGAAATGACTTTCCCTGTGCCCGGGAGTGGTTTCGGCCAGAATCTGAGCCAGGAAAGAATGTAGTCGGGTCTACGCGGATGGCTCCAAATCCAGTATAGGATATGGCGCCGTGTGTTTCTAGAGAACGGTAACGTTAGATTTCACTTAACGTTAGGAAAATTCGCATTTTTTTTTCCAAGCGGAGATTTACGGAATCCTGATGGCAGTGAACTATATTGTGGAGAATCGGTGGAGGAAGTCAACGGCCTTTTTGCTGTCCCTCAGCAGGAAAAACTGCAGGTTGATTACTGGCGTCGCAGCAGGGCACTATACTTTTGTGAATAGAATAGAAATTGTTCCAGCTCGGACTTTAGCGTTTTTCAATACTTCTGGAGTGAAGTTTCACTAAGGCCGTCTTCCTACCTTTTTTAACTATTTTAACGATATAAACGAAAACGTATAAAAGCCTACAGCGGAGATTGTAGGATCGCTTTTAAGTCCCAATCGTCTACGGAGGCACACTTTCAAATATCGTTGAAATAAAGCACAGAGGAGTTACAGTCAATTTTTTTTTGCTTGGCATTCGCTTCTACATAGCACTATCCAGGTATACTCGTATATGTGACCTGCTGAGCATCACATCAGCAAAAACTCAAATAAAACTTGAACAATAAAGCGAAAGGATATATACATAGAGGATTCCTATCACCTTTAATGTCCAATCTACGTTATGTAGTAGTAGTAGAAAAAATAACCACCCTTGGCGTCAAGCATACACTGATTTCCATGAGTAACTGCGAAAACATACGCAGATAAAAAGTACCACACGTGCCTAGCTGAGATGTCATAGGAATGCAAAGCTATCTGAGATGGATTTACATTGCATTTGTGATACCAATGATCATATATGGAACGGTAGTAAAACGAACCAGGCTAGTCACAAGAAAAGTCATCAAAGTCGTGTAAAGAATGACGTGACAAAAACTGTGACTGTCGTAGAGAGTAGAAGTGTTGTCCATTCGAATGCGGAATTGTTGTTTAGCGATTTCGAAGTCAATCTAACACCTTAATAGAAGAGGTTATAATACACTTAAAAAAAACCAACAAGGACATCCAGTAATATTCACTTTAATATTAAACCGTCATCCAAACTGAATTGCGTAAGACCAAAGCTACACCTCTGGTTTTAAGCAATAGATGTTTGAACATTTTCAGCGGCCAATATATGTAGGTTATGATGCCCCAACATTTCATGACTATGAAAAACTAGTGTGACTAGATTCCAAGTTGTGTGCCAGATTCCAGAAACGTCACAACTGATGTGTTGGGTTACACCCGTCCACCCCTACGAAACTTAGTTTAATGAAGTATACGAGTACAGGGAAGCACGTGTTGTAAAACGTCTCGCTTATGAGAAAATGATAAAGGACGAACATCAGATTCTCCATAGAAAAATAATAAGGAAATGAGATGCGAGTGATCGAGGAAAAGGAGGAAGGTGTTACTCGAGCAAAATTGTTGCCAATAGATAAAAAGAATACTTTAAGCCAACAAGATCCGAATAGGCACGTGAGGATATGAAAGACGCACCTCTGCAGAGAGTACAGCGATGGGTACGAACTAAATTTCGCAGCCAGGAGTAATGGGTCAATCAACCTTAGCGGCCAAAGCCAAGATTTTCGTCTTGTTTTGTCAAAATGCACCAAAGATAGCAATATCTAAACTTAAATACATATAACATGGTAGAAGGACCTCCAAATAGCGCCAACTATAGACTGGCCACTCTCCTTAAAGCCGCGTGTATAATCTTGTCTCCCGTATTGTGAAACCATTTATCAACGACCAGATTGACATCTGATAAGTCTAATTAAACGAGCCCACACTTGAGTTAATATCTTCTCTATGGCGGAATTCAGGGAAAACCTAATAAGTCAAAAAGCTAAACAGGCTACATACAAAAGTTGTCACCCGATGTTTTTTAGCTCTAATTTTTTTTATGAACGAAATATGTTAGTCTTGCTTTTGGATTATGTTTATGTGATATCTTGAATATTTTTTCGTGAGTCGAGAAAATGATATCAGCTAAGTAGGCGCCGCCAAAATTGATGACCATACCGGGCCGATTCGTGGCATTGGGCCGATCTTGTCTCCAGCGAATAGGTCCTTGCATTCTTGTCGGAGGTTCTCTTTGAAGGCTTCAAGAATCTGAGGCTTGTTGACATAGATTCGTGACTTCAAAAAACCTCGTTTGACGATTTTGCGGCCAGTGCAAATCGCCAAAACGAGAGACTAGGCTACTCGGAAATGCGGCTCTCAGAATTTCGGTTGTGCCCCGTGCAGTATGCCCGTTGCTCCATCGTGTTGGAACCACAATTCATTCAATTGAGCATGTCTCTGTAGTGCTCGCCGTCCACAGTAGTCGTTTGGCCCGTGGCGTTTTCGAAAAAACAGCCCCGATGACGCCTCCAGCGTAAGCAGCACACTATGCAGTAACTGTGAGCGGGTGTAATGGCTCTTTGTGGGTTATACGCGGATTTCCTGTGGCCCAGAAGCGATATCTTTGCTTATTCAGATATCCACAGAGATGGAAATGAGTCTCGTCGCTCATGATGATTTTCAATGAAAAGTTGTCTCCCTCGTGGTCGAGATTCAGGATGGCTTGAACGTAGGTTACACGCGTTTGCAGGTCAACAGCTAACAGCTAACAGCTGAAGCATTGTCTGTACTCTGTAAGGGAACATCTTGGAGTCTTTCACCAAAATTGGTGAAACCGATTGATGCCCAATTGCGTGGCACTTCGTCTGGTCGATACTCCTGGGCCCTCCGCGAAATCTTCAACAACAGCTGCGATATTCTCAGCAGAACGGCTGCTTCGGGGCCGGCCAGACCTGTCAATTGTTTCAGAAAGACTGTTTGTTTTTTTAAGTTCGTAATCCTAACATACCATAATTATGGCACTGCAAAAGGCGCCAATCGAATACCCCGTCTCACAAAAGCCATTTGATCGAAGGGAATGTAAAGTATCAATAGCAATGAATTTCAAAATAAAACTTTCCCATAACCATACAGTTCCCGCTGACAGAAACTCAGACACATTGTGCCATATATCATACGCCGTTCAATTATCGAAAGACATTTTCCAACCCTGGTAACAGCTACCAAAGTGAAATCAATTTGAAAATGCCATTTTCATGTCTATACAAAAATTTGGGAAACTCGAATTGATATTTGGATTTGCCTGCTTTCAGAAATAGTCCAAATGTTGCATGAGTTCAAGTTCTTAACCAAGCCGTCATAATAAAGCTTCAATCCGCCAAAAACTTTAACCGGAAAACATGGCATTCCATCAAGTTAAACACCTTCCTCCTTTGAGTTTATTCCGCTGTAAAATGTACAGTTTGCCAAATTTAACCCTTGCAATACTGATTCATATCGAAGCACTGTCAAGTATCCTTTTCATTTCCTCCATCCAATAGCCGAAAAGACCATTTATACTGCTTAATCATCTAATACACCAGTTTGATGCATTTAATCAATTTCGCACGCCACCGTGAGCTACTCACTACTTACTTTCCTCTTGGCTCTAGAATTAGGGTGCGAATCAAAACAACCCTTATCTCTCCTTCAAAAGGAAAACAATTCAAATTCCAATCCCAGGTGAAGAATACCAAAAGTACAAATACCTACCAAAAAACGATATAGAGTATTATGAACAAAAAAAAAGGAGAAAACTCTCTCTCTGGCAATGATTAGAATGAATAAGGACATGCGCATTTAGCGCACTCAACATGCAGCTGACAACAACTCAAAACGCTGTCAAATTTCATCCTTCGTCCTGTGGAAACGAAGAGAAACAACAATGAATCGAATAAAGTACAAGGGATGGTTAGGCATGATGATTTCAAGTTCCATGAAGGACCTTTGGATAAAAAAAAAATAGGACTTCCAGCTTACATCAAACACATAGGTAGTCTTAGTTTCATTCTTTTGCCATTCCCCTAGTAATTTTTGCCTTGGGTGGTAATGGTGAATGGAAACCGAAAACAGAAAACAATTGCGCGGCGATGTCAAGTCCATGTAACACCCTTGTGTTCCGATTCCGTGTTGTTACACTCTCTCTCTAGGATCGTCAGTCAAAATTTGTGTGTCGGTTCGGTTTTTGTGATTCCTTCGAGTTGTGCAATTTTTTAACAAAAAAATCCGCAAATCTCTAATTTTTCAATCGATAAACCATCCCAAATGAATCCTTAAAGGATTCTCTGTTTAATTCTTTGAATATTTCATTGCATAAAGGATACGACGAATAATTATATCGTAATCAAACATCCATATTGTGTACTCGATAGCTAGAACTCCCGGGTGTTTCTATGTGTGTTTTCGCTTCGCCCATCATCGATTCCGCGCGTGTGTTGGTGTGTACTGTATTGTCCCTCTGGTTTGTGTATATTTACAAGCTCTAAACGAAAATAACAACAAATTGCTAAGATTTCACCAACAGAATTGCTCCAATTTATTTTCCTCTAAAATCAAGGACCAATTGTGTATCCTTGTTTAAGCGTGATTAGAAAGAAAGAAGAGAGTCGCGCAATTTTTCTGTATCCTACAGTTTTCTTTATTCGGATTGTTGACATTTGGATTCTGTTTGTCGTGCTCCTTTCTCGGGTGTGAACAATGATCGAATAGACAGTGTAATGGTTATGCAAGGATAATTCAGGTAAGTAACAATGTTGAATTTGATCCAAAAAAAAAAACAAAACCAACGAAAAAAAAACAAGGCAAACCAATCCCTTTCCCCGGGTCAAATGTCATTATTATAGCCAAGCCCCCAACCAGCAATCCTTTGTTGACAGTTAGCATAACCTCACTTCCTGCTACCTGTCAAAAAAACGACCCTTTTCTGAGGGTTTTTGGTTTTATGTTTTTTTTTTTTTTTTTTTTTTTCATTCCTTTCATTTTTCACAGTCTTACCCTCGCTTTTGGTTGGAGTCCTACACCGAATGGGGGAAATGCAGACAGGACTCCGCTGGGGGAATACGGTGGACGTTTATTTATTGATTTCAGGACGTGTAGTAAAATTACTGCCTTTGTGGCTTGATTTATTTCTAGCAGTGCTTTGGGTCTACTCCTGCCGTGGCTGTACACAAATACATGTAGAAATGAACTTTTTGTATTCGGCTTCCACCTGAAACAGAGGGCATATTGACTGTCTGCTTGGTATCACAGTCAGGCAGCACGCAAGGATATGGGAAATATGTCAGTCAGCAGGAACAACTGTCATTTGTATGTAGAAAAGTCGGACTTTTATTTGGCAGAATATTGACATGAGAAAGACTGTTGTTTAGGTGTGGTTAGAGGCGACATGTAGGTATGCGGGTCTGAGTTTCTGGGAATTGATTACTCCTAATCCAGTTTTTGAAGGAGTTAAGTCGGGAACTTTGAGTGGTTCTTTACTTAAGCCCAGCATATCGAACCTTATTTTTTAATAAAACAATTGTAAGTATCAGAATAAGTTTACGAGAGCTCTACACAAGAGAGAATACCTACCTATGTCAGGCTTAGAATAGCAGAGGTATGGGCTCAGATTTGTTAGGGGCCAGAGTCGGAATTTATCACGAAAATCATCAGATCCACAATGATTTTCAATAAGATCAATATCCTGAGATAACTATTGGAATGGTTGTTAAATATACATATCTTGTTGATGTTTGTTGTCGTTAGTTCATTTGCTATTGATGTCTAGGTATATTGAAATGGGCCATCGCATTGGTTTGTTTTTAGTATGGACTCACAGCACTCACATGCAACGTAAGTTGTGGACCATGCCGGTATTTATAGTTCCTGGCGTAGGTTACTCTTTGTGCGTGCCGGTTTCACATATTTCCACACTTTGGCTTCTAGATGCGCCTAAGTACGAGGTCGGGTCAATAAGTCCGTGACTTTTGGATTAAAACAGATTTTTTGATGAAAAAATAATTTTATTTTTCAACGTAGTCTCCCTTGAGCTCTATACACTTTTTCCAACGCTTCTCCAATTTTTTTATCCCTTCCAAAAAAAATGATTTGTCGAGGTCCTCAAAATGACGAGATGACTTCATCATTGGAGTCAAATCTTTTTCCACCAAGCCATTTCTTCAGGTTTGGGAACAAGAAGTAGTCGCTCGGAGCCAAATCTGGAGAATAGGGTGGATGAGGGAGCAATTCATAGCCCAATTCATGGATTTTTGCCATGGCAACTGCACATGTGTGCACCCTTGCATTGTCTTGGTGGAAAAGAACTTTTTTCTTGGCCAAATGAGGTCGTTTTTTTTTTCAAATCGTCATTGAATCGGTCCAATAAGTTGGCATAATATTCCCCATTGATTGTTCTTCCCTTTTGAAGGTAGTCAATGTGGATTATCCCGCGTGCATCCCAAAAAACAGTCGCCATAACTTTATTGGCTGACAAACCCACCTTGGCCTTCTTTGGCGCCGATTCACCCTTAGAAACCCACTGTTTTGACTGTTGTTTGTTCTCTGGTGTATTGTGATGGATCCATGTTTCGTCCACGGTTACAAAACGGCGCAAAAACTCCTCCATATTGCGATTAAACAACGCCAAACCTTCCTGTGAAGTTGTTACACGATTGCGTTTGTGGTCGACTGTGAGCAAACGCGGCACCCATCTTGCGGAAAGCTTTCTCATGCCCAAGTGATCATTCAAAATTGAAACCACTGAGCCATGCGAGATCCCTACGGCTTCCACAATCTCTCGCACTTTCAATCTTCGATCGGCCAACACCATATCGTGAATTTTTTCGATTGTTTCGGGTGTAGAGACCTCAACTGGGCGTCCAGGACGTTCGGCATCTTCAGTGCTTGTACGGCCACAACGAAATTCAGTAAACCACTTTTTTACCATTGAAATCGATGGTGCAGAGTCCCCATAGTATTTATCAAGCTTAGCCTTGGTCTCGGTAATGGTTTTTTTTCGCAAGAAATAATGCTTAATAAGCACACGAAATTCACTTTTTTCCATTTTCTCCTCAAATTAGTGAGTAGTCTGATAAAAATAGCTGTCAAACACAAACTAACTGACGCAGCAAGTTTAAATTTTGACAGGAGTCAACTGACAAATGCCTGTTGACAGGAGCAGTGTTGCTGTTTCAGTAAAGAGGTCAGAAATTCAAAAATGCACGGAATTATTGACCCACCCTCGTACCATCAATTAGTTCAGATTTCCTATAAACGTTGTAATTCATCAAGCAGCAAGTATTCTACTAAATATGTCATCGCATATGCTCTTCACTGGCTGACCTTAATAAGTGGTAAAGGAAAGCTTCTCTGCACTCCGTAGTAGGCCATACGTTACCATTTTAAGCGCAAGGTTCTGGCACTTGAAAAGTCTTAGGAGATCGTCAACTAAATAGATATGCCTCCAGTGCAATGAAAATCCGGTCCATCTAAGTGGTCTATATACTCGTAGATTGCAACCAAAAAAGGGTCGTAACCAAGGTAACCTGGTTTTACGGCGAACATCAAAGTCTGACTGTGAAATTCAAGATCACCGAAGAATGGAGTTCTAGGAAGGAAGAAAAAAACAAAATCAAATAACAACTTGGAGGCGATATTAACCCAACGGCAAAATATCATAGAAAGGTACGAACAGAAAACTTCAAGATTGACCACGTTCTCGTCGTTGCAGAGTCAGCGTATTCCGAAGAAAGTTTTTATAACACTGCTGAAAGATGGCGTCGTTCTTTCTAATTTACTTAAGGTGATATTACGATCCGGGATACACATGGTCCGCCACTAATGAACCTGTCCATTGAGCTAGATCTTAAGGTAGCTGCTTTCAATTACGTACACCTAGTTGGTTCATTTCCTTTACTACGTCGTTCCACGAGGATGGATTTGAAGATTCTTCGAGAGAGGCCCATGGTATTCATTCGCTTTATATGGTATGTGCGAGAAATCTCACGGCTCTTCTGACTGAATCGATATCCACAAGTCTTCGAACACTACAGTTTATCAATCCCTCCTCAATTCACTGTCTATGAGGACAGGGCAGAGGATCAGCTGAAGATTTTTTCAATTCTAGGGAGGTTCATCTATTATAAGCACAGTATACGTGTAAACGAAGACGGAGACGTGTGCATTTTATTCAAGAAATTTCAAGACAGCTCGTCTTATAAATCCCTTTTTGACGCAGAAGGAACCAAATTTGATGGGGCAACTTGAATTTTTATTGTCATTCCGCACGATACGAGGAAATTGTCAAGGATACCGAAACTTTGCATTGTCTCACATTAACATTTTGCTCATCTTCGTCGTTTATAGAGAGCAGAAGTGATCCTTCCATCGACAACGATTCTAGCTTCGGGTGTGCCAACCCGAAGGATTTATAGCCTTGTTCATACGCTGGTTAAATTTTCGAACCATATCCCTACAAAAGCATCTCTATAATTACTCGACCGCGCTTCTCATGCTCCTTTTTCATTTGGAAATAAGGGATTCTGCTCAAAAACCCTGCGAGAAGCTCTGGTCCTCTTCATGCGCTTCTTATTTCGCCGCATATTTTCCAACATTTTTCGTTAAACGTTTTGCTGACCGAGGGAAACGTAGCAGATAAGAATGGTTTCTGTCAGGAATGCAACTGGTTTTTATTATTTAGAAATCTCGTTTTAGAAAAAGCTCTGACGATCTGTTATGATTGTAGCGGTCCGACCGCAAACTTTCTCAAACTAGATTCTTGCCTTCAAGATTTTTTTTTTATAATCAGCGCGCGCTCAAGGGGTTTTTGTACCCTTAAAATGTTCGTACACGGCGCGGGCGAAGGAAATTTAGGGAGGAAGAAACGACAGGTACCGATGTACATTGTTTTTAAATGTTTGTAAAGAATCACGATATTTTAGAGTACGTCCGAAATTGGGCTTGAGGGTATACTGATGAGCATTCATTTGAATGGGCGGAATGCTATTGGCGATTTCAATTGAGCACTGGTGGTGGAAATAGCGATAAAACAAAGTGAGACAGGAGATATTACGTCGGTGTTCGAGGGTGTCAATTGATTGACTGATATTAGTATCACCAATGAGTTTTATCGCATGGTTTTAAATACTATCTAGCAGGTGCAGAGATGTTTTAGGAACACCTGACCGGATGTACTACAATTTTGGACGGATAAATGCCTTGTACATTCACTGCCTGACTCGAACCGCAACCAACTTCAACCAACTTCAACCAACTGCTTTATATTTGTCTGGAAAACTACAAGTAGCTTTTGTTAGAGCCCTCCAGCACCTCAACGTGAATAAATCATTTGTGTCTCGAACCATAGATCGTTACCGTGATACTGGCAACTCGAGCGTTGCAAAACGCCATGGAGGTGGTCATAAAAAAACAGCAACATCGGCAGAAATGTTTCGGAAAGTGAAGGCTCGAATTGAGCGAAATCCGCGTCGAAGTGGAAGAAAAATGGCTCGTGAGCTCAACATATCGTTGGAACGGATGCAACATATACTGAAAAATGAGCTGGGGCTCAAGCCATTGAAGTTCTAAAGAGCACACGATCTTACACCGCAACAGAAAAAAGTTAGAGTTGAAAGAGCGGAGGAGTTGCTACGCTTGCACGAAATTGGTAAGTTGCCGAATTTAGTTTTTTCCGATGAGTCGCCATTTGTCATTGAGCAATATGTCAACAAACAAAATGACCGAGTTTACTTGCCAGAGAGGTCCTTCGAAAATTTACACCTTCGGATGGCCACCAGAAAGCAAGCAGCACCGATGGTGATGGTTTGGGCCGCCATAACCGCCGATGGTCGCTCTCTGTTCGTATTTTTGGACCGTGGCGTCAAAATTGATGCGATCGTATACCGTGAAACTGTCTTAGAGGCAGTATTGAAGCCGTGGGCAAACAATCATTTCGGTCGGAGATAGTGGAAATTTTAACAAGACTCGGCACCGTCTCACAAAGCGCGCGTCAACCAGGACTGGTTAAAAAACAATGTTCCACACTTCATTTTTCCGACATAATGGATTGCAAATTCTCCGGATTCAAATCCGTTGGATTTCTCTGTCTGGGGTATTTTGAAGGCGAAGGTTGGCACTAAAAAGTACCAAAGTTTGAACCACCTCAAAAAAGCACTTCGCCGGGAATGGGTCAAAATACTGCAGAGCCACTTGCGTGCAGCATGCGATGCTTTCTCCGGCCGTCTCAAGGCCATTATTCACGCCGAAGTTGGACATATTGAAAACTACTGATACAATTTGAAAATTAATGTATTTTCCAAAATTTTTTGCTTTGGCAAAATAAAATTTATCAAAAAATAAAAAAAATTATAGCATTTTAATAAGTTGGAGTTCGAGTCAGTCACTCTGTATAATGTGGCCAGATCAGAGGGCGTAAAATATTTCTTACATCGCTTGAGGAAACCTAGACATTTGGGAGCATTTTTGACGACATCGAATATGTGGTCATTCCAACGTAAGTTGTCACTGACACATATCGAGAATGGAAAATTTATCGGTTTAAGATGTTGAGGATATACGCAACCGTACACTGTCTATTACAACTTCAGTGCCAATTCTCGCTCCTCATAACAATGAGAAAAAGAAAACTAAGCTAAATACCAGACTTTTAGGGTTTAAACCTGGGAATAGCTCAAACTATATAAATGAAAGCTTAACTAATTACAATAGAGCAGTATACAAGAGAGCTAAAACATTTAAAAGTTAAAACAATTTTTCGTACTTGTGGGTAAATAGGGATGTCATATTATTATGAAAACAAGAAGATGGCAAACGAATTAAATTAAGTTCTTCCTCCTTCTTCTTCTCCCTCCACGGCACTGGATATTGTATTTTACTTGTCACCCTCAATATCTTTAGCAGGGAAGTAGCTGCGATCGCATCTATTCGCCTTACAGCGACTACACAGTGTACAAATGGTTTATTTGGCCACGCTAATATTCTCAATATACTAGGAATCCTCACAGAGAACATCGAATACACTTTACCCCTTCCCTTCTAGATCCTTCTTGGAGAAAGATGCTTCCATGGAGGACAAGTCAATCCATCTCAACACAGATGAATCTAAAACTGATAGCGGGGTTGGTGGCGGTATTTTCTCAGATAAGCTAAATCTAAGCCTCTCCTTCAATCTTCGAAATCACTCTAGTGATTTGAAAATTTTGACGATTAAAGAGCTCTGTCCTGGCTGAAGAAAAACGTGATATCTGCAAACGATATCAGCATTTTTTTTGATAGTCAGGCCGCTATCAAATCCATGGACTCGGTATCATTAAACTCTAAAATCGCCCTTGAATGTCGATCATCTCTTACGGTTATGGCAGAGCAGTTCAACCTTCACCTACATCCCCTCCTTGGTATAATAGTAGGCTCCGCGCTCTACGAAACAAAAGAAACAAGTTATGGGCGGAATTCCTTGCCACTCTTTTTCCGACTATTCAAATTATCTAGGTACATATTTTCATTTCGTTGAACTCTACAACTCTCTCTACCAACGCTTCCTGAATAGTAGCAAACCAGTCTTGCAAATGACTCCAAGTTATTTTTTCAATTTTTCAATTGCAAGAGTAAGTTATCTTTCCTCCCTCGCTTTCGAAACCAAATCTTCAAGTGATCCTCTACCATCGCCAGCTTATTTGCTACATTTTTCTAACAATCATTTGCAAATAACTCCTACGTACCAGATCTCTTTACTTCAATGACCTGCCAAACTTCTCACTCAAAATTTCGGCCCTGTAGTTATTGAAGAAAAGTTCCTAAATCTTAAAGACGAATTTCTGGCCTAGATGGTCTCCCATCTTGAAAACTGCTATTCCAATCTGTCTCTACCCCTTTTTCTTACCTATTTCGTCTATCCCTTACACAGGGAGAATTTGCCCAGATTTGGAAGACCGCTTTTATAATCCCTATATACAAAAGGGGATTTAAGCATGAAGTTACCAATTATCGTCCCATTGCTAAACTTTCTCGTATACCCAAACTACTTGAAAGTATTTTATACGAAGCCTTAACAAAGCCTTTTATTTCGCCCCGACAACATGATTTTCTAAAAGGCAGATCAAATACGGCAAACCTAGTTGAATTCGTTTTGCTCTCACAGCCTTAGAAAATGGCAGAGAAATCGATGTTATCGCAACTGATTTCACTAAAGCGTTTGATGAGGCACTCATTAGCTGATCGTCTTCAAATTGTCTGCTCTCGGCTTTAAACCTCTTTTATTAAAATTGATCTCTTCTTATCGGATAAACCTATGTTATAGTGTTCGGTTAGATCCCTGCTTTCTGTACCATTCCTGGCCTCATCTGGAATTCCACAAGGCAGTCATCTTGGTCCTCTTCTCTTCATTCTTACTATTAACGATCTTGACCATTAAACACTCCTCCCTATCCGTTTACGTTGAAGACACAAAATTTTTTAAAACTATTTCTTCTCCCCACGACTCTGCCTTTCTTCAAGAAGACCTTGATCGATTTTCAATCTGGTGCCTCAAAAACTGCTTAAACTTAATATATCTGTAACCTTCTCACGGAAATTCAACTGGGCTCCTCCCCGACCTTATTTTGTCTACGGTCAACCAATTTCGCTGGTTCAGTCTTTTCAAGACTTTGGTATATTATTCGACTGTGAGCTTAATTTCCGTTCGCATATCAAAGCCTTGGCTTTATTAAATGATGTTCCAAGGAATTTTCCAGATCTCTCTATGTTACCTTTGTTCGCCCCCTGCTTGGGTATGCCAGTCAAGCTTGGTCCCGACCTTTCACAGAGTTTATGTTTCCCGCATCGAGGGTATTCAACATCGATTCCTCCGATTTGCTCTCCTTGGGCTGCCCTGGAGCAACCCTTTAATCTTACCTCCCTATCAGGACCGCCACAAACTTCTCAATATGAATTCGTTAGAAGAACGTATGACATTCTCCTCATCCATCGACTGCTCTCCTGTTCCATCGACTGCGCATCTCTTTTAAACTCTATTTCCTTCAACACCAACCCACATAATCTACGCTGTCTTTGTCGATTCTATCTACCGGTCCACGTCACCTCTTACGTCTCCAACGAACCAATCACCCGTATCACCTGCTGAGCACTCCTCGTCTCAAACAAGATCTCCTTCATCATTCTCTTTGCTCCTAGCACTTAACATAAGTCTTTCTGTTAGTTTTTAAGTTAGATGAAACTTGTATTAAGCCAAATAAATGGGGTGGGCCTCAGCCCCCAACAAAATTAAAATTAAATTAAAAATTAACCATGTTCTACTGCATGAATGTTGGACAAATGTGTATCTTGAAAGTAATCCCTCTAAGGCTTTTAACATCTTTGCTTATATCTTAAAAGCTCATGTTAGTTCATGTCTTATTGAAACCCAATGACAACGTAATGTTAAAAGACTTAAGTCATGGATGTCTACGACTTTATTAAAAAAACATTGAAAATAAGTTTAAATTATGTACTAAATGTAAAAAGAAACCGAATAAGTCAGTCTTCAACATTTCTACAATAGGCGGTGCAAGGAAGTTGCCGCGGATGTGACTATTTACAAAATCACCCGCAAACTACAACTAATTACAAACAATTTAAGAAAGGAATGGACAGTTGTTAATCAGCTTATAAGTAAATAAAAAGCTAACCAATTCAAATAAACCCAACTGTGTATCGTTTCAGGGAAATATACAGTGCAGCCTCGTTAATCCGGACCCCTAAAAACAAGCGCGGTTCCGAATTAACTAGGTGTCCGGATGCCGATTTATAAATCAAAATGAAACCCAGTTTAAAGTAACATGGTCTTAAAACATAAATGTAATCGACTACATACTACATAATTTATAAAACCAAAGTAACATTTAAGTGTTTGTACAACGATTTAGATAGTCCGTAATAGGTTTCTGAGAACTGCAAGCTAATTTTCGAGAAAATGCTTCAAAACGCATTCTTCGAAGCAGAACAATATCTTGAGTACTCATGTTATTCTCCTCCGCCCACTGAAAGCAGGTGTCGAAAGCCTATGCAGGCTATTTGTAACTTTTCTTTGTCGGTATGGTTTCCTCTTCTAGTTCTTCATTGTAAAACAACATTCTAGTGAAATTATATAATCATCTGTAAGCATATATTGTCCATTCCAGTCACCATCTGCACGACCTTCTGCTTCCTGACTAAGATGTTCTTCTCCAGATATCCTTTGGAATAAAACCGCCAGCGGAATACTATCTTCTAATTCAAACTATGCAACAGCATCAGCAGTCATATAGAGCAGTTTAGTCCATGATTTTTGTATAAGATTTCGAGACACATTTTCCCAAGCAGCAGCCAACTCAATAACAACATCTTTCATGTTAAACTTCTTAAGTCTCTCCACGATACCTTCAGGGTTATCATCTGCTAAAATTCGAGATAGCAATGACTTCCTGTAACGGAGTTTGATGTTTTGGATTACGTTTTGGTCCATTCGTTGTATCAACGCAGTGCAATTTGGTGGTAAAAAAAAGCTGAAGATCTTCCCATCTTCACTTTGGAATTCCTCTTCTGATGGATGCTCAGGGGCATTGTCCAATCAAAGGACAGCTTGTTCTTCTAGATTGCTAACACGAAGGTGATTTCTGATACTTGGAATAAACTTTTTTTTAAACCACTTGAGAAAGATTCATAGTAGTTGAACCAAAAGCACGTGGTTTTTTTGCTTTTCCAATCACCAGCAGACGAAGTTTATGTTTTTCGGAAGCATTTGCGCAAGGCATGAATGTTATACGGTCGTTTAAAATTTTTCTACCTATAGCTTCAGTTTCTCTGCCTCTTGTCCGGTAAAACTCGCCAAAATAAACCCGATTCGTCGGCAAGTGAGACCTTCTTCTTGGATTATTTTTTATAACTTCAACCTAAACGATTCAACCGCAGCTTCGTTATTTGATAGAATCTCTCCTGTTACTTTTATCCCGTGTCTTTTCTTAAAGCGGTTGATCCAACCGCAGCTTGCGTTAAAATTCTTAAAATTGCTAGAACTTCTCCTGAAATCGGGACGTTAAGCTGTCTCTGCTGAACAAACCAAGTAAAAATCGCGTTCTCGGCATTTGGGTTCTCAGGCTTTCGCAGTGTCTGCCTCTTCCCTGGTCCGCGTTCAGTATAGCTTACAAACTCCAAAATTGTTTGCTTTTTTTTATATCACCAACAGTTGATTTTCAAATGCCAAATTTTTCTGAAATTACTTGATAACTGACACCAAGTTCTAACATTTCAATCACTTCTAGTTTATTTTTTATTGTCAATGTTGTATGTTTACGCAATGGCGTCATTTTGGAAATACTTTGTCTTTTCATGATTGTACACGACAATACGAATCGCAGTTAATTTATTTGTGTACGTGTTCACGCGTTCAAAAAGAGCATGTGTTCTGCCTGACATATAATTGTTAAATGAACTGAATGCAGTTGCAGTGGAAAAGTACTGAAGACGTTATGAGTGCCCGTCCGGATTACCAAGGTCACCGGATTAGCCGAGGTCCGGATTAACGGGGCTAGACTGTATATAGTTACTCCCAATGAAATGCCTAATGTTTTTAACCAATATTTTACAAGTGTTGCTTGTAGGTTTCTCTGAATCTTCTAATTACTGTGTGGAAGATTATATTAGCAGTGAATGGAGTCAAGCCAATAGCTCTTATTATGACCCGATTTCATTTTTTGAATTATTTGGGATTATAAACTCTCTAAAAAATTCGAACTCGTCAAAAAGATGTGGATATTCTAATAATAATTTTATTAAGAAAACCTCATTAAATATTGTTGATATCTTAACGTACGAGTAGATTTTTAATAAAAGTATCCTTAGTAGTATTTTTCCTGATGGCATTAAAAGCTTTCAGAAGTTGTACCGATATTAAAGAAAGTTGATAGTAAAAATCTAAATAACTATAAGTCAATCTTCTTACAGTGTTCTCAAAAATCTTTGAGAAAGCGGTGGAAAGAGCTGGTAAATCCACAGAAAATGCGCTTCTAGAGTTTTGCAGCTTTACCTACGGCAGCTTGAAAAATAAGAAATATACTGCTGCTATTTTTATTGACATCACTTGATCATGTGATACTACCAACATAAATTAAAAAAAGCGGGCATTAGAGGCTTTATGCTTGGATTGTTTCTTTCCTACCTTAATAACCGTAAGCAAGTTGTAAAGATAAATAATAGTTTTAGCCCATCTTTAGACGTTAAAACTGGTGTACCACAAGGCTCAGTACTTGGTCCGATCCTTTTCCTGACGTACATTAATTCAACCTTTAACAATTTCAAAGGTAAACGGATAGGTTTTGCTGATGATATATTTGTTGCTTGTTCTTATTCTAATAGCTCTGCGTTAGATTTAATTGCTGACATAAGCCATGACTAAGGGCCTTAATTGGTTCTGTTTGCATAATGTAATTCAATTTGTCTTCTACCATTGTCAATTTCCCCCTATCATTTTTCATAGTGCAAGTTACAAACATTTATTATTTAGCCCTGTTACATGCAAAACAACACCATTTTCTCGCTTATACAACGGGAATAAAACTTGTTAATTTCCGTGTTTTATATAAAGGGTGTACCAACAGCTAGTGTGGAAGTTTTCATTAAATTAAGCACACATTTATTGTGAAATCAATGTAGAATTTAATTGATAAATATAAATATAAAACAACACAACACGCTTCTGTTGCAAACGACCATCCGATGGTCAAAATTATCGATGACTTTTTGAAGAATAAGTGGGCCAATGACCGTAATTTGAGTTTGAATGTTATGTTTGATATCCTGAATTGTTGCTGGGTTATTGGCATAGACCTAACTCTTCAAATAACCCCACAGGAAAAAGTCTAAATATGTTAAATCAACCAATCAACTTCTCCTCTAACCGAAATTATGCAAATTTCGTACGCAATAAATTGATTGATTGATGGCTTGTGTGGGCGGTAGCACTATCCTGTTGAAACCACAGATCGTCCAGACGCACAGTGGCGCGGCTACGAACAAAAGTTGGCCAAAACCCCAATCAAGTTTGTAACAACTTTTTTATCATTCTTAAAAAAAAACATGAACTTATAACCATGGGCTGAAAGCCGTTTCTAAGAGAGTGCACCACTTGAATTAAATCCATACCATTTTCAGTTAGTACCTACCTTCAAAAGATACGTGTATAAATTTGACAGCTGTCGGGCGATTAGCTCTCGAGATATACTGTTGTGAGTGAAGCAACTTTTGTTATTGTGAACAAAAATGGATTCAAAGCAATTTCGTGTGTTGACTTATCATTGCTTTTTGATGGGAATAAATGCAGCCGATGCAAAGAAATGGCTTGATAAGTGTTACTCGGACTCTGCACCAGGCGAACGAACTATTCGCAAGTGGATTGAAAAATTTAAAAGTGGTCATACAAGCACCGAAGATGATGCACGCAGTGCACATCCAAAAGAGGCTGTTTCAGATGAATACATCAAAAAAGTCCACAAAATGATTACGAATGACCGTAAAGTGAAGTTGATCGAGGTAGCTGAGGCTCTGAAGATATCCAAAAGAGCATATTGGATATATCATACACGAATATTTGGACATGCGAAAGCTCTGTCCAAAGTGGGTGCCGCGTTTGCTCACAGTCGACCAAAAACAACAACGTGTTGATGATTCAGAGGAGTGTTTAAAGCTGTTCAACCACAATAAAGCCGACTTTTTGCATCGGTATGTGACAATGGATGAAACTTGGCTCCATCACTTCATACCAGAGTCAAGTCGGCAGTCAGCTGAGTGGCGAGCAGGCGACGAACCTCGTCCAAAACGACCAAAAACTCAGCAGTCGGCTGGCAAGGTTATGGCATCCGTATTTTGGGATGCACATGGGATAATTTCCATCGACTATCTCCAAAAGGGGCAGACTATCAACAGCGACTATTACATTGCGTTGTTGGAGCGTTTGAAGGACGAAATCGCAGAAAAACGGCCGCATTTGAAGAAAAAGAAAGTGCTGTTTCATCAAGGCAATGCACCGTGTCACAAGTCGATGAAAACGATGGCAAAATTGAATGAATTCGGCTACGAATTGCTTCTCCACCCTCCGTATTCTCCAGATTTGGCCCCCAGCGACTATTTCCTGTTCGCAGATCTCAAAAGAATGCTCGCCGGAAAGAGATTTAAGACCGAATCGCCGAAACAGAGGCCTATTTTGAGGTTAAACCGAAATCGTACTACAAAACTGGTATCGAAGGATTGAAAAATCGTTTCAATCAGTGTATCGCCCTCGAAGGCAACTATATTGATAAATAAAGTTGAATTTTGCAAAAATTTTGTGTTTTACTATAAAACGTGTTTTACTATAAAGCCCATTTGTATATCATTAATTGGGAAGTCTTCTTCGAAAATTTTATTGAACCTCCTTTTTCTTATTATTAATTTTCGCCTTCTCTTCTGGTTTTCGAGCATCTACATTCGAGCATATTGGTAGCTTATAAGAAATGTGAAGTACGCACTCAAAAAAACCTGATCCAAGCATGCAGTGTCGATGTTCCTAACTCAAGGTACTGCTCCTGGTTTATATCTTTATTTAAGCATACTGAAAATTTATTAAAGTCCTTTGAAGTTAAATTACAAAGATAACACCTTTGATAAGATGGGGTATCCGTTACAGCATGAGCGGTTTTACCGTCAGTCATGCTTAAAATCAGTCTATGTTTAATTAAACAATTTTTGCTCTCATATTCAAACTCCGTAAATCCTAGATTTTCCGTTTGGGCAATTACAGAATTGGTTTCTTGTTTTATAAGTTCAGTTGTCTGCTTTGCGAAAAAAATTTGAAGGGGCCTGCGATATTTTGGCGAAGATGCTCTTAGGTTTTTCCATAAAACTAGCTTATATTGAAATTAAATAAATGCCAGCGTCTGAAATAGTTTCATCCTCAAATATTTGCAAGTATTCTAATTGGCCGGAGGTACCATCACAGCTCCATTTGTTATCATACACAAATTTTTCCTCTCATTTTCTGGCATAGAAGTGAATACATCACCTTGAGCTTTTATTAATCTCTGAGCAGTATGATCAAGCAAATTTTGAAGAGGAATCGAAGCTGAAGATTCAGTTACAATTAAATTTTCGGGATAGCATTTCTTCCTAGATTCTGTAACTGTTTGATAACTAGGATACATATTGCAGTTGTGTTCATTTGCTGACTGTCTCATAAAATTATTTTGATCCTTGGTTAGATAGGCTCCTACAACAAGGATGAAGCTAAGGCTTCATCAGGTGTATAGGAAATATAAGATTGTGTAATCTCTCCACGATCTCTAAAGATTGCTTTAAAATTGTTGCGGTAGACAACTTTCCCTCTGCACTGAGTTTCATTTGAGTAGCATACCATATACTATGTACATAGTTCAACGGTTTTTCTACGCTTCGAACGATCGCTACATTCTGAAAATGAAACTGTTGGTCTACCGCTATTACTTGCTTGACTATTAATAGGAAATGGAATACTAATTTCCAACCATTTTTTTTTCTTTCTTCTTAAAATACGCTTCGTTTCGTTTAACTGTTTTCCATTTTTGTTTGTACTCACTAACAAATTTTGATAATAACTTCTTTGAAGTAGGTAATAAACCGCCTTGATTAAAAACAATATTTTGCACATTCTCCACTAAAAAGCTGAATTTTTCGGTTGGATTTTGAGACGGACACTCTCTATAGTAGCTTAGTAACGTTTGCCGAGATAAATATATGTGTTCCATGTTCTAACGTAAAAAGCACTACTTAAATTATGATTTTTATTATTTCTTAATTTCTTACCTATATTTGAGTTGTTGTTAGTTGTTAGAAATTAGCACTTATTAGCAGTTGAAATCTTGAAAAAGCAAAAGAGCACAAAATAATCTTTTAAAATAAATTAATATCCAGTCTAGATTACGACAGATTTGATACTTTTACACTCATTGATTTTGACATTTAGTGAGAAAAAAAAACACAATTTTCTCACACCATCTTGCGATGAGAGGTAACTGTAGAAAACTGACTGCATTATTTAATTTATCATTAACACAAATAACTATTTATATATAGGTTGCAGTTTATGTACAAATCAAATAGATTGAGGCCCAAATCACAAAACACTTTTACTTTAAAATTAGAGTTACGATTCACGTACTTGGCAACAAATAAACTGTTTAGTCGAGTACTCAAACTTTGGACGGATGGCGCCGGTTAGTTGTTTAGAAAAAACTTATACCCATGATATGGACGATATTTTTTTTAAGGGTTTTGGCCATCGATCCGCCACTGTGAGACGCAATTCATTCAATTTTGGAAAAAAATAGCCGGTCAACATGTTGCGGTAACGTTCTCCATTCACTGTAACTGTCTCTTGCCTTATTGGTTTTGAACACTTGCGGTCACAGTGCTGATGTTTTAGCGTGCACGTGCTGTCCGAGCATGCTGATATGGAGTTTGACCAGATGCCGAACCAGTTTCTTCAAAACGCTTCACCATGGCGATTATGTTGACCGAAAAACTTACGAATTTTACGAAATGTTACTTTTATTGATCGTCCGCTTTCGTAATAAGATTGAATAACAAAAATGCGTTGTTGCGTGATAACCGACCCCATGAGGAAAATTGTTATCGGCATACATAGGCAAGTGATTTGATGTATCCCCATAAAAATGTAGTCTAAAGGCGTCAAATTGAGGGATCTAGCCGTCCAATTCACCGCTCTAAAACAAGAGATAAATTGCTCACCGAACTCATTTCTCAATTGGTCCATCGATTCGTGTGCTTAGTGGCATGTAGCGCCGTAAAAATGGTCTGAAATCATTGAATGAAAGCGGGCGTCATTGACGGTAACGTTGTTCTCATGGTCATTTTTGAAAAAATGTGGGCCAATGATTTCGCCGGACTATAAACCGTACTAAACAGTGAATTTCTGCGTGTGCATTCGCAGCTCTTGTATTGCCTGGGATTACCAAATACGGCAGTTTTGTTTATTAACTTACCCACACCCAGCTTCGTCGTTGAAGGCAATTTTTCGATAAAATAGCAGATCTTCCTGTAGCTTTGCTGAGGCCCACTCACTGAACATTCGACGCTGTCGTTCGTATTTTGTAATGTTTCAGACCAAGATCCTTGTGCAAAATCTTCCACGCAGTCAAGTAAAACAATTCCAATTGTTGCGAACGGCTTCGAATGAACAAATCACGGTCTTTATTAACACTGGCAGACACAGCAGCACTCCACGCATACGGTTAGGTGGCTTGATGTCCAATAGGGTGAAATTGGTTCGAAATTGGATCACTATGGCTTGAATTGCATGCTTAGTGGGTCGATTAAGACGACCGTAAAATGGTAGAATTGCGCGAAAAACGTTTTCCTCAAGGCTCGAATTTTGATAATAAAACTCAATAATTTGTAAGCGTTGATCGGGTGTAAGTCTTTTTATGATGAAATAGCAATGCTAACTGAGCATGTTTGACTTTGACACATGTTACGAATCATGCGTGAGCTGTCAAAAATAGAACACTGAAAACCTCAACACCAAAAAAAATCAGCCTTTACTATGGACTAGTGCAATCTAGCTTGCAGTATGGCATAGCTTGTCGGGAAGGTACTCATAGTAATAAAGTCCATCCGCTACTTATTATGCAAAAAACATATAATAGTTAGAATAACCTGGAGAAAGAATCGACTAGAAAGTAGTTATTTGCTTTTTGTCAACTCAAAAATCCTCCCACTCAAGCATCTTTATTGGGTTGGTTGGTTACTCCATTGACAGAAATCCAGCCTTTGATCCATCTTTCAATGCACGGCACTATTTGAACTTTTACTCTTCTGTTGCTCCAAGATTCTACAATATATTGACGCTTGAGATAAGACGAAGAATAAATATTGTCTTTTACAAAAGGAAAAGTAAGGAATGTCTTTTTCACTTTGATCTAAATGAAATAAATTTGCTAATTAGTCGCATAGCCTAAATTTGTTGAAAGGTTATATCACATAATTTATTCGATGAACTTTAACATTTGGTTTCTTCATCATTTTAGCTCCGATTTATTTGAAGGGTTAATTTAATTAAAGCTTTATAACTAATGCATTCGACACTAGTTTAAGACAAACTACAGAATGTATCTCTCACTTTTCAATCTTTGTATAATGAATCACTTCTTAATCTCACTTTTTTTCGAGTTAACTGCTCTTTTTTTAGAATTGACTAAGATCTTGAATTCAATAATTTGTATAATTGTATCTGTGTATAAGGTCTTTTTGCTAATTGAAAAATTAATTGTAAATAAATGAATGAAAAAAAGAATAATAAAACAACGTTCGGACACCAATCATACCGCAGGAGTGGCTTCCGTCGATCAATCTGGTTTACTGATGTGGGAAATGCTTCGTCCCGCAGCGAAGTTTTAGCTTGAATCCGTTTTCCGAAAAACGCCCTTTGGTATTTTACCTAGGAATTCATAGGAGTAGTTGTTGTCCATTGCCGTAGTAGTTGTTTATCGTCTTTTTACACGGTCGGCGCTTTAGATCTTTTTGGATGGCAGTTATGTCTGCTTTGTTGCAGTCTAGAGTCTAACTAGTGTTTCACATCCAGGTCCGGAGTTCGGTTTGCTGATTTATGTTTGCATTTTAACAAAACAGTTGTGGGGTAAATAACCGCAGAAACTACACTCAATCTTAGGTTACAGTCCTTTAATCTAAGCTCTGAATGCATTCAAGTAGCAGACAATATACGAGTATAAGGCATCTGTCACGCTTTCTGTCAACAAGTAGGTAGCACTAGGGTAAGTGAAGTTCAGTTGACCATGATAATCAAGTGGATGTTAAATAAGCAAAATTGATGTGTTGGTAGCGCCAGGCATTTCTAAGTTAGCCCGCGGCGTTTAGCTCTTCCTCAATCGTACAATTCTGCCCAAGCTGACTGGCGGCGAATCTCCTTTACGATTGGTAAACAGTGACCTTTATTATGATTAAGAGACCATGTTATTAAGAATAGTATGTTTTAAGCGCACTTATGGTATATCTAACAAGAATATAAAGGACCTGACTCTATGCATAAGGACTGAAACGAATAAAATTTGGAATCTTCAAAGTAAAAAAAAAATATATTTTCATAATTCATATAAATTTTTTTTATTTGCTTTAAAACTCTGTTTTTATTAAATTCATTCACAATTACAAAAAATAAAACAAAAATTATTTGGGTCACATTCTTTCCTCAACTTCTTTCGAATGTCCTTCATAAGGTTGGTGACAGTTACATCCGTGATCTGTTTGGAGCCTCTTTTCCATTTAGCACTAAAATCTTACGTCCTTTGCGCACTGCTCACTTTTCCTCAATTTAGCTTTGACCAAAGCCCAATACCTTGTACTGTGGAACATTGGGTGGATTCATGTCTTTTGGGACAAAGTCGACATTTTTAGCAACAAGAAAGCTCGACGTCGCATGAGCATAGTGAGCTGAAGCTAAATCTGGCCAAAATAATGTTGAACCCTCGTGTTTGTTTAAGAAAGGAATCAACGGTTTTTTAGGCACTCGTTAATGTAAACGATGAGCTTCTATGTCCACATTGGCAAATGGCCTGCCAAACGAAATATTTTGACCCGAATTTTTCCATCCCAATCGATGTTGTTGATTGTGGAAGAATCTCAGCTTCAAACGAGTTGTAAAACTGCGCACCTGGAAGAGTAGTAAAGTCGGCTTTGACATAAGTTTCGTCATCCAAAACCAAGCACCCTTTCTTGTTGCCGATCAACTCGTATTGCTTTCGGGCTCGTGTTTTTATGACTTGTTTTTGCTTTTCAGTAGCTTTTGATATTTGTTGTTTTTTTCGTGCTTTTAGACCGTTACGTTTTTAAGATCCTTGTACCATTGTTTGGTTGGTATTACATTTCCGAGCAACATCTTTGGATGACATAGTCCGGTTTTTTACGATGGTACCCACTATTTTTCTGTCCAAATTTGTATCATGTGCTCCACTTTTAGCTCCACTTTTCTGTTTTCGCTTAACTGTCAACGTCTCCAAATATCGTTTAATAACAGAATCCACTGTACTGCGTGCTATGTTTAAATTTTTTGCGATGAAATGGTTTGGACGCGAAGTATTTTCGAGCCATTTGTCGATGATCTTTTTACGGCGTTCCTCTTGACTAATATTTTATAAAAATTTTAAACTTCTCCGAACTAAAATCAATAACAAACTGAAACTAGAGAATATACAGGCTAATTTGGGTACAAAATGGGATTACAATTTTTACGCATTGGAAGTATAGCCCGTATTAAAATTTACAGATTTTATTCGTTTCAGTCCTTAGATTGAGGATTCTGCTACAAATTAACAAAAACGTATCAAAATGATAAGATTTCGAGAAACGGTGTCTCAGCCAGAGACGTCAAATGTGCCCATTAACCATACATCAACGTAATCTTGGTAAAAAAAATGCACATTTTTTAGAGTATCTCTAATGCCAGGGGCATGTATAGAATGACATTAAACAATTTGTTCTGGAAAACCTGAAGTAGCTAGCTATAGACAGGTGGAAGCGGCTGGAGTAGTAAATTTAGGCTATGCACTATAGACGGAGTGGTCATCATCAACAAAGTAAAGCAGGGATCATTGTTAAAACAATTTTTAGTATTTCAACTCGGTCTTTTCAATAATTTTGCATCGATCCAACAAGTAACTAAGATTTAAGAGCTTTCACTAGCTCCTTGCTTAACATACCTGCTATGGATAATGATTTCAGTTCTGCCAGGTAAAATATCTAAGAACTGTTGCAACACTACGATGGTTTATATTATCTCTTTGCAACCTAAACTAAAGAATGAATATCCTTACGTAATTATTATAGATTGGAAAACCAACAATGTATTCTGGTACTAAATACAAGAAGTGCTTAAACTCTCGAACAACTCCAGATGTTCTGCAAGAAAAGAATTCTATTGATGAAATCAATCTTTTTACCAGGATGCCAACATGGTGTTTGGCTGTTTGACAAGCGGACCTACTATTCGTTCACCTGACATCTTCAAGATTACATATCTGGAATATTTTAATGGTTGATTCACAGAATGTCCAATCAGGCTACCGACACATCTGTAATACATATTCCGAAATTAGCTCAATACTGACATAACCATTTTGTGTTGAACTTTCGAAATGGTCATTCTTGCTGACGGCCAATGTTTCATAAATCACAACCTAGGTAGCTAACTATGGCTAGGCAGATGGCGAAATGGTTGGAACCTCGACTTATTTGAAGTTAGAAATTTGGCTGGGGCTGATACAGGTTTAATACAAGCTGAAATTGACTTAAAAACTAGGATTTACAAACTTACAAAAATAAAGGCTTACGAAATGAGGGAATGGTGGAAGAGATCAAGTTTGAGTTGACCTTAAGGAGGTGCGATGAGTTGGAATATTCAATAGAAGAGACGAGGACGGCGTAAATTACGAGGAGGCACAATCCACAGAACCAGGGAGCAGTCGATGAATGAAGAAAATGTCAGCTCCGTCTATGCGTTTTACGAAGGTATTCAGTTTAAGAAGTTTGAGACGGTCACGATAGGGAGGTAAAATAAAAGGGTCATCCCAGGGTAGTCCTCGAAGGGCAAATCCAAGGACATGACGTTGAATGTTCTCGATTAGGGATATATGAACTCCCTGAAAAGGGGACCATACTTGGCTGGTATATGAGTATTCGAGAAGGGACCGGCCAGGGTAATGTAAAGTGACCTTGTCACAGAAAGGTTACAAAATTCTTTTGACCATTGTTTTTTTTTTTCTTTTAGAATTTGCGCGCGTTTAAGGGATTCAAGTACCCTTAAACTCTTTGCACACAGCGCGGGCGAAGAAAAGTCAGGGAGGACAGAAAGAGAGGTACCGGTGAACGTTGGTTTTAAATGTTTGAAGGTTATAATGACTAGGAAATAGGGAGCTGGACAGGGCATTCCATAAGCGAGTTGTACGGCTTAGGAACGAATCACGATATTTTAGAGTACGTCCGAAAGTGGGCCTGAGGGTATACTGATGAGGATTCATAGCGAGACGGGTGGGTGTTACGGTTAAAGATTTGAAGGAGCGGAATGCTAATGGCGATTTCTATGAAGCACGGGTGGTGGAAATGGCGATAAAACAGAGTGAGGCACGAGACCTTACGTCGGTGTTCGAGGGTGTCCATTGTTTGAGTGATATTAGTATGACCTATGAGTTTTATCGCACGGTTTTGAATTCTATCTAGCAGGTGCAGAGATGTTTTGGGCGCATCCGACCAGATGTGGGCATTGTACTCAAATTTCGGGCGGATAAATGCTTTATATATTGAGGCCTGATAAGAGATTTCTTGGGGAAACCTAGACGTTTCGCAGCATTTTTGACGACACCGGATATGTGGTCATTCCAACGTTTTCGCTTTCAACGATTTAAGTGACATTCATGGATAATAGCTGGGTATTTCAATTTCGCTTTAAATTTCGCTTTAACGACAGCAGACAGCATTGAGTTTTGGAAGCATTAAATTCCACTCTGTTCCCCAATTGGTTATACTGCTAATATCGGAATTTAATGAGCTTAACATACGCTGCCGTTCCCGTTCTACAGCAGAAGAGCAGGGACGTGAGTCTGGGAACGAATATGAGAGGCAGAGAGTACTGTCGTCAGCAATGGAATATATTGGATTTGAAGTGGCAGAAAAGAGATCGTTGATGAAAATTAAAAAGAGTGTCGGAGACAGAACGGAGCTCTGGGGCACACCAGCATTTATTATGTGAATATCAGACTTGAAACCATTCAAGACAACTTGAATTGTATATTCCGGAAGGTAATTTCTAATCCATTGATCATCATGAGTCATCGATCCCAAAAGCACCCATTTTCGACAAAAGAGCCTAATACCAAACTCTGTCAAATGCCTTGGTTCCACTTTTTGGTGAGAGATGCCATCAAATCACCAGTGGACCTGTTGCTACGAAAACCATACTGCCGGTCATTAACAAGTTTTCGTGTTTCGAGATATTTTATTTGCTGACGATTTATCAGCGTTTCCATGACCTTGGAAAGAAGGGACGTGAGTGCAATGGGGTCTGTAGGAGGACAGAGAGGAGGATTCGCCTTTTTTAGTGACGGGCTGGACAAATGCTGTTTTCCATCTGCTCGGAAGGAGTCCTCTATAGTAGGATTGATGAAAAAGCTTACGTAGTGGTTTTGCCAGCGAGTAAGAACACCTTTTAAGAAGGAGGGGAGATATACCATCTGGACCAGCGGATTTGTGAATGTTAAGATCTTTAAGAACTCTTGCTACTACACGAGTTCGAGTGGATTCGTCCAATTGAAGATTCGACGCACTGAAGTGTAGGCGGAGACAAAGCACAATCTGGGAGTGTTGAGCTGGCCGCAAAATGTGCAGCAAGCAGATTGGCCTTGTCCAAAGAGCTGACAGCTGGAGGATGAGGCAGAATTTCTAATATTTTTGACGAACGACCAAAAATTGTTACTACCTTTGGGACATTGTAGTATTTTTTGCCGCAGTTTTTGGTCGTGTTGGAATTTTACACGTTTTAGAAAGACGTTGCAGTCATTCCTGGCTCGTTTAAACTTTTTCCGGTTTTCCTCTGTTGGGTTGGTCTTGAAGGACCGAAAAAACATTTTTCTAACCCTGACAGCCTCTTTACAGCTCGAGTCGTACCACGCCTTTTCTTTTGGTTTGATAGCCTTCATCCGACGAGGGATAAAGTTTCTCATTCCAAAGAGAATGGTGTCTGTAATCATATCAGCAGCGGCATCCACGTCGTTATCGAGGAATCATAACGACCAGTTAGAATTCCTAAAGAAGGTGTTAAGCCCGCTCCATTTCCATACGGTTCTTTTAGGAATATTTTCTCCAACTGTGTGGTCGGTGTACGAGAAATTAGCTGATATTACATAGTGTTCCGACTTGATAAAACCAAGTGATGAGTTGGCTTTAATCATTATCTCATGAAAGGAAACTTTTATTCTGTTAGCTGTAAGGATAACATCGTTTAAAATGTCATACCAAAAAATATTATCGTCTAGAAAAGAGATAGCGTTTATTTATTACAAAACTCCTTCACAGATTTCGCTATAACATTATCAAGTTTGACCTGATTCTTGCCTCGTATATTACATGAGGTGTATTGGGAGTCAGGCTGCTGCTTCTGGAATTTCTTGAAATACTCGTACGCTGGAGTGGACTTTCTACCATTTGCTATTTACTAACTTAGTCTTGCGACGTTTGTTTGCGCTTATTCTGTAACAGTCCACCTGACACAAGTGGTAGGTCCGGAAGGATTACAAGAAAAATTTCCATTCTTACCATGTGTTTCTCGTGAGAAAAGACTTTGCCTTCCTATTCTGAATTCCGACCCTACGATACTAAAACTTTATTTGTTTACGTACCCGTGCATCCGAAAGTGTGATTTATTAGAAGAGATCACTTTTGATGAAACAGTGTCTCTTCGTTTGCACATCCTTTGAGCGAAATAGTGACGTAATGTTTAGTCTAATAGATCTAAATGCAGATCAACGGTTAAATTCCTGCGTTAAGTGGTGTAAGCCACACCCAATTATTGATTTTGGCGACAAATGAAGGTGCTTGACTCATTTCAAACACTTTGGCTTAGACTGGTGATGTTTTGGCATGTGCGTGTTGACGGTTCATGTTGATGATATGTCTCTTGACCACTTTCTTCTGGTAATTGGTAGAGAAACTGCGCCGTCACTAAATATTGGTTCTCATTCCAGATTTCAAAAATAAAAAAATCATTCGCTTGTAATACTCGTATAGTGACATGTGAAGGATGTGATGTACCTTCATAATGCTGGCTTAGGTTCAATAACGTGTACGTTTCCTGTGTGATAAAAAGGCAGCTTTCATTGCCGTTCCAATTCAAATTCGACTACTCGTCAATTCACAGGAAGGGACTTGTTGGGTTTATTTGGCCTTACCCCTTCGCTTTATTTAACACTTAGTGTCCATTTAAGCTGATAAACACAAATTCAGCTCGGTCTGTGTCACAGCACCAGCTACATTGGTCCTGAAAATGTGGGAGCCCTTTTTGCTCAGGTTATTCAGTTCAGCCCAGTGTCGTCTATCCTTATTTACGTGGAACTGTTTTCCATTCTTCTGCTTTTGTTCAGATATCTGTGTTTTAAATGAATAAGGCGCTGTAGGTTCAACTTTAAATAGCAATTCACAGCCAAAGAAATTTTCAGAAGCAAAAACGGAAAACGTCTGAGAGACCCCAACACATGAGAAACAACTGTCTCACAATCCTTAGGTTTGATGATTAAAATTAAAGTGCTTACTATTCAGTGGAACAGTCATCTGGATAAATTTGGTCTTAATTGATTCGGGAGCTGCGAACTACACGAGCATTTCGCCACGTTCAAGCCCCTAAACCCTTACAAAATTGTGGGTGTAAAGTCTCTTTTCATATGGAAATGGCACGACATTAAATCAAATGTTGAAAAGGGTCAATAAACAGGCCATAACCCATGCTTTAATTTTCCATCCGAAAATGTCCATTTAATGGTTGAAATTGAAATTGTCTATAGAACTAACATAAGCCCGATAATCCGTTACATTACTATTTGTCATCATCATACCAAGGGAAGCCAAAACACCAGTGCAAATAAATTTTATTGCATGCCGTTTAGGCTCGGAAGTCATATCCTTTCCCGTCGTCATAGCTGTCGTCGTAGACTTGGTTGATATCGGTGTTGATGTCGTAGTCATAGTCGCCCATTGCCGGTCGCTGAAGGCCGGCCGGCGTCGTTTACCCTGAATAACAGGAAACAATCACATAGGCAAACACAGTTAATGTCAAGCACATTTTGATTAATCAAAAACTGTCGTCTCACACTCGTACACACCCGCACTCATCCGCAAACACATACAAAAGCACACAAAGGACTCATTAAAACATAACAAATTGTCGTTTGCAAAACAAGAACTCGCTTACGAACTGAGACGCAGAGCGCTGTTATTTACTGTCGGTTCTCAGTGTCAGGGCGGTTGTGACGACAGGAAAAAAAATCCTTGTCACTCATATCCCGAAATCCAGCAGTCAGTTGTGCGAGGATTTTTAGACGCCACTGCATATTAGCACATCGTAAAATATTAACGCCCCATAATTAGTGTACTTTGGGCATTAAGGCAATCGGAGGAAATTAATTTTTCAATACGAAAACGAGACTTCTACCCTTTGGGGGTTTGATTAAGGGTTGGGGGTTGGTTTTTCAGAGTTTCGAATTCGGAATTCTCCAATGAAATTAAGAAATAAATTTGAAAAGGGCTATATAGGCTGGCACATGTGTTCTTCGGACTGAACGTTGAGGGCATTCGAATTTAACGATTTTCCAAAAATGGAAATGCGCTCCACATTTACGAGGTGAGCATTATTGCTTGCCAAATTGCATGATGGATGATTGTCCTGCGAGATTGGCCGTAGTACAGGTAATAATGCTTTACTAGAAGAGAGGCTATTATTAAAACCTGATTTACGATTTAGGTGGATTGTCGTGTAGGAGATATGCAAATTAAGGCTTTACCTTCAAAGCCTAATGAAGAGATTTAGAAAGAGGAGGCGGTATTTGAAGGTGTCAAAGCTTTCCTAATTTGGGATGCAATGTTGTGGATAAGCCTAGTTGACACGCAAGGCGAAGTATGTATATTTTCACAGCAAAATGAACGGATACGACATTTTGACTTTATTTAAGTGATATTCTACTCTGTAGAATATTTAAATTGTTGTTCGAGGAAGCTCTGGAGTAAGGCATCAGTAAAATTAGACCTCTGTGCGTTGGTAAAGATGATGGACCAAATCGGTCTGCATTCGTTTCAGCAACATTTCAAAACTTGCCATTTTGTATTTAACACGAAAAACATATTGTAAGAGACCACGATCGTTTAAAGGGAGTTTAAATACAAGATTTGATCTTGGTTTACAAGTAGAAAGACCAGTAGTCAAACCCTTGTGGTCTTTGCTTAAAAATACAAGAAATCTCACTTTCTTCTTTTAGAATACGTGGGCAAATTGATCTGGTGAAAATTTCAAGACATGCTTACTATGAAAGCCCTGGCACAAGTCCAAATAAAACAGACCTATCTTTTAATGAGATGATATGAAACACAACACATACGTGGATAGACTTATATTTTTAGAGGCTAAACCACAGGAATAAGACATCACACCTGAGCTCGAAATAAAGCCGTCACTCCAGGATTGTACTTGGCAATATAAACATTATTGACTTGTCTAAGTACCTGGTTTACTTAAGCCTCTACGTAGACTGAGCTTGGCTTCTTTGTGTACACCTTTCCCTCGCAGTACATTTTTAGAAAAAATCGGGCGCGATCAAATCATGAGATCGTAAAGCTTATTCATTGTTAGTCACTACATTTTGTTACGATTCGTCAGGAGAAGTTTCTCAAAAAACTAACAGGGTAGTATTAGCCAGGTGTGATGTGGCACAGTTCTGTTGGAACCATAAATGTGGTTCTGTAGCACAATGATTTTGATCCAATTCAGGTACAAGAAAGATTTCCAACATGTCATGGTAGCAATCACCAATAGATATTACAAAATTATTTCTAGCATCCTCAAAGGGGGGCGTCGGCCTAAGTGGTACACTATAGAGTCACTCTGTCAAACCGCAATGGTCTTTGCGTTTAAAGTGAGGATTTTTAGTGTCCCGATTTGCTGTTTGTTAACAAACCCAGTTAAGAAGAAAAATACATGATTTTTAAAAAATTGACTCTGTTACAGATATCGTAATGCGGTCTGCTCCAGCGATTATTGTAGTATCAAAGTGAAAGATATTCAAGGCTTTAGAGGAAAAAGGCCATAATAGAAGGGCATATTTGTGTCCACCCCTAAGTTTTATATTGAATTAAGCTGCCTGGTGGCTGAAATCAACTTCATGGTTGTAGCCTTAGCTCGTCTAAGCTCACAAAAGGTGACATCAGATTGCTATGTGAAACCTTCTGCTAAAGGCAAAGCTAGGCGGTGACACGACCTTTGAACATCATTCGTTGGGCTGTCTGGATTTTTGTTTTTTTTTTATTGCGTTGGAAAGTGAAAACCTAGCATGAGGCACCAATAGACCGACGCCAGGATTCTTATCGGCTAAAACAACCTCCTCCTGAACAGATCGACTTGTGACTAAGCAGGGCTTACTCTATACGATTCGCTTATTTTATCTGTTGACGCTCTAACCACGTAAGGTCGCTGAGTGTATGCGCTTCCATATTACTAACAAGAGTCCAGTTTTCCTAGTTTTGAAACATATATACTAAGATGCAAAGTAAAACAGAAAATTTTAACTTTGGCTGGCTGTGCATTGTGGTGTTGAAAGGGTGGAGGTATCTCGTTTTTATTCGTAGCAAGCAGGTCCGTCCTAAGTGGTTTAACCACAAGAACCAACGCGAGGCCTTTTTGATTTATTGCTTACTTACAAAATAGATTTCAAATTACTTGTAGCTACGTGGTTGTGGAAAAAAAAAATCAGTTACGACGCAAGAACATATCTCGGATACGGGTGAATCTACTGTTGACAACCCCTGCAAACGAAATAAGGACAATGAACTTCGGATCTGCACGTGGAATATTAGGTCCTTTAATAGGCCCCGTGAAGCCGCACAACTAACGGAGGCCCTGAATTGATGCAAAACAGATGTTACCGCCGTCCAAGAAATGCGATGGGATGGGCCGGACAAAAATAGCATTGAAAACTGCGACATTTACTACGGAGATTGTTATCGACGGCAAAAGCAGCGCCTATTTGGATGCGGGTTCTTTGTTAGAGACAGATTTAGGTACGAAGTCTTGGGTTTCCCTCATATTACGGGGCGCCTCGTAACAATTCGTATTAAGACTAAATTTGCCAACATGCCACAGAGGCGAAAGATGACGACACCAGAAATAGTTTCTACGACCTCTTGGACAAAGCTTACGAGCAGTTCCCTAGCTATGGCATGAAAATTGTCTTCGACGACTTTAATGTATAGCTAGCGAGAGAAGGCATCTTTACTAGTACTGTCGGAAAGTATAGCTTCTGCACGACATCACTTTCGATAACGGATTCAGGACTTTACGGCGAGGCGAAACATTTTCGTAGTTAGTACGGGGTTCCTGCATCTTGATATTTAGTGGACTTGGAGAACTCCTGATCAATCAACCGCCAACCAGATCGACCACGTGGCGATCGACGCAAGGCATTCCTCCATTATTATGAATAGCCGAACGTTCCGAGGGACAAACATCGACTCCGCCCATTACCTTGTTGCACCCAAGGTATGGTTGCGGATATCCCGAACATCGCAAAGGCAACCTAATACTGTGAGGAAGATAGACTTCGCATGGTTACAATCCTAAGAGATCGCCAAATCCCTTTTCTATCGAGTTTCCCTTAATCTCTTAAGAGGTATCAAGTATAGAAGACCAGTGGCAACATCGCCAAAAAGCCATCAGAAGTGAAGCCTCTGATGTGCTAAGTTTCAATCGGCCACAACAACGAAACCCCTGATTTGACGACGAGTACCGGCACCCATATGCAGCTAAGCAGAAAGCGAGAGTGTATAGAAGCACTAGAGCTGCGTACGAGCTCTACGAACAGATTATAGTAGTAAGGACAAACACCGGCTTTTTATGAGGACAAATAAGGATCATGAGAAGCGCGGACGGAGAAATTGAGATTTGATACTCCAGGAACAATATTCGGAAGTTTTATCAATAGATAAAAAAACATGCCACAGATATAAACCCCGAACCGAAGCCTGTAGAGACGAATATGGGAGCATTCCAATAGAGTCGCAGTCGATGCTGAGGATTGGGAAAGAGCATTTCTGTAGCCTCATAACGCCGATGACGAACCAAATACCGCTGTCATGCAGAATGAAGCTTTCAAGCTGGACGATATAGACTAACAATTCCGTCCATCCGACCTGGATGAAATGAAGATAGCCATATCTAATTTTTAAGTCCAACAAAGTTGGTAGAGCGGACGGCCTGATTATCGAGCTCCCCAAAGCGGCAAGAGATGACTTGGTAAGAAGAATACACCAACTCATCTGGAAAATATGGTCAGACGAAAGTATGCCCGATGAATGGAACCTTAGGATTGTTTGTCCGATCCTCAAAAAGGAGACTGAACTGCGCCAACTACAGAGGCATCAGTCTTCTTAAAGTCTACCATCGACCAAATATTAACACTACGACAGATCTCGGAAAAAACACACGATACACACCACTTATTCAACGATTTTAAAACAGCTAATGACAACACCTAGATGAGCCGTACTGAAAAATGCCTAGCTTTGGCATTCCTGCCACACTGGTCTGTTTGTGCTGGATGAGAACATTCTTGTGAATGAGAATGCACGTTGCTTACTCAAGGGCGGTAAAAAATTCACTGAGACCTTCGATGGTAAAAAAGGATTTGGACAAGGCAATGTACTGTTATGCGATTTCTTCAACATCACAAGAGGCTCAATCTTTCAAAAGTCCATCTAATTACTCGCATACGCCGATGATATTGACATAATCGGTAGAAAGCAGCGTGATGTCAGTGGCGCTGTTGCAAGTAGTGAGGCGAAAGCAGCGAAGATGGGTTTAGCAGTCAACGAGGGCAAGACCAAGTACATGCTGTCAACCAGAAAGGACACCCAACACCGACGTCTCGGACAGAAGATTACCATCGACGGATATAACTTTGAGGTAGTTTATGACTTTGTCCACCTAGGCTCCGCTATCAATTCAGGCAATGACACCAGCGCTAAGTTCAAACGCAGAATAACCCAATATAATACCTTAATAATCCCAGTCCTGCTTTATGGCGCAGAGGCATGGACTTTATCAAAAATGGATGAGGTTACTCTTGGTTGCTTTGAGAAGAAAATTCCTCGCGTGATTTTAGGTCCCGTCGACGGTGAGTGGAAAAGGAGATACAAGAACGAACTGTATGAGCTGTACAGCGACAACGACCTAGCCAGAAGAGTGCAGGTCTAACTACTGGGATGGCTGGACACTATTGCTCTGGTCTGAAAACTCAGCGCATTAGCGGAAGACCGCCACTCAAGTGACGCACGCAAGTGGAAGAGGACCTCAGCTAACTTAGCGTGTGAAACTAGAGGCAGGTAGCTAAAGGCGGCTGGAGATGCCGCTTCAGTTGTTAAAATTACAAAAAAAAAAGAAAAACGATTGCCCTTTTCAATTTGGCGTATGGCCACCTTCGGCTTTTATAAGGGATGCACCCTGTTTGACACTCAATCGTATCCTTCATACATTTATTTTTTAGTTTTACACCCATTCGATGCCAAATGTGGTCAACAGAACCTGCGAAAGAATAAGTTAAAATCGAAAGGAAAGGTGCGGAATCATCCTGAAACGGGACACCCTTATGGTACTGGCTCACTTCCTTTATAGTGGAAACCACTATATTTTCTTTAACTTCTTTGTATTTTAAAGCATTTGTGGATCCATCCACTGTTAAAAAAGTTCCAACTCCACCGGCAGTTATGATCTCGCAAACCATGACACTCTTAAACCTCTTCGGACGATCTGCAACACATTCTACCATCTGAAAATTCCTGGTTGAATTTGGACTCATCTCAAAAGATGACCTTTTGCCATCTCGGGTCTAATTCTGCCTTTTTCTTGCCTATTACCGACTTACCTTAATTCTTGGTGTAGAAAACTGTTTTTTTTTTTGCCATCCGGTGATCTGTTGTCACAGAGATGTCTATGCCGTTGGTTTTCACAATATCTCTCAATACTTGTGTAATGACATCACCGCACCGGTTCCTCAAAGTTGTCCCCTTTATCTGGTTTTCGTTTCTTCGAGTAGTGCATCTTTTTCGACCGCTTCCAATTTTCCTCTCTAAAACACCACTTTCTTGGTACTTTTTTAAAAACCTCCTTATCGTCGACTCGTTGAATCCTAATCGACAAGGAATTTCTTTCATCGATTCACTTTCCTCCTTAAGAGTAAGGATTCGACCCTTTTCAAATTTTGTTGATTGTTTCCTGTAATCGCGCACTTTTCACTTCATGGTCAAAAAACGATTTAAAAATCAGAGCGACTTCGAAAACAAGGAAACTTCGGACTAAAATAATTACTAAGCATTCTAATTATCATACTTGATAATCAAAGGGTTTTTCTCGTTCTATAAAAAGGAAAAGAAACAGAACAGGTCAAAGTCAAAATCGTCTGTTTTACGGTGGGCAATAGAAAATACGTGTTCCGCGTTTTCTGAGACAATACGGGCAATTTGCCCATGTCTCGTCATAAACTGAGTCAAATAGAAGTTTGTTTCGCCGTGATTTCGCTAATCCATACATCGGTATAAGACGATGTGTCCGTCTTCCTTTTAAGGATATGTACATTGTTGTTACCGGGTTGCGATACTGCGGGTTCTTTCGTATTTTATTTTTTCATCGCTAACCTGACCATTTTAGACTCGCTCGCTTTTGAGTCTTATCATTTCGTCACCAGGTATGTCAACAAGAAGCATTGGGGCGTTCTAGAAAGAGGGTGTTTCTGGTCTTAAATCAATCTTGACCTTATTGGTGGTAGGCCACAAAAAGCTTCAGAGAAAGTAAATGAAGACTGAGCATATATTCTATTAAGTTCGTCAACAGTTTCATTCACAGGGGATGTCTGTATATATTTCTATGCAACCATATACGAGTAAGTACGACACTATTGTATGCAGCTAATTGCAAAAGGATCTGCCGATAGTTCCACACCAGCCTGGACTTAAAGTTAAAAACTTAAGACACTTGGCTGTGGGACATTATATTAACGTGTGATCTTTGGAGATTGAAGAAATATGGACTCTCCGGAATATGAGCTAGATGATGTAAACCTCTGCCTGGAAACTAGAAGAAGAATAACGCAAACAAGCGGAGAGTTTGTAGTTGGGACCGAGAACCTCGGCTCCTACATTCATATTTTACGAAACACCAGTTCGAATGGAGTAATGAGGTTACAAGGATGATTCAAATAGATTAGGTAGGGCAGGTTGCCGGGCAGGTGAGGTATCTGGAGCCGAGCTCATTTTATACCTCATCACATTTGGGTCTGTGTAGACCTATTGCGATGCCCCGGTGGGGAATTGGAAGGGGATAGGGATTTGGTTGTGGTTCCTAGTTCTGGTTTCCGCTTTCCATATGTTGTTGTTTTAGCCCTGATCGTGTCTAAACCATCTTGTTGCATCCGCGAATCTGAAAAGAGATGTAAGTGAAACAGCATATACAGAGTCTTGAGAGGTTGTGGAAGTACAATAATAAATTTCTTTGCCTCAAATTACTGAGGCTGGGACAGTGTCATAAAAAGTGGAGCGTATCATCCTCCTCTGTAGAGGTCGTCGTCGGTAAGACGCAGCTTTATTGCGTACGCCGCCAGAAGATTATGGCTTGTGAGCAATCTAAAAAGCGTAGATGGTTCAATTCTGCTTTTCAAGAGAATCATACTTGCTCTGGATTTGCTGAATTCTGGCCATAATTGTCTTCAGGTCTCGCAGGTTAGAAAGTTTTTCCACCTTTCATTGGTTTTTATTTGCATCACTCGCTCTACTCGTATTCACAGAGCGCAGAGTGGAAATTTGATACTTTGATCTGCCAGTTCCCTTTCTAAGGAGGATCCTTTTCGAGCTAGCTCATATGCATGCTCATTGCCATTCCTTAATAGCCAGGGACCTAACATTGCGTAACCTTGAACGCAAAAAGCCCCAAGCTCTCCGCGACATCGCTTCACAAGCCTCGAATTGATTTCGACTGCTGCGATGGCCTTGATGGCACCTTGCTGTCAATACGAGGGCTGTTTGATCAGTACCCGGATTGGAAGATAGGTGGCGCTACTGATCCAAAATGAGTGTACCATCATTTAGTTAAACCTCTTTTAGCCCGCCTGTCAAAATTTGGTGACAATTCGACGCTTAGCTTTGGTTTGACACCTTTCCGGCCGAAGGCACATTCTTTGGAGCCCGTTAACGTGGTAGAACCCATTTTTTCGATTGTTCTTTGGTCTCTTGTGTGTACCAATGAATCCATGACTCATCAACGGTCACGAAACGACGCAGAAACTCTTCCGGATTTCGATTTAACAGGGCCAAGCACGTCTTCGAAATGGTATCACGATTGTGCTTGTTCTCCGGTGTGAGCAAACGCGGCACCCATCGCACGGACAGCTTTTTCTTGCCCAAAATCGCGTGCAGGATATGGTTAAGGCAGTCAGTGGAGATGCCTGCTATCTCAGCCAACTCGAGAATTTTCACTCGGCGGTCCGCCAATACGAGATCATGGATTTTGTACACGGTTTCCTCTGTGGTAACCGTTTTTGGGCCACCTGGGCGCGGTTCATCAAAAACCAAGGTGCGGCCACGGCGAAACTCTGCGAACCAATGGTAAACGGTTATACGGGAAGGTGAATGGATCCTATACAAACCATCGAGAATGGGCTTGATTTCCCCGCAGGTTTTACCACCCAAAACAAGAATTGGATCACGGAGTGATACTGCTCTTTTTCCATGGTCGCAAAAAACACTACCGCGATGTTTTGAAATGGGTGTCAAAACAAAACTAAGCGTCGGATTGTCATCAAATTTTGACAGGCGGGCTAAAAGAGATTATACTAAATGATGTTACATTCATTTGGCTCAGTAGCGCCACCTATCTTCCAATCCGGGTACTAATCAAACAGCCCTCGTTTATATGACAATATCCGCGTGAGATATTGACTTTATTGCCGCAAGTTTTGCTGCTTATGCTACAGCCAATGTCTCAGCCAGGAAAACACTGATGTACAATAGGTGTGGGGGGGGGGGGGGGGCGTTATAATCATCGTACGTGTAATTGATGGGAGAAAATCCCGGAGGCGGTTCCTGTGTCCATTTTTGATCCATCCATAAAAATGGATATCGAGTTAGTTCTTGTTCCATTACTCTCTGCTTGGAAAAATGCAGGCGAATGGAGTTTCGAAGTCGTGATGAAGTATTATTCAGTCCGTATTGAAGCATAAACCCAGTTTACCTGTAAGGATCATATTATTTTGAGACATGTCATTAGTAATAAAATAGATAAGCTCTTGTTTTAGCCAATAGGGATGTCGGACTGAGGATATAAGTCCGACACTTTGCCTTCAGCAACCTCAACATTTTTCCGCTCAACACATCCGTTTAGACCGGTTTTATTTTTGTAGATACTTGTAGCACCTAATTGTTTTATCTCAGTTTGGAAAATACGCCAAGCCAGTAAAATTCCTCGATCTACTCGTACTACTCTATTGTAAGTAAAACGATTTTCTCGACTTTTTGTAGGTGGAAACATGGGTTTCACTTGAGTCTTTTGTGCGGATATTAACAATTTAAAAATAGAGGCATCACCTGCTATGACAAATCGATTTCAATTCAGTTAGAGTGGCAACCTAGTGCTATTCAGCACATACACTCGTACCTAATGTTTTATCTCCTTTTTTTACCGATTTTTACACTCATTTAAAGCGTGCCTCTTTAGACCTAATTTCCGAGTTAATTTAGAATTAATTCTTCATCGATGAACTTCTCAGTGCTTCTGGCTTATAGGAGATTTCACATTGGTCTGGTCGGAGGTAGCTATGTCCTAAAATCCTCATTAAAGAAGGAAAGAACTGAGTGTACTTGGAGAAGGATGAGGGTTTCCTCAGACTGACCACTTTTGCGTCGATCCTTTCATTACGTTATCACAACTTTTAGCCCACTTGTCTGTCTTTTTTATTAATATCGAGCAACGACCTCTGCAAGCAGATATGATGGCGCATGTGTCTTTTCTGATGAACCTGCAACGTGGTGTCGATGCCTGTAAGTGTGTCCGATAAAGAGGGGCAATATACTCGGTTAGTAGTAACGCACCGACTGTCCGCATTGGGCTTAGCCTTTTTTTGGTTCTGTGGTTTGATGCATTTAAAGAAGCGGAGAATTTGAATATTAAGAGAAGGATCGCTAATTCGGTGATAGCTTGGTATCTGCAGTTGCCATACTAACGATGTTACTAAGACCCAAACATGCAATATGCAACGGTCTTCTTAAATAATGATGAAGAAATCGAGGTTCCCATATCACTAATTTTAAAGACTTCGAGTGTTTGAGATTGATACTTGTCAGCTAAGTCGTTGTCCAAACTTTTTATCCAATAGAGAGTCTGATCTTTGATGACGGGATGGGATGAAGTGATTCAGCCGCCTTAATCAAAACCCTCTTTTCTAAACATCTGTAACGTATGCACCTTTCTACTGCATATATTTGTTTCTTCATTTGCGTTATATCTTTTCTTCGCACAAGACTTTGTTTCTTTGCTTTGTTTAGAAAAACTCAGGAAGACAACGCAGTGTTTCTTCTAACGCCCGGCATGATACTAATAAGTTGAAGCAATATACTAAGATTGTCTACATATGTCGACGGACTTGTATTTTCACGGTTATCCTTGCAAACGAGATAAAGGGGCATTTCATATTCCAGATACCGAGCTATCCTCAATCTCTTGAATTTTGTGTATTTCTACATACATACTCGTAGATATCAGTTGCATTTTAAAGATTCAAAACGAATTTTTATGTTCGTCGTAAATGCAAATATGTCATACTGTACCAAAAGGGCATCATCAAATGTTGTCCTAGGTACGGACTGAGGTATTTTGGTCTCTGGTTGATGTCAAAAATAGACACGCTCATGAAAAGGCAATTCCCTCTTTGAGCAAGTGTCCATCCGAACGCTTAATATCCCATCCAACTTTGTGCCTTCGTACAGAATTCATAAAAACCATGACTCCTTGCATTTTATAGTCAATCCTTTGAAGGCCACCCATCTTCAGTCATCCGTCAAAGGTGATTCGAATGCCAGAACCCCCGCTTAAGCATATGTTATGTCGAAGACCATGTTGTCCATGTCTGAGGCAATGTCTTCAGCTTAATTAATAAATTTATATCCCAGTTAGGCTTTGCTGCACGATTATGATAAGCTGACTACTGAAGCATAAAAATAACTGCACTTCTTTCATTACCCAGGCCTCATAAACCAGTTGAGGATATTTCACAACAAAAGACTCCGGCTGCCATGTGGTGTTCCCTCTCATTGCATTCGAACGTGGTCGGATACATTTCGTCAAAACCAAAATGGCTTTGCTTTTATTTATCCCGCACACAAATAACATGATTTAATGACCTAAATAACATAAAAAGGACCTCACAGGTATCCTTCAGTGAAGAGATATATCCATATCCTACGGAGCTGATACACGTATGATAGTAGTACTCCTCCACCCCATATGGGCTGAATAGAGAACTTTTTATAGCTTTGCCTACATAAATACGAATGAACAGCCAGCTAAAAGGAAGTCCATAAAAATGAGCTGCAATTTCAAATTTGACCTATGTGACCTTTCGTCAAGGAAAGGAAGGTCTCCTTTGCCCAACAAGGCCTAACCGAAAAGAGGGAATCCACTTCGTTATTACCGCTAAATGCAAATTCACCTGGCCAACATAAGAACTCATAGGAGAACCCATAAAATCCTAACGATAATGAAGACTAACCTAGTTTTGTGCCTTCTTTTAGTCTTGTAGACCTGTAGTTTTCTACTTCTATAGTTCGGTATTCTTGTAGTCCTTTAGTAACCCATTTACCCCATCCAGTGGGGGTATTCAAAACGGAACTAAAACTTCGTGATTTAGTAGCCTGGTCGTGTAATTAAATGAAATTTCCTATAAACTTCACATAAACAGGACTCCAACGTTTGCCTAGGATGTCCTACTGTAGAAAGAAATCCTGCCGCACTAATCGATTAAACGCCAATCGAAGATATTGAAGAAGTTCACCCCTTCAACGGACTTCTAGCGAATTAAAGCGACAAAATTATATTATAGTCCTACTAAATTAAATCGAGGGGATTTAATTAAAAAAAATATATACAAGTATGTATAGGGGTATAACGGGAGAAAATGTCCTTAGACAGGATGAAGATTTCATTTTATTTCACTTACAGGTGGAGGAGGCGATTTTTACGGCTATCATAAGACCCACTTTAGGTTCATCTGTTAAAGAACATTTTCGATTTAAAGAGGGTCATTCTATTGGTTCCGGAACAGAGGAGGACAACAAAATTGTATTTATGCATCAAGGACGAGTAAAAATAAAATCGAAGACGAGAGACTTGAACGGGGAGCACTCATGATTTTTAAACAGGAAATAGGAAAATACGAATACTCGTACACGAGTTTAGATGCTATTAAAATTCAGGCCATTGCTTCTTGGTCCTGGTTCCGGTGCTGGTACTGATTTTGCTTCTGGAACTGAAACTGTAACCGTATTATCCCTCAAGGCAATTAGAATATTTGTTCATTTTATTCGACGAGAGTATCTAGGCTCTTGGAATTTTAATGCGAAAAATGCTTACCTTCTATACGGATACCTTTTGTAGCCGATGAGGAATAAATTTTTATTCAAGGATATACGACTAGGTATGGGGATTGTTCCTGCAATAGAGAGTAGATGGGAGGTGGTCTTTTCGACTTAAGTGAGCACGTAAATAAAATTGTTAAGGAGGTAGGTACACGAGATGAAGTAGTTAAGAGTGAACATTTTGTGTTTTTTTTTTTGCTTTTTTAAAAGTTTAAGTAATTTTGGAATTTGGGATATTGGGCCAGGACTCAGGTGGTGGTTTTAAGGAACAAGTTACATATACATATATGTGCTGAGGTATATACACAGAGCTTTAAATGGCATCGAATAATGCTTTAAAATTAGCTTAAGGGGATTTAGAAAACGATAACCTGGGAAAGAACAACATTTCTGGTGAATTTCTAGAACCATGTGAACTTCATAGGAGACGTAGTCAACCGTTATATTTTTTTTTTGACTGTAGAAATCATTGAATATGCTCAAGGAGAATTTTAGACCTAAACACGCACTGCGGGCTACCTTGGACAAGTGCCCCAGCTGTCAACTGCTCGGTCTTACCTCTTGATCCTGGTCACGGTTCTGGTCTTAGTCTGATACCGAATAAGTGCAAATCGATGTTAACAAGGTGCTTAGGATTTGGAAGTAGGTGCCCTTGGTAGTATTTTCCTGCATAATCCTTTTTTGAATCTGGAGTTGGTCTCGCCAAGTAATCTCTTTGTCGGAACAGAGCTTAGAGAGCTCATCACAAACAGCAAGTCCATTGGGTTTAGCAAACTCATCATACCTCCAAAAATATTGTTCACGATAGTGATAGGCGATGTCAGAATGTTTTCGTTTGGATTACCTGAATCTTGTAGCCACATGACATATGTAATTGTGTTAATTTTTTTTTTCTCTCAGAACAGAACACTCGAACAAAGAACTAGTCCATTGTGCTCCGTGTAAATTCCTTTTAATGGAATTTCTCAGCTGTTAGAAGAAAGGTGAGTAAGCGTTTAAGTGATAAAGTGCCTAAACTACCAGCACCAACCACGTCGCCGAGTACTTGGAGCTCCGCGGTATCCTCATCCCTTTCACAGCAAGCATCGTAGGATGTTGTATCACTTATCAGTACTAAGCAAAAATGTAGTAAGCAGACTTTCCTACTGAGGAACAGCTGGAAGTCCGTACCTGTAGAGAGGTCGGGAACCATTCGTTTAGTATGTCAGCAATCTGGGGAGTCATGCCGTCTGCATGCCGGTATACCTAACGTAAATTCGGGCCTTGAAAAACTTTCCTCTGAGCCTTGCCTAGCAAGTTCAGTTAAGACTCAGTGAATTTAGGCTTAGCCTTCTGACTGCGTTCAGTGAAGTCTTTCATTCTCGACCTAGGGGGTTGATTGGCTGTCGCTTCAGAAGTAAATGATTCACCCCCTCCATCGCTTCTTTACAATATAGTTCGTTGCCATCAGGATTGTGTATATCGCCTCTTGGAAGATCGTCCTCTAGAAAGACACCAGCACTGCATTCCAAATCGGTTTTGGAGCCATCCGTGAAGACCCGACTACATCCCTTTCCTGGCTTAGATTCTGGCCGAAACCTGTTTTGGGCACAGGGAAAGACGATTTTCGCAGCAAGAATTCTAGTGTGATTGCATCAGATGTCATGTCAATCAGACCATATTCATAAGACAGCCGGTGCGCAATATCATCAAAGCTCCAGTGCGTGTTCTACCAAAAATCACTACTTTTTAAACGGAAGATGAGAACGCAGCCCATAACATGAATCTCAAGGGGAGGCAGATTCATTAATGCCTTTAGAGCGGAGCCAGGGATGCTATGAAGAATCGATGTAGAAAGTTGAGGGTTTGCGTCTGTATCGACAACCAAAGTGCGGTTAAAGCTCTGTTAAACCATCTCATCACTTCTAAGTTAGTTCGACAATCCAACGCTTTTATGAACGTAGTCAGAAGGCTGAATTCACTGTCTTGTTTGGGTCCTGAATCACAATGGAATTGCCGACAAACTTGCTAAGCGAGGCTAAGAGAAGTTTCTCAAGACAGGCGTTAATACAGCTAGCATCTTAAGTTAACGCTTCTATTGAGGGTTGTATTGAGATGAGTCTTTTCTTTAGGATGCGGACAGATGTCACTAACAGGTCAGCTATTTTCCTGCTGTCCCTAGATCAGAAATGCAGCTTAGTGTCGTCTTGAAGAGCCGCGAACACCTAAGTGTGCAGAGCGCATTTGACATAACATCCTGCGACGCTTTCACCTTCTCGTAAAAAGTGCATATTCTTACAAGAAGTACAATGGACTAGTGCCAGGGTACTTTGTTCGAAAAAAAATTACTTATTAATTAATTACTAATTACTACAGTTCGGGGTGAACCTAAGCCTCAACTAAGAAGCTATCTAGTTAATACTGTCTTTAACTAACTGCTTTTAGTTGCGCACTCCAAGTCGGTTGAGGTTCTCTTCTACTTGTGCGCGCCACCTAAGGAGAGGTCTTTCTCTAATACTGCGTTGTCCATTCGGGTTAGATTCGAAAACTCTGCGGGCCAGAGCATTGGTGTCCATTCGCTCTAGGTTGATGTCGCTGAGCAGCTCGTATAATTTGTTTTTGAATCTTCTTCTAGGAAACAAGTCAATGCAACCGAATATTTTTCGAACGATTTTTCTCTCGAAACTACTGGGGGTGTCTTCATCCGCTTTCGACAGGGCCCATGCTTCTGCGCCATAAAGTAGGACTGGCATGATCAATTTCTTATATAGAGTCTTCTTAGCTCTGCAGTATAGGGCCTTACTAGTCACTTGCATTTTTAACTGATGAAACAGCGTTGATATTGGCAGAATTTGTAGCAGAGCCAAGGTAGACAAAGTCCCTTACTACCTCGAAATTACATATAGCTGTTGATTGTGGCGTTCTGTTGAATTCCTCAATGCTGTATGTCCCTTCTTGTTGGCAGCATAGTACATAGCTTTGCCCCCACATTTACCGCTAAACCTATTTCAGCAGCCTGTGACACCCCGCTGAGTTCTCCCAATTATGCCGATATCATCGGCGTACGCTTGTAGTTTGTAGAGACTTTTGAAAGATTGTGCCTCCAGTATTCGTGGGTGAGTTCCATACAATTCTTTCAGGGATGATGTTAAAGAAGTCGCACGATAGCGCGTCATCTTGTCTTAAATATTTTTTGACATTAAAAGTCTCGGTTAAGTCGTTACCGACCCTGACGGAGCAGCGAGCGATTTCAATCGTCATTCTGCGCAGACGGATGGTCTGGCATGGTTCTGCCTAGACATGGTTCTATACATATATGTAGCCGGTCTCTATAAATGCTGTCATATGCGACCTTAAAATCAATGAAAAAATGCAGGATATCCATTTGGGCTTCTTGAGTTATTTCCAGGATGTGAAAGAGTGTAAGGATTTGGTCGTTTGTGGACTTTCCTGGTATGAAATCCATATTAGGGATCAAACAGGTTGTTGGCGAAGGGTGTCAGACCTTCACGCAATTAGGCGCATAAGATCTTTTATGCGATGTTGAGAAGGCTTATGGCCCTATAGTTGGCGCAGTTGAGCGGGTCTCCTTTTTTGTGGATCGGGCATACGGTGGTGAAACTCCATTCACCAGGCATACACTCTTTTAACGAAATTTGAGAAATGAGTTGGTGCATGCCCTCCACAAAGTCATTTCCAGCAGCTTTGAATACCTCGGCCGGTAAGCCGTCAGTTCAAGCGCATTTGTTGAATTTTAGCTTAGATATTGCTATCCTTACTTCGTTCTTATTTGGTCAGGGCGGAAGTCTTAGCTATCATCGTCTAAGTTGAATGGTCTACTCTGCCTGACGTGGGGATGTTGGGATTCTTTGCTGTCATACAGCCTGCAGAAAAAGTTTTTTCAGTTTCAGTCACCGGCTGTGACTCTATTACAAAGTTTCCTCCTTTACTTCTACAGGCTTCTGTACGAGTCTTTTTGCCTTGACAGGTTCTATTTACCTGTTAGTAAAACTTCCGTAGATTATTGATGGAGTTCATCCTCTTAGTATCTTCGATCGGGCACTTCTCGTGGTGGATTTTCTTCTTCTGGAGAGAGCGACGTTCTTCACGTCTCGTGTGCTTGCAGATCGCCCGAGCAGCTCTTGTCCTTCCTTGCAGCGCCATTTTGTAGGCTTTTTGTCCTTGACGACATTCTTCACTAAACCAGGGATTTCTTGGTGGTGGTCGAATGTAACCCAGCACAACATTTGCGGCGTCTGTTAGGGCACGAAAGTAGGGTTGCCACTGGTCTTTGGTACTTGATACTGCCGACGTAGGAGTTGTTAAGAGATTTCAGGATACGCGTTCGGCGAAGATTCTGGCGGTCTCTTACAATTTCAGCATTTCTACGTTGAAGCTTCTCACAGTGGTTCTTCTTTGCAGTGGCGCTTGACTGCAACAAGGTGGTGATCTGAGTCAATGTTGGCTGCCCGAAACGTGTGGACGTCCAGAATACTGGAGCCATGCCTTATCTCTATCAGAAAATGATCAATTTGATTTAGCGTGTGATGATCCGGAGACTTGTGTATAGGTATACTGAGATTAGGAAACGGTGTACGTGCTATAGTAAAATTTCGTCGCGCCGCAAAGACAATAAGCCTAAGTCCGTTGCCAGACGCGGTGTCGCCTAGTTCGATTTTAACATCATACTTCGGACATCGCCCGTATGTCTTGTCGAGCAGCTCGTAGGAGCATTTTTTGGTCGCCTTATCCTTCCATAGAGGCATGGATGCATATTAGGCTTACCTTAGCGAATTTAGCCTTGATGCGGATTGTAATAAGACGCTCGCTCACGTGTCGGAAGCTCAAGACTTCTTCCCAAAGTCTGCTGCATATGGTAAATCCGAATAAGCTCTGCCTCTTTTTCCTATAGCAATCACCATAGTACGAGTATACTCGTATGTTTATCACAGTTTTTTATCCTCCTTATGTCCGGCTCATCCCATCGCACTTCCTGGATGGCGGTGATATCTGTGTGCTAGTAGTCATAGGCCTTTGCTAATTGTTTGGCAGCATGTGGCCTGTTAAGGGTACGAACACTCCACGTGCAGATGCGAAGGCCGTTGTCCTTTAAACATTTGCTAGGGTCGTGAACAGTGTGTCCATTTTTATTCGAGGCCATTAGTTAGTTCGTCACATATTTTAATCATTTCCGTATGGGGTTGTGAGCCCTATGACGTCATAGGCTAGTATAATGCTTGGAATGGAACTGCTATCAGCTAATGCGTGCCTCTCAGATCAAGGTTTCTGAAAGTCTGTGGTAGTAGTTTTGTTGTTGAAAAGAGATATCTCTCAACTGCAATCTCTCATTGAATACCAATGTCCATTCAAAGATGTAAACCAAGTTTCGCCAACAGCGACCAAGGATGTCGGATTCCATTTCACACATCAACATGAAAAATCATCTACAGTTGCTTCGTTTAATTTCCGGAAACTGGGAATTTTTTATCGATTCCCAATGACATATCGTTCTTGGTTGTGGCTACGATTACAGCTTTATAGCACTAGGTCTAGCTATGGCTATGTTAAAGTCCTTTCCACAAGGATCCAGCGAAAAGGAAAGACCAACTGGTAGCTTACGAAATATACGCACCCAACATCGTAATGAGGACAGAGATCCCGACATCTCACTTTGATGTATTGGCGGGTATTAAATTTGTCGGTTTCGTCCTTTTTTTTTCTCCCCACACCCCCATTACGTATTCGTACATGGCAAAGCACAAGTCACTGTTTAGCAGTTTTTCATTCCGTCATTACGACGACAAATGATTTTTATGTTCAGTTGTTGTTCAGTTGCAATTTCAACGATTTCTGTTGGAAATTTTGACGCTCGCGGCAAAGGGGCGACGATATTGTCAGACAAGCAGGACATACAGGATACGATACCAAATACGAATGCCACTCTGGGGAACGGAATGGAAACGAATGAAAAATTACTTTCAATTTAAAACTCAATTGATAATAATTGGTATGTGAAATTGTGAACAATCGGGTAGTGACGGTGATGGATGTTCTTGACACGGGTTCATATTACCGATGATTAAGGATGCTTGCGCTCTTGCCCCTGTGTTCTGGTTGAGGAATACACTTTGACGTACATAAAAGGTTTAGTACTCCCTCTCGAGGAAGTGTTTTTTTTTTTTTTGTTTTATGTTGGAGAGGGGGTGAAATCGCCACGTCAAAGGGTGCACGGAATCGAGTTTCATTTGTAATGGATGAGATGGTGAGGGAGTTGTAATGTTTTTTTTAATAAAAAAAAATAACCGTATCATGTTGTCTTGGTGACTTGCTGACTTCAGTCAAAAAGGAAAAAGCAATTCATCTCCGGGTAGCTTTAAAATTAAATTTGATATGTGTACACACGTAGGAGGTAAGAAAGAGCGGTCTTTGAACTCTTTGATAAGGAATTCGATTTCAAATTCATTTTAGAGAAAGCGGTGGTTGTTGAGATATGTAGATCTGATAGTGTGTTTTGCCCATGGGGAGGAGAGAAGAAAAAAATCCGGCTTTAAGCTAACAAGAGAAGATAAGCAAAACACCCGAAAAATGGTAGTCTGATTTCATCAATGCGGTCCTTAGATACCGGATATTTCCACCTGCGGGGGAACCTTTAATGAAAAGGGCGGAATGCTCAAATTTAATTGGCGAATTGTAGCAAACATCAACAAATTAATCACAATCAGGTGGCACATTGAAGAACTTATTGCATTGACCAGTATGAGATCTGGAACACTGGTATTAGTTGGGAAAATAGGTAATATGAAGGAGCTTCTGAAGCAAGAAATCTTAAAGTTTTCCTTGTTAGCGGTCACATAGTCATCGAGCACTTCCTATGCCTCAAGAAATTTGCGACGAACATGCTGCCTGATAGACCGGAGTGCTATAAGCAAATGTCTTAGGAATCCTTTTATTTAAATATGTTAGTAGATAAGCTAGGTATCACCATCAATGCTGAACACATACGTAAGATGAGTGTCATAGATTGTCCAAGTTTTTTTTTACAAAAATCAAGGAGATCAGCTCAGACTCAGCCTTGGTCAGTCTATCGAATCCTTGAACGATTTTGTAGGACCAGGCAGTATTCTATCGAAAGCACACTTAATGAAGGATACACAAATATGTAAATGCTTGGAGTTCAATTGCTGTATCTTACTAAATCATGTCCACCCAGTCATGGAGGCCGATCAGTTTAATCACTTTCGTACTTAAAATTCTAGAGCATATCGTAGACCGATCTGACAGATCCTGGATCCACCCTTCTTAGGTCGTCCGTATGTAAATAAATCCGTTACCAGCAAAACACGCTAGATACGTTCCTACATAAAGAATGTGCCTTCAATCGTTGAAGGATTGTTGGGATATGTGGTAACGCCATTTCAACTAAAGGATGAAGTGGCTCTTGTAATGCGTATGCTGTTGACGGTTGTAATAATATCGGGAACGTATCCTGGTATAATACGCTCTCTGTCGTGTGAAGGCCTTTGAGTAGTTTGCGCTACAACGTGCGGTATCAGAGTATTTCTAAGCAAAACAAAACGGACACCGTTCATTTTACTTCTTAGTTAAGGTGGCGCTACAGTCCGGGCCTCAAAAAACAAGTGACTCTGACAACTGAGTCGTGGTCTTCCTCTACTGCGCTCGGGGATGGATTCGAAGACTTTTCAAACCGGAGCATTGGCGTCCATCTGCTATAAATGGCCCAGCTATCTCAGTTGTTGGACTTTCACTCTTCTGGCTAAGTCAATGTCACTGTACAGCCGGTAGAGTTCGTCGTTGTATCTCCTCCTAAACTCACCGTCTATGCAGACAAAAACACCGTCGTTGTATCTCCTCCTAAACTCACCGTCTATGCAGATAAAAACACCTTCCTCCATTTTTGATAAAGTCCATGCCTTTGCGGCATAGAGCAGGACTGGGATTATTAAGTTCTTATATAGGGTTACTTTTGTTGTTCGATACAGCGCTTTGCTAATCAGTTGCCTTCTTAGCACAAAGAAGTAGCGATTGGCAAGAGCCATTCTTCGTTTGATCTCATCGCTGATGTCGTTGTTTGAATTGATAGCGGAACCTGAGTAGACAAAGCCTTAACTACCTCAAAGTTATATCTGTTAAGGGTGACGTTCTGTCCAAAACGCCGGTGTTGGGTGTCCTTTCTAGTTGACAGGTTGGTCTTGCCCTCATTGACCGTTAAACCCATCTTTGCCGCTTCCGCCTCCATACTCGTGAAAGCGCCACTGACTTAAAACTGCTTTCTTCCGATTATGACAATATCATCGGCTTATACGAGTAATTAGATGGACTTTTGTAAGATTGTGGCTCTTGCCTAAGTTCTTTTTTGACATCAGAAGTTTCGGTGGCGTTTTTACCGACCTGGAGCAGCGTGCATTCTCCATCGTTATCGTGCACAAGCGGACTACCCAAAACTAGACATTGCTCTGCATAGTTCATCTCTATAAATACTGTGATACACGGTTTAAAATCGATGAATAGGTGGCATGTATCGATCTGGAGCTCATCTGTCGTTTAAATATTTGATCAAAGGTGAACTTTCGTGGCCTGAAGCCAGACTGATACGGCTTCATACGGCAGAGAGGATCCTGTAGGCGATGCCTCTGTAATTGACTCATTTCAGAGGTCTCCTTTCTTGAGTGTCGGACAAACAATGATGAGGTTCCATTCATCTTGGTTTGCGTCCGTGGCATGTGTTTTTTACTTTTTAGTAAAACTTCCGAACCTCATTCCTGGAGTAGCCTCTCAATTTCCTCGACCGCGCGTTTCTCATCCTCCTTCTTTTCCCTCCTGAGAAGCCGGTATTCGTCTTTCCTCTTCTGCTCATAGAAGCCCTTTATTTCTGGTTCACTTTAAATGAAGCAACAGTTCGGGGTAGACCTTCATTAGGACAACCCTGTGCTAATCATCTTCAGTTGCCATTACCGAGTTCGCGTAACTTCCCACTTGAGCGCGCCATCCAAGGTGAGATCTTTCTTCATCATATCGTCCCTCGGAGCGAATTCAAAGGTACTCCTGATGTCCTAGCCATTGGAATCGATGAATTGTAGCCCTTCTGACTCGGTCTTTCTTATGCAGACGGGACTAAAAATCGCTCGAAGAACTCTTTTCGAAGAAACCAAGAGCATTTTAGTACTCTTTTGGTCTTCTAGCCCATAACGTAGGACTGATGATAAGGGATTTATAGTGTTCTTTTTTCCCATTTACGCCGCTTCTTCTTTAATGCTCGCAACCGCTCCAATGGTAGCTCATTGATTTCTTCAGTTGTACAGACTTTTGAAGTATTGTGCCCATGTTATTGGCCTATAAGTTTTGCCCTACGAGGATTGTTTGAAAAGTTTCCGAACCCTTGTAACTCTACACACTTCTCCCAGCGATGCTCCCATCTCTCTAACCTGTCCAAATAGTTCTTGGCGTTTTTCTCTACAAAATATTTGTTCACGAAGGTGATTGCCTCCTCATTTGACAAAAATCTCTGCCCTCCGAGAGCAGTTTTTAGATGAAGGAACAAAAAGAAGTCGCTTGGGGCTAGATCTGGTGAATAAGGCGGATGGTCAAGCAGTTCAAACCGTAATTCATCGATTTTCGCCATGGCAACGGCTGAGGTGTGAGACGGCACGTTGTCTTGGTGAAACAACATTTTCTTTTTCTGCAAATGTGGCCGTTTTTCCGCAATTTCTGCCTTCAGCTTGGCAAGTAATGATGCATAGTATGCTCCTGTAATGGTTTTTCCTTTTTGAAGATAATCGATTAAGATAACTCCTTTACTATCCCAAAAAATAGTCGCCATCATTTTCCCAGTCGAAAAAACCGTTTTTGCTTTTTTTTGGAGCCGGCTCGCCTGTTGCAGTCCACTGTTTTGGCTGAGTTTTTGTTTCGGGCGTATAATGGTGTATCCAAGTTTCATCTACAGTAATTAATCGGCGCCAAAACTCGAATTTATTGCGCCTAAACTGCGCCAACAGAGCGTAACGTAAGCAAACGCGGCATCCAACGCGCGGACAGCTTTCTCATGCCTAAATTTTGATTTGATATGTAACAAACACGTTCTTTGGACATTTTCATAAGCTCTACAATCTCTCTCACTTTAATTCGGCGGTCGTCTAACACCATTTGGTGAACTTTAGCAATGTTATCGTCAATGGTTGCAGTTTTTGGCCGTCCCGAACGTTCATCATCTCCCGAGCTCTTACGGTCACGTTTAAATTCAGCTGCCCAAAATTTTACTGTGGCAAATGATGGTCCAGAGTCCCCATATACAAGGTCCAACTCATTTTTGATTTGCGTAGACGTATTGCCTTTCAATTTAACAACAGCTCGATACTCAATTTTTTCCATTTTCACAAAAAACACTCACATCAACTCACTCAAATGACTGTCATCTAAAAACTGCGCGTCCAAAATGACTGAAACTTCGGTAAGGAACTGTCAAAAGATGCACAACTAGCATTCACTAGCTTTTATTGACGAGTACCGCTATCTTTACGTTGCAGTCGGTAACTTTTTAACCTCGTAATATGTCAAGTTGTTAAAGAAATCACATGACTTTGAGGCACCTTGTCGAAATTCCTTTTTGACAAAAAGACGAGTTTTGACAACAGTAGCTCGTCTCTATGGTCTGGTGGTTGGTATTGATTCGAACGTCCAGGTTTATTTACAATATCTGCCATAGGGAGAGTGTGGTGGAGTTACCAGGCCTTAAATCTCACTGATAATGGCCTCTCCGACTATTAATACTTGTAGGTATTCATGCGTTCATACACTGAGTGTGACTCTACCACTACGATTTTATCCTTATCTCAATGGTTTCCGATGACATCTAAACAGGTCTCTATAGCAGACACGGTATTACATGTCACAGTTTTACATACTTAGCACGTTTGGCCGATCTTATCGTACTTTTTGGATGGCAGTAATATCCACTTTTTGGGTTCGGATCACGATGATGCTGATGCACAGGTCCAGCTATTCAGTTACATCTGCGTGGATATTTTTACCCAACAGGAGCGGCAATCTATCCGACAGAATTAAACATATCTGAATCCTTCTTCCTCTCGAATTATCCAGTCTGAGCTCCTGGAAATCAAGAAACCGTTTAAACTACTCATGAGCAATTCGACATCCAAACATAATATACTTACCTATTCTCGTAGATAATCAGGGAGTAGTTCTAGCTCTTGATTTAAGAGGACCCCGAGGATACTGTGACTCAGGCTAGCTACCGTTTGAAAATCACTTTCCGTAGTGTTCCCGGTCACTGGCGAGACGTGGCTAAACTCTTCTCGACTCATTGTTAAAAGAAGTATAAAGGGTAAGTATTCGTATAAAGGGACAAACCTGACGAATTACGTATATTATGCCCACTATCGTTGCGGTTGCGGGATGTGTTTCCCAAATGAAAGAAGTTAAACATCACGCACTAGGAATCACCATTCTTGGATAGCCTTTTGGACATATCAGGCATACAATTCTGTAGCATCTTTGATTACATTACTGCTATCGGTTTAAAGCTTCGCTTTAACCTTTTGTAAAACTTACAGGTCTCGCTGGTAGTAGTTGGTAGAAAATACAACATTCGCCGATGTCACCATTCCTTGAAGGTATGAATATACCAATATGCAACCTTTAAACAAGTGGTTTAAGAGTTGTGGAGAGGAAAGCTATAATACAATACGCCACCACCTGCATTTTAATCAAATATTGGACTGCAATGGCCTAAGCTGAAATTTTCTAAAACTTAAAGTCAAGTTCCCTGGGAAGAAAATTGTTTTCAGCGGGGAATAGGAAACCGTCCAAGCAACGAATTCCAGGAACATGTGGAATGTTGTTGGGACCATTCCAATGCGACCGTCTATCTTCGACCTATCCGCGTCCAATGCTCAAACTCCGCAGTCGATTTCTGGATTCGACGATGGTTATTGCGTTATCACAGTACAAGTTGCGAACGTGACCGTAAATCGTTTCAATGATACAAAGAAAGCCTCTGTTGTTAAATCCCTTTTTACCCCAAAGTCTTAACCGTGAAATAGCAGACTTCTATCACAAATCGCTTTTATGGTCTACTTCCTCTACCCGCTGGTGAATCTTAATTGATCTGCATTTCTGAACAAAGCTGATTGCACTCTGGTTGCTTATCATTCTTGGCTTGTCAATTTTACACAATGTTGCATAATGCACCAGGCGATAGTTCTGCGTTTAATCGGTTAAAACCATTGCCTGCTTATTGCCAAAAAGATTCTTAATCCAGCATGTCGGTTGCATGTCCTCATCTTCGTAAGAGGGTGTACATTACCACTTCCTATCTTTTTCTCCCTCACACTGAAAATATACCTTTAGGGTCGAGGTGCGGGACTAATACTGCTTTAAGAACTGATTTGATGTGAGGGCATTCTTCCAGTATTGTCTTGCATTGTAACCACTTTATAGAAAATAATACTGCTCAGCTTACTTGAACCCAAGGCCGCTTGAGAATTTAAAAAAAAAAACACTTCAGGAGGTATTTCAGAATGCTAATCCTTGCTTTTCAAATTTAATTTAATAGTCGCACGCAAGGACAGATGCGAGAACTTCAATGCTTCGGATCGGTTCAGATTTGGTACACTGAGTATACTAATGATTCCCCGGAGTAATAGTGCAGATGAAACTATAGAAAGATATGCAATCGGAATATAATTTCGACTAGCCCGACTTTCTTCACGCATGAATTAGAAAAGGTAGAAACAGTGGCGCGCCTTCTATCCTCTAGATGACTGGAAGTATGTATTATCTCCTATGCTACGCATTGTTGCGATAAATTTACTCGGGAGGACCTTTGCTGTCAGCACTAACTATAAAATTCAGTAAGACTGCTCTTGAACATGAAGAGTCATGACTCCTATAGTTGTATTTCCTTATAAAGCGAAATGTCAGTGAAGGATCTGATTACCGAAGCAAACAGTCCTAACGCAGATTAAGGTCCTAAGAAGTTCACCTTTTTGTCTTGTCTAGAAAAGGAGCAAGGAGCCTTGCATTCTCGGACTAGTTAAGTGCAGCAACTGTATCGCGCATACACTCACTATGCATGGTCCAAGTGGCAGCTCAACCATATTATCTGTATGAGCATCTGGACATTTAGTCAAGAAGAGTTCAAGCCAGTACAATTTCCTAACTAACATCCGTTCGTCCTGAGCATTGGAGCGTCCTATTACAAATAGCAAAAAATATTCCATCTTGTGATGGAATGTTCTCCAGCCTACAATAGATCCATCACATTTATCATCCCCATAATAGACAAAAGATGTATGATTTTGTGCAATATTTTTGAATATATTGTTGTATCCCTACATGAAAGTTCGAAATATTTTTTTTTTTCTATTCTGAGCAAACCGAATAAAGCTACGAGTATTTAAATGCTCTCAGTGGCTCTGAACCGTATTCAATTCCTCAAACACTTATAATTTCATGATTCTATTGTATAAAAACATCAAAAAAGAAAATAAAACAAATCAAATATCAATCCCTAACTTATCCTACGCATCGAAGTGGTACGTATCTCATAGATACATATTATACTCGTAGTTTGAGGATAAGGAAGGTTACACACAACGATGATTGTAATGATGATGATGATGAACGATAAGGGATGACGATGGTGTAAAGATTCTTAAAACGACCGAAGATTATGTGAAGATGAAATGCAAACACTAACTTTTGGATAGATTTTCACAGACGTGAAAACTACTGGGGAATAGATTTTCTTCCCAAGAAAATCTTCGAAAACTACTTAAGTGCAAAGGGATGTCGTCATTTTGTTTTCTGTTCTCTTAGTCCTCTTGTTTCTGGGTTTTTTTTTTTTTTGAATATGCAATTCAAAGAGGGTCAATATGGCATCCATGTCGTAACAGTCTATTCAATGATGTCCTTAAGATGACTGAAGATGCTGCTAAAGTGCTTTTAATGGAAATATGAACATATTTTTGTTTTCTGTTTATGGAAAGTGGACATGAGTGCGGTCGAAGTTTGATATTTTAGTACGTATACTCGTAAGTTTTCCAGATTGTGTAGTTCAAACAGTAAGAGTGATACAGTGTGGAATATGGGGAAGAATGTTCCGTATATCCAGAGATTTGGGGGACGGTTCTGCTACCGGTTCTACAGACACGTAAAGATTGTCAAAGGTAGACATTTATCGAAAAATAAGTAAGCTTATTGCAAACCAACTTAGACGGTTGGTAGGTCGCTCTTGACAGTTGCCGAATAAACGTGAATAGTGCAGTTGAAATACCTACGATAATTTTCTCAGAAATAAAAATCTTCTTCTACAATATTAATCATTAAACAAATGCATTACTAATATTACATGCGTAAGTTTAAGCGGGATTTTTCGGTGTTTTTGTGCCATATACATACATACGAGTATGTTCCCACGACGACTCTATATGATATATCGTCATCACTATTTCATTTGTGCTGAACGACAGCGCCTAAATATTCAACTTTGGCACGGTGAATCCTTCTAAATAGATGCTTTTTCCGTATCATTGAAGACGAAATGCGTAATGCCTAAGGTAGGTAGGTAGGTAGGTAAAAGTGGCTGTTTGAAAGGTCAACCCACTTAGACCTATTGGCCCGTTGTAATGCCACGTGAATCTGTGATCCACTTACTCATGGAACCAATCTATATTTTTTAGATCAAGTCATTGTAGAAGAAAGCTCCTAAGTGAAGTTTTCTTCTCTGGGAGAGAGCTGGGCATACATATACAGAGTGGAGGATTGTCTCCTCTTCCTCCACGTTCATGCAGCTTCTACAGAAATCGTTTGTAAATGCGCCAAGCCTTGTTGCATGCTTGCCTATACGGCAGTGTCCAGTGATGACACCTATGATGGGGATGAGATGTTTTCTATTTAGAAGGATCAGACTCTTAGAGCTTTGATCGCTAGACATGTTGGTCCAACAGTCAGACCTTAGGCTTAGTTCTTTTATTAGCATCCAGCTGTAATATTGATTTACACGTAACGATAGGTATACCTATACTATCCTTTTCCGGTAGAATAGGTGGAGTGGTTCCAATTTTGGCGAGTTCGTCGGACCTACAATTTCCTGGAATGTTTCTGTGGCCCGGCACCCAATAAAGGTGAAGGTTGAACTGCTCTGCTATCTCCGTAAGAGATGATCTGCATTCAAGGGCGGTTTTAGAATTTAATGAGAGTGAGTACAGGTGACTTGATAGCGGGCTAACTATTCGAAAAGATGCGGATATCCTTTCCAGATATCAAGTTTTTCTTCAGCCAGGACAGAGCTTCTTTAATCGTCAAAATTTCCGCCTGGAACACGCTACATTGATTTGGAAGACGGAAGTCTTATCTGAGAAACCACCGTCACCATCTGTGTAAAAGTGGTGACTTGTCCTGTATGGTAGCATCTTCCTTCCAGAAGGATTTAGAGGTGAAGCTTACATGGAAGTTTTTGTCAAACCAAAGTTCGGGTATAGTGTAATCGATGTTCTCTGCGAGGATTCCGAGTATCTGAAGAATATTAGCGTGGCCAAATAAATTATTTATCCACTGTGCGGTCGCAGCTACTTGCCTGCTGAAGTATGGTGGGGTGTCAGGTGAAACAGGATATCTAGTGCCGCGGAAGGAGTAGAACGTAGGGCTCCGGTTATGCATAGCTCCGCTTATACATAGCCGTAGGCGAGTATCGGTCTTATGACTGAGATGTGTAGCCACAGCCAGTGGGTTATGCGAGGTTGAACGCCCCATTTGTTCCCAATGTCGTTTTTACAAGAGAATAGATCTACTGTAGCTTTCTTAACCCTTTCTGCAATGTTAGGTTTCCAGTTTAGTTTCCTGTCAAAAATGAGACCCAGATATGTTGCAGTGTAAGAAAAGACTAAACTGGTACTGTTTATTGAGGGAAGGTCTGTAATTGGAATTTTATATTTCCTGGACAAGAGGACAACATCAGTTTTATGGGGCTTTACTCCCAATTCACAGCGATCTGCCCAACGGGTTAATCTGTTAAGATTTAGCTGAAGGAGTTCTTTAATGGTATTAAGATGATTACCTGAGATGGCTACAGCAACGTCATCCTCAAAGGCAATCACCCTGCTACCACCCGCTTCCAGGTATATATTTCATTAACCACTAAGTTCCAGAGAAATGGATAAGAGATACCGCTTTGCGGCGTAAAGCTTCTGACGCATCTTTCGTTCTTATCAAGCTCGTTGGCGGAATGCCAAAAGGCGACGCGCATTTTATCCTGAACTTTGGATCGCGTCTTATGTTGACCACTGACTGTGTTCTCGACTGTCTAGAACTACTCGTATCTCGCATATTTTCTTAGTTTGCGATACTAGTTTCATCGAACGGTAGTTGTTGCCGTTTCTCGTGTCGGTAAAACTAAAATGTTCTCCCTTGACTGGATGGGCATCTAGTCATCTAAACAAAGTGGCGAAGCAATTAAACCCAAATTTCCAATTGTAGCTTATATTTCGGGAGGTGTGTAATCCGACACGATTCCATGGTCTCGATTCATTCTTTTTACTGCTTCGTTTACTTCGGTTCTCGTAAAATTTGCAATTTCTTATTCAGGCTTCACTGCCGAGGGAATGGTACTTCTCGGGAAGTTTTCGGTCAATAACACCTTAAAGTACTCTTACCGTTTATTACCCGTTACACGTTAACAGTAGTCCTTGCTCATCTTCGATGTACGAGGGTGGATCAATAAGCCTCGGGTCTTCCCGTCATCTACCCTCTGTCAATAGAAAGCAGACAATTGCGTGAATTGTGGCGAAAATGGTTAAAAGCGAATTTCGTGTGCTCATCAAGCATTAGTTGATCATCACTAGGAGAAATAAATGTAATGCTAACTGATTAGACCGACATAAAGAAATTAGTATTAACCGATAGCATTTGGCCAAGAAGAAGACTTCTTTCATCAAGATAATGGATGTGTGCACAAGCGCGCAGTCGCCATGGAGAAATTTCGTGAATTTGGTTAAGAATTGCTGCTTCATTCACAATATTTTCCGGATGTAACACCAGTGATTACTTACTCTCTTCAAAACTGACTCGGATTTTTGTTTTAGACCATAGTCTTAATTAAGATCAAATTTATGGATCCATACGTGAAAACCTTGCCTTTTGTCTTTTACCATCACTTTCATCCCATCGTTCCACCTCCACGTTTATATACTCGTATTTATTTGAAACTGGGCTTTTGAAGCACCGAGCAGAGTTTTTTTTACATTTTTCATTGAAGTTGTTCTACAAACTTGACGCACTTTGTTCTTCCTACCCCCAAGAACTGACTTCTTTCCTTGTTCAAGTTGTTCCAGTTTATTTTCTTTATGAAAAATTCTCGCAGCAAAAGATGGTATTGACTTACTGGTGGCGCAGTAATCGTGGTTCCAGGCGACTATTTTCTGTCCACCTCTGCAATATGGAACCACTATAAGTCTACCTTAGAAATTTGCGGATTGACCGTAGTTAGACTGTGTGATTCGCTTGAGCTTAGTAAAGGTAATTTTTTAAAGGAGCTATACAATTTTTTTTTTTTAAACAAAATCAGCAGGAGTTGTAAGCCACTCTTTCGAGTATTTGACAGTTTATAGTTTATCATCATATCCCAAAGGCTTTATATTGCCCTACAAGAACGCAATCGAATTGCGTCAAATCGCACTATCTCGGCGTCCAATCTAATGGTTCATTTCGGGATATAATGTTGTTGAACCGAGTCCTCACCTCGTCAGTGGTTACACGCATCGACTGTCTTCTGACTCAGGTCTGATGAACATGCCGTCAGATACAATGACCGAAACTCCTATTGCCGGAAAAATACGGAATAATGTGCCCGGGAATGATTTGGCCAAAATCTAGTCGGATCTTCACGGATGGTTCCAAAACCGATTAGTGATGTGTCTCTGTAGCCTTGCATTCGATTTAACTTGAATACTTGCGCCTGTCTTCCAAACGAAGATGTACGCAATCTTGATTCCAACAAACTGTATTGCGAAGAATCGGTTGAGGTTGACTGTCTACCTTGGCTTGAAGCGTTGCTGAACTCTCTCACGACTTCCAAGGTAGTTTGAAATTGTAAGGCTTCACTAAACGTAGTTGGTTAGCTTAATTTACAGAGTATGTCGAGTATGTGTCTAAGGCCACAATGGGCTCACCCAAAATCAAGTCGCTAATGAACTTTCTAGCCAAGGCGCAGAAAACAGTTTTTGGCCCACGAACCTACCTTAGGACTGGCTGTATCTTCGGTTACGGCTTCCATTGGCAGTTGGGTTTCATATGAACATAATTGCGGATGGCAGGACCTTACAGCTTGCCATAAGGCTTTTAAGGGGTCAGCGTCTTATTTGTTTTCCTAGCATCGTGATGGGTCACTACGATTTTGTCAAACACATTGCTATGTGGCCATAATATCATGCGACGCTTGCGGTGAGAATGATGACGAAAACACTATCTATTTGAGGTAGGTCCGTTCTACACTCGCATCAGGCTGCAGGTGGTCGGCGCTAATGTGGTGGGTGCTGGTTCCGTAGGCATTTCAATTCTGAAGTTCTTACTTAACTACGAAAGACTGACAAGTTTCCGCCAAAGTAACGTACAAGGACTACCTTAGACTAGCTCTTTGTCTGACTGCTCTGTTCCGACATGTCAATAGGTTCATCGGGATCAATGTCGTCCATATTTCCGAAGAAATAATCCCTAATCATTGTTCAGTTGCTTTGACCATTGACTGTAACGCGAGCTCCGGCTTCGGTTTTGAAAAAATAAGGACCGATGATGCCACCAAACAAAGCACTCTTGCTGGTGTAATTGAGTCTCACGAGTCCCTTCTGGACTTCCTCTACTCCAGAAAATACAATTGTGCTTATTCCCAAACCCATTCAGCATTGTTTGCCATAGAGTCTAAAGCCTTGGTCCCTTTACGATGTCAACTGATATCTAAGCAACATAGGTATGTATGTTATTGTGGTAATGTCGAAACCTCTTTCATTACGGTAGATTAATAAGTTGATAAGCACCTGATCAGGATGAGGGGGATGGATATTTCGGCTAGTTTTATGGTCATGGCTTCATGAAACCAGTATTTCCATAGCAATGCCATCTACGTCATCCTAAGGTGACGGATCATCACCAAGATGAGGTGTATCCAGCTTTTGCTGGATCAGAAGAGTATATTCTCTTTGAATATTATCAGAATAGAAATTCAGTGAAATATTACTCTTGCCAATAACTGCTTCTTGCGATAAAGTAGCAACTGAATAGCAAAGCCTTGTCTTAAACGATCAATTTGTGATTTTATATAGAAGTCAGGTAGATGAACGTTTCCTTTCTTCAAAAATCCTTTTACCTTGGCTACTTCACATGAAAAGTATTTTCTTCTATATATTTCCTGAAGAAAGGCTAAACAATAGTATAACAATGTTTGTACCCTCTAAATACGGATGCTATAGCTCGAAAAATCTTTGAATTCAATCCAGACGAATGATTAGGCAGAAGAAGGCGCCTTAAGTCACAAGTAAAATTTGAGTGAGGTCTTAACCCCAACGAGCTTGAGCTTGGTAGATTTGTTCGTTGGAACCTCTATGCACCCCAAATTGCAGCACTATTAAATGACATGTAGAAAACGTGGAGGTTGCCTTGGTCAACGTTTGCCACTTTCCTTTATTTTGAGACATTCATTGACCTCGATTGCGATTTTTGTTGTGGATCTCTCCATAAATGTCTCCATTTTTTCCCTGTTTGTCGCCTAGTTGATCCGCGTGCAGTTGTGCTATCGAAAGGCAGAGAAGAGTGCTGCTTCACTATTCTTACTTCATCAGCGAATTCAGTCGGTAGCAGCAAGCAGTCGTCAGTGATATCACATATACTCCTCTACATGTAAAGTGCCATTGGACCTGTCTTTGGCAATACCAGCTACATTTGGATCTCTTCAAAGTCTTTTTGGCTTTTGTTAGTTAAATTCGAAATGTTGTTTTCGTGAGAGCACCAGAAGGGAATGCCAGAATATACGCTTATGCTGAAATCAGAGGGAGGCACATATCATGAATACACTTATCTACGAGTATAAACCTTTTCTCGAATCCAGACCGAATAAGGCTTCTGATCAAGTTCTTCGTCATTTAATGCCTGCAAATTGGTTTCAAAAATAGTAAGTCGCTTTCTTCCTGATTTCATAAGTATCTGTCATATGGCTTCATTACAGAGTCTCCCCCCCTATATAGATATTCGTTTTTTAGATCTATCTATTGAAAGCTTACTCTTGAGTTTTCATCTAATCAATGTGGACTCCAAGGGCTTCTCAGATAACACCCAGCTCCTAATCATTTAATCACGATCATCACAAGGACGACTAGCCTAGACCTTGGATTAGGTACACGATTCTAAGGTGAAACCTAAAGCAAATTCTAGCTCATTTCTTGAATTTATGACATCACATTCCCAAATATGGGTAACTTTGTTTCCTACAAGGACATTGTAAGAATCAATTCTCATCCGACATTAGAACTACACTCCAATATCGGACATAAATTAGGAAGCACTTAAAAGTGTTTTCCAGTTCATGCCACTGAAGTCTTGTCTTATTTTCCTTTCGTCTACGTCAGCCAACCCTCATCCGACTCTTTCAAAAGAAGCTATAACAATCTGTCAAATGTCTAGATTTTTCATTTTGTTCCTCCTCTGTCAGACCCTTGTTTTTGGACTTAACGGAGATGTAACCCTTTTCTTAAATGCACCAGAGTGTGGTGCTTTCCTTTCGCCCATCCTTAAGACCCTCCAACATGGCCATGACCATTAAATGAAGTTTCCCTGCACACAATGTAAATCCTGTGGGTACCTACAATACCCTTTTAAGAATTAACAAAACAAAGAAAAACTAAAAATAAAAATAATAAGAATTTGTTCTCTGTTTTCAGGAAGCTGTCAGCTTGAAAATAGTCTCGTGTTGGCTCTGTCTGTTGAGTGCATTTGAAGTGTAATTTTGTGCAGCTCCTGTTTGCAGAAACACTACGTACGGGAGGGAAACTCCAAAGGATACAGAGAAAAATAAAATTATCTGGAGCAGTCGTAGTCGTCGGGTGGTTACATAAAACCAAGAAACTCACCAGATTCACTATTTTTCCATCCTACCAGCACCACCCACAATAACAGCAACTGCAACATAACCAAGTGGGCAAGGATCAAAGGCGCTCCAAGTCGATTCCTTATCCACTCGACTAACGAACAGAACAGACTGACAAAGTAACACAGTGCAAGGGGTAGTGACTCTTAAATAAGTCGGCCTTGCTCACAGCACCCAGGCATTCTGCGAAAGGAAAATTAAAACACTTTTGCTTTACATGACAGTTGGGCATACGGATACAATAATGGCAGCACCAAGAACGCCAACGCCAACATCAACATCAACAGCAACACTATCATCATTTCCAGGACCAAGAGTGTGTATAAAAGGTACTGCTGCTATGCCATTTGCCCTGAGCTATGGCAGCATCAGCAACATCATTGTCATTGTCCTGCTAGCGATGATGTCCTCCATTCGAGCGATTACCGAGGAATTGTCACCAGGTAAGTGTGTGTTCCACTTTAAGATTTCTTGTTTTTTTTTTTTTTTTGTGTGTTGCAGGAGGTGTGAGCATTTGTATCTTTGTATCACGTCGAATGTATTGTATTAACGAGTTGCTTTGAGTGACTTTGAGTGGTTTGATCAGTTTTAAGGATACAAAGGTGCATTGGATGGTTCTCCTATGTTTTTTTTTTCTTCTGTTGTCAGTACTGCAAAATACTTAAACATCTCGTAGCATGTAGTTGATGAATTATTCATGTTGTGCAGTATGTTAAAAAAATGTGGCAGCAGTAGTGCAATCCAAGGGTCCGTCCTTGTTGAGAAGGCATGGATAACATACTTGTAGTGCTTGTAGTCGAATAATTTGATTTTGCATTTGACACGGATTCGACTTTACGCTGATGCGGATATCTGGACGAGCTAGCAGCTTTATACGAGTACAGACGCTGACTGACGCCAGCGGATTGATGTCAGTACTTTGCAAGAAGATCATGATTTAAATAATTTATGACTTTTAGGTACTATATTGCATGGGATACTTGCTATACGGATAAGTTACGGATACATGAAAGTTTAAACGAACACTTGGTATGCTTTGCTCGCGTATAGGATGCAATTATTCAACGTTTACGAATGGAAGTGTATAACCTTGTACGTTAGATGTTTGTGTGTTCGTTTCATCTTCATGGATTTGAGCTTGGGTTCGGGTCAAGTAGGAGCAATTTTCTGAGGAGAGAGAGTTTCGGAAATGTTCAAGGTGAAGTTTTCTTAATGTGACGCCATCAGGAAAGTGGAAACTTCATAGTTAGAAGATCCCTATGCATCGTTATGGATGGATTTGCATCAATTAGGGAAGTATTAAGCTGAAAAGGACGGTGAGAGATGGGACAGGCTTGTCATACAACCTAAGTACATAGGTTCATCTTTTTTACAAAAGGTTTTACAAAGTTATTATGGGATATAACAATTATGAAATGCATATCTTGATATATGGATACGGAAAGTCTCCTAACCACCTCAGAAATCTTTTTAATATGTGAAATCTGATCTTTCATTTTCTACCTTTAATCAATTTATCGGGCTTCAGGTTAAAAAATTGGACAAAAATCGCAAGAAATATTATAAATAGACTGAAACCGAAAAGAGGAATCTATGAACTGTCAAGGGTCCGAGATAATGTCCACATTATTACAGCTAGCTTCACCACTATTTTGAGTGAAAATAGAGTATTTGTGTTGAGTGAGGCCACCAGTACTCGCAACTTCTCAAATCATTTTCTTGGACTACTCCAGGCTTGTTCTTGAGCCCTAGACTCTAGCAATAATATCCAAAAATAAACGGTCTACTCCTGCTTATGAGGTTTGTATGGTGAACTAAGTCCTAAAGTCCTAAATGAGATCGTGGATAGATGTAGGTGTGAGAGATGGTGTGAGAAATATTTACTTTGGTGGCGCACTTCAAGTTAATTGAGGTCGCATTTCAGCATAACCTTAGATGCGGTGATCCCTTAATGCGCCGGCTCGTCTAAGACTCATTGGAATAGAGCTATGGTGTCTATTGGCTTAACCCATCTCAGACGTAGATCCGTACGTGCCTGACTAGACCGATGTCGCTGTATAGCCCATACAGTGCTTGGTTGAGTCTCCTCCTCTATTTCCTGTCAATACAAACGGAACCAAAAATCACAAGTGGTGTCGTTTTCTTGAAACGGCCAAGTGCGTTTTCGTCTGCTTTCGGCAAGGTCCAAGTCTCTCCGCCATAGACTAGGACCGGGGTGAAACGCGTCTGGTATAAAGCTATATTGGTCACAGGAGAAGGCTTTGTTACTCAAGTTCCTCCTGAGTCCAAATAAATAGCGATTAGCAACAGTTATTCTACGTCTGATTTCTGCACTGATGTCATTGGTGTTTGCAACTGCGGAGCCAAGATATAGAAAGTCCTTAACTAACTCATGAAATACTTTCGCAATAAATTTCTTGTCGAGCACTTATGTCTTCTAATGAAGCGATCTATAGTTGGGTATATGGATCCTATAATTGATGAATTAGGTGGAAACACACACCTTTCGAATGTTGTAATAACACCCACATGAGACATAAAACAGATGTGCATTCTGCCGAAAATATTGACGTCGTATACGCAAATGTATGTACAAAGTGGAGCAAAAGTCATCACGCTTTCTGATTATGCTATAATTTTTGCAACTGGCGGCAAATGTCAATTCTATTCCGACATTTGTGAAGTAAACAGACACAAAATACACGTCAACAACACATGAATCACTATACTACTAAAGAACGTGGAATAATTATTACGATTTTTTTACGGTGTTGGCGCAGCGTGAATTATTTCGGAGCAGATTTCTCGAACTTCCAACACCAACTGTGGTTGAAGATGAAAACACCGCGGGCCAAACGACTACCGTGGACAGCGAGCGCTACAGAGCTATGTTCAACGACTTTCTCCTTCCTCAATTGAATGAATTGGGACTGGAGAACATGTGGTTCCAACACTATGGAGCAAGGCGCATGTTGCACTAGCCACAATCAAAATTCTGAGGGCTGTATTTCCGGGTCGCCTAATCTCTCGTTTTGTCGATCTGCACTGGCCGGTAAGGTCGCCTGACTTAACCGTGGGGGTTATTGAAATCACGAGTCTATGTCAACAAGCCTCAGGCTCTTGAAGCCCTGAAAGAGAATATCCGTCAAGAATGCGAGGACCTATCGCCGGAAGTTCTGGCAAGAGTGATGGAAAATACCACAAATCAGGCCCGAATGGCCATCAATTCTGTCGGCGGTCACTTAGTCGATATCATTTTCTCGACTTAATGGAACACAATTTGAGACATCAAATACACATAATCCAGAAGCAGAACCACAGTTTTCCATTCATTAAAAAAATTACAGCCAAAGAACATAGGGTAACAACTTTTGCTCCACCTTGTATATATACATAGTATATCTAAATTACAAAAAAAATTATCGAATATTGCGACAATTAAGGCCCTGTTCGTCTAGGATGAGCGAAAGTTCACACGTTATCATAACAGACGCTCGTATGATATCTGACTGCTTTAGGATTGTGTCGTTCTTCCGCTCATTTGGTTTTCGAGAAGTTGCAAGTTGGCTCGATTTTTTATTGGTAGAGAGCGGCCATTCATGAGGCTCGTTTTTGGTATGCTGTGAGCATCTAGGAACTTGTCAATGATGAACATTTTCATGAACCGGAAAATTTGGTTTCTGCAATTACGTGCCCTTTAGCCCCAGCAATCACTGACTTATTTCGTTAGTTTGAAATGTTTCCAGGTTCTAGGAATCAGGAACAAAAATAGCCCGAAAGGACATTCCAAAGTCGCTAAGGAAAGAATCACAGTAATAGGGACTATCTTCAATGATTGAGGGTAGGCTGATAAGTATTCATAGCGAAACGAATCTTATAGTTGAAGGGGCTGTATACTAAGTCGGAGCACGAGTGGTGGGAATAATGATAGAACTGTTGTAGGCTGTCACTCCACTGGGAAATATTGTCGTCACTTATAAGTTTAATGGAAAAGTTTTTATTCCTATCTAGCAGTTGCAAATTTCAGAAGCATCCGATGTGGGCATTGTACTTCTATTTTGAGCGAATAAAAGCGTCTGCTAGTACTGCTTTTCAAAGCCTCAGTAAAAGAGGTAGCAGCAAGAAACGTTATGTCAATGTTGTGGTTGGCCTATAGGTTTTACTGTGAAATTTAATTTTAATGTGATATACCATGCCCATTCAGAGTGGACATGTGCCTCAACCAAGGATCTCTACGTCTAGAGCGATCTTTCGCAAACCACCAATAAAGAACCCCATGTTAGGCAAGACCTACTTTATTACGTTTCTCCGAAATGGTAGTTCATAGAGTCTTCGTGCAACAGCGCCTGACATGTTCTACCCACCTGAACCAATAATTACAAATTCTTCCGACAAGGTCTACGTACAACGAAATATTTCAAATATCTGTATATGGGTGGGGCAGACCAGACTGAGTCCAATAGAGGATACGCTAATAACGACGAGAAGCAGTCCCGCTCTGCTTCCAAGTGTTGTGCAACTCTCATCCACTAAAAATCACCTTAACCCGTTTCATCTTGACACTATGCATTCCCGAAGCGCTTTCGCATTACTTCAGAGTGGTGTCGTTTTCCCTTTGGGGGCCGGCTTTTTTCTTATGCGGGTTGATTCTGTCTTACCAGTGAGGCTTCATCAGTCTATTAGAGGTATATTTGCGTCTTGCTCTCTATTTTTTGTTCTGAGTGCGACTTCTACGAAGGAACAAATTTGGCTCCAGGTCTAATCACTCGTCGGCATCATTTCGACCATGTTTTCTGGGCTGATATACCGATTCTGCTTTACAGCTCCCGTCGCTGAGCTTTCCACCACCTGCGAACAAAAAAAAGTGTAGTTTCCATCATCTACTGGAGACTCCCCGTACTGGCAGGGTGGAGTGTTTGCTTTGCCGATCTCGTGAAGAATGGCGTTGTGTCCGGTGAGAAATTGGGTGGCGTAGTAGTTTACTTCGTCCATTCTATTTACGCATTTCATTGATCAGATTCGTAGTCCATTATCCTATGCTTTCAGAGTTCCAGCGCTCTGCCGTTTCGTAAGCTCTTTTACGTGACCGTGGCTCAAATGGTAGTGTATTGGCTTCCAAATCGGTTCGGGGTTCAATACCAGTCGCGCACGAAAGACGTTCTTTTTTTCAAGCAACTAAAATCACGTAAGAAGTGTGGTTGCCTAGTATACAATAACAAGTCCAGTCACTCTAATAATTTAGTCTCTCCGTTAAATTTTTGATGCCACTCAAAAATCTTTCTTTCACTCTGTCCCATTTTCCTACGAACATAACACGTGCTCTGGAACTTTAACTGTAGTCATACCTACTTGGGAGTTAAGTTCTTTTTGTTTTAGAAAAAAAACCTCCTCGATTAGGCAATCGAGACTCCAATTTCCGGCTTTTTGTCGTAGACGAACTGTGTCCGATACGAGCTTGCCACGCATAGAGCTCCTCGTCTTTGCGCTGCTGTCATTTGCTTCCTCTACTTTTCTTGTCGGAGTGCGTCTGTCCAGATCTCAGCCATATAAAAGTATGGTGTGTGTAATTGACATTATGGGCCTTCGTTTGTTGGCCGTACGACATACTACGTAGGCCATCAATCTGCTTAGTGACATTTTGACCTTGGACCCTCGTTTCGATACGGACTTTATCTCTTGCCAGAAGATGAGTTTCGTATTGTTAGTCAGTCCCAAGTATTTCACTGAATCATTCCTTGTAATAACTACTGGCGCGATTGTTGGGGTCCATCTTCTTGGCCAGAAGGATTATTTCGGTTTTTTCTGTAGCTACGTTAAGACCGTCTTCATCCACCAATGAGTTCACCTGTCTCATGTCCTGGTTCAGCTTCACTTGACCTTCTCCGCGTCTTTTGCCATAATCACCGAGGCGTCATCGTCTGCGTGCCCTACCAGGAAGGTATAAATAGATAAGTTCTTCGACTCGATGTGAAGAGGAATTACGAGTATGCCTTGTAGTAAGTTGGCTGCTTTCTTGTGTATGTTACTATTACTTTTTCTTATTTTTATCGCTGTGGGCTTCTTTAAAAGTTTTGTGTCCTTGACTAAATTGTTCATGAAAGTACCATTTCTGCAGTAGCACCCCATGGACCTCATCTATCTCTCCACTAGCAAGTCGATGTCTTCCTTGGTTCCTCTGCTAGTGATATTCACGAATGGTTCCCGTTGTTCCTTTTATTTTCGCGTTACCTTTTACCTTTTCTGGTTTGCCACTTTAGAAATATGAAATCCGACATGTCACATGTAGCGCTCTAAATGTTGCCATATGTCTTCCGCGTTTGACGCTGGTAGCATACGACTTCCCGGAAGATTTTTGGAGCTACAATCAGAAAAGATTTTTACAATCACAGTCATTTGACATCGATCCTTCTATATTTCTTCTTCCAAAGTGTGTTTCAGGTCAATACCTGCTCTAATTAAGATTTTGACAATTACAGCTGTTACCAAATTTATTGATTGAAAGATCGCGACATGTAGTAAATGTGTGCGAAAGAAGAGACAATTTATCCAGTAGAAACGTATGATACGAGGGCGAGTCAATAAGTCCGTGACTTTTGGATTAAAACAGATTTTTTGATAAAAAAATAATTTTATTTTTCAACGTAGTCTCCCTTGAGCTCTATACACTTTTTCCAACGCTTCTCCAATTTTTTTATCCCTTCCAAAAAAAATGATTTGTCGAGGTCCTCAAAATGACGAGATGACTTCATCATTGGAGTCAAATCTTTTTCCACCAAGCCATTTCTTCAGGTTTGGGAACAAGAAGTAGTCGCTCGGAGCCAAATCTGGAGAATAGGGTGGATGAGGGAGCAATTCATAGCCCAATTCATGGATTTTTGCCATGGCAACTGCACATGTGTGCACCCTTGCATTGTCTTGGTGGAAAAGAACTTTTTTCTTGGCCAAATGAGGTCGTTTTTTTTTCAAATCGTCATTGAATCGGTCCAATAAGTTGGCATAATATTCCCCATTGATTGTTCTTCACTTTTGAAGGTAGTCAATGTGGATTATCCCGCGTGCATCCCAAAAAAACAGTCGCCATAACTTTATTGGCTGACAAACCCACCTTGGCCTTCTTTGGCGCCGATTCACCCTTAGAAACCCACTGTTTTGACTGTTGTTTGTTCTCTGGTGTGTTGTGATGGATCCATGTTTCGTCCACGGTTACAAAACGGCGCAAAAACTCCTCCATATTGCGATTAAACAACGCCAAACCTTCCTGTGAAGTTGTTACACGATTGCGTTTGTGGTCGACTGTGAGCAAACGCGGCACCCATCTTGCGGAAAGCTTTCTCATGCCCAAGTGATCATTCAAAATTGAAACCACTGAGCCATGCGAGATCCCTACGGCTTCCACAATCTCTCGCACTTTCAATCTTCGGTCGGCCAACACCATATCGTGAATTTTTTCGATTGTTTCGGGTGTAGAGACCTCAACTGGGCGTCCAGGACGTTCGGCATCTTCAGTGCTTGTACGGCCACAACGAAATTCAGTAAACCACTTTTTTACCATTGAAATCGTACTATGCACTGAGATTTACCCATTTGCGCGGGTCCACTTCGGTAACTTGCACTCAGCCTATTTCCCGCCTTCTTTCTCAATTGGGTCTTGGAACTGGTTATAATGGTTATAACGCTATTAAAGAAGATTATCGATGAAACCAAAAGACTGTCGGAGCCAAAACGGAACCCTGTGGGACTCCAGCCGCTATGGTTTTGAAGTATTGAAAAGGAGTTTCATTTCTATTGAAATCGGGTTTGAGACGATTGAGTTTTAAATTTTGGATAATTGCTTAACTGCAACGATTTCCACAAGCCCAATAAGGATGACAGATTTGTTATCCGAGCTCATCAAACTCGAAATGGCAAGTTTTATCTATTCATATCGTCGAAAGAAGATTTAGTACTTAATTCTGCGAAAATATCTGTGTTTGTGACATTTTTATTAAATGTTGCAATGCTTTGCTAAAGTTATCAATACGAAGGAAGCTTTCCAAAATCTTCCCCTCCATACATATACCAATATGTACGTTTGATACAAAACCCATGTCCATATCCCTTTCCATTTATGACGAACAAATCTTTCCCTTTCATTAGGTGTTCTCAGAAATTGCTTCTTCTTCTTTTCTTTTCTTTTCTTGTCGAAAAGAGCACCGAAGACAACCCTTAAGCAGATTCCTTTTATGATAAATTGACAAATTTATTTGGGTCAAAGCCTAAACGCATTCATCATCTGACGGTTCCATCCATTTGCCATGTGGCTATGTCGACTGCTGTTCGTTTTTCGACATAGAACGATGCCAGTGAAATTAATGTCCTGGCCATGGGAATGTCTCCGGGTTCATATATTTTCCATTTGCATTCATAATCATCATAATAACGGGATATTGAGTTTATGAGCTTGTCCTACCACTTAAAAACATTTTGAGAAATGGGTTCTTCCTTTCTTTCCAAGTTTTTTTTTGTTTTTTTTTTTTGGAGAAATTTAAGGTGACAGCTAGGACAACATCGAAGGAAGAGATGGTTTCAGTTCGGATGAAGCAAATCACAGCTATCGAATTAGGATTTAACGAACCGTTTAGGTAGGGTAAATTAACCGAATGAAGGGAAAAAGCAAGATGGAAGTTTTTTACGCGCAAGGACAGTATACAATACAATACATACACAGAACAGGACATACATAATACTCGAAGCTCATTATTAATGATGCCGAAATGAGGACAAGAACTGGAGCAACACAATTTTAAACATTAGTTCTCGAGGTTTGCTTTGTCAGTATTTTGTATGCGAATGGTGTACATGAGCTTTTAAGAGTCTACACGAGCGTGTTGGCAAGTATATTGAAGTATTTTCGGGGGCCGAAGGACGATCATGCTACTCTGCCACAAATTCGATGCTGATGATGATGGATTTTTGTGGTCTTCGGGTTGAAACCGCAAACAAAAAGTGGAAAATGATGTTTTTTGCCAAATGTGAGTTGGGGATGACCAGCACTGAAAATCTAATGATAAATGAACCATTGGGGGGGGGTCGAAGATTTTGGCGAAATACTTTCGAATAGGCTATCTGATGAAGGGTAGAGATTGGTATTCTCGTTGAAAGGGAAATATTTCTATTTTTTTTTATGTTTTTAGTCCATCGTTCCTTGAAACTACTACATAATTCAAAAAAGGAGAAACGTTATGTAGCTTTTAAACTTCCCTCTTTTTTCGAATAACATTGAAGGAGGGAATGTGGGTCAAAGCAGGTAGGTATATCGAAAGAAGTAAAGCACGAGTTGGAAGAAGTTATCAGCCTCGTACAATTGAATTATAAGAGAATCGATCAGGAACACTATTTATCTTACATACATCAGAGTGTGTCAGGAGTTATCACTGGAACTCCAAACTCAGTTTGCAGCAAATTCTTGGAGGAATGGCAATTTCTCTTATAACAGAAATTGCTGTTGCCTTCGATTATGCAGTTTATATTCCTTCCGTAGGGTGACCAAATAAGAACGATAGGAAAAAAAATTTAAAGAAAACAACAACGGTGTGAGATATATATAAAATTAATCTCTTTTTATTTTGAAGCTACGTTCATGCCATTATGTGTCGAATAGCACAGCATTCAAATGGCCGCCTCGACTTCGATGGCAGTGCTTCAAGCAGTCGGTCCAATCTTTGATGACTCGGTCCCATATATGCGGCGCTATTCCGGCAAGAGCGTGTTGAATGTTGGCATCGAGCTCATCCAAAATTGTTGGTTTATTAACGTAGACATAGCCCCAGAGAAAATAATCGAGTGGTGTCAAATCGCATGATCGCGGCGGGCAATTGATGAACGCTCGCCGTGAGATGAGCCAGTCACCATATTTTTTCTCCACAACTTCGAGCGTTGCGTCGCTTGTATGGCATGTAGCGCCGCCCTGTTGGAATCACAGCTCGGATATATCGATGCTGTCGAGGACTGACCACAAAAAGTCGGTTAACATCGCTCTATACCTGAAATTATTGACGGTATCCGTGTCTCCTTCCTCATTTCGAAAGAAATAAGGTCCGATGATGCCGCCATGCCATAAACCGAACGAAAAAGTCAATCTTTGTGGGTTCTCTGATGCATAGCCGAATACTTGTGGACTGTGTTCACTCCAATACTGGTAATTTTGCTTGTTGACATAGCCGCTGAGCCAAAAATGATTCTCGACCGAGGCGATGATTTTTTGGCCAAAATCCGGAACTCTGGGCAACATTTCCAGCCACCAATTGGCGAACTCACGGCGTTGTCTATGGTCATCTAGCTTCAATTCTTGCGTCAGCACAATCTTATATGGATGTACGCCCAAATCCAGCCGCAAAATAAGCTGTGTTGAAGCCCAATGTAGCTGAGCTTCTTCTTCGATACTACGGCGGCGGCTATGTTTTCTTCATCTCGCACCAATCTCTGTCTGGTTGGTGGCTTAAGATCCAAGGGAGTGTACTCGCGTGATGAATTGCCTGCATACTGAAGCTATGATGACGACCGAGCTCACGACGAAATTGACGTTGCGTATTTACAGCTGAGCCGGAATTTTGATAATATTTTTTAATAACTTCCGCACGCTCAGTAAGCGTAAAACGATTCATGGGTAAATGGCAAACTTTACTAAAAATTTTAACAACTGGATGTCATTGGTAACTTTGACAGCTGCTGAAACATAACAATTGGAAATACTATCATTGCTATCTGGTTACCCGTTACTTATTGGTGACAGTTTGTTTGCCCCACAGATTTTTTGTTATCTTTTGTTTTGAGAAGCTTTTCCCCCTTTGCGTATCTTTGTCCATAGCGTTTAGGTGTATGCCACCGTGAAGTTCTTAAATTTCTTTCTGACTATAGCTATTTATCGCTGTAAATTACTAGCAATCTCCGTTGTTGTAATCGAAGCCTTCTAACTTAATACATATCACTGCGCAGCGAGTTTAGCTAGTTCTTCGTTTAAACAATTCATCAATGCAAACATCATCGAAGAACATCTTGCTCTAAGCAGCCAACCTTATACCCATGGTTATCTATAGTTGCTTGTGACGCGCTTGTGACTCGATTCTAAAGAGCAGAACTGGCAGGATCAGTAATTTGCAGATCATTAGCATTGTCTTTTAGAATAGGAGTTTTGAGTTCATCCGTTTTGTCGAACCGAAGTAGCAGCGGTTCCTTCGGATAAACCTTCGTCAAGTCTCTGCTAAGGAATCGTTTATAAAGTTGATGCTGACTTGACACCGAGTTAGGTGAACTAATCAACTACTCGTACATCAACGTCAACGTAATGTTGTCTTGTTTATTGTCGATTGAGGCTACTCTGTTAGTTGATAAAAATAATCATACTCTCGTTTCCTATAAGGCTAATCGTAGTGCCTCGTCTTTATTTTTTGCAGAGCTTAATCGGTACGAGTGTTGACGTCGATGTCATCTGTGTATCTTAAGAACTGGATGGACTTAAGGATACTACCTTCCCTACGCACTATCTGCTTTGGTACTGGATTGAAGAATTCTCATGACAACGCAAGTTGTCAAAATCCGGTACATGTTCAAAAAGTTCAGTTTCCCAGAGTACACAACTCGAAATATCAGGATCAGTTTCGAGGGTATAAACCAGCATGCGATTTATAGACTCTCCGGACGATGATTGCTTGTTTAAAAACTTCCTGGAGTAACCAACGGGTTGGTATAACTGCCTTTGATATTCCCACCAACTTTTAGCGTCATAGCGTAATACTTGTGCATTGTGTTTACTATACACAATCGATACAAAAACACAGCAACAAAATTGCATTGCATTTTGTGTTAAAAATGAAGTTAACGACACAAAAGCTGTTGAAAAAGCGTTTTGACAGCGATGCCTTAAAGAGAACTGTGGTTTAAAATTTACATGCACAATTCAAAGTGGTTGTGAAGCTATCTACCATGACGACCGTTCTGGCAGACGGTAGAATTGAGATGAAATCAAAGACTTACTGCTCGTAGACCGAAAAAGAGTTAGCAGCGTCGTGTGGACATTACAAAAGGCATGTTTGCTGAGGCTGATTCCGACCAACCATTCATCAAACTCATTGCTGACAAGAACTCAGATCTACGACAACGAAACCCGACATCATTAGAAATTAGAAAAATATTTTTTTGCGGTCCTTCAAGATCAACCTGACAGAGAAAAGTTCAAACGACCCAGGATAGATTGCAACGTCATTCTTAAGAATTTGAAATTCCAATGCGACCAAAAATCGAGGCAAAAATCACTACAATGTCCCAATGGTTGTAAAAATGTAGGGTCGTTCGCCAAAAACATTAGAAATTCTGCCTCATCCTTCATCCCAACGCTCATTTACAATGAAAGTCCACCTGTCAGCTCTTTCGACAAGGCAAATCTACTTGCTGCACACTTTGCGGCAAATTTAACACTTCTAGATTATGTTTTGCCTCCGCCTACACCTGAGTGTGTCGAATCTTAAATGGGACGAATCCACTTTCGCACTCGTGTACTAGCCAGAGTTCTTAAAGGTCCTTACATTCACAAATCCGCTAGTCCATATGGTACTCGTACATCTCCTCTTATTCTGAAAAGTATGGACGCTGAAGAAACCACTTTGTAAGCTCTTTTATCACTCCTACTCTTTAGGACTCTTTCCGAGAAGACGAAAAACTGCATTTGTCCAGCCGTCCGAAACCATCTTAATGGCAGTTTTCATTGGTGATTTGTTGGCATGTCTCACCAAAAAGAGGAACCCAAGCGTGCATGAATCTGGGGAAAGCAAGATAGTTGCAGTTGATATTTCTAAGGCATTTGACAGAGTTTGACATCAAGTTCTTTTGTCGAAAATTTGAGATCGATGGATCTCTTACTTATTGGATTAGAAACTGCCTTTCAATTCAAGTTGTCTTAGATGCTTTCAAGTCTGATATTCACAAAATAAATACTGGTCTACCCCAATGCTGACAGTACTCTCTGCTTTTCATATTCGTTCGCAGGATTTTTTAAGCTATGTGAGAAGTATTTCACCCTGTCTGATCTGGCCTCAATATATAAAGCATTTATCTGCCGAGCTCTTTATTTCCTCGTCATTATAACCTTCAAACATTCAAAACCAACTTACAATGGGGTCCCTCCTTCATTTCTCCCTAAATTTCCATCGCCCGCGCTGTGGTCAAACCTTTTAAGGATACTAAAAACCCCTTGAGCGCGAGCCATTTATAAGAACAAGAAAAAAGTAAACCAAACATCTAGAGAGTGAATTGCGTGCTACAAATGAGCCAAGACCGAAGAAACCACGTCTTGTGCAGTCATAAAAGAAGGAGATGCTCACTGTTGTCGGGGATTGCAATGGTGTCGTGCATCGTAAATTTCGTCGTGGAGGTCAAGCTGTTGTTAGTGAATAAACGTTTGAGTGAAGCGTGAGTTCTCAAAAAAAGTCTCAATTGCGGAATGACAGCTCAATTTACCTTATTTAGCATCGTGTTACTTTTCCGGCTCTGCCAACCTAAAACATTGCTTCTGGGAACGCCTCAGACTCAGGAGAGGAGATAATGGAAAATTTGCCAAACATCGAGTACTAGAAATTTCCCAAGAACTGGATTAAACGCTGGCACAAGTGCGTTGCAATTACTTGGAAGACGGCAATATTGCGGTATTTATTTTTTAAAAAATAAATTGCACAAATTACCGGAACAACGTGGTTTGAAGCTTTAAAATCGAGGAATATGTGGTGCATTTCACTTAAGAATTCGTTAGTTTTTTATATATATAACTTGTTTAGTGTTAAGATTTGGGCCATAGTCGTTTTGCCTGGTTGATAGCCACGCTGGCAAATGTGCTGCAACAGCGTTTCAAGTGTTCATACAAAACACTGTATTAGATCTTACAAGCAGCATTTAACAGGGATATATGTACGTTGATGCACCCTACAAAATCTTGATATCACTTATAAAGATGCACTGAGTCGGTACTTTGTCGCTCTCGAGACAACTGTGATAATAAGATCTCCGTTTGTTCTATGTATTTTTTTTCAAGAGGTCCAGCCATTATCTTCTTGAAGTGGACGTTAAGTGTATCTACCATTTCTTATTTCGCAAATTCTGCATTCCGGTTTTCTAGCCCTTAACCAGTTGTTTGAATTTTTGTAGAAATTATTGCTCTATTGAGCCTCCTCGACTTCCTTCATCGACTTTCCTTCTTATGCATTCCCTTTGCTTTTCCCGTCCTCGGATCCGATACTCTTCTCTTGTTTCCGTCACCTTTTATAGATGGACGCCCTTGTCATCATATCAAAAGCTGGTAGTTTGCGATGGCCTCGGATACATCCTTGATCATGTTGCAGTCCTGCATCAGCTGGCTGTTGGTGTCTGTGGAAGGTGAATGTAAACTGCAGAGTTTCTGAGGCGTTTGCTTCCTTTTGATTCTTGATAGTATTCTTTAAACCTAAATTGGCGATTAAGTTGCTTCGCTTCCGCCTCTGCAGTTCACAACGATTGAAGTGTTTCTGCTTTGATTGTTGAATATCATCCTGCAGAAGTAACAGGTGCTTTCAAAATCCCGTATTTAATATTTATCTAATGTTATGACAACTCATGTACTCGTATTTGTAATTAATACGAAGTTGTCCGCTACTACATGTATCGAGGAGATTGGGAATCATGCTACGCATTTGAATTTATCTACCCTAGCTGTAATGAGCGTGAATCTGAGGAGTCTTCTCTTTTGTGATGAGATTAGGCTGGACATTTTGAGCAACGTCTACGGGACTATTCTCAAAAAAGCTTTTTTATTGTTCTTTGACGTATTGTGAAACGAATTAAAAAAATGACAACAATAGATAATTCGGTTCTCTAACTCATTTCAATTCCAAATTATTAAAGTAAAGAAAATGGCACCGAAATTTCACACTTGCGGCACTTCAACACACCATTCTGAAAAAAAGAGAATTTAAAAAAATAAAATCATTTCAACCAGTTTTTATTGGAGAAAACACTTTAATCTGACGACATTTGAGGGCTTCCGAGTACGGTGCATCATTGGGGTCAAGACCTACTCTGTTAGTATACCCACTTTCATTGCAAGTGAATTCCTTTAACAACTTTTCAATAGTTCGCCAAAGTTTTATATCTTCTCTCTCTTCATAAATCACTTGATCTCATTTTAGCAGATAGAATTCCATCTAACAGATGCCTCAGGATCTCAACATAACCCCATAAGGAAAACCTTTTAAGTGCTGCATTGCTATTACCCATCGAGTAATCGCGCCATCGAGGAGCAAAAGCAATTGCATTTGTCCATTCAAACAAACAATTGCAACACATCACCACCTCATTCCGGGAATGGACACAATGATTTGATTGTCTTCTGTGATAGTGCAATAGAACGACTACTATCCTGTGTTAGTGAATAAATTCAATCGGCCGTAAATCTAATTTAAGAAATGCTAGTGGCTTCCCAGTGCACCCCAAGCAAAAGTCCTGCCATCCTATTTTTACCAACGCGCCACAATGTGCAGTGACACAAAAGAAAACTATCATCTGGCAGAGAAATTTATTGCCAACAACTATGCTCCTCGAAATCGCCACCCTGTCCTTGGTTGTACATCACAATAACACCCAGTCTATCTACTACCCCACCGGCTTCCATGACAAACCTTGAACGAAGGACAAACGTGGGGCGGAATTCTTTTCACCGAATATTTACCGCTAGCAGCTATAATTTATAGAGCAACCGCCACTAAGCTTGCACGGAGTGTATACCGTGTATGCTCAAGCGTTGTTCGTAGGACGAACAGTTCCGGCAGGACTTTCATGTGAAAATTAAATCGAGCAAGGGCTCTAGCCCTCACCCACCAAGGATGGGTAAAACCAGGTGGGTAAAACTGAAAAACTTAAAAAAATTAAAAATAGAAAAACAGAAAAAACTGAAAACTTTTTCGGCGATTTATTTAGGGATTTCGTCCTTCTAAGTGTGTTTTTGTAATTTTTATCGATTCGTCCTTTGCCGGGAAGTACAACTTGCATCTTACATCTTCCATCCTGCATCTAAAATCCTTCGTCCTATGAATCGTTTCGTGTTTCTTTCCAAAATTTGTGAATGCACCATCTCTGGATGAATGAGTTATATCCGACGAAGTATGCACCACGTTCCAGGTTAGAGCGAGCCATAATGGGCTACGGAGGGCTGCGCCTTTAGGTGCGCGATTTGAAAGAACATAAAATTGCTCCCTAAAATTGTAGTCAGAGTGTTGGTGGGAAATTCCTTACGCGAATAGGATTCACTGGAGCGAGCAAAAGGTGATAAACAGTTCCAATTGGCAATAAATTTTATTTTTCGCAGAAGGACGATGGAAGGAATTTACGGCACTGCGCCCCAAGGTAATGCCACTGACGACATTTTAAGATGAGGAACACTACTCTACGGATACCATTGGAGGTGCAGAAATTGCGGAAATAGGGTCAGGAGCTGAAGCTGTAGTTTTATTATTTTTGTTTTTGTTTCTTTTTTTTCCATTTGCAGCTTAGAATTCATCAAATTCGATTGCCTTCCGGTGGTTCGGCGGTGGGATTAGGCGGGGGAGGAAGTTTATTGAATTGTTGAGTGTGGACAATTGTGCGAGTGATATGAAAAGTTTATGAGGCAAAGGAAATGAAAAATGAAAGCAATTTGCAGGTATTTGCGGAATCACTAGTGTACTAGTTCTGGCGATTTATTTTGCTGCCCGAGTTATATTGTGGTGATGACATTTGAGTCATGAGTAGAGAAATAGCAGCGTTTAGTGGCGAGGTGGTTCAAACTACACAGGTAAAAAGTAGGTCACTGCGATACCTGGAGATGTTTATTTTTTTATGATTTTTATTGCCACTGCCGGATAGATGGAACAGTAGTCAGTAGTCGGAATCAAACATGCACTATAATCCCTGGTTCATAATTTAGTCAGAAAAGTTATGAAATGTTACATGCCGTGCAAACTTTGGAGGATTTATGATGTACATGGGCGCTGATTTAAACTCTTGTAGTTCAACACTATGAGGATCCAAATAAAGATCAATGTCCCTTTGGTACGGAGTCATGTTAAATGGTTCGTTCTGTTATCAATTTTTCACGAGTAGCGTTGGCCGAGGAAGAGAGAATATATGTAGGTTATCATGGAAGTTCAATGCTACTCGTTATACATATCAACTACAACTTTTATTGTGGTTATGCTTTTGAAATGGCCTTGCTTTGCATTTGCCCCTAAGCATAATGAAAAATCTACTAGCAAAAGTTAGGCTTTGATTAATTTCTCTCATTCTTTAGTGCAGATGTAGTGGAGCGGAGAAAGTGTAAATATGATCCTGACGTCTACTTGTACACAAGGCCTGAAGAAATTTCATGAGAGCACATCACCTTGTCTGAATCCTTCACTTAACAATAAACTCAAACCGTCTGCAAAGGTAATCCTTCTAGATTTTCAGCATAAAATGCCATTTGACTATTACGTCTCCCAATACCTATTAGCGTATTTTTTACCAAGTAAAGGACTTCCTTGTTACGAAGCGACCAATAGCCTGGAATAAGGACGGATTCACTGATGACGACCCTGCAAAACGAACAAAGGACAACGACTTTTGGATCTGCACGTGGAATGGTCGGACCTTGGACAGGTCGCGTGCTGTTGAACAATTAGCGGAGGCCGTAGGCTGCTATAAAGCAGATATCACCGCCATCCAAGAAGTGGGGTGGGATGAACCGGCAAAAGAAAGATGAAAACCTTTAATGTTTGCTACGATGATTGCTATAGGGAACGTAAGCAGCGTCTATTTGGATGCGGATTTGTTGTAAGCAGCAGACTCAGGCAAGAACTCTTGAGCTTTCGACACATTATAATAATCCGTATCAAATGTAAATTCTCTAACATCAGCCTTATATGCGCTCACGCCCCAACAGAGAAAAAGGACGATGCTACCAAAGAAAGTTTCTACGAGGTCCTCCACAAAACCTACAAGGAATGTCCGATGTATACGAGTAACATTAAAATCGACTTGGACGACGTTAATGCCAAAACTGAAAAGGAGGGCATCTATGGTAGCACAATCGGAAGACATAGCAAACACGACACCACGTCTGGAAACGGACTTAGGCTAATCCATTTCGCTGCGGGACGTAACGTTACTATAGCAAGCACACGGTTTCCTCACCTAAACATCACAAGGGAACATGGCGGACATTAGATCAGCAAACCCTCAACCAGATTGATCATGTTGCGATCGACGTAAGTATTTTAGATGTCCGAAGTCGTTTGAGGTACGGAAGGATACCAAGTGGATACACAGCGACAATAACGAATTTTCTCGGAATTAATAGCAAAAGAACATGTTTTCCCGACGGGTTTTTTAAAAACCCATTTGCATACTATTTTGAGTAGCCTCTCAAGCATTCATAGTATAAGGCACAAAATTTGTTTTCTTCCCTAACAACATACCATATACTGAAATGATCATTAGATTGGGATGATGTTTGATATGTTCTTCTAACAGGACTTTTGATCATTAAGTCACTATCCTAAGATTATAAGCATAGTTTCCGCAACCGAAGACGTAAGAGAAATATGCGGAGTGGGAAGATAATTCCAGAATTGAGTGGGGTGGCACCTCATTGGTTTACAAAGGGCATTAACAACGGCCGATTATTCAATAATCCATACTTGATTAAATCTCTCTGACCCATTCATTTACCATCGCCTTAATTTTTAGCTGAACTCCAAACGCTTACAGCGCATGTTAGTTCACCTTGGAACGACTGCAGCTGATGAAACCATCAATTCTGATCAAACAATTTGTGTTTCGCATTTTGTTTATTCAGTAGTCCAACTGTAAAAGTTTTTTTTCTCATAAACATTCATACAGTGTGTGCAACTTTGCCCGAAACACCACTGCAGAATTTATAGTTGCCCGATTCAATAGAAAGCAGACGCCAGCACATAATATTTGCCCAAGCAACTTCATTGGTACAAAATATTTCACTATACCGTTTATTTATTCAAAACAAGACACACAAACCCTAGCCATCCTTGACAGAACATGTCGGCGTGTAGGTACATACACAGTTCTTCCTGCCAAAGTCATCAAATATTCAAATTAAGAGTCGAATTGGTCAGCGCAATTGCAAACTTTTCAGCACCCTGACTTCGGTTCAAGCGGGTGGATGATGCTATTTTGCAACATATCCACGTCCTCTATACTTTCCGCAACCTCTTCATCAGCAAAAATAAAAAACTTCTCTGTGTACCACTAGTTGGAAAAAAAATTAAACAAAACAAACCCTCAATCCTTTTCCCGCAAAAAAAAAGGAAACACTATAATAACACAAACAGAAGGGATCATGGGTTGCACTTGAAGGTGGTAAAAGGCTTACTAAAGGGTTAGATGAAGGAGATACTGTGGTGTGAGTCCACACCAAATGACTGTGTTGTTTATGAACGGTTTTCATTTATATTTGTGTGGCAAGCGAATTTATTGCATTAAAACTGCAATCCCTGCAGAATTTTCATCTCTCATATTTCCCTCAAAAGCACACACATACGCAGTCGACTTCTGAATCAATGGAGCTTTAGGTGGATGGCGGTTACGCTCAGGCACTCCAGGGTTTGAGATGAGATGTATCAGCATTTGAGCATGGTTTGTTGTTCTGCTTTTTGAATTTCTTGTATTTTTTTTTGTTTTTTTTTTTTGATGAGATTTTAACAATAACATATTTTGGAGGATCCTTTGCGGAGTATTGTAGTAGAGAATACTTTGTTGCTTTGTGCTACAACATTTGAAGTGGATATATTGGCGAACGCAAGGCCATGGAAAAGTTATTAATTTTGCGTAAACATACACTGACTGGCTATTTACATAGAGACATTCGAAATAAAATAAAATGAAGTAAAGATACAATTCAGGATGCTGTCCTGGGTGGCTTTAATTAGAACTGCCGCTTAACGTATGCAAGCTACTTATAGGGAAGCCGTATTTGATCAAACGCGTTGTGCACTAGTTAAAAATCTGATGTCCATTATAAGACCCTTCTTTATAATCCGTATATCCTAAGATGTGATCCATGTAGTTGGGCGGTTCATAGAAAATAGGCATACTCTGAATAGAGGGTAAGTCCTTTGATATTAATTATTCTACGTGTGTCTCGAATAAGTATGTAAGCATGTCGTGCTTAGCGACTTAAAAGTCAGGTTGAGCAAGAACTAAATCATTGACCGGCCGCCGGAAAATTCAGTCCTCGTAATGACACATCTAACAACGGAATAGCAGTGTTTGATTTGGGTTTGTCGGGAAACCTGATTTACTCAACCAGGTTCCGGTACTGAAATGTACACAAAACTACCTGGCTATTCCCTGATCACTGGCGGAAGGCATCCTTTAAATATGCAGGATGTCCGCACGATCCATGATTGAATAATCGGCATATGTATGCTCTGTCAAATACATAAGAAATTTGATCTTACCATCAGGGCGAAGTGCCGCATAACCAGTCTAATAAATATCGTATATGAGGTTTAGGGAGGGTACTATATAAAAAGATTCTTGAGGCTTGTCAGTGTGTCTTAAGGTCATATGAACTTATCATACAACAGATCTTCATTGTGAACTCAATATTTAAAAGATCCCATTAATAGGATGAAGAAGGAAATCACATGGTGAAACCACAGTCGGTGTTGTAAGTATGGAGTGATTGTTCCTATAGACCGTGAAACGATGGTGACGATAGCAGACCGCAACATTTCCGTTCATTTGACCAAGATGATGTCAGGACAGCAATCTGTAAACTTAAATCAAACAAAGCCACTGGAACCGAAGGCCTAAGTGCCGAGCTGTTTAAAGCTTCAAGTGATGATCGGACACGGAGCATGGAGCAAGTCGCTCTTAGAATCTGGGTCGACAAAGGTATGCCCCACGAATACAACCTCAGCATTGTTTGTTCGATCCTAAAGAGGAGATATGCCCTACAGGGAACCTATTTAACATCATATATAAAAGCCTATCTGTCGTATTACGCGATACGGAACAGTGATAGGCAGTGCGGTTTAAGGCCAAGAAACTCCATTATATTTCAGACACATAATTCTCCCATCACAGCAGATCTTGGAGCTCTTCGTCGTTTTTAATGCCACCTATTACAGCGTCTAAAGATCCATGGCAAATTTAACAATTTAGGATGATAAAACGACCAAAAACTGAGGCAACAAATATTACAATGTTCCGAAGGTAGTAAAAATGCTTGGTTATTTGTCAAAAAGCATCAGAAATTCTGCCCCTTCCTCCATCGAAACGCTAATGACAGTGGAGCTGCCAGCTCCTTGGACAGGGCTAATAGGCTTTCTGCCCACTTTACGCCCAGCTCAACACTTCCAGATTGTGCTTTGTCTCCGCCTACATTTGAGTGTGTTGAATCTTCAATGGGAAGAATCCGTGTAGTGTAGTGGCGAGAATGTTTAAAGATCTTAACATTGACAAATCCGCCGTTCTAGATGGAACATTCCCCCACGGTGGCAAAACCGCTACGTAAGCTTTTTCGTTAATCCTACTCGTTAGGACTTCTTCCTAGCAGCTGGAAAACAGCATTTGTCCAGCACGTACTCCTACAGACCCATTAACGTCCCTTCTTTGCAAGGTCATGGAAACGCTGGTAAGCCGTGAGCTCATGAAATATCTCGAAACACGAAAACTTCTTAATGACCGGTAGTACGGTTTTCGTAGCAACAGGTCTACTGGTAGTTTGATGGCTTGTCTCAACAAAAAGTAGAACCAAAGCATACATCAGTCTAGTGAGAGCAAGATAGTTGCAGTTGATATTTCTAAGGCATTTGACAGAGTTTTGAATCAGGCTCTTTTGTCGAAAATGCGTGCATTCGGGATCGATGGCTCTCTTCTTCAATGGACTAGAAACTACTTTTCGAACATTCAAATCAAGTTGTCTTGTATAGTTTCAAGTCTGATATGCAAAAAAAAATACTGGTGTACCCCAGGGTTCCGTTCCGTCTCCGACACTCTTTCTAATCTCCATTAATGCTACTTCTAATTCAATGTATTCCTTTTTTAACGAGAGTACTCTCTGTTTTTCATATTCCCGGACCCACGTCTCTACTCTTTGGCTGTAGAACGGGAACGGCAGCGTATGTTAAGCTCATTAAATTCCGATAAACAGCATCACCAATTGGGCAACAATCAACAGAGTGGAATGGAAGTCTGCTGTCGTCAAAGCGAAATTTAAACACCTAGCTATTATCCATGAATGGCACTTGCATCGTCGAAACTGATAAACTTTCCATTCTCGGTATATGTGCCATAACAACTTACGTTAGAATGACCATATATTCGGTGTCGCCAAAAATGCTGCGAAATGTCTATGTTTCCTCAAGCGATGTAAGAAATATTTCACCCCCTATGATCTGGCCTCAATATTTAAGGCATTCATCCGCCCAAAATTGGAGTACAATGCCCACATCTGGTAGGGTGCAATATTTCCTGTCTACCTTTGCTTTATCGCTATTCCCACCTCCAGTGCTTCATAGATATCGCCAGTATTATTCCTTCAAACTTTCGACCGTAACACTCGTCTCGCCATGAATGCTCATCAGTATACTCGCAAGCCTACTTTCGGACGTGCTGTAAAAGCCGTGCAACTCGCTTGCAGAATGATCGGCCGAGCTCTCTATTTCCTAGTCATTGTGACTTGCAAACTTTTGAGACCAACTGATATGGCTACCTCGCTATTCTTCCTCGATAAGTTCTCTTCGACTGCCCTGTGTGCAAACATCTTAAGGGTACCAATAACTCCTTGAGAGCGGCTTATTATAAAAAAAGGTTATACATCGATACTAATCTTGTAAGAAAAGCTGGCGTAACCCGGCTTATATGACTAGGTCACCTATTTTCGACTGCAATCCAGAGTGACATGTCGTGGCAGAGGACGATCTCATCTTAGGTGTCACATTGAAGTGGAATGGGACTCCAACCAACTTCGTGTGCTGTCGTTTTACTGACAGTAAAACAAGAACGCTAGCTTGAGAGTCATATTAGATGAGGTCCTGGTCCACCCCGGTCTGAAGCATCATTTAAGAAAGTAAAGGGTGACCAGATAAGAACGATAAGAAAAAAATTTAAATAAAACAACAAAATTGATTCTAGCTTTATTTTGAAGCTATGGTCATGCGATTATGTGTGGATCAAATGGCTACCTCGAATGTTGGCCGTGAGATACCCCGTCGCAGATTTCTCCTTCACAGCTTCGAGCGTTGCGTCGCTTGTATGGCATGTAGCGCCGTTTTGTTGGAACCACAGCTCGGATATATCGATGTTGTTGAGTTCTGACCATGGTAAGTCGGTTAACATCGCTCTATACCTGTGACCATTGAGGGGAACGGTATCTCCTTCCTCATTTCGAAAGAAATAAGATCCGATGACAGTCAATCTTTGTGGATGCATTGATGCTTGGCCTAACACTTGTGGATTGTGTTCGCTTCAATAACGGCAATTTTGCTTGTTGATATAGCCGCTAACCAAAAATGGGCCTCGTCCGAGATGATTTTTTGGGCAAAATCCGGATCTCCGGCCAACATTTCCAGCGCCCAATTAGCGAACTCATGGCGTTGTCTATGGTCGTCCGGCTTTAATTCTTGCGTCAGTAAAATCTTATATGGATGTAGGCCCAAATCCTACCACAAAATAAGCCTGGTGATACCCAATTCAACTGATCGGTGCCGAATCGGCATCTCTGTCTGGTTGGTGACTTATAGTAAGATCCAAAGGAGTGTACGCTCAAACTTTTTCACGGTGCGACGAGTTGCCTGCACACTAAAGCCATGATGACGACCGACTTCACGACGAAAGTTACGTTGGCGTACGTTCGGCAAGCGTAAGACGATCTGAGAGGAAATGGCAAACCTTACTGAATATTTTGACAGCTGCTGGAGCATACTAATTGAAACAATATCCTTTAGAGCTATCTATAAAAAGATTAGAAGACGATTTGAAAATCAGTAGCTGCATCCTTTGTCTCATGAAAATTGACCAGTGCCATTCAAAAAGGGGAGTCTGAATCTGGCCGTAGAAAGAGTATTTTCGAGTAAAAATTTAAAAATGCTCCCTGAATCTATAAAATCATTCTTGACTGTATACGGCATGTTTCGGTTATTATTTGCTTTATTGTAGATTTCATTAAAATTGTTGCAGCTCTTATTCGTGAAGGATTATAATTAAGAATTCTTGCAACAGTTTCCAAAATAACCTCTCATAATCGAAACGATTGCAAAAGTCTACACTTAGTAACGCGCCATCGCCATTCGTCCTGGAAAAACTCGAGTATTGGATTTTGACCTGCAGTAACTGAAAGCTAAGTGTGTTGAGATTTATATTTTTCAACTTTCAGCTTTAATTCGTTCGTTCAGTTCACATTTTACTCTTAAATTGATTTTTACCCTTTGGAATGTGTGTGTGTTAACAGAATACAAATGCAGTGACCAGTTGGCAGAGGTAATGCATAAATTAAGGACACTCTATTGCCAATGGTACGTCGAATGAAAGAGCAATCTCTCCAAAAATGCATAGGAAGTTGGCCAAGAAATCATGTGTACGTCTGAGAGTGTGTGTGATTGGATAAAAAAGAACGGTTATCTATTGGATTTTTCTTGCAGAAGGCAAGTGTACATCCTTACTGAATCCTTGGAACATCACTGATAGCATATGGAATTTTGATTGTTAAGTGTAAACGGCATTTTAATGCCATGGTGGAGAAGAATGCATTCAACTCCTTGTCGATAAAGAGGATTCTGTATTGTTGGGAACAGAAGCACTTGGACAGGATGTCCCTTAAGTAGATTTCTTTTATCTTATTCTTATTCAAATTCATGTTGTGTGAGAATAGCTTATGGAGATATTGAAAATAAGATGTAGCAGACCATTTGAACGTTTAGATTCAGAAGGACTTCTTAGCTTAAATGCACAATCAGAAGTGGAAGGAGACGAAGGCGAAGAATTTATTGCAGATTGTATGCCTCAATTTATGTCTTTGTAGATAGTCCGAGTTTCAAGAAAAATTTATATTCTTTTTGTTTGTCAGAGATGCAGTTCAGTCGTTATAAAAGTTACAGACAGTACAACCAGACATTCTTTGGTGTGTCCAGATAACAAATACACATTGTATTGTGAAGTTTTATCTGAACATATCGAAATTTATTAATTTATAGCTCCTTTGGCATAGTATAAGGGTACAAATGTAGTGCTTTAGTTATGGTCCGCCAATGGACTGCATTTTTAAGTCAATATTTCAATAGGCACCTCTAGGGTCCTGCAAGATGTACATCAACTCTTAAATTAATATTTATAATTTCTGTCTGTATAAACTTGCATTCTAAGCAAAAATTCTTTATTTCGATTTGATGCCTATCCTACTTAACCTACCTTTGCGTCTTAATCTGATTTAATTGCAGTCACGTATGGTTCAAGGCTGTGATTTAATTTTAATTTTTAGGCGTATGCCAGTGCAAATCTCGACAGGACCAGCCTCTTGCCTAGTTAACGCCCAACTAACTTATAATTATGAGAAATACCTTCTTGCTTTGCTTTTCTAAGCCACGAAGATTCGATGTAAAGCTTTTTGGCATTAATGCAATCCCTATCAGCGATCGCATGATGAAGTTCCCATCGTAGAAGGGTCCTTCGAACTGCGATGTCGGTGGTATAACATTAGAATACCATACTTTCTTTGCACTGACGCCTTAACTGTGGAGATATGCTTTCAGCGGGCTAGAGCCATAATAGAGTGTACTTTCCTGGTTATTACGAGTATATTGGAGTTATGAAGGTTCTTTCATTAAGCGCTTCCTATCTTTAAATTTAAATAAAACAAAGTGTGTGTGAGATATCATCGAAATTTTTTATTCGTTTGGGAGGCCTATCGATGCCATTATGTATGGAATATAACATCGTTCAAATGTCCACCGCGGCTTCTCTGAATGGCGCGCATCCGAAATGTCCAGTTTTCCATGGCTCTGGCGCATGGGTTATGTTGGCTTTGAGGGCCGCTGTGGTTTGTGGTTTATTCGCATAGACCTGCGACTTCAGAAAACCTCACAAGAAAAAATCTAACGGAGTCAAATCGCACGATCTCAGTGGCCAGTTCACCTCACCTCCACGTGAGATGGCCATGCCCTCGAATCGCTTATGCAGAATTTCCAACGTGGAGTGAGTTGTGTGGTACGTAGCGCCGTGTTGTTGAAACTACTTGTCGTTGTTGTCCATATCATCCAACTCAGGCCAAAAGAAGTCGGTAATCATCGACCTATAGCGCTCGCCGTTGACGATGATGGCCTGACCAACGTCGTTCTCAAAGAAATATGGACCGATGACGCCGCTAGCCATTAAACAGTGACTTTTTCGGAATGCATTGGACGCTCTTAAATCTCATGTGGATTCGTATCGTCCCAAATTCGACAATTTTGTTTGTTGACGTACCGTCATCGCTGAAGATGATTTTTCGATGAAAATTAGGGTCAGTTTCCAACTGCTCCAGAGCCCACGTCGTTAGCTATGGTCGTTTACTTTTAGTTCCTGGATCAGTCCCAAGTTACGACGCAAAATTCGCCAAGTTGTGGTCTGCGAAAGGGCGAGTTCTTGTGAGCGACGCAAAATCGACTGCTCGGATTCTCCTGCACACTCTCCCGGACAGCGGCGATGTTTTTAGCTGATCTTGCGTTTCGTCGACGTACGGGTGTTAGTTTATCGTTTACTGAACCAGTGGACTCAAATTTACCCACCACACTGCGAATAGTTCTCTCAGTAGGACGATTATGACGATCAACTGTCAAAGTTCGGAAGTCCCTATTGGAAGACTCTGTATCATAAATCCCAAAGATTCTCGCTTTTACGATGTGTTTTTGAATTACTTTTACCAGAAAATTGCTAATCCTATTTAGTCGAGCTCTATGATAAAGGGTTTTGTTGGTATAATATCTTATGTACTGGTGACTCTGGTGATCTGTAGTTGGGGACCGCCACTAAGGCATTGTCTCCCAAACGCTTACATGCATGACGGCACTTTACTGAGAGATACATATCAGCCATTATGGATGACTGGGCTGATGGAGGCAATGTATAATAGCATATTACTTTTACCTTGAAATTGAGTTTCCTATCTTGAAGGAGTCTTCTTGTCTTCTGTCTTTTGGGACCCAGCAAAACAGGCATTTATTTGTTGGTCATACACTAACGCACCTTACTGCGCTTCATACCAAAAATGCTAGTCTTTGCCGTCCAATGAATTTCCTTATTCTAAACAGGAGCCCTCTAAACTTTTAAAAATTTTATTAACGCTTTTCCATCGCCGCAATAGTGAATAATATGGTCAAAGCCGTGTTGCAAAAGCGTGTCGCTGACCTATGTTTTTGACCCTTATCCGCACGCCCGTAAATTGTCTACGTATAGCGTTATTGATAGAACCAACTATTGTAGAGCACTCATATAAATCTTAAAAAGTATTGTAGAACCCACTCTACCCAAAGGCGCTTGTAAGATTAAAGACTCTTCCAGAAATGAAATTGCCACAATTGACAACGAATTTCTATCCCATAAGCAGGTTGTTATTTATATACCGGTGTTCCGGATAAAGTGTTAGAAACTTGTTTTCCTTTCGAACTTTTACTGCCAAATTGTTTTCTTTATTTGTGTAATACATTTGGCATCATACTAACGTCAGAGATCGTCTTGGAAAGGCTGTTACAATATTCATTTCTCTCGATTCATCTCTTATTTTCGCTGCTCTTCTTATCAACCGATGTTGTCATTTCTGATGGGATTCCGTAAATAAGAACCTATTAGGATCCATTCCGAAGATCTTTGATGCCACTGAATGGGTCCATCCGAATTTTTCTACTCATAATAAAAACCCTTTTCAGGTTCATGGACAGTATGGCAGCAGACCTTCTGCTGGTACATAACGACCCCTTCTACTTACAGGGGTATGTCATCTAGAACTGTGGTAACTCTTTCCTCAAAACTCCAGGTAAAGCACAGAATTAAGCCTTGAAAGAAGTTAATATGACCTGACTATCTTGTTATTTAATATCTGCTCACACATTTGTGTTGAAAATCTCTATGCCTTGTGAAGTAAGGATTGTATTGTACTTTATCAAGGAGTGCATACTAAGCCCCTGTCCTAAGTACTCGTATGACGTTGAAATCGTACTAGGCGATTTTACCACCAGGATAAGAAACAGGGACATCTTTGGTACGATTAGCGTAGTTGGTAAGCATAGCCTGCCAACGGACTTAGAATTATTAACTTTGCGGTGGGAGGAAATATCACTAAAGTAAGCAAACGGTTTCCTCATCTCAAAACGCACAAGAAGACATAGCGGTCTACGGATCATGAAATGATAAATCTATTTAATCACATTGCGATCGAGGTAAGACTTGCCTTCAGTACCCTGGCCGTTCGAACCTTCCGGGAAGCCAAAATTGACACGGATCACCACGTTGTTGCAGTCAAGGCTCGAATGCGGATCTTCCTGGCGCCAAAACAAAGTTTACCTACTGTTAGATGACATAACGGAGAAAAGCTGTAATTGCAAAGACAGCCGAATGCGTACCTGAATTCTCTCTACAACTAATAAGTAGCGAGCACCAAGTACTGAAGACCAGTGGCAACGCTGCCACCGTGTTATCAGAGATACCGCAACTGATATGCTGGGTGTCACCCGACCACTACCAATAAATCCCTGGTTTGATGAAGGGTCCCGCAAGTACATGCTAAACAACAAGGGTATACTATAAAGCGGCGCTGAACGAAGAACGAGAGCCGCTCGTGAGCTCTACGAGCAAAAGAGACGGGAACAACATCGGCTTCTCCAGAAGAAGAAAAAAGAGAAAAAGAAGCGCGCGATCAAAGATATTGAGAGGTTGTACTCCAGAAATAACTTATGGAAGTTTTACCAATAGCTAAACCGTGTGGTAGAGTCACACTTAGTGCTAAGAATATGGAAAAACTTTTTCTGCAGACTTTATATCGGCGAAGAAGCTGAACATGCCGCCGGCAGCACAATAGTCTATTCGACTTAGACGATGATAGTCAAGACTCCCATCCACCTGACCAAAATAAAGTAAGGACAGCAATATCTAAGCGAGGTATTCAAAGCTGCTGGAAATGACTTCATGGAGAGCATAAACTAACTCATTTCTAAGATTTGTAGGAACAATGTATGCCTGATAAATTTAATCTCAGCATCATTTGCCTAGAAAAGAGAACCCTTCAACTGTCTATATGTAGGAATACATCTCTTCAACATCTCATACAAGGTCATATATGGCAGATATGGTGAACGTATGAAACCGTTCGTCAACAACCTGATTGACCCCTATAAGTGCGGTTTCAGACAAGGAAAGTTTACAATCGACCAAATCTTCACACTCTGGCAGACTCAAGAAGTCCGAATCGATACCCACCATCTTTTCATCGGTTTTCAGGTCGCATATGACAGCATTTATAGAGATGAGCTATACAGAGCCAGGTGCACTTCTGTGCAGAATGACGATAGAGAACGCTCACTGCTCCATCAAGATCGGTAACGACTTATCCGAGGTCTTTGATGTCGTAAACGATTTTAGATAAGGTGACGCGCTGTCATGAGACGGAACTCACAATCGAACACTTGAGGTACAATCTTTCAAAAGTCTGCACAATTACTAGCGTACGCCGATGATATTGCCATAATTGGCAGAACTCAGCGAGCTATCACCGGTGCGTTAGTTTGTATCGAAACGGATACTGCCAAAATGGGCTTAGCATTAAATGAAGGCAAAACCAAGTATATCCTCTCAATAATAAGGGATACAGCAAAGCGATGTATTAGACAGAATGTCACAGTCAGCAGCTATAACTTTGAGGTAGTAAGGGACTCTGTCTACCTTAGCTCTGCTACAATGCTGCCAACAACACCTCAGTATAAATAAAATGGAGAGTCACTCTTGCCAATCGCTGGTTTTTTGTACTAAGAAGGCAATTGAATAGTAAGGCCTTATCCTGAACAACTATGGAAATTCTATATAAGACCTTGGTCACCCCAGTCCTACTTTATGGCGAAGAAGGGTGGACTCTATTGAAAGCAGATGAAGATATTGTCAGGCGTTTCGATAGAAAAATCCTTCGAAAAATATTCGGTCACGTTTGTGTTGACGGGTTTTGGAGCAGAAGTTTTACGAGCTGTACAGCGACATAGACCTAGTCAGAAAACTGAGCATCATTCGCCTGACATGGTTAAGACATATAAAGCGAATTGTCCACCGATGCTCCGGCCCGCAGAATCTTCGAATCTAACCAGGAGGAAGACCTCACCTTAAATGCATCGCGAAAGTAAAATCAGAGTGACTGGAGGCAGTTAGCAAAGGGTCAGGCTAACTGGAGAGGCTTGTTAACTGAGGCCCAGTTTTGCTCCGAACTGTAGCACCTCTTAATTAAGTATTGTAAGTAAACGCATATTTGAGAATTGAGTAATTCTGTCCTCGTAGAACTGAGACGCATATGTCTATAGAATGCAGCCAAATAAGCCACTTTAAGGGTTACATACCTGGTCAGTTTCGTCACTACTAGCACCGTAGTCACCGTAAAAGGTGACTACACGCTCGTTTGGAGCTTGAGGCCAATCACTGCTGTGATGCATGTTGGTCGACCCTTTGCTAAACGCAACTCTGTTTGCTCTAAAGTGCGGGCAGCCTTAGACCTCGGTCACGATTCCTTCTCTAAAAATGGCTTTCCAGTCAATACTCTCAATAGTCAGGTCGTTTTCGATACAGGAAGGTGGAAACTTAACGATCTGATTCATCTAGTGCTAAAAGTCATCACCATTCAGATTTTTATTCAGCGAAGCTGAATAGATAAGCAACTTCTTTGGACTAAACATGTCAAGTTGAAAACGGTGCTTTCGGCTTTCTGGCAGTGTAAAGTAATTTTTCCACCGAGAAGGTTTTTTCGGATCCTACAAAGCTACGATAAAACCAAAGGTATTCCATCTTTTGTTTAAAAATGAGTGGCTGTGTGCCTTTTTCCTTAGCGGAGATACGCGCAATCCTGGTGCCAATAAACAATATGGTGACAGAGCATGTGAAGAGGGCAAGTTATCTGCATCTGTAACGAAAGTAACGCTGCGCTTAAGGCTTTGTTGAACCCTCTCATCACCTCCAAGCTTGTTGGAAAATGGAATGAAGTCTTAATGACGAATTCACGAAGCCTTGTTTGGGTGCCTGGTCATTATGGAGTCACCAATGAGCTTGCTAGATGGGGCTCAGAGGAGAGTTTCTAAGGACCTGAATTTGCGCCTCCATTCTTAGGACTTCCATTGACAGTTTGTAGGTATACCTGCAGTTGCCATGACGAAACAAATTCTTCTCGATGTCTCTAAAACTTTCCTGTTGTCTCTCTGTGGGAAAGACTTAGAGTAAGTATCATCTGCATGTGGCTAAGCGTAGACGTCGGGGCTATTGAGTGCTTTAAGCAGTGAGTTGACCAATGTGCACAATAGCTCTGGAGACAGAATGCCGCCTTGCCATCACGTATTCGCTGCAGCCAGCATCCGGAATTAGAATTCTATTCACTATCATGCTTTTTTCCCTTAAATAAGTGATTCGTCTACGCCCTATTATCTGGCGGAGCTATTGTACAAAGTGCCGTTGTGGAAAGCACAGTCAATGTTGATTAAATTGCCCAGCGCCTATTTTTTCTTGTCGAGTGCGCCCACCTGATTTTGAAGCGCATTCATGTAGGATCTCCCTCGTTGGGAGACAAGTTGCATCTTAGACCAGGATGCATTCACGAAGCGTACATGAAGTTAGTCAGACTGATGGATCTGAAGCTCTTGTAGTGTAGTCATCGTTTCCGATTTTCTATATAAGTAAAGGCTACTCTCACTGCCTGCCAGAGTTCCGTTTTGTATGCTAGTTCCATGGTAGTATTGAAGAACCTCTTCTAAGTTGCCAGCAGCTGGTCTATATTATTGTGTAGCATATGTGAATTCATGCCATTGGTGCCAGGCGACTTGAGGTCATCAAAGAAGGCAACAGCGTGTTTGACGGACTCATCCGTCACCACAGCCGATGAAAGACATAGCTACGGCATATTGTATTACTCACCTCACTTGCAGCTTCATTGATTGGAGCTGGTTGTGAGCTGGTTTCGATTAGGTTGCCTGGGAAGTGAGCCTCAAGCATTAGTCTTTATGAGAGTCACTTTTCGAAATCCGAATCATACTAATTATCTTACGTCGATCTGTATTCTTCCAAATTGGTCTTAAGTTGCTTATTTACGTTATATCGTCTCCTCCGTAAAGCTTGGTAAACCAGTTTTGAACCAAAATTTAGAGGATTGCCTTTAAATGTATCGGTTTAAACGTTCTCTATGCAAGGAACAGAGTTAACTTAATGAGCTAAAACTTGGCATTCATTAATTTGGTCAAGTGAAACCACAACATCTCGAAGTACCTGCACTATGTCGTCTTGTTTTCGAAAAATTAAGTACAAACAAAACAAATATCACCGTGTGGGTGTGTTGTAATTAAAAATCGTCCTGTCTGTTTTCTCTATCGTCTGCAAATGACTCGGTAAATAAAGACCACAAAATTAGAACGTAACGCGCTGTAAGAAAACCATTCAAATTATCCCAACCATCAAAAACCGTTTAAAAGAACCAAACAAGTGGGACACGGTTCCACAGAGGAGGAACCAAAGATGTCCTTTGAAATTCGTGTGATGTGGCACGTCATACAAACTTCTTTTTGTCGCAACCTCCCCTTATTTGAGTCGCCTCCACCCAAAAACGTAAATACGTTTTAATTTTCCCATTTTACTTCGTGTAATTTTCGTTTTTTTTTTTTTTTTTTTCTGTTGTCCTTCTCTTTTAACGAAGGAGACTTTTAAGCACAGTTTTGGGCCAACAAATAATCCAAAAGAAAAAAAAAAAACAACAATCTCCCACCCCACATCTTCTGTCGGGTGTATGTGTGAGGTTGACGTGATGGTATCCTGTGTGCTGTCGATTTAATTATGAGGTATTTTCAATTCAGTATCCCCCAAGGGACATTCGCGTCTTATTTAATGGTCTGATGAGTAAAAAAAAACAAAAAAAAAAACAAAACGAAAACCTTTCCAGACCTTGCTTGTTAGTTTTGTTTAAATTTATTTTTTTTTTGTTGGTTCCCTACGAAAAAATGCTCTGCATGACCAAGGATAAAGGATGAAACGCTAACGGAATATAAGAATAATAAACAAAAACCAAGAACGAGGATAATACTGAATACTGAAAACGACCGAAACGCGCGTAGGAGTCGTGAGAATGTACTAAACATGCGGTGAAGGACTATAATAGAGGCATGACCCCTCGTAAATAGCTACAAGGTGGGTGTAAGTAGAAACGATTTACTCGTATTTTAAACATCCTGTTTAATTTAAATTAAGATGACCTGAAGGCGATTAGTTTGTTACGGTACTGAACGATGCTTTGAAGAAGACATATTTTATTTACTTTAAATCAAGATGCTTATAATTAGAGTGTCATGGGGTCAGTTTGCTAATATATTTGTGGGTGTCCTTAGAATTGTTGATTAACCCAAGAAACCTTACCACAAACAAGCTGATGGTATTCATCGATTAGGAAACTTTGAATAATAGCTCGAAGGACTATTTATGATCATCAGTAACACATGCTGTGTATTTGGTTCCACTTGTGTTGACGGACTTTGGGGAAGAAGATATTATGGCGAACTCTGTGAGGTGTACAGCGACTTGGGCCTGTTGAGCGAATGAATATTATAGCTCCGGGTCGGAGAGTTTTCGAAGTGATGACGAATGAAGAAATCTTTGGTTTCTCGCTCCACAGAAAGTGGACCTCACTAATATTTGGAGTGCGTAACTCGAGGCGGTTAGTGAAAGTCCGGGTTAAGTGAGGGGACTTGGTGGTAGAGGTCTAGATCCACCTCGGGCTTTGGTGCCGTCTAGATAAGTAAGTATACAAATATTTCTATAATTTATTATTTATACTGTTTTGAGGGCCAACTTTGTGTACCTACTTATACGCAAGACAAGATAGACTGAATATAACTGTTGTTGCTCCTGAAGTGCAGCCAAAAATTCCCCGTAACACTGAGCCAGATTCATTATAAAACAAATCGGGCGCCTAATCATTTCTAAGACGATCCAGAATTTTTGCAATACCAATGGAACTATCAGCAATTTTATCTCTGACACGGAGGCTCCTTTGCTCCAATGAAGGTGGTTAAACTGGTATCATTCAGGTTCCTTTAGTACTGGTCTATTTTCCGTCCGAGCAGATTGAGCACATATGGTATGCAGGGAGCACATCATCTTTCTTAGTTAAAGTCAATTGGTGTTGAATGTCATGAGTGCCGTAAATTGCATTTATAGCCTCACATATGGCTATTAGCCGTACAACCTTCGTTGTATTACTGAAGCCTTTTTTGAAGCTTAATATGTTTTTTGAATGCGCAGATCATTTCAAGTTTTGATATTTCGGAGAATAGGGTCCTCAGGTTCGAGTGTTCGCCACGACTTAACTCCTTAATTTGTACCAGGCTTTCTGTGCACGCAGCACACTTTGTTTATACGAGGGCGGGTCAATAAGTCCGTGACTTTTGGATTAAAACAGATTTTTTTATAAAAAAATAATTTTATTTTTCAACGTAGTCTCCCTTGAGCTCTATACACTTTGTCCAACGCTTCTCCAATTTTTTTATCCCTTCCAAAAAAAATGATTTGTCGAGGTCCTCAAAATGACGAGATGACTTCATCATTGGAGTCAAATCTTTTTCCACCAAGCCATTTCTTCAGGTTTGGGAACAAGAAGTAGTCGCTCGGAGCCAAATCTGGAGAATAGGGTGGATGAGGGAGCAATTCATAGCCCAATTCATGGATTTTTGCCATGGCAACTGCACATGTGTGCACCCTTGCATTGTCTTGGTGGAAAAGAACTTTTTTCTTGGCCAAATGAGGTCGTTTTTTTTTCAAATCGTCATTGAATCGGTCCAATAAGTTGGCATAATATTCCCCATTGATTGTTCTTCCCTTTTGAAGGTAGTCAATCCACATTGATCCCGCGTGCATCCCAAAAAACAGTCGCCATAACTTTATTGGCTGACAAACCCACCTTGGCCTTCTTTGGCGCCGATTCACCCTTAGAAACCCACTGTTTTGACTGTCGTTTGTTGTGATGGATCCATATTTCGTCCACGGTTACAAAACGGCGCAAAAACTCCTCCATATTGCGATTAAACAACGCCAAACCTTCCTGTGAAGTTGTTACACGATTGCGTTTGTGGTCGACTGTGAGCAAACGCGGCACCCATCTTGCGGAAAGCTTTCTCATGCCCAAGTGATCATTCAAAATTGAAACCACTGAGCCATGCGAGATCCCTACGGCTTCCACAATCTCTCGCACTTTCAATCTTCGGTCGGCCAACACCATATCGTGAATTTTTTCGATTGTTTCGGGTGTAGAGACCTCAACTGGGCGTCCAGGAGGTTCGGCATCTTCAGTGCTTGTACGGCCACAACGAAATTCAGTAAACCACTTTTTTACCATTGAAATCGATGGTGCAGAGTCCCCATAGTATTTATCAAGTTTAGCCTTGGTCTCGGTAATGGTTTTTTTTCGCAAGAAATAATGCTTAATAAGCACACGAAATTCACTTTTTTCCATTTTCTCCTCAAATTAGTGAGTAGTCTGATAAAAATAGCTGTCAAACACAAGCTAACTGACGCAGCAAGTTTAAATTTTGACAGGAGTCAACTGACGGATGCCTGTTGACAGGAGCAGTGTTGCTGTTTCAGTAAAGAGGTCAGAAATTCAAAAATGCACGGAATTATTGACCCGCCCTCGTATATAAGTGTAGGGGCATTAATCATATTATTGCTTCCATCGCAGCTGTGGGTCAGGCCTGAAAGGCTCTGGAGATGGCCAGACATGCAAGACGCTGTACTCTATGGCCTTAGTCCATCATACTATAGAAGCATATGTTATGATGGGCCTGACCATCATTGTATAAATCCAGTGAGTGATCCTTGGAGACAGCCTCCATATGCTGCCATACATGCGAAGTCAGGCCCACAAAACGTTAGTTGCTTAAGTTATTTTATTGTTTAACTGAGAGTTACAATTGAGTCTTTTGTCTAGGATTACTTACTCACTTACTTACGCGGCGCTACTGTCCGGGGTGGACAAGGGCATCAACCAAAAAGCCCCTCCAAATAGCGCGGTCTTTGCCTAACTGCCTCCAGTTACGCACACCAAGTTGATAGAGGTCCCCTTCCACTTGCGCGCGCGAACTAAGGCGAGGCCTACCTCTACTACGTTGTCCCTCCGAATTAGAGGCGAAGATTCTGCGGGCTATAGCGTTGGTATTCATTCGCTCGACTTGTCCAAGGCATTTCAAACGCCAAATGCGCAGTTTTTTGACCAGGTCGATATCGCTGTACAGCTCGTAGAATCGTCTCCTCTGGAGTCCGTCATACGGGACCAAAACGACCAAGGATTACTTCATCCGCTTTAGAAAGGGTCCAAGCTTCGGAACCATAGAGCAGGACTTTGATTACTAGGGTCTTATGTAGAGTTTCCTTGGTTATTCGTGAGAGGGACTTACTACACAGTTGCCTTCTCAGCCCAAAAGAAACAGCGATTGGCAAGCGTTATTCTTCGTTTCTTTCTAAAGAGACGCCGTTTTCAGATGTGATAGCAGAGCCGAGGTAGACAATGTCCCTTACTAGCTCAAAGTAGTTGTCTATTGTGACATTCTGGCCGATTCGTCGATGTTGGGTGTCCCTTCTTGTTGACAGCATGTACTTTGTTTTGCCCTCGTTTACCGCTAGACCCATTATCGTCTCTTCTGTCCCTATACTCGCAAACGCGAGTAATATCAATGTCGACGGCCTATGACATATGTTGGCTTGTGAGTTTTGCACAATTCTTTTAAGTATGATGTTGAAGAAGTCACATGACAGCGCGTCGCCTTGCCTAAATCCTTTTTTGACATCAAATGTCTCGGCTAGATCGTTACCGACATTGATGCAGCAGCGAGCTTTCTCCATCGTTATCCTGCACAAGCGAACGAGTTTGGCAGGGGTGCCAAAACTAGACATGTCTATGTATAGCTCGTCTATGTAGATGCTGTCATATGCGCGTTGAAAATCAATAAAAAGGTGGTGAGTATCGATCTGAACTTCTTGGGTTTTCTCCAGGATCTTCCGTATGTGTGGTGTGAATATTTGGTCAATTGTGGACTTACTGGGCCTAAAACCACACGAATAGGGTCCAATCAGATTGTTGACAAATGGTTTAAACCGCTCGCACAATAGGCAGACAAGATCTTATATCCGACGTTTAGGAGACTGATACCTCTATACTTGGCGTAGTTTAGAGGGTCTCCTTTCTTGTGAACCGGACAAACGATGCTGAGGTTCCATTCATCTGGCATACATTCATCCGACCAAATCTTGGAAATAATTTGGTGTATGCTCTCTACCAAAGCATCTCCTGTTAACTTGAATAGTTCGGCGGCAAGGCCATCCGGACTTCAGTTTAGCTATTGCTATCCTCAATTCATTTTCGTCGGGTGGACGGAACTCTTGGATTGCATCGTCAATATTGAATGGCTCACTCTGCCTGACAGCGCAATCCTCAGCACCGACTGTGAATCTACATTTCCTTGTTCACCTCTACGGGTTTCCGTTCGGGTTTTATTACCTTGACACGTTCCTTTTACCTTTTGGTAAAACTTCCTCGAGTAGCACATCTCTATTTCCTCGATCGCGCGCTTCTCATGGCCTTTCTTTTTTCTCCAGAGAAGCCCATGTTCTTCCCTCCTCTTTTGCTCGTACAGCTCACGAGCCGCTCTCGTCCTTTTGTGCAGCGCCGCTTTGTAGGCATGTTGTGTTGCTGCATGTGCTTGCCGGCATTCTTCATCAAACCAGTGGTTTCGTTGTGGTGGGCGGGTGAAACACAGCACTTCAGTTCCGGCCTTTCTGATGGCTTCTCGACATCTAAGCCACTGGTCTTCAGCACTTGATGCTGGCGGCAAAGGACTTCTCGAGAGGTCGAGGGATACGCGATCGGCAAAGGTTCTGAAGACTTGTTGCGATTGCAACCGTTCAACGTAAAATCTCCTCCGTAGACGTACCTTGGCTGCAACTAGGTAGTGGTCTTAGTCGGGATTACTCCCAGATATTCAACCACGTCGGAGTACTCAACGATTGTGTCGTTAACTGAAACTATACCTAAGTTTATGTTTCTTCTTTTAGTGAAAGGAGACAGCCTTATTTAGATTTTTGAAGAGATCCTCTCTCGTGCACCAGTCTAGGATTGTCCTAAGTGCGTTTTGCATACGTGCAGTGACTTCGTTGGTCTCTCTGCCCCTATTGAAGACCACTAGTTCATCGGCATAACCAATTGTGTTGCAGTCTAAGTTACTTAGTTTATTAAGACCAAAGACCACGGAAGGGTCAGCCCCTTACGGCTGATATTGATACCGAAGTCGGCCTGTATGAATTAATAATCATTCGGCTTTCAATCATCGCTTTGACCCAGTTGGTGGTAGGTTGATCGATGTTTTTATGGAGCAAAGCATTTGATATGGAGTCATATCCAGTATTGTCCAAAGAACCCTCTATGTCAAGAAAGGAGCTTCCGTGGCTTTACCTTTCTGATAGGCGTACTGACGCGGGTGCAGAGGCAAGTTATTTTCTAAGTTTTCTCTGATATGGACGTCAATAATTCTTTCCATTGTTGTCTAATAAAACGATGTCAACCTTATAGGACGGTATGATTTGGGTATTTCCCCGGGCTTGTTGCCGGGTTTGGGGATAAATACCACATTGACCTACCTGCAAGTGCGCGATATGTAGCCCAAGTTGAAGCTGCACCCAAATAAGGCAATTAGGGTAGGTACAACGAAGTCCAGATTTTTTTTGTAGCAGAGCTTGTATGGGTTAGATGAGTTGATAACCATATCCGGACTGAAGAGTTTTCTGGAATATTAATTCTGCTGGGGTTTATTGGAAGTGATTTCCTCACGGTCGCATGTGACTGTGCCATCTGGTTTGATTAACAATCCCATGCAATTAGAATGATATTGGGAGAGGGCTCTATGGAGTCGTGCTTTAAATTTCTTGCAGTAAGCACACCCGGAGGCTCTCTTTGATCTTCGCAACTCTTGGTGGGTTAAATGGGATCTACATATACGAGTATTGTTCCCAAGTTCCGATGCGTTTGGCTTTGTTGAAAAACTTCCTCACTCTTTTCCGAATAGCTTCTAGGTTTTCTGTGCGCTTAAACTTACAACTGTTTTTAAAAGATGATAGAATTATGTCGTTTAGCTGGAATTGGGTCTCGTCTGCGTCCACTTTTGTTAGCGGCGCGGACGGCAACAATACACATTTGACCGCTCCGTTTAGTTGCACCAAAAGAATCTCGATTACTTGCTTTCTGAAATTGACAGATGCTTTGGCACAACTTTGTTTGTTGTATAATCTACGTCAGAATTTGTCAGAGAAGTTTCCCCTTATTACTTAGTACAGCATCTCCTGCTTAAGACCATTTATGGTGCAATGGATCAAACATCGAAATATATGACTTCGATCCTGATTAAGGCTGAAAGCACACAGGATTAGATAAAACGCTTGTTGTTTTATAGTCAAGAAAACGGTATGTCTTCAGCCTAAATCAAATGAACTGTACAATCAAGGGTGGTATTCGGAAGCATCGGGCTAATGGCTAGGGAAAACATTTACGCCAACAGTTTATTCATATGAAAAGAAAGCACGGCTACAATCTGCATACCATTATACATCTCAGTTGGCCGCAACAACTTGTGTCAAGTTCGAATATCTGGGAACAACCGCAGCTGATTACAGAATTCCCAAAATATTCACCGATTCCCTGCATGACTTGTAGAATGCGTTTGACTGATTAAATTAAACTGAACTCAGGATCTAGATACTCGAATGTTTTCACTTTACGGAAAAGTGCATCCTCCCAACAAAGATTTGCAACTCTGGGCAGTCACATTATGCGAATTACATCCGTAACCCTCCGCCTAACGAGTTTTTGTAGTCCTAACTGCCACTCAGACACGACTAATGAAGTCAAAACTGTACACACACAGTCAAATTGATATCACGATTAATTTACATATCTGCAACCGGCTGTGGGCTACTCAAAAATCTGTTCAAACTGTCCGTCTCATTGAAAATTCTCTTTATGTCTCAATTCACGTTAAACCGGACAATCTGTAAAGGCCCACCCTACGACCACATTCATCAAGCGCTCGTTTAGTTGCAAAAGTCCGTAGCTACTGTTCCCTCTAGTATCTCGTTGGCCGTTGGTCCTTGCATCGTCGTCATCCATCTGTGACATCGTTGAATTTTAAAACCCATAATTCCCCATTAAGCAACATGTTGCAAATATACACACATGCACATTGCCGACAAAGAAAAAAGAAGAGTAACGTAACCCTTTGGGCGAAAATGCATTAGCAAAAGCAGACCTCTGTCAGACAGGCCACTACCCCAGACCACATTGGGGACGAATACGAGTACAAAAAAAAAAAAAAAAACGAAAACTACCCTCTATATGGTATCCATCTAGAAACCATGAATGCTACATGCAACAGCAGTCAGATTAATTCGACAACTTTAGCAAAGTGTCAACCCTGATTCTATTCAGCAGGCTGGTTTCGACCTTCTAGTCTTGTGCTTAAGGGGTCAAGGTGTCATCTCACACTCTATCCACCTTTCCTCATAGTCTGGTCACACTGCATCTTCTCTTTGACAACGTAATTGCCCCCTACTTATATGGCGAGGATATAAATTACCCCCGTCCAACTCGGGCAAAGGGGTGAACAAATGGATATTTATGAAACCTTTTCACTCAACAGGACATTCCGCGCTTAGCAGACACCTTTCGGTTGACTCGGTTAGGATCTCTAGCATTTGCCACAGTGATGAAGAGCTACCACTATCATCAGGAACTCTAAATTACACTCAAAGGACCTGGCGGTGAGATGGGTGGTAATAGGGAAATAGGGGTAACTTTTTTGTGTCCAATCCTTTCTGCACTTAATTTTACGTTGCTTTGTTTCTTTTGGACGAAAAATGATGGGACTTGCATAAAGACTTTGGTCCCCCTTGGAACGTGTCCATTTGCATTTTTTGGAGAGCTTTCTTTGTCCGTTGTTTTTTTTTTTTGTTTCCTTCATTTAGGAGGGGAGGAAAAATTTGAACGCAGCTCGTTACGGAAAAGAGGGTTGTAAATTGTTTTACTTTAGAACATAGTCACTACTCGGCTTTCTCGACCCTGGGGGATGATGAGCGAAGAGACATAATAAACCGCACCTGTTACAAAAGTGTCCACGCCAATTTGAGATGTGAAACGGGATTTCTTTTGAAGTTAAACCGTTTTCTTTTTTTTTTTCTATTTGAAATAGAAATTAAGACGCTCGAGGGCTATACCGGGTTTTAATGGAATAAATTGACAACCTGCTGTTGAAAATCTTCTTTTTTTTGTGTATACAACTCTGGAATAGGGCGGGGGCTTTAGGGAATGGAGGGCCTTCTAGATGATGGGATGATTCCGGGATATTGTCCGATCCTAAGTGCTGTATGATGTTCAATGTGTCTTTGGTTAGAACAGCCGCCAGCATTTGGCTGTAATTATGGCTTTTTCGGGTGGTCCCCTTGGGTCTGATGTGGCTATCTAACTCCCAAGCACCTGTAAAAGGTATCGCATTTGTTGACGGGTTTCAAGGGTTCGATGTTGTTTTTCGGTTTAATTAAATTTTTGTTTGAGATTTCCATTATACGAGTGAAGAAGAGATTTTATTTACAGTAGACCCTTTGGGGTAAGCTGTTTTGTTCTTTATAGATTTTTTGCTAGCTTTCGGTAAAGATTTTCGAACATAAGAGGTGATGATTGGTAGTGCCATTTTGGGTTAGGATTAGTGTGTTTTCAGACGTGGAGAAACTATATCTAAAAGCAGTTGAATGTTTTCCCATAAGGGTAAACTAACAAACCTCCGGATTACAACGAAAAAATGAAGACTAGGTCTTGGTACACACGTATCAATTTTGCTATCGCACTTCGAAGGTAGACCCGGACATGATATTAGGGTGTCATATTTCATATATGTATCTAGTATCCATTTCGACTTTATTTTCTATCTTTAAATATCCCTTTTTATATCTTAAAGGATATCGTAAGAGTAAACATTGTGCATTACTTAGATTAATACAATAATTTAAATAAGAGACTTATTCAATTTAGATTTATTGAATGTACATACGAGTATGTCACTTGAATTAATATCAGGCGAAGTATAGGTCCTACAGACTAACTTCTTGACTACGAAAAAAAAAACCTTGTTTTGAGATACACAACTCAGACCTATAAGTCTATCATCTTTGCTTTGATACATCTTGAATTGATCTGCGACTTTTGTCTACGGCTCAATCCGGTTACTGTATAGGAAAATCTGTGGAAACTGTTGTACATACACTGGCTAGCCACATTGAACAACCCCATTATAGAGAGACCACAATGGGCGCATTCCTGGACATGAATTACAATCAAAATATCTGCAATCACAACTGCGCTGCCAGCTCTGAAGGTAGGCGACTCACTCGGTGGTACTAAATAGCTGATCTTGTGTTCTTTTCCAGGTTATATTTCCATATGCCAATCGTAGACCCTTTCTTCATCAATAGTATCAGTTTAATCTTCTCCTTTGCAGGAGGTGTATTTTTAATAGGCAACTAAACTGGAAACCTAATATTCAAAGAAAGAGTAAGGAAAGCTACAATAGCTTTGCTCTGCTGCAAAAAAGCCATTGGGAACAAATGCGACTTTAACCATACATTACCCACTGGCTATACGTCTCTGTCATAAGACCAATACTCACCTACGGGGTAGTTATCTGGTGGACGACCTTAGACAATGCAGCCAACTGCAACAATCTAAGCAAAGTCCAAAATACAGTATGTCTGTAATTAAAGGGAGCCTTATGCGCTACTCCCTCCACGGCACAGGATATTCTGTTTCAATTGACAGCTCTCGACATATTCAGCAGGCAAGTGGCTGCTACGGCAGCTATTCGCCTTAAAGCGGCAACGCAGTGGGCATATAAACTATTTGGCCACGCTAATATTCTTACTTTCTTACTACATTTGGAATATTTCCAAAGAACAACGACTACATTATGCTCTAACAATGGTTTGACAAAAACTCTCACGTAAGAATTCCATCTAGATCTTTCTGGGAGGAAGATCTGACAAGTCAATCCATTTCACCACAGGTGGACTCAAGACTGGTAGCTAGACTGTTGATGGTGCTTAAGCTAAGCATCACCTCCCGCTCTCTAAATCACCGTAGCGTGTTCAATGCGGAAGCATTGGCGATTAAAGAAGTCCTGATCGGGCTGAAGAAAACCGTCATCTTTCCGGATAGTCAGACCGCTATCAGTCTCACAAAATTCACCTTGGATTGCCAATCATCTCTCAGGGAGATGATAGAGCAATTCAACATCCACCTTTGTTGGATGCTGGGCCCCATAGATATTCCAGGGAATTATAGGGGCGACGAACTCCGAAAATTGGAACCACTATTTTGCAGGAGCTTGCAATAGGGTGATAAGTAGTACACAGCTACAGCCGCTTCTCCAGATGGTAGAATCGCTAATCTCTTTGGATTGAAATCCTTTATCCCTCATCAAACCAAAGCAAAAGGCGTGGTACTACTCAAGCTGTAGAGAGGCTGTCAGGGTTAGAGAAATGTTTTTTCGGTCCTACAAGACCAACCCGACAGAGGAAAACCGAAAAAAGTTTAAACGAGCCAGGATGACTGCAACGTCTTTCTTAAGCGTGTGAAATTTTAATACGACCAAAAGCTGAGGCAAAAACTACTACAATGTTCCGAAAGTAGTAAAAATGTTTGGCCGTTCGTCAAAAATATTAGAAATTCTGCCTTATTCTCCATCCCAATGCTCGTTTATAATAACATTCCAGCTGTGAGCTCTTTGGACAAGGCCAATCTGCTTGCTGCACGCTTTGCGGCAAGAGTTGCTAAAGATCTTAACATTCACAAATCCGCTGGTCCAGGTGGTATATCTCCCCTTCTTTTGAAGAGGTGTTCTTCCTCGCTGACAAAACCACTGAGTAAGCTCTCTCATCAACCCTACTCTTTAGGACACTTTCCGAGCAGAAGGAAAATAGCATTTGTCCAGCCCGTCCCTAAAAAAGGCGAATCTTCTTCTCTGTCCTCCTACAGACCCATTGCACTTACTTCCCTTTTTCCCTTCGTCATGGAAACGCTGATGTAACGTCAACTCATGAAATATCTCGAAACACGAAAACTTCTCAATGACCGCTAATACGGTTTTCGCAGCAACAGGTCCACTGGTGATTTGCTGGTATGTCTCACCGAAAAGTAGAACCAAAGTGTACGTCAATGTGTTGAAAGCAAGATAGTTGCAGTTGATGTTTCTAAAGCAGTTGAAGGTGTTTGGCATCGCGCTTTTGGGATCGATGACTCTCTTCTTCATTGGATTAGAAATCACCTTTCGGAACGACGTTCAATTCAAGTTGTCTTGGATGGTTTAATGTCTGATATTCACAAAATAAATGCTTGTGTGCCCCAGGGCTCCGTTCTGTCTCCGACGGTCTTTTGAATTTCCACGAACGATCTCTTGTCTGTTATGCTTCCAAAACACAATGCTGTCTACTGTCATTAAAGCCCAGCCATTATTAGGTTTCCTCAAGCGATGTCAGAAATACTTCACCTCCTCTGATCAGTGCTCGATATACGGCATTCATCCGTCCGAAATTGGAGTACAAAGCACACATCTCGTCTGGTGCGCCCAAAATATCTCTCTGCACGTTCTAGACGGGATTCAAAACCGTGCGATAAAACTCATAGGTGATACTAATATCATTCAGACAATGGACACCCTTGAACATCGACGTAATGTCTCCTGTCTCACTCTCTTTTATCGATATTTCCACCACCAGTGTTTCATCGAAATCGCTAGTAGCATTCTGCCAATTCAAACTTTTAACCGTAACACCCGTCTCGCTATGAATGCTCATCAGTATACCCTCAAGCCCAATTTCTGACGTACTCTAAAATATCGTGATTCATTCCTAGGCCGTACAACTCGCTTATGGAATGCACTGCCTAGCTCCTTATTTCCTAGTCATTATAACTTTCAAACATTTAAAATCAACGTTCTTCGGTACCTCTCTTTCCATCCTGTGTGTGTAAGTATTTTAAGGGTACTCAAATCCCTTGATCGCGCGCAAATTATATAAAATAATAAAAAAAAAAAAACCAAAGCGATCTCGTGCTAATAGATGCGCAAAACGGCCTATTTGGCCTCCAAGCTCAAGTATTTCGAAAAGTCACATTACGAGGGTAGTCCCAGATCTACCCGACCTAACAAAGAAAACACAAAAAAATTGAGGAAAAATGTGTTTATTTCTCTACGTAGTCTCCTTTTAGATCAATACGCTTTTCGCAGCGATATTCAATAGCTTCGATAGCCTGTTTATAGTGAGAATCGTCGAGCTTCTTAAAATAGCCATCAACCGCAGACTCCACCTCTTTACTGTTGGCAAATCTTTTACCACCAAGCCATTTTCTCAAGTTCGGAAATAGAAAATAATTCAAGGGGACCAAATCTGGCGAATAGGGTGCACGAGCAAGCAATTCGAACTTTATCTCACTGATTTTGGCCATCACGATGACGGATGAGTGAACTGGTGCATTGTCTTGATGAAACAAAACTTTTTTCTTCGCCAAATGCGGCCGTTTTTTCCTGATTTCGTCTTTCAAACGCTGCAATATGTTCGCATAATACACGCCGTTGATTGTTTTTCCTTTCTGAAGATACTCGTAATCAATGAAAATTATCCCACGCGCATCCCAAAAAACTGACGCCATGACCTTGCCTGCAGATAAAACTGTCTTCGCCTTTTTTTTAACCGACTCCCCCCTATGACTTCATTCCTTCGTCTCGGGTGTGAAGTGGTGGACCCATGTTTCATCCATGGTTATGAATCGACGCAAAAACTCGGTTTTATTGCTGTGAAACTTCGCCAAACACTCGATTGAAATATCCTCGTGACGCTGTTTTTGCTCCATTGTGAGTAATCGCGACACCCATCTTGCGCACAGCTTTCTCATGTTCAATTTTTCAGTCAACCGACCACGGCGATGTTAGTCTTGGCAACTCGTATGCCTAAACTCTGCCACCTAGAGAAGAATTCAGTTCCGTTTTGATGTTGGTTGGATTGAAGCCTTTAAAATGAAAGTATTGTATCACATAACGATGACCAATTTTTTCCATATTTAAAGCTTCAGCTACCGAACAAATACTAAACAACATAGCGTCGTCAAGCTTCAAATTTAAGCTTTATAAGGCTGGTACTTTCTACAATTGTCATTCTTTTTAAACAACAACCGCCATCGGGTACTTCTGGGATTACCCTCGTATATGAACAATGTTCAGATGCCTTCTAGCCCGGAACGCAGTTGCTTTGACGCAGTGAAGAAAACCTAGTCACCGAAATGCAGGGAGTAGTATGATAGATGTGGTAAATGGGCATCAGTTAAGAGAACTGCAGTAAGAAGTCATTCCCCGATATAGTCCTCGATAGTCTTCAAGCAGATATATTCAATCATGGAGCTGATTGTTTGGGAGGGTGCCCGCGAGAGTTCCTCTGAACTATTCCAAACGTGTAGTGCATTTCAGCAAGGAGATGCACAGTCATGTTATTTCTTCATTCTAGGCACTTTCTTTAATAAATCTGTCCCGTTGCTGGAATATGTATACAACAGTGACATCATTTTACCCGCCGTCATAGGGTTTATAGTTTGAACGCAATTACAAAACAGACGAAACGAGTTGGACTTGAAGAAAATAATGAAAAAACCAAATACGTACATATTGCCAACAAACAAAGAATCATTTGTCCACCGCCTTTGCCAAAATGTCAATGTTGACAATAACATAGTGACTTCGAAGTGGTTAAGGAATGTACCTATCAACTCCATGAATGACACCCTAACATAGCGTAGATTCGGCGAAAACTTACACTAGAAAGCCGCTGTCTCTTCGATTTGGTGAACCTAATGGACGAAATAACATATATGTATGATCGAGGACACTTGGTCTGTACGACATCGGAAAACATCGTGCCCAGAATCGAAGAGAGTGGAAGGCTGTCGTGTTTCGGGCAGAGGCTCTTAGCGAATCGGGAGTTATTTTTGATTATTTTCAGTTTTTTATTCCCATTACGTATGGAATACCACTTCATTCATATGGCCGCCTCGGCTATCCTTGCAGCAGTGCATCTTGTTAACCCAATTTTCCATGACCTTGTTGACTGTTTCTAGCTCTATCTCACGATATGGACGATATTCTCTACAAGAGCTTGAATCGTTTCTGGATTGTCCACATAACATCGTTCATTAAGAGCATCCCACAAAAAAAAAGTCTAACCGGTTCAAATCACAGCTCCCAGGCAGCTAATTTACATCGCCAAGGTGGTTGATTTTTTGATATGGCATTCGCGGCATAGTGCTGAAACCAAAGATCGTCCAAGTCCATGCCCGCAAAAGTTCGGTAATCTGACTCTATAGCGCTCACCGTTGACGGAAATGTCGTTTCCAGCAGAATTTTCGAAATAAAATGGGCCAATGACGCCCCCACCCCAAATTCGCACCAAACTATCACTCTTTGCGAATGCATTGGCTTCTCAACAATCACATGCGGGTTTTCTCATCCCCAGATGCAACAATTTTTGTTTGTTAACATAGCCGCTGAGATGAAAATGCGTCTCGGTAGGTAGAGGTGGCGGTTCAACATAAACCCAATTAGCACTAGAATGTGCCATTTCGCTACCACAACTCGTGTGATCTGGTTGATGATAAGTGTTGTTGAAGATCTGAGACAATCGGGGCTTAGATCCAACCTGTAGAGTTAAAAAACGGAATACCATAGATCTCGTATTCCTTTATCCGAAATATTGTTAAGGTCGTCGACGAATGGTTGGTTTATTGCACGCAATCTGACTCCAGCTAGTCTCTGGCAATTGCAGAGCAAATGAGAGAGAGTTTGCTTCTCATTTTCATTTCCGCAACTGCGGCAGTAGGGGTTGTAAGCGATACCTAGTTTGCCCGCATAGTCTCCAATTGGCCAATGCCCCGTTATCATTGCCGTGATTCTGGTTATATCTAGGCGAGTTCTGTTTAGTAGGTTTTTTGTCCTACTTGTAAGCCATCTCGATTGGGGGATGGCCTTCTGCAGGAAGTGTAAGTGCATTTGTCCTTTAACCGTCCCTAGCGGGATGTGGACCCTTGCCGAGAGTAAGCCGTGCGGAGCTGACCCCGTCCTGGCCAGTTCATCTGCACGTTCGTTTCCTTTTATATCACTGTGCCCTGTAACCCAGAGCGTTCACCCATTCGGGCAAGCTCGTCCCGGCACTCCTGCATCAGTTTGAAGGCTATGGTAGCCCAACCGATAGCTTTGACAGCGGCTTGGCCATCTATAAGGATAGCAATGTTTTGTTTGTGCGTTATATCACACCCATGTTGCGTTTAATCCTCTCGAATTTCCACTAGTTCGGCCGGGAAAACGCTGGCAAAATCCGGCAAGCGGTATGATATTGATATTTTTCGTGATCCAGAGTAGACACTAGTCTCCACACAAAAAGTTCATCTTTGATCTGTCGGTGTGGAAGACCGTGTCGAAGTTCTTTACTACTTCGTCACTTTTTTAAGTTAAGTTTGAGTGTGATGTAGTGTGCTGGAAACCTAAGCATGGCATTTGGTAGCGAGTCCTTGATGTTGCTGTGGCCGTAAGGCCGTGCAGTTCAGCACACAAATTCTTTTAGTCTATCTGCGCTGCATACTGTGGTATTTTTTTGTATCCGAGGCAGAAGATGCAGAAGCACAGTAAGGGCATCCGTTGCGGCCGACCTCAATGCGTCCGTGGTGCTTTCTACTAAGTTAGATACATTTCGACATGTGGTTCTACTTGTATATAGCTGGCTAAATATGTGAAGTCATTCGATGGTAATAAGCAATATTTGTTCCATATTGGCCTAAAACCACGTAAATAAAGACGAATCAGAGGATTGAAGAACTGATGCCCTCTAGCTGGCTCAATTAAGAATCCGATACTAATTTCATTTACCTCACATACTTTCAACCGATATCATTGTATTTGTGCGTTGGCAAGTTAGTTGTCCGAATAAATCTTTGCCAGATCTTAATGCTCAGATATCCAGAAAACTGCAGCAGTGGCTTTCATTTCATCAGTAATGTTGACGGTGTAGATGTTTAAATAGGAAAAAACACGTGTTAGCTGAGATAACCATTAACCTCTATTCCTAATGTGAATAGGATCAACTGTAGTCACAGTCAAATCATTCCTGCAGCGCTGGATTCTCTATTCATAGGAATCATCTTATTTTTGCTAGGCCCATCTCTCAACGGTACAACCTTCAACTTGTATGGATTATCTGAAGGATCTTAATCACTAAAAACATCTATCATAGTTGTACTTGCCGAGTATTTATTTAAATTTCACGATCAATTTATGCCTTATTTCGCGGCTTGTCTTCCTGTTTCAGATCCGAGCTTGGTACCGGCTATTGCAGAGTTGAAAAATTGTCAAGGCTTATGATGAAGTAAAGCATTTAGTCATAAATGGATGTATACCTTAAGCAGTAATGTGTTTTTCCTCATTTATCTTGGCATCATTGTTGTATATTGGTCGGCATTCATCGCTAACTAGTGAAGCAGCCATCAGGCTTATCTCATTGTTATGTCCAGTGCTGCTTCTTCTCAATTGTTAAGAGACTACTTCTGGTGAATGGACACCAATTTAAGCATGTCCTTTGGATGAACGTCGTCAGATCAAACAGGATACGTCATACTCGTATATGATATAATATTTGAAAATCACTACTGCACCAGAAAGGATGACATTTATGCATCCCACTACAGGACTTTCCTTTTAAATCTACCTACCTCAAATTTAGTTGAAAATCGATTTATGCTACTCGTACTTCCACATGGGAAGTCTCTTTAATTTAACATCAATGCTCTCCAAAACAATTAAAAAATTCAAATGCCTAGATTCCGCTTTGACTTAGCTTGTTGATAGAATTAGCTGCTCTCTCAGGTTTTCTATTCGAAACACGCATAACTTTTCGACGCTTCCATGCAACGAAATTCCATTTTCAGGCCGACAACTGCAGCGTATTTCGAAGCAAAACTAGTAATCAGTGCAATCAATGCAATCAACCATTCTCTGGATTCTCTGCTCTGTCAATTCCCTGTCCATCCGCCTTTACTGAATCCTCTTTCACAAGATATCAGGAACTTTGCAGTTTCTGTTGGCCGCAAATCCCTGTCATATCTCAATTATTAAACATTTTGTGGAAATTACTCCGGACTCGGATTGCAAGTTCTCTCTTCGACAGGTCCTGACGGTTTTAAGTCCATTTCCCCAGTGTACGGATATATTCTAAGGACGAAATGCGAAACAATTCGTTGCGCATTATGCACGTTATGATTATGTGTTTGTGAGTGTGCTGGTCTTTGTTGCAGTCAGTTGCAGAAATTTTCCCGAATGCGTTTTCCTGAAAATTATGCCCGCTCAGTGGAATACGAAAGTTTCAAGTGATTTCGCATACAGACACACTGAAGGAAACACTTGCAGGACTCTGGAAAATGCTCAGCATCCTTGCTGATTAAACCGTTGCGGAAATGCTTGCAGCTGTACAAAAACAAGAAACGAACAAAATCCGGGGCATACAGCGAGCGAAATGGCCGTTTGGTTCATGTGTCGGTCTTTTGGTATTGTCCTCCGAGCAAAAGGAATCCTGTATGCTCAATTCATAGCCCATGGTTGTATTTGGGTGAATTTTTCCAAAAAAAACTCATTATTCATTTTCCCATGGACGGATTCCAAAGTGTTCATGTGCTTTTTGCCGACAAGGACCAGGAGGATGATGGTCATGATGACGACAGCGACGACGACGATGATGACGATGATGACGATGATGACGATGATGACGATGATGATGATGATGATGCGCCAGCACCACTTTGGATACTAAAAGATTGGGATCCCTAGGTTAAATGGTGGTCTCTGGCTGTTCAATGACAGACGACGATGGAGTATGGAATTTCAGCCTTTTGGCCATTTCACATTAATTTACCTTTCGACGTTGTTACCACGTCATTGGGCTGTGAGCACGACTAGGATAACGATGACGACGTTGAATATTGATGCTGATGCTGAAATGATGAAGATAATGACAATGGTGATGAGTCCAGCCAAAACCTCATGCGCGCTCTAAGCTATTGTTATGAACTCGCGTGTATCTGAGTTATGCCTGCGGGGATAATTTCATGTGCATCGTGTTGGATGCGATGGACTTTCAGTTGAACTTTGACAGAGCGCCACATTGGATGATGACACTTGGACAACCAAAAAGTCAGCGAAAGGGGGCCGCTTTTTGCTTCAGTGAAATGTTAATAAATCTCTTTCTGTTATCCTTAGTCAGGATAACCGTGTTGTAGTCGTATTTTTGGAAGCCAATGTCCTGCTAAGTGCACGTGATGCGATGATAATGCCCCAAAGGTGTGTGAAGAAATTTCAAGCAACGAACATAACGGCGATAATCAACTTTGCGAATGTTGTGCGATAGATATCCTCGGGGTTATTATTCAAAACTGATTACTTTTTGCACTATAATTCGACGAACAGTGTGAGGGAGAAGCTGTTGGGATACGAACGATAAAATCTGTCTACATTGACTTGAAGGTGTATTTAAGACTCTGGCTCTGGATTGCTATTAGATGGGACACTTGATATTCTTGAACTTAAACCAGTACTCAAATATTTGAAGCATCTGATATAGCTCCAATCCAATCCAATCCGGTAAATTTTATGCAAGTACACTTTCCAGCGATTGGCCTTTTGGTAAGGATTCTACTCCTTATTTGTTTTAATCAACCGATGTTGTCGGAAAGAAGCTTTCCGACCAATCGGAGGAAAACGATGGATTTTGAAGTATCTGTGCTAAATAATTTATCTATTGTACTACTTTTTTTACAACCTCGAAGAAGATAATATTCTACGACTTTCTCTTCAGCTGAAGCTTTAGGGCTTCAGTAATTTGTTCGGTGGGGATTAAATTGAAAAAGAATCGCAGATATCTGTAGAAGTGCTGTGAATTGAAGTGAACACTGGCTACCAATGTTACTAACTACAATCTGATGAACCAAGAGTATATCAGCTACCTTTCGGCGTATAGATAGGGCTTAAAATATCAGATCAGAGAAATCCGCCTCAAGTGAATCAGGGAAATTTACGTTGTGCAGCTGTTTTATAGGTGTTGTGAATAAGGCGACCAAACTCAACTATCATATTCGAGAAGAAGTCGTTGTTACACATCTGCGGCTCTTATATTCATAATTTTCATGATCTTTGCGGACAAACCGTCCGCACCACAGCTTCAACTGTGAGGAGATGATTGGTTTAAGTTAGTCTGATTTCTATGACATCTTTTTCTTAACAGCCACTATTGAGGCTGCGCTTGTACCTTCGACTGTACCTTTAAACTCCCTGCGATATGCGCCGGAACCACGCCGTTTCCTTCTTTTGAATCACGGTTGGACTACGAGTATCTCAAGCTGGCGTGGTCTTTTGCAAACTGACTCCAGTTGGCTGAGGTCCTCTTCTACTTATATAAGCCAAATAAGATGAGGTGGTCCTATACATCGTTGTTTCTTTGGGTTGGAGTCAAAATCTTTCCGGGCCTGAGTGCTGGTGCCCATGTGTATAAAAGTTCACTGTTGAAACTTCTTTTCCATTTTCCATTGATGAGAATGGGATCGGAAATTACCCAACGAATTTTTTCGCTGATCACTTTTGTCCGTTTTATTTAGGGTCCGAATTTCTGTGCCATAAAGCAGTATCGCGAAGATCACGTTTCTGTATAAGGTCTGTTGGCTGCTCGAGAGAGGGCTCTGTTATTCAGTTGCCTTCTAAGCCCATTGAAGCAGCGATTACCAGGGGTGATTCTTCGCATGATTTACGCGCCGGTGTCGTTGTCGGAGTTGATAGCGAAGACGGGTTAGTTACAGTCCCCTACTACCTCGAAGTTGTAACAGTTTATGGTTGATAGTACATACTTTCTTCGTTGATTGCCAAGTTCATCTTTCCTGCTTTTGATAGAATAGTCGCAAACGATGCGTCGACATCCTTCAATGTGCTCTTCCCATTACTTGTATGTCAGCATCATCTGTGTATGCGAGTTATTGAATAGACCTTTAAAAGAAGGTGTCACTGGAGTTGACATGCTAGTTTTGCTGAATTTTTTGAATAACGATATTGAAAAAGTCACTTGTTTAAGTGTTTCTCCGACATCAAAGGTTTGGGCTTTGTCATTACCCATCTTGGCGAAGCAACGTGCATGTAGACATCACCATCCTGCACAGTCGAATGAGCTGAATGAGATGGATTAAAAAACTAAACATGGCTCTCATCTCTATAGACACTGTCATATGCGGTTTTGAAATCAAAGATTAAACCTTGGGCTTTTTCCAAGATCTGTCGTAATGTGTAAATTTGATCGATGGTGGACGCTGCTGGCCTAAAACCATATTTACAGGGGCGGATCCGACTGTTGACAAAGTATCTTAGTCCCATAATAGGGCAAACAGGATTTAATATGGGATGTTAGCGAGGTTTATTCCCCCTAACTGGTGCAATTCAGGGATCTTCCTTCTTTAGGGTCAGACAAACATTTCTGGAATTCCGTTCGTTGGGCATACTGTCGTCGAACCAGATTTAAAAAATGCATCCAATCATCACTTATTGCCATAAACAGTTCGGAAGTTAAGCCGTCGGGTCTAGCAGGTTTGTTAAACCTGAGCTGGGACATTACTGTCCTAACTTCATTTCAGTCGAGAATGTTGACTATCATTGTACAGTTGAATGGATGTTGTTCATCATTACCGTTTAACTCTCTGCAGAGTTAACATTTCTAGATTCTCAGATCCGGCCTCCTTAATTGCTCTTCGACTGCGCTTGCACTTGTCTTCTATGTTTGATACTGGTGGGATCGGATTTTTCGAAAGGTTAAATGAGACTCTATCCGAAAAATCGCCAGCGGTCTTTTGTGATCTATACAACATATGCGCATCGGTATCTTGACTGCAACAAAATAACAGTCCGAATTTACGGTGGCCGCTTGGAAATTTCAGACATCCAAAACACTGGATAAGTGCCTTGCGTCATTCGCAATATTTTTTTTTTTTGGATACGAGTATCAAGATGTGGAAAATCCTGGCTGGTTCCGGAGGTGGTGTGGAGACTGCACTTTTCGACTGTATTATCAAGGATGCTCTACATTTCTAGCTTTCCAAAGACGATTTTGAGGGCGTTGCTCATGGGTTTTGTCGAGATGCTTGTAGTCTTTGGTAAGAACGTCCATCTCTTCAATATGAGCAAGTATATGAGGTCGGCGGATTTAGCTTTTATGTGAATTTTCGTCAGGCGTTGGCTTACGTGAATGAGGTTCAAGACTTTTTCGTTAGTCTTCCTCTAATTGGAAACCCGCATTCAAATAAACTGCTGGGCTTCTCGCGCCGATTGTTGAAGCAGTTGTGTCTGCTTTGTTTCGAGGATTTCCGCTACTTGTTCGCCTTTTTTTTCTTTGTTTTTTTTTTTTTTATAAAGTAGCACGCGCTCAAGGGGTTAAGGTACTCTTAAAATGTTTGCACACAGCGTGGGCGAAGGAAATTTAGGGAGGAAAGAAGGATAGGTACCGAGGTACGTTGGTTTAATGTCTGAATGTTATAATGACAAGGAAATAGAGAGATGATTACATTTCTCGCCAGCATGCGTAAGGATTTAGTCATACTGTTTCGGAATCTGACCTACCATCACTGAGAGGAAAGCCAAGCACTACGCTGCGAACTTCATTGTTACGCTGCTGACCGATTTCCCGATTTATTGTCACAGGAGAACCACTTGGAGTACAATAATCCATTTGGGTTACTCTATACTTAACCAATGCTTTTTGTCCCCTATTTTTTTTTTTACTTATATAAGATTCCTTTATAAGAAGAAACCGAATGTCTCATCGTGCTTAAACCGATAGATACATCATTATTACCCGTACATCCTTTCAACTACCATGCAATTTCATGGTGAAAATAAAGGTTTCTACGACGTTTATTGTTGGTACATATGTATGTGGATATCGAATGAACATCTTTTACTGATTAATTGATTGAAACGTCTCATCTACCATTATCACTTCTCCTCCCGTTACTTACGTATAAGTTAATTTTCTCAACAAAAATTACCGTGAGCTTCTTTTGAGAAGATGCGATACACCTCATTACTCAGTCATTGCTGACATTTAGAATTTTTTTTTTATCTATGTCAAAGGTCCTTCCGTCCCGTAGTATGTGGTCGAGGTATGGAAAAAAGGCTACGTAGTTCCTGTGAGACTATATTAATCCTGATATAATCATATAAAAGTTCTCTTCTTGCTTCTATCGATGAAGTGGAGAATGTGTCTCGAGCATCTTATATGGCTTTCATACCTGGAGCCTTGGCCATCAACCCTCTGCAATTTTCCCTGGTTCATCCTGACATTACCTATTTAAGTTATTTTCTTGGGATAGGGTGCACCATGCCCTCTCTTTCTAATACCTAGATGAGCCATAAGACACTCTCAAAGCAAAGGGTATCATTTAAATACATGCATGGATATTCGAGCTTTTTTGAAGATCCAAGGTAGTTCCTTTATTAAAGGATCTTTCTGTAAATTAAATAAATAAAAAAAGTATCACTACATCACAAAAGCTTTTCGATTTTTTTTTTTATCTTTCAAACCATCTCCGACTCTATATCATCTGCAATATCCAATTTCATCGTTATCCTCACAAAAGGACAAAGTAGCTACACCACAGATACGAGTACCTACTGCCTTCCATGTATGCCATCCCCATCCCGGCTAACTCGAACTCAATTGGAAATGCATAAAATGCCAAGGCAAACTTTCCCTAAAATGAAATACTTCCCGAATGCTCAATTCAAATTCAATTCATTTATGTGCACCCACACAAACGCAAAGTGCTTCCTGCGACAGGAATTCCTATTTCTAAAAGGAGAGACATTCGAAACCCATCGAACCGTATCGGATTCCCTCTGCTACGAATAGATGCATAAACAAACTCATGGACTCGGACCACCAAGCTAAAATCTACTGCACCTCCCACCCAGGTTATCCTTAGATACGGTTACCTTATGCATATGAGGTGAAAGTTGCCATAATCTTTAGCCGTGTGTATATATGTTTGGGAACACGAATGTGTATGCGTGGCTTGAAGGAATAACACAATAAAAGGTGAAATTTATGATTAATGTCCATCATAGCGTAACGTTGTGTCTCATTGTTTGTCCAGAATAATCACGATATTTGCACCTTAGTGCAGCGGGATGGTGTACTGAATGCAGGGGTGCCTTGAGGAGTAGAATAAAAGACCCGATCCGACCAATGTGACTGGAAGAATATTGAATTTCTAGAGAATTCTCTATACAGTATCCGAGTAGACTAGCATTTATGAGTATCTATCTACTAGTCTCCGTATATTGTGGTACGAGTAGCATTCGATTGTTTTTGCTGGAATATGGATAAATATTTGGGGGTCCTGGCCGTAAATTCATAATTTCCTTTGTCTGAACGCAAATTGAACATTTCGGAAACCGCATATTATGTTTGCGGCACAGGAATGAGCTGAGTGTAAGTTATTTGAATGGAGGAGTGCAGTTAATATGACGGAAAAGACTTGCAGGAAATTTAAGTTAAAAGCATTAGAGCATGCTTTAATGCGGTCGTTATGTGAAAATTGGTATCTGCTCGGGTTTGATGGGAGTTTCTATTGAAGAATGTCATTCTGGTGGCTGAATCGTGCCATCTTTCATATTAACCAGGCGAAAAATTGTACTAGGCCGTCTACCCGATAATACACTCATCATGGAACATTTTGAAAGTCCAGGGCGTCTATTAAACGATTGTCGAAGTAAAACTCGATATCTGCAGGGAAGTAGCTGTTCAATATTGAGTTCCTCCAATAAAATATCTCAGTATACGTAAATCCAAAAATTATTTCTTCTTTCAGGAATACTTTAACTGGTCCAGCTGTTTCAATTGAACTCCACTAATATACTCGTACAGGCTACATTGAACAGTTCTTCTAAAAAGGACCACCATTTCCTCTTTCAAATATACAACTGCACTCCAGCATTGCTTGGACTGCAGTCATAAGCATCTGCTTTAAGACATCCGCCTTGGATGTCTGCTGTAGTTGTCTTCTTCAGTCCCTCTTGCTCTCCTACATTTTCTACCTCATAGCGGTCACGTTTATTAAGCTGGGATATTTATATGACCAATGGAACTTCGGTTTTAGTTTGAGACCTGGACCAAAGAGGATCCCTTTCGAGGCGCCTTGCTCTTGAGGTTGATATTTCTTCGTTTCTTTCGGTGTCCAACTCACCGATTAGCTCTTGGCGGAGCATCTCTCGCAGTTGATGATCCTCCCTCACTTTCATCTCCAATATCTGGAGTATTCGAAAGAGTGAATGCTATGTACTTCGTGGGGCGTAGAATTTATCATTTGTTGCGCATGATCGATGTGTTTATACCAGCTTTTGGGGTTTTCTAGCGACATTTTAGTTAGAAGGGGTATCAAAAGTCGGTTGATCCGCTCTACCTGGCCATTTCCACGCACACCCGTTGTTATTGCCAGGTGGACGATACCCTCCTTCTCACAATATTCCCTGAATGTTTTGGACATAAAAGCTGAAATTCGATCAGGAATGATTTGTCTTAGGTTCCTAAATATTTCCGACTGCTTCCCTAAGCGATCTAGGCTTTCCCTGCTATTTATACTCTTAGTGGGGTACAACCACACGTATTTTGCAAATGCGTCGACTACAGCTAGGGTGTATTTGCATAACTCCTTTGTCTCTTACATCGGACCAACCTGATCGATGTGGTATGTTGTAACGCACATCTTCCTTTTCAATGCATGCTAAAAATCCTTCTTGCTTACTTGCTGATAGGATACACTCAATACAATTACTGACCACTGCCTTAACTTTTCTCGCTAAGTCCACGATGAAATAGGTCTTTGATACTCGTACTAAGGACTGAAATGAATAAAATTTGGAAACTTCAAAGTAAAAAAAAAAATGTTTTCATAATTCCTGTAAATTTTTTTTATTTGCTTTAAAACTCTGTTTTTATTAAAATCATTCACAATTACAAAAAATAAAAAAAAATATTTGGGTTCCCATTCTTTCCTCAACTTCTTTCGAATGTCCTTCATAAGGTTGGTGACAGTTACATCCGTGATCTTTTTGGACGCTCTTTTTCCATTTAGCACTAAAATCTTTTACGTCCTTTGCACACTGCTCACTTTTCCTCAATTTAGCTTTGACCAAAGCCCAATACCTCTCAATGGGACGGCACTATGGAACATTGGGTGGATTCATGTCTTTTGGGACAAAGTCGACATTTTTAGCAACAAGAAAGCTCAACGTCGCATGAGCATAGTGAGTTGAAGCTAAATCTGGCCAAAATAATGTTGAACCCTCGTGTTTGTTTAAGAAAGGAATCAACTGTTTTTTTAGGCACTCGTTAATGTACACTTCTCCGTTAATTGTTCCCGTTGTAATAAACTATGAGCTTCTGTGTCCACATTGTCAAGTGGCCTGCCAAATGAGATATTTTGACCCGAATTTTTCCATCCCAATCGATGTTGTTGATTGCGGAAGGATCTCAGCTTCAAACGAGTTGTAAAACTGCTCACCTGGAAGAGTAGTAAAGTCGGCTTTGACATAAGTTTCGTCATCCAAAACCAAGCGTGCTTTCTTGTTGCCGATCAACTCGTGTAGCTTTCGGGCTCGTGTTTTTATGACTTTTTTTTGCTTTTCAGTACCTTTTGGTATTTGTTGTTTTTTTCGTGCTTTTAGACCGTTACGTTTTTAAGATCTTTGTACCATTGTTTGGTTGGTATTACATTTCCGAGCAACATCTTTTCCTGTCCAAATTTGTATCATGTGCTGCACTTTTAACTCCACTTTTCTGTTTTCGCTTAACTATTAACGTCTCCAAATATCGTTTAATAACAGAATCCACTGTACTGCGTGCTATGTTTAAATTTTTTGCGATGAAATGGTTTGGACGCGAAGTATTTTCGAGCCATTTGTCGATGATCTTTTTACGGCGTTCCTCTTGACTCATATTTTATAAATATTTCAAACCGCACCGAACTAAAATCAATAACAAACTGAAACTAGAGAATATACAGGCTAATTTGGGTACAAAATGGGACTGCAATTTTTACGCATTAGAACTATAACCCGTATTAAAATTTACAGATTTGATTCGTTTCAGTCCTTAAGTACTCCGTGTTCTTCGCCCCAAAATGCCCTTGTCTGTGTACCATCTCGATAACCTGCTTCTGCATTGCAGGCGGTATGGCAACCAGCTCCTTTACCGGATCGTTGTGATAACACATTCCCTTTCATAAACTAGCCCCGTATATTGTATGCTCTAAGACTTTTCTCACAGCGATCAGATGGGGATCTTGTGATTGCACATCTTTAGTTCCGTGACTTAAGGTGTCTACTGCGAGCATGGTAACCCGACTCAGTGCATCTGTATAATCAAATTCGTTGAGCATTACTATCCATTTTGCTACACGGTCGGACATATTCCTCTTTTCGATGGTCTTAATGAAAGCGTTGCAGTCCATAACGATGGTGATAGGTCTCTCTACTCCTCCACTTCTTAAGCGCTATCATAGGATTTCCTGTTCATATGAGCAATACCTTTCCTCTTTTTATTGGATTGGGTGAAGAATCTGGTCTTTGCTGTCCATTTGAAGAAGAATAGCTTCGTAGCCATACTTATTCGCATCAGGGTGCTTTACCAGAGAATTCTTCAATAGCTCAAATGATACTCGCTTAGCCGTTTCCATTTTAAACATGGCTACGTTTTTCAGTAGATCGAGTGATCAAGGGAATGAATTTCCTGAAATATGAAGTGAGTCCCAAAAATCTTGGAGTGACTTCTATCAGTCTGCATAGGAAACTCTTGAACGGCTCTCGTTTTCTCCGATGATAGCTTCAGCGTTTCGTCTTCGATAATGTAGCTAAGAAAGTCAATTTTCTTCTTTAGGAACTGACCTTTACTTCTTTTAATGAGGAGGCCATTCGAGCTAGCCACGTCTTTCGAGAGTTCTTCATAGCTGCCAGCTACCACAACTAAGTCATCCACGTGACATATATCACCATGATTCCGTTGCTGATTAGTTTCTTAAACACGTGATTAATAAATCAGGTGAAAACAGCTCGAGTGTGCCAAATACCAAAGGGAACTCTGAGAAACTCGAATTGGTCATTATTCGAGAGCGGTATTTTTTCTCGATGCTGGTTAAACTTGAACGTGGGGAACCCCATTTTGCAGACCCAGCTGGGTGAAAGCTTCGATCGAGGACATCCTCTATAAGTGGCATTGGAAAGGGGTCTTTAATAATTTTTCTGTTTATTTGTAGCTAGTCGCAACATATCCTATAAGACCCGTCCGTCATTAAGACCAATAATACTGGCGACGTAAATTTCTAGGCTGCACAATTCCCTCTCTGTACCACTTCTCGACTTGCCTCTCCAGTTCCTCCTTCTCGTGCATTGGTACAAAAGAGATTCATCTTGAAGGACGATTTTCATTAATATTGACGTCTTTAATTCGGTTTCTGGTTCGCGCGATCTGATAAGCCGTTCGACTCTTACCTTAACCTCACTTGAAAAATGTGAAAGTTATACGTTAATGGATTTGTCTAGACCCAAACTTGCCTCATTGCATTCTAGATCATCAAGCTTTACGAGTAGTTCTCCCACCAGTATATTTTCCCTCGACATTGTCGTCTGCTTCCGCTGATTTCCCTTCCTTGTCTCCTGGCCCTTCTTAGCGGATGAACCATTCAAATTAGTCCCGGATGCCAACGCGTCCAACGCTTCAAATTTCCATTAGTTCCCATCTCAGCTTCTACTTTTTCTCTCCTCTAGCGATAGTAAGAAGGGCTTTTTCAATCAACTCGTTCCCTATCGCCAACTCAAACATTGAATCCTTTTCGTCTGCTATATGTATTCTGAATTGAAAATCAATCTTTTTGGCGGTCACATCAACTTCAATAAATCCTTGCGTTAAAATTTGACGGTTTTCTCATGCAGACAATAGAATACGATGTGTCTAGCAATGCCAACGTCACATCCTTCGTCTACTAGGGCGCTGACTTCTACTCCATCGACCATCAATTCTTCATCATATGCCGAGTCTTCACAAATGCTGACACACTTCTGATCCGCTCATACGCACCTTTGAGTTTCTCAAGAATGTGAGCTTCGTACAGGAACCAATTATTCTCCTTTTCATCCCTCAAGCCATCAACAAAATACTCGACCAACGACCCTTCGTCGATTGCTATGGTCGTAGCGATCTCGAACAATCAATATAAAAATTCTTTGATCGTCTCATTTGCTTACTTCCAGATAGTGTACATATTTCGATGTATAGTATTTCTGCTGCCTTTACGGGTACTCGAAGTTCTTTCACCTACGTTGCTTTCATTGAGGACCAGTCCTTGACGCCCGCTTCGCTCTGGATGCACATCTTGGCAACACCGGTCATCAGCCGCCTCCCAATTCGCGAATCCGGGTATTAACATACTGATTTGATTCTCCGCTGAATTTGGTTAAGCTCCCTTCGACATCCTTGAATGTGAACATCAAATTCTGCACGCTTAATCAAACCCTATTACTCCACTAACCGACGGAGCCTCCTACCATGCCCTAATACTTCTTTGGGGTTTTTCTGGGCTTTTCATATGGTCACCATTGATGTTACCATTATTCATTCGCACCTACCTGTTCATCAGCATGCGTACTCTGCGTCTTAGTTTGCACCTTTGCACCCGCATCATCGGTGTCGTGATTGATGTCTCCTTTGCAATGATAGTCCGCATCGAGTTGACATGTGTAGTTCTCTACCTTCTTTGCCAATTCCTTTTTATCACCCGCTGCTGGAAGTCCCAGTCCCTTTAGACACTCTCTCAATTAATCCCTCCCCATAGTCGCAATTTCTCTTCCCGAAAAGGAAGAAATACGAATGCTTCAAAAAAAAAAAAAATGCACACACGGAGTCTTAAGCGATTCAGTACGGTTTTAGGATCATCCCTAATTGTGCACTGTACCCAATTTAATGAAGACGAACCAGTTTAATCTTCGGCTAGGATTTTTGCTACCTAGTACCAGCAGATGTTTTGGTACACGAAATGAACATATTCATTCTCAAGAACCAATGAACGCATCCATTCAAACTTGACGTCTATTTGGCAAGTGACATTTATGCAAAGTTCCCGCGTATAAAGTTTTTGACGTCAGCTGTTTGGAGTCATGAAATGGGGTTCGCTCGAAAATCGTGTTGTCGTAATTGGCCTGCAAAAGTGCGGTTACGAAAAAGCCGAAATCTTTTGGATGTTGCGGCAATCACACGAAACTTTGTGTATCGTACCGTGAAGATTTTTAAGGATACTGGTGAAATAGTCGAACGTGCAAATCCGACCGCCCGTGCACAATTCGGGAGAAGCATATGAGCAAGGGCAGCATGTCGCTCATCTTAAAACGTGACTTGGAACTCAGCGCATTCAAGAGACACACCGGCTACTTACTTACTCACAGAAGTATTGACACAGAAACGTAAGGTAAACTCGAAAGCCTTACTTCAGCAGTACGCGAAGAACGGTCACAGACGAATTCTTTTTACTGACGAGGAAATTTTTACCGTTCAATAAACAGAACAATAGAGTTTATGCTCTGTCATCATGACATGAGTCTGAACTCATTCCGAGAGTTCGACGCGGCCACCGCCCAGCATCTGCGATGGTTTGGTGGAGACTCGCCTACGCTGGGTTCACCGAGTTCCATTTCTGCGAGGAAGGTATTAAAACCTCGGCACAAGTGTATCAAATGGACATTTTAGAGAACGTTGTGGAACCCATCAACAAAACACTATTCGCAAAGAAAACGTGGACCTGTCAATAAAACACCGCTCCAGCTCATGAGGCAAAAACTGGCAGCACAGACCTCAATCGATTAGATTGTTCTGGTTGATTCGTTCCGGAGACTATGGCTTGCATTACTCAACATCCAAGTATTGAGTCTTTAAAGCGCGTTCTTATCCAAGAAGTGGAACATTTTCCAATGGCTGAGGTGCGTACTGCAAGCGATTAGTAGCTAGACCGACTTTGACGATGCTGTATTCCAGTTTTAGGGATACTTTCTGGTGACCAAATCTTACAGATGAGCTGGTGCACGTTCACAGCTAGGTTATCTCGAGCTGCTTTAGATAGCTAACTCAGTTTGCGCCATCAGATTTATTAGACTCTAGCTTCGATATTGCTACCTATACTTGGCTTTTGTCAGGGAGATGGAATTCTCTGCGGTCTGTGTTTAGGGTGAATTGAATGGTTCATTCTGCCTGACCGCAGATCTGATCACTATCGCTCTTATACAGTCTGCAGAAGTATTCCCAGCACGGATTGCGATTCTACTACTAGTTGTTCATTTTCATCTTTGCTTCCATTTTAGCTTCGTATCCCTTGCATGTTTCTTTTATTCTCTGATAAAACAGGTCGGTTGCTTATTGCTAGACTTTCGAGTGTAATTTGTTGACCTGCGACAGTGAATACTGCGCATATCTTGGTGTTTCTACGGGGAATGTTAACCTGATGTTGCTGAAAATGGCTTGGACGAGTGTATTCTAAGGAACTGTCGTCTTGAATGATGAATCGGTTTCCCATAAAGTTTCTGGAATCTGTTGGTGCAGTTGGCATATCTCTTTCTCCAAGGCCCGTCAACGCAAACGTGACCGCATATTACTCGAAGAGTATAACATTTCTGTTTAAATTCTCGCAATCACGGGTTACTGCGTTTTACCAATGATGCCAATGTCATCATGCGACTACTGTAACGGGTGACCAGATAGCAATGATATTTTTTCTGTCAAAGTCATCCGGCTGTCAAAATATTCACTAATGTTTGCCATTTTACCATGCATCGTTTTACCGTTGCCGAACGTGCGGAAATTATTAAAAAATATTGTCGAAATTCCGAAATGAATTGAGCATCGCCAGAGAGTCTACCCGGCTTATTGTGCGGTTGGATTTGCTCCTTCATCGGTATAAGATTATGCAGACGCAAGCATTGAAGTCGGATGACCATAGACAACGCCGTGAATTTGCTATTTGGGCGCTAGAAATTCTGGCCGGACATCCGGATTTTAGTCAAAAAATAATCTTCTCGAGCGAGGCTCATTTTTGGCTCAGCGGCTTTGTCAATAAGCAAAATTGCGGTTAAGTAAGCGAATAGAATCAACAAGTGTTCGGCCAAGCGTCATGGCATGGCGGCATCATCGGACCTTTCGAAATGTTCGAAATGTGGAAGGAGACACCGTTACCGTGAATAGTCTCAGATATAGCGCAATGTTAACCGACTTCCTGTGGTCAGAGCTCGACAACATCGATATATCCGAGCTGTGGTTCCAACAAGTCAGCCCTACATGTCATACAAGCGACGCAACGCTTAAAGCTGTGAAGGAGAAATTTGACGAATGTGTCGTCTCGCGGCGAGCGTTCATCAAGTGGCCGCCGCGATCATGCGATCTGACACCACTCGATAATTTTCTCTGGGGCTACGTCAAGTCCTTAATCTACGCTAATAAGCCAAACGCTTTGGATGAGCTCGAGGTCAACATTCGACACATTACTTCTGAAATAACGCCGCATCAGTCATCAAAAACTGGACCGACCGCTTAAAGCACTGTCAGCAAAGCCGAGGCTTCCATTTAAATGATGTGCTATTCCACACATAATGGCATGAACGTAGCTTCAAAATAGGGCTACAATCAATTTTATATCTCACACCGTTGTTGTTTTATTTAAATTGTTTCTTCTATCGTTCTTGTCGGGTGACCCTTTAGTTATGAACAATTTTAGGAAATTTCGTCTCTGGTGCTAGCTTCCAGAATTGTTTCAAGTGTGACTTTAAAGGAGTCACATGTCATCTGCACTGTCAGCGCATCAAATCTTTTTTCAAAATTAAATATCTGGGTGAGTTGTTTCTGCGCATTTTAGTGCGACAAGCGGTTCCCATCTTCAGTTTGGACAATCCCTCAGGGATGGCAGATCAAGATATTGTTCTGTATAGCTCATCTCTATAGTATCAGGTTCTAGATTAATAAACAAGTGATGAGTATCGATTTGGACTTCTTCGGTCTTCTCTAGGATCTATGGCAGTGTGAGCAGTGTAGATTGGGCCAATGGCCAATCACTTCTTTGCCAAATTGTTTTAGGCGTTCAGATAATACGCCAGACAAGGTCATGTACATGATTTTAAGGCGATTGATAGCTCTATAGCTTGCGTAGCTTGGGTAGTGGATTGGACAAACGATGCTATGGTTTCATTCATCAGGCGTAGTTTCCTCCGAGCAAGTATTTGAGAAAATTTAGTGTATGCTCTCTGCCAGGTAAGTAGTCCTATTTAGCAACCTTAAATATGTTGGTACAGTTAAGAAAGTGTTTTCTTTGCTTCATTTTGGTCGGGCTGACTGAATATACATTTGTATGTCTTTTTTCGTTCAGATCCAATGGTTTGATCTGTTAGCAGAAGTGCTGATCTATTTTCCCATTCTCCTCACAGAGCCGCTTTCGGCTGCGTAGGCCGCTTTGTAGGAGAACTGTTTTGTTTTCGAAATGCTCAGACGTCGGTAGTGGTTCCTTGGGTCGATAATAATATAATCAATTTGGTGGTTAGGTTACTTCCATGTTTCTTTGTAAATATAGACGAGGCGAAACCGTATATGAGCCACAATGATACTCCATCTCACAGCAAACTCAATTCGCCCAAGTCCATTTTCAGACATTCTAACAAAAATGTGGGTTGCAACTACCGTAACGATTTTAACATCATGGTTAAGGCATTGCTGGCAGGCTTTGTCGAGTAGCCCTTTTTCATTAGGCGAACTTACATTTGATGCGAATCCTTATAAAGCATGCTTTGCTGATTTTGTTTGCCGTAATAACGTATGTTAAGTTACAGTTTTTCATTCTCCTTTTGTCCGACCGTACTTTGTGGATGGTAGTGTCTCTTCTAGTTGTTGAGGTCCATGTGGCCTGTTTAATATCCGGACATTCCTTATTCACTGCCATACACATACCTTGCGGTTTTGTAACAACTCCGTACCTACAAATTTACTCATGCCTTCTTGAGGCATTCAAGTGCATTTTTTGGATTCTAATTTTCTAGTCTAACTAAAGGCTCGTGTAAGGAGCAAGAGCAAGGACCAAGCAGAGGCCTGGATATCGCATAATATTGGAGGACTGATTTCAAGTAAGAGTATACTGGGTATGTTGACGAGTACTGCTAGCAATGTTCTTGCTGAGTTTACTCCAAGGCTGCTTTTCTTCTTTCGAAAAAAATGATCGGCTTTTCCTAGCAATCTTATTTACAGCTAACTTTTTCAGCATCCCAGATCGCGGCCATCGCATCTCATACATATCAGTGGTATCTCCCCTAAAATCCTTGCTAATTAATTATTACCGGATTTTATAATGTTGCCATGTCGGATTTGGTTGTTAGTTTAATGCTGGTGTCCAACACCGCTTGTATATATTTCATCTAACGAGTATCTAAATATATGTTCCTGCCACCTCAATCAGAGTACTGAGTTTGGTCTTTACACCGTGAGTAAATGGAGGCAAGTATGCATTTGAAGGTTTGGTGGTAGACTTGCCTCTCATCAAGCTTTTTGACATTAGAAATGGCTTCACTTTAGACTTATCCATTCAACCATATGTCACTTCTGATTTTGATCCTCCTGTGGCTCTTCATTGAGAAAAAGTTCATACTGTGGAATGGCATACCAATATACTAGCCATAATTTATTATCATGAGGTACCGCTTTGATTCGTGTACCGACAACTGAGCCACTTTGGTTTCGGAAAATTTAACAAATACTTTGGCAATACACGTACGTACAAAATAGTCATATATGAAGCATAATGCCCCATAGGGATCAGTAAAGGAAAGATTTATTCATGGTCTCTCCGGTGGGTTGCCTTGTGTATTTCAGTATTCTCCATAAGCCGAACCACCTGTTCACTGAGCATAGTCCGAGATAGCATGGACTAAATAACAAAACAAGGCATGTTCTCCTTCGACCCCATTCGTCTGCAGCCATCACGTGCTAAAACAAGAAACATTTCTCTATGGAATTTTCGAAAACAAATAGCTCGAGAACCGATTTCCATCACATCAATGGGACACACCCACCTCCTTTGGTCTGACGCAATACCATACCGCTTTTTCAAATTCCATTCTAATTAAACAAAACAATTGTGTTGTTCATCCCATTCGACTCATCCCGATTGCCCACTACTCGTATGTCTTAGGAATATTGCACGCTCACATATTATTTCGACATTCGATTCGAAACAACTGCTGTGTCTTATTGTGTCTGGCAATACCTTTTGGGGTAGAATGTATATCGTGTTAGATGTGGGTAGAGATACATAATGAAGCCATGTTCACTGCCCCTTTACCATCTTCTTCTCCCGCCATCAAATCGACCATAAATCCAAACACAGACAGGATACGTACGTATACTCATCTATCCAATCTTGTATTCCCTAGGTGCAACTCACTACTCCTCGGTTTAACACGAAAAAAAAAAAAACAAAAAACAAAAAACAAGAAACAAAAAACCTCCGAAGCAAAACATCGAAATTGAAAATTATTTTAATCCTTCATTTATGAAATATTATGCAGGAGGTCGTTTAATTGTGATGGTAGAGAATAGAGAGAGGATTTTCCGACTATACATATACGACTATTCTACATATGTACGAGTATACCATTTTGATGGGTTGCGGATAAGGAGCGGTAACAAGAACTACCATTATAATGCAGGGACAACATTATTCATGCAAATATTTCCGACAGGACATGATAATGATGAATTTTAATGCAATTCCTGCTACCTGTGGAATTCGGTTTTCGACTCGAGATCTTTTACTTCTCCATTAACAAGTGAGATTTTGGGGGTAAAGAGGACTATTATTCTATCCATACTGGCAAAAGGGTTGTTGGCATTTCGAGTGCTACAATTTTAAGTGCTATTTGCTGTTGCGTGGTGGAACTCTGTGGTAAAAGGATGAATTCATTTCCTACTTCTTGTTCTTGTTATAAAATATTTTTTTTTTGTTTATTTCGGTTTTAGAGAAGAATTTATTCATTAGTACCTACGGGTATTTCTAACCACTTAGCCCGTAGTAAATTTTGGAAACTTATCTCGAATATGCTGTCTATTGTTAGCTAATTAGTTGAAGTAATTTTTCTGCAGGAATTCCATGTGGAGCTTGGGGCATTTTCCAGTAGGAAAACGAGGTGGAGGTGGTTGCCAAATCTTAAATCTCAATGAGTGGTAAAATTTTTCAATTCTAAATGGTACGACTATGGGTAGAACAACGGATTTCGTTGGGATTGAAGAATTTAAAATGGAAAACAAAGAAAGCTTCAATATGGGTCTGGGATTTTTGAGATTCAACAGAATGATCCGAAAATTCTGAAATTAGAATGGATTGGTCTTTGTTTGAGTCATGATCAGTAGGATAACTTACTTCTCGTCTTGGTATTGTATTAGACCGTCAATTGCAACTTGTTCAAGTCTTGAGTTCTGGAGTTTTTCGAACTAAGTAAATGTCTGTTTATCTAACCAACAAACCTATCTTTTATGAAGGCAAATTCTTAAGCACAATCATGTTTGGATGATATCCCTCTTTTGCGCTCAACTTAACTTAAGCTCTTATGCTATTGTATTATTCTTCAAGGTTTTATTTTGAGGACTTTGTGAGCCTATAAGATATTTTGCCTTAAATGTCTTACTTATTTACATACTTACCAACCTTCGGACCCGAGAAAGGTCTCCGCCTGACACCAGAATTGATCACTAAAAAAAATAAAAAATAAAATTTAAAATGGAATATCAAAGGACCAAATGCTTATATCGCTGCAGATTTAACCCTTTCGTCACGAATTTCGAGGAGTTAAGCTAGAACGACTTTTATTGCTTTAATCTTTTGCCAAATAAAAATGCCGCTATTTGGCAGGATGTGGGCGGTGGTTGGTGCTACAAAAATTAACCATCCGGGGTGTTGGCTGGTACAATACTCTACCAACAAAAACAAATAAAACACATTGTTAGGCATAAGTAAAAAAAAAAATTCGCCGCATAAATCTTCGGTTTTTTTCTTTTGAGTGCATCTCACACAACGGCGCCTTGTATCCCCTACGACTGGTAAGTGTTTTATTCCACTTATTTCATTTGGTCTTCGTCCTGCCTTCAATAACCTACGAACCGGCACTGAATTCCTTAAGGAGCTCTGCCAATATCACTAAATGCGCTTTTGTTGGAAACTTTTTTCGATTGAGTTCATACCAACATCAGGGAATCCAATAGAGTTTAACAAATTTAGTGAGTTACAAAAGCAATTGAAATATAAAGTTACGTCCTTTTTAGCTATTGAGCTGACCAGCTTATGAACAACTCGTTCACGTTGCTCAGTCTTTTTTCCACTATAAATGTCGAAGTCGTAAGTACAACCCGAGAGAGCGTCGCACCTCAACCCGTTTCAGCGATTTCATAGGCATAAATTGCTTCATCAAAATACTTTGGTAGCTGCTGACTTCTACATACCTTCGAAATGTTTTTATTTATGCATTAAACTAGGTCTTCCACATAATATATCTCAGCACTTATTGAGGTCTTTTTAGGAGGTGAAAAATACATTTTTGAAGTTATTCCGTGATATTGCTGATTTTATCGACTGATTACCCAAATAGGGATAAGTAGACCAATAGTCCTTCAAGTACGGTAATCGATTGTAGTACATCACGAGCATGTATCTGAATTTATAAATTTGACAGCTTTCTTCTTAGACCTCTCATATATATCCAAACTTGTGCAACTTGTGGAAAACATCCATTATGGATAGGTTGCGATGTATGTAGCTCTAATTCTGTCTTACAAATGTGTTCTGAAGGATGAACATTTCTGAAACTGGTGACTATATGACGAATCCATCGTTTGCCTGATTGTCAGTCTGAACTTCTTCTGAAAGATGGTCACTCGGTTCTTCTTCCCCAGAATCTCCGTCGCAACCAGATACTCTATATTCTTCAGATCCTTGAGATTCTATTTTTTTCTGAATTATCGGGCACGTAGTCTACGTCACTGCCAGAAGAAAAGTCGTCATCCCTGTCATCGCTATAACTAGCGTTTGCTAATTTCGCAATCTCATTTTTTGTCAAGGGAAGAGACATTTTCTGCATAAAACATAAAATTCACTATGCAATAAAAATTATACCCAATTTGGTGGTGTTTAAATGTAACAGCCGTGTCGAAAGGGTTTAACGGACATGTCGAGGAATCAAAGTCCGAACATGAAGACTGTCACAATGTGTTTATTGAAGGTGAGAACGTCAAACTATCTGGAATAATGTAAAACTGCTAATCAAAAATTCCAAAGTAATCCTGGGGGCACCGGACTCTAAGAAATCAGAGAAAAACCAACAAAAACCACCATCAGTGGGGAAAATAAACGAGCACAGTTTATGTTATATAAGGAAAGAGGCCAACTCTGGGCGCTTAACTTCATAAAATAGCTACAAAATGTCGCAGATCCAGATAAAGAACTGATTGCATATTCCCGGCATCCGCGAAAACCTGATATCTGCGAGTACATGGAAGCATTTTCCTTGTCGTTTCGAATTTGGGGACTGTGATCCGGAGATAACTCTGTCCGTATCATTGTTGTCTATTTGTTCGATTTATACATCGTGATACAGTTCGTAGACTTCAAGGTTATATGTGGTCTTCCACTAATCAACCGCCGGCACTGGACCGATTACCATGCGAAGAATTTTTTTTTTTTTAGAATTCAGCTTCACACAGCAGAACTGTCAGGATGAAGGTTTCGAAGTACAAAAACAAAAAGAGCAGCGGTTTCCTGAGTTTTTTTATAATCTGCGCGCTCTTAAGGCTTTTGAGTACCTTTAAAATACTTGCGCACAGCGAGGGCGAAGGAACATTAGGGAGGAAAGAAAGAGAGGTACCGGTGAACGTTGGTTTTAAATGTTTGAAGGTTATAATGACTAGGAAATAAAGAGCGGAAATAAGAATCACGATATTTCAGAGTACGTTCGAAAGTGGGCTTGAGGTTACACTGTTGAGCATTCGTAGCTGACGGTTTGAAGAAGTGCAATGCTACTGAATCTTTATCAAATCCCTACTACAGCATCATTCGTAGAATTTATGTTAGGTTCGAGATAGGTTATATTGAAGTTTTAGATGTAGATGTAGTTGTAGAAATGATGTTGTCTCCTTTCTTGCCGATCGGGTCTATGTTGTTTCTATGTTTGAACTCTGAACGCTATAAAAGAAATGATAATCGTACAAACTGTAATAATAATAAATTTTTGTTTTACTTATTTGGCTCTCCATTAAATGTCAAAGAGGATATATAAAAAACTTTGAAGTATTATAAATTATATTAATATCGGAGTCGCTTTATTTTGCGGTTACATATCAATAACCGAGCTGCGTCTACCTTTGCGTAGAACTTCAACATTCTTAATAAAGTATATTTGAATGTAGTTTCGTTGTCGCGCCTCTTCTTCAATTTCTGTAAGCCTTTCTACAAAATCGAAATGAGCGAACGATGATGCTGATGTCGTTTACATGTCCTTAAAGCAAACGTTACACGTTGGGAAAAATACGGATGAACTATTGTACTTTAATCTTGTACAGAGCAGTGTAAACTTTGTAACCTTATTGTGGTGAGTTATAATTTGTCAGGGTCATTTTCTAGAGTCCTTAACGACGTGCCATTTGCAGCTCTTACATCGATGAACAGGTAAAGTGTTTTGACTTAAAACTCGATGGCGTATTAAAAGATATGTCCGTAACTGAAACTTATGCGTGCTCATTAGTGTACTTCACAAGCGAAGACACGGATGTTAAAAGCAGAAATATACAAGGTACATTCCAAGGTAAACAGAACTTTTTAAAAATACTATAAGATTAATAAAATAGTTTTTTTTTTTGACAAAACCGATTTATTTTATCCAAAATAATCCGTTTCCGACTCAATACAGCTATTTGAACGGTCTAAAGTGTTTTAGATCGTCGATAGGAATGTCCTTCAGGATGCCGGTAAAACCCTTTTGAATGACTTGTACGCCTATAAAACGCTTTCCTTTTATTAGCAAATGCATTTTTGCAAAAAGGTAAAGGTCGCCCCGTGACAAATCAGGTGAATACAGTGCATGGTTGACAGTCAAAATGTGATTTTTAGCCAAAAAACCGATCACAAGTATCGATCGATGAAATCCCGCATTATCGTGGAACAACCGCCAACTAGCTTCTACGCGATATTCTGGCCGAACACGACGAATACGCTGCACCAAATACTTCAAAACATCAAGATATAAGTGTACCCTTGGAATCGTAAAAGGAAATCAAAATTTTTTTCACTTTTGACTAGATTTTTTGAGTTTTGGCTCATCTGGCGCCTTCTTTCTTTATCATATTGAAAACACCACGTTTCATCACCAGTCACAATATTGTATAAAGGAAGGTTTTGCTCTTTTTTGGCCTCCTTGATGATGTCCTTCGAATATTGAATTCTGAGAAATTTTTGGTCGTTAATCATTTTTGTGCCAATGACACAAACATGCTGTCACTTCAGACGTACTTTTAATAAGTCCTAAGTAAACTAGGAAAGGACTTTGTATATTTGTGCTTGTTGCCAAACAAAGGTTCGTCCTTTTGGTAGATGCCACCATATTTAATTCTTTTTGAGGACTGAGGCCTACATTTATTTGGCTTAATACAAGCTTAATCTAATTTAAAAACTAGGACTTACAAAAATATTTAAGAGCTAGGAACCAAGCGAATAGTCGAGGAGATCTGCCCAAGTTGAAATCAAAAATGGTGAGGTTTGAGTTGATTGGAATATAAAAAAGCCAAGGACATTGATTGTAAATTACGAGGGTTCGTGTTGAAGGAAATAGAGTTCTAGAGGCAGGCGGAATCCACAGAAGCAGATACTTGTAGTAGGCGATAAATAAAGAGAATGTCAACTACGTTTCTGCGTTTTTCGACGGTATTCCAGTTAAGAAGTTTGAAGCGGCAAAATAAAATAGTCATTCCAGGGTAGTCCTCGTAGAGCAAATCGGAGGAAACGGCGTTGAATATCCTCGATTTGGGATATATGAACTGAAAGGCGAACCACATTTGGCTGACATATTGGAGAAGGGTTCGGACGAAGGTAATGTGAAGGATTCTGGTCACATAGGGGATGGAAAACTCTTTGGACCATCAAGCCAAGTGATGAGCTGGCTTTAAGGATTATCCCATCAATATGCGAGCGAAAGTTTAACTCTCTCTCGTACAATATTTCGAGTTCGCGAAGGGATTGAACCTGGGGTATATTTTGGCCGTGCAGAAGATAAAGTTGAGGAGGAGATTGGTTGCACTTACCTGACAAAGTCATAAATTGACATTTAGTGACATTCAGCTCTAAGCAATTTTTTTAGACACCAAGTGGTCTTCCCTTGAAAGAGAATGGAGCCTTGGTGTGAAGAAATAGAACTTGCTATCCGTCGGCACAAATGGATTGGGTGCAGTATACATTTACGCCAAGTTACCTCAAGACCGTTTGTAGTTAAGATGAAAAGGCGGGGTCTCGGATGGCTGCTGTGTGGGACTTAAAACGAGGTTGAGAGAGCTGAACACGCAAAGGGTACGAATTCAACTAAGTTTTTAGTAGTTGATCTACCTTTCAAAAATCCATGCTGACTGGGTGATATTGGAGACTTGCACTGAAAGCTTAGCACTTCATATAAAGTACTTACGAACATGTTAGGTAAAGAACATTTAGGGATTACATACTAGTTACTCGTACTTCATTCTTTGATTCCTTTTTGTGAACTACGGTTAAGAAAGATATCTTTCTTATCTTAGGGAGATATGGGAGAGAAAGTTTGGAGGCCCACTTCTTGGGAAATATTGCTGAGATTCCGGGGGTGTACACGACTCATCAATCTTTCAGTTACATTGGTCTCCCCTAGCTAGATTGATAAATTCACCCTTACAAACCATCTCCGTCGTATTTGTGAAGATCTGCGGGGAAGATACTAACATCAGCAATTCTACTATCTGCCACCCTTATGCTAGTGTTCCGATACTATGTGTGGTTATTTGGATCTCAAGTGAATGTACAGTGAAGATTTTATGAGCTAGGTGCTCTTTGTAAAATCTAAATGCTCCAGGGGTACTAAGGTACCCAACATCAAATTTTTTATTCCAAGCTTCCTCTTGTTTGAGAGCCGAGCGCTGAATTTGACTACCAAGAGATTTTGGTCGGAGTCATTATTTGCAACTCTTCTGAATATTAAGACACCTGTGATACTAGATTTGTACTTCGGATTCATAATTTTTGATTTTTGCTTAGCAGTTCGAATATAGCCAGGTTGTTGTGTAGATCTTTAATCGTGGAAGCATAATGGTGCCCATCACTATTAGCCGATATCTGGTGTTTATTGTTGATTCGCGAATTTTATGCGTCCTCACGAGTCTGGTGTTTTGGCTTAAAAGTCTCCACGTAAGACTGGTCAAGTTTCGCTAAGGTGGTCATACAATCTCACGCCCTCGTTCAGATTTCCTTAAATCGATGTGCTTTAACTTTCAGCATAGTTTGTTTACTGATTCTAATCTGAGGCTTATATACGAACCCAAAAAACATACCTGAGAGATGTGGATCGGTTTAAAGATTCTACATATATTCAAAAGGATGCTCTTGTATGTAAAACAACGTCCTGCTTAAGGGTCGCCTACAGCAGAAAATCCATGAAGAAGGAACGGTGATATTCAGTAGATCGGCATCCCACTTCAGACTACTGTGATCTAGTATTGCATCAAATCGAAATCGTAGGGTTGTCCAGCTAGTTCCTATTTAAATGAGCCAAGTATAACTTCATGAAACAATGCCTTTAATGCGAACAAAAAAATCTCAACAGATCGAAAGATCTAACTAAGTACGAGTACAATGCTTGCATAGAGGCATCCCGACCCGTACACAGTTTCCGACTAAGGTACGACAATCTTACTTGAACTTCGGTTTTGGCCTGTTTCTAATTCTATAGCCTACAAACTCTGACATCTATGGTCCCCGGGTCCTTAAAATCGACTTACTTTAATCTCTTCCTTGTTGTCTCGAAGGAGGATTAGAAAAAATTCTCTTGACTTTAACATTGATGTTCATTCGCGCAAAGTTTTTTGGCTTTCTGGTCTTTTTCTTTTTTCTTTTATATAAATTAGCGCGCGCTCAAGGGGTTAAGGTACCCTTAAAATGTTTGCACACAGCGCGGGCCAAGGAAATTTAGGGAGTAAAGAAGGATATGTGCCGATGTACATTGGTTTTATATTTCAGAGTACGTCCGAAAGTGGGCTTGATGGTATACTGATGTGCATTTATCGCGAGACGGGTGTTACGGTTAAAGGTTTGAAGGAGCGGTACACCAGCCCGCTATTATATTTTATCCCGAATTCAGCTTATTTAGAATAAATAATCAAAGATAACGAACATTTTTTTCATTTGAAAGCTCAACATGTGCAGTACTTTCCTATTTATCATCCAGCACCCAGCCCCGAATAGTAGGGCTTAGCTTTTTTTGTCACAACGAAGTTACAGTGGTTTCCTGAGATATGTATGTCTTCGTAAAATCTGCACTGGGGTGCCATTTTTGGAGTAAATGCTAACTTTGCGGTACGTTAAATCCTGTACCACATTTGGGATACTATTGTCTCCAGTGACCCTTTCTCCTGGCGGTTGATAGATGCTCCTTTGTTTGCTGATAGCATAAAATTAGCTTTTTCGTCATTTACTTTAAAACTCGCGTGTTTCGCCTGCTATTCGGCTGCCGTAAAAGCCATTATGTCGCTGGAAGCGAACCATTATTTGGATGTCGTCTACGTATCTCAGCTAAACAGATGTACTGTAATGAATGTTTAGACTTCCTGCACTGCGGACTACCTGGACCTCATTGCACCCTGAAACGTGTGTTTTCTACCGCTATGCAACATGACTAGATTAATTTTCGCGAAATTTAGAATTTGGCCATCAACCTGGGGAGTTCAAGAACGCTAGCAGATGGCTCTCAAGGCGATGAATAGTTGATGAGTTAGGACTAGAAATTCGTTAGTCTTTTCTAGAATAGCTTCGGCGTAAAAATCAGATCTAGAGTCGACCTGCTGAATGGTAGTTTGTGCATTAATGTGCTGCAGAAAGGTTTGAGATGTTGAAATATTATTAGGTGCGGAACTAAGTTATCGCTGATGAAAATGTAACTTTTTTTGTGAAAAAATGGCTACAAATGAATCATTCAAAGTATTGCCCATTGCTAGCTACAACTTTTTCCCATCTTTCTAGCAGAGCTCGAATACCATTTTGGTAAAAGTGTTCATCTTTTGAGGCTATCCACGAATCAAGTCATTTTTTGATGTCTTCATATAAGCGGAACTGCGTATCAGTCAGACCATGTGCCATCGGATAGAACAAGTAATAATCGGACGGCGCTATATCTGGAGAATATTCCTGGTAGGGTTGGACTTCCCATTTGAGCGCTTGCAGGTAGTTTTTAACGAATTTGGCAATGTGATGCCGAGCGTTGTCGTAGAATCACTTTTTCGTGCCTCTGCTCGTATTGTGGCCGTTTTTCGCACGCAATCGCACGCAAACAAAATCACTAATGTGTCAAAACGGTTTGTTTAGCATATATCTAAGCTTCGTTCATGACGTTTTGGGTATGTCAAAATTCGCCAGCACTTGCTGCTAGTTGGGCACCTACATAATACGTTAGATATACGCGACAATTAGTTGTGATATCTCTATTTTCGAAGATGAGGCACATGATGTTGAATGCAAAGTAATCCACTGTTACTAATGTGTTGCATTCAACCTACCAAAGCTCTGCTGGTAAACTTTTCAGAACTAGCCACCTGCTTCGGACTGCATAAATATATTTGGCGGCTTCTCTCAGGTCGCTGCCCGGTGGCTGTTACTTGGGCGTGGTGTGCTGCTGTCCTGTGGCTTGGCGTTGCCAAAACGCTCCACAGAGGCCCCTCAGAAGGCTCACGGGCCCTAAAGGTAGCGCTTAGGGATCTGAACGCGGCGACCGGTCCGGGTGCTGGGAGGCCCAGTCGAAGTACGTTGCGTCCGTTGCGGGTTATTTGGTGTGGATACGGACGGCTGTTCGTTATCGCTATGGTCGGTGTCTAAGTACTCGTATGCTGGCTTCAGGCCATCTTAGAGGGCTTCCCTCGGACTTCCACTGCGAAAAATTTGTCGTGGCGTTCTCTTATCTTAAAGGGTCCCTCATATGGCGGAACTATTGAGGCTTTGACGGAGCCATGGCGAACGTAAGTCTTGTAAGTCTTGGTGAACGAACGAGCGCTGCTTCGTGTGCTAGGATATCTGCTGAGACCTCGACTGGCGCATTATGTTTCGGAGGTTTTTGGTGAACTCGATGTAGGAGCGATTGTCGAGCGTTGTTGCTAGTAAATCGGCAGGGAGCGTGAAGGTTGTGCCATATACTGCCGATTTAATTGCGGCAAAATAATTATTATTAGAGTCGATGTTTGCTGCCCAGAAACGGTGCATATTTAGAATGCTAGATGCGTGCCTAGTAGTCTCAGTACTTTCGGAAATATGTCATTCGATACCTGCCATTTTTGCAACTACAATAATCTGTCGAAGATATTTTCCTAATCAAATTTTGCGTTGAAATGTCTAAGTACTCCGGACAGGCTCCATAAGCTCTACCTACGAAGTCACACAATTCTTCTTTGATAGAGTCTCCATCTATAGGAGCATGTGCACATATGGTATGAGGTTGATGATACGAGTATATTATCTAATTCTGGTACGGATTACAGACAGGCTTATCGCCTGTTAATAACTTCTGACCTTCGTCGATTTGCAACAGCGAATCTGTATGGAAATCACTGAAGCATTATGTGTGGCAGCTGTAAAATATGTATATCTCACATTTTATTATACTAGTATGTCACATTGCCTGATTCTATGGATTCTGTCTCCTAGATTGCGGTAATATCTGCCTTATAACGCTCGAGGTAAAGTTCAATTTTTTGAATAGCACCTGGAGTGTACAATGTACGTACGTTTTAAACCTATAATAGTTGGTTACAATTTGTGGAAGTTCTGGATCGTGATCTTATAAGAAAGGATCCATTGTATTCAAGACTATTGTCTCTCTCAAAACTATATACATATTTTCTTTCGAGTCCAGTTCAAGGAAAATTATCTTGGCTCCACAACTCGCCGGCTGAAGTTTGTTTGTAGGGAACTTCTGACGTGTTTATAATGCTGCTTTGTCAGCACTTTGTCAGTTTAGAAAATCAAAGGAACCGGGTGGATAGCAAAAATAATTCAGTAGATAGCACTTGGAGATAAACTATACGCAATTGATGGGTAGGCATAATTTCAAAATTTTTTCTCGGCAGATTAACGTCACTTAGTGTAGACCATATTCGTTGAGTATCCAGACTTACACAGTTTTAAGTAGATGTAAACGCTTCACGTGGAATGACATTTGCCTTCAACTTTAGGCCATGTCTTGCTCGGAGCAGCAATTTGTTGAATAAGAATATCAATATTCTGAAAAGATGGGATCACAATATATGTATAAACACTCGAAATCAACAATGCGAAGCAACGTCCGTAAATCTCTTTTTCCATTCTCAGAGGTCTTCTTCCTCTGAAGTGTCGAACCATAAAAAAACGAATGAGCTGCTCTATTATTATTTATTCAAGGATCGTCGGTAGATAAAACAATACAATTTTGGTTCATCCAATTCAAATCGGTTTATTATTGAAATAATGTTGCCTTAAGTGGAAAAAACATTACGCCCAATTGTCATGGCTTAATCTTTCTCAGAATTACAACTAGAGTGTCCTTTTTTTCATAACAAGACAATTAAAAAAAAAGTCCAATGCTTGCGTCGTCATTAAGATACTTGAAATACATTGACTATGACGCAGAGCACGACAAAGGGAGAAAAAATTTCAAAATGTCATCTATTTAACGGTCTATGATCGCGCTCTGCACAGCACGTGAAAAGCTCCAAAATGGTCTTTTATGGTTGAAAGCCATCATAACGCCGACTAAGGATGTTGAAAAAAAATTATTCGACACGAGCAGTGGGTGGTAGATGAGGTGAATACCAATGTATTCTACACCCATACTCGTCATTTGAAATTCGTTATTTTTTGTTTAACTCTTTTATGGATATCCTTTTATTCAAGGGAGGATAAAATCCGCAGGTGAAAATCACTGAAAAGAGCCAGTTAGTATTCGTACGTGGACAGTGAGCATTTTATTTGGTGCCCAAATCGATAGCGAAAATGCATTCATTTGTTATTGTTCATATTTCTATTTCGTTTTTGGTTATCTTTTTTTGCATTCAGCCCCTCCATTCAGTTTTACCTTGGTTTTTGTTTTTATATTTTTGTTTTTGATTTTTATTTGTGTTTTTATTGTTGTTATTCGCTTTACTTTATGTATTATTATTTGCGCGCTACAATGGTCAACAATGAATAATTGCAAATTGTGTTTGTCTTTTTGTTAGTTTGTTTTGTTGGTCCTTTATTGGTATTGTTTTTTGTTGTTTCTTGACGTTGGTATTGTAGAATGTATTCATGAGAAAGTCAATTGGAAATGCGGGTATTTGCGGAACCATGTGTAGGATGCTTTAAAAGGACTGTTTGAAAGTGAGTCTCTATTGAGTTAAAAGTTTGTTGAATAGAATAAATAACGGGTAATTTTTTGATTACTATTTGGCTTATGTAAATAGATTTTTTTCCCATTCGAAAAACGTTTTGTCGATTGCTTGGCTTTTTAATTCTCAGTCAAAAGAAAGAGATTTTGTAACAAAAAAAAAATGTTACGTATACGCCAAAGTACGCAGGTTGTAGGATTTTTCGTTCCATTACTTCTAAGCTGGCTCCGCCGGCAATTCAAACCGAAATTCAACGTTTGCATAAGCTGTTCCGGATAATGTGTCGAGAGCTTTAAAGGGAGATTCCTTGAAATACCCCCTTGATCAAAAAGCTTCCGGAATAACCATTGTGTGGCGCTCCCATTGTTCCGATTTAAGTTCCGTTTTTTTTGTTAAGTTCTGTTGTTGACATTCGCTCTAAATCTTAGCGTCATAGCTTGACATTTTCAAAAGTTACGTAGCCAAGAGAACAACTATCTTTGTGTGTGTTGGCGATTTTTTACAATTTTAGAAATGGATTTCAATTTGCAACAACGAATTTAATGGTGCGCGAACGTTGGAAATGTTGAAAAAGTGTTTCGGTAATGATTCTCTAAAGAAAACGGTCGTTTACCAGTGGCACGAGCATGAGCGGTACAAAAGTGGTCGTGAGTCAATCGAAGATGGTGAACGCAGTGGCAGACCATCGACATCGAAAACCGACGAAAATATTGATGAAGTAAAAGAAATGTTGGTCAATAACCTCAAATTAAGCATCAGAGAAATAGCGGAGGACTTGAACATTGCCAATGGATCCGTCCAAGAGATTTTGGTTAATGATTTGTGTTTCCGTCATGTAGCAGCAAAGTTGGTGCCAAAAGACCTCAATTTCATGTAAAAACGAGACCGCCTTGACGTCGCAAAAGAATTGATTTGCGAGGCTGAATCCAATCCCACATTCATCAAGAGGATCATTACTGGAGACGAGACGTGGATTTATGAGTACGACACGCAATCCAGACATCAGGCAACCACGTCGGTTTCAATCAAAAAAGAAGGCAATGCTCACGGTTTTCATGGATTACAACGGTGTAGTGCATCATGAATTTTTGCCAGATAGCCAGACAGTAAACAAGAAGTATTATTTGGGCGTTATGAGACGTTTGCGTGAAGCAATTCGCCGAAAGAGACCAGAATTGTGGTCAGAAAACTCATGGATTTTGCACCATGATAACGCACCGTCGCACAGTGCCATCATTACTCGTATTCGTAATTTTTTGACGAAAAATGCAACAAATACCATCCAACAGCCACTGAATTCACCTGATTTGGCTCCCTGTGACTTCTTTCTGTTCAATCGAGTTAAAAAAACCATTACGGGGAACGCGTTTCAGCAGCCGAGAGGACGTAATGGAAAAATCGCAGAAAGCACTGATGGACGTACCGAAAATCGAATATAAAAAATGTTTCGAGGATTGGATCAAGCGCTGGCATAAGTGTGTTGCAGTCGATGGGGATTGCTCTGAAGGTCACAATATATGAAGGTTTAGAGGGATAAACTTGTATTTCCAATTTTCTGAATACATTTCGGGATCAAGGCGGTAAATTGAGAAACAAATCTTATGGATGTGGAAATGCATCCCCTCCGAGATACAGAGATTTTGACTCCTTTTAAAAATAACGTCTTTCAAATTATTGCGTGTATGGCAACGAATAGAGTATTCTTGAACTCGTGATTATCGGTACTTTAATAGTTTCGAAGTAAATGCTGCCATAAAGTTAATGTGTCAAAAGTTATTGAAGATCAAAAGTAGTTGATTGTTTTTAAAAATAAGTTAAGAACCCCTCAAATTTTGCAACTTTGGTACGTGTGCCTAATACTTATAAACATGAGAAAAAAGTCAAGCCATTTCATCTAAAGGCATAGTTTTCAACATACCACCCAACTTGTTTAAACTAAAATTACCAAGTTCACAGCTGCTTTGGAATTTTTATCCTGTAAAATAGGTCCGTTATTGCGCAATGTAAACCCAATAAAATTTTTCTTATGACTTCACGAACACCGGTAGATAATGCGCATTTTTCGTTTGAAAAAAAAATTAAGCAGATCTCTTATGTAGTATTAGAAAAAGAATGCAAAATTATTTGCATAACCAGTTTATAGTTTCTAGCTCAGATATTGACATTTAATTCATAATATCCTCGAAAATGGACTTTTCAACACACGAATACAAAGATATGGTTTACGTCTATGGTTTCTACAAGGGTGATGGTTAATTAACGAGACTGTAATATATGAGACGACACCCAGATAGGGCTTTTCCAAATGGCAGAACATTTATTAGAATATTTTCCAAGTTTATTGGACAGAAACAAAGGTGGGACTCGTCAAAAGACTCGCGAAAGAAGGCGATCGGAGCTATGAAGACGTTTTAAATTACGTCAGAAACCATACAAATACAAATCTTAGGTGACTAAGGAGACATTTTAATCTGGGCAGGACTTATATCTGGAGAATTCTGCATTCATAAGGCATACATTCATTTCATCATATACAAGTTGGCGCATAACTAGCCTTGATGAATAATTGATGAATAAATTTTTTATTTCTGATTTTATTTAACTTTTGCATTTATTAGCCTTAGCTTATAGTGTGGAAATATGTTTACATTAGGTTTTGAATATAACATCTCTTAAATGGTGCACATTGTTAGCTTCGACCTCTTATGCTATTTCCAGAGAAGTCTTCGCTTCTTCTCGAATATCGGCCTTAAGCTTTTGTATGGTTCTTGAATTATTTGCCCCAAAGAAAAAAATCTGGTGCCGTTAAATCTGGCGAAGGCAATGGGTAGTTGAAAATTTGAAAACCGCGATGTTATTCCATCGCTAAAAATTTCCCTCAGGTTAGACATTGTTTGGCGGGCTGTGTGAGTTGTGAGTCCATGTTGTTGGAACGATAATTCTGGATCGTTCTCCACATCTGGCCTTTAAAAATGTTCATTCATTGCCCGGTGTGGGGTTCCGTATGGAATACACACTTGCAGCGCTGCAGCGCGCTGGTAGGATGTTTTCCAACGAAGGTGCATATGTAGAAAAAGTAAAACGTGTTTTATGGTGAGTTAACAGCTGACTTTATTTCTCTTGGAGGTCTGACCTCGTTGAAGGTTGATAACAGAAGATGCGGATATTAAAATGATAATAGGTAAAAATTAAACAGAATACAATTGAGTATGGCAAATTTGGAGAATTTTAGAGCGACATCTTACTTTTCATGTTCAAAACTTAAAGCTATAAATTATTGTAATAATGTATCAGAATATAAGTACATTTTCTAATTCCGGGTGTTCGGTATTGAATGCCATCCACATTACCCGCAACTTCTTTGACGTTTTCGAAAAAGTATGGCCCAATGATCCTTTCTGCCGTTTTTCCATTTTAATGTATCAAATAGCAAAGGTGCCACTCTTATCTCTATATGTAACATTAGCGCCGGTGCGTTCCTCCCATGACTTGCTCTATTATGTCATTTATGTATGTATAGGATAACTAGTAGCAGTTCACTATATACATATACAAGTCAAAGGCGACACGAAAAATTCAACCAACTACCGTCGCATTCTATGAAAATCTACGAGAGAGTTGTAGACATTCAGCAATCCAATATTATGAAACTCCTTAACAGTCAATGTGATTTTGTGGGATCAAAGTCAACGGAAAATGATTGTGAAAAATTGGAGCGCTCCAAGAGGTCTGCACATCGTCCTCATCGATTTAGAAAAGTGTTCGACATTGTTTCCAGGGATCTTATACTGACAGCGCTTTTATCTCGAAAAATACCCCAAACGTATAAAAAAAATGGAACGCGGTAATTACGATGATGTTTCAACCAAAATTAAACACACAGCGGGAAAAACCAAACTCCAAGGTAAAGTTGAAGACAGGGTGCGCTATCTTTTATGTCGGTATGTGACTATTGAATAACTTTAAAAAATAAGAACCGATTTCCATATATGGGGTATTTTTATTTAATTTGGTCCTTTACAATTTATTTGGCCCAGTTTTTGAATACATCATCAATGCAGTGTCCGCCTTTATTGACCAAAGCGAAATGTGCCCTTTTTGCTGCGCATTCCACCACTTTTCCGAGCATCTCGGGGGGTATAGCGAATGTTTACCTTGAGCTCGTCAATGGTCTGAGGCTTGCTGGCGTATGCTTTGCTTTTCAAATAACCCAACAAAAAGAAGCCCTGAGGGGTCAAATCTGGAGTGGTGTTCAGTCAATGTCGCATTTTCGTTACAGAAACTGCATTGTTCGATTTGCGGTGTGGCATGGCGCACCATCTTGTAGAAACCAGTAACCGTACAGACCTTTTTCACATATTTGTGGGCAGACATAATGAGCCAACATCCACCGATATCGATTCTCATCGACTGTTTCGCCTTCTCTGAAGGAAAATGGACCAATGATGGTTTTTGACGCAAACGCCGGCCAAACAGTCACTTTTTGGTCATGCAATGATGTTTCATGGATCCCGTGTGGATTCTCCGTTCCCCAAATACGACAATTTTGCTTGTTAACAGGGCCAGAGGATGTGAAATGGGCCTCGTCGGTCATCAAAGTTTGCTTCCAAAAATCAGGTTCAGTTCAGACTGTTTGGCCGTACTCCAAGCGACGTGGGAACTGTTCTTTAAGTCAATTGCACTTTATACGGAAACAAATTGCGAATCATTCTTCAAAATGTACCACACGATGTTAGCTCTGACGCCAAAATGCTGAGCGCGGTGACGATACGACACAATTCCCTCTCTCTTACAACTTGTCGACGATTTCCCACTGTCCCGTAATCAACAAAATTCGACACCAAACGACGAATAGGGTTGTCAGACGGTGCTTATTGGCCACGATATTTTCGACGATATGCACGTTGAGTTAATACAACTGAACGACTATTTTCAATGTACAGCGTCACTACTTCGTGTCGGCGCGTGATTTTTACGTCAAGCGATTCATGGTTAAAAGTGTACTGAATTGATGTTATCTAACATATCTGCTCAAGTCAATCGGTTGATAAATGTCAAAGTTAATCAAAGTTTGTATACCGATATAAAAGATGACGCACCCTGTATACTAAAGCTTTGAGCACGGCCGTTGTTTTTTAAAGTCATGGTACTTGGCATGTTTATGCAATTTTCTACCGAAGCAACACGTTGACGAGTCCGAAACAGACAATAGCGCTATCGTAAGCAGTGACGTTAGAATCCTTCAAGTAACTCTTAATAATTGGATAAAGACGATATAAGATAACCGGTAAAGAATGAGAATGGAAGGAGTCATAGTGCCAAAGTTCGAAAAATTTATACAACGTAGTTAAGCTCTGTCCTTATCCGACAGGAATATTGCGATGACGATGTGTACATAGACTCGGTGGTATTTTGTGACATATAAGTGCCAATCAAACTAAAATAACTTTTATACACGACGGTCGGCACTATAAAGGAGAAATGTCAACAATCGGAATACAAATATTATGAACTACGCAAATGCAAACAAAACAATACAAACTTTAGGCTGAGCTCCTGCCTGCTCCTGCCATGTTCAGCGAAGATCTTCAGAAAATGCGGCTCAAAAAGGATTATAGGCTCAAGTTTCAGGCGAAATTTGAGGATAGGGCTGACGTAGGGATACTGAAGTGCAGAATATTAGCAAATTTTTAAGGTCCGTAAATTTAAAAAAAAAACAAAAACAATCCTGCATTGCTCAGTTGCTTTTTTTTAAGTCCAAAAAACTAGCGATTGGCCAATGAAGCTCTTTATTGGATTTCCCGCGAGGTGTCATTGTCAAAGACAGAAGCGCTGGCGAAGTAGACGGAATTGCTAACTATCTCACAAATTTTTTTGAAAAATGGCACCTCTGTTCTTGGATTGTGGGTTTTGTATAATTTTCATGAAAGAGCACTGATTGTCTAAGCATTTCCTTAATATCAAAGTTCAGATTAATTTCGAACTGTACGGAGCAGCGAGCTTTCTTTATAACCGCCTAACACATTACGATGAGTTTGCATCCCGTCTTTAGAGATAATTTCATATGCAGTTTTTAAATCGATAAACAAGTTTTGAATATCTATTCGGACTTCTAGGGTTTGCTCTAGGATCTATCGTACATAGTACAAATATAATTGTGCATACTACCTTGATCCCGGAATATATTCAGAAAATTTATATTGTCCCCTTCAAAGTAATCCCCATCGACTCCAACACACTTATGCCGGCGCTTGATCTAATCCTCGAAACATTTTTTATATTCGGTTTTCGATATGTCTACCAGTGCTTCCTGCGATTTTTCCATTACTTCCTCTTGGCTGCTGAAACGCGTTCCCCGTAGTGGTTTTTTAACTCGATTGAACAGAAAGAAGTCACAGGCAGCCAAATCAGGTGAATTCGGTGGCTGTTGTGGATGGTATTTATTACATTTTTCGTCAAAAAATTACGAATAATGATAGCACTGTGCGACGGTGCGTTATCATTGTGCAAAATCCTTGAAATTTCTGCCCATAATTCTGGCCACTTTCGACGAATTGCTTCACGCAAACGCTCAAATAATACTTGTACTCTTTGTTTACTGTCTGGCCTTCTGGCAAAAATTCATGATGCACTACACCGTTGTAATCCACATGAAAACCGTGAGCATTACCTTCTTTTTGACTGAAAACGACGTGATTTTTTTGGTCTCAGCTCATTTAGTGAACGCCATTCAGTTGCCTGATGTCTGGATTGCGTGTCGTACTTATAAACCTACGTCTCGTCTCCAGTAATGATCCTTTTGATGAATGTGGGATCGGATTCAGCCTCGCAAATCATCTCTTTTGCGACGACGACGTCTGCCACTGCGACAAGCTTCGATTGACTCACGTCCACTTTTGAACCGCTCGCTCGTGCCACTGGTAAACGACCGTTTTCTTTAGAGAATCGTTGTTGCATATTTAAATCCATTTCTAAAATTGTAAAAAATCGCCAACGCAGACAGTGATAGATGTACTCTTGGCTACGTAACTTTTGCAAATGTCAAGCTATGATGCTAAGATTTAGAGCGAATGTCAACAACAGATTTACCAACTTAACAAAACAAACAGACCTCAATGAGAGCGCCACATGGTGGTGTCTCCCGGGAACTTTTTGATCAAGGTGGTATATTCGGCCTAAAACTGTACACAAAGATGCCAATCAAATCATTGGGAAATGGGTTCTGGCGTTCACACTACGCAGCTGACATGATCCTGTACGCGATCATAAGGATACAGACGCCTCTATAGATGGAGAAATAATTTATATCGAGTAAGCAATACGGAGGCTTTTCATTCGCCAAACATTCACTCATGGGATCGCTCAAGCAAATTGTCTCCAACTGTTCCGCTCGTCTTAAGAGCATGATATCTTTAGGCTTGAGCTTGGATAGAATTACCCGCTTTTCATTTTTATCTGGTAAACGTATGTTTTGACTATTATCGTCTAAATTGAACTATTTACTCGTGGAGTACAGTAGTCTGACGAACTGTTTCTGTTTTACATCTGGTGTCGAGTCTACGTTCGTCCTAAAGCCAATTAATAGAACTCCACCTTTTTGCGGCCTAATTTTATACGAATTTTATTTCGTTGTGGTGGCAAAACTGGGATCTTGAAATCCATTGTTTCTGCTGGTCAGTTGATGTTCAGAGTCTTCATGATAGTAACATAGCACCAATCTGTTGCACTTACTGCTCCCCCTGTAGAACTTACTGCGAGATTCTGGGACACACGATTGGTTAAGAACCTGACGTCCTTTACCGGCTGCAACTTATCCATTTCACAAATATGCTTTCACATAACATTGTTATGTTTTTTGCTTCGATTGAAATATATTCGAGAAGTCCGAATAGGAAGTTCAACATGTAATGTTGTAATGGTAAATTCCTTCCAGATATTAAATAGCGATGACTTACATAGATGTGCCTCTTTAGAAAATTCTATTTTAAAACATCGAAGAAGAAGCACTTCTTTCTTAAGATACCTCGTTTCATTTCATGACAATTACTGTAAACATTCCCAAGATAAACAGCTTTTCAAAATATCGTTTCACCATCATCCTGATTTTACACATGACTCAACAAACTCTAAGAAACTCTGCCAATGTAAACAAAACACTCCATCAAAAATCACTGTCTTCGGAAAATCCGAAAATCTCTCAATCAACCAGCAATTCCACATGGGTAATTGCCTATTCCAAATTAAAGAGATACGAAAATAAAAATCGAAAAGTCAGCAGAAAATCCTTTCCAATCATACAATGGCTACTTAAACCAACAAACAGTCTGTATTTGCCCCACCATACCATATTTTATAAGCAATGAACCCTTTGCAAACGGCCTTCATGGCCCCTAAATTTCCTTAGAAAATAACCTCGCATATGCTCAACCAGAAAACTAATATCCTATTATCCTCACAAAAGGATGCCATCCGACCAGATTAAGTTCATTTAAAACCAATGTATGACATACTAGGGTCGTCGGCAAGGGTAGGTGGGTCAAAATGTGACATCACCCTATGTTTGGATGGAGAGAGGAAAAAAAAATCAAAAAGAAGAAAAATAATATAAAGGACATACTCGTACGTAGCAAGGATCTTCTTCAATTCGCCTACTCGCCTTCGAATGAAAAAGGTTTAATTAACCGAAAGACACAGACAGTGAAGGAAGGAAACCAAAAAGAAATCAATTAAGGATGAGATTGTCTTCTTTTGCTGTGTTTAACCTACATATATTACATGAACGGCATAAGGATAAGGCACTCGTACACCCACTTACACACACATGTGGACCCATCATTCGGTACGTGCTTGCACGAGAATGATACTCGTATACGGACTATGTACCCACCTAAATAGCGATTTTGTATCTTTAACTTGATTTTCGCAGATGAAAGTCCTGGCCAACGTCATGCTTACATCCTACAGGTCGTAGGATAAGACTAGAGGTTATAGAAAAAGAGAGAGATAAAAATGCCTTACATGTCCTTAATTTCTTGGAACGCTAACATCAATATCAACGATTATTTCCACTTCCTTTCGTGAACAGGACTAGTATCTATGTACTATATGGATGTTTGCGCTCTTCTCGTCCTGAATTCAAATAAAAATAATAATCAATTAAGGTAGGTACAGCACTGCCAGAACATGGTAATAAGGGTGGGCAACGATAATTTCAAACCCAATTTTGGAAAGCTCTGTGGGTGAGGCTTAGAGTAACGAACCAAAATATCAAAGAACGGCTTTACATGAGGTATACCATCGCGCGTAAGAAATTACCGACAATTTAAACAGCTGCGTCGGATGGCGGTTGGCGGGTGTGGAGGCGACAATATCTGTGGGTGGTGGTAGTGGTGGTGGTGAAATTTCAACCCCTAATCGTATTTCCCAAAAAATTCCATCGAGCGCGGCTAACAAAATACGGATAGCAAAGCGATACGACGGTGAGATATAAAAGAAAACCTGATGGAGTCTCATTGTAATTTTTTTCGCGTTTTCCTGCTTTTTTTCCTTTTTTCCTTTCCTTTTTTTTTTTTTTTTTTTTGGCCCTTCTTCCCTGGTAGACAGAGATAAGGCAGAAAAAAAATTTTTATTTATCAGAGCATTTTTCGCACGGATGAAGGTTGATTATCGTAGCGAACACAAATGAAGAAGGACCGCTTTGTAGTTGTAATGGAGTAGGACGACCCACCAACCAGCCAGCCAGCCATGTGCCAGGAAAATTAACTTTGAATGAGAAGAGGACGACAACGAGTATAAAGAGAAAAAAAAAATGCTGATCCATGAGGAAAATTCCAAAAAGTAGAAAATGGAGAATGAAACGAAAATAAATTGAGGAAATTTTCCTGAACGTTTATGCTAATAATTGATATAATAACGAATCAAGAAAAAATGTATCTAGATACAAGCAAATACACCCTTCGAAACGCAGCCCATACTCCATGGCATCTTTAAGGCTGATGTGGTGATGAAAAAGTGACTATAGATGGCTCGATAAGGGGGGGGGGGGGGGGGGGGAGGTACGAGTAGAAAGAAAAAGAATGATTGGATGAACGTACTCAAGTATTCTACAAAGAGCTTTTCCGGAGGCTGATCGAAAATGTCCACGATGATGATGGTGATGAAAAGCTACCGGATGTTGGTAGAACCGCACGCCTCTGTTTTGACTAATTTGTGGCGTAAACGCCCATGTTCATGGTTCTAGCAAATTACAATGAATGGTATGGTAGTGGTAGATTTTGTGGAGAAAAATTGAGATAGGTTCAGGGTTGTATTAAGACAGGGAGTGCCAGTACACACAGCTTATTACACTCGAGTGCTGTATGGGATAGGGGCACAACAATAGTGATCATTTGAAACTCAAATCTGAAAAAGATTAATTCTTCCGAGCATTCTGCTTTGTGGAAGCACTTAAGCCAGAATAGTGCGAGTTCTTCAAAAAGCAATAACTCCCCCCAGCTTTTCGAAGACATTACCTAGATTCATTTCAACAGTCATAGGGAAAACGTATTCATGGGGTTGTTGTATGTTTCTCTCCAAATCTTAATTTTTTAGACTGGACTCCCTGGAATCCAAGGTATTTTCCATCTGGTTTTGTTGCATTCCCAACCTCCCCAAATTCATTGCGACGATACAAAATCTGTAGAGTGCTTTCTTCAACTACATTACATTGAGCTAACAGCTGTCCTTTATAGTGTGCCGTGCAAGCTAATCCTATCATGCCTTTAAAGAAACAGTGCTCATCTCTGTGTATGAGAGACAGCTTGGAAGGTACTAGATATGGTTCAAAATAGCAAGAATATCGTAAGCAGTCAACAGTCTTTCCTACTGGAGGCCAGCTGACCTTTCAAAGACATCGGTAACCATTTGTTTGGTCTATCGGCATCCTAGAGAGTCAACTCCAGTTACGGTCACAACAAACCCAATTATCAATGGAACTCTAGCTGAGGATAACTCGTTTCCAAAAAGAGTTTCAGAGGTTTTCAAAAGAAAATTAGACAGGATCGTTTACCTGACTGTAGTCCCCTGTAGTCACAACAGTTCATCAGATTTTCTCCATTGAAGGTTGTTCAAACAATTTATCAGGAATATTGTCTCCTTAAGGGCGATTTGGTATGAGCTATTTCTGCGTCGAATAAAAGATTAATCATTATTCTAATCTCTAGCTGGGACATGCCATCATACTGATAAGGTTTGGAGTCACAAAACATTGTATAAACTGACAATTTATTAGCGTTTTTGTGATATTTTCGAACGAAGAGACATAAATGCGATCGGAAATAATAAAGTGTTCGTCCTTTTTGAGATGGATACTCTGATTGGTTAGCGAATACATCGACTACTCGAGGCATTTCAATGAGTTCCAAGTATATGTAGTTGAGAAAGCTGTCGGTTTGATGGATCCTACGATTGCTCATAGTGGGCAACAGGCGGAGTGTCAACTTTGTAGCAGTTTTAAGAGCTCTTTATGCGAAATCCACAGGAGTTTTTACGTCGAGTCGACACCGTTGAAGAAACCTGGTTCTACTACTACAAGCCAGAGTCCAAGCGACAAACAAAACAATGAATTTTCCATGCCAATGAGCGCACTCAAGAAGGCAAAGACGCCCCCATCGGTTGGAAAGGCCATAGCTACGATTTTTTGGAACTGAAGAGGGAATAATCATCATGGACCTTATGGAAACATGATCACAGAACAGTAAAACAGCAAATTATTCGACCGACTTGTCACAGAAAAAAGTTCTATTCCACAATTACAACGGAGTAAGGTCGATTGTCCTACAACCGTTTTGTAATCCTTATCGAGCAGACTCTGTTATCCTGGTTATTGAACACACAATTGATTAAAGACAAGGAAACTTTCGCAACGATCAAAGCACACATAAAGTGTTTCACATGGAAGAAGATCGGATCCCTAGAAAGACAGTAATAGTAGTCCTCTAATTTGGCTATCGCTCATTTTTCGATAATGCTTGTTTGGTGCTTGGTGAAAGATTCTTTGTTGACATAAGCTCAATTGAAGTAATTGGTTACCAATGAACCGAGCCCTACTTACTTATTTTGTTGGTTCTATAGTCCGGAATGGTGCTTTTCTACTGCGTTCTCCCATCCGAGGAAATATGGAACACTCTTTCGGCAGGAGGAACGATATCCATTCGCTATACAGTGCGTAGCTATCGAAGGCGACTAATAGACCAGGCCGATGTCAATGCAAACAGGGCCATAAATGACTCGAAGAATCTCGCGACCAAAGCGGGGATATCCTAACCCACCTTCAAAATCGTCCATGCTTCTGCGCAATAGGTCTATACTACGATAGTTTAGCTAGACTCTTATATGGAATTATTTTTATTACTTAAATGCAATTTCCAAGTGTAACGTTTCGTTTGATTTCTGACGAGGTGTCGTTATTGGAGCTAATAGCAGAGGCGAGGTAGACAAAATCCTAAAATTACTCAAAGTTATAGGTATCTCTGTGTCATACTCAATTCATCGCCATTGTGCGTCTGTTCTTGTTACATCAATTGTTTGGTTTTGCCCTCAATCACAGCTACATACATATATCCATTTATATCGCTTCTATTTCAATACAAATTTATGCATCAGTGACAGCTTTTCTGCCACGAAAATCTTAGCTTTCATGCCGAACAGCAGTGTCTGGGTCGTCCTCGATCTTTAAAAGTCTGTGGAAGTGGTTTTACCATATTCCTAGCACCGATTGCGACGGAACTACTAAATTTTCTTGGTCATCCCTAGAGTTCTATGAATGGGTTTCGTTGGATTCACACATTTTTTTAAAGTTCCAAACATTGTTCCTAGAATAGCTCTTCCTTTTCTGAGCGTAATTGGATGAATCATACCAGTATATTCTGTAGTGGCCCGTGTTTACATTGGCCGCTCTAAATTTTCGGACATCTATAGTACCGGGGGAATGCCTTCCGTCAATCAAAACATGACCAATTTGGTTGTCGGTCTTGTGGCCAGGCGACGAGGTGATGAAACTATATGCTGGTTACAGAAGATATTTCGCCAGCAGTATATGTAATCCGCATCCAAATAGAAGCTGGCTCTGCTCTACTACTCTGTAGTAGTGCTCATAGTATTGGATCATTGCAAAAGTTCGTACCCGATTTGAAAATAAAACACAAGCGAATACACTTTAAAGAAAACAATTTTATTAATCAATTATATAGTCCACTTTATTTTCCACAACTATGTCCCAACATTTTACAAGTTTGCAGATACTGTTTTTATAGAAGCTGCGTGGTTTTCCTTCAAAAACTGTCGTAAGGTAGTTTTCAACTTCGGTGGAACCAAATTTCTTTTCCCTCAAACCGTTCTGAAGGGACCCAAACAGATGAAAATCTGAAGGAGCAAGATCTGGGGAATACGATGGGTGCTGAAGGGTTTTCTATTTTAACTCCTTTAGTTTTTGCAGCGTTTGTCGGGCGACATGTGGTCTGGCGTTATCATGATGGAAGATGACGCCTTTTCGATTAGCCAAAACCGGACGATTTTCTTGAACTTTCTCATTATATATAGAGAGTTGCTCACAGTACTTACTCGCCGTGATTCTTTCTCCAGGTAGTAGCTTAAAAAAAATTTTACCCCTGGAATCCTACCAAACCCCTTCATTGAATGCAAGCCAGTTTTTGCCACGGGTTCTGCATCTTCACCTGTTTGTTACGAACTACTTTTTCGTTGCATGTTGTTATACAAAATCCAGTTCTCGTCACCTGTTACGAGTGGATTCAAAAATGGTTTGTTTTCATGGAGTCTAAGCCATTGAGACGCGGTCCAACTTATTTTTTCCGTCAAACAATGCGGCACCAACGTGTCGAGCTGAAGTGAATCCAAGTTTCTTTAAATAGGGAAACGCTGACGAATGTTTAATACTAAGCCTCTCAGCAATCTCCTGAGTTGAAATCTTCTGATTATTTTTCATTAAGGCTCGCACAATGTCGTTATTAATCTCGGAAAATCGTCCAGAACGAAATCTACCAAAACAATTTTTGAAGGTCCTTGGAGCAGTAACACGATCCGAATAAAACGCTCTGAATGTTTTTTTTTTTTTTTGTTGCAGGTCCAACACGCACTTCTTTTCGAAACTCGTATATCGTTATATGAGGAAGGTGTAACTTTTCGTTCTCCATTTTAGAATTTTTTTTCACACACAATTTGACTTATCTTGACGGGGTCTAGCGATAAAATGACTTGTGATGCCACTGGTATACAACAAGTCCATAAAACCAATAATAGTTGCGTCATACAGCAATCTTTCTGCCACGTATGAAGATCGGGCACAAACTTTTGCACTGATCAATAAAAATAAACGAGTATGTCATAAATTTTCTTTCTCTTTTTGTTGGACCCATTCCACTACAATTCCTGGGTGGCAATTTTGTCTGATTTATAGCAGAATAGAGTCAGTGTCGGATCCACTGCGTATTCAGGAGAAAGTAACCCCTTGGAGAGATATAACAGCAACCGCTGGTTCATTATGGGTTCGTCTGCCAGCATTTCTATGATACTCCAATCTCATAATTAGTCTTAAGCATCCTTATTGACCAAATAAGTTGAAGCAGATCAAATAAAGAATTCGTTATTGATGCCACCGCTGAATCAGTCGCATGAAGCGATCCGCCGTTCTTCGTTCTGAGAGCAAGTTATTTCAGAATAAGTGTTTTCTTATTGCTCAATTTACTGCTCGTGGACGTAACGGATGACCAGATAGCAATGATAGTTTTTATAATTGTTGTATTTCAGCAGCTGTCAAAATTATTAATGACATCCAACTGTCAAAATATTCCGTAAGGTGTGCCGCTTCATCATGCATCGTTTTACGCTTGCCAAACGTGCGGAAATTATTAAAAAATATTGTCGGAATTCCGGCTCAGTTGTAAGTACGCAACGTTTAGATATCAGTCAACTGGTCCCAGCGATCATGCGACTTGACACCGCTCGATTATTTTCTCTAGGGCTACGTTGCTAACAAGCCAACCACTTTGGACGAGCTCGAGGCCAACATTCGACACGCTATTCCCAGAATAACGCCGCACATATTGGGCCTAGTCTTCCAAAATTGAACCGACCGCTTGGTGCACTGCCAGCAAAGCCGAGGCGGCCATTCGAAAGATGTGCTATTCCACGCATAATGGCATGAACGTAGCTTCAAAATAAAGCCAGAATCAATTTTATATCTCACACTGTTTTTGTTTTATTTAAATTATTTTCTTATCGTTCTTATCTGGTCATCCTTTACAATGAACCTCCGCTAATTGTACAAAACCCAAACACTGACGTAAACATTTAAAGTTGTGGTTTACATTGTTTTAAAAATCATACCGGGAAAGCGACGCCCCCATTGTCGATACACTGGTTAAACCGAATTTTTTTTGTGTCTTATCACTCTCTCCAGCATATTGATGGGTATGTTGGCCGTTTCTTCTTGAATGTTTCTTTTCAGGTCGTCCAGAGTTTGTGGGCGGTTGGTATAGGCACGGGACTTCAAATACCCCCACAGAAGTAAGTCACAAGGCATTAAATCGGGTGAACGCTCGGGCCACTCCAAATCACTCGTCAGTATTGAAACCATACATATATCCCCTAAGTCGTGGCAGAAAAAAAAACCTCCTCTGGCGTGTTGACATATCGATCTGAATTGACTGTGGCAGTCTGCTCTTTTTCTTGAAAAACCATGGGCCGATTCTTTTTTCTGCGTAAAACCAGATTCCTTGAACGTTGTGACTCAGAAAAGAATTGATTTCCAGTCCTGGACGGGACCCAATGGCTGAACGAATTTTCGAAGGTGCGCTGGGTTGATACCACCGAACTGTCGTTGGAAAAATAGGCAGGCTGCTCGTTACTTCCACGCATGATAACAACTGAAAATAAGTGAATAAAACTTTCAAATCTCCTCCCTCGAACGAGATCACGTAAAATGGCCTGGGGCTCCCATCAGGAAGTTATCTTGCCGCAGCTTGTAGTTTGGCCACATCATCTATACACGACCGGACTTAAACATTTAAGCCTTTGAGAGGATAGAGCAGAGCGTAATGCTAGAAAAAGAAACGGAATGCCGGCTAAGGCATAATTTTTGCCCAGCTTTTTAATGACAAGTTCATTCACAATCTACCATCGAAATCATGTTCGTTAAATTTTCGTCACGATATTGAAGGTGATTTTGTAAATGTTAGTACTATGTGACAGTATGCATAACCATATTGTACAACAAGGGATGTATAAAATATTGTCTACAAAAGCAATCCTTATAAACAGAACCTTGAAGTTCAAGGTAGCTTTGGGTCCGTATCTGCAGAAAAGCTTAGACACACTCTGTACACTTTTATGATAAATGGTGGCCAATTCACGCTTCTGTGATCTGCTACAAGTCACGTCTTCGTGTTTGGTCGTGTCAAATAGGCTGCAGAAAAATTTGCTCATTCATACAGTGTATAAGCGGTTTTTACTCTAGATATGTTCTACTAGGTGGGGTGAAAAGTAACATCCTTGGGAATGAAAAACAAAATTTTTTTTAAATGTTTTTTTATAGTCCCCTTTTAGTTTGATACACTTATTCCAACCATTTTCCAACTTCTTGATCCCGTCCGAAAAGTAATTTTCCGGAAGGTCTGCAAAATACTTCTCCGTGGTGTCGATGATTTCCTCGCGTGAGCTGAATTTTTCATTGATAAGCCATCTTTTGAGGTTTGGGAAGAGATAATAGTCCGAGGGAGCCAAATCGGGCGAATACGGTGGATGCGACCGTAATTGGAGCCGTAAGTCATTGATTAGCCGTGGTTGCGATGCTCTTATGCGCCGGCGCATTGTCTTGCAAAAACCAAATTTTTTTTCGCTTCACGTGAGGCCGTTTTGCAGCGATTTCGGCCTTCAATCGCTCCAATAATGCACAGTAATACTCGCTGTTGATGGTTTTTCCTTTTTCGAGGTAGTCAACGAATGCCATGACAATCCCAGAAAACCGACGTCATAACCTTTCCGACCCATCGAGCCTCCCTCGGCCGCTTCGGAACACTCGTTCCAGCTTCAGTCCATTGCCGGGCACTCATTCTGTTCTCTGGTGTGTAATAGTGGATCCAAGTTTCATCAACAGTTACCAATCGACGCCAAAAGCCCGCCCGATTCTGCATCAGCAAGTCCAAACACCCGTTAGAAGTGCTCTCGCGTGTGGGTTTTTGGTCAGGAGTGAGCATGCGCGGCACCCATCGGCAGGATAACTTTTTCATATGCAGAATATTGCCCAAAATATGGCGTGTGCGCTCAGTACTTTGTGGTATCTGCTAGCTCGCGCACCTCCACTTTCCGTTCGGCCAATACCATTTCATGTATTTTTTTGACATTGTCCTCTGTAACCGCATCGGAGGGCCTGCCGCTGCGGACTTGATCGGTAGTGGAGTTGCGGCCACCACGAAACTCTTGAAACCAATATTTGACGGTGTAATCTGACAGGGCATTAGCCCCATAATATTTATCCAACTTTTCTTTTGTTTCCTTCGCCGTTTTGCCTCTCAAAAAATAATGAGAGAGAACGAAAATCGTTTTTGTCCATACTCAACATGATGCCAAACACGTCAACAACAATCAGCTGTCAAAACAAAACTAAAGACAGTATCGCACTGAAATTTGTCATGTCTGCCTAAATATGAACGGACTTCAAGACACCATAACCTTTTTTGCAGTAACAGCGCATTCTGGCGGTCAAGGAGGTTACTTTTAGTAAGTAATAAATTATATGCAAATGAGTTTTTGTCGCGTTTCCCCGGGTCTAAAATTCCATATTTGGTGCAAAACTCTGCCAACCTCCCAACCAGGGACAGTGATGTGGTCACTAGAATGTAAGCCTCGATTTTTATTTTATAAGAACTTAACACTCAAGTGGGTATGAATAAACTTATAATGCCTCAGCATGTGTTAAGTTTTTTTGGAAAATGGGGTAGAGAGTTATTCCAAAATACTTCGTCCGTTGGATAACTTCTATCATTTGGTTGCTGACTGATAGGAGACAATGTTCGTTTTAGTGGTAGATGTTGACTCTGCCATTCCGTTTCGATGGATTGTAAATCCCTCCACTTTACTATAACAACTATGTCATTTCCATATTTATTAACAGTACAATTTTTGAAACCTCGTAGAAGTTCATTTAATGTAAATAAAATTGGACCCAATTTGGAGCCTTGTGGAACGCCGTACTTAACCCAGATCGGTAAGATAATTTTTAAGCCAATTTAATAATACTCCCCTCACACCGATTCTTAAAGTTTCTCTTAACATTGGGCACAATGGCATCACTGAGAATGAAATCGCCGTTGAACTTGCCAGGCAAGGTTCAGAGGGGCGTTTTTCAGAACCCGAACCTACGTTAGGTTCGAATTCTTCCCGATGTCTCTAGGAAGTCAGTGGCCTTCTTGCTGTCGCTCAGCAGGAAAGACTGCAGTTTTCTTACTGGCATCGTGACGGGGCACTACTCTTTTGCTAAATACTTTAAATGTGCCGGGCATAAGTGATACAACATCCTTCGAAAGTAATGACGACACCGCGGAGCACTACCTCTATGAATTTCCGGCTTACGCTCGCATCAGGCTGCAGGTAATCAGGGCTAACGTGGTGGGTACTGGTACTGTAGGCATTTTATCCCTGAACTCTTCGAAGGACTGAAAGATTTCATTAAAAGAACTTACAAAGACTACAATGGACCAGTTTTTTGTCTATGTGCTACGTTATGAAAAAAAAAAGTTTGTCTTAAAATACAGTGGATGATGAAGCCAGAACACTGCAGTTCTTATGTAGGCCTGCATTGACTATACTTTAGAACTCCAATAATTTTTCTGTGGCATTATTTTTGTTTATAAACCGTTTAAGCCTAATGATAGTGACTTCGTGCAAACTTTTTTCTGATAATATTGAAATTGGCCTGTAGTTTTGGGTATTGTTTTTACTTGCAGCCTAGAAGATCGGCCAAATGATCAAAGTTTTCATTAGTCGTAGTACAAAACCTTGTGTTATACTCCTATTAATTATTGTTTGTATAAACGGAGCAGGTGTACGGCATTTAACTTAAGATCTGTTGATCGTATTTTGTCTGCCTCTCTTTGTTGACCAATCGACACAAGAGGTGTGTTATTCTAGCATCGGTATCAGTGCTTAAATTTCAGAGCCCAAAAAAACGGCTATAGGTGTTAACTATTGTATTAACATTCGGATAATTTGGCAGCACTAGCATATTATTTGTTCAAACAGCAATCTTTTGGTGTACCCACTCAAGTTATTGCTCTTAGAGATATCTAACAGAAGGTCCGGAAGCATTGTTGCTATCCGCGGTAACTCCGATAAATATCTTGCATTAAGTAAGCGCGCATAGGTTAAGTTGTTAGTGTAATTTACACGTAGAGTAATCGGCTGATACCGATGCCAAAAAATCACATTTAATAGTCGAAATATTCCCTTTTCGTAGGTTTTTTCGAAATAAATTCTCTGCTGTAATTACAGGTCGTTGTGGTTGAGGTTCTGATATTTCATAAATGCATGATTGCTGAGGATTGGTTATAGAGCTGATTCGTGAGTTGCTCCACAATGCCATTAAAATCGTTATCGCTTGTTGAAAAATTGTTGTGTACAGCTTCGTCATTTGAACTAACTATTCAGATGTTATCTGAATGCTCCGTAAAGTTGTTTGAGAGTGAACTATCCCAATAACCCCGGTAGTTGCTTTTACCCTGGCGATGGTTGAGTTAGGTTACTGTCTGCATTCTTCACTTGAAGCTGATTTGAACTCTATTCCTCTGCGGTGGAAATATTGCCACGCTTTGGGATTCTAAAAATTCCCGACACCGTATTTCTTGTAGCTTGACATATATTGTCTTGTAGGATAGAACTCACGGTCCGCGATTAGTTTTGGACATCGTGAAAAGAATTTCTGAGAAGAAAGACGATCTGATCATAATTATCAGCAAAGGTCGTAAATTCAGTATGAGTCCAAATCCAAATTTTCGCATTTGACTAGTTAGCGAACTTACTACTCAGACTGGTTGAAACCCCATTTGCTGCTGCTGCTTCTTGCATATTGCCCGTCTTTATTGACAATCACGTGAAAACAGTGCGCATATTTCTGTCGCTCCTCTGTTTATGAAACAAACCTTCAAATGACCTCTCAGTGTCATTCTCTAAATGAATCATCTACACCAAATCCTGCGGAAATTCAGAATACGAGTATCTCCACCAGAATATTCCTTCAAGCCTTAACTCGAACTAGTATGACTCCCTAACATCCAAGTCTGTGCTGGTACATAACAGAAACAGTGATAAAAAAAGGCATTCCATACCTAAGTTGTAGGCACACAGCCGTCGGCTTCATCGGCTAAGTGATTTCAACTTCAGTTGGCCTTATTTGAGTTTCGTTTCACCAAATACCCATACATAAGTACACACACATCTAGCCGAACACAGCCAAACTGTAGCAGAACTGATGTTAAATTATTTATCGGACGGATATTGAAATTGAGAAGTCGGCAGCACTTGAGACAGATCGCGATAGTCGCCGCGCTTTAGTGAATCGAACTCCTTCTCTCCGGTACAAAAAATGGCCATCGTCATCCTTGGAGTGGGCCTCGTCGTCGCGGTAGTTGTCGTGGAAGTCTTTGTCATCGGAGTCCACTTGCTGACGCTAGCAAAATGGTGAAATGAAATTCATAAATAATTTTCAGACCGTCCAGACTGGTCAGACGCAGAAATAAAATGAAAAGCAGAAAATAATAAAAAAAAAAAGTAAAAAACTGAATAATCGCAGATACTCGCAGTTAGGTGGAAATGATATCCTTTTATCCTGGCTCTTGAGTCGTCGTGTGCATGTGATATGTGCCCGAGGTCGTTACGTTTCGTTAGGAACTTTGTACACTTGAAGGTTCTTTTTTTTCCGTTAGAAGGACTTAGTTGCGCTGGTCATTTTTTGCTTACCCTTCATCAGATAGACACATCCTGTCGTCCTGTAACGAACACGAATTCCATTTACATTTGTTTGGTCTTGAAACTTCCATCGGTCATCGCTGTGAGTGAGATTCGTATGCTTGATGTGCGTTCTTGTATATGAATAAGGTGCAGGTTATCCTGATTTATTTTTTTTTATTCTGCTGAGGGTTTTTCTGCATCCGGAACGGAAAAGTTACATACACGTTGGGTAGAGACAACATCTACCAACATCAGTTACATTGAGGAGCAGAGAAGCATGTCATAGATACTCTCGTACTGTCGTATTCCCGTATTCTCGTAGTTCTAGTACGATGGACGAAGGACGTGCTTAATTCCAAAGGTAAATTGTAGTTGATTGATGGAGTATTCTCGTGTTGAGTCTAGAGTTGGATTTTGGTTTGGTTTTCGAGGTTTGTTCCAATTTTTTTCCTTCTCATTTTGTTGGATTGCTTGCTTTTGTGTGTCTGGTACTCCTGGCCGGTTGGCCATCAACTGTGTACACCGCACATATCGCACATAGATTTGATGAATGAAAATGCACTAAAGGTGAGAGACTGCTGTGCGAAGTGGACGTTCATGGAAAAAGAGCTTTGGATTACAGCTAAATCCATGAGGATATCCGTCAAACAGAGGCCAGAGTCCAGCGTAAGAGAGTAAGTAATAAAAAGTGAGTGTAACTCCTTGAGTAGAAAAAAAAAGGATAATTGGGTAGGTAAACAGTATTACACTGGGTTAGTCGACTTCGTGGAACCATATAAAATGGAAAATAATTGGACATAATGGTGTTTACCAAGTTACAAGTGTCATTGAAGCAACTGATCTTGTTTGTTTTCCCGCTGATGAAGAATGATTTATTTTGAACTGTTTCTGTAAGGATAACAACGAGGTCATAGTCAAATTCAGGGAGATTTATAAACATAATCGAAAATCAAGAGATTTGTAGCCTAGGGTACGTGTGTATTCATTGTGAGTATCTGAAAAAGCGACAATGCTTTGGATAAGCCCAGTGTTATCGGGGTGACTTTAATTACAAAGATTAGGTTCGTCGGTCTGCTTATTGACCTATAGAGCGTCCCAGTCCCAATTCCCAGAAGCGCCTGGAAATCAAACATGAATGGAGAGCTTGCTGCAATCAAAAAGTCTAGGTAGGCATTGTCAACTAAGAGGAACTAGTTTTTGCTCTCACCTCCTTTTTTGGCAGAGTTCGCCAGCAATTCTCGTCTTTTTCAACAGCATCGAGGTTTACTATTTCTTGTGTTGCTGCTTGCGCTCGACAATTTTCCAACCTAGCTCATCAACTTGACTCTTCTCCGCGTGATAATGTAATAGTAAAGAATACTTAGACAAAAATTATTGTCCTAGAACAGAAATTGGAATATCTCCATTATACTGAAAGTATCGGTTCTACCAGAAGCGATACCGAACAAGAAGAAGCCAACCGAATCAGGAATTCGAATTTTCAATATGGCATTGAGGAGCATTGCTGTAACTTTAAATCTAACAGTACCTAGAACTTTTCTCATTATCATAAAAAAGATATAAACTTTCTTCAATCGGTGTCTATGATTTTTATTTCGCCAACTCGTATGCCCAACGTGGAACTCCACCTGGGAATTCGTCAGTATACTCTAGGAAACATTATTCCAAAGCAGGTGGTACTGATTTGGCACAAACTTAAGGGCCTAACTCAGTGGAACCTGACTATAAAGCAGGGGGATTCTAACAACGAACGAATATAGTCACCAAATACTTAAAGGCAGCCTCTTTCGGAGTGGAGTTTTACTGGTTATGTGGCGATCGAGATAGGTAAGCTAAAGTTGGTGGATTCGAAGCTTAGATATTTTCACTTATTCTATTGGAAACCATCTGGTTATGCTTGTTAGCTGTCTTTGAATAGTTCTATCATCTTATTACATATGTATTTGCATATCCTATATAATAAATTAAATGCTCTCCAACATGTTCTATAATGCCCATAAACCTTCTTCTTTTCTTTGGTGGCTTGGTCATGGCGGGAATGCTTAGCAGTCAAAGATCCTAATTTACTGAAAAAATAGCCCAAAAGAGACTTAACCAAAAACGCTCTGACCAAAAACTTCCTCACCCGACGTAGCATCATCGGTTATTCCACCGCAGGTGAATCACATCAGTGTACAGAAAAACCGGGCAAGGTCATAGATCTGGAGGACGGCAGTCGGTTAACGCAGTCAAATTTTGAAGCCTTGCATAAGGAGTTCATCCGCAATTTCAACTCCCGCGATCCCATTGTAACTTGGTACTGACAGAAAATTCAGTGACTTCAGCCTTCTGACTGCATTTTATTGCGAACTATCTTAGAAGTCGCGAGAGAGTTCAGCATGCGTTTAAGCGTACCTACAGCGTAAGCGTAAGTACGTCACTCTTTTCCACAACTTTTCAGAATATAGCCCATTACTATTTAAATTTGGTTTATCTTGGCTTGACGCACGCAGGTTTTCCTATTTTGGATTAAAATCTAACCTTGCCGTCCAGTACAAAGATCTGTCTTGCAGCCACCCGTGGAAATCCTATGTACTATGTATATTCATTTCCTGGCTTAGATTATGGCCGACTTCATTTCTGTGCACAAGGAAAGTCGATGTCCTATTATTGTAGGAGCAGAAGTTCTGGACGTTATGTCCATTACATCAGAGACAAGAAGTCTTCAGGTCTTCAGAACTCTAGTGCGCGTTGTACCAAAGATCTCGTCTTTTTAAATGAAGGATAGCTTTAGGGGTGCAGTTCTTGATATTAATATCAAAGGGAAGGAGATTCACCAATTCGTCTAGAGCTAGGCCAGGTGTGCTAGGAAAAGCCCTATGCAGCCGAAACAGATCATTCTTTGAAGTCTGGCAAAAACAACGGTGACGAATTTTCGACTTGCTTCACCAGACAACCGATGATGGATATAAGTGGTATTATCATAGCCGTGTAAATCCAGAGGACTTTTGTCATTGATAAGCCTCATGTCTTGCGAAAATATCCTTCACACCGCCAGAAATACGAAAACATCCTTGAAATTTTTGACGTGCTATGTTTAGTTTGTCATCCAAATCCGTTGAAGAAACTGATGGTGTTACCTTTAAATACTAGATGAATCAGACCAGTCATCTTCCTCCTTCCAGTAAAGAGAACAACCTCTGTTTTGGTGGGATTGACTGAAAGCCCATTCCTATTGCACCAATCGCCGATTACATGACATGATCGAACAGACAGTACAGGTACATAATCTGTAAATGGCTGAGCATGTCGGCGTTAGAACTATTGAGAGCGTTAAACTGTAAGTCAACCAACATGCGCCACAGTACGAGTAGTGGCGATAGGACGCCACCTTGTGGGCAATCTTTGTTTATATTCAGCAAAGTCCTATGCTCCAGCATTGTCGAAAATTGCGTTGTTGAGGGCATCCTTAATGTCGAAGAAAATTCACAATGCGTACACCTTGCCAAGTGCGCCTTCAATTCTGCTCTTCAGATTTTGAAATGCAGTATCGCAGGATCTACCACGTTGGTGGGCATGTTGGATCGAACTAAAACAGACGATGCATTTGCAAAGCAGTTTTGTTCATATGAAACTTCGCTCCATAATCGTTAATATAAAAGGAGTCACACTGATAGGTCTGATGAAGCGCTTGGTAAGCCGCACTTGTTTATCGATGGCATCGATTTTAAAAAATACTAAGGACACTCTTTATAAGACACTTCTCATCCATGTAATGCTCTTTGTCGCAAAAGCATGGACGTTAGCGAGAGGAAGAAAATATTCTTTGTCGCTTTGGGCACAGGCATAAGATTATTCTTTTTTTTTTTTTCAAGGTCCCCATTTTGCCTGCTCCGCCCTCCGCACTTTAACATAATTGGGTTAAGGATTCACCGGAGAAATTTGTTTTCAGAACGACAAAAAAAAGCTACAGATTACATTGAATAAGTCCAGCTTTGATCAAGCCAATATATCCATTCCATTACTGCTGTGTATAACCATCCGATAGTTGTCAATAGTGTCCGAGATTTGCTCCCTTTCCATTCCTAAAATAATGCAAAAAACGAATCTGATTATGTTTTCAACAAAGCTTCATCCCAGCCCTTTGAGTTAATCGACATTTACATATAACCAAAAAAGAAGTAAGTACATAGTTATGACAAGCCATGAACTGCAAACTAGATCCTTCAAAGAAAATCTCCCTGTCATTGTAAATTTCAATTGAAACTCACTCTCAGTGTTAAGGACATCAGACAAAGAAAATCTTTCATCAAACACTTTCGTTAGTTTTATTCAGCCTTCATAATGCGAGCTCTGTTATCGGTCTGCGTTTTTCCACCACTGCCGACCCCTTTATCATTTCTGTAGCATATCGAATACAACGTCCTTTCTTTTATGTCACATTGTAAGGCATTCCATCAGACAGAACGCCATTAGTTTGGAAAGTTCAAACAAAAATATTCTCAATCTTGCCCCACCCGCCAACAAGTGACGATGAAAGGTAAACAAGGGCAAGCTGCTTTTGAACTATAGAAGTTTTTGTCCTTGTACCTGTCGTCTCTACTCTTGTCGTCATCGTCATACTGTCTTAGTTTGTAGACAAAAGAAAATTTATTATTAGGAAATAAAATCATTTAATCTCCTGTGTGTGCGTCCCTGTGTTATAGCTTCGTTCATCATTCTCATTCTCATTACCATCACCATCACTATCACCACCATCGTCTCTATCATCAGGCAAACGAAGACATCTTTGAAGACCACCCGCAACTCACGCCCATCAATATTATCGACAATAACCTTTGGCTGATTCGACTTCGTCTTCCCTGGCAGACTAAAGGAAGTTGGGATTGGTGAAGGAATTGAGGCAGTCACTGAAGCAGAAGTCTTCAGCTTAGAGCTTCATGGTAATGAAAGTGAATGCATTGGAAGAATCGAAAATCAAGGATACGAATACCAACCGGTGAACGAAACCCGTCATACCGAGAGAATTCCAGAAGGTACCGGCAGCAATAAGACGCAGCACCAGTCCAAACGTAAACATTATCCTTTCGCTTTTCTTCAGGTGAGCCGGAGTGCCACTTTTTTTTTTTTTTTTTTTTTTTACATTTTCATTATTTGGTAAATGTCTGCGGCGAAAATCCTCATCAAGGATGAGCTTGCTTCTCTGCTAAATACTTTGCAATTATTCGAGTGGAAATTTGTGTGTCTGGCAAAAATGAACAGCCAGCCGAGGTGTACGAATAATAGGCTAAGGCGAACAGGACGAAAATGCCAGGAGTAAGGAATAATGGCTTGCAAAATGAAAGATAAAATCTAGGAAAAAACCACACCAAAGAAGGAGCAATATGAGTATAGTCGTACGTACGTCGTTGCTAGGACCCAGAATCCAGAATTCAGAAGACGTCAAGTGGTATTAACGGGTTGGTGTCTTCTTGGTTTGAAAATGGAGAGGTTTAACTCTTTTAGCTGAACGTATGGCTTCTGGCAACGAATAGAAGAAGCAATCAAAGCGAATTTCTATGCTGCCAATGGAGGAGAATAAGATGAAAGTGTTTTATGCTCGGTGGGGCGACTACGGCTTCTACAGTTCTGCTGTGGTACTGAGGATGTCGATACTTTGAAAAAAAAAAAAAAAAAAAAACTTATAAAAGCGGACCTAATCGGTGAAGAGATTTTCCTACTTTATGGCGCAGAAAATGTTTTTTTTTAGTTCGTTAAAGCCATCAAAATGTTTGGAATTGATAATTGCATTCCATTTAAGGCATCAGCAAAGTAAATGTTGTCAAGTCTTAGGAAAACTGATTTTGGGGACCTGTACCCGTACACCTCAAATCATATCTGTTTGTTGTTCCTCTTAGGAGTAAGCAATTTAAAAAAAAAATACAATCTCAAGGGTATAAGAGGCGATTTCATATGCCGTATGGGAACCTGCGCTCCATATAATCTACTTTGGTAGAAAATTTGACATTGGGATCCAAAGCGTTGTAGCTGAGGATCCCTCATTGGATTGCAATGATCTCGTTGCTTTTATTTTAGGTCCAGAGTCTCGAGGATACTTGTCTTTTAGGTCGAGTTATTTACCATATTTAGGTACACCAGCATTAACTTTAGCGACATAGAAAGTGCAACCGCCAATATACAAGTTGTACTCATTAATAGTCAAACAGCATTTAGGACTGCATGAATAAGCCCAAGGACATGCTCAGCCAGTAGTATAATACTGGCTTGCGCCATCTGTGATATATGCGAGTACTAATGGTGAATGCTAAATGCGCTCATCACGAATTGAAGACAAGGACCAAGCCACCAAACATTGTTTCTACGAGATCATCGGCAAGACAAATGAGCAATGTCCGAAGTATAGGAAAGGAAAACATCTTTAGTAAGACTGTTGGTAAGCATAGTCTACACAACACCACGTCTGGCAACGGACTTAGGCTTATTGACTTTCTGGAAAATATAGCTATACCGAAGCCATGGTTTCCGCATCGCAATATACGGTCAGACATAAGAACGTTCCAGGCAGCCATCATCGACTCGAATCGCCACCTTTTTGCAGCCAAGGTGTGAATGTAAATTTCCCGAGCGCCACCGAAAAGGAGAACTACAACCATTCAGGGATTACAATGGGGGGCGATAACGTTAATGAGCTATACATATACGACTCGGTACCGATCTACGAAGCTGCACGGAAACGTTGCCAATTTATAGCGGTTGCCTCTAGGACCAGGCGAAGAGTTCGATAAAGCCGAAGAAGAAACCATCAAGCTAATTGAAGATGAGTTGGAGGGTTATCCTAAAATCATTGTAGCCGAGACGAAGTGTGATCAGGCATTACGAAAAATGATGTCATATGTCCAATCTGGTTGGCCAAATTTCATGGCTGCTACTGAAAGCAAATTGCCTTTTTTCTTTAGAAAGCTCGGAGAGTTCCTGTAGAGTCGTCATTCCTGAAGCATTGCATCCGAAGGTTTCGCAGATGATTTATCATGGTTATTGGGGTATGACCTGAACGAAACAAATTGCTCGGCGATACTGCTGGCGGCCTGGCATCGATATGCAGATTCACACAATCGTGACGGAATGTAGAACTTGCCAATTAAACGCTAATCAGTCGCCGAGAGAGTATTCAAGCTGGCCCACAACTTCGGAAGTTTTTGAACGGGTACACATCGATTTTGCCGGACCTTTAAGAGGAGTATGTGGCTGGTACTCGTAGTTGTCGATTCAAGCTCGAAATTCCCGTTCGTTGTGAAAGTGTTTTCAACTACTTCTTTGGCAACCATTCACGCTAAATTTTTGAATTGGAGGGTCTACCCAAAACGTTGGTGTCGGACAATGGCCCCCAATTCGTTTCGAAAGAGTTCGAGGATTTCTGTACGAGCAACTCAATACAGCATCTAATGTCTGCTTCTTTCAACCCGGAATGCAACGGTGTGGTGAAACGCATGGTGCGTACTTTTATTGGGTACTTAATTCGTGCGGTTTTTTTTTCAAAATTTGACCGTTTATTTAAGAAGAACATGTATAATAATATTATTCAAAGTATTGCCCATCTGAAGTATGACTTTTTCCCATCTTTCTGGCAATTTGTGGATCCCATCCCAAAAGAACTGCGCCGGCTTGGCAGCCAAGAATGAATCAAGCCAATTTTTGATATTCTGCTCTGATGTGAACCGTATTTCAGTGAGGGCGTTCTGCATCGACCGGAACAAATGGTAGTCAGAATGGGCAAGGTCTGGGCTATAAGGCGGGTGGTGTAAGACTTCCCATCCACTGTTTTTTCCAAATAGTTCTTAACCGGAGTAGCAACGTGGGGCCGAGCGTTGTCATGATGGAAAATTATTGCCTCGGGTCTGGTCGCATATTCCGGGCGTTTTTCGGTCACTGCTCTCTTCAAACGGATTAATTGTGTTTGGTAAGGTTGTCCATTGATGGTTTCACCCGGTTTTAGCAGCTCATAATACAGCACACCCATCTGATCCCACCAAATACAGAACATTACCTTCGCGCCATGGATATTCGGCTTTGCCGTTGATTTGGCTGGTTGGCCGGGTTTCACATATGATTTTTTGCGCTTGGGATTGTTAATAGATCCATTTTTCATCACCAGTAACAATCCGATGCAAAAATGACTTCCTTTTGTGGCGTTCCAGCAGCATTTCGGACATGCAAAACCGCCTTTCGACGTCTCTCAGCTTGAGTTCATGTGGAACCCAATGCTTTTAAACGTTTTGAAATGGCTGCTTGAGTGACACCCAAAGATTCTGCGAGCTCTTCTTGTGTTTGTCAACAATCTTCATAGAGTAATGCTTCCAGTTCTTCATCTTCAAACTTTTTTGGCTGCCCAGGACGTTCATCGTCTTCTAAGCCAAAATCACCACTTTTAAATCGTGCAAACCACTTTTGTCACGTTCGCTCAGCTAGCGAATGTTTACCATAAACTTCCACCAAAATACGATGACTTTCAGCAGCAGTTTTCTTCATATTAAAGCAATGAAGAAGAGCTGCCCGCAAAAACACTTTTTCAGGCACAAAGTTCGATATATTTGAGTGAAAAAAATTTATTGTTGTTTACGCTTCAAATGAATGACATACACTAAAATGACGTACAATGACAGTAGCTCTCCAATGCATGTTCCAATGGAATAATACAAGTTACGCCACCTCTTAGACCCAATAAGAGTGACAACGCTCTGCCTATATTTTTGGCATCATACCGATCGACACCGGAAAACACAGCTGCATGGAAAAATTCATCGAACCGTCCTAGCCGCAATGCTGCCGAAAAAGGAAAAGTGGATGCCTGTTAATTGTTAAGTGTTAAGAAGTCGTAGTCGAAAGATGTACCTCGTGCAAGTGAACGATGGCAACTGTAGAAGACACCAAAATCAGCTGCGAGTTCGCTTAGCAAGCCAGCCACCTGAGGGGAGACAAATATTGCAGTCGATAGTAATTTTTCCCTTTTTAATAACACGTTACCATCTACATGTGGATCACCAAACATATTCACGGCATTCTACTAATAACTCTGTGTTGGTGGAGAGCCCCGAGGTGCAAGATGGATTTGGTGCATTCGCCTTTGGTGTCACAAGAAAACTTATCACCTCGACAATAGACTAGGCAGCGGAATAAGCACACTGATACAGTCGTTACTCCTAGAAGATCTGAGCGCTTAAGAACCAAGCAAGTCAGGTTGGCGTCTTAATTAAGAGGGAACTGTTGCATCAGTGGCATCGCCGATTCATGACATAGCAATGGCAACACTTCTCACATTGTAGAAGTGTCACTATCAAACATTCTTTAGTCATCGGAGAAACACGTTTTTGGGTCTTAATTGAATTTTTTGGTTAAGTTTCTTTTATTAATTAAAGTTTTTTGTATACCTTCACACGAACTCAGGTGTTTTCATCATACAACCCCTATGCCGCCAGCATCAAGTACCGAAAGTCCACCTGACCAAAATGAATTAAAGATACCAATATCTAAGCTGAAATCCAACACAGCAACTGGACCTGACGGCTTACCGGCCGAGGTATTCAAGCTGCGGCATTAAGCCAGGTCATTTCTCAGATCTGGTCAGATAAGTGTATGCCTGATGAATGGAATCTCAGTACCGTCTGCCCCATCCACAAAAAAACTGAACGTCTGAAACCTTACGTCAACAACCTGATTAGTCCCTATCAGTGCGGTTTCAGACCAGGAAGATCTACAATTGGCCAAATCTTCGCACTCTGGCAGATCCTGGAAAAGCTCAAGAAGTCCACCATCTTTTCATCGAATTTAAGGCCGCATATGACAGCATTTGAGCTATAATTTCGAGGTAGTAAGTCCTTTACTGCATCGCTGTTTTTTGGGCTAAGAAGGAAATTCAGTAGTACGGCCCTATCTCGAAAAACTAAGGAGACTATATAAAACCTTGATCAATCTAGTCCTGATTTATGGCGCTTAAGCATGGGCACTATCGAAAATGCACGATATCCTCGGTTGTTTTTTGAGAAAAATTATTCGTTAGATATTCGGTACCGTTTGTATTGGAAGCCTCGAGAGGAGAAGATTCAACGACGAACTATACGAGCTGTACAGCAACATTGACCTGGTCAGAAAATTATACATCAGCCTGCTGAGAAGGCTAGGACATGTAGAGCGAATGGACACCAATGCACCGGGCCTCAGGGTCTTCGAATCTAACCCGGAACGACAAAGTTGTAGTAAAGACCTCACCTTACGTGGCGCGCACAAATAGAAGGGGACCTCAGCCAACTTTTAATGCGTAATTGGAAGCAATAAGGATCGGGCTAACTGGAGTGGCTTGTTAGTTGAGGTCCAGCTTCACCCCGAACTGAATTTAAATAGTCATTTAGGATAGTGGGTTCTTATTATATAAACTCGAAGCAAAGCGCGAATGTCAGGTCACAGTGGAATTTGAAGTTACAAGTGGCTCTACTGAAAGTGCAATGGCGGCTTTCTAATTCTAAGATTCAACACTTTAGTAAGCAGGTAGAAAAAAGAGCAGTATTAATACACTGGAGTAATATTGAAACCACAAAAGCATCTTGACCATATTGACATCATTGCTTCCTCTCAGCGCGCTATCATAGACATTTTTACAGCAAATAATGAATTGACGAAACGTGCTAGTCTTGAAGTTAAAGAGGTTGTCAGCAAACAACAAATCTATCCACCACCTAGGATAAAATGTCACTATTGATAATACATAGTATCATCGAAATGGTTATGAAGTTTACCGATCTAGGTGTAAACATCAAATTCACAAATGACACTCTAGTGCAAATTCGGGGAAGATTTACTCCAGAAAACCGTTCCTCCTTCCGCCTAGCAACACAAATGGATCCAATGTTTCAAAAGATAAAATGAACTCTCTACAAAAGGTTGATCATAAAAGTTCTGCTGTATGGAGCCTAGTGCTGGACTACAAGCAGGAATACAGAGCAGATATTGAACGCTTTCGAGAGAAAAATACTTTGTCGAATATTTGGTCCCGTATGCGAGGTGAGCGAATGGAGAAGAGGATACAAATGCGAGCTCTATGAGCTGTATCAAGATTCGAATTTAGTCCAGAGAGCCAAAACACGTCGACTACACTGATACAGCCACATCGAGTCCAGTAAATAGGATTTTTTCAATCACAGCCGCCAGGTTTGAGATGACAAGGAAGATCGAATCTCCCTTATAGAAATGAAGCTACCTCGGATGCCAGTGCACTTGGTCCTAAAGACCTGGAAACACTATTGTTGTGGGCGAAGCGAGTGGAAGGCCATCCTTGCTCAGGCAGAATGTCAGCACAGGTCGGGAGTACTTCTATTAGTAACTCTAATGAAATACAAACGATGAGCCTATTGACGGATAACTGGAGAACCATCAACTGGGTAGAATTTAATGCTTCCAAAACACAATGCTGTCAGCAGCCACTACTCGTATCTATGATGGCGCTTACAGTGATGATGCTATGCCGTCCTATCGGTCGGTCTTCTGCAGATTGGCTGACAGGCGCAAATGACTAACATATGCGCCATAGAATCAACATTTTCCAATAGATGCTAGCTATGATAACTAAATGATAGTGAGAGCCACTGCAGTTAGAGATCTTGTAGCTCATTTAGGAATCCCTAAGGAAGGGCGAATGGCAATATACCTATCTATATCAGAAAAGAGATTAAGTGTCTGTTTGCCATCATGTTGCAACCGCTAAAAAATCCTTTCTCCAAATTAAGAACAAACGCCTTGTATGCGATTATATAAACGCGCCATGAATTTTTCCCGTGAAAAACATTCGAAGCTTATCTGGATACAGTCCCAATACAGTATCCAGAAAACCCAGTCTAAGGTAGCGAGTTAGTTTCTAATTTTAACCAATTCGGGCTGCTTAGCTAAAGTTTGCTTTCTATAGGTGCTTTGAATAAATCTCATTTTAAGAGTTCCGTTTCAAGAGCCAAACCTGGTGTTCTACAATGTTTTGCTGCTATTTCGCATTAGAAGTGAGGCTTGGTAGTCTGGTAGAAACGTAATATGCAATTGTTAGGCATATGTTAGGATTTTGTTTTTGAATAAAACGAACAGTTGTTGAGAAACCTGAAGCCTGTATTGCTTTATAAACTAGATATATGGAAATTATTTTGGGATACAATATCTCCCAAATGAGCGCCTCGGCTCTGCTTGCAGAACCTCATCCTTTTCTAAAAATTTTCAATCACTCTTTCACATAATTAGGGCTCTATCTCGGCGATGGCGGCTAAAATGCTAGCTTCAAGAGTTGGAATTGTTTACGGGTGGTTAGTGTAGGCATTTCTTTTAGCATAGCCCAAATGTAAGAAGTCTGACGTTATTAAGTCGCATGATCTTGGCGGCCAATGGGTGTCTTGAAACACGAAATTGGGTGGCCAGGAAACCTCGTGTGCAATAAATCGACTGTTTTGCGACTTGTATGGCACGTATCACCATCCTATTGAAAGTAGAAGTGGTTCGTATCCATATCCTTGAGCTCCGGCCATAAAAAAGAATTTTATCATGTCTCAGTAGCACGCTCCATGGCTTTTCCGGCCTCATTTTCCAAAAAAGACGGTCCTATGACACTTCCAGCTTATAAACCGCACCGAGAAGTTACTCGTTCTGTGTGCATTGGCATCACCTGAATCACTCGGTTATTTTCGGTGTCTCAGATGCGGCAATTTTGCTTATTAACATAGCCCCCAATGTGGATATCGGTCTCATCCGAAAACACGATGCGAAAATCAATATCAGCATGGATGTTTTATAGGACCCAATCCCAGAACGTACGGCGCTGCTGGTGGTCGGTCGGCTTTAGTTCTTGCGTTGGACCTTGTACGCATGGAGAATCAAATCTTTCGTCAAAATCCGGTGCAATGTTGCTGGGCAGATGTGAACCTCCACATGAATGGCGGTGTTTGGGTCGTTTTCGACACCTTTGTTTACTGCTGGAATATTTTCCATTGAATGTCCGGCGCGAACACGTTTCGGCTTCTTCATATCTTGTACCGAGCCCGTTTCTTGGAATTTTTTGTTTATGTTGCGAGTGCACGTCTCGGAAGTTACATGATTACGTGCAAAATTGGCACGAATTTTTCGCATCATTGCCGCGATTGAACGTGAATTTACGTAATAAAATTCAACGATTTTGGATTTTTTCTTTCGTAGAGTTCATGGTAAATTTGTTATATTTATAGATGACATCTGTTACTATATGCCAACTTTGCCTGCATCAGCTCGTAATTGGCCTTTCAAATCCTACACCTCTTGTTGAGTTTTAACATTCCTTCTGAGAACATATGACAATTTCTTGCTGTGTATCTGTGTATCTTAAAGCATTTGATTTTAATTAAGCATCAGTCAATATCAATTTAGTTCTTCCTTTTAACAATTAATCAGTTTTAATTTTCTCTATCTTTTCAGGTAAGAATCTGTTCTCTATTCGACCATCTACTCGTACTTACAGCAGGTAAGTAACCGATCTCTTTGATCTACAAGCGTTCCGTCGATTACGTCGACATCTGTATTCGTATGTACGAGTATATGGCAAAATAATTACTCGTCTTTCAAATTCTGCACTCAGCAACAATTTCGATAATTTAATTGCAAATTGCAAATTGCAAATTGCAAATGCCATTCGCACACATTCCACCATACATAGATAGACGGCAAAATTCGAAATCCTTTCGGCCATTTGTATCCATTTGAAGGCAACCACAAAGGGGATGACAAAAGCTACCTGACTGGTCATCAACGCTGGATACAGGTTAATTGCCGAATGCAAATGTCGTAAGCAGTTTAACATTCTAATTTCGTTGTCCTTGGATCCAGGCATGACAACGACAAACGACAACGATGACGACGAGCACTTGTGCCAAGGATACGACTCCATCCTCACACTCCACATTGCATGTGCACTCTTTTGCAATCTCAGAAATTTCAAATATAATTATCGGACATGTCGGAGTCGGTTGCTTTGGATGATCCATCCAGCGCAGCGGGGGGAGAATTTTCCATATGTACGAGTACGATTATGCTCGAATGTACAGTAGTAGCTGTAGGATATTCAATAATCCATTGCCAGGTCATGTGATCTCCTGTCACCAGCAGACTAGTAATTAGCCTTTTGCTTCCACTGGAGTAAAGTAGAATACTCGTACACCACTAAAGTTGGCTTCTCAAATACCCCCTCTTTCCAATGCTGAAGTGTATCGATACTCACAATTCCGTTGACAGTGGAAGAGTATCAATTAAAAACAGTCCTTCACCTGTCATATGTTTGTCGTATCCATGGTGTTGATTCTTTTCGATTTAAGTTAGATATACGAGTATATACGGATACTTTCAAAGTTGTACCTGGCAGTGATGTTAGTGGCATTCTCAGCGGAGGAGGCATTACACAATCTGGAATCCAAGTTCACACCAAGCAGATTGGCCTTATCCAAAATCTTGGCCACCATTTTTATTGGAACTTTACACGTCTGAGAAAGGCGTTACTCATCCCTGGCTTGTTTGAATTTTTCTTGGTTTTCCTCAGAGTTGTCTTTAACCCTGTCAGACTCTTCAACTCTTTTCTTTGGGTTTGATACTCTTTAGCCGATGAGGAATAAAAGATATAATTAAAAAGACAGCTGCTACAGTTTGTAAAAATATTAAGCGGCATGCGCATAAAGTCTGCATGTGTGGTGCCATCATGGACTCCACAGATTGCGCTGGCCTGTCATCACAGATTGTGGAGGCATATCTAAGTGTGCGAGTCAAAAGGGTCTCTGCGATGAAGGGTCCACTATTGAGTGACCTGAAATCCCAGTCTCTGAGGTTGACAACGCGCCATTTTTGATCAAAAGAAGTCCATTTAGTGCACCAATCATCTATTACTGCGAGGGCTGCTTGCACTCTATAGCAGACAATCGTTAGGCAGATCCAAAAGACAGCACAGTCACATCGTCTGCATATGCCTGAGCATATACGATAGAATCATAGAGAGGGTTACGCAGTGGAGACATCCCAACCATCACGTATTTGTCACAATCAGCATTTTCGGGTAGGATCCTATTCACCTACATTGCTCTTTTCCGTGATACTGTGGGTTCATCTATGTGTGTTGTCTGGCTAGTCTACACATACCGTCCAAAGTTGCACTATCGAAAGCACCCACAATATCAACGAGTCCCTAGCTCGTACGTCTTATCGAGTACAACTTCTGTTGACCAGATTTTGAAACGGAGTATCAAAGGCTCTGTTTTGCAAATGAAGCTAAGCCATTTTCCTCATGAAAGAAGTCAGACTGATATGTCTGACGAGCATGTAGTCGTCTGTTCCAGTTTTCTATATGAATCCTACACTCACTGTTCGCCAGGAGTTCGGTATGCAGTTATGCCACTGCCAAGCTAGCAGTTGGGATTCTCTTCAGAGTTGAGGCCCGCTAGTTTAAACCTTTTTGTAGCATAACTGGATATATGCATGCTATCGGGACCATCTGATTTGAAGCCATTAAAGGAAGCAACACATTATACGGCTGCCTCCTCCGTCCACACAGCCGATGACAGATATCAGCTACGTCGTATTGTGTTACTCAACTCCCTTTGTACCTTCGTTGATAGGAACTGATTTTAAGCTGGTTCTAATGAGAATTTTTGCTTACGAGTCTGTGTAGGTGCCATCCATCAGGTTCTCTGAGTGATTCCAGTCTGGCTGATTTGCTCCTTTTGAGGATTTGACTACAAAGACTGCTGGTTACAACTAATGTTTCTATATTTTCGCAAGAGTCTTTGTAAGAGGGATTCTTTGAAGTCCGTATAGGCTTTTTATATCGCTCCGATCTGTTAGGATTCTAGTTGACTCCAAATTAGCTCTAACTATGTTATTAACAAGCTATTGGGAGTACAGGAGCCTTTCCTAGCTGAGCGTATCGGTTCAAAACATTTGGGAAAGGCACCGTTCAGATTCTGAATATCCTTTTCTACCTTCTGTTTCGTTTAGAGTTTAACCAGATCATTGACAGACTTATAGAGTTCCTTGTTAAAGTGTGTCTAGTTTAATTTTTGCGGATTCACTCTTTTCAAGAAGGCAGAGATCCCGCATCTGATTTTAAATTCGATTTGGTCAGACATACGAGTAATGCAATCACTTAGCCGGATAGACATCCAATTGCACATATTCAAAATTTTAAAAGGAATATGTTTGGGTGCACACTGTTTAGCGAGACGAATCTTGTTCGACCGTATCGCGGTAGTTTGTGAAGGCGTTCACAAGACAGCTATTACAACAACTTTTGAGATGTTTGAATTTCTCAGAATGCCTTACGGCCACCGAAATGCAGCTCAAATTTTCCAACGGCTGATGAATTTTGTTTTGAGGGGATTGTAAGGCTTCATGTGATTTTATGTCACTGAAATCATAGTAGTTGCTATGGACACAGAAAAGCATAAAGAATACTTGGCGCACGTTTTCCAAAGATAGACAAGTTAAAATTGATTCAAGAATTTTGTCAACGGCTCACTTACTGTAAAGGAAAGCCGGTGGAAATGGCTCTGCATTCACTGACTAGCCACATCGAACGATCCCTTCAATATAGAGAGTACACAATGGTCGCTTTCTTGGACATAGAGGGTGCCTTTAACAACGCCAACACATCCGTAATAACGACTGCGCTGTCAATTCTGCAGGTAGATGACTCACTTGGGGAGTTGATCAGTCTTATGCTAAAAAGCAGGATTATCAACTCCAAACTGGGTGAGACTTCTGCTAAAAGATGTGTTAGCAGAGGTACACCGCAAGGTGTATAAGTTGGAGGACAAGTCAATCCATCTCTACACAGATGGATCGAAAACCGATAGCGGAGTTGGTGGCGGCGATTTCTCGGATAAGCTAAATCGAAGCTTTTCTTTTCGTCTTCCAAATCACTGTAGCCTGTTCCAGGCGGAAATTTTGGCGACTAAAGGAGCTCTGTCCTGGCTGTTAAAAAACGTGATATCTGCAAAGGATATCCGCATCTTTTCGGATAGTCAGGCCACTATCAAGTCCCTGGACTCGGTCTCATTAAATTCTAAAACCGCCCCTCAATGCCGATCATTCCTTACGGATGTGGCAGAGCAGTTCAACCCTCAACTTTGCTGGGTGCCGGGCCACAGAGACATTCCAGGGAATTGTAGGGCCGACGAACTCGTCAAAATTGGAACCACTCTACCCATTCTACCGGTAGCATAGGTATACCAATCGCTACGTGCAAATTAATATTAAAGCTGGATTCTAATAAAATAACAGACTTTAGATGGACTGTTGGACCAACATGTCTGGCGACCAAATAGATCTGCCCAAAGCCGGTTCTGAATCGCTCTAAAGGTCCGATCCTTCTAAATAGTAAATATCTCAGCTCACCATAGGTCTCATCACTGGGCACTGCCTTATAGGCAAGCATGCAAGAAGGCTTATCGCTTTTACAAACGATTTCTGTAGAAGCTGCATGGTCTGCTACATTGACCTAAACGAATATAGACGTAAACAGTCTCCTACGCTTCATCATAAGCCCAAACTGGTTCCATGAGTAAGAGGATCAGGACCGCATAGCATCACAACGGCCAATAGGCCTAAGTCGGTTTGTTTCTTCAACAGCCGCTTTTACCTACCTACCTACCTTATCCTGAGGGTTCAAATTAGGAAATGGGTTTTCAAAGTAGACAAACTGGACTTCCTAGGTCACAAGATAAACAGAAACGGCACTTTACCATCAGAAGAGGGGTTGGGAGCAATTAAAGCATTCCCTTCGCTAACTCAATCAAACAGCTTCAAAGATTCATATATGTACATTGTTAATTATTATAGCCGTTTTGTGATCATCTTAATAGACTTTTAAAAGTAAGGCCGAAAATGTTACCATGGACAGCTTTAGCAAAGGCAATTCTTTCTCTCATCTGAAAATTCTTGATTACGATTCGCGGTGGATGCATCAAACATATGTAACTATAGGAGCTGTTTTAGAGCCATCCTCGTACATACTCGTACCATAAGATGAAAAGGATATGACACTGCTGTTACATTATATATAGCGCGTAGGCACAGTTGACAGAATAGACATTTGCTTTGGTTTGCCTACTTTGCTTACTCAAGAACATTATAGGCAACGAAAGGAAGACGGAAGCCAAAGCTTCAGCAACGCTTCTCAACAACAGTAAACAATTTCATCAAGGATCCCAAGGAAGATGTATTTCGGTCGTTTCATAGTTTAGCTCACCCAGGTATGAGAGCATCTCGCAAGCTAATTACCGAAATATAATTTTGGCCTAATATTAATTCTAACATCAAACACTGGGTAGAGAGTTGCATGCAATGCCAAAAGAACCAAAGATACAAAGCCACACAAAGAGCAGAACGACGGAATTTCCGATTCCTAGAGCAAGATTTGAAAATGTCCACATGGACCTGGTAGAACCACCACACTTTCTCACGCTAGTTCACCGTTTCACTAGGTGGCCTGAGGTATATCCTCTGAGAGACACCCTTATTGCCACTATTGCTACAACTTTTGGTAGAGAATTAGTTTGTCAGTTTGTCGTGCCACAACACACCAAGGAAGCCAGTTTGAGTCAAGAATGTTCCATCAAGTCAATCAATTATTAGAGATGCATCGGATCCGAACTACAGCCTACCATCACCAATCTCACGGTATGGTAGACAGGTTTCATAGGCAATTGAAAGCTGCATCGATGTGTAAAGAAAGCCGGAAGCGATGGAGTGACGATATTTCAATAATTTTGTTAGGAACTCGCAGTGCTTTCCAGTTAGACATTAATTTGTTCTCCAGCAGAATAGTGTATGGCCGCTTAAATTACCTTTAGAATTTTGTACGTCGGAAAGTAATGACAAACGGATTGACCCGGAAAGACTGGTATAGTTTTTAAGACAAAAAATTAATCATTTCCGACCGACTCCGTCGCGGCTACCTAACTGTCCGACTTATATTCCAAAGGTGAACGATTGTGAATGGGTTTTATGGCGTGTAGATGCAATTCGCGTGGAACTGAGGCCTTCATATGAAGGCCTGTTGGAAGTCATTTGGAGACTCCGAAAAAGTATTATCGTAGATGTATGGCATGCAACTTTGGGGGTTACAAAAGCAAGATTTCAAATCTAAATATTTGGTCGTTTCACTTGAAGGGGGGTGATAACTTTGGCTCATTCCGTGATACTCAAAGAAAATTACGAAAGTGTGAAAATAGTGCTTGAGAGTTTAAAGTATCATATGTACGAGTACTTCTGGCCAGTGATAGCGGATTTTACTATGGCTGGCTTTCTGGTGGGAACGCAAGGCGGCTATACCAAACATCCTTGCTACGTTTGCTTATGGAACAGTAGAGCAGACAATTTGCATTACCCACAGCAGTCATGGCCTAAGTAAACCGAGCTCGAGATAGAAAAACATAATGTTAAATGTGACCTAATTGTCGAACCTAAACACATGCTGATACCTCCATTGCATATAAAATTAGGCCTTATAAGGCAATTCGTAAAAGCTCTTCTAAAAAAATTATTTCCTAAGTCATCCGAAGCTAAAAAACGGAGCTAGTATTTTCGTCGGATCACAAAAATTGAATATAATACCCAGCAGCGAATTTTTATAGCTTTCGATATTCATGAAAGGCGGGGCATGGGACAGCCTTAAAGTAGTGGTCCATGGTCTTGTCGGAAACATAAGAGGTAAGCAGTTACAAATTTCGAATATGCTTGAGAAGACTTTAAATTCATGGGTTGCTGAATGTCCCGTAAATTACACGTGTTACAAGCTCACTTGGACAAATTTAAAGGCAATATGGGTGCCTATTCGGAAGAACAAGACTTGGTGGATTTTGAACGTCATTATCAGGGCCAATATAATGAGAGAATGATGGGAGATTATAGTTGGGAGTTAATTTGTAAGAGACAGCCCATACAATCTCAAGAGAAGTACACATACCTTCTGTCAAATTATGGTTTTTATACATTTTACTGTAAAAAAGCGTATAAAATATTAAAATGTATAAAAGGGTATAAAATTGTATAAAAGTCTATAAAAGTGTAAACAAGTATCTAAAAGTGTATACAATTTTACAAGTATTCTCTTTCTCATCTTTCTCAGCAAGAGCAACAAACAGATACCAGGATTCATAAAACAGGGTACCTAACCAAATCGTGAAGTACCATATTTTTACTGAAAAAACTTCATATTTTTGGTTCGTGTTAGGCGTTCACTCATGTTTGATTCAGCTTTTTCAAATTCCTCTTTGCAAATTCTGTAGTCAAGTCATCATCAGCACAGCAAAGCAGTCAGGGACGCAGTACGCGAAATTGTCTTGTGTTGAACTATTTGCATTGTATTCAGTAGAATTTATAAGGTAATAATAGCTTAACGGTTCCTATGATTAATAGATATTTAATTGACCAGATATTAAGAAAAAAAAAATGAATAAAAAAGGAAATGATGAGATTTAAAAAATTGATAATTTGTGTGCTATCTACAAAATATTTTAACAAAAACAACACAGCTTCAAGTTCGGTTGGCCGACCCTTACATGATTTGTGGGAAAAGGGCATATTTGACCGGGTACAAATCGACGGAAAATTGATGGCGCTTTGCTGTTTGAAAAATACCTCGAAGCTCAGACTTCAACGACACATGTAAGTTAACAGCACTTACTTCCTGCTGCTTGTTTATTGTAACAATTTTAATGTACATTCTTAACAAGAACATATGTAAACAGAAAACACCATCAAAAGACCAATCTGCGCATTCGGCCTCTGAGTCGACATTCAGACCCAGATTTAGATATGGTCATGTGGATATGGTTTTCAACACTAATAACGTTGAGATCTCCGCATCTGTTCCTAGATTGGATCTAACACAATACGTTGAGTTCGAGGTTGACACAACAGAAATCTCTGAGCTTGACCTAGGCCATGAAACAAATTCTGGTCCTGGATGTACTGTCCTTGCAGTAGTTAATGGTATAAGATTCGGTTAAGTGTTTGTTTTCAATAATTTAACCCTTCTACGATTGCGTAGAAAAAACTTGATACCCCGTGCCGATCAGACTATCAACAGCAAAAAAAAGCAAATTCCACTACATCTATCAGTTCAATTAATTCTTCTAATGGTACAAGCTATGCTTGCTCTCCTTCAACGTCCGCAGCAGCAGCAGATAGAGCCTTATTGACCAGCTCCCTTGCAAATATAACATCCATCTTTAAATCGCCGCCAAGAAAAATTAGAAGGAAAGAGATTTGATAGAGTTCTATTGGCAGAGTTCTTTTTTCGGTGCAATATTCCCTTCACTATTGTAGAATCCGACCATTTTAAAAGGAGCTAGAAGAAATTGCGATCATCCTACACTCCTCAATGCCGCTCAACTCTATCAACAACATTACATAAGGTGCCATTGGATCAGGTGGGCATTCGGTGTTGCTAATTGACGGCTGGAAAAATTCATCTGTTAATACAAAGAGTGTCGTCACGATGCTTCACGCAGTTGGTGCTCCCGGTCACAGTATTTTCATAGAAAGTTTAGACTTTTCGGAAATCACCAGTTTGAAGAATTGCGCATGGTTTGTGAGAAATCTGTTGAAATAGCAAAGCAACGATATAATGTTGACGTTTTTGCGGTTATCAGCGACAACGCAAGTAACATGATCCGGATGAGGAGATTTATAAACATTATTCACACAACCTGCAATAACCACATTGTCAGTCTTCTCGTTAAAGATTTTTTGTCTGAGGAAGCGCAAAAATTAGGAATTCACCAAGCCACAAACATACTAAAGGAGATCAAAACACCAAACTTGGAGCCAAAGCCCAAATGAGACAAGATGGACGACACAAAGGAGTGCAGTCGATAGCTTTTTAAAAAAATTTGCCCAAAATGAAGCAGATAGTTGCAGAACCTTTGAACAGCGATGTTCTTACTGCGAATTTTCAATAGCAGATGCAGTGAAGGAATGGAAAACAATTTTAAACAACGCCTTGGAGAATGGACATGGACAATGTCACAAAAAAATTTTGGAACGGACAGTCAAAAATAATGTTTTCAATGTGCACTCAATAACAGCAAATTATTTGCACCCCAAATATAGAGGGCTGCTTTTGCCCTCTGAAGAAAGGCTATAAGTAGATGAAAACCTTGTTTCGATGGCCATGGATTCAATATTTGCTTACGACAAAAAAGCAAGAATTTTTTCCTTATTTAGTGAAAAGCTCGAGGACAGCGACTACAAAGTAGCCACAAACTGGCATTTCGTTAAAAGGCACCATATGCAACTTGCAGAATACGCCCAAAAAGTTTTTAGCATACCAGCTTCTCCGGCACAATTGGAAAGGGTGTTTTCCAATTGGTCTATGATCCATAGTGATTTAAGAAATCGTTTGGATTTCAACAAGTCCAAAATGTTGCTGAACATCTACTATTCACTCACAATAAAGGACTCGAATAAATCGGAGCTGTATTAAAAATCAAAATGTATTATTTCTCAAATGCTTATTTTTTAGAATCTTTATGCATTTCCTTGACTTTTATACATTTTATACCTATTCCTTGCTTTTATACACTTTTATACACCAGCAATATTTTTCAGATGTATAATACATACTTTTATACACGTAAAAAAGTATGTATAATACGCCAACTTTTATACGTCTACAACCCTGCATTTAACCAGGACTGAGTCAGTCAAACGACCCACTTTAATGGGTTCTTAAAAAAAATATTCCCTATATTGGTACTCGTGCAACTGTCATCTATTTAGAATGTCGGTTGTGGCTCGTGTAATATGCGCGGTTACTCCAGCCTGCTAGAACGACAAATCCTCCGGTCCCTACTCATCCAATTGAGGAATGAAAAATTCATTGCTCATAGCCCTGTACCGCTCCCTATCCACATTTGGCCCGCGCTGTTTTCAAAAAAAAAAATTGTACAATAACTCCTCCAGTGTAAACAGCACACCATGAAGTGACTTTGAGTGGATATAATGGCTCTTCGTGCGTTACTCGTGGATTTTTAATAGCCTAGACTAGCAAATTTTGTTTGTTCACGTATCTGCATAGGTGGAAATGGGCCTCGTCAGTCATGATTATTTTTGACGCAAAATCGTCCACTTTACTGTTGAGAAACAGGCGGGCATGTGCACAGGTTAGACGCGATTCACGGTCAACACCCATCAGCTGATGGGGTGTCTGTACTTTGTAAGGAGACATCTTCAAGTCTTTCACCAAAATGCGCCGTAGAGACGTGCGTGGAATTATCAATTTTGTAGCACGTCGTCTGCTCGATGTCGACGGAGCCTCACGACATCTTCAGCCACGGCAGCGATATTCTCGGCCGAACGAGAGGTACGAGGACTTTTAGGACTTGATGGGTCCCTAGAGTCGTGTGGCTGTACGAAGCATTTGACTGAGGGAGGGTATTGTACAAATACTCAGGTCTTTTTGTTTGAATAAGTTTGTGTAGAAAGCATAAGGTTTTATATTTAAGCAAGTTATCGAAAGTGTAACCGCTTATTGGTTTTGTATATGTATAAGGAGGCATGATCATAGATTTGTAGATTAAATACATATCGAGCCATATTTTCTTCTAGAGTCATAATCCTGTCAGCAGAATATCTCAGAGCAATAAAGTAAGAACTTCAAAATGAGGGTTTTCACCAGTAAGAGCTCTACCCCTGTGGGGATAAAGTGCTGAGTAAGCCATAAGGCACAAAGTCTCCCATACGCTTTACCGATAGCAGCATTTATATGAGTTGACCAAGTTAAAGTTCTATTGAATATCAAGCCCAGTTTTTAATAGAGTCGACATATTCTATCTTTTTTTCTTATAGTTATATCGGAGGGAGATGAGATATGTCCAACTTGTTTCTCCATATTACAATAGCCGTAGACTTCAGGTAGTTTGGACATAACTTATTGTTATACGACCAATCCGAGACTCGCTGATGATCTTCGTTCATCAAGATGACGACTTCGTTCCTCGACCCAAGCAAACGGCTTATAAAGGGTGTTTTTTACAGAAGCATACAAATTCAATATAAAATAAAATACTTGAAACTAATGTTACTCTCCATGATGTTAGCTTTATTTAATAGATTATTCTATGGCATTAGTGTTTAAATATGATATCGGGCATATACGCGCCACGACTAGCTTGAATGAAGCGCAATCGTGAAGTCCAATTTTCGGCAAATTTATCGAGCATCTGGGGCCGTATATCAGCAATAACATGGCGAATGTTGACTTCCAAATCGTCCAACGTCTTTGGTTTATCGGCACAGATAAATCCTCAAAGAAAGTAATCTAAAGATGTGAGATCACAGGATCGTGGAGGCCAGTTCACAGGTCCATTACGCGAAATTATGCGCTCAGCAAATGTTTCCCGCAATTGATGGTGTCGCGCGCCGTGTGGCATGTTACGCCATCTTATTGAAACCAGAGTTCTGTCACGTCAATGCCATTCAACTGAGGAACGAAGAAGTCAGAAATCATGTTTATACAGCGCTCTCCATTGACAGTAACATTCTGGCCGGCATCGTCCTTAAAGAAATATGGGCGGATGATTCTACTTGCCCATAAAGCACACCGAACAGTGAGTTTTAATAGTTGTAAGGGCGTCTCGACAAAGGCTTCTGGGTTTTCTCCACTCCAAATTCGGCAAGTTTGCTTGTTTACATATCCATTTAACAAAAAATGGGGCTCATCGGAGAACAAAATTTTGCGTTGAAAATAAGGATTAAGCTGAATCTGGTTTTCAGCCCATTCATCGAACCTAGGACGTGTATAATAGTCTTGCACAAGCCGGATCTTTTAAGCTTTTAAGCCAAGATCTTTCCGTAAAATCTTCCACAAAGTGGATGGGCATAGCTCCAATTGCTGTGCAAGATGGTGAATCGGCTCATTTGGATTCTCCTCAACACTGCGTCCACAACGGCAATAACTTCTTCTGTTCTCACTTATTGTCGTCTTTGGGGATACGTATTATCCGCTAGAGTGTACGTGGCGCGAAAATGATTCAACGTGTTCCGAATAACTTGCTCAGATGGACGATTATGTCGACCGTAAAATGGACGTTGCTCACGATAAGCTTGGCGAACCGAACCATGATTTTCAAAATAATTTTGCACAATTTGCATGCGTTGTTCTGGCGTTAATCTGTCACTGTCAAATTAACAATCTGTAGAAACAGTGTTGCCAGTTTAAAAACGAAACCTCTATAACAACACCCCTTATATGCCTGGGTGCTATTTGCGAATATGTGAATCGCGCAATGCTTGGCAATCTTAGGCAACTCGTTCACATAGAAGGAAAAAACTATTGGTCCCAGAATTGTGGTACTCTCCGTACTGGATTGGCAGGTAAGACGAAGACTGCTAACAACTTTTTGCTGCCCCCCTTCTAAGTAGAACAGAATGAGCCTCACAGCAGACAGTGAGAAATTGAATTTCTTCCGAAGTTTTGAACAAAGAATACAATGGGCCACAGTTTCGAATGCTTTAGATAGGTATTTCTGATTTCCTTACCAACTGACAGTAAACTGGTTTTGCAACTATGGTTGGGGTGGAAGCCAGATTGGCTTGCATAAATTAGATTTTTAACTGAGAGATGCACTAAGATGGTTTTTACGAATACTTTAGGAAGGAATGGGAGGATAGAAACTAGGAATTGGGGTGACTTTTGCCTCCTTCCACTTTTTTGGGAAGCAGGAAGTTTTTATAATTGTATTAAATTGAGTGCGTTATTAACGGAAGCATATATGGAAGCAGAAGTTTAATAAATTTTGGATTTACGAGTACTTCGTCAACTCCCATCGAATTAGACTTGATCGATAGAAGTGCTTCTACAACATCTTCCTGCCGTATTCCATTAAGATTAAAGTATGACCGTTTGGTGTCATCCGGTGTCTGACCGAAACCGTCACATACTACTAAAAGGTGATTGCTTCGAGTTAAAAATTCCGTATTGAGCTGTTCGCAGTCAACATTATCCGGAGTGTTTAGCTTTAGCTTTTTGAAGCTAATCTCTCGAATTGCTTGTCATATTTCCATCTCTGACGAAAACATCCCAAATGTTCTATTGTAGAAGGTCCGTCCAGTAGCTTTGGTTTTGCATAGCTATATCTATGAAAGAGTTCACCAATTCTATATTTTTTCCAGCCCTTGAATGCGTCATTGCATTTTTTTATAAGCTGCAGAATGTCTGGCGTTATCCACTGGGTTGAACGGAGTTTGCGGGAACATGTTTGTGACTTGCAGAAAATTCGTCTGGTCTTCAACTAAAGGCGACCCAAATTTATCGTGAAAATATCTTGCTGAAGTGTATAATAGTTTATGTTGCGAAAGTCTCTAAACGTCTCTAAACGAATTGGTATGATAGACAAAGTAGGTCATGTTTTGAGAACCCTGACGCTTCAACTTGGCTATATACATAGTGAAACTTTGCCTTTATCAGATACAAAAATTGAATCGATAAGGGTGGATGTTGTATTAGTAAAGTGAGTAGGTATCGACGTATTTACTGGATATAAATCGAGAGATTTACTGTACTCAAGAAAGTTGATTGAGTGAGGTACATTTAAGATGTTACGATTTAAGTCGCCACACATGATTATTTGATTGGGCGTACAGGATAATTCTTGTTGGGTATTATAAATTGGTTCAAAGGGAATAAGGTCATTTGTGGTCTGTACACGACTCCAATCGTTACTTTCTCTTGATGGCCCGTTATCCTCACGAAAAAGAAGTTAATGGCACAACTTCTGTCTGACTCGCACACGAAATTATATTTTAATGCTTTGCGTACATATTTCGCAACTCCATCCCCAGTACGGTCAAACATATCGGGTCGAAATAGCTTGTAGCCATCCACTTTGTATGTGTAATCAGTCACGTATGGATGAAACCATGTATCTGAGACACAGATTATGTCAGCCTTGGAGTTAATAAATACTCGTATTCGTCAATTTTAGGGTGTAAGCTTTGTGAATTTATATGGCAGATATGAAGACCTTCTTGGTGGGCTTTGAGAATTCGAAGCATACTTCTCAGATTCCCGTTTACTCCTGCGAGTGTGGATTGTCTAGGACTCGTCAGACTACCCATAATCTGGGCTGATAGAGATATTAAAAAAAAAATAAAGAGAAAAACGAAGGCACTACTCAAATAAAGAATGACTATAAAGTTAAGACTTTCGGATCTGCACGTGGAACGTTCGGACCTTGAACAGACCGCGTGCAGCCGAACAATTTGCGAAAGCACTAGACTGTTATAAGGCAGATATCACCGTCATCCAAGAAGTGCGGTAGGATGGGCTGGTGAAAAGAAAGATAGAAAATTATGATGTCTACTACAGTGATTGCTATAGGCAACGTTAGCAGCGTCTATTTGGATGCGCATTTGTTGTAAGCGGCAGACTTAGGCAAGAAGTCTTGAGCTTTCGACACGTGAGTGAAAGCGGTATAACAAAGCGCCTTATATGCGCAAACAGAGGAAGAGGATGATGCTACCAAAGAAAGTTTTCGAGCTCCTCGAAAAAAACCTACGAGCAATGTCCGATGCATGACGTTAAGATCGTCCAATGGGATTTTAATACCAAAAATGGAAAAGAGGACATCTTTGGTAGCACAATCGGAAAACATAGCCTACACGACACCACGTCTCGAAACGGACTTAGGCTAATCGATTTCGTTTCTATAGTAAGCACTCGGTCTAGATGTCCGAACATTCCGAGCGGCCAACATATACTCGGACCACTACCTAGCTGCGGATAAGTTACCTCTACGAATATCTCAGACGCCACAACAACGGGGAAATACTATGTAGGCATTTACCGTTGAACGGTTGCAATCGCAACAAGCCTCCAGTATCTTTGCCGATCGCATATCCCTCAACCTCTCGAGAAGTCCTTTGCAGTCAGCATCAAGTGCTGAAGATCAGTGGCTTAGATGTCGAGAAGCCATCAGAAAAGCCGCAACTGACGTGCTGGGTTTCACTCGCTCACCACCACGAAATCCCCGGTTTGATGAAAAGTGCCGGCAACATGCACCAAACAACATGCCTACAAAACGGCGCTGCACAAAAGGACGAGAGCTGCTCGTGAGCTCTACGAGCAAAAGAGGAGGGAAGAACATCGGCTTCTCCGGAGAAAAAAGAAAAGGCATGAGAAGTGCAAGATCGAGGAAATAGAGAGGTGCCACTCCAGGAATAATGTTCGGAAGTCTTACCAAAATGTAAAAAGAACGTGTCAGGGTAATAATACCCGAACGGAAACCCGTAGAGATGAACAAGGAAACCTTTCAGTAGAGTCACAGTCAGTGCTGGAAAAACCATTTCTGCAGACTGCTAAACGGCGAATACGACATAAATTCCGCTGTCAGGCAAAGCGAGCCATTTAATGTTGACGATACAAGTCAAGAATTCCGACCACACAACCAAAATGAAATGAGGATAGCAATATCTAAACCGAATTCGAACAAGGCTGCCGGGCCGGACGGCCTACCCGCCGAACTAGTTAAGACAGCAGGAGATGACTTAGTAGAGAGCATATACCAGCTTATTTCCAAGATTTGGTCGAATGAATGTATGTCTGCTGAATGGAACGTCAGCATCGTTTGCCCGGTTCTCAAGAAAGGAGACCCCCTGATATCAGATATTAGTCTCCTAAGAATCGCATTTAAAATTTTTTCTGTCGTTTTGCGCGAGCGCCTAAAACGATTTGTCAAAGATTTGATTGGACCCTATCAGTGCGGTTTTAGGCTCGGTAAGTCCACAATTGACCAAATGTTTACACTACGGCAGATCCTGGAGAAAACCCAAGAAGTTCAGATTGATACTCACCACCTTTTTATCGAGTTTTAAGCCGCATATGACAGCATCTACAGATACGAGCTATACAGAGCCACACCTAGTTTTGTCGTCCCTGCCAAACTCGTCCGCTTGTGCAGGAAGACGATGGAGAAAGTTCGCTGCTGTATCAAGAACGGTAACGACATAGCCGAGACCTTTGATGTCAAAAAAGGATTTAGGCTAGGCGACGCGCTGTCATGTGACGTCTTCAACATGATACTTAAAAGAATTGTGCAAAACTCACAAGCCAACACACGAGGCATACGCCGACGACATTGATACGAGTACTATTGCTAGAGCACAGCAAGCAGTCACTGGTGCGTTTGCGAGTATAGGAACAGAAGCGAAGCGCCAAAAATGAGTCTAGCGGTAAACGAGGGCAAAACAAAGTGTATGCTGTCAACAAGAAGGGTCTCACAACATCAATGAATCGGCCAGAATGTCACAATCGATAGCTATAATTTTGAGGTAGTAATGGACTTTACCTCGGCTATGCTATCACATCTGGAAACGACTTCTCTTCAGAAATCAAATGAAGAATAACGCTTGCCTATCGCTGTTTCTTTGGGCTGACAAGGCAACTATTTAGTAAGCCCCTCTCCCGAACAACCAAGGAAACTGTTTATAAAGCCTATAGGATCTGTTGGCACTATTTTCTAAACTTTATTTAAATATTCCTAAAGGACAAAACACAACGCCTTAGACGGTTGCACCAGAATAAAGTCAATTTTAAAACACAAAGAAAAGTCAGAATGGAATTTACACACCTGTCTCTCTTTAGCGACGGATGCAACGCGTAGTGGCGATTGCTGGAACTTATCTGTAACATCTCTGGTTCTGTTGTTCACCTGTAGAGGTCGCCACAAACCCTTGTAATTCCAGCATGGACCCTTTCTAGAGCGGATGAAGATATCCTTGGTCGTTTTGAGAGAAAAATTCTACGTAAGATATTTGGTCCCATATGCGTTTATGGGTTCTAGAGGAGACGATGAATTCTACGAGCTGTACAGAGATATGGACCTGGTCAAAAAACTGCGCATTGGGCGTTTGAGATGGCTGAGGCATGTACTTTTGAAGCGCAGTCGTACAGTTGTTTCAAACTATTTAAAAGATCTAGAAAACTACGGGAAAAGATTCGTACCTGGACGAAAATATAGGACACCAGCAGATCGACATTCCCTACTAAGAGAAGCTTCAAATTCTACAGCAACAACAAGGGAAATCGCGGTATCAGCAGGGATTTTGAATTTGGACAGAAAACTAAGGACTGGCCAGCATGTGTTTGCTGAAGCGGAACATTTTCAGAGTAAGCGTTTGAAAAGAAAATCCGTTTTACTTCAACTCATCGAGTCCTTTGCCAGAAATCGTTTAAGATGTACAAAGCGTTGGAGAACTGTTATCTTCCGATGAGAAACGCTTTTGCCTTGATGGACCTGACGGGTTTCGTCATTATTTTCAATGAGCTGTTTTTAAATCGACTACAACAAGGCGGAAGTGGAGTCGTGATTTGGACAGGAATATCAAACCAAAATAAGATTAATATCCGCTTCGTAAATGGCAGGATAAGAAGTGTAGACTACCTTAAGATCTGAGACGAAGAGATCGTGCATCATTACCATGAAAAATTCGGCAAAAATTTCATCCTGCAATAAGATAATGCAGCAATTCACACAGTTTGGAAGGTGAAAGAATACTTCGAGCGTAATAATGGTTGTCTTCTTGACTGACCAGTATTGTCTCCAGACGTCAGCATAATTGAGAAGGTATGGAGATATCTCTCCAGAGCTGTCTACCAAGGTGGACGACAATTCAATAACGTACTCGTAGCAGATTTTTAGACGCCATTGAACCTGAATGAGACAGAGTCCCATGAAATTTAATTAAAAAATTGTTTAAATCTTTCCCATCAAGAATTTTAGTGGTTGTAAGTAATGAGGGAGGAAGTACTCTTTAGTATTGTAGAAAAATAAAAAAATTGCCATACAATCCTGTCTCAACCACTTGTCGCGGGTAATTAGGGACAAATTACAAATTCCAAGGAAATTAAGGGGAAAAAAAGATGTCGTGATTAGAATTTTCTTAGAAATTGGCAATGATTACCTAACAGTAATACTTGTAGCACATGCGAAACAAAATTATCGAGAAACACCGAAATCAGGAGGGTGTCTCAATCAGTTGTCGAGGAGTGTAGCAGCGTCAGCGTCAGCGACAAGCTCTTTTCTCACTGGTTGTCTAATAGTGATGAGTTCATTTTTGACTGAATTGGTTTCACTATTTGCTTCGACATGGCATTTTCGAGATCAGCAGACAAGGTTCCCATCAGCTCGTCTAGTTTTAAGTCAAAGTCATCGAGAAATTTGTTTGTATCCTTCGTGAATGCTTCAATTAATGTTGAACTTAATTTGTTTATTCGATCATGTAGATCCTTTAAAGTCAAGGCTGTAGAAGCAGTTGATGATGAAGAGTTATTCCACGTTCTTCAGGAGTACGGACAGGAGTATAGCGTTCCATTTCTTATTCACTCAAATACAAATTCTATTTGCTTCAGAAATGTCAAAACCTAATTGACATTCGACGCTATTTGTCAACCCTATGGCCCCCTTTTTTATTTATAGGGCAGCAGAGAAAGAATCTTATAATCAAAATCCAGGACTCAAAATTTGTGCTGACCGTTGTAATGTACCAAGATTGAGTTGATAAGGAGTGTAATTAACCGAAAATGAGGTGTAAAAAAAAGGAAAGTACGAGTAGATAGGGATTTTGATTACTACTCGTTGGATAGAGCTATGAGTCGATTACTTCCTGTGTTGCAGTCTGATTCACAATATTCCTAGTAGCGTTGCCCTGTGTTATCGCAAGATTTCTTACTTCTGTTGGGAGTAGTTCGAAGGTTCTTTCGCTATAATGCAGCTTTTTCACAACTTACTCCTAGGTCTATGCTGATTTCTATAGCTTTGTCTGCAGAAGAATAAAGCAGGACCTGGTAGCCCGAATTCATTTGCTCATGTTACGTACTCAGGTAAAGCCAGGTGGAAACCTGATTAAACCCACGATATCTGAGGTATTTGAAATTAATGCTATTATCGGGAAGTTTTTTGTGAAAACGATCCACGCTACCTAGAACTAGAAAACAAAAGACACTTCTTGCAATGTGAACACTAATAGAAATTTTTACTCGGTTACTGTGCGCAACCTTCAGGAAACTTGTTTTTTTGTGAAGATTTGCGATATAGAGATGTGAAGGCTGATCAAATAGCAATGATAGTTTTTCCAGCTGTTAACTTTCAGCAGCTGTCATAGTTACCAATGACATCCAGCTGTCAGAATATTCAGTAAGGTTTGCCATTTCATCATACATCGTTTTACGCTTGCCGAACATGCGGATATTATTAAAAAATCTTATCGAGATTCCGGCCCGGTTGTAAATACGTAACGCGAATTTCGAATTCGTCGCACCATGGAAAAGTACACTCTTTTGGATCTTAAGCCGGATCGAAGACGACCCAGAAATGTCGATTCGGTCCCGATCAGCTGAATTGGGCATCGCCAGACAGCCAACCCGGCTTATATTGCGATTGGATTTGGGCCTACATCAGTATAAAATTGTACTGACAAAAGAATTGAAGCCAGACGCCCATAGACAATGCCATGAATTCGCTAATGGGACGAGGCCCACTTTTGGCCCAGCGGCTATGTCAACAAGCAAAATTGTCGTTATTGGAGCGAACACAATCCACAAGTGTTCGGCCAAGCATCAATTCATTTAAAAAGATTGACTGTTTGGTGCGGTTTATGGCATGGCTGGCATCATCGGATCTTATTTCTTTCGAAATGAGGAAGGAGAAATAGTTACCGTCAATTACTCTAGTCTACTTCTACGAGTATTAGCAACCTTGTTGTACCGCAGATTTAATGCACAGTTTTTTTTCATAACGACATTGTCATCGATTCCACCTACATAGAATATTTCTTCTACATATTAGCACCATCAACCTGTTGTGGATCTTTATGGCTTCTGTCTGATTCACTATTTAAGAGTAGATTAGGTCACCATGTGGTCTATATTATGCTCCTCATTCTCATAGTAATCTACTCATCTGCACCCTACTACGAAGATCATTCTTATACCAATTCTACTACTACGAATATGTGTGTAATATCTCTGACAGATCTGACTATGAGTCCATCTGATGTATCAATCACCGTAGTTAGTTCAATCTTAACTTGCTAGTTTCTGTCAGTCGATGCAAGCAACTGGTAACAGAGATTTCAACTCACAATTGGTCAAAGGGATGCTAACTTAAGTCCATCAATTCCCTCAAACCTAGAGACGAAACCCAGTCCTTTACTACTGAATCTGGGAAATGATGAGAAGGCAAATATGTTTATAATATCAATCCTTGTCAGGATGAAAGGAACCAGTAATTGAATTCTGACCCAAAATATTGCAAGGATGCAAGAATGCAAGAAGTTCTACATACTCTTTTGTATACCCAACATACTCGTATATGCATATCGATTTCTCCACCAAATCTATGAGATGCTGATGCATCTGAATATGATATGTGAGGTAGGTTACTCTTTCTTCAATCATTCCGTGCTGAGGTAGGAAAATCTTTTAGTCCTGGATAGGAGGTGGATATTGGTATAGTAAATTTGTTTGGAACGTTGCAATTCGATAGGAAATAGGAAATACGAAATACGAAATACTCGTATCCACTCACAGGTTGGTAATTCAATAACTGTGAGAGAAATACTCTGACACTGAAGATATGTACGATTTCTATGCAAGCAATAGATATTTCGTAAAACAGATGGGATAAACCAATGTATCTGTCAGTTGGACTTTTAGGTGATTATACTCTTTCGCAGAGAAGTCGTTATTTCGTTTTTGTTGCTGTTGCTAGAATGCAACTAGCATTTTCTTTAGGAGCAGTGTACATCTAATGGAATTGTCTTGACTGAGTTTAGAGTCAATTTTTTGTTTCTCCATTTGTATCAGAGTATCTCTGTGCGAATGTCCAGGGTAAAATGATTGAAAATCCAGGTGATTTGATTTAGAGAATACATATTCAATCAAGATGCAATTTTCGGATCGATTTCTGGGTAAATTGGATTTTTTTTTTCTCTCAATAACTCCTCCCTTTCCATCTCCTGACGAGGTAGGATCAGGGAGATGTACAAATTTGATTCAATTTACGTCCTCGCTCTATGTGTTGGGATTAGTTTTTAATGCAATACAAAGGAAGTGAGGTTGGATGGTTTTGTCTTTGATAAATCAGTGGCTGTAGAGGCTATAGATCTAGATGGATGGTCTTGTGGATTTTTTTTCTAGATAACAGGGCGTACTTTTTACTAACGGAGAGTAGAATTAAAAATGATTTCGCAGAGTTTACGATGTCATTGTGGTAACTGCATGTCAATAGAAAGACGGTCGGTGCGCAATGAGCGGTTAAGGTGGGTTGTACTAAGGACTTGGCATGTTTGTTTCAAAGAAGTCTCCCATTTCAGATTCTTATCTTCGTCAGTTAAGCGGATATTTCCAAAATTCGCTTACTGCTTCTAGGGTGCATATCTGGGAGCCCATCACAATCAAACTTACAAAAAACTGTTAACCTTTCGCCAGTTTGGAGCCCATGCGCTTACTTACTTAGGTTGCGCAACAGTCCAGGGTAAACCTGAGCCTCAAGCAACAAGCCAGTTTGGAGACCATGTGCTTACTTACTTAGGTTGCGCAACAGTCCGGGATAAACTTGAGCCTCAAGCAACAAGCCTCTCCAGCTAGCACAATCTCCCACCAGCTACCTCCAGAGCCGCACTCCAAGTTGGTTGAGGTCACCCAACATGGGCGATTCTAGACGTTGGATACATAGAAACTTGACTAAACTGATATCGGTTAGACCGTACAGTTCATGAACGAATCTCCTCCTCTATTCACGTCAATGTAAATGGGACCGAAAACCACACGTAGTGTCCTTCTCTCAAAACGTCCGCTTTCGACAACGTCTAATTCTCTTCGCCATAGAGCAGGACCGAGGTAATAAGGATCAAATACAAAGCCAACTTGGTCTTACTCGATCACCCTTTGACCTCGAGGAAATTTGCAAGAGCGATTCTGCGCCCGATTTCTGCGGTAATGTCGTTGCTGCTTGTAATTCGAAGCCAGAGTATGTGAAGCCCTTAACTACCGTATTCTGGCCAAGAGGTCGTCGGTAGTGAGTTTTTTTTTTTTTTTTTTTTTTTTGACAGCATGAGATTGGCTTTGCCCTCGTTTACCATCAAGCCCATTCTGTCAGCTTCAGTTTCAAAACAGACGGACGTACCTGTGACAGCCCGCTGAGTTCTGTCAGTTATGTAAATATCATCGGCGTACGCTTGTTTTGTACAGACTTTTAGAAGTTTGATTGTGCCTCCAGTATTCGCTTGTGAGTTCCGTATAATTTTCCCAAGTATGATGTTAAAAAAAAGTCACATGACAGCGCGTCACGTTGTCTAAAACACTTTTTGACATCAAACGTCTCGGTTAAGTCACTGCCGTACTTGATGGAGAAGCCAGCGTTCTCAATCTTCATTCTCCACCGATGGAGGAGTTTGGCAGGGATACCAAAACTGGACCTAGCTCTATATACCATAGCTCATCTCTATAAATGCGACCTTAAAATCGATGAAAAGATGTTCGGTATCGATTTGGATAGATTGAAGAATCTGCCTGAATGTGAAGATTTAGTCGATTGTGGGCTTTCCTGGTCTGAAACCGCACTGTTGAGGAGACTTATTTCTCTATAGTTGGTGTAGCTAAGAAGGTTTTCTTTCTTGTGGGCCGTGTAAACGGTGCAGAAATTCCGTTCATCGGGCATACACTCTTCTGAACAAATCTGATAGATATTTGGTGTATGCTTTCTACAAAGTAACTTCCAGCAGCTTTGAATACCTCGATTTGTAAGCCGTTCGATTCAGTAGCTTTAGTGGATTTTTTCTTAGATATTGCTTTCCTCACTTTATTTTGGTCAGGTGGACGGAAGTTTTGGCTCTCATCGTCTAAGTTGAATGGTCTATTCTGCCTATCAGCGGGATGTTGGGATTCGTCGCCGTTATACAGTCTGCCGAAAAAGTTTTTCCATAGTCTTAGCAATAGCTGTGACTCTACTACTTCTACATATAGGTTTCTGTTCGGGTCTTGTTGCCTTGGCACGTTCTTTATATTTTTTGGCAATATTTCTCTACGTTGTACAAACTCGCAACGTCTTGAATTGCCCTCCTCTGGTGCTCTGTTTTCTTCTTCTGTAGAAGCCGATGTTCTTCCGCCTGTTGCTCGTAGAGTTCACGAGCAACTCTCGTCCTTCGTTAAAGCACTACGCTATACCCATTCTGTTTAGCTGAATATGCTTGCGGGGATACTTTCGACGTCCCTGACGGCTCATTGGCAGCGTTTCACACTGGTCTGCGGTACTTAATGCTGGTGTCGTAGGGGTTGCTGAGAAATTTCGTTATGCGCATCCAGCAAAGATTCTGCCCGTGTCTTGCGATTGCTGCTTTTCTACGTCTTCTCACAGTGGTTATCCGTTCTTGTAACGCTGGTGAAATCCGCATTTATACTTTTCGGTGCCCGGAAGATTCGAATGTCTAGAATACATATGTCCAATGTTTGTCGCAATATGTTTGTACATATTTTACGTATATTGGAAGAGGAGACCGTATAGTCATACGAGGGCGGGTCAATAAGTCCGTGACTTTTTGAATTTCTGACCTCTTTACTGAAACAGCAACACTGCTCCTGTCAACAGGCATCTGTCAGTTGACTCCTGTCAAAATTTAAACTTGCTGCGTCAGTTAGTTTGTGTTTGACAGCTATTTTTATCAGACTACTCACTAATTTGAGGAGAAAATGGAAAAAAGTGAATTTCGTGTGCTTATTAAGCATTATTTCTTGCGAAAAAAAACCATTACCGAGACCAAGGCTAAGCTTGATAAATACTATGGGGACTCTGCACCATCGATTTCAATGGTAAAAAAGTGGTTTACTGAATTTCGTTGTGGCCGTACAAGCACTGAAGATGCCGAACGTCCTGGACGCCCAGTTGAGGTCTCTACACCCGAAACAATCGAAAAAATTCACGATATGGTGTTGGCCGACCGAAGATTGAAAGTGCGAGAGATTGTGGAAGCCGTAGGGATCTCGCATGGCTCAGTGGTTTCAATTTTGAATGATCACTTGGGCATGAGAAAGCTTTCCGCAAGATGGGTGCCGCGTTTGCTCACAGTCGACCACAAACGCAATCGTGTAACAACTTCACAGGAAGGTTTGGCGTTGTTTAATCGCAATATGGAGGAGTTTTTGCGCCGTTTTGTAACCGTGGACGAAACATGGATCCATCACAACACACCAGAGAACAAACAACAGTCAAAACAGTGGGTTTCTAAGGGTGAATCGGCGCCAAAGAAGGCCAAGGTGGGTTTGTCAGCCAATAAAGTTATGGCGACTGGTTTTTGGGATGCACGCGGGATAATCCACATTGACTACCTTCAAAAGGGAAGAACAATCAATGGGGAATATTATGCCAACTTATTGGACCGATTCAATGACGATTTGAAAAAAAAACGACCTCATTTGGCCAAGAAAAAAGTTCTTTTCCACCAAGACAATGCAAGGGTGCACACATGTGCAGTTGCCATGGCAAAAATCCATGAATTGGGCTATGAATTGCTCCCTCATCCACCCTATTCTCCAGATTTGGCTCCGAGCGACTACTTCTTGTTCCCAAACCTGAAGAAATGGCTTGGTGGAAAAAGATTTGACTCCAATGATGAAGTCATCTCGTCATTTTGAGGACCTCGACAAATCATTTTTTTTGGAAGGGATAAAAAAATTGGAGAAGCGTTGGACAAAGTGTATAGAGCTCAAGGGAGACTACGTTGAAAAATAAAATTATTTTTTTATCAAAAAATCTGTGTTTTAATCCAAAAGTCACGGACTTATTGACCCGCACTCGTATTTCGTTGTGCTGCATAATACATATATCTAAATTCGTTGTCAGACGTTGTGCAGTGCAGGCTATGCTTATCCACTGTCCTACCAAAGATCTCCTTTCCTTTCTGGGCGTTACGTTCGATTTTAACAGCATACTTACAACATTGCTCATATGTATGTATGTCTCGTCGAGGAGCTCGTAGAAATATTATTTGGTAGCGTCGTCCATGTAATTGGTTTTAACCCACAGAACAAGAGCCGAATTCTCTTATGCCAGTAACCCACTTTCGGGATGCGAGCGCTGCTGTTGGCCCATTAAGGGCTTCTCTGTCACAATATCTTTTTTCAAGATTCTCCTTCAGTTTTCAAAGTTCCTTATTGACTTCAAAATATGTCGAAATAGCTCCAATAAAGCCTCCGATGTGGACGTCACCGTTGATTCAATCGAGGGAAATTTCTTCGCCGCTGGTCCTTCTTCAGGTGACCTCATGTCGGAGACATATCATGGCGCTCGTCCGTCAGGGCAGCAATATATGTTATGTCTCGTCGTCATTTTTCACTTATGGAGAAATGAACACTAATCAAGGTCCGGCCTAGTCCCTCCTCTGGTCACAAAATCTCATTCTTATAACCAAAAATTCTGCTTCGTAAATGACATGCCAACGGCGTAGTAGATGTTCCACGTTTTCCTTCATTTACGCCCGGCCCATTCTATCAAAACGCTAATGTAACACGTGTTTTATAGGTAGATAGTTTTCTACAAATAGATATCCAATGCGTAAGAGTGATGATGCCATATTTCCGCCCATAAATCGACCCTATAAGGGGGCTGTTCTGTTCAAATTCATATGCGCGAAACTTTACATCCTTTGCTGCCAAGTAATCCGTCTGAATGTATAAACTATCTTGCCTGCACCATAGAATGTGTCTTTTATGGACTTCTTTAACAATGCTATAAAACTCCGAGATCCAAGTTCACAGCGGCATATCTTTTTTCTCTTCTTCTTTGCAAAGGTCATGGTATCTGGTTTTCATTTTCATTATTTGTAACCTTTACCAGCGGGGACTCCAACAAAAATCCAAAAATACAATATCACCCTCACAAGGCCTGTGTGTACACACAAAGCCGACAATTTGAAAAAAGATTGGAAAAAAAAAAACGAGGACGCCAAGCAGCTGTTTGAAGGATGCACTCACTTCCTAGTTCATTCCATGTCATGGTCACAGTGCCGGGAAGTACTCTAAATCGTATCCGAATTGGAAAATCCTTTAGTCTCTCTACTGCAGGAATTTTCTTGCAGTCCTTCCACATATAAGCCCTCTCTTTGTGGAAAATTGTTTGAAAACCATTTTCTCTCAATCTCCACTCTCTGAGTATAGAAAATCTCTCTCAAAACACTCAGCAACCATAGCCGATAGGATATTTTTGGGGTAGAACTACTTGTACTAACCATTATCCTGGAAAATCAAGGACATCATTTTTCCGAATGCGATTTTACCGACTCAGTTCGGTTTTCATCACAAGTGGCGTTAGACCGGTACATGTAGCCTTACGTACGTACTACACCTCGTTTATTATTCTCTATAATATCCTGGCCAACAAAATCTGCTTCGGTACATGCGTACGAAGAATTCTCGCGTTGTGATTGTGTAAGTGCCTGTGAATCATTGTAGTTGTGTACGAATCTTATATTCAACCTTTTACTCTCGTATTCGCTATATATATTTTCTTTTCGATTTGTTTTTTTGGTTAGCACTCGTTTGTTTGTGTCGCTTCGGTGTTCTACATCCGGGTAATATGAGTTTGCCGTGTAGTTAGTTGCTTGTTCGTTGTAACAGAATATGGAGAAAAAACGAGAGCAACAACAAAGGCTAATACTAAAGCAAAAGCAAATTATTTGTGGCGGCAATATCCTTGCAGCAATTGTTGTAGTTTATGCTTACACAGGACTCATCCTGTGAACTTGAGAGTGCCAACGATGAGCTAAACATCAGTATTCCCGCGACAGTATTTGTGCGGAAATGCTGATTTGATTTAAGTTATTCCGATGCTGGTAAAGGATTATGGCGGATTTGGATTTAAAAAGGATACACAAGGATTTAAATGGTTAAGTAAAAGATATTAGGAGTCTTTTGGGAATGAGTTTGTCATTGCGTTTGGTTTCTGTATATTTTTTTTTTATTACTCATACGTCACGGTGAATTTTGTGGCAATGTGCCTTCCTATTCTTAAATTAGATTTTTTTTTAAGAATACGGATTTTTTGTTTAAACAATCTTTGACTATTGAACTTGTATCGACTGTTGGGGGGCCAATTAACTAGTTTGGGGGCCAGTTGAGGTATCTATGGCGGAAGGACGCTATTGTCATAATTTGATTAATTAGCAACACTACTTGGCATTTTGGTTTGCACCGATATTCGGCACGAAATCTGTGAAATTGTGATCTAAAACCAGTATATATCCAGCGTAGGCCCTAGATGTGGTTATTGCCGTCCGTCTATGCCGCATCATATGCGTATCCCTAGGGAAGGGATTTAATGTGTCAGTAGTGGAGAACGCCAACAGACAACTTATTTTTTAGATTGCCATTATCATATAACATTCTTAGTACCATAGTTACTACTCGTACTTTACTTAAACCCTGTCACCCATTAACAACGCCTCCGCGCTATCTTATTCGGATTTCTCCAATGCGTTTCACCTCAATCCAGCTCTCGATTCCTCTTGGACTGATCTTAGCCAGGTTTGCTCTTCTGCCTGAATGGGTGAGTGGATTCCACTGTATGGCATATTCCGCAATAGGGCCATTTTCACGCCGTGAGGTGTGACCAATCCAATGCCACTTCCTCCTCCGTATGGTATGACCAATGCATTGCCACTTCCCCATTCGTATGGTGACGTCTATAGGTTATTGACCTGTTCATTGGAGATCCTTAAAATGTTTCGTAGACATCTATTTACGAAGGTTTTCAGTCTTCGAGTGACAATATTGGTAACCTTCCAAGTACTACACCCGTATAGCAGTACTAATACTGATCTGAACTGTCTTAGCCTGGTTTTTGTGCTGAAAGCATTGCTTTTCCTCATTTTTGATAGCAGTCCAAACGCAGCTTTAGCTTTCCTGATTTTGCTGCCCACATCGAGTTTTTGTGCTACCGTTGGCCGAGACCATGCTTCCTAAATATAGAAAGTTTTCGACTGTCTCACCTCAGGCAATTATTTTGAGTTGAACGTCTGAGTTTAAAATGCTCAGGGCCATTGTTTTTCCCGCCTTTATATTAAGCCCTACTTTGTTTGCCTCAGCTTGCACATTTTGTTGCATTTGGTGGGGATCCATTATTTTATGTGCAAGGAAGCATACCTCATCAGCGTAGTTCTAATGTTTGAGGTAAGATGTCATTGTCTACCAAAATCCTTGGTTTCTTTCAGTTAGGGCTGCTGAAGTACATCGCTGGTGATTACCAGGAATAACAACGGTGAAAGTATACAGCTCTGACGTTTATCCACAATGGACCTCAAACTCATCTGACACCTTACCATTGTACAGAACGTGGCACTGACCACCCTCGAAAGTAGCCTTAATAAATCTAGCATCTCTGTGGAAACTGTTTGAAAGACTTTTCAAGGTCAATGAACAGTAGGAGACCTGAACTCGACGCATTGCTCAATGATGTTTCGCAAGATGTTGATTTGCTCTACGCAAGAGTATCCACCCCGATATCCTACCTGTTCGGCATCGAGTTATGCTCAGTCTACTAGATGCTCTCTTATCCACTCTAGAACTATCTTAGTTATTATCTACGCTACGGCTGGTAGAACGCATATTCCTCTTCAGTTTCCACATTTCATCAAATTGCCCTTCTTTGGAAGTTTGCTGATCTTGCTTGTTTTGCGCTCTTCCGGGAAGCGCTCATTTTTATGAGCTCCAGCTAGCGTGGTCTTTCGCAAATTGCTTCCTGTTACGGACTTCAAGCTGATTGAAGTCGCCTTTCGCCGTCCCCGAAATTTCCTTTCACTTCGTTGCCCTTGCGTCTTGGACTCAAAGACTCGTCGGGCCGAAGACTTAATATTCATTCGCCCTACATATCCTGGACAGCTCAGACTGACCTCTTCGGCTCCTCCTCTAAGGATGCCACTGTCTTTCAGGCGTTATTGGAAGCTGTATGCTTTCATCTAAATAAACGGCATAAAAGAGTGAGAATAACTATACTCCCGGATAGTCGATCAGTACTCAAAGTACTAAATAGCCGATATATATAGTATTCATAAAAGAGCTTCCCAGAGTTTCGTAAATCACTCAATCTCAGTTTCGTGAACAAAGTCTCTCTAGTACGGGTACGTACCCTATCCAAGTTTTGGCTTCAGACGTAACGATTTATATTCGTAACCAAATACTGGAGTGATCTAGATGATCTAAACCACTCAAAGAAATTCCTAAGTGATAGCCTGATTATCCCTTCTCAATGATAGGAAACAATTAAGATTGAGAATCATTTCCACTAGCACATGTAGATTTCGTTGTGAAACTGAGTAGTCTATGTAGAACCAACTATGCAACACTGGCACGTAGACGAGTCACTCTTTTAGACAAATATATGATATTCCCATGAAGGGAATCTGAATTCCTGGAAATATTGAACACCTAATGGTGGAAAGGGTCATGATAGATCAATCTGGTCGTAGTGCAGAAAAGATTTTGCCCCATCCTCATATTACCATAAAAAAACATCTCCTCCTCCGAAGCCCGACAACGCAAGCGCAACCAAAAGTCGTTCGAAGAACCTTGTGTTCAAAACAACTAACGATATCTTCATCCGCCTTCGCTTATATCGATCCATCTATGCCGTAAAGCAGAATCGGGATGATGAGTCTGCCTGGCTTTTCTTGACTTGTTACTCAATTTGCCGCTTAGACCAGAAAACCAACTACTATTGCCAAGTGTAACCCTTCGCTTGATCTCTGATGAGGTTTCTTTATGAGGGCTAATACTGGATTTATCATTGGAGTGCGTCCCTTCTTTTTTCCAGCATATACTCCTACATATTTGGTTTACTCTGAATCACAGCTAAATATATTTTTTCTGCTTCTGTTGTAATATTTAGGGAGGTCCCAGTGAGGGTTCACTCAATCCGGCCAAAGGTTGTGCCCCAGAATTTTGGAAAATCATGCATCCAAATCCTTTTTTAACATCAACGGTACGAGCATTCTCCATTTTTATCCTGCACAATTTGCCAATTTTGACTGGAAAGCCATCTCTGTAAAGCTCGTCTCTATATATACTGTCGTATGCGGCCTTAAAAACAACCAAGAGGTGGTGAGTAGCAATTTGGACTTCTTGTGCTTTCTGTAGAATGTCCAGCAGTGTAAGTATTTGTCCAATTTGGATTAACCCACCCTAAAACCACACTGATAAGGGCCAATCAGATCGTCCTGCAGTTGGAATCTTGTAAGCGACGTTAAGGAGGTGGATGGATGTGAAGTTGGCGGAGGAACGATGCAAGGTTCCAATCCATCAGTTATATTTTCCTTCGATCAAATCGTGTTCATCTACGCTCTTTACCAAGTCATCTACACTTGCCAGAGCTCGGTAGGTAGTTCGACCGGTCTGGCAGATTTGTTATGTTTAAGTTAAAGCATTGCTGTCTTTTCTTTGTTTTGGTCGAATTTCCGAAAATCATCGCTTTCATCGCTATAGCGAAATGGTTCGTTCTGCCGGACAGCGGAGTTTGGGTCGTCCAAAAACTGTTCAAAGCTCTTTAGAGCTATTTTTTTTTATATCCTCGGAATCGACTGTCGATTTCCTTGCTCATCTATACAGATTTCTCTTTGTATCTTGTTGTAATGTATAGCTATCAATTGCAGTTGCATTAGTCTTAAGATACTTATGTACCTATGTCTAATGCACTGCAACTTGGTCCTTCGTCATTTGAGGTACGTATTAGCCAGAAAATTCGCAGGTAGATAAAGAAACATAATTTTGGAAGATCTGCGGGGCTTATAAGTGTTTATGGGGATTATTTCCTTCATGCTGTACTTGTATAACAGCACTGATTCAATATTAGCTTGGTGTTTTTCCTTAAAACTACGATTTACCAGTCTACAAATATTGGTGTCTCTGTCTGCTGGAATGATACTTCCTAGACAAGAAAAACGACTTTCTGTACATAGTTAGGTTCATCGAATTAGCGGACAGGAACATACTCGTAACATGTACGAGGTGTGTTCAGAAAATAACGGGAATTTTATGTTGTCGCCTTCAAAATAGTCCCCATTAGATATTATGCGTTTGTGCCAGCGCTTCTTCCAATCCCCGAAAAACTTCTCAAACTCGATCTTTGAGATGGTCTTTAGCTCTTTCAGCGATGGGCTTCTAATGTCATCTATGATTGTAAAACGACGGCACTTTAAGGTTCTCTTTATTTTTGGAAATAGGAGAAACTCACACGGACCCGTATCTGATGTTTCAGTAATTCTACATCATCGTTGACTTCATTTAGTGACTCCTGAGCAACTTCCATTCGCCGCTGTTTCAAAGTTCAACAATTTTGGAACACATTTTGCTCCCACGCGTTTTATACCCAAAATATTCGAAAAAATTTCATGGCATGAGCCAATCGATTTACCATCATCATCAGCGACTTCTCTGATTGTTATTCGGCGATCGCTCATAACCATTTCTTTCACTTTTTCCCCGTTTTCATCGGTTCTTGATGTCCGGGGCGTTCGTTATCTTCACGGACATCTTGGAAACTCGTAAACAACCATATTGTTTCACTCATAGCGGACTCACCATAGGCCTTTGTTAACATTTCACACACTTTGTTGCATTTTATTTAATTTTTTACGCAAAATTTGATACAAATTCTTTGATCCATTTCTTTTAACAAACGAAAATCGCCAAGCTCATAAAAACACGTCTAAACTTGGCGGCTGCTAAATACAAAGTAAACAATGAATACAGCTGAAAATTTTATCATACTTCAGGGGCATGTATACCAACGTAATAGAAAACAGTTTTGACGATCGGTTTCTCCAAGTCCGCGAAATTTAAAAATTCCCGTTATTTTCTGAACACACCTCGTATTCATATACGAGTACCTACATATAATAAGTGGAGCCCGACCGAAGGCGAATTTTTTGGCCGAAACCGAAGCCGAAGCCGGACTTGGCATTCTTCATCACCTTCGTCAGAAGCCGAAGCCGAATCTAATTGTAGAGATTGTATTTCAAAATGATAAAGAACCTAAAATATAATGATCACCTTGATAAAATTGATCAGTCGATATTTTCTGTTTTATTTATTTATTTTACAAAGGCACAAACAGCAAAATAGCCAGTAAAATATTTCAGTAGACTCTTTTAATTAACACATAAACGTAACAATCAAAATGAATGCTTAACAAAGAAGTAAAAACAAAAAATAGCCAGTAAAAAAAATCCAAAAGCCTACATTCGATAACACGTTAGCACAACAATCATAGTTAATATAGTATAAGAAAATAAACGATCAAAATTAAATAACTTAATATTACATATATGCAAGAAACAAAAGTTTATCTACATTTTCTCCCTGCAAATTAGCCCTGCGATCAGCATAAATTTGTCCAGCAGCATTCCTTGTAAGCAAAGATTCTGTTAAATAAGAATTGAGATAGGTGGAAAATCTTCTGAATTGCATGATTCAAGTATTGCCGACGTATTGTCATTGTCATGTGTATTCCACAGATTTTCGTTTTCTTGGGGCTTGGAAATTGAAGAAGTTGAAGGAAAAGTAACTATATTAACAATTTCATTTTTATATGTTTGAAATTGTTGTCTGAAAAAAATTAAAATTTCCGTCTTGCAGCTTTCTATTTCATCATTTGTTAGGTATTTGGTTTTGAATCTTGGATCGATAATTGTGGCAATAGCTAATTCAGCAATAAGTCTTATGTGGGAAAATCTTTTGTTTAGAGACTCACACAAGGGGCTTTTTCAATTATTTATCTCTTCGGAATCATTTGGTTTTACTAAAAGTTTTGTATTTAGAATAGTTATTAATGGTATGATGAGTGAAACGCATGGGGAATCGGCTGAAATATCTAAGGTAGCTTGATAAAAACATTTTAATACTATTATTAAATTCTTTATTAGCATCCACTCTTCGACAGTTGGGACATGAATTCCACCACGTTCTACCATGTAGAGATTGATGGCAACTTTTTGCTCATCTAGTCATTGCAACATTAAATAGGTACTACATTCCATCTGGCCACTACATCTTGACTTAAAGCATGCTTTGGTAGACCACAAGTTTCTTGAAATTTATGGAGATATCGATTTGTTTGTTCGCTCTTTCTGAAGTGACCTACAATTTTGCGAAATTTTTTTATTAAATTTTCAATTGTTTCTTGCTTAAAGATAGATTCATGAATGACGAGCTGCAGTGTGTGAGCTATGCATCCTAGAGATGTAAAATTTCCCGATCTCATAGCCGCTGCCTTATTACTACCGTTGTCCCGAATAGCCATATGAATTTTGTCGTTTATTTTGTATTCGCTAATTGTTTCATTGAGCTTTTTAGATATACAAATTAGACCCTGTGTGACCTTCATCCAGAACCATGGCTCCTAATATAACTTTGGATCTCGTTGGTCCATCAATAAAATGAGCCGTAAAACTCAATAGAGAACAGGATTATGTAGGATCAGTCCAAATATTGGTTGTGAAATTTATCCATTTAGCTCTGGAAACTGAGAACTTTTTGCTTAACTTTTTCGTAAGTTGCTGGCATCAAAGACGTTCTATAGAATTTTTCGGTTTTTTTTCTATCCCATGATTGGCTATTAGGATCAGCTAAATTAAGCCTTTGAAATTCACCGCCTTCCACAGTATTGTACGGCATCATGTCGACAAGTATAAGGTCCATAATGCTTTTGTCGATATGCAAAGAAATAGGAAGATCATCGGGCCATAATGTTGGTATCTTCCGTTCTATTATTAGCGGCAAAGTCGGCTGCAATAGAAGAGTTTCATTAGTCGATTTCATGTTTTCCGTTTTTCGTACTTTAATTAAATTATCGTTTTCGGCTTCTCCAGCGTATTTTTTTCCATTCCTCCTTGTGCACCTTTTCCAAGTGTGTTTTTTTATATTTGTTATCGTTTGTTTCTTTGGCAACGAACTACCAAGTGATAACGTTTTTAAAGAAAGTTTTGCAAGTTGCTTTAGTCATAGCGTCATTCTTGTCGAAATAGTTCCAAATTTGATTTTTATTTGCCATCAGTGAATTTTATTTTACCTAAGACCAATTCATGTAAATACGTGAATACACAAATCCTTTAATACTTTACCAGTTTTGAAAAACAGGCCAATATGTGCTATATTTAACCGTTCTAAATAAAAAAAAATTAAAAAAAAAAAAACAACTTTCAATAAATAAATAAACACAAATATAACCAGAACCTATATATTATTGTCTCACTGCCTGCGAACAACTGCAAGTTGAAATGAAAACTGTTTCAGTAAAAAAGATGAACAGCAGTTTGCAATTTTACTTCTAAATCTAAATACCTACCACTAAACGAAACAAACGCGAAATGACTCGGTCGAAATCCACTCCGTACGTAAAATAAAAACACAGCAGCATGCAGATGCAACCTCACTTCTACCTGCTACAGAAACAAAACAAACATGCTCGAAATCTCCTCCAAAACACGGTGCGTATGATAGTTTTATTTTTTCCGAAAAAATGGTTCGGCTTCGGCCTTTCCTAGCCGAAGCCGAATGTTTTGCCGAACGTGGAACATAGATATTCCTTCTTCTGCAGCACCGCCTTGCAGTATCTTCACACGGTACTGATCAATGACTGCTGATCGAACAGAAGTGCGAACCGAAGCCGGATTGCGCCTTTTGATCAGTCGCAAGGTAGCCATGCCTTTGCCTCTTTCCAACTGTTGCGCCTTTGCCTCTTTCCAACTGTTGCGCCTTTGCCTTTCCAACAATTGTCGCGAGGTATTTTGTACTCAAATCTGCTGATTGTTATGGCTTCTAATTAGAAATTTATATTGAATTGTTGGCTAACTATGAGACTTCGTATCTGTTGGCGTTGTTGTCATACAGAAATTAGCATGTTACGGATGAAGTATGAATGCCTACTTGAGATACGAAACAATACAATGTTCCCCGAGAAGGATTTCTTTGAAAAAGCTAACTCTTATGCCATCTTTATGGAATACATTGTCAAACCAGTCAGCATTGTAATCATATATGATTGTTTGAGATACCATTGACTTAAAACGCTGTTCTTGAAAAGGTAACAATCTTCCTAGGAGACAATCAGTTGCATTCCTACAGTGTCTAAACAGAAAACCCGCTTAAGAGGATAAATCAACAAGGCTTGCACTATTTTGAATTGGTTATTGGTGCTACCGATTGTATCCGGTTGCACGTAGCAATCGAAATCAGAAAATTAACCATTGCCCAGAAGGCAAGATGTATCCATTGTGTTTCGAAAAGTCCCAAGCTAACATATAAAAACACTTTTTTGGCAAAATTCAATTTACTTTATTCATCAACATTGTCTTCTTCTAGAGTGATGCAATCATTCCAGGGCCGCTCTCTAACATTTCTATATCTTTCTTAAAGAATGATTTGTCCAACCCTTCAAAATGCGCTTCAGTTTCGACGATCACCTCTTCATTGGAGTTATATCTCTTTCCAACGAGCGTTTTTTTGAGGTTTGCGAACAGGTAGTAGTCGGTGGAGGCCGAATCTAGAGAATACGGAGGATGCTGCTATCGTTGCGACAGACTTGCGACACGGTGTATTGCACTTTTGTGTTCTTCATTTGGTGAAAGAGCACCGTTGTGTTCTTCATTTGGAGCCATTTTTTCGCGTCTTCTTCCTTCAAACTTACCAGTGACATCATATAATATTCGGTATTGATGGTTTTTTTTTTTCCCCTTTTCAAGATAGTAGACAAATATTATTCCATGCGAATCTCAAAATACGGACGCCATTACCGTGCCAGTCGACTTTTCCGTTTTTGGTCGCTTTGGTTGGCCTTCATCTTATGCTGTCCACTCAGCTGGCTGCCTATTTGACTCCGAAGACCAGAGTTTAGTAGTGGATCCACGTTTCATCCATTGTCATATACTGCATGAACATTCGTTTTATTCCGCTTAAACAGCTCTAAGCAACGCTCTGAATCGTCAACACGTTGTTATTTTAGGTCCAAACGTGGTATCCACTTCGAACAGAGCTTTCGCATACCCAAAAGCTCGTGAAAGATATGATGTACACGGTCTGTTAATATCTTTACGATGTTAGCTATCTCCCGCCCTTTCGCTTTACGATTGTTCAAAACGATTTTGTGGATATGTTTGATGTTTTCCGGCGTAATAGCCTCATTTGGGCGCCCAGAGCGTTAAGCATAATTTGTGTTTGTACGACCGCGTTTGAATTTAGAAAACCAGCGAGAAATGGTTGCTTTCGACGGAGCCGATTTCTTGCAACACTTGTCCAGCCATTCTTGAGTTTTAACGGTATTTTTCCCCATCAAATAACGTGTACGTATTATCACAATTTTTTTTTCATGGTTTTGAAAAGTGTCATCGAATTTTGACACGTATCCTTTAAAGGTGAGTACTATCTAAAAATCGTGTGGATATGTGGGGAACCAGCACCAGCGCCCCTAGGAGCGGTTAGTATTGTAGTAAAATTGGCAGTCGCTATTTAAACGAACAAAACCAGACACGATTACTTTTTACTGTCTGCCAGGTGACATCATCATTCGTTTTTTTGTAATTAGAGAAAGCAGAATACGTTTTCCAATTTGTTACAATAAAGTCAAAAATAACATTTTCGTTTTTATCTTTTATTACGAAGAAATTCCCACAATAAAGTTGGTAACCCCGACGTGACAGCTTACGACATCTATCAACTGCAAAAATTCGGTAAGCAATCTTAGACGTATATAGCTGAAAAGGATTTACCTTTTAAGGACGCTCTCAAAGAGGAAACAACGCTTCAGATGACTTCCCCGTCAGACAATTCGCCCTCCAACATACAGACCGTTGCCAGTTTTATCGGAACTGTCCAAATCCTCAAGCTACCACAACCTTTCTGGCGCAACATGCTGGCGAGGTGGTTTGCAATTGCCGAAACAGCATTTGCATTGCACCGAGTCACTTCTGGTAAGACTCGTTTCAGACGCGTGCTTTTAAACCATGATTGTGACATGCTCTCAGTCGTTGGTGATGTCGTTGATTCACCTCCACTAACAGAAAAATACGAACCATCAAGAAAAGAATTATTGCTAGTTTCGGAGATTCAGCAGAGACTCAACTTCGCCGCCTCCTACATGGACAGACACTCGGCGACGAAACACCATCCCTTTTCCTCCAGAGGCATTATTTTTGGAGCAATTCCCAGACAATCCTCGAGGTATTCCAGTTGCAAACTGCAGACCGCGTAATAAAAGCCATGCCTACGTACATCTGCATGATTGAAGCTTCTGGAGTAACTCATAACAACACGACAAAATCGACCCTTAAAATTTTTGCACACAGCGCGGACGAAATAAAATCAGGGAGGATGGAAAGAGAGGTACCGGTGAACGTTGGTTTTAAGTGTTTGAAGGTTATAATGACTAGGGAATAAAGAGCTAGGCAGGGCATTCCATAAGCGAGTTGTACGGCTTAGGAACAAATCACGATATTTTACAATAGAATACGTCCGAAAGTGGGCTTGAGGGTATACTGATGAGCATTCATAGGGAGACGGGTGTTACGGTTAAAAGTTTGAAGGAGCGGAATCCCACTGGCGATTTTTACCAAGCACTGGTGGTGGAAATAGCGATAAAACAAAGTGAGACACGAGACATTTCGTCGGTGTTCGAGGGTGTCCATTGCCTTAGTGATATTGGTATCAACTATGAGTTTTATCGCACGGTTTTGAAATCTATCTAGCAGGTGCAGAGAGGTTTTGGGCGCATTCGAACCAGATGTGGGCATTGTACTCCAATTTTGGGCGGATAAATGCCTTATATATTGTGGCCAGACCAGAGGGTTGAGGAAAGCTAGACACTTCGCAGCATTTTTGACTACGCCGAATATGTGGTCATTCCAACGTAAGTTGTCATTGACGCACATACCGAGAATGGAAAGTGTATCGGTTTCGACGATGCAAGTGCCATCCATGGATAATGGCTGTGTGTTTAAATTTAGCTTTAACGATAGCAGACAGCATTGTGTTTTGGAAGCATTAAATTCCACTCTGTTGATAGTTCCCAAATTTGTTATGCTGTTGATATCGGAATTTAATGAGCTTAACATACGCTGCCGTTCCCGTTCTACAGCCGAAGAGTAGGGATGAAAGGGAAACGAATATGAAAAGCAGAGAGTACTGTCGTCAGCAAAGGGATGTATTGGATTAGAAGTAGCCGACAAGAGATCATTAATGAAAATTAAAAAGAGTGTCGGAAACAGAACGGAGCCCTGGGGCACACTAGCATTTATTTTGTGAATATCAGCCTTAAAACCATCCAAGACAACTTGAATTTAACGTTCCAAAAGGTAATTTCTAATCCATTGAAGAAGAGAGTCATCGATCCCAAAGGCACGAATTTTCGACAAAAGAGCCTGATGCCAAACTCTGTCAAGTGCCTTACAAATATCAAGTGCAACTATCTTGATTTTGCCAGATTGATGTGCGCTTTGGTTTCACTTTTCGGTGAGACATGTCATCAGATCACCAGTGGACCTGTTACTACGAAAACCCTACTGCCGGCCATTAAGAACTTTTCGTGTTTCGAGATATTTCATGAGCTGACGCTCATAAACCGTTTCCATGACCTTGGGAAGAAGGGGGACGTAGGACGAGAGAGGGGAAGATTCGTCGATTTTAGGGACGGGCTGGACAAATGCTGTTTCCCATCTTCTCGGAAAGAGTCCTAAGGAGTAGGATTAATGAAAAGTTTACGCAGTGGTTTTGCCAGCGAGGAAGAACACCTCTTTAGAAGGATGGGAGATATACCATCTGGACCAGCGGGTTTATGAATGTTAAGATCTTTAAGAACTCTTGCTACTGTACGAGTGCGAAAGTGGATTTGTCCCAGTGGATTCGACGCACTCAAGTGTAGGCGGAAGCAAAGCACGATCTGGGTTTGTTGAGCTGGCCGCAAAGTGTGCAGCAAGCAGATTGGCCTTGCCCAAAGAGCTGACAGCTGGAATATCATTGTAAATGAGCGTTGGGATGGAGGATGAAGTAGAATTTTTGACGAACGACCAAACATTTTTACTACCTTTGGGACATTGTAGTATTTTTTGCATCAGTTTTTGGTCGTATTGGAGTTTTACACGTTTAAAAAAGGCGTTGTAGTCATTTCTGGTTCGCTTGAACTTTTTTCGGTTTTCCTCTGTTGGGCTGGTCTTGTAGGAACGAAAAAACACTTCTCTAACCCTGACAGCCTCTTTACAGCTCGAGTCGTACCATTCCTTTTCTTTTGGTCTGATACTCCTTATCCAAGCACGGATAAAGGATCTCTTTCCGAAGAGAATAGTGTCAGTGATCATATCAGCAGCGGCATCCACGTCGTTATCGAGGAAGAGGAAACATAACGACCAGCTAAAATTCCTAAAGAAGCTGTTAAGACCGCTGCAGTTGTCGGTCCAGGATCACAGCCTGGTGAAACTAGCTGAACAGAGATAAAAGAACTACGACTAGCTATTGAAGGCTTGTTGCACGAGATCCGCAAAACCAATTCCCTCCTCGCAACGGTGACGACACAACAATTCAAACTCGGATTACTGCTATTGTATTACCATAATCACTTTGGTGATAAAGCCCAAAATTGTCGTCCGCCATGCCATTGGAATCATCGGCAGGGAAACTAGTTTCGCCGGCGCCAGTCGAGATAGCCACCGACGTATCTTCAACTTTGAAACGCCTTCTTATTGCAGATCGAAAAACAAGAATTCGGTTTCTCATTGACATAGGAACCGACGTATCCGTAATACCACTGCAAGCCCAGAAGAAAACGGCCCCTATTGAACGCAAACTTTATGCAGCAAACCGAACTAGGATCGGCACATACGGCGCAACACGACTGACACTCGATTTGGACTTGCGACGACCTTTTGCTTGGATTTTCATAGTAGCAAATGTCACACAACCCATCAGCGGCAATGATTTTCTACATGAATTCCATCTCCTGTCTCATCTCAGAAATCGACGCTTGATCGACGGCACGACGAACATCAGGAGTCTTGAAAGGTTAATCACAACCGATGCTCCAACGATAACTACGCTCAGTAAAAACTTTTATTATTACACGACCGTTCGAGAAATTATTAGTGTCATACGGCTCGTAAGACTTCGAGAGCCACAACACCAAGTCAAGCACCATATCATAACAAAAGGACCACCGTGCTACTATCGCGGTCGACGACTTTCTCCTGAATGGCTACGTGGAGCCAAACCAGAAATTTAAACATGGATTGCGGATGTCATCATAAAACGTTCGGATATTCAGTTTTCCAGTGCAAAATTTATGCGACGAAAGAAGGATGCAACTTGGCGTATCTGCGGAGACTACAGGCGGTTGAGCGCTATGACAGTGCCTGATAAGTACCCTGTTGCTCATATACGAGACTAGGCACATCGTCTGTACGGCTGTCAAATGTTTTCCACGCTAGATCTCGAACGAGCATGTTTCCAGATACCGATGACACCCGAAGATTGCTCAAAAACGGTAATATTGTGACTCCGTTCGGATTGTTTGAGTTTAAAGTAATGCCATCCGGTTTGTCCAACAAACTTTGAAACTTTCCAACGCTTCATCGATACACTGCTTCGAGGACTAGATTTTGTATTTTGCTCTATCGACGATATTTTAATAGCTTCAAGAACACCAGAAGAACACAAAGAACACCTAAGACAGGTTCTTAAACGCTTACAACAGAGCGGACATGTCATCAAGATTTTAAAATGCCAGCTTAGGGAATCGGAAGTCGAATATTTAAGCCACCCGCTAACGACCGACGGATTATTACCTCAAAGCATGCAAGTCCTGTTGAACTGGAACTTGCCGCAGACCTTCATCGAACTCCGCAAATTTCTTGGAGCCATAAACTTTTACCGACCTTTAATTTCTAACGCGGCAGAAACACAGGCGCCATTACATGCAATGATATCAGGTTCAAGAAAGAATGACAAGCGAATTTGAACCTGCTTTTAAACAGTGCTAAAACCAGCTTGCACATGCCACGTTATTGGCGCACATTCCATCGAATGTTCAAAATTGAGGCTCGTCACAGACGCTTCACACACTGCTGCAAGAGCAACATTGGACCAAAAAGTAATCTTACCTGGTTTGTTCGTTTAAATATCAACTGTCAATTTTACTACTAACCACTGCTAGGAGCGCTGGCGCTGGTTCCTCACTGATATACTCGTACATATTATTAGAGTCGCCATCTATGTGTCAGTCTCGTACTACCTGTTAGAGTTGATAAGTCGGTTTTTTTGGGCTAATCAACCATTGGAGTTTATAGTCAAAAAAATACGCCCACGAAGGTTTTGATTGTCGGTCAAACAGACAAAGGTAAAAGTCCACTGGAAAGTGAACAAACGAAGCTGAAACTGCTTCGTGGTATAGGAATTTGTTTTAACTAGTACTGATGGTGAAGTTTCCTCTAACCTACTCCTGCAGCTATCACTTTTAGCACCTTAAGTCGCCGATCTGTCCACTATATAACCAAGTATAGACACTGAATCATTAGTTCTACATATAAGGCCAGAACTTTAACGACCTTATTTAGAACATTGCCTGAGAATTTTCTCGATCTTAAGTCGGCAACACGTTGTTAACAAGTCTTTTACTCGGCAGCTAAGCCAAATGAATGCATACCAGGAAGATAATGGTAAATGCCCTCTTCAGATTAACCCTTTCGTTTAATAAAAGTGTGAGAATGCAATTTATCCGAGTCATATTCCATCTGCTAGTAACCTTTCCCAGTCCTTCAACGCATCCATTTGGATACGCACGCCGGCATTTTGCTGTTTACTTAGCAAATCACTTAAAACATGCAAACGAATGTCTAAGTAAATGAAAATCGAGCAAGTCATAAGGATGTACTCTCCTCCTAGACCTCGAGGTTATAACGAGGACAAAAATAATAATTTCGTCCTGTTTAGGTAACCGAAAAAATAATGGAATCCTTTTTTTTTGTTTTTGTTTTGTCTTTGGTTTTCTTTTTTCTATTTGGAGAGTCATGTATCTTTATCCGTAGTACGTAGTGTTGCGATTCATAACATCGTTTGTGTGTCCCTTCAACAGGAAGCACATTGACGAGGACAGCAAGTTTGGGCGCACAGAGTGAAGGACACACGATACAAATACGAGTAACTACAATACAACCCACCATCACCATTCAGGATCATCATCAACCGGCGACTGCCATTGTGTAGGGACATCATTTGTTTTCCTTTTATTTGCTCTGATTGTGTTCCTTTCTGGGTTTTTATTTCCACTCCTACTCCTACTACTACACCCACTATTGTCCCCATTTTGCCATTTGTATATTGTGTTCCTGTATTTCTGTGCTCCTTTGCCGGAATAAACTTTCGTCCTTTTTAAAGTGAAATTAATGTTTTTCTTCTTTTTTTTTGCTTTTGATTTCTTTTTTCCTTTTGTCCAGGGGTAGAGTGGAGCAGATGGGGTTTGGGGCACATAACCTCTGGTGGTAGGGAGCTTGTTTGTTGTTTCCTTGTTCTTTCCATTCTCATGTCTGTCGCGCGTGGTCTTCTTGGTTTTGTTTGTTGCTTTTCAGTTCTCGTTTGGAGAGTCCTGTTTTCGGGACTTTTTATTTTTAATTTTTTTTTTTTTTATTTTTTTTTTTTGTATTTTTTCCCGAGTCGTTTTCTCGTTTAAATGATTTTTATGTATGAGTTTCACCAGGAAATCTGCGGCCATTAATTTCCATTAATTTGATGTTTGCACGGCATTTATAGTATTCGAGGCAAACTGTGAGTATAAAAATACTCGAACGAGTATGGAGTGGTGGTGGTGGGAGAGGTTGCGGTCCGAAATAGGAACGGAATTGGTTTCTGCTGTCCTTTGGGGAGTACTTATTCGGAATGTGTCAGGACGGAGGGACAATATTCTTCCGTTTTGTTTTTTTTTTTTTTTGGTTTTGATATATGGCAGTGGATAAAGCATTAATTATGATGTCATTTCTGTGATGGGACTAGGCCGTAAGATGTGGGACCGGTCTTTGGGCAAGTTTATTAGCAGCAAATTTAGTTCGCTTTGTTAGGTTTGTACGGCGCGGCGTCTTCTGATGTGACAGGAAAAGGCAGGTATGTATGTAATTGGGTGAGCTGAAATAAGCTTTTTAGTTAAGTGAGCGAAAAATCGTTTTGTTCGCTTGATGAACTACGATAGGGAGCTTGGCATGATAGTAGGTAGGGTGCCTAACTTTTCGGACTGGTTTTGTTACGCAAGTTCCTTAATTGACAGAAGTAATATGTCGGCCAGTGAATCGCGACTCAAATTTGGAAATGTTATAATAAGAGATCCAAGTCATGAACAAGAAATGTTAAGAAGTTAAATGAGCGGTTACTTGCTTGCTGAGGTGAGACCATAGCCGAGGTGGATGTGGGCCTCAACCAACATGCCTCTCCAGCTAGATCGGTCGCTTGGTACCTGCTTCCGATTTCGCATGTCTCTATTTGAGTGCACCATTTAAGGTCGGGTCTTTCTCTGCTGTGTTTTGCCTCGATCATGGGTTTAAAGATTTTCCGCTGGTATCCGTCCGCTTTATGCAACTCAGCCATCTAAATCGACGAATTTTAACTCTGTTGGGTAAGTTCATGTAGCCCGGGGTGTGCACTTCCTCCTTCGTTTTCCGTCAAAGCAAACAGGGATGTCTATCACTCAAATCACATTTCTCTCGAAAAAACCATGCGTCTCCTTATTCTGTTCTGCTACTCAATTACCGTATGTGCCCGAAAAACAGATGCCAGCAAGAGTTCGAATGATCCCTACGGTGGTGTCGTTGTTTATACGATGTTAGCTGCGGAGCCTGCTTTAATACTTTTACATAAATGTCTCACAAACATCTCGCTGTATTTAGGCAGTGACTACGAGTATGTCACCGGCGTAGGCAAGTAACATACATAGTTGTATAGACTTTTGAAAGATCGTACATCTGGTGTGCAAGTTTCGGATAATACTCCCAAGTATCATGTTAAAGAAATCGTTAAAGAGATCTTTTCTGACATAAAAAAACTCGGCGATATCATTATCGAATAATGCAGCGAGCTTTCTCCATGGTCACCTAGCAGAGCCGGACAAGTTTAGCAAAGGTCTGAATCCCTGCCACTTTTAGGAGAGTGTCTAAAGCCTTAAAATAATTAGAAGTCTGTTTGAAGATCGAGTGTGGAGAAGGTTACAATATAGATTGCCACTTAGAGGAACAAAGGGAAAGGTGCAGAAGATGAACTCTAAGCCACTTATATGTAAGCTTATGTCGATGTTTTTATGCTGTATATACACCGGACACCATTCTTTACAAATTTTATACGTTTCATATTGACAATGTATCAGCTCGGTTTCTATTTTTTTTTTTTTGTGGGTAGGTGAGAAATCTTCATAAATACTACCCTTATACACCTCCCATGTATAGACTACGACTGGGCTCACACTCAACAAGTAGTTCTTCTTTCGCGTTTTATTTTGCTTTAATAAGATATTTTGCAGGCGATTTTCCATTGAAAATTCCTACGCACTTTAAAAATTAAGCGCTGCTGAGCACTGCGCTACATCGAGAAGCTTAGTACTTTTCAGACGGCTCAATAAATTTGTCTTGTCAAGGACCTGTTGAACAGAAATATTCGTATGTCATTTTAATTTCGTTCTGAACGTTTTCGGTCTCTGTCGTATCGATATCATCGTTTCTAATGTACCACGGTGCATTAAGAAATCCTCGAAGAACTTTATTTTGGAATATGTGTAAGACGTTAACGTTACTAATTTTGGTACAACCTCAAAGCTGTATACCGTATGTCCAAACCGGTTTTAACACTTGCTTGTATAACAGCAATTTGTTTTCTAAACTGAGCTCGGAATACTTTCCAAGAAGCCAGTACATTTCTCAATACTTAATCTCAAGCTCTGAACGTTTTTTCTTAATGTGTGCTCTCCACTTGAGTTTAGCGTCGAGTGTCATATCAAAATATTTGGCTTCGTTCGCAAAAGGAATTTGTACTGCGTTGCTAAACACAAGTAGATTGTCAATTTTCTTGAGAGTGAAGTTCACACGGACACACTTGTTTTCATAAAGCGCTATTCGCCCAGTCTTTGTCCAATTGTTAATCCGTGGAAGGGCACGTAGCAAGTTAGCAGTTGCTTCTTCGACGGTTTTAGCTGTTGCCAAAATGGCAGTGTCATTAGCAAATGTGGCTAGCACAGTATCGTCTGTTTGCGGTGTGTCGCGGGTAAAAAGCAAATATAGCAGAGGGCCAAGCACTCTTCCTTGTGGCACCCCAGGCTTTATTGTCTTAAAATTTGAATATTCGTTTCCGTGTCTGACACTGAAGAGTCGGTCATCTAGGTATGAACTTAAAATATGAAACAATTGCTCGGGTAGGACTTGTCGAAGATTATATTTCAGGGCCTCGTGCCATACCTTATCAAAAGCTTGCGATAAGTCAAGGAATGCGCTTGAACAGACTAACGTACACTCGATTGCTCGTTCATCGCATCGGTCATACGATGCACTTGGTCAACAGTAGAGTGTTGGCTTCTAAAGCCAAATTGATGATCGGGCAAGAGGCGATTTGTGTCAGTAATCGGTTTAAGACGATTGAGTAAGGTTCACTCGAAGACCTTCGATATAATCGGGAGGAGCGATCAGTCAGCGGTTTACCGGGTCTCGGAACCATAATAATTTCGGCACCCTTCCACTGATGCGGTACATACTCCAATCTTATGGTGGCGCTTTAACAAATCATTTTTCGGTAGCACAAATCATTTTTCGGTAGCACTTTAAGTATTTCTCCCGTAGTTAAGTCATATCCGGGGGTTTTATTGGGCCTAAGGGTGTCTGTAACTTGTCTCAGTTCCCTAAGTGTAGCCTTTTCTATTGGAAGGTTCGTTGTCACGTCTAGCGTATTGACATTCTCTGGAAGCATTTCCCCGTCGAATGATTTTGAACGTTTCTGCAAGATGGTCGGCGAAAACGTTAGCTTTTTCTTTATCTTCTTTCGCCCAGTCATCCTGGTTTCTTCTTATTGGCGCCACGTGTATTTGGGGCTTTCGAAGATTTTTAACGGCTCTCCATGTGGAGTAATTGATATCTATTGTCGCTGTGAGGCTTTCTTTTTCAACAAGTTGCAAAGCCTATTAAAGGACTTTTTATCTTCTCCGTTTTTTCCTTATCATCCCCTGGGTATCTTATGCCGATACTGGCAACTTTGTTCGATTCGCGTGGAATGTTATTCCAGGCCGCTTGCTGTATAACTTCAACAAACCGTTCAACTTCTTTTCCAAGTTGATACGGCGTTCTGAGCGGTACTTTCAACTCAGTATTTTCGACAACTTCTATTCGGAAATCTTTCGAGTGAGTGTTTTTGTTGGATAATCTGGGTGGTCTTTGTTTCTTAACCAACGATTCGCACAATGAAAGGATAATTGGAGAATGATGGGAGGAAAGATCAACTTTGACGTAACTAGCGTTAATCCTTTTCCGATAAAGTCAATAAGACCAGGTGTTTTTTTTGGCGACATCCGGTATGATGTGGTTTGCATCGCTCTTCCTTCTCTACATCCAGTCACGACTAGAGGTGTATTATGAATTTGCCACCTCCTCCAGTAATCGATATGACAAGTAAATGATATTATATTACTTATAGTACTTAACATACTTAAGTGACGCTACAGTCTAGCGTGATCCTAGGCCTCAACCAACAAGCGTCTGCCACTGACACGATCTCTCACCAGCTGCATTTAGTGTGGCACTACAATTTAAATGTGGTCGTTGTATGCTGCGCCATTCCCTTGGAGTCAAACTTAAAGACACTTTTTAGGCCGGAGCTAACTTGGTCCAGCCATTCCTGACATTGTCGTTGAACATGCCATTCAATTCGAGGTTGAATCTCCTCCTCCATTCCCAGTCAGACGGAACCGAAAATCACGCGCCAAGTGATCTCAAAACGGCCGAGTGCTTCTTCACCCGATTTCGAGATGACTGAAATTTTTATAGAGGGCGTTTAGGAGACTTATTCCTCTGTAATATGCAGCCCCCTCTGGACGTATCTAACAGTTGAGCTGATACGTGTTTCTAACTAAGTCATCTACAAGTGTTTTAAATAGTGCATTGGACAGTCCGTCTGCGCCAGCAGTTTTATTTGACTTCAGTTTCGATATTGCTTCCTTAATTTCGTCTAGGAAAGGGGAAGGGATTACTCCATTAGTCTTGGGTGAATTATTCATTCTGCCTGAAAGCGATTTTGATTATAGTCTTCGTTATACAGTCTGGAGAAATAGCCTTTTCATATTCTCGGCACCGACTGCGGCTCTGCTGCTAAAAGGTTTTTTAGGAGGCTTTTTTCAATATTGTAACACTCTCCAAGCTAATAGTTAATCTGACAGCTGACCCCATCGGTTTATTCAGTATTGCTTGGTTAATCATCATGCAAAGACTTACGCCCGAGTAAAGCGCGCGCTCAAGGGATTATTTTTTTTTTGCACACAGCGCGGGCGGAGGAAAATCTGGGAGGATGGAAAGAAAGGTAGCGGTGAACGTTGGTTTTAAATGTTTGAAGGTTATAATGACTTGGAAATAGAGAGATAAGCAGGGCATTCCATGAGCGAGTTGTACGGCTTAGGAATAAATCACGATATTTTAGAGTACGTCCGAAAGTGGGATTGAGGGTATACTGATGAGCATTCATAGCGAGACACGAGACATTACGCCGGTGTTCGTGGGTGTCCATTGTTTGAGTGATATTGGTATCACCTATGACTTTTATCGTACGGTTTTGGATCCTATCTAGAAGGTACAGAGATGTTTTGGGCGCACCCGACCAGATGTGGGCATTGCACTCCAATTTCGGGCGGATAAATGCCTTATATATTGTGGCCAGACCAGAGGGGGTAAAGTATTTCTTACATCGCTTGAGGAAACCTAGACACTTCACAGCATTTTTGACGACACCGAATATGTGGTCATTCCAACATAAGTTGTCATTGACACACATACCGAGAATGGAAAGTTTATCGGTTTCGACGATGCAAGTGCCATCCATGCATAATGGCTGGGTGTTTAAATTTCGCTTTAACGACATCAGACAGCATTGTGTGGAAGCATTAAATTCCGCTCTGTTGATAGTTCCCAAATTTGTTATGCTGTTGATATTGGAATTTAATGAGCTTAACATAGCGTCGTTCCCGTTCTACAACCGAAGAGCAGCGACGTGAGTCTGGGAACGAATATGAAAAGCAGAGAGTACTGTCGTCAGCAAAGGAATGTATTGGATTAGAAGTAGCCGACAAGAGATCATTAATGAAAATTAAAAAGAGTGTCGGAAACAGAACGGAGCCCTGGGGCACACTAGCATTTATTTTGTGAATATCAGCCTTAAAACCATCCAAGACAACTTGAATTGAACGTTCCGAAAAGTAGTTTCTAATCCAAACCCTGTCAAATGCCTTAGAAATATCAAGTGCAACTATCTCGCTTTAGCCAGATTGATGTACGCTGTGGTTCCACTTTTCGGTGAGACATGCCATCAAATCACTAGTGGACCGATTGCTGCGAAACCATATTGCCTGTCCTTAAGAAGTATTGATGTTCCGAGATATTTCATGAGCTGACGGTTTATCAGCGTTTCCATGACCTTGGGAGAAGGGCGTAAGTTCAATGGGTCTGTAGGAGGGGAGAGAAGAAGATTCGCCATTTTTATGGACGGGACAAATGCTGTTTTCCATCTGCTCGCAAAGATTCCTAAACAGTAGGATTGATGAAAAAGCTTACGCAGTAGGTTTACCAGCGTGGAAGAACACCTCTTCAGAAGAAGGAGAGATATACCATCAGGACCAGCGGCTTTATGTATGCTCTTGCTACTAAACGAGTGCGAAAGTGGATTCGTCCAATTGAAGATTCGACGCACTCAAATTTAGGCGGGGACCAAGCACAATCTGGGTGTGTTGAGCTGGCCGCAAAGTGTGCAGCAAGCAGATTGGCCTTGCCCAAAGAGCTGACAGCTGGAATGTCATTGTAAATGAGCGTTGGGATGGAGGATGAGGCAGAATTTCTGATGTTTTTGACAAATGACCAAAAGCTTTTACTACCTTTGGGACATTGTAGTATTTTTTGCCTCAACTTTTGGTCCTATTGGAATTTTACACGTTTAAGAAAGACGTTGCAGTCATTTCTGGCTCGTTAGAACTTTTTTTCGATTTTCCTCAGTTGGGTTGGTCTTAAAGGACCGAAAAAACCTTTCTCTAACCATGACAGCCTCTTTACAGCTCGAGTCGTACCATGCCTTTGCTTTTGGTTTGATACTCTTCATCCGATGAGGAATAAAGTTTCTCATTCCAAAGAGAATGGTGTCTGTGATCACATCAGCAGTGGCATCCACGTCGTTATTGAGGAAACATAACGACCAGTTAAAGTTCCTAAAGAAGCTGTTAAGACCGCTCCAGTTAGCTTTCTCGTATTGCCATACGGTTCTTTTGAACTCCACGTCAATGAAGAGAAAACGCGGAATGCGTACAGAGAAAATATCGGCGCCGTTGAGACCAGTGTTGAGAAAGGCCTTAATTCATCAATTCGCCAACGTGTGCAAGAACTTGGCCTATGTCTATTTGTGGAAGATTTTGCGGAAGTATCATTGATTACAGGTTTACGAGATTCAGTTCCTGAAATCAATTGAAGCCCGACGTCCATCGTTTACATCATGACTTCACTGATTGACGCTTGAACAGTTTATAGTTGATCCACTTTTTGACATGGATATGTCGTAGCGCTGGCGGTCAACAGTTTTCTCTGTGCACCAAAATTCTATACATCGTTTTTGCGTTACCGTCTTTTTTTCATTGCATATCGTTCTGGGGCTAGTGTCATCTATTGTACCTATAATTGAGTAACAGAAGACTCATTCATTGGAGGGATAATGGAAAGTGTTTTAGAACTGATAGCGAATACTCTGGCAAAATGGAAAGAGGTATGGACATCTGGCTAGTACAGAGGGTTCTCGAAAGATGGCAGGGGAGTACTCGTTCAGATAGCAGTTTCCCACGTGGATGAAGTCAGTTCGAACGTGGAATTTGAAAGGTGAATAAAGAGAATCGATTAAGTGGTTTAACTAAAAGGGGTTGAGAAAGACTATTGAATTGCAAATTGTAATTGTATTGAATAAAGCGACTGTCTTGAAAGAAATAAGTCCTATTATTTGAACCCACACAAAGATTTTACACTTCATGCGGGAGTTAGTTCGTAACGTAGCATTTCAGTGCTTGTATTCTTCCCCGTGTCGCCAAAAAGTGTCCGAAATCAGGGTCGATTAATGCGGGAATCTCGTAAGCGTGAGGTAAACGACCCGCAGAGGCGAAACGAGAGGCCAACAAATAGCGAATGCAAGACGCAAGACTCGAAATGGAGCAGCAGAAACGCAAATCCGAAGAGTACTAGTCGATGATGCTGTTGATCGTAAACGTGAATCGCGTAAACTAGAGGCAGATGTAAAACGCGGAGCCTGAAAGTAACGAGTATGATAGAATATGTGGCCGGCCATCATAATTCTGAACAGCTCACCAATGCGAGATGGGCTTAAACTTAAACCGGACGGAACCGGAGGCTTACCTTACATGCTCGTCTGTAGGTCGGCAAACCTTGTATGATTCGGACGAACATTGACGTACTTGATGGTCGCGGCGAAATTGGTACACTACGATATGTTGAGGGGGACACTGAAACGGGAGATGTAAAACGGCTCTCGGTCGGAGATCAAAAAATCGGACGTCTGCTACGAACGAAAGCTTAAGCGCATGTTCAGCTGAAAACACACCGGACCAAACTAAATGTTTTTTTGTTTCATAGTCAAGAAAACATTTTGTATTTCAACACACACCAACCGAAACACAATGTAACAAATCAAATCCTTTCATTTTCGCGCATTAAGAAAAGACAAAACCGAGTTTGCGACTTGTTTTTAGGGTTTTTCAACATGTGTCCCGGTTCAGAAATTTTTATTAAAGTATGAAGCACTAAATAAAGAGTGGTGGATTCATCCTAGCAAACGGGATGCATATTACACTATTGAGAACCTGACGGGAGAACTAAAAACTTATATATCCTGATAGATTTAGGAGCTTCACAAGAATGAACATTGAAACATTCGATTATTTGCTTGCATGATTATTGACATGATATTGGGCTTCTTGCCTCAATTCAATATATTGACTTCTCTGCGTCTATTTGCAATCTTAACAAAAACTCTTAAATAAATAAACGCCAGTGCAAAAAAAAACAACAATGACATTTTGTTTCTGAAAAAGAACTCTTCAGCTATTGGCAACGAGACATGTTTTTCTGTTTGACCTTGTCTTTTTGTTTTGTCGCATGAGGTGTATGTTACGCCATAAGCAAATGTCCAATAATCGACAACGACGCTGGTTTAAAACATACCATACATATTTATTGCATTCGGTGTTTTTTTGGTCATGTGCAAAGCTAGGTATTTCCAACAACCACTCAAGAAACACATCGAGTCAAAAACATGTTGTTCTGTTTCGCTTGCTTTGGTGTGTGTTAGCTCATAAGCATCAATGGATTGTTGTTTCATTAGCCAACGAAAACCATACTTATATCGCATCCTGAACTTGATTAGTCTTGGGTTTCGAAAGCAATGCGTACTTATACCGTACAGATAAGGAGCAAAATCATTACGTGTAAGCATAAGCAGTTTCCACTGGTTGAGGCTTCTGCAATATAAAAATCTCAGAGCGGTACCTACAACACGGTCGTATACGAATATCATAAAAGCTACGGCAGCAGTTAGTACACATACGTGGCTCTTTCACTCGTAACCTCATTGTCATTGTGAAATAGCGCCATTCCTTGTAAAATAAAGCCGAATTGTTGAATGTAAAAATATGTGTTCAATTCAAGTTTCAAGAAGGTGGCTCGCTTCGCACGGTAACAGGATTTCTCCCTTTTCTCCGTAGGAAATGTCAACAACTGTCAGGCAGGCGCCCATAACTCCTTAGCAATTGTATTTTAGTTGTAATTGTAATTGGCTATTTGAGATGGTACCATTTATTTTAATCATTTTTATCATGATATGATGACAATTGATTTATATTAAAGCAATATTAAAAACAGTGAAAAGTGAAATAAGACCGATTCGGCATTATTTGACTTTTACAAAGCGGAATAAAGTCGAATTTTGGAAGTACAGTCTATTGTGAGTACAGTCTTTTAGATCTTAAGCCACCAACCAGACAGAGATTAGTGCGTAATTAAAAAAACCTAGCCGCCGTAGCGGCCAGTATCGAGGAAGACCGTGAAATGTCGATTTGCCACCGATCAGAGTTAACCCAGCTTATTTTGCGGTTGGATTTGAGCCTACACCCGTATAAGATTGTGCTCATGCAAGAATTGAAGCCGCACGACCATAGACAATACCGTTAATTGGGCGTTGAAAATGCCAGCCGGAGTTCCGGATTTTGTCCAAAAAATCGTCTTCTCGGACGAGGCCATTTTTTGGCTCAGCGGCTATATCAACAACCAAAATTTCCATTGTTGGAGCGAACACAATTCTCAAGTGTTCAGCCAAGCCGTTTATGGCATGGCTGCATCATCTGACTTTTTTTTCGAAATGAGGAAGGTGACACCGTCAAGGGTCTCAGGTATAGAGCAATGTTGATCGACTTTCTGTAGTCAGACCTCGATAACATCGATATATCCAAGCTGTGGAGAAATTTGGCGGTTGGGTCATTTTACGGCGAGCATTCATCAATTGGCCGCCGCGATCATGACACCACTCGATTATTTTCTCTGACGTCAAGTCCTTAGTCTACACTAACAAGCCTAGCATTTTGGACGATAACGCCGCACATATTGCGCCTGGTCTTCAGAAATTGGACCGACCGCTTGAAACACTGCCCGCAAAGCCGAGGCGGCCATTCGAAAGATGTGCTACTCCACGCATAATGGCATGAACGTAGCTTCAAAATTGAGCTTCCATCAATTTTATATCTCACACCGTTGTTGTTCTATTGAAATTTTTGTTCCTATCGTTCTTATCTGGTCACCCTATACTACGAGTATAAACGACAAACGTGCCCTCCTTGTGTCATTCTACATTTTACCCAACACACTTATTAAATCTATCAGACAATTCTTTGCACTCAACGTGTTTGCTTGCAGTCCTAAATTGAAAGGCTTGTTTACTGATCTCAACGAGTTCTATTACTATGATGTACCGACGATCCTCGGGGATGATATCAATCTCGATTTTCTGTTGTCCGATAGAGTTGATTAGATCGGGTTTATGCCGACCGAATTTGTTTAATTTTTCAACAACGATCCAGCTAACTCCACCTCTTGTAACAAAACTTGTATAGACGCAGTATTTTATCGTCGTGTTCATAACCTGGAAACCTGTCAATACATTTCGTACTTTGGTACCCACCGACCGTTGTTGTCCATAACTTGTAATCAACGAGATTCTGGTGATCAACAAAAGTTTAAAAAATAACCAATTTCTTCAATATTTTACAGACCTCCCCAACTGGTCACTTGCCCCATCAGTAGATTTGGAGTATGTGATATTTTTCCGGTGACGGTTTTCTTCAAATCTAACACACGATAACCGTCGCCATAATCCTGTAACTAGGAGCTTCAATTGCAAAAAAAAAACACAATTGTGAATCTGAATGCGTAAAAATTCATATAAAGTCCACCAACTTTTCAATTTAATTTTAAAAACCTTAAAAAATTATAAAAATGTAATAAACAATTTTTCCCTGTATACTCCTCAACAATTGTGCACTCCTTGTCTCTTGAGTGGAATATGGTAGACGATTGTAGTGATAGTAACTGTTTTAAAAAGAAAATACACAGGAATGATGAAATCATCATGTGCAGTGGTATGTGTGGACTCAAGTTTAAATCCTTTTGCTACTAATCCGCGAATAAACTTTGTGTGCGTCGACTTCCCTAGTATGCTTAAAGTCTTAAGCAACTGGATCAATGAATTTGAAAAAATACGTTCTGAAATAACAAAAAACTATAGAAATGTTATGCAGCCACAGAAACAAAAACAACCAACCTACGCACAAACAGTAAATGAAACAATAGTAATAAAGCCAAACCACAACCAAAACAATGTAACAACAAGAGAGGATATCAAAAGAGTCACACGTCATACACCCAACAATTATATAAATAAATGAAGTATGAAATGTTACCAATGGAGGTATCCTCATCAAATGCGATGAAAATTATTTTAAGACAATGGAAAAAGAAATTAAAGCAAACATAAATGAATACGAAATAGAAATACAGGTTCTTCCAATAAGGACTTCCGAACTTTGAGAGTTAATAGCGGCCATATTGTTGAAGCTGCATCTGTCAAATTGGCTGTCATTTATTCAGTCTGTCTTGGCAAATCACCAATCATGGACATAGCGTTCAACAACACGTGCAAATGATAAAATTGTTTTATCAAAATGGGTTTTCTGTTCGGTCAACGTTCCGAGCGATTCGCCCATTTTACGGCCGCCATAATCGTCCTACCGACAGGACTATTCGCAGTGTGGTGGATAAATGTGAGTTCATTGATTCAGTAAACGATAAACCAACACTTGTACGTCGACGAAACGCAAGATCGCCGATGTCCATGAGAGTGTGAAGAAGAATCCCAGGCAATCGATTTCGTGTCGCTCACAAGAACTCGGCTTTTCGCAGACCACAAATTGGTGAATTTTGCGTCGTCATCGGTCCATATTTCTTTGAGAACGATGTTGGTCAGACCATCACCGTCAAAGGCGAGCGCTATAGGTCGGTGATTACCAACGCTTTCAACAGGATGGTGCTACATGCCACACAGTTCACGCCACATTGGAAATTCTGCACGAACGATTCGAGGGCATGGTCATCTAACGTGGAGGTGATGTGTGAACTGGCCACCGAGATCGTGCGATTTGACCCCGTTAGACTTTTTCTTGTGGGGTTTTCTGAAGTCACAGGTTTATGAGAATAAGCCATAACCCACAGCGGCCCTCAAAGCCAGTATAACCAACCCATGCCATCGGTCAAATTCAGCCTGATTTATGTGCCAAAGACATGGAAAATTGGGAACTTCGGATGCGCGTCATACATAATGACATCGATAGGCCTTTCGAACGAATAAAAAATTTACATGATATCTCACGCACACTTTGTTTTATTTAAATTTAAAGATAGGAAGCGCTTAATGATAGACCCTTTACAAGTTAATAAATATTAATTTGGTTGTTATAAAAAAAAAAACAACTTTTTAATTGTTGCTCCGCGGAACCGGACTTTATTCATGCAATCGAAATTAGACTCTAAAATAAACTTATTCTAACACCTGTAATTTATACCACCGGTTGACCATCTGATGATTTCAGCCAGATGACTAGCCAGCAGCTGGTGTTCGGCTGGTGAATTTGCTGATATTAACGTCTTATGAATTTTGTTGCATGCGCCGGATATATGAGCCATGTGTCAATTTGATTTTGAGACCATCGTGTGAAAAAGGTAAATGGGCCAAAACCTGCGAATAATTATTTTAGGAATGCGTGAGGAAATTTAGGTTGCGATACATGCCGTGTGCCTCAATATACAGGTGTAACAAGATGTTTTAACTGTTGTACAAGGTGCCGTAAAATTAATTATCCAATTTTGTTTTTGAATTACGTTTTTACTAAATAAAAACAAATGATTTTGAATCTTTACAACAATCTTTACACTTGTTTCTGTTAAGTGGAAAAGATAATATCCGCCAAGTAGCTGCCGCCAGAGTTGATACGCATTTGTGCCCGTTTGATCGCATTTTCCATGACTTTTCGCAAGATTTCCAGTGATAACTGTTCGCATTCCTGTCGAATATTCTCTTTAAGGGCTGCGATTGCCTGAGACGTGTTGGCAACCGCGACTTCAAGTAGCTCCAAAGAAAGAAATCTGGGATGGTTAAATCGGGCGATCTTGCTGGCCATGCCAAATCGCCAAAACGAGATTGTAGCTCATGCAGTATGCGCCGTTGCGCCTTCTTGTTGAAACCACATGTTCTCCAGTCCCAATTCATCCACAGCAGTACAGAGAAGTCGTAAGGCTTGTTGACGTCTCCAGCGTAAACAGCACACCATGCAGTGACTTTGAGCGGGTGTAATGGCTGTTCGTGAGTTATACGCGGATTTCGATGGAAATGGGCCTCGTCGCTCAAGACGATTTTCGATGAAAAGTTGTCTCCCTCGTGATAGAGATTCAGGATGGCTTGTTGCTTAGACAGCAATTTTGCTTATTGACAAAGCCGCTGGGCCAAAAATGGGCCTCGCTCGAGAAGATTATTTTTTGCCTAAAATCCGGATCTCCGGCCAACATTTCCAGCGCCCAATTAGCGAACTCACAGCATTGTCTATGGCCGTCCGGCTTCAATTCTTGCGTCAGCACAATCTTATACAGATGTAGTATCAAATCAAGCGCACAATAAACCGGGTTGACTCTGGCATGCCCAATTCAGCTGATCGGCTCCGAATTGATATTTCTGGGTCTTTTTCAATACTGGCCGCTATGTTTTCTTCATTTCGCGCCAATCTCTATATGGTTGGTGGCTTAAGAGTGTACTAACGCTCACACTTTTCACGGTGCGACGAATTACCTGCACACTGAAGCCATTATAACGACCGACCTCACTACGAAATTCACATTGCGTATTGGCAACTGAACCGGAATTTCGATAATATTTTTTAATAATTTCCGCATGTTCGGCAAGCGTAAAACGATGCATGAAACATAACAATTGGAAAACTATCATTGCTATCTCGTCTTCCTGTACATAACACACTGCCGGTGATACCATACCATTGAAAGAAATATTCGATGACAACATTATCTCCAGAAATGGGTCTGTGGCCAGGTCGCCGAGATCCTGCGGTCTGGCGCTGCTGGGAATATTTAAAGTCGTTGGTCTATGAGGACAAGCCAACAACGATTCCAGCGTGGGAAGTGCACCATTTGTAAGATGCTGTTTCAAAAGCTCGAAAATTGGAGCTCGAGGATGTAGTTCCATGCTTCCGTGGTGGCCATATGCCCGAAATCATTTTCCATCATTATTGTCATAAAATTGTCTTGTATATAATTTATTTCATGCGGTTTTTTTTTCAAAATTTGAACGTTTATTTAAGAAAAACATGTAAAATAGTATTATTCAAAGTATTGCCCATCTGAAGCTATGACTTTTTCCCGTCTTTTTGGCAATTTGTGGATCCCACCCCAAAAGAACTGCGACGGCTTGGCAGCCAAGAATGAATCAAGCCAATTTTTGATATTCCGCTCTGATGTTAACCGTATTTCAGTGAGGGCGTTCTGCATCGACCGGAACAAATGGCAGTCAGAAGGGGCAAGGTCTGGGCTATAAGGCGGGTGGGGTAAGACTTCCCATCCACTGTTTTCCAAATAGTTCTTAACCGGAATAGCAACTTGGGGCCGAGCGTTGTCATGATGGAAAATTATTGCCTCGTGTCTGGTCGCATATTCCGGGCGTTTTTCGGCCACTGCTCTCTTCAAACGGATTAATTGTGTTCGGTAGCGTTGTCCATTGATGGTTTCACCCGGTTTTAGCAGCTCATAATACAGCACACCCATCTGATCCCACCAAATACAGAGCATTACCTTCGCGCCATGGATATTCGGCTTTGCCGTTGGTTTGGCTGGTTGGCTGGATTTCACATATGATTTTTTGCGCTTGGGGTTGTCGTAAGGGATCCATTTTTCATGACCAGTAACAATCCGATGCAAATATGACTTCCTTTTGTGGCGTTCCAGCAGCATTTCGGACATGCAAAACCGCCTTTCAACGTCTCTCTCATGTGGAATCCTATTTCCTTGCTTTTAAATATATCCAGCTGCTTTTAAACGTTTTGAAATGGCTGCTTGAGTGACACCCAAAGATTCTGCGAGCTCTTCTTGTGCTTGGCAACAATCTTTATGGAGTAATGCTTCCAGCTCTTCATTTTCAAACTTTTTTGGCTGCCCAGGACGTTCATCGTCTTCCAAGCCAAAATCACCACTTTTAAATCCTGCAAACCGCTTTTGTCACGTTCGCTCAGCTAGCGCATGTTCACCATAAACTTCCACCAAAATACGATGACTTTCGGTAGCAGTTTTCTTCATGAAGAAGAACTCCCCGAAAAAACACTTTTTCAGGCACAAAGTTCGACATATTTGAGTGAAAAAAAATTATTGTTGTTTACGCTTCAAATAAATGACATATACTGAAATGACGTACAATGATAGTAGCTTTTCAACGCATGTTCCTATGGAATAATACAAGTTACGCCAATTAAGTTATAGACCCAATATAAAAAAGAAACATTAGCGCTTGCTCAACTTGTGTTTGTTTTATATCAATTTCAAATGTTACAGCCCATGTTCATCTATGCAGTTTTCCATACTGATTTTGTTGTCCTGGCATATTTCCTCCGAACTTTATTCCTGTAGTAACATCCCTCCATTTTCTCTATTGCACGCCTTTCGCGATCTTTCGTTTTCCTTCCGACACTTGTGCTCTTCTTTGCTTTTCAGCTCGTAGAGCTCACGACCAGTTCCCATCCTTCGAGGTGAGGAAAAATAAATTATCGCAAGATACTTAAATTGAACGGGAGTTTTCCCTGAAAAATACTGTGTACTCGTAAGTAAGTTCTTGAACTTTAATACACCTTAATAAGTCACTGGTATAAATTTCTTAATTTCAATAGACTAGAAATTCCTATTTTGCCAAGAATAATTAGTTGTAGCCTTTTCAATATGTCCAGCTTAGATATTCTAGAAAACGAAACAGAACACAGATTCCCAATGTAATAAAGCTCCCCTGCATACCTAATCACATTTGTATTCGATTTTTCAACAAAACTTCTCTCTCTTAAATTAAATCCTAATTTAACTTTAAATCCTTAATGGGGAAGTGATTTCCCTCTTCAAAGGAAAAACTTCTTCAGACTACTCAAGTAGTGCGGGCATAGTTCAAAAAAGAAAAACAGGAGCAGGGTAAAAGTCTCTCCATAAAAGTGTGTAATAAGTCGACAATCGTCGGGCAGAAAAAAAAAGAACAAAGAAATACGGAAAAATAATCCCAACTATTTTCAGACACAAGGAACCGGAAATTCCTTTGCCATAATATGGGCGGCTGGTAGGTACAACCACTATAACTTTATGTACGACTGCCGTACATTTCTTTGTGATACTGAAGTGGCACATAAATTAACCATACCATGAATAATGAAATATTATTCTTGTCCGCTTTGAATAAGTAAAAAGGAAATCTAGAACAGCAGACTGCCTAAATACCCAACATTGGTTATAGCAGAAAACTATTTCGTTTGTTCTTAAATTAAACTTATTGTACTTATAGCACAGTCTAGTCTACGATTTCGGTTCAAGACTGCAGCTAGAAATATTTCTTACCCCTCTAATTGGAGAGGAATATCACCCTCACTACCAATTGTATCTGTTAAATAAGACTTCAAACTTCAAAGCCTTAATGAATGGAAAGGCCAAAAACAAAGAAACAAAAAAACCTTGAATATGCAAATTCGATTCCCCTCAGGGCCACTATTTGTTAATTATCCGTCGCTCTAAAAGATCTCTTGCCCCAGCCTACCTGCTGCTGCTTTTGGTGTGAACAAGAACACAATCTTAAAACAAAGCTCCAGGACAGGCAATTTGTTGGTAACCGAATGAATGTGAAGATAAATATGCAAATCACTGAATTAGTGGAAATTTATTTAACACGATACTATGGCCCGTTCCGGTTTTTCTATCTTTGAATCTATCTCTGTCGTCTCGTAGAATGTATTTTCTAGTTTAATTACCCCTTAAGAATTATTCTATGAGAGTATGAATTTTTAAAAGATAATTTTAAGTAACACGAATTTTATTTCAGACAAATAGTTTCGAACAAAATGCTATCGCTACTGTTCCCCAGATTAGAGATAAGTATGTATCCAAGGCTATGAGCAATTTGTACCGACTACAGAGAACTGATGACCGGGGACCTTTTTTTTTTTTGACCAAGTTATGCTTTCCTCTTTCGTCAATATTAGTAGGAAAGTGTTCATCTGCTATATTCTGCTTCTCGAAGGAGCAGGTATAATACTAAGTGACCTGTAGAAACGCCTTTCCTTAGAGTTCCTGACACATGTCTTATATTTTTCGTCATGAAAGTCACGGAGAACTTACGAATATCTGTTGGGATATTTTGTATTGGTGTGTCTGCAGTTGGCAGTTTTGAGTTTTCCTATCAAAAATGTTGTGCACCAGAGATGTGGCTTATCACACGACTTTTAGTCATAAATACGCAAGAAACTCTATGATAGAGGAGTTTCTACGTCCTGAATGATTGCGCCTACTTTTGGTCACTTTTTTCTGTCGAAATAGAGCAGGAAGTCAAAGAACTACGCCATTGAGCTCCTGGTAAGTTGCTTTTACTAAAATTTTCAGTCTTACGCAGAAAGATAAATAAACGCCTCAGAGATGGAGTACATATAGTACTACACTGAGGTACTGAGTACCTGCATCCTGATGCGAGCGTGGATCAGACGCTCACAAAGATAGCGCTCTGCGATGTCGTCATAACTCTCATAGGATATTGTGTCACTTACGCCTAGCACACTCTGTCTTTGTTGTGGTGGGGACGAAGGCCCCCATTTATTCAGCTTAACTAACAATCTTAAACTAACTCAAATTAAACTTAAACTTAAACTTAAAGCAAAGGTTGATTGGAGTGGTGAAGGAGATCGGGTTTGTGGCAGGGAATGGTGCGGTGAAAATCAAAGACGGTAAGGTTTGAATTGACCTTTCGTAGCATACGGGATTTTGGTTCCTTTGTACTATAAGCGGTATGGTGGGTTGGAAGAAAGAAGAGACGAGGGCTACGTAGATTACGAGGGTTAGTGTTGAGGAAAATAGAGTTGTGAAGGGACGCGCGCACAACGTGAACTGAAAGGACTCGATGAATGAAGAGAAAGTCGGCTGCATCTCTGCGTTCCTCAAGGGTATTTAAGTGAACGTTGTAGGTTGAGGCGGTTTTGATAGGTGGGCAGGATAAAATGATCGTCCCAGCGCATAGCTCGAAGAGCAAATCGAAGAAAACGGAGCTGGATGCTTTCGATTCCCCAGATAAGAACACTATGATATGGAGACCACATTTGATTGGCATACTCTAGGAGGGGGCAAACAAAGATAATATAGAGGGACTATTTTAAAAAATCTAGTGCAGAGTTGGCTTTAAAGGTTATCCCATCCATATGTAAACGGAAGTTGAGATCCCTATCACACAAAATACCGAGGTCGCGAAGTGATTAAACGGGGCAGATAGGTTGGTTGTGGAGAAGGTAAAGTCGGGGAGGAGGTCGGTGCGGCTTATATGAAAAGGTGATGGATTAGCATTTGGGGATATTAAGTTCAAAACAATTTTTAGGGCACCAGATCGAACAACTATCAAGGTCTCGTTGAAGTGGGAAGGATTCATAGTGTGAGGAAATGGTTTTGAAGAATTTGGTATCGCTGGGGTAAAGGAAGAAAGATGAGTGTTTGATGATCCTATCGAGATCATTTATGGTTAATATAAAAAGAAGGGGACCTAGATGGCTGTCTTGTGGAATCCCATAGGTGGCTAAAAAAAAACAAACACTGTAAAAACCGTCTTCCAGGTAAGTGGATATCGATTTTAATAGTATGGGTTCATAGCCGAGGGGAGAGTTTGGGTATATGTGAGAGTTAAAAGAAGTGTAGGATGCCGTTACGACACCAGGTAAGCAGCTCGGTCGTTCGGTCTCCCCACATCCTAGACAGTTACTCGTACGTCATCTGCATTTATGTAACTTGAAAGCCAACTCTCAATGAAGCACTAACCTAGAACCCTGGTCTTGAGAAAATTTTCTTCGAGCCTTGCCTAGAAAATTCACCTGCGATCTAATTTCTCATAACTCCATAGTAATGCCGAACCCAAACAAGGCTCAGTCAGTGCTGAACTAAAGACCACTCCGTTTTGAACGGAAGATGACTTTGAGAGTGCAGCGCATAATATGCATATCAAAGAGAAGCATATCCATCGGACCCTATGCAACAGGCATTAAAAACAAAATGGCATATTTTTGTAAAGGCTTGCTCCATCAACCAGATATAATCGGTCTTATTATAGCCGTATAGTTCCAAAGGATCCTCCTCGATAAAGAAAAACCAGATGCTTTATCGAAATCTCTTTTATACCGCCAGAAATTTTTTAGTGCCTTGCTGGTTTTTGACGTTATATGTTAAGTTTGTTATCCAGGATGACATCCAAAGAGAACAACTTCAGTTTTGATTGACTGAAAGCCCATAGTGAAGCAATAGTCGATTACGTCTAAGGCTGCGTGCGCTGTTGAGCAGACAGTCGCTAGGCAGGCTCCAGTAGACAATACAGGTACATCATATCATATGACAGTTCAGATACACCTGCATATGACTGAGCGCAGACTTTAGAACCATTGAAAGCCTTGAAGAGCGAGTGGGCAAATATACATCATAGCAGTGGAGATAGAACGAAGCCCTGTGAGAAATTTTTGTTTACATCGCCATCACATGTTGACGGCCATCACCGGCCTATTCATCAGCTTTGCGCTTATCCACAAAATTAGTGATTTGTCTGCTCTGTATTACACATGCGATCAAAAGTTGTGTAGTCAAAACCACCCTCAATGTCGATGAAAATCCGCAGCGGGTGCTTCTTCCCGCCTGTGTCTTCGATTCTGCCTTCAGAGGATTCATTCGCAAAGCAGTTTTGCACAAATGATGCTCAACTGTTCTCCAAATTCTTTTCAACGTTAATGAAGTAGGACGGATTTGTGGGCGTGTGCTCTGAAGCCTTTTCTAATTTTCGGAATGAAGGCTCCTACTCCTTACCAGGGGTTCGGTATTTATTCCAATGCCTGGCTGGCAGTCATAATAATTGTTATCGGAGTTTAAAGCAACAGCATCAGCGATAGGAGTTGGTTGATAACTTCAACACTATAACATAGAAGGTCTTCATTGAACTCCTGCACAATTGAACGAGTTTGGTGGAGACACCAATATTAGACGTGGACCTGTATAGACGCTGCCGCAGAGCTAAAATTTGCTCTATGATGGATTTACCAGGTCTAGAGACCCTACTGATATGGACCCATCAGGTTGTTGATGACGGGTTTAAGAGGTTCATATAAGGATCACAACAATGATCCTGCATGCTACGTTTAATAGATGCATAACCAGTTGAGAGGGTCTCCTTTCTACAGAACCAGATAGACGATGCTTGGATTAAGCTGAACGGGCATGTGTTCCTCTGATCAGATTTTGCAGGTGACTGCACCATATTCTCCAGATCATTTCCTCCAGCGGTAAAAAGCTCGGATCCTGTAGATTTCTTGAATTTGAAGTCGGATATTGATATCTTCACTTTGAATTGGTCGCATGTATGGTAGTTTCGTGGTGCGTTTAAAAATTTTTATTTTTTTTTTTTGTAAAGAACTTAGCACTCAAGAGGGTGTGACTACTCATGCCGGAGCAGATGTTAAGTTTTTCGGAAAATTGGATAGAAGGACAAACAGAGGTGGCACCCAACATTTAATAGGGAGACTAAATTATTAGTGTAAATTGACTTGTTTTTATACTTTAGGAACCCATTCATCAGACTTCTGTTTCGACCTTGTATCTTCTGGCAAAATTTCCAAGCCTCATTTCTACAGTAGCAGCTATTTCTTTTTCGTCTTGAGAAGCTTGTACTCGGCTCTGCTGGTTCTTTTCAATAGCAACTTTCATCTCTGCCCTCATCTTCGAATCCAGTGTTACACAAGTTTCTTGTTTGTAGTCGCCTTGTATAATCTGGTACATTTGAGGCAGCATTTCTGAAGGCCTCCTGTCAATAGTGTAACTGGTCCTCTGCATTTGGTGCTTGTAAGAGAAATTGAGTGTCGGCATTGTCGGCAAAGGCACTTTAGTAGTCTATACCGCCCTTGAATTCGTACCTTCTACTAGTAGATAGTTGCCCAGGTCAATTTTGGTACCTGAGTATATGTGGATATCTGGAGCATTGCATCAGTGTCTTTGTCTGTCGCAGTCAAAAGAATCTACCTGACTTGTCGTGTTTGGGTCAGGAGATAGCCATGTGCTTTTGAGCAACCTAAAGTCCGGGAACCACGTTTCGACCACTTGCAAAACCAGTTAGACTATGTGCATTTCTTGATGTGGTGCCATATCTACGGCACTACACAAGGATCGCTCCGTTCTTGTTGTGGTAGTGAGGTCAACGAGTACGATTTTTACGTTATATTTGGGACACTGGTTACAAGTTCGTAGGGGTCTTCTTTAATAGCGTCGTCTTTCCTCTGGCGATTTTAGACTTAATGTGGATTGTCACTAGCCACTTACCTACAATGTCTAAAGCACTTTAGGTGATCCTTATATCTGTTTCCAGAGACAAATCTGCGTCCAAATACATACAGAAATCGCTGATCTTGGTCGTCTTCTTGTCGAGTCGGCCCCATCACATTTCATGGACCCAGAAATATTTCTCATCCAGAATTTAATCCCTTGCTGTTACAATTGACTAGAAGAAAGAATGGCTCTATAGAGAAACACAGATTAGCAATAGGAACACCCTTGATGTCTACGGTGATGACCCTATTAATAGCTAAAGCGAAACCTAGTCAGGTAAAGTCCCTTACTACCTTCTAGGTGTAGCTTGCTGTTCTGGTTACCAGAATTAGATATGAGCGCTGAGCTCTATAAATGAGAACTTTTGAAATGTGGTTGGAAACCATAAGTTTGATACATGGTGCTTAGCCTTCAACCATACTGATAAGGATCTAACAGGTATATTTTTAGGCGGATACAGAGTATAAAAGGAAGAATTTTGTAAGAGACGTTAAGAAGACTAGCTGGATAGTTTCCCTTTCAAAGAAGACTGACAGCCCTGTAGCTGTCACAGTTCAGAGCGTCTCCGTATGGTCCTTACTAAATTAACTCCAGTTGTGTTAAAAAAACTGGAAGCTGAGGACAGACTTATTAGCCATAAGTCAAGTCGATAAAGGGCTGTCTGTTTTTCCATAGTCATCGTCGTTATTAAACAATCTGGCCAAAAGTGGGCTCTTACATTAGCTACGACTACCATCTCCTCATCCTTATCGCTGCAAACCTCTGTTCGAGCTTTGTCCCTTTTCATGTATGGCATCCCATATCCTCACATCTTCCTATGTCTCGAAGTGAAAACATTTTAAGCCATTAAATTGGGAAATGTCCATGAATATGACGAATAGCTACAAAAATCAGATCCCTCTCAGACAAGTTAAATTTAATAAATTTTTAATAAATTTGTACTTTTAGAGAAAATGCTACCATTGTCACCCTAAATCAAAATTAATCACTGTTATGCCATTACCGTTAATGCGCTTTCAAAAACTACTACTCAAAGTGAAACCCACAATTACCTTTGACTAGACCATTAAAAACCTTCTCTAAGAGCCATGCCCTCCCCATAAAACTATCTTGATGGTACTACTAGTAGTGCTTTTGTAAAACGTGAGCTTCTCAGACACAGCGGCCCCCTAGACGTTCATCAAAACAACAACAACAAACCATAATGAAAATTGAAATCCACTACTATGACAGCATCATCCCTTAAATTTTAATTACGACTTGCCTTTGTCATTTTCCGGAACTATGATGATGATGATGATGATGATGACGACGATGGGAAGAAGAATGCCTTTTGGTGAGGCTGAAGCTGAGCTTGATGTTTGAGGCACTTTGTCTAAGCAATGAGAGTGTGGGTGGTGGTATCAAACCAACTCCCATTCCCTAATGCACAGGAAGGGTGTACAATGCCACTTATAGTTTCTCATTATTAAAACTTCACATATCTCCATGACGATGATGTTATCCCATAATCATGGTAACTGCCAGAGAAAAGTTTCCACAGATACTCGAACACTTTCTACTTACCTGTGCGGATTGCATGCGTTAGAGTGTATTTGTGTGCAATCATAGTCATAGATATGCATATTAGGAACCGGAAAGATCGTAAAGATTCATGACAAGGTGAAGTTAAAAACGATGATGACAATACTCGTACATAACAACAATCTCACGCACGTTTCACTTGAAAGTATGAGTATGCTTCTAATTACGAGTACGTACTTCGATTCCTATTTATCCACCACCATAGCAACCAGAAAAAGGCAAGGGATTCATTTTTACATGTATGCATGTGAGTGGCAATGTTGAAGCCACCCCCTGGGTGCACTAATTTTATGTTTCAATTTTGTGTGTCATTAAAAAGTGGTGGTGGCCTTAGTTAGTGGAATACACACAAGGACATGGTGACATGTGCATTTAATCATCAATACACTAGCGTGTGATGATAGGACGTGGCCTTGCCCCCCATGTTGTCAGCCGTCGAGGATGATAGGACGATGTCAAATCGCCTTCCACTCTGTTTGCATTTGTAGTTGGAGCGACGTAATTACTGTCTGAGTATCCCGCCCGTGCCATCATCATCATCATCATAAGCAACAGCCGAGGCCATGACTTAAGTGTTGAGGGGTTGTCGAGCTTGTACGAGTATCTTTCTTTTTTGGCCAAAAAAGTGAAATCAAGGAAACGACCACCAGTGGGGTAGGGTTGGTTCTTCACAGTACTTCAGGGTGGTTTTGAGGTGACGACTGATGACTACGATGATGGTAATGACGACGTATGAACGAGCGAGCCCCGCTTTATTGTCGCATTGTGTCCTGTGAGCTGTACATATACCGTGTGTTGTATGCTGTATTACCCGAATTTTCGAGGTGTCGACGAAGGAGAAGAAACGATGCGGTGGTGCTGCATAATGGGTAAGACAAAGGATTTTCAAGCACGGAAGTGGAACCAGAAAAAGGACAAAGCACTTTGGTATAATGGTCGCAACTATACCATCATTACGTTGCTTAATTAAGTGCTTTTTAGTCCTTAGACATGGGCTATGTCCCTGGTATTGTTGCAGCGTGTTGATCCCTGCTACTGATGCTCTCTTACGATGCGAAGCAGTGTTGATGGTAGTTTTGTGGAAAATTCCAAGTTGAGGGACTTGGTACGAAAGTTAAATAGTAATTTTTTGTTAACTGATCCTCGGTTGAGAGGGTAACAAGCCTGGATGGTGGTTGCCATATTTTCATTCTCAATGGGCTTAAGCATGCGGTTACACTGAGAAATATGAAATCATTAACAGAACGCGTCGGTGAGACACTGAAGGCTGGGTAATATTAACACGCACACAACGTCCGGATAAATTTACGTACGGCAGAAATATTTGCATCTTTTGTTTAAAACCAGGAACGGTGTCTCGTAGAGGTTTTACCATAAAACCGTAGTTAATGAGCGTTGTTTAAATTGAAGGCAGCTATAGGATGGAACTACATCTTTTGGATGCACTTGATCGTTCACGCAGATTTGGCCAAGTATCTTGTGGAGAATTTTCCCTTCGACCGCATCCAATTGTAATGTTTATCCTTTATCCTTAGCTGGCGCAGAATATGGAATTAACTTTCTGATTGGTAGGATAAAGCAAGCCGGTATTCGTGTCACTGGACATTCCTCCATCCAACGATATTTTACATCGAACCAATCTGCCGGAAGGTCATCTAGACGTGCGGCTATGTTATTGTCCCTCCGGCCAATGGCTCTTCTAAGAAATCAGAATAGCCGTACGGCGAAATGTGTACATATGAGTATATGCTTTCATCAGTGGCTTGATATTTCGGAGCACCTACTTAAGATAAAGAACTTATTATCCTCATGGCGTTGAAATCGTTTCCTCTATCGCGTAAGCATGTTCTGGATACTTGTCAGCAGGATTTCGTGTACATATCCGGAAAGACGACTCAGTTTTCAGATGGTGGTAACTCAGGCTTAAAAAAAATGTAATACCTTTCGTCTGAAACCACAATTTCTCTTCTTCCTCTTCTCGCCATACTTCTTCTTAGCATATCGGGTAAAGACTGACTGCAAAATGCTTCGTGAGTAATGAATTGGTATCTCCGACGGCTGGAAATCAAAAATCCTTGTTGCAGGTGCATTATTGTTCCTGTGCTTGTCCATCTAATATTTCGATGTGCCTTTTGAATTACAACTTGATACTGCCCGCAGGTTATACCATTGTATCTTCTCCTTTGTAAAACGAGCAAAATATTCGACAGCGATGTTGCGCACAAATTGCGTTTCTGCGTTAACTGATAAGTGCGTGTTTTTTAAGGCACTTAGCACCATATGGAAAAACCGCGGATCCAAGTAAGGAGTTCTAAATTCACTTATTGTGTCAAACTAAAGTAGCGATAGTGTGCAAGGACCAGTCTTTGTAAAATCTCCTCTAGGATTGGATTGATGCGTCTTCTGAAGTCGATACTGCCTAAAATGACTGTTTATCCTACGTGATTTATACTTCGTATCACACCCTACTCTTGCAATCCTTATATTTGCAAGCGAATTTTCAGTGTTGAATAAGTTTTGCAGAGCTTCCTCGAATTGCGCAAAACTTGGCATATTTTTCAGGGTCACACCGTACAGTTGGACTGGTATTACTGGTACATAGACGGTGAATGCAAACGTATATGCCTTAAGATATGAAGAAAACACGCTGAATATAGACTTAAAAGTCAGTAGTCCTTGCCGCGGTATTAAAATTTTCTGTATTGTTGATCTTCCGAGATGAAATTTGTGTCGCGCTACAGTCCGGGATAGACCTGGGCCAACTCCTCCGACTTAGATATACCAAGAGTACATATCATTTTCTTTTTTTTTGTGTGAGCACATTGAATAATAGGGACTCCAGCATTCTTGATGTCCGAACTTTCCGAACAGCCAACATTGAATCGGATCATTGCCCTGTTTCAGCCAGAGAATGAATGCTAATATCACTCTGGCAAGGAATTCAAGTGAGACCACCAAAGTTCTGCATCGAAAAGCTGCAATCGCAAGAGACCCCTAGAATCTTTGTCTCCGTAAATAAAGCGAAGATGCTACAAAGCTATAAACTACTAAGCGTGGACCACTAGTAGTTGAGTTGTAGTCGGTGCTAAGAATGTGGAAAGACTGCTTCTCCAAACTCTGTAACGATGATGGTGGTCATAATACCGTTATCAGGCACAATGAACCATCCACCCTGGACAAAGACGACAGGGTATGTCTGCCGGATGCCGGTGCAGACAGAATATATGCTGAACTGTTTAGAACTGGGAGCATGCACTAGCTGGTCTGTGTGATATGGTCAGGGGAAAGCAATCTCGAAGCATGCAATCTCAGCATCGCTATTCCGATCCACAAGGAAGAAGAACCATTTGACTGCGCCAATTAAAAGGGTTAAGTGTCCTAAATACCACCTATAAGATCCCTTCTGCCGTATTAAGTGAGCGTCTGAAATCACTCATGAACAATGTGAGCACTCGATCCATACCGGTGCGCTTACAGGCCTGTAAAGTTCACCATTGATCAAATATTCACACTTTGGTAGATCTTGTAAAAGACCCGGGGTTTCCAGCTGCATACGACAGGTATGGCTACGTTACGTTTTAGTTTTCATACCCCTGTCAAACTCGTTAGGTTGTGGAGGATGACTATGGAGCATCGTGGTGTTCCATCAGTCAGTAGCGAATTAACCGAGACCTTCAATGTTAAGAAAGGTTTTGCGCAAGGCGACGCTCTGTCATGTGATTTTTTTAACATCGCCCTAGAGACAATCGGGCAAGACTCACTGGCTGACAAAAGAGGCGTATGCGGATGACATCGACGTTATTGAACGGGCACAGCAAGGCGCCAATGAAACTTTTGTTTGTATTACCCTCCGGCCCGAGACGAGGGCAAGACAAAGTACATGCTGTTATCACTAAAGGACGTACACCAGCGATTTCTTGGCCAGGACGTCACCATTGTTAATCCTTCGGACTCACGCGGTAACTGAATAACAGAAATCTTTCTCGTAAGACTAAACTGGCTTTATATACTCGTAAGACCTTTATCATGCCGGTTTTGCTCTAGGGCACAGAGGCTTTGACATTGTCGAGAACGGATGAAGAAGCAATTGGCCGTTTGGAGAGAAAGGTACTGCGTGTGATTTTCGGTTCCATTTATACTGACAGGCGATATACAAAAACTAAAGGTTCCAAATTGGAGAAATACAGCACTAAATAGAACAGAATGGAGACACAGAAGGCTAAATTCTGCTCAGGGTTGTAACTACACAAGAAGAAGAAGAAGAAGAAGAAGTTTGTACTGACGAGGAGTCTAATTAAGCGTCTGCGTTTCCAGTGTCAGAGATGGTTGGGTGATGTTATGCGAATATACGCCACAGATTCGGCCCATAGAGTCGTCGATCCTAAGACTGATGGACAGTGAAGCAGAGGACGATCGCATCTAAAGTGGTGCACGGAAGTGGATAAGATCACAACCAACTTGGTGTACGGCACTAGAAGCAGTTAGCTGAATAGGCTTCTGGGTCAGGGCCCTATTTCACCTCATACTATTGCGCCACATTAACAAGCAAACATGTTAGCTCCACGTGCTTTATCGTTATCGTAAATTCGCTGAATTCTTACGACTGACCCGGAATGTTTGCATCTCCTGGTACAGAAAACCTGCATTCCAGGTATTCGGTCTTATCAGCATAGTTGATGGCCGTGGCTAAGCATTCTTTTTTCCGATAACTGAAATCATATAAGGCTGTCCGCCTAAAATACAACAACAAGTCCAAGTACACTAACAATTTAGTCTCCCCATTAAATGTTGGATGCCACCTATGGAGCGAAATAATCACAGAGCCCAAAAATCTTCTTTCTCTGTCCCATTTTCCGAAAAACTTAATAACAACGTTCGTCAAAAAAGAGTCCGCCAATCCTCAACCTGAAGGACTAGGCTCTTTCTGTTAGCTCTTGAGCAAAAACGGCTGGTTATTCCGGAGTTAGTTATCTTAATCTTAAGATTTCGTCCGCCAGTATCTCTTTTTAAGTACCGTGACTGATGGTGAAGATCCTTATTGACTGCAGCTCCAAATCCGTTAAAACGAGCCTGAATTCACCTGCCCTCTTCTAAGGGCAAGCTGCTACCGACAAAGAATTTGAGTAGTTAGTTTTTGACTTGTTTATTTCATTCAAATTATTACTAGACTCACATTTTGAAATATATACTCGTAATTGAGATGCATATTCAGTGTTTCCATAATTTTGAGTGGTCCGCGGGAGAGAAAAGATTCTTTTGATGAAGTATCTAAGACATTTTTCAACTGGTTCGAAAGTATTGTATCCCCAAATCTGTACACCATACAGAAAGATAGACGATGCTGTAGCTCGGAAAAGTTTATACTTCGCACTGTGTTCAATGTATGTGTTTTTGAAGCAGCGCTTCCATACAGACGGGATTGCTCTCCTAGATTCCTTCAACCTTGCTTCGAGATGTTTTTCCATGTGAAGGTTAGACGTAAATAGCACACTGAGATATTTATACTCCCGAACTACTTCAACTGATTGTCTGTCGAATGTCCACATTTTGTTTCTCGCATGCCTGCCACCACCCCCTTTGAATATCATAACCTTCGATTTCGTTAGATTGACTTCCAAGTTCCACCGCTGACAATAATCCCATAGCCTGTTCATGATAAGCTGCATACCGTCAACTGCTTCCGAGAAGAAAACTATGTCGTTTGCATACATAAGGACTGGTATCTTAGCTCCTTCAAACGTGATACCACCTCCCACGAACTCTGTTATGTCGTTTATGAATAAGACAAAAAGCAAAGCGCTCAGGATACACTCTTGTTTAAGCCCCACTTCAGTTTCAAATTCATCGGAGATAGACATTCCATCCCAGACATATGCTGTATTATTTGTGTATAATGCTCTTATGATGTTTATCATTTTGTTTGACAGACCGGATCACGGATAGCTTATAGATGAGAGTTTTACGTACAAAGCTGCGCGGAAGTCAACAAAGAACACGTATAGCTTTTTCTTATTCTGTATATAATGATCTGCTATGTTATATAGTGCGAATATATGATCTATTGTTGAGTAGTTTCTCCTGAAACCAGCCTGAAACTCTGACAAAATGTTTTTTCTACGAACCCACTCAGACAGCCTGTTTTCGATAACTCCAGCGAATATTTTGGCATTAGTATTAAGGAAAGAGATTCCCCTGTAACTTGAAGCTTCTTCAAAGTTTCCTTTTTTAAAGATCGGAAAAATTGTAGATTTTTGGAAACATTCCGGAACTGCTGATTTTTGGAAAATTCGATTAAAATCGTTTGTTAGGAGCAGAGTGAATTCATCGGTGACGTTTTTGTAAAATTCTATTGTAACACTGTCGTCGCCCGGAGCTTTATTTGCTTTACCCTTCGCAATGATATCTTGAACTTCACAAAACGAGAAGAGTGCATCTAGAAAATCATCATCTATTAGCGGTACTGCATACTGGACCAAAGGTGAATTGATTGGTGCATTTAGAAGGCGTTTAAAATGCTCCTTAAGTTTTTGTGCTTCAAGGCCTAGCGATATCATATTTCTATTTTTGTTTACAGATTTTACTGCCTTCCAGAATTGGGCTGAATTTCAGGTGTTATTAATGATATTAACTGTTTGTTGCTCAAGAGCCGTTTTTTGGCGACACAAATTCTCTTATATTCGGGGTTCGCTTCAGCAAATAGCTTTCTAAAAATTGGCAAATTGCGGTTCCGAAAAAGTTGTAAATATTGGAAGGATAGGTCCCTTGCTTTAGACACTCCGAGTCAAACCACTCCTGCTTACAAACAATTTTTATCCTTGTATGCTGGTTTTTCGGGTTAGCTTTTTTGATTATTTGCGTTAAAACCTTGATGCCAACCGGTATGCCTGATTCCTGAAAATTCCTTAACTCCTTTATCAAGTTATTTTGAAATTTATTCTTCTTTCTTTCAATCCAGCTTGGTTTTGGGATTAGATTTGTCCCATTTGGGGTTTGAGTTTGGGAAGATACGATAGACATGTGATCTGAATAGATTTGAGCAACAACTCTGAAATCGCTCACAGCACTATTCTACAAACCCGATATAAAGCAATAGTCTATTACTGAACTAGCTGTCCCTCTTATAAATGTAAGCTCGCCCCCACAATCTCCAGTACAGCTACCATTCAGTACGTGGCAGTCATAATCATCTGCAAGTTGTAGTATTAGTCCTCCTTTTTTTATCACAGACTGTATCCTTTGATTTGCGTTTAGGGTTAAAAATAGGCCACAAATAATAACTTATTTTTTTAATCCTGCCACATTATAACTTAAAATACTAATGCTTTAAAGATAATTATCTTTATTCTGGTAGAGAGCAGATTCTCATGCTTCGGGGGTACCACCACTACTTGTGCTTGCACCCAAGGTTAAGGCAGGTACTTGTGTTGTTACCTTAAAGTTAAGACTATCGCTAGAGTTGACAGCTCCAACATTCCCTGACAGATTTGACGTATGATACACATTGTTTCCGTTTATTAATTCATTCACGACTAAGTTTAAATGTCTCCAAATATAGTTTCCAATATATTAAGACCACATTTCCACAACATTTCAACCCCACAGTAGAGTCCCAGGAAAAAACTTTGCAATTTTCTTTCGCGGGTTTCTTTCATGGAGTATCTTTCTAATACGCAAAAGTTTGACTCGTCTTTGACGCACATTAGGTGGCAAATCCTTTTGAATGCTTATTTTCTTTCCTTTCAGTGCACTACAATTCTTTAACACATTCCAGGTTTCTTGCATGTTCCGTGTGCGTACGCCGTATGCAGATTCGACCACGGCATGTACATTTGTTTCATTTAGAAGCCTGTGAAAATGCTAAAGTCCCTTCAAAATCATTTGCGGATGATCCCATGTTAGATACACTAAATGCGATGTTTGATGGAGATGAGTACCGCTTTACAATTTGTGGGTCTTCGGGAGATGTTACTCCTAATCCTCGTTTATTCACTTATTGAGGTTAGTTCTTGCTCTTAATATCTTTTCACGGTAGTGAGAATAGTTATGGATAGGACTCACTTGAAATCAATCTTATCTTGAATAGAATACTTTTAAATTACAAATTGAAAACTTTGGAAATTTTATCTACATATAATTAATTAAAATTTGTTTGAAGAGCTTTTATTTTTGTGACCACTATTGACAGCTAAACAAATATCAGTCCAAGAAATTAGAGTATTTCTATTGAGTTCTTGTTCAACACTTGCACTTTCAAATTTAACAAGTCAAGTCTGGATCAACGGGAGCAGACCAGACGGCTACCACGAGGTGGTAGTCTAAACACAGTCGATAGAAAGTCATTGTTAAAGTCCTGGACATCGCCAAATACAACACCCAACTAACAACGTATGTATACCTACTCGGATCGTTCAGGCGGCTAAATCAAAAGAGCTACGTTAAACGTGCCTCCATATCCTTTGGGACAGTTTTGGTACGTACTGCAACTGATATAGTTGTAATATAATTGACGTATTTTCATATTTGTTTACATATTTCTGATTTCCCTTTGTAATGTTATGATATGTACACCTAGATACTTACTCCCAAAGGAACTCTAGGTTTTGTGGTTGTCATGCCTTTACTCCTTATTGAGAACAACAATAACAACAGTGCTCACTTAAGCTCTATCGCACGGTAGATTTAAAATTCGGCATTCCAAATATAAAGAAGAAAAGCTATTTTTGCTATTGTCCGCCAATAGTTTCAGTCATACGCAAGTGCCTTTCAAAATTGGTCCCCACAGGGCGTAGTCGCTAATCATTATCAATTCCATTGCCTGGGATAACGATGGCAAAGGAAAATCGGTCGTCTGTCATAAATTGCAAAAGTTTTTCAATTTACTCTTCTCCTCCAACGCGACAAATAACGTCCCGAAAAATAGGAAATATGAGCAATAGTGCAACTATGTAACTATGTAACTAACGCAGCCGAGACTCCATAAAACCTTCCTTTGCCGATATTAAATCCCGAATACAGCTGTTACCCTGCGCCGTCCTTGTTATAGAAAAAAAAAAATTAGAATCCTTCCCCCAGATGCGCTCACTCATCCACTAGCACAACACAATTCCTTGCCATAACCTTCACATTCATTTGTTAACCAAACTAGCACGAAACGTTTACAAATTCCAGACATCCAACAGGGTGATGGTGTAATCTGATGGCGGAAATATGAGTGAAACCTTAACCCTCGTTTCGAGTCCCGACTAGAACCCAACCATTCAGAATGTTTTCGGTTCCGCAACTTTGTCTAAATGGCAGCACGCAGATCCCTATTCAAATGTTTCATGGGACCATTCGCGGATTCTGCAATAACAAAGGATATTCACGTTGAGAATGCAGTAGGGGTTTTAACCGCCATTGAATAGACCAGACTAGACGCCGGTTACGTTGAGACCGTGATGACGAGACGAGCATGAGACTTACCCTCCTCACCCCACCAGACCGCACATTCAGAGGGAGATTATTTGTTTCAATTGCAAGCTAGTTGCTGGGTATCCAGATTGAAGGTTACTCCTTCAGTGGATTCTACAAACACACCTCGAAGGGAGGATGAAAAAGAAAATAAAAAAAATATACAAAATGAATAGTTCGCTGATTAGTTTTCATCGGACCGTTATTTTGGGCATGCTATGATGACCAAATGGCTAGAAAAAGCCGGAATTTTTTCGTTTTAATTACTTCCTTGAGACAACTGAAATAATTAGGGCGATAGAAGGTGGAGATGGCCTGGAATTGAAGAAAAATTATGATAAATTCCGAATCGGAAGTGATCAAAAAGAACATTTCTTAATGAGCAGCAGAAGCTGACTTTTTGTGTTCCTTGGAGAGGCTCACAAAATATAGGAAGATCGCCCTCAAAATGATTCGAAGGGAATAGCGAAAAGAGCCTCACGATAGGTATACCTCTCTTGAGGCTACAAATAAAGACCATAAAGAAGAGAAAAGGAAATATGATACAATACAAAATAAAGAAATAAGCCCTACCACATGATGGAGAAGCAAGGAAAGAGAGTAAAAACCGGCTTTGAAGTCCTAAAATAAAATGGTTACTGCATATTGGACTCTTATTAAGAATAACTGCTAGAACTGTTGCAGTTTCTCCTGTTCCTATATCTCCTACTTTAATATGTGTGCCATAGTTGTAGCATTCCGCCCCTTCAAACCTTCAACCGTTACACTCGTCATCAGTACATCGTGATTCGTTCCTAAGCCGTACAGCTCGCTTATGGAATGCCCTGCCGAGCTCTCTATTTCCTATTCTTGCAAACGTTCAAGACCAATGTTCATCGGTACTAATATTTGTAAGCATAAAAATAAAGAAATCTCTTGCTATCATTACCTGCGTTCCACTTTGTTAGGGTCACAGGGCAAAACAGCCTAGGTTAGCTCTCCGTCTGTCTCGATTCTTCGCAACCGACTCCAATTTACCAGCGCGTCTTAGTGCTGATGAAAGCTCATTCAGGCTAAATGTTCACACTAAAGTTGGAACAAAAGGATAATTGTTATTGTGAATGCTACGGGTTCTGGTGTTTTCCATTTGGTGTCCTCGATTTACTTAGGCAACTCTAAATTTAGAAGGAAATGTCATAGTAGAACCACATTCGGTGCTGAGAATCTGGAAAGATTATTTCTGTAAACTGTTAAACAGTGATGACGAATAACATCCCACCCACCGACGAAGACCGACAACATTTCCATCTACCCGGCCAGATTAAGTTAGGACAGCCGTTTCCAAGGTCAAGTTCAACAAACATGCTGGCTTAATTACCGAGCTGTTGAAAGCAGCGAGCGATGATTGGATAAGGAGCATACATACGAATGGAACCTCAGGTCTCCTGAACTACAGGGAATAAAACTGCTCAACATGGCATATAAAATCCTGTCTGGTGTATTAAGTGAACGTAAACCGGCCCTATCAGTGTGGTCTAAGACCAGAATAGTCCACGATAGATCAAATTTTCACGTAACTTCAGATCTGGGAAAAAATTAAATCAATACACGCCACCTCTTCATCGGCATGTGACATCATCTGTAGAGATGAACTATGCAGAGTCATGTCTACTTTTGCGGCTATGCACGCTGTTCCTTGAAGGCCGGTAATGGCAAAACCGAGACTTTCAGTGTCAGAAAAGGACTTAAAAAGGACGATGCGTTGCCAAGTGATTTTTTCTACATCATTCTTGAAAGAATTGCGCAAAACTCACAAGTTAATACCAGGGGTACCATCTTTCGCGAGCCTGTTCAGTTGCAGACGACACTGACACAATGGAGAGAACACAGCTATTTTTCAATGGTGCATTTGCGACTACTGAAGCAGAAGCAGCAACGATCGGCTTTCTGTTCTGTCAACAAAGTGGAATATACAATATCGACATGTAGGACAAAGCGTCAAGCCGTAAGCTATAACTTTGAGGTAGCTAAGGACTTTATGGTATCTACTTTAGCTCCGCGAATAATCACTCTTTGCAATCGCTGCTTCTTTGGTTTTAGAAGGCAATTGAGTAGTAAAGGTCTCTTCCGAGCAACGAAAAATACATTGTACTAGACACTGATCGTCCCAGCCCTAGTTTACGGCGCAGAAGCCTGGACACTAACGAAAGTAGATGAAAGTACTCTCGGACACTTCGAGAGAAAAGTTAGTATTTCGTCCGCAGAAATGTGAACGTTGCAGCTCTTATTGGGATTGTTTATAAAATTGCAAAAACCAACGGACCCAGTATTGATCCCTGTGGAACACCTGCTACAATTTCCACAAAATCTGACCAAAGATTGTTAGGGAAAACCGCTTGTTTTCTTCCAACGAAATACAAGCGCATATTCGTTCCCGAACTAACGTCCCTGCTCTTCGACTGTAGAACAGGAACGGCGGCACATTAAATTCCGATATTAGCAGCATAACTAGCTAATTGTTGAACTATCAAGTTTAATTGAATTGGAGTGGAATTTAATGCTTGTAAAACACAATGCTGTCTACTGTTGTTAGCGCGAAATTTGAATACCCGGCCTTTATCCATTATCCATTCTCGGTATGCGCGTCAATGACAACTTACGTTGGAATGACCACGTATTGGATGTCGCCAGAAATGCTGCGAAATGTCTAGGTTTGTTGAAATAATGTAAGAAATACTTTTCCCTCTCAATCTTTCCTTAATATCTAAGGTATTTATCCGCACAAAATTGGACTAAAATGCCCACATTTGGTAAGGCGTGCCTAAAACATTTCTATAGAAATAGATAGGGTTCGAAACCGTGCAATAAAATTCATAGATGGTGCTAATATCATTCCGACAATCGACGCCCTCGAACACCGACGTAATGTCTGGTGTCTCACTTTGTTTTATTGCTCTTTCCACAACCAGTGCTCCACAGAAATCGCCTCTAGCATTCCGCCCCTTCAAACCTTCAACAGTAACCCTCGTCTCTCTATGAAGGCTCATCAATATAACCTTAAGTCCACTTTCGAACGTACTCTGAAATATCGTGATCCGTTCCTAAGCCGTACAACTTGCTTATGGAATTTTCGCGCTTTGTGCACATTATTTAGGGTTACCCTAAACAAAAAAAAAAACCCTTCATCCCCTACAACAAGTTTAGGCTAAAGGTGTCGTTTAAATGCGTCTACGGTTTCCTGTGGAACAGCGATAAAATTTTCTTTAAAATCAGCGTCCCTGACTTAAATTCGAATTACTTTTCGAAACATAAACGGTGACCAGATAGCAATGATACTTTTTCCTTATGTCAAAGCCGCTGTCAAAATTACCAATGACATCCAGCTGTCAAAATATTCGATAAGGTTTGCCAATTCATGATGCATCGTTTTACGCTTGCCGAACGTGTGGAAATTATTAAAAAATATTCTCGAAATTCCGGCTCAGTTGTAAATGTGCAACTGAGGTCAGTCTTCTTCATGGCTTCAGTGTGCAGGCAATTGGTCGCAGTGTGGGTACACTCTTTTGAATTTTAAGCCACCAACCAGACAGAGATTGGTGTGAAAAGAAGAAAACATAGCCGCCGTAGCGACCAGTACGAAGAAGGCCCAACAAAGTCAATTCAGTGCCGATCAGCTGAATTGGGCGTCGCCAAAGTGTCAAATCGGCTTATTGTGCGGTTGGATTTATCCGTACATCTGTATCAGATTGTGCTGACATAAGAATTTAAGTCGGACGACCATGGCCAATGCCGTGAGTTCGCTAAATGGGCACTGGAAATGTTGGCCGGATTTTGACCGAAAAATCATCATCTTGGACCAGGTCCAGTTTTTGCTCAGCGGCTATGTCAACAAGTAAAATTGTCGTTATTGGACCAAACACAATCCACAAGTGTTCGGCCAAGCAGCAATGCATTCACAAAGATTGACTATTCGGTGCGGTTTATGTCGTGGCGGTATTATCGGACCTTATTTCTTTCGAAATGAGGAAGGAGACAAGGTTACCGTCAATGGTATCAGATATAGGGCGATGTTAACCGGCTTTCTGTGATCAGAGCTCGACAACTTCGATATATCCAAGCTCGGCGCTTCATGCTATACAAGCGACGCAACGGTCGAAGTTATGAAGGAGAAATTCGGCGACGGAGTCATCTAACGGCGGTGTTCAGCAATTGGCCGCCGCGTTCATGCGATTTACCACCACTCGAGTATTTTCTCTGGAGCTACGTCAAGTCCTTAGTCTACGCTAACAAGCCAACCACTTTGAACGAGCTCGAGGCCAACATTCGATACGCAGAATAACACCGCACATATTGGACCGAGTCGTCAAAAATTGGTCCGCATTTGAATGACGGGCGGCCATGGCATGAACGTAGCTTCAAAATAAAGTCAGATTCACTGTTTTATTTAATTTTTTTTGTCTATCATTCTTATCTGGTCACCATTTATTTTGTCCAATTTTTTGTTTTCAACATTGTTGCTTCTTTTTATTTTTGAGTATGATTTGTTGCTGGTTGGTCATGACTCTGTTTGTTCTTTCCTGATATTCTTTTACAAACGGACATCCTCTGTAATTAGGTGGGTGGTCTCCATTCGCTTTCTCATCCTTCTTTAGTGGACAGCTATTTGTTGAATGTTTTCCTTCACATTTAACGCATGAAGAATCTTATTTTCAATAGCTTGGCGTATGTCCGAAGGCTTGTCATCGTTTATATTGGGTTGGAAGTTCTTTCAGGTGGCTCAGACTTAACAACATAGTGGGTATGGTATTGATTTAATAGCGTTTACCTTTTCAATATCTTCTTGATTGTGAAAGGAGAGCATAAAATGGGGGAATTTTCTATTTCTTGTCGTTGGTTCCCCGTCATTACCTTTTTGGCTTCCAAAATTTTGATTTTTTTATTAATCAAGTCTTCAACAATATCAAGTTCATCACACGAGAAGTGAAGACCTCTGGCGAATACTCTAAATGGTCTAGTAGCCTTATTTTCATATGAGTGCCATTGAAAATTCTGAGCCTCATCAGCGATTTTTCTGTAAGTGGCAATGTCATCGAGATTTATTTTCCAATTATTGTTGCTATATAATATTAAATTGCATTTTGTCTTTGTTTTTCGTTCAATCATTCTTTTTAACTCACCACATCTGTCTACTCTTGAGATCATTATTGGAGGTGGTAGTGGCTGTCTTTTCAAGCCCTTTATCATTTCTCTTATTTCGTGAATTTGCATGTTTTGACGTAGCTACACTACGATGACTTCTTGCAGATGTTTCAGGACTTTCTTCTGGCTTGCGTTCTTTTGTTGGCCTTTTGATCTGTCCTTCTGTCTCTGTTTGAAGATCCTCTTCATCTGTGAGGTATTCTTTTTTAACTTCTTGCTGGATTGATTGGATAGTGCAGTCCAACAGGGCAACTTTTATTTCTAAGTTTTATGTCTGTTTTGGCAAGCTTATTAACAATTTCTTCTTCTTTTTTTTTTTTAATTTCGCTTTTAACTACGAGTGCACTGGCTTCAAACCCAGATTTTTTTCTATCTATTTTTGGGATACTTGCAAATATCGCGCTACCTCTGGCCGTAGGACTTTTTGGTGCGATTGATTTTGGTGAAGTTCTTGGTGTGAGAGCACTCCTTTTAGAACTTTGCTGTAGAAGCAATAATTGTCCATTTGTCCGACATCCGAGGAGGGTGGAGTTGCCAGTTTACTTGGAAATATTTTATACTGAGCCAAATTTACTAGATAGTTCTGCATCCACAGAAACCCCCTGCCAGGAAGACCGGCAATTTGTTTTACTTTTGCAATTTCTGCGAAGTTTTCGTCGCCTCTTACCACAGGCATGCCTACCTCGGGTATATTCAGATCCTTACCCGAAGGGATTCTTCCGTTACACAAAATTGTTTACTCTAAAACACCGACTTACTTGTTGTCCAAAACAAATTTCGTTCGTTCTCAAACGCTCTCAAAGAACCTTAAAAATAATACCTCCCAGGCCCTGATGAGCACTCGTCAAATTTTCATACATGCAATTCGCCTCTGGAATAATCCTCCCGCTAATACCAAAAGGATGAGCATAGAAAACCACTTTAAGAAAGAACTGTTCAGATATTATGGAAGGTACAATTAGCGATGCGATGGCCTACGAGGTTGGTAGACAGTACCAATCTTATAAAGCTTAGATTTGAAGTTTGACGACGCTATGTTGTTCAGTATTTGTTCGGCAGCAATCAATAGTGAACGCTCTCAATGAATTTTTAAATATGAAAAAATTGGTCATGGTTTCATTTGAAAGGCCTCAATCCAACCAATATCAAACCGGAACTGGATTCTACTCTGGGGGAGCTTGCTTCGTCGTTTACAACGATAAAATATTGGGTGGCAGAGTTTAAGCAAGGCCGTACGAATTGCCCAGACGAACATCGCAGTGGTCGACCACATGAGGTAAGGTCACCAGAAAGGTTGAACAAAATTCACAAAATGGTATTGGATGACCGTCGATTGAAAGTGCGTGAACTATTGTTGCAGATATGCTAGGCACTCTAAAAAGCGCTACCTATCGCATGTTGACTATAAAATTGGATATGAGAAAGCTGTGCGCAAGGAGGGTGCCGCGATTTCTTAGAATGGAGCATCGTGAGAATGTTGAAATCGAGTGTTTGGCGAAGTTTCACAGCAATAAAACTGAGTTTTTGCGTCGATTCATAACCATGGATGAAACATGGGTCCATCACTTCACACCCGAGACGAAGGAATAGTCAAAACGATGGACGCAAAGCGGAGAATCGGCTCCAAAAAATGCGAAAACAGTTCCATCTGCAGGCAAGATCATGGCGTCAGTTTTTTGCGATGTGCGTGAGACAATTTTCATTGATTATCTTCAGAAAAGAAAAACTATCAACGGAAAAAATTTTGTTTTTTCAATACAATGCACCAGTTCACTCATCCGTCATCGCGGTGGCCAAAATCAATGAATTAAAGTTCGAATTGCTACCTACTGTACCCTATTCGCCAGATTTAGCCTAGTCGAATTATTTTCTATTTCCGACCTCGAAAAAATGGCTCGGTGGTAAAAGATTTGCCAACAGTAAATAGGTGAAGTCTGTGGTTGATGGCTATTTTAAGGAGCTCGATGATTCTCACTATAAACAGGCTATCGAAGCTATTGAATATCGCTAGGAAAAGTGTATTGATCTAAAAGGAGATTACGTAGAGAAATAAACACATTTTTCCTCAATTTTTTTGTGTTTTCTTTGTTTGGTCGGGTGCTTCTGGGACTACCCTCTTAATTAAGTATGATAATTTATTTACTCGTATAACCAACACTCCTATTCTGTGCTTTATATCCTTCGCAATTTATTTTTCTTCCTTTCTCTGTCTTCCTATATCTTTGAAATTTATTTTCAATTTAAGGGGATTAGGCCACTCTTGGATTTTCAAATAATCTATTTTTTTTTTATTGCTTTCGATGGTCCCTTAGACGGCTTTTACACAGCGCATGTTTAGAGACATTCAAATAAGTGCAAAAGAGAGGGATGAGAGGGAAAATGAAACAAATTTAGCCGTTAGTCTTATCGCGAATAAAACAAACACAATCCTCTAAAAAAAAATATTTGGTTGCTTAGAGGTGTCCGTATTCTACAGTGTTAGACTTACGACTGATCTCCTACCTACCGGCAGACTCTTTTCCTAGTGCGGCCACTTTACAATCACTAGTTAGTGTTGCCACTTTATATTTCTTACATTCTTATCAGTTTCTCTCCTATGGCTCGCTACAACTCGACCATCCTGACTTGTAATCGTCCCGATTTCCCCCTTTGTCCTACTACAATCACGTGATTCGTTTGCTCTCCTTCATACGGGATCTGGCTTACTTGAAAGCCTTCTACATCCTTCACTATGTACCGATCATTTGGCAAAATCTTTTCAATTTTATACGGACCCTTAAACTTAGGGGCTATCTTTTTACTGGCACCTGGGGTGCTGATAAAGTTCTTCACCATTACATAATCTCCTTCCCCATATGCCTTATGCGTTCTGTAGTGGTCCTTTCGTGACTTATTATATGAGAGTTTCTTCCGGTAGCAATAAAACGGTTTTATATCGTTCAACCTTAGATTTATTTCGTATTTCATCTCGGGTTCTTCGGGACGTTTACAGGACAAATATTTCTCATTGAACATTCGTTTGAACTTTTCTTTTGTCTCCCAATCTAGATTACAATTTTTTAATAGCTCTACTTCCGTTTCTACATCTATCTTTAGTAACTCCTGAAAATGCTCTGTGCTTACCTCACTCGTTTGTTTTTCTAATGCTACGGTAGTTAATCTTAGCTTTACCTTTCCCATGAAATCCCTAGTCTGCCGGTAGGTATATTTCCTATGGCTTGCTACACAAAAAAAAATTTTCCCGATACATATGGGCAGGATTTCCTTTGCATGTTTTTGACATTTCTTTTTCGCATTTGCTTTATTGCTTCTTTCGCTGTTGTTACGAGCACAACATCTCAGTATGGCGGATGAATTTAAATGGACCAAAGAATTAACAAGCGAGCTCATTTTCAATTATGAAATGTACCCGTCCGAGCTGCAATTGGTATCCATACAATCAATAACCATTTCCGCAGAGTCCAATAAAATTGTTTAGCTCTGCAAATGCCATTTTTGCTTTTATAATTTATTTTACTTTCAACTTTCAACACTGAGCACCAAAGATGAAATGAAAGAGAGCTGTCAAATAACATGAAAAATCAAAGAATGAGAAAAAGGCTTCATGTAAAAATGCGCGCATCACAGAAAGACAGTTCAAAAGAAAATAACCAAAACATGCGCATCAAACTCATGCGCTGTGTAAAAGCCGTCTTAGGACCTCAAAAATGATATCCCAAAATACTCTGGAAGGAAAATATCTCGAAGTACTTATTTTCAAGGTATAGCACAAGGCCGCCAGGCAGTGAGCCTCTAATGACCGTAACGAAATTTTAAACGCGTTTATCTCAAAACTGCATTTTTCAAGTTTGCCGCACCCTTAACATAAACAATTTTCAACCAATTCACTTCAAATTTTAACAAGATCTTTAAAAATAGATTGTCTAACTAAGCATGAAGGATTTTTTTTATATGGCATAGATAATTTGTTATTAACAATTTTCTGGCGATTTTTCTGCGAATTTTGCAAGTTCGACTTTGGAAGTGCGCTATTCGGCCAAATATCAATGTTTCAAAAAAATCCTACGTATTTCTCTAGCTCTTTAGTGACTCTTCATAATTCAAAATTTATAGGAGCTGGTGGTACGGCCGTATACCCTTCCAAAACAGAGAGGTCCTCTGGAGAAACGCTGTACAGCCGCCATTTTTAAATAAATTATTCTGTAGAAATTATGTTTTTGACGGTCAATCACATGTACAATAAACTTCTTCCTTTGTAAACTCGATTTATTTTATATTTTTCCTTAAAAAAAATCACTGAAAAGCCTATTTTTTACGGCTTCTAGAGTGGCATAACCCCTTCAAACTTGTCAATTGTTAATTTAAATTTTGTAGACTTGATATGTCCCTCCTCAAAACAAAAAGTTGTTATAGCTTAAATATGCACAGGGATGATAAAATTTCTACACAGACAATTTCCAAAATTTCAACTTTCTCTCAAGAAATAGAATTTTCCTTAATTTCTTATGTCTGGCAATGATTTTCTAAGAATATCCCAATATTTCCCAAGGGAATTCATCCGCATTTAGTGCACCATTTTCTATTTCGAGTATTTACAAATTTGTTGCTCATCGAAAAAGTCCCACAATCCACAAAACCATAAAAGAGCTATTACCATCCACCTAATGTCGTCGTGTGCATGTATTGATCGTCATCAACAAGCCATTCCACCCGCAACAATCCATTTCTTTGATATCCATGACCACTTGTCTCGCTCTCCCACACATAACTTCTTCACTTCAATTCGTTTTTCTTCGCCCTTACACTTGTTTACAAACTTCACACAGTGGAATCTGGAAGTGGAAATGGAATGTTGAGTACAAAAAGCATATCAACAAAACGTGTCAGAGTGAGACGGTGTTCAGTGATCATCGCGATGTTGCCGTCGATTGACGCTTTTCGTGGAAAGATCTGGGAATTGGTTTTATAGTTGGTTCGACGGTTTTTTTTTTTTTTGTTTTTGTTTGAGTCAGTTGTGATCTGTTTATTTTGTTGTTTCTTATGTTTGTTTGGTGCGAGTTATTTGCATAAATTTTCATTAAAATATTTTAATTACTGTGTGCCCCCCTTAAATGACGTTCTTCCAATTGAATCTCCAAAATGATCGTCTGACGATCGGTGCCCGTTTGGATAAAATGTCTGACAATGTGCGGCGGATAGTTCAGCTTGTTTCAGTGAATTTATTTTCGGAAACTCGGAAACAATGCGGCGTGTTTTTTTTTTCTTCCTTGTTGTGTCTCTACGTTTCTAGCGATTTCTGTCTGATCGGCGATAAAATTGTTGCGGCTCTGGGACAGTCAGACAGTGAAAAGTTTCACTGTGCAGTGTCGAGTTCACTGCAAATGCACATGCAGCAACTCTTATTGTTATTTTGTTGTTTTTGTTACAAAAGGTGTGTGTGGCAACGTTGCCAGACGTGAGAAGTTTCGAATTGTTGAATGCGTTCTGTGCGCTCCTATTTCAGTGGGAATGAACCTGAGTAAGTGGGGACATTGGAGAACGGCGACTTTTATTGCACCATCTGTTGTCTTCGGACGTGTATTGACGTACAAATTGTTGTGAGATCAAATTTCTTAAATGAGCTCAGCGGTCTCTGTACTGAATAGCAGCACAATTGCCACAGAGCGAGTGCGACTGTGGTCAGTGGACATATTTAATGAGCTATGGGGCAGTCAGACAAGACAATGAAACAATAGCCGCTATACCTTGGGGCAATGGACTGAAAAGTGCCGACAAGCCTGCCCTGGGTGATGGTGAAAACATTGACCCATGCTGGTCATGGGAAAAGTTGAAACGGCCAAGCAGAATGAAGTAATTTTCTTACATCGGTGAAAACCTGATGATCAATGCTCTTACGTACAATCGGGTTTATACGAGTCGGTATCTGAGTTTTACTTGGGTTTGGCTGGCGATCTGTTATCGATTACAACACACCTTAGATGGCTTAGATACCCGGAAGTTCGAGTGAGTTCATAACAGTTCCTGAAGAAATCGAGAAGCTTAATTTGCTTTCTATCCAACAGTATTCTCAGTTTCACTTAACTTATCACCGTCTGACTCGAACTACATAGATCTGAGGTAGACCCTGGCAAGATCAGGAAAGTAGAATTGAACTCTTCTGTATTGAACCGATCATCCTGGCTCATCTGGCTATCCTCTCTATGCTATATTGGCGATGGTGTGGCATTGAATTAGTTCTTTAATCGGTACGTCAGAGGATCGCGGTTCGAATTCAGTCAAAACTAGCAGGCAATAGACAACTTCCGGGCTTAAATCGCCGGACTATGTAACTCATTCTGCCTATTTCTGTGTACAAAATACAGAGACTAGACTAGATCAGATCGTTGTAGGAGGTGGTATGTATAATGCGGTCACAGATGGGCCTATTGTGATGTCCTTCATTTAGAGCTCATCTATGATACTGCAATTTGTGAGAAAGGCGGCTAAGTCTTTATGTCCGCCGCTTCGAGGTAGAATTTGGCCTTGACGTGTTTTGACTAACCCCTGGCGGTCACATACGAGTAATATGTGGTCTGCTGTTTCCACGTCCTCGTTGCACAATCGGCATGTATTGTCTTGTGCTACGCCCATGGTCATCAGGTGTTTTTTCATAAGGCAGCACCCTTAATTGTAGTATGTAGTTGCTTCGTTTTTTTTGTGGCAACTGCTTGTCATAAAGTTTTTGGCCGGAAGCTTCTTTTCCTCTAGCCAGGTTTTAATACTTTCCACAGAATTTTCTTGGCATGGGATGCGGATTCTTTTCTTGCTAGTTCGTCTACTTTTTCATTGCCTTCATATCCACCATGTCCTGGCACCCAAATCAGATGGACTTTGTTTGTAGTTCCCAGCATTTTTACTGCAAGGACCGCATACTCCGGCTCCGACTCCTTCATTTGTTTAGGATCCGTCTGTATATATACATGGCAGATGTTGGTTTTTTTCTGTTCCCAGTTAAGACGGTCTGGAAATGTAATCCTTAAATTGTGCCGAAAGTTATATGTTGTCACCTCTACGTTGCCGTATGCCACCAAACGGCCACTGCATACGTGATGATAGGTCTCGTTATTGCCGTGTACATTCACAATGTCATTTTGGGATTATGTCCCTAATTTTTTCCGACGAGACTTTTGCTGGTCCATAGTGCGGTCCTGGCCTTGTCAATAGCCTTAGAAAGATCAGTGTTCCACGTAAGTTTTTCATTCAGTGTGATTCGTAGATATTTGACTTCCGTTGAGAACTCTATTGTTTCACCGAAGAGTGTGGCATATCTGAGTCTTCCTCACCTTCTTCTCTTAGTGAATCTAACAATGGTGCTTTTCACGGGATTGACTTTGAGGCCAATTTTCGTGCGCCGTTCAGCAACTAGGTTCAGATCCCTCGGGAGGCGATCCGAGATTGTGTCCTCAAATTTACCTCTGATTAGGATAGCAATGTCGTCTGCATATCCTTGGACATTGAAGCTTCATTAACTAAGATGCACCATAGTAGGGGTGAGAGTACTCCTCCCTGGGGGCATCCTTTCGTAGCTATCACACTGACTCCCATGTTTTGAGTACCTCTATGTATATATCTGGGAGAATTCTGTGTTGTCAAATGCTCCTTCTATATCGAGGAAACAACCGAACGCTACCTCATTATCCCTGAGAGAATTCTCAATCCTTGTGGTAAGATTTTGCAGAGCGTATGTGGTTGGTAGACATATTGATACTTGTGAAGGGGGTTCATTTGAAGTTTTGAGGAAAAAGGAAGTGAGACTGATTGGTCTATATGATATTGGTAGTTCAGACTCGTTAGTTCTCAATCCACACTGTGCTGTTGCGCCATCTGTTTATTTTCTTCAATTTGTATCCTACTTAGAGGATTACCGGACAACCTTGAGTCTGTGCCGGACTGCTTTTGGTTTTAAACTTGAAGCTGTCGCACGCCTTCAATCACTGAAATACTTTTCATTTTAGTTGGAACGTTGCCATCCAATCATTTGTTGTGGGAGAACTAGCTATGTACGTCTGCTCGCATACTGTTTAACATTTTATTCTCCTAAAAACAATCGAAAGGCTCCTTTTGAATTAAAAGTTCTGAGTCTTGCTGTCGGTATAATCCACTTTCATACAAGATGGAGCTACAGTCTGCGTATCAGTTGGGTCTCCATCAACTTAACTCTCTACCTGGCTCGATTTTGTGCTAGCTGTACCTAGCTACGCAAGAAAGTTGGTTGAAGTCTAATTTAAGATACGATTTTCCTGTACGTCCCTGTGGTAATGACTGAACGATTCGTTGGTACTTATCATTGATGTATATCCGCTGTATGTATATCTCCCAACCATCGAATCCGTTTTATTCAAACTCTTTTGGGCAAGTCGATGTCGGTGTTCAGTTTGTTGTTGAATCTGGGCCCGTACTCATCGCAACCCCGACGAGACTTACAATTTTCACGCACAGGGTTTCCTCATCAGATCTCGATAAAGTCCAAGTCTCTCCACCCTAGAATAGGACAGAGATGATCACGATCTCATATGTATACGGCCGCGGAGTAGGATTTTGTTCTTTTTGTTGACAGCATTTGTTTCATTTTACCTTCGTTTACCGCTAAGCCCATATTCGTCGCTTCAATACTTGCATGGGCACCTGTACCATGCGCGCTGCGTTGGTCACCCCTATAAATGCTGTCATACGCGGTTTCAAAGTCGATAAAAGGGTGGGGTGTATCGATTTGGTAAACGAGGTTTGTTCAATGGCTGACGTAGTTGGAAAATCTGGTGGCTGGTGAACTTTCTTTGCCTGAAACCAATTTCATATGGACCTATCACGTTGCTAGCGTTGCTAGGCGCTCATAGGGCCTTATCTATGACCTTAGGAGATCCATTTGCCACTTACTGGCATAGTGTTTCCTTCATCGAGTATCGAGCCGATGATGCTGAAATTTCAGTCATTGGGCATGTTTTCTTCCGGCGATATCTTGGTGCATGCACCTTAAAAAATTAACCACCGGCTGCTGTAAATAACGTGACTGATAAGTCGTCTGCGTCTGCAGCCCTATGTAACTTAAGCTTAGCTGTCACCAGTTTAACTTTGCCGAGATAGGGTGGTAGGAAATGTTACCAAAGGTCCTCCAAGTTGAATGCAGCTTCATTTATATTGATTTGATGTTTATTTTTGGTACTGAGAAAGTTGTATTCGACCTTTTTTTCTGCTCCAGATGGTCACGAGAAGCTCTTGACCGTCTTTGCAGCAGTCCTGTTCATGCTTCAGTGTCCATGTGACTGCCTGCATTCATCATCAAACCATGAATTTCTATGTTGTGGTCGAATGAAACTCAGCACATCATAGGCTGGTTAAAGAAGAGTCAAACGGACATTCGAATGAAAATGGTTGTGGCAATCGCTTGCTTTTGTAGCTTTTTGACGTCAAATTTCTTCACGGGGTAAGCTGGCTTGTCAGTGAATAGGATGTTCTCATCCATGCCTTGGCTAGAACAGTGTGTTGATGCGCTTTAGTGTTGCCGCCCCGAAAAGCTCGAATATCCATAAGACTTCAAAAGTGCCATCCCCCGGTGCAACGTGGTAATTACGTTACGGGTGATTGTCGTTTGATCAAGATGTAGTCAAGTGGAATGTTACGATTTGGAGATTGCGTGCTGTCCATGACGGGGCGAAGTCGATTATCCTGAATTCGTTGTCTAAAGTCATACTGTCATGTGACTTTGCCTTCGCATGCGGGTTTGCTTGAAGGTCTTAAACTTAAAATTTCCTGCTCGAGCCTTCCTCGAACAACAAACCCGCATACAAATAATCATTGCCTTTGCTGCCGATAGCAGTCGTAGTGCTAATCGCAGCTTTTCATTTAATTGCACTTGACTTCTCATCGCCTAACCTATACTAGATCTTAAGACCAAAACATTGAAAGTTGTCGGATTGAACAACAGCTTTTAGAACATCAGAACAACACATCTTCAGGTAGAATAGAAATTGTGTTCTTTAAGGACGTTTATTACCTTTGTTAAGACTGAGATCACTTGCCTTGGAACATGGACCGCCTCGTGAACCAAATCATAGAGTTGTTCTTCAACAACTCTGCATGATTGTATCCTTTACTGTCATCATTATTGGCACCTTTTCAATGTAGCAACGTACTCCTCTCCAACCATCTTTAGTCACTCATGTTCCTACAAATACAGAGGTATTACTTTGCGATTTCACTTACCACCCTTAGGTTCGCTTACCGATGGATGGTCTGAGACCTCATTAGTAAATAATTACTCCCTTACTAGAAACGTGCTATATGATTGTCCTACCTGACTGATGAAATGAGAATGAGAGAAATGAGAACAAGATTTTACTGAAGAACCTAGCTAACCTAACTTGGACAGTCTCCAGTTTTTCCTACTGAGAGGTACCATGGAAGACGCTGACTTTTACGAGACCATAAGGAAGCGTTCGTTTCGTCTGTCATTATCCTGCAAAGTTATGCCAGGAACCTAATTATCTATAGAAACTCTGATCAAAGATGCAGCCAAACCTTGTGCAAAATAGAAACATCAAGGCTCCTCTGAGCCTATGGTCAGAGGCACCTTCAACGCAAAAATTCACAGCGCAGTCATTCAGCTTTCCTTTATAAAAGCTGCTCTCAAGCTTGAGTGATGGGCATTTATCTAAGCAAGCAAACTTGCCCTGAAAAGTGGTCTAGCTTCTTGCACGATAACTAGATGGAAACAATCAGCTCTAGACGACGTAATGCACTGAGTGATCATCATATGAATATGATTACCAAGAATAGGAGCTGACTTTGAGCACATTTCAATCTGATGAGCTGGAAAATTAATTTAGAACTGAATACTGAACGTCTTCTCGTCTCTACCTCGTCAATATGGTAGGGGTACTCTTTCGGCATAACCTTTTACACATAGTCTTGCTATTTCGTCTTCATCCTGCATCGGAAATAAGTATCTCGTTCTTCTAAAAAAAAAAATAGAAGGCTCACACTTCGACTCACATCTCTTGGCAACCTCCGGTTCTTTGTCAATAACATCATTTACGACTGGTGTGCCTACAGTTTTTCCACATTTATGGTTTGAGAATGGATGTAATGATTGACAGAATGCAGACCTCCCTAAGCACCGTCTTTTGTTCAAGAGGTTTAGAGTTTTAAGCGATCGTTGTGTCATTAGATCTGCCTTAATAAAATTCATAGTACTCCCCAAGGAGGTTAACCATCTGAGCTCATGGCACCAAAGCTTTTGTTTTTTAATAAAAATTTGGCAATCGTCCCAGCATTCTCGAACTTTTTTTCAATTTGAAGGGATTCGTGAAGAAAGTGCGTCGTTTTCATATGTTCAGATGTAGCAAAGAGGTCGCTTCACTATGATAGGAAATCCTTCTCATTTGGATATCCCAGATTGTTGGTTGTGAGGTTCCATAAGGCCATAAAAAACTAGGCCCAAGCATGGATACTTGTGGACCATTCGCGGAACGATTAACACCATCGCATTCCAAGGGCGGTGATAATTTGTGGCAAGTGCCTATAGTTGTTCGACTAAATGCTTCGCAGCAATGAAGGATCCAAGGCACCCGATCAATCCGATTAAGAGTTGCCGCAGTGATGAGCAAAGTTTGTCTTAATTTGGCCCTTTAAGACACCATTCACATATATCCCTAAGTCTAGCTGGATCCCAATGGCGTCTTGCATTTAGAGCGAGTAGTAAGTTGTTATACAATGTCTTAGCTGGGTAAGACGTCATAGTTCTGAGAGCTATCATTAAAATCGCTCTTCTGACGTATGTAAATAGCTTCCTCTGCAGATTTGGTTAAACTAAAGGTTTTCGATAAAAGCCTCTCTTATGGTGAGTGCCTCAAGCATGACCTGTATGACTCACATGAACGGTCATTGTAACTCAGCTCTAGATCTTCATCTGTCATACGAGGGTGGATCAATAAGTCCGTGACTTTTTAACTTTTCCGCCTTGTAACTTGTGGGTTAGTGATCCAACCACTTTTTTGAGTAAACTGCTTCATTTAACTTGTGCTGGGCAGCTTAAATTTTGACGAAAACGGGAAAAAGCATTATTTTTTTGCGGAATTGACACTCATTCAAACCAAAGATACGAGTGGGCAATGAGGAGGCCTCTGCCCCATTAATTTCTATGGTATAGAAGTGGTTTACTAAATCTGTGATTGCTGTGGTCGGACAAGCCCGAAACAATTGCAAATTTCCACGATATGGAGTTGGTTGGTCGAGATTGAAAGTGTCCGACATTGTAGAAGCCATTGGCACATCACATGGCTCGGAAGTTTCAATTTCGAATGATCACTTGGTTAAAAACGCAATCGTGTGACAATTTGAAGGATGTTTTGGTATTGTTATATTGTTGTTGGTATACCATAGTTTTCTGCCATGTCATCATTGCGGACGAGACATGGATTCATCACAACACAATGGAAATAGAGCAACAATCGAAATAATTGACTTATCCGATTGAATCGACGTCATGCATCTATCAGCCGAGAAGGTCATGTCGACAGTTTTGTGGGATTCACGCGGCATAATCCAGATTGATTACCTTTGGAAGAGAAAAACAATCAAGAGCGAACATTATACCAACTTATGTGCTGTTTCAAGGAAGTGATCTTCAATGCACAAGTTCACACGATCGTAGTCGCCATGGAGAAATTTCGTGAATTTTCCTACGAATTGCTCATCCGCTTTAATCTCCTTATTTAGCCCTCTGTTTCCAGATTTAAAAAAATTGGCCGCCGAAAAGAGTTTGTCTTCAAGGATAAAATCGTTTCTGAAACAAACGCCTATTTTGGGAACTTCGACAATTATGATATATTTGGAAGGGACATTGAGCTCAAAGGAGATTATATTGAGGAAAACTATCTTTCATTCAAAAAATCATGAACTTAGTGATCCACCCTCCTAGTACAACTTCCCAAATCTCCCACTGAGTCGTCTTTAAAAATATAAAAATCCATTTCTTCCTCAATTTTATGTTCCTAGCAAAATGTTTACACACGCGGAAATTGCAATCAATCAAAAAAAACCTCAAATTGCAACTGTTGAAAGCTGCAGACAGCCATCTGGTGTAGACATCCACATGGTGCATCTTTAGTTGCCGCCGTTTTCAAATGCTCCACTCCATTCCTCTCTGAAACCTCAAGTTTTTTTTTTGCTAATTTCAATTTCAATTCGATAAACATTTCTAAAAACAAACATTCTCATTTTCTAATGCATGTTGTGCTCCCGCCGTTCCATTATTAGCTCCTTATCTATGTATCCCGCCTTTCTTCCCCTACAGCCAACCCAGATCCGACATCCGTTCTAATGAACGAGTCCGGGAGGCAGTAGCGTGTTGTCTTGCTAACATCACATCTACATAAAGTCGCAAAGGAATTGGGAATAATTCTTTTTTTCTTTTTGTTTTGTTTTAACTTTCAAAGACGCTTCAAGGGAAAAGAACATACGTTTATTTTTACTCTAGCCGGCCGGCTGTAGACTCTAGTCGTAGTCACTCTAGTCTGACGTCAGTCAGTCAATCAGTCATATGAAAAGTAGAAGCAGCTGGTCATGCGAGTCCACTTTAAGTGGAAAATCCGATAACGCATTTCAGTGGCCCGCATTATGAGTTTTACTTATCTAGTCTCACTAAAGTTATTGGCGGGAAAGGGTGATAAGGATACGTTGAATGCACTTTAATATTTCCATATCTATTGATGTGAATTCCAAACGTGTGCATCTGCTCCTATATTGACCAGATACAATGGAAAACCAACTCAATGACGCATTCCTAGAATAACTTAAATTGCCTACAATGTCCTGCAATAATTATTGTTATCCCTTTTGCAGGTTGAATTTTTTGTTTTTACATTTTTTTTTTCTGTTACTATTGTTAATGTCTCTTCAAAACGCAATAAATAATCACGCGTAATCGAAAATTCAATTAAAAAAAAAAAAAATTACGTAACCATTTACAATATACAAAGGACTATTGTTATAGTGTTTTAACATAAATAGAAAAAAAAATATATAAATAAAAAAACTAAGTATAAAAGTAAAATTTCCCAGAATAAATAAATAAAAGTGAAATAAAAAAAAGTGGAAAAATAAGTTCGCAACTGTGTGCATGTTAGCGCAGATACCAGTTATACATAGTTAGTGTGTCCTTTGGAAATTAATAATTTGTTTAAAATGTTCCGGCTGTTATTGATAGCACTGGCGGTGTACACCGTCAATGTGTCCTGTTCCTATGAGAATACATGGAGTTCCTATTATGAGCAACCCTGTTGCAATTTCCGAGGAGGTAATTAATAATAATAGTAATTTTTGTTTTGTGATTATTTATTGATGTCCTGGTGTTATAGATTTTTTTTATTTTTAATTTTTTTACAGAACACATTCGTGAGCAATTTTTTAATTAGTGGATACAACCTATTGTAATTATTTTTTTTTTTTAGTCAATAGTAATTGCTTATTGATTCTTAATTGTTGGCACTTGTTTGAGTTCGATGTGGGCTTTGGGCTCTAATTTTGGAATGGTTTTTATTAATGAGGTGGAGATGGATGTTCTTGTTCGACTTGAGCATGAAGGATAAATCGACGTATCTACTGTGGGCAGTTACTTTTATTCTGGTTAAGCCACTTCTGCAACGTTCAAAAGAACGAAAGTAAAATGCTACGGTGATCAAAAAGAAGTGTATGCAGGAAATTGGAAATACAAGTTTATTCATTTAAATCTATATTGCCCCTTTAACGTAATCCCCATCGACTGCAACACACTTATGCCAGCACTTGATCCAATCCTCGATTATATTCGGTTTTCGGTATGTCCATCTGTGCTTCCTGCGATTTTTCCATTACTTCCTCTCGGCTGCTGAAACGCGTTCCCCGTAGTGGTCCTTTAACTCAATTGAACAAAAAGAAGTCACAGGGAGCCAAATCAGGTGAATTCGGTGGCTGTTGGATATTATTTGTTGCATTTTTCGTCAAAAAGTTACGAATAATGATGGCACTGTGCGACGGTGCGTTATCATGGTTCAAAATCCACAAGTTTTCTGCCCACAATTCTGGTCTCTTTCGGCGAATTGCTTCACGCAAACGTCTCATAACGCCAAAATAATACTCTTTGTTTACTGCCCGGCCTTCTGGCAAAAAATCATGATGCACTACACCGTTGTAATCCATGAAAACCGTGAGCATTGCCTTCTTTTTTGACTGAAAACGACGTGGTTTTTTTTATCTCCGCTCATTTGGTGACCGCCATTCACGTGCCTGATGTCTGGATTGCGTGTCGTACTCATAAACCCACGTCTCGTCACCAATAATGATCCTTTTGATGAATGTGGGATCGGATTCAGCCTCGCAAATCATCTCTTTTGCGACGTCAACACGGTCTCTTTTTTGCATGAAATTGAGGTCTTTTGGCACTAACTTTGCTGCTACACGGCGGAAACCCAAATCATTAACCAAAATGTCTTGGACGGATCCATAGGCAATGTTCAAGTCCTCCGCTATCTCTCTAATGGTTAATTTGCGGTTATTTACCCACATTTCTTTTACTTCATCAATGTTTTGGTCGGTTTTCGATGTCGATGGTTTGCCACTGCGTTCATCATCTTCGATTGACTCACGATCACTTTTGAACCGGTCGTGGCACTGGTAAACAACCGTTTTCTTTAGAGAATCGTTGCCGAAACACTTTTCCAACATTTCCAACGTTCGCCCACCATTAAATTCGTTTTTTGCGCAAAATTTAATACAAGTTCGTTGTTGCAAATTGAAATCCATTTTTAAAATTGTAAAAAATCGCCAACACACACAGAGATAGATGTACTCTTGGCTAAGTAACTTTTGCAAATGTCAAGCAATGATGCTAAGATTTAGAGGGAATGTCAGCAACAGATTTACCAACAAAAAACAGAACTCAAATCGGAGCGCCACAAGGTGGTTGGGTTCGGGAACTTTTTGATCGAGGTTGTATATTTTTTATTAATTATACGTAAGGTGCAAATTCAAATGCAATAGACAACCGGCCCTAAGACGAAGACGTAGGGAACAAGTCCTGAGCTTCAGGTCATCAGACGATGACGATTCGCATAAAAGGCAAATTTGGTAAAAGAAGCCTCATAAACATCCACGCGCCTACATACGAAAAAGACGACTTTACCAAAGACTACCTCTACGAGCTCCTCGACAAAACCTACGACCAATGCCCTAAGTATGACGTGAACATCGTCCTTGGTGATTTTAATGCCAAGCTAGGCAAGAAAGGCATCTTTGGTAATCACTTATGAAAACGGCCAGCGGCTTGTTGATTTTGCGGCACGACGTAATGTTACAATGGCCAGTATACGATTTGTACACCTTGATATACATAACCTCCTGATCATCAAACCTGTCAATAAAATTGATCATATTGTGATCGACATAAGACACTCCTCCAGTGTTTTGGATCTTCGAACATTCCGAGCAGCTAACATCGACTTGGACCATTATCTTGTTGTAGCCAAGGTACGGATGCAAATATCGGTAATAGCCCAGACCCACTTAACCATTGTGAGGAATTTCAACGTCGAACGGCTACAATCGCAAGAGACCGCCAGGGCTTTTTCCATTCGAGTTTCTCTTAACTTCACGAGAAATCCAATGGCATCAGCATCGAATGTATAAGACCAGTGGCATAACCCCCAAAGAGCAAACACTGGAGCCGTATGTGATGTGCTGGGTTTCAACCCATCCTAACAAAGAAACCTCTGGTTCGATGACGAATGCAAGACAGGCAAACCTAGAAGAAAAACGAAAGATGCTTGGGAGGCCTACGAGCAGAAGACAAGTGAAAAACGTAGACACCTTAGAGCGGTATGGCTGGAAAAATGAAGTTCTGTGGTTTTACCAAAAAATAAAACCAACTTGTCAAAGCTGTAAAACCCGAACAGAAATTTGGAAGTATGGAGACGGAAATCTCATAGTAGAACCACATTCGGTGCTGAGAATCTGGAAAGATTATTTCTGTAAACTGTTAAACAGTGATGACGAATAATATCCCACATTTCCATCTACCCGGCCAGATTAAGTCAGGACAGCCGTTTCCAAGGTCAAATTCAACAAACATGCTGGCTTAATTACCGAGCTGTTGAAAGCAGCAAGCGATAATTGGATAAGGAGCACACATATGAATGGAACCTCAGATCTTGTGAACTACAGTCTGCTCAACGTTGCATATAAAATCCCGTTTGGTGTATTATGTGAACGTCTAAGACTCTTCGTAAACAGTCTGACAGTCCTATAGTATTGTCTAAGACCAGGATAGTCTACGATAGATCAAATTTTCACATAATTTCAAATCTGGAAAAAAAAAAATAAAATCAATACACGCCACCTCTTCATCGAATTTGTGACAGCATCTGTAGAGCCATGTCTACTTTTGCAACTATGCACGCTGTTCCTTGAAGGCCGGTATTGACAAAACCGAGACCTTCAGTGTCAGAAAAGAACTTAAAGAACACGATGCAATGTCAAGTGAATTTTTTAGCATCGGCTCCGCGAATATTCACTCTTTGCAATCGCTGCTTTTTTGGTTTTAGAAGGCAATTGAGTAGTAAAGGTCATTATACAAGACACTGATCATTCCAGCCCTAGTTTACGTCGCAGAAGCCTGGACACTAACGAAAGCGGATGACAATACTCTCGGACACTTCGAGAGAAAAGTTTAAAATTATTAGTATTTCGTCCGCAGAAATGTGAAAGTTGCAGCTCCTGTTGGGATTGTTTATAAAAATTGCAAAAACCAAGGGTCCCAGTATTGAACTGCTCTTCGGCTGTAGAACAGGAACGGCGGCACATTAAATTTCGATATTACCAGCATAACTAGCTAATTGTTGAACTATCAACAGAGTGGAATTTAATGCTTACAAAACTCAATGCTGTTGTTAAAGCGAAATCCAAATACCCAGCCATTATCCATTATCCATTCTTGGTATGCGTGTCAATGACAACTTACGTTGGAATGACCACGTATTGGATGTCGCCAAAAATACTCCGAAATGTCTAGGTTCGCTGAAACGATGTAAGAAATACTTTTTCCCCTCAATCTGGCCTCAATATCTAAGGCATTAATCCACACAAAATTTGACTAAAATGCCCACATTTAGTAAGGCGCGCCTAAAATATTTCTCCAGCTGCTAGATAGGGTTCAAAACTGTACAATAAAATTCATAGGTGATGCTAATATCAGTCCGACAATCGACGCCCTCGAACACCGACGTAGTATCTCGTGTCTCATAGAAACCGCCTCTAGCATTCCGCCCCCTCAAACCTTCAACAGTAACCCTCGTCTCTCTATGAAGGCTCATCAATATAATACTCGTATTAAGTCCACTTTCGAACGAACTCTGAAATATTGTGATCCGTTCCTAGGCCGTACAACTTGCTTATGGAATTGTCATTCGCCGTGCTTTGTGCGCACATTTTGGGGTTACCCTAAACAAAAAAAAAAAACCCTTCATCCCCTACAACAAGTTTGGTCTAAAGGTGTCGTTTAAATGCGTCTACGGTTTCTTGTGAAACAGCGATAAAATTTTCTTTAAAATCAGCGTCCCTGACTTAAATTCGAATTACTTTTCGAAACATAAAGGGTGGCCAGATAGCAATGATACTTTTTCCTTATGTCAAAGCCACTATCAAAATTACCAATGACATCCAGCTGTCAAAATATTCGATAAGGTTTGCCATTTCATCATGTATCGTTTTACGCTTGCCGAACGTGCGGAAATTATTAAAAAATATTCTCGAAATCCCGCGCAATTGTAAATACGCATCGTGAATTTCGTCGTGATGTATGTCGGTCGTTATCATGGCTTCAGTGTGCAGGAAATTGGTCGCAGTGTGGAAAAGTTTGAGCGCGGGTACACTCTTTTGGATTTTAAGCCACCAACCAGACAGAGATTGATGTGAAATGAAGAAAACATAGCCGCCGTAGCGACCAGTATCGAAGAAGACCCAAAAATGTTTATTCGGCGCCGATCAGCTGAATTGGCCGTCGCCAAAGAGTCAACCCGGCTTATTGTGCGGTTGGATTTAGGCCTACATCTGTATCAGATTGAGCTGACATAAGAATATAAGTCGGGCGACCATGGACAACGCCGTGAGTTCGCTAATTGGGTGCTGGAAATGTTGGCCAGATATCCGGATTTTGACCAAAAAATCATCTTCTCGGACGAGGTACATTTGTTGCTCAGCGGCTATGTCAACAAGCAAAATTGTCGTTATTGGATCCACAAGTGTTCGGCCAAGCAGCAATGCATCCACAAAGATTGACTATTCGGTGCGGTTTATGTCATGGCGGCATCATCGGCCCTTATTTCTTTGGAAATGAGGAAGGAGACACCGTAACCCTCAATGGTCTCTGGTATAGAGCGATGCTAACCGACTTTCTGTGGTCAGAGCTCGACAATATCGATAAAGCCGAGCTGTGGTTCCAACAAGATGGCGCTATGTGCCATACAAGCGTCGCAGCGCTCGAAGTTGTGAATTGGCGACGAAGAGCGTTCATCAATTGACAGCCGTGATCATGCGATTGGACACCACTCGATTATTTCCTCTGGGGCTACATCAAGTCCTTAATCTACGCTAACAAGCCAACCACTTTGGACGAGCTCGAGGTCAACATTCGACACGTTATTTCCGGAATAATGCCGCATATATTGGACCGAGTCATCAAAAACTGGACCGACCGCTTGAAGCACTGCCAGGGAACCCGAGGCGTCCATTTGAATGACGTGCTATTCCACACATAATGGCATGAACGTATGTAGCTTCAAAATAAAGCCAGAATCAATTTATTATCTCACATCGCTAGTGTTTTTATTTTTATGTTTTTCCTATCGTTCTTATTTGGTCACCCTATACTTTTCTAAGGCGGTACCCTTTGGTTTTCTTTTTCCTTGGCTCCTGAACATACTCTGTCTCGTTGGGACTGCAGTTCTTTGTTGCAGAGCTTCTTAGGCTACTGTTGAAGATCAATTTTGAGACGCGACATATGGTATGTAATTTATTCCATCTGCATGTCAGTCCCTCCATACAAATCCCAGCAGTAACGCGCAATTAATATCGGTGTCTAGGCAGAGACGGACAGTTTTGGTAAGGCAAGAAGCGTTACAGAAAAATCCCATACCATAAGTTCCGCCTAAGAAACATTGGAATTTAGCTTGGGATATTGAATGAAAGCCGATGAAAGCTTTATTTTCTAAACTTGTAGCCTCAGAAATTTGAAGTCATTTTAACACTTGACAAAGACGTAAATATTGTACAAAGGTCGTTCGTTACAATGCGACGGTCATCATGCTCAGCAATGGCGATCTTAGCACTATTTGATCCATAAGAACTTTGTACAGAATAAGTCTTTTGTCATTGTAAATAGAAACTTGAAGACAGATACGCAAGGGTTCTGCACATGACAACAGTTTGCATGCAGACAAAGTAAAGCATACGATAAGCAAAAAAAGAAAATTTTACAACGAAAACGACTCTGTCATAGTTAATCCGCAGTCAATCTATGGGTCAACAGCATAGGGTCAAATTACATGCTGATGGTATGACTGGATACTATTTATAGATTGCAGCTCGGTAGAAAGAAGTTGAGTTCGATTGGCGGCACTTTGTCAAAGCCGCACACTAAAAGCTGATCCAAAATTTGTTTCATTCAAACCGATTCTACTTCAGATATGAATCCAAGTGGATTAACTTCTTTTAACTTAACCTTAACCTCCATTCGAGGAGGTCCTTATCGGCTTGCCTTATTTCTTTTTTTTTTCTTTTTTTTTTTTGAATAAAAAAATAAACATGCAAATGTTAGTTCACTGAATATGTAGCAATCGTTTCTGTTATGACATAATTCCAGTTCCACACAACCGATAACGAGTTTCACTTCATCTCAAGTTCCTGAATGCGATTCCCAGCAACTCTGATAAAAAATTGTATACTCGTACCTAAAACAAAAGCAACAAAATAAAGTATCTAAGTATAGTTCAGTAGTAGTACGAAAACTAACTCATTTCCGTTAACTATTTGTATTCATCGGATAATTATCTTCCAACAGTAGTTTGAATAGTACATACTCGTACTCGTATCTCTGACAATTTCGTTGAATCGGCTTTCTTCTATTTTTCTTTCACAAAGGCATTTTTTTTTTATTTTATTTGAATTTCAATAAAAGATACAAAAAACCACAAGGGGTCCACTATTCAATGAATTTCCCCTCAATTCTCAATTGAAATTTTCGAACGCAGGCAACCGGTTTTATGGCCGTTTGTTGTGAATACCATATGTATCCAGCCCAGCAGAGTGCCTAGCGCACCTCATATAATACTATCGCTTTGCCTCAAGAAACTCCACAAAAGATACGAATACTTTCGTCTCATTGTGGTCGTTGTTAGTTGTTGGAAGTTGTTTGCTTTTATTGTACCCTGTAACATGTTTATAGGTGCTCCGGCTCCTTCTGAAGGGAGCAATGCTTTAACCTCAACACATTGTTCCCGATTCCCGACATTTTGTCTTGAGGTTGTGTTTTGTTGTTTTTTTTTTTTGCAACCATTTTGGAGGAAATGCCATAGGCAGATACACACAAATACACACATGAGGAGGCTTGACGCACATGCTTCGAGAAGATGTCGACTTTGACTTTTAGCGGTGACACACAGAGCGCGGTTGTACGCGAATGCCTGAGGCAGAGATTGATGTGATATTTGGAATGCTGCGCGGATGTTTGAGGTGTGATTTATGTCGAAGAATCCGATTTGATGGATCTTCATTGTGTTTCAAGTAAATTCTGTCTACTGTATCTGTGAGATGAAGACGATACTGTTGTTCCGTTTTTCATGCAGTAGTACCTTTGTGTGTATGTTAATTGTCGCAGCAGCAATGGATTGACAGCTGGCATTGTTGCAAGGAATGCAATACTATATTTGCGTCCTATAAGCCAAGAGAAATTTTGGCATGGTTTTCAAGTGAACTTGTCGTGGAGATGTACCATATTTGTTTATCTATTTGCCTTAATTGCTTACACAGGATGTCTTTACCACTTAGAAGGCATACCTAATTGCCTAACATTGCCTACCGTTGTTAACCAACTTTGCCCACTAGTATCCGAATACTAGTCAGTTTTGGAATAGCTTTAGGAGAGCTGAGTATCAAATTCTCTGTCTTATCACCGGCAAATCATGAACTCATATAAAAAAGAAGGTAGATGGCTAAGCAGTAGGTGTATGTTTTAGCAGCTCTTCAAGGTCTTTCCCGAACTTGTCTCCGTGGTGTTATCGAATCTTCAACAGCAGTTAGTTGCTGCTCAAAGATGTATTATACATCTCAGTCTCAATAAATACGAACAGAAGTTAGAAAAACTTTCAGCCAAGGGCTTGCAAAAACGTCGACAAAACATCGATCCTCTAATTTTTCGTGGACGGGATAATAAGGCTATTCTCTGAATTCGTTCGATGAATAGCTAGACCAAGTGCTGAAGTCACGTATTATCGTCTCAACGATGTTATTTACTGGTACTGCAGGTTTCAACTGTAGGGTATACTCCGACGCGGTTGCCATTCATATTTTGGATAAGTAGAGGGAAAATAGTTGAGTAGCGTGGCGTAGGAATGAGACACATAAAAAGTGCTGACTTTGAGACAGACGTACTCGTACATACCGATGGTATGGTCCTACAGCAAATTTCCATTTTGAGAACGACGTGGTAAGTTTCGCAAGGTTTCATCAACTACTGCTGTGCTTAAGTCGAGCGCAACATCCGCATTCAATGCCTACCATGGAGTTAAGCAATTCTGAATCAATAGAAGGACTCAGCTTAAAGATACACTCACACAAATTTCAGGCAAAAATAAATCTGATCTGGATAGGGACATCTCCAACGAAGAGCAGACCTTTAATACCAATGGATCCAAAATTCATAACAAGGCAAAAACTAGTGAATCTTGCGAATTTTATAGAATTCCACTTGCCTCATATCACGTGTGGTTGCAGCATCTCCTTTAAATCATTTAAGCGTCAAAGTCCATAATTTAACCGGTGGGATTATAATTTACTTCGCTACTCGGACGACATCGATATCTTTTGGATAGAATAACTGAATTTGCACTTGAACAGCTGCTAGAAAAAAAGAAAACCGTTACAATCTACAAAGAAATCGTCCTACCGTAGCGATACTGTTATAGAGTTCGTGTTAGTAATTCGTTCACAACCTCAGGGAGATAAGTATGCAGGAATAAGTGCAGAGAACTCCTGATATGCATGTAAGTATTTTACGAGTCAGCTACCAGGTACTTGTCTTGTAGATCTGGGCTTGACTTGCTAAACTTATATATGCGCGTGCTTTGAGGACAACCGAAATATAACACTTTTTCGAAACGAATAGGCCTCAGAAGGAAGACCAACTGTAGCGTCAACAGTTACCATGACAGACTCTGTATGAGAGTCGAATGTTTAAATATTGTGGATGGAGATGCGAAGATGGATCAATAATACATTAAATCCTGAAATAGGATACTGACTTCTCAATATCTTACCTTGGCAGGTGTCAAGCCACTTGCGATCCAAATTGAGAGTTGAGCGTTAAGTTGCCAAACTGCTAGTCTGCTCATTTCAAAATCCTAACAGAGAACCCAGGCTATTCTGGACCAGATACTGGTACCACCTCCACCCTGGATTTGCTGTAGGTTAACCCAGATAAAACCAGAATGAAAAACAGCGACTAATAGTACGGTGATTGCCACAGAGAACAGAAGAAACGTATTTTTGGTTACAGATTTTTTTTGTAAAAGGAAGACTCAGGCAAGTTTTCTGCACGCCTCGTAACAACCCAAATTAAGACAAAATTCGCCAACAGCAGCCTATTGGCTGGTGCTATCAAAGAATGTTTTTACGAGCTTTTTGGCAAAAACTTAGGAGCAATGCCATAGGAATGAAATGCCACAATATGAATGGAGGATATACATACATATGTACGAGTATATACCTAGATATTAACAAAGGAGCAAGGCAGTCTAATTTACTAACTTAAGGTGGCGTAACAGTGGACCTGGGCCTCAACCAACAAGAGCCTCCAGCCAACTAGGCCTTGAACTAGCTGCCTCCAGTTTCGCACACCAAGTTGGCTGAGGTCCCCTTCCACTTGCGTGCTTCACTACGTCACCTGATGTCGATGTCGTTCTACGGCCCGTACAGTTCGTCGTTGTATTTCTTCATCCACTCGCTGTCTATGCAGATATGACCGCAAATCAACCGAAGAATTATCCTCTCAAAGCAGCTAAGAGCACCCTCATACATTTTTTGTAAAGTCTATACCTCTGCGTCATAGAGCAGAACTGGGATTATTAAGGTCTCATATAGGGTAGCTTTTGTTGTTCGAGAGATGACTTTGGTAGTCAATTGACTTCTTAGCCAAAGAAGCAACGATTGGCAAGAGTTATTCTTCGTTTGATCTCAGCGCTGGTGTTGTTGTCTGAATTAATAGCGGAGCCTAGGTAGACCAAGTCCTTAACTACCTCAAAGTTATAGCTGTAGAGGTATACGTTCTGTCCGAGACGTCGGTGTTGAGTGTTCTTTCTGGTTGACCTGGTCTCGTACTCGTTGATCGTTAAACCCATCTTCGCTGCTTCCGTTTCAATATTCACAAAAGCCCCACTGACATCACGCTGGTTTTTTCCGATTATGGCAATGTTAACGGCGTATGCGAATGAAAGGACGGACTTTTGAGAGATTGTGCCTCTTGTCTTGGCGCGTGAGTTTTGCACCATTCTTTCAAGAATGATGTTAAAGAAATCACATGAGAGCGCATCGCCTTGTCTAAATCCGTTTTTGACATGAAAGGTCCCGATGAGTTCTTTACCGACCTTGATGGAGCAGCGTTCGTTCTCCATCATCATCCTTCACAAACAGACGAGTTTGGTAGGTATGCCAAAACTAGACATAGGTCTGTATAGCTTGTTTCTATAGATGCTGTCATACGCGGCCTTAATATGGTGTGTATCGATTTGGAGCTCATGGGTTTTTTCTTTTAAGATCTGCCGTAGTGTGAATATTTGGTCTTTGATGGTGGACTTTCCTGAACTAGAGCCAGGATATGGACCAATTAGCTTCAGGCGTTCACATAATACGGCAGATAGGATCTTGTAGGCGATGTTAAGAAGACATCCGTAGTTTGCGCAGTTCAGAGGATCTCCTTTCTTGAGAATCGGACAAATAATGCTGGGGTTCTATTCATCGGGCATACTCGTACTTACCATACTTTACAGATAAGTTGGCGTATGTCACTTGCCAAGTCATCGCCTGGAAGTGCTCAGCAGTCAGGCCGTGCGCTCCGGCAGCTTTGTTGGACTTAATCTTAGATATGTATCTTCAGCTCGGTCGGGTGGACGGAATTGTTGGGCTGCATCGTCCAGGTTGAAAGGTTCATTCACCCTGGCAGCGGTATTTGGTTCGTCATCGCTGTTGTACAGTCTACAGAAATGCTCTTTCCAAATCCTCATCATCGATTGCGACCCTACCACGATGTTCCCTTGTTCGTCTCTACATGCTTGGGTTCGGGATTTGTGTTCGTGGCATGTTTTTGTTTGCCGTTTGGTAGAACTTCCGAATTTCATTCATGGAGTAGCATCTCTTAATTTACTCGCAGCGCGCTTCTCATGTTCGTTCTTTTTTTCTCTGAGAAACCGGTGTACGACACTCCTATTTTACTCATAGAGCTCGTTAGCGGTTGTAGTGCTTCAATGCAGCGTGGCTTTGTATACATCTCGCTTAGCTACATGTGGCTGGCAATACTCGTTATCAAACCAGGGGTTTCGTTGTGGTGGGCGATTGAAACTCAGCACATCAGAGGCGGCATCTCTGATGGTTTTTTTACAATATTGCCACTGATCTTAGATGTTTGATGCTAGCGGCATAGGATCTCTTAAGAGTCCGACGTCGAACTTAGTCACAGTATTAGCTTGCCTTTCCGATGTTCGGGATATCCGCAACCGTACTTTGGCTGCAACAAGGTGATGGTCCGAGTCGATGTTGGCTCCTCGGAAAGTTTGGATATCCATAATATTGGATGAGTGCTTTGCATCGAACGCGATGTGGTCAACTTCGTTGACGGTTGATTGATCCAAGTCCTCTTGTAAATATCGAGATGTGGGAACCGCGTACTAGCTGTGACCATTGTGGTGGTGTCGTGCAGATTGTACCTTTCGGCAGTACTACCAAAGATGCCTCTTCCTAACTTTGCATTAAAATCTCCGAGGTCTTGTCTTAGAGCTCGTAGAGGCTATCTTTGGCGTCCTCATCTTTTTTCTCTGTGGGGGCGTGTGCGCATATAAGAGTAATGGAAAATTTATCCTTAATGCGAATTGTTACGAGGCGCTCGTTAACATGCCGAAAACTCAAGACTTCTTGTCTCAGTCTGCCTCTAACAACGAATCCGCACCCAGATAGACGTTGCTTTTGCCATCGATTACAATCACCGTACTAGATGTGGCAGTTTTTCAGCTTCTTTTCGTCCGGCCCATCCTATCGCGTTTCTTGCATGGCGGTAACATCAGATTCGCAGCAGTCCAGGGCCTCCGCTAGTTGTTCGACTGCACGTGGCCAATTAAGGGACCTAAAATTCCACGTGCAGATCCAAAGTTCGTTGTCTTTGTTTCGTTTGCAGCGGTTGTCAGGAGTAGATCCGTCCATATCCAAGGTTTGTTGTTGCTTCGTAAATTAACTTTCTTTTCCGAGAAAACTACCCCGGCGGCACAACCTCCAACCTGGAGGAGGCAGTCACCTGATCATAAAATTCTCAAGCATGGCACTCTTCTAATATTATAGGTGTCAGGACATTCTAATCCGCTTTCATTTCATGAAGAGTTAAGATAAGCACATATAGGAAAATAATTCTTCAAGGACATTGCTTTACCCAGAGATATAAAAAGAGTCACGTCAACAAGAATCGATCATAGAACTGTAGTCATGAGGAATAAGTAAATTCGTCTTTATCTAAGATCATGCATTGCTTTGCAATTGTAGGGTTTTACCGTGGCCGGATAGTTAGTAATCTATACTAAGGTCGGCTTCAAATACGTTGAAGAATCTCATATAAGTAGTCTACCATGCTGACTGTTGACGCCACTGTTGGTTCAGTTGGATGAATTAGTCCCCCATGCATCCTCCTTCGAGGGTTCGGTCATTCGTTGCAGAATAAGCTCCGCTTTTTCGTAGTTTACTTTAACGTGTTCTTTAAAAACGAATGGAATTCTTTAATCATACGCATTTCGTTGACTGTCATCACTAAGAGCAATATTGAAGGTAGTATTTCTGTCAGCGTGAATCGTAGAGTACGTGCCAGAATTTTTGTCAGGCAGATCACAGTGCCTCTCGACCCGATAGTTTTGCACACATCAACTTTCAGATCTGTCGGCTATGTCTTGATTGTGATTCAATCTACAGATACTCGCACGATGCCACAGTAAATTCCAAATTCCTTGTGTATACATATTCCTACTGTACCCATTAAGTACTGAAATATTTTCCCTATTAGACTGATTGCCATTCAGTCTTTTGGACCTTTTTCGTTTGGATGAAGACAGCCCTTTCTTTCTCACATGTTGGGAAACTACATTTTGAGGTATCGTTTGAATATTTCATCTAAGCTGACATTTTGACATCATCAAATGAAACCGGTTCATTGCATATTTAATTACTGTTTTGAGTTTTAGACCTTTTTTTCGTCTACGGGTTCTTAATCAAACGCATCTGCTCATATTCGATTTCCAACCTCACTTAACATTGTAAATAAGAATTGAAATATTTGGCTTCAAGGTCGTTACTCGAATGCCGCTGAAACCCAAGGCATTTTTTTACGTCTCCTCACTAAAGTCGAAGCAATACGTAAGCAAAGGCATACTTTGGGTATTGAAGATCAGGCAATACAAATCTAAGTATTCGTATTGCTTTCCGATGTCGCTTTTCTGGTCAATCTTAAAGACCATTTAATCGTTTCTTGGATACATGTGGGCTGGAGTATACCATATGTATCTTTCATCATTGGCAACGTATCTTTAGAACGCATTTAGATTTTGTCGTGGAAGATCCCAAGCTTTGCAACTTGTTTCATTCCTTTCGGATTGCTATTGAACCTGGGCTTAGATGAACCTGATCTACCTATCCTTGATCTACGAATATTGGGAGATTTTGCTAACAGTATGATTAAAAATGCTTTCGCTTTGACATGTACCTTTTCCCTTGTTGAAATATCCAAACACGTCATCTCTGCATACTTTGAACTTATTAAAGTAAAATCTCGGGAACATCGATATCTTCAGAAGATAGGCTCCATTCTCGTCTCCACCCTGGCTGACGAGGAGTAGGTTCCAATTTCAATTGGTCTCTTGGTGTCCTTTATAACCGCTTTGCATCCCGGTTCACTTATCGAGCCCTCTCTCATCTGAGACTTTCTAGTTTTAGGGCACTTCCCATTACAAGATGTATCTTTACTCGTCGGCTGGACATGTTCAGAGACAATTACATATAATAAATGTCTAAAGTAGTAATGGATCTCAAAGCCCGTTCTCGTATAGACCGCTGTGTTTCCTGTCAAAGATGGGAAGGATTTCTGAACGTTTTATAGAAAAAGCAAGAAGGAGAGCAGTTGAGCTCTTGAAGTATCAATATACGATAGTTTCCGTTAAACTCGCTCGACGATCGAAAATTTTGAAGAAATTTTAAGCCCTGCAAGGAAAGATACAGAGGCCTCGCGGCGAACTAACGGCAAAAATGCCTTTGGCACAGCGAATTGGACGTTTGGGTAGATATGAGCACGCAAGTTATCCAAATGGTCCGAGTTGCATAGAAACCGGTGAAGAAGTGCAACGTGTCATACTCCATTGTCGCACTATAGAACTGAAATACGAGTACCTCGGAGGCATTAACTGGAGGCGAAATTAGTCATGACCCTTACTTCAACCAGTCAGGCAACCTGTAACTCAATCAGCTAGACTAAGGCCATCATAATAAAGAAGCAGCGTCTTGAAGAAAGGCAACTGAGGAAAGACAACTGCAAAATGCAAATGTGTGTAATATATGGTTAAGCCTCCCTCACCGGGACTAATGCAAATTAAGGGCAGTTTCTAGGAATTCCACACTGTTGATTGGGGACTCAGTTTCGTCTTTAACAGATTCTCACCTTTCAACGTAAACCCTTCATTGTCCGTCTCAAATATTGCCGACGGAATACATATCTTCGTAAGTGGCCTTTTGTGAACCGTTAGCATCGCGGGGGGGGGGGGAGTTAATGAGGAAAAAAAAAGATACGGATGTGCGTTGGTTTTAAATGTTTGCAAGTTATAGTGACTAGGAAATAAAGAGCTCGGCAGGGTATTCCATAAGCGAGTTGTACGGCTTCGGAACGAATCACGATATTTCAGAGTACATCCGAAAGTGGGTTTGAGCATTCATTGAGTAAGATGAGCATTCATAGCGAGACGGGTGTATCGGTTAAAAGTTAGAAGGGGTGGAATGCTACTGGCAATTTTTGTGGAGCACTGGTGGAGAAAATGGCGATACTTATGGGTGAGACAGGAGACATTACGTCTGTGTTCGAGGGTGTCGAATGACTGTATAAATTGTCATCACCTATGAGTTTTATCGCACGATTTTGGATCCTATCTAGCAAGTGCAAAGAGGTCGTAGGACCACCTGACCAGGTGTGGGCATTGTACTCCAATTTTAGGCGGATAAACTCTTATATATTGAGGCCAGATCAGAGGGGGTGGAATATTTCATACATCGCTTGAGGAAACCTAGACATCTAGCAGCGTTTTTGGCGACTTCGAATATGTGGTTATTCCAACGTAAGTTGCTATTGCCACACAGAGCGAGAATGGAAAGTTTTTCGGTTTCAACGATGCAAGTGCCATTCGTGGATGGCTGGGTGTTTAAATTTCGCTTTAACGACAGCAGACAGCATTGTGTTTTGGAAGCATTAAATTCCTTAAATTCCACTCTGTTGATAGTTCTCCAATTGGTTATGCTGTTAATATCGGAATTTAATGAGCTTAACATACGCTGCCGTTCCCGTTATACAGCCTAAGAGCAGGGACGTGAGTTCGGAAACGAGTATGAAAAGCAGAGAGTACTATCGTCAGCAAAAGAAATGTATTGGATTAGAAGTAGCAGACAAGAGATCATTGATGAAAATTAAAAACAGTGTCGGAGACAGAATGGAGCCCTGAGGCACACCAGCATTTATTTTGTAAACCTCAGACTTGAAACCATCCAAGACAACTTGAATTGAACATCCCGAAAGGTAATTCCTAATCCATTGAAGAAGAGAGTCATCGATCCCAAAAGCACGTATTTTCGACAAAAAGCCTGATTCCAAACTCAGTCAAATGCCTTAGAAATATCAAGTGCAGCTATCTTGCTTTCGCCAGATTGGTGTAGACTTTGGTTCCACTTTTCGGTGAGACATGCCATCAAATCACCAGTGGACCTATTGCTGCGAAAACCGTACTGCCGGTCATTAAGAAGTTTTCGTGTTTCGAGATATTTCATGAGCTGGCGATTTATCAGCGTTTCAATGACCTTGGAAAGGAGGGACGTAAGTGCAATGGGTCTGTGTGAGGAGAGAGAAGAAGATTCGCCTTTTTTAAGGACGGGCTGGACAAATGCTGTCCTCCATCTGCTCGGAAAGAGTCCTAAAAAGTAGGATTGATGAAAAAGCTTACGCAGTGGTTTTCCCAGCAAAGAAGAACACCTCTTCAGAAGAAGGGGAGATATACCATCTGGACCAGCGGATTTATGGATGTTAAGATCTTTAAGAACTCTTGCTACTGCACGAGTGCGAAAGTGGATTTGTTCTATTGAAGATTCGACGCACTCGAGCGTAAGCGGGGACAAATCACAATTTGGGAGTGTTGAGGTGGCCGCAAAGTGTGCCGCAAATAGATTGGGCTTGTCCAAAGAGCTGACAGCTGGAATGCCATTGTAAATGAGCGTTGGAATGAAGGATGAGGCAGAATTTTTAATATTTTTGACGAACGACCAAACATTTTAACTATCTTTGGGATGTTGTAGTATTTTCTGCCTCAGTTTTTGGTCGTATTGAAATTTCACACTCTTGCGAAAGCTGGAACGCTTCGTCGATCCAGTACTTCAGGTTATCAGTTCGTCTTTTCTGTCATATCCTAACTTGGTCTATTCTGCCAAATATTCTAAAAGCAATATCGGTTCTGTAGTGCTATTTTCGTAGATTTTGCTTTTAGACATCCAAGTTCACAGGTATAAAATTAGCATTGCTCTCTCATATGCTCTATAGGCTCCATGGACAACTCCTCACAACACCTTGTTGTAAGAGTTGTTTTCGTAGTATCATATTTACTTTAAGCTGATGAATGGGTCATGGGACGCCATTGCAGCTAAAAATGAGCAGTTTCTGCGATGGCTGTAGTAAATATCGCTGTTTTGTCTTTTTTTTTTTTGGTTGGGCTATATGTTGGGGTATATAGACCTATTTGCCAATGCAATACATCTGGATCTGCATTGTACCGTACGAACACAAATTCTGTTTTTATTCCATTGAGTTGAGGATTTACAATTTTCCTTGTGAATTGTGGCTTTCGTTGGCGCAAAGTGCCGCGAACTTACCAGGAAGTTTCGCACTCCATATTCGGGTCGAAACAATGTAAAACTCTGTGTCATAAGACCGACATTTTTGACCCTGCTTCCATACCCCCCAACATAGTAGGCAACATCACCATTAAATGGAGAATTCTTCAAACATTTCATCACTACAAAGCACCGCTTAAATTACAATTCAAAACGGCAACACCATGGCCATGACTGTTTCATAAGAAATGTCCTTCTCTCTCGTCACAAAAAGAAAGTATAAAAATAACTGACAACTTTACGTGGCCAAATAACTTAAACAGTGACGCCGAAGGACATCACAAAAATCGAAAATTCAAAGTTCAACATGAAAAAGTGTCACGACCAACAAAAATAAAAAAAACTAAATTGAAAAAAGAAAAAAAATAAATAAATAAAAATAACGAAACGTGTGTAATGGTGTTTCATGATGGAATTCCAAAGGAAAAAGGACATTTCATTCATTTCGAACCCTTTTTCTTTTGGAAGCCTTCCCGCCTTCAAGTTTGTCGATGTCATTTACTTTCCTCCTTCCTCCTTCTCACTGTGTCCTCTACTTCTCTATTTTTGTACTTATTTTGCTTATCCTTAAATAATGGATTCTTGGAAAAGTAGAACAAGAAACAACAAGACGAAGGACGAACGATATGAAATTCATGTAAGCACGCTCTCTCACCACTTGAAAATCCATTCAATCCCAAGCGAGTTCTGTTGGGGTAACTTCGTTTTACACTTGCTTCTTATAGTCCGGAGAATGGGACCAAACTGCAAAATGTCCCCGCAATCCGAACAACACATGAGTAGACCAACAGAATTAGAGAAAAAAAAAAACCCTAAAACGACATCAAAATTGACGAACGTAGAAGAAAGAGAAGTCAAGACGAAATGGTCGTCCGAAGAAGGAGAAATTCCTCCAGAGGACTACTTCAAGTATGTGTCTCGACAGGACGTACAACGTATCCCAAACATTTAGCACTTATAATTCAGACATAGTATAGCACTTTACATTACGTGACTCGATTTTCAAAAAAAAAAAAAAGGACCGACAACTCAAAGTCAGCAGACACCAAGAGATACCAGTACGAGTACCAAGGACCTTCGTCGATACGGACAGGGCGAACGATAGCTCCAAGTCATGGTATCGATGATGTCAGTCCTACGTAAAGATCTTAGATCAGGAGATCTCCTTAACAAAAAAAAAAACAAAACTTCTCAATACACAACCAAAGGTAAGGAGAATAAATTTCCAAGTCATGCAACTGACTTTATAGCTACGACATGGAGCACTTTTTTCTCAAGAAGAAATTTTATTGCTGCAAATCGCTGGGAAGGATCTGCAACTCGAAGAGCGACTTCCTTCCGAGTTCTAGTTTACAATAAAAAAAAAAAAAAATTAGCTAAAAACCCTAAGCTCACCTTTATCCTTATGTAAAGCAGGATACTTGAGCTAAAATGTGTGCACTCACATCGGTGATAATCGGAAATTTAATTTGTCTACGAAATCCTGTTACGAGGACCAGAATTCCTTTGCATTAGGTAGATGCAGAACTATTCGTATGATTCCCTTACAATGGTGGTATCCGTCCTTCTAAGATCAGTGGACAATTTATGCTTCTCACTGGCAACAAAGTGTGTTTCCTGTTGTCTATTAAAACTGTACTTTGTATCTTGTCTTGCATTTTTAAGGACCGAAAACGAAATTTAGTGGCAGGTAGCTGAAGTAGAATTACTGAAGGCTAAGTTGTAATAAATTATTCAGCAAATGTCATCAACTTTTAAGGACAATGGTTTCCATGGAACATGGACAATGTTAGGGATTATGTGTTTCCAGGATAGCAGATGGTATCTGGCCGGATTATAAGGGCAAAATGCGTTGAGAACCAATTATGTTGTTGATGACTTTGTTAGGTTATTCCTTGTTTTCTTGTCTTCACCTACAAGATGTTGCTTTCTTCTTTATTTTTTTTTTAACTGCGGTTCCCTGCACAAAGAAAGAAGGTATGCCGAATTTGTGTCCTGAATCGGTTACCTGTCGATTAGAAATGTAAGCCATGAAGACTAAAGATCAAAGGCGGTAGCCGATAGTTGTTAATTTGTGTTGGTAAGGGAATAAAGGAAGTTTAAATGTGCAAATGAAGAAATACATACATACACCATCACAATTGTTGATTGTTGAGTTCAAAGAGGGCTTTGATCCGTTTTTAATATTTATTCATTGTCAGCATCAGTTATTCCTTTTGGCAATTGGTTGTCTTTCTGGTAGGCTTGGTGCCGCTTAATTTTTTTCAATGCCTGATCTGATCACTGTCCCATTTCTTAAGCCTTGGCACTCTCAATGACGACGACTAGTTCTAGCAGCTTCTATTCAAAAGAAGATACAACAACGTCGTAATGGTAAAGACAGCTCACTTATTCTCAAAGCAGGTTAGTGGCTCTGAAACATCCGGACTCTTTTGGCCAAAGAAATTGAGGATTATTTAAATATGTATCTCGAAGACTTTCTTGAAAATAGGGGCTCAGATAAGAACAACGGAAACCTTAGATTGCTTTAATGCAGATAACAATACCAGGATCCTGGAATTTTGTTGTCATAGACCAGACAAAATTACATGGGATTGAAAACTGTGCTATACTCGTATATGTACTACAGTGATTATAAAGTAGAGAAGCATCATCTTTTCGGATGTGTATTCACTGAAAACGGCCAACAAAGCCAAGACGTCGTGAGTTTTTAACGACTGAGTGAACGTTTTGCAACAACCCGCACCAAGGATAAATTCATATCATTCTGATATCCGCTGTCGCTACCAAAGAAAGTTCTTCGCGCTAAGCGACGAAACCTACGAGCATGCTTCTACGTGAAGGGGGTTTCAACAAATGGTGTAGAATTTTTGTTTTTTGAGAACAGTATCTTCCAAATGATCGCCTCGGCTCTGCTTGTAGACCTTCATCCTTTTCTCGATATTTTCACTTACTCTTTCGGCCTATCTCGTCGATGGCTGCTTCAATGTTCGCTTCCAGAGTTGTTTACGGATGGTTGGCGTAGGCCTTGCACTTAACATAGCCCCAAAGATACAAGTCTAATGGTGTTTTTAAAGACAACTTGATAACCTTCATATACATATGCAGAATAGGATTTCGTCTTAAAAGGGTCACATTTTTTCTTTCGCATTCACATCTTTTCGTTGACATTGAAAATTCCTCTTTAACGTCACTTGATTTTCAGCAAGACTAACCAAAACACAAAAGCCGATGAGGGTATGTTATGTTTGAGCACTTTGTCCGCCACCTTATCTGACGGCAGCGTCAACTCACCTTTCACTTCAGCATTTTACGCCGCCAAACCTACTATACCACCAATACCATTGATTTCCAAAGTGTTTCTGTGTTGACAGTAAATTGATGATGATGACGATGCTGAAGGATAAAAGAGGCCTTTCTCTGACACCGCCTGCCTCATCACAAATCTGAAGATAGTACTCCTGACTATGAACAGTTGGACTTAATTAAGACGGCGCTACAGTTCGGGGTGGAACAGGGCTTCAACCAACAAGCGCCTCCAACCAGTTTCATCTTTAGCTAGCTTCCTCCCGTTTCGCACGCTAATTTGATTGATGTCCCCTTCCACTTGCGTGCGTCATCTGGATCGGCGTCTTACTCTATTGCGCTGTTCCTTTGAGGCGGATTTGAAGACCCTTCGGACCGTAGCATTGGTGTCCATCCGCTCTACATGACCCAGCCGCCTTAGTCGTTGGACCTTCGCTCTTCTGGCTAAGTCGATGTCGATGTACAGCTCGCACAGTTCGTCATTGTACGAGTATCTCCTCATCCGCTCACAGTCTATGCAGACGGGACCGAAGATCAGCCGAATAATTTTCCTCTCATGAGTCCTCATGGGTCACTTTCCTCTTAGTCCAAAGAAGCAGAGTTATTGCAAGAGTTATTTTTCGTTTGATCTCTGTTTCGGTGTCGTTGACAGAATTGATAGCGGGACATAGGTAGATAAAGTCCTTAACTACCTCAAAGTTATATTTGCCTAGGGAGACGTTCTGTCCGAGACGTCGGTGTTGGTTGAACTGGTCTTGCCCTCGTTGACCGTTGAACACATCTTCGCTGCCGTCTCACGAAAGCGCCACTGACTTGATGCTGCTTTCTTCCGATTATATCAATATGGTTGGCGTATGCGAGAGATTGTGACTTTTGTGTTGGCGCGTGTGTTTTGCACCATTCTTTCAAGAATTATGTAAAAAAAAATTGCATGGCAGCGCATCGCCTTGTCTAAATCATTTTTTGACACCTATATCAACCTTGGTGGAGCAGCGTGCATTCTTTCGTCGTTCTACACAAACAGACGAGTTAGGCACGGATGCCAAAACTAGGTGTTGCTCTGTATAGCTCGTCCCTATAGATGCTGTCATACGCAGCCTTAAAATCGATGAATAGATGGTGTGTATCGATTTGGAGTTCACGGCTTTTTTCTTTTAAGATCTGCCGTAGTGTGAATATTTGGTTGCTGATGAAGGTTGCTGATGACCTAAAGCCACACTGGTATGGGCCAGTCAGGTTGCTAACGAACAGCTTCAGGGGTTTACACAATACGGTAAATAGGATCTTGTAGGTGATGTTAAGAAGGCTGCTGCCCCTGTAGTTGGCACAATTCAGAGGCTATCCTTTCTTGAGGATCTGACAAACAATGTTGAGGTTCCAGTCATACGAAAGTATGTCCGATTGGAGACTCGATTGGAAAATGATTTGGCTATCTCTTGCGACTGTAGCCGTCTTCACAGTATTAGCAAGCCTTTGCCTTGTTCGGGATATTCGCAACCGTACCTTGGCCCGAGTCAATATTGGGCCCTCAGAACGTTCAGGCATCCGTAATAGTGGAGCAGTGCATTGCGTCGTTCGCAATGTGATTAATCTGGTGGACGGTTGATTGATCAGCTCTAAGTCCCCTTATGGACATCAAGTTGCGAGAGCTGCGTGCTAGCTACAATAATGTTTCGCCCCGCCGCAAAGTCGATTAGCCTGAATACATTATCAGAGGTGTTGTCGTGCAGGCTATACCTTCCGATAGTACTAGCAAAGATGCCCTCTCTTCTTAGCTTTGCATTAAAATCCCCGAGGACATTTTAAATTTAAGTGTCGTAGGTAGGGCACCCTTCATAGGTCTTGTGAAGGAGCTCATAGAAGCCATCTTTGGTGTCATCATCTTTCTCCTCTGTAGGAGCATGCGCTCGTAAATTTAGCCTTAATACGAATTGCTACAAAGCGCTTGTTAATATGCCGGAAACTCAGGACTTCTTGTCTAAGTCTGCCTCTAATAACAAATCCGCATCCAAACAGGCGCTGCTTTTGCAGTCGATAACAATTCCCGATAACAAGCCTCCGCTAGCTGTTCAGCTGCTAGTGGTCTATTAAGGGGCCAAACATTCCACGTGCAAATCACAAGTTCGTTGTCCATGTTTCGTTTGCAGGGGTTGCAATAGATCCGTCCGTATCCGAGGCTTATTGTCGCTTTGTAACCGTGGATTTTTTTCCATAGCCTGGCAGTTACCCCGGTGGTACAACCCCCAACCCGGAGAGCCTATTCGATTGTAGATACCCCTAGGACGAGGGGGTCGGTTAGACGAAAGTCAGTAACCCTTTCGGGAATGTGAGCGCTGCCATTACTCCATTAGGGCTCATCCACCGATATCTCTTTTCCAACATCCTGACTTAATCTCGTAAATCCTTACTCGCCTGAGCTTCAAATATGTCGGAGTAGCCCGGATAAGGTCTTGTTTGCTTTGTTCCGAGATTTGACTTCACTGTTGATTCCATCTGGGGAATTCTTTCGCTGTCCCATTTATAGTGCTGCTATTTTTGTCTGCTGGTGAGCTTATAAGTTTGGTAAACTGAGTTCGGATGGACATCGAAAAGTACCCGATGGTTACTACTTGGAAGTAAAATAAGCTCAATTTATGTGTAGAAACAATTACAACACTGGGTATCTCTAAGTTGACACCTCTCAGTGCTTACCATATTTCCACAGCACCCAACTACTGGTTACCAGCATCTTTTTTTTAATTTCTAGCTGCTCGTCGACTCTGGAACCTCAAATCTAATGTAATAGATTCTGTTAGAAAAACTCTTGATAGACGCCGTTGAAACTACAATACTTTACGAGATTCAAGACACCTCATATCAGCAGCCTTTTGCAACGGTGTGTCTTTGCCTCTGTAGCGAATTTGTTCTGAGTTTGTTTTTGTTTTACGAAGCCTATTTTGAATGGCGATTTCGTCGTCCGTTGTCGACTCTACGAGCAAATCTTACGCTGCACTACAAATGTCTAGGTAGATGGTACTATCAGAACCAGAATTCCGTTGTGGTCAAAATGCTTTTGAATTCAGCCACTTTCCTTTCACCACACTGTGGACGATAATCCGGAAAACACTAGGCAATATTTCGGCGTCTTTACGATAAGGACACAAGCATTTCAAGCGTCATACAAACAGAAAATGATTCATCGGGAAGGTGCCCAATACATCAGAGTGCATCTACTAAGCAAAAGTGTCCTGTGAAGACTCTGTTTAATATAATGTACAGTCTTTTTTACTGAAAAATAACAAGGATGCTTCATACCTAGGGGCCTTAGGAAAAACTGGATTGTCAACACCCTGAAGAGTCGTGCCATATGAGAAACCACTGCCAATGGAATTTTGTTTAGATTCAGGCTCCTTTTCTAAGCGACACTTTGTCCTTTTCATCTCTCCTTCAAAACATTCTTTATGGGTGTAAGGATTACGTCTCTCGTGTCTCTTGCAAGGAATGAAATCTAAGATTATCGTCCTCCAAGGTGATGCTAGTGCTATAGCCCTTATTGATTCACACATTTGACTGTCCAAACTATCGTCAAATTTAAGTTTACTGTATAAGGAGCTTCATATTTTCACAAAAGCCGGAATTATTGTATCAATCGGTCGGATAGCATGTCCAAATGTCTGGAACTAAGGGACAGTTGGCGGTTAAGATTGTTAAAACTAAAATTCAGATTGTTCCAAAGACCAATACCGATATTGTTAATGAGGTGGTTTTGAGAAGGCGCTCAAACATTTGGATATCAAATGAAGGTTAAGTAGTGCATCTAGAGCACAGCGAAGATTGCTAATGACGGAAGTCCTTATGTAGCCATACATCAGGGAGGTTCTCTTTGGCTAGCTAGGAGTGAGTGTGAAAGTCTTCACATGGAATGACAAAACGGAAATTCTCATCTCCATAAGGTGAATAATGTAATTGCAAGAAATATTGCTTCGATTGATACATAAGTCGCAAAGCAAAACTCTATTTGTCTTTCTTGAATGAGTCTCCTTACTCGTCACAAGCAATTCCAACAAAACCCTCTAACCCCATATTAGCAGAAAATTTATGCCTACAAAATCTTTCAAAATCTCCCAATCAAATCCCAAACATAACAAAGCATCCTCATCACTTCTGGGCAACATAACATCAGTAACGAAATCACAATCACAACTTTTGGGGCGGCGCGGCGGTGGATAGTTGTCCATACCTACATAGGTAGTTCCAAACAAAATGCATTACTCGACTCAAGTCAAGTCAAACAGAATTGATCGCCGCCTCCTCAGTGCTGGACAATTCACAAAATGGGCACAACCAAACCATTTGCAGTTCCAGAAAACATGGTCAACACAAAAACCCATGGACAAACCCAAACGAAACAAAAAAAAAAACACAAATACAACGACAACGACAACGCCAACGACAACTGAAACGAAACGAAACCGAGAACGTAGAGCTGAACCTCTCTGAGGACCATTGTTCCAATGTTTTTGTGTTGCTTTGAGTTAAATTTTCGCACAGAGCCCCCTGAATACACAAACAGACAACACACTTTCACACAAGGGACCCCAAACCGATGTACACCAAACAATCGAACACATTCAATAATGGCCTAAAGAGCAATCGAACGGGACACAGGATACACCAAGTGCTACACATCTATGCCAGAGATGCCACCCCCTCTACACGAAATCCACTTTACTTCGCTCCAATTCACATCACAACAATCCTGTGCGACATGACACACAATTCCGATATTGATTTCCCACGCGGTACAATGAGGCACACAACTCCTCACTTTGGTGCCAAAAAACCCCAAAAAAAAAAAAAAAGACACCGAAACAGCTTTGTCCTGGAAATGTTCAAACACACAAAAAAAAGGAGATACACCATTGCGGCCTCTACAAAGTCTATGTCCTCTATAACCAACTAAAATATCCTTCGTAGGGTTGTGCCATTCTTTTATTTAGACATTATCCTCGATTCCATGTGCCAATATCGTCAATTTCGACAAAATATCGACAATTTCGACACTCGGTGTGATATTCCTATTACGCCTAATGACTTTATTTGGTTTAACTTTTCAGAACAAGGACTTCACCGAACAGCTCAAGCGCGAAGCGCGTCCTTAAAAAACAAAAAAAAAAAAAAAACTAAAAAAAAAAAAAAGAGAAAATACCATACTACAATAGAAGGACATCTCGGCAAATCAACAAGGAAATCTCATGAAAGGACGACGGCGACGATGACGACGAACGTGTTCGACATCGAAAAGGCGGAGAAGTTCAGTTAAAGTGGTTCCAATCATGTCCTTGTGATATAATAGGACATGAGGACGCATTAAATGAATGTACATATACCCGAGAATGTATATTTTGTGTGTAAAGTGTGTGAAGTGTCCTGTTTTGTCTTTTCCGGCTTGGGGTTGGTTAGGGCGGATGGCGGTAGACCAATCAAGCAAACAACCATCCAACCATCGACCTCGTCATCATCACCATCGTCATCGATTCATGGATGGCCCTTATGAATGAAATAAGTGCGAGATGGAGCTGAAAAAAAAAAAATAATAAAAAAAAACTAGAATATCATCGAGGATTTGGAACGATTTACAGAACGCATTGTATCGTAGATACGAGCACAAGTTCGTGTACTCTGTTATGTGTGTGTTATATACGGATATGAATGTGATGTGCCATGTGCCATGTGAACGGGACACATGTTGATGGGATAAATATTTGCAATAGGATAATTGAATATTGCTGTTGTGCCTGCTATATAACTTTACGGTACAGCTTTGTGTTGGGTTCCCTTTGTTCCAGAAATACGTACATACGAGTATCTATGCCTATACAGATGTGTCTTTAGTTGTTTTAAGGACTTTTCTAAATGGAAATAGCTAGAGTTAAGCGTTCGAAACAATGGAAAACAGCTGTTTGAAGGATACAAGTAGGATTAGAAGCACTAACGACAGCGCAGCATAAGTGGAACGAACTTATTGTGTATTCGGTGAATGGAGTGATGAGCTGCTTTTCTCTAACTGACTTAGTCATAAAGCAGTTGAGATAAATGAGATGAGTTAGAACTCATTAATCTGGCATTGCTTTGGAATTGAACCCGATAAATGCGGCATCGAAATCAGTAGAGTGGCTGTGGGTATCGAGTTGGAGCTTTTGAGGTTCTCCAAGTTATGTCAAAGGATTGATGTCTGACTGATGATAGACTTGTCTTGTCGAAAATTTTACTGATCAGATTCTGACACAACAAGGTAGACATGATTTTGTATCAAATTTAAAGCAGACTTGAACTTTCGCAGTTCCCTTATTATATAAAACTTCCATTCGACCCTGTTGTCGTCGTATCTTAGTCGCAAGAACTAGAACAGTTTCTAAGTTTTTCCTGATCAAGCTGCAATTAAAGCTATTAATTCAGCCACTTAACCCTCAAAAGAAGTTAGACAATGTCAATCATTAGATCAATCTCCTCGGCTTGTAGTTAAGCGTTACCATCGTCTGGGTTCGATGACAGATCAACTGGTCCAGCCTTTGAAGACTTACTAACAGAAACCGTCTACATTTCATTAAGTTCAGACATTCATTAAGTTCAGACGTGCTTAATTTCGCTCCGCTTATTTATTTTCATTTAATTTGTTCCTGCCTAATTTGCAATAATTCGCAAAAGCTATTTCTCGGTCATCGCCTTTGTTGTTTATTGTGTAAAAGTGCTTAATAACCCAATTCTCAATCACCGCCCTTTGTGTATATTTTCAACTATTTTGCTGACTCGATCTGTTTGCCTAATAATATTAAAGTTAACCCAATTTTCATTCACCGCCTTTTGCGTAAATTTTCAACTGACCTACCCTAACTTCATCGTCATCATGTCCGAATTATGTGGAAGTACAAATTGCTCTTTAACAAGTGATCCAAATGCTGTTATGGTGATCTGCAGTGGTCTTTGCTGCAAGTCGTTCCACGCCCTATGCATTGGGTTGAGTAAGAGATCCGTCGCGTATTTAAGGGACTTTAAAAACAACTTTTTGTTCTATTGTGATGAGTGCAAGGACATCACTCCGTCCCACATCTCGCTTGCTATTAAGTGTCTCAGTGATTCGGTCAACAATTTTGCGGCGGAAAACAACCATGCATTGAAATCGATTCAAAATCAATTCACCAAATATGATGAAATTTTAAAAACAGTTGAAGACTTATCAATTTCCCTCGAACAATCTGCAAGCTATAATAAGAGTCAATTTAGAAACTTATCTATGCAGTTGGCTCAAATTAGTGATTTAATTAAACGAAACGATAAACACGAAATTAGTGAAGATTTAAAAAATTGTATATCCCACAGTGTTAAATCCATAATTAAATCGTACAGCCCCACAATAACAGACTCTTTAAGTTCTCTACGGTCTTCCCTCGATTTTCATCTCCAAAGTACGTCCCGAAGGAGCGTTCCCTCTCCGCCAAATAATGATCAGTTGCTCATAAACATCATGTGCCAAATGAGTGATTTGAGCAACGAGGTAACCGAATCACGCGCGCTTTTAAACAAAATTACTGATCACATCCGGATAGCTTCCAGTAAAATCGACGATATACCGGTGCAATCCCAAGCTCTACCGACTGCACCATAAACACCTCGATTCTGACTGAGATGCTTGAATCTGCAATAATGGAACCACCAATAACTCCTGGGTCATCATCTCCTCCACCACAACCCGTTCCGGAAATTCATCCAAATACACCAACTCCTGAACCCACAATCTCACGACTTGGCACCTTATGGACACTTTCGGACTGGAACAATAGAATCAAAAAGTTGAACAATTCCAACAAAGCCGAATCGGTTGCGTTTTTAATAAGAGGTACACATCTCGATCGAGCCAGGCTAACTAGTCTCTTCAAATCTAAATTTAAAATTGATGTCATCAACTGCCGTAAGATCTCCACCAACACCCTCAAGGTAAGCATCCCATTAAAATATGAATGGATGTTCATCAACCCTGCTTCCGACGTCATCAATCTGGGTGGAATAACCATGGAAAGAGTAAAACTAAATAGAGGAAACAACAAACATCGCAAGGATACTACCTTTAATTCAAATCCCACTAAACCTAGAAAACAGCAGTCTAACCCTTTACCAAAGCCCAACTCTCACAAAAAAAATCCAAAGCCTAACAAACAAGCTCCTGATCCAAACTGGAGTTTTAAAGTTGGGACATTCCCTTTCTTCACTCCTTCTTCACTTCATACTGCTAATCGCGTATACACAAAACGTTCTTCCACACCGTCTAACCCAATTCCCAAACGTGTATCTTTTAATCTTGATCCTCCTCTCAATCATTTAAAAAACCCAACAACTTCTCCTCATCCCACTCAAACTAAAACGACATACACTAACTTTATTCGCTCCCATATTTTAAATCCCTCCCCATCTTCTAAGCTAGAGTCCCACTCTAATACCACACCACCTTCTTTTTTAGACCCCATACTTCCTCCAAAGGCAAAGTTAACCAAGCACCTTATCGATGCAGGGGAAGATGGCCGGTATGTTCTCTCTCGACTACGAGACCGCAGACTATACGATAATGTTCGTTTATATCTCGCATATCTACATGATAAGCCAGATTCTGTCTGTATAGACGGTATAACGAAAACCAATGCAATGGTTTCCATTCTGCAAGAAGGCCTTCCCACTAATCACAATGATCTGCGGCAACTTTTTATACGTTTTCATGAGCAATTAGATATGACACCTGATGATGTGGCTAATGATCTCTCTTCTTTTGCGTCTCACGTAAGTTCCAAACGCATACTACACCTCCAGCGAACACGGTCTAGTTTCAAAAACTACCATCGCTCCTAACCCACCACTCAATTCTTTGTCGAAGCCTCCCAAATATCTGTCCCTGTATTATCAAAATGTAAGAGGATTACGAACTAAGATTTCTGCTATATATCTTAATTCGCAGATTCTGCCCTACGACATTTTTGCACTCACAGAAACCAATCTCACCCCTAATATTAAGAATAATGAATTATTTTCCCAAGACTTTGATTTACACCGTGACGACGGTCTAGATAAAGAGGAAAATTTATATGGCCGTGGGGTACTTCTAGCTATACACTCTCGTCTTGAGTCTAAACCCTTTAAAAAATCGTCCACTGCATTCTTTGAATTTGTATGCGCTAGAATTCCTATTTGCAAGCGCAACCTATATATTTGCTGCTGCTATATTCGCCCCTCTCAACCAATTCAAGGTTACCAGCTAGCTGTTGATGCAATCGACAGCATTTTTAATGCTGCTGATTCCAACGACGTAGTTATTTTTTTAGGTGATTTCAATCTACCTAAGCTTGTATGGGCTCAGACTGACCAGTCCTACTTTACTGCAACAAATCCCACCTCTGATAAAGAAAACCTTTTCATCGATTGCCTTACTGACTCTGGTCTGTATCAATTAAGTGGTGTCACCAATAACATTGGCAGACAACTCGACCTAGTCTTCGCCACTGATACAGATAACTGCATCATTTTAGAAAGCAGAATCTTCTTTCTAAGTTGGATAGTTACCACCCTCCCTTTCTCTTACGTTAGCGTATGACAATGGTCTTAATCGCGTTTCTTATGAGTATTCTTACAGTTTTAATTTTCATAGGGCTAACTACGCCAAACTGAATAACCTCCTCAGTATGGCCAATTTTGAATTTCTTTACGATAATCCCAACCTCACGGTTAACGATGCTCTCGCATCCTTTTATACCGAAATTTTCAAATGTCTCTCCCAATCTGTACCTTTTTTACCCAAAAAGAATCCCTCATCATCACCACCCTCGTATAATGAAGAGCTGCGATCTCTTCGTAATAAGAGAAATAAGCTCTGGCGTACTTACTTAATATCGCGTTCCGACATCGATTTCTTTTACTACCAGTCTGCCCTAATAAATTTCTCTGTACTTTGTCAAACTCTATATGACAACTATTTAAACCAAATGGACCGCACACTCATTTCCGACCCCAAGCGATTCTTTCAGTTCATCAAAACTAAAAGTAAATCGGATAACTATCCATCATTTCTGAATTTTGTAGATAAGTCCTCGGAGGATCGCCAAATTATAGCAAATCTCTTCGCAACTTTTTTTAGCCAAGCGTTCGCCATCCATTCCCAAGAGCCAGACCACTCTTACTTTTCCTACTTAAATAGCTGCCCACAAACAACTTTGGAATCTGTGTCTATAACTTTAGAGGGGGTTAAAGATAAAATAATAAACCTCGAAGATGATTATTCTGCCGGCCATGATGATCTTCCTCCTATATTTTTAAAGAAATGTGAAATGCACCTAGCCCAACCTCTTACAACTCTCTTTCAGCTTTCTATCATCCAGGGATTATTTCCCTCGACCTGGAAAAGGTCATTTATTATTCCCCTACATAAAAAAGGCCGAAAAGATGATATTTCCAACTATCGACCAATTGCTAAGCTGTCCTGCATACCTAAGCTTTTCGAGAGCATTATTTATGATATAATGCTTTTCCATTGTAAACCTATTGTTTCCCAAAACCAGCACGGATTTCTCAAAGGTAGATCTACGACCACCAACTTAACGGAATTCGTATCAAGCACTTTATGTGCACTGGAATCTGGAAATGAAGTTGATGTGATTGCCACCGATTTCAGCAAAGCCTTTGATAGGATTTCACATGATATAATCCTTCTGAAATTAAAAGCTCTTGGTTTCCAAATAAACTTTATAACATGGGTTCAATCATATTTAAATGAAAGACAATACTATGTTTTATTTAGGTCCATGATTTCTGACCCAATTAAAGCCTCCTCTGGTGTCCCTCAAGGCAGCCACCTTGGCCCCTTACTATTTATTATGGCCATTAATGATGTTGATTGTATCATTAAAAATTCATACATATCTGTTTACGCAGATAATATGAAAATCTTTAGATATACATATATCTTCTTCTTCAGACAGCCTACCACTGCAGGGAGATCATGACAGATTTTGTACTTGGTGTCAGAAGAATTTTCTTGAGCTTAACGTCAATAAGTGTCAGGCTATAACGTATTCCCGTAAGCGGCCCCCTACTTCACCTCGCTTCTAACTAATCTTTAATCTGCCTGTTCCCTTAGTGAATGAGTTGCGTGATTTAGGTGTTATCTGTGATAAGGAACACAATTTCCGTTCTCACATTGATAATATAATAAAGAAAGCCAACTCTGCCCTTGGCTTCATCAAGCGCTGGTCTAAGGAGTTTTCCAATCCTTATGTTACGAAAAATCTCTTTACATAACCTTTGTTAGGCATCTTTTTGAATATGCAATCCAAGTTTTGTCACCCTACTACAGAACACACATCCTCCGGATAGAAGCTGTTCAACGCAGGTTTTTACGATTTGCTTTACGTGGTCTTCCCTGGGATGATAGCCAAAACTTACCACCTTATACCGACCGGCTGAAACTTATAAATTTACAACCCCTTTCTATACGTCGAAAAGTTGCCGACATTCTCTTTATTCATCAAATTTTAGTTGGGAATATCGATTGTCCTTCTTTACTTCGACTTATTTCTTTTAATACCAACCCACGCAATCTTAGGTCTGTGCCACTTTTCCGGCTCAATCTTCACCGAACGAATTACGGACACTTGGAGCCAATGTCTAGAATGCTTCGTGAAGTTAACGATATTCTGCCTCTCTTCGACTACCATCTCACCAAACTCTCTCTTAAAAACACTCTTATTTCCACCTATGCCTCACATCCTAACTTTTTTTAACCGCTCCCACCCTTTAGTTTTTATCTTTAGTTTTAAGTGAAAATTGTTAGTTCTAAGAATAAGCTTGCAATAAGCAATAATAAATCTGTCCGGGGTTGACCCGGGCCGCAAATCAAATCAAAATAGAAATAATAAAGGGAAACATATACGAGTAACAACACTTCCTTACGCTTACCAACCAGCGCAGGCAAAGACTACCCAACTGCGCCATATCAAGAAAAATGCAGCCAAGTTAGGTATATACAATATATCCCACACCAGTTTCCGCCGTGGGGTTCTGAGTGGTAGGTTGACTTTGAGAATGAATCCTTGGATTTTTTAATGAGCATTTATGTCACTGACTGCAGTACAACACATAAGCAATCTCACTTTTTTTTGAGAAACTCTACACATTTTCAAACCAATCCAGATACGTTCAGTAAGAAAAAGCTAAAATAAACAGTTCGCAGCTTATAACCAGGATGTCAGAGAAATCCTTTTATGTATTCTTAAAAATTGTTTAGCTTTTGACAAAAAAACTTCATGTTTTCTGTTCGCTTATTAGTGATGTGGTATACCGTACGGTTTTGCAGATCCATCTTAGACCCAACCAGCTTCTTCTTCGTTGACGAGTTTGTTCTTCGCCCATTTTGCTTGGATTGGATGACAAACAATGGGGAAGCACCTTTTTGAGAAGTATGTACGAGTGCTCCTATAATCAATTGGCACCTTCGGTTTTGTATATGGAAATTTGACCAGTTCTCTCATGGACATCCAGGTTGAAAATTGGATTTCGGTCGGAAAATTCTTGACGTGTTTCATAGGCACCTTCTCAAAATTATTTGCACTTTTAGCAGTAATGAACATTTTAGTAATGCTGCGCCTACCATATATTACATCACGGATTCAAGATTTGACGGGAACAACGGCAACTTGATCATTGCTTCTTTATTTCGACAATAAACCGAATGCAGATTTTGGCTTATATACTCGATTACGGAACCTATAAGTGCTATTGCGCTTGAATTTGTGGAAGCCCCTTACTCGAAGGTAAGATAGATAAAAGAATTCACTTGTTGTGGCCAACCTGACCGTAAGTTATGAGGTGTTAGACCGCCGCCCGGTTGGCTAAACAAACCTAGTTCAGTCTCATCCTTGTCAGATATGATACTTTCAAGGCACTTAACATACTTTACCCTACTTGCAATGCTGACTTGTAATTGTATGTGTTGATATAAGTCGCCTCAGGCCGACAACGTCAGCTTTCCTCTTCCCGCTTTCTTTGAGTGAAGGTGCAGATTTCTATGGGACAACCATCATATGTCATCAACATAGTGAAAGAGCTGCAGTTTTTATGTAATCACACTCTCTTTTTTCTAGTCGATCGTGACATCAGGCAACTTATCCTGACTTAGTTTCATATCGATGGAAAATATTCGTTTAAGAACCGAAGCGATAAGCTCCCTTCATCTCCTGAGTTGGTCCACATCCAGGTTATCAAAACCTTAACTCGGCTGTGTCTAGAGGTGGGAGAATACGAGTATGTCGTCTCTAAAATGGACTTCATTGGATTGGTGTAGTTGCGTTTGCCACTCGTTAATGATATAGGGTCGTTTTTTTCTGCTGTTGGGTTTGCTCCAAGTTGAATCCTTATAACTTTCAATTCTTCGACTAGTTTCCAGGTATGCTCAAGAGTCAAGCGCCATGTCTTCTTGTCATCTTCATTCATCCACTCTGGAAGGATAAAAACGTTTTTCACAGCAGTGCAGTAGTCCATGCCGTCTTCATCCATCCACTCCAGAAGTTAAAACATTTTTTCACAGCAGTCTAATGTTCTTTAATAGTTGTCAGCTCCTTGCGAAATATGTATCTTTAGTTATTGGCGCAAGGTTTAGATGTTTGATGTTATATCCAGTATCCTCGTATTGGGGTCCAGCATCGCTTATGTTCGGGCGGCTATTGAGCGTTCAAAACTTTACGGAATCCGATAGTGTACTCGTAGCAGACAGGTTTGTGATGAAGTGGTTACCTTACCTACCGGTGTTTGTCCCTAGGGACAAGGATATACTCGTATATGCACAATTTTTTATGCTCGTAGGCCTAAGTGTTAATCTGCTGTCTAAGGTAGTGTCGGAAGATGGTCGTGAATTTGAACTCCACGCTTTGGATATATGAGGGTTGGCTGAAAAGTGTCCCACCACAACCTAAAGATAACGGCACGCGTCAATAAAAGCTAGTGTCTGTCTTTTGACAGTTACTTACCGAAGTTTCAGTCATTTTGGGCGCGCAGTTTTTAGTTGACAGTCGTTTGAGTGAGTCGATCTGAGTGTTTTTTGTGAAAATGGAAAAAATTGAGTATCGAGCTGTTATTAAATTCTTGTTTTTGAAAGGCAATACGCCTACGCAAATCAAAAATGAGTTGAACTCTGTTTATGTGGACTCTGCACCATCATTTACCACAGTGAAATTTTAGGCAGCTGAATTTAAACGTGGCCGTAAGAGCTTGGGAGATGATGAACTTTCAGGACGTCCAAAAACTGCAACCACTGACGATAACATTGCTAAAGTTCACCAAATGGTGTTAGACGACCGCCGAATTAAAGTGAGAGAGATAGTAGAGGTTATGAAAATGTCCAAAGAACGTGTTTGTTACATATTAAATCAAGATTTAGGCATGAGAAAGCTGTCCGCGCGTTGGGTGCCGCGTTTGCTTACGCTAGGCCAAAAACATGTTCGAATGAACGTTTCCAACGCTCTGTTGGCGCAGTTCAGGCGCAATAAATCCGAGTTTTGGCGCCGATTAATTACTGTACATGAAACTTGGATACACCATTATACGCCCGAAACAAAAATTCAGTCAAAACAGTGGCCTGCAAAGGGGGAGCCGGCTCCGAAAAAAGCAAAAACTGTTTTTTCGGCTGGGAAAGTGATGGCGACTGTTTTTTGGGATAGTAAAAAACGGAAAAACGGCCACATTTGCAGAAAAAGAAAATCATGTTTCACCAAGACAACGCGCCGTCTCACACCTCAGCGGTTGCCATGGCGAAAATCCATGAATTACGGTTTAAACTGCTTGACCATCCGACTTCTTTTTGTTCCCTCATCTAAAAACTGCGCTCGGAGGACAGAGATTTTCGTCAAATGAGGAGGCAATCACCTTCGTGAACAATTATTTTGCAGAGAAAAACGCCAAGTACTATTTGGACGGGTTAGAGAGATGGGAGCATCGCTGGGAGAAGTGTGTAGAGTTACAAGGAGACTATGTAGAAAAATGAAAACAAATTTTGAGAAAAAATGTCTTGTATCATCGTAGACTTACAGATGCTTTCATTATAGCCAGACATGCGTAGCTCTTTTTTGCGATTTTGAAGAATTCTGTTGCTCTTTTATATTCAAGTTATTCTTAAACGTGTAAAATTTTAATACGGCCAAAACCTAAGGCAAGGAATACTACATTTCTCAAATGTAGTAGAAATGTTTGGTCATTTGTCAAAAGACAATAGAAATTCTCCCTCGTTTTCCATCCCCATCCCCAATTTGGGAGCGCTGATTCTGAATCCGTTATCAGTTTTGGTCTATCGGCATTGGTCGGCAACTTCTGTTTTTGGTACATCGAAAATAAAACGTGTGATATGATTTCAAAAACTTTATACAAATGTATCTACAAATTAAGGATATACATAGATAAACAATAAGAGAAAAAAAAATTAGGTGCGTAACTAAGTTCTCTTGATGGCACCAGCAGTAAGTGCTGGTCGATTTTGACATATCCAAAACCGTTTTGACACATTTAGTGATTTTAGTTTGGCGTCATATACTTTTGGTTGTGTGAAAATGTCTGATTTTGTGCCAAATAATCGTCATTTGCGGGAAGTGTTGATTTTCTTCTTTCATTCGAAGAAGCTGAAGCGCATCGTGAGCCCCAAAAAGTTTAGGTAGATGCTACTCTAAGTGAAACAACGTGCCGTGATTGGTTTAAAGACGGCGATCTTAATGTTGACGACCGTCCGCGTGAAAGAAGGCCAAAATCCTTCGAAGACGCTGAATTGGAGGCATTGCTCGATGAGGATCCGTGCCAAACGCAAGAAGAGTTTGCTTCAGCATTAGGAGTTACCCGCCAAGCCATTTCCAAGGGATTGCACACATTGAGAATGATTCAAAAACAAGGAACTTGAGTTCCTTATGATTTCAAGCCAATGGATGTTGATGGTCGTGTTTTCGCCTGTGAAGAACTGCTCCAGCGGCAAAAAATGACGGCATAGTGACGGGTGATGAAAAATGGATTCATTACAGCAACGTTAAGAGAAGAAAGTCATGGGGACTGCCCGGTCATGTTTCTACTTAGTCGGCTCGGCCGAATATTCACGCTGCGAAGGTTATGCTGTGTATTTGGTGGGACTAGGTCGGTGTTATTTATTATGAACTATTGACACCCAATGAAACCATCACTCGGGAACGGTTGATGCGATTGATCACGATTCTACAGCATGACAACGCTCTGCCGCACGTTGCCAAACCCGTTAAAACCTACCTGGAAACGCTCAAATGGGAGATCCTAATCCACCCGGCATATTCCCCAGATATACATGGTCTGGCTGATCAGCAGTTCCGCTCATATGAAGACATCAAAAAATGGCTTGATTCGTAGATAGCCCCAAAAGATGAACACTTTTACCATAACGGTATTCGAGCTCTGCCAGAAAGATGGGAAAAAGTTGTAGCCAGCGATGGGCAATACTTTGAATGATTCATTTGTAAAAAAATGTTCTGGCTATATTTCCGTCATTTGATGTTCCACTTCCACCCCTTCGTGGTCTATCAATGATTAAGACTAATCTCTGTCTGAACTGATCTTGAATGTACGAGTATCTCTATGCAAAAAGTGCCTTATCTTCAACTGATCTTAGCTGTCATTTTCTGATGAGCAACCTGTAAGATATGTGGATGAAATATTCAAAAAAACGAATCCATGAATGAAGTGGTGAGAACCCAAATTCAAACTTGCAAATCTCTTTTCTAGGCGTTTATATCTGGCATTCATCTCTTTCGGCGATGCACCGCATATGCAACACCTACTCGAAGCTGTTTCACTTAGAGCGGTATAGATCTTTCCGTCAACCATAGAAAGCAAAGACTAATTCATCTTAGCCTCGGAATTATCAAAATGAAGAGTATGGGGTTTTCAAATAAGTACAACTAAAATTAATTGGTCTGCGAAAACGGGCAATTAATAAAAAAATTTAATAATAAATATTGGTGTTTAGTCAATTTAGTCTCTACAATAAGAGACAAAACGTTATCCGGACTTGCTTTCGTGAACGATTTATTAGAGTGACTGGATCTGTTCAATAAAATACTAACGGTAAATTCATCCACCTTTGACAACTGTGCTAATCTTCTATGTTTTGATCGCTAATTGCAGTCTGAAAAGTCCTTTCTTGGTCGACCGGATGATTTTTATTTTTTATTTCGCTCCATGGGCGGCATCCAACATTTAATAGGGAGACTAAACCCTTTGTGGAAGCTGGCTTGTTGTTAATTTCTAGTCATCTTGCTTGATTTTTGTTAACTGAAAAAGTGAATGTCTTTTGGACGCGGTTGGGATTCGAACACCGAACCTTCCGATTTAAAAGCCAGTTCACTACCACTTCAACCACGGCCACTAAGCCTGCGCATCTGGAACTGCATGCTCATGGGGATTTTTGCATACAACACATTCTTCTATGACACTCAACCAATCTGAAGTCTTTTACATAACTTAATACGAAAATTTTGCTTCCAATATCCTGCAACTTTTTTTTGCAAACATTGCTGATACAAATTTGCATATGACCTGTATTAAGATTTTCTTTGTCAGGCAAGGCTTCCAAAATCGCTTGTAACATTCCGCGAGCCTTGTTTGCATCACTTCCAGCAAAAGACAGCTGAGGGTCATCAACAGTGAATCCGTCCTTATCCGGGGCTATTGGTCGCTTCGTAATAACTAATTTTTTAACTCCACGAACAACCCCCAACTTTTTGAGCGCCAAGCCCTTTTTGGGACCCACAGGAAAAAGGGGCCGGACCAAATTCCGGAACCAGTGAGCCGATGCAAGTCCAGAATTCCGTCCACCCGACCAAAGTGAAGTGACGATAGCAATATCTAAACTGAAGTCGAACAAGGCTGCCGGCCTGATGGGCTACCAGCAGAACTATTTACGGCAGCAGGGGATGACCTGATACAGAGCATACACCAACTTATTTCCAAGATTGATGGATGGAACTTCAGCATGGTTTGCCCGGTTCGCATGAAAGGAGACCCTCTAAATTGCGCCACGTCTCCTAAGATCTTGTCTGCCGTATTGTGCGAGCGCCTGAAACCATTTGTCAACGATCTGTTTGGACCCTATCAGTTCGGTTTTAGGTCCGTTAAGTCCACAATTGACCAAATATTCACTCTACGGCAGATTCTTGAGAAAACCAAAGACGTTCAGATCGATACTCACCACCCCCCTTTTATCGATTTTAAAACCGCATATGACAGCATCTACAGAGACGAGCTATACAGAGCCATGCCAGTTTTGGCATCCCTGCCAAACTCGTCCGCTTCCGCAGGAAGACGATGGAGAAGGCTCACTGTTGTATCAAGGCCGCTAACGACCTAACCAAGACATTTGATGTCAAAAAAGGATTTAGGCAAGGCGAAGCGCTGTCATGTGACTTCTACATCATCATACTTGAAAGGATTGTGCAAAACTCACAAGCCAACACACGAGGTACGATCTTTCAAAAGTCTGTTCAATAGCTTGCATACGCCGATGATATTGAAATTATTGGCAGAACACAGCAAGCTGTCACTGGTGCATTTGCGAGTATAGGAACAGAAGCGGCAAAAATGGGTCTAACGGCAAACAAGGGCACAACAAACTACATGCTGTCAACAAGAAGGGACAACCAACATCGACGAATCGGCCAGAATGTCACAATCGACAGTTATATCTTTGAGGTAGTAAGGGACTTTGTCTTCCTCGGCTCTACTATTACACCTGAAAACGACGTCTCGTTTTCCCTCTCCGGAGGGACAACGCAGTAGTTATGTTTCCTCGACAACGATGTGGATGGCGCTGCTGATATGATCCCCTACACCATTCTCTTTGGAATGAGAACATTTATCCCTCATCGAATGAAAGTATCAAACCAAAAGCAAAGGCATGGTACGACTCGAGCTGTGAAGAGGCTGTCAGGGTTGGAGAAATGTTTTTTCGGTCTTCAAGACCGAACCTACAGAGGAAACCTGAAAAAAGTTTAAACGAGCCAGGAATGACTGCAACGTCTTTCTTAAGAGCGTGAAATTTCAATACGATCAAAAGTTGAGGCAAAAAATACTACACTGTCCCAAAGGTAGAAAAAGCTTTTGGTCATTTGTCAGAAACATCAAAAATTCTGCCTCATCCTCCATCCCAACGCTCATTTGCAATGGCATTCCGGCTGTCAGCTCTTTGGGCAAGGCCAATCTGTTTGCTGCCAGCTCAATACTCCCAGATTATGCTTTGTCTCCGCCTACACTTCAGTGCGTCGATTCTTCAATGGGAAAAATCCGCATTCGCACTCGTGTAGTCATAAGAGTTCTTAAAGATCTTAACATTCAAAAATCCGCTGGTCCTGATGGTATATCTTCCCTCCTTCTAAAGAAGTGTTCTTCCACTGTGGCAAAATCACAGCGTAAGCTTTTTCATCAATCCTACTCTTTAGGACTCTTTCCGAGCAGATGGAAAACGGCATTTGTCCAGCCTGTCTCTAAAAAGGCGATTCTTCCTCTCTCTTCTCCAGCAGACCCACTGCAATTACGTCCCTTCTTTCCAAGGTCATGGAAACGCTGATAAACCGTCAGCTCATGAAATATCTCGAAACACTAAAACTTCTCAATGACCGGTAGTACGGTTTTCGTTGCAACAGGTCCACGGGTGATTTGATGGCATGTCTCACCGAAATGTACATCAATCTGACGAAAGCAAGATAGTTGCACTTGATATTTGTAAGACATTGGACAGGGTTTGGCATCAGGCTCTTTTGTCGAAAATGCGTGCATTTGGGATCGGCGACTCTCTTCTTCAGTGTTTTAGAAATTACCTTTCGGAGCGTTCAATTCAAGTTGTCTTGGATAGTTACAAGTCTGATATTGACAGAATAAATGCAGGTGTGCCCCAGGGCTCCGTTCTGTCTCCGACACTCTTTTTAATCTACATTAATGATCTCTTGTCTGCTTTACATATTCGTTACCGGACTCACGCCCCTGCTCTTCGGCTGTAGAACGGGAACGGCAGCGTATGTTAAGCTAATTAAATTCCGATATTAGGAGGATAACTAATTGGGGAACTCTAACAGAGTAGAATTGAATGTTTTTAAAACAGCCATTATGCATTGATAGCACTTCCATAGTCGAAACCGATAAGCTTTCCATTTTCGGTATTTGTGTCAATGACAACTTACGTTGGAATGACCACATATTCGGTGTCGTCAAAAGTCCTGCGAAATGTCTAAGTTTCCTCAAGCGATGTAAGAAATACTTCACCCCCTCTGATCTGGCCTCAATATATAAGACATCTATCCGTCCAAAATTTTAGCACAATATCCACATTTGGTCGGGTGCGCCCAAAACATATCTGCACTTGCTAGACAGGATTCAAAACCGTGCGATAAAACTTATAGGTGATACTAATATCACTCAAACAACGGACACCCTCGAACACGGGCGTAATGTCTCGTGTTTCACTCTGTTTTATCGCTATTTCCACTACCAGTGCTCCATAGAAATCTCCAGCAGCATTCCGCCCTTTCAAAGTTTTTACCGGAACACCCATCTCGCTATGAATGCTCATCATTATTCATTATAATCTTCAAACATTTAAAACCAACGTTCATCGGTACCTCTCTTTCCATCCTCCCTGCTTTTCCTTCGCCCGCGCTGTGCCAAAGCATTTTAAAGCTACTCAAATCCCTTGAAAGCGCGCTAATTACAATATAATCAAAAAAAGTAAAAATTAAATATACTGTTGCCCCTCTACGAGCCCATTTTAAACCATCGTTCAGTGTAAGTTGTTTTGGACGGTTTCAGATCTGCCTTTGTTCTGTCTCTGACTATCTTCTTGATTTTCATTGACCATCTCTTGTTTGACACTTCTTATCCATCATATTGCTTTATTGACGAAAGTTTTCTCTCATTTTCATAATCGGTTTAGAATGCATCTCCCTTCGTTTTGGCTATGGAACCGGAATGGCGATGTATGTTAAGCAAAACCGATTTAGCAACCACCGATCGAATGGAATTCAATGTTTCCAAACCACAATTCTATCTGCTGTCGTTAAAGCGAAATTTGAATGCAAAGCCATTCTAAGTACATGGCATTTGCATTCTCGAAAGACGAATACTTCTTTCAGCGGTATGTATGTCAATAATAAACTAAGGACCACATCTATGTCGCACATCATTTGTGATAGAAGTCATCGGTGACACCAAGTTTATACAGTCAACATCGACGTAATGTCTATCACCTTCCTTTTTTTTACCGATATTTCCGCCACCAGCGATTTAAACGAACGTATAAGAGACAGCAATCACGATTCTAAGACTTTATAGAATGCCCTGTCGAACTCAGTCTTTTCTCGATATTGTAACTTGCAAATATTCAAAACCAACGTACATCAGTGCCTCTCTCTGTTTAAAGAGTGTCAGAAATAAGTACTTGTCTGATGTACAGGCATTCTAAGTTCGGATTGAATATAATCGATCGATTCAAATAGTTTTCTGTTATTCGCTTTTAAGACATAAAATCCTTAATATAATCCTTATCCTTTTATGAATTTCAAAGATAATAACAAATTTATCTACTTCTCATTTCAGGTAAGCACTTATGAAATTTCAACTTTGAAGTACATCACAAGTTAAGTACTTATTGCTACAGCAAATCTTATTAGTGAATGAAAATTCTACATGTATACTATTCCAGAGTCTGGCATGTTATCCTTCTTCAAGGACTTAATTACAATACTTTAAACTTTTCTTAAATCTTTAAGTATCAACAGAGATCCCTTTTAAGTTTCTATCCAGCCATCTAACTGAGGACAAAATGACTAGGGAAAGATTAAATTATTCTTTCATATGATCAAATGCATCTCATATCAGGAAAAGACAACACACTCACATCTTAAAAGATAGAAGATATAGACATATTGGTACTTCTAGCCATTCTCATCTTCCTTACATCAGTGTCAATCAATATGGTGCTCCAATACAGTAATGAAAGACTCATTCAAAATCACCCGATGGCCAGAGCATCCATACTTAATGTCATTGTCCTGGAGAAAAAAAAGAAATAGACACAAAAAAAAGTAGAGAAAATCATTTACTGTCTGCAGACCACAGGATATCGAATATTTTACTTCGCATTACTGTCATTGAGGATGATTGCCACCTTTCATGGTCTACTAGTTTCGATCTCTTCCTCCTCCCTGGATGTATCATAATAAATTTTGCTCTTCGAAGCATCTATGTATGTACAATCGTTTACAGAGTTGGCGATTTTGTGATAGTTTACGAATACTGTCAATGTCCTGCTGCCACCTTTTATCGTAATTGTTCTCCTTATCGTCATTTGGCAACACTGTTGACACTGGTGTTCAAGAACAACCAACCAACCAACGAGTGAGTGTCTGAAAGGATTTTCATTTTGAAAATTGCATGTTAATATGAAATCAATGAGTGTCCTTGCCATGGTAGCAGTTCTGATGCTGCTCCTGATGTATTATTCGCGCGTCCATGACAGAAAGGGATCTCATCAGCATTATCAGCACATCAGACGATACGGATATGAGTACGAGTACTCGTATGTGTATTAAAGTGGACACAGTCACAGTCAACACAAAAAGTTTCAAGTATCTGTAGAATAATTTCTAGATTTCCATTAAACTAGGATGACAGCAGCAGGAGGTGTTTGTGCTAGTAGCCGGACCAACAGGAGTTGGTTTTTATACAAGTACAAGTACAGATGACCCAACCGCTGTATTAGACTTCATGATGAGCTAATAATAATCCAAAATGAACTTTTCTGAACAACTTGTCAGCGGGAGAGCTGCTGAATTGTACTAGTACGACGAGTACGAGAACGTCCACTATCCGTATGTGGTGTGACAGTCATCTCGTGTGAACAAGAACATCCAATGATAGTCCTGTGTATGTACCCTGGTCATGGTCAGTAAAAGGAATAGTATCATCCAGCATATGGTATGTTGCAGATGTTTGTTGTACGAGTATGTGTAGTTCGCATTACTGCATCGTTGAGTTTTCATCTGCTAGGAACGCACCAGGATACGGATAATGTCATAAAGTTGAAATGCTTTTGATGTGTCCTCCTGCGTCAGGGACTTCTAGCTAAAAGATACGAGTACAAAAATTCTGCACAGCTACTTCCTGTTCTGTTGTTGTGTTTGATATTGTTATGCCGGTGTCCTTGTCCACCGTTGCTGTTGTTGTTGAGCGAGACAAAGTCCTTTTATGAAGTGATGTGACATGTGGGACATGTTAAAAAGTTGGAAAGACAAAATTTGTTTTTCTTTTTTTTTTTTGTGTCCTTTTGTAATGAAAAATGGTACACAAAATTGCTAATTAAATGTAATTTGCGGTTTCTACATAAAATGTATAGTTCGTGTGTAAGTTTGGCGGTGCTTTCGCGGGAATATCGCCAAGTTGACTTTATCTATTTGTTGAATTCAATTTCCAACTACACTTTTTCGGGCTGAGCTTTGCGGAAATGTTTTTCTTATCACGTGAGAGACACGCTTGAATTTTGTAATCAGGTTTAGGTTTTTGAATGACTAATTCTTGGGCAACAGCACGGAGATTCTCTCTCAGATTTAATTACTCAAAACTCAATCAGTGGCATGGAGAAGGTACAAGCTGAGTCTAACTGGGAGCTGGATTTTTGCAAGTGACCAAATTTGACTAGGACTAATGTCAAAGGATGATAGTTAAGGTGATTTTTCGTGCGGAAAAAGTCAGTAACACTCTCTATCAACAGTGGTCCAAAGTAGAGTCTGAAGAAAGATGAGCCAACCTATCATCCAACCACATTATTAATAGAGAGTGCAATGACCCAAGAAAACTGGGGTGGAAAGACGCTTTATGGAAAGGATTGATCTCAACTACTAAGATGGACAATATATTTGTGGAGATCGAGTTGAAACAATTAAAAAACGAATTCTGTCCCAATTGCAATAATTCACGTTTTATTACAATATTTAACTTAAACTATAATTTCGAGCGAAGCGGAGGAGAGGGCGACTGATCGATTTGAATGTTACACGAACTCTGATTAGGGGAGGCTGGGTACGGTTGAAACAATTTTTCTTCTATCGTCCATAGCATTGGCATTAATAAGATTAGCCATGATGTAGCTAGGCGAAATGCAAGATCAATATTCTTTCTAGTAATGCACGGTGTTTGTTTTTTAGTTCATAGTATGCTTTTAAAGCAATACATACATTTTTATGAAAAAAATCAATTTGTTTCAACCGTCCCCATACCAGGGGCGGCTGAAACATTGAATGGCGTCAATTGAAACATGTTGAATTAAAAAAACAATCTTACGTTGTAACGTATTTAATTCATTTTTTATTTAAAAAAAATGCAACACTTTAACAATATTTTTTAATCCAAGGCTTTATATTTTTAAAACAAAAAAAAACACGAGATCAACAAAAAATAAATAACAGAAAATAAATAAAAACTAAAAACGTTCTTCATTAAATTCAATAAAGTTAACAATAAAAATAAATTAAAGGAACTTGTTTCTTCAGTCTTAATCATAATACTCGTAAAAAAAATTTTTTTCTTAGAGTACTCTGAATCGCAGTTGAGACAGACCTATGTTAAGTATTGCCACCTTCGGTGTACTCTTCGTGAGCCCACATTTTACATGTGATGCATTGCACCCCCACTTTTCCATTGAGCTGCTCTCAGAATACGGTTCCATACAAATGAGGCAATAGTACTGATCCCTTTCTGAACTTCTAGATTCTTGTGGGCTTTTATTTTTTTTAGTTTTCGTAGTTTTTTTTTTGTGTTTTCAACATCGCCCAATCTTTTTTTACTTGCTTAGCCTTTTGTTTCTTCACCCTTGCTTCGTGTTCCTTCTGTATTTTGTTTTTCTGCGAGGTGTCAGTGTAGATCGTGGACTTTCTTTTTTTTCGACCTATATTCGATTTTCTTGCCAGAGCTTTGGGTAGAGGCCGGAGAAAATACAGTAGCACCACTTGAAAGTGCTTGTGTACTTGTACATGGTCCTGATGGGGTGCTCTGCTGCCATTTATGCTGTGTCTTCCTGGTGTAGTTTCTTCCGGAACCGGAATATCTCTTGGCAGGATCTCTGCTTGAGGTGGTATTGGCAAAGGTTTGTCAACAGCTTGGATAGTAGGCAGGTTATGTTGCATTAGAACCTCAACTCCTATTGCGTTTTCGGGAGGTGGTCTATCGGCCACGAAGGAGGGTGCGAAGTCAAGTTCTGTGAATGAATTGCGATTAAATAGGATTGCGATTAAATCGGAATTTATTCAGAAAATGAAAGTTCATTCATCTAAATCTATTTTGTCCCCTTCAAAGTAATCCCCATCGACTTATGCCAGCGCTTGATCCAATCCTCGAAACATTTTTTATATTCGGTTTTCGGTATGCCATGAAAACGACGTGGTTTTTTTGGTATCGGCTCATTTGGTGAACGCCATTCACTTTGCTGATGTCTGGATTACATGTCGTACTCATAAACCCACGTATCCAGTAATGATCCTTTTGATGAATGCGGGATCGGATTCAGCCTCGCAACTCATCTCTTTTGCGACGTCAACACGGTCTCTTTTTTGCATGAAATTGAGGTCTTTTGGCACCAACTTTGCTGCTACACGACGGAAACCCAAATCATTAACCAAAATGTCTTGGACGGATCCATAGGCAATGTTCAATCTCTCTGATGGTTAATTTGCGGTTATTGACCAACATTTCTTTTACTTTATCAATGTTTTCGTCGGTTTTCGATGTCGATGGTCTGCCACTGCGTTCATCATCTTCGATTGACTCACGACCACTTTTGAACCGCTCGTGCCAATGGTAAACAATCGTTGCCGAAACACTTTTCCAACATTTCCAACGTTCGCGCACCATTAAATCCGTTTTTTACGCAAAGTGTAATACCAGTTCGTTGTTGCAAATTGAAATCCATTTCTAAAATTGTAAAAAATCGCCAACACACACAGAGATAGATGTACTCTTGGCTACGTAACTTTTGCAAATGTCAAGATATGACGCTAAGATTTAGAGGGAATGTCAACAACAGATTTACCAACTTAACAAAAAAAACAGAACTCAAATCGGGACAATGGGAGCACCACATGGTGGTGTCCCCCGGGAACTTTTTGATCAAGGTAGTATTCCAGTTTTTCGAAATCCGGCTAATATGTATATTTGCCGATGTTAGCGCAATTGGCATAGCCGATGCCACAATTCCAGGAATATCGTAGATCGTCATTTTTTTGCCTGGATGATTTTTCATCTTATCTTATCTTATATTTCATTTTATTTAGCAATCGGCTAGATTAGGAGTTTCTACGACGGCCTGAGGACCTGTATCTCATAAGTCGAGTAGGGTCTTTAGTTTTCAGAATCCGAATAATGTCTGTATTCAACAATGAAAGGTTATTGATTTGTGTTTCGGAGCGATGAGACTGGCTGGGCCGTAGGAGATGACTGGTATGCACAGTCCATTTTGTATGAGGGATAGTTAAATAGGAATGCAAGAACTATTAAAATGGCTCACCATAACGAGAACAACTTGAAAACGTAAACTGTCCGCTTGTAACACAAGGTACGAGTAGCTTAAGATGATATGGTAAAAAAGCACGATGATGACAAAATGACCTTATTGTGGCAATCACGTCAGCAACAGGAGGCTGCAGATGTAAGCAAGCAAGGTCTGTTCGTTCGAGAATCTTCCAGCAGATTAATGAGCTGCTGGATATGATTCACATCAGAATTTCTTCTTAAACTGTGTATGCAAATCACCCCTACTGACAAATTTCAAGACCTTATCAAGGAGCAATTTTATGTGCTGAGTATGATCCCAACATCAACGGGTTGATCAGGGGTTTCATGCGAGTATATCAGAAAGGAAAATTCCTTAAAGAAATTGAAAGAAATGGGTACGCTGCTTTAAAAAAGTCCGATCCATCGTGACTTCGGGAGGAAGACTTATTTTTTTTTTATAATTGGTGCGGCCAAAGAGTTTGTATACCCTTAAAATTTTTATTCACAGAATGGGGGACAGCATTCACAATCGCAATCAATCGTTGTCTGAAGGTAATATAGTATTTATTGGCAATAGAAAGTTCATAGAAATTTTCTGTGTCATCGTACAAATGAGATTTGAGGCAACACATAAGTGGTGCCGCATGGTTTGACTCAACATCAATGAAACAAAAATCAAAATAAATTCTACAAGGTGGCGCAAAATTTGTCACCCGATGTTCTTTGTCTGTAACTTTTTTTATGAATGAAAAACTTTGGTTCTGCCTTCGGGTTATGTTTATTTAATGTCTTTTTTTTTCACTAAGTGGCCGCCGCAGAATTGAATATCATTCGGGTCCGATTTGTGGCATTTTCCATCACTCTTGCCAGAACTTCCGACAATAGGTCCTCGCATTTTTGACGGATATTCTTTTTGAAGGCTTGAAGAATTTGAGTCTTGTTGACATGGACTCGTGACTTCAAATAACCCCACAAAAAGAAGTCTAGAACGGTTAAATCAGGCGATCTTGCCGCCCAGTGCAAATCGCCAAAACGAGAGGTTAGGCGACCAGGAAATGCAGCTAGGTTACACGCGCCTGGCGGTCAACAGCTAATAGCTGATGCATTGTCTGCACTTTGTAAGGGAACATCTGACAGTCTTTCACCAAAATTCTAAGTAAAGACCGCCGATTGATGCCCAATTGCGTGACACGTAGTCTGGTCGATACTCCTTGGTTCTCTGCGACATCTTCAACCACAGCTGCGATATACTTAGCAGAACGGCGGCTCCGGGGCCGACCAGACTTGGCAACATCTCGTGTTGTTCCATACTCTTCTAGACGTGCGGCTAAACATCGTAGTGTTTGCCTAGTTGGTGTTAGGCGCACCAACGCCACCGACGATTTATTCCGCAAAAAAATCATAACAATTTTTCGGCGTTATTTAGGAGCATGGAGATCCATGTATTATCGACGTGTATTTTGTATTTGTTTACTTCATAAATGTCAATGCCTAATTGACATTTGCCGCCATTTGCAAAAATTATAGCATCTTCGGATAGGGTGATGACTTGCGTCACCTTGTATAATGCCATTCACAAGGAAGAGAAAACTTCAAACAATCCGATTTTCAGAGTGACAAAATACGGTTTGTACTGTCGCTCTGTACTGGAGATGGTCAACGAGTACCTATCACTGCCAATTGATTGACTTGAAATAGGTCTATGACCGGATACCATAGATCTCCTAAAGGCGATAACGATAATACGGTATATCAGGTAGTTCGATTCAGTTCCGCCGTGATGCCCTTCAGTAACAACATGGTATTTTCGAAATACTGCACTAGACTATTTTTGAATACATTGATGGTAAACTGTTCAGCTTTCATAGCGAGATGGGTGTTTCAATTAAAGTTTTTTAAGACCAACTTACTTACTTAAAGTGGGGACACAGTCCGAGGTGGACTTGGGCCTCAACCAACAAGCGTCTCCAGCCTCCAATTTCACACGCTAAGTTGGTTGAGATCCCCTTCAACTTGCGTGCGCCACCTGATTCTCGGTCTTTCTTTACTACGCTGTTCCTCGGGGGTGGATTCGAAGATTCTTTGGACCGGGGCATTGGTGTTCATCTACAAGAACAACCACCTCAGTCATTGGAGCTTCACTCTTCTGGCTAAGTCGGTGTCGCTGTACACGAGTTTTCCTCTCAAAACAACCAAGAGCACCTTCATCCATTTTTGATAAAGTCCAAGCCACTGTGCCATAGAGAAAGACTGAGATTATTAAGGTCTTATATACGAGTAGGGTCACTTTTGTTGTTCGAGAGCGAACTTTGTTATTCAATTGCCTTCTTAGTCCAAAAAAGCAGAGATTGGCAAGAGCTATTTTTCGTTTGATCTCAGCCCAGGTGCCGTTGTCTGAATTGATAACGAAGTGTAGGTAGACAAAGTCATTAAGCACCTCAATGTCATATCTGTCAAGGGTGACGTTCTACCTCGCGGAAGCGCCACTGACATCACATGCCTGTATGTGAGTAACTGAACGGTCTTTTTAAAGATTGCGAATCTTGTGTTGGCGCGTAAGTTTTGCACTATTCTTTCATGAGTGATGTTAAAGAAATCACGTGACAGCGCATCACCTTGTCTAAATCCTTTTTTTGACATCAAAGGTCTCGGTGAGTTTTTTATCGATTTTGATTGAGTTTATCTCTATAGGCGCTTTCATACGCGGCCTTAAAATCGATAAATAGGTGGTGTGTATCGATTTGCACCTCATTCGTGGTGGATTTTCCAGGCTTAGAGCTAAACGAACGGCTTCAGGCGCTGATACAATACGCCAGATAGGATCTTGTATGGTATGCAATGTTAAGAACACTGATGCTTCCGTAGTTGGCGCAGTTGAGGATTGGACAAACAATGCTGAAGATCCATTCATGCATTCCATTCTCTCAAGTAGCTCTGTTGGACTTAAGCTTTGATATGGATATCTTCACTTAATCCAGATCGAGTGGACGGAATTGTTGTGTCTTCGTCATACAGATTGAAAGGTGCATTCTGCCTGACAGCATGATTGACACAGGATTGACTGTGAATCCATTAATATATTCTCTTGTTCCTCTCTACAGGCTTCGGTTCGGAGTTTGTGTCCTTGCCATGTTTTTTTACCCTTTGGTAAAATTTCCGGATCTCATTTCTGGAGTAACATCTCTCAGTTTCCCCGACCACGCGCTTCTCATTCTCCTTTCTTTCCTCCTGAGAAGCCGGTTATCGTTTCTCCTCTTCTGCTCGTAGACCTCGTGAGCAGCTCTAGTCTTTCTCCGCGGGCTCTTTTGTATGTCTCTTCTTCAGGTGCATGTGCTTGCCGTCACTTTTCGTCAAAGCAGGGGTTTCGTTGTGGTGGCCGAGTGAAACCCTTCAGAGGCGGCATCCCTGAACACTTCTCAGCTGGCTCGATCTTAAGAGATTAAGGGAGACTCGATCGGAAAAGGATTTGGCGATCTCCTGCGATTGTATAGCCGACCAGCATCAAACATCCTCACATATTACCTTGCCTTTGCAATGTTTGGGATATCCGATACAACAAGGTAATGGTCCTGGCCGATGTTGACCCCTCGGAACGATCGAACATCCGTGTACTGGATGAGTGTCTTGCGTCGATCGCAATGTGGTCAATCTGGCTGACGATTTATTGATCAGGAGTTCTCCATCTTCTCTCCTGTACATCGAGATGCAGGAACCGCGTGCCAGCTACGACAACATTTCGCCTCGACAGTACTACCAAAGATGCCCTCTCTTCCTAGCTTTGCAGTAAAATCGACGAGCAGGGCACTGGTTGTAAGTCTTGTCCAAGAGCTGGAGCAAGAGGTTGAACCTATATTTTGTGTCGTCATCTTTCTCCTCTGTGGGGGTGTGCGCGCATACGAGTATAGAGCTAATGTTGGCAAATTTCGCCTATTATGAGGCGTTCATTAACATGCCGGAAACTCAAGACTTCTTGCTTAAGTCTGCCTCTAACAAAAACTCCGCATCCAAATAGGAGCTGCTCTTGCAGTCGACAACAATCGGCGTAGTAGATATCGCAGTTTTTCATTATTCTTTTTTTTCCGGCCCATCCCATCGCTTTTGTTGGATAGCGGTAACATTTGCTTTGCAGCAGTCCAATACCTCCGCTAGTTGTTCGGCTTCACGTTCCCTATTAAGGGAAAAGGGGAATCCAACAGTAGATCCGTCCTTATCCAATGGTTGTTATTGCTTCATAAGTATTTCTTTTTTTTTCCATGGATAGGCAGTTACCCCGAACTTGGGGGGCCTATATTACCCTATTAGACCGAAACCAGTAACCTGTTCGGGCATTTGAGCGCTGCCGCTGGTCCATTAAGGACTCCTCCGCCATCCCATCTCTTTTTCATGACCCTGACATCCTTACCGGCCTAAGCTCGTCGGAGTATCCCGAATGGGAGTTCATCCGCTGTCCCGTATATAGTACTGCTATTTTTGTCTGCTAATCAGAACTCGCGGTTATAAGTTTGGCAAGTCGAGTGCGGATGGACATCGACCAGTGCCTGATGGCTACCATTTGGAGGTAAAATAAGCACAATTGACGTTTAGGAAGTAGTTACAATACTGGGCATCGCCAAGTTGACACATCTCTGTGCCTACCCTATTGCTAAAGCATCCAATAAGGCCAACAACTGCTGGTAAATTCATTGGAGCACTATTGTTAAAAATAGCGACAGGACATTGTAAGTCGGTGTTAGAGAATCTGCAATATTGGCGTCGCCTATGGATTTGGATTGCGGGCGGAAAAATCCCTCATATAATGAGCCTAGATTAGAGGAGGAGAAGTATTTCTCACATCGCTTCAGAAAAACTAGACACTCATTTTAAAATTTTTGGCGACATCGACTATAAGGCATTTCTACTTAGGCTGGCATTGATACACGTACCTAGAATGAAAAGTTTTTTTGGTTATAACAATGCAAGTGGCATTTATGGGTTATGGCCGGTGCCGGTTGATGGCATATGGAACATATTCCGTCGGTCCCGTTCTGCAAACGAAGAACAGGCACCTTATCCTAAAATGAATATGAAAAACATGGAGTACTCCTCTCAGCAAAGATACATGATATAGCAGGTTACAAGCAGCAGACAGAATTAAAAAGAATATAGGCGATAGAATGGAGCTCTGAGGCACATCAGCATTTAGTTTGTGGTTATCAGATTTGAAACCGGATAAAAGAACTTGCAATGACCGTTCTGCAAAACAGTTTCTAATCCATTGAAGATCAAATTTCTTGATCCTTTATGCACGAATTTACAAAAAAAAAAAAGCCTGACGTCAAAGTCTATCAAATGCGTTTGTAATATCATGAGTAACTATCTAGCTTTCGGGAGATTGATGCTGACTATGGTTCCTCTTCTCGATAAGGCCTGATATCAAATCACTAGTGAACTTTTTGAGATATTTTAGTATGAGCTGATGGCTTATCAGCTTTATTTACAGAAGCCCCAAACTAGACAGCAATTCGACTTTTAACGAGTTTGATGCGCTGTCTGACTCAATTCAAAGAATTGTATCCCTGTATCCTCATAAAAACTGAACTGAAAAACTGACTGAAATTGTTATTACGGGCGGTTTCAATATACACAATTCTTGGTGGCTTCAACATTCTGGACAGACAGCACCCGACGGACGGTGTGTTGAGATCTTCGCTGCGGAAAACAACTTAACGCAGCTTGTAAATGAGCCCACGCGAATACCAGGCGTTGATAGTCATACCGCCAACACCCTGGATTTGTTTTTAAATTCGCACCCTGATAAGTACTCCGTTGATGTGCTCTCCCCTATAGGCTTGTCGGACCATTGTGTAATATTAGCTGATTTCTCGTATACCGACCACACAGTTAGAGGAAAGATTCCTAAAGGAATCGTATGGCAATACGAGAAAGCAAATTGGAGCGGACTTAACACCTTCTTTAGGAATTTTAACTGGTCGTTAGGTTTCCTCGATAACGACGTGGATGCCGCTGCTGATATGATCACAGACACTATTCTCTTTGGAATGAGATCCTTTATCCCTCATCGGATGAAGAGTATCAGACCAAAAGAAAAGGCGTGGTATGACTCGAGCTGTAAAGAGGCTGTCAGGGTTAGAGAAATGTTTTTTCGGTCCTTCAAGACCAACCTAACAGAGAAAAATCGAAAAAAGTTTAAAAGAGCCAGCCTGCAACGTCTTTCTCAAGCGTGTAAAATTCCAATACGACCAAAAACTGAGGCAAAAAATACTACAATGTCCCAAAAGTATTAAAAATTTTTGGACGTTCGTCAAAAATATTACAAATCCTGCCTCATCCTCCATCCCAACGCTCATTTACAAAGGCATTCCAGCTGTCAGCTCTTTGGACAAGGCCAATCTGCTTGCGGCACACTTTGCGGCCAGCTCAACACTCCCAGATTGTGCTTTGTCTCCGCTTACACTAGAGTGCGTCGAATCTTCAATGGAACAAATCCACTTTCACACTCGTGCAGTAGCAAGAGTTCTTAAAGATCTTAACATCCACAAATCCGTTGGTCCAGATGATATATCTCACCTCTTTCTGAATAGGTGTTCTTCCTTGCTGGCAAAACCACTGCGTAAGCTTTTTCATCAATCCTACTTTTTAGGACTCTTTCCGAGCAGATGGAAAACAGCATTTGTCCCGTCCATGAAAAAAGGCGAATCTTCTTCCCTCTCCTCCTACAGACACATTGCACTTACGTCCGTTCTTTCCAAGGTCATGGAAACGCTGATAAATCGTAAGCTCATGAAATATCTCGAAACACAGAAACTTCTTAATGACCGGCAGTACGGTTTTCGTAGCAACAAGTCCATTGGTGATTTGATGGCATGTCTCACCGAAAAGTGGAACCAAAGCGTACAATATTCTGCCGAAAGCAAGATAGTTGCACTTGATATTTGTAAGACATTTGTCAGAGTTTGGCATCAGGCTCTTTTGTCGAAAATGCGTGCTTTTGGGATCGACGACTCTCTTCTTCAATGGATCAGAAATTACCTTTGGAACGTTCAATTCAAGTTGTCTTGGACGGTTTCAAGCCTGATATTCACAAAATAAATGCTGGTGTGCCCCAGGGCTCCGTTCTGTCTCCGACACTCTTTGTAACTTTCAGTAATGATATCTTGTCTGCTACTTCCAATCCAATATATTCCTTTGCTGATGACAGTACTCTCTGCTTTTCACATTCGTTTCCGTTTCGTCCCTGCTCTTCGGCTGTAGAACGGGAACAGCAGCGTATGTTAAGCTCATTAAATTCCGACATCAACAGCATAACCAATTGGGGAACTATCAATAGAGTGGAATTTAATGCTTCCAAAACAAAATGCTGTCTACTGTCTTCAAAGCCCAGCCATTATCCATGAATGGCACTCACAAACCGAAAAACTTTCCATTCTCGGTATGTGTGTCAATGACAACTTACGTTGAAATGACCACATATTCGGTGTCGCCAAAAATGCTGTGAAATGTCTAGGCTTTCTCAAACGATGTAAGAAATACTTTTCCCCTTCTGATCTGGCCTCAAAATATAGGGCATTCATCCGCCCAAAATTGGAGTACAATGCTCACATCTGGTCAGGTGCGCCTAAAACATCTCTGCATCTGCTAGACCGGATTCAAAACCGTGCGATAATACTCATAGTTGATACCAATATCCGTCAGGCAATGGACACTCTCGAATACCGACGAAATGTCTCGTGTCTCACTTTGTTTTATCGCTCCACAGAAATCGCCACTAGCATTCCGCCCCTTCAAACCGTAACACGCGTCTCGCTATGAATGCTCATCAGTATATCCTCAAGCCCACTTTCGGACGTACTCTGGAATATCGTGATTCGTTCCCAAGCTGAACAACTCGGCCCTGCCGAGCTCTCTATTTTCTAGTCATTATATCATTCAAACATTTAAAACCAACCTACATCGGGACCTATCCGTCTTTCCTCCCTAAATTTCCTTCGTCCGCGCTGTGTGCAAACATTTTAAGGGTACCTTAACCCCTTGATCGCGCGCTAGTGCACAAAAAAAAAGAAAGCGTGTCCAGTACCTTAGAAAGAAGTGCAATAGGTCTGTAGGAGGAGAGCGAACATATTTTCGTATTTTCGGAAAAGTCCTAAAGGGTAGGGTTGATGAAATATGTTACGCAGTTCTTCTGCCCCCCTCTTCTGTAGTATTTGTGTTCAACATATTCAGATCTTTGAGTACTCTTGGTGCAACACTAGTGCAAAAGTGAATTCGTCCGATAGAATATTCCACACGCTCAGTTTAGTTAGAGTCACGATCAAATCAGAAAGTGTGGAACTGGACGCAAAGCGCGCAGTGAGCAGATTGCTTTTATTCCAAAGACCTGGCAGCTAAAAATCAAAAGAGCCTTTTTTTGGATTGATGCTGTGAGGGGTAAAGGATAAAAATAAATATATCAGTAGCGGAATCAATGTCGTTGAATCACGAAAACCTGTTAAAATTACTAGAGAAGGTGTTAAGTTTCTCGTATTGCCGTACGGTTCTCCAGGGAATCTTTTCTCCGACCGTGTGGTCAGTGTACGAGAAATTGATATGACAAAGTCGTCGGACTAGCCTAGATAAGAGAGCAGTTGTCAGTCTAAGAAGTAAAAACATGTCCACTAGTCCTAAACACAACGCTATAATGAGTATCTGTATATCCAATTATGGATGTGATATTAGGATATTTCATATCTGACACTATTCCTTGAACAGAAAGGACATTCAAAGCCCAATGACAGAATCGAACTCCAACTCCGTTTGCTGACGCTTTTTCCTTTTCCGGTCAAACAGGAAGATGATTAACTTTGTGTTGCTTCTGAAGCCAAAGTAAAATTTGTCCACAGTCTATTATCTGACCCATTGGGTTCAAATACAGTCTGGAAATATTCTACATGCCACTTATCACAACCATCAAAAAGGCTCCCATATACGAGTAGATGAAATCTTAAATGAAAAGTGCTGGAAACCGCAACATTAAACATAATACAAATAGCAATTATTATGCAAACATACATACTTAAAATAGTTGTCTCTCTCAGTTTGCCATCTCTGGATTCTAGAGAATATCTATTCATAGCATCTTTGCTCACTTTAATGAACTGAGGGAATATGACAACAATAGCAAGAGTGTGTACAATTGTCTTCCCTATCACGATGTCCTAGATGGAATAATAAGTAGGAGTTGATTTAAAAACACAAAACAAAAGCAACACAAAAAAAAATAATGGAATGCAAATTTATAAATGCAGAATAGTTACGAGTATTGAAGGGGGGCAGACCATAGATGCAAAAATCCTTCAAGTTGTTTTTGTCATTCTGTACGTTTGCTGCGCCTGTGAATTTTGTAACTGCAATTGCATGAATTTTCCGTTGCAAGGATGATGATGCGACCCAATTTTGCAATCAAGGATTTCGAAGCTTATTAATAGGAAAGAGAGATTTAGTTCTGGATACTTAGAGCACAAGGGATTATGAACACTCTTAACATATTTACACAGCGCGGGCGGAAGAGAAAATTAGGGAGAAAAGAAAAGAATGTTTGCAAGTTGTAATGATGGCTTAGGAATGAATCAGGGTATTTTAGAGAACGTCCTTAAATGTACTGCATTCATAGCAAAACGTGTGTCCAACATCACCTCTCATGACATTGGGACTGAACAGGTAGGTATACGATGATTCTTTTATAACCATACAAACTGGGTGATTATACTCGTAGCTCCCTGATGTGGTCATCATCATTAATATTCTAGGATACTCACTGCTGTTACTAGGTATTCCCAGGTGCAATTAAAAAATATACCTACGAGTAAATCTCCCGACAACCCTTCATAAATCACTTTATTTGAAATTTTTAGGAAAAAAGGATTCTCCTACTTGGACTGCTTAATGTCAAAACTTTTGAAATACTGCACCTCGAATGTTGTTCGGAATAATTATTAATCCCTTAAGGCTTACTTCATACAGCGTAATCAAGCACATGATGCTTCTGCTCATTTCTTATTAAGAACAAGTTTAGAGCCTTTCCTAAGGTTTTTCCAGTTAATCCTTCTCATAATTTTCAAGGATACTTATCCTGCAATATTTTCAGATTCAATTTGATTGAACGACCGACTTATCCAGCTTGCTCTTCTAACCACTTGTTGTTTACGATACAAAGATCTCAAGTCTTTATGGCAGCGTACAGTTCCGCCCCACCTGGCATCCATTAACCCAAATGGCAAAAGAATTTCTCCATCATCGTCCTATGGTGGTGGTCATAAATCTTAAACCGCTCGCCTTGAGTGGTTGTAATATTACGGGTAAACTCGCACATACGACGACACAATGTCACTGTTCAACAAATTCTGACACCTGACTCAGACACAACATTTCGAAGCGTCAGTCGTTCCCGGTAGCTCTGTCAAAAATAACTTCAAGTAGAAAACGTCTCTAATGATGAACTCAAGGTCTATCTCCGAAGTTATGACCTCGTAAAGCGCATTAAATGTCACATGACGAACTAGGATTACGAGTACGTATGCCCTCGCAAATAATTGACTTTGTTGCGTTAATACAAAAGGGGATGGGGTGGTAATACGAGTATACCCCAAACAAATATGATTCTGCTCTGAAGCAGTTATTAAAAATTAAATTTCATTAAACATACGAGTAAAATGCGCCTTGAGCTACGAGTTACTCGTATAAATGAACCACCAGATACAAGCTAGCTACTCACAGTTGATAGTTCAAAGCTGGTCGCGTCCCATAGCAACGTGGTTTACTACTTCTACAAGGACTCAGATCAGGCGACAAACGACGACGACGGGTCTCAGCAAAAAAAAAAAAAAAACTGACTTCATCCGCATCGTAAAGCTGTTTAACAGGGGGTTTCACCCGTAAAACTCATGTTTCCTGACGAAGGGCAAAAGGATATGTGTGTGTCGGTTCATATTGTTTGCCTTATTACTCTGTCGTAACGGTGTACCTACTCTTGTAAGCAGAGTCGAAGGAAGCTTGCGGTTTATTTTGTCAGAACGTAAAATTTCGTTATTTTGTCAATTTTTTGAAACGATTTTGTTGCAGCCACCAACACTGGGATGATACGAGCTGTTTCAGATATTTCAGATGTTTCTGCCATGTATAGACATGTCCTGTGTCTTTCGCACTAAATAACATATCCAGTCACTGGCTTCGGGATACGTAGTCCTACTTACACTCACTTTTTTTCTTTAAATTTACTTTATGTTTATGAAATTTTATGGTGACCATAAATTTTGCTGTAAATTCGGCGATGGTGCAACTAAACTCTTGAGGGAGGACAGATTAATAAGACGTGTTTTGGTGTACTCCATTTGGTGGATGGGGCTGCGAGGGATTCGAGAGTCTGTTGGAAATCAACAGAGGAAGGATGTAAAAATGAAAGAAAATTATAGAAAATTACAACGAATGAGATGGAGTTTGTGTTTGTTGTGCAGAACTGTGAGCAGTCGTTGTAATAGTGCCCTGCTGCCGTTACATACAAAAAGGTTAAGGTTTGCATTTCTTTTTGGAGTCATATAATGCCTTGGCTGAAAATTTTGGGAGCACCGAGTGGATGCATAAGAAATTGCACGTTTCATGGCAGTCGGATGACTTTGGTGACGCCATGTAGCTACACATAAGATTGCATATTTTAGGTTCTCATTAAATTTGGACTGCTTTTAGTACATTTTCATGTCGACTTTATCTGCTCTATAAAATCTGCCAAAATTGTAATGACTTAACAGATGAAAAACGTGAGCTCGGAAGTATGGAGGCCGTTGAAAACAATCTTGATGATGTTCAACCCGCATAGGAGGATAAGTCTTGTAGAGAAGCCAAAACTTGGAATGGGTCTAGATATGTAACTCATCTCTAAGAATGCTGTCGTATTTAACCTACATAAGCTACAGAGCTAAGGACGGATGCCACAAATTTTTCGTGAGTTTGTTTTCTCCATGATTCGATACTACTGCCACCACCAAAAATAGTATCCGTACTCATCGAATAGTGTAATTCCAGAAAGATAGGACTTACCGCATGTTGCGATGCAAATGCTCAGGATACTTCTTGGAGGAGTAGCAATGCATGGCGGGAGGCAATCATCTTCTGACTCTACCAACATTTGTTACGAAACTAAGGGTTCAAAATCGACTTAGCGCTACAGAACAGGGGCCCTTAGAAAATTAGCGGGAATATGTAAAGTACTATCGGAGGCTTCCATATGTACATCGAATACAGAATTGGATGTGAAGTGTCGAAGAAATCATACTGAACCCCCTCTTAGAAGAACCTCATCAAATTCGTCAATGCTACTTCTAAACTAAGAGCAGCCGAGAAAGTAGAGAAGCTGATTAACACAACACGCCGTAGCCAGTATCTATCATTGGTTGTGATGACGGATAAATTTGATTTGCGGCCCGGGTCAACCCCGGACAGATTTATTAATGCTTATTGCAAGCTTATTCTTAAAACTAACAATTTTCACTTAAAACTAAAGATAAATACTAAAGGGTGGGAGCGTTTAAAAAAAAGGTAGGACGTCAGGCATAGGTGAAAATAAGAATGTTCTTAAGAGAGAGTTTGCTGAGATGGTAGTCGAAGAGAGGCAGAATATCGTTAACTTCACGAAGCATTCTAGACATTGACTCCAAGTGTCCGTAATTCGTTCTGTTAAGATTGAGCCGGAAAAGTGGCACAGACCTAAGATTGCGTGGGTTGGTGTTAAAAGAAATAAGTTGAAGTAAAGAAGGACACTCGATATTACCCACTAAAATTTGATGAATAAAGAGAATGTCGGCAACTTTTCGACGTATAGAAAGGTGTTGTAAATTTATAAGTTTCAGTCAGTCAGTATAAAGTGGTAAGTTTTGGCTATCATCCCAGGGAAGACCACGTAAAGCAAATCGTAAAAACCTGCGTTGAACAGCTTCTATCCGGAGGATGTGTGTTCTGTAGTAGGGTAACCAAACTTGGCTAGCATATTTAAGAAGAGGCCTAACAAAGGTTATATAAAGAGATTTGGTAACATAAGGATTGGAAAACTCCTTAGACCAGCGCTTGATGAAGCCAAAGGCAGAGTTAGCTTTTTTATTATATTATCAATGTGAGAACGGAAATTGAGTTCCTTATCACAAATAACACCTAAATCAGGCAACTCATTCACGAAGGGGACAGCCAGATTAAAGATTAGATAGAAGCGAGGTGAAGTAGGGGGCCGCTTACGGGTATACGTTATAGCCTGACACTTATTGACGTCAAATCTGCCAAGATCCTCCTGCAGTGGTAGGCTGTGTGAGGAAGAAGATATAACATATCGGCTGAAAAGTCCGCGCCGTTTTATAGTAAAACACAAAATTTTTGCAAAATTCAACTTTATTTATCAATATAGTTGCCTTCGAAGGCGATACACTGACTGAAACGGTTTTTCAATCTTTCGATACCAGTTTTGTAGTACGAATTCGGTTTAGCCTCAAAATAGGCCTCTGTTTCGGCGATAACTTCCTCATCGGTCTTAAATCTCTTTCCGGCGAGCATTCTTTTGAGGTCTGCGAATAGGAAATAGTCGCTGGGGGCAAGTCTGGAGAATACAGTGGGTGGGGAAGCAATCCGTAGCCGAACTCATTCAATTTTGCCATCGTTTTCATCGACTTGCGACACGGTGCATTGCCTTGATGAAACAGCACTTTCTTTTTCTTCAAATGCGGCCGTTTTTCTGCGATTTCGTCCTTCAAACGCTCCAACAACGCAATGTAATAGTCGCTGTTGATAGTCTGCTCCTTTTGGAGATAGTCGATGAAAATTATTCCATGTGCATCCCAAAATACGGATGCCATAACCTTGCCAGACGAGGACGAGGTTCGTCGCCTGCTCGCCACTCAGCTGACTGTCGACTTGACCCTGGTGTGAAGTGATGGAGCCAAGTTTCATCCATTGTCACATACCGATGCAAAAATTCGGCTTTATTGCGGTTGAATAGCTTTAAACACTCCTCTGAATCATCAACACGTTGTTGTTTTTGGTCGACTGTGAGCAAACGCGGCACCCACTTTGAACAGAGCTTTCGCATGTCCAAATATTCGTGTATGATATATCCAACAAGCTCTTTTGATATCTTCAGAGCCTCAGCTATCTCGATCAACTTCACTTTACGGTCATTCATAATCATTTTGTGGACTTTTTTGATGTTTTCATCTGAAACAGCCTCTTTTGGACGTCCACTGCGTGTATCATCTTCGGTGCTTGTATGTCACTTTTAAATTGTTCAATCCACTTGCGAATGGTTCGTTCGGCTGGTGCAGAGTCCGGGTAACACTTATCAAGCCATTTCTTTGCATCGGCTGCATTTTTTCTCATCAAGAAGCAATGATACGAGTAAATCAACACACGAAATTGCTTTGAATCCATTTTTTTTTTTCACAATAACAAAAGTTGCTTCACTCACAATTGTATATCTCGAGAACTAATCGTCCGACAACTGTCAAATTTATACACGTATCTTTTGAAGGTTGGTACTAACTGAAAATGGTATGGATTTAATTCAAGTGGTGCCTCTCTTAGAAACGGACTTTTCAGCCCATGTGTTACTTATCTGCGTACGTTCACGCCTGTAAAATCAGACCAGCTGTTTTGACACTTAGTGAAACACAGGTAGATTCCCGCCCACACCTCTCAGATCACCCTGATCTGAAGCTACCTGGCTTTGAACTAGTGCGATTTACGTGAGTAGTCATGTAGCTGTTCCAACCCGGAATTCAATTTCATGTGGTTAAAATTCCATACGCGTACGCACATTATCCACTACTGCTTTATTTACAGAAGCCCCAAACCGGACAGCAATTCGACTTTTAACGAGTTTGATGCGCTGTCTGACTCTATTCAAAGAATTGTATCCCTGTATCCTCATACTGAAATTGTTATTACGGGTGGTTTCAATATACACAATTCTTGGTGGCTTCAACATTGTGGACAGACAGCACCCGACGGACGGTGTGTTGAGATCTTCGCTGCGGAAAACAACTTAACGCAGCTTGTAAATGAGCCCACGCGAATACCAGACGTTGATAGTCATACCGCCAACACCCTGGATTTGTTTTTAAATTCGCACCCTGATAAGTACTCCGTTGATGTGCTCTCCCCTATAGGCTTGTCGGACCATTGTGTAATATTAGCTAATTTCTCGTATACCGACCACACAGTTAGAGGAAAGATTCCTAAAAGAACCGTATGGCAATACGAGAAATCCAATTGGAGCAGACTTAACACCTTCTTTAGGAAATTTAACTGTTCGTTACGTTTCTTCGATAACGACATGGATGCTGCTTCTGATATGATCACTGGCACTATTCTCTCCGGAATGACATCCTTTATCCCTCATCGGATGAAGAGTATCAGACCAAAAGAAAAGGCATGTTACGACTCGAGCTGTAAAGGTTAAAGAAGGGTTTTTTTCGGTCGTTCAAGACCAATCCGACAGAGGAAAACCGAAAAAAGTTTAAAAGAGCCAGGAATGACTGCAACGCCTTTCTTAAATGTGTAAAATTCCAATCCGACCAAAGGTTGAGGCAAAAAATACTACAATGTCCCAAAGGTAGCAAAAGCTTTTGGTCATTTGTCAAAAACATCAGAAATTCTGCCTCATCCTCCATCCCAACGCTCATTTACAATGACATTCCAGCTGTCAGCTCTTTGGATAAGGCCAATCTGCTTGCTGCACACTTTGCGGCCAGCTCAACACTCCCAGATTGTGCTCTGTTTCCACCTACACTTAAGTGCGTCGAATCTTCAATGGGACGAATCCACTTTCGCACTCGTTTAGTAGCAAGAGCATACATAAAGCCGCTGGTCCTGATGGTATATCTCTCCTTCTTCTGAAGAGGTGTTCTTCCACGCTGGTAAACCTACTGCGTAAGCTTTTTCATCAACCCTACTGTTTAGGAATCTGTTTAGGAATTTGTCCCGTCCATGAAAAAAGGCAAATCTTCTTCTCTCTCCTCCTACAGACCCATTGCACTTACGCCCCTTCTCACTAAGGTCATGGAAACGCTGATAAACCGTCAGCTCATGAAATATCTCGGAACATGAATACTTCTTAAGGACAGGCAATATGGTTTCGCAGCAATCGGTCCACTAGTGATTTGATGGCATGTCTCACCGAAAAGTGGAACCACAGCGTACATCAATCTGGCGAAAGCGAGATAGTTGCACTTGATATTTCTAAGGCATTTGACAGAGTTTGGATTAGAAACTACTTTTCGGAACGTTCAATTCAAGTTGTCTTGGATGGTTTTAAGGCTGATATTCACAAAATAAATGCCGGTGTGCCCCAGGGCTCCGTTCTGTCTCCGACACTCTTTTTAATTATTGGGTCTACATGTAAGTTTCCAGCGTTTTTTTCCAAAATTTGAAGTTTTATTATGAATACATAGTTGCAATGCTTTATTCAAAGTATCGTCCTTCGGAAGCTACAACTTTCCCCCATCTTTCTGGCAATTTATGAATTCCGGACCAAAAAATTTCTCGTCTTCCGAGCCCAAGAACGTATCGAGCCAATTTTTGATTTCCTCTACTGAGCTGAAGCGTATTCCCGTAAGAGCGTTCTGCATCGAACGAAACAAGTGGTAGTCAGATGGTGCCAAGTCTGGACTGTAAGGCGGGTGAGGCAGAATTTCCCATCCACTATTTTCCAAATAGTTTTTCACCGAAACCGCAACATGTGGCCGAGCGTTGTCGTGATGAAAAATGACGGACTCATGCCTGGTCTCATATTCTGGCCGTTTTTCTTTTAATGCCCGCTTCAAACGAATTAGTTGGGTTCGATATAATGGTCCTTTGATGGTTTCACCACTCGGAAGCAGTTCGTAGTATACGACACCCTTTTGATCCCACCATATGCAGAGCAGGACCTTATTCACGTGAATATGTCGTTTCGGCGTCGATTGGGCGGGCTCGCCGGGCTTTGTATACGATTTTCTGCGTTTAGGATTATCATAATAAATCCAGTTCTCATCACCAGTGACAATACGATGCAAAAATGATTTATTTTTATACCGCTGCAGTAACATTTCGGACATGCAAAATCGCCGTTCGACGTCTCTTGGCTTCAATTCGTACGGCACCTAGTTTCCGACCTTTTGAATGAATCCCAGTGCTTTTAGGCGTAAGGAAACGGCTTGTTGCGTGACGCCCAATGATGCAGCAAGTTCTTCTTGAATCTGACACGGATCCTCATCCAGTAAAGCGTCCAATTCCTCGTCTTCAAAACTTTTCGGCTTTCCCGGGCGATCTTTGTCTTCAACTCCAAAATCACTACTTTTGAACCGTTTGAACCACTCGCGGCACGTCGATTAATCAATAAATTCCGCCCCATAAGTTTCCGAAAGCAAACGATAGGCCTCAGCCGCACTTTTCTTCATATTAAAGAATAAAAGCAGCGCTTCCCGCAAATGACGTTTATTTGGCTGGAAACTTGCCATGATTTTGCTCGATAAAATGTGCGACACCGATAGAACTGCTCAAATATAAGGCTGCAAAGTTGTTGACAGATACAAAACCTACAAATAAAACACATGGGGTCTGACATTTCTGTCCGGGATCCACTGGTGGCGCCATCTCTGACAAACGCTGGAAACTTACTTGTAGACCCAATATTATGAATGATCTCTTATCTGCCACTTCTAACCCAATATACTATATTCCTTTGCTGACGACAGCACTCTCTGCTTTTCATATTCGTTTCCGGACTCACGTCCCTGCTCTTCGGCTGTAGAACGCGAACGGAAGTGTTTGTGAAGGTCATTAAATTCCGATATAAGCAGCATCAGCAATTGGGGAACTATCAACAGAGTGAAATTTAATGCTTCCAAAACACAATGCTGTCTTCTGTCGTTAAAGCGAAATTTAAGTATCCAGCCGTTATCCATGGATGGCACTTACATCGTCGAAACCGATAAACTTTCCGTTTTCGGTATGTGTGTTAATGACAACTTACGTTGGAATGACCACATATTCGATGTCGCCAAAAATGCTGCGAAATGTCTAGGCTTTCTCAAACGATGTAAGAAATACTTTTCCCCTTCTGATGTGGCCTCAATATATAAGTCATTGATCTGCCCAAAATTGGAGCACAATGCTCACATCTGCGCCTAAAACATCTCTGCATCTGTTAGACCGGATTCAAAACCGTGCGATAAAACTCATAGCTGATACCAATATCACTCAGGCAATGGACACCCTCGAACACCGGCGAAATGTCTAATGTCTCACTTTGTTTTATCGCTATTTCCACCACCAGTGCTCCTTAGAAATCGCGAGTAGCACTCCGCCCCTTCAAATCTTCAATCATAATACACGTATCGCTATGAATGCTCATCAGTATACCCTCAAGCCCACTTTCGGACGTACTCTGAAATATCGTGATTCGTTCCTAAGCCGAACAACTCGCTTGTGGAATACCCTCCTGAGCTCTCTATTTCCTAGTCATTATAACATTCAGACATATAAAACCAACATACATCGGGACCTATCCTTCTTTCCTCCCTAAATTTCCTTCGCCCGTGCTGTGTGCAAACATTTTAAGGGTACCTTAACCCCTTGAGCGCACGCTAGTTTATATAAAAATGAAGCTGAACTATCGGTCGTATGACGCCCTGCGATCGTTTAATCCAGGCCATAGCCACTGCTAGACACTAGAATTAGGTTTTCGGTCAGTCAATCAGAATGACCTGTCTCATCTGACTTATATTATTTTATGGTGGAACGTCACTATTTATTTTACAAGACTCCTAAGAGTGAACTGTCTTTGCTGTGTGGAGTCTTTCCGCAGCAGGCCTGGATCTGCTTCAGGCTCTGATAGTTGATTGTCCATTTATATCTTGGGGTGCACTATAAAAGCCGTCTTCCGTTGAATTTCTCTTTGGCTAACCACGCAGTGGTGTTTTTACGAATTCAGTGACTATCCTTTCTCTCTAGCTTTATGAACATACTGTCTGACGTAATAGCACTAGAAGCCGTTTGCTACAAAAGTTCGAGATCGACCTGCCCTGTGCGCAGGAATGGTTTCGGCCGGAATCTGGGCTAGAACAAGAATGTAGTCGGGTCTTCACGGATTCCCTAAAATTGAATAAGCGCAAAGGTAATTGGAAAGGAAATTCGTTGGAGGAAGTCAGGTGTTTGCATCTGTAGCCAAGCTGCGCTGTATGCTTAACTAACCGCTCTCATCCCTTCCAAGCTACATAGCCAGACATGCAGTGAGAAGACTGAGTTTGGTTTCGGAGCTGGGTCACAATGGGATCGCTGGATATGAGATCGTCGGTGAACCTAACTGAGCAAGGCCGGAGGAGAATCTCTCAGGAGAGAGATACTGCCGAGCTATTACTGCTATTACTGCCCACGTTTTTCGTAAGGGCTGGGTTTCCATTAAAAATAACTGCAGATAGTATGGCTGTCAACGATATCTTCAACTATTAGCGAAATCTTTAACCGCCTTCGCCAACGTCCTTGCTTCTGCGCTGTATAGTAGAACAAGACTATGGTGAGAAGGGTCTCGTACAATCACTTCATCACTTAATTGCCTTATTAGACCATGGAAACAGCGGTTGGCTAGAGCATTTCCATATTCGATTTCTGATGATGTGCCATTAGGCAAAACCCCTAACTGTTTCAAAGTAATATAACATACATATGATATACCCGTATATATTGTGTGACGTCCTGTCTGATGCGTCAATGTTTTGCCAATGATATCTATGACATCGTATCCAAGTCTTCCTTAGACAAAATGAAAGTTATGCTTCTGATGGTAAATTTCGCACAAGTAAGGCATTGAGAAAGTATAAGGCAGCGCACGACCTTGTATAAATCCTTTTTCGTCACCGAAGGTATCTGTGGTTCCAATCTTCATGAATAATCGATAGGTCTTCGTAGTCTTTCTGCATAATACAGAGTTGCCGGAAAAGTAATGTCAATGAGTCGATTAAAAAGAATATATTGATCAGATCGGTAGGTTAAAAGGTTTCAAAATAGGCCCTTCCCGCGTCGATACATTGCTTCCAGGTGGCTTCATGCCTTCATGCCACCGGTTGACTTCCTTATCATAGGAAAAATTTCCACCGCGGATTTACTGAGTTTCACATAGAACTAGATGGCAATCCTTTGTTTCTACGAGCGCTACATTACGGCTTGCACGGGAGACGAAAATGAATTTCCTGGAAAAGCCTGTTTTTGTTCTCCGGATGTTCGGAGACGACTGAGCGACAACGTGTTCGTAAGCCGACATCCCATTCCATCGATTTCAACCGACGTGCTGCGACGTACATATAGTCACTTCACAATAAAATCACTGACTTTATTTTCGGATGAACCCTGTCGATGCGGTCTAGAAATCAATAAGGACATGGTGAACATCAATCCAGACTCCTTTGGTTTTCTAAAGAATTCTCTTATCCATTTTAACTTTTGTTAAAACTTCTAGATATGCTCTACTCTACTTCCTCGATTGCGCGTTCGTTTTATCATTTTTTTCTTATTTACTTACTTAATGTGGCGTTACAGTCCGTGGTGGACCAGAGTATTGGTGTCCATCCGATCTATGTACATGACCCAGCCACCTCAGTCGTTGGAACTTCACTCTTCTGGCTAAGTCGATGTCGGGGTACAGCCTGCATAGTTCATTGTTGTATCTCCTCATCAACTCATCGTCTATGCAGACAGGACCGAAAATCACGAAAGAATTATTCTTCGTTTGATCTCTGCCCCGGTGTCCTTGTCTAAATCGGTAGCGGAGCCTAGGTAAACAAAGCCCTTAACTATCTCAAAGTTATATCTTTCGGGTGTGTGGTTCTGTTCGAGATATGCGTGTTGAGTGTACTTTCTTGTTGACAGCATACACTTGGTCTTGTCCTCATTGATGGTTAAACCCATCTTTGCCGCTTCCGTCTCAATACTCCCGAAGGCACTATTGACATCACGCTGCTTTCTTCCGATTATGTCACTATCGTTGGCGTATGCGAGTAATTGGGCGGACTTTTGAGAGATTGTACTTCTTGTGTTGGCACTTGAGTTTTGCACCATTCTTTCAAGAATGATGTTAAAGAAATCGCATGACACCTCATCGCTTTGTCTAAATCCGTTTTTGACATCAAAGGTCTCGGTGAGTTCTTTACCGGCCTTGATATAGCAGTGTGCATTCTCCATCGTCATCTTCAACAAACAGACGAGTTTGATAGGTATGCCAAAACTAGACATACTCGTAGGTCTGTATAGGGGTACCTGCGGAACAACCCCCTACCTGAAGGACCAGTTCCATTATAGATGCCCCTAGGACGAGGAGTCGGTCAGGCCGAAACCAGTAATCCGTTCGGGGATGTGAACGCTGCGATTGGTCCATTAAGTGCTCATCCGCAACCATATCTTTTCCAAGACCCTGATTTAGCCACGGATTTCTGAGGACATGACTGAGATCCAAATACGGCTGAGTAGCCCGGATAAGGTCTTATTTGCTTAACTTCATCGTTAATTCCATCTGAGGAATTCATCCGCTGTCCCGTTTATAGTGCTGCAATTTTTTTCCGTTGGTTAGCACTCGCGCTTATAAATTTGGTAAGTCAAGTCCGGATTGACATCGATCAGTACCCGATGGTTACGTCTTGGAGGTAAAATAAACACAATTTAGGTGTAGAAACAATGACAACACCTGGTATCGCCAAGTTGACACGTACCTCAGTGCCTACCCTATTTCTACAGCACGTTTTTTTCTACTCCGAAGAAATTGATGTTCTCCGTTCTTGTTTTCCTCGTAGGGCTCACGGTCCGCTCTTTTCCTTGTATACAGGGTAGCTTGCTCCTTAGCTTTAGTTTTTTTCGTCAGGTGTAACTTGGTACATCACTTTCTTCGGTATTTTGACCGTTTCCTGTGATCTATGGTATATCACTGGCAGATTTTAATGAGTTTGACGAGAAGTTGAAAGATACCCCATTGGCAGAGTTCCTTGCGGTTTGTTGCGATTATAGTCATCTGAATTTAGATCTTCTCACAGTATTTCTTCATTTTTGTGGTATTTAAGATATCGCTAGACACAATTTGGCTGTAATTAGGTAATTTGTAGTCCTCTCTGAATGTTCACACATCTGTAAAGCTGGAGGACTGACTTGCATCGATCAGAGTATAATGACTTTTGCTGCCTCTCTTATTGACCAGGTGACCATGTTGCTTTTACCAACATTCCTGACCTTTTCTGTAGTATATGTATCTAGGATAGGACTATAAATCTAAAAACTTTTCATCACTAAACTACCACGTAGATCGAAGACTTCAATTGTGAAACTACCTTTCCGTTGTGCCCATAACAAATTTCTTGTTGTCCTGACTCTGTATAAGGGAGTGTAAGGTGTTTTGGCCCAAGTCTTAGGTTGGATTTTTGCGGACCTTTGGGACAATTAAGAATACCGTCTTATTGCAATATAATTACGTCGTATTATCCCTCCAGTAGGGATTGGATCATGCCTTTAACCACAACTGAACAAGGGCGCTAAGTGTTTGGACTAAATTTTGAAGCCATTATAACACATTGTAGCCAGATCTTGGTACAACTCAAGATACAACAATTCTGTGAAAAGTTAAGTTAAATCACATTTAGATGACTGTTGACAATACACCTGTTAAAAGAACTCTCAAATTCAAGATGAATTGTTGAACATCATCAAAGCAGCAACCTACATACTTGGAATCGATTTGGATAAGCGTGAGACAATTGATTAAGTGTCCTTTACATTCTTATATGGGATGGAATAACCATCAATTGGGTATTGAAGTGTCTCGATTCCTCCCCATTTGCAGTTTGATTGTTCAAACCGTCTGAGTGCACTTAGAGGCACTTATCATCACCTGAAAAATAATAAAAGAAACATCTGCTCATAAAGTCGCCTGACTTCATAAAATCTTTGATATAGTCCCGTTTGTAGCAAATTTAAAATCCCATCACATCTGAGGAAATCCTTCCGTCAAACAATAAAATCGCGAAAATCCATTTCTCTTGACTATTTCGACCAAAACTTATTGCTCCTTCGCATTTCATTACTCCTTTCATGATATCTCTCCCATTTAAGTCGATATAAACTTAATTTGATGTGCGATTCCCAATAAAATTCGAGATGAAAACATACAACAAAGGAGAAGATGCAACTCTTTTACGACTATCAAGAAAGAGACTTAACCTCCAACCCCTCCGCAGCTTCACTTGCAATACTCATGCGAGTATTCGTGGTCTATATGGTGACCCCCCACAGAATTGCAATAATAAAATCATACTAACATACATCCATGTACATAAAGTATCATTCAAGAATTTTATGTCCTTTTAATCTGTCATCAATCAGTCGACGGAAAAAGACCAAAACGAAAACGAAGACGATGATGATGAAAGATGTCCTTTATTTTGGTTGTCCTTGCAATGAAGTAATTTTTATTGCTACGAAGTTATAAACCAAAAATTGCAACAAAAAAAGGAGTCGAGGTAAAGGAGTCATTAAATCATCCAATAGGAAGTCCTCTAAGGATTTATACCTACTCATACGATTGGGATTCGAGATTTTTTTTAGCGCCCTTCCCGTTAGAATTCGACTTTCCTGATTTTTTTTCTTTGTCGTTTTTGTCCTTTTTTTTATGATGATTCCACCTTTGAATGAGATGAATACTTATACGAATGCTCTTGTACGACAAAGATTTTCCTCAAGGAAGTATGTTACAACCAAGAAGTACCAAAGCAGTGAGAATCCTTTATTTTAATAACCTAAAGGCAATAAATGCCGAAGTCGAGGGAAGTTCAGAAGGAAGTCAGAACCAACGAACAAAAAAAGCTCGTCTCTCTTTGAAAAAAACCTACCTACACGAATTGCCGATACTTGAAAGGACGATAAAAAGTAATGCATGCTTGATTGCAATAAAAACGAACGAAAACGCTCTACGTATATCCTGCGTTTGACTTTCAACAGAAGGGATACATATGAATCTCTTTACTGTCTCCTACTCCACTATGGCTGAGGGTGGTTAAGGGGTAAATTGATAGATCTGGAGCCCTCCCGCTGGCTCAAATAAAAACTCCCGGTTGACATAAACCTACTTTGACTTTTGACATCGTCAAATTGTAACTCCAAAAAGGATTACATTTTGTGGTACAGCGAACAGAGATTACTACCCCAACCCTTGGTTATCCTACTCAGTGGGTGCCACCAAAATAAATTGTTCTTTCTGCCCCCCCACCCCACCATCCCGTTACGGGTTTTTTTTGTTTGTGTAACACGGCTTGATTGAAGTTTTATCGAGAAACGAAAGTTGGTTAGATTGCAATTTATTGATTTGTACATTTTGATTGTGAGCCCTTTTATTTAATTTTGGTTACAGAGTAAACACAAATACGTACATCAACACACAGGGTGGCTTGTTATTTTCTGTGTAAAATAAAAACATCAGGTCAAGGCTGGTCTATCTGTGATGTGATGTATGCAATGCGAGAGTGGAAGTAATTAAAATATTTATAATTGCAGCGCAATGCATTTGATTGCAGTTGAATGCTAAAATTCTAGATACGAAACGAGATCTAGGCTAACAGCCTGCCAATGGGTACAAGCAAAAAAAAAAATCTTTATTCAGATTTTTACTAGTGGAAATATTATCATGTCATGCACATTGGTGCGGGCAAATTGAAATTTGAATATTTTAACGGGGCAATACCAACGAATCCAGAGATCGGGATTTCTAATAAATTATTAATTTCAATTTGATTTTTTAAACCGATAAATTGCAGAGATACGGATACAGTTTGCATACAACACAGATTCATGGCAAAACATTGAAATTATGCTGGCAAAATTGTTATTGAGGGTTAAACGATCCACGGGATTGCACGCTTTAAATAAACTATGTACGATACTAGTGCCCGCAGGCCAGTGGTTATATTGGATTTCAATTGTGGCCAGTTATCTGCAGTGTATAGGTGAAGTAGAACGATATTTGAAGCGTTTTTTTTTTTAAATAAGGACTGTCGGCGATTCTTCCCATATTCGATTGGAGTTTCATCATTAAAGGATGCATCTACAAATTCTCAGTCTGATCCCAGGGATGTAATAAACACTTTTCTATGACTTAAGAATTCCTCTTACTCTATGCTTCTGGGGTAGGATTGGGTAAACTACAACCTAATATTGGCCTCCGATTTTGGGATATACGCTTGGGATATTTTGGAACCTTTACAAAGATTACTACGGCGTCTTGTAGTCAGTGCCATAGTTCTCGACCCAAAACGACTTAAAACTTTTCGCCAATGGTCCAGTTGAAGTATAAGTGGACTTTCGATTTTTTAATACTGTCATCCAGGATAGGTGTGAGATACGTCTTACAGGAAAAACCTGTTGGGGTTAGTACCTACTTTATGAAACAAAGAGGCTTCAGCCACATTTCCTATGAGTGAACACTTTCCATGTCAGCATGATAAAATGTATCCTTATCGCGTAGTCAAATGGTCAACAACTAAAGTCCTCATCTCAAACTCCCAATATGACTAGAGTAAAGTAGTTAGGAGTCAAATGCATTTCAGTCGTCAAATGTCACTATTGTCCCTAATGTTACAACTGCTACCGGCGGAATGCCAATACAGCAGTGCATCTTATGGTATTATCTACTCTTGTCGTGTTTTTAATAAATCGATTGATGGCTATGTAAGATGGATAGCTCAAGCGTAATCTTCTTGACAACACCAAAGTATGATCAAAGGTATGAACACTCATACAAGTTAAGGCATTTTTAAACTCTCAACCGTTTATGCCACTGCTTGGATCCTGAGATGTCATCCGCAATAAATTGTGTGATTAGGCAGACTTTTACGAAGAAGGATGTTTGGAACGGAATTAATGAAGTCCCATACATTTAAGTGGCCGACTGGCACCCATCAAAAGTGATCTTTTATCCACTAAGGGATCAAAAGTGATCTTTTATCCACTAAGGGATCAAAAGTGATCTTTTATCCACTAAATGGAACCTCCCATTTAGATTAGCAAATCTGCCGATGCTGACCGGAAATACTCAGGCCTTAAGTTGAAGAAGGAACACAATGGCCATTTTCTATATATAATGGCCAAACTGATATGATTTCTCTGGACCAGAATTTGCAGCAATTACAGAGTATATTTGTTCAATGCCTTTAAACGTCACCTTCGTTGAAGGTGCCTATCAGAGCTGTAGTCGAGTTTATGTTGAGATATCATCAGTGCGGCTTTTATCCACGTCGATCACTGTCTACCTAATCACTCTTAGGTTGATACTTGGGAATCTTTGCTACAACTGTGGTATGGATTTGGAAAGGGATGCAACCGCGCAATATATTGGTGGAATATCGGTTTGCAGGTTCTTTTAACCCTGAGACTTAGTCACGAGAGATAAAAATGGCTACGCATTCCGACTCTTAACTATGTTCATGATATCTGCAGTAATCGGATCGCTATCACAAGCTACTAAAATCATTCTCCTTCATTGCTTTCGCCAGGCGATTTGTTTTGCCAATTTAAAAATAAACATAAGAGTAGGCAAGCAGTTCAGTGTAAAGTGGCCTCAAAGGGATTTTTTCGTCGATAGTTGGATTATTTGGTTAGGATGACCTAAATCCGACTTCTGATGCCATAATCATTGTTTTACCAAGATCACATCACACAAAACTCTTTCTTCAGAAAATCTGCTATTCTTGTGTGACGGGTGTATTAATATTTCTCTCGCACATATGGTCCTTGCAATCAAGTGCCTCGGTGACTCCAAAGAATCCAATCACTAGTCAGAATGATAACGGACAAACTATCAATTTTCGATCATAGCGTATTGCTCGTTTAATTGAATTGGAAACTGCAAGACCCTGAAATAAAGGAACATCCAAGAATCCCCCTCGATAAAGTGTTAAGTGAAATCATATCTATCGGTTCCGCATTGATAGATTCCATCAAGAAAATGTATAATTCTATCAACTCTCTCCGGGAAGTCATAAATATTCATCTCCAGTCATCCACATCCAATCTCCATCTCCAATCTGTAATATACAATCATTCACTCCAAAGGAAGTACGAGTCCCCGCTTCGCGTTATATTCGATAAATTAGTGAGTTCGTCACTAAACTCACTACGAATAGAACAGATGGTCTTCCAACCCATCCCCCGCCCCACAACAACACAATACTTCAAGTTTTCGTTAATTGTTACAAACTGAAGCCGAATCATTCCCATATCCTGTGCCGACAACCCAACCTCCAAGTCCTCGCAGCAGCCATTCGATCCAAATATCATTTGGTGATATATGTAACTGCTCCAACGTCTCAACTCCTCCTGTCGCCGCCCTACAGAAACTTGCCATACAATTTAACACGACATGGACGCCTTCAGAGTGGCAAAACAGGCTAGACCGACTCCGTACAATGAATCAGATGTGTGGATGGTGCCCCATATTACGGAGATGTTGCTTGGATCTCTGAATTTTTCAAAAGGAGGTATGGCATCACAATAAGCCAACATTTCACCACAAAAATGAACGCAATTTCAAGCTAAGGTTACTGGCTATATATAAGTGGTTATCTGTTAACCACGCCAAACTTAACCTTGGAAAGACCCGTATCTCCAAATGGACGGATAAACCTAAACAATAAACTGATAAAATGAAACAACGTCTCAGCTAATTATAAATCATCCAGATCCATTCATCATTCCCTTCCTAAAATTGACCCCAAAAGGAGCCTTGAAACCGAAATATTTCCGGGTTTTTCCCCTCCTATCTGTATCCCTAAGCAACCCCTCCCTTCCTACACGTCTCCCTAAAAATGCACCAATTGCCTCTCTTCCATCAAAATTCCAACATCAATGCGTTTCTTTTAATTGAACCCCTACTCCTGATACGGTCACTGCGCAACCGCCCACACCCACGCCTACTATCAACTGCTTTCCCAATTCGATCTTACAACTGGAGCCAAATATCCATACTTTATTAGCTGACATATCTTAAATCCTGCTTCTTACTCACCTTTTTCCTCTGTTACACAGGCCTCTGAACCTATTTTCGATCCCCTTTCGCCACCTAACGTCAAATTGACCCAAAAGCATATAAATAGATACCACGGAATGGCGTTATGCACTCTCACGACAAATCCGACTCTGTTTGTTTTGAGGGCAAAACAAGTTTACATCCAACAGAAAGGTCTAGTCTCAGGAATCTTTACAACAGGTACCACGAAATTTCTACACACCATCCCAAACGGTTGCGGATGACCTCGCTCCTTTCCGGAGCTACTCGTATATACACTCGAAAAGAGTCTCACACCTTCAGCGTAGCCGAGCCGGCCATGATAAATTTTTTCGTTCCAAACCTGCCTTCTTTGTCTGCATCTCATCTACACTACCCTACTCCTCCACGCAACAAACTCCCTCTTACATTTTACTACCAGAATGTGAGAGGTTTCCACTCTAAAAATAGTGCTATTTCGTCTAGATGTTATGGTCTGTGATCCCCGACATAAAGAGCCAGGAACTATTCTCATCCTCTTATAAAGTTTTCCGAGATGACGATTACTCTCTTCCTATATCTAATGATCCTGCCATCCCTATAGTTGATTCTCCATATCGAGGTATCGCACTAGCCAATCACGACAGTTTTAACTCTTCTCATCGATATCTCTTCTTCTGTACAATTTGACTTTGTTTCGATTAAAATAACACTCCCAAACAGGTCCCTGTACGTTGCGTGTTGGTACATTCTCTCGGCTCAACCTATCGAATTCTACATCGTTGTTATTAAATTAATTAACTAATTGACCTAAGTGATTTCACCGACGATATCCTTATCTTTGGTCACTTTAACCTGCCACTGATGGCGTGGATTCCATCGGATGATCACTTATTTTTTACGGCGTCGAACGCTATTTTAGTGAAAGAATGTCTATTCATTCATAGCATAACTGACTCAAGCCTATGCCAAATAAGTGGCGTCTCTAATTCCATCGGCAGGCAACTGGACTTCTTTTTACTAGCGATCCCATAGTAACGCTTTGTTTCTTAACCCTATCAACTGTGAACAACTTTCACCCCCTCTTCTCTCATTTTTCCATAATTCTCCACCTAAGCCCACTTCTTCCCCTACTATCTTTTCTCATAACTTCCATAAAGCTAATTTTCGCAAAATCAATATTTATCTTAGCATATCTTCTTTTGATTTTACCAACATATCGTTATCTGATGCTATCTCCATATTTTACAGTAAAACATTTAATTCCATTTCTCTTTACGTCCCCTTTTCTCGGCATAAACCATCATCTACATCCCCTCACTGGTATCGCTCTTTCCGAAACAAAAGAAACAAATTATGGGCAGTTTTTCTTCCTAGTAGTCTTATTCCGACTACTCTAACTATCTTGGAACCTACTTCCAATTCACCCAGCGCTATAACTGCCTCTATTAGCGCTTTCTCGACACTGTGCATACCAGCCTTATTAACGATCCTAAAACTTTTTATCAATTTGTAAACTACAGAAGAAAATCAGACAGTTACCATCCTCTCTCTCGTTCGATAACATATCATCGACCGACCCACATTCTATTGCCAACTATTCGGCAACCTTTTTTAAACAATCATATGCACACAACTTCTTTGTGCCTGACCCCATATTTTCCAAGTACCTTCCGAATTTCTCCATTGGTCCCTCTCTCTCTCATTCTTTTGATCCTACCCTTATCGAAGAAAAGTTACAAAATCTCAATGATGAATTTTTACTCGGGCCAGACGGGCTTCCCCCATATTTCTGAAAAAGTTTTCCTCCAATCTTTCGCACCCACTTTTCTCCCTATTTCATCTATCCCTCGCACAAGGGGAATTCCCGAAAGTTTGGACGACCTCTTTCATAACTCTGGTCCACAAAAGGAATCAAAGAATGAAGTAACTAACAACCGTCCTATTGCTAACCTTTCTCACATACCTAAAATGTTCGTCGAAAGTATTTTCTATAAAGTGCTAAATTTTCAGTGCAAGTCATTTACGAGTATATCACCCAGTCAGCATGGATTTCTGAAAGGTAGATAAACTACTACAAACTTCGTATCCTTTTCATCCAATTCAAATTTAAACCCATATTATTAAAATGGATATTTTCCTATCTGGAGAACCGTTATTATAGCGTTCGCTTTAGGTCAGCCTTCTTAACCCCGTTTTTATCCACTTCTGGTGGGCCACAAGGCAGCCACATAGGTCCTCTCCTTTTCATTTTAAAAATAAACGATCTTGAGAGGATTATTAAACACTGCCCCATTTCCATTTACGCCGACGACACTAAGTTCTGCAAAACCATTTCTTCTTCCCAAGACTGTATTCCACTTCAAGAAGACCTCGGTAGGTTTTCCACTTGATATCTAAAAAAGTGTTTAGAGCTTAGTCTACGTACTCGAACGTCCAATAAATCTCCTCCTCGACTTTATTTTCCGTCTGACCAACCCATATCTCAGGTTCAATTCCTTCGCGACCTTGGAATATTATATGATAAAGAGTTAAGCTTCCGTTTGCATAATCCTAAAAACCAACTCAGTACTTGGTTTAATCGAACTACACTCCTGTTCACATTTGAAATCCCTGCTGATACCGCGATTTCCCTTGTTGTTGCTGTAGAATTTGACGCTTCTTTTAGTAGGGATTGTCGATCTGCTAGTGTCAAGCTATATTTTCGTCAAGGTACGAATCTTTTCCCGTAGTTTTCTGGATCTTTTAAATAGTTTGAAACAACTGTATGTCTGCGCTTCAAAAGTCTCGCAAATTTGTTGACAGAATATCCCTCTTGGCGCATTCTTTTAATGTTTTGGATCGCCGTTTGATTTAACATCTTTCCAGATCCCATTTTTAATTTTTTTACTTCTAAGACCTGTTTAAATACTTTCTTTTAAATCAAACCACTATAACTGACTAACAAGTCACACTGCGAATGAAATCCGCAACTAAACTTCCAAAGTATTTATACCCTGTCTCAAAAAAAAGGATTTGTGGTGATTGGAATTATCCTAGAAATTGGTAATGATTACCTAACAATAATATTTGCATCATTTACGGAACCAGATTATCGAGAAACGCCGAAATCAGGAGGGTGTCTCAATCAGTTGGCGAGGAGTGCGTGGTCTAAAGAATGTTGCAACCCCTATGTGACAAGGTCACATTACATTACTCTTGCTCGGCCCCTTCTGCAATATGCGAGCCAAGTATGGTCCCCCCACTTTCAGCAGGTTCATACTCGTATAACCCGAATCGAGGACACTCAACGTCGTTTCTTTCGATTTGCCTTCGAGGACCACTTTTATTTTACTTCCCTATCGTGGCCGCCTCAAACTTCTTAACCTGAACACCCTCGAAAAATGAAGATACATAGCTGGCATTTTCTTCGTTCATCGACTGCTCTCTGGTTCTGTGGATTGCGCCTCCCTTCACAATTCTCTTTTCTTCAACACTAGCCCTCCTTATTTACGATGTCCTCTTTTCTTCTTTATTCCAACCCATCCCACCTCTTATGGTTCCAAAGAAATAATCATACTAATGTTCCGCAAGGACAACTCAAAATGGGGCCATTTTTGATTTTAACGTTTTTTTTTGCACACAGTCCGGGCGAAGAAAATCAGGTAGGATGGAAAGAGAGGTACCGGTGAACGTTGGTTTTAAATGTTTGAAGGTTGTAATGACCAGGAAATAAAGAGCTAGGCAGGCCATTCCATAAGCGAGTTGTACGGCTTAGGAACTAGTCATGATATTTTGGATATACTGAGGGTATACTGATGAGCATTCATAGAGAGATGGGTGTTACGGTTAAAAGTCTGAAGCGGCAGAATGCTACTTGCGAGTTCTATGGAGCACTGGTAGTGGAAATAGCGATAAAACAAAGACACGAGACATTTCGTCGGTGTTCGAGAGTGTCCATTGCCTGACTGATACTGGTATCAACTATGAGTTTTATCGCACGGTTTTGGGCGGATGAATGCCTTATATTTTGAGGCCAGATCAGAAGGAGAAAAGTATTTCTTACATCGTTTGAGAAAGCCTAAACATTTCGCAGCATTTTTGGCGACATCGGATATGTGGTCATTCTAACGTAAGTTGCCATTGAAACACATACCGAGAATCGGCTTCGACGATGTAAGTGCCATTCATGGATAATGGCTGGGCCTTAACGACAGTAGACAGCATTGTGTTTGGAAGCATTAAATTCCACTCTGTTGGTAGTTCCCCAATTGGTTATGCTGTTAGTATCAGAATTTAAAGAGCGTAACATACGCTGGCATTCCCGTTCTACAGCCGAAGAGCAGGGACATGAGTCCGGAAACGAATATGAAAAGCAGAGAGTACTGTCGTCAGCAAAGGAATAAATTGGATTAGAAGTAGCAGACAAGAGATCATTTCTAAAAATTAAAAAGAGTGTCGGAGACAGAACGGAGCCCTGCCCGTTCACTAGACTTGAAACCATCCAAGGCAACTTGAATTGAACGTTCCGAAAGGTAATTTCTAATCCACTGAAGAAGAGAGTCATCGATCCCAAAAGCACGCATTTTCGACAAAAGAGCCTGATGCCAAAGAGAAATATCAAGTGCAACTATCTTGCTTTCGCCAGATTGATGTACGCTTTGGTTCCGGTGAGACATGCCATCCAATCACCAGTGGACCTGTTGCTACGAAAACCATATTGCCGGTCATTGAGAAGTTTTCGCGTTTCGAATGTCGACATCGTCTCTTGTCTAAGCTGTGCTTTCAGTTGGAATCCGCATTACCTGCGACAGGCTCATATTACTTCACTACCTTCTGAGCCCAATGAAACAGTGACACTCATTGTGTATTTGTTAGTCTTGAAATTTCGTGCACATCGCAAAAAGTTTTTCTCGCCGACCTCGAACGGTGAAAAAATGTTCATTGCGTGCTATTGCTTGTCGTTGATGACGTCATCATTGTTTTCTGCTTTTTTGCGTTTCTGCATAGCAATGAATCCAGACATAGTAGCCGACGACTTTAATTACTGTGGCCCTGCTAAACACCGACTATTGTAATGCTGATTGGCGCTCCTATGAGGTATATTATGATTTCCTGTCCGATTTACTGGTGTTGGGCGTTCTTTTATAGCTGATAACAAGTTGTCTGTCAGGTGGTTAAAAACTTTGGCAGAAAGCAGCTTTTTCTCATTATTCTCTTCATGTTTCGTTGGAATATATGTCAGATATGCCTTCGCCATCAATAAACAGAAGATGGATTTCAATTTTGGATCGATTTTGGAATTCATCGCATTGTGAATATAACATCGACTTCCCAATGTATCCATCTGTTATTGCATGATTCAAGCCAACTATATGGCCATAGCCAAATTGCTCTTCAGTAGTTATCGCAGCCATAAAGGTTCTCTTTGATGTCAAAAAGGCATAGGAGGCTATTCAACATGATATATTGTCACCACACAACATTCGCGAGTTAAGTTGGTACTCTACCACCAGATCTTCAGTTTCCTTAGATAAATCGCGGATGTCATTGGGCCCAACACCCTGGAGGAATATTTCTATGTTCCCTTTCTTTAAATTAGGTAGACACAAGTTTTGAATGTAACGGGCTTAAAGGTTCAATCTTCAGCATAAAATTCAACAGTTCTGTAAGGTTTGGCTTTTCATTGCTATAAGCTACAAAGTGGACTGTTGAAAAAGACAGTTCACATCTTTGTGAAAAACAGCCTGCAGACGGTAAAGCCTCTAGCCGGAAAGAGCTTTCCATCCTCATATGTCATTCCAATTTTCCGAGAAAATACTGTTTAGGACAGGATAAGAAGACCTTCTAAGGCGGATTTCATGAAAGCAAAGGAAATATTCCGAGAAACGAAAATAGAATGGGTCATGAACTCATTTCAACCGTTCAAGATCCAAAACAATTTTATAACAACTTAGGCTCGGGGTTTTACCCAAATCTTTGGATAAAAATTATCATAGTATATATACTCATATAGACTGATAAACGTGCCTTCAATTCTTCTGACAATGGAGACAAAAATGGACACAAAACATTCTCTCAAAGTCAACTCAATTCAGAATCATTGCTGCAACAGATTTTCCACAATCAAGGATCCTCTTTGACTATATTATGGTCCATCGTAATAAAGAACTTCTAAATATACTATACTAGGTAAATCTATGTATATTCAAAGAATCTTCGACTCCATGGTTATTGTAACCACAGATAAATCTAAATAAACAACCTCAAATCGTCTTAGCAGACCTCTGAACCTAGGAGTAAGCTGGTGCAAAAAGGTTAACCACAACGCTACTATGTGGCTTTACAAAAATAAAAAAAACTGGATAAATGCAAAACTTCAACACCTGTTGGCTAAACTACACAATTTTCAAATGAAGTGAAGTTTCTAGGGGTAACCTTTGACCAAACACTTACCTGGAATACCCATATCGAGAAAGCCATAGACAATCTCAGGATCTTGCTATGGACCGACGGGAATCTACTTGGGAAAGAACTGCAGTCTCAACCACAAAATAACACGTTAGGAAGCAAGAAATCTTTTAAGCAAGTCGCTGTCATTTTTTAAGCAAGTGACTGTCACTGCAGACTGTCATCTTTATAGAAGAGATAACAAATTATAAGTACTTATGAAAGATCGACACACTCGGTGAAACCAGCACGCTTCTCAAAAATGTTGAGATCAGCCAGACTGGAATCACCCAAAAAACCTGACGGCACCTACACTGCCTCGAAAACAGACACCAGCTCACAACCAGCTTCTATCAATGAAGCTCCCATCGATTGTGGTGACGGATGATCAAACGATCAAACGCTCTGTTGCTTCAAGTCGCCTGGCACTAATGGCTAGTTATTCCACAAAAAGGTGTAGACCAGGTGCTGTAAACTCTGAAGAGAGTGTTCACTGATAGCCTGTCACTGACGTAAATATTTATCGAAACCCTGCCTTTATATCGAAAACAGATGACTACACAAAACTTCAGACCCATCAGTCTGACCTCCTTCATGTTGATGAGCATGGGGAAATTGGTCGAGCTTCATGTGCGCAAAACTAGATGCGCAAAACTAGATGCGCACATGAAGCTCCTCCGTCTAAGATGCAAATTTCCTGCCAATGTGTAATATGCTACGGGTGGGCATTAAGATCTGGTGGACAGAATTGAAAGTTCGGGTGGCAAGAAGCAATACCGGCTAGACATTTTCATTACCATTTAGGGTGCTCTTGACGGCATGATTAACTCAACCAGATATATGTTACATCGTAGACGAATCGATACTTTTGTAGATACTCGTAAAAGTAACGCCGATGAATAGGACCCTGATTGCGGGTTCTGACTGCGGCCTATTAATAATAAGGCTTGTCCGTATGGCAATGTCCTGTCTCCACTACTATGGTGCGTGTTGGTCGAATCACTGCTTAACGATCTCAATAGTCCTGACATCTATGTTCAAACATATGCAGATGGCTTAGCTGCATTGCCTATTCGATTCTGTCTAGCTCCAAAGCGAAGGCAGTCCTTATGTGATTGGCGCAGTAAATTGGCTTTTAGTCCCAAAATTGAGATTGTTCCCTTTATGAGAAGGAGGAAGCTGAATGGTCTTACTCATCTAGATCTAAAGGCACCCAGGATCCGTTTCTCCGACGAAGCAAAATATTTCGATGTCAAGTTGTATAATAAACTTCTTTGAACCAAACATATTACGTCGAAAGCTTCTAAATCACTTCACTAAATACGGTTGGAAGGTTGAATTCCTGTTTGGCTCCCATGTCACAATGGGATCTGAGGAGAGTTTCTCAAGACCAAAACCTGCGTTATGACTGCCTGCATCTTCTGTTAGCGTTTCCTTTGGCAGTCGAGTCTCATATGCAGGTTACCGGCAGACCAAACGAATGTTTCTCGAGGTCTCTAGGAAGTCAGCGAATTTCCTTATGTTCCTCAGTTGGTCAGTATGTCCTAGTAGTGTTGGCTCACTATGCCTACATAAGTCCGCTGACCATAAGAGACATAACATCCCTCGACGGTTGCTGTGTGTATGACAACGACAGCGCGGAGCACTATTTCTGTGAGTATCCGGTCCACGCTTGGATCAAGCTGCAGGTACCCGGGGCTTATGTTGTGGGTGATGGTGTTATAGGCACATCATTATTTTCTACGAAACACTGCGAAACTTTAGCAAAAGGAACGTAGAAGGGGTATCATACAATGGACTAGTTCTTTGTCTAAGTGCTCTATGCCGAATGAAAAAAAGCTGTTAAGCCCTGAAATTAGGCTGTTTAACTAAAAATTCCACAAAGAAGATCTTTTCGATAGAATGGTTGGCTTTTCCTGAAAACTGTTCTCCTCTCCACCATCTTCTTGTTGACAATGATTTGCTTATAGTAATGCCTAGTACTAATGCCACCCATTTTGCATACTTAAGCAGAACCATTATGAAAATACGTCAAATGTGTTTCGAGGTGCAGATGAAGGCTTTCGGAACTCTTTTTCTCCTCGATTAACTAAAGTAATATATTCGTTGGTGATTATTTTCAAAATGTAAAATAGATTTCAGTCTGAGTCCACCCATAGAGGCAATCTTCGTATGTCTGCTTCTTATTCGGTTTTCTCTCATCAAATTGCAATTTGGAACTTTTCAAAAGAGCTAATCAAGCAGTGCCTTCGGCAGTCCCCTTTCACATTCTCAAAGCCTTCAACCTTCACAATATCATCTCATATTCATAAACCAATTGTGACACATCTCAAAGAATACATCCCCTTGGCTTTCGCTAATAGATAGAAGCCAACAAGGACGAAGAAAGTAAGAATTCTAAGCCAACAAACCATGCGATATTAATTTCCAAAAATAACACCATCAACCCAGCACCCAAAACATCTCATAGCACACCCTCTTCTTACTACATCCGTGATCCAATGAAATCCTTCTCAGTATTATTCTTAAAATTTTCTTTACCTCCGCTCGAACACCTCCTGATATCAAGCGTGCCATCACCGCAAGGACAAAGCAAATCTAATTTCCTTTTCATAATAAACCGACAGAACGAATTTGCTGTTCCTTCTAAATAAATACTCGCACTCTCTAACGGCTCGTAAGGATATGTTCATATGTGCAAGTCCTTAACCCTAAGCCCGTAAGCATATGCCTCGAATTCCAGAAATACATCTTAATCCTGGCATTCGAAAACCCATTCAATGGGACTGTGCGATAATTTTACGATCCACACCCGGTCGGGACTACGTACAGATGGGTACACACATGCAAACGAATATACGAGTACAATATATCCTACCAATGGCCCGTAGAAGGTTAACTCAATAAAAATATGCCAAGACCAAAAGCAATCAACCCCTGAGAGATACCGCGGAGGTTAGAGAATACTGGATGATGATGAAGGGTCTTTAGAAGCCACACTCACACATGGTATCTACCAAAATATCCCCACTTGCCATCGTATGTAAAGCTAGAGAGCTACTGAAGCCGAACCAGGAAAATCCTCGATCCTATTACCACTGTCAAAACAGTCAATGATTTATTGCTTAGATAGAACTTGTGGGTTTCGCCATCGAACTCTATCGTGGTGTGAGATAGAAAAATATTTTCCACACCCACTCACATACGAATAAACAGCAATTCAACGACTTCCGGGATGATGAGTTAGAACAAGAACAACCACTACCACCGCCACCATCACCATCACCATCACTGCCTGTCAAGATGATAATGACGACAACGTTGAATCCTGTGCCAAGATGAGGTCGACTTTAGCAGACAATTGCGCCATTAAAATTACTCAAGTGGAAAACATCCCCAAAGATGTGATGTGATTGCCTTGGCTTCGAATTTGAGGGTTGGAACGCATAAGGCGTCCATACACATCCAAACACACATTTATAGAGAAACGCCAACAGAGTTAATTTAATCGAAAACGCGAGGACATAATCCAAATATTTGCACAAGCCAAAGTTTTCACAGAAGCAGCATTTTGAAAGTCCTGAATGCAGAAGGAAGACACACAAAAAGTATCAGATCGAAATGATGACGTTAACGACGATGATGACGAAAATTTCGACAAATGAACGAATTTTTGTGGAAACGCAATTTATACGCTTAAATAGTTTCGCAACGGGACGATGTCAAGGGATAACTAATGACGACAATCAGGCACACACTCCATTGCTAGGAATTCAATTAAATCTTGAGCATGAGCTGCCGCTTTGCCTTAACCAAGGAGCCGAACCGCATACTCCAAGTGGGAGTGAACTGAACACTGAGCGAATCTTGCCAATGTGATCCTTTCAATTTTATCCTAATAATGGAGGGAGAAATTATTTTCGAATTTGGATTAGCGTCAATTATTCGGAATTTTCTTTGGTGAAAATTTCATTAATGTTGGAAGGAATTTTCTTCAAAAAACGGAGCTTAAAGGCGTAAAAAGGCAGACACGGACGTCCTAAGGGTGCATTTCTTAAAATAAATACTCGTACCACCAATGGAAGTGGAGTTTTCGAAAATTAAAGGTCAGCGTGTACGAGTAGCATGGGCATTTTGCGATTTCGGGTGGCAACGACTAACATATCAAAGTCAAAATTGTTCTTGCTGTTATGGATGGGCGGGTCAATGTCAAAATCGGAAAGAGGGCACGTAGTCATGGAGCATTGTCGTGGGAAGTGCGCGTTTCCCCCAACCAAGCTCCTGCTACGGCACGTGGCGATTCATTGATCAAAACACGATAGCCAGACCGGCCATATTGAGTCAGACGGAAGACACGCATCCACTACTCTAAACATCTACAAACTCCGAGCTGTCAGCATTTACGCGGGTCATTACTTAGTAGAAGTGAAGGTACAAAATGTGGATATCAAGAGAAGGAGAGTCGAATATTCGACGTCGCGTTGGAACAATCGCAATTTGAAATCACCAGCACCAAGTATGGCGGATCTATAGCTGGCGCTAAGTATCACTAAGCGACTACATACAATGAATCTATAGAATGGCTGTAGCTTTAGCCAGCCGACGTTCGCAGCTTAAGTAAAGGTATATTGCGCAATACTATGTACAAGAACGAAAGCTGCGAATAGAGCTGCTGTCGACACGTACAAGCAGATTAGAAGACCCGAACGGGAATTTCTCCTTACTAAAGGGAAGAAGTTCAAAAAGATGGGCCGAACGAAACACCCTACCGTCTACATGAGGTTTTAACGTTTAACCAGATGTTAAAAAGAAAATATAGGGCAACCAAAGCCGAAATGGAAATATGATGGACTCCGGAACGTTAAGTTGGTGCCCAACCCGCCCAGAGACCTTGGATGAAATATTTCTGGAGACTGCAACCACTGGGACGACGAAGACGACCAACATACCAGTTCATCCGACTAAATCGAGGTGAAGATAGCAAATTTTCAAGTCAAATGATCTGGTGAAGAAAGACATCCCTGATGAACACAATCTCAGGATCGCCTGTTCGGTTCTCAGGAAAGGAGACATTCTGAACTTCTCCAATTACTGCCGTATTACATACTCGTATGTGAATTTCTAAAACCGATCGTCAGCTATGTGATACATAGGTCCATATGGACGTGGCTTCAAACTTGCACCAGATTTAAAGTAGACCTAAGAATGTCGATATCGATGGACATCGATGTCCACCACCTCTTCATCGATTTTAAAGTTACTTATGATAGCGTCTCTAGCGATGACGGGTATAGAGACACGTCTGGCTTTGTCATATAGCCAAACTCGTTCGGTTGTGCCGGGTGTTGATAGAAAAACTTCCTCTGCTCTATTAAGCTCGGAAACATCACCGAATTATTTAATGTTAAAGAAGTTTAAGGCAGGTTGGGACTTTTCTAACCTCACTCCTTCTTTGGACTAAACAAGGCGCTAGATGGTCCTCGACCGGTGAACCCAGAAGAATGTCTCCATACACCCAACTAAGTCCGTCATAGTTCTGTTCAAAGAAGAAATATAAACCTCGGTATAGTTTCACTTGTCAACACAATCGTTGAGTACTCCGATGAGGTCAAATATCTGGGCGTAGTCCTGAATAAAAGGCTCATTTAAACAACAAAATAAATAACTAAAGCAACCAACACTTTGTGGGCCCATCACTGTCACTGGATTTACACAATGATGGTCAGGCATATGCTTCTATAGTATGGTGGACCAAAGCCACGCAAAATACCGCCATTTTAAAGCTCAAAAGGGTACAGCGTCTTGCATGTCTGGGTATTTCCGGAGCCTTTCGGACCTGCCCCACAGCTACTAAAGAAGCAATAATAGGACTAACGCCCCTACTCTTATGTATTAACAAAATGGCACTACGCTCAGCAAGTCTATTGTAGTGCAAATCAAAAAGTTAAGTCTTAGCGATCACCGGACCTAAGGTCTTGATCTCTGACATACCGCAACTTGATATGATCTCCGCGGTAACAGACCGAAGATTCTCCACGGAGATTCCAAACAAAGAAGCATGGGTTAATAATCCACCGAACAGCCAGAATGGCATAAACTGGTACACGGATGGTTCTAAAATGGAATCGGGAGTGGGAGCAGGTATGCACGGACCAAACAATAACATCACCGTAACAATGGAAATAAACCCCAGTGTATTTCAGGCAGAAGTCCTCGCCATTCAAGACTGTGCTCATCATATCTACAATTCTGTTATCAAAGACGCAAGCATCCATATATTCACGGACAGTTAAGCAGCTATAAATGCCCTTATCTCGCATATTAAAAATAACCTCTAGGAACAAGACCCAACTATGGTAGGTTCCTGGTCATGGGGGCATTTATGGGAATGAAAATACTGACGAACTGGCCAGAAAAGGCTCTGAAGCTCCTTTAAATGGATGTAAACCCTTGTGCAGTATCTCTAAATCAACAGTTAATTTAGCTATTAATAGCTAGGAGCACTTGAGAATAGCCCAAGTCTAAGCCAAACGAGGCATCCTGCCTTTTAATAAAACTGTCTACTCGTAGATGTCTAAATCTAAGTCGGCATGATATAAAAAACTCACAGGACATCACGGTTTAAGATGTCACCTCCACAAAATGAAGCTACATAGTGACTCTCCACAGTCCCGACTTTGTCTTGAAGAAAACGAAACAGCTGAACACATTTTATGTGAATGTCCAGCCCTCAATGGAATTAGGCGGAATATTATCTTCAGGAAACAGTTCGACGCCAATGATTTAATGAATACCTGTGCTGGTAGTGTTATCAACTTCATTCAGAAGGTAGAAATGCTGCTACCTTAACTACACGGTTCTGACCAAACACAGTTCTGAAAAAACAAGGCTCTCACAAACTGGGTCTACTCCAGACGATGGTAGATGAATCCCCCCCTCAATATTCAAATCATGAACTGCACTCCTTAAGCCAACTTCCGTTTCAAAACAAGCTGGCTTTGATACAGAAGGGACTACAGTTTGGTTTTATGGACATGTCGTTTGATGCAATGGCACGAAATTGACTTTCCCTGCTCTAAGAATGGTTTCGGCCATATTGTGCACCAGGATAGGAATGTTGTCAACCTTCGGTGCGGCGCTAGGTCTGGAGCAAGACAATGTTATAATACACTTTACGCTATGGAAACTTGTGTCTGTCTCCTAAGCGGAAATATACGCCATCCTTATGCCAATGAATAATATTGTGAACAGTTGTTACGAGGAGCAAAGTAATTATGTTTGCACTGAATTCAAGAACACAGCGCTTGTCTATATGCAGCCGAAAGACTGAATCGACGGATTCTTGTTTTGGTGGCCGGTTTCAATACAGGAAATGAAATCGTCCTTGAATCTGCTTGGTAGGGCTCAGAGAAGAATTTCTAAAGACTCGCGTTGCGACTGTCTACGTCCTCGGTTAGTGGTCCGATTGACAACTGAGTTTCTTATAAGCATAACTGATGATAGGATATCGCTCAGGGATGTGGGCGGCTAAAACGAATGTTTCCGACGTCTCTAAAATGCCATTGAATGTCAATGTGCTTGGTACATTACATCACCTTTCTGCGTAAGACAAAAAGAGTACACAGAAGTACATTAGACTAGTTCATTAGCTGAGTCCTTTGCTCCGACCGAAAAGAAAAGTTAGTAAGGCTGTCATCAATGCAACATTTTTCTGAAATGCCTAAGTTTTATTATTCCGAACATTTACCGATTACAATGCCTTTCGTAAGGATCGGTTTGACTAAGCAGGAGATCGTTATTTTGAGAAAAATCTCCTGCATCTGCAGGGAGTGAAGTTGATTAATCGATACTAGGGTCACCTTCTAGGTGTTCTTGTACTCTGACATATCGTGAAGGCTTCATGACACGCAAAGGCTTTTGGCCGTTTCTCTCATGCAGTTTAAAACAAACAGACTAGATGATACTAAGGAAGAAGTTGGAAGACTTACAAGAAGACTGCGGCTACTGGCAATATCTAGAGGCGAAAGCATTCACGAATTCAATGATTTTCTAGCTAAGCTCGTGTTTCATACAAAAGGTTGTAATTAAATATTTGATTCCAAAACTCTAGAATGAACCGGTGTTTGGGTACTTAACCACAAATATGTCAGTCTCTGAGTTTTGCTTTTTATTAAGACGAGTCTATGATGGAGTTGGGTGGGTTAAAAATGCAAAGTCAGTTGGTAGAAGGTAAGGGCTTAACTCACGTAATAAAGCTGGTTTATTTGTTGCTATCATTTCTCGTAATCGTTTGATTTCATTTAAGTGAAAACTTAATCATAAATTAATTTATCTATAATTTTACATACTCGTATATATGTAAAATATTAACAAATATTTTATTTTTTTTTTCCTTTTCAGGTATGTACCACTTTGACCAACAAAACGGGTAACTTTAGCCATTCTTATAATTGTTTATAACACAGTAAGTGGAGTTTTAAAAAAAAATCTGATGAGACCTTTGCCAGTTATCTGTCTATGTAAGGGGCTAGGTGCTAATAAGTTAAAGTTAGCATAGGAGCATCTTTAAAATTCTCGGTGTTGGAGTAGCTCCTCCATTGACTTACTTATTGACTTATGTGGCGCTACGATTCGAGGTGAACATGGGCCTCAACTAACAAGCCTCTACAGTTAGTCCGGTTTTTAGCTAACTGCCTCCAGTTGCGCTTTACAAGTCGGTTGTGGAATCCTTCTACTTGTGCGCGACATCTAAGGTGAGGGCTTCCTCTATTGCGTTGTCCCTACGGGTTAGCTACGAAGACTCTGCGGGCCGAAGCATTGGTGCCCATTCGCTCTAGGTTGATGTCGCTGTTGAATCTTCTTCTCTAAAGCCCGTCAATTTTTTTTTTTTTTATAATTTACGCGCGCCTAAGGGGTTATGAACACCCTTATACTGTTGCCAGGGCGCGGGCTGAAAGATAGAAGGAGGAGAATGGGAAGCATTGTTTGTGATGTAGTGCTTTGAAACTCAGGTGTGTTTGGTTTCGATATTGACTCCTTCTTCTCTAAAGCCCGTCAATGCAACCGGGACCGAATATTTTTTGAAGGATTTTTCTCTCAAAAGACTGAGGATATCTTCATCCGCTTTCGATAGAGTCCATGCTTCTGCGCCGTAAAATAGGACTGGGATGATCAGGCTCTTATATAGAGTTTCCTTAGTTTTTCGGAATAGGGCCTTACTACAGCAGAATTTAAAGCAGAACCAAGGCAGATAAAGTCCCTTATAGCTGTCGAATGTTACGTTCTGTCCAATCCGTCGATGATGTGTGTCTTTTCTTGTTGACTGGATGATACTCGGTTTGCCCTTACTTACCGCTAAACCTATTTTTTCAGCTTCCGTTTCAATACCAGCGAACGCACCAGTGACAGCCCGCTGAGTTCTGCCAACTATGTCAATATCATCATCATACGCTAGTAGTTGTGATTGTGTCTTCAGTGTTCGCTTGTGAGTTCCGCAAAATCCTTTCATGTATGATGTTAAAGACGTCAGATGACAGCGCGGCACCTTGCCTAAAAGCCTTTTTAACATGAAAGGTCTCGGTAAACTCGTTATCGACCTTGATAGAGCAACAAGCGTTCTCCATCGTCATCATCTCTATAGATGCTGTCATAAGTTGCCTTAAAATCGATGAAAAGATGCTGGGTATCGATTTGGACTTCTTGAGTTTTTTCCAGGATCTGCCGGAGTGAGACTATTTGGTCGATCGTGGTCTTTCCTGGTCTGAAACGGCAGTGGTAAGACAATATGGCAGATAAGATCTTATATCTGATTTTGAGGAGATTTACACCTCTATAGTTGACTCAGTTGAGATTCCTTCCATCAGGTATACACTTCTAACCAGATCTGAGAAATGAGTTGGTTCATGCTCTCCACAAAGTCCTTTCCAGCAGCTTTGAATACCTCAGCCGATAGCTCATGAGGTCCAGCTGCGTTGTTAGATTTCAGCTTATACTATATTGCTATCCTCACGTTGTTTTGGTCGGGTGGACGGAAGTGTTGGTTATCATTGTTTAAGTTGAGTAGTCCATTCTGTCTGACGGCACAATATTGGGTATCTTCGTCGTTGTACGAGTACACTCTGTAGAAAAAGTTGTTCCATATTCTCATAACCGAGTGTGACTTTCTTTCTTCATCTCTACAGGCTGCTTTACGGGTCTACTTACTTTGAGACATTCTTTTTACCTGTTGGTCAAATTTCCGTACGTTGTTCCTGGAGTACAACATTTCTTCGATCGGGCGTTTGTCATGCTCTTTTTTCTTCTGAAGAAGAAGTCGATGTTTTGCCCGTCTCTTCTACTCGTAGAGCTCACTAGCAGTTCTTGTCCTTTGTCGCAGTGCCGCTTTATACCCTTCTTATTTAGGTGCATGTGCTTGCCGGCACTCTTCATCAAATCTGGGATTTCTTGGTGGTAGTCGTGTGAAACCCAGCACTGTAGTTGTGTCGTCTCTGATGGTGCGTTGGCAGCAATGCCACTGGTCTTTGGTACTTTTTGCTGGTGAAATACGAGTTGTTGAGAGATTTTGGGATACGCGTTCGGTGAACATTCTGGCGGTCTCTTGCGATTGCGTAATAACTTTGCACAGTGGTTCTTCTTTGTTGTGGCGCTTGGGGAATCCGTATTCGCACCTTGACAGCAATAAGGTGGTGATCCGAGTCAATGTTGGCTGCGCGGAACGCAAAATGATCAATTGATTTAGCGTTTGATGATCCGGAGACCGTCATGCCCCCTTGTGTATATTCAGGTGAGTGCTTGCTGAAAAATATTTCGCCACTCCGCAAGGTCAATAAGCCTAAGTGCGTTGCCAGAAGTGGTGACGTGTAGACTATGCGTACCGACAGTTCCACCAAAGATGTCCTCCTTTCCTAACCTGGTCCTAAGATCGTCTAGTACAAATTTAACGAACATTACTTATATGTCTTATCTAGGAGCTCGAAGAATCATACTTCGGTGGCTCCGTCTTTGTTTTCCGTGGGGCGTGGGGGTGTCGACGCATATTAGGCTTATTTTGGCGAATTTAGCCTTGATGCGGATTATCATTAGACGCTTGCTCACGTTTCGAAAGCTCAATATTCCCTAATAAGCGCTGTTACTTTTCCCTTTTTTTCATCCCATTTATGTCCGGGCCATCTCATCGTACTTTCTGGATGGCTGTAATATCTGCGCTATAGCAGTCAAGGACCGCTAATTGTTCGGCTGCACGTGGCCTTATAAGGGTCCGAATATTCCATGTAAAAATCCGAAGGTCGGTGTTCTCTAAGCCTTTGCTAGCGTCGTTAACAGCTTTTCCTCTTCCGAATAGGGTGGTGAACACTATGACGGCGTAGATCGGTATAACGCTACTGGACAGGCATGTCCTTGCCATTTTAACCTCCATGAGTAAACCATTACTTACCGGGAACCATCACTGGGAGGTAGGGCAAGTATCAGTAAGACTGCTTTCGAACTTTATCCCGCATTGAGCATTTCCCTAAACTAGACATGGGTCTGTAAAGCTCAACTCTATAGATCTTCTCACATTGTATGTGCCCTCAAAATAGCAGTGTTTTGATGTTTGATGTGAGCTGTTTACTGGTGAGCCTCCGAAACCGCGAAACTAAGATCGTTATGCCACCGAACAAGAGAAACTTACCAGTGTCCCTGGATTTGGGATGCCGATGACCAGGAAGTGCAGTGCCACTCGCATTGCATATCGAGAAGCAAGAAGTCAACTAATAAATGCGATTAAGTCTTGCTTTAGAGATATTTTAAGCTTATTAATGAGATTCAAAGGCCTCTGCATGCAATCGCCAACATGACCGGTACTGTTGTGACAAATACAATAGTTGCGAACCTATTCCCTCGACAAGAAAGTAGGTTACGGTTTGGTCAATTTCATCACGAGACTACCTCCATACGTATGATTACACTCAAAGAATTGTTCGAAGCATGTTAATAGGTGCGCAACAAAAAATTGGGTGTGATATTCGCAATTTTGCCAGAAGGATTGGTACTGCGTTCATATTTCCAAAAATGTTAATACGTGTCTTCAAAAGTGCGTTTTTCCTGAGCCCTGGTAGTGTCAACGGCTGCTGCTGTTCCCAAAAAGAACCTAAACCATCCTTCGCCTTATCCTTATATTTATTTACTTGACACATTCGGAAAGATCCTTAAAATAGGTCTTTACTAGTAATTGAGACAGTAAAAGGTCTATCGGAATACCAATACCGTTTTCGTAAGTCACGGTCAACAGTGGACTGGAGCTGAAGACGCTATTCAGGACAACCTGTGGGAAGGAGGCACCAAGTAAATACTGCGCCATTATAACACTGAACGTGGTTAACGCATTTAATCCGGCAAACTAGGAGCAGATTATCGAATTGAAATACCGACAACGAGCTATTTCACAAAAGGAATCCTCCTTTTTGACTCTGACGATGGAGTTAAAGCGTACGAAGTTCTCTAGCGGTTGGCACAAACCACAGTCTTAGGCTCATTATGATAAAATTTTACGTCTACGGATTTCATGCGAAGTGTCGATTATCGTATTTGGTGATGACGTTAAGTCCTACGTGCGGAAAGTCAAATCTGTCCACCGTCTTAGCGCACAAATAATCATCAGTACGCTTTGAACTGTTCTGCATGATGCTATATTCCTCGTGCATTCAATGCTTCCTATCGATATACCTTCTTCTAGAATCTGCCGTAGTGATGGTTTCAAGTGCTCACACAACACGTCAAATAAGGTCTTTTAGGCTATATTAGCGAGACTAATCCTATTGATGATGCAATTTGGTGACTCCTTTTCTGTATTCGAATAACCGATGCTTATGTCCCACTCTTCAGGCATAGTCGGTCTCTTCTCTGAAAGAGTCGTGGAAATTAGCTGGTGTATGCTCTGACCAAGTCATTTTCCTGTCTAACAGCTTTTTTATGGTTAAGTTTGAATATTGCTGTCTTTACTGCATTTTGGTAGAGTAGGCGAAATTCTTGGCTTTTATCGCCTAAGGTGAATGTAAGGACATTGACAAGAAATTGAGATACACGCGATTGGCAACGTTTCTGACGGTTTATCTCCATTGTTGCGCCGTTTATTAATTTGCTTGACTGTTTTATAATCTGGGAATCGCCATGTTCATTTCATTTGTGAATACTACGGTTAGGAAACTTTATCAATTAATAAAGACAAACAAGCAAATTCGCAGCATGGTCTCATATGCGTATTACCCCTGGCGCTACCAGAGATGGCCACTTTCCAGTACTTTTTTTTTCTGTCGGATCAGAGTACTCACAATGAACTAGTCCATTGCTCCTTTTAAAAGAATGGAATTCCGTTTGAAGAAAGATGAGTAAGCGGTACAGTGATAAAGTGATTAGCGTACCAGCATCCACCACGTCAACGCTGGGCACTTGCAGTCTGATGCGAGCGTAAACTGGACATTCACAGAGGTAATGCTCTGCGGTATCGTCATCAGTTTCAAAGCAAGTGATTCAGAATGTTATATCACAAATACTTAACAAAAGTCTAGTGCACCGCCACAACCTGGAAAGTCATGCCATCTGCAGCTTTGCTCATATCGAAACCAACCGTCATGGAAACCAGAACCGAGGATGCAGGGAGACCGAAAGCAGGTCCGGGTCCTGAAAAACTCTCCTATGAGCCTTGCCTAGCAAGTTCATCGCCGATTAAATTCCCGTAATCCCATTGTTACGTGGGACCCAGACAAGACTCAGTGCATTTAGCCTTCGGACTGTGTTTAGTAAAATCTTGTGATATTGGATGTCAAAACCGTATTCAACAAGGCTCTAAGCGCGGCTTGCCCGTCGCTGCAGATACAAATGCTTCGGATTGCCATCCGCTTGGAAGACAAACGCAAGTTTTCCCAACGAGAAGTGAAATTGAACGTTGTCTTGCTCCAAAAAAAACACCAGCGCCGCTTCCTAAATCGGTTTCAGAGACTACATTCGTTTTCTGGTCTAGATTCTGGCCGAAACCAGCCTTGGGCACAGAGAATCCAGTTTTTTTTTTTGTTTTGGCAGCAAGATTCTCGTGTCATTGCATCAGACGGCAGATCCATAAGACCAGAGTCAAAAGACAGTGCATGTTGCACGAAAGACAACTTTTTCTTAAACGAAAGATTGGTACTCCTATGAATATCAAGGTTAGGGAGGTTCATCAACGCGTCTAGAGCGGAGGTAGGCGTGCCATGGAAAGCTCCTATGCAACCGAGACAGACTGTTCTTTGGAGTCTGGTAAAAGCTTGTTTCACCAGTTAACCGACGCATAATTGGCCTTTTCATAGCCCTGTAGATCCAAAGGACCCTTTTCAGTGACTGGCTCCATGTCTTTCCATGTCTTTCCTTTGCACCGCCAGAAGACCGACAGTGTTTTAGAAGCTTTCGCTTTGCAGTCACACTCAAGCATTGCTCGTAGGTTTTATCATGGAGTAGTGGGAAAATTATTTGGCAACATTGCCTCTATAAATCCTATGATGCCTAGTTGTTTGAAAAGAACCGATGGCTCTCGGACAACCTCAAGTGATGAATCACTCAACCTTCTACTGGATACTCACTTTCCAAGTAGCTCCCTCTTCGCGGCCAATAGTAACCCAAACCGGACTACTGCAACCGTGATCAAAATTCATGGTGTGATTACAAGAGACAAACTTCTTTGGGCGCTGCATAGCTTCAAAGCATACAAGTCTGCTAGTCCGGACGGTATAATACCTGCCGAGCTACAAAGGTCCTCAGATATTATCCTGCCTACGCTAGAGAATATGATGAAGAGCTGTGTAGAACTGATTCACATTCCAGTGACATGGAGAGAAGTCAATGAAGTTTTCATTCCCAAAGCCGGAAAATGCTCTCATGTTGTCCCAAAGGACCTCAGGCCTATAAGTCTATGATCTTTCCTTCTGAAAACTCTAGGACGACAGATTGATATCCATATGCGAGTTAAAATTGATCCAAGACTTCTGTTAATGGCTCAACATGCCTATTGTAAAGGAAAATCTGTGGAAACGGCTCTGCATTCACTGACTTGCCACATCGAACGATCCCTACAATATAAAGAGTACACAATACTCGAGTTCCTGAAAATAGAAGGCGCTTTTAACAACGTCAACACAATTCGCAATCACGTCTGCGCTGTCAACTCAGCAGGTAGTGGACTTACGTGGGGATGAATAGCAGGATAATCAACTAAAAAATGGCTTCTGCTAAAAGATGTGTCAGAAGTGGTAAGCATCTTAATACCATTAAAGAACTCCTTCAGCTAAATTTTAACAGATTAACCCGTTGGGCAGATCGCTGATCTTGACTTCTTTACCAGGAAATATAAAATTCCAATTATAGACCCTCCCTCAATAAACGGTACCAGTTTACGCTTTTCCGATACAGCAAAATATCTGGGTGTCATTACTGACAGGAAACTAAACTGCAAACCTAACATTCAAGATAGAGTCAAGAAAGCTACAGTAATGGGGCTTTCAGCCTCGCATAATCCACTGGCTATACATCTCGGTCATAAGACCGATACTTACCTATGGGGTTGTTGTCTGATGGACAGCCTTAAGCAATGCATCCCTCCGCAGCACTGGATATTCTGTTTTACTTGACACCCCTCGATATCTGCTACGACTGCAGCTATCTAAGCCTCTCCTTCCGTCTTCAAAGGCACTGTAGCGTGTTCCAGGCGCAAATTGCGATTAAAAAAGCTCTGTCCTGGCTGAAGAAAATGTGATATCTTCCGTATCTTTTCGGATAGTCAGGCCGCTATCAAGTTCCTGGACTCAGTCTCATTAAGTTCTAAAACCGGTCGCGAATGCCGATTATCTCTTACGGAGATGACAGAACAGTTCAACCTTCACCTTTGTTGGGTGCCGAGCCACAGATATATTCCAGGGAATTGTAGGGCCGACGAACTCGCCAAAATTGGAACCACTCTACCTATTCTTCCGGAAAAGGGTAGCATAGATCTGGCCAAAGCTAGATCTGAATCGCTCTAGGAGTCAGATCCTTCTAAATAGGAAACATCTCAGTGTCATCATAGGTGTCATCACTGGACACTGCCTTATAGCTAAGCATGCAAGAAGGCTTGGCGATTTACAAACAATTTCTGTAGAAGCTGTATTGATGAGGAGGAATAGGAGACAATCCCCCATCTACTCTGTGCATGTTCAGCTCTCTCCCAAAGAAGAATACTTCGCTTAGTAACCTTCTTCTACAATGACTTAGACGATTTCAAAAATATGGACGTTAGCAGTCTCCTACGCTTCATCATATGCTCAATTTGGTTCCATGAGTAGGAGGATCACAGATCCACGTGGTATCACAATGGGCCAATCGGCCTAAGTGGATTGGTCTTTCCAACAGACACTTTTACCCACCCCTACCTTGTGTATTTCTTAATATTGGTGAATTTCGTCTTGATGCGGCGTGTTACGATTCGTTCGCCCACCTGCTGAAAACTCAGCTTTAGTCTGGTGATTAGAAGAAGACCACACCTAAATCGACGTTTGCTTTTCTTCGCGGTAGCAGTCATTGTAGTATAAGTCGTAGGTTTTTATTCTCATTTTGTTCGGGCTTTCAGCACCTTCTGGATGGTGGTTATATCTGCTTTATAGCGTTCTAAAGTCTCCGGATATTCCTTGCAGATTGGAGATCCGTATAATCAACAATAACGCCATTTTTACACCATCCATAAAAGGTCTTGGCTAAAAAGGTCAAGATTTTCCGGATCCAGTAACTCGTTTAGGGAATATGAGAACTCACGTTGACCCATTAAGGGTTCATGTGCCACCATTTCTATTTCAGCGTACTGGCTAGTCCTAAAAATTCTTAATTGATTTCAGGGAACTGTCATGCGGATTGTTGAAGCCAGACCATTGATTCAGTCACGCAAATTCTTCTACGTCCTTTTTCTGAGGCTCACAAATTTTTGACAACACATTTGTCTGCTCAAATTTTTAGCTGTATTGACTTAGACCAGTACTTTTTGCTTTTTCGTGGCTACTACAACCACTGTACTTTGAACATAAAAACCTTGGGCTAAAAGAACTACGGGCATATGGAATCTTTATCGTCCCTTTCTTAGGATATGTTAATTCTAAGTCCTTCATTTGATTGAAGGATAGCACAAGGAGTAACAAATTCTTGGATCGAGTCTGTCTGTCAATCTAATCGAGATTGATGATGCCTAAGAATCAGTAAATTTTTTGTTTTAATATGAGCAACTGAGAAGAGCTTTCTCAAACCTAGAAATCCACAAATAACTGTTAAATTGGGCCAATTTAGAAATCTTCGATTTCATAGTAAGCCAGTATATACTAATAGAGTAAAAGTTTTGGGATTTAATTGCAGGACTATTGCCGATAACGAGATGCAAATCCATAGAGGGCAACAAAATCAATGTTTTGTTTTCAACAAACCAAATAAACATATTGGAATGCTTCATGGCTAATGAACAAGCTTAGACCTTACAAGAAAATTTGGTCAGCGGTCCAACATCTCAAAACGAAAAGTTTTTTTGATAATTTGAATATTTTTCCGCGTGGTTCCGGCCCCCGCCGATCTACCAACCCTTCATCAAAGCTAGACCGCAATTTGTAAAATCAACCCTTTTCTAATTTCACGTATTTGGTGCCCTTTTCACCAAAAAATTCTTCCGCCATCTATATCCTTCCCTATGGACAACCTTCTAAGCTCAACCTTCATTAACTCGAAGAAAAGTAAATAGCGTTGGCATCCATCACTACCGGAAAAAAAGAGTACAAAAAGTAAAATCAAAACAATATTTACCCGCAACCAAAATTATAAAAGTTCTCGTCCACCCTTTTTCCTGTTTCCGATTGGAAAGTTCAACTTGAGCAATCGGACTAGCCCACTGCTATTGCTCTCAGCTCCAACTTCTGCAATGATTATCCTTATTTTCGTTGAAAAGAAATTTCTTAATTAACTTATCTTGTTAAGATTTCTTCTGCAATTACTTTTTTTTTCCGTCCAATCCAAGTCCTGATTTGCACCCTTGCACCCCCAACCCACATGCCCCTTCCGAAACGGTAACCAACCCTTTCTTCGTGTCAAAGATTCACTCTGAGTTGAAAATTTTCTCGATAATAATTTACTACATGAAATATTCGCTTCATGTTCTTTTCTTTTTTTTCCTTATTTCTGATTCTACTTCTTTCCCAAATACTGCTCCAGCTTCTGATCGCCCTTGTGTCTTGTACTCCTGGTTCTGTTCCGGTCGGTAACTTGGTCCTGCTTCTTCTAATTAAGGAAAATTATTTTGTCTCGATTTTTTTACCGGGTTCCTTTTTTGTGTTAATGATTTTCTCATTACTTTTGAATATTTCTTCTTCTGTACTTTTTCACTGTCGTCCTTCGAAAACAGGAGAAAAATATTTCTCTCTTTCATCTAACTCTCTCTGTTTTATTGGCTAAGGATGCACGGATAATGCAATGCAGAAAATTGCATTAACAAAGACATTCTCATGAAACAAGAACTGGACATAGAAAAATACAAAACATAAAAACATAGACAAACGGATAAGTACGAGTAGATGGAAAAACGAGTGAAGATAGGGAGTGAAAAACAAAAAAAAAATTAATTTTCTACATAAACTGCAGAAAGAAAAACAGAAATTTAGTCTTCACTTACAGAAAAGTCGAGAAAAATGCGAATGGCAATGAAAAACGGAATTCTTAGATGAAACTCCATTAAGTTCTGTGTTCTGTATGTCGTGTCCTGTGTCCCATCTTGGATATTCGTTTCCTGTAGTCCGGTGTAAATGACTTTTATAAAGAGCCAAACAGTTTTTACTTTTTACTGTCCACTTCCTTGTCAAAGAATTAATTTCTTTATTTGGGGTCTGTTTATCTGGTTGTAATTTTTATCCGAAAAAAGGATATGTTCGTCCTGAAAAGAAATAAATTTTAATGGGAATTCAGGATCCAAGAAATCCAGGAGAAAAGCCAAAAAGAAAAATACGCTTATGCATGTTCTTCTATTGAGATTTCGAATGCATTGCAATGTATCGCGTACTTTTCTGTGAAATTACAACTCCGGAAGAATTTGGAACCCTTTTCGAGAGATTTCTTTAGAAAACGCTAAGAGGGACTACATTAAAAAAAGAGTTAGCGTCCGTGAGGAAATTGCTTTTTCTCCATTAAAAATGCGCTTAATAAGGACTCTTTCAATAGCAAGTATACATATAGGACCTTTGACACCATTAGATGGAAGACTACCATACATCCGCCTCTGACAATGAAAATGGAACTAGGTCTTCAGTATAAAGATATTTATTCCTTAGATGTAGGTCAAATGTTGAAAGGTTTCTTAAAAGCTCGACATTGTTAAATGTAGGAAGGTTTTGTGTCCTTAAAATGGTAAAGTAAAATTCGGAGGTACATTAAAGTACATTCTAACTCTTACATACTATAGTTTCGTTTCTTAGATCGTGGAAGTAGATGCACCGTTCGTGGTAAACTAGGTCAGATGTCAGGAAATGTGAAATCTCATCTTAAGTGTACTATTTTCTTCTAAGCAAAAATAGACTAAACCTTAAAGGTCCACAGACTAGCGAGACATAAAATATACTGGCTTCTAAACCCACTTCTAAAAATTCTAAATGAACCTGAACAATTCTGGGTGAAATTGGAAGCTTATAAGAAGACTGGACTCTGTATAAGAAATAACTAAAAAATCAGAAATCGTGTGGCTTAATATCAGTAATCTTGGTTCAAGAACTCCTAAAATAAATTGATGGCCCGACAGTCCGGTATAAAGTAGGGCCTAGTCCCTCACACTTGTTGTTTGTCTTGCTTGTGAAGAATAGAGATAGAGAGAACTGTGAGAAAGTGAGAGTCTATTTTATAGGCGGAATATTGAACCTACTGAAAGGATTTTTTTTTTTATAATTTGCGCTTGCTCAAGGTATTAAAATGCTACCACACAACGCTGGCGAAGAAAAATCAGGGAGGATAGAAAGAGAGGTACCGGTGATCGTTGATTTTAAATGTTTGAAGGTTATAATGACTAGGAAATAAAGAGCAAGACAGGGCATTCCATAAGCGAGTTGTACGGCTTACCTCACGATATTTTAGAGTACGCCCGAAAGTGGGCTTGGTGAGCGTTCATAGCGTGGTGGGTGTTACGGTTAAAAGTTTGAATGGGCGGAATGCTACTGGCGATTTCTATGGAGCAGGGTGTCCATTGTTTGAGTGATATTAGTATCACCTATGAGTTTTATCGCACGGTTTTTAATCCTATCGAGCAGGTGCAGAGATGTTTTGGACGCACTAGATGGGGGCATTGTACTCTAATTTCGGACGGATAAACGCCTTAGATAATGAGACCCGATCAGAGGGGGTGAAGTATTTCTTACATCGCTTGAGGAAGCCTAGACATTTCGAGTGCCATTCATGGATAACAGCTGGTTGTTTAAATTCCGCTTTAACGACAGCAGACAGCATTGTGTTTTGGAAGCATTAAATTCCACTCTGCTGATAGTTACCCAATTGGTTATGCTGTTGATATCGGAATTTAATGAGCTTAACATACCCTGCCGTTCGCGTTCTACAGCCGAAGAGCAGGGACGTGAGTCCGGAAACGAATATGAAAAGCAGAGAGTACTGTCGTCAGCAAAGGAATATAGTATATTGGATTAGAAGTGGCAGATAAGAGATCATTCATAATAATTAAAAAGAGTGTCGGAGACAGAACGGAGCCCTGGGGCACATCAGCATTTATTTTGTGAATATCAGCCTTAAAACCATCCAAGACAACTTGATTTGAACGTTCCGAAAGGTAATTTCTAATCCCTTGAAAAAGAGAATCGTCGATCCCAAAAACACGCATTTTCGACAAAAGAGCCTGATGCCAAACTCTGTAAATGTCAAGTGCAGCTATCTTGCTCTCGCCAGATTGATGTGCTTTGGTTCCAATTTTCGGTGAGACATGCTATCAGATTACCAGTGGACCTGTTGCTACGAAAACCGTACTGCCGGTCATGGAGAAGTTTTCATATTTCGAGATATGTCATGAGCTGACGCTTTATCATCGTGTCCATGACTTTGGAAAAGAGGGACGTAAGTGTAATAAGTCTGTAGGGAAGGAGATTCGCCTTTTTTAGGGACGGGCTGGACAAATGCTGTTTCCCATCTGCTCGGAAAGAGTCCTAAAGAATAGGATTGATGAAAAAGCTTTCGCAGCGGTTTTGCCCGCGTAGAAGAACATCGCTTCCGAAGAAGGGAAGTTATGCCATCTAAACCAGCGGATTTGTGAATGTAAAGATCTTTAAGAACTGTCGCTACCACACGAGTGCGAAAGCGGATTCGTCCCATTGAAGATTCGACGCACTCAATATTGGCCTTGTCTAAAGAGCTGACAGCTGGAATGCCATTGTCTATGAGCGTTGGGATGGAGGATGAGGCAGAATTTTTGATGTTTCTGACAAATGACCAAAAGCTTTTTCTACCGTTGGGACAGTGCAGTATTTTTTGCCTCAACTTTTGATCGTATTTCACACTCTTAAGAAAGACGTTGCGGTCATTTCGGTTTTCCTCTATCGGCGGGTTTGTCTTGAGTCGAGTCGTACCATGTCTTTTCGTTTGGTTTGGTACTTTTCCTCCGATGAGGGATAAAGGATCTGATCTCAAAGCTAATAGTGTCTGTGATCATATCAGCAGCGGCATCAACGTCGTTATCGAGGAAACATAACGACCATTTAAAATTCTTGAATAAGCTGTTAAGACCGCTCTAGGTGGCTTTCTCGTATTGCCATACGGTTCTTTTGGGAATATTTGGGAATAACTCTGTGATCGGTGTACGAGAAATTAGCTGATATGACACAATAGTCCGACGAGCCTAGAGGGGAGAGCACATCAACAGAGTACTTATCAGGGTGCGAATTTAAAAACAAGTCCAGGGTGTTGGCGGTATGACTATCAGCGTCTGGTATTCGTGTGGACTCATTTACAAGCTGCGCTAAGTTGTTTTCTGCAGCGAAAATCTCAACACACCGTCCTTCGGGTGTTGCCTGTCCAGAATGTCGAAGCCACCCGCAATTGTGTATATTGAAATTGCCCGTAATAATGATGTCAGTATGAGGATACAGGACGGCCGCGGCGTCGTCATAAACTATTTTTTTTTTCTGTTTTCTGTGTACCCTTAACTTGAACCTCAATCTCTGGCGGAGTAGCCGATGGACCACTCCTAGTTCTATAAAATTATGACGGTGCGTATTGAACTACACATACGAGTAGATTTACGGCCCGGGTCAACCCCGGACAGATATTGCAAGCCTATTATTAAAACTAAAATTTTCACTTAAAACTAAAAATAAAAACTTAATGGTGTGATCGGTTGAAGAAAGTTAGGACATGAGGCATAGGTGGAAATAAGAATGTTCTTGAGGAGGAGTTTGCTGAGGTGGTAGTTGAAGAGAGGCAAAATATCGTTAACTTCACGAAGCACTCTAGACATTGGTTCCAGGTGTCCGTAATTCGTTCTGTGAAGATTGAGCCGGAAAAGTAGCACTGACCTAAGATTGCGTGGGTTGGTGTTAAAAGAAGTAAGTTGAAGTAAAGAAGGTCAATTGATATTACCAACTAAAATTTGATGAATAAAGAGAATGCCGGCAATATTTCGGCGTATAGAAAGGGGTTGTGAATTTATAAGCTTCAGCCAGTCAGTATAGTTTTGGCTATCATCCCAGGGAAGACCGCGTAAAGCAAATCGTAAAAACCTGCGTTGAACAGCTTCTATCCGGAGGATGTGAGTTCAGTAGCAGGATGACCAAACTTGGCTTACATATTCAAGAAGAGGCCTGACACAGGTTATGTAAAGGGATTTGGTAAAATAAGGATTGGAACACTCCTTAGACCAGCGCTTGATAAGCCAAGGGGAGAGTTGGCATTTTTTTTTCATTTTTTTCTCGTGAGTCCGTCCGTTCGAGATGAAAGAAAAAGCCATAGCCTCAGCTCCTGCTGCTGAATGTTGCTTTCAGGCGTTGCGCATTCCTTTTCAAGGGGCTACCTCACGCCCTTTTCATTGCTTCAATTTGCTCTTAGACCTTTCCGCTCATCTTCTGGGATTTATTTAAGCCTTCCGGTTTTTCGGGCCAAGCCGGTTAGAACAAGATCTATGCCTAACCACCTATTTATTTCCGTAACAGGCTGAGTTTTTTCGGCACATTCTCCATCTTTTGAGGTCAATCTTCCGAACATGTTAAACGGTGGGTAATTAATCGATTGGGTCCTCGAAAATCCGTGTTCCAACTGCGGTGTATTGAATCATGAGTTGCTTATCACTATTGCGTGTACCACCTGGAGTACAAAAGTTCATTGTGATTACCTCCGTACCCGATAATTTTTTAACAGCGATTCGGGTTGTCTTAGGCGTTTAGTTCCATGTCTCACATGGGTTCTTTTCAGAATCTTAGGTGCACTAACTCCTAGGAAATCTTCCAACTACGAGACAGCCAAGGAGAAAGAAGAAGTTGATCCCGAATGATGGCTTCTCTTTCATCACAATAGTATGGGATCTAAACTAGAACTTAGTGGAACTCCACCAGAAACGCTCCAGAAGGGTCTCGGAGATAGAATACAATTTTTATTACAATCCAACGCGCAGAGCCAAACTCCAATGAGTACCTTGTTCTTTAAGGTCTACTAGATAACTAGGATAAAAATGGAAATCTCCTGTTTCATCTCAATACTGTTGTAGATATTGAGAAAATTTGAAGACAATCGGCTCATTAGTTCTCAAGATGCTAGTATTCAATATGTTTTGCTTGGACCATCAATAATATCACAGGGGTCACGAAAAACGACAAATCTACCTTTTAACGCACCTGGATGCATGTATGAATATAGCACCTTAATGGAATCAACAAATCCTAAAAGGGTTCAACTGACCTACCAAGCTTTAGTTCGTATATGGTATACAGCTTGACCCGTCCCTGAAATGCAATCACTAACCATCACGGTGCATTGAAGCATTCTGTCAATATAATGCATAAGTGTCACTTATTTGCATTGATTTCCACTTAACTGACATTTGTTGTCGCCGTCACTGCAACGAAAAAAACAAAAAAATCAGAAAATGTAAATAAATAAATAAACTCCAACTGACCGCCATAATGGCTCAACACTTTACTACGACATTCGATTAAGTACTCCATCTCCATGTCGTTTGCTGCATCTCATTGTTGTATCTCATCCACTTCATCTTCACTGCAACCAGGAATACTGTTTGTCCATATTTTAAACTGCATCGCATCAGCATAACGCACGTCAAAATTGCACTAGCCACGGCGTCAGAAAACCGACGGAGAAGCGTTAAAGTAGCGCGCCAGAATATTTTAAATTCACATTCTAGACGGCTGATTTATTTAGTGGACACTTTAGATCTCGTTCTCTCAATAATATGGGCCAGTTTTTCAAAAGGAAGCTCGGTTATCATAATGGATTTTCATCTCCGCCCTCAAACCACCCTATGACCGAGGGGGAAAAAAGAAAACAACAAATCCATATTAACAGGGAGATACCATAGAGAAGCAACAAAACCATGGAAACGACAACAACTGGCAATAGTACCTCTCCAGTCCCGAGTGCAATAGCCGTTTGCAGGAGGCATTCGTACTGTCACTCTACCCTCTCGTGGGAACACTTAAGCCTGGACATCGCATTCTGATTTAATGCAATCGAAGTGGAGAACTAAAAGCGCATGAATAATTTATTTTATTCGGTGAAGAATTTAAAAAAAAAAAGAACGAACAAAACTATAATCTGGCAACGCTATCTATCCGCTACAATAATGCCCGATGATAGTGCTTCCATCTGTACTCATATATCCAACCTAGTACTCTAGCCAATGCATCAATGAATTTATTTGGTCAGATGTGGTTCTTGGCCTAGTTTCCGGGATAAGATGACAAAGTATGAATACCAATATTTCTCTCTGTTTTTAGCTACGAGTATGTCCCTGTGTCTGTATATGCACGAGTGTTGTAAAGTACGAGTAGATGGAACGTTCCGAGAGGGTGAGCTTTATCCGTCACCATGCTGGTTGCTGGATTGTTGATGAGGTCATCACAAATTGCTTTGGGAAAATTATTTATGAAAAGATAAATTGATGGTCGAGAGTAGGCTAAATTGAAACGACAATAAGATGGCAAATAAATTGGGGGATGCAGGAGAAGCCCGGTCTCGGTCGGTTCAGTGGCGTCATTTACATGATCGATTAGAGGCTAAGAACCAATTAGACTGATTATGATTAAAACGTAATGGGGCCATTCTTGAGGCTGAAGGACTAATAGATACATATTTGTTGTTTGGTGAAAAATCCTCTTCCTAATGAGGATAATTGATTGGGGGTTTTTTTTTTTTCTTATTTCTCCTATGTCATCCTTTGGTAAGACTACCATTTGTCTGCTGGGAATGAAAAATGCTCCACAAATCAAATGGAGGAAGGGTACTCGTATTTCTTGATGAAATGACTGATTGTCACACTGAGAATTATTGTAAAGGAAGATAGAATAGTTTGTTTAATGGTGAAAAAATGTTTGTTGTCAATTTTGTTTGTTATGATCAGGGACTTCAGTTTAATCAGTTTGCCAAGAAAAAATTTCAAAAAGCCACTTTTCTTACCATCAAAGCGAACCTTATCACAGTTTAAACCGATGAAGTTTTAGCGTTTTTCGCTTTACTCTTGTTAGATATTTTCTAAATTTTGTATTTAATCCTTAAGCAATCAACCTGCGTCGCACAAAATAAACTTTCTTAAATGCAGAAGTTTCGGGTGAGTCGTCTGTAATTGTGCACTTCATTTAGGGCGTCCGTATTTTTCGTGTGCATCCTTCCCCCTCCTCCCTTCAATTTTGCCTATAAAAATATCGAGAATACTTGTTTTTGTATGCAGCGACCTTCAGCATGGGCAGAGGAAAATTAAGATGAAAAACTGTGACAGCTATTGTACTATGGTGATTACTATAGGAAGCAGAAACAGTGCTTATTCGGGTGCAAATTGAGTTCCAATACGTGAAGGAGCATATTATGACAATCTGTGTCAAGGCCAAACTCGCTAGTATGAGCTTAATACGCGTCATGCTTTCACTGAAAACGAGGAAGACAAGAACAACAAGGCCGACGCCACCAAAGAATAGCTCCTTGACAAGTCATATGAGCAATGTCCTAAGTATGACCTCAAAATCGTATCAGACGATTTGAACACCAAGGTAGAAAAGGGGGACATCTTTGGTAAGACAGTTGGTAAATATAGCCTACACATTACCATGTCGTAGGATTACTGACTTCGTGGCGGGATGAAATATGGCTATAGGGCGCACATATATCGTCTTCATAATGTACACAATGGGATAGAGGGCTCTCTGAATTAGGAAACGTTTAACTAAATTGATAGGCGTAAGGCATGTCTCCAGTATTCTGGACCTTTGAACATTTCGCGCAGCCAACATTTCCCAAGCGCGGCAACAAAGAAGAACTACTGTGAGAAGATGTATTGCCGAATAGCTGCAAATCCAATAGACCGCCAGAATCTTCGCCAAACGCGTATCCCGAATTTTCTCGGGAACTTCGATGCCGCCAGCATAACGCACAGAATACCAGTGCTAATTGTGCCACCCTGCCATCAGAAACAGTATGCTGGGTTCCATCCGACCGTAGCTAAGAAAACCCTGTTTTGATGAGGAATTCCGGCAATCACATGCAGCTAAATAAGGAGCATACAAAGCGGTTCTGCAACGAGGGACGAGAACTGCTCGTGAGCTCTACGAGCAGAAGAGACGGGAAGAACATCGGCTTCTGTAGAAGAAGAAAAAAGAGCCCGATTGAAGATATTGAAATGTTGTACTCCAGGAATAATGTATGGAAATTTTACCTACAGGTAAAAAGAATGTGTCAAAGCAAGAAGATGAAGAAGGACAGTCATAGTCAGTGCTGAGAAAATGGGAAAACATTTTCTACGGACTGTACAACGGAGAAGAAGACAAATACTATGCCGTGAGGCAGAATATACCATTAAACTTAGACGATGATAGCCAAAGCTTCCGTACACCTAACCAAAACAAAGTGAGGATGGCAATATCTAAGCTGAAATCTAATAAAGCAGCTGGACCTGATGAGTTACCGGCTGAGGTATTCAAAGCTACTGGAAAGTACTTTATGGAGAGCATGCACCAACTCATTTCTCAGATCTGTTCAGATGAGTGTATACCTGATGAATACAATCTCAGCACCATATTGCCGATCCACAAAAAGGGGAGGCCCCTCAATTGAGTCAACTATAGAGGTTTAAGTCTCCTCAATATCAGATAAAAGATCTTATCTCTCATATTGTCTGAAACCCTTTGCTAACAACCTGATTGGTCCTATCAGTGCGGTTTCAGACCAAAAAAGTTCACAATTGACCAAATATTCACACTCCGGCAGATCCCGGAAAGAACTCAAGAAGTTCAAATCGACATCCACCATCTTTTCATCGATTTCAAGGTCGCATATGGCAGCATTTATAGAGACAAGCTATACAGAGCCATGTCCGTCTGTGCAGAATGACGATGGAGAACGCTCGTTGCTCTATTAAGGTCGATAACGACTTTATCGAGACCTTTCATGTTAAAAAGGCTTTTATAAAAGGTGCCGCGCTGTCATCTGATTTCTTTAACATCATACGTGAAAGGATTGTGCGGAACTCACAAGCGAACACTGAAGACACAATCTTTCAAAAGTCTGCGCAACTACTAGCCTAAGCCGATGATATTGATATAATTGGCAGAACCCAGCGGGCTGTCACCGGTATTATTGGAACGGAAGCTGCTAAAATGAATTTATCAGGAAATGAGGGCAAACCAAGTATATGGTGTCAACAAGACGCGACATACAACATCGACGATTTGGTCAGAACTTCACAGTCGACAGCTATAAATTCGGGCTAGTAAGGGACTTTGTCTACCTCTCCGCTGTTAATGATTCTGCCAACAATACCTCAGCATAAATAAAATTAAGAACAATTGATGTTTTTTGTCCTAAGAAGGCAGTTGAGTAGTAGGCCCTATCCTGAAAAACTAAGGAGACTCTATAGAAGACCCTGATCAGCTCAGTCCTACTTTATAGCGCTGAAGTATGGACCCTGTCGAAAGCTGATGAAGATATTCTCAATTATTCAATTCAAAATTAGGAAGTAAGTAACACGTTCAGTGTGTGGTATTTTCTGTGCTCCCCTATATTCATCACCAAATCAGTTGTTTTGTTTTATACACGTTACTTTAAGCGTTCTTACATGAAATCTTAGTTGGCTTTTAGAAATTACTAAAGTCACTGAAAGATTAAATGGGACAACTGCAAAAAGGTTCTGGCTAATGCTTAAACAAGTCTTGTCGCACGAGTAGAAATATGAAGAGTAGTGGACACCCGTGATAGGTCTACGCATTATAGCCTTCACAAGAAAAAAAAGAAAGCGGACATCGAAATCATTTAAAAATACCAAGTGGTTGTAGCACTCTGATTTTATACGACGGTTGTGAGTACTACGAGATCAAGCAGAAGACACATTCTGCTTAAGAATTCTGGGATCAACTAGGACAACACGTTGGATACGATACTGACGGGACACTAAACTTGTCTAAAACTAATTCAGCGATTCCAAAATCAAGTCTACCAGTGTAGACTGGTCTTTTTAACTCAGCCACAGGCAAAGTGGCTGTGTTGTGTTGTTGAGCTTTGAGATAACCGCTCTTTCAGAGCAAAGGATGAACACAGCGTCTTCCAGGCCAAAGTAACTAAGGTTACCCAGGTCGTAAGTTTTATTGAAAATGAGTTCGCCGCAATATCACAGGCCATCAGTCAACTGATGAGGCCCTCTACTACGCGGTAATCGTATCGAGGCTTATAGGAACCAGCTAGAATCTCCTTAATGAAATATCAATCGTATATCCCAGGAAACGCGAGAGCTGATTCAAAGTTTTACAGGCCGCTTCTATCCATTATCGCTCCACTACGTACCGGTCAATAGAAGCGTCTAGGTTGAGATCAAACAAATGCACGCTGCTTTTAACTTGACATGTGTACCTATACAATAAAATCGACTCTTTCCTTAAATAAAGCTTCCTATTGGGACGCGGAAGTTCTCTCTCATATCATCACAGGAGATTATGCCATCGGTAATCATGCTAAACACCTGGTTCTGCACTTCAGAGACGTCTACAAAAGCTGCAGAGACAAAGGAGGGATTAAATCCGTATTCTCCGTGAGAATTCTGCCAAAGTTATTTCCTCAAGTAAAATCTTGGCATACACATCATTATCTGAGTGGTTCTAATTTGTCGTTCTCTACCTAGTTCTCAGCGTCGTTTGGACAGGAGGAACCTTCTGCATATTTGAGTAAGCAATTACTTATAGTCATAAGAAGGTCTACTGACAATGCAGCAAATAAATCGTTACAAGAGGTCTGACTTTATCGATTATTGGTTCCTTGAATTACTTGTCACAAACTTCAATAGATTTTTTAACAGTGGACAAGCCATTCCAGCTTCTAGCCTCTGTATTGTATCCAATCGGGTAACTACAATCCGATTTTATGGTGAGATAAGCTTCCCGGACTCGAGCAGTTGTAACACTCTCTTGTTCTTTCCAGGAATACCAAATAATTTCAAAACAGACCTTCGGAAGCCTTTCGTATCATGTCAAAAGAGCTCACACAGACAGATTCTCAACCAGAGATCCAAAGAAGCCGGAAAACGGTATGGCAGCGCAATCTGCAGTATTACTCTCAAACTAGATCAGTGCTATGATTTATTTCTAGAGTCAGCCGTGTAATGCAAAACAACCAGGATGGGCTATACATGAACATCGCAAGGCAGAAGAAAAGCAATTTAAAGAAATCTAGACCCTTGAGCTACCAGAAAGTGTACTAATTGGCGCATTTTGGATGCCGAATAGACAAAGAAATACAAACCATTACCCAACATTCTACTGCTATTCAGTGCGAAGCAAATGTACATATGCCCAATATGAAACCAATATACGAGTACGAGTATCTAATTTAACCGCCCTAAAAATGCCTGCTGATGTTGCTGTCATTTAACGACTTAAGTACTTAAGTGGCCCTATAGTCCGCTGTGAACCTGGACCTCTCTAGCTATCACAATCGGTCGCCAACTTCCACCTCACTGTGCAGCAATCTAATTTGGTTGAAGTCCCTTTATACTCGTACTTACGTGTGTCACCTTAGTCGCCTTCTGCTGCGTCGTCACTCGGGATTATGCTCTTTGACCCGGGACTGTCATCTGCAGCTGCTTGAAATACAATAGCCTATCAGGTCGCCTGTCTGTGCAAGCAGCTTTATTAGACTTTACCTTCGCTATTGCAACCTCAAATTCGTCTGGGTCAAGGGTGAATGGCTTATTCTGACTGAGAGCCGTATTTTGACCATCATTGCCATTATACAGTCTGCAGAAGTACTACTACTAGTTTTCCATTTTTGTCTTTACTGGCTTCCATTCTGGCTTTTCTAGCCCTGGGATGTTCGTTTTATTTTCTGATAAAATTTTCGAACGTCATTCCTACAGTAACATCTCTATATTTCCTAGATCGCGCGCTTTTGGTGCTCTTTTTTTTTGAAGAAGTCTGTGCTCCCTCCTTCTTTTTTGCTCGTAAAGCCCACGAGCAGCTCTCGTCCTTCGATTCAGCGCAGCTTTATATATTTTTTTTTTTGGCTGCATGTACCTGGCTACATTTTTCGTTAAACCAGAGGTTTCTTTGTGGCGGCATTTCGAAACCAACCACAGAAGGAGATTCTCTGATCTCGTTGACAACATTCACATTGGTCTTTTATGGGGTTTACGCATTGTTACTCAGCTTCCTTGATGGCGCATCTCTACTCCAGTGTCCCGACACAATTTTGGAGCTACCTTTAGACCTGGGCTCCGAATACGTCAAAGTAGCCCTAAAGGATTCAAATTGGGTAAAGAAGTAGATGCCGCCGGTGATCCGTATTTGGGCTCCTCCACCGTCATCTTGTTGAAGGAAAGGTACCTTAATGCGAGCACATTCCCCCATTTTTTCGTTTGCAGCCATCAGAGTTTAGGTTCAGTCACCACGTGGAGGTGTGAGTAGGAGTTGATGGGCAGAGGCTTAAGTGTCGACGCACATGCATTCAAAAGACCGCCATGGAATACCCAAATACTTGCATACAGCTTGTTACAAATACAAGTGATACGCGTACAAGATTCGCATCTACAGCTACAACTAGATAGTGTTCTGAATCTGCTTTTCCCGCTCACTTTTTTTATAGTGAAAAATTGCATATCAACGTCGTATACTCAAACTTCTTAAAGTGTGATTCTTGATGCTAGACAACCTTACACTCGTATCTAAAGGAACTCCCGCCTCCACAAGGCAAATTCCTTTGTAAATGCCACAATAGTTCCGCCACCTGATCTTAATAAATTTTAATAACCAAAACATCAATTTCTCTCATTTGTTGATTAATGAGTTCCCAGTGGCTTTGCAATTCAGGTAATAACCATTTGTCATGTTACGAGTACCTCTCAACCCAAACAGAACCAAAAACATTCCCAACACTTTGTACACCCCCCCAATACTGGGTGGAGGATATAAATTTATCCGTCGCACAATAACCCCGAAATCCTATTCTTTTCGCCGTTGTTACCGTTAAACCAATATCACGAGTGCCAGCACAAACAAAGGAATACAATTTAATTCGCACATGCAATTTCGCATTCGTATTCATCCTAGAAGTCCTCTGTGAAACAAAAGTCCCACTCAGTCCAGCTGATCCTAGAAAAGAGAGCACAAAGTAAAAAAAAAAAAAAAACAACAAAAAAAAACGAAAACGAAATGCCAAAACCCTGCGAAAAAGGATAAAAACTTCGATAGCCATCGATTGTCTGTAACCAGGATGGGCTGTGGTAAGTAACCTAGTCACCCCCTTAAAATACTTACTTTTGCACCATTCGATGTGTATTGTGACCGTGGACTCGTACTCGTTCTCGTACTCGTACTTGTATCTTTGTATCTATTAAGTAGGTTTCTGTGGTTAAACCAAACGCGAGCTTTTTATTTTATCACTCTTCACTGTAGACCCTATATGGGGAAACAATGCTTCATTAATTCATTTTTAGAGAGACCTAAGTTGGATGGGGATGAATGGGTAACGCCATTCGAAGGACACCCATGGATACCCATTTAATAATAATTTCACCTCACCCCATTCTGTTCTCGGGTGTAGGTGTTGCAGGATTATTTGTGGGTCCCAGGTGCAATAGAGAATACCGTGTGGCGCAAATATTAACACTCGCCAGGCATTCGTTTTATTGGCCAGAATCATGGACAATGGACCACACCACACCACACCACACCACACCACACCACACCACACCAAGCCAAACCAAACCGCCATACCAAACTGAACAGAACTCATGTGGGACCAGAAAAGAACTCTGATGTAATTGGGTGGCAAAAATAGCAAACACAATCGCTGCCCACACATGAACAGGGAACCAGGCACAGGACATGAGTGTTTCGTCCTTTCGGTGGATGGATTTTTTGTTGTTTATTTTAATCATAATCCGAAAATCGTGTAGAGATTAAAATCGGCCAGTTGTGGCTCCTACTACAATATTTGCCACCCACCCATGATGGAATTGGGTTGGAGGTAGGTATTGTCTCTAAAAGTTTTTTTTTATAGATATATGTATATTGTTGTTCGGTACCCTGGCAATGGCAATTGTATTTATTTTAAATATGCATGGCAATGCTAGTTAAAAACAAAAAAAAAAAAGACATTACGGTCGGGTAGTGGGCTAACGTGGGAGGAGAGCATTGTTGTGTTGATTTATCGATGGAGAGCAGTAGTAGTAGTAGTAGTAGTTGTTGTGCCACTCAGGTGGGGTAAGCTAGGCTAAGAGTAGGAGATTAGCTTAATGCTATTCGAGTGGCAGTTGGGGGTTTGAAAGGAGCCATGCTTATATTTTTGTAATGAATTTTCACAAAATTTCCAATTGAATGTGTGCGGTGCAGTCAATTGTTTTCGTTGGCGCATTAGCACGATGATTTATTTGTTGCCAAGCATGGCAATTAAATTGATTTAAGTGCAATCGCAGAGACAAGTGGATTATCGCTAAAACACTGAGGGTATCGAGGTTTGATTATTAAATCCACTGGAGGGTTCTTTTTTTTTTTCTATAAAATAAAATGATTAACTGCAGATAGATAGTAGAGATAGGATACTGGCAGGGCTTGAGATAATCCACGCATGAATAATCTTTGGACAAGTGAGCTCTTTTTTTTTAAGACTTTGTTACTTGAATTGGAGGCAAGTTAAGCTGAGTGATTTATTTTAGCATTTCATGCAGTGAATAGGCAATCCGTAGGTGTCATTAATCCTTTGGTCAACTTTATTCGACTTGCGAATCGATAGTGTCTCCCATTTATTCAATTTGGCAATAGGTCTTCACAAGTTATGTAAACACCTTTCAGCAACGACCATATCTCATTTTCTTAGACCTCATGTTGCGTGCCAATATCATGAATAAAACCTTAGAGCATATCTTTGTGGAGGCTCTGAAAACAATGACAACGATTTTTTATTGGATTCAAATCCTCACGGGACTCCTGACACCGTCGATGTTGTACGCTTATAGCTCTGAATTTTTCAAGCGGAAATCTGATTTCTGACTATCATTGGGTGTATGGATGGACCCTGCTCCTAACAGAATAATTAAGGTACAAGTTTATCATTTACCTGGTATTGCCGTCACACTGTTTTTCTTTTTTCTTTTCTTTTTCACTATTGCGACGAAGAAAAACAGAACGCCACACGGTGGTGTCCCCCGGGAACTTTTTGATCAAGGTGGTACGTGAGTTTGGAAAATCGCTGGAAATATGTGGCGCATCTTACCGAAAACTCTTTAGTTGGACTTAGCTTTTCCCGCCGTAATCTTGTGATTAATTTTCATTGTGAGAGACCCCGAGCAGTCCAGGTTCTTTGCCTATGACGCATGACCCCTTTCCGAACCCGAGTACACGTCTACCAGTTTTTCACATCAACTATTACGTTTCGGAAATCAGGGATTGAAGCAGTCTCTCAGCTGCAATGCCTACTTTTATTCTTTGATTTTCGAAGTAAATTTGAGGTGGTCTACCTCGACTCCGCTATTAATTCGTTTATACTGTTAACACCTCAGTAGACTTCAAAAAGGTGTGATACTTGCCAATCGCTGAAATTGGAAAATGTGGATTTTTTATGAAAGATATACACGACCCTTACCATCACAGTTCTGCTTAAAAGCGCGAACTAGTTGGTTACGAAAGTGAGCATCAGTCACATGGACAAGTCGTGCGATGGGTTCTTCCAGGACAATGGACAACCCTTAAGGAAGGTGTTCATTACCATTATTATGAAAATGCACCAATAACCAATAAAGGCCGTACCTTACGCTGGTGATGAAACACAAGTAGTTCACATGACATGTGGTAAATTCAATTCCTTATAATCATTTTCAATGAACTTATCTGGTAAATGAATTTTGAAGGTGCACGAAGAGTCTTTGCATCACCTAAAAGTAAGTGTTTGGTTCGCCATTTGCAGTTAAACAGTGAATGACCCTTATTTTTTTGAGGACACTGACTGCACCACCGTAACTGTAACTGGTGAGCCCTACAGACAGATGTTAAACTAGTTTTTTTTGCCGCAAGGTGCTGAATGGGGTCCCAAGCATTGTTGGTTCCAGAAGGACGGAGCAACTGCTTACACAGCTCGGGCAATGATGGACATTTTGAATCACCAATTTCCAGGCCGTGAGATTTTCCGTTTGGGCCGACCAAATGTGAGGGCGCCAGACTTTTTCCTTTGGGGCTTTTTTCAAATCTCGCTTTTTCCACAACAAACCACAAACCTTGCAAATTTTGAATGCTCCAATTTGGAGCCAGATGTTTTGTGAGCAACAATTCAAAGGCAGTAAAACGAGCACAAATGTGCATTAACTCACCTTAATGCCATCAATTGTACAACTTTAAATAAACTTATCGTGAAAACGGAACTCAATTTTTTTCATTTCTTATAAAATGGCGGCTAATTCACATCATGACATTTATTTTGCCCCACCTTGTGCTTAATAAATTTGGAATTAATTAAGTGGGTTGAATTATACTGGCTACGGGCATGGGATTCATTTGATACACGTTTTTGCTGCTGCTGTCATTATCAAAAATCACATGGCTAAGCCCGAAGAGGAGCAAGGAGTTTTACATATACCAGTTCGCAAAAAATCACTGGATCCATCGAACCTGCAGTGTGGGGCTCCTACAAAAGACGCTTCGAAGTGTTCTTGCTGGGAAACGGCTTTAAGGACAAGGACATTCAGAAGGCCACTTTTCTTACAATCTACTGTTCGCAGTGTCTTGACTTAACAGAGTATTTTATTTCACCAAAGAAAATAGAAGAAATCCGGTAGACGGAGATAAGTCGAAAAACTCACAAAGCTCTTTAGCAGATTTTTTAACAAGATCATCATGCAAACGAAACCGTAGCAGAACATATTGGAGATCTTCGCCACATGATTATCAACTGTAATTTTGATAATAAAAACCGTCGACAGGATGCTGCAAGACACACTGGCATGTGACCTACGGAACACCAACATGCAATGAACTCCGTCATCCTTCAAACCGTGCAGGATCCTGGGATCTCAGCAGAAACAGCCGCAGAGCATCTACAGGTAATCAAGGAAAAATCGGAATCGGCACGGGTACATCAAGGCAGCAGATCAGACGTCAAACAGCACGAAGTTAATTGTCAGGGATGTATGAACAAGCACTATAGAGCAGATTGTCCTTTTCGTTTAGCTAAGTGTAATCAAGGCGGGCGAATTGGACAGATCAAAAGGCTGTACAAGACCAAACAGAACAATAGTAGCCAAGGGTACAAAAAGAGCAACCAGCGGCAACAGGTTAACTCAATCAAAAATTCTGGGAGTTCAAAGAATTGCGCGACAGTAATCATCAATGGAAATCAGTACGAGTTTAAGGTAGACTCAGACTCTAATTACACACTTACGCTCCTTGATAACTGGTTCAGACATTCTCCTGATCTCGGCGTTTCTCGATAATTTTGTTCTGTATGTGCTGAAAATATTACTGTTAGGTAATCATTACCAGTTTCTAAGAAGATACTAATCACCATAAATCCTTTTTTCCCTTAATTTTCTTAGAATTTGCAATTTGTCCCTAATTACCCACGACAAGCGGTTGAGACAGGATTGCGTTTTTCTGAAAATAAAATCAAAATTTGGAATTTTATGGCAATGGTATTATTTTTTTAGTAATTACTTACAACCTCTAAAATTCTTGGCGGAAGAGATTTAAATAGTTTTTTAATTATTGTAATTTTCGTTGGATTTTGTCCCATTCAGTTTCAATGGCGTCGTAAAGGTCTGCTATGTTATTGAATTGTCGTCCGCTTTGGTATAATGCTCTGGAGAGATATCGCCATATGTTAAGGTCTGGAGTCAATGCTGAGCATTCAACAACACAAACGTTGTTAGGCACGAAGTACTCTTTCAACTTCCGAGCTATGTGGATTACTGCATTGCAAGATGAAATTATAATGCACGATTTCTTCGTCGGAGATCTTAAGGTAGTCGTCACTTTTCACCCTGAAATTTACGAAGCGGATATTAGTCTTATTTTGCTATGATATTTCTATCCAAATTATGACTCCCATCTTTCGCCTCGTTATCGTCGTCTTAAAAGCAGCTCATCCTTTCTAAAATCACGAAAATAATGGTAAAATCCTCCAGGTTCATCAAGGCAAAAGCGTTTCTCATCGGTGGAGATGAGAGTTCTCCAACACTTCTTCCATCTTAACCGATTTCTTGCAATTGTCAAACTACTTTGTAGTAAAACGGGTTTTCTTTTCAAACGCTTCAAACGCTCTTTGAAGATATTCAGCTAACACACGCTGACAAGTCATTAGTTTTCTATCCACATTCCAAATCCCTGCTGATATAGCGATTTCCCTTGTTGTTGCTATAGAATTGGACGCGTCCCTTAGCAAGAATCGTCCATCTGCTGGTGTCAAGCTATATTTCGGTCCAGGTACGAATCTTTTCTCGTAGTTTTCTGTATCCTTTAAATAGTTTGAAACAACTGTACGACTGCGCTTCAAAAGCTTAGCAATTTTGTTGACAGAATTTAATGTTTTGGACCTCCATTTGATTTAACATCTTTCCAGATCCCATTTTTAACTTTTTTACTTCTAAGAAGACGGAATCCGCAACTGAACCTCCAAAGTATTTCTATCCTGTCTCAACCAATTCTCGCGGGTAATTAAGGACAAATTGCAAATTCCAAGAAAATTAAGAGAAAAAAAGCAGTTGTCGAGGACTGTACCACCTTGATCAAAAAGTTCCCGCACCACACACCGTGTGGCGCTCCCATTGTTCCGATTTGAGTTCTGTTTTTTTTTTGTGTGTTGGCGATTTTTTACAATTTTCGAAATGGATTTAAATTTGCAACAACGATTCTCTAAAGAAAACGGTCGTTTACCAGTGACACGAGCGGTTCAAAAGTGGTCGTGAGTCAATCGAAGATGATGAACGCAGTGGCAGACCATCGACATCGAAAACCGACCAAAATATTGATGAAATACTCGTAAACGAAATGTTGGTCAATAACCGCAAATTAACCATCAGAGAGATAGCGGAGGACTTGAACATTGCCTATGGATCCGTCCAAGACATTTTGGTTAATGATTTGGGTTTCCGTCGTGTAGCAGCAAAGTTGGTGTCAAAAGACCTCAATTTCATGCAAAAAAGAGACCGTGTTGACGTCGCAAAAGAGATGAGTTTCGAGGCTGAATCCGATCCCGCATTTATCAAAAGGATCATTACGTGGGTTTATGAGTACGACATGTAATCCAGACATCAGGAAAGTGAATGGCGTTCACCAAATGAGCCGATACCAAAAAAACCAAAGCAATGCTCACGGTTTTCATTGATTGCAACGGTGTAGTGCATCATGAATTTTTGCCAGAAGGCAATACAGTAAACAAAGAGTATCATTTGGGCGCTATGAGACGTTTGCGTGAAGAAATTCGCCGAAAGAGACCAGAATTGTGGGCAGAAAACTCGTGGATTTTGCACCATGATAACGCACCGTTGCACAGTGCCATCATTATTCGTAATTTTTTGACGAAAAATGCAAAAAATACCATCCAACAGCCACCGAATTCACCTGATTTGGCTCCCTGTGACTTCTTTCTGTTCAATCGAGTTAAAAAACCACTACGGGGAACGCGTTTCAGTTTCAGCAGCCGAGAGGAAGTAATGGAAAAATCGCAGGAAGCACTAATGGACATACCGAAAACTGAATATAAAAAATTTTTCGAGGATTGGATCAAGCGCTGGCATAAGTGTGTTACAGTCGATGGCGATTACTTTGAAGGGGGCAAGCTTTGTCATAGTCAAGTCATAGAGACAGCTTTGAATCTTGTTGATTGTGGAAATAACCGTATTCCATTGCGAGGTTTGATGCACGCAGACATTGTCTACAATAAGAGGGAGATTTGAGGACCACCATTGTAAATATATTGCTGAATATCGTCGAACAAATGTGTTAGGGTGCGATTAGTCCTCTTTACCGCTGTACTAACCTTCTTCGGATTAAGGGGGGAGAGTCCGTTGTGTTTAATTAATCATCGTTCCTCACTATCACACAAGCTCTGGTTGTGGTTCGTGTCATCGAATCTCTCGATTTCTTTGAAGCGAGCGTTTCGCGAATTCCTTTGCTTTAAAGCATGGCTTTCCCTTCTTCCCTCTTCGAACGTTATTTCTATCGCTCGACAATTTTTTTCGTGGATGACACTGGATACACTCTTTGTGTTTGCAGTGGGTGGAACTAAGCTTCCAACATTTAACCTTTCATTTTACTTATATCGCAGCGCCTTTTCGAAAAACAGTTGACCTAGGAATCGAGCGTCCCCGTCTAAAAAATTAGCATAGTCAGTATTTGCTCCTCAGACAGCGCCTATATGTATTTTGCAGAGTTTCAGCGATTAGGACGTGATTCTAGGCTCCATAGCAATCATAGTGTGTACTTACTTACTGTTTGGGTGTCGCAACAAGAGCCGGACTTTTCTTTATTTCGTAGTATAATACCGTCGTACGAACGCTATGGATATTCGGGCTGGTCGTTTGAGCCAGACTGGAGTTGGTTTGAACAGGTTCATATCGTGGTATGTTCAGTGCAGCTGGTTTTGTACCTTCTACTCCATTCAACTGAACTGAACTTCATTTGAGGAGCCTCTTTCTCTATAAACATCTGAGTGCTAAAGGCTTTAGGGGGCTTGCTAGACATATGATTTCACTTTACCAGTTTTGCCATTGCCCGTCGAAAGAGTAGTAACGTCAGAAAAGCGGTAGATGCAGAATTTGACGCTGGTATTTCTTGTCGAAGATGGAGATATGGATGCATACTGCATACTGCATTAACGTGTTTAGCCTTAATGCCACAGTCAATGTGGGGTTCGTCCACATGGCGGAAATTCAATACTTCCTGATTACTTTGCGACGAGCATCTACACGCCGGGAATGTGGTTTGCTCCGAGTAAAATGTCCAAGAGAATGCTCAAAAATTACAAGACAACTGGCTACGCGATGTGCACATTGCTCACAGATTCCGAATTGCGTGTAAATTACGGCATTTGCTCATGAAGAGACATTACATATTCCCAAGATCACTGTTTGGTGCTGCGTTTATGGAGAAAATAATTTTTCGAGGACGATGACTATGTACAATATTCTTACAGTGACCGGTGACCGCTAGAGGACCATGATCACTTCTTTCTGCTGCAAATGCCATTAGGGCAATACAACCGCTCGTAAAGCAAGAGTTTTGGACACTCTATGTCTCGTTTAGGCGATTTGGACTGACCCACAAAATCGGCTGTTTTGGCCATTACAGACTTTATGCTTTGAGGAGTTGGTAGACCTAAAGGAGAACACATTCATTTTATTTGCAAAAAACTTCACTGCCTTCTGCACTTTGCCAGTGAAAGTTTCGGACAAAACATGGAAAAGCCTACCGGGTTATTTACACATCTGGCACTACTTGATATCATTGTTTTATCGATAGTACTTCCCACATGAGTACGTGTATGTCTTTGACTTTCTAAAAGCAAAATGATAAATGAATTGCATTACCATTATGTTGACATTTAGATATATTACTTCCTAACTGCAGCAATAAAGCTTTAGCTTTTTTCAAATGTCTTTTCCAATCTGTACCTTTTTTACCCAAAAAGAATCCCTCATCATCACCACCCTGGTATAATAAAGAGCTGCGATCTCTTCGTAATAAGAGAAATAAGCTCTGGTATACTTACTTAAAATCGCGTTCCGACACCGATTTCTTTTACTACCAGTCTGCCCAAATAAAATTCTCTGTATTTTGCCAAACTCTATATGACAACTATTTAAACCAAATGGACCACACACTCATTTCCGATCCCAAACGATTCTTTCAGTTCATCAAAACTAAAAGTAAATCGGATAACTATCCATCATCTCTGAATTTTCTAGATAAGTCCTCGGGCGATCCCCAAATTATAGCAAATCTCTTCGCAATTTTTTTAGCCAAACGTTCGCCACCCATTCCCAAGAGCCAGACTTTTCCTACTTAAATAGCTGCCCACAAACAACTTTGGAATCTGTGTCTATAACTTTAGAGCAGGTTAAAGTTAAAATAATAAACCTCAAAGATGATTATTCTGCCGGCCCTGATGATCTTACTCCTATATTTTTAAAGAAATGTGAAATGCACCTAGCCCAACCTCTTACAGCTCTCTTTCAGCTTTCCATCACCCAGGGATTATTTCCCTCGACTTGAAAAAGGTCATTAATTATTCCCCTACATAAAAAAGGCCGAAAAGATGATATTTCCAACTATCGACCAATTGCTAAGCTGTCCTGCATACATAATGCTTTTCCTTTGTAAACCTATTGTTTCCCAAAACCAGCACGGATTTCTGAAAGGTAGATCTACGACCACCAACTTAACGAAATTCATATCAAGCACTTTATGTGCACTGGAATCTGGAAATGAAGTTGATGTGATTGCCACCGATTTCAGCAAAGCCTTTGGTAGGATTTCCCATGATATAATCCTTCTGAAATTAAAAGCTCTTGGTCTCCAAATAAACTTTATAACATGGGTTCAATCATATTTAAATGAAAACATTACTCTGTTCTATTTAGGTCCATGGTTTCTGACTCAATTAAAGCCTCCTCAGGTGTCCTCAAGGCAGCCACCTTGGTCCCTTATTATTTATTCTGGCCATTAATGATGTTTATTGTATCATTAAAAATTCATACATATCTGTTTACGCAGACGATATGAAAATCTTTAGATATACATATATCTTCTTCCTCAGACAGCCTACCACTGCAGGAAGGTCATGACAGATTTTGTACTTGGTGTCAGAAGAATTTCCTTGAGCTTAACGTCAACAAGTGTCAGGCTATAACGCATATCTGTAAGCGGGCCCCTACTTCACCACGCTGATTTGCGTGATTTAGGTGTTATCTGTGATAAGGAACTCAATTTCCGTTCTCACATTGATAATATAATAAAAAAAAAGCTAACTCTGCCCTTGGCTTCATCAAGCGCTGGTCTAAGGAGTTTTCCTGTCCTTATGTTACCAAATCTCTTTACATAACCTTTGTTAGGCCTCTTCTTGAATATGCAAGCCAAGTTTTGTCACTCTACTACAGAACACACATCCTCCGGTTAAAAGCTGTTCAACGCAGGTTTTTACGACTTGCTTTACGTGGTCTTCCCCGGGATGATAGCCAAAACTTACCACTTTATACTGACCGACTGAAACTTATAAATTTACAACCCCTTTTTCTATACGCCGAAGAGTTGCCGACATTTTCTTCATACATCAAATTTTAGTTAGTAATATAGATAGTCCTTCTTTACTTCAACTTACGAGGGGCGTTCAGTATATTCTCGGTATCGATATGAAGGAAAATGCGAATTCAATTTAAATTGTTTTTATTTTTCAATATAATCTCCCCTAACATCAATGCATTTGTTACATCTTGAGATAAGCTTTTTTAAACCCTCAAAAAAAATAAATTTCCTCTTATACCATTTATTGCCGACTTGAGTTCTTCATCATCCGAAAATCTTTTTCCACGAAGACATTTTTTCAAATCCGGAAACAGGAAATAATCACTAGGGGCAAGGTTTGGACTATAGGGTGGGTGTTGGATTTCTTCGAAACCACAATCTCACGCAGCAGCCTTGGAAACTCGCGCCGTGTGAACAGGAGCGTTGTCATGAAGAAGCAACACACCCGCTGCGAGTTTACCCCGTCTTTTCTTTTTAATTTCCTCCCGCAAATTATGCAAAGTAGAAGCGTAGGATGTGGCGTTGATGGTTTCACCTTTTTTTTTGTACTCAATGAGCAAGATTCCCTTTGAATCCCAAAAAGCTGTGGCCATGAACTTCCCGGCAGACGGAGTGACTTTGAACTTCTTCGGGGGGTCTGTTCCTTTTTTATGCCACTGCATGGACTCTTGCTTGCTTTCATGGTCATAGTGGTGGACCCATGTTTCGTCCCCAGTAACAATTGGATCCACAACACCGTCCGCGTTCTCACTACACATCTCCAAAAGCTCTCTACAGCATGCGATTCTCACTTTTTTCTGAGGCGCTGTGAGCATTCGTGGCACCCACCTTGCACTGACCTTTGAAAGGTTAAGATGGTCATGAAGAATGGTGTGAATGGTACCAATTGAAAGCTTGGTGATCTCTGCCATCATTTTCACCTTTATTCGGGCATCCTCAAGAACAAGTTTTTCGACTTCTTTGATGCTTTCTCCCGTACAAGCAGTAGCCGGGGCGCCGGAGCGCTCTCTCTGCCTCCCTTGAACTCACTTGACCACTTTTGCACAGTTGATAATGAAGGTGCGGAACCCTGGTAAACAGCCACCATCTCTTCATGAATAGTTTTTTGACTTTTTCCTTGCTTAGTGAGAAATTTAATTACAGCGCGATGCTCAATTTTCACCATCATCGTCTCAGTTGCCATTATGATTCTGTTTAACTAGAGATAAAACGCGAATTAATAATCACATTTATATGAAATTTTACATGAATGCACTAAAATAATAGTATTACTTGATAAATAAGTCAATTTATATATACAACCACAGCTTCACCCCGATACCGAGAATAGTTTGAACGCCCCTCGTATTTCTTTTAACACCAACCCACGCAATCTTAGGTCTGTGCCACTTTTCCAGCTTAATCTTCACAGAACGAATTACGGACACTTGGAGCCAATGTCTAGAATGCTGCCTGAAGTTAATGATATTCTGCCTCTCTTCGACTACCATCTTAGCAAACTCTCTCTCAAGAACATTCTTATTTCCACCTATGCCTCACGTCCTAACTTTCTTCAACCGATCCCACCATTAAGTTTTTATTTTTAGTTTTAAGTGAAAATTGTTAGTTTTAAGAATAAGCTTGCAATAAGCATTAATAAATCTGTCCGCGGTTGACCCAGGCCGGAAATCAATTAGAAATAAAATACAGAAACTGGAGGGTTCTGAAAGCTGAATTGGAGTTCATCAAAGTAGCATGCTGTCAGTACTATTTTTTCTAGTTTAAGCGCGACGTGCGCAACACATCATTGATTAAAGGTCACCAAACCCATATGCGGAAAACGACGAACGGACACGATCTGAGACACTTTCTTCTTGGATATTTTTTTTTTATCGAAACCGATCACTGAGGCAAAAAACTAGTCCATTGAAAAAATAAGAGTTCCTTTACTGAAATTTCTCAATCGCACCTAAAAAGATGAGTAACCCCTTCATTAGTATGGTGCCTATAGTACCAGCACGCAAGATATCAGCGCCATATGGCAAAACAAAAGCTTAGTATCACATTACCCCTCTTATAAGCAGATAACAGACTTTCCTATTGAAGGACACCAACTTTTAGAAAAGTCAGGGAATATTACTTTGTCCTGTCAGCATGAGGGAGATGCAGAAATCCATCCGCAATTATCCTCACAAGAAACCCAACTCTCAATGGACGCTCTATTCGCGGACCCGCACAGTCGCTATAACTAAGTTCAGGTTTTGAGAAACTTTCATCTGATATTTGTCTAGCAATTTCATCAGCGATCTCATTTCCCGCGGCCTAATTGTAACCTGGGATCCAAATAAGACCCGGTAAATTCAGCCTTCCGTCTATCGACACAGTCTTAAAAGTGATGAGCGGTTCATGTAGTTTGAATTACTATAGCAAATTGTTGCTCCTATTTTGTTATTTCATAAGCCAAAGTCCTGTTTTTCTTAGTTTGATTAACTCTTTTCTTCATTTTTTGACTCCAAAGTTACACTTCACTTAAATAGCAACTGTCCACCCATAGCTCTTTGTATGATTGCTCATATCGCAGTCTCATCTAAGAACGCCCCCTTTTTTTTCCATCGATTTAATCAAACTTCAATTTGTGTATCTCAAGGAATAATAAAAAAAAAGTCGAAAACGAAAACAAACACTTAGTTCCGTCAAAGACGTCACATTTATGACATGATGCCGCCCTAACATATGCCTTTCGTTCAACCGAGACAACATTGCCGTACTGCGAATGCCATGCTATGCCACTTCCGACTTCGAACCGTAACTCAGAAATATGTCTCCCAATTGTTTGCCATTACACACCCCTTTTCCGTCGAAGATCCCAAGGCACATAAATCAAGTTGAAATTGAAAATTGATTTAAGACGTTTGTCAACGCCCGAGCGACGACAAGAAAAAAAGAAAAAAAATATCCAAAAACGCCGGCATTATCCGCCTCCTCGAACAGAGTATCTCTAGAGTCACGAGAATTACACATTTCATACAAAGGACGAGTATTTACTTCTTTTTTTTTCTGCCCCTGTCATTGGTTCCTGTTTGCATTCTACGGGACATGTTTAGTCCTTATCCATAGAAGGAACTCAAAGAACCCCAATACCAGGGATGAGATATGTACGAGTATGTCATCCGTATGTAGTATCCGAAATCAGCCACGCGTGTAGTGTACTCTATTTCGAAAGGGGTGCGATTTTCAGGGAGTAGAAAAATGTATTAAAATGCCACGATAAGCAAAGCACACTACCCGTCGCTGTCATAAACCAAATAGACAATTGGAACACATATAAGTACGAATATAAATAGACAGAGACAGTTGAAAGTGTAGCATATGTTGAGCAAGAAGATACAACATAGTCTAACACAGCTAGGGTCCTGCTCCTGCAGCGAAAGTTATTCAAGCGGAATCCAAAAAAAAAGGGAAACGAATCCTCCTTTAGAGAGTACGGGTATAGTATCGCGACTGGTGTTAGCCAGTGGGTGGAGGGTAGAGTGAGTATCTATCTATTTATTTATTATTCTTATTTTCGAATTGTCATATCGTTATTTTGTTGGCGTTATTGTTTTGTTTGGGTTAACAGGATAACAGGCAAATCTAGAGTATGCATATACGCGTATACTGTGTGCCACTGAAAAGGGGACATGCTGTTTTTTCTCGGTTCAGAGAAGATGATAAAAATATTATGCGATATTTCACTATTCGAATTGTGCTATAAATACACGCCAAGAAATCGGAAGGACAATCCATAATTTCAAATGAAATGTTAGGAGAGATAGTTTTCCCATTTGAAGGGACTAAAGTAGATTATGCGAGTACATTCTTACTCCTGTTTTCTTCGCATCTTAACTTCTCACTACCCAAAAGTTCCTCAGAAGTAAGGTATAAGACATTGATTTTTCCACAAGTTAGCCTTCACCAAAGATTCTGAGGAGCAAACCTCATCCGCTTTCGTCAGTGTCCTAGTTTCTGCGCCGTAAAACAGGTCTCGAGGGCTTTTGTACTCAGTTGCCTTCTAAGCTCAAGGAAGCTGCGATTAGAAAGAGTGATTCTTCGCATAACTCCCGCGTTGGTGTAGTTGTCGGGGTTGATAGCGGAGCAGATGTGGATAATGCACCTTATCTTGACGTTTTTTCCTAGGCGTTGATTTTGTGGGTCCCCCTTAATTGCCAGCATACACTTTGTCTTTCTTTTATTGATCCTTAAACCCATCTTTGCCGTTTCTGCTTCAACAGTCGCTAACACTCCACTGACAATTCGCTGTATAGTATTCTGCGTATGCGAGTAACTGAACAGACTTTTTAAGGGTTAGCTTTCGAGTATAGATATCACTCGCAGAAGGGTCTTAGGCGTTGACATAATCCGGCAGACAGGATTTTATATGCGATGTGGAGAAGACTTATTCTCTTGTAGTTGGTGCAGTTCAGGCGATCCCTTTTCTTTAGGATCAGACTAGCAGTGCTGAGGTTCCATTCGTCAGACATAATTTCGTCGATCCAGATTTAAGAAATGGGTGGATGTATCCTCTATATCCAATCATCACCTGCTGCTTTAAACAGCTCAGTAGGTAATCTATCGGGCTCAGCAGCTTTGCTGAACTTAAACTTTGAAATTTTATCTTGGTCGAGTGGATGAAAATCTTGGAACGGTTTGCCTGTCTGGATTCGTTTCTTTGTTGGAGCGGGTTGAAACTCAGCACAACCGAGGCGGTTTCACTGATCGCCCTTTGGCAGTGATGCTACTTGTCTTCTACGCTTGATACTGTCGACATTAGACTTCTCAAGTGGCTTAGGTACGAGTAGATTTAATTGGAAGAGGCTAAGGCGGGATGACTGTGGGTGTTTGACGTTGAGTCTCCTAAAAATAGTTTACTAGCTTTGGGTTTCTTCGGATATCCGCATCCGTATCTTGGCTACAGCAAGATAATTATCCGTGTCGATGTAAGTGGCTCAGAAAGTTCGGGCATTCAAAACTTGCATTCAAAGGCCTTGGGTCGATCGCAATTTGATCAACGGTTGGTTGATCAAGGGTCAACCGGGTCACCTTATCGATATCAAGGTATGGAAGCCGTGTGGTGACTATAGTTACGAGTACATTGCGTCCCGCCGTAAGATCAATATGTCTGTGTCGGGTTCTGGAGGTGTTGTTGTAATCTCCAACCGTATTACCCTCATGCCTAGTTTAGCATCAAAATCGCCAAGGATTTTCTTCTTTTTGGTGAATTTTGTGGTAATGCGAATCGTCGTCAGGCTTAAAGATATATAGCTGAATCTGAAAGGGTTATCAGCATCGAAATATGCGCTATGACACCTGGTCTTCATAATTGATATCACAGTTCCGCATCCTCAAACCGCATAGTACTTCTTGAATGCCGGTTATGGCTCCTTTGCAGCAGTCGAGCATTTCCGTTAGTGTTCAAATTCACGAGGTTATAAACCTACCTTCAGTACAACGAGATACCAAGAAGTTTATGAAGTCACCGGTTCCTTGTCCCTAATAACCTCTCTAACTCGATACATAACTAGAAAGTGTTAGATGGACTGTACTTCTCTGGTCCCCGATTCTTACGGTTTTGTATATCGAACAAATAATTGTCTTCCACCTCACCTTCCGCAATCGTCTGGAGACGACCTGACTGAATATGAAACGTTCCCATATCTCAGATAGAATTTGACGAACTTACTCGTAACATCAACCAAGCTCACTTCTTCTCTTCATCAAGCGCTAACCTCATCCCGACATTTAGTAACGAGGGGAGAATATTAACGAACACAGTGGTAAACCAACGACCTGCGAAAACTCTACTGCAAGAGTAAGGAGGACTTAAACTGCCTTGATCTTAAGCAGTAAGATCCGTGAGTTCTGACGTATTTTATTCGTGAAGACTAAGGTACAGAGCCTACCAAACACCACATATCTCATCCTAATAATACCTAGGTTTGCTCTGAGGCTGCGCATCAGCAACCAGCGTACCCACCTGCAGATCGATCATGACACGACAATAGCCGCAGTTGCGGTGGCAGGGGAATGTACTATCGGGCTACTTACGAAATATTCTGAAATGAGTTTTACTCTCCACTTGAATACGCAGCTTTGGGAGTATCGTCAATCACGTCAAACCAAAGCTGGTCTTCTTAAAAAGAAGAATCATGATACCATGCATCGTCAAGCTGAAGTTATTGTAAATGGCATCTCTATGAGTTTGGCATGGATTGCCAGGTACTTAGATTTCATCTTGTATGGCACAGGATGAGCACAGTTGCTCTCCACTCGCGTAAGAAGGCTATTGGTTAAATCTAGAATCCACAACCTAAAGCATTCGATCTACAGCATTATTGCTAGCCCAGTTCTCCATTATGTAATAACTCGCCTGGTCGCATGCACGACAAGTGCCTTAACTTAATTAGAACATTTTTTATAACTTTCTTGGGAATATGAGAATACATCATCTGAGCCGAGATAGATGTGTTCGATAAAGTGAGTGTATTTCCTTTTGATTTATTATGTATTTGTAAGGATATCCTAAATTGATACGTTTGTTTGAGTACATGCATAGAAGGAGCGCTGAAAATTCTCTTAACCATAAGTCTATAGGATTCCCTGAACAAGAAAACCACAAAACTGGTCAAGCGCATCTGATGATTGTGTTGAATTTTCTAGACCAAAGGTTCGTTATAAAACCAAGTAAAGTCACATTTTCATGTTCCTTAAATTATTTCATGCCCTTGGGACTTTGCCTAGTTAAAGAACTTAGTCAAGTTGAAAAAAGGATATTTTGCAAGCTTTCATTTACTTCTTGACAACTCAATTAACTTCAAACACTAGTATCAGCAACCACCCAACAGTATCACTAACAAAAATAGCCACCAGTTCTGGTCTCCAATTTGGCGAAAGGTATCCAAATACAAGTACGGGTACATTCGGTGCGTCACTGTAATTGCCTGGGACAAGTTGTACGTACATATTTACCACACCACAGACGTCATTCGAAGAGACCTTCCTTGTCAGCTTATCCTTTGACAGGCCATAAACTTGACATTGGAACGAATATACGACGACAAGAGTAACCCGTCCTAGTCTATCGGTCCGAGTATGCTTGCATACAAATATATCACGTCATTTTTTTGTCTGATCCTTTCTTTACTTGCATCCTTGAGCGCTTGATGTTTTGTTGTTCCCGATGGGAGATCTTTACTCCCCCTTTGCGGATGGGCTACGTGCCCTTTTGTGTCCGTTTACGATTTCCTGAGCATACACATACGACGAATACTCCGCACAAAGTCCACACAATTTCTCACTCATATCCTTGGAATGAAGTAAGGATTGAATATGTTTTCCATTATCCTATCTTATGGAATTGTAAAAGTTTTCCACAGAGTGGGTGTAAGGATACGTGGTGTATTTCTTTTACTAAGAGGAAGAAGAAACAACCAGTTATAGGACTTTCATTTGCATACGAATGTAGTCGCAATGTTTGTTGTCCTGTTGTCCTGTAACAGCAAGGAAACATTCATCGTGTCGTCCTTGTACCCACAACCAAATAGCGTTGCATTCACAAGTTCATTCAAATAACATGCCCTTTGGGCACAAATAAAGGGATTACCAACCTTCGGTACAGGATGGCCAATGTCTGGCTAACTTCATGTCTTTGACTGCCATGTCTGGAGTGGGTATGAATATGTGTGGGTGTGTGTTGGTTTGGTTAAAAATCCTTGACATGCATTACAATGTCAGCAGGAAGTGCTGATGGTTATGTTTCGTTTTGTTTGGCAAAATTCTAACCATCTTTTAGCCCTTTCCAATCTCTCCAACAGTGGCTATGACGTTACGAAATCCTTTTTAGGTTTTTGTTTTTTTTTTTTTTTTTTTTTTTTTTGTCTTGGCAAGGATTTTCATTCCAAGGTAATCTATTTGACTTGACAAACAGACGTGATGTGTTTGTGTTGCTGACGACGACAATGATGGTTGCAGTGGCATAGTCGAAACTGTTTCTATTCACATGAGGTGGTAGTGATGGGGGTGGTTAAATTCAAGCCTCCCTTTCCATTTCATAATTACCCCTGGGGGCCTAGCCAGCCCATTGGATTTTCGATTGTGGCTCCGATGTTTTCTGTTTTTGTGATGATCCTTAGGCATGTGTGACGTAATGGTGGTGTTACGGTGTGTTGGGTCTATTTTGTGGTCCTTTACGGTTACTGATTATGTGTGGGCTGGTCTGGTCATGTCCAATAGCGCTAAAGAATTTTCGGAATGCACTTGGTGCGTATCTTATGATTGGGACTGTGTTGATGTTGTCGTATCGGTTGGGCGGACTTGAACTTTTTGCATGCAACGAACGTCGACGTTAGACGACGCAATGGAATTTTGCTTTTGTTTCGGTTTCGGCTGAAAATCACTGGGGATACGATACTTTTGTCTAGAGGTGCATGTTATTTTCGCAAAATATTGCAATGCAGCATTGGACACATAGACTCTAATGATTGATAATCTGTAGCTCGCATTGTTTGATAACAATTAGATGGAGTGTGTGTGCTTAGTGCTGGTTATTTTTGAAAAGACAACGAGAGACTGGTCCTTCAGAAACGACTTCGTAATGGTAATTGCTGGGTATTTGAGGACGCTATGACACAATGAGTTTCGTTGTTATGGGACGAGAAATTTGGTTTGGCAAAAGTAAGACAAAGAAAGTATTTTTGACTGATGGGAAAATAGAGTATCCTTCATCGGTTTCGGAAGGTCTGTGTTTCTACAATACGAGTATTTTGAAAGGATTTCGGGATAAGTTCGAAGCAAGTTTATCTAGTGGAAAGCCAATAAAACCACTGTAGTAAATATCATGTTCTCTTACAAATGATAGGAGACTGGAATCGTAGCAACGAAGCCAATTTGACCGAATAGTCGAAGAAGTAACTTTGTGTATTGAGCAAAAAGTAAAACAAAGACCCTTAATTGATGGCTGATTCATGTTCTGGTTTCAGTATGTGGGATTCTAAATCTCATTCCAAGTTCCTGTGCTACTGTGTTTAAGAGAACGACAAGGATGCTGAGTATGCTCGTATGTCAATTTGGAATGACACTTATTTTTATTTTCATGAGAAGTACATACAAAGCAGACGCCATTTATGTACGATTATAAGTCTTTCTATAAGAAGCTAGAAATGTTCCTAATAATCTGGAGAAGCCGAGAAATATTCCTTTCACCGGTATCTATCCGGAAAAGCTGTACCAATTGCGATTGTATTTACATCGATCTCTTCCAAGTCTTTTCTACAAGGCATGTTCGAAATATCATTTGTGCCGGTCCGATTGTATCGCGATACCCGAATACTTAGCATTCAGTAAAGCAAAATTATCAGGCTTCTTCCGAATACCCATGGTATTGTCATTCAGCCATGGCTCAAACTATCTGTGACAAAAGTATCAACTTTGGCGGGGACACTACCGTCGATACTCATCCTGCCAACACAACGCACTTGTTTTTAACATGTCTCCCTGATAAGTACACCGTCAATGTGCTTCTTCTTCCAGGCTCTGTGTCATATCACCTTATTTCTCGTACATTACCCACACTTACTTATTTTTGATAGCATATTAAGGACAGAAGCGATCCAAGGCCTCAACTAACATTTGACAGGTGTCGAAATATTGTCATCACCTATGTATGGGTTTTATCGCACGGTTTTGGATCCTATCTAGCAAGCGCAAAGAAGTCTTAGGAGCACCAGACTAGATGCGATGTACTCCAATTTCGGGTAGGTAAATGCCTTATATATTGAGGCCAGATCAGAGGGGATGAAGTATTTGTCACATCGCTTGAAAAAACCTAGATATATCGATGAATTTTTGGCGACATTGAATATGAGGTCATTCCAACGTACGTTGTTATGAACACATACCGAGAGTGGAAAGCTCTTCGGTTTCGACGATGCAAGTGCCATTCGTAGGTAATGGCTGGGTATTTAAATTTCGCTTTAACGGTAGCAGACAGCATTGTGTTTTTTTGAAGCATTAATTTCCAATCTGTTGATAGTTACCCAATTGGTTATGCTGTTAATATCGGAATTTAATGAGCTTAACATACGCTGTCGTTCCCGCTATACAGCCGAAGAGCAGAGACGTGAGTTCGGAAACGAGTATGAAAAGCAGAGAGTACTATCGTCAGCAAAGGAATGTATTGGTTTGGAAGTAGCAGACAAGAGATCATTGATGAAAATTAAAAAGAGTGTCGGAGACAAAATGGAGCGCTGAGGCACACCAACATTTATTTTGTAAACATCAGACTTGAAACCATACATGACAACTTGGATTGAACATTCCGAAAGGTAATTTCTAATCCATTGAAGAAGAGAGTCATCGATCCCAAAAGCACCCATTTTCGATAAAAGAGCCTGATGCCAAACTCTGTCAAATGCCTTAGAAATATCAAGTGCAACTACGAGTATCTTGCTTTCGCCAGATTGATGTACGCTTTGGTTCCACTTTTCGGTGACACATGCCATCAATTTACCAGTTAACCTGTTGCTACGAAACCATACTGCCGGTCATTAAGAAGTTTTCGTGTTTCGAGATATTTCATTAGCTGACGATTTATCAGCGTTCCCATGACCTTGGCAAGAAGTTACGTAAGTGTAATCGGTCTGTAGGAATAGAGGGAATGAGGTTCGCCTTTTTTAGGGAAGGGCTAGACAAATGCTGCTTTCCATCTGCTCGGAAAGAGTCCTAAAGAGTAGGATTGATGAAAGAGCTTACGCAGCGGTTTTGCCATCGTAGAAGATCAGCGCTTCAGAAGAAGTGGAGATATACCATCTAGACCAGCGGATTTGTGAATGTAAAGATCTTTAAGAACTTTTGCTACTACACGAGTGCGAAAGTGGATTCGTCATATTGTAGATTCGACACACTTAAGTGTAGGCGGAGACAAAGCACAATCTGGGAGTGTTGAGCTAGCCGCAAACTGTGCAGCAAGCAGATTGGCCTTGTCCAAAGAGCTGACAGCTGGAATGTCATTGTAAATGAGCGTTGGGATGGAGGATGAGGCAGAATTTCTAATGTTTTTGACGAACGACCAAAAATGTTTACTATCTTTGGGACATTGTAATATTTTTCGTCTCAACTTCTGGTCGTATTGAAATTTCACACGCTTAAGAGAGACGTTGCAGTCATTCCTGGCTCGATTAAACTTTTTTTCAGTTTTCTTCTGTCGGGTTGGCCTTGAAAGACGGAAAAAACATTTCTGTGACTCTCACAGCCTCTTTACAGCTCGAGTCGTACCATGCCTTTTCTTTTGGTTTGATATCCTTCATCCGATGAGGGATAAAGGATTTAAATCCAAAGAGAATAGCGTCCGTGATCATATCAGCAGCGGCATCCCCGTCGTTACCGAGGAATCATTACGACCAGTTAAAATTCTTAAAGAAGCTGCTAAGTCCGCTCCAATTGGCCTTCTCGTATTACCATACGGTTCTTTTAGGAATTTTTGCTCTAACTATGTGGTCAGCATACGAGAAACTAGCTGATATGACGCAATGGTCGACCGAGCCTAGATGGGGGAGCATATCAACGGTGTTCTTCCACACTAACAGAACCACTTTTTTAATCCCACTTCTAAGGATCAGGTTATATTGGCATTTCGGTTCAATGAATCTCTTTTTCGATGGATTCGAAATTACCTTTCGGAATTTGTTGGTTGGTTTCAAGACTAATACCCACGAAATAAATAGAATGGTTTGAATGCTAGTGCTGTAATATCTAGAACTTCGGAAACTCCTGGTTGCAATCGTATGCTCTCAATCTGTACCCGGATTTTAATTTTTTGGCCACCACTGACTGGCGAGTGACGATTTAAAAGCTGATTTCAAGACTCTAAAACCAGGCACAACTTCACCGATGGAGATCTCATATATCGAAAAGGCTTCCTTACTCTTAAATTGAGTTGATGTATATGGAATGGATGATGAGAGACCCTTCCGTGAACTTCTGTCTGTGATGACTTAATTTCACGGGATGCTCATACATCCATGGGAGTAAGGATATGCCTTGCTATCGCTCAATCAGATACCAAATCGGAATTGTGTTAGAGGCATAAGCTCCACCTTGGTATGAGTCGACGCCAATCTGAAACCTCTTGCTGATCTTAGGGTCAGAGCACCCAGTACTTTTTGCAACTCTACATCCGGTTGAAACCAACTGGAAGACCCTTCCCGCCTTAGGTTTAAACTACATCCACCGTGACAACTTGGATAGGGCCGGTCAGGTCCAGAATGCCGAAGATGTGCGATAGCTGCCATAGGGTGATGGTTGCGGATACCTTGTATAATATTTTTAAATCGTCGACTATATGACCATTTTAGCTTGCTGTTCTTTGCGGAGCAGGTGAGAACCAACCGATCTTGGGGAAGGTATTGGGCTTAAGTAGTTTGTCGTCACTTGATGGGCGGTTGACATTACAAAATTCAACGATACTCCAACGCTGCACGATACTATCACATGCTTGAGTTGTTATTGCCTATCGTCATATATAAATGCGATTATATTATTACCATTGAGTCGATGGCGACGTTAAAAAATTTAAGTTTTCCCCCCGCAGAGTTTAGAGGAGGGTAACCCGCGATGATGTAATGATCCATGAAAAACCTGTCATGATCATATTGCTGAAGAATGCATAGGACATGAAGCGTTTGAGTGCTAAGGAGTAGCCCTTCCCCACATTTACGAGTGTTTTACTTGGGTTTGCCGGATTATATTAAGAAGCTGTTTCCAGTATCTGAAGGAAAGATGTGGCGGTTCCATAATCAATTCTCTTTACAATTTCCCGGCAGTGTATCCGTATCCGACCCGCGCGACAGCTAGACCACAAACCAAAACTACTAAATCTATGAGGAAATTCCCAGAGACTTGCGAGCATTGTTCCAAGGATTACTGGCATCTTCTCTTTTTTTTTTAGCGAATTAGCATTTTCTGAGGGGTGTTGTTTCTGCCGGCCAATACTAGTCTTCAGCCCTAGACGACTGGCGTAATGTTACGAAAACTGGCAATATTCTCTTGTCATACGCCTTTTCTCACATTAGCTTTGTTTGTTCAAAAGTTTTTCAATGTCTAAACCCCATAGTAGAGTCAATAAGCTAAAGCAAGAGCAGACAGAACTCCGCGTGATTCAGATTAAAGGATCCAAGGAGTCTGCGATAAGTGGCCTCTGTCTTATATGTAGTTAATACGCTGTACCCGCAACAGAAACCGCGAACGGCATAGTCACCACCAAGTATAGTATCAGGGAAGCCCCAGACGATATACTCTTATAAAGACTGACTGACCGATTAATTTCGTGCGGTTTTTTTTTCAAAATTTGAACGTTTATTTAAGAAAAACATGTACAATAGTATTATTCAAAGTATTGCCCATCTGAAGCTATGACTTTTTCCCATCTTTCTGGCAATTTGGCGCAAAAGAACTGCGCCGGCTTGGCAGCCAAGAATGAATCAAGCCAATTTTTGATATTCTGCTCCGATGTGAACCGTATTTCAGTGAGGGCGTTCTGCATCGACCGGAACAAATGGTAGTCAGAAGGGGCAAGGTCTGGGCTATAAGGCGGGTGGGGTAAGACTTCCCATCCACTGTTTTCCAAATAGTTCTTAACCGGAATAGCAACGTGGGGCCGAGCGTTGTCATGATAGAAAATTATTGCCTCGTGTCTGGTCGCATATTCCGGGCGTTTTTTGACCACTGCTCTCTTCAAACTGATTAATTGTGTTCGGTAGCGTTGTCCATTGATGGTTTCACCAGGTTTTAGCAGCTCGTAATACAGCACACCTATCTGATCCTACCAAATACAGAGCATTACCTTCGCGCCATGGATATTCGGCTTTGCCGTTGATTTGGCTGGTTGGCCGGGTTTCACATAAGATTTTTTGCGCTTGGGGTTGTCGTAATGGATCCATTTTTTATCACCAGTAACAATCCGATGCAAAAATGACTTCCTTTTGTGGCGTTCCAGCAGCATTTCGGACATGGAAAACCGCCTTTCGACATCTCTCGGCTTGAATTCATATGGAACCCAATTTCCTTGCTTTTGAGTATAGCCAGCTGCTTTTAAACGTTTTGAAATGGCTGCTTGAGTGACACCCAAAGATTCTGCGAGCTCCTCTTGTGTTTGGCAACAATCGTCATAGAGTAATGCTTCCAGTTCTTCATCTTCAAACTTTTTTGGCTGCCCAGGACGTTCATCGTCTTCCAAGCCAAAATCACCACTTTTAAATCGTGCAAACCACTTTTGGCACGTTCGCTCAGCTAGCGCATATTCACCATAAACTTCCACCAAAATACGATGACTTTCGGCAGCAGTTTTCTTCATATTAAAGTAATGAAGAAGAACTCCCCGAAAAAACACTTTTTCAGGCACAAAGTTCGACATATTTGAGTGAAAAAAAATTATTGTTGTTTACGCTTCAAATGAATGACATATACTGAAATGACGTACAATGACAGTAGCTTTCCAACGCATGTTCCAATGGAATAATAACAATTTAATAATTCAAGTTATTAATTAATTAAGTTATAGAAGAATCCAGTAAATTGCACCTTCTCCTTAATATGGACGGTAGAATTGATTGATTAAAGCAGAGAGTATGCACATCAAAAGGAGAAGGATCATGTTGCCAAGTATTACTTCTCTAGGGGGATAACGCTCCTCAAGACGGCCCCTAAAGTGTACGAGACCATCCTATAATATAGGCTAGGGCAAAGAGTTGAACAAACATTTATCAGATATGCGAAGCTGTTTCCATGACCACATTTTTGCGGTACAGCAAGTGCTAGAAAAACAAAAAAGTCTTTACCAGCCATCAAGAGCATATACAAGGAAACATTTAATATCGTAAGGACTTGCAATGTGCTATCAGACAAATTCAAGACGTCTGAAGGAGTGAGACAAGGTAGTGTGTTGAGCCCCCACCTATTTATCTGCACAATAGACGATGCCATTAAACATTGCTAAGAAAGGATGGAAAGCTACAGAGTCGGTTATAGACAGCTGCAACCAATCTATCTTCTAGCATTTTCGTTCGCGGATTACATAGTGCTGTTTGTAAATAGTGGGAAAAATATGCAAACGAGTGTAAAGGTTTGGAAAGTTATAGTATATTAGCAACGCAGAAACTAGAGCTCAATGTTGATAAGACAAAAGTGGTGGTGATCGGCAATGAATCTGGAGTAGTGAATCTAGAAGTCATTAAGCAAGTGTAAAGATATAAGTACCTGGTCAGTATTATAAACAGCGGAGGTGATTCGGAAGACTAATTAATGGCAAGGATAAAAGCGGCAAATACTGTACGCAGAATTAAGAAAAAAAGTCCCTAGACCACAAGTACTGAAAGAAACTGGAGAAAGATGGGACTCGGCTACACAAATAACAAGAGACAGGATCCAGTGGAGAAATTCCACAAGAAAATAAAAGGGAGGGAACCACTGATGCAACCTCAACTTAGGGTAAAAGAGTACCGGATTATACATATATGTATGTATGTAGAAGCCCCTCGAAAAGACCGGCCAGGAATGTCCTATATAAATATGATCTTGAGATCGTTCTAGAAAATTTAAACCCAAAAATAGGAAAGACTTATTCATGGCTAATTCGAAAACCGGGGCCTGTATGACACTAAATTTTGTGCAAAGCGATGGATGGAAGATGGATGGATGGAAGATGGATGGATGGAAGATGGAGTACGTATCTTTTCTTGTTTCAAAGGAAAATTTATTCGTGTAATACGAGTATGTGGTCCCATTTTTATTGATGGGAAGTGCAGAACACTATTTAATTCAAAACTACATATGACTTTACAGTGATATGAGCCGAGTCAATAACCATACGTCTGCCAGATGACTAGGACATGTGAAGCCCATAGAGCCCATTCAAACCAGCGACATGACGCAATAAATGAGGGCAACACCTAAGACAAGAAGGCGTTTCTAACCATTTTGGCATGCAAAATACAATGCAGCTGCGTGAGAATCGAATTAGCTATAAAAGCTGGGTTTTTTAGAATCTGGCGCATTCCGAGCAATATGTAGTACCATCCAAGAAAAGATGGTAGGGGTTATCGTTTTGATTACTTTAAATAGGGACGATGTTAGCCTCAATTGAGTATATCGGTCTTCGGTTTGAGATTGGATATTATTAGCTGAATTCAAAAACATCAAAAAAATGCGCATTGCGACTGCATGATGCTTTTATGATGTAAGGCATCACAAAGCCTTGCAATTTTCGACGTTATGGCATGACATCATGCAGATTATGATTGTTCACAAAATTTTCTTTGCAGGGGTTTCTTTTTGCATTTTATACATTTTAAACAATTCAGTTAACCAATTTGGCTCATACAGGGGAATGGACTAGTTTTGTATCAGAGTATTACCGTGTTGCGAATTATATGCGAGTGAAAATGTACATCCGCGTATAAGTCGCGACATTTATATCGTGACGATGTATTTTTTGGCCATCTTTGCATGAAAGAAAACCCTTTCTGGTAATTTAAATGTTTTTTTTTTAAATTGCATTCTTCAAACTCAAATATCTATTCTCTGAGGTGCTCAAAATGATGCTACCGATCAATGTATAGTACAAAGTTTCAAGATTCGGTAGACCAGTGTATTCCTTGGAACTTTGCGTTTATGTGACTTTATGGAAACTAGCCAATCAGGATTGTTTTCGTGAGATTTCTTATAAATTCGGAATGGAAAGAGGAACAGTTTATAGGATATTTCGAAAAACATTGATGCTAATTTTAATGCTAAAAAAAATATATATATGAGGTGGCCTGAAAGTGAGGAATCGCAGAGCAGAATTCCAGAAGAATTTGGACGAAAACGTGCTAATCCATTCCCTTTTGTTTTGAGGGTGTAGATGGAACCCATTTCGAAATTCTGGCACCAACTGTAGATTCTCGCAGTTACTACAACAGACACATATGCATAAATACAAACTTATGAAATGTTCAAGTTTTACCTGTCTCTATTCCAATAGGTCGTATATGACAGCAACTATGTATGTATGTACAGGGTCTTCCAATAGGGGCTTCCGAACTTTAATAACCATATTGTTGAAGCTACATCTGTCAAACTGGCTGTCATTTATTCAGCCTGTCTTGCCAAATCACCATGGACGGACATAGCGTTCAGCAACACGTGCAAATGATAAAATTGTTTTATCAAAATGCGTATTCTCTTCGGGCAACGTTCCGAGCGATTCGCCCATTTTACGGTCGCCATAATCGTCCTACCGAGAAGACTATTCGCAGTGTGGTGGATAAATTTGAGCCCACTGGTTCAGTAAAGGATAAACCAACACTTGTACGTCGACGGAATGCAAGATCTGCCAAAAACATCGCCGCTGCCCGCCAGAGTATGCAGAAGAACCCGTGGAAGTCGATTTTGCATCGCTCACAAGAACTCGGCTTTTCAGATCACAACTTGGCGAATTTTGCGTTGTGACTTGGGCTTGCACCCGTACAAAATTCAACAGACCTAGGAGCTAAAGGTAAACGACCGTAGACTACGACGTGTGTTCGCTGAATGGACTCTGTTCGAAATGAGGCGCATTTCTATATGACTGGGTACCTCAACAAATAAAATTGTCGAATTTGGGACGATACCAATCCTCATGAGATCCAATAGCATCCAATGCATCCCGATAAAGTCACTGTTTGTTGTGGATTTTGGGCTAGCGCCGTCATCGACCCATATTTCTTTGAAAACGACGTTGGCCAGGTCATCACCGTCAACGGCGAGCACAATAGGTCGATGATTGCCAACTTCTTTTGGCCTGAATTGGATGATATGGACACCAACGACACGTGGTTTCAACAGGACGGAGCTACGTGCCACACAGCTCACGCCACATTGGAAAATCTGCAGGTGCGATTCGAGGGCATGGTAATCTCACGTGGAGGTAACGTGAACTAGCCATCGAGATCGTGAGATTTGACCCCGTCAGACTTTTTCTTGTGGGGTTTTCTGAAGTCGCAGGTCTATGCGGACAGCGGACCTCAAAAAGCCAACATAACCCATGCCATCGGTCAAATTCAGCCTGATTTATGCGCCAGAGTCATGGAAATTTGGGCATTTCGGATGCGCGTCACTCAGAGAATCCGCGGCTGACATTTGAACTATGTTATATTCCATACAAAATGGCATCGATAGGCCTTTCAAACAAATAAGAAATGTCGAGATATCTCACACAAAGTTTGTTTTATTTAAATTTAAAGATAGGAAGCGCTTAATGAAAGACCCTTTATTTATACATGTTTTTGTTGCTTACCGAGGGGCTTGCCACGACGCCACTATCTGGCGTAATAGCCCATTTCAGAAATCTATTTTAAGTCGCATAATTAAAACACCACCAGTCTACCATCCACTTGGTGATTCGACTTACCCGTTGGAGGCGTATCTTATGGCTCCATGGAGAGACAACGGCCATTTAACCCCAGAACAGAGGCGCTTCAATGTCTACCATAAATCAACGCGTGTAATTACTGAGCAAGCATTTGGAATTTTAAAAAAGAAATGAGAAAAAACAAAACAAAAAACAAAGTTCTCATTAATAAATAATAGTTCCATAGACTTTTAGGCCTTCCAATCTATTAAAAACTTGAGGAGAGTTTTATTTCCCTCATCTCCTGTATTCTTTCCTGGTTGATTTGAAGTCTAGCATTTTCAATATCAATTGCTTCAAGCACTCGACAAGTTCTGTTTTTTTTTTTTTGTGGCTTCTCATTCATTGGGCGAATATGGAATTCGGGTCATTGTTCTCATCATCGTCCAAAGATGCAGCTACTTTTTATTCTGGTTCCGTAATGCAATACAATTTTCTGCAATACTAGCTACCTAATTGGTCAAAATATTCCCAAGATGTTGCTGCTTCTCCCAACTGCCGATTTCTCTCTTTTATTCTTCTATAGGTGACCATAATGTTTAGGACTTTCTTCAACATTGAATGTAAACTCGGGCTCTATCCTTTTGATGGCTTCCAGCATAATCTTCCACGTTACTTTTTTGCTCCTGTGCTTCGATTTGAAGGACGGTCTGTGATCAAAATTTGGTATTTTGGAATTCAGCCATTTTTCCATCTTTGGAATAAATGTTACGCTTGTCTCCCTCGATTGCGCTGGAATCTGTTCAAATGGTCGATAGCTTTTCATTATTTTGAGCAGATGCAGTGGAAACAACTCTCTTTGTGCCAGAGCTGGAATTATCTCATATGAATTATTGGAGTATACCGATTACTCATTCTAGATTACAAGTAGTTCAGATGGCTGCCATGCAATCTTATCCGGTAGATATAGCCGGATAATATTAATACGGCGTTGAACGGTTTGTCTGTTCATTAAGAAGATGCTGACAATCTTATTTCACCGGTTAGAACTTTAGTGAACAGAGAATATGCCCTCCCCCTTTTTATTAGTCACACTTAACCAGACGTCACGCCATCTATTTACCTCTTTAAAGCTCAAATTTGTTCCAATTTCTACAAAATTTTCCACATCAAGAGGAAACAACTTCAAATGCTCCAACCATACCGTCGGGGGGTTTACCCCATTTGATAAAAACACGCTCAATCTCAAATGTCAATCAACTCGACCGGAGAAGTAAACTTTTCTGATTTTGCACATCCGTTTTTGTGTTGTACGTCCCCAGACCGACTAGCAGTCACCAGGAGACACAAAATCAAACAAAAACACTTGATATCCTTTCACCAAAGACTCACGACCCACGACCCACTCTATTTCAAACAATCACCCCTACCATGGGTAAAAGCAACAGCAACAAATAAAAATAAAAAAATTAAAAGAAAATATCGGGAATCTAATTTTAAATAAACTTTCGTTGTTCATTTCCTGTTCCTGTCAAAACAAAAGAAACTCGAAACCAACTTAAACATTTCGAATGTCGTTCCTAACAACAACAGGAATAGAAACAGGATCTGAAGTTAGAGCTATAGCTGGAGCAGGAGTAGAAAATGCCAGCAAAAGCATGCAACAAATCAACAACAAAGACTTTCGGCAATATGTACAAAAAAGAACAAAAAAAACAAAGCAAAAACGGATTTTATTTCAATCAGAGATTTTGAAGAGTAAATCCTTGACCATCACGCAGCTTGCTCACTTGATTTCTTATCCTCTCTTATCTCCTCTTTTGCTGTATCGGTTTTCTTAATCCAGCCTCGGTGGGTGGATGTCCTTTTTGATGAAAAATAAAAGGAGTCCGTCCCATTGACGTTCGCCGTTAATCATCCCTATTCGGCTTAATCTTTGATTGTGCAAATATTTGTGAACCTCTTACATGCTTTTTACTCCTTGGAATCCTTAAATTCGTCTGAATCTCCCCATATTCACTGAGGCCATAATGGATGTCCTCAGAGGAGAAAGATAAATTAGAATTCACGTGGTTCGTTCGCGTGCGCTTGTCTCGAGAATTATCGTGTATCAATTTGGTTTTTGTTGACCTTTGCCAAATTGTTGTTCTTCTACACTAGCCCTAATGAATTCCCTTCTGTGTCCTGGATAGTCCTATTGAAGTAGGAGACCCTCCCTTTTGCCTTGCCAATCATATTTATTACAACTGTAAGGAGAAATCACAAGTCGTTCGAGACATTTGTGGACAATTGATTGGACCTTTTCTGTTTAGTTGTTACCTTTTTGTCTGCAAGGACATAGTCATAGTCAGACGACGACATTTAGGGCATCGGATACGAGACACAGGATACCGGTGACATTGCTACTTATGTTATAAAATACATATCCCTTCGACAATTTCTTTTTGTTTTTTTTTTGTGTTTCTGTCAATTCATTGCCCGTGGAGTGACCGTTTAAGTGGATCGTTCAATTTTCAGGGACATCCTCGTCATCGTCGTCGTCATAGTCTTTTTTGTGCTGTCACTCAAACCATCCGGAGTGGCTGGGAGACCTTTATTGGCATTCATCTAATGGATGTTTTATTTACAAAATCTATTTTCCTTTTTTGTGTGTGATGGATTGGGGATTTGCTGTTAGTCCTTTTGAATCGGTGGTCTGTGTTCAGAGTTCACCCTCAAAGAAAAGTCCCCACACAGTCCTACATACTCTTACTTGTATACATACAAGCACAAGGAGTAGGAACAAAAAATCGCCTTTCGGGTTGTCCTGGATTGAATGTCTGAATAGGCGCGCATAAAATTACAGCAAATAGAGTTGGAGACGGTTTTTCTTTTTTTGGTTGTTGTTCTTGCTGTTGGGGGCTCCTTTGAGGGTGGTGAAATCCGATATACTGGACTCTGGGCACACTCGTCATTAGCGGCGGGGAAAAAAAAAGGACACTAGCACAAGCCTCTTGTTGTTTGCTCGGTCCCGATCCGGAACGTGCTCTTTGTTTACAGCGAAACGATTTGCGAATGCAAATTAGATTGTGGATTTGGGATTCCTTTTTGCCAATGCTGGACAGCTGGAGTGACTACGTTTGTTTTTTTTTTTTTCACTGTAGTTGCTGTATTTTCTCGGATTTACGCCGGATTTTTGAAATGGGATTTGGCTGATAGAAAAACCGTTAATTGAAAACATTTGCCAGAAAACGGATAGGAGTGGTAATCCAGTGTGTGCAAGTGTGGACGTCCTAGTAATTATTTTAGCGGACCAACGGATTTGGCTCGAGGTGCGTAGAAGGTTTGGGATTGATCCTTTAAGCGGGTTACAGTTGAGAATGGCTCTTATGCTACTCGTAGTTGTAAAGTATTTGTAAGGAGTTGCAGTAAATGAATGATTATTGCGTTGGCTTGGACTTGCAATTTCTAAGAAGCTCTTCGATGATGGATTGATTGATTTCGACTGCTGCGGTAGTCCAACAGGCGTAGTGGGCATCGTAAGTTCAATTGAAAAGAGAAGACCCCGACCCCGGTTCCTGTCTCCATCTTTGATCCATCCTTGAAGATGGATATCGAGTTTGGTACCATTTGATTGCTGTCCCATTCCTTTCTATATGGGAAAATACAGGCGAATGGTGTTTCGAAGTCTTGATGGGTATATGTCCGTATTGGATCATAAACCTAGTTCGCTTGTAAGGATCGAGAAGTGGCCTTTCGTGCTTGGTTTCCACCAAACTCAATCTTCAGCGTTTTTCGCTGCAGATTCTTGCTTGTATAGATCTAGCGGCAGTAGGCCAAATCTATTCTCCAGTTCCGCCATTCGCGTCGTTCTCATGCCATGAGTCGTGCCTATACATGCAATCCTCTGTACTTTTGTCATTAACCTTAGGTTGATAGATTTATTTGTGGATTCCACCATACCAAGCTGCCGTAGGTTAAGATGGGTCTGACGATAGCCGTGCACATTGGATAATTTTTGGGTTAGATCTCCCAAATACATATACGGCTGCATGCGTCGAAGGCATCGTTGTTTTCTTTACACGTTCTTCGACATTGAGCTCCCAACTCATCTAACTATCTAGTACGATGGCTAGGTTTTTAGCACTGTTCGATAGTTAGAGGGTTTTCCCATCTATGGAATAAAGGCCAAATTATGGCACTATCCTTTTATGTGTGTATAGAACCAGATCTGTATTTTTACGGATTGATTCTCAGCCCACAGAGCTTGGCCCAGTCTCCAAGGATTCTAAGGGCGTAGTTTTGAATTTCACTGATCGTGGAGAACAACTTTTATTCCTTCCTTTCTTAGATTCAGATGTATTACATTAAGCACTAGGGTCTACAGAAAAGGTGATATCACTCCTTCTTCAGGGGTGCCCCTTGAGGTGGTGACCCTTAGTACAGTGTTATCTAGTGTTGTATTGAGGTTCCTGTTGCGGAGAATACAGGTTATCAGGTTCGTTAGGGCAGGATGAACTCCAGCGTTTCCTTAGTTTCTACTTATAGCGGGAATGTTGACATTGTCGAAGGCTCATTCGATGTCAAGGAAGACCGTTGATGTGTGCGCTTTGTCGTGACGACTTCTTCATATAGCATTGCCTTAGGCATGCTAGGTTGAGGCTAAGACTTCTAGGGGAGACAACAATACTTCGAATATGAGTATGATGTTAGGCTTATGGGCCTAAGGTCTTTTGGATGGGTATGGCTTGGAATGAAAACTACCTTTACTTCCTTCCAGCATTTTGGCACATATCCATATTTTACGAGTATGCAACTGCTAAATAGTCTTTTTGGGAACGGGATCAAAGCCTGCTTTATTTTTTGAAGCTTGACTGGTATAATTCCGTCCAGTCCAGGAGATTTGTAAGCGCAGAATGAGTCTGTCTTATCACAATCAGCTTTGGGCTTGACTCTAATGCAAGTGCTTGCTTCTTTGTTAAGCACATCCGGCGTTCATTACCAACTCTGCTGAAGAAAGTGAGGTTTGTGCAGAGTAAAATGAATCTTTTAATCCTTTTGTTAGGATGCTTCCAATCTCGTATGCCAACTTTGTTGAGATCCTTCTTCATTTGCGCTCATTATATGAGGTAGGGACTCCCTCTGCTAAGTTTTTCCAAGATGATTGATTTGAAGAGCTTTCGAGCTGGGACGGTAGTGTCCATCCATTATACGTATCCCAGCTATCTAATCGTATAAATTTTTAAGCTAAGTCCATGTCGTTGTACAGCTTGTGTAATGCTTGGTTGGACCTCCTCCTCCACTCTCGGTTGATGCATACAGGTCCGTAGATCATCCTTTTTTAATAAATTCCATCCACTGCGCCATAGAGGTGGACTGAGAGATCCGAGAGAGGCTTCTGGGCCCAGTAATAGCAACTGGAGCTCTTTGAATGACATTTAAGGTAGTGGCATTGGTTATATTAACTGCGGAGTCTAGGTACCATAAACAAACTTGACTATTTCAAAGTTGTGCTGCCTGATGTGTGACGTTTTATCTGAGTCTTCATTTTTTTGTGACAGAACGTACTTCCTTTTTTCCTCGTTTACCTCCAGATTAGTAAATGTAAATGCTTCACATATATTTTGCTGAGTCCTGCCGATAATATCTATGTATCTCATCCACTTAGACAAGTAGTTGAATAGACTTTTGGAGGATTGTGTCTGCGGTGTTGGCTTGCGACTTTCGCATGATAATCTCAATGAATCAGCTTATCGGAAGCCATTTTGATATCAGAAGTCTCGGTAAAATCATTACCGACCCTCATGCAGCAGAGAACTTCTTCCATGGTCATCATGTGATACCGGACAAACTTAGCACGTATGCTTCGTATAATTTTCCCCAATATATTCAGCCTAAAAATTGGCGAATTGGTGATGGGTGTTGATTTGGAGACCAAGGGCTGAATGCACACCGAGAACTAAGGCGATTGCATAGTAAGGCAGAAAAATGTTTACAGGCGATGTCGAACAGACGGATGCCTCGTAATTAACGGAGACTAGAACGTCCCTTTCATCAAGACCGGGCATACAATGCGTTGGTTAAATTCGCAAAGCGTGCTTCTGTCCGACTAGAATCAAAAGATTATTGGGTCCAGGCTCTTCACGAGGTCATCTCTCGCTACTATGAACAGCTTGCTCGCTACTATGAACAGTCATTAATACTGACAGCCCTGTTGATGTTAAGTTTGGTTATCGCTATCCGTAAGGTTAGGCGCAAAGAATTTTTGTCTGTCCGAGTTGAACGGTTCATCCTGCCTGACAGGGAAATATTGTTCATCATGACTTCGAATAGGCTACCTTGTTCGTCTTTGCAAGTTTTTATCCGTACTTTTTTGACCTGGCATTTTCCCTTTACCATTTGAAATAACTTCTGCTGGTATAACATGTCTCAATTTGCTCGATCTCGCGCTCCTTGACCTCTTTTTGATCTTGTTCTCCTTTACAGTGCTGCTCCTGCTCTATATGCCTCCCTTTTCTCTGTATGCGCCAGCAGACTTTCATCGTCATACCACAGATTTGGGCTTCCATTTCCCCACAGTATTTCATACGAGGTATTACGTACCTTGGCTACAACAAGGGAATGGTCCAAGTCAATGTTGGCTACTTTCATCACTTGCTTGTAGCGATCACCTCTTAGAAGAACTTTTTTTCCTTCATGCAAAGTTATTCGACATCTTTAAACCCAAACATGGTGCATTTCTCTATTTGTGGAACTTGAAGCAAACAATTCTAGATAAAACGTTTGCAGTGGCTGTCTCGCTTCAATATATGTATACGAGTATAAGTGTCAAGTCATCATAAGTTGCCCGCTTGTATGTATACTTCTGTTTGCTCCTTATCAATCGTCTTTACCATACACCAATTTCTGTAAGATATTGTCAACTAAGACAGTCATTTGATACGTATGCTTAGCCTGATATAGAATTCAATTCCTAAGCTTCGGTTTAACTGTTTCTGCTCGCCCTCCTCATTCCTTGGAGGTAACACACTCACATTTGGGGCTGATCAGAAGCCAGAATCTACTTCGGTTTCCTTCTTGATGCTTTTTCGGCACAGGATTCTCTTTGGTATCGTGGTAGTTTAGCAAAGGTTTCATACTCATACTATACGCTCTAGCCAATCAAGAGGACGACTAGATTATCAGGACGACTAGAATTATGGAAATTGAGAATTTGACTTTTGAACTGTTAAGATCCTCTTACGTTTGTGGCGTTTATCTCATGGATGAACATTTGCTAGACGAATATGTGTAATACGGCATGTTACACTTTAGATTCTGTTATGGCAAGTATCTTGTGCAACTATGAACTCTCCTAGAAAGAAGGCGTTAGTTCTTGTCGTTTCATAGACTGTGCTTCCGAACTAGTATGCTGAGTATGCAAATTTGCTTGGCAAATTTTAGCATTCCTGCAGCTAGGCCTTATGACTTTCGGCACATCCGCTTCTGCGGCGGGGATTAAGTTGTCGGTTATCCAATTCGTATGAACAATTGAGCTCACCTGATAAATGCACTCCTGATTTTATGCTTTAAGTACCTACGGGGCTCATGGCTAATTGAGTAGTGCTTTCGGCTTATATATCCGCCTTTACCATGGAGATTTTTCCTGTCTATTCAACAGAAGGTTTGACCAACATATCCAATCGGATATTGTAGGACTTAACAACAAAAATATGAAATTATGTTGGTCCCACTTTTTCATACCATACTGTAGCTGTCTGACCAGTTGTTATTCAGCTCTCAAGTTTAGTACTTGTTTATGTTTCTTTGCCAACCTGATCGTCTAATCTTCTCGCGATTCTGACAAACTGTAAAAATATGTTCCGTTGAATTTTCAATATGAAAGTACTCGTATGTGCAAATTGTCATTCGATCTCTTTTTCCTGGAATAAACGGTCATACGAGGGACACTATTGTTTTATTTGATTCTCCTACAATATGCCAGTGTCATACTGCTAACCCTTTTATGGCCTTGTGTGTCTTTCACTGATGTGTTCAATGGCTGTTGACCTACAATTTTGTTCTCCCTTACATTTTCCCGGAGTTTCATCCTTGTAAAATTAGAAAATTGTAGTCCTTGCATAGATCTTGAAAAAAACTGTCAAAACAAAATTTGAATAAGTCACAGCAAAGTTGCTCATCACTTTCCAGAAGCCTTTTAACTTACAAATCGCTATAACTGCTTTCTTTTCAGATCATGTACGTGAGTTCAATTGCGGCAAACTATACTACAGGACCTTCCATCTGGACGAGGATCGCGATTCACTTTTCGTCGGTGCAATGTAAGTTAATCAACAAAAAAAAAAGAAGACATTTTTTATTTAATATTCACGTCTTTCTTTTCTTCTCTTCTCACTAGGGATAATGTTTTCCGTCTCAGCCTGAAGAACATTTCCGCATCAGGATGCGATGTAAGTACTATAACATTATCCACCTCTTATCCTTCACTCAAAGATTTAACATTTTGAGCTGTGGCAAATCCAACTGCCATCTCTCGACACTGTAAATATGAAACCTACCCCAAACCTTCAGAAACCTCAGATGATTAATGAACTCATTTGAGCCATCATTCAAAGCGAATTTTGCTCGGTACTGTATATTGCAGATACTTGTGCTGTATCTTCTAACTCAAAGGCACCAGCTCTGCACGTTTCATTGGAGCTGGATTTGTTCCCACTGACAGAAAGTTAACGCATTCGCATAAATTTTCAATGAGTCTGTTCTACTGTGTTCCATTTACCACACCACACAATTCGTCCTCGTATCTAGATCAGAATCCCAACACTTGAAATCTGTAAAATAGATGAATCCTTTAACCTGTTGGAAGGAGTGAGTCATCTTCCACTCTGTGCCATCCATGAAACACTAGAAAAAAGTAAACGTAACACAAACCAAATCTAATGAAAATTTCGTTATGACACGCAACAAAAGTTTCCGAAACTGACGCGCGCATTCTGTCCCCCTAAGGATATTCCTATTCAGACACATACGTGTGGCTGGCTGTTTCCGTGTATCTTAGTATGTGCCTGTGTTACTTTCCGCACCACAACATCCCCTGGATAATTAATTATTTAAAACAAAAAGCACCCGTAAAAGGTGAAAGGTGAAAGCCAGGTGAATTTCCGTTTTCCCTATTCCATTTTGCCTGCATCAACGTATGGAATGCACGTACGCACACAGTGAGGTCTTAAATTTTACCCAAAGGCAAAGTATTCGTACTGAAGGAATGTTGTAAACTGCTTCTATTCTAGGCTCCTGGAGAACACAAGTACCACTGCCAAGGGAATTGCCTATAAAATTCCACCATTAAATCTATTCATGAACAGGAAGAAGAATCTTTTGGGAGCGAACACTCAAAATGTTGCCATTAGCGCAGTGACTATGACGAGTATGGGACTACGAAGCACTAACATAGACTGATGACTAGGGCTAGTAGCAAAAGATAGTGTGTGATATACATACGAGTATCTCGTGAACCGACTTAGTGGCGGTGGTGATGGTAGTGTAAATAATGCATGATTTGGTTAACATCTTGTTTATGGTTTTCGGCAACAGTAACGTGATTTATAAATCAATTAAGTTGAAAGCTAACGTAACATACGAGTATACTGAAGACGATGAGTACGGATAGTGCGGAACTCACTGACAGATGTGTACGCGTTCATTCGGTCTTCGGCGTTATCTTTACAATGCTAAGCTGACAGTTATGGTGCTGATGCTTTCCAAGGTGTTCTGTTCTTAAGGGAAAGAAGAGGCACTCCAACTAGTTTTTTGTATGCCAACGGTCGCAAGTACTAAAAGATATACTTTGTACGATTTGCATGACCCTTTAATATTTAAAAGAAAAAAGTTTCTCTAGCGATTCCTGTGTGCCCATATGTTCTTAGTGCGGACCATATTACCTGGTCATGTTTGAGGAACTAAATCGAGAAAATTTTTGAGCTTATCGTGGGAATTGTAAGTCACACTCACTTTTATAGATCAATTCGTCTCTTGTTTGTACGTTCAGTTTTAGACGTACTCATACGTCAGATTGCATTGCTTGTTCTTCTGCCCCGATTGTCTACAATAACATCGTCTATTACATCAGCACTTGGTACATACATCCTTATACGAGCTTTTTTCGTGAAGGTACTGCAAAAATGGTCGTCAGTATCTTTGCTCCTCTCACAACTAGGCATTGCTCGAGAAGGACTCATTTATGACCAGCATTTCTAAGTACTTAAACGTAGTGAAGGTATCTGCAGTCTTTTCTGCGGACAGACTACACGAACATCGTTAGTAAATTTAGAGACATTGTAATACCTCACATCCTAGAGGTTCGCGTCATCTCCAGTTGTAATCGCGAGAAACTCAATTGTCAGTGGACGCCTTGAACAAAAGCGCATTCAGCCCTAACATTGGTCAGGAAGTACTACTCTGAAACTTTTCCAGCAAATTCTTTGACAATTTTACTTTCCGATATCCTAAAATCTAGATAAGGCTTAGTGAATTCAGCCTAATGACTGTATACGAAGAAGTTTTGCATTTTCGGGTTTAGACGCAAGAAAACGGTGTAGTAAAGCCTTCAGCTAATTTTGACTTAACAGGCTTATGACAATGACCTGCTCATACTGAAAGACCGTCCTTGCATCGAAACTAAAGTCTGAGTTTTACCAAATAGCCTTTCAAATAAACAGAAAATATGACCGATTACATCGATAGGGTAATGGGTAGGGTCGTGCTTCTAAAACAAAACCAGGTACGCTGCTTTGCGGCAAAGATAAATGGAGTCAGACCAGTCGCCTTCTTCTATTAAGAAAACAACCAATGTTCTTTGAGGATTGCCTTAAAGCCTAATTCCAATGTTTGAATCGTCAACTACAGCTAGGGCTGCTCGCAGTTAATTGGAGAAAGTTTCCGGGTATTCTGCAAAGGCATCATTGAAAGCATGGTACAAAAAATAGAACACTGTACGCTTGGTCCTTGTCATGAAATAGCTCAGTAGAAGTATTTGCTCCACTCCCGATCTGCCGAGGAACTAGAGATTCACAAAATGTTGAAAATTAGTTACTTACGTATCTACTTACTTAAGGTGGCGCTACAGTCCGGGGTGGTATTGCGCCTCAACCAACAAGCGCCTCCAGCCAGCTCGGTCTTTAGCCAGCTGTATCCATTTTCAAACGCTGTCCCTCGGCCCAGAGCATTGGCATCCGTTCGCTCTACATGGCCCAGCCCAATCTCAGTCGTTGGACCTTCACTCTTCTGGCTAAGTCGATGTCGCTGTACAGCCCGTCGTTGTATCACCTGCTCCACTCACCGTCTATGCAGATGGCACCGAAAATCACACGAAGAATTTCTCTTTCAAAGCAGCACCCTCATCCATTTTAGATAAAGTACATGCCTATGCGCTATAGAGCAGCACTGGGATTATTAAGATTTTATATAGGGTCTCTTTTGTTGTTCGATAGAGGGCTTTGCTGGTCAATTGCCTTCATAGCCCAAAGCCCATAGCGATTGGCAATAGTCATTCTTCGTTTTATCTCAGCGCTAGTGTCCTTGTCTGAATTGATAGCGGAGGATAGGTAGACAAATTTATATCTGTCGAGGGAGACGTTCTGCCAGAGACCTCAGTGTTGGGTGTCCTTTCTTGTTGACATCATATTCTTGGTTTTGCCCTCATTGACCGTTACACTCATCTTCACCACTTTCATGTTAATACTCACGAAAGTGCCACTGACGTCACGCTGCTTTCATCCGATTATGTCAATATCATCGGCGTATTCGAGTAACTGGACGAACTTTTGTGAGATTGTGCCTATTGTGTTGGCGCGTGAGTTTTGCATTATTCTTTCAAGAATGATGTTAACAGAAATCGCATGACAACGCGTCGCCTTGTCTAAATCCTTTTTTGGTATCAAAGGTCTCGGTGAGTTCTTTATCGACCTTCATGGAGCAGCGTGCATTCTCAATCGTCATCCTGCACAAACGGATGAGTTTGGCGGGGATGCCAAAGTTAGATCTGTATAGTCCGTCTCTATAGATGCTTTCCTACGCGGGCTTAAAATCGATGAATAGGTGGTGTGTATCGAGTTCGAGCCCATAGGTCTTTTCCAAGATCTGCCGTAGTGTGAATATTTGGTCGATGGTGGACTTTTCTGACCACACTGATATGGATCAATCAAGTTGTTGACGAACGCCTTCAGGCAATCACACAATACGCTAGAGACGATCTTGTAAGCGATATTTAGACGACTGATGCCTCTATTATTAGCGCTGTTGGGAGGGTCTACTTTCTTGGGGAGTGGACAAACAATGTTGAGGTTCCATTCATCGCGCATACTTTCGTCCGACCATATTTTAGATGTGAGTGGATGAGTATGCTCCATACAAAGTTATCGTCTGCCGCTTTGAAGAGCTCAGCAGTAAGGCCGTCCACTCCAGCAGCTTTGTTGGATTTCAGCTTAGATATGGCTATCTTCACTTCATCCGGGTGGGGTGGACGGAGTTTGGGGCTTGATCTTCGAGGTTGAAAGGTTCATTTTGCCTGACAGTGGTATCTGGTTCATCATCGCCGTTACACAGTCTACAGAAATGATTTTTCCAAATCTTCTGCATCGACTGTGACTGTTCTACTATTATATGTTCCCATGTTCGTCTCTGTAGAGATTTGTGTCCGTGGCATATTTTGTTACCTTTTGGTAAAACTTCCGAATCTCATTTCTGGAGCAGCATCTCTCAGTTTGCTCGACCGCATGTTTCTCATGCTTTTTATTTTTCCTCCAGAGAAGCCGGTGTTCACCTCTACTCTTCTACTCGTAGAGCTCGTAAGCAGTTCTAGTCCCTTTATGCAGCGCCACTTTGTATAAATCTTGCAAATCTGCATGTGCTTGCCGGCACTCGTCGTCAAACCAGAGGTTTCGTTGTGGTGGCCGAGTAAGACACAGCACATCAGAGGCGGCATCTCTGATGGTTTTTTGTCAATGCTTCCACTGATCTGAGAATCTCTTGCCATTGTAGTCGTCCGACGTCAACATCTTCACAGTATTAGCTTGTCTGTGCGATGTTTGGGATATCCGCAACAGTATCTTGGCTACAACAAAGTAATGGCCCGAGTCGATGATGTCCCCTTCGATCGCAATGTGGTCAATTTGGTTGACGATTGATTGATTAGGAGTTCTTCAAGTCCCCGTATGAATATCGAGAAATGGGAACCGCGTGCTAGCTGCGATAATATGTGTTTCGCCCCGGCGCAAAGTCGATTAGCCTGAATCCGTTAACCAAGGTGGTGTCGTACATTTCCAACGGTACTACTAAAAATGTCCTCTCTTACTGGCCTTGCATTAAAATCGACGAGAAAATTTTAATGTCACAGCTAGGGCACTGCAAATAAGTCTTGTCCAAGAGCTCGTAAAAGATCTCTTTGGTGTCGTCATCTTCCTCTTTTTGGCAGATTTAGCCTTAACACAGATTGTTACTAGGTGCTCGTTAGCATGCCGGAAACTCAAGACCTCTTGCCTAAGTCGGCCTCTAACAACAATCCGTGAAATTTAGTTGCATAATCTTAGATTGTCTTTTGTCGAGATTGGACATAGATTAGGTCAGGTAATGTGCCCTTTTTTCTGTCTTCCTAGCTTCCTACTGAGAGAATATGATATAGCTGGAGTATCGCTTTAAAACCACTATCACGAGTCCTATAAAGTTTCTAAAGGGCAGCAAAGAAGCTCAAAACTCCCCCGAAGGCCTTTGGAAATCGATGTTATTGAATTATATGGCTAAGTTGTCCTAAATGTCATCTTTGTCGGCGATATTTCCCGTCGGGTATTGTATATAGGATATTGCTGTGTCTGAAATGTTTTGGGGACCAGCAACCAGACTGTTTTAGTCCTACTGCGCTACATGATGCAATGGTTTTGGTATGCTGATCAAGGGTAGAATATTGAAAAGTGAGTGCTTCCGTCAGACATTTTTTATCTGTCATTTGGACTTCGATCAGTTTTGTCATATTGTGGGCTTTGGTTAAGGCAAGTAACTAGACTAGAGGTCCATGTCTGGACATAGGACGATAGGACGGTTGTGTGCATCTAGAGAGTCATTCTTACTTAAAAACCGTAATCCGTAAGACAGGAAAGATCCACTTCACTACGGCTTGGTTCTGTTTAGTTGAAGGGCTTTGGTTGCTTAGCTTTGCCAGGTATTCCACCTGTAGTCTTTTATATACAGCTCGATAAGAAACAGACTCTTCAGTCCGGCTGTCATATATGAAAGCCCTTTCTATACCTAGGAAGGTTATAATCGTGTTTTTGTGTGGATGGATTTACTTGTCGATTATTCGCACTGATTCTTGCGGGGCTGTATGAGTTGATTTTAATGCAGGCATATTGAAATTTACATAAGTAGGTCCTAACTAAGTGATTATCTGATTGTGGTGCCTTAAAGCCTTGGCCTTAAAAGTGGCATCACTCTGACTTTGACGGCTGACCCATCATACTGTTGTGGACCGTAAGACAAATCCCGGAGTTCTAAGAGTTGTGTAGCACCACTGCAGACTTCCATCAGTGACGTTTCCCGGTGATCACAACTAGGATACAGTGAGTCTCCAGATGCAATTCCCAACCTGAATCGTCCTGTAATTTTCTGAGTTCTGACTAAGATCATTACTAGTGCCCATATTGTAGGATATTATCAGAGAATGAGATCATCTGGGTCATAAGATGGCACCACAATTCTTGTGATTAAACAGGATTCTATCGCTGGGCTTACATCATAACTCTTTTCTTACCAAAGTGGCGTTATAGCCTTGTAGCGTTATAATTTACGCGCGCCTACGGGGTTATGATACCCTTTTACTATTGCCAGGGCGCGGGCGGAAAGATAGAAGGAGGAGAAAGGAAAGCATTGTTGTGATGTAGTGGTTTGAAACTCAGGTGTGTTTGGTTTCGATATTGATTCTCCAGGGGTGGGAGTCCGAATAGGACGGAGAGATTTTCTTCACTCGGAATGATTCAAGTTGTGAATTGTTAACGGTTGTTTTTGTGCTTGAAAACCCTACAACAGCCAAATCTACATGTCAGTGTTATGCCTTCACACGCAGATTTTTCTGACTGAGTTCCAATTACACAAATGAAAACTTTGTCGTGGCTAGGATTCGAACCTTGACCCTCCGAGTGAGAAGCGATTGCTAGTACCACTACACCACGGCCACCCCATAAGTCAGCTTTGTTGTTTCCAAGTTGCTTCTAATTTCGTACGCCGAATTGGTTGAAGTTTTTCTCCATTTGCTCGCAACACCTGGGGTGGAATCTTCCTCTGCTGACTTTTCGAACTGAAGTCCAGGTGTCCATCAGTTCATGTCATAGCCATCTAAGCCGTTTAGGTAAGTCTACGTCACTGTACAACTTGCACAGTTCCTGGTTAAATCTTCCCCTCCACTCACCGTAGATCCAGAAAGGGTCTTATACTTCTCGAAGCTCTTTCCTCCCGAAATGGCCTTTGCGCTATAGAGGCGGACTGACACCATCAGTGTTTCATATACTTGTAGCCCTGTTTTGGTTATGTGAGAGAGGCTACTCAGTTGCTTTTTGAGCCCAAACAAACAGCGATTGGTAAGCGTTACTCTTCGAATTATCTCTAAGGAGATGTACTTGAATGTTAACTGCCAAAGTCCTTGACTACCTCGAAACTTTACCTGCCTATATGTCCTTTAACCTTTTTCCCGCGTTTATTGAGGTCTCCATGGTCACACAGCACAGCTGGACAAGATTAGCACAAATGGCAGAGCCGCCATTGATTCATATAAGTTATCCAGAGGAAATTTTTCGTAGACTATCTTAAAATCGACAAGTCATCAGTGGGCATTCATTTGGAATTCGAAGGTATTTTTCAAGATCTCTAGCGGATGGCGGAATTTTCGGAACCACACTGATAACGACAAAAGGTTTTGGGCGATTATATAGTACGTCAGAGAAAATATTAAAGGCGATGTTGATGAGATTGATACCTCTATAGTTGCCACAGACTAGATGGTTTCGCTTCTTCAGGATCAAGCCTACAACGGTAAGGTTCCAGTTGTTAGGATGTTTGCATCTAACCATAGACATAGTTTCCGACTGCCTTAAGCAGGCCGCTAGGACATCAGCACCGACAACCTCTTTGGACTTAGGTTTCAATATGGCTCACTTCGTCGAAGTCGGGTGGAAGAAATTGTTGCCCGTACTCCTGGCTAACAAGGTCGTTAGGATCGTCATCGCCGATTGACAGCCTTCAGAAATAGTTCTTCCATATCCTCCGCACTGACTGCCAATCTATCACAAGGCTCCCTTGTTTTGCCTTGAAGTTTTCTGCTCGTAGTTTTCTGTCATGTTCTTTTAACCTTTCCAACATCTGTTCCATCTTTCAATATCCTCGATCGCGCTTTTCGTGCTCTTTGTTCTTCATTCGGAGAAGCTGGTTCTTCTCCCTCATTTTTTGCTCGTAGAGCTCACGAGGCGCTCTAGTCCTCCTTTTCAGTGCCAGTCTACAAACATTGTCAAACCGCGTTTCTCAGAGCCGGCATTGCTTATGACTTATTGGCAGCTTTGTCACTGTGTTACGTTACCAGATACTGGTAGCGCGACCCGTCCGGGTGATGGCAAGGGGCGCTTGATCGGCAAAGTCCATGTCGGTTGCCTGCAATTGTAGCTTTCCTACGTCAAATTTTCTCAAAGTATTTCCTTCTATGAACGGTGGGATATCTGCATTCGTACCGTGGCTATAGCAAGGAAGTGGTCCGAGTCAGTGTTGACTCCTCGAAACATATGGACATCCCGAAAATTGGAGGCACATCTTAAGAGACCTCCATGTCTACTCCTTGATGCCATCGACTTTCTCCAGTGTTAGGGGTGGCCGCATATTAGGCTGATGTTGGTGAATATAGGTTTGATGCAGATCACGTGTGGCACGTAGCGCCGTCCTGTTAAAACCACATGTCGTTGGTATCCATATCATCCAATTCAGGCCAAAAGAAGTTGGTAATCACCGACTTATAGTGCTCGCCGTTGACGGTGATGGCCTGGCCAACGTCGTTCACAAAGAAATATGAACCGATGACGCCGCCTGCCCAAAATCCACACCAAACAGTCACTCTTTTGGGATGAATTGGACGCTATTGGATCTCATGTGAATTGGTATCGTCCCAAATTCGACAATTTTGTTTGTTGACGTACCCATTCATCCAGAAATGGTCCTCATCGCTGAAGATGATTTTTCGATGAAAATTAGGGTCAGTTTCCAACTGCTCCAGGGTCCATTCAGCGAACACACGCCGTTGTTTATGGTCGTTTACCTTCAGTTTATGATGAAAAATTCGCAAACTTGTGGTCTACGAAAAGCCGAGGCCGCCGGACAGCGGCGATGTTTTCGGTAGATCTTGCGTTTCGTCGACGTACGGGTGTTGGTTTATCGTTTACTGAACCAGTGGACTCAAAATTATCCATCACACTGCGAATAGTCCTTTCGGTAAGACGATTATGGCGAATTTTATCATTTGGACGTGTTGTTGAACGCTACGTCTGTCCATGGTGATTTGTTAAAACAGGCTGAATAGATGACAGCTAATTTGTAGCTTCAACTATTTGGCCGCTATTAGCTGTCAAAGTTCGAAAGTCCCTATTGGAAGATCCTATATGTCGATGAGATCTACTGTCTTGTTTCTCTGCGACTTGTTCGACTGAACGCGCTCTGTAAATGGACCTAACCACGTGCAGTACCGAAAATCGTTTGCCTTTCCCGAGTAGCATGGGTCGTTCACAATGGTATCATTTACGAGTACATCCGAGGCTTACGATAGTTTTGTTATACATAGTATGCGGGGAGTTGGTCCGAGAAGTAACGCTTAATCGGAAAGACCAGGCCATTTAAAGCATTCATTGGACATTAGGGATCTGAAGCCCCGATTTTGAAACACTTTTCAGACCTAGCCATTTAAAGAAGCTCTGAAGCAGTTTCATGGAATACCGTTGACTCTATCTTGACTCCAACATTGACTCGTTGCAGGCGCTTGCAATATAACCTGCGATTTAACAAATATAGTGGGACCTCTCGCAAAATATGAATTTGGTTATGTAAAGTGATTTCGTTCCTTCCAGGTTGGTAATGTCTTTTGTTTAATCCTACTTTCCGGTACCCAGGACAGTGTCACCACCATCATAAGCCTGGATCTGGTTATTGCAGGTATCGACAGCCGGAAAGCAATTTATCTTTTAGAACTTAACAGTGAGCATTAGCTGCAGTATAGATATCAGTTCCCTTTTAAAGCAGACAGCCGTTATGAGTATCCAGGAGTTCTTCAAGATCGATGTGAATGTTGCTTTGTGGTTCCCGGTGAAGCTGCCCTTGGAACTTAGTGAGACCTATAACATGACATCGAAACGTAGATATTTTCACCCGCTTGGATTTGCTTTTATCGAGATCCCCTCTATCTGGGATCAAAAACGATTTTCTGATTCCTCAAATTTTTCAGTCTCCGTTCAGATGGCAATTCTTTCCATGTTACACGGAAGACTGCTTTAAAGGAGTCTCTCGTCTGTCAGATTTTGTGGAAATTAAGGAAAACTTGTCATCGGATGCTTAAGTTTACAACAAATAAATTTACTTTACACTGTGATAGATGCGTTTTCTGTGTTCCCTCTACCACAAAAGATCATTTCTGGCTGTCAGGTGAAATAACTTACGACAACGATGACAATGAGCAACATAAGCAGGGCAGAGGTGGGAGGTTCTAACATTTAATTGGCGAAAACTAATAAAATCCATTTGCAATGGATGTAGCGGTGTAGCCATACGAGTACCTGTCCTTCACGCTCATGTGGTGGTACATTGCATTTAAATTGAATATACGTGTTTGTGTAAGGATACAGGTATCCAAGTCTGCCACATGAGCCGCCAGTAGTAACCACCATCTCTATTTCTGTTGTTGTAGTCAGAGTTCTTGTTGTTGTAGTCGTCTTCATCGTCGTAATCATCCTCGTCGGCTTCATTAAATCAAAAAACTGAACTGTCAATCCTTCTGCTTCTGTTAAGCACAGAGCGCGCCAAAATGAATTCATGCAATGGCAACATAATTTCCGTCATGTAGTTCGGTACACAATTGACAGCCGTGAGGGAACCGTGACGGGTAGGGACTAAACGAAAGCCTCCCTCAAGAGTTGCTCTAAACAATTTAGATGGAGTGTCTCGAATGAAAGTTCGCCTCCTCGATGTGATTGTCGTTGCGTGTATTCGTATTTGCACACTTTTGGAGTTGTCCTCAAGGAATCACCGTCGCGTGAGTAGATTCGGTATGCGTGCGTGTTTTGTGACAAAACTCCTTCGGAAGTCTTCTTCAGAGTTGATGATATGTACCGTCAAAGTTGTTGAAGTTAAGTGCTAGGGTGCTTTGTTTCTTTTTTTTTTAAACTCCTCGGCGCTTGACGTTTGACGTGACTTTGCCGGTCGGGGTGGGTATAATTGTCATCGCCATCGTTAACATCATCTCGCCAGGAGAGAAGAAAGTGTGTGAGAGAGTGTTGTCATTTTCGTTGTCATTTTCGTTGTCATTAATCTTTTTTTTTTGTTGGTTTGCTGTTGTGACGTTGTCGCCAGGGTGTCTTGTTGCCCTTCCATAGACGGTAGAAGAAGAGTATTTCGTACGAGTATATGTGTTATGGTTGCGGAATCTTTGTTGGCCTTGTCTGGAATCTGACGGTTGCTTCAAGTACTTGTCAAGGAGTATATTGACTACATAACTGTTGTAAGTGGTGTGTTACTGGTTCGAGTGGTGTATCCTGTTATTTTGTTGTAATATCTCTCAGTTGGAGGCTTTTGTGAATGATGATGGATGCAGACAAAATGTCATCAACGGAAGCTTACTTGTGATGGGTGCAGTGGCTGAGGGCTTACAACTGTCAACCTCATGGCTGATGGCTTGTCAATTTACTTTCATTTAAGTTGAGGTTACTTGTTTTCCGCCGTCGTTGACAGATGGGAAGATGATGAAGACATGCAGACATTGGTGGTGTAAAGAACTTAATGTCTGAGGTCATAATATCTATCATGACATACGATATAGCCGTGCGTAAGTTAAATGAGCTTAGATATATGCAGTTATTGCTGCCGCATATGTAGATGATGAGATGGGTTTGCCCTTGAACATCTTATCTGCGATCGGCTTATGGTATTTTAGCCTTGATTTCAGGATAAAAACGTATGATATATGGATTTCTTTCGAATGAAATAATCACAAGTAAATCTGCATGTTTAGCGCCCCTTTCTCCCAAATTACTCACAAAATAACATCGATTAACTGCGAAGACAACTCATGGCACATCTAGCACGATTAATCTTATGGTACAATCGGATTTGTGTTGAATAGATGTATACTGTTGCTTGCATGTAATACGACAACGTTACGGTTTTTGTTCCAAGAGAGAGGTAGTTACATCGTCTGCAGCAGCTGGCCACATCTAAGGGCTCAAGTAAGGGCTCAAACGACTTGATTGAGCATGGATAGATTCCACTTAAGAATCACTCTAACTCCTAATGAACACTCATTTCCCGGGAGCGAAGATAGCGCCGCTGGTGCGTAGGCAGCGCAGGTCACGCAATCCGCACCTTGGAATCTAATCAACTTAATAATTGGAGAAAAGATTTCCTGCGCAACCAACAGTTTCTCCCCATATTTTACTCATTATGCTCCAAAAGAAGGAGAAGGTATAACCACATCCCCTCGGCCTCGACCTGGAGATGAAACGTGTGATTTTCATTCCTAAAATCGGCAAAAGGGGCCATAAGTCGGTCAAGGTTTGAGAAATCTATCCACTATAAACAGTATATGTTAGCCACCTTCCTAGAAGGTGATTTCAATAATGTGCACTCTGAATCCATTCTAAAATCTCTAACCAAGCTTGGCACGGGAGATTTTGTCATCAACTGGATCATATCCATACTAAAAACCAGAATCATTCAATCACAATTGGGGAACAGCTTCATAACCAAATCCCGGAGTTGGATTGCAAAAAAATACACCTGATGGCGTTCATTGAAATCAAGACAGTCGTGTACGCGGACAACGGGGTTATTTTAGTATCAGAGATGCTCCAGTCAGTGTTAGTCAGCTTTTCACGCTGGCGGCATGTGCCTCTGAATGTACACTGCGATAGTTCGTCCCATTCTCTCTTATGGATCGCTGGTATGGTGGCCCGCCTTAAGCAGAGCCTACAACATCACAGAACTTAACAAAGTCCAACGAACAGCTAGTATTGGAACCACAGGGGCGCTAGGATTGAGCCTCTCCATATACTAGACTTGCACACCAAATAGATTATTTCATGTAGAACTATCAGACTGAGGGAATCTGGATTATGGTCCCGGAAACCCTATAGACATATTAAAGCTTTTGATCTCTTGCCCAGGGATCTGGCTTCGTCTATAACTGACTAGACGATACTCTACCCCTATTGAAATACCAAGTATCGATCTTCACCGACGGCTCCAAGGTGGCGTGCGGCGTTGGAGCTGTTGTCTTCTCAGCGGAACTGAACGTATCCAAATTATACCGTTTTCCAGACTCTTCGTGTGTCTTCCAGGCGAAGGTACTAGTGATTAGAGAGGCCTGTAAGATACTTAGCCTCAGTTCCATTGCCATAAACAACATATGAATCTTTGTTGACAGCCAGGCTGCATCAAAGCACTCATTTACTTCATCCTCTAAAGTGCAAGGAAATCATCACGCAGGTAAGCGCTCCTCTCTACCGGCCATATTATTGTAATATAAAGAGGGACAATTGCCTTCGATATATCTCTTGCGGAGTCAGTCTCCTTCCCGATGGGACTCATCAAGGGTAGACTTCCCCATTGCAATATTGCCAACTCTAGGTGGAACAGTCTAAATCTCCAGAATCCAGCAACAATGACAGCAATTGGCTAGCTAATTGGTTCACACGCTGCCAAGTTAGGCAGTCCTTTTAACCTCCACTGCCGTAGCTGTAACAACTCACACGAAAAGGAAACTCTATTCGCCTTTCTCTGTTACTGCCTGCCACTAGCTAGAATCAAGGAATTATCAGAAATTTCTGGCATAAAGTTCTGCAACATTATTAATTTTCTGATGGATCTAAAAACTGAGCTCTCGGCAACACCCTTCAACACCCAGTTAAAATGAGTTCTGGTATCAAAACGGCGTATCTGCGCTACTTGTGTTTTTGGTAGGACCTTAACCACTTAGCTAGGTATCTAAGAGCAAATGAGGTTAGCGAGGCTCAGTTAGACCTGGATCTGCGCTAGGACTGTCAAATTTTACAAAAGTGTCCAATTGGGTTAGTCGTGAACATTTCTATTGACACCAGAATAGGAACAAACCCTTGATAATGCTCCCCGACGTCTTTTGAAAGTCAGCGGCAATATTGCTATCTTATCTACGAGTATTAGATAAATACATTGCAAACTGTTTTCTGGCTAAGCTACGGGGGTATCTTTGCCTTGATTAATTTACTGCGTTAGATGGAGCTACAAGCAACAAAACTTTCGAGTTAGTGCCATCTTTGGTCAACTGACTGCCGCTGCCAACTCCAAGATGTTTGAGGCCTTCTGCGTTGATCGTCCTACTAAAAATGGAAAATTCTTCGAACCGTATAGTTGATATTCATTTGCCGTACATATTCTAGCCGTATTCGAAGACTGATGCGCTTTTTTCTAATCAGACTGATGTCGCCGTAGAACTTGTACAGTTGGCGGTTTTATCTGCACTTCCAAAGCCCGCCAAAAGTCCATGCTTCTGCGCTGGTATAATTGATATCTAACGGAGTGTGATGAATAGAATTTATGCAAGAGACGATGTCTACAATATCTCTAACTACTGTAAATTTATAGTATGGCTTGGTTACTGATGGCGTTGGGAAGGAACCGTCGATAAAAATTTACAATTGCCAAAGATCTCTTGAGATCCCTCTCTTTTGTTGGCAGATCGAAGTCCTGGATCACCTTGACCTTCTCGTCAAGCGGCTGGATGCCCTCGCTGTTGATCTTGTAGCCGAGGAATCGCACTTCGTTTTTTCCGAACACACACTTCGAGGCATTTATTGTTTGTCCGTAGTCGCTCAACCTTTGGAAAACTTGGCGAAGATTATGTTGCTGTTCTTTCTCGTTGATTGAAGCGACGCAGATGTCATCCAGATAGGACAATGCAAAGTCCTCTAGGCCCCTTAACACTTCGTGGATACGCTGGAAGGTTTGCGCAGCGAATGTTATATAAACGAACTCGAATAGGCCAAATGGAGTGATAATGGCCGTCTTCGGGACATCGGCTGGCTCAATGGATATTTAGTGGAAGGCTCGCTGCAAGTCGATTGTTGAAAAAATTGTTCGTCCATGCAGAATGTGGGAACAATCTTGAATCAACGGAATTGGGTAGCGATCCGGCTTCGTCATTGCATTGAATGCACGGTCGCCAATCTCCGCTCGCTTTGCGGACCATGTGTAGAGGACTTGCCCAGTTGTTTATGGATTGTCGACAAATTCACTTCCCCATGAGGTATCGAAAATCTGCTTGGGCAGCCTTCAGCTTCTCCGCGTCCAACCACACGGGAGGACCTCTCGTCTCGATGTGATGCGTTGTCGTGATCGTGGCGTAGTTCATCACAGGCATGGCATTGAATCCCGTAAGGTCTTTGAATTCAGCTGGAATGGAACTAAATCGATTTTTAGAGTCGAATGTATACAGTTACGCTTACCGAGTTGACAAGTAATGTCTCAGTCTTTGTTCTGATGTGCGTTTGGCTGTCGATTAGCTGGTTGTGCTTCAGGTCGATCAAGAGTTCGTAATTCTTGATGAAATCTGCACCGATGATGGGCCTTTGCACATCCGCCACTATAAAATTCCAGGAAAAAAGCGCGTCGTAGTCCTAGATCAACTATCAATCGTCTCGTGCCGAATGTTCGAATTTCACTGCCATTAGCTGCGAACAGTGACGGAGAATTGGAAGGAGAAAAACTTGGTGGAATACCTTGGTGGAATTGCGGAAACGTCGGCTCCACTATCGATGAGGGATCGCTGGTTTGACGATTTGTCATGAGCAACTAATCTGCAAATGTGTTGGTTAGTGTGTTGTTCATTGGTGCTCCCACTAACCAACACTTGACTGCTTAGTTTTTTTGACTTTTTGTAAGAGCAGGGGTCACGACACTTCGTTTCGCTTGCTGCATACCGCTTGTGGTACAAGCAAACTGGATCCTTTTGCTCCGAGTGACCACGATGAGAACTTGTAAATCGACTGCGGCTATGACTACGACTACGATGATGATGGTTCTGTTAAGGTTTCGATGACTTAAACAGCTCACTGATTTGACAGCTGAGTTTTTCTATTTGTTTTTGCAATGACAGTGTAGATGGCGTGAGTGGTGATGGTTCTTGAACTCGCTGCGTTGAGTTGACTGGCATGATATTCCTGAAGTCACTCACTTCCATTACCTTATCTGCCAACAATGTCGTGACTAATTTGCTGCCCGTTAGTGTCCGAAGTTTTGCGGGACTCGTCGTTCTTTGGCATTTTTCACGAGCACGCGATTGTACCGTTTGTGCAGTGTTTTGCTTTTCACAAAACTATATGGCGTATCGGATTCTAGGAAATCACTTTATACATTCACGCACCGATTTAATTAAATGAATCTCGTAGGGGTGACCAATTGTAGTGAATGCGGGAAAGTGATTTAAATAAAATTAGTCTTCCGTTGTGTCCAAATTATAAAATATTTATTACTGGTAAAAAAAGTAAAAAAGTCGACCGAACGTTGGAATCCTCCTGGCTCGACTGGGGAGAATCCGAGTACAGGTAACTGAAATTCCGCTGCCGGCAGTTGTCAGGTTGACTGCATTGCCAAAAGCATTTTCTTTTGAATTGGTGCTAGCAATAGATTTGTACGCCGCCACAGTATCTATTGTAACGTTGAGTACTTTCGTTTCCCACAAATATTCTCAGTTATTATGTTAAAGAAGTCACGTGACAGGGCATCCTCCTGTTTAAACCCTTTTCAAAGGCAGAGGCGGGTCTTATTTGGATCTACTGCTGTACGACGAACGTATACGACTGACAGGTACGAATTTACAAACGCTAAACTGTCTGCGCACGTTCGTGTATGACAGTCACCATTGCGGTTTTAGCACCGAAATTACAGTTCCCAACGAAATTGCGGAATTGGAGGAGTTTGTCCAAAGATATTCTTACAACTACAGTAAGACTCGATGGACACGCTTCTCCGCAACATTGACAAGAGCACTCTCCTCGAACATGCTCCACCCACCGTCCAATAGGAATTTGTCAAACGAGGAGATCGACAATTACCTAAAACAAATGGACGAGACAATTAAACAAACTATGGACACAACAATACCGCGATATCGACATACGACTAATGAAGACCTGTTCCGCATTCCTACTATTGACGCACTGCACCGACAGAAAAGTAGACTTCTGACAAGACTCAAAAACTTGTACAGACAATTTACTGACAGACAAGACCCGGAGATTAGGACACTGAAGGCGTCGATTAAAAATATTCAAACGTTAATAAAAGAGAATTACAGAATTTCTGTAAGTTTGTATTGGAACAACAGGGTTCGGGCTGTAAACACCAGCAACCCGAATATGTTCCCTCAAATAAACAAACTATTTCGGAGAAAAAATCAAAACGACCTTCAGTGTCTTAAAATAGCCCGGACAACAGACAACGAACGGTTACTGACAATAGCAGGTATTGATCCAAATGAGGCCGCTGATGATAACGACTTCTTTGTGATCGAGGATCCACAGGAGAAGGTTGAGGCTATAGGGGCGACTTTCCAGGAAATATACAAGGCCACTGATACCATTGGCCCTAATTATGACCTGGACAATCGCGTCTTGGTACACGACTTCTTCATTCGAAATGAAGTAGAGAACTGGCGATCCCAGGGCTCGGGTTTCACCCGGTTCAGCGAAGAAAATATGGCAAATAATGTCATTACCAGAGAGGGTGACCTACCTCCGTTCATTTCGAAGGAAGAGCTCCATGAGATCTTCGACACAATCAGGGCTAAGAAATCAGTGGGGACCGATGGTATTCCGAACATCGTGCTGCGACATCTTCCTCTAGAAGCGGTGGACATTTACACCACCCTGTTTAATAATGCAATGAATAATGCACATTATCCAGCGCATTGGAAAACGGCAGTGGTTCAACCTATCCCGAAAAAGGGAAAGGATATATCCAATCCGGCGAATCTCCGGTCGATAAGTCTCCTTCCGAATATCAGTAAGGTATTTGAAAAAGTAATCAATAGAGCTCTGTCTAGGTGGGTTGAGGACAAACATATAGTTCCGGATAATCAATTCGGTTTTAAGGCGGGACATGATATCTCACATGCCGCGTCTAAACTGGTGTCCGATATCCAATGGAATAAAGGCAAAAACCAATGTACTGGTGCCTGCCTTGTTGACTTGGAGAAGGCCTTCGACACCGTATGGTTAGAGGGTCTTTTCTATAAGCTGACTAGGCTGGGGATCAGTAAACCACTCTTGTACATTCTTTATAATATGCTAACCAACAGACAGTTCATCGTGAAAAATGGTGATGTGACTTCTGTTGGAATATTTCAAATTAAAAATGGTCTGCAGCAGGGCGCGGTCAATTCGCCGATCCTATTCAACATTTATACAAGCGATTTGATAGGTTCACTTCCCCATACTATTGCGTACGCAGACGATTTGATAGCGTATAGAACAGGTCCAAAAATCGAGGTCATTAATACTCTCTTGCAGCGTGACTTCGATAAGATAAGACGATTTTGCGATGACTGGAAGTTGAAAATCAACTTTCAGAAGTCGGAAACCATTCTGTTTAGGACGCCTTTGTCTGGGGCCTCTAGGGATACCAGAAAGAATTGGCGAAAGTTCTCTATCGTCGGACAACATGGACAGCCACTTGCCTGTCGAAATGTAGTCAGATACCTTGGGATCTGGCTAGATCAGTTTCTGTATTTTGACAAAAATGTAGATGCTGCTCTGGCCAGAGCCAAAGGCGCTTTTGCCCTTACAAAGAGACTGTTTTATAGCAGCCAACTCGATGCGAGGGTAAAGGTAATCTGCTACATGGCCCTTATCAGGCCCATGCTGGTATTTGGTTGTCCCGTGTGGTTCAATGTGCGAGCAAGCTTAATGGAAAAGATTCGGGTTTTTGAGAGGGCTTGCCTTAGGGCTTGCCTTCGCTTGTACAGAACACCAGAGTCGGAGTACAAAAAATTCTATCGTAATGAGGTCCTTTACAATAGGGCGAACCTAATACGAGTGGACAACTTCGTAATTAAGCTGACTCGAACGCACATTGCAAGAGCAATGGCCTCGACAAATAACCTGATATCTGGGGCTTACTACCCCAACTACCTTTACCACGAGAGTGTGCGCTCTGACGGCTTCGTTCCTCCGGAAGCATTCCTCTACCTAGATCAGATAGGGTTGATCCAGGATAGATCAGCGGTCCCGTTAATCTTCCATGTCGCTCGGAAAGCTGGGGACAGGCGACTCAACTACGGCAGAGACGTCGCACACGGCAGTGTGGATCGTCTCAGGTTCAGTAGGGCGGTGGGGAATCGCGATAAGAGGGATGTCGTTCGGCAGCACCAGCATTTCTGGTGGTTGAATGATGGAGAAGATGTTTCGTCGTCGTTTCCGTCAATTACGGACCAGCCTCACTAATGAGGCAGAGCTGACCAATCTATTTGCTCTGTGAATAGCGATGGCCAGCTTACATAAGTTTAGGTTAGCATTTAAGAAATATATACATATATTAGTATATACCATTGTATATGCTAATATATGTATATAATTGTGTATAATATCTATGTGTGTGTATTGTGTATGTAGGTTAGGTAGACTAAGGTTTATTTTAAGTTAGATATTAAGTTTTATAAAAAATGAAGTCCATATGCTAAGTTTTTGTTAACAATTTTTTCTTAGCCTTAAGTATAGAAAATAATTATTCCTAAGTAAAATGTAAACAAAGTCGAAAGACATAGATATAAGAATTTAGAGTAGCTTAGAGTGCCTGTGTGGGGCCAATAAGTTAATATAAGATTGTTAAGTAATTTTAAGTTAGCATTTAAGCATTTTTTGTTAGTATGTAAGGGTTAATGATTAAGATAATAAAATGCATATAAAACTAAACTAAACTAACCCTTTTCAAAGGCCGCGCTAAGATTGCGTTCGGCTTTTATGGAGCGGTGAACCTTCTCTATCGTCATTTCACACAATCTGAAGGGTTTGTGGCGATGCGAAAATTGGCATGACTCTGCATTGCTTACCTCTATGGATGCTGTAAGTAAACGACCTTGAAGTAGTTGATATGTATCGACCTGGACTTTTTGGAATTTCTCTAGGATCCGTCGAAGATCGATTGTAGATTTTCTCGAGCTGAAACCGTGCCGATATCAATCGTTGACAATCAGATCATTGACAGATGGCTTCATGGCGATGTTAAGGAGACTGTTGCCTCTGTAGCTGCCGCAGTGGCCATCCATCCTTGTGGTCAGATAAACCAATTCTACTTCTCTACAAATGTGAGGAACGATTTGGTTTATACTCTCTATCAAGTAAATTCCTGCTGCCTACAATAATTTGGGGTGGTGTTTGGGTCGCCACCGCCATTTATCAGTCTGCAAAGTTGGTTTTTGTACCACACCTCCTGCTGTAACCCTTCACATTCTTTATACCTTTTCGTTAAACTTCCGCACGTTATGTAGTAGCTCGCTTCTCACGCTATTCCATTTTATTTCCGAAAAAACCGATGGCACTAGCTGCTGCCATCCTTGCATGCATCGTCGCTTCATAAGGGAGTTGCTAAGCAACTTGTTATCAACTAATTGCAACTGACCTGTAATTAGTAAACACGTTGACGAGGTGTTAAAGGAGCTGTTCAACGTTCAATATTCTCACTGTGTCTCCTCGGTTTTAGTGGCATCTGTAATATACATAGATCTCCTTGTTTACGACTAGGAAATGGTCCGAGTCTACATTTGTTTGGAATATTTAAGGAGAGTACCTTTCGTCAATGATTGACTGTTTCCTGATCGGTTGACCTGCATGTTCCATTGTGAGTATCCAGGAGGAAACCGTATGTTAGCTAAAAGGCATCACCATCTGTTTTTCCAATAAAGCTAAATATTGAGGTGTTATCCGGGGTAACATTCTTCTGTGGTGTATATCGCGACGAAAATTTGCAAGGGGCATCGGCTTTCGGGCAATGTAAAGGAGCTTTACCGTACCGATATAGATGGGCGTGTAGATGGCTAAGATTAATTTTATTCTATGCGCCGGTTGTTTGGTGGAATAAGCTTCCATGAAAATTCTGCTTTCACTAGGCTCCAAAGAATGATTTAGCTCGGTTGCAAGGGGATTTCGCTACAACGCTCTAGTTCCTCCGTTCAATCTCCCTTTTCTTGGTATACCTACCATGGGCTGGAATCTCAAAGTTTAGATTTCACGGTAACCTTAAAGCCCATTTGAGAGACGGTGCCGATGTCTTTTTTAAAGGCAACGTACGATTTTATTTCTCGTAAAGATACTTGCGTCTATCTTCTAAGCGGTGATATACGCAATATTGATGACAGTGAATTATACTGTAAACACCACCAAGTTGCACTAAAGGTCTTGCTAAAGCATTTCACCGCTTCCAAGTTATTGAGTTGTTCAAAAACTCATTGCGCTTTTTTTGCAATAGATGGCTTTGCCCGCGTTTATTTGTATCTGATCGTGATATGTAAAAACATAAGTAAATGTAAAAAAAAACCCTCTGACAAACTTACTAGGCTTGGGAAGGCTCGAAGAAGAGTAGCGTTAGGACAGGCTGCATCTCGGTTAGGGCTTTAATTAACAGTTGGGTTTCGTGTAAGCACAGCTATGGATGGCATGACCAAACGAATGATTCCCGAAGTGTATCTAAATCGTCAGCGACTTTTCTGCCGTCTCTTAGTAGAGAAGACTGTACGCTGCCTACTGGCCTCAATACGGAGCACTACACTTCGCTAAGCACCTAAATATGATCGGCATAATTGAAACAAAATTCTCCCACGTTTATTGTGAGAGTGATGACGATACCGTGGAGCATTTTCTCTGTGGGTGTCCGCTCTACTCTATCAGACGGTACCATATCATTGAAGCGGTTACATATCGGGCAGCCTTTACTTTAATTGTTTTTGAGAAATTGTACACTCTCTTGGTCCTTCGTTGGGTGCCATCGGAATTTCCCGAAGGCAATTGGACACCTAATCTACTTTAACAAGGTACTTGGAGTTCAGAGTGAAGGTTGGCATCTTGTTACTGGATTGTTGATTTACATATATGTATCTCCATAATTTTTCTGAAGCATTCAGTCATTGATCATTTTTGTGGTATCCACTCGACCTCAACTTAAAAAAAAAAAAACAACAAAAACCCGTCAATGGAGTTCTTGTTCAGGGGCAGGAATACATCTTTTAACCATGTCTTTGAAAGGAAACTTCAGTTCCACTTAACGCAACCATAAACACAGTTCATTATCAAATCCCTTTCCTTTTGAAGATCCTGTCCATGTTTTTTACTTTCCACTTCTTTGCTAGTAAAAAGCAACTCTTGGACATGTTAACGTTTTTTTTAACTACACTACAACCGTGTTTCAGTATCCCTATTTACTATAAATTTCATAAAAAAAATACACCTCTGCCCCTATTCGAGGACGAGACGAAGAATAAGAAAAAAAAACTCCCCTAATTGCATCCTTTTCACAACGAAACCTCTGTCTTTATCTTCTTTTCTTCGTCATAAAAGTAATTAAATAGAAAACTGTGGCGTTAAGTAGAAAATCCTTTAAAATAACTTTCCTTTTACCAAATTACCGTTAAATATAAATAAAAAGAACCTCTAACGACGACAAAATCTGTGTACAGAAGAGAGAAAAAATTCAAAAAAAAAAAAAAAATAAAAATAAAAAATCCACTCGAATGCATTCATTTGCATGTAAAAAATCCCACACCTCTCAACATGTCCTTTCCCACTCAAAGGATCTTTCGATGAAAATTCAATTTCCAACCTCACATCCACCCAGCAACCGATGTCATTACAAAGTTAAAAAAAAAATAGAAAAAAATGTTAAAACGGTAATGCCAGAGCTCGTGGACGATGCATCCTGTGGAAAAATGCAAAAAAAAAAACACAAACGAGGAAGAGAAAACAAGCACCACCCTGTACTGATCAAAAGGTTTGACAAACATGTACTCGCACCCTTGTAGTCGTACTCGTACTGTACTTTGAATAAAATTAAAAAAAAATATCCTGGCCAAACAAATTGAATTTGTTATGAGACGAGCCGCAAGAACGTAAGCGCTCAAGGTTTCCATGTGTACAAGTGTGTCTGATTGTAGTGCATCGTGTCGTGTGTATCCTTTTGCAGAGCTTCTCAACACCCAAATCTCATTAAATTTCCCACACGTCAATATGACTGACTTGTTTGCGGAGGAAGATATCTCGTTAGATGAGGTGGAAAGCAAAAAAAAAAAACACTCTCCACCGGGACATTAAGGACTCTTAATAGAATGAAAACACAGTGCGAGAGGGAGAAAAAAAAATTCGCGTTCAAAATAAACCACCACTTCCGGCTAAATGCCAAACCGAATAGTGGTGTCCGTGCTCGTACATCATTTTTGCCTTTTTCGTGCCAAAAAAAAAAAGGAGAAAACGCAAAAAATCACAAAACGCTTAAATGCTCCTTCTGGCCAGTGCATATCCTTGAGCCAGTGTAAAGGATAAAACGAGTGTAAGAGAAAGGTAAAAGAAAAAAAAAAAACTTTAATTATTAGTTTGCGAAGTGAACTTTCAACAGCGTAAGAGGGTTGTCTTCTACGAGCACAATTCGACACAACAACTCTACACTTGACAGTGTATCCGTACGGTTGAAGGTGTACGAGTACACCGGTACCGAACGAGATGCTTTAGTACCAAGTAGCCAGAAGGAGTTACCAAGTAACAGAGTGGTTACAGCTACAACCAATTAAGTGGTCTTCCTCAACTTTTTTTTTCTTTTCGTTTTTATTGGCCCTCAAGGTGGGCAACTTCCCTTCCCACTCCCTTAGTTCCAAAGTCCCCCCCCCCCACCCTCTTCTTTGTCCTGGATGCATCGAGATGAAAAATTGTTGCAGTACACCCTAGTGCTCGAAAAATAAGAAGCTTTACTCGACTGAACTCGATGCACTTAGCAACGTTAACCGAAGTGTGGAATTTATGAACTGTGCAGGAAGTGCGGCTCTTAATTTTAATAAGATCCTGGAAAAGTAAGTGAGGAAATAAAAAAAAAGGGGTAGCCCACGTTGGGTCGAAGTACAAGTAGAGCAAATGACTGCTCATTGAAAATCGATTATGTAGGTGAGCTTAATGAACGGAAAATATGCGAGAAAATTTTTTGATGATTTACTGCTAATTGGATGGAGAATTGAAGACGACCAAAAGATACTTAAGCGGGGTCGTTTCATTTTAGGGAGTCTTACAAGAGAGGGTACTTAGTTGTTTATGAAGCTTACTTTGGTGGGTTAAAAGTGTTCGTTGGCCAAAAGAGTTGTTAATTTTTTAAATAAGGATTTACTACTTTGGGCATTTGCTTTGGTTCCTGGTTATGAGGTTTTTGAGAAAAAGTTTTGAATTACTTGGCAAATGAAAACAAGGTTTTGAAGGTAATCAAATGAGATATAAGGATTTTCGAATGAAATTTAGGTCAACTGTGCTATTAGAAAGTAGAAAATGTGAAAATAATATTCACTGAAATTGAAGAAGAGGTATAAGGTCACGCTTTTTTATGATTATCCTTTCATGTCAGGTTAAAAGACCTTTTCGGGACTCTGGTACATAATTTTATAAATACATAGCTGACACATGACTAGCAAGGTCTTACTTGCAAATGATAGTAGACTTTACTGAAAATTCGCCAACTTCGCAACAATTTTGACAGGAAGGTGGTGTCACTAATGTCTATCACACTTAGGTGCTAAGTAAACAAGATATCAGAAAGCGATCGTTTGAGTGGCTTACGTCCTGGAGAGTCGTTGGCCAACAGTACCAGAATACAGTAAGCGTAACAGTCAATAAAAAGTGATTAAGGACGGAGATAGTCCTAACGCAAGCAAATGGAAACTTTGTCTTTCTCAGACATAAGACTTGCCATATATTACATATATGGTCAGCGTTGGTGAATTGAAGGTTAATGTATGCCAATATCTAGTTGAACCGCCAACTAAATTCACGCAAGAAGTAAATTTGATAGAAAACACCGGGTTTTAAATAAAAATTGTGTATTTTTTATTGATTCTGAACGTATATACTAGGTGGCGCAAAAGTCATCAGCCTATCGGAAGATGTTATCATTTTTGCAGATGTCAATTGTACTTCGCCATTTATGAAGTAAACAGATACAAAATACACGTCAACAAGACATGAATCGCTGTACTCCTAAAGAACGCAGAATAATTGTTACGATTCTTTTACGGAATAATTCGCCGATGGTGTTGGCACAGCCTAAATTTTGGCGCTGATTTCCCGGTCATCCGACACCAACTGGGCAAACAGTACGAAGTGTAGCCGCTCGACTAGAAGAGTATGGGACCACACGAGATGCTGTCTGGCCGGCCTCGGAACAGCGATTCTGCTCTGAGAATATCGCAGCTGTGTTTGAAGATGTCGGCCCCCGGAGTATCGACGGTATTTGCAGAGAATTTTGGTGAAAGACTGTGAGATGTTCCCTTACAATGTGCAGACTGTACATCAGCTGTCAGCTGTTGACCGCCTGAATTCCGACCACGAGAGAGACAACTTTTCATCGAAAATTATCATGAGCGACGAGGCCCATTTCCATGAATAAGCAAAATTATCACTTCTAGGGCATCGAAAATCTGCGTATAACCCACGAAGAGCCATTACACCCGTTCAAAGTTATCGCATGATGTGCTGTTTACGCTGGAGGCGTCATCGGGCCCTATTTCGCGAAAACGGCTCAAACGACTACTGTGGACGGCCAGCGCTACAGAGCCATACTCAACGACTTTGTCCTTCCTCAATTGGATGAATTGGGACTGGTGAGCATGTGGCTCCAACAGGATGGAGCAACGGCGCATACTGCACGAGCCACAACCGAAATTCTGACGGCTGCATTTCCGTGTCGCCTAATCTCTTATTGGCGATTTGCACTGCCCGGTAAGATCGCCTGATTTAAACGTTCCTGACTTATTTTTATGGGGTTTTTTGAAGTCACGAGTCTATGTCAGCAAGCCTCAGACTCTTGAACCCGTCAAAGAAAATATCCGTCAAGAATGCGATGACCTATCGCCAGAGGTTCTGGCAAGAGTGATAGAAAATGCCACAAATCTGACCCAAATGGTCATCAATTCTGGCAGCGACCACTTAGCCGATATCATTTTTTCGACTTAATCGACATTAAATAAACATAATCCAAAAGCAGAACCAAAGTTTTTCATTCATAAAAAAAATTACAGCCAAAGACCATCGGGTGACAGCTTTTGCGCCATCTTGTAGTATAGCGATGTGTATGGAATAGCATATCGGATAAATGGGCGCCACGGCTTTTTTTTGCCTCATACGCACTCTTTTGTCGAAATTTTACATGACAATTTTGCATAAATGTGGCAGAATTTCGTTGATACAGCTCTGAATTTGCTCCATCAAGGTATGTGTGGTCGTGGGCTTGTTGGCATTTACAGAGACTTGAAAAAACCTCAAAGAAAAATGTCCAAAGCCGTTGAATCGCATGATCTGGGCGGCCAATTCTGATCACCAAAACGGCAAATTACACGACCAAGAATTGACTCATGCAGTAATTGACTTGTATGGTATGTGGCGCCGTCTTGCTGGAACCACATATCGCCCACATCCATATCTTGCAATTTAGGCACAATCTGGATTATCATGTCGCGATAGCGGGCAGCATTAACTGCCAGCCGCATTCTCAAAGGAGAATAGTCCGATGATGCTTCCAGCCCGATCACTCGTGGATTTTCTGAACCCCAAGTTGGACAATTTTAACGACTAACAAAGTCATGAAGATGAAAACGATGCTTATCGCTGAAGATGATTTTGTTTGAAAAATCAGCGCCACTTGCTGTTGGTCCGTAATCCATTCAACGAGCTCTCCTCGCTGTGTGTGGTCAGTAGGCTTCAGTTCTTGAGTCAATTACACTTTGTATGCATGAAGATTCAAATGACGAATTCTCAACCACAGTGCCGAATTGGTGTTCCTGGACTCTCAGTAACACTATCACGAACTGTTTCGATGTTTTGTGTTGAAGGACGACCAGGGTGTCTAAGATCACACATTGGTGAATTTTTGAATTAATCTTCACAGATGGTGAAATTAAGTCACTATTCCGACCATATTTTGTACGAAAATTGTGAACTGTTGCTGCCAAATCTTCATTATTTTGAAAATATTGCGCAACAATAAAAACGTGTTGTTCTTTCGTGTAGCGCTCCATTTTTATTAACCCCGAACAGTCAGCTGCCATGCTGTCTTTTTGTTCACTGGCAACACTTTACAGCACAAATGGCGCAGAATTCAAATCTTGCGTGAATGTTGAACCACCATTTTTATCGACCACAGGCTAATGGATGCGAGATACGCATCTAGCAATTTGAATGTGTAAACATTTCGTCAACTTTGATCACTTCCTTGTTACAGGAAAATTCAAAACTCGACTATCCAACGAGGAAAACTGCAAACCGCCCCGAAAAGCGAAATTTAACGTTGACAGGCTTGCCAGAGCCTACAGAGAGCTCATGATCGAGAGACTCTCCGCTGTGCAGGCACCATTCACAAAATGCCAACATTCTGTGATATCGGTATCGCGACATCAGGAAAGAGGTACCACCATACACTACCATCCACAATCGAAAAAGAGCCCTAAGTGTGATGATGAGCGTGCACAACGAATACAAGCGCTGCAGTGCAAAATAATGCCAGCAAGGAAAGAGTATTCCTCTAGGAAGAAAATAAAATCATGCCCAATAGTTGGACCACGTAACCTCCCAGCTCCACGATATCGAAGAGTCCCGAGTTAGCAACAATAAGAAAACCTAAACCACTAGCAGCTGGTAGCAGTCTCTTTGAAACATTGCAAACATTGCAGGAATTAATAGTTGCTGGGATACGCGAAAGAATTAGCCTGGAAGTAAATGAGGACAAAACCAAGTATATGATGTCAACAAACAAAAAGGAATCTATCCACCGCCTACGTCACTACTGACAACAGTAACCTGGAAGTGCTTAAAGGGTTTACCTACTTCGGAGATAATATCGACTCCGCGAATGAAGCCCTAGTGGAGATGCGGTGAAGACTTATCCTAGGAAAGGGTTCAGAACTCCTAATCCGGAATACGAATTGCATGTTCTACAAAATGTTGATCCTGCGAGGCTGAGTGCTGGATGATAAACATGAAAGCTGAGCAGATATTGAACAATTTAGAGATAAAATTTGTCTCGGCTAATTGAGGAGAAGATACAACGCCACACTTGAGGAGATCTAACTATTAAGATGTGGATGTAGTCCAGAAGCCCAAAAGAGTACACCAACTCGGTCATACTAAGCGAATTGACAATAAGCGAAAAGAATCTTCAAATCAAAGCCCTCAAGTAGAGATAACAAGGAAGCCAGACTGGACAGCTGGTAATAGAAGGGAATCGAACAGGGCATAAGTTTGCCGTGTCTCATAGAGAGACTCTTCATAGGTCGATAGCCCGTCAAGTAATTAAATAAGTCATACTATTGTACGAGTATATCTGCTTCATTTTGAATACGATGCAGATAGCGACGTGGGTTATGCCTAGTCTTGAATGCATGGACAGAAGCTTTGTCCAAACGTTGAGAAAGGTCGTTTCTTTTTCTGCTTGGTCGGTCGTGTTTAGATTTAGAGATCGTAGTATGAATATTGTAGGCAGGTAGGTAGAAGTGGCCTGGACAAAACTCAATAAGAGCTATTGCGCAATTTATTAACTATGACCTCACAAACCGGAACACAAAGGACCTCATTGTTGAATCGTGTTTCCGATTATGCAGTATAGTAAAACTCAAAAACTTTACAACGTTTCACAGTCCTACTTCTGAAACTCCTAAAAAAGTATAGTCTTGATGAATAGTTTCCTTAGTGCACGATGTGTGGTCTTGGCTAGTGTTGGACATGTATAGAAGAATTGAGACCAAGTTTTCTTCTCGTTTGCATTTTTCCGGCTACGGCAGCGATACATTTCAGACTTCAAAGTGAAATACGAGTATGTGTTCTTAGTGACCAATTACCTATACTAGCGGCTGCTGCAACTGTGGATGTCTTCCACTGAGACTACTGTTGTGTCGAAAAGATCTAGATTTTTTGTGTATGGGCAAAATCTTCCAGGAGACAGCACAATTATAAACGTTTTTCCACTTGGAACTGGCCCTTTTAAGGAAGTGCTGATAGTTTTTTAACTTGATAAGGCCTACATCAAAATTGTAGATATTGTCGGTACTACTCGTAAATTACCTAACTACTCAACGTCTTGCTGGATAAATCAACTCATCCTACAAGTTTACTCATCTAGACTATAGCTTTTCGTTTATCCACAAGCAGATCCCAAATACGTAAAGCTATCCCGTTTTTGTCGCTTTAAACTCTTCTACGCTGACTTGTTTCCGACCACCAGAATTTTACTCAATCTTTACCTGTCTGTAGCACTGACTCTGCCCGTGCATCGTGCGCGGAAAAAGAAATAGGCCATTCACAGAAAAAGAAATGCTCATCTCTCCCATCAGAGTGATTCGCTTCTTATCTCCTGTTAGAAATACCAACACACTTAGGCCTATTGGCCCATTGTGATGCCACATGGATCTATGATCCTCTTACTCATGGAACCAGGATGAAGCGTCTACGTCTATATTTTTTAGATCATTGATCTATGAAGTTTTCTTCTCTAGGAGAGAGCTGGACATGTACTCTCGTCCATGCAGCTTCTACAGAAATCGTTTGTGAAAGCTCCAAGCCTTCTTGCAAGCTTGCCTATAAGGCATTGCCCAGTGATGATACCTATGATGGCGCTGAGATGTTTTCTATTTAGAAGGATCAGACTCTTAGAGCGTTTCAGGTCCAGCTTTGGCCAGATCTGCTTGGTCGCTAGACATGTTGGTCGAATTGTCCACTTAAGGTATGTTCTTTTATTAGCATCCAGCTTTAATATTGATTTGCACGTAGCAATTGGTACACCTATGCTACCCTTTTCCAGTAGAATAGGTAGAGTGGTTCCAATTTTGGCGAGTTCGTCGGCCCTAGAATTCCATGGAATGTCATTGTAGCCTGGCACCCCACAAAGGTGAATGCTGAACTGCTCTGCCATCTCCGTAAGGGATGATGGGCATTCAAGGGCGGGTTTAGAATTTAATGAGACTGAGTCCAGGGACTTGATAGCGGTCTCACTATCTGAAAAGATGCGGATATCCTTTGCAGATATCACGTTTTTCTTCAGCCGACAAATCTTCTTTAATCGCCAAAATTTCCGCCTGGAACACGCTACAGTGAGTTGGATGAACGAAGGAAAGGCTTAGATTTAGCTTATCTGAGAAAACACCGACACTAACCTCGCTATCAATTTTGGATCCATCTGTGTAGAAGTGTCTCCATGAAAGCATCTTCCTTCCAGAAGGATCTAGAGGCTAAGCTTACATGGAAGTCTTTGTCAAACGAAAGTTCAGGTATGGTGTAATTGATGTTCTCCGTGAGGATTCCTAATACATATACTACGAATATTATCGTGGCTAAATAAATTATTTATCCTGCTGAAGATATCGAGGGGCGTCGAGTGAAACAGAATGTCTAATACCGCGGTGGGAGTAGAAAGTAGGGCTCCGCTTATGCACAGACATGCTGTTCTTTGGACTCTGCTTATATTGCTGCAGTTGACTGCATTGTCTAAGGCCGTCCACCAGACAACAACTCCATAGGTGAGTTTCGGTTTTATGGCCGAGATGTATGGTATAGTCAGTGGGTTATGCGAGGTAGACGGCCCTATTTGTTCCCAATGGCTTTTTTGCAAGAGAATAAAGCTACTGTAGCTTTCTTGACTGTTTCTGGAATGTTAGGTTTCCAGTTTCCAGTACAGCGCCTTGCGTCGTACCTCTGCTAATACATCTTTTAGCAGAAGCCTCATCCAGTTTGGAGTTGATTATCCTGCTGTTTAGCATAAGACTGATCAACTCCCCAAGTGACTCGTATACCTGCAGGGTTAACACCGCAGTCATGATTGTGGATGTGTTGACGTTGTTAAAAGCACCCCTATGTCCAGGATATTGTAGGGATCGTTCGATTTAGCTGGTCAGTGAATGCAAAGCCGTTTCCACCAATTTTCGATTACTGTACGAGGGCGGGTCAATAATTCCGTGCATTTTTGAATTTCTGACCTCTTTACTGAAACAGCAACACTGCTCCTGTCAACAGGCATTTGTCAGTTGACCCCTGTCAAAATTTAAACTTGCTGCGTCAGTTAGTTTGTGTTTGACAGCTATTTTTATCAGACTACTCACTAATTTGAGGAGAAAATGGAAAAAAGTGAATTTCGTGTGCTTATTAAGCATTATTTCTTGCGAAAAAAACCATTACCGAGACCAAGGCTAAGCTTGATAAATAATATGGGGACTCTGCACCATCGATTTCAATGGTAAAAAAGTGGTTTACTGAATTTTGTTGTGGCCGTACAAGCACTGAAGATGCCGAACGTCCTGGACACCCAGTTGAGGTCTCTACACCCGAAACAATCGAAAAAATTCACGATATGGTGTTGGCCGACCGAAGATTGAAAGTGCGAGAGATTGTGGAAGCCGTAGGGATCTCGCATGGCTCAGTGGTTTCAATTTTGAATGATCACTTGGGCATGAGAAAGCTTTCCGCAAGATGGGTTCCGCGTTTGCTCACAGTCGACCACAAACGCAATCGTGTAACAACTTCACAGGAAGGTTTGGCGTTGTTTAATCGCAATATGGAGGATTTTTTGCGCCGTTTTGTAACCGTGGACGAGACATGGATAAATCAAAACACACCAGAGAACAAACAACAGTCAAAACAGTGGGTTTCTAAGGGTGAATCGGCGCCAAAGAAGGCCAAGGTGGGTTTGTCAGCCAATAAAGTTATGGCGACTGTTTTTTGGGATGCACGCGGGATAATCCACATTGACTACCTTCAAAAGGGAAGAACAATCAATGGGGAATATTATGCCAACTTATTGGACCGATTCAATGACGATTTGAAAAAAAAACGACCTCATTTGGCCAAGAAAAAAGTTCTTTTCCACCAAGACAATGCAAGGGTGCACACATGTGCAGTTGCCATGGCAAAAATCCATGAATTGGGCTATGAATTGCTCCCTCATCCACCCTATTCTCCAGATTTGGCTCCGAGCGACTACTTCTTGTTCCCAAACCTGAAGAAATGGCTTGGTGGAAAAAGATTTGACTCCAATGATGAAGTCATCTCGTCATTTTGAGGACCTCGACAAATCATTTTTTTTGGAAGGGATAAAAAAATTGGAGAAGCGTTGGACAAAGTGTATAGAGCTCAACTGAGACTACGTTGAAAAATAAAATTATTTTTTTATCAAAAAATCTGTTTTAATCCAAAAGTCACGGACTTACTGACCCGCCCTCGTAGGTATGTTGAGCTGTTGACAAAAGTCTTGGATCAATTTTAACTCGTATACGGATACCAATCAATCTTTCTAGAGTTTTTAGAAGGAAAGATGTTAGACTTACGAGTATAGGCCTAAGGTCCTTTGGGAGAACATGAGAGCATTTTTCCGCTTTGGGAGTGATGTCTAGATCGATACAAATTAGTGAGTGTTCAATTGTAGTATTAGAATCTACCTCAGTATTACCTTTTAAAAAGAAAAAAAATATTTCCAACGTAGGCTGTCTAAGAACTTTCAATTCGGTCGTAGTCAAAAAAGGCTTTCAATGACTTTACGGATACTATCGCTATCAATCAACTTATTGCCACGTATATTGGAACCCCTCACAAAGACTAAGGATCGAAGATATTTGTTCATCATAGCATTTGAAGTTCGTTACGAACTTTCACTAGCTTTGTGCGGAATAGACATTCTTATGCGAGTAATGCCTGCCTAGTAGTTACAATACTTAATGAACTATTGACTCATAAAGAGCCTCTTCCTGAGACACTTCAAATTCTCAGCCTCAACCCCGTTCATGTTGCTACAAAATCACCAAGCAAAACGTTCTATCATCCGCGACACCTTGACGTTTTCTTGGTTCTCTCGAACCTCTATACCAGGAGTTATTGTCTATATTAAATCATCTTTGACACAATGTGTCCAAAACCATGTATTCTTTCTATGGTATGTTCTACAACATATCTCGCTTTAGAGACAATCTAGATGACGACCATTTCTTTCATGGCATTTTTACTGGTGAGCTCTTAGAAAGGTAGCTCTACAGTTTGGGGTGAACCTGGGCTTCAACTAGCAAGCCTCTCCAGTAAGGCTGTTCTTTAGCTATCTGCCTCTAGTTGCGCACTCCAAGTCGCTTGAAGTTCCCTTCCGCACTGTTGCCAGCAAGTTTTTTGATCTATAAATCAAGCGGTGTTACATGCATGTATTGGCTATGGGAGCTGTTCATTGAACCGCCGCTAATTTTTCTTGTTTGTTGCTTTCCAGCATAGTAGTGCGCCGGTTGTAAGTATGGGTCTTAACACCATTGTATACAGCCAGTACACCATAGACGCTTTTACGCCCCAAGTTTGTCCTACTTTTCTTTTCCAGATAAAAAGAGCATTGTATGCCTTTTTGATTCTTTCCGCTACGTTAAGATTCCAGTTCAGTTTTTTGTCCAGAATTGCACCCAGACACTTTGCACTGTCCGAGAGGGACAATTCCACTCCGTGGGACTTTGAATTGCGGTATCTTGTAAAAAGAACCAGTTCCACTTTGGAGGGGTTGTCATTGGGACCACAGCTTTTAGCCCAAGTGCTGATCGTCTTCAGGGTAACCTCCAAATTGACTTGTAGGAGGTATTTTCAAACTTCGCGTTGTGTTACCTGTCTTCTACTTCATAGTGATAATATTTCAGCCCTGAGGGAACACCTGAAGTACATTGTGTACAATGCCGCTTAACTTTAACATTCCAGTTAATTTTCTTGAGACACTTTACTTGTTTGACTAACGAAACCGTAGCCTCATCGCTATTACTATACTTGTAAACGCTTTTCTTTCTAATAGCATGGCCTGTCAATATTTATGACCTTTCAAACACATACGAGCATGTTTGAGTTTCTTTCTAAAACAACACTACGAAATCCTGTATTTTAAAAAACCGAAACATCTGTAAACACATCACAGTTAGTGTCTAACATCTAGACGCACAGACAAGTCTTTTTGGTTGTTCCAAAAATCTACCCTAGAATACCTCAAATTCAAAATAACTTGTTCCAACTAATCGACGGTTTTCTTCTGTTTTTCTTATTCGTTAGCCCTATTGACCTGCTTAAATATTTTTGTATTTTCCTTTGAAGAAGGATAAGCACTTCAAATGAAAAGAAAATTATCTGAGCATGATTTGCAACAGCTTGAGGCAATTCAGGAAGGAAGAAATCAAACGAATAGCAAAAGTCACCCTCGTACACTTGAATGATGTTCCATGCAATTTTCGAATTGTATTTTGTATTTTATTTTTAGCATTCCAGAGGGTCCTTGAGTTATCCACTTCGATTTCTTCTGTTGACCCAGAAATTACCACTCAAAACGAAAACAAAGGTGACTGTGATTTAGGGGTGCTGGTACTACGATAATTGATAACAAACTAAGTGAAAGTATTCTCTTTGAGATCTGTTTTTTTTTTTTAAATTATTGCTAAAAGACTCCCAAAACAATTTTCTCAAAAGTCAAAAAATTCATCACCCTATCTGAAGATGCTATAATTTTTGCAAATATCGCCAAATGTCAATTCTACTTTGACAAAATACACGTCAACAAAACATGAATCACTATACACCTAAAGAGCGCAGAATCCAGAATGTTGACCACGAGGGAGACAACTTTTCATCGAAAGTCATCAAGAGCAACGAGGCCTATTTCCATCTTTGTGGATATGTGAATAAGCAAAATTATCGCTTCTGGGGTACCGAAAATCGGCGTATAACTCACGAAGAGGCGTTACACCCGCTCAAAGTCGGGCCCTATTTTTCGAAAACACCTCGGGCCAAACGACTACTGTGAACGGCGAGCGCTACAGAGCCATGCTCAACGACTTTCTCGTTCCTCAGTTGGATTAATTGGGATTGTGGTTCCAACAAAATGCAGCAACGTCGCATACTGCTTGAGCCACACCCGAAATTCTGAGGGCTGCATTTCCGGGTCGCCTAATCTCTCGTTTTGGCGATTTTCACTGACCGGCAAGATCGCTTGATTTAATCGTCGCAGACTTCTTTTTGTGGGGTTTTTTGAAGCCACGAGTCTGTGTCAAAAAGCCTCAGACTCTTAACGCCCTCAAAGAGAATATCGATCAAGAATGCGAGGACTTATCACCGGAAGCTCTGGCAAGAGTGATGGAAAATATCACAAATCTGACCCAAATGGTCATCAAAATCTGGCGGCGGCCATATAGCCATTTTCATTTTCTTGACATTTTCTTAAGATATGAAGTAAGCATAACCCAAAAGCAGAACCAAAGTTTTTCATTCATAAAAAAAATTACAGTCAAAGAACATCGGGTGACAACTTTTGCGCCAGCTTGTGCTTGCCTACTCCCTGAGAGAATATGTCTCCTTTGTAGGTTGTTGAAGTATTCTCAAGAATGGACTGGAGAGAAACATAACTCGTCCACACTTCAAACAGCCTCCAGTTGGTTGATGAGCTACAACCATTCCGAAATGGTTCGACTAATGCTCTTGTGATTTTAAATTTACCTAGGCTGGGTTTTAAGTTATTTTGCTTCGACGTTGACCAATCAACGTTGACTCGGATCACTACTTTGTTGCAACCAAGATACGAATGCGGTTTCTCCAGGCGCCACAGATCAAGAAAAGCTACTGTGATAAGATATAACGAAAAGCTGCAATCGCAAGAAACCGGTGGAATCTTTGTCGAACTATTGTAGTATACCGAAAACTCTGAACAACTCCTATGCCGCCAACAGCAAATCCCGAAATATGATCGGCTTAAGATGAGCTCTTAGGAGTTCATAGTACCTGGGGACTACAGTAGAGTAGCAAGAGCCTTAACTATTGTTAGTTCGAAGTCTAGCTCTTAATTAGGATACTTCTGTTATTGCTTCAGATTGCTGTGTTGGAACTTTAGCCTTCTGGAGAGCAAGCCATGTATTTTATGGTAGGCACGTCTTTTTAAAGCTGCAAAATTCTCTTTACTAAACTTAACAACCTTCAATCTTTATTCTGGGACTTTTTTCTATTTTGTAAGTAAGAAGATTGAACATAATGTTATTGGTGATCCTTAAGATGTCGTCAACATGTAGCGATTTATGTCGATTACATAAACTAACTCAAACTCATCATACTGGACCTAGCTAGGTAGGTAGAGGTGGCGGTTCAACATGAACCCAAACAGCACTAGAATCCGCCTTTTTGTTAACACGACTCGTGTTACCTGATAGATGATATGTGTTGTTGAGGATCTGAGACAGTGGGTGCCTACATCCAACCTGTGGAGTTAAAAAAACGAATTAGATCTCGTATTCCTTTACCCGAGATGTCGTTAAGATCGTCGAAGAATGGTTGGTGTATTGCACGGTGTCTGGCTCCTGCTATTGCCGTGAAGAGCTGATCCATGCTTGGCCAGTTCATCAGCACGCTCGTTTCCTTTTATGTCACTGTGCTCTGGGTACATAGACAAATACACATTCTGCAAATCTCTATATAAGCGCTAGATACAAATACTTTTCAATGAAATAGCAAGACAGCTGGCTGGATATTTTAGAAGCTGCAAACGATAGGGGCATATCCTTTATGAACGCAATAATGAACATCTTCACAAGCTCGATGAGAGCGGGGTCAGTTAAATGGCTGAATGAGAACAAAAAACTAAATCAATTCCACAAATTTAGAGCGGGATACTCAAGTGCTGATCAAATATTTTATTGACGGTAGTCAATAGCACAAAAATATTTAGACCAAGACGAGGAATTATATGCATTTTTCATCCACTTCAAAGCAGCTTTCGATACGATAGAACTTGCCTTCTCTACAAACTGTCTAAGATTGGAATATCGTCAAAATTTAAAAATATTTTAAAGGACATGTGCAGGAACAGTAATATGGCAATATGGGTCGGTAAAGAACTATCAGAATGGTTTGGAGTTGAGAACAGAGTTAAAGAGGTCCTCAGTCTGCTTCTATTTGCACCTCATATTCTTGGATAACAGATCCGATCTACTTAACGCATTCATACAGGTCGAGCAAATAACAGTTAAGGCACTGGTTTATACGGACGATATTGTTATTCTTGCGGAAATACCTAATGCATTGCAACTAATATTAACAAAGTTGAGAATATTGCTACATAAACTGCCTTCAAATAAACATCACGAAATCTACAGTGCTGGTTTTCCGAAAAGGTACATGACGTTTCGCAAATAACGAATAGTGGAAGTACGTTAGAAGTAGTAAAATCCTATAAGTATCCTGGTGTAACCCTAACCCATAACCTTTCCATGAAACGACATCTTGAACTTAAGCTTGTAGAAGCAAAAAAGCCATAAATACAACTTCTTACTTAAGCTGACGTTCATGCAAAGGTAAAAGTGTCCAAGGCTGTTATGCGTTCGGTAAAGCACTGTGGAGCTCCTAGCATAGGAAACCAAACCGTATGACGAAGTTGAAAAATTCCTTAAGTTTTTCTTGAAGGAACTGTTCCGCCTTCCGTCAATCACACCTAACTTTATGTTGCATATCGAGATCGGCGAATCGCCATTATTCATTTATGGAATACGAGTATGCAATTAAAGTTATGAGTGCCGAAGACGAGATGGGGCTTACCAAGATTCTGACAGAAAAATCGTTGGGAAATCGATTGCAATTTTACAAAAACTGGAAGGATTTTGCTTCTAAGCTAGTATAAGCATTGGAAAGATAGAATCAAACCTTTCAGAGTGGAGAAGATCTGCACAGGAGTTTATACGTATAAAATGTCGGCCAGGCAACTACCTGAACTCAAACTTCAGCATTTCCCAAATTTCACTGATCTGGCGAGCGATAAGAGAACTACTTAAGCTGGATTACATGCCACATCACACTTTCGTCAATTTGTAGCCTATGCAGGGATACTTAAATATCTCAATATACACAATTCCGCTGGTCAAGATGATATATCTCCCCTTCTTCTGAATAGGAGTTCTTCCTCGCTGGCAAAACCACTGCGTTAGCTGTTTCATCAATTCTAATCTTTAGGGCTATTTCCAAGCAGATAGAAAACAGCATTTGTGCGGGTCGTCCCTAAAAACGGCGAATCTTCTTCTATCTCCTCCTATAGACCCATTGCAAATACGTCCCTTCTTTCCAAGGTCATGAAAACGCTGATAAACCGTCAGCTAATGAAATATCTCGAAACACGAAAACTTCCTAATGACCGGCAGTACGGTTTTCGTAGCAACGGGTCCACCGGTGATCTGATGGCATGCCTCGCCGAAAAGTGGAACCAAAGCGTACATCATTTTGGCGAAAACAAGATAGTTGCACTTGATATTTCTAATTTTGGTGGGGGCGAAAGCCCCCATTTATTCGGCTTAATACAAGCTATAACTTAAAATTAAACTTAAACTTAAACTTAAAACTAAGGTTGGTTATTCTGGTGAAGGAGAACCGATTTGAGGTAGGAAGTGGTGCGGTGGAAGTCAAAGACGCTAGGGTTTGAATTAATTTTTCGTAGCATGCGGGAGATTGGTTCTGGTACGTAGATTACGAGGGTTAGTGTTGAGGAAAATAGAATTGTGAAGGGACGTGCATTTAACCTGACCTGAAAGAAGTCGATGAATGAAGAGAAAGTCGGCTGCATCTCTGCGTTCCTCAAGGGTGTTTAGGTTAATTAGGTTGAGACGGTTTTGATAGGGGGGCAGAGTAAAAGAATCATCCCAGGGCAAACCTCGAAGAGCAAATCGAAGAAAACGGCGCTGGATGCTTTCGATTCTCGATATATGAACGCTATGATATGGGGACCATACTTGACTGGCGTACTCTAGGAGGGGACGAACAAAGGTAATATAGAGGGACCTGGTCACGTATGGGTTGGTGAATTCTTTGGACCATCGTTTTACAAAACCTAGTGCAGAGTTGGCTTTAATTATTATCCCATCCATATGCAAACGGCAGTTGAGCTCCCTATCACACAAAATGCCGAGGTCGCGAAGAGATTCAACGGAGGAAATAGGTTGGTTGTGGAGAAGGTAGAGTCGGGGAGGAGATTTGAGCCGCTTATGTGAAAAGGTGATGGATTGGCATTTGGTGATATTAAGTTCCAAACAATTTTTGAGGCACCAGATCGAAAAACTATCAAGGTCTTGTTGAAGAAGGAAGGAGTCATGGGGAGAGGAAAAGGTTTTGAAAAATTTGGTATCGTCGGCGTAAAGGGAGACGGACGAGTATTTGATGATCCTATCGAGATCATTTATGGTTAATATAAAGAGAAGGGGACCGAGATGGCTACCTTGAGGAACTCCAGAGGTGGCCAAAAATGGAGCGGAGTGGGCTGACCTAAAACGAACACTGTAAAAACGGTTTTCGAGGTAAGAGGATATCCATTTTAACAGTATGGGTTCAAAGCCGAGGGCAGACAATTTGAAGAGTATTAATCGATGAGAGATTTTACCGAAGGCTTTGCTAAAATCGGTTGCAACTACATCGACTTCGTTGCCGTTCTCTAGGGCAGAGATGGCAAAGGATACGAATTCAACGAGATTTGTGGTGGTTGACCTACCCTTTAGGAAGCCGTGTTGTCTAGGGGAAATAAGTGATTTGCATTGGAAGCTTAGAGCTTCATACAAAATACTTTCGAGGAGTTTGGATATATGGGAGAGTTTAGCGATTGGACGATAGTTTTTTATTTCGTTCTTTGATCCCTTTTTGTGGATCGGGATTATAAAGGAGGTTTTCCAAACCTGAGGAAATTCTCCTTGTGAAAGGGATAGACGAAAGAGATCAGAAAGGGCAAGGGAAAGAGACGAAGAACATTTTTTAAGAAATATGGCAGGGAGACCATCTGGACCGGGTGTAAATTCATCATTGAGTTGGTGTAATTTATATTCGATATAGGAGGGGTCCAAGATGTGAGAGAGAAGTGGGCCGTTGGAGAAGTTCAGTAGGTAACGAAAATAGGATGGATCTGGTACAAAGGAGTCGTTGGTAAAGGATTGTTTAAAGAAGCTGGCAAATAGGTTGGCAATGGTGAGTGGATCGGTTGATGACTTGTTGTTGAAAGAGAGGGAAGGAGGGTAACCATCGGACTTTCTTTTGTAGTTAACAAATTGGTAAAAGGACTTAGGGTCATTTATAAGGTTGACTTGCGCATTGTTAAGGTAACGCTGGTAAATGGAATCGTAAAGTTCGGTGAAATGAAGATAAGCACCAAGATAGTTGGAATAGTCGGACAAGGATCTGGTACGCAGGAAAACAGCCCATAACTTGTTTCTGTTGTTTCGTAAGGAACGAAGCTTGCGATTATACCAGGGAGGACTAGTAGATGATGTTTTAAGGCGGGAAAAAGACATTTGACAGAGTTTGGCATCAGGCCCTTTTGCCGAAAATGCGTGCTTTTGGGATCGACGACCCTTTTCTTCAATGGATTAGAAATTACCTTTCGAAACGTTCAATTCAAGTTGTCTTGGATGGTTTCAAGTCTGATATTCACAAAATAAATGCTGGTGTGCCTCAGGGCTCCTTTCTGTCTACGACACTCTTTTTAATTTTCATCAACGATCTCTTATCTTCTACTTCTAATCCAATATATTCTTTTGCTGACGACAGTACTCTCTGCTTTTCATATTCGTTCCCTGACTCACGTCCCTGCTCTTCGGCGGTAGAACGGGAACCCCAGTGTACTTTAAGGTCTTTAAGTTCTGATATTAACAGCATAACTAAATGGTGAACTACTAACAGAGTAGAATTTAATGCTTCCAAAACGCAATGCTGTCTGCTGTCGTTATAGCGAAATTTAAACACCCAGCCATTGTCTATGAATGGCTCATCCATTCTCGGTATATGTGTCAATGACAACCTACGTTGGAGTGACCAAGTGTCGTCAAAAATGCTGTTAAATATCTATGTTTCCTCAAGCGATGTGACAAATACAACACCCCATCTGATCTGGTCACAATATATGGTTTTCTTCGTACCTGGTAAACCGATATTATAGTGTTCGGTTTAGATCCGCCCTTTCTGTTCCATTCTTGGCCTCATCTGGAGTTCCACAAGGCAGTCATCTTGGTCCTCTTCTCTTCATAATTACTATTAATGATCTCGAAAGAGTCATTAAATTTTTTAAAACTATTTTTTCTCCCCATGTTTCCACCCTTCGTCAAGGAGAGCTCGATCGGCTTTCAGTTTGTTGCCTCAAAACTGCCTAGAACTTAAATAGCTAAATGTCAATCTATAACCGTCTCAGGTATATGCAACCCGTCTCCTCCCCGACTTTATTTTCTCTATGGTCAACCAATTCCCCTGGTTCAGTCGTTTCAAGACTTTAGCATATTATTCGACTGTGAGCTTAATTTCCGTTCGCATATCGATAAGATGATCCTCAAAGTCAACTCATCACTTGGCTTTATTAAACGGAATTTTCTAACCCGTATGTAACCAGATCTCTCTATATTACCTTTTTTCGCCCCCTGCTTGAGTGTGCCAGTCAAGCTTGGTCCCCCTTTCACCGGGTTCATGTTTCCCGAATCGAGGGTATTCAACGTCGATTGCTCTGATTTGCTCTCCGTGGTCTGCCGTGGAACGACCCTTTAATCTTACCTCCTTATCAGGACCGCCCCAAACTTCTAAATATGAATTCGTTAGAAGAACGTAATAATACTGCTTACATTCTTTTTATTCATCGACTTCTCTCAGGTTCCATCGACTGTTCATCCATTTTGAACTCCATTTCCTTCAATACTAACCCCCGCAATCTATGTTGTCCTCGTCTCTTCTATCTACCGGTCCACCGCACCTCTTATGGCTCCAATGAACCAATCACCCGTATGCTCCGAAAGGTCAACTCAAACCTCTCCCTTTTTGATTTCCATCTGAGCACTCCTCATCTCAAACAAGATCTTCTCCATCACTTCCTTGGTCCCCAGCTCTTAAGTCTTTCTGTTAGTTTTTAAGTTAGATTAAGCTTGTATTAAGCCAATAAATGGGGGCCTCAGCCCCCACCAAAATAAAATATAAAATAAAATATTGAATGCGTTCAAATACTCGTACATACCGATTGCAGTAAGTTAGAAATGCTGACATTTATAAACTCACCCTTTTCCTTTGAGTCGACTTCCATCAGCTCAGAGGTTAAATCGATCACCTGCTCCTTTCTTTCTTTGCCAAAATCCATTCTTCATTTTCTAATTATTCGCCCATAACTAACCTTTTTTTTTTGTGTGATTTTTTTTTTTTTTTTACAGAGAGACGTTGTCAGGCTGGAACCTACTATGGATGATGTACGGTCCTGTGTGTCAAAGGGTAAAAGTCAGGTAAGCAAAAATAGAACCCCACTGTGACCCTAAATCTGTCCCATCCATCTATCTATTCACCAAAGTTGCAGCAGCCACAAATCCCATCTTTTTTCTCATTGTTCTATCCCCAGGTAAGCCGCATGGATGAAGGAGGGTGTAGTGAACATACGAGTACTACGAGTATATGTGTGTTTGTATGTTCTGATGTTTCTGATCTGAACCGCAGTCAATCACAAGAAGTGCTTCAGCTACAGCTCTGCATCAGCTTCAGCTTTATTGGTGCAATGCAATGATTTCAATTTCTCGTTGTCAATATCCAATATTCTCTCCGTCGAAACAGGAAGCCCAAACCAACTACATTGACAGTTTCAGTCAGCCAAATAGAAAAATCTAAAAAAAAAAAAAAAAGGAAAAATATTGAAAAGAGAAAAGAATGAAAAAAAAAATCTCTCTAAACCACAAAATGTATCACTTATCCTGGTTGGCATCCTTTTTCAAAGCGATTTCAATTTTCTTCTCACAAATAAAAGCATTTGTCTCTATCAAGGACATACACACACACGACTTGGCTGTAAGTCCTCCTAGAGTCGCTTGATATTGCCGCTGGTTTTTCGTGTCATATATGGATGCACGCTCATGGACGAGTACGAGTATGTCTTCCTTCCATCATCATCGAGACGAGACATGACACATCGTCGTCGTCGTCGTCGTGGTGTATTCGTGCATGTCCTTTAATGCCACAAGCAATCGCGTATGGCGGCATACATACTATACTCATACGTACTGGGTACAACACTCGCAACGAAGTTGTACCAATTTTTCATCATCTGCAAACTGCGAGTATCCTTTGGAAATTGATTCCCTGAGCCATAGAAAGGATGTCTATACTCGTAGATGAGTAAAAGGTAAAGTACCTACTCGTAGCTGTAGGGAAAATAAAGCGAACTACTTACTGGCTCTAGGAACAGAGAAAGGATTTAGTTGGGCAAGAAAGTGGGGTGGATTTAGCCGCCCATATGAGTTTCATACATGTACGAGTATGTATGGTTGTGTGTAAAATGGTGGGGGCTTAAAGAAATCCGCTTTTTATATTTCATTCCATTCCAGGCATTGCTTGCAATAATGCACATCCTGATCATATTCGCTGCGTAGTTATCTCCTTAAAGCAATTTGTCCTTCCTCAGTGAATATATGGTTACTCCGTAGATTCTCATTCCGTGGTTTTGCCATTATTCGTACTCTTGTATCCTTTTTCCTTTCTATTTCTCATCAATATCTTCTCTCACAACTCATTTTCTATATCATTTCAGGTTTTCGATTGCAAGAACCACATCCGTGTCATTCAATCAATGGCGAATGGCAACAGGCTGTACATTTGTGGCACAAATGCTCACAATCCCAAGGATTATGTCATATACGTAAGTATTTGAAAAAGTGGTCGGCTGGGGAGGGGGTTGACTTAAACACTGGTGCAATATGTCACTCTTGACGACGACCTCCATGCACATGATGGAGCCAGCTAAAGCCTCCTATTTAGAGTGGGATATCTTCTCTTCTTATTCTTAGAGTCTCCGAAGCGATCCGCTGGCGTTCCTCGTATCCTTTTGACATTAATGCATCCCACATACATGTACGACTCCAATTCAAATACCATACATTTCTATTTGTGTATCTAAAAATGACTTAAACGAATGAGATATGAATGGATAGAGTAATCGTAGAGTGAATAGAAAAGAACTGCAGTGCTGTCAAGAATGATGGATACTCAGTCGGGTAAGGTGTTAGATGGGTGCCAAGGAAAAGCCTCCTCGTGAATTGGGAACAATGCAGAGGATATCTCGTTAGTGTGCAAGGATATGGAAGCATCATCATCATCATAGAAATGGAAATGGAAATAGATTGCGTATGCGTAGGAGTTAAGATGTAGTTTTTTTTTTTTTCCCAGGATACTCAGAATACTCAGGACACATGTGCTTAACAGAGTGGAAGTGTGAATTGAAGGATGGAACTCTGCTTTTGAAGGGATTTTAATTTTTTTCATACTTTGCCTCTAGGGTGAAAAATGCGTGGTAGCATTTTTCCAGTCAGCACTTTATTTTTTTACTCTCTAAAGCTGTGGCCTGAATATCTTTTCTTCTTTTTTTTTTCGTTACAAAAGAAATACGTGCGTTTTCCACATCAGATAGTTCTGACTTGTCACCTCGGGGAACGTAAAGTGTAGACCTCAATTAAACTCATCATTGAGCTATGAATATAGAACAGGCTTAGGGGAACGTGGAAGTATCCTTATGTGTGGTTTTTATCATAAGCGCTGACTTTAAGGTCACAGATGATATTGACCTGGGATATGTTTAACGACCCTTGCCTGAGAGCATATTAAAGAAAGAGGACATAGGTACTCGTATTTATAAAGCTGTCTTATAGCATTTATCGTCCACCTCTTTTGGAAGACTTTGAAGAAGGAATCATTTGGCCAAAGATGCTAATGCCGGTAATTGTCAAGTAACTTTGAATGTAGCAATGTGTGTACATAGGGTTAACCCCTAGCCAATTTATATCTTGATATCTGCTGGACTGGACAACCAGTCAAGAAGCTCGCTACTGCTTTAATGTCCATTTGGAGGCCCTTAAGGTGAACAGATGTATTCGTTGGAGTCTTTTCAGAACAAGATATCAGATATAACCTATCGCGTTGTATTTTCTATATCGTCAACCCATACTACAACATCACGTTTAGCTTGGTTCAGACTACATTCAAAGATCTAAACTACGAACCCATGCTAAGCTTATCGTTGACGTAGCATTACGAGCAAAGGTTTAGGTTCTCCTATACGTTAGGTTAAGTTTGTGTGTTGAAGGAATGTATCTATTGATTGTCGCCATACTACTGCGTTACCCCCCAGCACAATGGATGAAGTCGGGATTCCACTTGTATTTTTGCTGTTGCTTCTCCCAGTCGTCCCGTGCTGGTTGACATTTGGTCCAGGTGACGGTCATCCTGCTACATTCGTGAATCTGAGAAGGTTTATAAATAGAAAAACATATAGCTCTGCGAGATCAAGGAAGGAATATTTTTTAAAGGGTATCCACTCAGGTTTGTTTGACGAGTAATCATTTTCACCGACCCAATGGAGGTACCAATATGCAGCCATAATTGCCTGCTTTAGATTGCTTTGTGTTGTGTCCAGTCTCAAACTGCAGCATCTCTTGATACTTTGCTCCTCAGTTGTGATTCAGTGGCAGATTCATTGCAAACTAATTTATCTCATCTAACGCAAGGAACCCAGCACATTTTGACTCCTGCATACTCGTATTACCGAGCATAAGGAGCATTCCATAGGGTGATACCTTTTGTAGTAGTCTGGCTATCTTGGCGTGTAATATTGCCTTTATTGTCACTATCTTGGCCGCTTTTTCTATGCCTTGGAAGACACACCTGTGGTCTGAGAGACTTAACTTCGTCTAAGACCTCAATGCCGTTCACTATCTCCATCTTTAATTTATACATGCTAATGGGGGTCGTCAACAGTGAATCCATCCTTATCCGAAGCTATTGCGCCGTGGGATGGTCCGGGCAAAAAAAAAGTGAACAACTGTAATGTTTACTACGGTGATTGCTACAGGGAACGTAAGCAGCGTCTATTTAGATGCGCATTTGTTGTAAGCAAGAAGTTTTGAGCATTCGACAATCCATATCAAAGGAAAAGGACGATGTTACCAAAGAAAGTTTCTACGAGTTACTTGACAAAACCTACGAGCTATGTCCGATGTATGACGTTAAAATCGTCCCAGGCGACTTTAAAGCCAAAATTTGAAAGGAGGACATCTTTGGTAGCACAATCGGAAGGCATAGTCTACACGACACTACATCTGGAAACGAACTTAGGCTAATCGATTTCGCTGGGGGACGTAAGGTTACTACAGCAAGCACACAGTTTCCTCACCTCATGATTCCCAAGGGAAAATGGCGGACACCAGATCAGCAAACTGTCAATCAGATTGATCATGTTGCGATCGACGTAAGGCACTCCTCAAGTATTTTAGATGTGCGAACATTCCGAGCGGCCAACATAGATTCGGTCCAGCTGACTAGTTGCTACAACAACGGGGAAATGCTATGAAGAAATTTAACGTTGAACGGTTGCAATCGCAACAAGGCGCCTAAACTTTTGCCGATCGCGTATCCCTCAACCTCCCGAGAAGTCCTTTGCAGCCAGGATCACATGCTGAAGACCAGTGGCTTAGATGACGAGAAGCCCTCAGAAATGCCGCAACTGACGTGCTGCGTTTCACCCACCCACCACCACGAAACCCCTGGTTTGATGATGAGTACCGGCAAGCACATGCAGCAACACAATATGCTTACAAAGCGACGAAAGTACGATAGTGACTCGCGAGCACTGGGGAGCAACAGAGGGGGGAATAATATCGGCTTCTACGAAACAAAAAGAAAGGGCATGAGAAGCCGCGATCGAGGAAATAGAGAGGTGCTACTCCAGGAAGTTTTACCAAAAAGTAAAAAGAACGTGTGAAAGTAATAAGACTCGAACGGAAACCTGTAGAGATGAACAAGAAAACCTTGTAGTAGAGTCACAGTCGGTCAAATCAAGAATTCCGTCCACCCGACCAAAATCAAGTGAGGATAGCAATACCTAAATTGAAGTCGAACACGGCTACCGGGCCGGATGGCCTACCTACCGAACTGTTTAAGGCAGCAGGAGATGACTTGGTAGAGAGCATACACCAACTTATTTTCAAAATTTGGTCGGATGAATGTATGCCTGATGAGTGGAACCTCAGCATCGTTTGCCCGGTTCACATCATTTCTTGACCCTCTAAACTGCGCCAACTATAGAGGTATCAGTCTCCTAAACATCGCATATTAGATATTGTCTGCCGTATTGTGCAAGCGACTGAAACCATTTGCCAACGATCGGATTGGACCCAATCAGAGCGGTTTTAGGCCCGGTAAGTCCACAATTGAGCAAATATTCACACTATTGCAGATCCTGGAGAAAACCCAAGAAGTTCAGATCGATACTCACCACCTTTTTGTCGATTTTAAAGCCGCATATGATAGCATCAACAGAGGCAACATCGAGGAATCGGCCAGAATGTCACAATCGAGGTAGTAAGGAACTTTGTCTACCTCGGCTCTGCTATCACATCTGAAAATGGCATCTCTTCAGAAATCATCCCCGTCCCGCTCTATGGTTCCGAAGTATGGACCCTTTCTAAAGCGGATGAAGATATCCTCGGTCGTTTTGGGATAAAAATTATTTGTAAGATATTTGGTCCTGTATGCGTTCACAGGTTCTGGAGAAGACAATTCAACGATGAATTCTACGAGCTGTACAGCTACATCGACCTGGCCAAAAAACTACATTTGGCGTTTGAGTTGGCTGGGACATTTAGAGCGAATGAACACCAGCCCCAGAATCTTTGACTCTAATCCGGAGGGATAACGCAGTAGAGGAAGGTCTCACCTTAGCTGGCGTGCTCAAGTGGAAGGGGGCCTCAACCAGCTTCGGGTGCGCAACTGGAGGTAGTTAGCCAAAGACCGCACTAATTGGAGAGGCTTATTGGTTGAGGCCCAGCGTTCTCAATGGACTTCGAGTCATCTACAATTGGCTCCATGCTACACTGTGGTGCAGAATGTAGGGCGTATTGAAATCTATAATATCATCCATTATAGATATAATATACATAGATAGATAGATTTATAGATAGATATAATATTTATACAGATAGATGAGGTTACCTCTTTAGGCTTGGATTTAATCCGTTGAGCGGCCTCACTTTTATAACCACTTTCACATACAATCTTTTGCATGTAGAGACCCTAAGACAGATGACTCCTAATCCTGCTGTTGTCGATGTTCTCATCGAACTGGGTGTACGGTTTCATGCAGTGTTCTTCATTTGTATCATTAATTTAAGACTGCTATAATCTGTCTATTAATAATTTCTTTGCTATCACCATACTAAGCCAACAATAGCCATGTACTTCCGTTGTGTAAATTTGTTGTCACGTCCCTACTTCCTCCCGAGTATGCGGCTGGGGGCTTAGAAGGTCGACACGTTCTTCAAGTTTACGCAAGGTTGTGCTCTTGGATACGTACATAAAAATTTGCCTATTCACTGACTCTTAAAAGGGTGGATTTCAAGATTCAATTATCGTCCGACAGCTGTTGCTTGAATTCCATTCCTAAATTGCCTCAAATATAAGTCTTAACCGACTAAGGCCTGCAGAAGAAGTAAGATTGCTCCTGCTTGAAGGCTACATCTGGAGACAAGGGCCTTTTTTACTTCGGCGATATATGTCGCGTTTACGTACATTTTGCCTTACAAAGATATTATCAGGTGATGAATGTCTTTTTGACTGAAGCTCCTTATTGATTTTTCCTGTGGTACCGAGAAAGTTAAATAAATAAAGGGGGCTCTGAATCTTCTCAGAGATTGATATCAAGTCGTTAACAGATCCGATTTCAATAAAAATGAAGCATTGGTATAGAGCACATTGTGTGCTTCGTTGAAACGTGTAGTTCTGTGGTATCAACACTAAACCGAGGGTGTGAGAACACTGCGGAGAACACTAAGTGAGTGCGATAAGTGGTCGCGTTGTCGTCGTGGTAACATTTCACTGGACGCCTGATTTTATTCCATGATCTATGGCTTTGGAGTGGTCAGGTCTGTATACAAAAACTAGTTGATATGATTTTCGGCAGATAATTGTCTTTCTCTACTCTAAAGTGGGAGTTTACCAGTAATGAACGAATTTTGAAATCTATTCTTTTCAAAAATATCATAGCTCCTAGCCGGTCTCTTTACTAAAACGATAGGCTTCAATATTTTAAAAACTACTAAACCTAAAGTTAAAGACCGGTACTGGGATCTATATAAGGCTTACTGTATCTGTGGAACCATACAATTCATTAGTGGCATGTGTTGTTACTTTAAATAAATAAGAAGGTGAATTTCTGAATGAGACAGTTCTCAACAGGACACAGCTGCTCAAAAGAGTATCGGGAGGTATTCACGAACGTAAAAATCATACTATTTCTACGTGGAGATTGATCGGGAAACTGCTGAACACTAGTGGGATTACTATCAAAGAGCAACCAGAGAGGCCGCCTCTGATATACTGGGTTTCACCCCGGCCCAACCAAGAAACTCTTTGTTCTATTCGATGAATGCAGACAGGCAAATCTAGAAAAACAGCGGTCCTGCAGCAAAGAATAATAGGGACTCGAAAGTTCTACAATACAAGTAGACAAAAACGGAAGAACATGGAAGAAATAAGGAAGAGCACGAGGAGCACTCGATCGGGGTATTAGGGAGGTGCTATCAAAAGAATGAACTTCGAAAGCTTTACCAAAAAAATCAAATGAATGTGCCACAGCTACAAAGGCGGAACAGAATCTCCAAGAATGGAATCTCCATATGCAGTAGAACCAGATGTTATGATTGATTTCCAGCAATTGTCAATCGTTGCTCCGAATCAAAAGTAGCGCTGGAATCCACTTATTCCAGATGTGGGTTCCGCCAAGTAACACTTTTAAAGCTGCTAAACACGGGTAAAAAAAAATTGTAGCTCGGCGATTTATTACTGTTTAATTTTAACGGTACACTCGTTCATGAAATGACCCATTATTTACACAGTCCCAAATACTAACGGGTTAATAAACGGTCGCTTGTATCGTCTTTTCTTGAGGTATATGTACGCACCCTCGATCTACCGGAGTCCCAATTTCACAACTCAATCCAAAGTTGCTTTCAAATTTTTTAATTTCTACAAACTCCCACCATTCATTCGGCTATAGCGAACCCAACTTACGGGGTATGCGCTACAACACTATCAGGTCTTGATAGTGTGTGCACCCATTCCCACTAAGCCTCTCAATCATTCCAACTATTCACTTCGAATCTGAACACCCCAGCCGCTGAGTTCGGTCCGCGTCTCCAATCATAACTGCAAACTCCACTGAGGGAGTTTATGAAAGTTTACATGGATCCTAGCTATATCTAATTATTTCCCCTAAACATTGGAATTTGCGAAAAGCACTGTTTCCTTTGTCTACCAAGCCATATCGAATAAATTTTCCCGCAAAACAAAACAACGCAAAGGGGAAAGGAAATCCGACAAAATATAGCTGGAGTGCTAGGACGGAAGAAAGAATGTCTTGATATAGTCCAGCCATCCTCTGGATCGCCATCGCTGTCCACTCTCCGGCTCTCTGCATTTTATATTGTGTAGTTGTTGTTTGATATTGTTGTTTGTCTGGTTTTTTGTTCCCTCGTTCGAGACTGTCATATTTATATCTGTGCCGTTCTCTACTGCTCCTTCGGTACTCCATCGGCGGGGTGCTAGTTTAAAAAGGGTCGCCGTGCCTCCACCTATTGAACGATACGTTGTGATTGGAGTGCCTTTGACTATGTTGTCCATCGCCCTGCACACCACTATTACTCCCTCGTTGGGGTCTTCATCGTCTCTTCACCAGTTTATCGATTTGTTCTCTGCTAGCTCTCTGGCTGGTTGCATCCACATCAATTGTGGGATATAATGCTCTGTTTGCGAGACGTCCTGTCTCTCGTCAAGCCTTTCTGGCTTTTGTTGGGATGTAAGCTCTCGAGACCGTCCTTCCGTCATAATCGTGCTGGAGTGTCTTTCAGACGCGCTGTCTGATGCTGCCCGTTGTAAATCTCCCGTAAGATCGAACCTCCTCGTTCTCCTCTGAGGAGAAAACCGCCCGTAGAACCTATGTGGGGTTGGTGAACAACTGGCCGATGGGACCATGGCTGCCGTCCACCACCTCCAGAGCTCAGTATTCCCACTCAAAAAAATTAGGGACCGAAAGTATTGTAGTTCGTATAGGAAAGAAAGTCAACCTTGTTGCAGGAAAATTTATCGTCGGTGCTGACAGAATGAATTATTCAACATGTAGTTCATCTATCAGGATAGCAATTTCTAAGTTAAGTCGAACAAAGCTGTTGGACGCAAGAGTTAAATGACTGATCTGTTGTTTGGGGTGATGATTGGATACGGAACATATATCGACGAAAGTATGCCCGACGAGTGGAACATTGTTTGTCCGATCCTATAGAAGGGAGATCCCTTAAACTTCGCCAACTGCAAGGCACAAGTTTCCTCAAGCCTTCGAGAGTATAATTCTTCTCGTAATTTTCGGTCCCGTTGGCATTAATTGAGAATGGAGAAGACATTTTAACAGCGATCTGTACGCGCTACACAGCGATGCCGAACTCGTCCAAAAAACTCAGATGATCCTGCTTAGATTGCTAGGTCACCGCGACCGCATGGGCACCAGGACGGTGCGGAAATTTTCTGAATAGGCGGCCTAATCTTACATAGGTCGCGCATACAATTGGAATGGGCTCTCCGCCAACCCCGCATGCACAACTGAGGCAGTTGGAAAAAGGTTGCGCTAGCATGGTGGCATGTCCACCCGGACTGTAGCACTTTTTATGTAAATAAGTAAGTCAAAATGAGACTACTTCTACTCTCGCTGTTAAATTGTTTCAGAGATTTGGGAACATTACGTTAGTGAGAGAACAATGCTCTACAACAAATTCGTTGAATGGCCTATTTGTATGGATAGCCAACGAAGTTGTGGTTAGAATTATTGACAATCTTTGGCGCTGTCAATTCCAATACCTAAATGAGCATATATTGTATTTGTACCAAATGTTGCGGCTTTTCGAGGAACCAGAAGTCTTTTTTGTGTCTAACCATCATCAAATGTATCCAATTACCAGACTTGGCGAGGAATATTACAAAAGGCACAATTTTTTATTAATTTTTATTCCCTTTATGACTATTCTAACGTTCCTTAACAGCGGTTACTTGATTACCAAGTCGTTGCTGAGTCGAGTCATCATGGTCCAGCGCCTCCCTGATGAAACCACATATCGTCCGGATCAATTTCGTCCATATTGCCACCACCTTGAAGATCATACCATATATAGGTGTAATTGTGCCTCATGAGCTTCAGTCGTTGTCTCACTCCAGAAATGACAATTTTGCTTATTCACAAACTCATTGAGCAGGAAGTACCTGGTCACAATCGTCGCACTCAATTGTCTCGTGGTGTTTGTTCCTGCACCATCTGAATCTTGGGTGTGGACCGAGATCTTTTCGCAAAATGTTCGAGGTATTGGTCGGTCAAAGGCCAACATACCCTATTCAGATCATCGCCAAATTGACAATTCGGCGCAGTTTCAGCGACAGTTTCTTCTTTTTGCCCAATACGTCGACGCGTTTTTAAAATATTTTTACGTCATGCGCAGTGTCTGTGGTACGAAATTTATCCCAAGCACGACGAGTGGGAAGTCCGGACTTTAGTTGTGTGACCTCCGAGTGATATGTTTCAGTAAAGTGCCCGTGCAGGTACTTCAATGCCGGCAATAGTGTCGGGGACTGCATCAATAGTTGAATTGCGGAACACGTGTTCGTTGTCAAAATGTCGATATCGAGGTATCGTATTTTTGATGATTTGTTTTAGGTCTAAGGTACCTGTCAATCACCTCGTTTGACAGAGATCTGTTTGGCGATGCTGGGAGTGTGTTAGGAGTGTGCCTAACGCCCTCTGCCGGAATTATAGCAATACTTTGAACAAACTCCATAAGTTTTGCAATTGCAATTGCAACGGTTACATCGTTACTGAGACCGCCGTGGTCATAGACAAACGTTTAAAGCATATTGGTTCGTGTCCGTGTGTCGTAAACCTGGAGATCCAGATAGAAGCCATGTATGGGCAACAATGGGCTATCCTGCACCACTTGAGCAGTAGATTCGCTATTTATATATTTCTCCTCCGATTCCACCCTTAGGAATCCAAAATGCGTCCCTGATTCTGAAAAATATAAGCTCGATTACGTAGCTTATGCTCTGTTTTATATAGTTTGGGTAGCTTACTTTTGCTAACTTAGGACTTAGTCTCCATCTATTGCTGCTTAGCCAGGTTTACTTTCTTTCTGTGCCGGATTGTTTGCGGTATGTTCTTTATTCTTGCATGAGCCACATGAGAGTTAGCTTCTGTCAGATACTTCATATCTATTCAGAGCGCATTCCCAAGTTTCTGCTGCTTTTAATAGGGAAAATTTCTTTATGGTCGCACGAAGGTTAATGCCATTGACCTGTCCATTTGACATCAATAAATTCCTTATGAACATATCAGCAGGTGTATCATGATTTCTAATGGAATCGACATCAGGTATTATATTTTATTAAATCATTCATGTCCTGTATCAACATTTTCGTCCTTTAACGTAGAATATTACTGATAATTCTTTCCTGTTCTACTGACATCAAAAAATCTTCTCACGCTTTCACGGAAAAAGTAAGAAGAAAACTTTACGTGCATTTCTATCACAATCATGACCTACCCGAAAACTCATTAATCCCCGATTAAAGCAGAATCATCGTTGCTACCTCTCTGTCGAGAAACTTTCGTACGTACCAACCTAGTCATTTGCGACCTTCGAACGAACAACAACCGATTCCAAAAAGTCGAAGTCGAAGTCGAAGTCGAAGTTGAAGTCAAAGTCGAAGTAGAAACTTTCGCCGCTAACCATGTATCCAAGCGCAATTATTAGAGTTTTTTTTTTTTTTTTTTTTGTATTTTTAAAGCGAAGAAGCGAAATCCCAATGCCTTGAGAAGGATCATCTTACCAAACTGTAGAATAGATACATCGCGTTACATAGAAACTTTCGTGGAAATGCCTTAAAAACTTTGAACCTCTTTGGCAACCTTGTGAAACGCGTACCATTTCACTGATGATGATGATGGTTCCTCATGGGAATCCAGCTCTTCCATGTCTCCGATGTACGCGTCGAACACCTTTAGAAGACTAAATGGAGGATTAGTTGTAAAACGTGCAGCGGATAATGCTTGTTACGATGAAATAGAAGCCATTCTAGGTACTTCCTGTACATGTAGATACATTTTTTTTTTACTCTAAGTGGTTGTCTCTTGGTGGTGGTACCTTCAACAGAGGTGTATCTATAGGGGGTTAAGTGTAAAACAAAGTTGTAAGCTTTTTTATTTAAGTTTTTTTTCTCTTGTTGTTTTTTTTTTTTTGTTTATCCGATTTTGTTGGGAACTTTATTTGTATCTTTTACTCTTTATTCTCCTTTGTCTTCCCGTTCATGCAGTCGAATCTAACCCATTTACCGAGATCGGAGTACGTGCCAGGAATTGGTTTGGGTATCGCCAAGTGTCCATACGATCCACTTGATAATTCAACGGCAATTTATGTTGAGGAAGGAAATCCAGGAGGTCTACCTGGTCTGGTATGTATATTGCATAAGATTTATTTCCCTTGAAACTAGCGAGGATTGCTTATCCTTTCCAAACACATACTCAGTAATAGTAGCCAGCCACAGCAGGATAACGTCAACCATGATGCAATCGATGAGAAGACACCCTCCAAGTGGGCTATGTGGTGCAATAGTTTGCCTTGTCTTTCCTCTTGGATGTTTTCTTTTATTTTTTTTATAATTTGAGGTGTACTTAATCATTTTTGTGGAGAGATGGTATCTTCTACCTCTCGGGGATTACCTCTTGTCGAAGGGTCAAAACTAAACAAAAAAAAAAACACTGGATCACATCTGGGAGGAAAAGACAAACCTTTGAGATGGAATACAATATTAAAGATTTATTTTTTTTTTTCTGAGCTCGAAGGTACTTGGGTACTTGAGAGATAATCGGTTCTGTAGCACTGTTATCCTGTGTAAGGCTTCTTTTAAGATGCCTGCTACTATTGCTGATCGAGAATAAATGGTTATTATTTTATGAATTTATTTTCTGTCGCAGTACTCGGGAACAAATGCTGAATTCACCAAAGCAGATACAGTGATCTTCCGGGCGGATTTGTACAATGTGACTGCTAAGCGAAAGGAGTACGGATTCAGACGGACGCTCAAATATGATTCTAAGTGGTTGGACAGTAAGTAAAACGTTTTATTTGTCTCTTAAGTTTGTTTTTTACTCGTATACTTTGGTTTAAAAAAAGAAAAAAACACTACTCATAACCTTTGCCTTTTGAAGGAATGAATACACAATATAAGGAGGAGGTTATCTAACAATTTGTGAGTTTTGCCATGGTGAGTACACTAATACGTATAGCACTTAAGCCAATCTCAAATCTTACGAGGTCGTAAGTCTTCTTCAGAGAAGGAAATATATTCGTTTCGGATGGTTACTTTATCACTGTTTATCTTTTCAATTTCTAAGGCTTGGCGGAAAGACTTTGAGGGATTTTTCTATTTCATGCTCTCACAGCAAATGAGGCAGTCCCTTTGCTGCCTGTAGACTTCAAGGTTTAGTCCGAAACTCATTTCTCCGATATGCTGAAAGTTTTGACCTTCTTGTGGTAAGATGATTGGTAAACGTCAAGCAGAACTTGTTAGTGGAGCTTATTCTCTGTTAGCATCATTCATTTCACATTACTCAAAGTATAGGCTTCCGAGCATATCACAAACACGACTCCATGAATTTCTCGTAAAACCTATAGAGTTCAATCGACATGAGAACTTAAGCCTGCCGACCATCCCTAGCAAGAATATGTGTTAATAGAGGAACGCTGTAAGCTGGTGTTCCAACTCTTATTCCCTGGAAATACTCACATGTCATAGTTGCAAGGTATCTGCATATGCAGGTGTTCAGGCTATGAAAATACGCTCATACCTTAAATGAACTCCTACAATACGAGTGCGCTCTCGACAACATAACAAGTCTGCAAGATCGATGTGGATTAGGAGTCAACCAGCACAAAACCGAGCTTGTCATCCATCTCAAGGAAATACAAAATTTCATACATTGAGCGTCTATTAACGACACAAGCTTGAAATTTTCTGACACAGCCAAATATTTGGGTCTTATTGTAGACAGAAAATTCAGCTGCAAGCCTGGAATGAATATGGGCTTCAACTAATAACTCTCTTCAGTTAGCCCGGTTTTTAGCTAACTTCTTCCAGTTGCCCAGTCCAAGTCGGTTGAGTTTCCTTTCTACTTATGCGCGCCACCGAAAATAATGTCTTCCTCTACTACGTTGTCCCTCTGGGTTAGATTCGAATACTCTGCGGGTCGTAGCATTAGTTTCCATTCGCTCTACATGTCCTAGGTATCTCAGACGACTGATTTCTGACTAGGTTGATGTCGCTGTGCAGCTCATAAGCGCCTTCTTAACCCAAAGAAAGAACGATTAGCAAGAGTGATTCTTCGTTTTATTTCTGCTGAAATGTTTTGAGAGCAATGAAAATCAGGAATTATCATTTGAAAAATCAAAAGTGACCTTCGTTTGACCTTAAAAATGGGGCTCAAGGTCAAACTCGTTGTCACAATCTTATGTCCCCTTCAGAACCTTGTGACCTTTGTCTGAAACATTTTTCGCGATATCGCATATTTTTCGAGTAATTTGGATGTCTCAAGTTAAAAAACTCACCCTGTATAGCTCGTCTCTATAAAATATCCAGAATCGGCTTTAAAATCTGTGGAAAGATGGTGGGTATCTACGAGTATTTGGGCTTCTTGAGTTTTTTCTGTCTCGAGTGTGAAGATTTCGTTGATTATGGTCTCTCCGGGGCTGAAATCGTATTGACAGGATCAATCAGGTTGTTGGCGAAGGGTTCCAGACGTTTACACAATATGGCAGATAAGATCTTGTATCCGATGTTGAGGAGACAACAAGGCGATACGACTCACTAATTTAGGTTAATTCAAGTGCAGTAGTTGCGAACACGGCACGGTCCTAGCGGAGCTACTGCCAGTCAAACCAACTCTAACGGACGGAATTCCTTCCTTGATCGACTTCGGCATACCGTATGATATAATACATCCGGAGAGGGAGGACTCGCAATAAAAATGCAATACTTAGGTCAAATAAAGTTGCAATTTCCACAGGCGGCTCGAAAACAGAGGGAGGAACAGGTTCTATAGTATGTATCTTCTCAGAAGACCCAGAACTAAGAGTTTCTATAAACCTACCGGACGCAAGCAGTGTTTTCCAATCAGAGGTTCTGGGGGGCCTCAGGGCGGCTGAGCTAATGCTGATGAGATCGGTATCCGGAAGAGATATCGTCATCTGTTGTACATCGATAGCTAGACCGCACTTAATGCAATGGAATCGACCAACATCAATTCTGATATAGTCAGGGGCTGTCGCACACTGCTCAAAGTATTGAGTCAGAACCGGCTGAAACTGTGCTGGGTGCCAGGGCGGTATAGAGGGAAATGAACAAGCGGATGAGCTTGCGAGAAGACTAGGGCTACTCGATAATAGTGAGGTTGCTAACATCAAACCATCCCTTTGCATGTTAAGGGGCGCTATCGAGGAAAAAACCACAAAGACTGCCAACCTAATGTGCTCCATATTGAAGTGCACAGGATATTCAAGACTCTTTGGTCACTTTTCGACGGTTAAAGATCTAGGGAGTTAATAAACTTAAACAGGGATAGGCTTAGCACAATAATAGGAATCCTGGCAGGACACTGTCTCCTGCAGACACACGCAAAGAGACTCAAATTGTCTATCTAACAATGCAGGTTCTGCGGTGACCTGCAAGCTATTGAGCACATAACACACATAGTGTGTGAATGCGAGGCAATATCGCGTATTCTTCGAAAATCTGGAGGAAATAGAGGGCATAAACTTCAAAGGCCTTCTTGATTTTTGCAGGGGAATATGGTGTTTCGACAGGAAGATTGTTTAGGTTTTTGCCATTTGAAGATAAATTTAACTAGTTCCACAGAGATCGCGATGGGTCCGTTCTGGTGCCTAGTATTGTGTGAACCTATACCTCTATAGGTTGCGCAGTTAAGGACATCTCCTTTTTTGTGGATCGGGCATACGGATCCAGCAGCTTTGAATACATGGGCCGGTAAGCCATCAGGTCAAGCTGATTTGTTGAATTTTAGCTTAGATATTGCTTTCCTTAATTCGTTCTGGTCAGGTGGACGGAAATTTTGGCTATCACCGTCTCTGGTTTATTCTGCCGAACGGCAGCAGGTTGGGTTTCTTCGCCGTTATACAGTCTGCATATTTTCCATATTCTCAGCACTGACTGTGACTCAACTACAGGGATTCGTTCCTCATCTTTACGGGTCTTCTTGATTTGACACATTCTTTTTACCTGTTGGTAAAACTTCCGTACGTTATTCCTGAAGTACAACCTTCGATCGCACGGTTCTCATTCTCATTTTTTCTTCTTCTGGAGAAGCTAATGTTCTTCCCGTCTTTTCGGCTCGAAGAGTTCACGAGCGTCTCTCGTCCTTGGTTGCAGCGCCCGTAGGCATCTAGTTTAACTACATGTGCTTGAGGGCATTCTTCATCAAATCAGAGATTTGTTGCTGTGGTCGGGTTTATACTAGCTCATCAGTTGCGACGTCTCTAATGGCACGTTGTCAGCATTGGTGCTGGTCTTCGTACTTGATGCTGGCGCCATAGGAGTTGTTGAGAGATTTCAAGATACGCGTACAGCAAAGATTTAGACGGTCTTTTGCGATTGCAGCTTTCTTGCGTTATATCTTCTCAAAGTAGATCTTTCTTTTTGGTGGCAACAAGGTGGTGATCCGAGTTAATGTTCGAACGTCCAGAATACTGGAAACATGCATTACATCTGTCACGAAATTATCAATTTAATTTTACCTTTGATGATCCGTCATGTCCCATTATGTACGAGTATATTGAGATGAGGATACCGTGAGCTTGCGATAGTAATATTTCGTAATGCCGCAAAGTCAATAAGCGTATGTCCGTTGCCAGACGTGATATCGTGTAGGTTATGCCTACCAACAGTATTTTGTATTTGTATTTTTGTATTGGGTCTATAACTTAGCGGTTTGCTAAGAGATGGCGCAACTTGTATTATTCCATTGGAACATGCGTTGGAAAGCTACTCTCATTGTACTTCATTTCAGTATATGTCATTCATTTGAAGCGTAATCAACAATAATTTTTTTTCACCCAAATTAGTCGAACTTTGTGCCTAAAAAAGTGTTTTTGCGGGGAGTTCTTCTTCATTACTTTAATATGAAGAAAACTGCTGCCGAAAGTCATCGTATTTTGGTGGAAGTTTATGGTAAACATGCGCTAGCTGAGCGAACGTGCCAAAAGTGGTTTGCACGATTTAAAAGTGGTGATTTTGGCTTGGAAGACAATAAACGTCCTGGGCAGCCAAAAAAGTTTGAAGATGAAGAACTGGAAGCATTACTCTATGAAGATTGTTGCCAAACACAAGAAGAGCTCGCAGAATCTTTGGGTGTCACTCAAGCAGCCATTTCAAAACGTTTAAAAGCAGCTGGCTATACTCAAAAGCAAGGAAATTGGGTTCCATATGAACTCAAGCCGAGAGATGTCGAAAGGCGGTTTTGCATGTCCGAAATGCTGCTGGAACGCCACAAAAGGAAGTCATTTTTGCATCGGATTGTTGCTGGTGGTGAAAAATGGATCCATTACGACGACCCCAAGCGCAAAAAATCATATGTGAAACCCGGCCAACCAATGCTCTGTATTTGGTGGGATCAGATGGGTGTGCTGTATTATGAGCTGCTAAAACCGGGTGAAACCATTAATGGACAACGCTACCGAACACAATTCATCCGTTTGAAGAGAGCAGTGGCCGAGAAACGCCCAGAATATGCGACCAAACACGAGGCAATAATTTTCCATTATGACAACGCTCGGCCACATGTTGCTATTCCGGTTAAGAACTATTTGGAAAACAGTGGATGGGAAGTCTTACCCCACCCGCCTTATAGCCCAGACCTTGCCCCTTCTGACTACCATTTGTTCCGGTCGATGCAGAACGCCCTCACTGAAATACGGTTCACATCAGAGCAGAATATCAGAAATTGGCTTGATTCATCCTTGGCTGCCAAGCCGGCGTAGTTTTTTTGGGATGGGATCCACAAATTGCCAGAAAGATGGGAAAAAGTCATAGCTTCAGATGGGCAACACTTTGAATAATACTATTGTACATGTTTTTCTTAAATAGTTATATACCCAATATTTTATTTATTTATTCATTATCATAAACTTAAATATTACTTAACTATTATTATAAATGGAATATTAGTTATCATTCCTTAACTTAAAAGTTAGTGGTGAAAGATACATCTAGATTTACATTTCAGTTGATATCTGATGTGGGGTGACAATCAGTATTAATTTATTCAATTCACATTTTTTTAGATTTGATAAAAAAAAAGTAAAAAACGAAAAAAAAATTTAGGGATATTCGATCATAAACATAACAATTCATCATTAGTATAATTGTGCTGTTGATGAGAAAAAATAATAATTTAAATAAAGAATTCAATACATTCATAGCTTAACGTGAACAACCAGTTTTTAATCTTTTTGATGAAACATGAAAAACGAAGTGTATCTCTTATAAATAAGGGCAATTTATTAAAAAAATGTGGAGCCATATATGTAAAGTGTGTTCTATGTGCAAAATATACATTAACTAAGCTCATATTGTTTACACGCAGATTGTACATTTGTATATTCCTAGTCGGAATATTTCCGCTTTATTTGAAGAAGTCTCTTAAAACTTTAAAAACATATAAATGCCTAAGTGGCAGAATACGCAAATTTTTGAATAAAGGCCAACTCTCAGCTAAACGATTTTTATTTGAAACAATTCTTATTAAATGTTTCTGAGCGATTAATAAGGATCTAACGGTATTAGTATACGAACCTCCCCAGCTTGTTATGCCGTATTGCAACTTTGAGTGAGCAAGACCATAATAGATAGTTGTTAAAACTTTTTGAGAACAAAAAGGCTTTATCAAATACATTTTACGTGTGACCAACAACAAATAAGTTTTAATCATTTGAATATGACTTTTCCAATTTAAATTGAAATCAATCACTACACCTAGGTACTTAAAGTTTGGAACTGTTTCGATTTTGAAGCAGTTTTCAGTGCAACGCACATTTGCTATAAAATTACTCTTTGCACATTTATGTAAAGGTAATGGAAACTGTTTACAATCATGAGCGTGAAACCATAAATTATATTCATTTACGACATTTCCAGATACTTTAAAACACATCAATTTAGTTTTCTCGCTGACAATCAATTTGTGGTAAGTAAACCACAAAGAACTATATCGTCCGCAAAAGCTGTTGAATTACCATTTAATTTGAGTTTAAAAATAGAATTAATGTATATTAAGAAAAACAGAGGGCCAAGTACAGATCCCTGAGGAACACCGTTTTTTAATTGCCTGGATTCCACTAAAGGTCATTACCTTTTGAGTTCTATTTCTTAAATAAGATTTAAACCAATTGAAAATGTCACCACGAAAACCAACATTAAAAAGCTTAGCAAGCAAAATGTCGTGGTTCACCAGGTCGAAGGCTTTTGTCATATCAAGAAATAGTCCAAAAGTTGATTTGTTTTTATTTAAACTTCCGTAAAGCTGACTACACACCCTTAAGATGGCATCCTCAGTTGACAAACCTGCTCTAAAACCAAACTGATTTTTACTAAAGAAGTTAAACTTATCCAGAAATGAAACAATTCGAATCTTAATTAACTTTTCAAAAATTTTGGAAAAAGTCGAAAGAAGTGATATTGGAATATATTGGGTCTACAAGTAAGTTTCCAGCGTTTTTTTTCCAAAATTTTAAGTTTTATTATGAAAACATAGTTACAATGCTTTATTCAAAGTATCGTCCATCGGAAGCTACAACTTTCCCCCATCTTTCTGGCATTTTATGAATTCCGGGCCAAAAAAAATTCTCGTCTTTCGAACCCAAGAACGTATCGAGCCAATTTTTGATTTCCTCTACTGAGCTGAAGTGTATTCCCGTTAGAGCGTTCTGCATCGAACGAAACAAGTGGTAGCCAGATGGTGCCAAATCTGGACTGTAAGGCGGGTGAGGCAGAATTTCCCATCCACTATTTTCCAAATAGTTTTTCACCGAAATCGCAACATGTGGCCGAGCGTTGTCGTGATGAAAAATGACGGACTCATGCCTGGTCTCATATTCTGGCCGTTTTTCTTTTAATGCCCGCTTCAAACGAATTAGTTGGGTTCGATATAATGGTCCTTTGATGGTTTCACCACTCAGAAGCAGTTCGTAGTATACGACACCCTTTTGATCCCACCATATGCAGAGCATGACCTTATTCACGTGAATATTTCGTTTCGGCGTCGATTGGATGGGCTCGCCGGGCTTTGTATACGATTTTCTGCGTTTAGGATTATCATAATAAATCCATTTCTCATCACCAGTGACAATACGATGCAAAAACGATTTATTTTTATACCGCTGCAGTAACATTTCGGACATGCAAACTCGCCGTTCGACGTCTCTTGGCTTCAATTCGTACGGCACCCAGTTTCCAACCTTTTGAATGAATCCCAGTGCTTTTAGGCGCAGGGAAACGGCTTGTTGCGTGACGCCCAATGATGCAGCAAGTTCTTCTTGAATCTGACACGGATCCTCATCCAGTAAAGCGTCCAATTCCTTGTCTTCAAAACTTTTCAGCTTTCCGGGGCGATCTTTGTCTTCAACTCCAAAATCACCACTTTTAAACCGTTTGAACCACTCGCGGCACGTCGATTCACCAATACATTCCGCCCCATAAGTTTCCGAAAGCAAACGATAGGCCTCAGCCGCACTTTTCTTCATATTAAAGAATAAAAGCAGCGCTTCCCGCAAATGACGTTTATTTGGCTGGAAGCTTGCCATGATTTTGCTCGATAAAATGTACGACACCGATAGAACTGCTCAAATATAACGCTGCAAAGTTGTTGACAGATACAAAACCTACAAATAAAACACATGGGGTCTGACATTTCTGCCGGGATCCACTGGTGGATCCACAAAAACGCCTGAAGATGAGAAACAATTGCAATTTATGCTTTGTTCGACAGCTGGTTTCAACTTTTCAGAGATTTCAGTAAAATAATCGTTAAATTTATTTGAAATTCTTCCTAAATCGGACACCATTTCTCCCTCAACTTCAGTAGTATCAATTTAACCAGAGTTTCTATCCTTTCCCAAAATGCTATCAATTGCTCGCCACTCTTCGCGTACATTACCTTCAGCACTAGCAAACCTATCGCTTTTTTAACGACTTACAAAAAGTTTCATAATGTTTTTTAAGTCTAATATTGTTCTGATGTTTCTTGCATTTTAAGCTCAACTTCCTCTTTTTCCTTATCTTATTAATTAAATTGTTAGTCATCCAAGGTTTCAAATGCTTCTTCTTACTCGACAGATTTCTTTGAAAAGTACTCGACTTAACGTGTTTTTGAAAAATATCCAGGAAGAGGTCAAAGGCAACGGAAGGATTAGCTTCGGAAAAAACGGTTTCCCAGCATTCAAAAGTTAAAAATTCTTTCAACATATAATTTATAGAATACTTCACTCTATCAGAAGCGGATTTAAAGTTTTCAGAACGATTGTAAACTGAAGAATAATTTAGGCTAACCATACTATGATCTGTCAGCTTCAAATCGTGTACCTGTCCACTAAAAATATTTTTATTATTTTTTTGAGTTCTTAAGGAAATATGGTCAATACAACTCATAGAGGTTAAACGGGTAGGTTCATTAATCAAACTCTTAAGACCATTTGAAGTCATAGTAAACAAATAATTTTCAGTATCAATGTTACACTCATCAAGAATAAATTTTTAACTAGAGTTGTGCTAAGAATATGACTTAGTTCATGAATAAAAATACTTTTAGCAACACCGTGAAGTCGATAAATACTCAAAAAAGTGTAATCAATATTTTCAAAAGCAAGCGAAAATTTTAATACGTTGGCACTAGATAATTTAAGGCAAGTACTATCACACATATACCCATCTTTAACATACACGGCAACACCTCCAGCACAATAAGACTCGTTACAATTTGCCAAAGGAAAGTTGTAACCTTCTATTTTATACAATTCAAGTTCTTTTTCGTATATCCAAATTTCACTTAAGACTATTACAACGGGTAAATTCAACAACGAATCAAGATGAGCTCAGAATATTGAAAAAAATTTTCTCAAGCTACGTGTATTTTGATGTAAACATAAACAACATACAGAATTAACGAGATCAGCTGGGTTTTCACATGCATTAGGAAGTGGGAGAGAGCTAGCAAAAATCATAATTTAAGAAAATCAGCAGCACAATTTATTCTTACTCTCGTCCACACATATTTATACCCCTTCTTTGTCTTGATTGTTGTTGCAGTTTTTAATAGTTGTCTTGTTTCATACGTTAAGCACTCGTTGACATACATCTTATCCAGTCCTCCCAAAGTTGCCCTCCTTTCCTCTCCTGGCTTTAAAGTCAGTTAGTACTTTGGAGATTGCTCATAAGTCATGTCGAAGAGCTTCTTTTTTGATGGCGTCGTCCTTACCTCAGTACCGCTTTCATGCAGTCTATCACAAGACGCTCGTTCACGTGCCAGAAGCTCAAGACTTCTTGTATATGACAAATCCGCGATGTAGCGATCACCATAGTATACGGGTACATCACAGTTTTTCAACCTTTTTATGTCCGGCCCATCCCATCGCACTACCTGGATGGCGGTGATATCCCCGTGATAGCAGTCAAGGGCCTCTGTTAATTGTTCGACTGCACGTGATCTGTTAAGAGTTCGAACATTCTATGTACAAATCCGAAGGTCGTTGGCCTTTAGACGTTTGCAAGGGTCGTTAATTGGTTCATCACATATTTTAGTCTCTTCCGTATAAGGTTGGTTGTGAGTCCTATCAGGGTGTAGGCTGGCCGCGCATGCCCTTGCCATTGTAGCCTGCATGAGTAGATGTTTACTTATTTAACAATGTGGTGGTAACATTATTCCCTTCTCTTCTCAAAGCCCAACGATCAGGATGTTTGTGTATTGGCGGAGCACTTCAGACTTTTTCGTCCGCCCAACACTTTTCGACACTTTTATTAGCCAAATGGCTGCAAGCGTTGTCTATTCGTCTTAATGCAATCTCACAATGGACTATTATACTGCCAATGTTGCTATCCTAATTATATACAGAATCCTTTCTGGAATCATAAACTACGCCATATCCCGGCCACAGAACAACTTCCAAGTTACTATTCCTCCGAGATTAGGATAGTTGTAAAAATCGTCATATGCAGACTCATCATAAAGCATATTAACCCTTACTTAGGTGATTAGCTTAGGTTGTAGCTACTACTTATTTTCTTTTCCATCAACAACATCCATAAAGTCGCCGGCACCCTGGTCAGCATACCATTGGAAAAGTCTTGCATATCCCAATATTCCGAGGAGATAGCGTTCAATGTAAATATTTTAAGCGCTTAAACAACGTACAACTATTTTATGCTGCAGTAATAATGGAGTGTCCTTTCCGGTTTCGTCCAGGCACTGGTCTGCTGCAACAGCAAAGCCAGTGACGACATAACCAGCAGGTCATGACGCTTCTGATCTAATTCTTCTGATGATCAGTGTTGGCAAAACGCGAAACACGAGATGTACTTGCATAATCCACAAACAAAATTATGGGAGGTACATCTGCGTACTCGCATATGACAAAAAGAAGAGCCAGGGGGCTATTAGCATTCGTATAATATGAAGAAGTTATTGGTGAAGTCTATACCAGAATAGTATACGCTCTGACGGACAAAACAATAAAACCCAGATTTAAATTGAGATGACACAGCTCAGAAGGATACATATTCTTTGGTGCGTGACTGAAGGCAGCTAGATATCTCACTGCTCAAACTTTTCTAATAAAGTGTCGGCCAGAGAATAAAAAAAAAATATTTAAAGGCATGCGAACACACCCATGGTTGCAAAATACTCTCCTTTTGATTCCTACACTGGAAGACCGACTGTTGGAAGATAAGATAAAACACACACGGCGTGAAGCGTTATCACTTCTCAGTATAACTTTCTCTGTTAAATTGATTTCCTGATTGGGTAAGGAAACTTTGCCTAGGCCAGGAGTAAAGCTTATAAAAGATTGACCGGAAATCCTACCAAATCATTTCCTCACACCACACCACAAAATACAATTTTAGAATCTTTTCAGAAAATATCATCGTCTGGGTGGGTATTCCTCCACAAGGAGTCTTTCAGGAAATATGGTATACAACTTTCACATCCACAGCTAGCATCTCCAGCAACACCATGAATAATAATAATTCGTTTAGTTTTGTACAAATAAATTAATAAATTAATTTTCCGCCACAAAAGCGAAGCCAAAACACTGATTTGCATAATTAATCCGCATCCGCCGAGCCATGCCAAAGCCGTGATACCGTGCCGCCTTAAAAGCGTCAAGCCAAGGGAAAGTCATTTTGTTAGAGATTGTATTTTTTTTTTTTTGTTTGTTTGTTTGTATGTTTCACGCTTCCTCCTACACCTCCTTTTCTTGAATAGCGGCGGAAATACTTCGCAGAATACTAATCTAGCTCATTTCGAATTTGTATTCCATTTCGCGTTGTTTTGTAGATTTTAATAATTTTCCAGGATTACCACGGACGTCTCTCCTTCGATTCAACTTGCCACCCATCCAACCAATGGCATTGTTGACGCTAAGTGGGTATCATAAAATTTTATGAAATGCGGCGACATCTGCCATCGTGAATACATTTGTTGCGGGTGCTTATTAAAAGTGTCCCTATGACCCTGGTCTCGCAACGAGTATTTACGAGTATATCCTTAGGATTGAAGTATGCCTTTTCGTCGTCTATTTACCACTTGAACGGGCGTATTACAATAGTTTAACGTAAAGACTGTTGCCCCAACCCCCCCAAACAGCCTCCTCCACATCCTTTCAATAGAGGGTATGACACACACAATTGTGAAGTCAAGTCAAGTTAACTCCTATCAGACGGCGCACAGGGTTCGAATTAATTAAATAAACCGGTGGCGCTGGCACAGCCAGAGGAGGTAGCATCATATCCGTACAATAGAAAAAAAGGACGAAACATCTGTTGGAACAATCGTGCTAAATCGAACGGATAAGAAATTACTAATTAGCGAGGAATCTGTTCTCTTAATTCACTCTCGTCTCAAGACAGTTTAGGGTGGTTCGGCTGTTGAAATTGGGTGTAGCCTCTAAGGTGGGAGTGGTAATAGGATACCTTCCAGGTTCCCATCTCCTTGCGTTTCTTATCATAATAAGTCAAGGTAGAAGATAATTGATTGGAAAGGAGGAGGATATCTAATGAAATAGGAAAGAAGAGATTCAGGGAATCGATATCTTGTCGACAAATGTCAGAATCCGAGGGTGTAGGATGGACGCTTCCTCAATGATAGCCAATCGACAGGAATTGTGAAATGTGATTTTAATCTATCGGAAGTTGGATCAATTTACAGTTTATAGCTTTTAATTGAAGAATTAAAATTTAATTTTGTCATCATTTGATGTGATGCTTTGTCCATCCTCGACGCATGAAGAAGCCATTTCTTGACGAAGTCTTTTATAGATACAAAGGGAATTTTTTCATCGGATTCGATGCGCTTTGATTTTTTTTTCTCCTTTTTTAAGCCTTTGTCATGATGAAGGACGTAAAAAATGGTTATGTCCGGACGGGTATTGTATTGTTGATGAGAAAAAATTAAGTTCTTTTGCTACATTGAGGGATAGTAAAGCTACGGGCTGGCGTAAACTACATCAGAAGTAAACCCTTCAAATTTTTATTCTGTAATTGGCATGAAATTGTTTAAGCGATTCAACAACTATCAGGCTTCTTTGAATGAAAGAAAAACCTGATACACAGCGACAGAAGGAAGTAGAAGGATAAAACGAAACGTGGGCTTCAGGTGTACATCCATTTCCTTAATCGAAAGCGGTTGTACTGGCTATGCACCTGAAGCTACTCAATCGGAATTACTTATATAAGAGGTAGCGTCCTGAGGTGGCAATCGGTAGAACATTATTTCATAATTAGCCGAAACATTAACTTCAATTATGGAGATTGTGTAAATATACACCAAATTCTAAAGGAAACCTACCACTCTGCTCAGTTGCGAAAAATAATATAATACCGAGAAATTGGTTTGGCTTTAGGGCGTGGCAGTGGCACCAGTCATGCCGATCAACGACATATGATACAATGGAAGATGTACGACCCAGAATACGGGTGACAGCCTCGTTGAATTAAGAACCGTATGGTAAGAAGGGCTTTTCTAACATGGATAGCCTCGCTTAAACCTCGCTATGTATGATTTACAACATGCTTATCTCAAAAAGAATCGTTAACAATCGTGGCAACGTCGCGTCGTTTTGAATAAAACCTATGACATTAAAATAGGCTACCCCAAGGTGACTTCACGACTTGTTTTTCTCTCCGAACAGAGAACTCAGACAAAGAACTAGTGCACTGCAGTGTCCATTTACCTTTCTCAGTCTTTCGTAGAAAAGTGAGTCAACGCTTCAATGCGAAGGTGCCACCACCATCGATATTGGCACGAAGAACCTGCAATCTGATGCGAGAATAGACTGGACGCTCACTGAGTCTTTCCTACTGAGAGACAAAAAGAAAATTGCTAAATTTATAGAGACATCGCGAAGCTTTCGTTTGGTCTGCCGGCAACCTGGTCATACTACGAGTATCAGCAGTTATGCTCATATGAAACCCAACTGTCAATGGAAGCCCTAACCTAGGACACGGGCAGTCCTCCTGAAAAACTTCTCTGATTTAATTTCTGAAGGTTACGGCGCGGTGACTTCATTCCCCGAGAACTCATTATGATCCGACTACGTTGATCTGGCTGTCGCTATAGATGCAAATGATTTTCGCCTTCCACCAATTCTTCACAATACGGTGACCAAGATTGCGTACATCTCCACTTGGAAGATAGATGCAAGTTTTCCCAACTAGGAATGAAATCCAACGTTGTCCCCTCCATCCGTTACGCGACTGCAACCCTTTCCTAGCTGAAAACACTCCTGGACACAGAGAAAGTCGATTTCGTATTTTTTTCGCAACAGGAGTTCTTGTGTCATTGCATCAGACGGCATGTCCATAAGACACGAGCCAAAAGACAGTTCACACGCAAGGTCATCAAATTATGAGGGCGATTCATCAATGCGTCTAGAGCAAAGCCAGACGTACTAGGAACAGCTTCCACACAGTCGCGGCAGGCCGTTCTTTGGAGTCTGGTAAAAGCACCTGTCACGTAACATATTTTTTTGCGAAAGTTTGCTCCATCAAACAAGCACCCTACATCTAAAAAACCCTCCATGGTGAAAAGAACTATGTCTTGCTGAAAGCTCCTTTACGCGATATCGTCGGTGTTTGTGCTTTCGTGTTCGATTTTGTAATGGCTCGGAAATTTGGAGTGGACGTAGCAAAAAGTCACCATTTTTTCTGCGTACGTCAGCGTCCGCAAATACAGGCCAGGTGTTTTAGCATTTAGTGAAACACAGGCAGATCTCCGCCCTCACATCTCAGATCACTTTAATCTGAAGTTACATGTCAACGAACTACTAGGCGCCATTATTCTTCTCCCCTCCCGCGATCTCGACGGTTATGTGCGCAGGGATGTAGCTTACCAAATTCCACCACAATGCAGTCCCTGTTCCAATCAGGAATTTAATTTCATGTAGTTAAAATTCCATCTGCGCAAATTATCCCCTGCTGCCTTATTTACAGAAGCCACAAATGGACAGCAATTTAACGAGTTTGATGCGCTGTCTGACTGCATTGAAAGAAATATATCCCTGTATACTGAATTCGTTATTACGTGTGATTTTAATAAGAGGATACCCCCAGAAGTACCCTACCTGACGTATAGATGGTGGCTGTTTCTTAAAAAGTATGACTAGAAATTGCCAACCTTATAAAGCTTTAATTTGAAGTTTGACGACGCTATGTTGTTTAGTACTTGTTCGAGAGCCACCAATAGTGAACCTTCTTAATGAATCGTTATGTGATACAATGCTTTCATTTGAAAGGCCTCAATCCAACCAACATCAAAGCGAGGCCGAACGAATTGCCAAACGAACATTCCAGTGGTCGACCACATGAGGTAAGGTCACCAGAAAGGTTGAAAAAAATCCACAGAATGGTATTGGATGACCGTCGATTGAAAGTGCGTGAACTATTGTTGCAGATATGCCAGGTACTCCAAAAAGCGCTGCTCATCGCATGTTGACTGTAAAATTGGATATGAGAAAGCTGTGCGCAAGGAGGGTGCCGCGATTTCTCAGAATGGAGCAAAAACCACGTCGTGAGAGTGTTTGGCGAAGTTTCACAGCAATAAAACCGAGTTTTGCGTCGATTCATAACCATGGATGAAACATGGGTCCATCACTTAACACCAGAGATGAAGGAACAGTCAAAGCAATGGATGCAAAGGGGAGAATCGTCTCCAAAGAAGGCGAAGACAGTTGTATCTGCAGGCAAGGTCATGGCGTCAGTTTTTTGGGATGTGCGTGGGATCATTTTCATTGATTATCTTCAGCGGCGTGTATTATGCGAACATATTGCAGCGTTTGAATGATGAAATCAGGAAAAAACGGCCGCATTTGGCGAAGGAAAAAATGTTATTTCTTCAAGACAATGCACCAGTTCACTCATCCGTCATCGTGATGGCCAAAATCAGTGAGATAAAGTTCGAATTGCTTGCTCATGCACCCTATTCGCCAGACTTAGCCCGCTCGGATTATTTCCTATTTCCGAATTTGAAAAAAATGGCTCTGTGGTAAAAGATTTCCCAAGAACAAAAGAGGTGGAGTCTGCGGTTGATAGCTATTTTAAGGAGCTCGACAATTCTCACTATAAACAGGGTATCGACGCTATTAAAAATCGCTGGAAAAAGTGTATTGAACATATTTTTCCCCAATATTTTTGTGTTTTCTTTGTTAGGTCGGGTACTTCTGAGACTACCCTCTTATACACAATTCTGAGTGGCTTCGACATTCTGGACAGACAACACCCGTAGGATGGGTCGCTGCGGAAAATAACCTAACCTAACTTGTAAATGAACCCACACGAATACCAGACGCTGATAATCATACCCTCAACACCCTGGACTTGTTTTTAACTTCTCACCAGGATAAGTACACTGTTGAAGTTCTTTATCATCTAGGCTCGACCACTGTGTTATATCAGCTCATTTCTCGTATACCGACTCCTAAAAGAACCGCAATACGAGAGAGCCAATTGAAGCGGACTTAACAGCTTCTTTAGGAATTTTAACTGGTCGTTATGTTTGCTCGATAACGACGTGGATGCCGCGGCTGACATGATCACAGACACTATTCTCTTTGAAATGAGATCCTTTATCCCTCATCGGATGAAGAGTATCAAACGAAAAGAAAAGCCATAGTATGACTCGAGCTCTAAAGGGGCTGTCAGGGTTAGAGAAATGTTTTTGCAGTCCTTCAAGACCAACCCGACAGAGGAAAATCGAAAAAAGTTTAAACGAGCCAGGAATGACTGCAACGTCTTTCTTCAGCGTGTAAAATTTCAATACGACCAGAAGCTGAGACGAAAAATACTACAATGTCCCAAAGATAGTAACAATTTTTGTTCGTTTGTTAAAAATATTAGAAATTCTACCTCATCCTCCAACCCAACACTCATTTATAATGACATTCCAGCTGTCAGTTCTATGGACAAGGCTAATATACTTTATTCACGTTTCGCGGCCAGCTCAGCACTTCCATATTGTGCTTTGCCTTCGCCTACACTTGAGTGCGTCGAACATTCAATTGGGCGAATCCACTTTCACACTCGTCTAATAGGTGGAGTACTTAAAGATTTTAACATACATAATCCGCTGGTCTGGATTTTATGTCTCCCCTTCTTCTGAAGAGGTGTTCTTCCACATTCGCAAAACCAATACGTAAGCTTTTCCATCGGTCCTACCCTTTAGAACTCTCTCCGAGCAGATGGAAAACAGCATTTCTTCAGCTCGTCCCTAAAAAAGGCGAATCTTCTTCTCTCTCCTCCTACAGACCCATTGCACTTACGTCCCTTCTATCCAAAGTCATGGAAATGTTGATAAATCGTCAGCTTATGAAATATTTCGAAACACGAAAACTTCTCAATGACCGGCAATATGGTTTTCATAGCAACAGGTCCACTGGTGATTTGATGACATGTCTCACCGACAAGTGTAACCAAAGTCTACACCAATCTGGTGAAAGCAAGATAGTTGCACTTGATATTTCTAAGGCATTTGACAGAGATTGGCATCAGGCTCTTTTGTAGAAAATGCGTGCGTTTACGATAGACGACTCTCTTCTTCAATGGATTAGAACTTACCTGTCGGAACGTTCAACTCAAGTTGTCTTGGATTCAAGTCTAATGTTCACGAAATAAATGCTGGTGTGCCCCAGAGCGCCGTTCTGTCTCCGACACTCTTTTTTAATTTTCATCCGTGATCTCTTGTCTGCCACTTCTAATCCAATATATTCCTTTGCTGACGACAGTACTCTCTGCTTTTCATATTCGATGACGGACTCACTTCCCTGCTCTTCAGGTGTAAAACTTGAACGGCAGCGTATGTTAAGCTCATTAAATTCCGATACAAACAGCATCACCAATTGGGGAACAATCAACAGTATGGGATTCAATAGTATGTGTGTCAATGACAATGTACGTTGGAATGACTTCATTATTCAATGTCGCCAAAAATGCTGCGAAATGTCTAGGTTTCCTCAAGCGATGTGACAAATATTTCATCCCCTCTGATCTGGCCTCAATATATGGTATAAGGCATTTACCTATCCAAAATTGAAGTTCAATGCCCACATCTGGTCAAGTGCCCCCAAAACCTCTTTCCACTTGTTAGATGGGGGTGGCCGTGGGTCAAGTGGTAGTGTGTTGGCTTCCTAGTTGGACGGTTCGGGGTTCAATACCTGCCGTGGCCGAAAGTCTTTTTTTCAGGCAACTAAAACCCCGTGAGATGAATGGTAGCCTAAATACAACATCCAAGTCCATTTACACTAATAATTTAGTCTCCCCATTAAATGTTGAATGCCACCCATGGAGCGAAATAACCACTGAGCCCAAACATCTTTCTTTCTTTCTCTATCCCATTTTCCAAAAAACTCAACGCATGCTGAGGCATTATAAGTGGATTCGTACCCACTTGAGTGTTAAGTTCTTTTTTTTAAAAAAAAAAAAGATGGAATGCAAAAACGTGCGATAAAACTTATAGCTGACCCCAATACTGCAATTGATACGCTTAAAAACCGACGTAGCGTTTTTTGCCTCACCTCGTTCTATCGCTATTTTCATCACCAGTGTTCCACCGAAATTGCCAGTAACATTCCACGCCTTCAAACTTTTAACAGTGACACCCGCCTCAAGCCTACTTCTGGACGTACTCTGAAATATTGTGGTTCTTTCCTCGCTTATGAAATGCCCTGCAGAGCTCTTGATTTCCTAGTCATTGTAACGGTCAAACATTTAAAACCAACGTATATCGGTAGCTCTCTTTTCTTCCTCCCTAAGTTTCCTTCGCCCGCACTCTCTGCATGCGAGTTAAGGGTACTACAATACGACTAATAACCCTTTGAGTGCGCGTTAATTATAAAAAAAGAAGACTGTTGTTAAGTTCAAATAAGTATTTTTGCTCTTCATGAAACCCAAACACTTAACTTCCTAGGAATATCGGATGGTGATACCTTTGAACACTAGATGAGTCAGAGAAGTCAGCTTCCTTCTTCTCGTAGGGAGAACAACCTCACTTCGTAGAGAATTGACTGAAAGCTCCATCGCGAGTAGAGCTGTTGTGCAAAAAGTCGCTAGACATGATTCAGCAGACAGTACAGATACATTAGTTGCGTGTCCTTGAGTAGACGTCAGAACTATAGAGTGCGTTAAACACTGAGAATGCCCAGCGCGGACTCCTTTTTGTCGAGTGCGCCTTCCATTCTGCCAACCAGATTTTGTATCGCACTCTTGAAGGATCTTCAAAGCTAGGCGTGTTATATCTTATACAGAGGATACATTAGCAAGGCAGTTGAGCGCTTATGAAGCTCGACCAAACTATCCGTCAGTCTAATACGTCTGAAGCTCGTGGCGATTGTGTCTTTTCCCAATTTTCGGTATAAAGGCCATTCTCGGGTATGTGATCTTTTCCTTCTGTCGGCGCCAAATCTCTCTGAGATTTTCATTGTTCTTGTTGGTGATGTTATATAGTTCAGTCAAGCAGATGAGAATGAATAATCTGATTTCGGACCTTAGATGGACTTTGCGGAACCTTTGGACACATCATTGGCATTTGATTCAAATTTTCGTTTGCTATGTTCAAATTACAGAGTCCATAGTGCCATACCTTGATCACTATCCTCCAATAAATCTCCACCTAATCCTACATCCAAATTTGCTGTAAAAGTCCCGATTGATTTTAGCTTTGAAATGATTTTCCTTCAATACATCCTTTTAAAATTGCCTCAACCATCTATGCCAGAATTCTACCAAATACTTTCCAACCGAATACCCAAATCGCTCCATTTCCAAATCCTACGGCTGTCCCCAAAAGTTCACTATACCATAAAAAATATTTACATATCCAAAACTCACTCAGTGTTCAGATACGAGTACTTCTGTTGCTGTCAAAAGCAAACCGACGATGATGCCAAGTGAAAGGCAAAAATTATTTTTCAATAAAAAAAGTGAATTTAAAAAAAAATCCTTCTAACCCCCCAATTTCTGTATTTCTCATTTCAGAACCAAATTTCGTTGGATCCTTCGACATAGACAATTATGTGTATTTCTTCTTCCGTGAAACCGCTGTCGAATACATCAACTGTGGCAAAGCCGTATACTCGCGGATTGCACGCGTCTGCAAAAAGGATACTGGCGGCAAAAATATTCTCAATCAGAATTGGGCAACTTATCTAAAGGCTCGACTAAATTGCAGTATATCCGGTGAATTCCCATTCTACTTCAATGAGATTCAATCGGTCTATCAGCTGCCAACGGACAAGACTAAATTCTATGCGACATTCACCACCAGTACGAATGGTCTGATTGGGTCAGCTGTATGCACTTTCGACATCAACGAAGTCCATTCCGCTTTCAATGGTTTGTATCCGTATTTGAATCAGAGTAGAGAAAGTCTCCCTATTTCAGGCATTAGATGGACGCTTGAGTGAACGACACATTTTCCCTAAAAAATAATGTTCGCCGCCCATATCATAATCGGTGTGCAGCAGTCGAACTGGTATTCGTATCTTTTGGGGTAAAATTTGATGCGCCGTTCATTCAGTCGAGTAGAGTCGCTTACAAGGATAATTCTGTCGTGTTATTAATAAACATCACGCTCACCCTGTACTGTATCTAGAGATACGGCAGAGTGCCTGGCAAAAGCATAATATGACTGTACTCGTCTAATCGGAGAATCCATTTTGATGGATTACTTTGGAAGAGTGCATGCATTCGTTGCTCTTGTTGCATCCGTCTTCCGCCAACCACAATTTTCACAGCCATCACCACCGCCGTCCTTCATAAATGTTGATTGTAAAAGGGTAGGCGATAGGTGGTTGTCGGTAGCGGGGTGATGGATTATTGAATGTATGTGGCCGTGCCAGTTTATACATATTATAGAATACGAAATCCTTGTGGGAAATTGATTTAATTGTTACGGGATTATCCTTGATGCCTCCTTGTTGTCCGCATATCTTCCTGAAGTTATCTACTCTCTGTCTCTTAACTGTCTGATGTTTGTAAATAAAATACTAAACATATTTCTACCTCTGTGTTATTCCTGTAGGAAAATTCAAGGAGCAGTCAACATCTAACTCAGCATGGTTACCAGTTTTGAATGCAAAAGTACCGGATCCACGACCGGGTACGTGTGTCAATGATACGATAAATCTGCCGGACTCGGTGCTTAATTTCATACGATCTCATCCGCTTATGGACAAGGCCGTCAACCACGAGCACAACAATCCTGTTTATTATAAAAGGGATTTGGTCTTCACTAAGCTGGTTGTTGACAAGTGAGTATACGATTGTGTGATTTATGATTCTTTTTTGTCAAGGTTTTTAGCTGACTATGTCTGAATACTGAGTTGCCAGTTCTGATTTCTAGGTCTCGGTAAGTTGTGGTGTCCTTGGCGGTTGGGTTTTCACACAGGAGATGTTGGTATACATTTTTTTTCTGTGGCCACCCTGAAAATTGCTTTGTTCGAGAGATTACAGATAGATAGGTAGTCAGTCCTTGATGCTAAGTAACTTGCGTTGTGGGGCTGGGATTATTAGTATTTTTGTGAAGTGGTCGTGGGGATTAAGTTTAATAACTTTCCAGTATGCTGCACTGTTTTTGTTTTTATTTTATGTTTCCTCATCAAATATTTATAAGGATGTACGGTCATACCTTGACTGACAATGTATGTAAACAATGTGTCAAAGTGTATAGTCATCCTTTCTGTCCCAGTCATCGAAGTCATCGTCACTTCAGTTGTTCGAGAGAATTGTTCGTTAATCGCCTCCTGAGCTTAAGGCTTCCTTACCCAGCCTTGCTGAGTAATTTATATCTCCTTGCACAATTTTGGCGTCATAGCTGTGTCGCTGAGCATATGTTCGGTCTAGGACGTCATAGAATTTTCAACTTTCATGTTGTCATTCTTATCCTTTGTAGGGGTATGAATACAAATCAATTTTATTTTTCCAAATTTGGTCTTAAAGCGTTCGTTTACGTTCTGAAAGTTAATCGCCTCCTGAGCTTAAGGAAACAGCGATTGGCAAGAGTAACTCTGCGTCTGATTTCTGTGCTGATGTCGTTGTTGCCTGTAACTGCAGAGCAAAGGCACTGGAAGTCGTTAACTCCCCCGAACCTAAAACCTGTCATATACAGCTTCGAAGCCGACTAATAGTTGGTAAGTGTCGATCTGAAATTCTTGGGTCATTTGTAAGATCTGCCTGGTTCTAAATATTTCATCAATGGTGGACTTTTCTGTATGAAACGCAATTTTTAGGAGACGTACAGTGTGCTCAACAAAAACGTGCATCTAAAAAACCAATGAAAAATGTCAAAATTGTATTTAACCAATTTTTTTTTTATTAAAGTATATATCACCTCACTATGGCACTTTCTCCTCTTTCTGGGCGGCAGTGGACGAATTCCAAGGATGCTACCTCTATATGAGCTACTTCAATGGATGAGCCCTTAATAAGGGTCAACGGCAGCACTCACGTCCCCGAAGCAAGTTACTGGCTCCGGCATTTGGTCCGGCGCCTTTTGTCCTAGTGGTCCCAAAAATGGCCTGGCCCTCCAGGTTGGAAGATGTGCGTGGGGTTAAGTGCCAAATCACGTAAAAAAGTAATTGTTACGAAGCGACCACTAGCCACGGATAAGGACTGATTCACTGTTGACGACCCTGCAAAACAAAGAAAGTACAACGACTTTCGGATCTGCACGTAGAATGTTCGCACCTTAAACAGGCTGCGTGCAGTCGAACAATTAGCTGGGGCCCTAGACTGCTATAAAGCAGATATCAACGCCATCCATTCAGTACGGTGGGATGGGCCGGGCAAAAGAATGATGAAAAACTGTGATGGTGATTACTACGGTGATTGCTATAGGGAACGTAAGCAGCGTCTATTTGGATGCGGATTTGTTGTCTGCGGCAGACTTCGAGGGGAAGTCTTGAGATTTCAACACGTGAGTGAATGCCTTATAATAATCCGTATCAAAGGTAAGTTCGTTAGCATAAGCCTTATATGCGCTCATGCCTCAACAGAGGAAAAGAAAAGGCCAAAGAAAGTTTCTACAAGCTCCTCTACAAAAGCTATGAGCAATCGTCCTAGGCGACTTTAATGCCAAAATTGGAAAGGAGAGCTTTGGTAGTACAATCGGAAGACGTAGCCTACACGATACCACGTCTGGAAATGGATTTAGGCTAATCGATTTCGCTCCGGGAGGTAACGTTACTATAGCAAGCACACGGTTTCGTCACCTCAATATTCACAAGGGAACATGGCAGACACTAGATCAGCAAACTGTCAACCAGATTGATCTTGTTGCGATCGACGTAAGACAGTCCTCAAGTATTTTAGATGTCCGAATATTCCGAGCGGCCAACAGAGCCTCGGACCACTACCAAGTTCCTTAGTTGTAGCCAAGGTACGTCTTCAGATATCTCAGACGCTACAACAACGGGAAAATACGAGTATTATGAGGATACTTAACGCCGAACGGTTGTAATCGCAACCAGCCTCCAGAACCCTTACCGCTCGCGTATCCCTCAACCTCTCGAGAAGCCCTTTGCAGCCTTCATCAAGTGCTGGAAACCAGTGGCTTAGAAATGCCGCACATGACGTGCTGGGTTTCATCCGGCCACCACCACGAAACCCCTGGTTTGATGAAAAGTGCCGGCAAGCACATGCAGCAAAACAACATGCTTACAAAGCGGCGCTGCACAAAACGCCGAGAGCGGCTCATGAACTCTACGAGCAAAAGAAGAGGGAGGAACATCGATTTCTCCGGAGAAAACGAAAGACCATGAGAAGCGCGCGATCGAGGAAATAGGGAGGTGCTACTCCAGGCATACTTTTCGGTAGTTTTACCAAAAGGTAAAAAGAACATGTCAGGATTAAAAGACCCGAACGGAAACCTGTAGAGATGAACTAGGAAACCTTGTAGTAGAGTCACAGTCGGTGCTGAGGATGTAGGAAAACCATTTCTGCGGACTGCTAAACGGCGAAGGTAACCCAAAATCCGCTAACAGTCAAAGCGAACCATTCAATATTGACGATGCAAGTCAAGAATTCCGTCCACCCGACCAAAATGAAGTGAACAGGGCCGAACTATTTAAGGTAGCAGGAGATGACCTGGTAGAGAGCAGACACCAACTCATTTCCATTGGTTGGTTGGTTGGTTGGATGAATGTATTCCTGATCAATAGAATCTCAGCATCGCTTGCCCGGTTCACAAGAAAGGAGACCCTCTAAACTACGCCACCTATAGAGGTATAAGTCTCCTAAACATCGAATTTGTCAACGATCTGATTGGACTCTATCAGTGCGGCTTTAGGCCCGGTAAGTCCACAATTGGCCAAATATTCACACTAGGGCAGATCCTGGAGAAAGCCCAAGAAGTCCAGATCGATACTCACCAACTTTTTATCGATTTTAAAGCCGCATATGACAGCATCTACAGAGACGAGCTATACAGAGCCATGTCTGGTTTTGGCATCTCTGCCAAACTCGTCCGCCTGTGTAGGATGATGATGGAGAAAACTCGCTGCTGCATCAATGTCGGTAACGATCTACCCGCGACCTTTGATGTCAAAAAAGGATTTAGGCAAGGCGACGCGCTGTCATGTGACTTCTTCAACATCATACTTGAAAGAATTGTGCAAAACTCACAAGCCAACACACGAGATACGATCTTTCAAAAGTCTGTTCATTTGCTTTGATACGGCGGCGATATTGATATTATTGGTAGAACACAGCGAACTGTCACTGGTGCGATAGCGAGTATAGGAACAGAAGCGGCAAAATGGGTCTAGCGATAAACGAGGGCAAAACAAAGTATATGCTGTCAACAAGAAGGGACACCCAACATCGACGAATCGGCCAGAATGTCACAATCGATAGCTATAACTTTGAGGTAGTAAGGGACTTTTTCTGCCTCGTCTCTGTTATCACATCTGAAAACGACATCTCTTCAGAAATCAGACGAAAAATAATGCTTGTCAATCGCTGTTTCTTTGAGCTGAGAAGGCAGCTGTGTAGTAAGGCCCGATGAATTCTACGAGCTGTACAGCGACATCGACCTGGTGAAAAAACTGCGCATTGGGCTTTTAAGATGGCTGGGACATGTAGAGCGAATGAGCAACAACGCACCAGCCCGCAGAATCTTCGACTCTAATCCGGAGGGACAATGCAGTAGAGGAAGGCCTCGTCTTAGGTGGCGCGCGCAAGTGGAAAGGGACCTCTACCAGCTTGGAATGCGCGACTGGAGGCAGTTAGCCCAAAACTGCGCTAATTGGAGAAGCTTATTGGTTAAGGCTCAGATCCACCCCGGACTGTAGCGTAGCCTAAGTACGGAAGTATATATCAAAACGGATTGCGAAATTATGTACAATACGTATATTAGTAGGGAGTCCAGTCACCATTATTCTTTATTATTACTTGGCAACGTCTAATGCGACTTTCACTTAATTTTTGCGCATATTCTAAAACATAGGCTTCTCCAACCCCTAATCTAGCTAAACAACTATGTCAAGGTTTTTAACGTGAACACCTGTTTCGGAGAGACATAATTTCACGGGATACATCCACGATAGCAAGGATACGCCTTGCCATCGCTTGCATGTATTATGAATACAAAAGCAGAACTTGCGTTGGAGGTACAAGTTCCACCCTTGGTATGGGTCGAAGCCGATCTAAAACTTCTTAGTGTTCTTAGGGTCACAGCACCCAATACTTATTGCAACTCTACATTGGGTCAAACCAACAGGAATACCCTTGCTGCGATTTTGGATTTAAACCACAGCCACCATGACGCTCCCACAAGGGGGCCTACCTCTAACAAGTCAGGCCCGGACCGTGATCCGAGGGGCTCCTGGCTCCCATGGTACCGTGATTTAAGTCCTGGTAGGGACTACCGGTGATCGTGCCACCAACAGGATCTATGACCGGCAGCTTGTAACTGGTTAAATCGCAGCAACTTTCGGTGGCATCTTCTGAAAACCGTTACGATAAGACCAGTATTTTGGCCTGCCCTCGCTTTTTATTAGACAACGTCATTGATGGGCGAAGTCTTAATAAATGGGCGCGGGCCCACTTGGCTAAACAGTGCGGAACTATCAACTTTAAAGCAATGCTTATCGAAATATGTCCATTAAATAGTTCTTATTGTGCTGGTTTAAAAGCTTCATCCGCCATCGTCTGTATCCCAAACATAGACCAGAAAGGAGTCTGCGGACCTGCCAATCAATGTAGCCAACCATATTTTGTGATGAACTTTGGTAGGCTTCTTAAACCATTTCGTCTAAGATTGATGGACCTTTAAGCTGGCTTAAATTTCTTTCGCATATTGGTGAAACAATGGCTGATTTCTTAAGCAATTGGTCTTTAATTGACAAAAGGAACACAGGAAAAAAATTTGTTTGTTAAATATTTATTTAAACTAATAGATCAATGCTTGCCATTTAAAAAAAAAATTAACACGTATAATCTTGTCTTCCTAGGCTGCAATCGACATTGGTTTATTGGTGATTTGACGTGTCCCCATAAAAAATAGCCTAAAGGCTTCGAATCGAACGATCTAGTCGGCCAATCACCGGTCCAAAACGAGATATAAATTGCATGTAGCACCATCTTGCTGGAACCACTTGTCGACCAGGTTCAGCACGTGCATTTTGGGCAAAAAAAAAGTTCGAAATCATTGTACGATAGCGGCCGCCATAGACGGTAACGTTCTCACAGTCATCTTTGAAAAAATACGTGCCAATGATTCCACCATTGGCAGCGCTTGTATTGCCTAAGATTCCGCATCGGACCAAATATGGCAGAATTGTTTATTAACATACTCATTCAACCAGAAATTAGCTTCGTTGAAGACAATTTTCCGATAAAAAGCGGATCTCCTCCAGCTTTTCTAAGGTCCACTCACCGAAAATTCGACGCTGTGGCAGGGCGTTCGACTTCAGTTCTTGCAAGTGCTGCAATTTTCAAGGTTTTAGATCAAATCATGGTCTTCATTAACACTGGCTGATACAGCAGCAATATTTTCCTCTGTACGCACTCTACGCATACGGGTAAGTGGCTTGATGTCCAATAGCGTGAAATTGGTGCGAAATTTGGTCACAATGGCTGGAATTGCTTGGGCGCTATATCCTAAGTTGCACGGGAAATCAATACAATCTGTGGTTCTTCCAATTTTCGTCCTTTGACAATATTGGCCTGTGTACAACTCAACATCAGCTGGCCCTATATTAAAGTAAACCTATATAACCTTCCACAATTTAAGAATCTTCCCCGTTATTTTGTCATAATTTTTAAAATACGCCTTTGATTAATTTCCTTATAATTCTTCGCAGCATCAGTAGAAGCTAGATAAATGTATCTACGATTACTTCCACCAATAATTCTCCTTCTCAGTAGCAAGGCAATTCTAATCGATTCCTTGTTCCAGCAACTCCATCATGGTTGATACATAAATTTCCCCCCAATATTTTCTCTTATGTTATCCCTGTTATGATGAATGCGCTTAAAAAAACACAAACAGCGTCAGAAGTACAGGGGGGGGGGGGGAGTCCTTCCAGACCAGTTGTGATAAGAGAACATTGCCTCTGTAATAGTGCCGCCTTCATCGCAGCACAACAGACAACAGCCGAATTCACGCTGTGTTCGGAAGAAATTGATGTGCGCCAATAGCGAAACTCTAGGTACTCGTACACCAGAAGTGCGCACCACCTCCGCATCCGAGTATCCACGAAAATGGTTTTTTAATTTAGACTCCAATTTATTTATGGTTATTGTTGTGCCGGCTTGTTTCAATGAATCCTTCCTGCTTCAATCCCCCACCACTTTAGCAGCGCCCTGTCAAAATTCCGTATAATTGAAGGAGCAACGTAAATTACAGCTGCGACGTATACGAGTACGAGTATGTGCTGGGAGAGACGATGATTAATAAGTACCCTGGGAGCTAAACGCATGGCTAAATTAATTTCACAAAAAGTTGTTTTATTTTTTTATTATTTTATTATTTTCTGCAACAATCACAACTGGGAGTCCTTTTGATCACCTAGAGAACCCGTATAAAGCGGCCAGGACAAGAGAACGACAGGACCAATCAGTTTTTATATCATACACCACTGAGTGCAGTTGGGTATTGAAACATAATTGTCACATGTATCCGTAGACATACCCAAATGGCTGCGGATTAAAAAAATCTCCCAGGAGAAAGGAGAATTAAAAAAAAAAAAAAAAAAACTCCCACCAACAACAAGGAAACAATAAATCTCCAAACAATTGCGAATTAAAATTTAAAAAAAAAAATTAAAAATGAAACCAAATAGGTCCTTTTTGTGAAGAGAAGTACACTCGTTGTGCCTGGACAAGGATTATGCTCTGGAGTAATTTATTATATAATATCTCATCCGAAGAATTTCAAGCCTGTATTCAGCACCTACTACCCATGGCCCACACATACAGTGCAGAGTTCTCATTGAAGAGAAGATTATTGCCAATCAGCGGAAGAGAATACGGGACCTACCATAGTAGGAGAGCCTGCATAAGGAAGACATGATGATATAGCCACCCGTATAGTAGTCCTTAAGCCGCATTATTAATTTGCGATTACAAAAATTATTCCATTGTATGCCGAATCGGTGCAGTTCTACCAGTTTTGCGATGGGAAGCACCTGCCACCTTCTTCAATAAAGTCATAGCGCTGCTGCAACCAAAGAGATACTTCGCTCCGATTGAAATTGAATTTTAATTTAATTAGGACTCGGATGCGACGCCATTAATCGTTAATATGTGATTATGGCGTGCAAATTAATTGCTGGCTATTGAGCAGGATGCTGGTGGATACAAACTGATGCAACTATAGAAGGACGTGCTGGTGTACTTGAATTCGGTTTGAAGTTCGGTTCGACAACAGGTTTCTTTTTTTTTTTTTTTGTTTTAGGATAATCAATTGGACATTGATGATGAATTTCATTTACTTGATTAAGTTTAGGGGTTTTGTCGCTAAGCACTTGATGCAGGCCGAAATCTATAATTGATTGTGGAATTTAGTCGGATCAGCTTTCAATTGTTGTATGCCGGGCCGGTACATCCTATGTTGCATTCCATGTGTGTGGAAATTAAGTGGAAGCTTAAAAGGACTTCCATTTACCATTTAGTTCTGTTGTGCTGTTGCTGCTTCTGTCGTTATTGCTATTATTGTGGCCTTTGTCGAGGTATGGATATTTCCGATGATGATTGGATGAAATTGGCAATTGATATGCAGAAATTGTCTGCATTGGATGCGTAATTTGTTCAAGTGGTTCTTGAGAAGAATCTTACAAGCATATGGTATACTTGGGGTAGGTTGAGGTACTTAAGTGATGTTGTAATTGGCTTAGTTCTTAGAGACATCTGAAACTAATCGATTTCAAGAATGGAATTCCAAAAGGATATCTCTATTTGACAGTCTTAACGTAAGCCAAAATATACTCGTAAGTGCATGAACACTTATCAAATTGGCTAAGAAGATGCATTTATGATGCAAAGACTTGATGCATTACTTGGCAAATCTTTCCCAATAAGCTGGCACTATTCGTGTCTTACACAATGCGCTTTATTTTCAGGGTAAGGAGTTGCAATCTTACATCTTCAATCTACAATCCATGTAGAGTACTATAAACTCGACTACGGTGTCATGCATAGGTCTGGTATTTACTTCGAGACAGGGAATTTGTCCTTCCTTCCTCATTCTTAGACAATTTTGTTTCTCCTGTTCTCAGTTTCCATGAAATTCTCTAAACGCCAAAACCTACTGATGATCGAAACGGATTTGCTGTAGATAATGGCTCCCTTAATTAAACTTGGCTTGTGCGCTATATAAATGGTGTTTTTTTTTTAGAAGTATACAAATTCAAAATGAAATAAAACACTCGAATCTAACATTAATGTCTACGATATTCACTTTATTTAATAGATAATTGTATGCCATTAGTGTTTGAATATGATATCGGGCATATGCGCGCCGCAGCTAGCTCGAATGAAAAGTAATTTTCGACTACTTTATCGAGCTACTCTGGGGCCGTATATCAGCAATAACATGGTGAATGTTGACTTCCAAATCGTCCTACGACTTCACGTACCTTAAAATAAAGTAATCTAAAGGTGCTAGATCACAGGGTCGTGGAGGCCAGGTCACATGTCCATTACGCGAAATTATGCGCTCAGCAAATGTTTCCCGCAATATATTGATGGTGTCGCACGCCGTGTGGTATGTTGCGCCATCTTGTTGAAGCCAAAGCTCTGTCACGTCAATGCCATTCAACTGAGGAATGAAGAAGTCAGAAATCATGTGTCTATAGCGCTCTCTATTGACACTAACATTCTGGCCGGCATCATCCTTAAAGACTTCCTTGTAAGGGCGTCTCGACAAAGGCTTCTGGGCTTTCTCCACTCCAAATTCGGCAATTTTGCTGGTTTACATATCCATTTAACCAAAAATGGGCCTCATCGGAGAACAAAATTTTTCGCTGAAGATGAGGATCAAGCTGAATCATGATCTTATAAGCGTTTAAGCCAAGAACTTTCCGTAAAATCTTCCACAAAGTAGATGGGCATAGCTCCAATTGCTGTGCACGATGGCGAATCGACTCATTCTCCTCAACACTGCGCTCCACAACGGCAATAATTTCTTCTGGCCGCACTGTTTATCGCCCTTGGGGATGCGTATACGTGGTGCCAAACCGATTCATCGTGTTCCGAATAACTTGCTCAGATGGACGATTATGTCGACCGTAAAATGGACGTAGCGCACGATAAGTTTGGCGAACCGAACCATGGTTTTCAAAATAAGTTTGCACAATTTGCACGCGTTGTTCTACCGTTGATTTATTCACCGTAAAATGCCAAAACATACTAACCACAAATCAACTTTCAACTGTCAAATTGACAATCTGTAGAAACAGTGTTGCTAGTTTAAAAACTAAAAAAAAACACCCTTTGTAAGGTTACCAGATAAGAACGATACGAAAAAAAATTAAAATAAAACAATAACGGTGTGAGGTGTAAAATTAATTCTGACTTTATTTCGAAGCTACGTTCATGTCATTATGTGTGGAATAGCACGTCATTCGAATGGCCGCCTCGGCTTTGCTGGCAGTTGGACCAAGCCGTTGGTCCAATTTTTAATGGCTCGGTCCAATATGTGAGGCGTTATTCCGGCAATAACGTGTCGAATGGTGGCCTCGAGCTCGTCCCAAGTGGTTGGCTTTTTAGCGCAGACTAAAGACTTGACGTAGCCTCAGAGAAAATAATCACATGATCGCGGCGTCCAATTGATGAACGCTCGCCGTGAGATGACCCAGTCGCCAAATTTCTACTTTACAACTTCGGGCGTTGTGTCGCTTGTATGGCATGTAGCGCCGTCTGGGTGGAACCCCAGCTCGGATATATCGATGTTGTCGAGGTCGAGAAAGTCGGTTAATGTCGCTCTATACCTTCCTCATTTCGAAAGAGATAAGGTCCGATGATGTCGCCATGCCATAAGCCGCACCAAACAGTCAACCTTCGTGGATGCATTGATGCTTGGCCGAAGACTTGTGGATGACGTTCGCTCCAAAAAACGGAAATTTTGCTTGTTTACATAGCCGCTGAGCCAAAAATGGGCCTCGTCCGTGAAGATGATTTTTTAGCTAAAATCCGGATCTCCGGCCAACATTTCCAGAGCAAAATTAGCGAACTCACGGCATTGTCTATGGTCGTCCGGCTTCAATTCTTGCATCAGCACAATCTTATACGAATGTAGGCCTAAATAAGCATCTCTGGCGATGCCCAATTCAGCTGATCGGCACCGAATCGACATTTCTGGGTCTTCTTCGATACTGACCGCTACGGCGGCTATGTTTTCTTTATTTCACACCAATCTCTATCTGGTTGGTGGCTTAAAATCCAAGAGAGTGTACTCACGCTCAAACTTTTCCGCGATGCGACAAATTGTCTGCGTACTGCAGCTATGATGACAATTGACCTCCCGATGAAATTCACGTTGTAGCAAACGTAAAACAACGCATGATTAAATGGTAAACCTTAGTGAATATTTTTGCAGCTAGATGTCATTGGTAACTTTGACAACTGCCGAAATATAACAATTGGAAAAATTATCAATGCTATCTGGTCGCCCGTTGCTATAGTAACCGATCATCGATCAAAGAAATCTTATAACAGCGCAGCACTTTAGCGAAACTCAAGTCATATTTAAGGGAATCCCTTGTGACTTTATAGCGAGTGGTTTCCATCTTCTGGGTTCGCTGTTTTGAGTTACCAAAGTTAGATATGTGTCTGAAAATATAGTGAGTCTCAACTTATAATTCGTTAGTTTTTTCTCGAATTTGCTTAAACTATTCGCGACCTGTCAAGCCGGGAGCCAGTCCATACGTTCCCACTACTGTTGTTCAAAGGCGCGTCAAAGGTTCACCAAGTACGTCTGATAGAATCTGATATGAGCCGTTCTGTGTTGATAAACTCGGCAGTTCCAAAAAGTCATAGAGTACCCTTCATCGGGCATTCTTTTTCAATTTACCCATTAGCACCATTTTTGAAGACCTCATACCGGTCAACCTCTTTTCACCCTTCTTGACCTTTCGGATAAGTGAGTTTATCCCTTTATACTGAATGGATGTACTCATTGCTGATTGATTAGACGTAGTTTTGAATCTTCTGGCTGTCAGTTATTTGTCATTTTAGTAGAAGATACTCGTAGTTTTAGAAGGTGATTGATTTTGGATTTTGGGGGGCCAAAATGGAGGCCCCCATTTATTGCCTTAATGCAAGCTTAATCTAACTTGAAAACTAGGACTAAAAACTAACAGAAAGACTTAAGAGCTAGGAATCAAGGGAGGAGATCTTGTTTTCGAATAGGAGTACTCAGGCGGAAATCAAAAAGCATTGGTTCGTTAGAGCCATAAGAGGTAGATAGAAGAGATGAGGACAACGTAGATTGCGTGAGTTGGTATTGAAGGAAATAGAGTTGAAAAGGGATGCGCAGTCGATGAATGAGAGAATTTTAGCATGCTAGCAACATTCCCATGTTCTTGTATTCTCCCTAATAGGGAGGTAAGATTAAACGGTCGTTCCAGGGCAGACAACGGAGAGCAAATCGAAGGAATCGACGTTGAGTATTCTCTATTCGGGAAACATGAACTCGGTGAAAGGTGGACCAAGCTTGACTGGTGTACTCAAGCAGGGGACGGACAAAGATAATATAGAAAAATCTGGTTAAATACGGGTTGGAAAATTCCTTGGGCCACCGTTTAATGAAGCCGAGTGATAAGTTGGCTTTGAGGATCATTTTATCGATAGGCGAACGGAAATTAAGCTCACACACGGGGGTGGCCGTGGTGTAGTGGTACTAGCTATCGCTTCTCACTCGGAAGGTCAAGGTTCGAATCCTAGCCACAGCAAGTTTTCATTTGTGTATTGTAATTGGAACTCAGTCAGAAAAATCTGCGTGTAGAGGCATAACACTGACATGTAGATTTGGCTGTTGTAGGGTTTTTCAAGCATAAAAAAACAACCGTTAAAATTCACAACCTCACATTCCGAGAGAAGAAAAATCTCTCCGTCCTATTCGGACTCCCACCCCTGGAGAGTCAATATCGAAACCAAACACACCTGAGTTTCAAACCACTACATCACAAACTTTCCTTTCTCCTCCTTCTATCTTTCCGCCCGCGCCGGGGCAATAGTAAAAGGGTATCATAACCCCTTAGGCGCGCGTAAATTATAAAAAAAAAAAAAAAAAAAAAACAGTCGAATAATATGCTGAGGTCTTGACCATATAGAAAATAAAGTCGGGGAGGAGACGGGTTGCATTTACGTGAGAAGGTAATAGATTGTCATTTAGCTATTTAAGTTCTAGGCAGTTTTGAGGCAACAGATTGAAAGCCGATCGAGCTCTCCTTGACAAAGGGTGGAAACATGAAGAGAAAAAATAGTTTTAAAAAATTTTGTGTCGTCAGCGTAAAGAGAGAGGGAGGACTCTTTCGAGATCGTTAATGGTAAGTATGAAGAGAAGAGGACTAAGATGACTGCCTTGTGGAACTCCAGATGAGGCCAGGAATGGAACAGGAAGGGCGGATCTAAACCGAACACTATAATATCGGTTTATCAGGCAAGAAGAAATCCATTTTAATAAAAGGGGCTCAAATCCGAGAGCAGACAATTTGAAGAGGATCAATTGATGATCATCATCTGCCTTTTAGAAAACCATGTTGTCGGGGCGAAATAAAAGGCTTGCATTTCAAAGAGTTTGGGTATAGGAGAGAGTTTAGCAATGGGACGATAATTGGTAACTTCATGTTTAGATCCGTTTTTGTGTATCGGGATTATAAAAGAGATCTTCCAAAGATGGACGAAAAAGGTAGGAAAGGGGTAAAGACAAGTTGGAGGAGCAATTTTTAAGAAAAACCGCAGGGAGTCCATCTGGGCCAGCTACAAATTCATCTTTAAGATTTAGTAACTTTTCTTCAACAACTGCAGGATCGAAATTTTGAGTGAGAAAGGGACCAATGGAGAAATTTGAAGTAAGAGGGGTCTGGTACGAAGGAGTTGTTGGCAAATGATTGTTTGAAAAATGTAGCAAAAAAGTTTACGATGGTAGGAGGATCACTTGAATATTTGGTTTCGAAAGCGAGGGAGAAAGGATGACCCTGGGTCTTACTTTTACAATTGACAAATTGAAAAAAAGGACTTGGGGTCATTTATAAGATTTGATGATGAAGATGGTTTGCGCACTATTGAGGTAGCGTTGATAGAGAGAGTTATAGAGTTCAATGAAATGAAGAATGTGCCTAAATAATTTGAATAGTCGGAAGAAGAGTGGATGCGAAGGAATACCGCCCATAACTTGTTTCTTTTGTTTCGTAGAGAGCGAAGTCTACGATTATACCAAAGAGCTGATGTAAAAGAAGTTTTATAGCGGAAATACGGCATAAAAAGTGAGATGGATTGAATTGAATTTCTCTGTTAAAACTGGAGAGAGCAGCGACCAGAGATAGATTGGTAAACTCGAAAGAAGCCCTACTGCCGTTTGTGGTAGTGTGGCGGGGGGGGGCATCTGGAGGGGAGAGTTGTGGCAAAATGAAAGAAGAAGTCGAGGACTAAATTTATCAATAGTTGAACGAGATAGGGGGCAACACGATACTGAGGAGTTGATGGGATCAGTTGTGAAGATAAATCTAATTGCCTTTCCATATAGTTGGAAACGCCAATGACTTGGCATAGACTAGCACTAGAGTCTGTTAACCGATCCAAGAAGAGGCATTCCTTAGTAAAAATGGGATTGGAAGCTGTGAAAAAGATAGGTGTTCGGATGGAGTCCACTTCAGCTGATGCAGATTAAAATCGCTGAAGATAATGATCAGGCGAGTCTGATAAATCGATCAAATTGTCAATTATTACAGTAACTAGTTGGTAGGATTTGATAGGTTGCGCCGGAAGAATGTAACAACACATAACATACAAACATCTTCGAGTAAATATTATTTTAACTGACACAAAGTCGAGCTTAGGAGAAGATGAAGTTGCAACGAGAGAGGAGTCAAAGCTGTTCTGAATGGCCAGTAGAACACCTCGACAAGGAGATTCAATCAAGGGGGGTGTGCGATCTACATCCCGAAAAACATTAAAAGAAAGAGGGAATAACTTCTGTTTTTTTATGTTGGGGATAAGATTAGCTTCAATCACAGCATAGATATCAAATGGGAGAGCATGAGACTGGCGGAAAACGGCATGGGTTTTAAAACGCAGTCCTCTAACGTTCTCGTAATAGAAGGTGAGAGGAAGGCTTTTTGCATGACTTTTTAGGGTCGAAAGAATTTATCGTAGGTGTGAGACTTTTTTAGAGATTGGGATTTTTGTGGAATGGTTGCTTTGGGGTGATATATTACTTACATACTTACTTCAATCCTTGCATAGGACATCAACAACGCGTCCGCGCCATTTCGGCCGGTTCTTCTACCTGGCTGGGTGGGTGGATTCCATATCATATTTCGCAATAGGCCCGTTTTCACGACATAAGGTGTGCTCAATTCATTACCACTTCCTCCGCCGTGTGGTGACGTCTATAGGTTCTTGACCCGTTCTCAGATATCTAAAGCTGTTTGTTGGAAATCCTTAAGATGTTACAGAAATCCTTATGATCTATTTACGAAGGATTGCAGTCTTTGAGTAAAAATGTTGGTAACATTCCACGTACTTCATCCGTGTAGCAGTACTGATTCTATATTTGAACAGTCTCAACTTTGTTTTTTGTGCTGAGAACATTGCTTTCCTAGATTTTTGATAGCATTCCAAACGCAGCTTTAGCTTTCTCGAATCTACTGCCCACATCGAGTTCGGTGCCACCTTCGGCCAGGTCGATGTTTCCTAAATACAGAAAGTTTTCGACTTTCTCGGCCTCTTGAGGTGATCGTTGGAGTTCAAATTGGTCAGTGCCTTTGTTTTTCCCGCATTTATATTAAGCCCTACATTGTTTGCCTCAACTTGCACATGTTGTGACATTTGGTGGAGATCCATTATTTTATGTGCAAGGAGGCCAACATGCACATATGCACTGTAATCGATCCACCGCTGTGTTTTCCTGATTTTTAATTTTTATATCCTGAATTGGATTTATCTGACCTGACCATACAGCAAAGAAAATATTGTGTTCAATCAATTGTTCGCGACACATAATAACGTATTAGTCTCCATATTCCACTCCCCTTCGGTGGCTTATTTCTTACCCCATTCTCTTGTTTTCTGGTCGATTGCGTATTCACTATCCATTTGTAATCATTTTTTTTTTTTGTTTTGTTTGTTTTCTACCCCACAGAGTTGACCAAGAGAACACCGTTTACTATGTTGGCACAAATCTCGGTCGCATTTACAAAATCGTCCAATACTATCGCAATGGGGAGTCCAAGTCCAAGCTGTTGGATATCTTCGAAATCGCCCTCAACGAAGCCATTCAAGTGATGGAAATCAGCCAGACACGCAAGTCTCTCTATGTAGCCACAGATTATCGCATCAAACAAATCGATTTAGCCATGTGCAATCGACGATATGACAGTTGCTTCCGTTGTGTTCGTGATCCATACTGTGGCTGGGATAGGGACACCAAAGTCTGCAGTCCCTACCGAACAGGTTTACTACAGGTAAGTGTGTCTTCTTCATTCGGTATCAGTTAACTTACTTTGATTTTGTGTACAATTTTTTTTAGGACGTCGGCAATCGTACCAATGACATATGCGACTCGAGCGTTCTCAAGAAGAAAATCATCGTCACCTATGGTCAAAGTGTTCACCTTGGATGTTTTGTCAAGATACCTGAAGTTCTTAAAAATGAACAAGTCACTTGGTATCATCATTCCAAGGACAAGGGACGGTATGTCCACGAAATGACTCACTGAAAAAGAGAAACCATTAATTAACAAACAAAATTGTCTCTCTATGTCTCGTTTACAGTTACGAAATTAAATACAGTCCAACCAAGTACATTGAAACCACTGAACGTGGCTTAGTAGTTGTGTCCGTCAATGAAGCTGATGGTGGTCGTTATGACTGCCACTTGGGTGGATCGCTTCTCTGCAGCTATAACATAACCGTCGATGCACACAGGTAAGCTAAAGCCATGATGAACTTGAAGGACTTGTCAGGGTGCTCGTACAAAGATACCTTGTAGATACAGTCATATGGAAGAGATATGTACATTATACATACTCGTACGTCCCACGTTTAGAGGTTGGTGTGTGGAAATGGTAAAAAAAAAAAAGGCTTCTCCACTTAGAACAAATGTTGAATAATTAATGCGCCGTGATGATAGTGACGGTGTCACTCACTCAGTAATTATTCAGCAAGTTGTGCTTGGTATCCGTGTCTGTGCTATGTCGACGACGACACTGTGTATCCTTCGGGTTCGTTAAAACCCATGTCATGTTCAGTGACTGACGCTCTTAAATGTTTCTGTTTAATTGAGTAGCTAACCCCCACAACTTCTACTTCACCATTTTCAACCTTCTTACACATTGAAATTACTCACTTAACTCACCTTTTTCTTTGTATTTTTTGCCCATGTCCTGACTAGGTGCACACCACCCAACAAGAGCAATGACTATCAGAAGATCTACGCGGACTGGTGTCATGAATTCGAGAAATACAAGTCGGCCATGAAGTCCTGGGAAAAGACGCAAGCGGTAAGTGTTCCCTACTAAGTCTCTCTCTTTCTCTCTCTCTCTCTCTCTCTCTCTTTGTGTATATGTATATGTGTATGTGTGTGTTTGTGTATTTATATGAAGCTGTGTATTCCAAACTCAATCACCCTCAGGGCACAATTATTTCGTAATTAAAGCCAATTTAACGCTGTATCATATCATACCAGGGTGGGTTCCAGTTCCAAGTTTAATTCTAACTCGTGTAAATGTGTATCCTGAAGGCTGATCCTTTGTCACCATAGGACTTAAGTCGTCAAAATCGTGTGCTTTGAAAATCACGTTTGTAACCTTTGCACTCTCCGAAACAACTGGGGTTGGAGTTGAGTTGAGTTCTTGTAGTTGGTTGTAAGGAGCCGATGTCCAGGGGTTCCTCTATGACATATGGTCTTGTCATGTTGCCCACAATCAAGAGCTGACCAATTTAATGTGTTTTTAATGTTCAAGTGTGGGATATTGCCAGATGGGTAATTTCGTATTGGAAGTTTATTTACGAAATTCGATTGACTCTCGGTGCGTATGATGTGGGGTAAGGTCATTGTCCAGAGGGTAATTTGCTGCATTTTGAACAACTCAGAGCATATGTTGCAGAGGCAACGTATTAAAAAAAGAAACGACGACAAATGGAAAATTAATTGGAAGGGAATTGTGGGCTTATGTTGACTAAATCAACTACATGTGCTCTAATGCTTCTGGATAGATGAATGTGCAGAAGGTTACGTGGTATACTCGTATTAATAATCGATATCATAGAGACGCTTTTTATCGCACGCCCTTAACCGGAACGCTCTCGTGTTTTATAATTTAGTCGAATTTCTAGATTGTGCGGATCTTCCGAATCCACAATATCTATGAGTTTCACGAAAGCTATTACGTACGCTCTCATTACGTACGCAAGTATCGCTGGCGCATTAACATCCTCTACAATAGTGGTTCTCCAAACTCCGTTTATTTGCTACCAATAAACTTGTTCGTCGTGGATATTGTAATTACCTTTGAAGGTCGCTCAGCTATGGAAAGTGATAAATGTAGTACTTGTCAGTCCTCTCACGCCCAATCGGCCGACCTTCAGGTTGCTCGAATTGATTCCAACGGCATCTTTAGTTAACCGATTCCAGAAAGGAGCGAATAAAAACGATAGGAAGTCTCCGTCAGTAAATCAATTACCGTTTTCAAGTTGACACAGGAAAACTTCAAATTCTTCAGCCTTCCCACATTAGTGTACAGTCTTTCAAGTCGAAGTCTCATTTACTCATTTGGCCTCTGCTTGGCTTAACCTGAATCCAATACCTTCGTCAGATGTTGCCACATACAGTAAAACAGTGATCAGATTCCTAACTTCGAATTCGAGAGTGGATAGATACTTCTGCAACGAGAAGGCGTGATAACTTGGACCTGGGAAAAAATAGTAGACATCTAGATAAAGTCAAGCCACCAATGCATACGTCAAACAAATGGTAAGCAAAAAAAACTAAGATCGACGGTTATTTCTGTGCGCTTTATTTGAACGATATTTGGAGGTCTGCCCCCGTAGACGATTGGAACTAGAATCGGTCCTACAGTCTCCGCTGCAGGCTTTTATACGTCTTCGTTTATAACGTTACAACTCCTAAGCCATACTATCTTCGATTTCGCCCTCGAAATCAGAGTACTCTTCGTCGCTGACATCGTTGACAAAGCCCTCTTTGGAAGCTCACACCGGCGCTACATTTTTTCCGACGCCATGACGGTGTCAAGCTTCCGCTAGTTTCGCTGCATGTGAGAGATATCCTCTACCACATACCGGTCATTTGGCAGAACCTTGGAGACGATGTATGGGCCTTGATATCGTGGTCCCAGCTTCCAAGACTCATCTGTGGCTGTAGACTTTTTCTCTCCCCCTTTCTGAAGTATGCATACACCTGAAAGGATGTATTGCATTCCTCAATGTGCCCATTTGCTCTAGGTGTTCTGACAGCGGTCTTAGTCTGCTGGATTCGTTCTCGTTGCAAAACTGGCTGAACGTTTGCGAAGTGAATGCAGTTCCTCAGTCGGTGACAATCCTTCTCAGCAAACCAAAGTAGCTAGCCACTTCACTCAGGATGCTGAGAACTCTGTTGGTATTCGTGGTCTTCACAGCTTGGAGAATGGTATATTTAGTGAAATTGTCAACTAAAGCAAGAACGTACCTGGTTCCTCCCCTTTCCATCGTAAAGGGCCTGAAATGTTAGAGGTGCACGGTGTCAAACGGTTTTTCCGAGCCTTTCAAGAGGCTTCTGATCGACGGGATGCCCCACATCATCGTGATACAGCTTAAGGATCCTCTAGCGGATCGCTTTTGGGACCACCCACCTCTCCGCATCATCTACCTTACGGAAAAGACGGTACCCTCTGACGATATACATATGTAGTCCTTTTGTTGCTGTTTCTTCACCCACGTCATCTCATCTGCCTTCAGTGTGGAGATCATGTCTCGCAGCCTTTGCTCCTGCCACTGCATGGCCACCACCCAGTCCTCGTCTGATATCTGGACGTTGAGTATTAACGCAGATGCTTTCTCCACCTGTTGCTCATCTTCCACTGGTTGCCGACTTAGGACATCGACGTGCGCCGCCCTCTTCCCAGGTGAACCGTTTCCTAGTCAAATTCTTGCAGTTTTAGCCACCATTGACCCACTCGGGGGACTAACTTTGCCTTATTGCTGCTCGCAAATATGGCCTCATAGGCCGTGATAATCTTGAAACGTCTGCCCAGTAAATACACCCTGAATCGGTTTAAACTCTCCACTATCGATACGAGTTCGTACGAGTGGTATTACTTTTCGTCTACCACCGGCCGCAACGAGCCGTTTTAATTATCCCACTGCAGAAGGATTCTAGCCAGGCCGGACGATAAAGCATCAGTATGTACTTCATGAGCGCACTCCGGATCAAACAGAGCCAGTACAGGGGGATTGACGAGCATCTCCTTCAGCTTTTGAAACGCTTCTTCTTGCCATCCCGTCCGTACAAAAGTGTGGTCTGCTTTCGTGAGGTCAGCGTTACAATATACTCTCAAGCGCTTTCGAAGAACAAGCATATGTAGGTAGACTAATTGAGAAATCTAATTAATATGACTCATTCTTTATCTTAAGCGATCAATAGAGCGGAAGAGACATCTCCAAACTCTTAAACATAATCGCGGAACACTATTGGAAGGAACTGTCATTCTTCCCTGCTTTATGAAGATCACCGATCTTGACAAATTTATCAAAGAACCTCCTTGGTTCCAGCATTAGCTAGGTCTTTGCTCTCAAACTCTCTGCTAGGATATCACAATGGACGTACAACGAGGATTACCCTTACACAGCAAAACCATATCGGGATAGCACAAGTGTACTACTCGTATACTGATTCGGGAATATACAATGTCTTTAACCCAAGTTGGTCATAAAAGGGGTAAATTACCCGACCACGTAAGAGGCTCATCGCTACGAAGCTCATAAAAGCATCGATAAACGGCGGATCTGCTATTGACGACCCTTCAAAACGAAAAAAGAACAACGACATTCGAATCTAAACATGGAATGCTCGAAACTTGATCAGACCTTTTGCAGCCGAACCACTATCTAAGGCACTCGACTGCTATAAACCAGATATCACCGCTATTCAGGAAGTGCGATGGGATAGGCCGAGCAGGATGGACAAGAAAGGATGAAAAACTTTGACATATACGGCTATTGCTACGGAGAAAACAAAAAGCACCTGTGTGGGTGCGAATTTGTTGTTAGCGGCAGACTTAGAAAGAAGTCTTGAGATTTCGAAGTGTTAGCGATCACCTTATAACAATGCGCATCAAGTCTCTATTTACCGACATCAGCCTGATATGGCCTTACGCCCTCACTAAGGATAAAGACGACGTTACCAAAGAATATTTCTACGAGCTCCTCGACAAAAGTTACTAGCAATGTCCAAAGTATGGCGTTAAAATCGTCTTAGAAAGAGGAAAGAAGAAGCATAGCCTGCACGACACCACGTCTCGAAACGATCTAAGTCTAACTGAGATTGCTGTGGGGCGGAATATCACTATAGTTAGCATACGGTCTCCAAAAAAGCATGGCGGTCACCTGATCATCAAATTATCAACCAATTTATCATACTGTGATTGACGCAAAACACTGCTCCAGTACTATAGATGCCCAAACTTTCCGAGCGGTGAACATAGACTCGGACCACTAACTCTTTGCAATCACTGCACGTCTACGGATATCACAAGCATCACAGAAACGAAGAAATACTTTGAAAAGTTTTAACGTTGAGCGACTGCAATCGCACGAAACCGACTCTTTGACAATCTCGTATCCTCTAACATCTAGGCATGTTCTATGCAATCTATCAGCCGAGCTATTTGAAGCAGTTAGGGACGACTTTAGAGCATGCACTAACTCATTTCCATGATTTGGTCGGCTGAAAGCATGTCTAAAGCGCGGAATCTCAGCATCTTTTGTGCACTGACTGCCCCAACTATAAAGGAATAGGTATCATAAACATCATCTACAGGGTGATCCAAATACAAGTTTCTTTTTGAATCATATTCGTATGTTGTTTTGACACTGACAGATCCTTCCCGCTCGAAATCATGAATTTTTTGTGGGGTGTCCTTAAAGATCCATGCGGACAATCCAGAAGCGATGCAAGCCCCTCGTCTGAGCCATCCGTGAGATAGAGCCAGAAGCAATCAACAAGGTCTTGGAGAATTGGGTTGATAAGATTGGCTGTGTAGCCAGCCAAGGCAGTCACATGAATCAAATCGTATTCCATAACTAATGGACACAAACTGATAAGTCCATACTAGTGCGGCTTAGGCCAAGAAAGTCCATTCACATACTCGTATGTCAGATCTTGGAAAATACCCGGAAATTTCAGATCGGCACTCACCATTTGTTTGTCAACTTCTGAGCCGCATACGACAGCATCCGAGAAGACGAACTATATGTTACAACGCAATTCTTGATTTTGGCATCCCTGCTCGCTCGTCTATCAAGGTCGGTAATGAATTAGTCGGGCACTTCAATGTCAAGCAAGGCTTCAGAAAAGGCGACGCGTTGTTATATGACTTTTTAATATCGCTCTGGAAAGCATCGCGCAAAACTCACTGGCCAACAAAAAAGCCAAGTTCACACAATAACTTGCGTATGAGAATAAAATTGATGTGGTTGGACGAACACAGCAAGCCATCAATGAAGCTCTCGTAACTATTGAGGCGGGAGCAGCCAAGATGGGTCTGACGGTAATTAAGGGCAAAACAAATTATATTCTCTTATCAGAAAAGGACACATACCACCGATGGCCTGACAGAACATCTCCATTGGCGGTTGTAACTTTGAGATTAGAATTACCACAGATCTACGCTCCGCAGTTACAACGAGCAACGACATAAGCGCATAAATTAGACGCAGAATTACTCTTGCCAATCGATGTTTCTTTGCGTTTTGGAGGCAATTGGTAAACAGAACCCTTTTTTGCGTAAGACGAAACTGGCTATAAGCCAGGCCGTTATCATCCTGGTCCTTCTCTATGGGGCAGAGACTTAAACAATGTCGAATTCGGATTCGAGAAAAAAAATACTCGAAGTTATATTGACGGTGAATGGAGAAGATCCAACCACGAATTGTACACGGACTTCGGTTTAGTCAGACCAACGTCTGAGATGGATGGGCACCACAGCTTCGACTTGAAAAATCTTCAAGTTTTATTCCAAGATATGTCGCAACAGAGGACGACGGCAGTTAAGGTGACGGTTGCAAGTGGGAAGGTATCTCAACCGAGTTGGAGTCTGGTACTGGAGGCAGTTGGCGTAAGATCGTGCTAGCTGGAGAGGCTTGTTGATTGAAGTCCATGTTCACCTCGGAGTGTTGCGCTACCTAAATAAATAAGTAACCGCCATGTTCCTTTATGAGTATGTTTTATCACATAGCAAAGCCAATCAGTCTAAGTACAAGGTGGCGCAAACCCGATGTTCTTTGGCTGTCATTTTTTTTATGAGTGAAAAACTTTGGTTCTGCTTACGTCAAGAAAATGATATCGGCAAAGTGGCCGCCGCCAGAATTGATGACCATTCAGGCCCGATTTGTGGCATTTTCCACCACTCTTACCAGAACTTCTGGCGATAGGTCCTCGCATTCTTGACTGACATTCATGCTTGGCGGTCAACAGCTAACAGCTGATGCATTGTCTGCACTTTGTAAGGGAACATCTTACAGTCTTTCACCAAAGACCGCTGATTGATGTCCAATTGCGTGGCATGTCGCCTGGTCGATATTCCGGGGTCCTCTGCGACATCTTTAATCACAGCTGCGTTTTTCTCAGCAAAACGGCTGCTCCGGGGCCGGCCAGACCTGGCAGCATTTCGTTTTGTCCCATACTCTTCTAGGCGAGCGGCGAAACGTCATAGTGTTTGCCCAGTTGGTGTCGGGTGACCCGGAAATCTGCGCCGGTGCGAAATCGAGCTGCTCGAACACCAGCGACAAATTATTCATCAAAAAAATCGTAACAATTACTCCGCGTTCTTTAGGAGTATAGTGATTCATGCCTTATTGACGTGTATTTTGTATCCGATTACTTCACAAATGTCGAAGTAGAATTGACATTTGTTGCCATTTGCAAAAATTATAGCAATTTCCGAGAGGGTGATGACTTTTGCGCCACCTAGTAATAACAAAAGTGTCCTAGTTCCTTTTTGGCGTAAAACAATTTTAATGTCATACTGAAGCCTTTGGTAGGTTTTATTGAGGATTTCGTGAAAATATTCTATGTTAGCATTCTCTATTTCTTCTGTGGGTTCGTGAGATAAATATGCAAACTAAGCCTTTATGTATTGTAGATAGGTGCAATGTGTTTGCCCACGTGCAGTCAGCTCAAGATTTCAAGAAATCCGGACCCAAAAAGACGTTGCTTTTGTTCGATGTACCAGTCACAGTAGTGTATATCGTAGTCGTTAACCTGCCTATTCCATTACATTTGCTGAATCAAGGTGATATCTGCTTTATAGTAGACTCTTCAAAGCTCGAAAACTCCGAGGGCGAGACTCGCCTGTATTTTCTGATCCTCGTCTCAATACGCTGATTAATCCTCAAAAATTCCTATTGACCTTAACTGCAAATACACTGAAATACCATATGCTAGCTCACATAACAAGTCCGCCATGCTGACTGTTGATGCTCCAGTTGATTCGGTCACGCGAATTCATCCGTCGGGCGTGCTCATTCTGAGGTTAAGTCATTTATGACTGGACATTACACTTGCGGTCATAAAAACCGCACCATATCAAAATGATTGAAAAATTGTTAATAACTACGATAATAATTTTTATAATGAAATGAAATTTTTGTTGAGTACTCCGCAGTAGTTTATAAGTATTTCTATCTAATTTCCATCTGTTTATTGAATGTTTGAAAAAAGATATTAACAAAGGAAGAAAACCCAGTTAATTTTCTTATTTTTTTAAAATATTTTAATACAGTCATTGGTTAACAAAATCAAACGATACATTTTTTATGTATGTGTATATAAGATGTTTAGATATGCCACTTTTACCAAAAAATTATCAATACCGAGTTGCTCCTGCTTCGGCGGTTATAACCGCTTTTATTCTAGAAGGCACCGAGTTTACTAGAAGTTCAGTAATATTCCTTGAAATTTCAGTATTCCATACATGTTCTAGAACTTCATTTAGCTTTTTTTTACTTTCTGGTTTATGTTCAGCCACCTTACGTTTCATTACATGCCACAAGTGTTCGATTGGGTTTAAATCGGGCGAATTAGCTGCTCAGTCTAGTCTGGTAATTCCGAGGTCTTGAGCTGAAAATTATTGAAAGACTCTAGTTACTTGTCTGTTTATTATTTATAAAGTAGACATCTAGAAGTTGATTTATAACACTTTACTTACGGATTTGGTGCGGTGGCAAACTGCAGAATCATCTTGAAAAATGCACTTGTCAGTATACGAATGATGCTGTTCAATTGCTGGTACCAAAACTCCCTTACTACTTCTCCATACTTTTGAGCATTCATAGTTCCATTAACAAAGTGCAAAGGGCCCAAAACGTAAAAAGAAAAACATCCCCAAACCATCTGGCTTTGAGGAAACTTCACTGTTTTGACTATGCACTCGTCCTTGAACCTTTCACCTGCTGACCGTCGTACGTATGGCAAATTGTCGGCACAAAACAAATTAAATTTACTTTCATCGGACCATATCACACATCGCCAATCATCCTGCGTCCAATCTTCGTACTTTTTTGCCCACGTCAAGTGAGTTTTTTTCATTTTTGTGGTTAGGAGAGGTTTTTTCGCTGGTCGTCTTCCATATAAACCTATCTCCCGTAGCCGTCGGCGTATGGTTTCGGCGCTTAGATCAACTTGATGAAATTTACTCAGCTCTGCTCTTATACGGACAGCACTTTTAAAGGGATCTTTCATGCTAATTCGTTGTAATACATTGTCCGTCTTCTGGATTGTTTTACGTTTTCGTCCCGAGCCTTTTTTCCTTTCCAGTGGATCCAAATTTTCTTTTTTCTTCATCAGTCGTACGATAGTTGAATGACAGAATCCTATTTTATCCGCAATCTCACGATAGCCAAGCCCTTCTTCGACTAAAGTCAATATTTGAACTTTTTCGTCCCGAGTCAGTTGATGATATTTACCAGACATTTCACTTTTTTTTTACTTGTCACCGTCACAACTCAATTCAAAATGATTTCTTTTGCACTGAATACGAGGCCGAACTCCGCTATGGGAAAAACCCTTACGATCTGATGTAATTAGGCATTTTTTGAGAACTCATTAGGTGGTGCGGTTTTTATGACCTCAAGTGTATAATGCTGCTCAGAACTAGCCCTATAAGTTTTACATATCAAGTCCAGTTGGACAGGACCGAGCACTGGCACTGAGTTGCCAATCACGAGGAGACAAAATAACCACGATTGATGTGTAGTCACAGTTACATCACGTTGACGCCGCTCAGTTCCTGCATTTATAGTGCAACACTCAGGCAACAGTGCAATATGTACATTGTACATAAATACTGCCTTTACGGTTGAAGGTTGAATCAGTTATCCTATTTGTTGAGATCTTTTATCAAATTTGAAAACCAAAAATTTTGAAAATGTTCAATGTTATTTTATCTTCTGTGTTGTATGACACATTTATAATGTTAATCAATTCATGCATGTTCACACATTTCTTTCACAATAGTAAACATTTTTTTATCTGTCAACAATTTTGTTTTATTATTTCAGCAATGTTCCACCCGGCAAAACTTCAGCAATCAACATCCCAACGAAGTATTCCGTAAAAACAATGTCTGATATCAAAATAAACTCTCAATTTCGTCCATTAAACTTTTCCAATAAGTTATTTACCACCACAAAAAATTTATTCCCTGTCCATGTCCATTTTCGTAATCCTCTCCCTGTCGATAGTAAATTATCGTCCACTCCCCCTCCAAAAAAAAAAAAAACGGAAAAATTCGAAAATATTTCCTTTTCCCACATCAAAGACAGCAAAAAGGACAGGACAATGTCAGAAAATAATTAACGTAGTGTTATGTCCTACATTTTTAAAAAAGGCACTCCAATTCAAGCCAAGTAGTAACAAAAACAAAAAACAGAAAAAAAAGTACTGAAAGAAAAGTAACGACGACAACATAACCAATATCATCAGCACTTACCGATGAAAGAACAGTGAAAAAGTACTGACAGGATGTATGTTATATACTCGTACATAAGTTGGAAACTTTCAACTTTCACTCATATGAGTAGTTTCTTCCTTCTTTTTTTGTTTTTTTTGTTTTTTTTTTATTCGTTTTTTCATGCATAAAACCTAAAACCGTGACATGAACGTAATAAGAAAAATATCATCCAAAAATAAAACAACAACTTGACTAAAACTTTAGCTAATTTTAAATATTTTTATCATTAAAGTGAAAAATAAAAACAAAATAGATATAGACGAGGAGATTTTATATTTAAAAAGAAAAAAAATTCAATCATAATCACATTCTCCATAATCAACCACAACACGAACATCATCATCAGAATATACAAAAATCTAAAACGAACATAAGCAAATTAAAACAATTTTTTCTCGCAGCTTTTTTTTGTTATATAAAAATTAAAAAAAAAAAAAAATAAATAAATAAACACATAAAAAAAAACACCATGAAACAACTTCATCTCAGCAATTTCTCCATATCGAATTCAACAAAATAAAAGTATTTAATTAAAATGAGTAAAAAAAAAATCTTCTAAAGTTTATAAACAAAACAAATATAAAACAAAGCCAGATATATAAAAACTATACATTATATTAATTATATACATATAAAAGAAAATCTTAATTAAGTAAAAATCATTTATATACTGAAGTACATAAGCAAATACAATTTAAAAAAAAAAAAAAACAAATCAAATAAAATAAATAAATAATAATTCAAGCAATGTGATGTTAAGTTTTCATATAAACAAAACAATTTATTTATGTACTTATGCGTATGTAAGTTATTTTTATTTTTTTTTAACTGATTTCGTTTTTGTATTCCTATAGCACAGATAATCGAGATACGTTTAACTCTTACAAATAAGTATATTTCTTTTGATACCCTAAACAATATTTCTTTTTTGTAAAAGATTCTTTCTTTTTCCACACAAACTAATCATTTGATTTTGACTTGAAAACTCTCAATCTCAAATTGGCATTGTAAAATCGAATGTTTTTTTTTTTTTGTACAAGTATAAGTTAAGAAACGTTTTCTTTATTTTATATAATAAGAAAAAGTATTATTAATAAAAAGTATATAAACTTGAAAAAATCAACAAAAATATTTGAAATTGTTTTATTTTTTTCCTAATTGGCAAATTATAGTATATTGGTTTCATTTACACTGAGCGACAAAAGTCTACGTACGACTACCATTCTTGTAACCTAATGAGTTCAAAAGCATTATGGAAAAATCGAATGATGCGGTTTTGTTTCAAATCTCTTTTTATTATTAAAACACTATAAAATAAATGAATTTAACAAAAACTTAACAAGTGATTCGTAAAACACGAAAAATAAATAAACATACGGCATATTGGGGAGAGTACGATAACTTTGGCGCCAAGAATTGGGGTTAAGAACTAGCATTTTTTACTATCTCGCCCCGTTTAGGAATTAGGGGCAATTTTAGAAAAAAATTACTTAAAATGGGAAAGAAATTATTAAAAAAAACAACGGCAACACTTACAATAAAGTACTATACAGGACTTGAAAGCCTAAGATTTGCTCTTTCATATAAAATTTACATCAAATTATTCGTGTGAATAGTTTTTGAATAATTCGCATTCAAACTTAAATTTTTGGTAAAAAATGAAAAAACATTTTTTTTTAAATCAATATTATTCAAAATTGTGAGATGATGTGCCCAATTGGTTTTTCGTATTAATGCGCATATCGATTCTGAATCGAACACAAGAACCGCAGAGAAAATTGAAAATTACTAAAACCACTTTTTATAAGACGTTTTTTTTTTTGGTATTTATGGTGATCTCACTTTGAGGATTAATATTGATGATAGGGTCATCTTTGTGAGTAAAGTACAGCAAATCATTTAGCGTGACTCAGAATGCACCACGAGGAGGTAGATTTGCATTGCATTCCGCGTTCCAGTCAGTCAGTTTGTTAGTAAGTTACGAGTATGTGTTAGTTAAGAGTAGTCAATTAAATGTTCAATGTACGAGTGCATATTAAAAAGGTATGTAAGTTTCGTCAATGAAGTCATCGTCCGTACTGGTGACAATGTCGAGTTCGTTGAGTTCGTCGATGATGGTGAAGAGCCGAGGTTGTTTTGGTGGTAAAATACCTTCTAAGTGCTCATTGTGAACGGTCGGAAGGTCGAAGTCCTTCAGTTGCAAACCAACACTTTCTTTACCTCTGACAAAACCTGGGTACACTTTTTTTTTTACCTCAATTAAAAATTCCGTGATTTGGGAGCCCATGTCGTCCTTATAATTTTTTTCAAGGCAGTATTTCCGGTAAAAGAAAAATGCCATATATTGGTGAAGGTGCTGCGTTGTATTGCGGGATAAAATTGATTTTTTTCAGTAGTTTGTTCTGATTCTCAAGATCATTTATAGTATTGGTTGCATCGGTCTTGTCAACATATTCGCCTTTGCTGTGGTTTGTAATTTCATGAGTCGTAGAAGTAGGGAACATTTTCTCAATACCTATGTATTGGAATGCACTGTCGGTACAAATACGACTGCTGTTGGGGTTAACGTATTTGTGTATATAAGGCCATAAGTCTTCTTTACTTTTGGAGTTCACTTTAAAGAAGCGTCCGACCTTATCTCCTTTACAAAATAACCCCAACACTACGATTTTCATTTGTGGTATTTCCTTTTTGTAAGAAAGGTCTTGTCGATTTGTACAGTTTTTCCTTCGCCGCCAATGTTAACATCGACGTGAGATGCTATTATTTCGGCTATTTCACGACAATAGTTATAGTAATCTATTATAGTAGATTTACTAAGCTCACTTTTATTGTCGTGATGGCGCCAAGCGATTATATGCCAATTTTAAAATAATAACATACATGTAATAATATTTTTAAAAAATCCTTAGGTTGTAGCTTAAGGTTTAATGAATTTACCTGAAAAACCGTGTTCACAGGCATTTTGATAACAAAAGCGATAATTGTTGCAAGCACCTCGCGAATCTCTAGCCGACATTGAAGTCCATGGAAAAATGTACCGATAGATGGGTTGATTGTATTTCTACAATTTTTGTCACATTTTTTTTAAAAAGCTTTTCTTTGAGCATCGCCACAGCCAACCGAACTTTACATTTCTAAACTTTTCTACCTTCATAGGTAAGTTGCAACACAGTGGGGGAATGGATTTTTTAGTGGGAATTAAACCAGATTCTTCTAAAAATTCAATGCTTCTTTCGTTGGTCGACACCAAATCTCCGAACGAACAAAACACTAAAAAGTTATTTAGTTTAGGATGGATTAGAGGATGCTTAGCCGTCATTGCTTATTCACAAAAAGTATCACTTGATTCGCACTACTGTTGAACACAGAGTGATCTTTGTGAATATCAATAACTACACGCCTTATCACAAAAAGAAATAACGGTACAAAAGCCAAACGTTTGTTCGGTTATATTTTTGCATCATTATCAAGTGCATTACTTATTACATACGTACAAACATTGGAACATGTGAATTTTCTATAATGCAAATTAGTGAAACTTTGTTATTAATGGGAACTTTGTAATTTTGTGATGAGTACTGTGGATGAAGAGTATTGATGACATAGGCGCCTGCCTGACGAAAAGGACATACCCCGAGCGGAGTTGAAATCCCTTAATCCGGCGAAGCGGGTCATCCGTGTACTCTTATTTAAGTAAACTATTTATATAGGCGTCTGCGAGATGTTTATGTTAAATAATACTCATTAACTTATTCAAAGGAAGACAAAACTAAAGTAGTAATTTCAAATTCAATTTGCTCAAAAACTAGGGGATATAAAGCCATGCTGTTTTTTGTGTTCGATTCAGAATTAATACGCGCATTGAATACAAAAACCCAATTTGGCACATTATTTCACAATTTTGAGTAATATTATTAAAAATTTTTTTTTTTTAATTTTTTACCAAGAATTTGAGTTTGAATGTGAATTATTCAAAAACTATTCACACGAATAATTTGATGTAAATTTTATATTAAAGAACAAGTTTCGGGCTTTCATATTCAGTATAGTACTTTATTGTAAGTGTTACCGTTGTTTTTTAATAATTTTTTCCCCATCTTAAGTCATTTGTTTTTAAATTGCTCATAACTCCTAAACGGGACGAGATGGACCCCCCCTCTCCCATAGTAAAAAATGCTTGTTTTTAACTCCTCTACAAAATACCGTTATTAATTCTTGGCGCCAAAGTGATCGTACTCGTGCCGGCATATTAACTAACATAAACATTTTTAATCCATTAGGTAAATTAGGTAAAACTATTGTAAATGATAAATTTAATATTTTGTAAGTCCACCATGTGCATCTAGAACTGCCAGCAAGCGTCTGGTCATTGAAGGAACTAAATTATTTAATTCATTAGCTGCTATGGCTTGCCACTCTTCTTGGAGCTTCTGTTTCAGCATTCTTGTCTTGCGTTCCGGAATCTCCCATACATGTTCTCTGACGTTCAAGTCCGGGCCTTGGGGTGGTGTGTGTAGTTGTCTTGGGGCGTGGTAAATTAGCCAATCTTTGACAATTTGAGCGGTGTGCTTGGAGGTCATTGTCCTGTTGGAAGATCCAACTCGTGCCAAGATTAAGCTGTCGACGCATGCTTTCAGGTTTAGTGCTAAAATAGACTTGTATTGATAGCGACCCATATTACGCTGCCAACACCATACTTTACCGTAGAAAGCAATTTTTTTGGATTCATTGCTGTGTTATTTTTTCTCCAAACTCTAGCTCTCCCATCACTTGCGAATATATATATTATATTTTGATTCGTTAGTAAACAAAACTCGTTTCCAGAAATCCATTCCCTTTTCAATGTGTCTTTGAGCAAATTCTAAGCGCAGTTTTCGGTTTTTTTTTCACTTATTAGGGGTTTCCTGCGTGGAGTTCTGCTGTGGAAACCTTTATTATTGAGAGATTTTTGAACTGTGCGTGTATGCACAATTGTATTTGATCTTTTTGCCAACTCTTTAGACAGCATTGTGGCATTCACTCTTGGATTATTGCCTGCTTCTCTCATGATAAAGGTGACATCTCGGCGATTCAACTTCTTTGGGCGGCCATAATGCGGTTTGTTTTCGACGGTACCGTTGTTTTCGAAGTTATTGTATATTGTTTGGACTGTTGACTTGCTTAAATCCAGTAAATTTGCAATTTCACCAAACGACTTCTTTTCTTTTTTTATATGTTATTACTAAATTTCGCACTTCAACCGTAATTTGTCTTCGAGGGGCCATTGTCATAGGTAGAACCTATTGAAGCTGACCAAACTTCAACTGAGAGGCACAATCTGATTGGAAAAATTCTAATACCGTACTTTTCCGTTATCCTCCATCAGCGTATAACAAGAAAAAACCATGGAATGCCGGGCGTATGTAGACTTCGGTCATTATTTATTTTTGGTTTTTTGTGAATCACTTGTTAAGTTTTTGTTAAATTCATTTATTTTATAGTGTTTTAATAATAAAATGAGATTTGAAACAAAACTGCATCAATAGATTTTTTCATAGTGCTTTTGAACTCGTTAGGTTACAAGAATGGCGGTCGTACGTAGACTTTTGTCGCTCACTGTATGCTTGATGGTGTGTAAATGTAGATGAGAAATATATTTTTATCACAAACAACGAACTTAGAGGTGCATAGATACTTTCAGTTTATTTTTTTTATTTTGTATAAATTGTTCATATCTCTGAGGTTAGGTTAGTTTTAATTTATATTTATTATACGAGTATACTGGCGATCAGTAGGATGAGGCCACATGCAAAATCTTCGAAAGAAAGGAAAAAATTAATAAAATGTTTACATTTTATGGTTCTAAAACATTTACTTATTATGTTTTTCTACATTAATAATGAATATGCCCGCCATGATATGACCTCTATCAGACGCGCAGTGGTTTCATTTGTATGGGAAGGGCGGTCAAAATTCAAAATTTTGTTTTAAATGATAGAAAATAAAACAAATTGTTAAAAAAGTGATTAATTGTATATACGAGGGCTATTCCAAAATCAACCTCCGAAGTGAAAAATATTTTTTAAAAAAACCAAAAACATTAATTTTTTGCACAAAATAGTTTTATTAACATCTAAATTATTTTTCTACATAGTCTCCGTTTAAATCTAGAAATTTTTGGTAACGTGGGAAGAGCTTTTGTACAACCTCCTTAAAATATGACACCGCCAGTGCGTTGAGGCATTGATTCACACCGTTCATAAGTTCCTCATTACTTCCAAAATGGTGAGATACAATGGATGATTTAAATTTTGGGAAAAGGTGATAATTACTTGTTGCCAAATCAGGACTGTAGGGAGGGTGATCAAAAATATCCCAATTGAACTCCTCCACTAAAGTTTTTGTGCATGCAGCAGTGTGTGGTCGTGAGTTGCTATGCAGAAGCACCACACTTTTGGTAAGCATTCCTCGTGTTTTGTTCTGGATTGCTTTTCTCAACTTAGGTAGAGTTTCACAGTAAACCGCTGGATTTATTGTGTTTCCATGTTCCATAAACTCGGTCTACAATATGCCTTTACTGTCCCAAAAAACTGTAGCCATCATTTTTCAATAGGAAAAAGTTTGTTTGAAATTTTTTGGCTTGTTTGGGGAATGAATGTGCATCCATTGCTTTGACTGTTTGGTTTCTAAGTTTACATACTGGACCCAAGTCTCATCTACAGTCACAATTTGCTGTAAAAATTCTTCAGCTTCCATTTCTAAACGTTCAAGAAATGCTTTTCCTGAATTGACACGTTGGGTTTTGCGGACATCTGTGAGCTGTTTTGGGACCCAACGGGCACAGAACTTGTGGTAACCCAAGTTTTCAGACACGATTCTGTATAGAGTAGCTCGAGAAATTTCGGAAAATCTTGTCGCAAGATCTGAAATCGTAAAACGCCTGTTTCCTCGAACTAATTGGTCAACTTGGTGAACCACGTCTTGATTCCTGATCAATTTGCGCCCTTGGCCTCCTTCATTATACACATCTGTGCGTCCGTTTATAAATTGTCTACACCAGTCACGTACCGAATCATCACTCATCACTGTATTGCCGTAAAGAGCACATAACCGACGATGAATTTGAGCTGCGCCATTTCCTTCGGCTTGCAAAAAACGAATTACACTTCGTACCTCACAGGCGGCGGGAGATAAAATTGTATTCTCCATGTTAAAATGGCAACTATTGGAAAGATACTGAACGAAAACGGTCGAAATTTGGCATATTATTAGAGAATAATTTACTACGAGTAGTTGCGACATGCAGAAACACGTCACCGAACTGCACGTATGTATTGTAACACATCGGAGGTTGATTTATTAATTTAATTTAATTAAAGATTAAAGTAATAAATTCAAAATATTCCTAGACAATGTCAATTTTTGTGTTTTTTTTCAAATTTATTTCGTTGGATAGCAAAGGGTCTGAGGTAAGGATAAGTCTATTCAATAAATCTGTGTCTGTTGACAGCCTAGATATTTTTCATGTATTCTTCGATCGGAAAAATTTAACATCTCTGATTTGTCGCCTCTTCCGTAAATTGGCCTATAGACAATATGGCGTGTTTCACAATTTGTCCTCCGTGAATAAGGACTTTGTGTACTGAAGCTGGCAATGGGTACCAAGGGTATTCTGCAACAATTTCACGAGCCATATCTTGCGCATATTTCTCGAAAGATTCTGCATTAATTGCAAAGCAACTTGCCAAAGTTTTTAAAATCACAGCACATCTTTCAATTATTGATTGTTTTACACCAGTTATCTGAGAAGATATACCATATGGTAGAAGGTTTCGCAAAAAATCTACGTGCAGTATTTCCATCGTTTGAATTTCTACCACCTTGTTTTGGCTTGTCAATTATCAATCCATTGTTCTTGAATTCTGCTTGTATTCGTTTTTTCTCTGTGTCCAAAAGAGGTTTTTCTATACCTATATTCTAGATGAATGAAGAATTCAAAGAATCTTATCCACGCATGCAGTGGACATAGACCAAAATCTAAGAAATCTTCGTTAATGGTTCTTTGCAAGGAACTTTGAATATCATCCATATTAGTTGGCTTTGCTCCGCAAATACGAGGGTTGGAGGATAAGTTTCCGACCGAACAATGATACAAGACATTTTTCTTAAAATTTTTTTTTATTTTTCTACATAGTCTCCTTGTAACTCTACACACTGCTCCCAGCGATGCTCCCATCTCTCTAACCCGTCCAAATAGTACTTGACATTTTTCTCAGCAAAATAATTGTTCACGAAGGTGATTGCCTCCTTATTTGACTAAAATCTCTGTCCTCCGAGCGCAGTTTTTAGATGAGGGAACAAAAAGAAGTCGCTTGGGTCTAGATCTGGTGAATAAGGCGGATGGTCAAGCAGTTCAAACCGTAATTCATGGCAACCGCTGAGGTGTGAGACGGCGCGTTGTCTTGGTGAAACAGGATTTTCTTTTTCTGCAAATCTGGCCGTTTTTCCGCAATTTCTGCCTTCAGCGTGGCAAGTAATGACGCGTAGTATGCTCTTGTAATGGTTTTTCCTTTTTGAAGATAAACGATTAAGATAACTCGTCTACTATCCCAAAAAACAGTCGCCATCACTTTCCCAGCCGAAAAAAAACAGTCCAAACACATTCTTTGGACATTTGCATAACCTCTACTATCTCTCTCACTTTAATTCGGCGGTCGTCTAACACCATTTGGTGAACTTTAGCAATGTTATCGTCAGTGGTTGCAGTTTTTGAACGTCCAGAACGTTCATCATCTCCCAAGCTCTTACGGCCACGTTTAAATCCATCTGCCCAAAATTTCACTGTGGTAAATGATAGTGCAGAGTCCTCATACACAGAGTCCAACTCATTTTTGATTTGCGTAGGCGTATTGCCTTTCAAAAACAAGAATTTAATAACAGCTCGATACTCTATTTTTTCCATTTTCACAAAAAAAACTCACATCGACTCACTCAAACGACTGCCGCTATCTTCCCGTTGCGGTCGGAAACTTTTCGCTTTTCGTATAGCACACCTGTTGCGAAGCAGTATTTGACAAGGCATTGCATACCTTACCGTTAACCATTGTCAATTTAAGGATATGTCTTACATTGATAAAACGCTTAGTTACATTTATTATTGTATCAGTTAAATCATTAATGTGGTTCTGCAGATATTCCTGCTCAGATCTGCTCAACTCTGCCGTTTCTTTTTTTAATTGAAAACGTATTGGTCGGCAGTATCGAGTTGATCCTGGACGAGGATTTTGCTATACAATTTTCTTTTCAGACTCAGAGCTCTTTTGCGAAAAAAGTTGTATCGGAACATATGATGTCATAAACATCCGAATCACTGAATTTGCTAGACATTTTTTGTTTATATTCGGACCGTCCACTGCTTAGATCAAAGCTCCATTTACAAATTAAAGCAAGATTAGCTAAATCAAGAGTTCATTTAGTCACACTGAAATCAATTATTTTTTTTTACATTATTATCGAAATTAGTCTGCAACTTCTCAAAAGTTTCTCGTTGGGATTCTACAATGCGTTGGGCAGTATGATTAAGGAGTCTTTGAAGGGTAACTTCGGTGGATGAATCGGAAATTTTTATTGTTTCAAGCTCTGGGTAACAAACTGTGTATCGCTTTAAAAACCTTAGCATAGGTTGGAAAAATATCAACTTCAGTGTTTTGGTTTACCAAGTTCCTGATAACTTGGTACTGATGTTTTGACATTTTGGCCACAACCAAAAGCTTCAAAATATCATTTGAATCAAGTTGTTTGGCTTGGAGATTGTCTGTTGACTGACAATGCTACAAAACACAAGCAATATCTCCATCTATTTCAACGATCTTAGCAATTCGTCTCCTCTTAGTTCGAGATGAGCTTTCGAAAAATGGCTTGTTTGGTCTACCTTGATTATTTGGCGACTTTTTTTCATCTATTTGGTCCTGTGCAGACCTGAAATTTTCGATGCAATCAAGACAAACACTATTTCCAGATAAAAATTCGTTTTTTTTTTCGAGAAGAAGCCTCCCACCTTCTATGAAAGGACTTACAAAGCGTATTTATCTTTTTCTTTGCGTCTAAGCTTTCAATTTGGTAAGTTTCCTTAAAAATTGCCCATGTTTCATTCATTTTGGCAACACTGCGACCTTTCTTCGCCTTATGTATTAATATTTGGCTTGATCATATTGTTAGAATCTTAAAAATTTTATATAGGCTCTTCAGAAAATCACGAAATATGAAAAAAACACAAATTATGCACCATTTTAAATAGAGGCCAAAGTAAAATATTTTTTTTTTAAAGAAAATTATTTAAAGGCTATCGTTATACATTATGTTACGAATATTATTCAAATCACCTTTTTTCCAAAATAAACTTTAAAAAACAGACCAAAAATGGTTAAACCGCAACGTCGTATTTTCAGATTAATTTTTTTATAAAACTGCGAAAAACACTCAACTTCCACTTACTGCCACTTTGTTCTCCCGTTATCATAGATAATAACTGCATTAAAAAAAAAACTAGTTTGTTTAGCCTTGAAATTTTGACTTTTGGCCTATGGGAGAAACCACTATGAGACAGTTTGGAATAGAAGCATACCGTTTTTTTTAAATGACCAAGAGAAATTTGGGCCCAGGCATCACGAATAGATTCGATTAAAGTGTCCTTGTCTTCAAATTGTCTGCCCTTCATACACTTTATGAGATAACCATGCCCAAACATTTTCGATTATGTTCAAGTCCGGTGAATAGGGCGGCCATGGCAAAAGTTCCACGTCTTCTGAGTGAATCCAACTTCCATTCTTGTTGGAATATTCAAGGCAGGGGTCCGAAAATGTTTTTCGCTTTTGGAAATGACAGTTCCAGCAAACATTTGTAGTTGTTTCCGTTCATTGTTGTGGACAAAAACTCCAACTCGATTGGGCCATACTAGGTAATGGTTCTCCACACCATTACACCTGATGTACGGCTGTGGTGTCTTGCCAAAATAAGATCCTCCTTTCTTAGATCATGGAAATAAAAGCTGTAACCATCGGGGCGGTTGAGGTTAACCTTTTTTTTCATCCGAAAAGACAACGCGTTTCCATCTCCTGCAAAATTCATTCGATGCTCCTTATGTTCTTACCTCAAAACAGATTTCCTTTTAGGGTTTTTTCTCTGTATAGTACCACTTTTTCGTATTATCCTTCGGACCGTTGCTATGCTGGCTGATACTCCGCTGTTGGCCCTTATTTCAGTCGTTCGTAGAGTACAATTTGAGGCACGCCGTAGAATTAAGCGCTTTTCTCGCAATGTTGTTGCTTCTGCCGTGCGTCCTTTTTGATTTTTCCCATAGTTTTGTGGATCCGCAAGATAACTATTTACAACAGTCTTACTTCTTTTAAGCCTCCTTGCAAATTCTCTGCCTGAGAGTCCTAACTCATTGAAAGCATCTATTTTTCCTCTTTCTGTCGCTTTCAATGTCTTTCCGGAACCCTTTTTTTTTAATCTAAATTAAAACAGTTGTTTTCAATACTTTTTTAAATATTCTTAACAAAACTTTGGAAAAAATCGCTGATGTGAACTCCTGCAACGAAATATTTGCGATGGCCTCATCCTAGTGGCGCATCTTTTTATCCGCTTTTCAAGTAGTTCATTGTTTGATATTGGGAAATTCCAACGGTCGTTTCTTATTTACCCTTTAACTTTATGACTTCCTGTTGAGAAAATATGTACCTGCTCACAGGTAGTGAAAGTTTGAGGGTACAAAATTTCAAAGAAGGATAAAGAGTGAAAATCGATTGCAAAATGTATGGCCTCTTCTGCTGATCGCCAGTGTATATGAAACAGTTGCTGACATCGGCCTATTAATGCTATACAGCTTGGTAAATCAATCAACAACCCAAAACCAGAAAGCGTTATTTTCTACGTCGCTTTTTACTTACTTGTTCCTGTCACTTTATTATCAATACCAAGCTAGACCACAGGATCTCTACGGGAAGCACAGCACCCATGGCGACCTTCGATACTGGGTTCGCTACATCCAGTTCTTTAGATGAAGCGCTTATTCTCCAAAACGGAAGCTGGGATTCAGAGACCCCTTTGGCCGATAAATTCGATGTAGTCCACCCAACGTAGTTGAAGTGTCCCGACTTTTCGAACTGCATTCAAAAGGGCCAGAAATGACAGGAATGCCTTTCTTAAGCATGTGTAATTCATATGCAACCAATAACTGGGCAAAAAATACTACCATGGCCCTAAGTTAGTAAGAATTTTTACTCGTTCGTCAAAAAAATTTAAAAATGTTCCCTCATTGGGTTGGAACCAACGCTCATTTAAATTATAGTTCAGGTGACAGCTCTTTGGTCAAGGCACGCTTACAGAACGCTTTGCAACCAGCTCAACAATTCCAAATTGTACTACTACATATGGTATACTCATATCTCCGCCTACACGTGAGTGAGTCAAATTCTTAATGGGAAGAATCCAATTTCGCAATGGTGTTGTAGCAATAATATGTACTTAAATGTCATACACAATTCCAACGGTCCAAATGGTATATCTCGCCGTCTTATGTTTGCCTTTTTATCCACTCAGCATTTCAACATTTAACAGAATTTGTCAACCAGCTCTTTTGTCGAAAATGGGAGTATTTTCTCTTAAATAGATTGGGAACTACCATCCGGAACGTTTATTTTCAGAACGTTGTATTGATTTCCACAAATTAAATACTAGTGTACCTCAGGGTTCCGTTCTGCCTCCGACACTCGTTCTAATTTTCATCACTGATCTTTTCTGCTACTTCTACATATAACCCAAAATATCTACAAATTTGTTTGCTGACGACAGTACTCTCTGCTCTTCATTTTCGTTCCCGGACTCACGTCCCTGTTCTTCGGCTGTAGGACGCGAACGGCAACGCCTTCCAATCTCATTAATAGGATTATCAATTGGGAAACCACCAAACACAAAACTGTCTGGTGTCCGTAAAGCAGATTTTAAATACTCAGCTGTTATCTATGAACAAAACTTGCATTGTCAAAACTAAGTAACTTGCCATTCTCGGAGTGCAATGCTCAAATCTGTTCAAGTACTCCTCTCTGCTGCTGTTAGATAGGAATCAAAGCCGTGCGATCAGATTCCTTATGTTGCACATCGGTCTGCCACCCTTGAACACCGACGTGCCGTACTTTGATCTCTCGCTATTTCCACCACCAGTGCTCCGATGAAATCTCTTTTGCATTCCGACCCTTCAAACTTTCTATTGTAACAGCCGGCTATATATGGTATGACTACTCGTCAGTTTACCCTCCACCCCATAAGAACTTGCTCGAGTTTTGAGCCCATTTGTTTTGCTAACCCAAAGTAGCAGCGGTTTCCTAGGGTAAAGTTTCCATTAGATCTACAATATATTAGACCTTCATTCTTGGTGGTATGTTTGCTCCGACGTAGGTTAACTATCTTTGAATCACTCCTGCGAATGGGGAAGATTAGTGCTGGAGGGTGGATAGATACTTCTTTTTTTTTCTTTGATAGTATGTTCTCTGGGTGGTTTACTCTTTGTTTCGTCCTTTGATTGGCGTAAAAGACTATAACAACACATTGCAAGCGACTGATAATGTGGATATCGCTTGTGCATCCCAGAAAACAGAAAGTTTTTTGGAATGAGTTGAATGTAGTGCCTCCTGTGCTTACACGTGCCACCACACTATATGGTTCGGGTACTATTGTAACGGTTTTAAAAAAGTCCGATGACAACGCGTTTCTTTGCTAAAATCGGGATGAGTTGTTTCTAAAGTGCAAATTGCCATTCGTATAGCGCCCTATAAAGCGCAAGACGTTGACCGCTACCATATGTGCATGTGGTTCTAAATTCGTCGCTTTTTCAATGCTAAGTGAGAAGTTCTGTCTATATTCCGAGCCGTAAGCCACTTTATACGTTTGATAGGATCTTACTCGTATACGTGACGTTTTCCGGGGAAATGAATCTGTTGGTTTTACGTGGCCATTCATCACACGCCTTCTGTTTTGTTGATGTAGCGATACTGAATCCACTGGATGTTTCTCAATAAGCTGCGCTCTGTTGTTTCTGACTATTCCAGACCGTGCAAGATAAAGGCTTTTTTTTTTGGTAAATTAGCAGCTTTTTTCGGTTAATTATCGGCCTTTAAGTGTAATTGGAATGAGTTAATTGTTGGAGTCAATGTTTGTTAAGCTGAAAGGGTACATATTCAGAATGTTAAACACGTATCCCGAATATTTTACCACACAATCAATTGGTTGACGGTCCGTATACATGCTTTCGAGAACCTAGTGTTACTTATCACCGTTTTACTACCTACTGCAAAGCCAATAATACGATAGACGTTATCGATTATGCGTTCGTAGAAGCTTTGCTTTTTGAGTTTCCCGCCCAAGTACGATCTTGAGGTCAAGCTCCGGACAGATTCCGTAGTCTCTATTTAGGGCGTACGCAAAATTTAGACTGATGCTATGGAATGTAATCCGGGAATGGAATGCCTTTGCTTAAACTCAATAACGTTTGACCATGGTCGATGATGACGACCAACCCGCATTCTAGCTAAACAAGTCGAGTCCTGGTGTATTCCAGTAGGTATCCGGTGGCTAACATTTAAAGATAGAAGTAGCACCACTAACTAAAGTGTTTCTCAGTGCGATGAAAATGAAGGTAGTATTCATTCGATCGAATAGGCAAAAATATGGGTTGCGTTACAACAAATTTCGTTTTAATATTTATGCCAGCTAATGGTACTTGTCAATTTACTCGAGTAAACCGGGAGACAATGGTCACGCATTCAACCCCAAATTTGTCCCTATTGGCATTGAAGAAATCACATTTTGAGTGATCGTATCTCATCAGTCCCATTTCACCGCATCTCATCAGGACATCATTTACTTGATCGAGAATTACGATCACATTTCAAGCCATTTCTAATATTTTTATTGGCTGGGGGTCTTAAGGATTCTATACCAGAGGATCAATCTTCTTTTTCACTATCAGAAGAATGTTGAAGTTCATATCATGAGACGCAACGAAGAGTCTATATCCTGAAAGTCGCACAGTAATGCGGATGGAATTGCGCCAATAATCACACGTCCATGTCAAAGTGTCTTTAAAGTGCACATTCGCGCTGGGAACTTGTGAAAGTTTCCGTTTCTTTGAACCAAGCGTGACATCAATATTTTTTATCCATCCAAGCGATCTAAATATTTGAGAACGAAATGGCTTTATTACACTTTCTTCAAAACTCAAATGTCCAATAGCCAAAATGATAAGGTAAATGCACCACTTACGAGGTGATTCTAATACCCGGAGAAAATGACAAGCCGCCCGTAAAAGGTCGTAAAATGCCATTCCTGTGGTGTACCCCAAGATCAACCAGGTTGGTAATATACTTGTATGTATGTATTGCTTCTTCTTAGAACCTTACATCCTTCTGTGGAGCTAACTTACTTGGGTTTTACAGACATATTATCAATACTTACTTACTTACATAGGTGGCGCAACAGCCCAGGATGAACCTAAAGTTCAACCAACCAGTCTCTCCAGCTAGCACGGTCTCTGCTAGTTGCCTCCAGTACCTCACTCCAAGTTCGTTGAGGTCCCTTTCCACTTCCGTGAGCCACTTAGATGCTGTAGTATTCGGCCTGAAGCTGTGGCGTCTATTCGCTCAACATTGCCTAGCCATATTAGACGTCTAACCTGTAGATGACGACCCGTTCCCCGTTAATATACAATAAAGCCGTAAACCGTAGACCACTCGAGTACCTTTTTCTCAAAACGTCAAGTGTTTGTTCATCATCCGCTTTCGACAAGGTCCAAGCCTCTGCGCCACAGAGCGGAACCGGAATGTCAAGGGTCTTGTATATAGCCTGATGGGTCTTTCGAGAGCGAGCTCTCTTACTCAACTGCCTCCTGAGCCCAAAGAAGCACTCTACTTTATTTTTCCCTCGTTTACCGCCAGACCCATTCTTACAAATGTTTCATTAACAATGTCATCCCTGTACTCAATCAATTGTGCGAATTTAAACAAGATCGCTCTGGTTTATTAGTAAGTGGGTTTTGCTCGATTTTTTCTAGAGGCATGTGATAGCATATCGTCTTTTTTGATATTGAAGGACTCGGGTAATTCATAACCCAACATTCATAGCGCAGATAGAATTCTCCATAATCATTTTGTACAGCTTGTCTAGTTTGGCATGGATGTCAAAACTAGATATGGTGTTGTAGAGCTTGTCCCTAAGCTTCGAAGTCGACAAATAGAGTGTAGGTGAGTGTAGATCCAAAATCGTTAGGCATTTTCCAAAATATGCCATAGTGTGAGTATTTGATCTGGCCTAATACCGCACGGATAAGAACCAACTAGGTTATTTATGAAAGGCTTCAGAACACAGCCCAAACCAATCTTAGAGGCGATGTTAAGACAACATACATTATATTCCACGATAGTTTGCGCTCTCAAAAGGTCTCCCTTCTTGTAGATCGGACAAACGGTACTGAGATTCCATGCCTCGAGCACGCTTTTCCCTGACCATATTTTAAAGAAGAGCTGGTGCATGTTCCTAACTAGGTCATCTCCAGCAGCCTGTTAAGAGCAGGTAGTCTTTCTACCCCAGCATCTTTATTAGACTTTAGATTCGAAATTGATTTCTTAACTTCGTTTAGGTCAGAGGGACCGAATTCTCTTCCGTCTTCATCTAGGGTGAATTGTTTGTTCTATCTAATAAGCGGTATTTTGACCATTATTGTACAAACTGCAGAAAAGTTATTCATATTCTCAGCATGTTCATCTTTGCAAGCTTCCATTCTGGCTTTGTTGCCCTGGTATGCTCATTTTATCCTCTGATTAAATTTTCGGACATCATTCCATCTCTACATATCCTCGATCACGTCCTTCTCTGCCCTTCGGGTTCCCGATCAAATCTGATCCTTCGGTACAGCGTATTATCAACTCATTTTACTACCTGAATTCAGACGCGCAAAACAAACTTTTTTGAATTTATTTTAATACACATCGAATATAAGAAACTCATTTCATTATACATAAATCATGCTCAAAAAAAAATACAATTGCAACTTGAAAGCAAAAGAAAAATAATAAACTCATTTCATTGGAGTTCCGTCCACCGAAACTAAATAAAAAAAAGAATAATCATATTATTAAAAAAAGACAGAAAATTACATATGTTTATCAAAAACCATTAGTTCCATAGTTGTCCGTTAAAAAAGGAATTAACAAGAATTATTCTTAAATTTGAAAAAAAAAAAATATATACATTTATAAATCAATATAAAATAAAAGTAATACGCATTAAAATAGAATCATCCTATTATCAGCTTAACAAAAAATAAACAAAACAAAACAGAAAATATTTTTTGCTTATTTACATTTACGAGTATCATAACAGTATTCGTGACTCCATAATAAATGGAACGGAATTTAATTATTAATAAATAACTTTATATCAAAACTAACAATTAAATTTAGTTTTCAAAGAAAAATTGCAATTCAACAATTGTAGAGCGAAGAATTTGTAAATTAAAGTATTTATGCATTAAACATAGAGTTAATGCATTTAATTCATTAAATAAAAAAAAAAACCACAATAAAATTAATAATATAAGGAAGTAGTATTTTTTAGGCATTTAATTTAACAGCAACAACAAAAATAGTTAGTGTTTCTTTTAGTAATCGTAATAATTCTGTTTAATGAAGCATTTAAATATTTAAAAATATATTGAAATAAATTAAATTTTTTTAAACCAAAAACTAAGGAGAGATGTTTTTATTTATAACTGGCTTTAAACGAACACTTTGTTACAATCGTCATCAAGACTAAATTTATACTCATCAGCTTGATTTGCTGATGATTCACGCCTCGACAAAAAAAAAAATAGACGCGGACTTAGGCAAGTAGACTGTGATGCTGGCTAATCACTAAAGTTATCTTGCTGAATAATTACAAACAAAATTACGGTCACTTGATTATAACTGATCATTAATCATGTCGCAATCGATTCAGGGTCCTTCTCCAGGATTTTTTCGTCTTTTTTACTGATAGCTCTTCTAATATTTAGACACTTATATGACATCGCTAACCATTTCCAATTTTATTCTTCCCCGTTCTGAGCTGACACATTTGTATAGAACTTCATATTTTAAACTTTAAATGTATCTTTAATAGGCATTATTCAAATTGCTTAACTCTTTCCGGGCTACTACAAGAAAATAAATAAAATTGCACGATTTTTTTGCATAAATCAATTTATTTGCGTCATATTAAAAAAATAGCAAAACAAAAAAAATTATCCTTACAGAATTCTTTGCAAGGACATGGTACGAAAATTATACTACTGCATACAAAACGTCTTTTTATTTATGAAATTCGTTAAAGCAAGTTTTTATCTTGCTTAGACAAAGTGGAACATTGCAAGTAGAACACATCCAGTGTGTTCTCCTTTGGTGTCCTGTCTTGCTACAAGGTGCACATCTTCGCAATGAAGTTCTAACAGGTTGGTGTGACGAAGAGGATCGAATGCTTTTGTCAACGAACGGTTTATTTTTTTTAACGCGTACGGTGGTCTTATTTTTTTTTCTTTTCGTTGTAAATCAGAACGTTGGCACAGATCTGATATAAATTCTAACTTAAATTCTTTTAGTGGTGAGGTATACCCTGTACATTTTTCCAATATATGTATATGAATTCGCGACTGCTACATCCAGAAAATGAAAGAAAATTCGATGCCACCATTTTCTACTTTTCCAGTCTACTTCGTAACAATTTTTCTGCTGGTTAAGTTTATCGACGCTGTTCATGTGCATATTACACCCTGACTGACCGACTTCAGACTGCTACAATTTCCAAACCGTTCATGACAGTGAGCTCAAATTTTGACATATGACAGATAATTTTATTATTTACAAGCCTTTTAAATGATTTGCGTCTCTGTTGTGTTGAAAAATTTTCAAATTCAAACGTGATAGTATGATTGCTTTACAACATATTTGGCTGGAAAACCACAAGTAGCTATCGTAGAGCCCTCCAGCACCTCAACGTGAATAAATCATTTGTGTCTCGAACCATAGCACGTTACCGTGATACTGGCAGCGTTGCAAAATGCCATGGAGATGGTCATAAAAAAACAGCAACATCGGCAGAAATGGTTCGGAAAATGAAGGTTCGAATTGAGCGAAATCCGCGTCAAAGTGGAAGAAAAATGGCTCGTGAGCTCAACATATCGTTGCAACGGATGCAACACGTACTGAAAAATGAGCTTGGGCTCAAGCCATTGCAGTTCTAAAAAGCACACGATCTTATACCGCAACAGAAAAAAGTTAGAGTTAAAAGAGCGAAGGAGTTGCTACGCTTGCACGAAAGTGGTGAGTTGCCGAATTTGGTTTTTTCCGATGAGTCGCCATTTGTTATCGAGTAATATGTCAACAAACAAAATGACCGAGCTTACTTGCCAGAGAGAGAGGTGATGGTTTGGGCTGCCATAACCGCCGATGGTCGCTCTCCGCTCGTATTTTTGGACCGTGGCATCAAAATTAATGCGATCGTATACCGTGAAACTGTCTTAGAGGCAGTATTGAAGCCTTGGGCAAATAATCATTTCGGTCGGAGACCATGGACATTTCAATAAGACTCGGCACCATCTCACAAAGCGCGCGTCAACCAAGATTGGTTAAACAACAATGTTCCACACTTCATTTCTTCGACACAATGGATTGCAAGTTCTCCGGATGAAAATCCGTTGGATTTCTCTGTCTGGGGTATTTTGAAGGCCAAGGTTGGCACTAAAAAGTACCAAAGTTTGGACCACCACAAACAAGCACTTCGCCGGGAATGGGTCAAAATACCGCAGAGCCACTTGCGTGCAGCGTGCGATGCTTTCTTGCCGTCTCAAGGCCATTATTCGCCCCAAAGGTGGACATATTGGAAACTACTGATACAATTTGAAAATTCATGTATTTTCCAACATTTTTTGCCTTGGTACAATAAAATTTATCAAAAACTAAGAAAATTTAAAGCATTTTAAAAAGTTGGAGTTCGAGTCATTCACCCTGTATAATCTGATATAATTTCTGGTATTTCCACCTCTCTTCTAGAACCATTGTTCTGGCGTCTTTGAACTTTGACGTAAGCTTTAGGGTCATGGAAGTTCGAAAGGACTGTTACAGCTCTTTTATCCATCCACTTATTAATCCACTGTCACTGATTTTCCAATCATTTTCTCCTCTTTTTAATTTTTTGTCGTTTCTGATATTTTTTAACAAGAATTTTCTGTTTTGCTGAACCGTTCCACTGGCGTTTATTTTCTTTCCTTTTAGTTCAAGTAACAACATATATGAAGTGAAGAAGTTGTCAAAATAAACCTTCTGATTTTTATTTGCAAAATCCGAGGTCAGGTCTAGCACAGCACGTTCACCAAGCCTTTTTTCAACGAGGTTTACTTTATTTCCGATGTAAATATCGAATTTTAGGATGTAGCCGCTACTGTCGCACAACATCCAAACTTTGAAACCTCTGTTGATTTTCTTTTTTGGCATGTACTGTACATATAAGAGTAGAACGACCTCCAAAAAACGAAAAGGCGAAATATTTAACAAAAAATTAACAATTTATTTTACCTTTGAATTTAATCATTGATTCATCTACAGCAAGAAATTGGCCGGGATAAAGGCACGCTTGGAATCTGTCTTGCAAAAGATCCAAAAAAAGGTGGAACTTTGTATAGTTTACTGAATGTTGGTGATCCTCTTTTCGGCATCAATGATGAATCATTCAAATGTAAGTTACTCAAAAGCCAATCAAATCTTTTCACGGGCATAATGTTTGAAATACAAGAATCTCGTAATTCACGGCGAGTTGACCAAGCCTAAGATGCGACCTTTCGTTTCTGTGTAACCCATCAGGTGTCGTTTAAGAAATTTTTGAGGCTACAGCATTGATGTTTTTGGTCCATATGTCCCAGTCATCGACGCCACCCATGGAGCGAAATAACCACTGAGCCCAAGCATCTTTATTTCTCTTTCTATCCCATTTTCCAAAAAACTTAATACATGCTGAGGCATTATACGAGGGTTGTCTGAAAAGTTTCCGACCGAACAATGATACAACACATTTTTTCTGAAATTTTTTTTTAGTTTTCTACATAGTCTCCTTGTAACTCTACACACTTCTCCCAGCGATTCTCCCAGCGATTCTCCCATTTCTCTAACCCGTCCAAATATGTAGTACTTGGCGTTTTTCTCTGCAAAATAATTGTTCACGAAGGTGATTGCCTCCTCATTTGACGAAAATCTCTGCGCTCCGAGCGCAGTTTTTAGACGAGGGAACAAAAAGAAGTCGCTTGGGGCTAGATCTCGTGAATAAGGCGGATGGTCAAGCAGTTCAAACCGTAATTCATGGATTTTCGCCATGGCAACCGCTGAGGTGTGAGACGGCGCGTTGTCTTGCTGAAACAGGATTTTCTTTTTCTGCAAATGTGGCCGTTTTTCCGCAATTTCTGCCTTCAGCTTGGCAAGTAATGATGCGTAGTATGATCCTGTAATGGTTTTTCCGTTTCGAAGATAATCGATTAAGATAACTCCTTTAATATCCCACAAAACATCACTTTCCCAGCCGAAAGAACACTGTTTTGACTGAATTTTTGTTTCGGGCGTATAATGGTTTATCCAAGTCTCAACTACAGTAGTTAATCGGCACCAAAACTCGGATTTATTGCTCCTAAACTGCGTAAACAGAGCGTTGGAAATGTTCATTCGAACACGTTTTTGGTCTAACGTAAGCAAAAGTGGCACCCAACGCGCGGGCAGCTTTCTGATGCCTAAATCTTGATTTAATATATAACAAACACGTTCTTTGGACATTTTCATAACCTCTACTATCTCTCTCACTTTAATTCGGCGGTCGTCTAACACCATTTGGTCAGTGGTTGCAGGTTTTGGACGTCCTGAACGTTCATCATCTCCCAAGCTCTTACGGCCACGTTTAAATTCAGCTGCCCAAAATTTCACTTTGGTAAATGATGGTGCAGAGTCCCCATATACAGAGTTCAACTCATTTTTGGTTTGCGTAGGCGTATTGCCTTTCAAAAACAAGAATTTAATAACAGCCCGATACTAATTTTTTTCCATTTTCACAAAAAACACTCACATCGACTCGCTCAAATGACTGTCAACTAAAAACTGCGCTTCCAAAATGACTGAAACTTCGGTAAGTGCCGATATCTTTACATTGCGGTCGGAAACTTTTCAGTCAACTCTTGTAAGTGTATTCATACCCACTTGAGTATTAAGGTCTTTAAAACAAAAAAATATAAATTTTATATTGCCGGGTTGATGCAGCTATTCTGTCTGTACAATTTGCCCTTGAATCTGCACCCCTGCCTACCTTCAATGTTGGACCAAAAATTATAATGCAGCTATGTCTTGGAAACTTTATAACTCGTGCAGTTCACAAAGCCCCCTTTCTTGAAAGTCAGGTAACCATGCTGACGTTCCATTAAAGTGGCATGCTTCTTTCGGCCATATTTTGCAAAAATGTTTGTGCATATACCCTGCCAACTCAATACAGGCTGCGTTAGACCGCCAGCTCCTGCAGCCTTATTCGGCTTAAGCTTAGATATCGTCAGACTAATTCTGCCAAGATCTCTTTGCGCTCATGGCCAGATTGAATAGTGTATTGATCGGTGCATTTTGACTAACAGAGGTATCTGTGTTAACATCACCATTAAAGAGTCAGCATCGAGTTTAGTTCTACTAACAGCTTTCCTCGGCCGTCTTTTCAGGTTTCAACTCGAGCTTACCCATTGGTCAACAAATTCATTCCTGCAGTAGAGCCTCTCTATTGCCTCAATTGATTGCTTCCCCTGCTTCTTTTTTTTGCTTTCGAGGAAGTAATGCTCTGCCTTTCTGTTTGGCTCATAGAACTCACCAGAAAATCTTATTCCTCTTTGGAATTCCGCTCTAAATGTCACTTGTTCAGCCACATGTACCTACCGCCATGCGTCATTAAGTGAGCTTTGAAAGGTTAGACTAACTCGTCATAGGTGAATTTCTAATGGCTTGGTGGTAATTCGTTGATCATCGACATGCTAATGCTGGCATACAAGGACATTTGGAACGTTAAACAGGCCATCTGTTGGCAAAGACGGTGGGAATCTCTTGCGATTCGAGCTTTCTCATTCTCATACATACCTTGTCTAAAAAATGAGGTAACCATCCGAGGCGATTGATCCTGCGGCAAGTTCAGGCATCCATACTGCTCTAAGGGTTTCAATCATCTATTGAAACGTGGTTATCTGATTGACTATTGATTGATTGCGATGTAGCAGAATATCTTTGTGGATGTTTTGACGTGGAAACACCATACTGGCTACGACTTCGTTCCGCTCAATTATGAAATCGATTAAACTCAAGAAGTTATAAATAGAACGTGCTGACGTGCAGCTTCTAAAAAGGCCCTACTCTCCTTATTTTGTGTTAAAACTTCCCAGGGGGATCTACATATGTATATCTAAGTCACTGCTCATATGACTTTCTTAATAATTTGTTGAAGCTTATTTTGGAGGTATCATCTCTCCCTCTGTGGTGGTATGGACGGATATCAGGGTAATGCTAGAAAATTTAATGTTGTTGAGGATTGTCAAAGGGCGTTCGTTGCCATGGCGGAGCTTTAAGACATCCTGCTCGATTCTTCCTCAAACAATTGATTCCAATTCAAAAATTTGTGGCCGACGGCAGTCGCCGTAGCAGATATCGCAGTTTTTCATCTAACTTCCGGCCTATCCCATTACACTTTTTGGATGGCAGTAATATCTGCTTGATAGCAATCTTCGCTAATTGTTCATCTGCACGTGGACTATTCAAGGGCAAAGCGTCCCAGAATGGTAATCGTTCTTGAACGATAATCGAGGTCAAAAATCAGAAAATCATCAATCAGATGACTTTTTGGTGTGCCCTGAAGATAAGCTCAGAAGAACAATAGACAGGAAATCAGCGCGTTGTCTTCATCGAACAATAGATGCATTATAATGCGAATGTTGAACATTTCTTATCCTCAAACTTCTTGCAATGCGCTTCAAAATTCTTGACCCACTTGACGAAATCCGAATCGAAATCCTCTCTGTGACAATGGGAAACAAATGAAAATTGGTTCGTTCGTTTTGAAAGTGACATGCTCAAACAATTTCACTGACCCTATTCCTTTCGATATCATTGTCCCTTTTTCCATACTAATTCCTTAAAAGTTCTAGCAATTTTCTTATCAATTACTACGGTCCTTGCTCAAGCATTAAAACGCGCAACGTTGTCAAATTACTTAGAACTCACTTTTGATTACACACACTTTTGCTTTATTGGATGGCTCAGCAAGTTTCTACAACAAATATTTCAATTCCCTCCATCAGCATTCGTCATCCCTCTAGCAAGGACAACATTCAAGCAATGGTCTACAAGTACCTAATCAGGAGTAAACTTTCTTCGATTCTCCAAAAAGTGAATCCGACCAATTCTTATCTTTCCGTTTGATTTTGCAAATATATTAGCACAGCCAAGGGAGGAGAGCACGCGGATAGGAATCATTCGAATAACTTGAGTCACCCCCTAACAACATTTCACCATCAGCTCTCATATAACGAAAGAATAACAGAGGAAAACCAAACCGAAATCAATTAAAACTCGAATTCGGGACTATGGCATTAGACAGTCGTCGTACCAATTCCAACTACCCCGTCCCTGGTCTTGGCTGAGAAAATGAATAAATTATTGTCAGCGATTTTATGTGTCGATAAGGGTGGCTGTAGCAGGAGCTGTAAGCTGTAAGCTATAAACTCACTTCAAGTGCTCCCCATCTCACCATCCTAAAAGACGTAAAACTACAAATGCTGCCGGAAATCTATCTCTCATTGTGCACACACCTTGTGAACGTAAAGAATGGCTTTTAATTAATTCTGGAACAACCTGGTGATGAAGGAACCACCACCGCCAGCGCCACCCTCAACATCATGTACAGCCTCTTGCCGGTAACAAACGTCTGAGATGGGATGCTAACTGGCTAAAGCAAAGTAAACGTTGTCTTAAGAGGTGCGTGCACAAAGGCGCAGCATCTTTTGTTTTATTTCCACCGAAAACGCGCCAAAACCAGTGTTTCCACTTTGCGATATTTCTTGCTTGACACGATTTTTCGTTTATATTTTTAGTAATGCTATACATCGTTTGGATTTGATGATTGAAATGACGTTAACTACATGTGGGTGCCTGAAAGGCAGTATGTATACTGTTTACCCAGGTCAATAGATTCGTTTGAAAGCCCTAAATCAGTCATTTTTTCATGACGAAAGTGCGAAAGTTCCGAGTTGGGAATATTGAAGCGGACCACTACTGAAAATCCCAGCGGCAGGAAAACACTGTGAGGATCGGACTGTTTCAATCACAAGAGAATGCTAGAGCTCTTGTCTATCGAGTATCCCATTAGGGATTCAGATGGTCCTATGTCGCCAACAACGAGCCATCAACATTTCCGCCCCTGCTGTGGTTGGGTTTCCTCGGCCACCACAATATAAGCACTATTTAGGCTTAGTACTCGTACGAATCTGCCAGCAAGCATATATAACGATAAAAGGAGCGTCCATAAATACGCTGCATAGAAGGAAAGTCGAGATCAGGAAAACGACTGTGCATATACAGTGGAGTGGAGGCACTAAAGTCCGAACTGAAGTTTGCAAGGGAGTGGGGACTAACACGGCAATGGGAATTATTTTTGCAGACTGTAAGCATCGGTAAAGATGAAAATTGAGAATGTAGGGTGCGAGGTCTTCACGGTCCGTGGAGACTTTAGGGTGGCGAATTAGAAAAGTTGGAGCTGCTAAATAATACCTTTTAGAGTTGAGCAAAATATAGGACCCTTGACATACATACATACGGGCAAGTTTGACTTGAGTTAAGTCCGAACATAATGGGAAAGACATCCAATACCTACATATTTATATACTCACAACGGAACCAGATAATCGCGACAGAATTCACGATTGTGCGCCAGCAATGGGCGTCATCGGGGACGACATAAGAATTATTAGGGTTAGGTAAGGTAAAGCTAGCATAGTACTTGTCGAGGTCCACTTTGTCCATTGTGGTAACGGTGGAAGAGCCTGGGAAAGCAATCCTACAGCTAATCCTGAAGATAAAGAGGTTTATTGATTAGGTTAGGTTAGGTTATACAGGGGTATGATGGATATGCCATCACATAGACACCAGGCACCAAAACGGGCTCATCGCGATCCCTCTAGAACCAGTTGAATTTATCTTCAAACCCAAGCACTCTACCTGGCAAAACATCCAATTTCCTTGCAAAAGCCAGAATGCCTTTGAAGTTCGTGCCGTCTATTTCCTCTAGGTTTTCGAAAAAGTGCTTTCACACAGTATGTGCGTTATGTCCTCAACAGCTGGCAGATCACCGCAGAATCTGCAAATATCCGTATCTGATAATTTGAGTCTCTTTGCGTGTCTCCGCAGGAGACAGTGCCAAGTCCGGATTCCTATTATTGTCCTAAGCTTATCGCTGTTTAATTTTATTGACTTCCTAGATCTTTTGCCGTCAAAAAGCCGCCAGAGAGCCTTGGATATCCTGTGTCCTTCAAGACTTGACCGCCTTAGGTTGGCAGTCTTTGTGATTTTTTCCTCGATAATGACTCTCACTATGCAAAGGGGTGGTTTGATGTTGGCAACCTCACTATTGTCGAGTAGCCCACCTTTTCTTGCAAGCTCATCCGTTTGTTCATTTCTTTTAATACTTACCCGGTTCTGACTGCATAGTGCCTTGAGCACTGAGCGACAGCCCTTGACTGTATCAGAACTAATGATTGTTGATTCCATTGCCTTGGGTGCGGCCTGGCTATCGATGTAGATAGCGATATCTCTTTCGGATACCGATCTCATCTTCATTAGCTCAGCCGCCCTGAGCACAGCCAGAACCTCTGATTGAAAGACACTGCTTGCGTCTTGTAGTCTTATAGACACCCTTAGTTCTGGGTCTTCTGAGAAGATACCCATTTCGTCCTCTGGTTTTGAGCCATCTGTGAAAATTGCAATTTCATTTGACCTGATTATTGCATTTTTTTCCCAATCCTCCCTCTCCGGATGTACTATATCCTGAGGGATGTCAAAGTCGACCAAGGAAGGAATTTCGTCCGGTAGAATTGGTTTGGCTGGCAGTAGTTCCACTAGGACCGTGCAATGTCCGAAATTACTGCTCTTGGAGTAACCCAGATTAGTCAGTCGTATCGCACTGTTGTCAGTAAGTTTTTTGATCTGTAATTCAAGCGGTGTTAGGTGCAAAAAGGTATCCAGTGCTGAAGTAGGGGTGGTACGGAGCGCATCTGTATTTTCTATGGAAGCCGTTTTTTGAACCGCAGCTAATTTTCCATAAATCGTTTTCTTGTTTCTAGTGCGCCGTATGTAAGTATGGGTCTTACCGCCACCATATAGAGTACAGCCCGTACACCATAACAGGTTTGAAGCCCCAAATTTTTCCTAGCGTTCTTATGCAGATAAAAAGAGCATTATACACCTTTTTGATTCTTTCCGTTACATTAAGATTTCAATTCAGTCTTTTGTCCAGAACTACACCCAGATGCTTCGCGCTTTCCGAAAGGGGCAATTTCACTCCGTTGAGTTATGGGAGTTAGAATTGCGGTATCTTGTTAAAAGAACAATTTTGGAGGGGTTGGCATTGAGACCACAGCTTTTTGCCCAAGTGCTGATGGTCTTCAGGACAACCTCCATAATCTGGCTTAAAATTAAGTATTTTCCCTGCACTATTATGACCATGTCGTCTGCGTATGCCGTTGCACTTATACCCATTGTACTAAGCTTTTTGAGAATGTCATTGAATAATTTCTCACGATCGGTGATCTCGGAAGAGGCAACTGCCTAGGTCATGCGTGCCAAGGCCGAGTAGTTTGCTATTCCTCTGCATCTCTGCAGGCCCTGCAGAAATTGTTGTAAATGGCTTCCGATGGTAGAGTGTACCGTGATCAGCTTTTTTCATCGTTTAGGATAGCATTTGGACCATATTAGTATTGATATCGGCGACGAAACCGCAGAGACCCGCGAATGTTCTGAAACACAACAGAGTGTGATTATTTGCTGCTTAGTCATCCCGCAGAAAGATGATTTGGGTACCATATTCAGGCCGAGGAAAACAGTTATCTGATGAACAGCTAAGACTTCGGCTTGGAAGACAGCACCGAATGTGACCAAACTGAAGTTTTTGTGTATGCTAATCTCATCAACAGAGATTTTGGAGATGAGTTGATGTATTCTCTGCATCAAGGCATCATATGTTGCTTTAAGCAGTTCGGCAGTTAAGTTTGGAAACTGCTATCTTAGCTTAATCCTGGTCGGGTGGACGGAAATGCTGTCTGACGTCAGCCACGTTGTCTGGTTTGTACTGCCTGACGGTAGAATGTTGTGCGTCATCCTTGTTTAACAGTCTGCAGAAATAATCTTGCCAGGTACCGGCTGTGGTTCTACTATGAGGTTTTCTTCTCCATCCTTGCAGATTTCTGTTTAGGCCTTACGGCTTTGACTCGTTTCATTTATTGATAACACTTACGAACTTCACTTTTGATGTCACTTCTCTAAGGCTTCGATTGAGTGATTCTTTGCTCTTCTTCTCATTTTTTATTTATTTTCTCCGCAATTGCCTTTTGTTTTTCTGGTCTTCGTCATGTATTCTTCTGACTTTGTTGCCTGTAAGGGGAATTGCGGCAAAATGTTCCATGCTACTTGTGTCGGCCTAAATAAAAGAAACACTGTCTTCGTTAAAGAGCTCTCAGAAAACCTGCTGTTCTACTGAGATGAGTGTATCAGTATATCTCTCTCACATAAGCTCCTTGCAATCAAGTACCTCAGTGGCTCGAGTAAATCCAATAATAACTCGTCAGACTGATAACGGACAAACTATCAATCTCTGAACAAAGTGTTAGATGTGCGGAAGACCTTGGTCATAACACTGAAAGACAAATTACGCCTTTAATTGAATTAGAAAGTGCAAGATCCAGAAATGAAGAAACCTCCAAGCGCCACCTTGATACAGTGTTAAGTGAATTAATATCAATCGGTAAAATCAATGACCATAATGATGAACTCACTACGAATAGAACGGTGTTGAATGATTTGGAAAACCTCATTTGGACAGTATGTCACAAAATCGATGGTCTTAGGACCCAACCCCCAGCCGCACAACAGTTACAATACTTTAATTTTGGCTGAATTATTACAAACCGAAGCCGAACTATTGTTACATCCAGTGCCGACAGAACGTACCTGGATTTTTAACGTAAACCACCTGTCATAAGACCTTATGTTTACGAGGTGCCCATACACCCATAGGGAGCAAGGATACGCCTTGCCATCGCTAAGAACTCGCTTTATATTTATTAATACTTCGCTTATATATTATACCAATTCGGAACTGTGTTGGAGGCAAAAGTTCCACCCTTGGTATGAGTCGAGGCCGACCTAAAACCTCTTGCTGCTCTTAGGGTCGCAGCACCCAGTACTTCATTTGCAACTCTACAATAGACTAAACCAAAAAGGAAACCCATACCCGCGATTTGGGTCTAAACCACAGTCACCAAGACGCTCCCACAAGGGGGCCTACCTCTAACAAGTCAGGCCCGGACCGAAATCCGGGGGGCTCCTGACTCCCATGGTACCGTGATTTAAGTCCTGGTATGGACTACCGGTGGCCAAACCACCAACAAGACCTATGACCGGCAACTTGTAACTGGTCAAATCGTAGCAACCATTCAGAGGCTGTAATCTGAAGATGTTTACGATAAGACCAGTTTAGAATAATCTGCCCCCGCTTTTTATTAGACAACGTCATTAATGGGGGAAGCCTTGATAATTGGGTGGGGGCCCTCCAGTGCCGACAGTCCAACCTCCAAATATTCGCACCAATCCATCGATCCAAAAATCTTATGGTGATATAACTGCTCCAACGTCAACTCCTGCTGTCGCCGACCCACGAAAACTTGTTACACAATTTCACACAACGTGGACACCTTCAGAGTGGTAAAGCAGTCTAGACCGACTTCTTACAAGGAATCAGATGTTCACCACTCAACTCGTCAAAGGCTCCTCAAATTACGCAGATGTTGCTTGGATTTCTGAATTTTTCAAGATGAGCTATGGCATCACCATCAGCTAATGCTCAATATTCCCAATATCACACCACAAAAACAAACGGAATTTCAAGATTACCTTACCGGCTAAATATGAATGGTTATTTGTTAATTTCTTCCCAATTTCTCCATTTGCCTCTGTCTCTCTCAATCTTTTGATCCTACCTTTGTCGAAGAAAAGTTACAAGATCGCAATGATGAATTTTTACCCGGGCCAGACGGGCTCCCAGCAATATTTCTCAAAAAGTGTGCCTCGAATATTTCGCACCCACTTTCCTCCCTATTTCATCTGTCCCTCACACAAGGAGAATTCCGCCAAGTTTGGAAAACCTCTTTCATAACCCCGGTCCACAAAAAGGGAGCAAAGAATGAAGTAACCAACTACCGTCCCATTGCTAAGCATTCTCACATACCTAAAATGTTTGAAAGTTCTTAATATGAAGTTCTAAGCTTTCAAGTGCAAGTCGCTTGGATTTCTGAAAGGTACGAGTAGATCAACTACTACAGTTGAATTCGTATCATTTGCGCTTTCAGCCCTAGAAAATGTCAAAGAAATCACTGCTCGGACGCCATCCACTGTCCAGATCCATCTGTAAATATGGAAATTGACTTACTCTCCATTCGTTTATTAATCCTACCTAATATTTTATAAGTCACCAACGGCTAAGAAACTAGGCTAATGATCGGCTTTGCTTCCTAATGAATCTACCTTGTATTGAAGGAATTCAACGAAGAAGTTTCCTCTCCTTCAACCAGCCACCAAAATATTTGGTGCTGCCGAGCACCACCCCTCATGTCATGATCTCCTACCGTCCTGCTGAACCAGAGACGCTCTGCACTATCGCACCGATAATCAGTCCTGGGTTAGACCCTTTATATCTAGGTAAAGGTACACTGCTGTAGGAGTAAAACCATCAAAGCCGTAAGCTCCGGAGTTCAGGTTGTTCGACGAAGTCATTGCCTTTGCGTCAACTTAATGAGGAAATTATTAGGTTCGCCCTACTATACAAGACCCCATTTATGTACTCAGATTCTAGTATTTTGTATAAGCGAAGACAAACCCTGAGGCGAGCACTCTCCGACACCCGAATCTTTTCCAATAAACTTGCTCTCACGTTGAACTACACGGAACGTCTAACTAGAAGCGTACGCCAGATAAGGGCCATGTAGCAGATCACCTTCACCCTCTCATCGAGTTGGCTGCTTTGGTGATGGTAAAAGCACGTTTGGCTTTGGACAAATTGCAACATCCCAGGATATCTGACTACATTTCGACAAGCAAGTGGCTGCCGATCGAAAACTTTCACCAATTCTGGCTGTTTTTTAGAGGTATACAAATTCAATATGAAATAAGCCACTTGAAGCTAATGTTAATGTCTATGATATTAGCTATATTTAATAGATAGTTTTATGCCATATTGAGCATGTGAGCGCTACGGCTAGTTCGAATGAAGCGCAATCATGAATTCCAATTTGCGACAACTTTATCGAGCATCTGGAGCCGTATATCAGCAATAACACGGCGAATGTTGACTTCCAACTCGTCCAACGTCTCTGGTTTATCGTTCACATACCGCCAAAGAAAGTAATCTAAACGTGTGAGATCACAGGATCGTGGACGCCAGTTCACAGGTCGATTACGCGAAATTATACGCTCAGCAATAAATTGATAGTGTCGGGCGTAGTGTGGCATGTTGCGCTATCTTGTTGAAACCAAAGCTATGTCACGTCAATGCCATTCAACTAAGGAACGAAGAAGTCAGAAATCATGTTTCTTTAGCGGTCTCAATTGGCGTTAACACTCTGGCCGGAGTTGCCCTTAAAGAAATTTGGCCGATGATTCCACCAGCCCACAAAGCGCACCAGTTAGTTTTAATGGGTATAAAGGCATCTCGATAAAGACTTCTGGGTTTTCTTCACTCCAAATTTACATATCAATTTAACCAAAAATGGGCCTCATCGGAGAACAACTTTTGCGTTAAAAATAAGGATCAAGCTGAATCATATTTTCGTCTCATTCCCCGAACCTACGACGCGTATAATGGTCACGCGGTTTCAACTCTTTCACAAGCCGGATCTTATAAGCTTTTATACCAAGAACTTTCCGTAAGGTCTTCCACAAAGTGGATAGGCATAGCTCCAATTGCTGTGCACGATGGCGAATCGACTCATTCGGATTCTCCTCAACACTGCGCTCCACAACGGCAATAACATCTTCTGTTCGCACTGTCTGTCGTCTTTCGGCATACGAATTTTCCACTACAGCGTATGTACGTGGTGCGAAAACAATTCATCGTGTTCCGAATAACTTGCTCAGATAGACGTAAAATGGACGTAGCTCACGATAAGTTTGGCGAACCGAATCATGGTTTTCGAAATAAGTTTGCACAATTTGCACGCGCTGTTGTGACGTCAATCTACATAGTCATCGTAAAATGGCAGGATGTACCAACTACAAATCAACTTTCAACTGTCAAAGTGACAATCTGTAGAAACTGTGTTGACAGTTTAAAAACCAAAAATCTAAAAACACACCCTTTAGAATGGTTTCCGTCTTCTGGAACCTGATCTGTACGCGATTAAATTGTATGCGTATGCTATGGCATGGTGAAGTGAACCTATTAGAACACTTGTATAAATGTTGCACCTTGTTTTGTTGCAGACCGTTTTCAATGTGAAATATTCCAGCAAAAGTCACATCGCCATTTTTCACAGTGAATTGTCCATCTGTTAGAATATTGTAAAATCTATACATCACTGGTTTACTAATGCCCAGCCTGTTCAGCTTGAAGAAGAGTCCCTCCAACCATACGGTTGTAAGCCTTTTTCCAAGTCAATTGGGGAGGCATCACTGCACTGGTTATTACCTTTGTTCCACTGGATATCTGAAAGCAGTTTAGACGCAGCATGAATGATATCATGCCCTGATCGAGCGGAGATTCGTCGGATTGGAAGTATCTTTATCTCTTTTGCGGATAGGATGTACCACCACAGTTTTCCAATGCGATGGATAATGTGCATTATTAAACAGGGTGGTGTAAATGTCCACTGCTTCTAGTACTATTTGATTAGTGATGACACTATTTGCCATATTCTCGTCACTGGACTGGGTAAAACCAGAGCTCTTGAATCGCCAGTTCACTATTTCATTCCGAAAGTAAAAATTGTGCACAAGGACTCGATTTTCCAGGACGTGGTTCGGGTTATTGATGTCGTTTGCCTTGTACACCTCCTAGAAAGTCGCTCCTATAGTCTCTACCTTCTCCTGTGGATCCTCGATCACATCATCAACGGCCTCATTTGGAGCGATACCTGCTGCTACAAATATTTGTTCGTTGTTCGTCGTTCGTCGTTCGGGCGATTTTAAGACATGGAAGGTCGTTTTGATAATTCCTCCCATTTTACTTATTTTCTGGAACATACTCGGGTTGCTGGTGTTTGTAGCCCTAATTTTGTTGTTCCAATACAAACTTACAGAATTTCTGTAATTTTTTTTATTAGTATCTGAAGGTTTTTAATCGACGAATTCTATGTCATGATCTCCGGGTTATGTCTGTCTGTAAACTGTTTGTACAAGGTTTTGGGTCTTGTCAGCAGTGCGTCAATGGTAGCATTGCAGAATAGGTCTTCGTTGTCAGTGTGTTGATACCGAGGTATCGTTTTGTTTATACATGGTTCGTTTAATTTTTTGGTCCATTCGTTTTAGATACCTGTAAATCTCCTCGTCTGACAGATTTCTATTGGATGGTGGGTAGAGCGAATCCGAGGAGAGTGCTCTCGTCGGCGTTCTGGAAAAGTATGTCCAGCGGACCCTACTATATTCTAGTTGTGGGAATACCTTTGAACAAACTCATCCAATTTCGCATTTTCTCTGGGAACAGTAATTTCGGTGCTTAGACCGCAATGGCCACTATCATACACGAAAGTGCGTAGGCAGTTTATAATATGTTGGTTAGTGCCCGTCAGTTCTATTCGTGTGTCGAACAGCAGGAGATATAAATAGGAGCCGTGTCTTGGAAACAACGAACAATCCGTCGCCTTAAGGCTGAGTGGGTACATTACACTGTGCTGACCCCAAAAAATAAATAGTAGGTTCCCTCTAGTATTCGGTATTATTTCCCCAAACTCTGTGTTTGGCGTTGAAATCTTCGCCGACAATAAGGTGGATTGAGTAGCCTTAGGTGCATATACAGACACCATGTACACCCGATTTCCGCTTCGGAGAGGGATATACACGATGCATGCTTCCAGTACCTGGAACCTACGTACTACACGACTGTACAGTCTTTTAAAGCGCAGTCCGTTTCTTACAAACATCGCAATGCATCCTCTTTGTATGGAGTTGAGTCGGTTCCTTAGAAATATTTTGTATTATCTGGGCTCCATTTTATCTTTTTTGGTTAACTTAGTTTCGCTAACCAAAAGGACATCAGGGGCTTGGTCTTTAGGCAACTTCATTCGAACCAGATCAGTAAGTTAACATTCATTGGAAGGGCCTTCAGCGTTTGCTCCGCAATGTACGTACCAGTTATGACTGAAGGTGCATTAGGCCCGGCAGCACCGTCTATATTTTATCTACTCGTGTTGCCCGTTCAGATATGGGGACGTTGGAACTGAGCCATCTGTGCCTGGATAGAGAGCAACTTAGCTAGCCCGTTAGGTAAGGGTTCAGGTGATCTAGCCTTCGCTTGCTGTACCGTATTTCCTCTACCTGTTGTCATTTGGGCGTAGGTAACTTGGGGAGTCACGGCTGGTGTTTCTGTTTGAACAAGTACGCGTTAAACTTACACTTTCTGCTGTCAAGCCAGATTCACTCTATTAACGCACTGCAATTTGGCGCAACCCCGATAATTTGCTGTGTGTCCCGTGTTCTTACATAACGCGCAAGAGACTTGGTTCTTTCCTGACACTCCGTGCTTACCTAGAGCGCATTCGTAGTACGACGCGGCGTGCCCGAACCTTTGGCAGCGTACACATTGTAAATTGTTATCGCTCATTTTTACTTTTCCCCATAATACAATCTGGTAGTCTTGGACTTTGATACTCCTTAGCCATCCAGTTTGCTATTGGGTGTGAGCTGAACCAGGCTGCGCTGAAGACTTTGCTGAATTTTACCGACACTTTAAAGCTAAAATACAAATCTTCTACGAACGCAGTCAGATGGTTAAGCCAACTGAGCCTTGTTTGGCTCCCAGATAATTATGGGTTCACGGGAATTTAGTGAGCAAGTTTCAGAGTGTAACTTCTCAAGACATGAATCTGCGTTGAAGCTACATGCGTCTTCGGTTATCGGTACCATCTAAGTGGTCAGCTACCTTCCTGTTGTCCCTCAATAGGAAACACTGTATACTGTTTTCTGGTGTCGTAATAGTGCAATGTACTTTTGCTAAGTACCTACGTGTACAGCGCGTGAGTGAGAAAACATCCTGCGTCCCTTACTGTGGGAGGCACTGCGGAGCACTGGCTTCGTGTTTATCCGGTCTATGCAGGTGAGTGCTGATACTGTGGCCACTTTATCTCTGGATTTGTTACGCATATCTTTACGGAACACTGTGAAGTTCAAAACACAACAAGCTCTGATTGATACTCGTTCAATTTTTCAGCACTAGTTGAGTAAATTTGAGCAACATATTGAATTACTTAGCATTAGGAACTCTATCGGCAGTAAACTTGAAAACCGGAGTCATATTGGAGTAGCCAGGCCGTCAATGACCAAGATATTGTGATCTGCAATATAAGAGTTGACTTTCAAGCCATGATATCCAGATGGTGAATCTGGTAAGGTCTTTCCTCTTCACTATTTCGTCATTCAGTTATTCAAGTCCGAAATCTTAGCAATACTTTGCCTTCTCTGAGAGAACTATATGGCAACCTAAGGGGCTTGTCCTTAATTCGAAGATTTTTGGTAGCCGACTGGTCTTTGTGAGTTAGGGCCATAAATTGAACCTACTTCATGGGTCTATTCGAAGCTGGGAAAAACGTGGAATTATAGGTCCCTTCTATTTCGTGTTGAACTATAGTTGTCTGCCCAGCTTTACGAGTTCAATGTCCGATTTGTTTAGGATTCATTCCTTACCATGTTTGCGATTCCAAATCCATATTTTGCTTGGTTCTGTTTTTCCGTCAGAATTTGTAATTTCTTCGCAAAGTGGGAGTACTGGCCAATATTACTACTAGGACAAGGATCACTCCTTCACCTCATACTCCATGGAGGACATTAAAGTTCCACAGTTCCATCCACCCTTCAGGTTGCTTTGTTTCGGGGATGTGTTTCTTAAAATGTCATCTACTTATCGCATTTTGAAATTTATTTCCAAGGAGATAATGCCACAAAGGGCTGAAAGTGCACGTCCTGTGCTGTGTCGTCCTGCGTAAGGAACATTCATCTCCGCCTGGTCCTGGCAACCAGCGATCCCGGTCTAATCTCTCTTCTGCAAAAGGAAGCAAAAAAAGGTAGACTCCAATTCTACTACTACTGTTTGATGAGAGCTGTTTGGCTGTTTTTTTTCTGTGAACCAATTGTACGGCTGACTAGAGACATTGATGACGGTTCTGAAGTACAAAACGAATGTCCTGGGGGTGATTTTTCTTTTCATCTTTCCTACGTACGAATACACCCACCAACCTCGAGTGCCGTGTCCTGCTTAAGTGTTAATTTCGTGTTTCAGCCGATTAAAAAGTGAAATATTGTGTTTTTTTTTTTTTATTCAGCACCGGTTTCGGGAGGGCCATTTAAATTTAATTAAAAGTGATTTTTTTTAAGGTCCTTTATGGAGAAGAACTTGTCTGCCAAGGCGACTATATCGAGCGAGCGAATCGAAAGCGGTTTGACGTTAATTGAAATGGAGTCCGCCGGAGTTGGGCGTAATGTTTTTGTTTGAAAATTATAAATGTTTTTGAGAGCTGAAGAGGTTTATGTAGAGCGGCTTATGGGAAACAGGTACGAGTATCTGTAGTTATGCGGAGGATGCCATTAATTAGGCTAGCGTCGATGGGGATTAAGAATACAGGGAAAGGTTTCTTGAGACAAGTATCTGGGTAGAATCATTTGAATTGAATTTTCTAATGTAATGGCAAGTTTTTTTTCTGCTCCGGATTCTTTCATGTCTTGATGCACCTGAATTGGCATTTGATAGATAAGACGATTAAGGCTTTCAAATATCTTTGCTAGAAGATTATTTTGTCGTAGTAGTGACGAACTTAATCGTCATGATAATTGTAGGATTTAAATGTTTAGGTGATGACTTGATTTTTAATACTCTTCTGACAGCGGTAAGTCCTTTTTGAAAGAGGGAAACAAAAGCATTTATATATATGTATACACTTCTGAGATAAAGGGTTTTCGAGCATTACCAGTCGTAATGTCTACCACCTATTGGCCTCAACGGATAGCGAAAGATTAGAGTAGAGTGTAGGGTAAAAGAGGGTTAATGGCGATGCTCCTGCGTTAGTATAACAAGATAAGTAATGGTTGGTCTTTATCCAGTGAGACGGAGCCGTACGGAACTCCGAAACGCACAAACATTCCTAGGATATAGATGCGTACTTTATTGACGAGAACTGGATATCGACCTAGAACAACGATTGAAGTCTAGAGCGTAAAGACTACCCTCAAACATGGGAAAGAAGGGCCCAAGAAGTGCAGATTCTTCCAGTTCGGACGAAATTGTATGTGATAAAAATTTGACATTCTCCGAAAAAGCACATAGCAGTCACATGGGGAACCTTCAGCTGTCGCAGCGTTTATTCTTATGCTGACTCTCCGTCAGAGGAAGACTTCGGGAACAAGACTGTGACTTCAAACATGTACAATACGACGATTTGAATGGCAACGATTTGCATGATGGGTAAATTCACCAATAAATGTCCACGCCTCGACAGAGGAGAAGGGCGAGTTTTTCCAAGACAATTTTTACGAGCTCCTCGAAAAAACCTACGAGGATTGCCTTAAATATGACGTGAATATCGTACTTAGTTATATTAATTCCAAGCTCGGCAAGTGGGGCATCCATCATTGGTAATACAAACAGAGAGACGAGAGTACAGCCCTTATGGCATCTCTTTCCACAACAGACACAGGCTTATTTATTTTGCAGCGTGACGTAACGCAACTGTAGCCAGCACACGGTTTCCATACCTTAATATCCAAAAAGGGACTGTACTGACTTTTTTTTATAATTTGCGAGCGCTCAAGGGATTTAAGTACAATTAAAATGATTACACACAGCGCAGGCGAAGGAAAATCAGGGAGAATAGGAAGAGAGGTACCTGTGAACGTTGGTTTTAAATGTGTGAAGGTTATAATGACTAGGAAATAAAGAGCTGGACAGCGCATTCAATAAGCGAGTTGTACGGCTTAGGAACGAATCACGATATTCTAGAATACGCCCGAAAATCGTCTTGAAGGTATAATGTCGGGCATTCATAGGGAAACGGGTGTTACGGTTAATATCACTTATGAGTTTTATCGTACAGTTTTGAATCCTATCCAGCAGGTGCAGAAGTGTTTTGGGCGCACCCGACCAATTTCGGGCGGATAAATGCCTTATATGTATATTGAGGCTAGATCAGAGGGGTCAAGTATTTCTTACATCACTTGAGGAAACCTAGTCATTTCGCTTTTGACAACACCGTATATGTGGTCATTCCAAGGTAACTTGTCATTGGCACATATGCCGAGAATAGAAATTTATGGGTTTCGACGACGCAAGTGCCATTCAAGGATAATGGCTGGGAGTTTAAATTTCGTTCCGAGAGGTAATTTCTAATCCATTGAAGAAGAGAGCCATCGATTCCAAAAGAAGGCATTTGGAATAAAAGAGCCTAATGCCAAACTCTGTCAAATGCTCGGAAACAGTCCTAAAGAGTAGGATTGTTGAAAAAGCTTACGCAGCTGTTTTGCCAGCGGGGAAGAACATCTCTTCAGAAGAAGTGGAGATATACCATCTGGACCAGCGGCTTTGGGAATGTTAAGATCTTGCTACTACATGAGTGCGAAAGTGGATTTGTTCCATTGAAGATTCGATGCACTTAAGTGTAAGCTGGGACAAAGCACTACCTGGGAGTGTTGAGGTAGCCGCAAAGTGTGCAGCAAGCAGATTGACCTTGTCCAACAAGCTGTTGTCATTGTAAATGAGCGTTGGGATTGAGGATGAGGCAGAATTTCTGATATTTTTAACGAACGACAAAGAATTGTTACTAACTTTGGGACATTGTAGTATTTGTTGCCTCGGTTTTTGGTTGTATTGGAATTTTACACGCTTAAGAAAGACGTTGCAGTCATTCCTGGCTCTTGACCAACAAACCGCCACTAAAACTGATCATATTGCGATCGAGGTAGGGCCTTTTCTCCAGTGTTTTGGATTTCCGTACGTTCCAAGCACTTGACATCAGCTCGGACCGTAGATACGCGTGAGGATATCTGTGTCAGCCCAAAGCCAGCGTACGATTATGAGGAAATCCAACGTCAAACGGCTACAATCGCTAGCGGCCGCCAGAGTCTTTCTCGATCGAGTCTACACTTAGCTCTTGAGAAGTCCGGTGCCACTATCATCAAATGTAGAAGACCAGTGATATCACTTCACTGGGGTCTCAACCCGCCCCAACAAAGAAACACGGAGTTGGTGTGTTCCTTAAATATGAATACCATAATTCCCAAGTTCTTAAATAAAATTTAAACTCGTTTAACGTTATGAAAATTACTTTTTTTTTAAGCAATTGGGGAAACAGTATTTCTATGTGCTTATAGGCTTCACGGTTGTTGTAAGGATGCCTTTCTTGAAGATCTTAATAATTTACGAAACGATTGAAAGAATTGATGACAGGGGATCTATTGGGTAAAGTTGATAAAAATGTAAAAAATACCTCAGTAGTAGCTTACTTAAAGCTAACTACCATACAATAAGGTTTCTAGAGCGGTTTCTCCATTAACTCCAAAATTCTTAAGAAAGCGCTGAAGAGTAGCATTTTGGGTTTTTTGAACTGAAGCAATAACTTCAGCAACTGCCAGTAGGGATGTTGAGAAGTCACCTTCAGCCGAAAAAATTCGATGGAAAATGCAGAATATTGGCAGCTGAAGTTCGTTTCATTCATGTACCATACAAGATCTTACGCATGGGTGGAAATCAGCTTTTTGTTTTGCATCTATTAGGCTTTCTTCTGAACTAAAATAAAAAATGTTAGCTTCTTCTATTTTGGAATTACATTCGAGAGGTAAACGCAAGAGACAATCTACATTTGACATTTCTGACCAGCATTGAAGCGGTGCTGCTGTAACTGCAGAGTTTCCCTTATGCGGGTGAAAAATTTCCTTCAGTACCTGATGATTTGAGCAAATCTGAAATTCGTGTCCGTAAATTTACATATGGAATCTATTTACCGCGAAAATTTTTGCTAGATCTTCTCTATGTATTGTAGTTGCGAGTAATTTTATACTGCCGGAGAGTGAACACATGATGCAAAATATACCGGCTTCTTTTCAGAGTCAACTACATGGCACAAAATTGCTGCAATTCTATATGGATTCGCATCCGCTATAGCAACAATAGGTTTTTTTGGATCATATAATTCTAAGATTTTGTTTTCTACCGGCAATTTCTTGCTCTTTTCGATGGACAATGAAATTCGACGTTCCAGTCAAAATAAACACCTTGTCTCAATAAGTTGTACAAGGAATGTACCTTGTTTGACAAATTCGGAGGAAACTTATTATAATAGTTCAACAAGCCTAAAAAGGATTGCAATAGCTGAAGAATCACTTCAACATTTTTGGCATTGGTGCTAATGCCCTTTGCGGACAATGTGTGTCCTAAATAATCAACTTTGTCTACTACAAATCTGCACTTGTTAACATTTATGTGTCTGTTATGATTGTGCAAGCGATCCAACCGTCTAAATAACAAGACACATGACGTAAGTTCTTTAAAATTCGATCCATTACTGACTGGAATATAGCGTATGCCCACTTAACACCGTAAACTAGTCGTGTGAAAGCGAAAAGCCCTTTATGGATATTAATAACAAGGAGTTCTCGTGAATTTTTGGTTACAGGCAGTTGTTGATAAGCACGTACTACGATTTCTTCTGCGACTAGTCTATTAACTCTGACTCTATCTTTTCTTGTAATTGAGGCCTCATACTCAATTGGATGGTTTAACTCTTCTATCGTTATGCTTTGAAACTCGGGCTTAATATGCGATAAAAGTTCTATTTGGTTACTTACTGCTGAGATAATTCACTTTTGTTTGTCTATCCACGTCCGACCCTTTTTTAGGCATTCCTCCTTGAACGACTACCAATGGTAACTTCACTATGTGATTGCCAGATCTCACCTCGACGAACGGATTTCATACCTCTCTTAACCTTGAACCGAAACTAAATTACTTGTTTTCAAAATGACTATCCTCAAATTGTTGCGGGCTCCCGAACTACGAGGGATGAAAAGAACAATGATACCAGACATTTTTTCTCAAAATTTTTTTTGATTTTTCTACATACTTAGTCTCCTTGTAACTCCACACACTTCTCCCAGCGATGCTGCCATCTCTCTAAACCGTCCAAATAGTACTTGGCGTTTTTCTCTGTAAAATAATTGTTCACGAAGGTGATTGCCTCCTCATTTGACGAAAATCTCTGTCCTCTGAGCGCAGTTTTTAGATGAGGGAACAAAAAGAAGTCGCTTGAGGCTAGATCTAGTGAATAAGGTCAAGCAGTTCAAACCGTAATTCATGGATTTTCACCATGGCAACCGCTGAGGTGTGAGACGGCGCGTTGTCTTTGTGAAACAGGATTTTCTTTTTATGCAAATGTGGCCGTTTTTCCGCAATTTCTGCCTTCAGCTTGGCAACTAATGATGCGTAGTATGATCCTGTAATGGTTTTTCCTTTTTGAAGATAATCGATTAAGATAACTCCTTTACTATCCCAAAAAACAGTGGCCATCACTTTCCCAGCCGAAAAAACAGTTTTTGCTTTTTTTTTGAGCCGGCTCGCCCTTTGCAGTCCATTGTTTTGACTGAATTTTTGTTTCGGCCGTATAATGGTGTATCCAAGTATAGTAATTAATTGGCGCCAAAACTCGGATTTATTGTGCCTAAACTGCGCCAACAGACCGTTGGAAGTGTTCATTCGAACACGTTTTTGGTCTAACGTAAGTAAACGCGGCACCCAACGCACGGGCAGCTTTCTCATGCCTAAATCTTGACTTAATATGTGACAAACACGTTCTTTGGACATTTTCTTAACCTCTACTATCTCTCTCACTTTAATTCGGCGGTCGTCTAACACCATTTGGTGAACTTTAGCAATGTTATCGTCAGTGGTTGCAGTTTTTGGACGTCCCGAACGTTCATCATCTCCCAAGCTCTTATAGTTACGTTTAAATTCAGCTGCCCAAAATTTCACTGCGAGAATTTAATAACAGCTCGATACTCAATTTTTTCCATTTTCACAAAAAAAACTCACATCGACTCACACAAACGACTGTCAACTAAAAACTGCGCTTCCAAAATGATTGAAACTTCGGTAAGTAACTGTCAAAAGATGCACAACTAGCACTCACTAGCCTTTATTGACGATTGCCGCTATCTTTACGTTGCGATCGGAGACTTTTCAGGCAACCCTCGTGTTATGCAATGTTCAACATATCCTTAATATACCATATGTTACGCAATTGGTCGAAGCTTAAACTTGTCATATTTTTGTTGAACCAGGCGTCGATATCATGTATGTCACCGAAACCTTGTTTCAGTCACCTGAGTTTAAATTGAAAGAAAATATCCTTGGATATAAAATTGAGCGTAATGATTGGGTCACTAACAAAACTGGTTGTGGAGTAGCAGTCTATTACAAAATATCACAAAAATGTAAAGTGATTACCGAGCGGTGGCATTGAATATCTTTTGCTGGAGATCATCGATTGTAACATTACGTGTTTGGTAGGTGTCACTTATAAACCTAATAGAAGTTGCTCTCCGGCACCACTGTTCTTAGAAATGCTACAATTTTGTGCTCTGTATGAGCATATAATTATATGCGGCGACTTTAACGGTGATCTCCTTAAATCTGACTCTAGAGCACGTCAGTTACTACATAGAAAAACTTTCTGCTTATAGTTTAGCTGTGACTGACTCTTACGCCACTAACTTCACACCTAACACTTCCCCTGGTCTGCTTGATCTCGTTCTGGTATCTGATCAATCTAAAGTTTTACTCCAGAATCACCTGTCGCTTGAAGGTGTTTCAGACCATGACACGACTTTTCAGGTTCCTGTACAAGATCATCTTTTCTGTTCCTGGATTTTGCTTCTATTTTCAAAATTGCCTTGCAATTAGACGCAAGCCTTCTTTCATAGCGCAGTTGTTCTTAAGATTAACCACCTGCAATCTTTATTATTATAACTCTCTAATACGCATATTCCGCTGACGGTTAATAACGCCATTAAGAAGTTTTACAGCATTTTTAGACATTCTTGAAGAAATTTTGTATTTCTCTCGAATATATGTAGTTGTCTGTGGCGACCTTAGATGTAACTTAATGGATAAGTCCGAGTAGGCTCTCTTTTCTGACCCAATAAAATTGCTTATCCCAACTGCGGTCAACACTTGCAAAGGTACACAGTTTTTTGGAGGACTCATGTTCCTTTTTAGAAGTTATTTTCATTGATGATACTCGTATCTCAAATAAGCTTTTCTATTGTATGATCAGCTTTCCCCTCCCGGATTTTCTAAGCACAACTTAATCTATATATTACTCAATAAGAGTTAAGCGCCTGTGCCCCGAAACAATTTTTTAGGGAATTCCGTAATTTAGATTACAGTTAACTGATTCGTGATACAATATTAATCCTATTAGCTGGCATTAGCTGGGACCGCATTTATTTCATGCCATTCGCAGACGATCAAGTCATTTTCCTTCTACAAAAAGGCATTGTACTTATATGAGAATCACATTTCTCTGAAGGAAATAACTCGTCCCATACAGACCCCTCAATGACTACCTCCTCATATTCTGAAACTTATGGAAAAGCGAGATAGTGCCTATCGAATGTGGAAAGGATTTAAACTTGATGAGTTCCTAAAAGTACATTGCCTCTTACGCAACAAAGGTGTCTCAAAAATCAGATGCTCCAAAATAAAATTCTATAGCGACAAGCTAAACCTCTGTGCCCCGGGAAAGTCAATATGGAATAAGCTTTGTGATTTTGGTATTGGGAAAGACAATGGTGTTATCCTCACTGATATCAACTGCGACGAGCTCAAAAAGAATTTCATATCTTCCTACGGCAACCCATCTGGCAGCATAGATGCTTCTCAATTTTAGCCATCAATCAACATCGATAGTGCCTTTTCTTTTAACAGAGCAAGCAAAATAAATGTTGTGGATGCCGTTCTCTCAGTTAAGTCGAATTCTACTGAACTCGATGATCTTAGCCTTAGATTTGTGAAACTTTTGCTACTGTATATTCTGCCTAATATAACCTATATCTTTAATTGCTTGCTTGAATCAAAGTTTAGTCCTGAATGGAAAAAAGTAAAAAAGGGATTGAGGAATGCAACTGAATAGACCCCATTACAATTCTGCCGTACCTGTCTAGGGCGTTTGAGAAATTAGCACAAACACAAATCCTTCAGTGTCTCAATAGCAAGGATCTTCTATGCACTCATCAATCCGGCGTTTGACACAATACGAGCTGCAATATTGCACTACTATTGGTAGTGTAAGGAATCCGTAAATCTTTGGATAGGATTCATCCGATATTCCTAATACGCTCGATTATTCAAAGGCCTTCAACACGGTAAATCATGATATTCTCTGAAGCAAACTTAAAAAAATTGATTATGTCCAACCTAAATGGAAAGAAGCAATGAATTTTTATTGGTAATCATTTCTCCAACCTTCTTAATGTACAAAGTGGCATACCACAAGGATCTATGCTCGGACCTACTCTTTTCTCTTTGTATGTTAATGACCTATCTAACGTTGTAAATCACTGTAAAGTGCACATGTGCGCAGATGATGTGCAACTTCTAATAGGTTGTCCCCTAAATTAGACGAATCACGCAATTGAGCTCTTAAATGAATATCTCGCTCGTATCTATGACTAATCAATAAAGCCCGACCTTTGACTTAACGCCTATCTATCACCGAACTATTATTGATCCCTCAGGTTTTCAACCTGTTCATATAAATCAATTACCTTAATATGTCACTTAATTCTTCACTTAGTTGGAATAATAAACCCTCTTCTGAAGAAACCAAAAGTGTGATATATCCGTATGTGGAAATGTAACACCACAGCCCAATTTGGCAGCTTGTCGGTTGCTCTTAGCTAAATCATCCACATACCCAAATTAGAAAGTTAGACTCCATCTAGGATTTGTTTTTTATTCTATCTTTTCTGGTCCATAAGATGATCAGCCTTGACTCCGTCAATGGAATTCAACCCCTGCCAGCTAGATGGGTACATTTCTCCCTCAATTCCCTAGAAGTTCTCTTGCAGTAATAAGCTAAAAGAATTCCAAACGTTGTGAGCACGTACTTGCTTCAGATCTTTGATTACCAAACAAATTTCCTAAACCGTTCATGTCGTCAAAATGTAACTAAAGATGCAGAAAATTTCCTGCTCATATACCGGACTAAAATTCATCCCACAAACTGTTTTACTTGTGGCACATGACACAAATACGACAGCCTTGAGGTAGTCTTACGGACTTTGCTCTGTCGACCATAAATGATCTCTCTTACATATCAATCAAATTGACTTCAGCCTATTTTGCTTATTATTCAGTAGGCTGACTTAATCCTCAACAGGGATCTGCCCCCTCTTCGCACCAAATTAGCTTAACATCCCCACAATAACTTCATTCATCACAGACGCAAGAATTATCTTTGAATCCTAGAACATCCTGGTATCTTCACATCCCTTATTCAATTTCAAGTTTTTTTCTTTCGAAATAAGCTTCATTTGTGGTCCACAAAAATTAATACCCAACAACCGTTGTTAAATCAGAAAAGAAAAATTAAAAAAATAAAAATAAACCATCACCAGCTTCCCTGTATAATCAACCGTAACACGATAACAACCCCTCAGAAGAATTCGCGGAGCAGCCGATTCTCATCTTCATCCCTGTGCGGGAGGCCGAATATACCAAATCCGAACCTCATCGTAACAATAGAGATGTGCCGTAGCTGTTTTCTGCTTCAGTGATTCTTACCAAAAAAAAAAAACCCACAGCCAGGCAGGATTTAATCTAACTTTATTAAAATATGAGACATTTAACGGTTATTTGGCTATGTGTCGAATGGAGGATGGTTGTACATAACCGTGGGGTAGCCAAAACGCTTTTCTATTTTATATTTCATAGCGCAACATCCTGCCGCCATAGCAGACTGATTAAAGATACTTTTCGCTGGAAAAAAAAAAAAAATAAAAAACAAAAAAAGGCAAGGAAGAAAGAATTGCCAGGACCAAGTTTGCATGGTCATACATTTTTAAATTTTCGATTACTTCAAGGATATGAAGGAGGTGGAGCTAGATTCTTCTATGGTCTTCGTCTTCACTGACGCTCACGAGCTATCCTGGAGAAGTTCTTATCCGTGTGCGGAAATTATCTGCGGAATATTTTAACGCGTTCGCGGTGGCGGCAATGATGCTGTCGTTTGATAAGTTGAGATACTACTCCTCGCAGGGTTGCCGTGAATGTTGATTTGAAAGTACTCGTAGAGATTTTTGTTTTTGAGCACACAACTTCGAGTACAGAACACAACCCAGCACTTTTGTTTGGATTACGCTGTATTGCAATATCAGGCAGATACCTTTCTTCCAACATTTCACCCGTTTGTAAGGAGAATAGGGGTTGTCAATGTCAATGTTCAAGCATTTTATGAGGATATGAACTTAACCTTCTGCCGGTCAAATCTTACTCTCACCACCCATAAGGTGAAAACAATTGTAGTAGCCTCAGCAAAGCTACTGGCACCGGACCTTTTAGGCAGACCTTTTGCCCAGTGGTTTTACTTAGAACCCGGTTTTATAGTCTGGGGGTTGCCAGTGGGGTAACTTCTCCATCGTGGAACAAAAATAAAACAAAAATAGTTCAAAGATAAACAACAGCCTAGGATATGGGCGGATTTAATGTTAACAACCCCAGCAAACGTTTTAAGGCCAACGAACTTTGGCTACGCACATGGAATGTTAGGAGCCTTAACAAGGTTGAGACATAACCACAGTCCCCATGGGATAGTCCCCGGCAAAAAGCGGATAACGAACTATGACACCTACTACGGTGACTCCTGCAAAGGAGGAAGACAGCGCTTATTTGTTTGTGGATGTGCTATTCGAGGGAGATTAAAGCAAAATGCCTTAAAATTTCGGAATTTAAGCAAATGCGTCATAACAATCCGCATCAAGGCCAAATTTGGATATATTGGCCTTATTTGTGTTCATACATAAGGCTGACAGCATCAAAAATGAATTCTGTGATCTCCTACGTGATTCAGTAGCCCAACCATGATACCAAAATTGGGCTAGGAGATGCTAATAGCAAAGCTGAGTAAGGAAGTTGTCTTTGAGCGGGTCATCGGAAAACTCAGCCTGCATTATGCCATTTCCAACAATTAATTAATCTTCTTAGAATTTGTAACGGGGCATAATATTCTAGTAGCCAGCATGCTGTTCCCATATCTCAACAGCCATAATGGAACGTGGCTATCCCCTGGCCAATCAACCGTCAACCAAATTGATTACCCTACGATCGATGCAAGATACTCCATCAGCATTCTGGATGTCCGAACTTTTCGAGGAGGCAGAAATACATCGGATCGTTGCACACGAAGGTGCATATTACAAGCACAATGGAATCAAGTTAAACCACCAAAGTTCGACGTTGATGAGCTGGAAATACAATTGACCGCTAGGATCTTTGCGAATCGCGTTGAAAATAATAGCCTCCATGCGCAAACCATAGAACACTAATGAAAATGTACACAATGATCAATCAGAGAAGCTGCTGTAATGTGATTGGTTACAAAGCGGCACCACAAAGGAATCTCTGGTTTAACAATCAAGTACATGCAGCCACAAAAAAGTATATAAAGTTGCGCTGCATTGAAGGATGAGAGTTGCTCCTGAGCTCTAAGAGCGGAAAAGAAGAAACCACGGAAAGTGCCCCGTCAGGGAAATATATAGAAGTTACTACAGGCAGGGCTACAAAACCAAAATGGAAGTCTGAACGTGGACATGGGTAGTTGTTAGTGTTAAGAAAATAGAAAGACTACTTCGGCAGACTCCATAAAGGCGATGATGATCAAAATACCTCTATCACGCAAAATGAACCAGACAAGGTTAAGGTAACAAGCTATACAGACGGACTGCTCACCGGATATTTTAAAGCAGTTGGAGATGGCCTGGTTGTAAACAAGGACCAACCCGTCTGCAAGGTAGGGTCAGAATCGTCAGAATCGTCAGAATCCAATTCACAGAAAAGAGACAGTTTCGACTGTGCCAACTATTGACGAATAAGTTTCCTTAGCCTAGCCTGGGAATTTCAGATCGACGCTTATCATCTATTTGTCGACCTCAAAACCGCATATGGCAGCGTACCTAGGGACTAACTATACAATGGGGTATCTATGTAATTTAGGCAGCTTAGACAAACTTGCTAGGTTGTCCAGGATGACAGCGGAGAATTCTCGCTGTTCCATTATGTGCGGTAATGAATTAACAGAGATCTTCAATTTCAAGAAAGGTTTAGGTTTAGGTAAGGCGACCCGCTGTAAAATCTCTATTTAAAATTTGCTCTAGGATAAATCGTGTAAAACTCACTGGCTAACGAAACAGGCACAACCTTTTTTAAGTCCGCACAATATTAACGAGCCGGCAATGAAGCGTTCATGGGTATTGAGGGCGAAGCGACTAAAATGGGTCTGACGTGCATAACAAAATAGATGCTGAATTAGAAAATGACTCCGCTTACCACCGACGGCATTGGTAGCTATAACTTCGTGCTAGTTAAAGGCTTCGTCTGCCCTTTCTCCGCAACAATAAAGTTAGCGCATCGATCAGGCACAGTATTACTCCTGCTGTTTCCTCCGCCTTAAATAACAGAGTCCTTTCTCCTAGCACTGGCTTTATATAAGACCTTTATCATCCGGCAGAGGTTTGGACGAAAGCGAATGAAGAAGCACTTGGCCCCGTTTGTATTCACGGGTAATAGAGTAGGAAATGCAATCACGAATTGTATGGGCTGTGTAGAGACATCGGTCTAGTCAAACGTCTACAGATCCAACGTTTGAGATAGCTGCGCCATGAGTCTTCTTCAGGCCAAGAGTCATCGATTCAAAGCCCGAGGAATTACGCAGCAGAGGAAGACAATAAAATATACAAGTGGAGAGCGACCTTAACCTACTTGGACTGCGCCAATGAAGGTAGCTGGCCAGAGATCATGCAAGTCGGTTTTGTTTGTCATGGTTTGTTGGTTGAGGCCCAGGACTATAGCGACAGCAAAATAAGTAAGTAAGTAAGAAGAATAGAGTGACAATGTCATTGAAAATAATTAGGTTCTCCCAAATAATTTAGGTTCTCCCTGTTCAGCGTCCAATCTGAGGTCTGGTGTCGCTGCATCAGAGGATATATCTACAATACAAGACAGGGTCTTATACATTCTAACAATATGTTTCTGACAGCAATTTCAAAAATTCATTGGGTACCCAGACCCACTTTTCTTAACAAGGTGATGGCTTTAAATGGAAAAATGTGTTCATTAAAATATGTAGAGTAGAGTAAGGCTTACAGTTTTTATTCTTTAAAGGACATATTGTAGTTCGTATGATACTGGCTCCGAAAATGGACTGAGAGAAAGTGATATTATTTCTCACACCTCTACATCCTCAATAGGATCTGATCGTCACTTGATCAACTGAAGTAAACCGAATTCATTACATTGCGATTGACGTAAGATCTTGTTTTTCAGATATCCGAACGTTCAGAGAAGCCAATAGTTTTTAGCCCACCGTACTTCAGAAACTCTGAAAAATTTAACGTTGAACTGCTGCAATCGCAAAGAACTGCCAGAGACTTTCCGATCGAGACCCCTTAAAGCTGTCGAGATCCGTAGAGGACTAGAATTTATTCGTCAGTACTTTGTATCATAGTTAGTTTTGTTTTTTGTATTTCCTTAAAATTACTTTATTTTTAACTTAACTAAAATACGTAAACTAAATATAGACTGGTAGCGAACAACATCCCCCATATTACGACTTTCTAACGCTTTATAGAACCGGATGAATTTCGCACCCAGCCTGTTCCACGTAAAAAAAGAGTCCTTCTACTCAGTTGATGAAAAATGTCTTCTCCATGTTAACCAAGCAGGCACACCTGCATTGCCTATTACTTTCAATTTACTTCTAGACTTCAACCTGAATTGGTTAACCTGAGCTATGCCCTTGTCGTCAACCCACTAACACAGTTTATTTCAGGTCTCTCGTCAATTGTTCTGGAGAAGTGTGTCCAACATATTCTATTGCTTCATACGTAGAAACTCATTTGAACAAACTTTTTCAGTTCTGCAATTTCATTGAGAAAGGTTATTTCAGTGCTAAGTTCACAATGGAGGCCTGCGTGACGATTGATCGGGAAAATGGATCCACTGCTGACGACCCTAGCAAACGTTTAACGGACAACGACCTTCGGGTTTGCATGTGGAATGTTCGGACCCTTAAAAGGCCACGTTCAGCAGAGGCCCTTCAGTGCTATTACGTAGATATCACTGCCATCCAGGAAGTACGATGGTATGAGTCGGACATAAGGAGGATGAAAAATTATATATAGTATGTACCATGGTGATTGCTATAGGAAAAAGAAATAGCCCCTACTCGAATGCGGATTTGCCATATATGGCAGACTTAGACAAGAAGTCTGAGCTTCCAATACGTCAGCAATCTGCACCAAGGCCAATTTCGCCCGTGCCACTAGGGAAGGCAAGGACGATACAACCAAAGAATATTTTTACGGTCTCCTCGACTAGACATATAACTAATGTCCGAAGTATGACATTAAAATCGTAGTAGGCGATCTTGGCGCCAGGATAGGAAAAGAGGGATAATCGGTATGCATATTCTACACGTTTAGCAACGGACTTAGGCTTACTGACTTTGCGGTGTGACAAAATATTACTATAGCAAACGGTTTCCTCATCGCAATATACACAAGGGGACATGGCGGTCTCCGGATCATCAAACGCTAAATCAAATTAATTATTTAGCGTAAGGCATGCCTACAGTATTCAGGGTGTACGAACGTTCTGGGCAGCCAACGTTGTCTCGGCTCGCTACCTGGTTGCAGCCAAGGTGCGAATGCGGATTTCCCAAACGCTACAACAAAGAATAACTACTTTGAGGCCGCCAGAATATTCCCCGAACGCGTATCCCGAAATCTCTCGACAACTCCTATGCCACTAGAATTAGGTGCCGAGGACCAGTGACAGCGCTGCCAACGTGCCATCAGAGACGTCGCAACTAATGTGCTGATTTTCACACGATCACCCCCAAGAAATCCCTAATTTGATGAAGAATTCCGGGAAGTACTTGCTGCTAAATAAGAAGCATACAAAGCGGCGCTGCAATGAAGGACGAGAGTTGTTCGTGAGAACTACATCGACTGCTCCAGAAGAAGAAAAAAGAGCACAAGAAGCGGGCGATCGAAGATATTGAAAGTTTGTACTCCAGGAATAACGTACGGAGGTTTTACAGACAGGTGAAAGGAACGTGGCAAATAAAGAAGACCCGTGCAGAAGCCTGTTTAGATGAAGAAGGAAACCTTGTAGTGAAGTTACGGTTAATGGCAACACTATTTCTGCAGACTGTATAACGGCGAAGACGTCCAACATGCCGCCGTCAGGCAGAACAGGCTATTCAGCTTAGACGATGATAACAAAAATTTCCGTCCATCTGACTAGAATGAATTAAGGAAACCAATATCTAAGCTAAAATCCAACAAATCAGCTGGACCAGACGGCTTATCGGCCCATGTATTCACAGCTACTGGAAATCACTTTTTGGAGAGCATAGAAAAACTCATTTCTCAGATGTGGTCAGAAGAGTGTGTGCCTGATGAATGGAATCTCAGCATCGGTAACCAAAACAGAAGACCCCCTCAACTGCTGCAAGATTAGAGGTTTAAGTCTCCTCAACATCCGATACAAGATCTTTTGTGCCATATAGTGTTTACGTCTAAAACCCTTCGCCAACAACCTGATTGGCCCTTATCAGTGCGGTTTCAGACCAGACCACCGAAAAAATTTTCACACTCCGGCAGATCTTGGAAAAAGTCCAAATCAATACCCACCATATTTTCATCGATTTTAAGGCCGCATATGACAGCATTTATAGAGAGGATATATTACTCGTAGAACCATGTCTAGTTTTCGCATGCCTTCCACACTTGTCCGTCTGTGCAGAATGACGATCGAGGACGCTCGATGCATCGTCAAGGTCTGTAATGGCTTAACCGAGAAAAGGTTTTAGACAAGGTGGCGCGCTGTCACATGACTTCTTTAACATCATACTTGAAAGAATTGTATGGCACAAACAAGTGCACACTGGAGGCACAATATATCAACTATTAGCGTATGCCGATGAAATCGACATAATTGAGAGAGCTCAGCGGGCAGTCAGCGGTGTGTTCGCTAGTATTGAAATGGAAGCTGCCAAAATGGGTTTAGCGGTAAATGAGGGCAAAACCAAGAAGGGACACACAAATCGACGAATTGGATAGATCGTCACAATCGACAGCTTAAATTTCGAGGTAGTAAAGGAGTAGAAATAAAACTAACAATCACTCTTTCCAATCGCTGTTTCTTTGGGTTAAGAAGTTAATTGAGTAGTAAGGCCCTATCCAGAAAAACTATGGAGACACCATATAAAACCGTGATCATTTCTGTCTTTATGACGCAGAAGCATGGACCCTATCGAAAGCGGATGAAGAAATCTTTCGAAAAATATTCGGTCCTGTTTGCGTTGATTGGCCTTGAAGAACAAGATTCATCGACGAACTATACGACCTTAGATATGTAGAGCGAATAGACACTAATACTCCGGCCCGCAGACTCTTCGAATCTAATCCAAGGGGAAGACCTCACCTTAGCCGGCGCGCATGAGTGGAAGTTGACCTTAACTGGCTTGGAGTGCGCAACTGGAGGCAGTCATCTAAAGACCGGACCACATAGAGAGGTTTGTTAGCTGAGGCCCAGGTTCAAGATTTCAAGATTATGGAAGCAAACAATATGGGTCATATTTGTATTTGTAAATAGAAATTAAGAAAAAAAAATTGTCGGTTTCTCTTATTTATCCCGTGAACAAAAATAGGGACAGCTATCAATTCTTGCCGGAAATATCTCTGAATGCTAACTAAAACCAAAGAAAATTGTTGACAGAATATAATAAATGAAATATTTGATCTAGTGGCTATTTCTTCAGTATTTCATTGAATAGCCTTTATTCTTTATGGCAGCCAAGCGACTTTGACCTGTCGCCGCAGGTTCTCAATTGCACTTAAGTCTGGCTATTCTTTTGTCTACTTCGATGATCATTATCCTTTCGCAATATCCATCAAAGTGGCAGTATGCCTCCGCATAGGGTAGCATGATATTCTGCCGTCAAATTGCCCACAATTCTGTGAATGGCTCCTAAACCATGACAGGAAAAATATCTCCATAGCGTCATGCAGTCCCAACCATGTTTGACTGGCTTGATGGTGTATTTATTACAATATACCGTATTGGGCGGTCTATGCACTATTGCACTGCAGCGAACGGAGTTAAGTAAATATACTTTCATGAGCCCAAAGGATATTGCGCCATTTGTATTCAGGCCAGCTGGACGTTTTTCTGCAAAAACCAATCTTTTAACAATCTTTAACAACAGCCATACCTTCCTCGCGCTTCTTGCTTTAAGACTATTTTTAATAAGCACCCTTCGAATGGTAGAGGTGTCGACGTTCAGGCTTAACTCTTTTTTCAATGCGCTGGATGAACCAGAAGGGTATGTCGCAATGTTATTTCTTTGAGAGGGGCAGATATTTTAGGTTTTCGTCCACCAGTTTCTGCCTTAGATTGCAATTTTAAGGCATTTTCAACCATTGTCATTGAACACTCAACGATTTCAGCAATTTTTGGGTAAGTCATACCGTTGTTATGGAGATTCTTAATCTACTCCCTCTTTTGTTTTCGATTCAACTTTAAGGTTATCTTACCGACTTTCTTGTAGTTTCGAAAGGACATTACCAAAGGCATTAAGCGAATAATCTTTCTTGTAATTCATTGTTGCTTGGGAGTTAAAAGATGCAACGCCCTAGGCCTGTATTATTGTGCGGAAGCAGTGACTTTAACAGGCGCAGATGAAAATTTCCCATCTTGCTTTGACTGTTATTCGTGTCATACCTTTTTGATGCAGGAAAACCAGATATGAACTTTATGCCAAGGCCATAGCCATGTTGTCAGATACGACTGGGCTTTCCAAGATAGTGTAATATATGAGCTATCTATTGTACATACCTCAGCCAAGAAATCCTAGCTACTGAACATATGTTAAAATAACCCCAGCTTGCAATTGCACGATCCGTGGTCTTATCCTTGATACTGCTACTGACTGTGTTTAATGAAACTTTAATGGAAAGAAGGCCATAAAGTCTCTTGCGATATCCATATTCCCTGGTACCCAGTGTAGTGGGTACCAGTCCTACAGCCCTGCCACTGGTACCCTTCGGAAAATTTTTTCAGGCTCCTACAGTCCTCGATCAGATTATCGCTGAGTTCAGAGCTTTAACTTTAGCTGCTGTGAGTATAGATAGCGAATGATCTCTCGGCAATATAATTTTGAACTGTATGGCAGCTACAATACCTCGTGCACTCTGGCAGTTTTTCGATATTTCTCGAAGGGACATTACCTCGAGGCTTTATATTGCTAATATAACCGGCAATTACGATTCTATTCGTTTGGTTTTTCTACACCACCTTAACTTAAATTCTATTACAGAATTCCTCTATTACATTAAGGTACACTGCAGCAAGAGCTTCTTTTATATCTGGAAATCAGGAGCTAGACCTCCTATGATATTCTTTGTGTTCGATTCGATGAAATCAGGAATTTCGATTGGAGCCTAGGAAAGATAGCTTCTCTAGTTTTATGGGAAATAATGTACTACATGAAATATTTTTCGATACATAGTGGACTAAATTTTGTTTTTGAATTACTTTTTTACTAAATAAAAAAAAAGATTTTGAATGATGGAAATCTTTATTTGGATCTTTAAAATTATTTCTGTTAAGTAGAAAAGATGATATCCGCCAAGTGGTTGCCGCCAGTGCTGATACACAATTGCGCCCGTTTTATCGAATTTTCCATGACTTTCCGCAAGATTTCCGGAGATAACTGTTCCTGTCGAATATTCTCCTTAAGGGCTGCGATTGTCTGAGGCTTGTTGGCATAAACCCGCGACTTCAAGTAGCCCCAAAGAAAGAAGTCTGGGATGGTTATATCGGGCCATCTTGCTGGCCATGAAAAATCGCCAAAACGGGAAATTACGCGACCAGGAAACGCTTCCTTCACAATATCCATTGTGACCCATGCAGTGTGTGCGATTGCACCATCTTGTTGAAACAATGTTTACCAAGCCCCGTTCATACAATTCCGTCAGTTAGAAGTCGTTATCATGGCCCTGTAGCATTCGCCAGTAACAGTGACCCTATTGCCGATGGCGTCCGCAAAAAAATACGACCCAATCACTCCTCCCGCGTGAACACCGCACCACACAGGGGCTTTGAGTGGATGTAATGACTCTTGGTGCATCTGACGTGGATTTTTAGTGCCCCAGAAATGAAGGTCTTGATTATTGACGTAACCGCTTAAGTGGAAATGCGCCTTGTCGCTCATGATGATTTTCGACACTAAATCGTCCTCTTCGTTGTTGAGATTGAGGATGGCTTTACAGTAATTCGCACGCGACTGACGGTCAGGAGGCATGTTTAATGCATTGTTTGCACTTTGTACGGGAACATGTGTAAGTATTTCACTAAAATTCGCTGTGATGCCCAATTACGTGGCCCGTCGTCTGGTTGATGTTTCTTCGTTCTCAGTGACATCGGCAGCCACAGCCGAGATAGTCTCGGCCGAACGACCAGTTCGGTAGTGGACACGCCCTACATGGACTCTTGTGGTTGCATTCTGTTCCAGTCGAGTAGCTAAGCGCCGGAATGTTTGCCCAGTTGGCGCGACACGATTAGGAAGTCGACGTTGAAATTCACGCTGCGCTAACACCGCCGGCCGATTATTGGTCAAAAACATCAACACAATTATTCCACGCTATTGCGGAGTATGGTGCTCCATTGCTTGTTTGTTTGTATACTGCAGCTGTCTAGTTTACAAATATCAAATATGATTGACATACGACGCCATTTGCAAAAATTATACCATCTTCCGATAGCGTGATTAATTTTGCTCCACCTTGTACATGACATTTTCTTTATCTTGGAATTCCTACTGATCAGCGCAGGATATCACAATTTTGAAGGACCACGGGTATCTCAGGCAATTTCCTTCAGTAAAAGCAGCCCAATATGGAATAGCAGTAATAGGGGTAGCTCCTGGAGGACTTTCCCGATTTAGTGTCTCTAAAGCTTTGTTAAAATTCGCATGGACCCATACAATACCATTCCTATACGCGAAATGCATAATGCGAAACTTATAACCCTGTCGAACTAAAAGAGATGCATTCTAAATACAGGTACAACTGCTGCATCTAGAACTCCTTGTTGGGGGATTAAGGATAAAAATCGTCTTTAGATTAATTAATGAGCAATTAATTTCCTCATGAGCTCCTTAAATCATATGAGCAGTAACAACTAAGCACAATACTCGTACTTCAAGGTTAGGAAGCTGAAATAAAGTACTTTTGTAGTAGAATTGCTTAAACTTCTTACAAATCGCTTAAATTGAAAATATTCGCTGGTGCTTGAGTTTCAAAAGCAGTAGAAATTAACTTCATAATATGCACTATGCGTATAATACTGTAAAACCTTAGTGAACCTTATGAAAGAAGCAGGAGTTATCCTACAAATACTACTTAACAGAAGATCGCGTGTGGGATGTTTCACTTCTCTTGGCGTATAGCTTAGGTGTATCTCTTCCTGTTTTTAATATCTCTAAGTTGGCAAGGGAACATAAGAACACATCCCCTAAGTAGTTAGTCACTTGCACCATGTATTCACATAAAATCCTTGTACGAGTATTTATATGTTTTCCTTTTTCTTTTTTTTTTTAATAGAGACACCATATTCATCCTCACCAAGGGAATAACCGCCATCATCGTCAGCAACAGTGCATTTTGCAATCGCTTTTTAAATGGACGTAACTCGCACGTATACCCATTTGAAGTAGTTTATGCGGGCATACGAAACCAATTGGATAATTTTCTACCCATTTAACTGGAAAATTAAATTGAAAACGAGATACTTTTGATACTTTTGATACTTTTCGAACGTTTTATGTGACGCTTTTGTGGTTTGGGAGGTATAGATGATGGATCTGTTTTATTGAAAAAATTTTATTTCTTTTAAATCTCAGAAATTCACACTGAACAGAGTTTTTAGTTGATTTGTGAATTGTAAGGTACAACATCGTATTTATATTTGCAAGTATAGGTCTTCCCAAAAATATATTTTTAATAGTCAAATACGACCGTAAAAGCTATCAATTTATTGAACTTTTTTATTCAAAATTCGACTTGTAATACTGTAATACAACATGACATAGACTAAGAATTTATAAAATTACAAAATTGAAAGTACAAAATTAGAGCAGTCATGCGAATGCTCAGAGCAGTATAGACGTCTTATTTTTCTGTCCGGTAGCAGCTAACCTCTAACCGTAACAAACTAACAAGTTGAAAGTGCGCGCAAAGTACAGACATTTATAATCTTACCTTCGAAAGTAATTTCATTGTTTGGCGTTCATATCTATCGCTTGCTTTAAGGATCGTTAACTGTGATACATCAACACAACCATCATGCAAGACCCACCAAGTACCCGCTCGATCTCGAAATCGACGCAAAATAAACCGACAACGTCATCCCAAGTAAGTTCCCCTTCCTTGAAACGAAATGCCACCAACTCTTCAATCATCACAATCGATATATTGGAGAGTCGCCTTGATAAATTCTGTAAATTCATCAAGGCAACAATAAAAGATGAATGCAATAAAATAAGCAACGGTCTACAACTCAAAATTGAAGAAATGGAAAAAAAGTGGGAAAAGCGCTTTTCATCAGTCAATGCGGCGGTAGAAAACATCACAAAGAGAATTGAGGACATTTAAGCTGTTTCTACGTCTACATCAGTGGAAACTGCATCTGCGAACAATGAAATGCTTGCCCTCCAACAACAAATCGACAACCTTGAACGCAAGCATACTGCCTGTGATGCCATGCTCTTTGGCTTTCCAAGTTCACCTGAAGAAAATTTATCTACCATCTTCAATCGTTTATGCCACACTATTAAATGCAAACCGCCAACACTTAAAAATGCATTCCGTGTGAAAAAATACGAGCCATTGAACAGCGATTCGTCATCGCCATCACCGATCGTACTTAAGTTTGGTAGCCCGCAAGAGCGAAACTTTGTGCTGAAGTCAGCTGCTCTCTATCGAAAAAGCCAACACAGAGAGTTGAACCTTACTGACGTCGGTATGGATTCGCCACACAAGTGCTACACCAACGAAAGCCTTACACAGAGAGTCCGCCTGCTTTTACGTACCGCTGCTCAGATGAAGAGAAAACGACAACTGTTTGCTGTGTTCACGAAATTTGGTTCTTTGTTCGTAAGAAAAACTCCAAACGCGAAGAACTTTTCCATCGAAAGCTCCAACGATCTCCGCGCCGCTGCTGCCGACACACAGCATGAAGGAGAAATCGATATCGACATCGTCAGAATTTAGTTTTCAATTATTTCTGCTTTTTAATTCATAATTATTATTTTAAATGCATAATTATTATTTTCATTTAATTTCTTGAATTTTAAGGCCTAATTTATCTTAATTATTATTACATTTTTATATAGGTATTTATGTTATAAATGTTCTCTTCTATTTCTATGCCCTTCCTTCTTGCTATCTACTATATATTGATCCTATAACTTAATTCGTGCGGTTTGCTAAGAGATGGCGTAATTTGTATTATTCCGTTGGAACACGCGTTGGAAAGCTACTGCCATTGTACGTCATTTCAGTATATGTCATTCATTTGAAGCGTAAACAACAATAATTTTTTTTCACTCAAATAAGTTGAACTTTGTGCCTGAAAAAGTGTTTTTGCGGGGAGTTCTTCTTCATAAAGAAAACTGCTGCCGAAAGTCATCGTATTTTGGTGGAAGTTTATAGTGAACATGCGCTAGCTGAGCGAATGTGCCAAAAGTGGTTTGCACGATTTAAAAGTGGTGATTTTGGCTTGGAAGACGATGGGCAGCCAAAAAAGTTTGAAGATGAAGAACTGGAAACATTACTCTATGAAGATTGTTGCCAAACACAAGAAGAGCTCGCAGAATCTTTGGGTGTCACTCAAGCAGCCATTTCAAAACGTTTAAAAGCAGCTGGATATATTCAAAAGCAAGGAAATTGGGTTCCACATGAACTCATGCCGAGAGACGTCGAAAGGCGGTTTTGCATGTCCGAAATTCTGCTGGAGTGCCACAAAAGGAAGTCATTTTTGCATCGGATTGTTACTGGTGATGAAAAATGGATCCATTACGACAACCCGAAGCGCAAAAAATCATATGTGAAATCCGGCCAACCCGCCAAATCAACGGCAAAGCCGAATATCCATGGCGCGAAGGTAATGCTCTGTATTTGCTGGGATCAGATGGGTGTGCTGTATTATGAGCTGCTAAAACCGGGTGAAACCATCAATGGACAACGCTACCGAACACAATTAATCCGTTTGAAGAGAGCCGTGGCCGAAAAACGCCCGGAATATGCGACCAGACACGAGGCAATAATTTTCCATCATGACAACGCTCGGCCCCACGTTGCTATTCCGGTTAAAAACTATTTGGAAAACAGTGGATGGGAAGTCTTACCCCACCCGCCTTATAGCCCAGACCTTGCCCCTTCTGACTACCATTTGTTCCGGTCGATGCAGAACGCCCTCACTGAAATACGGTTCACATCGGAGCAGAATATCAAAAATTGCCTTGATTCATTCTTGGCTGCCAAGCCGGCGCAGTTCTTTTGGGATGGGATCCACATATTGCCAGAAAGATGGCAAAAAGTCATAGCTTCAGATGGGCAATACTTTGAATAATACTATTGTACATGTCTTTCTTAAATAAACGTTCAAATTTTGGAAAAAAACCGCACGAATTAAGTTATACACCCAATAGTATACGTATATTTTCTTTTTGTTTGCTAGATGAGGATGTGGAAATGTGTTCAACAGATTGTGGTGCTGTTTGCGGTAGGTTATTTGAGAATGGTTAATAACAACAGTATCTTTAATCAAAACCACGGTGTGAATACCAGATCAACTTTGTGTCTATTAAATGTTCTGTCGAGATACAAGAATGGTTTCAATGTATGTCATATAAACGCTCGAAGTCTTAACCAGTGTAAGCGAGACTACTTTCGCTATTTGTTTACAAGTTCAAGCATAGATGTGATCTGTGTTAACGAAACTTGGTTTTAACCCAAGTTTGAAAACTTTTTGTACGATATTGAGGGTTAGGAATTATATCGATACGACAGAATAACCTCTACAATGGGAGGAGGAGTGGCAATTTATTGCAAGTCCCCTTTAAAATGTGACGTGTTAGTAAAATCTGTTGACACTGATGTTGAATACATTATTGCTGAGATTCATGATGGAAGTGTTAAATGTTTGGTTTCTTGTTGTTATAACCCTAACCGCAGATTTTCATGTGAACCATTTTTTTCTGCTCCGTCAGAGTTTTCACCCAGATATGTAAATATTATTGTATTAGGAGATTTTAATGCTAACTTATTAAACAACAATTCTCGGTCGCGCCAATTGGTGGATCATGCCTCTTCGAGTGGTCTTTATGTTGTTAACACGTCCTATCCAACTTGTTTTTGTACAGATGCACCACCGAGTCTTCTTGATGTTGGTCTTGTTTCAGATCAATCAGCAATTCTTCTAATTGACCAAATTTGCCTGGGTGGTATTTCTGACCAGGATATGTTGCTTTGCACGTACGATATTAATTTTTCTCATTTAAATAAGTCTACGACCTTTGAATTTAAAGATTTTAAATCTATTAACATCAATGCTCTGCAAGTTGTAGACAGAGCCCAGATCCAAATGAACGAATTAATCGTTTTCAGTTATGTGTTGCCCAACTCTATGAAGATTTCGTGCCTGTTAAGGCTGTTTTTGTTCGCAATAAGGCCTTCCCTTGGTTTACTGCTGAAGTTTTAAATGCGCTAAAAATCAAAAATAAGGTTTACAGCAAATGGAAGCGAAATCGTTCTTCTTTAATTGGCTCGCTTATAAAAACACTCGTAATACAGCCACTAGCATTGTGCGTGATTCGAAACGAAATTACTATTCCTCTGAACTTAGTATGTCTTTGCCCCCAAAGGAACTGTGGAGGAACCTTCGGCAAATTGGGGTTAGCAAAGGAGGGAATGATAACTGTTCGTTAAATCCAAATGAGCTAAATGCACATTTTGTAGACAATGCAATGGCTAGTGGTATGTTTGATTTTCATCCGCCCACCTTTACATCAGTGCAAAGTCGAACACAAGTTCTGTCAACGATTTTAGGGCAATAAGCATTCTCCCATTCTTATCAAAAGTATTAGAGAGAGTCTTATCCCGCCAGATCAAATGCCACTTATCCTTCAACCCTCTATTGACTTCTTCTCAGTCAGGCTTTCGAGAAGGGCATAGTTGTCAGTCGGCAATGGTGAAGATTTTGGATGATGTAAGGCAAGACTATGACAAAGGGCTCGTGACATTATTTTGCTTTCTCGATTTTTCGAAAGCTTTTGACAAAGTGAAACACAAAATTCTTTTATGGAAGCTTAAACACTTTTTTGGGTTTGGCGAAAAAGCTGTTAAACTTTTGCAAAGCTACTTGTCGAACCGATTTCAAAGGGTCATTTTTGGTGGAAGGATTTCCTCTGTTTTGCCCTTATTACAAGGTGTTCCTCAAGGTTCCATCCTTGGACTGATTTTATTTTCCATGTTTGTCAATGATTTGCCATTGGTGTGTGTGCTTGCAATACGACTATCACCACTTCCTCTTTCTTCGGTATTCTGGACGACCGCAAAGATCATTCTTGGGCTTAAAAAGGCACGAGCGGAATAACGACCTATTGCAATACCGTCATATTTTTCCAAGGTTTTTTGAGAAGTTTATCCACTCACTTGGGACAAAATAAACTACAATACTAAGCGTATATCAATCTGAATTTAGGCAGCATCACAGCTGTACTTCAGCAATACTTGAAGTAACTAATGAGACTCGCACCGCTATCGACAAAGACCACTAGACATTTTTGGACACTACTAGACTTCCCCAAGTCTTTCGACACGTTAAACATGAGCTTCTTATCACAAAGTTGAGATCTCTATATGCCTTCTTTTCATCTGGTGCAAACCTTGTAAGGTATTACCTCTCAGGTCGGTGTACCACAAGGGTCCATTCTAGGTCGTTTGCTCTTCACAATCTTTATAAATGATCCCCCAAATGTCGTCTGATACTCGTCGATACTTATGCAGGCAGATGACGTCCAACTTTATATAAGTAATAAGCTTAGTCTTGTTAACGATACGGCTAATAAGCATAACAAAGATCTAAAAGACTGGTGAATAATTTGAGGCAAACCTCGTTCAAAATCATCACTTGGGGTGGCCGTGGTGTAGTGGTACTAGCAATCGCTTCTCACTCGGAAGGTCAAGGTTCGAATCCTAGCCACGGCAAGTTTTCATTTGTGCAATTGGAACTCAGTCAGAAAAATCTGCGTGTGAAGGCATAACACTGACATGTAGGTTTGGCTGTTGTAGGGTTTTCAAGCACAAAAACAACCGTTAAAATTCACAACCTCACCATTCCGAGTGAAGAAAATCTCTCCGTCCTATTCGGACTCCCACCCCTGGAGAGTCAATATCGAAACCAAACACACCTGAGTTTCAAACCACTACATCACAAACTTTCCTTTCTCCTCCTTCTACCTTTCCGCCCGCGCCCTGGCAACAGTGTATGGGTATTCATAACCCCTTTGGCGCGCGTAAATTATAAAAAAAAAAAAAAAAAAAAAAAAAATCACTTCCACGTTTAGAATGTTCTCCACGCATATTTTCAAAGTCAGAAGGTTTGTATTCCTTTTAAGATTTTGGATTACTGAGCTCATCATTTTGTCTGCCTGATACCCATATCGAACCTACTGAAAGAAGTCTATGATTCATTATTTTGTAGTTAGGCCTTAGAGAACGACTATCTGTTCTTAAACCTCACCAAGACCCAAATGATAACTTGCGTGGTCGCTCTGTTGTAAATCTGAACAATACTTAAAGTGTCGATAAAGACTATGCTTAGGCGTATTCTGCGGGGCTTATACTGCAGCGTTTCGGTGACCAAGGCTTGTGAACAGTGGTACTGCCACATTGTCATTTCCTCTCAGTGCAAGATTGGAGCATACTTGTCAACAACTGACCACATAATTCCGAGCTGCTTTTTGATAAGAGATTCCCTATTAAGTAAAGTTCCTGACAGGACTGAGTTGAGGAATGAACAACTTATGAATATTGAAGAATTTGAACCGATGTTTCTAAAATCAATATCAGAAGGTCAGAACGTGGGTGGAATTCACCACGAAACCCTAGGTGCTTATCACTACTTCTTTTGACCTTGATGAAGCTGAATCCAGAGTGAAACAGAAATTATAATGGTGCTCTCACAAAAGCGTCTGGCCAGGATCTTGCGAATCTCCCATTTCCATTGTGTAATGCAGACTTGCAGTGACTACGTAAGGAAATTTTTGGAAACTTATTAGAGGAAAACTGGAGTTTTTACAGATTGAAGCCAAAGAAGTTTAAGAGGTTCGGATTTCGATTTTTATCAAAATCAGATTGGTCAAAGTTCTCGAAAAGGACAAGTAAACTAGGTTGGAAACACTCCGTCAAATGTAAGGACTCTCAGCCTCATGGTGGAAACTAACTTACTATCTAGCCTCATCGGAACAAGGTCATAATCGACTCCTATAACACAATCACACAATACGCCGTATCTGGCATCTGTCTTCAGTTGACGACTAAGCCTACAAAATACGAAGTCGCTTCTGATGGCTTCGAGTCGCCTGGCACCGATGGAACATATCCATCTATGCTTCAGAAAGGCTCAAGCTGCTGACAACTCTGAAGAGAATTTTGACTTCTTGCCTGCCGATCGCGATGACATGCATACCGAACCACTGGCGAGTTGTAAAAGTAGCCTTTTCTCTGAAAATCGGAAGAGATGACCGAACGCTCGCCAAGAGGTTCAGAGTAATCAGTCTGACTTTCTTCATGTTGAAGAGTATGTAGAGAATGATTGAGCCCAAGATGCAACCAATGCGGAAGATTCTTGGAGACCCCATTCCAAAACCCAAACTTTTTCATCATCAGCTTTCGACAACCCATCTCTTTTCTGCTTTTATAACTCGATCAGACAACACGGTTGGATTCTGACTGCGACTGATATATGATGGACCGGGAAATAGGGGTCACCCACAAAGCGGCGCGGCGTCGTGTCTTCATGTTTATAAAGGTTGAGCCAACAGATGATGTGGATGTTTGCTGCCAATTACTATCATTTACTGAATTCAATGTGATTGATTTTTTTGACAGATATCATGCAATCTTTGGCAGTTTTAGTCTTATTACGAAGATGGGCGATCTGTAAAAGTAACGTTTCGTAAAATTCGTGAATTTTTTGGTCAACATAATCGCCCTATTGGGTCTGGAATCCGTGCTATGGTGAAGCGTTTTGAAGAAATTGGTTTTGAACTGGTCATATCAGCATGCTAGACCAGCACGTTCAGGCCAAAACATCACCACTGTGGGCGAAAGTGTTCAAAACCAGCCAGGCACGCCAATTTGTCGCCGAAGTCAACACTTGGGCCTCACTTATGGAACTTTACGGCTAATGCTAAAAGTTTATCTTGATTGCATGCCTATAAAATCCAAATTACACAAGAATTGAAGCCTTTGGACCATCTACGACGTCGCCGATTTGTCATCAAATTTGATCTTTTCCGATGAAGCCCATTTTCGGATGAATGGGTACGTAAATGAGCAAAATTGTCGTTTCTGGGGACCGGAAAACCCATACGAGCTTCATGGAAAAGTCACTGTATGGCGTGGATTTTGGGTTGGCGGCATCATTGGCTGGAGCGACGGTTACAGCGAATGCAGAACATTACCGCAACACGATGACCGGCTATTTTTTTCCAAAATTGAATGAATTGGGTCTGGACGATCTCTGGTTTCAATAGGATGGTGCTACCGCCCATATAAGCCATCAATCAATGAATTTATTGCTTACGAAATTGGAAGATCGGATTACTTCGATTAGAGGAGAAGTTGATTGGCCTCCAAGGTCATGCGATTTGACACCTTTAGGCTTTTTCCTGTGGGTTTATAGGAAGAGTATGGTCTATGGCAATAACCCAGCGACAATACAGGATCTCAAACATAACCTCTTAACTGAAATTGCGTCCATTAACCCACTTATTCTTCAAAAAATCATCGATAATTTTGACTTTCGGATGATCGCTTGCAACATAAGCCCACACTAGCTGTTGGCTCACCATTTAATATGCAGATGCATGATGTACATGTCAGCTCTAAACGGCAGGAAGCCCTAGATTTGGTGTACGGTTAGTGCACTGGAGATAGGTTTTTAGGTAATCCTCACACAACTAAGGTTGTTCTCATTATGAGAATGAGGCAGCTGAAAAGTTTGACCCATCGAATCTAAGTATTTGGGTACCACCCTAGAGCTGTAGGCTTTCTGGCGGTGTAAGGGAGTTTTCGGGTAGACATTGGGTTTATATGATTCCTCGGATCAAAATGGCTGTGATAGTATACCCTAAGTGTCGGTTATATAGTGGAACACCACTGCTCCAGTCCCTTGCACTGTCCTAGACCCACTGATGCAAAACGTCCCCATTTCCTTGCTTGTTCGACCGCAGGCTTAATTCACTGCATTTTGTTTAGGTTCCAGGTCACAGTGGGATCGCTGATGAACTTGTTAGCCAAGGCCCCAGTTTCTTAGTATCCAAGCCTATTTCACGAATAGCTATAAAACGTCCTTGGTCAGGGCTTTCATTGACCTCTGGGTTTTATATGGTCATAATTCCAGATGGTATGACTCTCTTAGTAGGAAGGATTCGAACTGGTTACTGGTGTCGTAACAGGACAGCACCTACCACCTAATTTCGCTAGGCATAAGTGAAACAACATTCTGCGTCGTTTGCAGTGCGAGTGTCCGTCCTTCGCTTGCTTTAGGCTGCGGGTAGTTGTCGCTGATGTAGTGGATGCTGCTACTATTGTAACTGCTTTTTGTCACTAACACTCTTACTCATCTTTGTACGAAAGACGAGAAATTCCGGTTGGAAGAATATGCAAGGAGTACAATGGACTGAGAGTTCTTTTGAGAGCTGCTGGTACATGGAAGAATTAGTATCTCAGGCAATCCTCGATGCGGATGAGTTAGCAAGGGAAGGCATTGTATAATTCACAAGGCCTAGTCTCTCCAAAAGTTTTATCAAAAACTTTGTCAATGGATCTATCGAGGAAGAGACCATAAGTCGAACAAGTGCACGCTGGGTAAACCTTGATACGTGCGTAATAGCTAAGCTTCGCCAATTGAATTCGCAAATTATTTATACTCTCATCACAGACCACTCCGCTATAGGTATTCATGCTGATATGCACAACACCAAGTTCCCCAGAAACTCCACAGATGAGAAGCGCTAAGCTGCTCCCGAACCTAAAATTGTGTTTAAACCAATTTCAATCCCAAAAATCATTCTCCACGAGTAAGCAGAAGAGCGAGGAGATGAAGAATTGAAATTCGAAATGGCACGTCACTTTCATGGATACAAAACGAAATCCAAGTGAACCCTCACACAAATCCTATGCCAAGCTCAACTGTTCACAGCGTCGATAACTGCAGTGACACATCCGGATATGTCACAATTAAAACGTAATCCCACTCGAGATTGTTTCCAGAAACACCAAACGGGTTGAATATTCGAAATAAAATGCAAATCCCCTGGTAATTGCAAATTTTGATACACACACCAACACGTAGATACGAGCGAGCAGATACAGTCTCACAAGTGACATCTACGACCACAATACGTCCACAGTTAACACAAATAATCCTTAGCCTTAAACTTTATTACCAATAGCTTGGTTCTCGGTTGTGAAGTGATAAGCGGTTCAACTGAATCCGAACAAGCTGGCCCGACAGCCAGGTAGCCAAGTACTATAGGTAGCTGAGGATTGCTCCAAATTGTAGTGGTAGCCATAGCCAGTCATCGTTTTCGTACTTCTCTGGTGAGGTGTTCCAATTTTGGCAAAGACACCGTAGACATTATCTATCAGCCCAAACATGGTTAACCTACAATTATACGAGAGATATGAATTGATGGAAGAGCCCGTTGGTTATGTAGCTGGGCTGGTACGAGTAGTAGTGGAGAGCAGCTGGTGATTCAAGAGGACTAATACCAGCAGTTGCTATTCGATGTATCCAGTATCCAGTTGCCTGCTGCAGGTACATACGATGAGTAGTATTTCTTTGGTTCTTGTCGGACCAGAGGGAAAGTACACTTACGAGTAGATAGCCGGCCGACTGGGTGACAATGGGACGGGACAGGACGGAATAAACATGTTTAAGTGCACTCTCGATTCGATTATATGTTCGGTGGTGGTTGGTATCCTATTTCAAGGTAGCAGTAGCAATAGCAGTTGTAGTTGTAGTTGTAGTTGTTGTCGTCCGTCCATATTATCCTGGGAGATGGAGTTCTTGGTCAAAAGTTAGGCTACCACCATCACTACGACCACCCAATGTTCTTCTTTCACTTTACTCCGACCGACAATTGTAGTTTGTATCTATCTGCATTAAACACCTTGTCAGGTGGTGTCGTTAACATGCAAATGAACATGATGGTTTGTTAAATGTCGGCATGCAATGGCTGTGGTTATCGAAATGTCCAATGTATTTTGTGAGATACATTTATAACACCTTCGGAACAGCAGAGGTGGTCTTCAGGATCGATTCGTAGTGTGTTAGATTTATTCATAAAATACGGAAACAGTCGAAGGTACTTTCACAAGTTTAATGATTTAATATTCAACTTGGATGGATGGTGCTTTGATTGTTTTCGACTGACTATAAGTGAAGGTGGTTAGCCATTGTAGGACCAACTCAGTGGTGAAGAACTCGAAGGGCATGTTTTCAAAGTTCGAATTGAATTTTGTCTGGGAAGTGTTCAAATTTTGATTTGGCAGGAGACAAGTTACGATGACATGTTTTAATTCGATTGAGTTATGACATATTTTGAACAGAGATTGGTTGAAATGAAACATATGTATTTTGAAACTTAAAGATTTTATCTATGATGATATAGGTATTTTCGATACTTTGCTTTCAGGAAGGCAGTTTTGGATGCAAGAGTATATCTCTTTCGGGAAGGATGGAAAAGGAATTCTGTTCTGGCTTGAAATCCAATTTACAAGGAATTTTTGGTTTAAAATTGTTTAGAGTTCTGCTGACAAAGGCTTGCTCAATAAAGAATTTCTTAAATGCACTCTGAAGTCATTATCATGCTCATATTGAAACCAGTGGGGTCTGAGTGTGACTTTCTCAAAAGCCTGCAACTACTCGCACATATAAGTACTACCCACTTCCAATAAGAAGCAGACTATTGTGTATCTAGTCCATAAGGCACATTAAAGGAGCTCATGTTAAACACCTAATGGTCTTGAACTTCACCTCGTTAAAGGAATGGTGGTAATTCTGGCAAGTCAACTAGCTCAAGGCGAATGGAGTATTAGCGATTTCCATGTTGCGAAATACCACAACTGTTTCAATCCACGGTTTAATCCTCAGAATAAGTCTGAATTTCACGTCATTGTTGCTACTTCCTCAGTGATGTTATACTTCTCGTCTTTTATGATCTGCAGCTGTATTACTTTGCAACCTTCCCAGCTGACTTTATTTTGTTTTATCGGCTGCGAAAGCACTATGCCTGAAACCGTTTCATCCAAACTATTCAGCCAATCCGCAAAAACCTTTTTTTCAGAATTCGAATCTTCTTTACGACCGTAGAGATCCTGAATGACCATTCAAGACTGTAATAGAGCAGAGAGACAAACTACCGAGATCTTGTTCGCCTAATTATGCAGTAGAGTTACATCATTTCTTAGTGAAATAGCGGGTGCGGTGAAAGAACTCGTAAGATAGGTTGTTTAGTGACATCATAATCACAAAAGTTGTAAGGTCGACAGTTTAATGATGTTTTGGTATAATCATATCCGGACTAGAACCCACCAGGAACAAGCTGCCTTTGACAGCCTGTTTGTATTGCGATAAACTCTCAAAGATTTCTTCCCGGACCTAGTCAAAAAATTTCTATTTTGGACTCTTGGCAAAAGAAGAAGCCCCTATCTCCCAGGGCAACAGAAGTATTCTACTTTGCATGATGTTGAATTTTGGATAAGAGAGTTAATTAGAGTATTCGAGAGGAAAAATTTTCACAAGTGGCGCCAATCAACAAGTATGGAATTAGTTAAAATAGGACCTGTATGACCTACACGACACTGGTATGATTAAATGCATGGAGATCAAGGTGGAAAGCTACCTATGCCAGGTGTCGTCATCACTTTCACAGCAAGCGTCGCAGGATGTTGTATCACTTAAACCCAGCACATTTAAGTGCTTAGTAAAAGCGTTGTGTCTCGTCTTCAAGCTAGTAACCTGCAATCTTTCCTACATAGGGACAGCAGGACACTCGTTGTCCTCTTAGAGACGTTGGGAAGAATTTGTTTTCTGGCAATCTGGAGAGTCATACCATCTGCTGTTATGCTATTATGAGACCCAACTCACCTAATGTATGTTCGAGTCATGAAAAACTCTCCCATAAACCTTGCCTAGTAAGTTCATCGGTGATTTCATTTCTCGTGATCGCCTCGTAAACTGACTACATTCAGCAAAGTCTTGCATTCACGAACTAGCTTAAAAGTCGTAAGAAGGTTCAGAAATGCTTAATGCGCAGCTTAATGCAGCCACGAATGACTGCAATAACTTACTGAAGCGAGTGAAATTTCAATGCGACTAAAAACTGAAGCAAAATTTACTACAATGTCTCAGAGATACAATAGTAAAAGCTTTTGGTCGTTCTTTATAAACATCAACAATTCTGCCGGATCCTCCATTCCAACATTCATTTATAATGACATTCCAGTTGGCAATTGTTTGGATAAAGCCAATCTGCTTGCTGCACACTTTGCGGCCAGCTCAACACTTCCAGATTGTGTTTTGTCCCCGGTTTACGATAGAGTGTGTCGAATCTTCAATGGGACGATTACACTTTCGCACTCGTGTAGTAACGAAATTACTTAAAGACCTCAACATAAATAAATCCTTTGGTCCAATTGGTTTACCCCTTTCTTCTGAAGAGGGGTTCTCTCACGCTGGCAACACCACTGCGTAGTCTTTTCCATCGATCCTACTCCTTCAAGCTCTTTCCGATCAGATGGAAAAAAGCATTTGTCCGGCCCGTCCCTAAAAAAGACAAATCTTCTTCTCTCTCCTCCAACAGACCTATTGTACTTACGTCCCTTCTTTCCAAGGTCATGGAAACGCTGATAAACCGTCAGCTAATGAAATATCTCGAAACTGGAAAACTCCTCAATGACCACCAATACGGTTTTCATTGCAACAGGTCTGCTGAAGATTTGATGGCATGACCCACCTAAAAGTGGAACAAAAACGTACGTCAATCTGGCGAAAACAATTTAGTTGCACTTGATATTTTTAAGGAATTTGACAGAGTTTGAACCTGATGTCTCTTGCGTCAAAACTTCTTCAATGGATTAGAAATTACCTTTCGGAACGTTCAATTCAAGTTGTCTTGAATCGTTTCAAGTTTGATATTCACAAAATAAATGCTTGAGTGCCCCAGGGCTCCGTTCTGTCTCCGACACCCTTTTCAATTTTCATCAATGATCTCTTGTCTGCTAGCTCTACTAATCCAATATATTCCTTTCCTGCTTTTCATGGTCTTTTCCTGGACTCACGTCTTTGCTCTTCGGCTGTAAAAAGGGAACGCCAGCGTATAGTATATAAAGCTCATTAACTTTCGATATTAGCAGCGTCACCAATTGGAGAACTATCAACAGAGTGGAATTTAAAGCTACTGAAACACAAGTTTGTCTGCTGTCGTTAAAGCGAAATTAAATACCCAGCCAGTATCCATGGTTGAAACCGAAAAATTTTCCATTCTCATATTTGATGTTGCCAAAAATGTTGCGAAATATCCAAGCTTTCTAAAGTGATGTAAGAAATATTTCACCCCCTCTGACGTGGTCACAATATATAAGGCATGTACCCACCCAAAATTGAAGTTCAATGCCCACATCTGGTCAGGTGCCCTTAAGAGCTCTTGCACTTGCTAGATAGGATCCAAAACTAAGCGGTAAAACTCGTAATTGATGCTAATAGCACCCAGATAATGGACACCCTCGAGCACCGACGTAATGTCCCGTGTCTCACTTTATATTATCGCTATTTCCACCACCAGTGCTCCATAGGAATCGCCAGTAGCATTTTGACTCTTCAATCCTTCAACCGTAACACTCGTCTGGTTATCCCATCAATCCCACTTTCGGACTTACTCCGAAACATTGTGATTCGTTCCTAAGCCATACAACTCGCTTTTGGAATGCTCTCCCGAGCTCTATATTTCCTTGCCATTGTAACTTTCAGACATTTAAAACCAACGTATATCGGTACCTCTCTTTCTTTCCTCCCTAATTTTCTTTAGCCCGCGCTGTGTGAAAGCATATTAAGGCTACTTATAACCCCTTGAGGGCAAGTTATTGTAATTAAAAACCAGAAAACTTGGCAGTCACTATAGAGCAAATTCTTCACTCCCCTCACCAATTCTTCACAATATATTTCGTTGCAATCAGGATTGTTTATATCTCCTTTTGTAAAACCGACGCATTCCTAGCGAGGAGTAAAATCTAACGCTGTGGTCTTCCAGAAAGACATCCTAACTCGAAAACCTTTACTTGGTGGCTCAGATTCACTCCTGTTGCAGTCTGTTCAAGATGCAATATGGCCACCAGCGTGAAAGATCTTGCGAGACAAGAGCAGTCAATCTGGTCACCAGAGCTTAAGAAGCACTCGAAAGAAGGAGTACCCGCTAAGCATTTTCATTGACACTGAGGCACCTTCCGCCTACGAAACTTTTGACAGCATGTTGAACTCGACTAGACAGCACGGAGTGGATGAAATTTGGTGGCGGATGCTGGATACGTTCAATATGCGACAACGGTTGTGAAAAGAAGTTGGTCTTAGAGTCTCAATGTCATGTTGTGTGCAAATCGGTTCTCTGCTTAACGCTCTCAACGGTTCTAACTTATGTTTCTACTCGTATGTACAGCATATTTTAGCGGCAGTCTGTATTGAAGCGAAAGTAGCCGTAGGCATCACCAACGGTTAGTTCACAACAAATTGGCTTTCAGCCAATTTTCTTAAAACTGACGTTGTTCTCTTTACGATCTAGAGCAGTTTGCATAGGCTTCATGAAGGCTTTACCTAGTACGCCTAGCTCTGCTCTAGATGCACTGATGAGTCTCTCTACCATTAATTCTCATATCATGGTGTTGCAGTAAATTTTCCCGCAATAAGTGCGACCCGCTTTTCTTTGTCTGGTCTTTTTGGTCCCTTGTTTTTTTGAGGGGCAATATCGAACTCTGGTGAATGGGGGCGTCTCCTATCATGATCCACTTTGGAAAGCAGCCCACATAGATTCCCACAAACTACGAGCAGTCTTCTGTCCAGTGAAAACCGGGGATGTTTGTTTGGTAAAGCCTTAAGCATAAGTCTCCTTACTATGGCAGACGGGAGACTTACTATTGGCAACGTCAAATAGGATCCAGCCGGAAAGCTAGCGAATAGTTAATCGATCGATGGGTGAAGAGACGACGATCTGTTTTATAGTTACAACCCAACTAGGAAGCAACAGTGGTGTGCAGGCGGACGGACAACATAACCAAATACACCCTACCGACATAGCAACATTAAAAGTGAGGTTGGATGGATAAATTTGAGTTAGCACCCCACACCGATAGTGCATCGAAGGATCAGCAGCGGCTTGCAGATATACGGCCAAGATCGAATGTCATTTGCTGGGAATCATTCATAAAAATGGCATATACCCTCAAAGCCATCTTTCATTTAAAATGAAATGGCTTTCGGTACAACAAGCACTGGAGTTCTGATGACCATGCGCACCTTCTGTCTTTTGACTCTGGTCTTATGTATGTTACATCCTGTCTTATACAATGGCACTAGAACTCTTGTTGTTGCAAAAGTACGAAGCCGGAAATGATTTTGTCCCAAATCTGAGCCAACAAATATTATAGTCGGGTCCTCACGAATGTCTCCACGACCTATTCAGAACGCAGCGCTGGTGTCCCTTTAGAAGATGACAACGTTAGATTTCATTCTTCGTTAAGGAAACTTGCGGCTGTCTTCCAAGCGGAAACTTCCACAGTCCGGATGGCAACGAACTACAATATATTCGTATTGTGAAAAATTGGTGGAGGAGAAGAAAGATCAGAAGAAATATCAGCATCTGTAATGATAACCACTTTCAAGCTAGTCCATCCCAGGCTTCTTCGAAAGCATTTAGAAGGCTGAAGACATCAAGTCTGTCACAATAAGATCATGTGAAATGAGATCCCCGATGAACTTGCTAGGCTAAACTGAGAGGAAAGATTGTACCTCCATTACGACACACTGCGTCATCGGTTAGATCTTGCATTGACAGTTGTGTTTCGTGTGTGTATAGCTGCAGATGACTCTCGAGAATTCTGGCAGATGAATGCTTTCTGACGTCTCTAAGGAGTCAGTGCGATTTCTTTTATTTCTAAGTGGGAAAGTCTACAGAACACTTATAAGTCTGCTAAGTACCAACTACATAAGTATGGTAGTCATAGTTGACAAAACATCCTCTGACGCTTTCTGTGAGGGTGACTACGACACTGTGTATTATCTCTGTTAGTGTCCGGCCTGATCTCGTATCATATGTACATATGTGCAGGTACTCCGCACTGATTTGGTGTGTAGGCACTTTATTACTGAAGAGAGTTTATTCATCCATCTACGAAAGGCACAATGCAACATCTCTGAGTGCTCAGTTCCGACAGAAAAGAAAGCTATTCTGAAGGGCACTGGAATGAGGTGATAATACGACTCAATTGACTTTAAGGACTTCTCAAGGATAATGCCCAGCTTCTAGGTAAGCTCATTAAAAAAATTTATGCAACATATCCTGCAAAAAGTGCTTGTTTCGAGCATATTGCAAATTGAACGTCAGATGATCCTTTGAAGCCTTTCCCACTGCAACCTTGTGATATTGTACGAGTATTTCATATGACGCATTTCTTTCACTTTCATTTCATTTCATTTATGTTATAATTTTATAAAGGTAAACCTTGTAAGAGCAGTGCTTCTGAGTACTTTTTGCGGCTGCTCATATTGAATTACTTGCAGGCTTAATCTGTTCTTCCACCTCCATCAAGCCGCATGATTAAATGTGATTTCTGAAGTCATCCAGCTTGTTGCTACAATTTCAGTCCCTTTATATCCTTCTGTTCATTAAAAAAACAAAAAAAACAACTTAAACTGTCTCACATGCCTCATACATTCAAGAACGCATTCCAGTGGTCGGATGTAATGGGGCTTCCGTTGAAATGCTTTTTGCGTCATGCCACTGATTAATTAAAAATTCCTCTTTCATTTCAACTTGAATTCAATTTTTTGCATAATTTCACACATCACTTGTTCATTAAAAAAAAAAATGAAAAATACCCCCCAAAAGCCGGGAGATACAGTCGTTTTGGTTATGGATTCCCATCGCAATCCAATTGGTTTCCACAGCCCCTCACAAAACCTGTCGTTGCGGATACGTAATGAAGAAGACCGTACAATGCAGAAGCATTCTTAAATCGACAGATAATCCGAATATCAGCTCATTAAAACCAGAAAAATCGAACAAAAAACTGGAGGAGGAAATTCCAGATAACAAAAAAAGAAACCAAAATTCAAGTGGAGTTGTGGAAAATTTTTCATATAAACCACTGACCGCCACGCCACGCCATGACGCTACCGCCACATCGGGTAAAATACGAACATTTTTGTAAATAATTAAAATTTTGCGGATTTTCTGTATGAAGATAGGTGGGTGGATATTTTTGTGGAGATTTTCGGTATACCTCCCCGCCCACATGCCCATCAATCGCTTCCAGGGAACTACGTACAATTCTACAAATGTCGTTTGCCGTGTAAATGAAATGTTAATGCAACGCACGCATAAGAATCGACATCAGGATCAGAATGCGGTAGTGGGAATTTAATTAATAAAATTGCAATTTTTAATTTTCTTCTTATTATTATTTTAATTACCGATGCGTGTTCTGGTGTCCTTGTTTTGTGTTCTCTGTTTCGAAATCATTAATAAATAAAGGATTCCTCTTTTCCTCTTGTTTCGAGAAGAGGAAAGTTCCACGCGTTGCACGTACTGATTTTTTTTGGATAGGTGGGACTGAGTACTCAGATACATACTCGCAACCGAACGAAATTGGATAAGTTAAATTTTAAATCTGGGTCGTACACGTTGAGGGTCTTTGGCCGATGCACTTCACTTCCATGTGGTGCCTGTTGATTAGCTATCTAATATTGACCATGGTCATACCCAGAGCCTGAATGTATTATATAAGTGGATTTGAACACTCAGCGGGGAAACTTCAGCACGCATGTGCCAGACAGGCATCTTTTGCTGACCAGATTCAAGAGCGCCCTCAGATGCCTAACAAGAGGTCTTCAGAAGGCGGACGATCGATGACGTCTACAGCAAGACTAGCGGAAGCTTTATTTGAGCTACTTCAATACGCCAACTTATTCGGAGCTCAGATCTTTTTTTTTTTTTTATAATCAGCGCTCCCTCAAGGGGTTTTTGTACCCTTAAAATGTTCGTACACAGCGCGGGCGAAGGAAATTTATGGAAGAAGGAAAGACAGCTACCGATGTACATTGTTTTTAAATGTTTGTAAATTATAACGACAAGGAAACACAGAGATCGGCAGGGTATTCCATAAGCGAGTTATACGGCTTAGGAAAGAATCACGATATTTTAGAGTACGAACTAGAAAATGGGCTTGAGGGTATTCTGATGAGCATTCATAGCGAGACGGTTGAAAGTTTGAATGGGCCGAATGCTACTGGCGATTTCAATGGAGCACTAGTGGTGGAAATAGCGATAAAACAAAGTGAGACAGGAGACGTCGGTGTTCGATGGGGGACTGGTATTCTCCAGCAACGAACCATTTTATCTCACTCAGTTCCAGGATGTTGATATTATATCGTGTGAACTTGCCCTTCCTGGAGTGAGTCGAGGAGGGCCTTAACGTTCCATTGTTCCAGAACCCAATCGTTGTTCTTAGTCTATAGCCAAAGGTCGTCAACAAGTTAACCGCCCGTATCCGAGGCCTTTGCTGCCGATTCCTAGCAGTTATCTTTTTTTACGATTACGGCTCGTTCGGCCCCAGACCAACCGATACTTATCCTGTTTTGTGGCGCAAGAAACTCGCTATTTGTCCTCATCCCGTTCACAATTTCCGAAGAAATTTCCAGATGGCACCACGAGGAGGTGGGAGTAGGGCTTACTAACAGAGCTGCTAGATTGTCGACTGCAGTGCCTCTTGCTCGCTATTTAGTGGATCAGCATCCATCGGGAAATGTTGCTTCTACGAAGCCTTTGTTAGTCATTCGCCATCCAGCAAGACAGAGCAAATAACTTTCTGAGGATATTTGGAGAATAATCGATCAATGTGATCAACGCATATCACTTACCCCTATAAAAACTTTAAGTTCCTATGACACTTGGATTTATTGGAAAGATCTAGATTTCTACTAATAATAAAATCATATATTATAATTATGAGCATTTAGGTCAAATCTTAGGAACAGCGCCCCTGCAAGTTCTGCTGTACAGAGTCGAACCCTGGATAGTAAGCAGACAAGCAGAGCTTAAAGAAAAATTCTTCCCTAAAAAATTCCTCCCGTGTGCTAGAAGTTGAACGGAGAAGATGCAACGACGAACTCAATGCGCTATATCAACATATGGACTGTGTAGGTTGCAGTTTAAAAAGTGAAAACACGAAGACCGCTCTGCTCCGCCACGTTGAGGAAATTGGCAGAAATGCTCCAGCCAAGAAGATCTTTGAATCTCAGTCCCCAAGATCGAGAGGACACAGATTGCATAACTTCGATTAAACGATCTATGTTATCATCGTTGGCAGAAGACTTGGTCTGGAGGATAATTTTTTTACGTTGGGTGGTGTGAATATTCCATTGTGTCTCTGTGCTTTATAATTTGTATAGCTTCAGGCCATATTTTGGACCCATAGAGGATTATTAACATAACCACTCATGTTAGGAGTAACCTTCTGCTATATTTTCGTCTTCCAATATTTGGCATTAGAGAGACTGAGGCCTGAGAGAGACTATCCTAAGCTTTTGGAACCAACTCACATGATTCATTCCTGTGCTTTTTTTTTACACTTGTTTTCCTGATTTCACGGTTGAGTTTCTCCCATTAATGATTCTTCGATTTTCCTTTTAGGGTTATTCTGCCACTTATTTTGAAGACCTGGCTGTACGGCTTCATGGTCCGGAATCTACAAGTCACACTGATTTTAAGCGGAAACAACTCCAGAAAACGATTTAATGGGTGAGGACCCAGTAGTGCTCCACAGACCACCCCTTTTCAAACGGAAGATGGCTCCCTCAACGGGAGGGAGATTCATTATTGCGAAATGAGTAAATTCATATGTGCTAAAGAGGGGGCACCACTTGAATTAAATCCATACCATTTTCAGTTAGTACCAACCTTCAAAAGATACGTGTATAAATTTGACAGCTGTCGGGCGATTAGTTCTCGAGATATAGCGTTGGGAGTGAAGCAACTTTTGTTATTGTGAAAAAAAATGGATTCAAAGCAATTTCGTGTGTTGATTTATCATTGCTTTTTGATGGGAAAAATGCAGCCGATGCAAAGAAACGGCTTGATAAGTGTTACCCGGACTCTGCACCTTGCGAACGAACCATTCGTAAGTGGATTGAAAAATTTAAAAGTGGTCATACAAGCACCGAAGATGATGCACGCAGTGGGCGTCCAAAAGAGGCTGTTTCAGATGGAAACATCAAAAAAGTCCATAAAATGATTACGAATGACCGTGAAGTGAAGTTGATCGAGATAGCTGAGGCTCTGAAGATATCAAAAGAGCTTGTTGGATATACATATTATACACGAATATTTGGACATGCGAAAGCTCTGTTCAAAGTGGGTGCCGCGTTTGCTCACAGTCGACCAAAAACAACAACGTGTTGATGATTCAGAGGAGTGTTTAAAGCTATTCAACCGCAATAAAGCCGAATTTTTGAGTCGGTGTGTGACAATGGATGAAACTTAGCTCCGTCACTTCACGCCAGAGTCAAGTCGACAGTCAGCTGAGTGGCGAGCAGGCGACAAGCCTTGTCCTCGTCTGGCAAGGTTATGGCATCCGTATTTTGGGATGCACAGGAATAATTTTCATCGACTATCTCCAAAAGGAGCAGACTATCAACAGCGACTATTACATTGCGTTGTTGGAGCGTTTGAAGGACGAAATCGCAGAAAAACGGCCGCATTTGAAGAAAAAGAAAGTGCTGTTTCATCAAGACAATGCACTGTGTCACAAGTCGATGAAAACGATGGCAAAATTGAATGAATTCGGCTACGAATTGCTTGCCCACACACCGTATTCTCCAGATTTGGCCCCCAGCGACTATTTCCTGTTCGCGGACCTCGAAAGAATGCTCGCCGGAAAGTGATTTAAGACCGAATCGCCGAAACAGAGGCCTATTTTGAGGCTAAACCGAAATAGTACTACAAAACTGGTACCGAAAGATTGAAAAATCGTTTCAATCAGTGTATCGCCCTCGAAGGCAACTATGTATATTGATAAATAAAGTTGAATTTTGCAAAAATTTTGTGTTTTACTATAAAACGGCACGGACTTTCTAGCAATAACAATAACATAATAATAATATAAAATCAGTTACATGCCATTGCTGTCTGCCAGGTTGACAATAGAACTATTAATAAGTTTTGCATTTATTTACATTTACTTAAATACATTTACAAACATTTTAGAAGATCCCTGTTAGTATATTCTATTTTAAAGCAATTTTGCAGTATCCATATAGTTTAGTAACGTTTACTTCTTTGAGTAGGGATACCATTTCTTGTTCCGATAAGAAGTCTCTTCCAAAGAAACTTCGCCTTGTTTCCCTTAGAATTCGGCACTTGCCTAGAAAATGCGTGGTATCTTCTCTTTCTTCCAAATTGCACATACTATACTAAATAATATAGGAAGATCTTCTCTATGGGGGATATAATTGAGTTTTAGGAGTTCTCCGCGAAGTTTAAGCATTGTTGATATTTCGGGAATGGTATGGATGTCTTTGAAGTAGTTTTTATCTTCAAGATTGTAATTTAGCCGGTGCTTCTTCTACAAACTTCATTCTGGCCTGTTCATCAACTCTCGTTATGAGCTGGTATGGTCAGTCGTTCGCAGATCTTCGTAGTGAACAGAAGTGTTTCGGCTTTTTCTAAAGTAAAGAAAAATTAGTAGTAATTCAGTTCGCCAATATTGTTTATTGACTCGGTAGCCCAGCGGGTAGCGGCATCGTTGATCACTAAAGTAAGTCGTGGAACACGGGTTCGATACCGGGACCAACTTGAAGCTCTTTTTTTTTTTTTTTTTTTTTTTTTTGTGTTTTGTTCAAAGTGTGCAAAATATTAAACAACACAACCCATAAGGAAGTCACGTGATGGCTGGCGGAGAGCGTTCCGCTCGTCCCATAACGGGAGTTGAAAAAGGCAACAATAGTGTTGCCGGTGCCGTGGCGAAAGCCATCCGAAGGAGGAGGAGGTTGACAACCACTCCAAATTTAACAAAAATGAGAATGGGTGCTGCTTTAACAGCACAACAAGCCAAAAACCAATCAGATGACGCGTTGATGCACATCTCTGATGAGATCCAGTATGAGGGGGGCAACAACAACTTTGCCTCTCTAGCGGCATCTGAGTCGGAAGATGAGGATGAACTAGTTGAAGAACTTAATAGCAGCATTCAAAAGTTAACAGAAAAAGTGCTTGCTATTAAGCAAAAACAAACTGCACGCAGGCAGAGGGAGCAATTGGAAATAGAGAGCTCCCAACAACAAAAGCGACAAGAGCAGAAACAACAACTACAGCAACAACAAAACCAGCAGCAGCAGAAACAACAACTGCAGCAAACAAGGCAGCAGCAGCAGAAACAACAGCAGCAGCAGAAACAGCAACAGCTGCTAAAACCACAGCAGTTAAAGCCACAACAGCTGAAAAAACAGCAGCAGCAGCTGCAACAACAACAGCAGCAGCAGCAGCAACAACAACAACAGCAGCAGCAACAACAACAGCAGAAGAAGAAGGAGAAGGTGCCTCCTATTAACACCTATAAACTAGAGGTAAATGCTACCAAGGACCTTTGTAAGTTGGTCATTGGTAATACTTTTAACATAAAGAGATTGGGGAACGATCGCCATGCCATCCACTGTAATTCAGTGGAGGGCTACGCGAAAGTGAAAGAGCTCCTAAAGGAAACGACGACGGAGCACTACTCTTTCACACCGAAGTGTGAAAAGCGGCAATCGATGCTGCTGAAGGGGTTGGAACCGTCTTCTGATCCTGAGGAGATCCTGGCACTGCTCAAAGAGAAGGAGTGTGAAGGACTCAAGTTTGTGGGAGTAAAGCCATTTACCACAGCTAGAGCCAGGCGGGAGAAACGGAGTTTACCGTTCTTCCTGGTGCAGCTCAGTCCCGAAAGCCGTCTGGATAGTCTAAGGAGTATAAATGTCCTAGACTACCAGGTGGTTCACTGGGAAAAATTAAAAAGGAGCGAAGGCGTTATACAATGCGTTCGCTGCCAGAGGTTCGGACACGCCGCGTCGAACTGCCAAATGCAGCCTCGATGCGTGAAGTGCGCAAAGAACCACAGTTCCGAGGAGTGTGCTCTGGGTAGGGACGGAGCATCCGATAGGACGCAACTCTCGTGCGTGTTATGTGGGAACGTGGGACACACCGCAAACTATCGGGGTTGTCCTAAGTTCGCTGACATTAAAAAAGCAAAACTGGCTCGACAGCAGAAGGTGGAGGTCAAACGTTCACCTGTGAGCTTTCAAACACCAGCCGTCACGCCCCAAATTTCCTACGCTCAAATGGCGTCAGGTAGGAGGGCTACGGTACAGCAAGCGACTGTTGTTTCTCCGGCGCCAATGCCGAGAACAACGGAAGCTGCACCTAACATGTTGGCCATCTTGCTCGCAATCCAAGGGCAGATGGCTCAGCTGCAAAAGCAGGTGCAAGAACAGGCCAAGCGGGTGGACCAGATCTACGCGCTGCTGCCGGGCCTAACGCAACACATGTCGTAATGGGTACGCACATGGTGGAGCAATCTTTGAAGGTCCTTGCGGTGAATGTTAATTCACTGATTAGGATCGAACGAAGGGCCGCGATGTTTAAATTGCTACAAGACCAAACTCCTGACGTGCTTTTCGCTAGCGAAACCAAGCTAACCGATAAGCACAAACTGGAGTACAATAATTATATTGTTAGAAGAAGAAACCGGCCCGGATCCAAACGTGGAGGCGGTGTTGCGATCTTCATTAAACAAGGTATAAAATTTCACAGAGTGTACAAGGGAGTGTTGCGTAGGTTCCGGGTGTTGGAGGCAGTCGTCATTTACATCCCGCTCCGCAGTGGAAAGCGGCTGTACCTGGCCTCTGTTTATGCACCTGAGACTTCACAATCCACTTTATTTATTACAGAGCTTGACACGCTTTTTCGACTTCTGAGACTGGAATCGGGGGAGAATTATTTTGTAATCGGCGGGGATTTCAACGCTAAACACAGAGATTGGGGAAATAATTTGCCAAATACTAGAGGGAACCTACTATTCGATTGGTGGGGTCAGCACGATGTCATGTACAGACTCGGTCTTAAAGCGACGGATAACCCGTCGTTTCCTAGAGGCGGGTCTTATTTGGATCTACTGCTGTACGACGAACGTATACGACTGACAGGTACGAATTTACAAACGCTAAACTGTCTGCGCACATTCGTGTATGACAGTGACCATTGCGGTTTTAGCACCGAAATTACAGTTCCCAACGAAATTGCGGAATTGGAGGAGTTTGTCCAAAGATATTCCTACAACTACAGTAAGACTCGATGGACACGCTTCTCCACAACCTTGACAAGAGCACTCGCTGCGAACACGCTCCATCCACCGGCCAATAGGAATTTGTCAAACGAGGAGATCGACAATTACCTAAAACAAATGGACGAGACAATTAAACAAACTATGGACGCTACAATACCGCGATATCGACATACGACTAACGAAGACCTGTTCCGCAATCCTACTATTGACGCACTGCAGCGACAGAAAAGTAGACTTCTGACAAGACTCAAAAACTTGTACAGACAGTTTACTGACAGACAAGACCCGGAGATTAGGACACTGAAGGCGTCGATTAAAAATATTCAAACGTTAATAAAAGAGAATTACAGAATTTCTGTAAGTTCGTATTGGAACAACAGGGTTCGGGCTGTAAACACCAGCAACCCGAATATGTTCCCTCAAATAAACAAACTATTTCGGAGAAAAAATCAAAACGACCTTCAGTGTCTTAAAATAGCCCGGACAACAGACAACGAACGGTTACTGACAATAGCAGGTATTGATCCAAATGAGGTCGCTGATGATAACGACTTCTTTGTGATCGAGGATCCACAGGAGAAGGTTGAGGCCATAGGGGCGACTTTCCAGGAAATATACAAGGCCACTGGTGCCATTGGCCCTAATTATGACCTGGACAGTCGCGTCTTGGTGAAAAACTTCTACATTCGAAATGAAATAGAGAACTGGAGATCCGAGGGCTCTGGTTTCACTCGGTTCAGCGAAGAAAATATGGCAAACAATGTCATTAGCAGAGAGGGTGACCTACCCCCGTTCATTTCGAAGGAAGAGCTCCATGAGATCTTCGACACAATCAGGGCTAAGAAATCAGTGGGGACCGATGGTATTCCGAACATCGTGCTTCGACATCTTCCTCTAGAAGCGGTGGACATTTACACCACCCTGTTTAATAATGCAATGAATAATGCACATTATCCAGCGCATTGGAAAACGGCGGTGGTTCAACCTATCCCCAAAAAGGGAAAGGATATATCCAATCCGGCGAATCTCCGGTCGATAAGTCTCCTTCCGAATATCAGTAAGGTGTTTGAAAAAGTAATCAATAGAGCTCTGTCTAGGTGGGTTGAGGACAAACATATAGTTCCGGATAATCAATTCGGTTTTAAGGCGGGACATGATATCTCACATGCCGCGTCTAAACTGGTGTCCGATATCCAATGGAATAAAGGCAAAAACCAATGCACTGGTGCCTGCCTTGTTGACTTGGAGAAGGCCTTCGACACTGTATGGTTAGAGGGTCTTTTCTATAAGCTGACTAGGCTGGAGATCAGTAAACCACTCTTGTACATTCTTTTTAATATGCTAACCAACAGACAGTTCATCGTGAAAAATGGCGATGTGACTTCTGTTGGAATATTTCAAATTAAAAATGGTCTTCAGCAAGGCGCGGTCAATTCGCCGATCCTATTCAACATTTATACAAGCGACTTGATAGGTTCACTTCCCCATATTATTGCGTACGCAGACGATTTGATAGCGTACAGAACAGGTACAAAAATCGAGGTCATTAATACTCTCTTGCAGCGTGACTTCGATAAGATAAGACGATTTTGCGATGACTGGAAGTTGAAAATCAACTTTCAGAAGTCGGAAACCATTCTCTTTAGGACGCCGTTGTCTAGAGCCTCTAGGGATACCAGAAAAAATTGGCGAAAGTTCTCGATCATTGGACAACACGGACAGCCTCTTGCCTGTCGAAATGTAGTCAGATACCTTGGGATCTGGCTAGATCAGTTTCTGTATTTTGACAAAAATGTAGATGCTGCTCTGGCCAGAGCTAAAGGCGCTTTTGCTCTTACAAAGAGACTGTTTTATAGCAGCCAACTCGATGCGAGGGTAAAGGTAATCTGCTATATGGCCCTTATCAGGCCCATGCTGGTATTCGGGTGCCCCGTGTGGTTCAATGTACGAGCAAGCTTAATGGAAAAGATTCGGGTGTTTGAGAGGGCTTGCCTCAGGGCTTGCCTTCGCTTGTACAGAACACCAGAGTCGGAGTACAAAAAATTTTATCGTAATGAGGTCCTTTACAACAGGGCGAACCTAATACGAGTGGACAATTTCGTAATTAAGCTGACTCGAAGGCACATTGCAAGAGCAATGACCTCGACGAATAACCTGATATCTGGGGCTTACTACCCCAACTACCTTTACCACGAGAGAGTGCGCTCTGACGGCTTCGTTCCACCGGAAGCATTCCTCTACCTAGATCAGATAGGGTTGATCCAGGATAGATCAGCGGTCCCGTTAATCTTCCATGTCGCTCGGACAGCTGGGGACAGGCGACTCAACTACAACAGAGACGTCGCACACGGCAGTGTGGATCGTCTCAGGTTCAGTAGGGCGGTGGGGAATCGCGATAAGAGGGATGTCGTTCGGCAGCACCAGCATTTCTGGTGGTTAAATGATGGAGAAGATGTTTCGTCGTCGTTTCCGTCAATTACGGACCAGCCTCACTAATGAGGCAGAGCTGACCAATCTATTTGCTCTGTAAATGGCGATGGCCAGCTTGCATAGGTTTAGGTTAGCATTTAAGAAATATATACATATATTAGTATATACAAAGGTATATACTAATATATGTATATAATTGTGTATGTATGTATAATATCTATGTGTGTATATTGTGTAAGTAGGTTAGGTAGACTAAGGTTTATTTTAAGTTAGATATTAAGTTTTATAGAAAATTAAGTCCATATGCTAAGTTTTTGTTAACAATTTTTTTTCTTAGCCTTAAGTATACAAGATATATGTTTCAATAAAATGTAAACAAAGTCGAAAGACATAGATAATAATGTAGAGTAGCTTAGAGTGCCTGTGTGGGGCCAGTAAGTTAATATAAGTTTGTTAAGTAATTTTAAGCTAGCATTTAAGCATTTTCTGTTAGTATGTAAGAGTTAATTAAGAGTTAGAAAATAAAATGCATTTAAAACTAAAACTAAACTGAGCTGGTATGGTGAGTTCTCCCAGTTCATGGCTTCCGCATTCAGCTCTACACCACATTAGCGAGCTAACTCTAGCCATTCTTCGAACCATGCTATTTTGTTCCGAATCGCATGTAAGGCCACTATCTTTGGAAGTCGGTTATCTGACATGTTTATAACCCTTAGCACGTAGTTTACCTGTAAGTGTTTTAAGGAACAGCAGAGATAGGCCTGTTTCCAGCATGAGCATATAATTCGGAGTCTTTGCAGGGAGGTGGAAGGATTTCTTAATAAAAAAACGTTGTAGTTTTTCAACTTCCTCATAAGGCTTATAACCCCATACTTACGCCGCGTAGAGCATTACTGCCTCCAATGCAGCTTCAAATACTTTACTACTGTGCGTAATCTGTAGGTTGCTGAAACAGTTTTTCCACACTACATTGATGACGGTCTTAGATTTCGTGAGCTGCTCCTTCAGATGTCTTTTCATGCTAAGGCTACTTATTAAAAGGATCCCAAAATACCTGTATTCATTTATAGCTTCTATACGTACCGTTAAAGTGCCATTTTTCGTTATAAGCAAGTCTACCACCTCTCTTTTTAAATATTATTATCTTGGATTTATCCAAATTCACGACCAGGCTCCTTAGGCTGCAGTACTCATACAATTTATTAATCATCAATTGCAAGGATTCCGGTGAGCTTGCCCAGTACAATGTCGTCTGCGAACAGGAGGGCCTTAATGAGAATTCCTGCAATTTTTATTCCTCCTGCGAGAAAGTCCACTACATCGTCTATAAAGAGGGCAATTAGATTTGGGCTAAGCGAACATCCCTGTTTTACTCCTGACTCCGTCTGAAACTATTCTGAAAGCGTCTCGCCCTTCCAAACAGCTGCCTTGGTATCTTCATAAAGGTTTTGTAAAACCCTTCCGAATTTTGATGACATTCCCATACTATAGGCGTGTTTTATTCAAAAGTGCTAAGCCACTTTTCCACACGAAATAAAAACAAAATCAGTGAGTATAATTTAGTGCACTTTCAGAAGTGAGGATAGATTTACGAAAGATTTGAATTACAGATGTCGCAACATACTACTAGAGGGCATTTATTCGTTTCCTGATGATTGGCAGCATTCCGTTTCTGGGATGTGTTCGTGGATCAACTTATGTTTTGAATGAGCAAGTCAATAATGAACGTTCTTTTCGGCTTTTTACACTTGGAAAAAATAGTTATTTTTCTTTTCTTTTCTTTTTTAAAATTAGTGTGCGCGAAGGTGCTTATTTGCTTTCAAAATGCCACCAAAGCTCCAGTTTATCGGAGAAAATATTAAGGATAAAGCAACTTTGAAACCAACACTGCGAACATAGCCGCGAGATAAAAGTGAGTATACAAGTGGGTTGGAGCGTTTTTTGGAAAAGTTGATACGCAATTTTGAATAAAACACGCTTTATATAACTTATAAAATAAGGCGTTTCGCTTCACAGAATCGAAGGCCGTTTTGGAGTCCACAAAGAAGGCGTACAGTTGTTTTTATTTCGGCTTATAAATGTATCTACTTAGCTTTTCAATACGAAAATGTAGCGTAGCCGGACTTAAACCCGCCTGGAATTCCTTTAGCCGATTATTGGCCTCTATCCATGTGAATAGCCACCTCTGTAATATTGCCGCAAGGCTTTTGTAGGACGCATTTAAGAACGATATTCCCCGATAGTTAGCAGGATCCGATGTACCGCCTTTTTTGTGGATGGGAATAATCAGAGCTCCTTTAAGCCGTTGGGGCACTATCCCATGATATAATGTGCCGTTGTATAAGCCAATGAGGTTGTCTTTCAGCCCATTTGTACTATATTTAAAAAATTCAGTTGGTGTACCATCCGACCCTGCAGCCTTTCTATCTTTCAGACCAAGCAGCGCACCCGTGAGCTCCTGATGAGATATAGGGCCATCTTTGTTTTTCGTATATCCGCCACGGCATATTGAAAACTAGGACCACCCACCGATAGGTTCAGTAACCTCTTGAAATGATCTAGGAGGATATAAGAACGAAGACCTCTGTTGATCACATATCTTCATCTATTAAGTGACTTTGCTAGTTTCCAAAACTCGGATGCGTTATTATAACACCCTCCCTTTCAAAGTAATTTCGCGCCTACCTTGTCTGCAAATATCTTAATATTCCTGATTCGTTCTTAGATAAGCCTTTTTAAGAATATCAGTGTTGAAGTATCGAACCACGGCTCTTTATTCTGTTTGCGGGTTTGGGTTTACGGCAGGATAGGGCTCCTTAATAATTTGCCCCATATCCGCTGTGGTCATAATATTTCTTCCTTGCAACTTCACATCAATTTTCGTTCTATATTGGGCGGCTTTGTTCTCGTTCCATACCATTTTTGGGAGCACTCTCATTTCCCTTATTTGCTCGTTTGTCGCCGTGGAGTGAGTAACCGTAACAATGACAGGTAAATGATCAGCGTATATGACTTGTTTGACTTCTAAATCAGTAACATGGTAGTTCCAGTCTCCCCTTGCCAAATAGTAGTCAATAACTGTTGTCCCAGTAGCACCAATGTGCGTCAACTCATCCCATTCACCACTCGCAATAGTACCATTCAGGATCCGAAAACCAAAAGAATCACAGAACTCTATAAGCTTCCTTCCTCTTTCGTTACACAATGAATCCTGAGACCTTTGTTCTACGCCGGCTTCATAATTTTCCACACCACAGTTCTCGCGTTCCCAATAATTGTAGTTTAGATATGCTGTGATTATGTAAAACTCCTTGCTGTCTAATCGCAGATCCACATATGTGAGTTGCTCGAACATTCTAAACTCATAACAGATGTCGAGATCTTTCCTAAAACCAAAATAACATCCTCCGCTGGCCCTTCCTCTTGTATATCTTCTTGTGGCGGGTATCCACTTACACTCGTAGTTTAAGAACTTATTTTCCAAAATCTTGTAATTATTTTCTATTGTATACCTATATGCTTCAAATAGGAATATAAATTCGAATTTATTAACAAAGTTACAAAATTCTATAAATAGGGACCTATTACCTAAACCTGCTATATTATAAGACAATATTTTAGAAATTTTAATGAAAGCATGCTCCACCAGACAACCAACGTATAGGATATAATTGGTCTTATCATACAGCTCCTTTTCACTGCCAGAAGGCCGACAACGCCTTGGAGACTTCCCACGTAACATGTTTAGTCCAGAGAAGATGATGGTGATGCCTTTAAGCACTAGATGAGTCAGATCAGTCAGCTTGTTCCTTCTCGTAAAGAGAAGAACATTTCTGGTGCACCAATCGTCGATCACCTTTTACTAATCTTCTTATTTGGCGTTAATACAAAATAAATTTGGATGCAATGCCACCGGCTGACATCTTAGGACATTCTAGGATGTGGCAATTCTCCAACAGTCAACTGATTTTTTGAAATACTCATCGAGTTTCAGTAATCCGATGAAGAAGTTTAACCCGTTTTTGAGTTATCTACGAGGAGATGCTGAAAAATTCGATCATCTTCTATAATAATAATTCTTCAGGACTTGACGATCCTGAAATCATATATCAAATAGCTTCACCTTCCAATAAGCGCCAGCAAACAATTGAATAATGCGCTTCCAATTGGAAATTGTTTCTTCAGATTGAATCAGAACATGAGTTCCTGTCACTTGAAAGGTCAACATACCAAGACCCTTTCGACGTAGCCAACTATTAAGGAATCTTCCAAGACAAAAGAACTTTTCATCGCCGAGAGGATGCAATCAAACAAAAGGAAGGAAACAAAAAAAAAAAAACTATGAAAACAAAAAATAGAGAAAAAGAAAATAGAAAATAAAGAAAATAGAGTGCCAATCGAAGTCTTATCTGATGCGAAGCCAATAAACCCTTGGCAGACGTATAAAACATCTAAATCAATGTCTGGGCCAAAGTGGATGGGCGTACCGAAACCAAACACCCCATACCCCCTACCATAGTCGTACCGCTTTTCAACAATCCAACAAACACAACACAACTACCAGCAGCAGCAAAATTCGCTGCCACAATGAACTGACATAGAAAGGCGGACCCAGGCATGGTTCGCCTCCAAAGACATCGTAGAAGACTCTGAACTCTGCTCCCAGGAAAACAAAAACAAAAAAAGCAAAAAAGAACTTTTCAAACCCAGAACTAGGGCCATAAATTTCCTTTCTCAGGCAACTGCCATCGAAGGGTTGTTTGCTGCCATCGTTCCAAGTCACTGGATTTTATGATTACAATCTACGCATGATTTGACAATTGAATCCTAGATACCATGTGTATTGTCAACAAATTGGTATCAGTTACGAAATATCGTCTTCTGTCTGAGAGAAGGGGGCCGGAAAGGATCTGAGGACCTGCAGGAAAACTGGGGGTTGTAGCTAAGCAATCCGCAACCAAAGGGAGGCGAAAACTTTTTTTTGACGTCGTCCGTCTGTCGTTCTTAGGGTTTTTCACTCCGGAATTCAAATTTTCGAATCCTTTTGGTTCTCTCACACAAACGAATACAAGTATTCGTATACTTAAGTGTCCTGATGAACTTGTGCGTTGCGTTGCAAATAGCCTTAGTTGGACTGAGAAAGAGGACAAGATAAATGCCAATGACTGGGCTAACCATTGAGTCAACCATTGGAGCCACCCCCAAGGAGCCAATTGAAAATAAAAATTTCAAGGATCATAAAGCATTGCTTTTAATTTAAAAGTTTTTTCATTGTTTTGTTTTCGGCAGCGCTTCTGTGCAGTTGTTGTTGCCCTAAAATATGTCGAATCGAGGGGGACTACTGAATATCCGAAACGGAAAGATGGCAAGATGGCAAGATGGTGAGATGGCCCACCAGGACGCTGATTTAGGAATAGGATTATGAAAATATTTTCCAAAGAAAAGGCAAGTCGGTGGTGTTGTTTGCGTGAAAGAAGATTAGAGGAGGCAGCAAATCTTTTTATTGATTGTCGAGATTTGTTTATGGAAATTGACGGAACAAGTTTGTTTCTTTTGAATAGCGCGGTAAAGTTGTGGAAACTGGCAGAAGGAAATCTCTGTGGAAATAGTGCGCTATTTCAAAGTTGCCTTTCCAGTTGAAAGAGAGGCCTTGGAACACCCCCTCGAAATGCCATTCCTGGAACTTTGCCTCCACAGATTTAGCACATAGAAAACTGGGGGTAATCTTTCAACCACGAATACATAACAATTTCGCTTGAACTTCAAATGCCCTTTACGAAAGGCCTAACCTCTGACATCTTATTGCCCTGTTCAAAAAACTGTGCCAAAAAACAAAAAAACAAATCTCACCTATGAAACAAAAGCAAGCCATTGATGTGAACGATTTTATTGTTTACAACCCGAGCAAAATGAAATGAACCAAAGTGTGAGGTGCTCTTTTTTAGCTAGTCGCATCCGAACAACTTAAGGAGATCCTGAACTGCTGCAGCTTTCCAAATAGATCGGATTGAAGACAGATAAATTAGGAGTTGACCGTATCAACCACGGTGAGTACTTTAGGAAGCTATTTTAGCGAATACCGGATTCGTTACCTAGTGTGTAGTCTTAAATGGTTGGTTGATGGTTGGCACAGTACAGGGTCACCGTTGAAAAGTAAAACAACTTTGCTTCACTAGCAAAACCACATTTTCCACGGCAGAACTTTCTTTTTCTTTTTAGATGGCTCTGCAGTCCAGAGTGGACCAGGATTTCAAATTTCTAACTTTGTTAAGTAGCGTGGGGTACATCTAATTACATACACAAAGTTGACTTAAGTCCACTTCCACTTAAGTATGTGCGACTAAGATGAGGTCCCACTAGACTGCGTTGTCCCTTTGAATTGGGGCACTAGTGTCTATGTGCTCAAGGTGACCTTACCACCTAAGCTTGGTTATCTAAGCCTTTCTGACGAGATCGATATTGATGTATAGCCCTTACATGTCCCCGTTGAAACATCTCCTTCGACCGAAAATTAGCCGATTAAGTTTTCATCCGCTTTCATCAGTGTCCCAATTTCTGCGCTGTGAAATAAGACAATGATGATCTCTGATCCGGTTTGAAGGCTCGAGAGGGGACCTGTCTATTGAATTGTGTTCTAAGCCCAAAGAAGCGTTGATTAGGAAGAGTATTTGTTCGCATTTTTTCGCTCTGTTGTCGTTGTCGGACTTGATAGCGGAGTTGAAGTAGATAAAATCCCTCCTTCTTTCTTCTTCTAAGAAGCCTATGTTCTACCTTTATTTTCTGCGAATGGAGCCTGCGAGCTCCTCTCTTTCTTTACTGCAGGGCCGCTCTATACATTAATGTTTGCCTGTCTGCAGTAGTCATCCTTTATTGGGGCGGGTTGAAACCAAGTACATCATAGGTGGCCTCATTGATTGCTTTTTGACAATGATGCCACTGCAATCGTAATATAATCAATTTGGTTAACGTTTGTTGATCAGGAGTCAGCTGGGTCCCTTTATGGATATCAAGTTGTGGAAAGCCTGTGCTGGCTATAGTTACATTACGTTAGTAGCAAATGCAACGTGAGAGATAATCATCTCCTGCACTTCATACTGTAGTCAGAACTGGCTGTCAACATTGTTGGCTCGCAGCCAACTTTTGTTACGAGAGTAAGACAGCAAGTAGTCGACTTAACTTTATCCAACAGGCATGCTAAGGAGATTACTGGCTGGAAAGTACTATCGGAGATCTCCATGTCAAACCATAGTTACACCGAATTCAGATTCGAATGCGAGGTATCGACCTCGTTGAGGAATCCGCATAAAACCAAATGGGCACGATTTAAGGAGGAGCTCGACAAGTACAATAATGCGGGCAGCATTAAACAGGACAAAACAAAAGCTTAAGGAAGCTCTTCAGAACATGGAAGGCACTCTCACCAAGTGTTTCGAAATGGCATGTCCAGCCAGTAAGCAATCTTGCAGATTTGCCTTTTCCTTGGTGGAACACAGACCTGCAGCGTCTGTGTAAATAATCTAGGCTTGTTCGGATTTCGAAGAGTGCCTCTTACAAAGCTTTTTGCGAAAAGATTGAAACAATCAGTAAAACCAATAGGCTGGTCAAAGTCCTTAAAAGGAGAAGATCAACCAGCTCCTATCAACGAAGCTGGGAGTGAGCTGAACAACACAACACGCCGTAGCTGGTATATCTCATCGATTGTGGTGACGGATGAAGTCATTAAATATGCTGTTGTTTCCTTTGATGGCTTCAAGTCGCCTGGCACCGATGGTATTTACCCAGTTATTTTACAAAAAGGTATAGACCAGCTTCTGGCAACTCTGTAGAGAATTTTCACTGCTAGCCTGACACTGGCATACATACCGAAACCCTGGCGAACAGTGAGTGTGGCCTTTATACCGAAAAGAGGTCTACTCGCTCGCCAAGAGTTTCAGACCTATAAGTCAGACTTCCTTCATGCTAAAAATCATCGAGAGAATGGTCGAGATCCAAGTGCGCAAAACCGCCTTGCGATTGAATCCTCTGTCGGTGATGCAACACCCCTACCAACGAGGAAGATCCTGGGAGAGTGCGCTTCAGAATCTGGTATGCAGAATTGAAGCCGTACTCGATAAGAAGGAATAAGGCTTGGGCATTTTCATCGACGTTGAGGGTACTTTCGACAACGCAACTTTTGACGGCATGAGTAACTCGGTCAAAGAACATGGCGTAGACCAATCACTCGTTTTGCGTATAAACGCAATGCTGGTGAATAGAAGATTGATTGCGGATGCTGGCTGCAGTAAATATATGGTGGCGGGTGTAAACGGGGTTGCTCACAGGTCGCCTTTCTGTCTCCACTGCTATGGTGCATCCTGGACGACCCACTGCTCAACGCTTTGCACAAGCATACGCGCATGTGCTCTAAAGCACAGGCAGCCCTAGACGTGATCGGCGACTGATGCACTAGTAATAGGCTTTCAGTCAATCCTCTCAAAACTGAGGTTTTTCTCTTTACGAGAAGGAGGAAGAGGAATTCTCCAAAGAAGCTAAATATTTGGGGTATCATTCTGTATAACAAACTTCTCTGAACCAAAAATTTTACGATGAAAGCATCTAAGGCGCTAACAGCCTTCTGGCAGTGCAGAGGAGCGATCGGCAAGACATGGGGCCTGTTACGAGAGGGATCCTTTGAATCTACACGGCTATGATAAGGCCAATTATATGCTATGAGTCGGTTGTCTGGTGGAATAAGCTGCCGTGAAAATACGTGATCGCTGATTTTACCAAACGTCATTGATGTATCTCCCTCCCCTTGATATTCATATCATCTGCTGCACTCTCAAAGCCATCTTCCGTTTAAAAAGAAGTGATCTTTGGTACAACACGCACTGAAGTTTTGATGACCTTGCGCGTCAACTGTCATATGACTCTGGTCTTATGGACATGCCGGTCGATGCAATGACACTAGAACTCCTGTTGCGGAATAAATACTAAATCGACTTCCCCTGTGCACGGAATTGGTTTTGGCCAGAATCTGACCCAGGAATGTAATTCAGTCGGGTCTTCATGGACAGCTCTAAAACCAATATATTGTAGGATGTGACGCTGTTGTCTTTCTGGAGGACGATAACGTTAGACTTAACTTCACGTTAGGAAAGCTCGCATCTGTCTTCCAAGTGGAGGTAATACTATTGGCAATGAACTATGTATATTGCGGAGAACCGGTGGAGGAGGCGAAGCATTTGCATCTGTGGCGACAGCCAATCTTCGCTCAGAACCTTGTTAACCCCTCTTAGGGTGTTGGTACTGAAGCGCTTACTCATCTTTCTTCGTAAGACTGAAAGATTTCATTAATAGGGACTCAGTGAAACCCAGGCGGTAAGTTTAGGTACACAAACCTTTCCTGCAGAGAAAGTTAATCTCGTTTTTGTTACAGGAGGCGGTGTAATGAGGTAAAAAATGTGACAGCTTCTTCTTCTGTAACCTTTGAGGAGCACCGTGCGGACACGAGTTTTATAGACCTAGAACAATCAAGTCTGGCCATTACAAAAAGCCACCCCAGCCAAGAAAAGGAAATTCGAACTCTGAAAGGAGCAGCTCTTCTCAACTACCATAGCAGTTCAAGCCGAGGGTAACCACTATGTCTTCTCAGCACTATTTTTTTCACGATCAAAGATCTTCTTTCAGCTGCTAGGGACGATTAGAAGAAACAATTATTTCGTAAAGTAATCGAGGCGTGGAGACACTATTTATATGATTACGTATCACGGTTAAAGTTTTCATTTAAATATCTGGTAAGAATGTTTCGTATTGCTGTTGGAATATTAGTTTAGGTTTCATTTCGCCACAATACATCATGATGCTGGCCATCCGAGTCCTTTCAGTCAGCATAGTTGTTGGAGCAATATGTTGAAGCATTATCCTGATTAAGCATATAAAATTGTGTAACACCAACAAAGCCAGAACGATTTTCCCGGCATTCTCTGGAAGTATGTGCAGAGTTGTAAGAAATATGCGTCAATATGGACAAGGATTCCAAAACTATTTTCAACGGCTAGATAGTCATTGTTGACGTTTTTTTTTGTCTTGTGGCAAAAGCACGTCAGAATACATTCGCATTGGATTGAGTTCCAAAGAAAAGCATCATCAGCCAACAAAATATTGGGGTATTCTCGTCTGCGAATTCCGTAATTTGTTGATGGTAGGGTTAGGAGGGTAATTTTTCAAGAGCCTTTTCCCTAATCGACTTGCTTAAATAGCTGCCATATACGGCAACATCTAGACACTGATTGGAATATGCTTCCCGCCAATAGCTCCAAAACAGTTGGGTATATTATAGTTGAGCCTTAAGGGTAAATGCTAAGCCCCTATTGATGAGTAAGATACTTTACGGGAGCCTTTTTATTCCAGTCCTGCTATGGGCACTATCCAGGTCGGAAAAGAAACTTTCTTGGTTGCTTTGGGAGAAAGATTTTACCTATAATCTTCGGTACCGACGATGTTGCCAAATCAAGACGTTGATCTAATCAAAAGGGCGAATTTACAGCGATTTCGGTGGCTTAGTCAAGCAGAGCGCATTCATACTAAAAATTCTTCAAAAATTCCCAATCATCCAATCTACAAATACAATACAAGAAAATTAGCTTCCAATATTCCAAACTCATCCCTACAACCCATGCAGGACAGCCGGACGCACAAATTTAAAGCTGCTGAAATACTTGATCAGTTCCATTTAAATGAAGGAAAATCCCTGCAGCGTCTCAGAACACTAAGCCTCCTATCAAAACTCGAATTTACCTAATTTCTTACAAATCATTCAAAACCAAACTGACGGTTCACACCGCAACTTCTGACACAAGTATCCAACTATAGAAAACCCCATTCTCCATTCCAGAGAACACACGCCTGAGGGTCTTATTAAATTTTATTCTTCTCTCTCCGGCTTAGGATTTTCTTTTGCATAGCACTCGTCGTAGTTTTCCAAAGCTCTGCCAGTTCTCTTTCTTTTCTTTTACGGCTGGATGCCTTTAAGGGAAGAAATTTACGGTTTTGTTCACCATCACCGCACAACCGCACCTTTGATTTTCATTTCTACTCCGGAATACTTCAGCTGCAATTATTTTCCATTCATTTTGATTTGAAGAAAAAGAGGAACACCCCATCCCACCATCAATGCTGTACGCTGGAGAAAAATCGAGAGAATCACAAATGTACCTTGTTCCTTCATCCTTCCAGGACATTAAGCACAAATCAAACATTCCTACTAAATCCATGGCAAAACGGTATGAATGTTGGGTACCCCGAAAGTTCCGACCACCACTACCCGAAACCAGACCAACAAGTTTACTCTCAGGTGAGAGCCAGGTAATTTTGGGGCGCGTTCAACAAGGGAAAATTTATCTTCGGGCACCTTTAGAGAGCCATTCAAGCGAAGGAGCAACTTAAGGATGTTTGAGCTACCGCCACCATAACCATCACCATCACCATCCCAACCGCTACAAGTTAAATGTATGGCAGCCACCCTATCGGTCTAACTTCAGAGACAATCGAAAGGTTTCCACAAGGCGTAATGTGAAATTGGTATAACTGGTTGTGTATGTGTTATCCTTTCGCCAGGATGAGATGATAGAGGCACGACGAAAGATTCAACAATCTCTAGAATCATGTCGAGCTAGTGATCTTAGTACGGGCATTAATATCTTCACCCAGAGTAAGTGTGTGTTGTGTATGTTGGTGCATATGCAAAGGATCTGCGTCGAAACTATACCGTATAATACCGCACCGCACCGCAGAACCTGCAACGTAGCAACACATTTAATTGTAATGCTCTCAAGTGTAAGAGAGCTCCTTTAGCAACAACACACCACAGAAGAGTTTGCTCCTTAACGTTTTGTCTATGTAGGTACTGGATACCGGCTGCAGGCTATACTCGTTTTATAGCCTGTGCCACACACTACATCCATCTATGTACATCTACATCTCCAAGGTGCGGTGTCGGTAACAGGAATTCATATGTCCGCAAATTTGTTCTCCGACACACAATTAAAATCAGGAAGCGTTTAATCCGCTTAATAAGGATTCAGGACTTCAGGAGACTGAATTATGGCTGTTGGATTTTCGCCATTAATTTTCAACATAACCGGGAATGTGTAGTAGCTACGAGCTGTGGCCCGTGTCAGTGCTCATATGAGAACGAGCATTTGTAGTCTCATACGAATACTCACTCCGGATGGCGTAAGCCTGTAAAGGGATTGCAGTGCCAGACACCATGTCAAGTCCTTGGACTAAGTATGGTCGGTGGACTAGAGGCAATTGCGTTCTTCTTAAAAATGTCCTGGTACTGGCTCTCTTCCTCGTATAGTAGCCATACTCATCCATCCGCTAGATGATACGTTCAACTACGACTCTAAATGGGGGGGGGAGGGATGTTATTTTTAGCGAATCACATCTGAAGTGCTACTACGAGTATGAGTATGAGTACGAGTACGAGTACGGTACTGCGACTGAGGAGCAGGTGTTGGAAAACTGAGCCGCATTTCGCACTAGGGTTGTTTCGGGTGAGCTTTTCCTTTTTGTGTTTTGTGACACTCCGCGGTGTGGTAGGATTATTTTCGTTATTTTCACAGGCAACAAACAAATTTTAATTAATTTTCCCGCAAAAAAAAAAATATTAAAAACTGGGAAAAGTTTTTTACTATGCTATACTCGTAGATTGGTCTTTCCCGTTTGATATAAAGGAAATTTCCCAAAAAGGATTTACTTCCTAGAGCTTGCGGAAAACTACGACGAATAGGTACGGCAGTGGCGATGCGGATAGATTCGGGTCCGCTATACATTCACTGGTTCGGAAAATTAAATATTGCGTTAGAAATAAATTTTTAATCGAAATGCGGTACGCCCAGATTCGGGTTGAATCCCAGGTACAAGATACAAATACTGACATACGGGCTGGGCTACATGCCGCCGCCGGGTCGAGCAGGAAGTGTGAAGAAGATTTATGCGAAAGTAAGTAATTTTCGGGATCAGAAACAAATTGTTTTGTTGTTCCATTGGGAAAGGTTGTTGCCATCCGGAAAGGAAGATATTTGCTGGAGAAAAGTTTTCTAGGAAATACGAGTGTCTACATATATTAAAGAGAAACGTTAGGTTGAAAATAGACGGGACTTGTACCTTTCTTGAAGGGGAACAGAGGTTAGGGTATACAATTTGCGTATACCTCTTAAGGGATTGTGTGGGTCGCGAAACAATTTCCATCGATTTTCTTAATGGAGTTATTAATTTACATGAAACCGCTTGGATGGGCAGCCCTTTCCAAGGTGCTATTTCTTGTGATTTCTCGAAAGAAACTGAAAGATGATGAGAATTTGACGATTGGTCTATTCAGTTTCAATGATTCCCAAATTTTTCGATGGGAAGCCGCGAAAATTTAGCATTGAGCTGGGGTTTCATTTTAATAACTCCGATAAAAATTGTTCGAAAATATCCACTTAAATACCAATCAACCTGGACCTTACAAAGCATAAGAACCTATGGTATCTTCTCTGCAAAACTACAAAAGTTTTTCGGCTGTTATACATTTTGAAATACTTTTTAGCTTTCGGTATGAAACCCAGTATCTGGATTGAGTTAACCGTAGTTCTTAGACCCAAAATAGATATGCTCACGAATGATCTCATAACCATGCGTCTATCAGTTTTCCTACTTAAGACCCTCGGGAGAATCCAGACTGTCGAACTGGCAGTATACCGGTAGATCTGTACTACACTCCCTCTCCCTTCCGATTGAAAAATCACTCTCTTCCAAGGTGATACAAGACCTAGCGTTGTCTTCAAATTGATCCACTTCATTCTGAACAAAATCTGAACCACATAGGGGAATACTCCAAGGGCGTTTACCCTCTTCGCTAGTATGGATCCCAGTTATTATCGGGCTGCTTATCAAATTAGAGGATACGGTATGTGGAGTGATTGCTCGCACAATCGAAGTTGTTTTTAATGTGTCTAATAACCACTCATAGAAACTCTCTCACAACCTTTAGCACGGCGCATGCATACTCTCCTCTTTGACACATGGGCGTAGGCTTAACGTAAGTCCTCCAAAAACGGAGAAGGGTGCTCTTCACAAGAAAAATCAGGATACCTTGTATCATCCTAACCAAGTTAAGTGGCACACTCCTGCGTTTTTCTAAAGTAGTGGTTCGAGAATTTACCGCCATAGCCAATGTGATACGGTAACCATCTGCGTCTGAAGCTGTCTATGACAATAGGAAGTTTGGTGGACGACCTCGCCGAGTTAAAGTTAGACACCGAGATCTTGCGATTCCATAATGCAAAGGTCACTTCACAGATGCGCCGCCTCATGTTAAGGAAAGTGTCCTCATGTTAACGTACCGACCTAGAAAAGCGAGCTAACCCTCCCTCCTTCTAGAAGATACCAGAATTCGGTGGATTATTTCTCGGCATCGATCCGATCCCTGTCCGTAATCGCGGGGCTAAAACGCAGGAGCTCCTGAGAATTGGCAACACACCCGTAGTAAATGAGCCGCTAGTCGCTCTTACCGCAGTGGCGGTGGTATATTACCGGGATACCATCCCTGCTTTGCACTAATCCTTTACCATTAATTTGGAGAAATGCTTCTGTTGGGAAGTGAGCTCTCATGGTACATTTCATTGGGGAAATGATGAAATGATGATTTCAAAGATCAGCCTATTATCGTTGATCATTGCTCTTGCAACGCGTCTTCGAATCACCTTAATCAGGAAATTGTCAATCTTATTCAGATTAGCCTTATCGGAAAGGACTTTGTTGGGATAATATTTTTTTGTACTCTGATTCTGGTGTTCTGTGCAAGCCAAGACAGGTCGTAAGACACTGCCTTGCAAACACCCGAATCCTTTCCATCTGATATGGCGCTACATTGAACCACACGGGACAACCATGTGGTTAGGGCCACATAGCATATGACCTTCATCCTGGAGACAAATTGACTGCTGTGAATGAGCCCTTTTGGCCCCAGCAAGACAAGCATCTATATGTTTGTCAAAATACAAAAGCTTGTCGAACCAGATACCGAGGTATCTTACTACGCTTCTCACCGCTAATGGCAGTCCGTGCTGTCCAATGATGGCCAAATTTCGCCAGTTATATCTGGTATCCCTAGAAGCCCGTCTCAATGGAGTTCTAAACAAGATTGTTCCCGACTTTTGAAAATTGATTTTCAATTTCCAATAGTGGCAATACGCCTTAATATGATCGAAATCACGCTGCAGAAGAGTGTTGTTGATTTCGATTTTTGGACCTGATATGTTCGCCACTAAATTCTCTGTGTACGCTATGGAATGATTGAGCGAACCTTCTAGATCACTTGTGTAAAAGTTAAACAGTATCGGAGAAATCACAGCCCCCTGTTGTAAGCCGTTTTTAATGTCAAAGATTTTGCTCGAAATGACGTCGATACATTTAGCAACAAACTTCTTTCCCATAAGCATGTCGTAAATCATATATAGCAGAGTTTCGGCATGCCCATCCTTGTCAACTTATAGAACAGCCGCTCTAATTATACGGTGTTGAAGGCCTTCTCAAAGTCAACGAGGCACGCACCCGTACACTAATTCTTGCATTTATTCCATTGTATATGGGAGACCAGTTTTGACGCAGCATCAATAGTGTTGCATCGCAGTAAAACCAAACTAATTTTTCGGAAGAGCCTTAACAGCGTGCTATTAACCACTTTCTCGAATACCTTGCTAATATTCGGAAGCAAATTACAATAACTGACCGAAGAATAGCAGCGTTAGTTCTAACTTTATCCCTTTTCGGAATTGAATGTACCACTGCTGTTTTCCAATGCGTCGGATAATATGCACCTGCACCGTTTGCTACTCGTAGTTAAAGCACCACCGGTCTTAACTAGACTGTGTGAGCAGGAAAAACAACCCAAAGGGCTGCTTCTTAGGGTGAATTTGATCATAACAACCGATTTCCATCCACCAGAGTTACGAACTTTTTTGATTGTAAAGCCGGTTTCAACTTGATATCGCAGGACACGTGCTTTGCGGTCAACAGGTAACAGCTGATGCACTGTTTGCACTTTGTAAGAGAAAATCTTACAGTCTTCTGCGACATCTTCAACTACACCTACGATATTCTTTGCAGAACGGCTGCTCCGGAGACGGCTAGACCTAGCAGCATCTCGTGTTGTCCCATACTCTTTTAGGCGAGTGGCTAAACGTCGTAGTGTTTGCGCAGTTGATGCCGGACGACCGGGAAATCTCCACCGAAATTCACGCTGCGCCATCGACTTTGCAGGGGCGAAATATTTTTGACCACATTGCGATCAACGCAAGGCACTCCTCCAGTACTAGGGATGTCCGAACTTTCCGAGGGCCCAACAAACATCGCAAAAATCCCGAATACAAGCTAATACTGTGAAGAAGTTCGACTTCGGACTGCTACAATCGTAAAACGATCCCCAAATCATTTTCTGGTAGAATATCCCTTAACCTCTTAAGAAGTCCTATGACACCAGCATTAAGTATTGAAGACCAGTGCGAGCACTCCCAAAAACCCAATCATGTGCTGGCTTTTACTCGGCCACCACAACGAAACCCTAGGTTTGACAATGAGTTCCGGTCCCCACATGCATCTTAGTAAGATGCAAATAAAGCGGTGTTGCTTAGACGGACTAGACCTGTTCAAGAGCTCGGCGAGCAGAGGATACGCCGAAAACCGGCTTCTCAGGAGGAAAAATGAGGAGCATGAGAAGCGTGCGGTCGAAGAAATTGAGAGGCTACTCCAGAAATGAAATTCGGAACTTCTCCTAAAAAGTAAAAAAAACATGCCACGGACACAAACACCGAACCAAAGCCTGTAGATACGAACAAAGAAACATCATAGTAGAGTCGCAGTCGATTCTGAAGATTTGGAAACAGCCTTTCTGTGGACTATAACTACGATAATAAACCGAATGCCGCTGTCAGGCAGAATAAACCTTTCAACCTGGGCGATGTAGACCAACAATTCCGCCCACTCGGCCTGGATGAAATGAAGATAGCCATATCGAAGCTTGATTCAAACAAAGCTGGACGTCCTGACCACCGGGCTCTTCAAAGCGGCAGGCGATGGCGAAAGTATCCCGATGAACGGGAACTCGACATTGCTTATTCGAACTTCAAGAAAGGAGACCCTCTGAACTGCACCGACTACAAAGGAATCAATCTTCTTAATATCTTCTACAAGGTCCCATCTGCCGTATTATGTGAACATCTGAAACCGTCGGTCAACATCTGGATTTGTCCATATAAGTGTAGTTTTAGGCCACGAAACTTAACCATCGACCAAATATTCATATCATTGCAGATCTTGGAAGAAACCCATGAACTCCAAATCTATACACCACCTATTCATTGACTTTAAGGCTGCGTATGACAGCATCAATAGAGAGGAGCTATACAGGGTAACATCCAGTTTTGTCAACTCTGCCAAACTCGTCCGTTTATGCAGAATGATTATGGAGAATGCACGCTGCCCCATCAAATTCGGTTAAGAACCCATCGAGACCCGTGATGTCAAAAAAGGATTTAGACAATTTAGACAAGAGTAGTGCAAATCTCACGGGCCAATACAAGAGGCACAATCTTTCAAAAATCAGAAAAAAGCAGCGTGATGTCAGTAATGGGTTTAACTGTCAACGAGGGCGAGAGTACATGCTGTGACCAGAAAGGATACCCAACACCGACGTCTAGGCCAGAATATCCTCGGCTATTAATTTAGACAACGAACGACACCAGTTCCGAGATCAAACGAAGAATAACTCTTGCCAATCGCCGCTCATTTGGCTTAAGAAGGCAATTGACTAACAAAGCCCTCTCGCACAAAAAAAATTACCCTATGTAAGACCTTAATAATCCCAGTCCTGCACTATGGCGCAGTGGAACGGATGTTTTCAAAAATGGATGACGCTGCTCTTGGCATTTTTGGGAGGAAAATTTTTCGAGTGATTTTTGGTCCCATCTGCGTAGACGGTGAGTGGAGGAGGAGATACACCGACGAACTGTGCGGGCTGTGGAGCGACACCGACTTAGCCAGAAGAGTAAAAGTCCAACAACTGAGATGGCCGGGCCATATGGAGTGGATGGACGCCAATGGTCCGGTGTGTAAAGTCTTCGAATCTACCCCGAGGGACAGCGCAGTAAACGAAGACTGCGACTCAGCTGGTGCACGCAAGTAGAAGAGGACCTCAGCCAACTTTACGTGCGAAACTGGAGGCAGCTGCTTAAAAATCGAGCTGGGCGGAGGCGCTTGTTGGTTGAGGCTTAAGTCCACCCCGGGCACTTCTCTATAAACCCCAGCGGGTTTTGCCACATTTATGTGCGTTCACATCCGACTCTTACTATCTGTATGTGTTGTGTATTGTAAAGATAGAAAAGTTAGGTAAAAAGTACCCCCATGCCCTTGTAATTCATAAAATTCACTCCCTATACATGAATAAAGTCAGTTTTCCAGGTAGGCCTTAAATTTTTCATTGAATAGATATTAACGTGCGCAAGATATTGGAGAACTAATGAGAGGTGAGACGATACACAACATCTTCCGGAAGGATCTTTTTGAGCAGTTTGATACTAAGTGATGTTCCAAATACGATTATTCGTTGTCATGTGATCTTCAACTAGATGCCGAAGAAAAATATTTGTTTATCTGACCTAATCCGCCCTGTCGAGATTGAAGTCATCGATCTTAACACCTGCTTAATTGACTTTGGGATACGATCGGTTTTTGAAAATTACCTATAAGACATTGTTTCCTTCTCTTATCTTCCTTAGTACCAGCAATAGTGAGAGTCTGAATATCAAATGAAGGAAAAATCTGACCAATAGGTGCCACTTTGGACTCAGTAGGCAATTGAAAGCTAAATGCATGGCTGACAAAGCTGAGGACATAACCTCATCGAAATCGAAGTGTTAAATGAGCCAAAAGGCGTCCGCATTTGCAATGAAAAGATCAAGTGATTCAGAGCCGACCACCACGTAGAATTTCCGAATAACACCGGCACTCAGAAAACAGTGAATACTTTTTTAATTTGGCCAAAACCAATAAACTGACTATACAACCATATGGATGAACTTGATAAATTTCTGAATTTCCTCAATTTGATCATATTATTCACCGTCAAAGGGCTAATGGACCAATGTGTAAAGTTGGACACTAGATAGTCCTCCAACAATTACACCGGCCTACATATAGCGTATGCAACTAACTCCCCCGACCCGTTTATTCCACTCAATGAGCGTTACAAGCATTTTTTCCCTCCAAATTGCTCTACAAACCTTAACGATCATATTAAAGGTCCTACTGCAATTGCAGGAAATAACCTCTGTATTCAGATACGTTTAACGGCATGCAATGAGGGAGCATAAATTTGTAGGATTTTTACTCATTAAAAGGGTGTAACTCAGAAGAATTAGACAGTTTTCAATCATCGAAAATGAAAAGGTGAGGATCATCAATTCGACGGCAACTGGAAGAACAGATTGTTTATGGTGTTTTCTCTTTACATATGAAGTTCTCATGTTTTTAAAATATTACGCCTTGATAATTAAGTCTCCATTCGGACAATTAAAAAACTTTTCAGCAGAACTTCTTTCAGAGCCCTCAGTACAATGTTCTCTGTTAATTTACATCCAAAAGTTGAAACTCACAGCACCACATTGGTTATAACGACTACTACTCGAATATTCATCGCAAGGAAGTTTTTTTTTTTGTTTTTTTTTTGTTTTTATGGATATCTTTTTTCACTATGCACCGACTCTAAGGATATAAGGTGTATGGAAAATTCATGGAAATTCCTTAACTTCCATGACGACAGTCATTAGTTAAAAAACTCATTCAGGTATCCAGAAGTTTAAATATTCGGATGCACTGCAAGTAAAATGTATCTATCCTTCCTATCCTGCCATATACTCGTAAGCATTTGTAAATCTTTCTCCTTCCTGTGGTTTTGGTGAACTTGTTCTCGGGATTTTCACCTTCGACAACCATGTCCAGAGGGTAGTCACATTCAATTGATTTCTACTACGTCAGCATTGAGATGAGGACAAAACGTAAATATTCCGGGTTATCATGCTAGTTGAGGATTTAAATGTCCTTTGGGGAGAAGTTATCTGTAGTTGCATTCATTCCAAGGATTTGTAAAGCAAATTCAAACTGTGACAGCTGAGGTTTTATAGAATTTTTATTTGACTTTTCAATTTTCCTTCAATATTTCAAAGAATTTGTAAATTCGGACGAATTGGAGACCTTAATGCAAAGATCTTAATCAACATATTCATTCAAAATACATTCCAACACCTTGTCGCCCATATGTAAGGGGCAAAGATCAAAGGATTCATGGAATAATGACTTCTTCATAGAAACTACTCATGATTAGAGTAAAGGAAAAGTAAATTGGTGATACAACAGCCCTCCGTGAATGAAGGCTTGCTGGGCATTCTTGCCATTTTGTGTATAAAGAAGTGTACCTACATTTTCCAAGCAGCCCCAGAATGATAGACGTTTGTGTAAGAAAAACTTTTGACAGTCGAGCGCTTGTTATTGGCTCCCTCAAAGTGGTAGATGACAGAGATTTTTTTTCAACTTTTCGCTGCGTAAACCGGGAATCGAACTCAAATTCTCTGGCATAGCAGTGGATAAATTTAAGCGTTACACCATATATACATACTTATGTATATAAGCAGCTCTGACCTATCGCTCGGAACATGATGGTGCCTACTTCAATATTCTACAAGACAGTGATTGCTGTTGGGTCAGGGTCGGATTGGCGCTAGATCTGAACAGGCTATCTTATTTGTACAACACACCAATTGAAAGATTTTTAAGATGTTCTCAATGATGGCAAAGAAAAGAACTCCGAACAACTCTCTTGGAAAATGCTTTTGGTAATGCATATATGTACATGGCTTGCATTCCTAGACTGTATAGCTGATAACTACAAGAACTTGGCTTCTGGTTTTGGAATAGTCTTCAAACTAAGACCACTTCGACCTTCTTTTCTTTGGCGGCCTTGTTGTGGCCGGAAGGCTTATAAATCAAAGATCCTAAAGTTCTAAAGAGAATCCAATATGAGACGTTGAACGGAACACCGAAGACATTCAGTTTTGATGTTAAAAAATCAAGCAGTATGGAAGTGACTCCACAGGACAAAACTCCAGGTTTTCTCGACTACGGCCGTGGTATGTAATCTGCAAGCCTGTAACAAACTACATAAACCCGAGATCGATTTAGTCATCGCTACAGGAGTTGCTAAATTTTTCGACTCCGATGAGTCTACGGTTCCTTTTACGACACCTTCGGAAGATTGGGCTGGAATGATGAAGAGCATATCAGAGTACGCTTATGGTTAAACTCGGAAAACCGAAAGTGTCAAAAAGAGACACACTCTGAAAGGCTACCGCTTAGGGACAATTAAAGAAGACAAGAACTCGTTCATCAATCGAACGTGCAAATTCTGTCGAAGGTGCGATTGCTAAAATACGATCTCTAAGATGGGCAGAGAAGCGAAAAACATCAGCGAAAGTGACATCCATTGAAACCGAACCAACTCTCAGAATTAAAACTATGTACATACTCGTACATTCTTCCCCGGAAGAAAGCTCCTGACATCACCTTCTATGGATATTCGCCCGTACGATGCTGTACGAAATCGCACTTCGGTCAAACTTAGTGACTGAAACTAGTCCAGCGGTGGCGTTACAGGCTCTCTACGAAACAAAAGGAACAAGTTATGGGCGGTATTTCTTCACACCCACTCTACTTCCGACTATTTAAATTATCTAGGTACACATCTTCATTTCATTGAACTCTATAACTCTCTCTATCAGCGCTACCTGAATAGTGCGCAAACCAATCTCATAAATGACCCCAAGTTCTTTTTTCAATTTGTCAATTGCAAAAGTAAGACTGATGGTCATCCTTGCTCCCTCGCTTTCCAATCCAAAACATTAAGTGATCCTCATACCATCGCCAACTTTTTTGCTACATTTTTCAAACAATCATTTGCCAACAACTACTTCGTACCAGATCCCTCTTACTTCAATGATCTACCAAATTTCTCCATTGGTCTCTTTCTCACTCAAAATTTCGATCCTGCAGTTATTGAAGAAAAGCTACTAAATCTTAAAGATGAATTCGTACCTGGCCCAGATGGACTCCCCGCCGTGTTTCTTAAAAAATGCTTTCCTACCTTTTTCGTCTATTCCTTACACAGGGAGAATTTCCCCAGATGTGGAAGACTTCTTTTATAATCCCGATACACAAAAAGGGATCTAAGCATGAAGTTACCAATTATCGTCCCATTGCGAAACTCTCTCATATACCCAAACTCTTTGTAAGCATTTTATACGAAGCCTTAAGCTTCAAATACAAGTCTTTTATTTCGCCCCGACAATATGGTTTTCTAAAAGGTAGATAAACTATGGCAAACCTAGTTGAATTCGTGTCTTTGGTTCTCGCAGCCTTAGACAATGACAAAGAAATCCATGTTATCGCAACTGATTTCACTAAAGCGTTTGATAAGATATCTCATCAATTGATCCTCTTCAAATTGTCTGCTCTCGGCTTAGACCCTCTCTTATTAAAACGGATTTCTTCTTACCTGGTAAACCGATATTATAGCGTTCGGTTTAGATCCGCCCTTTCTGTTCCATTCTTGGCCTCATCTGGAGTTCCACAAGGCAGTCATCTTCGCGCTCTTCTCTTCATTCTTACTATTAACGATGTTGAGAGAGTCTCCCTTTACGTTGACGACAAAAAAAAATTAAAACTATTTCTTCTTCCTATGACCCAGCGATTTTTCAAGAAAACCTAGATCGGTTTTCAATCTGTTGCCTCAAAAACTGGCTAGAACTCAATATAGCAAAATGCCAATCCATAACCTTCTCACGTAAATGCAACCCGTATCCTCCCCGACTTTATTTTCTCCCTGATCCACCAATTCACCTGGTTCAGTCATTTCAAGACTTTGGCATATTATTCGACTGTGAGCTTAATTTCCGTTCGCATATCGATAAGATGATCCTCAAAGCTAGCTCATCACTTGGCTTTATTAAACGGTGGCCCAAGGAATTTTCCAACCCGTATGTAACCAGATCTCTCTATATTACCTTTGTTCGCCCCCTGCTTGAGTATGCCAGTCAAGCTTGTCAGTCAAGACCCCTCTCACCGGGTTCATGTTTGCCAAATCGAGGGTATTCAACGTCGATTCCTCCGATTTGCTCTCCGTGGTCTGCCATGGGACGACCCTTTAATCCTACCTCCCTATCAGGGCCGCCTCAAACTTCTAAATATGAATTCGTTAGAAGAACGTAGGAATACTGCTGACATTCTTTTCATTCATCGTCTTCTCTCCAGGTCCCATCGACTGTACATCCATTTTGAACTCCATTTCCTTCAATACCAACCCTAGCAATCTAAGTTGTCCTCGTCTCTTCTATCTACCGGTCCACCGAACCTCTTATGGCTCTAACGAACCAATTTCCCGAATGCTCCGAAAGGTCAACTCAAACCTCTCCCTTTTTGATTTCCACCTGAGCACTCCTCATCTCAAACAAAATCTTCTCCATCACTTCCTTGGTCTCTAGATCTTAAGTCTTTCTCTTAGTTTTTAAGTTAGGTTAAGCTTGTATTAAGTCAATAAATGGGGGCATCAGCCCCCACCAAAAATTAAAAAAAAAAATTAAATTGATGTCCGGGTGTATTGCAACCAACAATGGCCGTAGAACTAATGGACGGAAGCCGCCAAACCCATATACTAGGCGGCGCATCACCCTGTCGGAAGATGCTATAATTTTTGCAAATAGCGGCAAATGTCAATTCTAATTTAAGATTTGTGAAGCAAGCAGATACCAAATACACGTCAACAAGACATGAATCGCTATACTAGAACGCGGAATAATCGTTATGATTTTTTTTTGCTAAATAATTCGTTGGTGGTGTTGGCGCGCAACGTGAACTTCGGCGCAGATTTTCCAGCCAACACACCAACTGCGTAAACACTACGGCGTTTAGCCACTCGCCTGGAAGAGTATGGGACAACACGAGATGCTGCCAGACGTTCTGCTGAAAATATCACAGCTGTGGTTCAAAATATCGCCGAGGACACCGGACTATCGACCAGACGACGTGCCATGCAATTAGGCATCACCCGGCGGTTTTCACAGAGATTTTTGGTGACTGTAAGATTTTCCCTTACAAAATGCAGACAGTGTATAAGCTGTAAGCTGTTTACCGCCAAGCGCGTGTAACCAACGCTCAAGCCATTCTGAATCTCGGCAACGAACGAGAGAACATTTCATCGAAAATCGTCATGAGCGACGAGACCCATTCACATCTCTGTGGATATATGAATAAGCAGAATTATCACTCCTGGGGCAGCGAAAATCCACGTATAACCCACGAAGAGCCATTACACCCGCTCAAAGTTACTGCAAGATGTACTGTGTACGTTGGAGGCGTCATCGGGCCCTATTTATTCGAAAACGCCACGACCCAAATGACTACTGTGGATGGACCAAAGTTTTTCATTCATAAAAAAAATTACAGCCAAAGAGCGTCGGGTGAAACTTTTGCACCACCTTGTAGAACCTATCGTATAAATTCAATTCCAGTTTTAGAACAGGAAAGGATGTCACTTTTGGTGCTGATTTATTACGGACAGAAGGCAATTCTCACGACTTAAATACGACAAGTTACAATAGGTTGGTCATAAAATAATGAGAATTCTAGGCGATCGAAAAAGCTTCTGTATGAATATGGTGCATAAATTTTACCCGAAGGTAAAAAGGACATGCCACTTGAACCGAAGCCCATAAGGTCGATCATAAATTCAATTATTATATGTAAACTTACATACTAGACAAGAATGCTTAAATCTAATTTTACAGTGACAGTTTCTGAATTTAGTTTATTGGTTCTTACCGAGTGCTCTAACCTGAACGATATTACTTACAGTGTTGGCCAAAACTATAGCACGAAAAATGGTCATATAGGAAAAAAGTAAAGAATATTAAAAAAGCTTATGAGAGTTTAAAAACTTTTATATTTTCCTTTTCACAAAATATTACTCTTTGATTTACAGTTATTCATTTTACGTTAAATCTTATCTAATTTTTAATAAAATAAAATAATTAAAAATCCATTGAAAAATAAGTGGATCAAACTAAAACGCATTTTCGAATTTATAAACAAATAACAGAGAAAAAGTTTTTGAAACTAATGCTTAGTGGCATATCCATTATTTTTGACTAGTGCAGCACATCGACGAGGCATTGAGGCAATTAGATTGTCAACAGTATGCATTGGGATGTTATTCCAGGCAATTTGCACTTGTCTTAGCAGTGAGTCCAAATTATTGCATTTCGTGCGATCAATCCTTTGCGCTGGCCTTAAGCCAATCCTTCACAAGTTTAACGGTATGTTTAGGATTGTTGTCATATTGGAAAATCCATCGCAACGGCATATTCTCCTCAGCATAAGGAAGCACGACGTTTTGAAGTATATCCCGGTACACGAAACGATCCATTATACCACTAATCCTATGAATTGGCCCGACTCCATGACCGGAAAAACATCCCCACACAATAATACTTTGGTGGCACCGTGTTTCACTGTATCGTGAATCGTGGATTTAGGCCTTCGCCTTTCGGCCTCCGTACCGAATGAAAACCATCAGATCCCTTTAAATTGAATTTGGATTCATCAGAAAAAAGTACAGTTTCCAATTTTGCTACGGTCCAGCTAAGGTGTGCCTTTGCAAATTCAATTCTCGCGCGTCGATTTTTTAGAGAAATACTAGATGGAGTGAAAAGTGACCTCCTTGGGAATGAAAAACAATTTTTTTTGAAAAGTTTTTTCATATTGTTCAATATAGTCCTCTTCTAGTTTGATACACTTATTCCAGCGATTTTCCAACTTCTTGATTCCGTCCGATATTTAATTTTCCGGAAGGTCTGCAAAATACTCCTCCGTGGCGTCGATGATTTCCTCGCGTGAGCTGAATTTTTTATTGATGAGCCATCTGTTGAGGTTTGAGAAGAAATAATTGTCCGAGGGATTCAAATTCAGTTACCAATCGACGCCAAAAGTCCGCCCGATTCCGCATCAGCAAGTCCAAACACTCTTCCGAAGTGCTCTCGCGTTCGTGGTTTTGGTTATGCGCGGCATCCAGCGGCAGGATAACTTTTTAATATGCAGAATATTGCCCAAAATATGGCGTGTGCGCTCAGTACTAATCTCTGTGGTATCTGCTAGCTGGCGCACCTTCACTTTCCGGTTAGCCAACACCATTTCATGTATTTTTTTGGCATTCGCCTCTGTAACCGCATCGGAGGACCTGCCGCTGCGGACTTGATCTGTAGTGGAGCTGCGGCAACCACGAAACTCTCGAAACCAATATTTGACGGTGTAATCTGACGGAGCATTAGCCCCATAATATTTATCCAACTTTTCTTTTATTTCCTTCGCCGTTTTACCTCTCAAAAAATAAGATTTTATGAGAGAACGAAAATCGTTTTTGTCCATACTCAACATGATGACAAACACGTCAACAACAATCAGTTGTCAGAACAAAACTAAGGACAGTATCGCACTGAAATTTGGCATGTCTGCCTAAATATGAACGGACCTTAAGGCACCATAACCTTTTTTGCAGTAGCAGTGCATTCTGGCGGCCAAGGAGGTCACTTTTAACTCCATCTAGTAAATGGCTGTTTTATAGGACGATATGATTTTAAGCCACTATCAAGCGCTCTTCGCCGGATTGTCCTATTTGAGATTTCAAGGCCCAGTTCTTTTTGTCAACATTTTGAGGATATAAAGGGGTCCTTTTTAATAAGCCTTATAATTCTTTTATCCTCGCGACTGGTCGTTTTTCGGGGTCTACCGCCACTGTGCACCGTTTGGACATTTCCCCGAGCACGAAATCGAGCTATTACTCGCGAAATCACCGAATGGCTTATGCCAAAGTTTTTTGCAATAAATGTTACTGATTTACCGCTTTCAAAATCAGAAACTATTTCTTCTTTTATTTCGTCAGAATACTTATTTCGAGCTATTTTATCACCTTTTTGTCATAATTAAACACAATTTAAGCTTAAGATTTAAAACGCCGCCGATCACAAACATTGTTTAGAATGTTTTTGAAAAGAAAAACAGTAATCTTTGATGCATTCCCGCCGAACAATGATACAAGGCATTTTCTCCCAAAATTTTTTTTTATTTTTCTACATAGTCTCCTTGCAACTCCACACACTTCTCCCAGCTATGCTCCCATCGCTCTAACCCGTCCAAATAGTACTTGGCGTTTTTCTCCGCAAAATAATTGTTCACGAAGGTGATTGCCTACTCATTTGATGAAAATCTCTGTCCGCCGAGCGCAGTTTTTAGATGAGGGAATAAAAAGAAGTCTCTTGGGGCTAGATCTGGTGAATAAGGTGAATGGCTAAGCAGTTCAAACCGTAATTCATGGATTTTCGCCATGGCAACCGCTGAGGTGTGAGACATCGCGTTGTCTTGATGAAACAGGATTTTCTTTTTCTGAAAATCTGGCCGTTTTTCCGCAATTTCTGCCTTCCGCTTGGCAAGTAATGATGCGAAGTATGCTCCTGTATTGGGTCTTCCTTTTTGAAGATAATCGATTAAGATAACTCCTTTACTATCCCAAAAAAACAGTCGCCATCATTTTGCCAGCCGAAAAAACAGTTTTTGCTTTTTTTGGAGCCGGCTCGCCCTTTGCAGTCCACCGTTTTCATCTAGAGTAATTAATCGGCGCCAAAACTCGGATTTATTGCGCCTAAACTGCGCCAACAGAGCGTTGGAAATGTTTGTTCGAACACGTTTTTGGTCTAACGTAAGCAAACGCGCGGACAGCTTTCTCATGTCTAAATCTTGATTTAATATGTAACAAACACGTTCTTTGGACATTTTCTTAACCTCTACTATCTCTCTCACTTCAATTCGGGGGTCGTCTAACTCCATTTGGTGAACTTTAGCAATGTTATCGTCAGTGGTTGCAGTTTTTGGACGTCCCGAACGTTCATCATCTCCCAAGCTCTTACGGCCACGTTTAAATCCATCTGCCCAAAATTTCACTGTGACAAATGATGGAGCGGAGTCCCCATACACAGAGTCCAACTCATTTTTGATTTGCGTAGGCGTATTGCCTTTCAAAAACAAGAATTGAATAACAGCTCGTTACTCAATTTTTTCGATTTTCACAAAAAACACTCACATCGACTCACTCAAACGACTGTCAAGTAAAAACTGCGTGTCCAAAATGACTGAAACTTCGGTAAGTAACTGTCAAAAGATGCACAACTAGCATTCACTAGCTTTTATTGACGAGTGTCACTATCTTTACGTTGCGGTCGAAAACGTTTCAGACAACCCTCGTAAGTAAACGGTAAAACAGGGTGCATGTGCTTTAGTTTTGTCCATTTATTTTCCAATGGATTTTTAATTATTTTACTCTATTAAAAACTGGATAAGATTTAACGTAAAGTGAGTAACTGTAAATCATAGACTAGTATTTTGTGAATAGGAAAATATAGACATTTTTAAGCTGTCACAAGTTTGTTTTAATGTTGCTTACTTTTTTCCTAAGTGAGAATTTTTCGTGCTATAGTTTTGGCCAACACTGTATACCACGGTCTCTCCAACTAGGCTTTGCAATGAACTCCAGTAATAATATCAGCGCAAAGATCATTGAAATAATAGTTCTTGCCAGCCGCTGTTTCTATAAACTAAGAAGGCAGTTGAATAACAAAGTTCACTTTATCTTGAGTAACGCCGAAGACGGTATTCAAGATCGCCATCATTTTATTTAGGGCAGAGCCGCGGAAACTCTTCAAACCGGATAAAAGCTCCCTTTTCCGCTTATGATCTTTAGTCCAGTCCGCGTTAAGCGACTGCAACGATGATCTATATCAGTTGTATAGGTACAGGTTGATCACAAGACCGAGCCTAAATCGAACAAGATGGCTGGACTTGACCTCTTAGATGACAAAGGCTCTATTCAAACTGAGTGAAGTATTTTCCATCGGTGACTTAATTTACATGTTGATCGATATTTAGGAAACGCTAAATATCCGTAACATGCTTACTTATCCACAAAAGGCAATTATTTGTACTAAAGGTAAGCCTTTATTGCGAGGACATGTGACAAATTGTAAAATTCAAATTAATGCTCTTAAATTTGACCATTCACCAAATTGTCAGCAGGTAAACAATTAATATTCCAATTATCAGCCCCGAGTGTGTTCAATGAATTTATATTCGATTCCTGGAAAATCCAAAATCAGGTTAAGTGTATTCTCCTGTCAATAACATTATCTCTGACCACAGGACAAAAAAATAAAAAAAAAATGCGTATAAATGTGTACATCCATACGAGACTCAAAAGTAGTGACTGGATACATGAATATCGACATTTCATTGGTCGATGGTAGTCATTACCCCCTAAATCCCTTACAACAACACTACATCGTAAAGCTTATTTAAATTCTTTGTAATTCGATAAATAGTAAATGACTTTATTCAAAAGTCCAAATGGTTTCGAAATTAACGACAACCAAGGAAAGTGACAGGGTGTCACAAAAATTAAAGCTGTAAAAGTTAAGTCAGTCTATAAGAGCACCCACCGTGTTGTTTGGATGATTGAACGCAGAAGTCTATTTTCTTTACAGGGGATAGATGTTAGAGCTGCAAGTACCTTGAGGTGATGAATGTTGGTTAGAGTTGTTGACTCAGACGGTACCTATCTATTTATCTAAATTGACAAATACGAAACCATATCTCATTCGGTGATTTGTTGCGCGAAAAAGATGGGCAGATCACGAATTAGCAGGGGGAGTAATATGAGGCAGAGGCAGAGCTGGTGGATAAATAGAAAGTTTGTTTTCCAAAGAAAGTAGGCCGACCAGTTTGAGTAGGTTAGCATAGGAGCCCGCGAGGGGCGATTTGTAGGAATCGGCATTGGACAGTTTTGATACGCAGAATATTGTTTTTGTAATATGCACACTATACCTGTCCGCCACCTAAGATGAGGACTTAATCTACTGCAATGTCTTTCTGGGATAGATGCCAAAACTTTGCGGGCCAGAGCATTGTTGTCCAGTCCATTTACATGTTCTAGATATCTAGACGACTGATGCGCAATTTTCTGACGAGATCGATGTCGCCGTACGGCTCGTATAGTTCGTCGTTGAATCTTCTCTTTTTCTCCCAAAACGACCGCTTCAGTCTTAGAATTTAGAACTGGAATGATCAAGGTCTTATATAGATAGATATTGGGTCTACAAGTAAGTTTCCAGCGTTTGTCAGAGATAGCACCACCAGTGGATCCCGGGCAGAAATGTCAGACCCCATGTGTCTTATTTGTAGGTTTTGTATCTGTCAACAACTTTGCAGCGTTATATTTGAGCAGTTCTATCGGTGTCGTACATTTTATAGAACAAAATCATGGCAAGTTTCCAGCCAAATAAACGTCATTTGCGGGAAGCGTTGCTTTTATTCTTTAATATGAAGAAAAGTGCGGCTGTGGCCTATCTTTTCCTTTCGGAAACTTATGGGGCGGAATGTATTGGTGAATCGACGTGCCGAGAGTGGTTCAAACGGTTCAAAAGTGGTGATTTTGGAGTTGAAGACAAAGATCGCCCCGGAAAGCCGAAAAGTTTTGAAGACGACGAATTGGACGCTTTACTGGATGAGGATCCGTGTCAGATTCAAGAAGAACTTGCTGCATCATTGGGCGTGACGCAACAAGCCGTTTCCCTGCGCCTAAAAGCACTCGGATTCATTCAAAAGGTTGCAAACTGGGTGCCGTACGAATTGAAGCCAAGAGACGTCAAACGGCGATTTTACATGTCCGAAATGTTACTGCAGCGGTATAAAAATAAATCATTTTTGCATCGTATTGTCACTGGTGATGAGAAATGGATTTATTATGATAATCCTAAACGCAGAAAATCGTATACAAAGCCCGGCGAGCTCGATCAATCGACGCCGAAACGAAATATTCACGTGAATAAGGTCATGCTCTGCATGTGGTGGAATCAAAAGGGTGTCGTATACTACGAACTGCTTCCGAGTGGTGAAACCATCAAAGGACCATTATATCGACTAATGGTCCTTTGATGGTTTCACCAACCATCTACCAACTAATTCGTTTGAAGCGGGAATTAAAAGAAAAACGGCCAGAATATCAGACCAGGCATGAGTCCGTCATTTTTCATCACGACAAGACTCGGCCACATGTTGCGGTTTCGATGAAAAATATTTGGAAAATAGTGGATGGGAAATTCTGCCTCACCCGCCTTACAGTCCAGACTTGGCACCATCTGACTACCACTTGTTTCGTTCGATGCAGAACGCTCTTACGGGAATACGCTTCAGCTCAGTAGAGGAAATCAAAAATTGGCTCGATACGTTCTTGGGCTCGAAAGACAAGAAATTTTTTTGGTCCGGAATTCATAAATCTCCAGAAAGATGGGGGAAAGTTGTAGCTTCCGATGGACGATACTTTGAATAAAGTATTGTAACGAATGTTTTCATAATAAAACTTCAAATTTTGGAAAAAAACGCTGGAAACTTACTTGTAGACCCAATAGATAGATAGATAAGATTTTTTATTCTTTTCTTATGATTTTATGATACAATTCAATATATAATACATACTATAATTCATGTCACGGGAAAAAAAGAAAATAAGAAAATAAGAAAAGCTAGTGACATTCCATATTTTAAGTTAAAAAAATAAAATAGAGTCGAATGCCACTTTAATGGACATATGTATACAATAAAAGATAAGTTTTGGGTGGGGTGAACCTCTAAAAGCAACTTCATAAAAATTAAGTAATAAGTTAGTTCATACTGCTGAGAGCAGCAGTATCAAAATAATAAAAGCAAAAGATATAATTATACCAGAATATCAGAAATTAGAGATTCTAAAACAACAAAATTAAAACCGAAAAACCACATTTTAGCGCATTTCATAAACGTTCCAGGTATTGATATTGCCCTGATCGACTGTGGGAGTTTATTAAACAACCGATAAGATAAAACAGAAAAGAAATTACGATACGCAGTGGTGCGGAAAAAAGGTACAGATAACATGTTAGAGAGGTTTCCTCGTAAATTATAATTTGAAATAAGACGAAAGTTACGATTACCAGACTTCATGAAAAACGTTTTTAACACTTTAAAACAATACAAGTGGCGAAATGGAAGAATTTTTTGGTCGCAGAATAAAGGAAAGCTTGGATATCTACCTGGTTTATGACAAATTTTCCTTAAAATGTATTTCTGTAAAATCAGCAACGGCTGTATTTTATTTAGGTAGATACCTCCCCAACAAATAATTCCGTATTGGAGCTTAGAATGGAAAATTCCATAGTAAATTATCTTTAACAGCTTAAAGTAAAAATGTTTAAGTGTGCATCGAAAGTACTTTCTCAATGAGTCTGCGTGATTCAAAAAACTCATTCTAGAATCAAGGGTGAGCCCCAGGTACTTAAAGTCGTCGACTATCTCAGTTAAAAACATTTATCACTACAGTTTAGACTACTACAAAAAGTGGGAGAGGGAGACGAACAATTACAGTTGGACAGTTTGTATTTTTCACACTCAGGTACGTGGAAGTACACATTTGTCTTCAATTTGTGCACGGAAGATAAGTTAAAAAACATTATTTTAGTTTTGGAGCTTATAACTGAATTACGAGTATGTTTGCAAACCAGTGTCTCAATTTAGATCTCAATTGATATCAGAAACCAGGTCCAAAGGACTGTTCAGACCATAAGAGAAGCCTATGTCATCCGCAAATGCAGTAGGTGAACCTTTAAAATTAAGATCAAATAGCGAGTTGATGTAAATTAAAAATAGGATTTGACCCAAAACAGAGCCTTGAGGAACACCCAGTTTCAAGAACTTAATTTCGCTCCTAATTTCAACTATGTTAACTCTCTGCGACCTATTTTCATATAAATCCACGGAAGCCAGCGTTTTCCAGTTTTCTCAACAAAAAATTATGGGGAACTATATCAAAAGCTTTGGTTATATCAATATATAAACCAGCCGTACATTTTTTTTCCATCGAGGTGTGATATTATTTGAGAACAATACTGTAAGAGTGCGTCCTCCGTCGACTTTGCTTTTTGAAATCCAAATTGGACGGGATTAAAGAAATTTGCTTTAGTTAAAAAACTCACTATCCTATTTTTCGTTAGTTTTTCAAAAACTGTGCTGAAAGTAGGAAGGAGTGAAATGGGTCTGTAGTTACCGATCTCAGTAGCAGAACCTTTTTTAAAAAAATGGAATGACATCTGCGCATTTGAGGTCATCAGGAAAGACACCCGCAAACACGCAACGATTAAAAATATATGCCAAGACATCCACTATGAAACATCCAATTTGTTTAAGGCCAAAGTTACTGATACCATCAGCACCACACGAATTCGATTTTTTTAAGGTACCAATAACTTTTAATATTTCAAGAGGAGTTATGGGCTGAAACTGACGGACAAAGAGAAACATGATGATTGGACTGAGCATGGTTGTAAGTTGCAGCCTATATTGGAAAAATAGCAATTAAATGCATCAGCAACAGCACGCTTATCAGACAAATCATAGTCATAGTCGTCGACACGTAAAATAATAGGTTTTGTTGAAAATGTTGATTTATTTAGTATGCTGTTTACTATTTTCCATTCATCTTTCAGGTTTCCCTTTGCTGAGCTGAATTGAGTACGGTAGTAGGTATCTCGACAAATCGGAATCTTCTTTTTAAGTTCCACGCACAATTTCTTATACTTCCTACTTAAACCCAGGTTATCAGGATACTTATTGCATTTTAATCTGAGTTTATTTTTTCGTATAACTTTTTTTAACAAGAGCCTCGATATGCAAGGATTAAGTCTTTTTACCAGCTTTTTGCAGGACAGAAATGAGGAACAACCCAAAAAGTGTTTTCTTAGAGATTCAATAAAAGCTTTATAAGCAGAAGATGCATCACTACAAGTGTAAACATTCTCTCAATACTCATAAGCCAGCTGGTTTTTAAGATTCCTGAAGTTAATTCTCCTTTTACTTTGAGGGCATTCTGAAATTTTATAATTTTTTCTATTGTATATAACTTAATTCGGTTTGCTAAGAGATGGCGTAACTCGTATTATTTCATTGTTATTATTCCTTTGAAACATGCGTTGGAAAGCTATTGTCATTGTAAGTCATTTCAGTATATGCCATTCATTTGAAGCGTAAACAACAATAATTTTTTTTCACTCAAATATGTCGAACTTTGTGTCTGAAAAAGTGTTTTTGCGGGGAGTTCGAAAGTCATCGTATATTGGTGGAAGTTTATGGTGAACATGCGCTAGCTGAGCGAATGTGCCAAAAGTGGTTTGCACTATTAAAAAGTGGTGATTTTGGCTTGGAAGACGATGAACGTCCTGGGCAGCCAAAAAAGTTTGAAGATGAAGAACTGGAAGCATTACTCTATGAAGATTGTTGCCAAACACAAGAAGAGCTCGCAGAATCTTTGGGTGTCACTCAAGCAGCCATTTCAAAATGTTTAAAAGCAGCTGGATATATTCAAAAGCAAGGAAATTGGGTTCCACGTGAACTCAAGCCGAGAGACGTCGAAAGGCGGTTTTGCATGTCCGAAATGCTGCTGGAACGCCACAAAAGGAAGTCATTGTTACTGGTGATGAAAAATGGATCCATTACGATGACCCCAAGCGCAAAAAATCTTATGTGAAACCCGGCCAACCAGCCCAATCAATGACACGAAAGTAATGCTCTGTATTTGGTGGGATCAGATGGGTGTGCTGTATTATGAGTTGCTAAAACCAAGTGAAACCATCAATGGACAACACTACCGAACACAATTAATCTGTTTGAAGAGAGCAGTGGCCAAAAAACGCCCGGAATATGCGACCAGACACGAGGCAATAATTTTCCATCATGACAACGCTCGGCCCCACGTTGCTATTCCGGTTAAAAACTATTTGGAAAACAGTGGATGGGAAGTCTTACCCCACCCGCCTTATAACCCAGACTTTGCCCCTTCTGACTACCATTTGTTCCGGTCGATGCAGAACGCCCTCACTGAAATATGGTTCACATCAGAGCAGAATATCAAAAATTGGCTTGATTCATTCTTGGCTGCCAAGTCGGCGCAGTTCTTTTGGGATGGGATCCACAAATTGCCAGAAATATGGGAAAAAGTCATAGCTTCAGATGGGCAATACTTTGAATAATACTATTGTACTTGCTGTCCTTAAATAAACGTTCAAATTTTGAAAAAAAAAACGCACGAATTAAGCTATATACCCAAAGTACGAGGGCGGGTCAATAAGTGGATTAAAACACAGATTTTTTGATAAAAGAATAATTTTATTTTTCAACGTAGTCTCCCTTGAGCTCTATACACTTTGTCCAACGCTTCTCCAATTTTTTTATCCCTTCCAAAAAAAATGATTTGTCGAGGTCCTCAAAATAGGAATTTGTTTGCGAGATGACTTCATCATTGGAGTCAAATCTTTTTCCACCAAGCCATTTCTTCAGGTTTGGGAACAAGAAGTAGTCGCTCGGAGCCAAATCTGGAGAATAGGGTGGATGAGGGAGCAATTCATAGCCCAATTCATGGATTTTTGCCATGGCAACTGCACATGTGTGCACCCTTGCATTGTCTTGGTGGAAAAGAACTTTTTTCTTGGCCAAATGAGGTCGTTTTTTTTTCAAATCGTCATTGAATCGGTCCAATAAGTTGGCATAATATTCCCCATTGATTGTTCTTCCCTTTTGAAGGTAGTCAATGTGGATTATCCCGCGTGCATCCCAAAAAACAGTCGCCATAACTTTATTGGCTGACAAACCCACCTTGGCCTTCTTTGGCGCCGATTCACCCTTAGAAACCCACTGTTTTGACTGTTGTTTGTTCTCTGGTGTGTTGTGATGGATCCATGTTTCGTCCACGGTTACAAAACGGCGCAAAAACTCCTCCATATTGCGATTAAACAACGCCAAACCTTCCTGTGAAGTTGTTACACGATTGCGTTTGTGGTCGACTGTGAGCAAACGCGGCACCCATCTTGCGGAAAGCTTTCTCATGCCCAAGTGATCATTCAAAATTGAAACCACTGAGCCATGCGAGATCCCTACGGCTTCCACAATCTCTCGCACTTTCAATCTTCGGTCGGCCAACACCATATCGTGAATTTTTTCGATTGTTTCGGGTGTAGAGACCTCAACTGGGCGTCCAGGACGTTCGGCATCTTCAGTGCTTGTACGGCCACAACGAAATTCAGTAAACCACTTTTTTACCATTGAAATCGATGGTGCAGAGTCCCCATAGTATTTATCAAGCTTAGCCTTGGTCTCGGTAATGGTTTTTTTTCGCAAGAAATAATGCTTAATAAGCACACGAAATTCACTTTTTTCCATTTTCTTGTCAAATTAGTGAGTAGTCTGATAAAAATAGCTGTCAAACACAAACTAACTGACGCAGCAAGTTTAAATTTTGAGAGGAGTCAACTGACAGATGCCTGTTGACAGGAGCAGTGTTGCTGTTTCAGTAAAGAGGTCAGAAATTCACGGAGTTATTGACCCGCCATCGTATCATTTCACTATTATCCATGATATTAATATTGAAATCTCCTACAATAATTAGGTTTTTGGAATTTTCCTTTTCTAACAAATCTGAAAACTCTTTTACAAACATTGAAACATTGAACATATGCAATCTATAGACACATAAAAAAACATATATTTCACGATTAATTTCAAGGGGAACCTTTAGAACATCTGCACTCATAAAATCAACACACAAGACATTCATAATCTTGTAGTTTTCTTTAATAAAACACCCAACACCACCACCATTTGGATTAGCAAAGAAGTTGAACCCGGGAATAGAATAATCGTTTTTTTCGAAGTCGTATATCCAAATTTCGGACACAAAAACAATATCCGGAGAGCACGCAAAAGAATCAAGATGTGTGACAAGAATTGAGAAGTTTTCTCTCAAGCTTCTGATATTCTGGTGAACAATAAAAATATTGCAGTAGGAACTATTCATAAAAACGTTATCACAATTTGTACTACAAGGAATAGGGGTGGAAAAGCCATCGATAGAATCAATGTCAAAATACATTTATTGTTTGATGTAAATTAATGCACTAAATTAAGTGCAAGATCATCAAAAGATTTTATAGAAGTGACTTTTCCCCCCTTAACATGGCTAAGAAGAATTTGATAGACTTGGTACCAAACATACTTTGCGCCTTTCTGCTTCATTGCCTCTTTTGCCTTCAAGAACAGAGCAAGCGTATACTTCGTAAGGGAATTGCTATTGCTGCTACTGCCGCTGTTGCCAACACCATCAGTCAGGTGTGTGTTGAGATTGTTTTTGCATTTCCTCTTTGTACACGTTATTCGCTGCTTCGTTGTTAGATCGGAGAATCTCACGCAGATGATACTTTTAATTGTTGGAGAGGATTTTGTTTGCACTTTCTTAACGTAACATCTCTCGATTTTGTCGTCAGGAACATCGATGGACAAGGCGATGTGAAGATCTGTTTTGCCTTGTTGATTGCGTTTATGTCATTGACATTAGACACACCCACAATTTCGAAGGAATTGCAGAGGAGGTTTTGTTGATGACAGTTAATCTGGCTCTCCAGAACATTGACCTTTGTTTTAAGTTGCGTGTTTTCTGCTCGCAGCTTGTTAATTTGTTGTGAAAAACAAGTGTTTTTTTCCTCCAACTTCGAGAGCTTAGCATAAATCATCTGTAGAGTACATTCTCCTTTGCTCTCATCAGCTGTTGTTTTTGCATTGCCTTTTTTCTGTATATTTGCGGTAGTTGTGGCCAGAGCGTTGTTATATTGATGTTTGGGTACCACAACACTGTGAAGAGAACGGCGTTTCAACACTGCACATTTATCACAGCGGAATGGATTGCCACTTGATTTAAAAAAATCAGCTTCTTCTTCTGTGATGTTTACACACGCGAAGTGAAAAAAATGGTTGCAATCACTGCAATTTATTTTAGATGTGCAATTGCGATCGATTTTCTGTGAACACACCGAACAATTAATTTTAAAGAAGTTTAATATAATGTCTCTAACTGATTAGGTAGAGTGTCCATAGTCGTTCGGGATGGAGCCTTACTACTCAATTGCCTTCTTAGCCCACAGAAACAGCGATTGGCAAGTTTGATTTTTCGTTTAATTTCTACTGAGATGTTGTTGATAGCAGAGTCAAGGTAGATAAAATCCCTTACAACCTCCAAATTATATCTGTTGACTGTTACGTTTTATCTGCTTCGTCGATGTTGCGTATCCAATAGAGACATAACAATTTTGTATTTTATACAAACGCACCCTTAAACCTTTTTTATGATCTGTCGATGTCAAAACTTCAGTCAAGATTCATATTTTTATCATGGTGAAGTTCACGAATGTTAACCGAAATTCTTTGCCGATGGTCGCAATTTTAAGAGCGCTTACTCCAATTTTCGGTCAGAATAATCGTCCCTGGATAAATTTGAGTGAGCATATTAACTATTGACTGTTTCTGTCTCTGGGGGACAACGTACCGAAAATATCGCGACCGTAAATGCTTTATGTTCGAAATGAGAATCTCTCAGTCCACATGAGATGGTCATTTTTGTGTAAAGATCTTAGCCTACACCCTTACTGGATCAAATTAAACTTAAAAATTGAATCCTCTTGATTATTTAAAGCGCCGACACTTTTCCGATTGGGCTTTCCAAAAGTTTGCAGAAAATCCTAAATTTCATCGAAAATTCTTCTTTAGCGACGGAGCCTATTTTTGGCAATAAACAAAATATGCATTACTGGACAGCAATAAAGACACATGGGCTTCAATAGACTCCATTGCATCTGTAAAAAGTGACCGAGTGGTGTGGATGTCATGCGGGAGGTGTGATTTGACAGCATTTGTTAGTCGACGAAAATGATCGCCGTGTTAGGGTCAATGGAGTTCGCTATCGTGCCATGTTGGAAAACTATTTTTGGCCAGAATTGGATGGACTTGATATCAGTGATATGTGGTTCCAGCATGATGTGGCACTATTACTAGCTGGATAAATAAGTGATCTATTGAAACGGAAGTTCCGTAATCGTGTAGTCGCGAGGAATGCTCCGTTCGAATGGTCACCTCGCCCATTCGATTTAACGCCGTTGGATTTCTTTTTTTGGGGTAACGTTAAGTTTTTGTTTCATGCCAGCAAGCCAATAACGGTAGACAAGCTCAAGAAAAATATCGAACGTGAAATTGCCAACGTTCCGGCCGATATGTGTGGAAGAGTGGTGGAAAATTTCCTCCAAAATATCGATCGCTGCAAACGTGCTCGCGTTAGTCATCTGAACGAGATCGAATTCCATATTTAAATTTAACATATTTACGATACCTTGAATAAATTTTAGCTCGATATCTCAATTTTGGCCTTCATTTACCGCTAAACCCATTTTGGTAACTTCCGATTCAATACTGGCAAACCAGCGGGGACAGCTTGCTGAGTTCTACCAGTTACATATGTCAATACCATCAACGTACGCTAGTAGTTGCACATATTTTTAAAAGATTATGCCTCCGATGAGAGTTCGGCACAATTCTTTTTCAAGTATGATGTCAAAGAAGTCCACATGACCTGTATTAAACCTTTTCTGAGATCAAAAGTCTTGGTTAAGTCATTAGCGACTTTCATTAAGCAGCAAACGTTGTACATGACACAGCTCTATACAGCTTCTCTCTATAGATACTATTCAAAATCGATAAAATGATGGTGGGTATCGATTTAGACTTCTGAAGTTCTTTCCGGGATCTGCTGGAGTGTGAACAATTGGTCGACTGTGTACTTTCCTGGTTTGAACCCAGAAGGCCAATCAGATTGTTAACGAAAAGTTTCAGACGTTCACACTATATGCCAGATGAGATTTTGAACGCAATGTTGGGGATACTGATACCTCAATAGTTGGCGCAGTTGAGGGGGTTTCCTTTCTTGGCATATGGGGCTGAGATTCCAGTCATCAGGTATACAGTCTTTTGACCACATCTTCGAAATGGGCTGGTGTTTGCTCTCGACAGAGTCACTTCCAGCAGCTTTGAATACCTCGCCAGGAAAGCCATCAGGTTCAGGAGCTTTTTTGATTTAAGTTTGATGGCAGAATATCGCCATTATATAGTCTGCACGAGACGTTTTCAAATATTATTCTCAGCACCGACTGTGACTCTACTACAAGGTTTCCTTCTTCATCTCTTCAAGCTTATTTACAGGATTTCTTGCCTTGACACGTTCTTTTTACCTTTTGGTAAAATCCACATTCGATTGCGCGCTTCTCATGCTTCATTTTCTTCTTGTGCGACTCTTGTTCTTGGTTGCCGCTTTGTACCGCTTCTTGTTTAGCTGCATGTACTTACCGGAGTTCTTTATCAAACCAGGGACTTCTTGGTGGTGGTCGAGTGAAATCTGGCACATTCGTTGCGGTGTCTCTGATGGCACTTTTCCAGCATTGCCACTGGTCTTCATTACTTGATGCTGGCGATATAAGAGTTCTTAATAAATTGCAGAATTCGTACCTTGGCTGCAACAAGGTACCATTCCGAGTCAATGTTGTCTGCCCGGAAGAACTGCTGTCCTGTGGATGCCCATACATTAATGGGAGCCAGCACTTTACTGTCCAACGCTTATATTTATTAGTAATACCAAAGCGGAACCTGTGCAGAAAGAACAAAGTTTACCTTTTTCATGAGTCGGGGTCAACCTAAAACCTCTTGCCGATCTTAGGGTTACGGAACCCAGTACGTACTGCAACTCTCCATTGGATAGAAACCATCTGGAAGACCATTCTTGTGATCTAGGTTTATACCACAGCCACCGTGACGCTCTCATGTTACCAGTACACTGTTACTGATCAGATCGCAGTAACCTTCTGTGGCATCAATCGGAAAGCGTTTACGATAAAACTAGTGATCGATCTACCTCCGTTCATTATTCGACGACGTCATTAAAGGGCGTAGTCTCTATAATTGGGAGTGAGCCCTGGCTGCCCGGAAGACTCGAATGTCCAGAATATTGGAAGCATACGTTATGTCAATGGCAAAACTCAATTTCACATAGCGTTTCATAATCCGGAGACCACCATGTGCCCTTGTAACATTTCGTCCCGCCGCAAACTCAATAAGCCTAAGTCCGTTGCCAGACATGGTGTGGTGTAATCTATGCTTACAAACTGTCCTACCAAAGATATCCTGCTTTGAAATCGCGTAGTACGATTTTAACGTCATACTTAGGACATTGCTCATATGCTATGTCTTGTGAAAGAGCTAGTAAAATCAGTCTTTGGTGGCGTCGTTCTTGTCTTCGTATGGGCTTGGGCGAGTGTTAGGCTTATGTTAGTGAATTTACAAAGCCTTGATGCGGATTGTTATAAGATGCTCGCCCACCTATAGCAAGCACAGATTTTCTTCCTAAGTCTGCCATAACAAATCCATTTCTCGATTAGCGCTGTTTCTGTTTCCTTTAACAATCAACTTATGCTCGGCAAATCCCATCGCACTTCCTGGAAGGGGGTGAAATCTGATTGATTGCATTCAGCGGCTTCTGATAATTGCTCAGCTGCATGTGGCCTGTGAAGAGTCCGAACATTTCGTGTGCAGATCCGGAGGTCGTTGTCCTTTAAACGTTTGCCAGGATAGTAAACGGTATATCAGTCATTTTTCGAGGCTGTTAGCTGGTTCAACAGCTCCAAAACGGAACTGGTTCTTTTTACCAGTAAGTACAAGCTGCCGAAATTCAAACTCACAAAACTCAACGGAGTGGAACTGTCCCTTTCGGACAGCGCGAATTATCTGGGTGTGATTCTGGACAAAAAACTGAATTGGAATCTTAATGTAGCGGAAGGAACATTCGGGCTGTAAACACCAGCAACCCGAATATGTTCCCGCAAATAATTAAAATATTTCATAGAAATAATCAGAACGACCTTCCATGTCTTAGAATCGCTCGAACGACGAACAACCAACAAATACTTGTAGCAGCAGGCATTGATCCAAATGAGGCCGTTGATGATGACAACTTCTTTGTGGTCGAGGATCCGCAGGAGAAGGTAGAGGCTATAGGAGCGACTTTCCAGGAAGTGTACAAGGCGAATGACATCATTGGCCTGAACCACGACCTGGAGAGTCGAGTCCTTGTGCACAATTCCTGCCTTCGAAATGAAATTGCGAATTGGCGATTCGAGAGCTCGGGTTTCACCCAGTTCAGAGACGAGAATATGGCAAATAATGCCATCACCAACGAAAGGGTATTACCACCGTTCATTTCGAAGGAAGAGCTCCAAACGATCTTCGAATCACTTAGAAGTAAGAAATCAGTGGGAACCGATGAAATACCGAACATTGTGCTTCGACATCTCCCACTAGAAGCGGTGGACATTTATACCACCCTGTTTAATAATGCAATGAATAATGCACATTATCCAGCGCAGGCATTATGTCGTCAGAACCGAGTGAGACTGTGCTACGGACACGAGTGGACGAGCTGGCCAAGAATAGTGAGGTTGCTAACATCAAACCATCCCTTTGCATAGGAAGGGGAAGGGTCGAGGAAAAATTCATAAGGACTGCCAACCTAAGGTGGTTAAGTCTTGCCGAACACATGGTATCCAAGACTCTCTGGGCACTTTTTGACCGTAAAAGGTCTAGGAAGTTAATAAACTTAAACAGGGATAAGCTTAGGACGATAATAGGAATCCTTACAGAACATTGTCTCCTGCCTAAATACGCAAAGAGACTCAAATTATCAGACACGGATATTTGCAGATTCTGCGATGATCTAGAAGCTATTGAGGACATAACACACTGTGTGAATGCGAGGCAATATCGCGTAGTCGAAGATTTTTAGGGAAATACTTTTTCGAAAACCTAGAGGAACTTCAAAGGCCTGATTGTCTTTTGGAAGGAAATTGGGGGTTTCACCAACGAGATTGTTAAGTTTTTTGCCATATGAAGACAAATTCAAGTGGTTCCACAGGGATCGCGATAGGGCCGTTTTGGTGCCCGTTGTCTGTGTGATGGCAATGTGAATACGAAGGCGACTAAGGTACCCAGAATTGGCTATTCATCAATGGCCCCAAAACCTTTCTAGGATTTAGTTTTGGCGTCAATGTTGAAGACAACAACGTAAAACTTTCCAACTTGTATATTTGTATCCAATCGGAAACACATGTAATTTTGATGGCCTGAAGAACGGATGGGACGGAGTATCTTTGTCTGTTGCGAAAACCAACCTGCGCTTAAGCTTTCCTGAACCACCTTGCAACCTTCAGGCGAATTCGACAATGAAAGTCTTCTAAATCTTATCTGGAATTGCGGAAAGCGAGATATCCAACAAGCTTTTTAAGCAAGCTGCAGTGGAGTACTTTTCAGATCTTAGACGGTTTTTGCTCTCTGTAAGGGCCAATGATCACAACCGTAGGTGGAATTACTTGGAAGTGCATGAAATGAATGCTTCGGAAAAACTATAGGACTCTTTCTAAAGGGGCACTAAGCTTTTGCTAAGCATCTAAATGTAGAAGACATGAGTGACATCAACTCCTGTAAAAATGATGGCGATACCGTCAGGCACTTCCTATGTGAATGCTCGGCCTACTCTAGCTTCAAGCTGCAAGTACCAAACGCTGATGTATGATAGCTGGTGATTGGTCTTAAGAAAGTAAGTGCTAAGCAGAAGCTCTAAGGATTGCGAAATTGGAGTGTGTTTTGAACAGAATCTTTCTTGGCCCTAGCAGAATCTTTCAGGATTTCGTTAATCTGTCCATATTTAGTAAAGAAGTCTCTTTAGAAGTCTTGCTACATAGCAATGGCAAAAAGTCTTCTTCCTCACTGCTAAGTAAGGCTATACTATTTCCACTTACAACTTAACTCGTCCAGTATAAGGATTTAGTCACAAAAGTCCTTGGACCATTCCTCTAAGTTGAACCAAATACTCGTCGAAATTTTTCCATCTCTAAGCATTCCTTCTCGAATTGTTTTTTTTTTCTTTTTAGATTTCACTCTGCAACACCCTATATCATGTGTACCTCCTCAAGGTATATTGTAATGGATACCTGTACCTTAAATGAGCCCGAAACCAAAAATACCATCGCATTTGTAACAGTGTGTAACTGCTTTCAACTACAGTAACTACACATCATTGAATGAACCTGTGTATCGCCCGAAAACCACAAGAGTTCATTACTAACATCATCAACATTTCCTAGGTGAACACAAATCCTTTTAAGGATTTGAAATCCAATCCCAAAGACAAGGACACATCACTACGTGTGCAGATGATGATAATGATGAACATTTGTGTTGATGAGATTGAGATGAGATGAAATAGAGATCCCGAAATTAGCAGAAGAAAATATCATTTCATCCATAGTACAAAATGGAACTTTAAACTGTAAACATCCATTGGCACACATCGAGCCGGAATTCAAAGTAACGAAGCAAAGTAGCTCCTTATCCCATACAAGATAACGCAATTAAGGACTTGAGTATCAGTGTGGCAAGACCCAGTATTACATAAAGTGCCAATGCTATCCGTATCCATGTGTGCTTTCCATTATGCCAAATTCATATAGTCAGCCAGGTACTCGTATTCAGCTGCCACCCACTGGTAATTCGTAATTCGATTGATTAGGTGATTTATCGAAGCGTAATGCTGCTCTTAATGAATAGTTTGCCAGTTAACAAAGTTTCGCTTTAATTAAGAGATGCACATACCGCACACATGTCGATAACTCTGGCTAAGTATGGATGCATATAATATAACCAGGCCAAGAGTTTTCTAAACGGATTAGGGAGAACAAAAAAGAACCAAATAGCAATTTGGCCAAGCTATTCTGGTGTCTCTCTCATGTTCCTTTCGAAGTATCCGTGAGGGCAAAAGATTTCAGATGAATTGAATTTTAAAGTTTGTTTGCGCGCTGCGATAGTGGTGTCGAATTGAAATTAAAGGATGTGATCGATTCAAGTGGATTAGCTGAAAGTTTGCCTTTGCCAACTTTGGCTCGTAGTCCTCCAAAGTTTAAGCATAGATACATCCCTCGAACTTTAGAGGACTACGTGTACTCGTATGATGAGTGTAAGTGACAGTCATCCCTTTTCTTGTAATTTAAACAGCAAGAACTCAATGGTAGGTAGTTTGGTGTTGTCAGCTGAGAATGTGGGGCGTTTTCGAATGGTGTAAGGGTTGGTGTTTTGAAACCTTGATATTAGTGCACAGCTCTTGAATGGGCCACTTAAATTAATGTGAAACGTACTTATCCAGGGTACAGTGGAACAATTACCTTTTAAGTAGTCCTTGTAACGAGAAAAAATAGGGTTCTTTGGATTTGTTGTTGTGCCATCAGACCGTAAACATGCACTTGGGTCTCTGCGCCATGGTGTTCTGCATTTCAAGAGTATTAAGCACTTGTTCGAGCCATTTAAATTGCAGATTTGCAGTTCTCAACTCTTTTAGAGAAAATGTTACTACAAAATTCTCAATTGCATATGGTTACGATGTAAATGCTCTCTGGCCAGTTAACTTTGTGCCTTTCACCCTAATTACGAGTACATCAGGTGGCAATGCATTACTTTCTCGAAAAGGTGCTAATAAATTCAGTTGGCCCTGAGTTACGTTTTGGTTCAGCCTGGGATGCCATTATGCCAAAATCGCTCGGTTTTTTGTTTGTCATTTCTTGGTTATAGTTGGTCATGTGATAAAAAGCCGATTCCTCTAACAATTCCAAGATATCGCTTGCTATTCTCATAACATGATTACTTCCTCCTCTCTTACTCCGATTATTTCAGCAATCATTGACAACTGGAGGATTGCACTCCATTCGGATGCGATAATTGTTCACTTTCCAGCTGGTATGGGTCGATTTATCATAATTTCACTGGAATGCTGTCAGTAACTACAGCCTTGATCATCTTGAGGGACTTGGTCGAGGTTGAACTCTCTAAATTACCAAAGGGCTTCTTCATATTAGGAGATTGTTTGCTTCGAAACAGTCATACATATTTGAGACTGTGTGTACACGATGGTGTAGTTAAGTGCTTCCAACGTCATTGGAGATCCTTATCCGATATCTGCAAGTAGTCATCTATCCTTTTTGCGAAATATGGTTTTGAGATGATTCTGCGTATGGTCTCATCGGCGGCACTGATTTGCTGAGCACAAGAAAATGGTTGTGAATCCCCTGGAAATCAATTAGAGGAACTTCGTGTCCCAAGATAGGGATGATCCCTGAGGCCAGCTGTACAGAATATGTCAGAGTGCTGAAATTGCAAGCATCTATGTGATTGCCCACATGGAAGGATTGCGTTGAGGCCTCTCTAACTGAGCCGCCTCCCATCCCTTAAAATCGCCGGGGTTTCATTAGTTCGATTTACGAGTAGAAGATCTCCTGGGTTAGATGGAATAACTGGAGAAATAGCAAAAGCCATTTGGAAAGTGATTCCTGAATATCTGGTTTGCCTGTATCGTAGGTGCATTGACGAGGGCTGTTTTCCTGCGGATTGGATATCAAGTACAACTCTCGATCTTATCGTGCTTCGAAAAGTACTGGAGAGAAAAATGATGGAAAGGCTTTGGAAGGTCATGAATGAGCTTACGTCTTCTTTACAATTCAGCTTCAAAAGAGGCAAAAGTGTTGAGAATATATGGTCTTCCGTCGAAGACCATTCTCAGAACAGCAATGCCAACTATGTCCTAGGCAACTTTACTGATTTTAGAGGTGCCTACGGCAATTTAAGCTGCCACTCAATCATAACCAGGTTGTGTGAGCTTGGATGCAGGGAAATTGAGCTCTGGAAAAGCTACTTTTCTGGCAGAAAAGCATGTGTTGTTGGCACAAGGGAAAGGGTAGATAGAAATATCGAGCGAGGGTGTTTCAGAGTTCCATCTGTTCATATGGAGCCTACTGATGGGCCACTTTTTCGGAAATTGCGGGAACACTGTAGATTTTGTCCATATGCAGAGGATCTCCTTCCGGAAGGTCGAAGGAAAGACAATCGAATTGGAAAGACAATGGAATGGGGTAACCGAGTTGGTGTTAGGTTGTGGAGGATCAACTGAAGAGATGGAAGGAGAATTTTGCTTCGGTTCTAAACCGAGTATTCGCCAGTAATATGCACCCAAGTCCGAAAGAAATTTCCGAATTCGATCAAAGCACTGAAAGCCAATAAGGCGGTACGATTTGACAGCATATCTGCGGAGCTGTTTCTAGCTGCGCCAACGGCATCAGCTGAGCTACTGTTCCCACTTGTCGGTAGAACATGGGAAGCCGAGAGTTTTCCGGACGAGTGGAAGAAGGGAATGATAGTCAAGCTCCCTAAAAAAGGCAATCTAGTGCGAAAACTGGAGAGGTATCTGCGTGCTGCTTGATATGGCCAAGATAGAATCTAAAATCAACCTGGAGCGAATCAAAGAACACCTCGAAGACACACTCGCTGTCGAGCAAGCATTTTTCCGCTCTGGATCCTCCTGTGTCGACCACATCAACACCTTGAGGATCATCATCGAGCAGTGTGTTGAGTACCGATCACCACTTCACCTGCTGTTCATCGATTTTGAAAAGGCGTTTGATAGTGTCAATTGGGAATTTATCTGGCGTGCCTTGCACAGGAGAGGCATTCCTGATAAATTAATAGCAGTTATCAAGGCAACATATGATGGGTCCACATGTCACGTCTTACACAGAGGAAGACTGTCTGAGGAATTCGAAGTCCAAAGTGGAGTTAGGCAAGACTGCATACTTTGACCAATACGGTTTCTATTGGTGATTAGCGATGTGCTGAATGCGGCCTTGTTATGAGGAAATGGAGGAATTCGGTGGATGCCGACGATGTGTGCCTTCTGTCGCACGGAATAATGGACCTTCACCAAATGACAACAAATGTGGAGAGGGAAGAAGACGTCGAACCGAAGATGGCGGAACCGAACTAGATATAGCCAACCGCATAGGCAAAGTAAAATCTGCGTTTGGGATGCTATCCACAGTTTGGCGAAGTAATGCAATTAGCTTAAACACCAAGCTACGACTGTTCCGTTCCAACGTTGAATCCGTTCTACCATATGGATGTAGTACCTGGAGGTATATCACCACTATCACGAGGAAGCTGCAAACGTTTGTCAATAGGTGCCTACTCTACATCTTGAGGATATTCTGGCCAAGCCGTATCTCTAACGAACAGCTTTATCAGAGAACTGACCATGAACCTATAGGCATAACCATACGACGACGAAAGTGGCAGTGGATTGGTGACACTTTCCGAAAGGGTGACAGGTCCATAGCTAACCAAGCGATGCGATGGAACCCGCTTAATCAGGACGGCACGATAGGCGGCGGTCCTAGAAGTACGTGGCGCAGAACAGTTGAGAAGGAAGCACGGCAACTGGGAAAAAGTTGCGGTTCCAGAAACCGCACTCGATGGCGCGTAGGCATAGTAGAGGCCTTAGGACCCGCAAGGGGATATAGGAACGAATGAATGAAAAAAAATATTTTCAAAACGGGGTGCTGAAATATATTGGGTCTATAACTTAATTCGTGCGGATTGCTAAGAGATGGCGTAACTTGTATTATTCCATTGGAACATGCGTTGGAAAGCTACTGTCATTGTACGTCATTTCAATATACGTCATTCATTTGAAGCGTACACAACAATAATTTTTTTTCACTCAAATATGTCGAACTTTGTGCCTGAAAAAGTGTTTTTGCGAGGAGTTCTTCTTCATTACTTTAATATGAAGAAAACTCCCGCCGAAAGTCATCGTATTTTGGTGGAAGTTTATGGTGAACATGCGCTAGCTGAGCGAACGTGCCAAAAGTGGTTTGCACGATTTAAAAGTGGTGATTTTGGCTTGGAAGACGATGAACGTCCTGGGCAGCCAAAAAAGTTTGAAGATGAAGAACTGGAAGCATTACTCTATGAAGATTGTTGCCAAACACAAGAAGAGCTCACAGAATCTTTGGGTGTGAGTGACACAGACATTTCAAAACGTTTAAAAGCAGCTGGATATATTCAAAAGCAAGGAAATTGGGTTCCACATGAACTCAAGTCGAGAGACGTCGAAAGGCGGTTTTGCATGTCCGAAATGCTGCTGGAACGCCACAAAAGGAAGTCATTTTTGCATCGGATTGTTACTGGTGATGAAAAATGGATCCATTATGACAACTCCAAGCGCAAAAAATCATTTGTGAAAACCGGCCAACCAGCCAAATCAACGGCAAAGCCGAATATCCATGGCGCGAAGGTAATGCTCTGTATTTGGTGGGATCAGATGGGTGTGCTGTATTATGAGCTGCTAAAACCGGGTGAAACCATCAATGGACAACGCTACCGAACACAATTAATCCGTTTGAAGAGAGCAGTGGCCGAAAAACGCCCGGAATATGCGACCAGACACCAGGCAATAATTTTCCATCAAGACAACAGTGGATGGGAAGTCTTATCCCACCCGCCTTATAGCCCAGACCTTGCCCCTTCTGACTACCATTTGTTCCGGTCAATGCAGAACGCCCTCACTGAAATACGGTTCACATCAGAGCAGAATATCAAAAATTGGCTTGATTCATTCTTGGCTGCCAAGCCGGCGCAGTTCTTTTGGGATGGGATCCACAAATTGCCAGAAGGATGGGAAAAAGTCATAGCTTCAGATGGGCAGTACTTTGAATAATACTATTGTACATGTTTTTCTTAAATAAACGTTCAAATTTTGAAAAAAAAACCGCGCGAAATAAATTATATACCCAATACATGACGGTGGACAAACCGTTAGCGATATAATGACACCTTTCATATCGGAAGCGGGTTACTGATTCGGAAGTATTCGGTTATTTGGATACCTTATCCAAGAAAGTGTCTAGTTTTTTCTGTAGTCGGTAACGGAAAGCTTATGTGGCTGCGGAGGTGGACGGATCTGAACATATAGTGTTGTTGTCTTGAACGGGCAGAAATCTAGTGAGGACCCTGATGAAGGCTATAGATTTTTTTGAAATCAGGTATCACAGCCGTTCGGAAAGGACAGTTGGATAGTCCAGAACGAAGAAAAATCAAAAAACTATGACGTATTTTAGGGCAATTGCAATAGCGGCAGCGTTCATTTGGGTGCGGATCTATTTTCTTATGGTTGTGCTAGATCATATGTAGCATTACATAAGATCTGACAAGTAAACGTGACATAAGAAACGTCACTGTCGTACAAAGAAAACGCTGTAAGCCGCAGATTAAATACTGCTGAGTTTGCTGTTTTCGCATCCAGAGACTGCGCCTCGGATTAGTGAGATAATTAAAATCTCAACCAAATTCTGACTGAAACATACGAGTAAATCGAAATCTGTAGATCCTTGTTAATCTTCTGCACTCACATTTTTATAACTATCTCTACCAAAAAAAAAAATACACGACAACGAATTTTTTTTCACATTTATTCAAATTTTCATCTACTGCGCGACCAAAAACGCAATCATTCGATTGGAATAAATTCATAGAGCGAAAGTAGATTGAGTTCGTTTGCATGGAAATGTGGTCGGAAAGCATTTTACGAAATTCCACTGCTGTTGCGGTGTGGTTTTCTTTTACCAGATATGCGGATACTATGCCATATCCTCACCACTGCCAATGCCACCAAAGCAAACAGAATCGGAATTAGGACCAAAAATAAAGTGGAATTGGCAGGCTTTGTCTTTGCGGGCTAGATAACCGCATGGAGGAAAAATTCACTCCAAAAAAAATACATCAACCGCAAAAAAAAAAGAAGAAAAACCGCCAACTATCAATGTTAACAAGATAGTGAACTAAATTTTCTATTTGCATACACGAATGTGTTGGTTTTTTTTGTCCATCTATCCAGGACATACACTTTCCTATTCAGAATGAAACACTGGCCAGGAAATAAGTAGCGACCACAATGGCTAAATGCCGTGCTACCAATAGTATCTATAGGTAGGACAAAAAAAAATTGTGTTCCTCAACAAAGTTTCTATAGTCCTGAATATCGATGTAATTTCGGTTGGACTGGCTGGCACTCGTATGTGGATCGAGCAGAAAAACTGAGTAACTAAATTCAATAAAAGTATCTATTGAGTTATTCACAGGAGTGGAAGGAAATTTCAATGGAAAATTCAAATGCAATTTTTAGTGTTTTGGTAAAATGAGAAGATTTTCGCATAGATTGGGGCCAATTCAAATTATGCAATTGTGTTGCAGTTGAAAAAGTTTTTTTCGGTATCGAGATACTCGTATACAATAGTGCTGCATGGCTAGCATTTTTTTGTTTTTTAGGTAACAGAATTCGGAGCTATGGAAATTGTTCTTGTTACATCGTTACATTGGAATATCAATTTGGGCAAACTTCAAATAAATTTTTGGGATAAATCTAATTTGAATAGAACAGAATGGACAAGGGGACAGGTAAGATTCATACGATCTTGAGATTTAGAAGAAGCAAAGTAGAAACGTGCAAAAGATTGTGTACAAACCTGTGCAAACCAACAGTGGCACAAGCATCCCCAGAAATTTTATCCACACAGGACACAAATCAAATTGGGCTGTCGACGGAATCTTTGGCTTCTTGGCAAAATAACTTTAGGAAATAACTAAAGCTTTCAGGTGCACTTCTGATTCTCCTTTGTTTTTTTTGGATTTCCTCAGAAAATCCTTTTCATGATTGTCTCCCTAGGAAGGTTTAGATGACGGCAAACGAAGTGTTTGGTGAAGGCTAACCAAAATGAGCCACCAACTCGTTTCAACGTTTCTAAGCCCCAGATTCTATTCCATATTCTGCCCATTCATATTCTCCTTGCTTCAAAATTATCAGAAAGAATTATGCATTGTGGCTAAATACCGAATTGGTGGAGAGAAATGAGATAATAACCAACCAACGGAGCTATTCGTCGTGTTGTGTGTAGCGGAGTATCCGGAATTGTCAGTTCAGAGTCGTGCGTAATAGCTTAGCCTGCGTCCGTTGTCCGCTATGTGGAAAATTTTGCAAAAAAATCTCCGTGGTCAGAATGACGAGATATAGTTCCAACAGGATGGTGTTACTTACCGTACTATCCATGAAGCCATTGGCAACATTATATCGCGAAATAGACCAATGAATTGGCCACCAGGATCATGCGGTTTAACGTTAAAATTCGACCCCTTAATAGTGAGATGGAGCCTTAAATGCTCGGAAAATTGGGCCAAAATTGAACCGACAAGAAGCACTTCGTCAAAAACAGCTGAACTATGCCCGAAATCGTGTACAAAACATAATGACAAGTACAAACTTAATTACAGGTCTTTAATGGTGGTCCAGCATTTTAAGAACCCACAAGCATCGACATTAAGCCTGAGCCCATCAACTCCTACTCTCACCTCCACATGGTCAAGCTTGGGAGCCTAGTATCTTTGACTGGCGATTGGGTATTCAATTCGTTGCGATGCCCCGAACCAAACAATAACTTCTCTGGGATCCCACTATCCCAGCTGCGGTTTCTTCCAGGTAGCGTTTTAATGGCAGCTAGACGCACACCACTGTTGCTCCTTGGTTGCTCCCTCGTTGGGGTGTTGCTATAAAAGAAATCGTCGTCTCTTCACCCATCGATCAATTGGCTCGGTGCCTCCACATCCATTGTAGGGATGTGGTGCTGGTGCTGTCTCCACATCGGTGGCGGAATGTGGTGTCCTTTAAGCCTCTTTTTATTTAGCTTTTGTTGGGGTGTTGGTTCCAGGGATCATCTTCCCCCACCCATCATCATCGTGTTAGGGTGTCTGGATTGAAAGGATCGTCCGTCCCCACCAGTCGACGACTTTCAGGCGTTCTGTCTGATGCAGCCCGTTGCGAGTCTCCCGTCTATCTATGGGCTCCGACAACGGTGACCTTGGTGGACCTCCTGTTGCACCCTGGTGGACCTCCTGTCGCACCCTGGGGTTCCTGGTGAGTCGTGAGTCTCCCTACTGTCCTTAGGGCTTCACCGACCGAACCTCCTCGTTCTCCTCTGCAGGAAAAACCGCCTGTGTGGGTTGTTTTCCGAGGTCTGGGGTTGGTGGGACACTGAATGCTCTCCACCACAGCTAGAGCTCGGTGTTCCCATTCAACGAAAAGAGGGAGTTCACATGGAAAAAGAAAGCCACACTTGCTGTGGGAAAATTTACCGCAACAGACCAGCTTCAGAATCAGCTTCTTGGTGCACACCCCATTTAGAACTACTTCGATGTGTTCGTAGACCAAGTCTAGAGGAGCTCAGTGGTTATGTCGGGATCGTAGAACAGAGATGGTGAGCAAGAAACGTAAATAGGCCAACAGTGGCTTCAATTACTTCAACGAGGATATTGGGACCCGGACATTTACCCGCATCCTTTATCCAGGGGTTTTAGTAAGGACATGCCCCCCGTTCACAGAATACCAGCTTCATCGAAAACAGACAGGTAGAACGTTGACAACCCCATTAAACACATTTGCATATGGAATTTTAGGACGTGCAGAGGCCTTAAACTGCTATAAATAAAATGCTATGCGGTTTAGCAAGTATGGCGAGATCGGTCGGACAAAAGCGCATGAAAAACAACGACATCTACTGCGTCAACGGCTACAAGGAAGGAAGAAAACGCATATTGGAATGCGTATTTGCTATTCGAGGGAAACTCTGGAAAATAATCTTAAACGCACGCCTCATAATATTTCACATCAAGGCCAAATTTGAAAAAATAAGCCAGATTTGCGTTCAGTATCTATGCCTCCTAGACCGAACATGTGCTCAGCGTCCAAGCCAAGACACCAAAATTGTGCTAAAGGTAGGTAGACCTTCCTAAGTGGGTCTTCAGGAAACTGTGGTGGATAACACCACATCCGACAATGCTCTTTGGAATTACTATCTGGATGTAGCCTTTTGACAGACAGCAATCCGGTTTCCACATCTCATCACACTTGAATATTTGACGATCGTGTTCCCCTCAAACTCTCTTAAAGTCTTAGCCCCCATTGGAAAATGGCAGGACACGAATGGGAATGTTGTCAGCGAGCCATAAGATGAGCTCCTTTTAATCTAATACATTTGAAAGCGCCGCCATGAAGAAAACTCTGGGTTGATGGTGAGTGAAGGCTGATACGAGTACGCGCAGCTAAACAAGAAGCATATATGTAGAAGCATATATGTAAAATTGTCCTACGTCGAAAGACAAGAGCTGCTCGAAAGCTTTAAGGGAGAGCACAGGCTTCTGGTAATACAAAAGAAAGAGGACGAGAGGCATGCGATCGATCAAATGGAGGGATGTTACTGCCAGATTGACGATCAAAAGTTTCATCAGAGAATCAAACGAACATGCCAGGGTTACAAAGCCAGAATAGAGGCGTGCAAAGACACACAGATAACAAATAGTATAATTGGAGTCGTTGCTGAAAACATGGAAATACTACTTCTGCAGACTGTATGTATAGTATAACAGCAATGATGTCCAAGAGACCGCTTTCAGACAGAATGTACCATTCGCATTGGACAAAGGCAACAGAGAATCAACTCCACAGGATTAGGTTCGGTTAAAACAAAGGGTAAAGGTACCAGCGCGGGCGAAGGAAATTTGGGGAGGAAGAAAAGACAGGTACCGATGTACATTGTTTTTAAATGTTTGCAAGTTATAACGACCAGGAAACACAGAGGTCGGCAGGGCATTCCATAAGCGAGTTGTACGGCTTAGGAAATAATCACGATATTTTAGAGTACGTCCGAAAATGGGCTTGAGGGTATTCTGATGAGCATTCATAGCGAGACGGTTGAAAGTCTGAATGGGCGGAATGCTACTGGCGATTTCACTGGAGCACTGGTGGTGGAAATAGCGATAAAACAAAGTGAGACAGGAGACATTATGTCGATGTTCGAGGTTGTCAATTGACTATCGCACGGTTTTGAATCCTATCTAGCAGGTGCAGAGATGTTTTAGGAGCACCTGACCAAATGTGGGCATTGTACTCCAATTTTGGGCGGATGAATGCCTTATATATTGTGGCCAGATCAGAGGAGGTAAAATGTTTCCTATATCGCTTGAGGAAACCTAAACATTTTGCAGCATTTTTGGCGACATCGACCACATGGTCATTCCAACGTAAGTTGTAATTGACACACATACCGAGAATGGAAAGTTGATCGGTTTCGACGATGCAAGTGCCATTCAGGGGTAATGACTGGGTGTTTCAATTTTGCTGTAACGATAGCATTATGTTTTGGAAGCATTAAATTCCACTCTGTTGAAAGTTCCCCAATTGGTTATGTTTGATATCGGAATCTAATGAGCTTAACATATGCTGCGGTTCCCATTCTACAGCTGAAGAGAAGGGACGTGAGTTCGGAAACGAATATGAAAAGCAGAGAGTACTGTCGTCAGCAAAGAAATATATTGGATTAGAAGTAGCAGACAAGAAATCATTGATGAAAATTAAAAAAGAGTGTCGGAGACAGAACGGAGCCCCGGGGCACACCAGCATTAATTTTGTGAACATCAGCCTTGAAACCATCCAATTTGATTGAAGTCCTAACCTCTGCCTCAATAAATGTTCTAAAAATCAAACTACATATATTCACAGAGAATCACTGGAAGGTCCAAACCCATATAAGATTGTTTCTAGTGCTTTAAACACTCTAAGGATTACCTAAGCTTTGCTTCCAAGTACCAATTTCAACTTCACAGGTATAACCTAGTAAATTAAAAAGTATTAACCCGGAACTATTGTACTTAACACTCCAAAGCATACGATTTACGAAATGTATTCCAAATAATCCCAATACCATTGAACAAAACAATTTATGTCCTAAAACCACTTCGTGATGCTTATTTCCGGTTCATAGAAACCATCGCATAAATCTTCTATCCTCAACAACACGTATTTATCTCCGTTGCACCCTCGAGAACACTATCATAATCACGGGATACAAAAACACTCATAAACAAAATAATTTGCACATTCGGACACGGCCACAGACCGCAATCAACACATTTTTTGGCTGCGTCCCAACAGTTCAACAATAACTAAAGCACTGAACTTTCAATAGCTACCGCATGTACCAGAAGCAGAAGCTGGTCACTACCATCCCCCAGAACTGGGACCACCACCATTGTATTCGTGTTCTCGTGCTTCATCTCCAATCAAACATTATCAGCAGAGTTATGATAATTGTGACCACAATTTTCAATAAAATCACGAAAATAATTTTCCATGTTTTGATTTGATTCCGTTGCAGTTGCCGCGACTCGAATTCGAATCCGAAATCCAAACGAATTGTTGCAGTTTCGTGGTGGTGGTGGGTATCCCTCCAGATGAACTGGAAATTGGACCAAAAAAAAAATGCTCGAAACTCAGACCCGAAAATAAATTACCGACCAATGGATGGCAACATCGCGGTTATTGATTGGAATCCCAGTAATAAACAGTTCTAGGTTTCGAGTGTCTGCCCTGGACGGTATACGAGTATATGTAAATAGACATCACGGACAGGACTCGCTTCGCATGTTGTTCATATCGAGGTAGGTGATTGATGTTGATGGTTTGGGTAGGAGCAGAGCTCTCACGTCACCAGCATTGTTGGAAAATTTATTGAAAATTATTTGCACGCTTAAATTTCAAAGCCGATTACGTTTTCCGATTGACTGCCACCGCCCGATGATAATGTCCAGAGGGTAATAAGTGCTATGCAATATTAAAATCTTGCACCCACTCCCGCCAGAGCCGTGGATAATGTTATCACTTTGTTCAGAGGGGGTGGGCGTTGCTGGTTTATTTGCCCAGAAGAACAAAAGTCAGATAATGGCATTCAATAATCAATAGTGTAATGTTGACAAATATTATCGCATCAAAACCGCCTCAAACGAATTGTGTGATGAATTACGGATAAACCTATCCTGGGGATGAGCCTTGTTTTTTTTTTTTTTTTTACAGATGTGAAGAGTTTCATATGGCACAGTGCGCCATGGGTCATTAAAGCCGACATCTCATTGAAGGCATGATGTGTGCAAATCATTGTTTACTGTGATATTAGCCTTTTTTATAAAGTGTACATTAGTACACCCGAGTACAAGCATCTAATATTGCCTTTTTCTCCAACGCATCCCTGTAGCTATTGGCCCACTTGCTGGGTTTGGTAAAATTGCGAACCTTAATATCACTGTGAGGTCAAAAGTCTACTGTTTACTTTTCCCTGGATCTCTTCTTAGAATCTCGGCCGGAACTTGAGTCCCTTCTACCTCTTGGATCTGATTCGCCTGAAGTATTTCCATAATCAGATTCTTTAAGTGAAGACATCTGCGTATATGCGTACTTACCATGAGACCACATCTTATCCCACCTGTTGAGATCTTTAGCAATTCTGTTCTACCGCTGTCATTTTCGCTTTAAGTAGAGGCATGCACATAAGACCTATGAGAGTCCTACTGAGAGCTTTCTTCAAGTCCTTGAGGAGGATATCCCTTGTTATCTGCATATTTTGAAACGCTTCCGACCTTGACTTATCAAAAAAAAATGTCACCGGTTACTCTTTTACGTATCGTCTTTGCCTACATGCAGTTAAGCAAGGAAGTTCTCCCTCAACTGGTTAATTATCCAATTACACGTTCATGGTTTATTCTTGTTAGAGCGGTTTCTTGTGCTTCCTAGTGACCACAAAACCAACCGAACTGGACTTGCTCATTTTATAAGGACATCAAAAACATTAGAAATTCTGCCTCATCCTCTGCACACTTTGCGGCCAGTTCAACACTTCTAGATTGTGCTTCATCTCCGCCTACACTTGAGTGCGTCGAATCTTGAATCCACGTTCGCACTCAAGAGTACTCAAAGATCCTAACATCCACAAATCGGCAGGTCCAGATGGCATATCTCCCTTCTTCTAAAGAGATGTTCTTCCTCGCTGGCAAAACCACTCCGTAAGCTTTTTCATCAATCCTACTCTTTAGGACTCTTTCCGAGCAGATGGAAAACAGCATTTATACGGCCCGTCCCTAAAAACGGCGAATCTTCTTCTATCTCCTCCTATAGACCCATTACAAATACGTCCCTTCTATCTAAGTTCATGGAAACACTGATAAATCGTCAGCTCATGAAATATCTCGAAACACTAAAATTTCTCAATGACCGGCAGTACGTTTTTCATTGCAACAGGTCCACGGGTGATTTGATGGCATGTCTCACCTAAAAGTGGAACCAAAGTCAACACCAATCTAGCGAAAGCAAGATAGTTGCACTTGATATTTCTACCGCCTTTGACAGAGTTTGGCATCAGGCTCTTTGTCGAAAATGCTTGCATTTGGGATCGACGATTCTCTTCTTCAATGGATTAGAAACTACCTTTCGGAACATTCAATTCAAGTTGGCTTGGATGGTACTTTTACGTTACTTTTAAATTTATTTTTATTGTCTCCTTCATTATTAACTTACGTTCTACACAAAAATGATTAAATCTAATTTGACAACAACAGTTACTTATTCTAGCTTACTGGCTCTTACCGAACGCTCTAAACTAAACTAAACGCTTTAGAAAAAACTTAGATGCCATATTATTTTTAATTTTTTATAAAACTTAAAACTAAGTTCTTATTCTACTTAATCTACCTAAACAACTTAGCCTAATTTAATGGAATCGGGGTGGTGAGCTCTCGTAGTCTTTCGCAACGTGTGGTCACCATCCCAGTTGATCTCGGGCGCCTGTCATTCGTTAACAACGTGCACATGCACCACCGAGATTTAATCAGTGCCATACATCACCGGTCACTTCTCAGGGGTTCGGCCTCATTCTAACCAACGCGGCCTTTCCACGAGATCCCCCTAACTATCCTTAATCTTACTTACAACTAAGAGGAGTGTGTTACCTTAGTAACGTACCGACCTAGGAGAGCGAGCTAACCCTTCCTCCTTCTAGAAGCCATCAGAATTCGGTGGACTATTTCTCGGCATCGATCCGATCCCTGTCCGTAATCGCGGGGCTAAAACGCAGGAGCTCCTGAGAATTGGCAACACACCTGTAGTAAATGAGCCGCTAGTCGCTCAGACCGCAGCGGCAGTGGTATATTACCGGGATACCATCCCTGCTTTGCACTAATCCTTTACCATTAATTTGGAGAAATGCTTCTATTGGGAAGTGAGCTCTCATGGTGCATTTCATTGGGGTAATAAGCCCCAAAGATCAGGCTATTATCGTTGATCATTGCTCTTGCAACGCGTCTTCGAAATTGTCAATCTTCTTCTGATTAGCCCTATTGTAAAGGACTTTGTTGGGATAATATTTTTTGTACTCTGATTCTGGTCTTCTCTGACAAATTGACTGCTGTGAAACAGCCGTCTTGGTCCCAGCAAGACAAGTATCTATATGTTTGTCAAAATACAAATACTTGTCGAGCCATATACCAAGGTATCTCACTACTCTTCTCACCACTAATGGCAGTCCGTGCTGTCCAATGTTGGCCAAATTTTACCAGTTATATCTGGTATCCCTAGAAGCCCATCTCAATGGAGTTCTAAATAAGATTGTTTCCGACTTTTGAAAACCAATTTTCAATTTCCAATCGTCTCAATACGCCTTAATATGATCGAAATCACGTCTCAGAATAGTATTGTTGACTTCGATTTTTGGATCTGATCTGTACGTCACCAAATTGTCTGCGTACGCTATTGATTGAGGAAACCTACTATATTACTTGTGTAAATGTTAAACAGTCACAGAAATCACAGCCCCCTGTTGTAAGCCGTTTTTAATGTCAAAGATCTTGCTCGAAATGACGTCGATCCATTTAGCAACAAACTTCTTTCCCATAAGCATATCGTAAATCATATATAGCAGACGTTCGGCATACCCATCCTGGTCAACTTATAGAACAGCCGCTCTAATCATACGGTGTTGAAGGCCTTCTCAAAGTCAAACAGGCAGGCACCCGTACACTGGTTCTTGCCTTTTTTCCATTGTATGTCGGAGATCGGCTTTGGCGCAGCATGAATAGTGTCATGATTCGTCCTAAAACCAAACTGATTTTCCGGAATTATATTATTTTCCTCAATCCACTTTAACAGCGCTGTATTAACCACCTTCTCAAATACTCAAGATTAGCAGGGTTAGTTCTAACTTTATTCCTTTTCGGGATTGGGTGCACCACCGCTGTTTTCCAATGCGTCGGATAATATGCATTATTCATCGCATTTTTAAATAGCGTAGTAAATACGAGGGTTGTCTGAAAAATTTCCGACCGAACAATGATACAAGACATTTTTTCTCAATTTTTTTTTTTATTTTTCTACGTAGTCTCCTTGTAACTCCACATAATTCTCCCAGCGATGCTCCCGTCTCTCTAACCCGTCCAAATAGTACTTGGCGTTTTTCCCTGCAAAATAATTATTCACGAAGGTGATTGCCTCCTCATTTGATTAAAATCTATGTCCGCCGAGCGCAGTTTTTAGATGAGGGAACAAAAAGAAGTCGCTTGGGGCTAGATCTGGTGAATAAGGTGGATGGCCAAGCAGTTCAAACCGTAATTCATGGATTTTCCCCACGGCAACCGCTGAGGTGTGAGACGGCACGTTGTCTTGCTGAAACAGGATTTTCTTTTTCTGAAAATCTGGCCGTTTTTCCGCAATTTCTGCCTTCAACTTGGCAAGTATTGATGCGTAGTATGCTCCTGTAATTGTCTTTCCTTTTTGAAGATAATCGATTAAGATAACTCCTTTACTATCCCAAAAAAACAGTCGCCATCACTTTCCCAGCCAAAAAAACAGTTTTTGCTTTTTTTGGAGCCGGCTCGCGATTTGCAGTCCACCGTTTTGACAGAATTTTTGTTTTGGCCGTATAATGGTGTATCCAAGTTTCATCTAGAGTAATTAATCGGCGACAAAACTCGGATTTATTGCGCCTAAACTGTGCCAAAAGAGCGTTGGAAATGTTCGTTCGAACACGTTTTTGGTCTAACGCAAGCAAACGCGCGGACAGCTTTCTCATGTCTAAATCTTGATTTAATATGTAACAAACACGTTCTTTGGACATTTTCATAACCTCTACTATCTCTCTCACTTTAATTCGGGGGTCGTCTAACAACATTTGGTGAACTTTAGCAATGTTATCGTCAGTGGTTGCAGTTTTTGGACTCTTACAAATGATAGTGCGGAGTCCCCATACATAGAGTCCAACTCATTTTTGATTTGCGTAGGCGTATTGCCTTTCAAAAACAAGAATTGAATAATAGCTCGATGCTCAATTTTTTCCATTTTCATAAAAAAACACTCACATCGGCTCACTCAAACGACTGTCCACCAAAAACTGCGCGTCCAAAATGACTGAAACTTCAGTAAGTAATTGTCAAACGATGCACAACTAGCATTCACTAGCTTTTATTGACGAGTGCCTCTATCTTCACGTTGTGGCTGGAAACTTTTCAGACAACCCTCGTATATCCACTGCTTCCAAGGGCAGATGTTTTAATACAACGTTTGGAATACCATCTACACCCGACGACTTTTTGTTTTTCAGAGACTCAAAGATCCACAGGAGGTCATCTTTTCACACGAACAAATTCGAGGACGCTCGTTCATCGGCGATGATGACGTTCGCCTCGTTTTCTTCACTGAATACTGTGAAACCGTTATTCTCGGATCGCCAATTTTGCGCAGATAATAGTGACTTACATAGGCCCTATTGTCAATGTCGTGATTACAGTGAACTGGGTTGTTCACCGTATACACGGCTTCGAAAAAAGCTCCCAGCAAATCCACTTTCTCTTGTGGGTCTTCGACCACGAAAAGACCGTCACCTGAGTCGGCACTCTCTGGACTTATGGCAACGGTCAGCAATGTCTGTCTGTTTTCTCTTGTTTGTGGAATTCGGACACACTGAATGTCATTTATTCATCTGCGGGAACATATTCGGGCTACTGGATTTTATAGCCCGGATTTTATTGGCCCAGTATAGACTTACAGACTTACTGTAATTTTCTTTAATTAATTGTTTCAGGCTTTTGATCAGTGACTTCAGTGTTTTTATTTCCGTATCATTTCTGTCAGTAAACTGTCTGCACAGCTGTTTAAGCCTCGAGAGTAGTTTACTTTTGTGTGCATACAATACGTTGATTGTTGGAGTTCTGTATTTTTCGACCTGGCTTTCGTCAGAGTATTCTATCCAAGAGATAGTCTGCTCCATAGTTCGTATGACAACGTCTTGCATCGTTAGTAAATCACGGTCGATTTCTTCGTTTGTCAAGTTTCTGTTAGTCAGGGGATGAATTCCACTCAAACTTAGATTACGCTTCAAGATTCTGGAGAAGCACTACCACCGTACTCTACCGTAGTCGTATGAGTACACTTGATCAGACTGCTCCAGCTGCGTTCGGGATCCGTATTGTGGTGGCAAGTCCGTAGTGATCACTATCGTAATCGAACGCTCGTAAACAGTTCTTTGTGTTTCGATCCATGTTAGTCAGTTCAAGTCTACTGTCTGTTAATGCCAAGTCCAGGAAAGAGCCGGCTGATGGGAAGAATGCGATATTCGTCGCGTACAGTTCAAGTCTGTACTTAATCATATGTTGACCCCACCAGTAATATAACTGGTTGCCCCTGGTGTATGGCGGATTATTTCCCCATGCCGCATGTCTAGCGTTAAGATCTCCGACCAAAAAATAATAATTTTCCTCCGTTTGAAGCTGAAGGCAGCGAAAAAGTATTTCGAGCTCAGTTATAAATTGAATGGGATTAGGTACTTCAGGTGCATAAAGCGACACCACATACACTCGCCTTCCAACACCCGGAACCTCATTAAATCCCCGCTATATATGACTCTATGGCGCATGCCTATAAGATACCAACCCCACCCGCTCGTGAGGAATGCGGACGGTCTCTTCTATATATATTGTAGCCACTGTAGCCAATTTTGTAATTCTGGTTGAGCTTAGTTTCGCTAACCAAAAGCGCATCTGGGCATTCACTTAACAACAGATTTTGTAGGTTGGCCCTTCTCTCGATTCTGATTAGTGAGTTAAGGTTTAACGCAAGGATCTTCAGATTAACCTTATTCAACGTAGCAAACATTATATCGGCTTGTCAAACATTTGCCCATTTGGGCAAAGGATACATTGGGCAACACAAAATTAGAGAAAGCACGACTCTTTTGACGATTCTCTTCTTCGATCAACTACAATATTTTCGAGTCTAAACTTTCGTTTTCAGCTCCTGGAACCTAGGACAACCCCCGAAATTAGCAGGGCGCCCCGAGTTTCTGCAGAGTATGCAAAAGAGTTGACCCCTATCCACTACTCTATCGTTGCCTAAAGGACATTCTCCATATTTGTGGTCCTTGTCGGCGTGTCCGAAGCATACATTGCAGTACATGATCTGCCGCCCAACTTACAGCATGATAATGCAGGAATTTAATTTTTCACAGACTATCGATTTTGCTGTTGGGCGTTAATTGTACTAAGAAGAATGGTTATTTACGGTTACCATCCCTTGCCGCCGCCGTAATAAGCAGCTTGACCTCCACGAACTTAAGGTCGTCGCTCTCTAACCTTTTAAGCTCCACCGGTTTTTTTGCTGGATCGATGCCTTTTAACAGCACCGTCTGGAGTTTTTCACCCTTAGGGGTATATGTATAATATTCGGTATCTGCTTTTCCTAGGGCGGTACGTACCTTCCTGTATTCCTCCATGCTACTACACATAATAATGAGCTTATTCGCACTTCTTTTAATATAAAAATTTTTAGTTACTAGCTTGCATCACCTAATACTATCATTATTTCTAAATTACTTACTTTTATGGGAGGCTCTCTTTCTCTCCCCTTGTTTTCAAGCTGCTGTTTTTTTTGTTGATGTTGTTGCTGCTGTTGCTGTTGCTGCTGCTGCTGTTGTTGTTGCTGCTGCTGCAAGTGTTTTGGATGGTTTCAAATCTGCTGTTCACAAAATAAATGCTGGTGTGCCCCAGGGCTCCGTTCTGTCTTCGACACTCTTTTTAATTTTCATCAATGATCTCTTGTCTGTTCCTTTTAATCCAATACATTCTTTTGCTGACGATAGTACTCTCTGCTTTCCGAACTCACGTCCCTGCTCTTCGGCTGTATGTAGAATGGGAACGGCAGCGTATGTTAAGCTCATTAAATTCCGACATTAGCAGCATAACCAATTGGGGAACTATCAACCGAGTGGAATTTAATGCTTCCAAAACACAATGCTGTCTGCTGTCATTAAAGCGAAATTTGAACACCCAGCCGTTATCAGTGAATGGCACTTGCATCCTCGAAACCGATAGCATTCCATCCACGGTATATGTGTCAATGACAACTTACGTTGGAATGACCACATATTCGATATCGTCAAAAATGCTGCGAAATGTCCAGCTTTCCCTAGCGATGTAAGAAATATTTCACACCCTATGATCTGGTCTCAATATACTCGTATGTATAAGGCGTTTATACGACCGAAATTGGAGTACAATGATCACATCTAATCAGGTGCTCATAAAACCACTTTGCATTTGCTAAAAACCGTGCAGTAAAACCCATAGGTGATGACAATATCACACAGTCATTCAACGCCCTCAAACACAGACGTGATGTCTCCTGTCTCACCTTGTTGTATCGCTATTTTCACCACCAGTGCTCCTCCGAAATTGCCAGTAGCATTCCACACATTCTAACTTTTAACCGTAACACCAGTCTCGTTATGAATGCTCATCAGTATACCCTCAACCCCACTTTCAGACGTACTCTGAAATATCGTGCTTCATTCCTAAGCCGAATATGCAAATGGAATGTGAGGACCTCTGGCTACTTACTTAGAGAGCGGGGTGAACCCGTGAACTGAACAGGCTACAGGCTGCTTTAAAGCAGATATCACCACTTTCCAAGAAGTACGGTGAAGAATTAATGATGATGTGACTCATGCAGTTGCAGTGCGCGGATTGTTACATTTGGCAGAATTCTACAACATTCAGCATCTAAGCTAAATTCCCAAACATCTTGCTGATACTCGTATGTGCCCACCCCACAGAGAATAAGGCTATACCACTAAACAATATAACGTAGAACTTCATGACAAAACCTATGAACCAAATCACAAGTATGATGTTAAAATTGTTTAAAGTGATTTTCACTCCAAAATAGGAGAGGAGGGCATCCTTGATGGTAGGGTCGAAGAAACATGTCATAAGCCGTACCACACCCGAAATTGGATCTAGGCAAATAGGCTTTTGTGCGTGACGGAATATCACAGAAGCTGGCACACTTAGATTTTTCTTCCAACGGCTGTAATTTCCACGATCCGTCAAAACATTTGCCGATCGCATATCCCTTAACCCCTCGACAAGTACAAGCAACATTCATCAAGCGCCAAAGAACAATGCAGTAATGCCACGAGGCCACTATAAACAACGTTAATGGTTTGCCCGGTGTTACTTCTGATTTCATTATTAAGTGCGGAAAGCATATGATATGTAGCAAAACATCTCGCCACCGAAGCAGCGCTGCAAGGGATGACAAGAGCGGGCAGAGCGGACTTCGAGCAAAAAGGAAGACAAGAACATCAACTCCTCCAGAAAATTGTGAAAAAAATGTTCGGATATTGAAGATCACCATCACCTCCTCGTTTTTTTTCGGAAAAAGCGAACGCAACCATGGTTGGTCTGTACCGCAGCGAGCCGCAACTCTATGAGACTCTACATACTACTCGGAAGCACAATATAACGCCGCGTTTATGGGCGAATATGGATGGAAGGGCCTCAAAACGCCTAATGGGGACATTGATAAGATGATGGGAGTTTTTAATATAAAGGTTTTAAGCGGCCACAAAATTTGTCCATGTTTTTGGAGGCCAGAATCAGATTAGTGAACGCATTATGAACTCCTGCAATACCAAATAGAGAGTAGAGCCATTGGGGGTACGCTGTTTAAACATTACCACTACACTACAAGACCAGTTTAGTTTCATCGGAACGCTCAACTAATCACCCGCCGCCGCTTCAAAAATGTCTAAGAGACGTCCGAAACAGTTCCGATCTTCCATCAACAACACCACTCAAAGCTTCCCAACATTATCTTGTTTAATAGCGACAATTTCAGTTACTGCCAAGAACTTCAACAATTAAGATCCCTTCTTGCATTAGAAGCAGAAATTAGCAGCGTCAAAATGCATGGAAATGTGGATGATCAATGGAATGATGCTTATAATGCCCCACCTCGATAAAAGCAGAAAAGGGCCATTGCGGCCTCAAGAGAAGACAGAAAAAAGACGCGGCAAACAATTAGTCTAGAACTCTCTACATATAATTTCACCAAAAATCTTGTTAGTGCCTGGAAACCGTACAAGACATACACTTCTCAATAACAGTTTATTTGCTTAAAAAAAACATTGAGTACCAAGACTTTGCCAAGAAAAACATAAAACATCCTCATCGTCATCGTCATAATCTTGCTCTAAGGCGCAAAAGCATGCAGCGACAAATTAAGTTTGGTCCTGATACACCATATCTGGTATTCAAGGAGGAGAGTCTTCTATACACAAAGGGAGAACGCAGTAAAGGAAGATCTTTTTTTTATAATAACGTCGACGTTGTGAATTATGTTATGTGCAAATGAAAATTTCCAATCACATATAATTCGGGCAACATCTTTTCGGAACGGTAGTGCTCAGACACGAAAACTCTCCATTGTACTACATGTGTTCTGACGTCAAATAACACGGGGGATTGGTGCCGAGCTTCCATGCGGTCCGCCATCTAAGCACTCACCGCACCCATCGCTGCTTAAAAAAGACATTGCGTCGTTCGGGCCATGTTCGAACACCGAACCTTCCGATTTGAAAGCCAATAGACTACCGCTTGTGCCACAGCCACAGTTGGTCAAAAATCGCTCTGACTGAAGTGGTAAGGTGGTAGAGGCTTGCGTCCCCCCTGGACCGTAGTTTTGTAATCCAAGGCCGTCTCTGCTACGTTTTGGATAAGTTTGCTGCACTGAGTTCAATATTTTCTTGAATAGCTGCGACATACCGAATAATATCATGCTCACGCGCTAACCGTTGCACTTAGTCCTTTCAGGCATATGGAAATCCATACCTGCGTGGTAAAGGCAGTGAAAAGTTCCTTTTGGATGTTATATTACGAACTTGCATTTTTCCCACTACATCCTGAACATCACTACATTAGCTGTTTTGCTTATGAAAATTTTTAACTGGTTGGAAAAAATGAAAGCTCTCAGTGTTTTAGACAAATAACTGCTATATAGTAAGATCAGCCTTTCTTCAGCTGATTTTTCCTCTGCTTAGTACTATCACTACCACCAAAAACAGTAGCTGAGCTCATTGAATACGTTCAGCGAAACCAGTAGAATAGTCAGGGTCCTCAAAGAAGGCAAATCAGCTAGGTTAAAGACACTCAAATACACTTACAACACCTACACTGAGTCGAAAGCAGAGACTACATCGCTCATGCTTAAGACTCACTTCCTAGATAACCTAAGCAGAGCTGACTCCCAACTAGCACTGAAGCTGCAAGTAAGCTGAGTAATGCAACTCTCTGCGATCGATTCTGGTCACGGATGAGGCCATATACAGTTTATACGCTGTTGCGTCCTTTGATGGCTTTTGGTGGAACACCGATGATTTATACCTACTCGTAGTTATGCTTCAAAAATCCAAGAACTACGGACCAATCAGGCTGGATGCCTTTATGCTGGAGATCATAAAAAGAATGTTTTAGATCGCTGCTTGCACATGCATTATCGACTCAAGATACAATATGCCAACCAGAGCGAGAGATCCTGCGAGCTCATCCTCAAAATCTGAAAATGCATTCGACAATGGTGAGTACGCGTTGGGTATCTTCGTCAATATTGAGGGTGGATTTGACGACGCAGCTGTTGAGGGCAAGTGTAACTAGACCAGACAACATAGCGTAGGTGAATCACTAAGTAGAAAAAAAGCAAAGCTATTGAACAGAACCTATACTTCGGATGCTGGTTGCGGCCAGCAAGTGCCTGTGCTGCTGTGTCCTTCACTACTATAATGCATGCATGTAGCAGGTCTATCCCATGTATAACGCTCTCAATAGCTCTGTAGTCTACACACTCACGCAGATGATGTAGTTGTAGCGTGCTTAATTACTTACTAACTAAAGGTGGCGCCATAATCCGGGGTGGATCTGCGCCTGAACCAACAAGCGTCTCCAGCCAGCTCAATTTTTAGCTAGTTGCCTTCAGTTTCGCACACCTTTTTGTTGTCCCTCAAGGGCGAATTCGAAGACTTTCCGGACCGGAGCATTGGTGTCCATCCGCTCAACATGGCGCAGCCATATCTGTCGTTGAACATTCACTCTTCTGGCTAAGTCGGTGTCGCTGTACAGCCCGTACAGGTCGTGGTCGTATCTCCTCCTCCACCGATCGTCCATGCAAACGGGACCAAATATCACCCGAAGAATGTTCCTCCCAAAGCAGAAAAGAGGATCCTCATCCATATTTGATTAAGTCGAGGCGTGGCATAGAGTAGGTATATTTGAGGTCTTATATAGGGTCACTTTTATTGCTCGAGAGAGGACTTTGCTAGTTAATTACCTTCTTAGCCCAAAGAAGTAGCGATTGGCAAGAGTTACTCTCCCTTTAATCTTAGCGTTGGTGTCGTTATCTAAATTGATAGCCGTGCCTAGGGAGACAAAATCCTTAACTGCCTCAAAGTTACACCTGTCGAAGATAACGTTCTGTCTGAGATGTCCGTGTTGGGTGTCCTTTCTGGTTGACTGTATAAGAGTATGCTTGATCTTGCCCGTTAAACCCTTTTTTGCCCCTTCCAACTCAATGCACGCGAAGGTGCCACTGACATCACGCTGTTTTCTTCCGATTATGTCACTATCATCGGCGTATGCGAGCAATTGGGCAGACTTTTGAAACATTGCGCCTCTTGTGTGAGTTTCAGTTTTGCGCTATTCTTTCAAGAATGATGTTAAGGAAATCGCCCGAAAGCATATCTCCAGATCCTGTTTTGATATCAAAGATGTCGGGTGAGTTCTTTACCCACCTTGATGGAGCAGAGTGCATTCCCTATTGTCGTCCTGCACAAACGGACGAGTTTGGCAGCGACCCCTCTGTATAGCTCGCCTCTATAGACATACGCAGCCTTATAATCGACGAATAGGTGGTGTGCATCGATTTGGAGTTCATGGGTTTTTTCCTAGATCTGCTGTAGTGTGAATATTTGGTCAATAGTGGACTTTTCTGACCGAAAGACGCACTAATATGGACCAACCAGGTCATTGAAGAACGCCTTTAGGCGCTCAAATAATACTACACGTAGGATCTTGTTGGCCTCTGTAGTTGGTCAATTTAGAGGGTCTCCTTTCTTAAGGATCGTACAAACAATACTGCGGGGCCATTTATCGCGCGTACTTTCATCCGACCATATTTTATAGATAGGTTGGTGTATGGTCCTTAGCAAGTCATCGCCTGCCGCTTTGAAGAGCTCGGCAGTCAGACCGACCGTTTCAGCAGCTTTTTGGAATCATGTTTCGATTTTGGCTATCTTCACTTCATCTAGGTCGGGTGGACGGAATTGTTAACCTTCATCGTCCAGGTTGAAAGGTTCATTCAGCCTGGTAGCGGTATTTGGTTTGTTATCGCCGTTATACAGTCTACAGAAATGCTCTTTCCAAATCTTCAGCATCGACTGTGACTCTACTACTATGTTCACTTGTTAGTCTTTAAAGGTTTCGGTTCGCGGTTTGTTGCATGTTTTTTTTTTAGCTTTTCGTGAAACTTTCGAATCTCATTCCTTAACTAGCATCTCTCACTTTCCTCGACCGCACGTTTCTCATCATCCTTGCTTTTCTTCATGAGAAGCCGGTATTAGTCTATCCTCTTCTGCTCGTAGAGATCGTGAGCAACTCTAGTGCTTCTACGCAACGTCGCTTTGTATGAATTTTGTTTAGCTGTAAGTGCTTGCCGGCACTCGTCGTCGAACCAGGAGTTTCGTTATGGTGGCTGAGTGAAACCCTGCACATGGCAATGCTGCCACTGGTCTTCGATACTTGATGCTTGTATCATAGAATCAATTAAGAGATTAAGGGAAACCCGATCGGAAAAGGATTCGGCGATCTATTGCGTACGTAGCCGCCCGGTATCAAACTTCCTCACGGTATTAAATAGCTTTGCGGTGTTCGAGACATCCGCAACTGTATCTTGGTTACAACAAGGTAATAGTCCGATTCGATGATGGCCCCTCGGAACTTTCGGACATCCGTAATACTGGAGGGATGCCTTTCGTTGTTCACAATGTGGTCAATCTGGTTGACGATTGATTAATCAGGAGTTCTCCAAGTCTCCTTGTGGATATCAAATTGTGGGAACCGCATACTAGCGTCGACCATGTTTCGTCCACCGCAAAGTTGATTCGCCTGAATCCGTTATGGGATTTGGTGTCGTGCGGGCTATACCTTCCTACAGTACTGCCAAAGATGCCCTCTATTACTAGCTTTTCATTAAAATCGTCGAGGACAGTCCAGGGTCTCCGCTGGTCGTTTGGCTCCACGTGGCATATGAATGGACCTAACATGCCAAGTGCAGATCCGAAGTTCATTGTCCTTGTTTCGTTTGCTGGGATTGTCAACAATAAATCCGTCCGTATCCCAGTTTGGTTGTTGCTTCGTAACTTTTTTTCCAATGCCGAGTAGTTTCCCTGGCTGCATAGCCCCCTACCTAGAGGGCTAGTTCCATTATAGACACACCTAGAACGAGGGGTCGGTTTGACCGAAGCGGATAACCGGTTCAGGGACGTGAGAGCTGCCGTTTGTCCGTTAAGGACTCATCGGTCACAATCTCTTTTCCAAGACCTTGACTTTGTCTCGGAAATCCTTACCTGCCTGAGCCCCAAATATTTTGTAATAGCCGGAAGTTTACTTCACCATTGATTCCATCTGGGAAATTCATCCGCTGTCCTGTTTATAGTGCTGCTATTTTCGTCTGCTGATCAATTCTAGCGCTTATAAGTTTGGCAAGTCGAGTCCGGATGAGCATCGACCACTACTCGATGGTTCCCACTTGGAGGTAAAATAAGCACAATTGATGTGTAGGAAACAGTTACAACACGGGGTATCAGCTAGTTGAGACTTCTCAGTGACTACCGTATTTCTACAGCACCCAACTCTCATTGGAGCGTGCATAGAAGCGCAGACAGCCCTAGGCCCTGTCGACTATTGATTCACTGGAAATGGGCATTCAGTCAGTCCTCTCTACTTGCTTCTTCTATTCATTTTGTGGATGCCATTCTCAAAACTATTTTCCTTTTATGAGGAAGTGTTCTTTGGTACAGCACACACTGGAGTTTTGATGGCCCTGGGCGCAGACGATCTTTTGACTTTAGTTTATTGGGCACGCTGTGTTATGATATATTCAGACGGTTACTCGTAGGCCTTAACCTCGGCGCTAAATAAGTGATAGCTGAGTCAAGTTGTAATTATGGATTACTCCTAGAGTGCCACTGAAACCTGCATTGGTATGTATGTGTAGAACTGGTGTACTTGGGTTAAATTGCCTCGAAAATGCTGGACACTGCTCAAGGCCACTGCCAGCCAATTGTTATGATCATCTTGTATTTTTATCCAAAGGCAAATCTACAAAATCTAGAAAGGAACTTGGACCTTCTCCTTCCGAGAAATAAAAAGTAAAGCGATAACAGTCTCAATGCCACAAAACAATTGCCTCACAATTGTTGCCTTTTGTTAAGTATCCCCTAGCTCTTGTAAATGGCTTCCCTAATTTATATCCCATGTCTGAAGAAATCGTTAACACTAATATTGCTACTTAAGGTCCCATACCTACATATTTGAAACTTAACTCCAACGATTTGTTGTTTCTTTTGTGTTCTGTTTCAAAAGATTTCTCCTCCTCGGAACTGCTGAACTCTATCACGAGCAACTTTTGTGCACTTTTCTAACGCCTCTAACTTCCTCTACGGACTACACAAGCTGTGCTTCTCTCAGCATTCCTTCAACGTATCCCAAGTTACCGAACGCTTTCATTTAAAGTTTCCATCATTAAATACAACTTAATGCATCCTTTCCTTTGAAGTTGGCAACTTTTCCTGTTTTTCTTTTTTTGTATTTTTCTTTTTTTTTCTCCATCCTGCAGGACGACACGAACAGCATAAGTCCGGTTTTATTATACTTTTCCCTTGTGCCGCCAGTTTTCTTCGAGTACCTATACCCTTGTACTCATACTCCTTCTACGACTGACAGCGTTGCTCATCCTGGTAAAAATCGCCGCATCCTTTGGCCGCGCGTTGTAAGCGACAACGTTGTACTCGTACTCATTCCTATTCTCATCCTCATCCATTCAGTCTTGTTCTTCTTCTCGTCCTCCTCCACCCCTCATTTTGCTTGTAGTTGTATGTACTTTTATTTAATTTTCACTTTGAATGGACACTTTTCTTTTAGGAGTAAATAAAGAGGACAGCGACATAAAATACAGAAAAAAAGGACAAATTAATCCTCTTTTGCATTCATTATGCCATAATTCGCTTTTTTTCGTTATGTTCTTTTTTTTTTCTCGTTTTGTTTTTTGTGCTTTTATTCGCCAGGACATGTCATTATAATCAGTCTGTCGCTGATTGAGAAAAGATTTTAAGAGAGTAAAAATTCTTTTGAAGTGGCAAAAGGATATTAGTGTCCAATTCATAAGAGTCCATTGGGATCCTTTTACACAGAAACAGCCAAGCAATAAGTATATGTATGTTTGTATGAACAAGTATTCGTAAAATTCGTGAATTCCAAGTACAGTACAGCGGCGACATTGCCACAATAAATTAACTTTTACCAGACGCGAATTTCTAGTTATTTTCGTACTCCATGCTTGCATTAGCCTAGATGTTATGCGAGTAATTAATTATGTAGTTCTTTTAGATTTACTTTATGCACATTGCATTTTTATATTTAAAAATATAAATTAAATTATAGTGTAACAACACAAGGCCGTAAAAATTGGAGTATTGCAAATCATGTGTAGGAAGGACGAGAAATACCACCTTGATCAAAAAGTTTTCGGAATTTATTCAGAAAATTGGAAATACAAGTTTATTCATCTAAATCTATATTTTCCCCATCGACTGCAACACACTTATGCCAGCGCTTGATCCAATCCTCGAAACATTTTTTATATTCGGTTTTCCGTGTGTCCTTCAGTGCTTCCTGCGATTTTTCCATTACTTCCTCTAGGCTGCTGAATCGCGTTCCCGTAGTGGTTTTTCAACTCGATTGAACAGAAAGAAGTCACAGGGAGCCAAATCAGGTGAATTCGGTGGCAGTTGGATGGTATTTGTTGAATTTTTCGCCAAAAAATTACGAATACGAGTAATGATGGCACTGTGCGACGGTGCGTTATCATGGTGCAAAATCCACGAGTTTTCTGCCCACAATTCTGGTCTCTTTCGGCGAATTGCTTCACGCAAATGTCTCATAACTCTTTGTTTACAGTCTGGCCTTCTGGCAATAATTCATGATGCACTACACCGTTGTAATCCATGTAAACCGTGAGCATTGCCTTCTTTTTTGACTGAAAACGATGTGTTTTTTTTGGTATCGGCTCATTTCGTGAACGCCATTCACTTGCCTGATGTCTGGTTTGCGTTTCGTACTCATAAACCCACATCTCGTCGCCAGTAATGTTCCTTTTGATGAATGTGGGATTGGATTCAGTCTCGCAAATCATCTCTTTTTTGCATGAAATTGAGGTCTTTTAGCACCAACTTTGCTGATACACGACGGAAACCCAAATCATTAACCAAAATGTCTTGGACGGATCCACATTTCTTTTACGTGTACTTCATCAATGTTTTCGTCGGTTTTCGATGTCGATGGTCTGCCACTGCGTTCATCATCTTCGATTGACTCACGACCACTTTTGAACCGCTCGTGCCACTGGTAAACGACCGTTTTCTTTAGAGAGTAGTTGCCGAAACACTTTTCCAACATTTTCAACATTTGCGCACTATTAAATCCGTTTTTTGCGCAAAATTTAATACTCGTACAAGTTTGTTGTTACAAATTTAAATCCATTTCTCAAATTGTAAAAAATCGCCAACACACACAGAGATAGATGTACTCTTGGCTACGTAACTTTTGCAAATGTCAAGCTATGACGCTAAGATTTAGAGGGAATATCAACAACAGATTTACCAACTTAACAAAAAAACATAACTCAAATCGGAATAATGGGAGTACCACACAGTGGTGTGGTGTGGGAACTTTTTGATCAAGGTGGTATACTCGTACTTGTATCTAACCTATCCGGTGGGTTATTAGTTGTAGGGTTCGGTGAAGCACTTAAAAAACCGCATTACCCTCACCAAGTGTTGACGCATTTATAACCTAATTTTCTGCTGACCAGGATGACTTATTACGTAAGGTCTGATCAATTCTAGACGCAACTGTATTGAAGAGCGCAATACACTAGCAACATCAGAAGCTGTAAAAGGTTGTCTTGATCGGAAAAGCGCAGTATTATTAGTCGACGCTGAAAGCACGCTATATCCTTGTATGGGATTTTAGACTACGACCTAAGGTGTGTGATACCATTGAACAGATGTCTATGTGCAATTTCAATATTTTCAAGCTGTTTGTCCACTCCTGGTGGAGGTAGACTCTTTTTGGATGATTCGAGGGATAAAATCAGACGAGGGGCTCCAAATCTTCTTACGCTACGTCTTATACGTTGGCGCAAATTTTTTTGCCAATCTGTTGTTCTCGTATACGAGGGAGGTGGTGTATACATATTTAGGCGGGGCGTCATCATCTATGATATAGACGATATAAGAACTGAATGCGATCAATGATGTCAATTTGTTTGAATTATAATGGGTGACCAGATAAGAGCGGTGGGAAAAAAATTTAAATAAAACAACAACGGTGTGAGATACAAAATTGATTCTGGCTTTATTTTGAAGCTACGGTCTTGCCATTATCTATGGGATAGCACATCATTCAAATGGCCGCCTTCGCTTCGCTGGCAGTGCTTCAAGCCGTCGGTCCAATTTTTAATGACTCGGTCCAATATGTGGGGTGTTATTCCGGCAATAGTGTGTCGAATGTTGGCCTCGAGCTCGTCCAAAGTGGTTGGTTTGTTCGCGCAAATTAAGGACTTGACGTAGTCTCAGAGAAAATAATCGAGTGGTATCCAATCGCATGATTGCGGCGGCCAATTGATGAACGCTCGCCGTGAGATGAGCCGTTCGCCAAATTTCTACCTCATAATTTCGAGCGTTGCGCCGTCTTGTTGGAATCACAGGTTGGATATATCGATGTTGTCGTGGTTTGACTACAGAAAGTTGGTTAACATCGCTCTATACCTGGCACCATTGACGGTAACGGTGTCTCCTTCCTCATTTCGAAGTAAATAAGGTCCGATGATGCCGCCATGCCATCAACCACACCAAAAAGTCAATCTTTGTGGGTCCATTGATGCTTGCCCTACACTTGTGGAATATGTTCGCTCCAGTTACGGCAATTTTACGAATTGATATAGCCGCTGAGCCAAAAATGGGCACCATCTGAGAAGATGGTTTTTTGATCTCCGGCTATCACGGCGTTATCTATGGCCGTTCGGCTTCAATTCTTCCATCAGCATAAGTTTATATGGATGTGGGCCCAAATTCAACCGCAGAATAAGTCGAGTTGACTATCTGACGATGCCCAATTCAGCTGATCGGCGCCGAATAGAGATTTCTGGGTCTTCTTGGATACTGGCCGCTACGGCTGGTGTGTCTGGTTGGTGGTTTAAGATCCAAAAGACTGTACCCACTTTCAAACTTTTCCACGGTGCGATGTATTTAATTTTTGATAATTTGCGCACGTTCGGCAAGCGTAAAGCGATGCATGATGAAATGGCAAACCTTACTGAGTCTTTGACAGCAGCTGAAACATATCAATTGGAGAAACTACCTGATCACCCGTTTGCTATTAGAGGAATGATAAGACAAATCCAACTTGAGTTAGACCCCAAACTTTTCTTACCCAAAAGTGGAACTATAACTTTCCTCTCCAATGATAGAATACAAGTGGTATTATACCATTCCAATAGGTAGTAATACATTCCATGAAAGACCCAAAAAGGAAGACACTGATCCTGTCATTTGCAAATCACTTCCTAGTACATCCCAATTAAAAGAGCGTCTTAGTATCAGAAATAGAGCCGAAATCGCTGCTGTCCATAGGCTAAGTAGTGGTTACTTATGCTCCACCTAACACTATTGTATACCCGAATAATAAACTACAGCTAAACACATTTCAGTAGCGAATGGTATACCAAGCAAAAGACCACTTATACAATTATACAACTCGGGAATTTAGGCTGGACATAGCAAACATATGCGGGCTAAGTAGTAATCACTTTTCTGCGTACGTCCATGTCTGTAAATACAAACCGGCTGTCTTGGCACTTAGAGAAACACAGGTAGATCCTCGCCCATACCTCAAAGATCACGCTGATCTGAAGCTGCCTGGCTACAAACTACTGTCATTATCCTTATCTCACAGCAGTCTCGCTATTGTCGTGCGTAATGATGTAGCTTGCCAAACTCCATCACAATGTAATCCCTGTTACAATCCGGAATTCAATTTCATGTCGTTAAAATTTATCTCAGTGAGCAAAATATCCACTACTGCTTTATTTTCTGGACAGACAACACCCGAAGGACGGTCTGTTGAGATCATCGCTGCAGAAAACAACTTGACCCAGCTTGTAAATGAGTCAGGCGTCGATAGTCATACCGCCAACACCCTGGACTTGTTTTTAACTTCTCACCACGGCAAGGTCGATGTGATATCCTCTCTAGGTTCGTCGGACCACTGTGTCATATCAGTCATATCCTCCACCGACCACAAAGTTAGAGAAAAGATTCCTAAAAGAACCGTATGGCAATACGAGAAAGCCAATTGGAGCGGACTTAACAAATTTTTTAGGAATTTTAACTGGTTGTTATGTTTCCTCGATACTCGTAATTACGTGGATGCCGCTGCTGATATGATCATGGACACTATTCTCTATGGAATGAGATGCTTTATTCCTCAAAGGATAAAGGGTATCAAACCAATAGGAAAGACGTGGTACGACTGGAGCTATAAAGAGGCTATCAGGGTTAGAGAAATGTGTTTTCGATTCATCAAGACAAACCCGACAGAGAAAAGCCGAAAAAAGTTCAAACTAGTCAGGTATGATTGCAACTCCTTTCTTAAGCGTGTGATATTTCAAAAACTGAAACAAAAAATACTGCTATGTCCCAAAGGTAGTAAAAGCTTATGGTCGTTCGTCAAAAAGATTAGGAATTATACCTCATCCTCAATCCGAACGCTCATTTACAATGACATTCCAACTGCCACCTCTTTAGACAAGGCCAATCTGCTTCAACACTTCAATGAGATCGATCCACATTTGCACTCGTGTAGTAGCAAGAGTACTTAAAGTTTTTAATACACACCAGAGGGTATACCTTTTCTTCTGAAGAGGTAGTCCAATCCACATTGGCAAAACCACTGCGTAAGCTTTTTCATCAATCCCACCCTTTCCAAGCACATGGAAAATACCATTTATGCGGCCCGTCCCTAAAAAAGGCGAATCCTCTCCTCTCTCGTCCTACAGCCCCATTGCACTTACGTCCCTTCTTTCCAAGGTCATGGAAATGCTGATAAACCATCAGCTCATGAAATATTTCGAAATATGAAAACTTCTCTATGACCGGCAGTATGGTTTTTGTAGCAACAGGTCCACTGGTGATCTGATGGCATGTCTCACCGAAAAGTGGAACCAAAGTGTGCACCACGGTGGAAAAAGCAAAATAGTTGCACTTGATATTTCTAAGGCATTTGACAAAGTTTTTTTTGCCGAAAATGCGTGCTTTTGGGATCGATGACGCTCTTCTTCAATTGATTAGAAACTACCTTTCGGAAGGTTCAATTTGTCTTGAATGGTTTCAAGTCTGATGTTCACAAAATAAATGCTGGTGTGCCCCAGGGCTCCGTTCTGTCTCCGACACTGTTTTTAATTTTTCTCTGCTACTTCAAATCCAATGTATTCTTTTGCTGACGACAGTACTCTCTGCTTTTCGTATTCGTTCCCGGACTCTCGTCCCTGCTCTTTCGCTGCCGAACAGGAACGACAGCGTACATTGAGAATATTAAATTCCGATGTTAGCAGAATAACTAATTGGGGAACTATCAATAGAGTGAAATTTATTGCTTCCAAAACACAATGCTGTCTGCTGTCGTTAAAGCGAAATTTAAATACCCTTTATCCACGATTGACTCCTGCATCGTCGAAACCGAAAAACTTGCCATCCTCGGTATGTGTTTCGAGGACAACTTACGTTGGAATAACCGCTTATCCGATGTCGGCAAAAATCCGACGAAATGTGTTGCCTGAAACAATGTCAGTAATACTTTTCCCTTTCTAATCTGGCTTCAATATATAAGGCATTCATCTGCCCAAAATTGGAGTACAATGCCCACATCTGATCAAGTGCTCTTTAGACCTCTTTGCAGTTGCTAGATAGGATTCAAAAGCATGCCAAAAGACTTATAGATGACTCCAATATTGAATTTTCAATTGACACCCTTAAACGCCGTTTTAATGTCACTTACCTAACTTGTTCTATTGCTACTCGTATTTGCACCACTTGTGGGTGGCCGTGGCTCAAGTGGTAGTGTGTTGGCTTCCCAATCGGACGATTCCGGGTTCAATACCAGCCGTGACCGAAAGACTTTTTTCCAGGCAACTAAAATCTTGTGAGATGAATGGTTGCCTAAATATAACATCAAGTCCAATTTGCACTTGTAATTTAGTCTCCCCATTAAATGTTCGATGCCACCCATGGAGCGAAATAACCACTGAGCCCAAAAATCTTTCTCTCTCTCTCTATCCAATTTTCCGAAAAACTTAACTCGTGCTCCGGCATTTTAAGAGTAGTAATACCATCTTGAGTGTTAAGTTCTTTAATAAAAAATAAAAAAAAAAAACCTGTGCCCCATCGAAATTGCCAGTAGCACTCCACCGATTTAAACCTTCAACCGCAACACCCGTCTCTCTATGAATGCTCATCAGTATACCCTTAAGCTCACTTTCGGGTGTACTCTCAAATATCGTGGTTCGTTTCTAAGCCGAACAACTTGCTTGTGGAATGCCCTGCCGAGCTCTATATTTCCTAGTCATTATAGCTTGCAAACGTTTAAGACCAACGTACATCGGTATCTCTTTTGTTTTTCTCCTTCTTCATCCGCGTTGTGTAGAAACATTGTAACTCGAAAAAATAACTAAAAAATAGCTCGTTCTAGCAACTGTAAGTTTCTAGACAACTTAAACGCCAAGATCGCTCATCAGAATCACTATAAAGTCTTTCTTTCCAACAGACGTTAATTACCTCAAGCCCGCTGTAGAATGTTTATTTTCCCAAGTAAATCGTCCTATTCGTCGGAGTATGATATATAGTAGCACCAACTTTGTCGTCCTTTGCGCATTTTTACCTAGACGATCCCGTCTAAAAGTGAATAGAATTCTTCGATTTGCCGTTGAAGCTTTTATTAGTTATTCGCATTGAAATGGTTTGAATGCAACCCAACTGGCCTTGAAATTTCATAAGATATTTATCGTCCCTTTAATGTGCCCTATACATCGATTGCTAATAGAATTCTGAAATATAATCCTTACTACACGCCTATATGGATTCACAACCATAGGCTGTTTAAGATAAAGTATTATTGCCGTGTTATACAAATGAAGGGCCTTAAATTACTACCATAATGGCAATGCTGCATTCACACAGGAGGTGTGGAAAGTGTCCTTAGAGAAGAAAAAAAAAAAAGTTTCTGAAAACGGCTGGGTACTCGTATTTGTGTATGTGACATCAAAAGGCATATCACAAATCCATAAATGGAATAATTTAATTACAGTATCCTTGCCACGGTCACAACACGCCTCCTCCACCTAACTAACATACATGAACGGCAAAGTGAACCAAAAGGTCATTTGATTGGCTGAAGGCCCATCAACGTCCTCATCATTTTCATCACAGCCGCTGCTGTGGTCGGTGGTTAATGGTCGATGGTCCATGGTCCATGGTCGGCCCTCAACGTCTCATTCCTTATACGGGCTCTAAGGTTTGTTAGGTCAGGATGTGTTACATAGGTAAAGCAAAGCCAAAGACCTTATCTCTCATACGAGCACAAGGATATCGAATTCATGCAAAGATACCAGAAGGCCAGTCATGTATACCACCATACCATCACTATGTATAAGTCCACAGGACAACATCGTCAGGCTCTTGGTAATAAAATCAAAGCCAAGAACTTACAGCACAAAGACTTTAGCTAAAGAGCCGAAGAAATTGTGGTAATGGCTTCGGAATGGGCATCAACACTAAATACCACCTACCACTCAAATGAAGCAAAAAGCAACACAAAAAAAAAAAAAAAAAAACACAAGAAAAGGACTTCTTTGGAACAAGGGCGCATATTTCTTCTCGGGCATTATGAGCGCTGGAAATAATAAAATCACCAGATGATGGTCATTAGACCGAAAAGTAATTTCATTTTATGAAACTTCAATCCCTCTCCGCTAACCAAATTGCTAAAAAGGACGACCAAGTGCTCCGATTTCTGAATCTCTTGATTCCAAACATACAAATCCACATCACTTCATTGCTTCTTCGAATAGGTGATGGGTGGACAAGGATAAAGACTGTTTTGCAAAAAGAAAGAAAGAAAGGAAAACATTCTGCGAGTTTATAGATTTGCCCAAAGTATTCTTAAGAATCACTTCGACCTAGACCTGCATACCCACCCAGTGGCGTGTAAGTCCCCAACAATGTGCCTTTGCCAATGTTGGACCATCAAATTCGAAACGCCATAGTTTAACACCTGGCGGAAATAATGAGGAGAAAAAAATAAAATGTGTCCTGCTACAGGGACGTAAATTTGATTTTACAATAAATTTTAATAGAATTCTGCTGAAAAAGGTACACAAACAAGGATATTCCGGATATTTGAATGCTCGTACTTGGGGACACCTGGATATACGAGAACACCAAGACTACGAGTACTCCCGGACTTTGGACTCAAAGTCGCGCAAAATTGCTTTACTGTTCAATTTAAAGTTTTTAAAAGGTTTTCCAAGTCAAGAGGTCCTTTTGTATTCCTATTTCATATAGTGTGGCACTGGTAGTACCTCTGCTTAGGGGATGCTTCAGAGTAGTACTGCACCGACATTGTGTTACTTTTCGGACGAAAGACAATTTGACAATTCAATTATGCGAAAACAAAAACGATGCTAACTTATGAAAGCTCTGGGGACGAGAAGGCCTGCAAGAGGAGTTCCTCCATAGAAGATACTCCAGAGAAGTTAGAACCAATGACATTGATGATGATAGCAGTATGTTGGACGGGGAACACAGCTGCGAAGTGAAGTGGAAGCGTTTTACCTATGTTGGCGCGTGAGAAAGGTATTTCAGAAAATTGTATTAGCCTCGTCTTAATAAGCGCAGATGTTATTGCTAACTAAAACAACAAAAAGTGAGGAGAAGGGGGCATCCGTATTTTATTAGAAATTTAATTTGGAAAATGTTAAGTGTTGGGGTAGTCGTACGGGTACCAACACCATAGCTGCCAGAGAAGTGTAATTAAAATGTCCCAAATAAGTTATTTTCGAGAGAGAGCCGAAATTTCACATTTGAAATTATTATAACCAGGATAATGGGTGAAAGGAGCAATTTTGAAAAGTAATCAAGAATGTTTTCTCTGTATTTTAAGGATGTCGTTAAAAGGATTTTACTACTAATTTCGTTAGGAGATGTTTAGATATTCGAGGAAACACTTTGGCCAGGAGATGTGCAATTTCACTTGGACTTTAATGTCATGGGAGGTCTCGGGAATTTTCTTTTCACTGGGGGGTGAGGAGGTCTTTTTTATTATGGGCTTTTGTTTCGAGTGTTAATAGGGCAATTTTGTGCTTTTATACCTTCTTTTCATGACCTTCTTTGTTCCTCCGGATTTAATCTTTTTTGTTGGTCGATAGTGTAGGCAAGGCACTGGGGTGGTTCTAAATGCACATGGCGAACTAATCTGGATTTCCGATGCAATAGACCGAACTCCATTTTGAGTTAGTCCCGGACCTCAACCATCTGTCTCCAGTGCAGCGTTCCGAGTTAGCTGGCGACCTACTTGAGTACGCCACGGTCATCCTCTCTGCCATCTTGGTCGTTGGATCCGTAGACGCCTGATGGGACCGAAAAACACACGCGGTATCTTTCTTTCCAAATCGCTTAAATCTTCTTGATCAGCGTTTGACAAGGTCCAAGCCCCTGCGCCATAGAGCAGCACCAGACTGATAAGGGTCATGTAGAAAGTAAAGGGGTTAAGTACAAAGCCGGAGCTTGCCACCGGGGTAACTGGTCCATTGAAGGAAAGTTAAGTTACGAAGCACTATGGCGCTTTGGAAACGGACGAATCTATTGCGGATAACCCTTGGAAACGAAACAAGGACAGCGACCTTCGGATCTACATGTGGAATATTAAGTCGCTTAATAGGACATGTACAGTCGAACAACTAGCGTAGGCCCTGGACTTCTGCAAAGGAGATATTACCACAAGAAATGCAATTGAATGGGCGGGACAAAAAGAGGATGAAAAACTGCGGGATCCACTATGGCGATTATTATTGACGGCCTATTTGGATACGGATTCGTTGTTAGAGGCAGACTTAGGCAAAAAGTTTTGGGTTTCCGTCATGTGAATGACCGCCTTGTAACAATCCGTATTAAGGTTAAATTTTCCAACATTAGCCTTATATACACGCATGCCCTCACAGAGGCGAAAGATGAGGACATCCAAAATGACATCTACGAGCTAATGAACAAGACCTACGAGCAGTGCCTAACTATGACATAAAAATTGTCCTCGGAGATTTCAGTGCAAAGCTAGGAAGAGAAGGTATATTTGGTAGTACTGTCGGAAGGTATAGTCTGCACGTTACCACCTCCGATAACAGATTCAAATGGCAAATGAACTTTGCGGGGGCGAAACATTTTTCTAGCTAATACGCGGTTTCCACATCCCGATATTCACAGGGCGACTTGGATCAGTCAACCTTCCACTAGATTGACCACACTGCGATTGACGCAAGGCATTCCTCTAGTTTTATGGATGTACGAACGTTCCGAGGGGTCAACATCGACTCGGGCCACTGCCTTGTTGTAACCAAGGTACGGTTGCTGATATACCGAGTCCGACTTAGGACGGCTACAATCGCAAGAGATCGCCAAATCCTTTTCCGATCCAGTCTCCCTTAATCTCTGATGCCGCCAGCATCAAATAATGAAGACCAGCGGCAACAATGACAAAAAGGAATCAGAGATGCTGCCTCTAATGTGTTTGGTTTCACTCACGATTTCCTGTGTGCACATGCAGCTAACCAAGATGCATATAAATCGGCGCTGCATATAAGGACTAGAGCTGCTCACGAGTAGAAGAGGAGGGACGAATAGCCGTTTCTCAGGAGGAACAAGGGAAGAATGGATAGCGCACGGTCGAGGAAATTGAGAGATTCTACGCCAGGAATGAGATTCGGAAGGTTCAAAAAATATTCCACGGATACAAACCCCGAACCGAAGCCTGTACAGTTGAACAAGGGAACATAGTCGATGCTGAGGATTTAGAAGGAGCATTCCAGTAGACTGTATAATGGCGATGACAAACCAAATACCGCTGTCAGGCTAAATGAACCTTTGAACCTGGACGATGTAGACCAACAGTTCCGACCACTCGACCTAGATGAAGTGAAGATAGCCATATCTAAGCTAAAATTAAACAAAGCCGCTGGAGCGGTCGGTCTGTCTGCCGAGCTGTTCAAAGCGGCAGGCGATGACTTGGTAAAGAGCACACTCTAACTCATCTGTAAAATATGGCCGGACAAAAGTGTGCCCAATGAATGTCAATGTCTGTCAATGCTGAAGTGTTGGCCAAGGTGACGGTGGTAAACTTTTTTTCTGATGACTTCATGTCCATTTTTTGGCCCCGTTTACATTTTTTTGACATTGAAGGTCCCTGTTAATTTATCCCATGCCTTGAGAGAGCAGCGAGGATTCTCCATAGTCATCCTGCAGAACCTGACGAGTTCGATAGGGACTCCAATAATTGGCGGTGTCATATTCGGCTTTGAAATCCAGAAAAAAGATTTAAATTTCCGGGACTTTTCGAAGATCCCCCCTAGTGGGAATATTTGATCGATGGTGGACTTTCTTGTCCTTAAATCGGGAAACTTACTCCTCTATACTTCGGAGTCTCATTTCTTGTGGATCGGACAAATGCTGAAGAGATTCCATGCTTTCTCTGACGGTTTGAGAAATGTCTGGCGCTGATCGCAATATGATCAATATAGTATGGGGAAACCGCGTGCTTGGCACAAATAGTGTCTCGTTGCAGATTCTAAAAAACCTGAATTTGTCAGATTCAGTGTTATGCAAGCTGTGTTTTCCCGTGAACCACTCAAAGACGGCTTGCTTTACAAGCCTTGCTTTAAGATCACTTAGCACAATCTTGGTTTTATACCTGGGATAGTCTTTCATGCTATCGTTCTTATCGTCTGTATGGCATGAACGCAAATCAGGCGTTCGATAACATGCTAAAGGCTTAACTGAGTCTCCCTTGAATAGCAATAAGCATCGTCTTCCTTCTTTGTAGAACTCGCCGTACTAGATCTCGTAGTTCTTCATTCGCTTTTTACCCGGGCACTCTCATTCTTGGATTGAGGTAACATCTGCTTTACAACATTCGAGGGCCTACGGGAGTTGTTTGGTTGCACATGGTCTTAACATTGCATGTGCAAATCCGAAATTCGTTGTCCTTAAAACGTTTGATGGGTTTTTGACATAGTGGTGAGGTCACCCGCACGCGCAGCACGCAGTCCAGGTGTCCAGGTTCTTAATAAAATTTCTGGTTTAACAGTTTGATGTCAGCAACCTTGGTTATGAGAGCCGCCTTTCGCCTATTTGGATATCCTGCGTCATCATTTCTACTCCAGGGTCCCGACACAAGCATGGAGCTCCCTTTAGGCCTGACCTCCAAATACGACGAAGTAGCTTTAAAGGTAGGTGCGCACCTTACTCTTTCGTCCAGCATCCAATGGCGTCGCGCAGGGGTTTGCTACCCTGCCTTCACTTAGAGATACAAGGCTTCATGGCTTCACCATATGGAGGCGAGAGTAGGAATTGATGGGTAGAGGTTTAAGCGCCGTCTTCATGAAACGCAAGGCAATCGTTGCAAAGCCACCTTTGGTAAACTAGTATATCTTACGCATGAATGGAGTGTCATTTTTGAGTAGAGGTCTCTCATCGCCTCTACAATGGTGTCAACTACTTTTATCAGCAGTACAATTTGGTTAGTGTCCTATTTAGACAGAATTTTGGATATGCAGACTGCAGGTTTCGCACAGGGTTTAGCAAAATTTTTTCCATGATTCTCCCTTGGCTTTCCTAATCTCAAAGTTGTATCTGGTGAGTCTTGTATTTGGCGCTTTCTTCATACGGTTTCACTGTTGGTAAGTTTTTTTTTTTAGTTTCGGATTCAGTGCGTTCTTTTGAAGAGGTTGACTGTTTAAATTTTATTAATTTTGCCCGGTCGAGATTAGTGATAGTAGAGGACCCACAAGGGGATACAGTAACGAACGGATAGTTGCCTTGGGAGATCACTCTTTGCAAATTTTAGGCTAGCACTAGCCCAACTGAGTTCGGTAAATGAGTAGAAGGTGGTGGTCTTCTTTAGAATAAACTTGATTTTGGTGTGATTTAGATCAAGCTTTTAGGCCATCGAAGTTTTGTACCAACAAATGCTCCTTTTAACAGTCAACGGTGAGTTCCATTGGACATTCATGCAAGATGTAAGGATTATGGTTCTTTGCTGTCTTATGGATAAGAAATAGTTTGCAGCAAGCTCTTTACTCTACTCTCTTATATCGATAGCAATCCGACATCTTTGGACATAAGTGAACTATTCACGTTTCCGCTGGAGTTTATTGCATTGGTTCTGCTTCCCCGCACGCTTTTCGTCACTCTGATGGTATTGGTAGCTTGGTAGAAGGTTAGCTCTTTCAGTGCCTTCTCAATTTCAAATACAGGATACCGGAGTAGAAATTCCCCTTCCTACTGTATGTTTTTATTTTCTCCTCCGATGTACGACGTTAATGGGCGGATAAGATCAAACACAAGACCTAGTTCATATCCCTATGTCCCATTCTGGGTTAACCCTTGCTTATCTTCTATTTAGATGCAACACAATTACGAGTATACAAAATCTTCGTTCTCCTTTACTTCGTACCTTTCTATTTGAATTTGTATACACTCGTACATATGTCAAAACCATTTAGTGGCTTTGGCATATTCTCATGCAAAGTGCAATCTCAAATATCTAAAGTGGCACCACACACACACACATAGACACCCGCCTCTAGAATGAAGCAACAACAACATTTGTTAAGGATTTATTGCAAATGCCCTCATTTCGGTCTCTTAAATCTCTTTGCAGAGGCAAAATTTTGTTTAATTGCACCCTAGATGGTAAATATAGGAGCAAACAAGCACATAAATCCGATTTCAGGATGTCGTTTCGGCATACAAACCAAAAATTCATCATCATCATCATCATCATCATCATGAGAAAAGGACAGAGTTGAGGGGAGGAACATCATTATGATCAGCATCAGTAACCCCAAAACCCTACCCTTGATAGCTCAAACTATTCGTGCGCATTCATAGTCGCATTCCTTTGAGAACTCTAGTAAATAATGCAAATTGCTTTTCAAGTTTGTCCAGGCAAAATTGTCTAGAATCCTCCCACCTTCAGACAAACCAGCTGCCCATTGGCAGACAAACGAAAATTGTAAGAGGAAGGATATCGTCGGTATATTTCCTTGAGCAAATAATAATTTTCCAAGAACTTTACCCGTGGCTACAATACTGAAATCATATTTCCCAAGCACAGTCTAAGGTACAGTCTAAAGCCCAAGTCCTGCAATATATGTCATCCTCCTTCTCAGTTTTACTATCGTCATTCTGCAAACAAATAAATAATCGTTCCTAAGGTAAACGGCTCAAATGTCCTTCGCAGCAGCAGCTTGAGTACGGTCTGGCAATGTCTTTGGAAAATTATAATTGCTCCATGCTAATGGGGCTGCTTTTGGATAGTAATCCCTTTGGCCAATTGCGTTTTGAATAAATCCAGGATTCAGAGTCCTGTATCCTTGTTCTAACAGCTGCAACTGCATCCCATCTGTCAAACAAAAACCACCACAAGGAGCTGGAGAATTGTCTACTCCCCCGAAATACTCGTACATATTTGTTTGGTCAGTAGCGACATTTATGAGGTGATTACATTGAAACAGTAGACACTGCCCTTCTCTATTCTCATTTCTGCAATCATATGTCAGGAGGGGAAAGGATGTGCAATTGATCTACACATTAAACGAATGCATACAAGTATAGACAGACTGTCCGCCTTGGAGGCACATAAATTGTATGCACATGTTTTCGGTTGACCAAGCTGACAAAAGGTGCGAGCCTTAATCTGATGAAAGCCCTTTAGGGCTAAGTTAGTCCTGATCCATTCTTCTTCGTTTCCTCTTTTTCCACATGAGACGAAGATGAGTGTTTATATGTGTGGTGCTTCGGAAAACAGTTTGGGCAACGTTTTAAGGGCTTCCTATCCTCTTACTCGTACTCGTATATTGGAAAGTTACTCAACCGTCGATAAGTACATGACCGGATGTTATGTTTGTTGTCGATGTTTTGAACTAACTATCCAGAGGGCTGCCCTATACTTTGCCCAGCAAATCTGATGCTACTCTGCTTGGCCAAGAGAAACAAACTGAACACTGAACTATACTGGTGGTCAGGACAAACCTCTCACATGGAAGGAGCAAGTTTTTATGTATTGCCCAAGTGTTTTTCTTCTTTTTTTTTGTTCGTATTCTGCCTGGGAAGGTGTTGAAAGGACTTTTGAAAGAGCATTCAGGATTATTTGCATCCCCTTCCATATCCCCAATCCGTTTTCACTATCAACCTAAAAAAAAAAACAAAAACACCTATTCCTTGAACATTTCGGAATTATGCTTGTTTGACTGGGAAGTGGAGGAGAGGCAAGGAGTCCAAGCTCTGGACAAGGGTTGACGCTTGTATTGAAAATTGAAAATGTAGGTAATCCGCTTGTTGTTTAGATTGCAAGTACAAAAGTTTTTGGGGAGACGATTACGGGGGTTGGTTCGATGGAGGACATTCTTTATGGGAAGCATTGGAAGCAGGGTTGAAACTTTAAGTTGCTAATACCAGAATGTTCGATGTATATTCGGGTATTTGCATAGGACTTTACGGCACAACTTACAGGTGATTGGTTTTGGATTTCTCATTATTGAAGTAATTCTATGGAGCTGGTGCCGAAGACTAAAGGAACTACGTACGAAGTGGTGATTTCAGAACAATTTTCGGCACCTTTTTCAATGGCCTTAAGAATATTTAGGCAGCTTGTGGCAATTAGGTAAATTTGGACAGTCTTTAGGGATCCAAGACCATACGAGTGGAATGTGTTTTAATGTGCTGAAGGTGTTTGTTTATGAAAATAGAAGAACGACTACAAGATTCAGGAGGAGCAAATTACTATCTTGTTGATCTTATTGCCTTACGGTATAAATGTTGGTCAGCCTTTTAATTGTTAAATTCAAATTTAACTTTGTGTTGTGTTTGTCTTTTGTTTTGGTTTAAAGGGCTTATGGCAAGCAAACAGGGGAGGACTTGTTGAGGTATTTCCATTTTCCATTTAATGACTTCTGAGAATCACTTTTCGGTTAAGCAACGTTTGTGTTTGTTTTTTGAAAGAAATGTACACGAGTTGCTTGTCATATAAGATTTCTGACAACTTTATTGGAACCTAGACAGTTGAATATTGATTTCAATTTTGCTGGTTCTTGATTTCAGTAGCAGCTAGGAACTTACTGACTTTTTTCAGGTCATCAAACACTTGGCCCATGCATCTCAGTCTTTGTTTCTGGACATTTAGCCGATATACGAGTAAGGCTTATACAGAATCCAAAGCCGACCGACGTCAACCTAGTGATGCAAGGAAAAAATAACCCCAATAAGAGAAGTGTAGTGTTGACGTCGACTCTCCAAAATGAAAAACGAACAACCTACAAGGATATTTGAATTTGCACATAAAATGTTTGGCCTTCGAACAGGCTTTCCGCAGATGAACAACAAACTAAGGCACTAGATTATCGTAAAGCAAATATCACCGACATCGAGGAAATGTGTGCCACTATTTCAGTGTATTTTTTTTACCACCGGGTCAGCCAATAAAGAAGCTTATAAAGCAGCGTTGCATCGAATGAAAGGTTCGTAAGCTCTTTGAACAAAAAAGTAGAAAATAGCATAGAGTTCTCGGAAAGAAAAAGAAGAGCCCGAGATGCGCGCGATCGAGGAAATGGATAGATGTAACTGTAGGAAGAATATTCGAAAGTTTTACGACCAAGCCAGGGCTACAAAGCCAGAATAGAAGCCTGCAACCTCTGCAGACTGTATAACAGCGATGATGGTCTACAAACAGCTGTGGGCCAGGACAAAACAGTTGTCCTAGATGAAAACGACAAAGATTTGTGTCCACCTACGAAGTTAAGGTAGGATTAACGATACGGTTAGAGGAAAGCATACCCCACTGCCGTTAGTGTATGTATCATACGGTACTGACAGTGACTGAGTGTATGTAACAACTGATGGATAGCCGGTTGTGAGTGTGGATTTCGTTGTTGCATTGTTTCCTATTATATTAAGGGTATAACACCTAGAACTATTTGGATTCGGTAAGCCAACATCAGGTTTTTCACTTCACAGTCTTGCTCAGTATCGTCGATGTTTGGGGTTTTTGTGTTTGTTTTTTGTAGTGAATCGACAATTTAGAGTGGCCTCTAAATTCTTTTCTGCGTACGTCCACGTCTATAAATACAGACAGGCTGTTTTGTATATATTTAGCGAAACATAGATAGATCTCCGCCCACGCCCCTCAGATCTCTTTGCCATTATTCCTATCTCACCGCGGTCTCGCCATTCTCGTGCGTAGTGATGTAGCTTACCAAACTCCACCACAATGTAGTATCTGTTCCAATCCGGAATCCAATTTCATGTGGTTAAAATTCCACCTCCGTAGCAAATTATCCACTACGGCTTTATTTACAGAAGCCCTAAACTGGCCAGCAATTCGACGTCTAACGAGTTTGAAGCTCTGTCTGACTCCATACAAAGAATTGTATCCCTGTGTCCTCACACTGGAATCGTCATTACAGGCGATTTCAATATACACAATTCTGGGTGGCTTCGATATTCTGGTCAGACAGCACCCGAAGGATGGTGTGTTGAGATTTCTGCAGAAAATAACTTAACCCAGCTTGTAAATGAGCCCACACGAATATGTAGCCATACCGCAAACACCCTGGACTTGTTTTTAACTTAACACCCTGACAAATACAAGATCTATGTACTATCCCCTCTAGGCTTGTCGGGCCACTGCGTCATATCAGCTAATTTCTTGTACACCAACCATATAGTTGGAGAAAAATTTTACCAAAAGAACGGTATGGCAATACGAGAAAGAAAGAAAGAAAATTCTTCAGGAATTTTACCTGGTCGTTATATTTCCTCGATAATGACGTGGATGTCGGTCCTGGTATAATCACAAACACTATTCACTTTGGAATGAGATCCTTTATCCCTCATCGGATGAAGAATATCAAAGCGCATGTTACGACTCCATCTGTAAAGAGGCTGTCAGGGTTAGAGAAATGAGTTTTCGGTCCTTCAAGACCAACCTGACAGAGGAAAATCGAAAAAGGTTTAAACGAGCGAGGAATACGATTGAAAATACGGCCAAAAATTGCCCCAAAGGTGGTAAAAGCTTTTGGTCGTTTGTCAAAAACGTCAGAAATGCTGTTTCATTCTCCATTCCAATGCTCATTCTCAATGGCATTGCAGCTGTCAGCTCTTTAAAAAACACCAATCTGATCGGTGCACACTTTGCGGCCAACTCAACACTTCCAGATTGAGATTTGTCTCCGCCTACACTTGAGTGCGTCGAATCTTCAATGGGGCGAATCAACTTTTGCACTCATGTAGTAGCAAGAGTACTTACGGATCTCAACATATCACATGGGCTGAAAAGTTCGTTTTATAGTAAAGCACACAATTTTTTTGTTTTAGCCTCAAAATAGGCCTCCCTTTCGGCGATTACTTCCTCATCGGTCTTAAATCTCTTTCCGGCGAGCATTCTTCTGAGGTCTGCGAACAGGAAATAGTCGCTGGGGGCCAAATCTGGAGAATACGGTGGGTGGACAAGCAATTCGTAGCCGAATTCATTCAATTTTGTCATCGTTTTCATCGACTTGTGACACGGTGCATTGTCGTGATGAAGCAGCACTTTCTTTTTCTTCAAATGCCGCCGTTTTTCAGCGATTTCGTCCTTCAAACGCTCCAACAGCGCAATGTAATAGTCGCTGTTGATAGTCTGCCCCTTTTGGAGATAGTCGATGAAAATTATTCCATGTGCATCCCAAAATACGGATGCCATAACCTTGCCAGCAGAGGACGAGGCTCGTCGCCTGCTCGCCACTCAGCTGACTGTCGACTTGACTCTGGCGTGAAGTGACGGAGATTAGTTTCATCCATTGTCACACACCGACGCAAAAATTCGGTTTTATTGCGGTTGAACAGCTTTAAACACTCCTCTGAATCGTCAACACGTTGTTGTTTTTGGTCGACTGTGAGCAAACGCTGCACCCACTTTGAACAGAGCTTTCGCATGTCCAAATATTCGTGTATGAAGAGCGTGTTGCTCTTCTGATATCTTCAGAGCCTCAGCTATCTCAATCAAATTCACTTTACGGTCATTCGTCATCATTTTGTGGACTTTTTTGATGTTTTCATCTGAAACAGCCTCTTTCGGACGTCCACTGCGTGCATCATCTTCGGTGCTTGTATGACCACTTTTAAATTTTTCAATCCACTTGCGAATGGTTCGTTCGGCTGGTGCAGAGTCCGGGTAATACTTATCAAGCCATTCCTTTGCATCGGCTGCATTTTTTCCCATCGAAAAGCAATGATAAATCAACACACGAAATTGCTTTGAATCCATTTTTTTTCACAATAACAAAAGTTGCTTCACTCCCAACGCTATATCTCGAGAACTAATCATCCGACAGCTGTCAAATTTATGCACGTATCTTTTGAAGGTTGGTACTAACTGAAACTCTTAGAAACGGCACGGACTTTTCAGCCCATGTGTTACATAAATTCGCTGGTCCAGATGGTATATTTCCCCTCCTCCTGAAGAGGTGTTCTTCCTCGCTGGCAAAAAAACTTCGTAAGCTTTTCCATCGACCCTACTCCTTGAGCAGATGGAAAAAAGCATTTGTCCGTCCCTCAAAGAGGCGAATCTTCTTCCCTCTCCTCCTACAGACCCATTACACTTACGTCCCTTCTTTCCAAGGTCATGGAAATACTGATAAATCATCAGCTCGTGAAATATCTCGAAACACGGATACATCTCAACGACCGACAATATGGTTTTCTGGCAAAGGTCCACTGGTGATTTGTTGGCATGTCTCACCGAAAAGTGGAACCAAAGCGTACATCAATCTAGTGAAAACAAAATAGTTGCACTTGATATTTCTACCGCTTTTGACAGAGTTTTACACCAGGCTCTTTGTCGAAAATGCTTGCATTTCGGATCGATGACTCTCTTCTTCAATGGATTACAAGCTACCTTTCGGAACGATCAATTCAAGTTGTTTTGGGTGGTTTCAAGTCTGATATCCACAAAATAAGTGCTGGTATGCCCCAGGGCTCTGTTCGGTCTCCGACACTCTTCTTTATTTGAATCAATGACCTCTTGTATATTTCTTAGTTGACGACAGTACTCTCTGCTTTCCGAACTCACGTACCTGCTCTTCGGCTGTAGAACGGAAACGGCAGCGTATTCTTGGCTCATTAAATTCCGATATTAATGGCAAAACCAATTGGGGGAACTATCAACAGAGTGGAAGTTAATGCTTCCAAAACACAATGTTGTTCGCTTTCCTTAAAGCGAAATTTGAATGACCATTATCCATGAATGGCACTTGGAGTGTCGAAACCAAAACACCTTCCACTCTTGGTATGCGTGTCAATGACAACCTATGTTGCAATGACCACATATTTGATGTCGCCAAAAATGCAGCGAAATATCTAGGTTTCGATGTAAAAAATACTTCACACCCTCTGATCTGGCCTCAATATATAAGGCATTTATCCGCCCGAAATTGCAGTACAATACTCACATCTGGTCAGGTGCGCCCAAAACATCTCTGTTCGTGCTAGATATGTTTCAAAACCGTGCGATAAAGCTCATAGGTGATACTAATATTACTCACACAATGAACACCCCCAAACACCGACGTAATGTGTCGTGTCTCACTCTGTTTTATAACTATTTCCACCACCAGTGCTCCATATCAATCGCCAGTAGTATTCCGCCCCTTCAAACCTCTAACCGTAACTATGAATGCTCATCAGTATACCCTCAACCCCACTTTCGGAAGTACTATAAAATATCGTGATTCCTTCCTAAGCCGTACAACTCGCTTATGGAATGCCCTGTCTAGCTCTTTATTTCCCAATCACTATAACCTTCAAACATTTAAAACCAACGTTCACCGGTACCTCCCTGATTTTCCTTCGCCCGCGGTGTGTGCAATCATTTTAAGGGTGTTTAAACCACTTAAGGCGCCCAAATTATATAAAAAAAAAAACCTATTGATTCTAATTTCGATACAAGTTCCAAAACTTCCACAGGACTACGTGGTGCAATGGTTCCATATAAATTTACATATACTAGAAGAAAAAAAAAAGCAAGAAAGCATTCAACCATTTTAAAGTTTTTTAAAAATGTTGATGAGCACCAGGGTGCCAATTTGAGGAACTGGACCTCAAATTCATAGCAATTGTTTTTATTGTTACATATGTACCTAGTCCTACCATAAGTTCCGTAACAAATGTAAAACGCTATAAAAAAAAAAAACCAGTAAGCATATTGTATTCAAGATTATTTCATTTATTAGACCACAATACCGCTTATTAGAAAAAACCGGGTTCACTCGAAATGACTGCCTTTCGCTTTAACACCATACCACACAAGTGGTATAGCGGAACGTACGGTTTCCATGGAGATCAGAGACGCTGCTCTGGTTAATGCTGTGGGTAGTCTTGCAGGTCATGTTCCCCAATTCTGACCACAAACCATAATCCAGTGGATTCAGATCTGGACTGCTATAATGCCAGGAATATTGCCACTCCTGGGTGGTTTTGGCTTTGTGCGCTGGAGCAGAGTCCTGTTGGAAGATCCTTCACAACACCTTCTATCACATCTTATTGGTAAACATTTGCACCGGTTTTTATGAATTTTTCACAGAAATGGTGGGATGTGACACCATGATGAGAGACCCCCCCACCAACCATTACAGAAGCAGGATGATGTCCACGTTGAACCATTGGAGCAACTTTTTTCGCATCCGTAGATGAAGTGGCATAAATTTTGTCATTTTATTTGTTGAAAACTTCTTCCATAGTAAAAATTTTCTCATTCGTAAACAGAATGTTTCCATGGTCATGGTCCGCGTGCCACTGCTAAAGTCGCTTGCATCTTTCCAGCCTAATTTTTTTTAGTTGAGGAGTTAGAAAATGATCCGTGTACCGACGATAGACTTTCATATGCAAATAATCCCGAATCAGCTTAGACATGGATCTGGTTGATATACCCAATTCCGTGGACATGATCTTCCGCTTCCTAAGGGGATTTCTCCGAATTCGTTCACCATTCACTGCCTTTACTACCGCATTCGTAAGGACGCCGCGCGGGCGACCACTTCTTGGCCTATCCTCTACTCCAGACAATTCACCGAAGCGAGCAATATTCCAATAAGCGAATATTCTCGATATTCCGAGTGGTTTTAGCAACTCGAAAATTTGGCCAGCACTCTTTCTGCACTTATGCAACGCTATTACCGAAACTCGATTCTCTTCAACGCCCAACTCCATGTTAATAGTTTGCAACCTGAAACCAAACTGACCAGTATTCTTCACTGATCAGTGCATGTGTTCTGAAAAAAAAGTTCTATTCCCTCAAGAAGTTTTGAACGATAAGCGCTGAAATTGTGCAACAGAACTTATTGCAGGACTAGGTATGTAAATACTTTTCTTCAATTCTTAAAATAAAATATTGGGTCTACAAGTAAGTTTCCAGCGTTTTTTTTTTAAATTTGAAGTTTTATTATGAAAGCATAGTTACAATGCTTTATTCAAAGTATCGTCCATCGGAAGCTACAACTTTCCCCCATCTTTCAGGCAATTTATGAATTCTGGACCAAAAAAATTTCTCGTCTTTCGATCCCAAGAACGTATCGAGCCAATTTTTGATTTCCTCTACTGAGCTGAAGCGTATTCCCGTAAGAGCGTTCTGCATCGAACGAAACAAGTGGTAGTCAGATGGTGCCAAGTCTGGACTGTAAGGCGGGTGAGGCAGAATTTCCCATCCACTATTTTCCAAATAGTTTTTCACCGAAACCGCAACATGTGGCCGAGCGTTGTCGTGATGAAAAATGACGGACTCATGCCTGGTCTCATATTCTGGCCATTTTTCTTTTAATGCCCGCTTCAAACGAATTAGTTGGGTTCGATATAATGGTCCTTTGATGGTTTCACCACTCGGAAGCAGTTCGTAGTATATGACACCCTTTTGATCCCACCATATGCAGAGCATGACCTTATTCACGTGAATATTTCGTTTCGGCGTCGATTGGGCGGGCTCGCCGGGCTTTGTATACGATTTTCTGCGTTTAGGATTATCATAGTAAATCCATTTCTCATCACCAGTGGCAATACGATGCAAAAATGATTTATTTTTATACCGCTGCAGTAAGATTTCGGACATGCAAAATCGCCGTTCGACGTCTTTTGGCTTCAATTCGTACGGCACCCAGTTTCCAACCTTTTGAATGAATCCCAGTGCTTTTAGGCACAGGGAAACGGCTTGTTGCGTGACGCCCAATGATGCAGCAACTTCTTCTTGAATCTGACACGGATCCTCATCCAGTAAAGCGTCCAATTCCTCGTCTTCAAAACTTTTCGGCTTTCCGGGGCGATCTTTGTCTTCAACTATAAAATCACCACTTTTGAACCGTTTGAACCACTCGCGGCACGTCGATTAATCAATACATTCCGCCCCATAAGTTTCCGAAAGCAAACGATAGGCCTCAGCTGCACTTTTCTTCATATTAAAGAATAAAAGCAGCGCTTCCCAATATTTATTTCGAATTTCTTGGCTTTGGAACGCATCCTTAAATTTATATACTAGATGGAGTGAAAAGTGACCACCTTGGGAATTAAAAAAATATAATTCCCTTTTAATTTGATACACTTATTCCAGCGATTTTCCAACTTCTTGATCCCGTCCGAAAAGTAATTTTCCGGAAGGTCTGCAAAATACTCCTCCGTGGCGTCGATGATTTCCTCGCGTGGGCTGAATTTTTTATTGATGAGCCATCTTTTGAGGTTTGGGAAGGGATAATAGTCCGAGGGATCCAAATCCAGTTACCAATCGACGCCAAAAGTCCGCCCGATTCCGCATCAGCAAGCCCAAACACTCTTTCGAAGTGCTCTCGCGTTCGTGGTTTTTAACAGGAGTGAGCATGCGCGGCCCCCAGCGGCAGGATAACTTTTTCATATGCAGAATATTGCTCAAAATATGGCGTGTGCGCTCAGTACTAATATTTGTGGTATCTGCTAGCTGGCGCACCTTCACTTTCCGGTCAGCCAACACCATTTCATGTATTTTTTTGACATTGTACTCTGTAACCGCATCGGAGGGCCTGCTGCTGCGGATTTGATTGGTAGTGGAGTTGCGGCCACCACGAAACTCTCGAGACCAATATTTGATGGTGTAATCTGACGGAGCATTACCCCCATAATATTTGTCCAACTTTTCTTTTGCTTCCTTCGCCGTTTTGCCTCTCAAAAAAATAATGTTTTATGAGAGAACGAAAATCGCTTTTTTCCATACTCAACATGATGCCAAACACGTCAACAACAATCAGTTGTCAGAACAAAACTAAGGACAGTATCGCACTGAAATTTGGCATGTCTGCCTAAATATGAACGGACTTCAAGGCACCATAACCTTTTTTGCAGTAGCAGCGCATTCTGGCGGTCAAGGAGGTCACTTTTCACTCCATCTAGTACATTCTCTAATCTCTACATACGCGGTGTTTTTTTGGAACTCACCTTTTGCGTATGTGGAGTGTTCAGTGTACTTAGAATTGGCCACTGTTCTTCTGAAACAGATGTGCTTCGGAATGTTTTTCTTCTTTTCTTCTTTTCATTCTGTTACGTTACTCAGCTTCCTTGCAGCTTCGCTAATAGGTGGTGGTTGAGAGCTGGTTCTTATCAAGTTATCTGAAAAGAAAGTCTCAAGCGACCGATCATCACCAAACAGCATTCGTCGTATTGAGCACTCCTCACGAGGAGGAACACCGGAAAAATGACAAGTTCCACATACATAAATATGGAAGGCAGTGTCCATATTTCTAACAAATCTGCCTTCAGATGATATGCACAGTCACATAAATATCATCTGCTACTCTCAGTGTGCTGAAATGAGCCTATCGAAGTGAATCCCTAAGCACATTGTACAGATAACTGGAAGCAGTGTACGTTAAAGGCTAATGTGAATCCTAAGAAGCTGATAATAGAGTACATTTCACACGTATGTACTTCTAAGAAGATTTCCAGAACCTTAAGAACCCAACCGCTTTTGTGACGATTTCAGAATTCTTAGTTGGCAAAGACTTCAGTTTTTGAATTTTTTTTTTGGGGGGGGGGGGGGTGCGTCAACGTTTGCCGCAGCAATAGCAGCGCAAAAAGAAAGACATCATGAATCGGATGATGAGCCCTCCTACGTCTCTTATAGAACTAGAAATTAAAAAGGAAATAAGAACAGCTTCGCCACGTTGGCTACCTCTGAGTCGGAAGATGAAGAAGCGGTATTGAATGCCATTAATAGCAACATCTTGCAATTACAAAAGAAGCTGCTTGCTATTAAAACTAAGCAAATCGCCTGGTGACAAACAGAGCAAGAAGCTAAGGCGAACTCACTACAGCAACAGCAAACAACAACTGTACGAAAATAATGTGCAGAAAAAGGCCAAATGCAAACACAACATGTGCGAAAGCAGCATAAAAATCAAAAAATGTAGCAGCAAAAACATCACCAAAAACAGCAACAGCAGCTAAAAAAGAAAAAAGAAAAGGTACCTCCAATCAACACCTACAACATGGAGGTCCAGGACACTAAGGACTTGTGTAAGTCGGCCATAGATGAGAGCTTTGTCATTAAAAGATTAGGCTCAGACAGGCACGTTATCCACTGTAATTCAGTGGACGGCTGCAAAAAAATGCAAAATCTGTTGAAGGAAACGACGACGGAGTATTTCACGTACACACCGAAAGGGGATACATTTAAAATGGGTTCTATTGAAAGGACTGGAACCGTTCACTGATCCAGAGGAGCTCTTAAAACTGCTTCGAGAGAAACAGTGCGAAGATCTCAAATTTGTGGGAGTTAAGCCTTTTACCATTGCAAGAGCAAAAAGGGAAAAGCGGAAACTACCGCTCTTCCTAGTACAGCTCACTCCCAACAGCAAACTGGATAGTCTAAGGGGTGTCAAAGTTCTGGACTACCGGGTTCTTCACTGGAAGAAATTAAAAACGAGCTATAACATTATACAATGTGTTCGCTGCCAATGGTTCGGCCACGCCGCATAGAACTGCCAAATGCAGCCTCGATGCGTTAAGTGTGGCAAGAGCCACAATTTTCAGGAATGTGCTTTGGGTCAGGAGAAAGAGTCAGCCAAAGCCAACTCTCATGTGCTTTATGCAAGAACTCGGGGTTGTCCCAAGTTTCAAGATACAAAGAAAGCAAATATGGCTCGTCAGCAGAAAGCGGAGGATAAGCATCCATCCACTCAGCTTCTAACTGCAGCCGTCACGCCCCGAATTACCTTCGCCCAAATGGCGGCAGGTAGGGGTAGAATGGTACAAAGAGCTACGGTTACTTCCTCGACCCCAACGCCAAGAGCACCGGAAATTGCACCTGACTTGTTAGCTATCTTGCTCTCTATTCAAGGACAGATGGCTCCGCTTCGACGTTAAGTATAGGAACAGGCTAAGCGGGCGGATCAAATCTACGCGCTGCTGCCAGGTCTAACGCACCTCATTTCGTAATGGATACGCACATGGTGGAGCAAACCCTGAAGGTCCTTACAGTGAATGTCAATTCACTGAAGAGCCACGCTGTTTAAGTTGCTGGAAGACCAAGCTCCTGATATGCTTTTCGCTTGCGAAACTAAGCTTACCGATAAGCACAATCTGGAACACAGTAAATATAATAGTAGAAGAAGAAACCAACCCAACTCCACACAAGGAGGTGGTGCCGCGATCTTTATTAGAAAAAAATTTAAATTTAGAAGAATGTACAAGGGTTGCGGGTGTTAAATGCATGTGTCGTGCGCATCCCTCTCCGTAGCGGAAATTGGTTGTTCACAGTCTCTGTCTACCCGCCTGATGCTTCTCAATCCACGCTATTCATCTTAGAGTTCGATAGACTCTTTCGGCTCCTTAGACTGGAATCGGAGGAGAATTATTATATAATCGGCGGGGATTTTAATGCCAAACATAGAGATTGGGGCAATAATATACCAAATACTAGAGGAAACCTACTACTCAGTTGGTAGGCCCAGCACAGTGTCATGTATAGACTTGGTTTGAAGGCGACGGACAGTCCGTCGTTTCCAAGATGCGGCTCTTATTTGGACCTATTGCTGAACGACGTACGAATACAACTGACGGGGAGTAATCTACAAGCGTTTGGTACCGAAATAACAGTAGGACTCGCTGGACAGACTTCTCCAGGACCTTGAAAAGAGCACTCTGCTCGAATTCACTCTACCCACCGTCCAATAGGAATCTGACTAACGAGGAGCTTGACAGGTACCTAAAACAAATGGACCAAACAATTAAACAAACGATGGACATTTCAATACCTCGGTATGAATACACACCCAACGAAGACAATTGACGCACTGCACCGACACAAAAGTAGACTGCTGTCAAGACTTAAAACATTATACAGGCAGTTTATTGACAGACATAAGTAACATGGAGATTGGGACACTGAAGTCGTCAATTCAAAACCTCAAAATAGTGATAAGAGAGGATTACAGAGCACCTGTAAGTTTGTACTGGGGCAACAGAATTCGGGCTGTAAATTCCAGCAACCCGAGTATATTCCCGCAAATAAACAAAATATTCCGGAGTAAAAATCAAAACGACTTACAGTGTCATAAAACTCCTCGAACTACTGACAACGAACTAATACTGACTACTGCAGGAATAGATCAAAGTGAAGCCGCTGATGATGGCAATTTCTTTGCCATCAAGGTTGAGGCCATAGGAGCGACTTTTCAGAAAATGTATAAAACCAGTGACGCCTTTGGTTCAAATCACGACCTGGAGAATCGAGTCCTTTACACGATTTCTACCTGCGAAATGACATACACAGAACTGGCGATTCGAGGGCTCGGGTTTCACCCAGTTCAGGGACGAGGATATAACAAATAATGGCATCGCCGATGAAGGGCGATGAGATCTTCGGCACAATAAGGAGTGCAAAACCAGTGGAAATCGATGGAATACCGAACATTGTTCTTCGACATCTCCCTCTAGAAGCGGTAGACATTTACCCCAACCTGTTTAACAATGCAGTTAATAATGCACAATAGCAAGAGCATTGGAAAACTACGGTGGTTTATCCCATCCCTAAACGGGGTAAAGCTATATCCAGTCCGGCGAACCTCCGGTCGATAAGTCTCCTTCCGAATATCAGTAAGGTGTTCGAAAAGGTACTCAATAGGATTTCTACTCAGTAGGTTGAGGACAAAAATATAGTTCCGGACAATTAATTCGGTTTTAAGGAGTAACATGATCACATCCATGCCGCGTATAAACTGGTTTCTGATATCCAATGGAACAAAGGCCAAACTATTATACTGGAGCCTGCCTGATTGACTTGGGAAAAGGCTTCGATACTGTATGGTTAGAGGGACTTTTCTACAGGCTTACCAAGCTGGGTATCAGTAAGCCACTTTTGTATGTTCTTCATAATATGCTCACCAACATAGTCTCTAGTTTATAATGTAAACGTCTGTCGTGAAGACTTAAGTTTACGGAATGCCCATACTTCCATGGGAGCAAGGATACGCCTTACAGACTCCCTGAGATACCAAAGCAGAACTTGTGTTGAAGGCACAAGTTCCACTCTTGGTATGGGTTGAGGCCTTCTTAGGGTCACAGCACCCAGTACTTATTGCAACTCTACATTGGTTCAAACCAACAGGAACACCTTTCCTGCGACTTAGGGTTTAAACCACCATGACGCTCCCACAAGAGGGCCTACCTTAACCAATCAGCCCCGGACCGAGATCCGGGGCTCCTGACTCTCAGGGCACCGTCATTTAAGTCCTGGTAGTGACTACCGGCCAACAAGACTTATGACCGGCAACTTGTAACTGCAACTAAACCACTAATATGCTCTGTCCCCGTTTTTTATTAGACAACGTCATTAATGGGCGAAGCCTTATTAATTGATCGCGGGTCCATGCTCACCAAATCACCTCATCGCGAAAAATGGCGATGCGACTTCTGTTGGAACATTAAAAACGGCCTGCAACAAGCTACGCTTAATTCGCCGATCTTATTCAACATTTACACAAGCGATTTTATAGGTTCGCTTCCTCATAGCATAGGGTACGCAGAAGACTTGATAGCGTACAGAACAGGTCCAAAAGACTGAAATCATTCTGTTTAGAACGCCGTTGTCTGATGCCTCTAGGGACACCAGAAAGAATTGGCGAAAATTCTCGATTATTGGGCCAGCCACTTGCTTGTCGAAATATAATGAGATACCTTGGGATCTGGCTAGACCAATATCTATACTTCAACAAGAATGTAAATGCTGCTCTGGCCAGGGCCAAAGGTGCTTTTGCTCTTACAAAGAGACTGTTTTATAGCAGCCAACTCGATGCGAGGGTGAAAATTATCTGCTACATGGCCCTCATCCGGCCCATGTTGGTATATGGGTGTCCCGTGTGGATCAACGTGAGCGCAAACTTAATGGAAAAGATTCGGGTGTTTGAGAGGGCTTGCCTTAGGGTTTGTCTTCACCTTTACAGAACAGCAGAATCGAAGTACATAAAATTCTATCCCAATAAGGTTCTAAACAACAGGGCGAATCTAATAAGAGTGGATAGCTTCGCTATTAAGTCGACTTGAAGGCATATTGCAAGAGCAATGACCTCCGCCACCAACCTGATATCTGGGGCCTACTACCCTAACTACTGATATCATGAGAGTGTGCGCTTGAAAGGCTTCGTCTCCCCTGAAGCGTTCCTCTATTTTGACATGAAAGGACTGATGCAGGATAGATTTGCGGGGCCGCTAATCTTTCACGGCAACTTATCAAATTCAAATAAAGCTTCAGATGTCAATTATGGAGCCCAAATAGATCTGTGATTTAAAACACAAATTCTGTGAAACGTTCTTCTTTCTTTCCAAACGAGCCTCTTACAAAGTAATAACTCAGATCCTGAAATCAGACCACGTATCTGTACTGCACTTGTACTGCATACAATTTGTCTAAAAAGTTATTGTTAAGATTAAATTCCCTCACTGGTTGCCATGAGGGGGAGAAGCATTTAAATCAAATGAGAGTGTTCACCTCCACCACGTACACATCGTAGATTCCGATTCCGACAAAGTGCACTTCTCGCTTCACTGATTTTTTATTATGATTTTATTTTCCTTTCATTTATCCCTCCAATCAAGGCAAGACGAACGATTTCAAATCACGTTTTCCTTTGATATCGTTCATCATCATCATCATCATCATCATGCTTCTACTTCGGCCACTACTTCCCACTCCAATAAGTATGTACATAGATTCGTACATGCAGCAGCTTTTTGAAAAGTAACCCTCCACCCATATCTGCACATATGAAACTAATTTATTTAAATAAGGGTTCTTCGAGGAGTACTTTTCCGAACGATTTACGCCCCCGACCATCTTGGCTGCTCAATTCCCAATCAATACTCGAGAGTCGAAACATTCAGTTACCCCATAACTGGGGGTCAGTTGCCATAGGAATTGCCAGTAATGGCTCTCAGATTTCCTTATATACATACGAGTACATGACCACCTGCATCCATCAGCATTTCATCCCTTTTCCTTAGGGTGGTTTCGAAGTTCGCATACGAGTTTGAAAGAAACTTTGTTGAGAAAATATCTTCCGCTCGATTGACAGCAATTTCTAAATGAATGCAATTGAATAGAAAGATCGCGGGGGTGGAACATGCAACCCATTATAGGGATGGAATCCTGTCAGGGGGTAACCAACAGCCGACCGATTGTTTTGAAAATCAATTTAAGCAATTCTGCGATGACAGTTAGTCGCATTTGCATTTAAATTATCCCCCACAATGCCGGAATAGAAAGTGGTGATACTCGTAGATATGTAGATACTTTTGAACTGACAGCATATGGTCGTCGATTTTTGATTACTTGTGGATGCGCCTGGGGGAATTTATTACCTTCAGAGACACAAATTTGCGTCCAAGCTAGGCGCTGAGTCAGAATAATTGGCGTCGCCAAACTAGAGCTCTAAATTAAAAAAGTTTTTTTTTTCATTCTTGCCATAGAGCCATAGAGCCACCATTACCAACCATCTTGAAGGAAAGGAAAAAGTAGCATCGCGTGACAACGAAACTCAGATATTTTTTTTGTTTTTTTTTTTTTGAAATATTTCATTGCCCCTATTCCATTGAAATGGTTAAGATCTTGGACGGTAGCGGCGGCGGCGGGTCCTGGCAGTAGGCAAGGACTAGGTGGGTTAAAATGAAAAACGGATTTTAAGTGTTCGAAATAAATCCGAGAGAGAAGAGTTTTTGAATGAAATATCTTCATCTTCAGCAGTGGTATGATGTCATCTGTTACAATTCGTGGATGAGTGCTAAATCTGAAGTTGTTCCTCTTTCTCGCGTTCGTCTAGGAATCGGTAAAGGTGTGGCAACAGAGGAAAACTTTTTTATGAGCCAGTTTCTTGAATTAAAAGTTCTGCGGAGATTTTTCGTTTTTTGGAGTAATAAAATCCTGGAAACAGTCCTACGCGGTATAATTGGTAAAATGAAATAAGTTAGCTACGAGTTATTGGCAAAGTAGAGACCTTCGGATAAATAGGTGGCTGCAGCTAAGTTTGGTTAAGTTATTGAAGTAGAAGGATGAATCTTGCGCTTTTTTTTTTATTGCCTTCTGAAATGTATAATGCAAATGATTATATCTAATATTGTATTGCTACAGCGTCTTTGGGGACCTTTTTTTTTTCCTTTTGGGAGGAGGAGAAATGCCTTACGCACCATAAGGAAGTCTGTTGGCGTTGACCATCCCCGTGCATCCGGCTCTCTCCGCATGCTTTCGGATCATACGGACTAAAACTCCTCCCAACCCTGTGCATTACTTCAAGGGGCTCTGATCCTACACCCTTTCGGGTTTACGTGCTTTCCCGGTATTCTTTTTCTTCTCTTTTCTTTCTGCTGAGAATATCTTCCACAAACTCGCAAATTTTATCCACTATGTTTAGTGGGTTGAAGGCACCAATGCAGTTTTCGAGTGCTCTGCGTTGGGCTTCCCATTTTCTGCAGGCAAAAAATATGTGATGTACTTCGTCTGCTGGGGAGTCGCCGTACTGGAAGCTTGAACTATCCGTTTTACCGATCCTATGTAAAATTGCTTTGAAACTTTCGTGTCCGGTGAGGAACTGGGTGACGAAGTAGTTGACCTGCCCTTGTTTCCGGTCTTTCCACTCAGCCACATTTCTTATCAGCCTCGCTGACCACCTTCCTCTGATTTCCGAGATCCAGCGCTCTTGCCACTTCCGTATCGTTTGCTGCTCTGCTTGGTCGATTTCCACTTCCAATTCGATTTCCGTCTTGTTTTCGAGGACGTACTTCCTTTGTGCCGCTAGGAGATCGATGGCACTCACTCCTGCGACTACAAGGACGGCTGGTTCCGACACCGTTTTGGTAAGAGCTAGCCAAGCGTAGAGCTCCACGTCTTTGCACTGCCGCCATCTGCTTCCGGTACTTTTCTTGTCAAAGCGCGTCTGCCCAGATCTCACTTCCATATATGTTAGGAGAATGGCATGCGTTGTCGACATTAATAACCTGCGCTTACTTGGCGTTCGCCATTAATCAACTGAGTGATGTTGTAACTCTAGAGGCTCTTCTCGCTGCGTACTTTATGTGTTGCCAGAAAGTTAGTTTTGTGTCAAGCCTCAATCCCAAATAACTCACCGCGTCCTTGCTCTTAATGGCTCTCTAGAGCAAATTTGGAAGTCTATTTGTGTCGGGATTTTCTTCTTCGTCAGAAGGACTATCTCAGTTTTCTCCGTTGCCAAACTAAGACCGCGCTCATCCATCCAGAAGGTTGTTCGTCGCATGACTTGGTTCAACTTTCTTTACGCGTTTTCAGTGTCTCTTGCCATTATCACTGCTGCGATGTCTGCGTACCCAACGAGAAAGGTGTCTTCGGGCATCTCCATCCGAAGTATATCATCATAGGAGATGTTCCAGAGGTCTGGTCCCAGGATTGATCCCTGTGCTGCTCCAGATGTTACTTCCTTCCTTCGTTGGCCTTCTGTGGTCTCGTAGATCAGCTCCCAATCCCTGAGATAGTCATTCATCATATGTAATAGATAGGCTGGGATGTTGTATCTATTTTTTAGCGCATTTAGTATATCACTCCACCTGGCTGAGTTGAATGCATTTCTTACGTCCAGGGTTGCCAGCAAAACGATCTTCTTAGAGCGGCAACTTCCTTGTTGGGCGGTTTGAATAGACTTCACCACTTCCTCAATAGCTCCGACCGTGGAGCGTCCTTTCCTGAACCCGTACTGCCTTCCTGTTAAGTCTCCCGCTCTTTGTACTGCATCTGTGAGCCGTGATTTGAGCAGCTTTTCCATCAGTTTTCCCGCAGTGTCCAGCATACATAAGGGCCAGTACGTTCATGCGGAGTCTGAGTTTCCGTTTCCTTTGCAGATCAGTACCAATCGTTACTTTTTCCAGCTCTTTGGGAAGACTCCTTCTTCGAAGCAACTGTTGTACATGTTGAGCAGCAGTTAGGGCATGCTTGGGCAGTCATTTTTATTACTTCTACTGGAATTCCATCTGGGCCGGATGCTCTTCTGTTTTTCATTGTCTGCACGGCTAATCCCAACTCTTCTTCCCTAAAACCTGGAGTTGCTGTCGTCGGGGTGGTGTGTTGTCGGGAGGCCTGACCGGATGAGTTGGGAAAAGGGTGTTTACAATGCACTCCATCTCGTCTTCGTTTAGAATAGGCGGTGCCGATTACAACCTTGTAGCCTAGCCCCCAGGGGTCGCTATTTATGTCTCGGCGGAGATCCCCCCACTTCCGTTTTTTGCTCGAATTGATGGCCCTCTTGAGCTGGGATCTTTTGGTTCTGAACTCCGCTAGAGCTTCCTCTATGTTTTCAACGTGTCTTTTCCTTCCCCTGGTGACTATGCGCCTAAGCTGTAGGCATCTCCTGCGGAGCTCAGCTATCTCGTCTGTCCACCAGTAAACTGGATTTCTCCTTCTGTTGTTGCAGCTTTTTCTGGGCATTGAAGCATCACATGCGAGCTGTATCAGTTGCATCGTGGAGTTCGCTGGTTTGCTTCTAAATCAAAAACAATGTATTGATGATCGCTGTCCGTATAATCCTCGATTACTAGCCAGTTTTTTATTCTTGCGGATGTAGATTCTGTAGCGAAGGTTACATCCGGTGTGGTGCCTCTTTGGCCTGGTCTCCTAAAAGTCGGGGTGTTACCTACATTTGCTACGTTTAGACCTTATCTCGCAGCCATCTCAAGTCTTAAAGTGTTGATGGGGTTACACACTCTCTCTAAAGAAGAGAGTTGATTTTTTAGAAATGAAATTAAATGCTCTGGAACTGCGAGAGAATCGATGTGCAGTCGACATTGTTGGCATTGACAATGCAAACAATGCTAATGTGAAAGAAAGAGTCAAAGAACTAATTACAAATGTCACTGGAGATGAGATCAGTGAGAATGAAATTGTATCATGCTTCGTTAAGAAAGTCAAACCTAGTGCATCAAATAAGAGATCGCCTAACATCGTGTATGTAGAGTTCCCAACCGCAACACAAAAAAGAGTTTTAATGAAGAAGATGCGTGCGAGAAGAAACAAAGCTTTCTCATATGGTTCTCAACATAACAACATCGGTGAGAGCAGCTACATCGGCAGCAACAACATTGGCAGCAACAACACCAGCAGCAGCAGCAGCAACATCATGAACAGCAAAATTTACACTAACGATTGTCTCACGAGATATTCTAGAATGTTGCTAAAGATGGCTAGAGAGCTTAAAGACAAACAATTATATAAATTTGTTTGGGTCAGGGATTGCTGTATATTTATCAGGGTAAACGAAGGAGATAAAGCTATTAAAATTAATTCATTTGACGACATTCATAAAGTCGAAAATCTGATTTGAAGACTATGTTTAATATTAGTAATAATCTAATTAATTCTCCTTCTAATATTAATAATAGTATCAATAGTAGGTTTTCTTCTTCAATTCCTGATGATTTGAATTCTGATTCGAAATGTTTTTGTATTCAGCATTTAACCAATGATCTCTCATCTGATGTTTCTATTGTTCATCAAAATATTCGTAGTATGAGAACTAATTTTAACACATTTTTGTCTTACCTTACACCTCTGGAACATCTGCCAGATATTATCTTTCTTTCTGAAATTTGGATATTTGATGAAGAGAAATCAGATTATAATGTAATTCCTTATTTTACCTTTGATGCTACCTGTAATAACTCGTATATTATAGGAATAGTATAAAAGATTGTGTAATTAATAAATATACTCGTAAGTTGGGAAGTTCTGATGTTATCAGTGTAAATTGCGAAATTTCTGGTGTAAAATATTGTTTCATTTGCGTCTACAGACTTCATAAGTTTTCAGTTAAATGCTTCTTGGAAGAATTTACAGTGTTTTTAGAACGTCAGAAATCTATGAATGTTGTATTGCTAGGTGATTTTAACATTAATATCCTCTCTGATTCTTCTGATTCAGATTGCTTTTTGTCTGCCCTATTTTCGTTTGGTTTTATTTCGACTCTTAATCAACCTACTCGTCTTAATTCTTGTTTAGACCATATCTTTATAAGACAACATCGAAATAGTCAAGTGAACTATAAAACCATGGTCTACGATCTAAGAATTACAGATCATTGCTTAACTTCCATTCAATTTGCTAGTAAAGTTACTCGTTTAAATAAACCTACAGTAAGGGAAAAAACTAAAATAGATTTCACTGCTTTAAAAAACCAACTTAATTATGAATTCTGGGATGAAGTCTATACAACTTCTAATCCGTCGTTAGCATCTGATATATTTCTAAGTAAGTTATAATATTATGTTTCGATCTGTTGCCAAAAGAAAATTAGAGCTGATAACAAATTAAAACCTCTGAAATAATGGATGTCCTTTCCATTATTAAAGAAAATCAAAAAAAAAATAAGCTTTGCTCACTCGTTCAAAAACACCCTAACAATGCTAGATTAAAAACCTTTTATGATAAAATTTGTCATGAGCTAAAGATAGAAATACCATACTATAGAAATACTTACTATAGCAAAAAGCTAGCTGAAAGTATAGGTAACTCCAAAAAAGAATGGCAAATTGTTAACGATATTTTAAACAAAAACACACCTTCACCGCAACTTAACAGTAATAACTCTACGATTTCTGACCCTTTGGAAGTAACTAACTTATTTAACGACTTCTTCTCCAAAGTAGGCTTATTTTTTAATGTATCAAATACTGATAATCCAACTTTGTATAATAGTGATAGCATACTGAAAGCCACTTTTCAACCCGAAAGATTCTACTTTAACGAATTTACTCCACTTGAAATTCATAAAAAAAATATCTTCACTTAAAACATCAAATTCAACAGGATTGGATAATATATCAAGCTTTTTGTTAAAAAAAATTTCTTTTCAGATCTCGGATGTTCTGTGCTATATCTTTAATTCTTGTGTGCATAATGGTGTTTTCCCCGATGCCCTAAAAACTGCACTCGTAATACTCCTTTACAAAAAAGGCGGTACTATGTCATTAAACAATTATTGCCCCATTTCGCTGTTATCGGTTTTCTCCAAAGTTTTTGAAAGAGGAATGAAAACAAGAATGATTTCTTTCTTAGACAGGTCTCAGTTCTTTAGCGAATTCCAATTTGGCTTCAGAAGAAGTAGGTCTACCGAAAGTGCGTTATTAAAACTGATTGGGGAAATATATAACAGCTTGAATACTTCTCAAATTCCATCTTGCCTATTCATTGACATAACCAAGGCTTTTGATACAGTAAACCATACCATTCTTTTAAATAAACTTTTTAATGCTGGATTCAGAGGTTTTATTTATGATTGGTTTACTTCCTACCTTGAAAACCGGAATCAATTAGTAAAAATTAATAATGCTTTTAGTTCTATAAGATACATGAATATTGGCGTCCCGCAAGGCTCAGTTTTGGGTCCTCTATTGTTCCTTATGTATGATAACACGCTATTCATCCAACCCTTTAAAGGCAGTATCACAGCATTTGCTGATGTGTATGTATCATCTGAGCCTCTATTGCAATATTCAAGTTCTAGAAATGGTATATAATGGCTTATTCAAATCTAAGCTGCAGTATGGTATTGCTTGCTGGGGTGGTGAGTATTTTAATAAAATAGAACCTTTATTAATTAAACAAAAGCATGTCTTAAGAATTATGTCTAAGGTAAATCGGAGAACGCCTAGTTTTGCACTATTCAAAAGCCTAGAAATTCTTCCATTAAGACATTTATATTGTTATAAAATGCTAAAGATATTTTTCGAAAATTCAGGTTTCTATGATGTTAGATTTCAGGAAAATTATAATTTACGTGTTAACACGAGGAACTTCGTAACTATTCCACCTATTTATAAAGCACACTTTTGTCGATTCTACTATGTTACAGCTCCCAGATTATTTAATTCTTTGCCAGAAAACCTTAGGTATGAGAGGACAAAAACTGTTTTTTTTTTAAAAAATGTTAAAAAATGGCTTTTCACTTTCAACCATTATGAAATACTCGTAGATTCAATTCTCATTCCAATGTTATAAATTGACTATAATTTACTTCTTATTATTTTTTTTTATCTACATTGCGTTTAAATTTGAAATATCCTACTACTTTACCCCATCAACATTGTTTTATTTTGTTATTATATTTTAAATTTTTTCTTGTACTTTCGCCACTTGCCATATGGCAACAGATTGTGCAAAGCTATTTCATAGACAAATTCATTGTATCCTGGATTATTTATATTTGTAAAAAATTATGTATATTTTGTCATGAAATAAAGATTGAAAAAAAAAAGTATTTGGCTTCCTCGAGAGTCTGTAGTTGGCATTCCCCACTCTTGAGCTCTGGCGTTAAAGTCGCCGGCAACCAGGATCTCGCCTGTCGTTTCATTTAAGAAGTCCTCTAGGTCATCCAGTTTTTGGCGGAAATCGTCGATTCTGTCATTCGGGCTGAAATATATGCTTACAACCGTGAGTCCATCGGTCTTGCTAGACGAATGCGTCATATCTAGATGGCAATCTAGATGGGACGATAGCGTAAATGGCAGAGTCACTTACCGTTTCCTGAAGAATGTCTTATTCATGAGAGAGCGACCTGAACTGAGTTTTAATCTCAACTTAGGCTTTCTTCTTACTGGTCATGGTCCCTTTAATGCATTTTTGCATAAGTGGGGTCTAAGCCAGGTGGAAGGCTGCTCGTGTGGAGCTCTTTTTGAGGACTGGATACACGTTTTGTGTGAATGTTCGCGGTATGATGATGTTAGCGATCTTGAAGCTATGGGCGTAGGTTTTGAAGACGGTGTTTGTGACGTTAGCAGTGTTCTCACTGACAACGCACAAATAGCAAGGATTCAGACTATGCGAACATAGTATTTGCTAGACGTCGAAATAGGTAGCTTAACCCTGGAGCTCAGTGAGCAGGGCCAAAAGGCGGCCAGTCCTGGGCAATAAGGTGTCCTACTGGAAGTAACCGCAAGGTTGCGAAGCTCGGCCGGAGGCTATATTCTGGTACCATGGGAGGTCAGGAGCCCCCGGAACTTAGTTCCGGCCTGACCTAGGGGTTGGCCCCTTTGTGTTAGTATCGTGGTAGCTGTGGTTTATACCCAAAATCGCGGGGAGAGTAGGCAAAGTAGTGTTTGGACATCATGTGGCTGAGTATATGTTGTAGCGTGCTATGACCTGTGCTCAGCTATTTGATGGCCGTAGCGCTAATTGGTCTGCTCGATGTGGAGTTGCATTGCAACCGGGTGCCATGACCCACAGAATGCCAGGGGTTTTAGATAGGCCTCAACCCTATACCAAGGGAGAAGATCGTGCCTTACACACGACATCTAGTAGGTACGGGAGGTAGTATTTATACTATCTGAAGGGCGTTGATTGACGCATTATTTTAATCCTGTTATGAGCGTAAGCGCTCCGTGGGATAAGGCCTTCACGGCATGTGTCCATGTAAAAGACAAGAGACGTTCTGTACCGTGGTTTTATCAAGGCTTCGCCCGTCAATGACGTTGTCTAATAAAAAGCGGGGCAGAGCATATTACTAGTCTTATCGTAAACATCTTCAGATGACGCCTCTGAAGGTTGCTACGATTTGACTAGTTACTCCCGGTCATGGGAGTCAAGAGCCCCCGGATTTCGGTCCGGGCCTGACTTGTTGAGGTAGGCCTCCTTGTGAGAGCATCATGGTGGCTGTGGTTTAAACCCAAATCGCGGGAAGGGTCTTCCTTGGTTTGACCCACTGTAGAGTAGCAAATAAGTACTGGGTGCTGTGACCCTAAGAGCAGTAAGAGGTTTTAGATCGGCCTCGACTCAAACCAAGGGTGTACCTCCAACACAGTTCCGAATTGGTATCAAAGGCTTGACGGAGAGTGATGGCAAGGCGTATCCTTGCTCCCATGGATTTATTGGCATCCCGTAAACATAAGTCTACATGACAGGTGGTTTACGTTAAAAAGCAGAGACTAATGTACCTTGGTTTTTCAGGGCAAATGACCTTGTGTCTGGTATCCAGATTGCAGCAGTTACTAAGGTGTCCACTATCCAGTTTGTTTCTTTGTCTACGTACTGTTCGCTGATGATGACGACATCAATCTGCAATTCGCTTAGTAATGTAGACAATAGATTTTCAGCCTTTTTCTTCGCATTTTCAAGTGCCTCTCAGAAAACTCGACACTTACCGGACCCCGGCACATGATTTAAGGCAAACGCTGGTATTCGCAGATCCGCACATAGGCAACATTCTGGTGATTTTCTGCAGTCGATCTTTTTGTGGCCCCCTTCTCCACAGTTGAAGCAGAGCCCTTGTCCTTTTCTGTCCGTGCCCTTGCAGGTTGCCTGATAGTGTCCGTATCCGAAACACTTGCAGCATCTAGGAACTTCTACTCTGCGACGCATTCTGCACTGAACCCATCCTCTCTCGTAAGCTGTTCGAGTGTTTATGTGGACTATGGCCATTTTCTGCGAGCTTCTGTTTATCCCAGTCGCTGCCACCTGTATTTCCAGATTTTGAACTGATGTTTTTTTCTTGATAGCTTCCTCGACCTCTTCTGCTGTGGTCAGTTCATCCAAGTCCCTGATTTCGAGTGCAACTCTTTCTTCAATGCTGCGAACCGTAGCTCTTTCTCCCAAAATATTTCTAAGGGATTTCCCAAAAGCCTCTTTGTCCCTTGTCCCGGTCCCAGTTCTAGGAGGACTTCCCCTTGCTTTGTTTGTCGCACCGATTTGATGACAGTTTCGGTTTCATCGGGGTTTGCTTTTTTCCGAATTTCTAGCAGAATATCAGTGTATTTTTCCTTGCCTTTTGGTTTGATAAGGATTGCCTCGTGCTTGAATTTCCGGTGCCTACTTCCCTTCTGCCTGGTTTTATTTGTAGGGTTTTCTCTAAGGCGGTCCTTAGGTGTAGATTTGAGTGCAACTGGTGTTTTCCATTTCTTTTTCTTGAGAATTTTTGCAAAGCTGTCCTGTTCTGTGTTTGTTCTTTGCGGACCTTGGAATCGTTCTAAGGGCCGATATACATATATTGTATCACCTCGTTGTGATCTTCTTGCATTCTAATGACTCAATCATTATTATTTCTTCAGTAGGAACAGAGCAGGTAAAGCACCAGTCTTTCGTAGAAAAATCACAGGTAAAGTCTCTATAGAACCGGCTTCATAACATCAGCGCCGAGTATATGCCGCTTAATGCGAGCGTAGGCCAAACACTTACACAGATAGTACTCTCCGGTGTCGTTATCACTCTCACAGCAAGCGTTGCACGATTTGTTGCTTATGTCCAACACACTTAGCTGGTTAGCAAAAGCGTAGTGCCCCGTTCCGATGCCAATAAGCAGTTTGTATTCTTCCTGGTGAGGGAACCGCAAGAAAGTCGCTGTACTCTTACTGACATACAATATGCAAGCATTCTTTTGGTCTGTCGGCAACCTGAAAACCCAACTGTCAATGGAAGCCCTAAACGAGGGTGCTTGCCGTCTTAAAGTAGGTTTGGGAACTAGAAAACTCTTGTCTAAGCCCTGCCTACCAACTTCACCCAGGGTTTACACACACATGGTGTTAGTTTTTTTTACTACCGGGCCAACTAGCAGCCTACTCGCAAACCAAATTCGTCTGCAAACAACTACATTAGTAGTTGGCTACCAGTTCGCTCTCTCATGCACAGATACACCAACCAATGTAAACCCTACTAGTTTAATTCAACTGTGTAAACACTAGGTCATCGGCAATTTCATTCTCCGCAATTCCGTTGTAACCTGTAATTCAAACTCCGTGAATGCAGCCTTCCTACTTACGTAGTTGTCGCTATAGACGCAAGTTCAATGTGACTTTTTAAGTCAACCGGAGTTTATCCAGAATACACCGAAATGTTTCATTGGATAAACGGATGCTGACCAGACACCTTGCTCCACAAAGACTTCATCTCCTGCTTATGCCTGCCATTCGTGTTTCATTAAGTGTTGAACAGGCGACACTGCAATATTAAGATGATTCAGGTGCTCCTTTCTTCTTTTATTGTTCTGAGTTTAGACAGAACATTGACAAAAGTTTTAAGATGATTTTTCACGATTCTTCAGCAGATCGTGACTTAGTATCCGATCCTGAAATTGACGTACTTATGGTATCTCAGCATATCTATTGGATAGCGGAAACTCGATTACTGTCTTACTGCCGTAAGAATTCTTGATAATCAGTTCAGGCGATAGTATTAAATCCAAAAATGAATTGCCTCCAGCGTTATACATGCTACTGCCCCTAAAAGGATTCTGAGCAGCTTACGCAATGACAAATTTGATTCATTCTTCATACATTTAAGAGCTTATGTAGGTCTACAGCAAATAAATCTTCGTGGCAGAACTGCCCAAATTGAAATAGAGAAAACGAATCTGGCACAATACAATTTTTTTTAGTCGCTAATCATCAGTGGAATGAAATCCCTTAAATATCCTAAGCTTCAAGATGGCTCGCATCAGTTCCGGTGGCTTTAAAACCTCAAAAGATTGAAGCACTTCACTCTTCAAATTCCGTTTTTCATAACAGAGCGTTCTGATTGAATACAAACATTCTCCGCTTTGCCTAGCTCCTACAATTGATCAAAAAAGTGTTTGCACTCAGCGTCATTCAGATTATTGTCATTGCGAGTTTCGAAGTTTGAAGCGTCAGTGAGGTGATAGCGGCAACAGTGCAATTAAACTGGTTTCGGCCCCCTCTGACTTTCGATACCCAACTTCCTTTCACCCGAACTACAAAACCAACCTAGTTGATCCTAAGGGTGGATTCGACCGCATCAACTGACTACCAGAAATACGACCTTTTGCTGGTTGTTATGTTGGCTTCATTATAATTTATAACATCAACACTCCATAGCTATCCGCTAGTCTCACCATCATTCTAGCCCCATCTACCGACAGTTTCGTAGAGAGAGCCACATGAGTTATCGGAATCGAAATAGCAATCAACTCCTATGCCAGTACCTAAATTGGCCTTTAACTAATGTCGAAGACCGTGTAGGCGTTTCAGGAACTTGGTGCTTCAAAACATGCCTCAGCATGTGTTAAGTTTTTTGGAAAATGGGATAGAAAGTAATGAGCTTTCTATTCTAGTCTTGAATTTTGCCACAAAATTTCCGGCCCCTGAATGAATTTCATGAAATATTAATTTTTCGAGTGCTGCTATCGGCATTAGCCATACCGCAGACACCGGTACGCCTCCAACTGCTTTGCCAGAGAAAAACCAGCAAGAGAAACTAGTGTTGGCATATTACCGTCCGGTACGTTGGCGTACAATTTCTCACCGGTATCCGACATCCTTTTTTCCCTCAACGCCAAGATATTCATAGCACATCAAATCATCGGGTGTTCTGAGAACTTCGCTTCCAAAAGTCAAGGATGCTCTCCAGCAGTCAGAATTCGAAGAATAAAGTACAATAGATTCCTATCCGAAGCATTGGAGCAGTTTTTGCTAATGGAGCAGCTCGCTCGGAAGCTACATATTAAGCGGAACTCCAGCTTTTTGCCACGAAAAGTTTGCTATATAATTGTAAGTACGTCCACTTCACTTCGAGGAAATACGCATAGCTCTGCGAGCAAGTACGAAGAAATATATGTATATAAGCCTAGCCACAGGGTATTCTGAGGAACAAGTTCTATCTCGTTATATAGCGAACGATGCTACTTTTACGAAGCGCAATACTTCGTAATTTAATGAACCAATTTCCTGCTTCTTCCTCTCTTTTTAACCATTGATATATGGGCGACCTGCATCATACCTGATCTGGAAACTGTAGATTGCTCAGAACTTGGGCTGGGTCAGTAGCGCAACAATCAGTCATGATGAAGTGCTTGTTTTACCTCCTCGTGGTAGTTCCCAGGCAACTATTTGCGTATCCCTAAATATGTAAGTAGGCTAAAATCACAAGTGCGAAAGGCCTAGCTTTCTATGATAGGTTACGGAAGTTAGCATTCTTAGTAACTGAAATCAAAACCGCTACCGAAACCGACACTACGCATCGGATAAGGAATGATAACACGTTGGCGATATTTGGCTATTGTACCCAGACAAAGACTGGTTTCTGGAATGTGAAGACGCTTCTCGACAACGGAAGTGAAGGTCCTCAAAATGTCAAAGTCCTCCAATTAGAGAAGGAAGTCATGCGGTATAAGATGGACATCCTAGGGAATAGTGAAGTTAGAAGGTTGGGATCGAGGAAGTTTAAGCCTCCAACTTGTAACATTGTACTACTCTACTCCGGAAAGGCACCAGCTATCGGGAATCTGGCTTAATTTAGTGGGAGGCTTTAGACGACAGAATCCTGAAAGCCAGGGTCCGGACTAGAGTACGTCGCGTCACCATCATACTGTGTTACGCTCCAACGGAATTAGCTTCTGTCGAGGGGAGGTTCTTTTTATAACTGGCTGAGTGTCAATGATAATGATGGACTCAGGCATGTTATGGGAAAGAATGGTGTTGGCGATAGCAACGACAAAGGCGGGCAACGACAACTTCCAACCAAATTGATCACTTCGCGATTAGCCACCACCATCTGATGATTGCTTCCGTAAGACTACGTACAGCTGCAGTTTGGAGATCCCAAGAAAACCCCCGAAATGCCTAAGTTTAATACCGATAGACTTAAGCATCCCGCAGTCCGCCAGCAACTAGGGGGCCACCTTTCATAAGGATTGAAAGCAATCAGTAGCACGGAATCTCCCTCCATCGAAAACCATTGGCGTGCTGTGAAAAATGTCTTCATATCCGGTGCTGAAAGTATCAGGAAGTGTGCTTGACTTTCCGAAGAAACTTGGGCTAGGATCGAAGAAAGAAAACACCTCAAAGCTCGGAAGCAGGAAGAAACGAGCTGGAGTCTGTGTATTGCATGAAGATGAGAAAAGTTCACCGTAGCGTGTGACGTTATAAGCGTAACTATATTAACGCATTGACTATAGAAGTAGAAGAGGCCGCTAGTAGGTGTGACAGTAGGACCGTCTACATAATTACCAAAGCGCTCAGACGTGTCCAAAGCTCTAAATAACACCTGGTAAAAGACACAGATCGATCTTTGTTAGTTTCGGATGAGGACCCGCTCAAAAGGAGGAAGAAGTACTGTTCTGCGATTTTAAACAGCGTTTTCGACAGTAAAGTGAAACCGGGTTGCCGGGATTCGCTGGGGTGTGGTTAGTATCAACAGATGACCCCCGACATTACAGCCGATCTGCAAGTTTTCCTGACGCTTAGTGCAATGGAAATTGATGTCCCCTTATCCACAACTGAAGCAAGAAAGATTATGAAATTCAGAAGGCAGGTCGGTGGATTCACCAATGTTATCGTAGAACTGAGCGTTCTGTAGACAATCGTTCTTTCTATCCATCCCAATTGGTCAGTTAGATTTTGTGTAGTTGTTAGGTCTACTTATTCGTTGGTTTTGTACAGTCGTTACGTCCAAGTCGCCATTGTCTGAGAAGGCTTGGTGGTGTTAGTGTCTTGCTGATCTTCCACGTAAAGGTGGTTCGTCAATCACTGCAATATTGCGTTTCCATTGTTGGTCTCTAGTGGACAAATATCTTTCCGCTCTTCTGCAATCATCGCGGAGGTCCTGGATACTCCATATGAAGCAATCCAATATATGTGTATTGACTTAGTCTTTCGTATTGTGTCGCAGTATGTCAACCAGGTCCAGTTGGTGAGGTCGACTGGTCATGTGTATAGTCATCGACCGTATGTCGGTGTAGAGGTCGTCGAGTATCTAATGGGGCAGCTGTTTCCTATCCATTATTGACCTTTGAATTTCGTTTCGTCCATCCTTAAATTGTATGATCAGCTCAGCTTTAAGCTCATATAGTAGATGTGCTGTTCGTCCCTTCCAATTTCTTCCAAATATAGTATCGTCTTTCGGTAGGTAAGTGATGCCACTCAAATGTGATCTTGCTGATTTCCTTCCTACTTTTTCTAACATCTTTCTCTCCTTCTTTCTTTTAGGCCCGTCCGTAAAGTTTATTAGCTGTAAGGTAGCCTTCTCTAATTCTATCCCTGGTTTCTCTCTTTTTTTTGATATTTTGGCACGAAACAGAAGGGTAAGTTGAGTTGAGAAAAACTGATCCATTCCGACAAGCTAGAGCCGAGTAACCGCGAGCGTTTCACAGCCGCCTATTCCTGCATCATGGATGCGTCCGTGACCGATTAGATTCCTTTTATGTTCTACAGGACACCACTAGTCACATACAAAAAAGGAGGCACCGCTTTGGATCTCAATGTCTTGCAATAATCTACCTATACCTATAGTCCGGCACGTCGGACTTCACAGCGTCATAACTCGCTTTGATAATACTCAGCAATCAGTGAACAAAAGATCTTACTATACTCGGAGCATTGTTTAATGACGATCTATAAGGTTTTAATGTGATCAACGACGGTAGATCTAGAAGTACTATGCTGGCTGTTGTTTTAGCAGTTGTAGAAGGCACGCAGATATCGCTTCATTTTTACATTTCTAAATCTATTAGGGATGGTCTCACCGTCCCAAACATTCGTCAAATATAGATGCTGTAGATCCTCAGTTACTGCGTGTTGAACTTTGTAGACCTTAGTAAGGCCGCAAAGCCCTGTCGCCCTGCCACCATTTGTGATAGCGACATGCGACATTCTAGAATCTTGGGCCTCAAACAATTTCTCTTGGTTCTGGAATAATTTTATCATTAGCAATGCTGTTCAAAATATCCGGAAATACTCATGCCACCTCCGAACTGGTTCTCGTCAGAACTCAGAAGGGACCAATCCAAACTCTACTCAGTCATAAATTGTAACTACCTGTCAGCTTGATGATGTTGTACTTGGCTCGGCCGTCCTATCTACTTGCTGCTCCTCCAGCTTATTTAACCAAACGGCATTTGTTTTTTCATGGTTAACACTACGCTTAGTCTCTATCTGTAGTGCAACATTTAAGCCGTTAGCGGTCCTCGATCCTGATATCAGCAGGTAATGACTTTCCAAGAACATTTTTCGCAATATTTCTGTGGTGGCATGTCACTGCTAATCAATTCTGTTCCTTGGAAAAATCGTTACTTTAGTTGACAGGATCCATCGGTCAAGCAATGATTGCAGTTCAAAGGCGGGTGCTAGTTTCTATAAGATGGTGCTCGCATTCCAAACCAATTTCTGTTACAGATATTCAAGCCAGAAGTTTTGAAATGTCTACTCAAAGCGATTTAGGTCTCTCCCAATCGATAGACACCTAACAGTTCTTATGAAGTTATCGATCCATTTTTCATTATTGACATTGAGGATATCGGGGCCATGACTCCTAATTGCGTATCTGAAGTCTGATCGCGAACTTCGCTTTGTTATACTACTGGCCCAGGTCATGTTTTGGGAGGTCTCAGCAGTTTCCAGCTGAAGCAATAAAAATCAGCGTTCCTGCAGTGAGTGATCATCATCATCACGGCTCTTATCATAAATATGTGGGAGCTTTTTTCATCACCCATCATTGATTTTAAAGGATGCGCACCTCACCAATAAAACTCACAACTAAAGCCTTAGATCGTGGGAACACATGAGGCGCACAACGCACCAGCTTTCGGTGTCTTCAAAATACAACGGCAGAAAGTAAATAAAAGAGGGCACCACCTGTTAGATGGCAAGTATAATTGAAATGAGACCAAAAGCAAATTGATACAATACAATTGAAGGCGCCAATAACCCAATTTTTATTTGCTTTTCCAGAAGAAATTTGATAGAGCGTGATAACGCTCAATAGCCCACACGTCTGACAGTTGTTTTACAAGAGATGCCGCCTTCCTCTATTTTGACTTCGAGGTTTCCTAACATTGCCTCAACGTGCGACGTAACTTAAGCATAGTGTGTGATTCTTCGAAGACGCTCATAGCTGTATTTGGTCACATTGGGTTGGTGGCTACCGGCCATAAATAAGTGATCACTACTTTAGCCATTTAGGCCAATGGAAAATATTATACAAAATATATTATTAGGTGAGTTGCAGCCACTGAAGTATGCTTCATCCAGAGATTTATGTACGGACAATTTCCCCACACTCGAATGTCTGCAGGGTGATATAAGTTCAGAAAAGCTAATTAAGTTCCTAACCACAAACTCCTTATTATAACAACAACGAAGTGAAATTGCCATTATCCAGACAAAAGCTACTCCAATCTCAGGTCAACTTCACCTTCAATCTGACTCACCTTATGCAAGTAAAAGTTTTCGGAATTATCTCCTCAAACCAATCCTCACAAGACGTCGTTTGGATTAGTTCAACACCAATACACCACATAACACCACTAACATTCGCTTAATGCATAATTAATCCAATAATTCGCTGACTAATTAATTTATTTTTATTGTACGCGCTGGGCACCACAAAAACCTAACGATATACCGAGTAGTCTTTTCTTCAAATCAAAAACTTCCCTTCGAACCATTATTCGGTTACTTTTGTGGTTATCCTGCCCCATCTCCATCAACAAATAAGCCAGCACAACTTTAATACACACAATCACAAACCAATCTGTGCTGTTACGAGTACTCCTGCCTTCATCATTCGACACAACAAATCGAAAAACTTTCCAATTTTCCTTCATTCCTCGAGATCCCTTTTTTCCCCATCCCGTCGAGTTCTTCTTGAAGTTAATACTAACATTTGATGTACTTGTAGCAACAACAAACAACACTTCCGAGTAGATCCTTCAGAATGGCGAGAAGAAGAAAAAAAAAAGAAAAAAAAAAAAAAAACACTAAAATCCCTGCAAAATCAGACAATCTACGCCTCAAAACAGGGAAGAACTTTGGCTTCCCTTGCTTATAGTATTGTTGGTCCTTTTTACGGCGTCATTCGCTAGGGATAATGTACTACTAGTTGCCAACACTCCAACACCCCAAGAAACTGCGAATTCATCTTGGTCTAGCACACACCCCAAAGAGAGCACAGCTAAGACACCTAACGTAACGTAAACTTTTTCTATCAGCATCCAACGCAAACCATTTTCCTGATGAAAAGGACGACAGGGATAATAATTACGAGAATGATGTGATATGTAAGAAGAATGCAGCTTTTATGGCGGGACCCATAAGGTTTCCGCCGCCATAACAATATTTTTATAGGCTCCCATTTGATACCTCAAAAGTGATCCTTTTTATTTCGCCTTTCACCTGTTGCCGTCATTTATACGAGTACCTATGCTTTGTATGTGTCTATGTATTTGTATTAAAGTCATAAGGAGGATACTTTTCGATTGTCGTTGGATTTTACATTTGTTGTTTGCTCTGCTAGGACAGGGTCTCGACTCTTTTCAGAGGAATCCGAATCCTGTTGCTCACCGAAGCCACATTCAAACTAAAGGAGCATATCCTGGAGCTAAACAGAAGAGGGTTACGGCGCACAGCACCGAATGGATACTCGTACAATGGCATGAGTCTAATGTTATCCTTATGCCTGCGAAGTGAGTTGAATTGGGATGAGGTGAGTACTATATATTGGAGGGTTGCTCTTAGGGTGGCGGCGATTACAAATAACTTTTCAGCGCAAAATATATGTGAAAAGTTTTCCAATTCCAATCCGAAGTTGCAGTAGTTTCTGGAAGTTAATCGGATTTTATATCTTTTTGCCGAATAAATCGGAGTCGACATTTATTGGCATCGAGAGCTGAGTGGAAATTATTTCATACGGATCTCTACTTGTGCGAATCTACCACCCCGAGGCTCTTGGTTTTTTTTTTTTTTTTTCTGGAGTTTTTTCAATGTTTTCCATTTTCATTTCGATTTCGTCCTTGTTTATGTTTCTCTTTACTTTTTTTCTTTTTCTATTTATAAGCTTTTATAAGCAAATCACTATGAGTCTTGGCAGCGGGACTCGAAAGGAGGAACTATATGTAGTTTGGCAAATTGCAATGAGGTGTTTCGCATTTGGGGTGTAATTTGACATTTAATAGATGTCAGGGTGAGTCAAAGAAATGAGGTCTTATTTCCAAAACAGCTTTTCATTTGAAAGTGTTCATATTGAAATGTCAAACTGTCGAATACTGAAAAAGGATTTTGTACACAGCAAGTATCTAATGAGTTTTCCTGGCATTGCAGATACGAGTACCAGCGGTAGCAAGCCTTGAGAAATAGTAGAATAAACTGAAAGATCTTCTCTCGATTTTCATTCATTCCATTTTTAATGTATTTTATTTTATTCTTCTTAAATTTACATACTAACTAAAAAAATGCTTAAAAGCTAGTTTAACTTAAGGGTCATTCCACGATAAATCGCCGAAGCTATATGGGGAGCTCTGAACGACATCCCTCCGATTTGGCTGAAAAGTGGTAGAAATACTCATTGGAGTGGTACGAATCATAAGGCGAAAAAAGGTTTTGCCGAATTCGATATATGTAGTTTGCGTGTAACGGAACTTCAAAAATTGGCAAATATCGAAATTTGTGCTTTCTTTTATATTCAAAAAAAATCATAACTTTAGCTCTGCTCATCAGAATTTGATAAAATATACCTTGTTGAATTTTACATATATCCTTGAATAACTCAAAAAACCGTATTTTGTTTTTTTTTTTATTTTTTACATATTATAGAGAGATTCGTTCTCTATTTCCATTTCAAATTTCAAGTTGGGAGCTCTATGGGTTCGGCCAAAATAATGTTTTAATGTTTTATAGGCGGCAAAATATTCTGTAATAAATATTTTCATTTAAAAAAAAGTCATACGGGGGCCTTTGTATCCCAAGGCCTTAAAAACTAAAAAAAATCATTATTTATTATCTTTTAATAGTATACATATACATATTCTTCCGATGAAAAGGAAAAATATTTTCCTTTAATTACTCCTTGTGAAGCAGATGAAATATGATGAAGTTTTCTTGTTTCCGGCGCAATTCTTAAATTAGAAAATCCCGATTCCATCAATAATTTTTCTTCATTATACTCCTGTGTGGTCACGTAGGAGAAATCCATATTCTTTAGATTTTGAGTTTCTGCCCAGTTATATAACTGTAAAGGAGTTGTTATGTGTTCCCTATACGGTCTTTGTAGGCTAGCTCTGGCAGCCAGTCTTTTTATTGTACCACCAAATCCATCACATGCGCTCTTACCATGAGAGCTCGCAAAACAGTTCCATTCAGCATTCACTCCAAAATCCTGTTCATGCAATGTTAAATTTAAAAAAATCTTTTTGTTTCTGTACTGCGCAGCAGATCCATTGGAAAAATAGATAATTTTCTTAAAATGTTGGCATTTCTTGTGCAGGAACTCTAAGAGAAGGCGCTGAAATAAGTGTACTGCGATAGTGTCATGCTTTAAGCAGTCACTGATTACTACAAAACTTTCATTTTTAATATCATCCATCTGGTTCCGGTAATATATTGCGAAAGGGTGAATCGTCGCCTGTTCGTTAGTCCAGTGGTATCCCTGCACTGCGACTTGCATAATTTTCGGAAAAGTCCAATAAAACAAGAATGGTATGTCCGTTTTCGTTAAGAGAGTTTTGACTTCCTTTATGGACCTGTTTCGTTGATCAGTTATAAAAACATGACACGAATGAAAACACCAAGCCGTTGTAAAAAGCTCTGAATGAAATCCTCAGAGTTTTTAATTCTCACTTCCAATTTCGATCGGTCTGTGTGGGTCCACTGATAATATGTTACGTCTTCTACACCCTGAATGACTCAAACTACAACCAAATTCAGACTGCTATAATTTCCAAATTTTTCATGACAGTGAGCTCAAATTTTGACACATGAGAGATAATTTTATTATTCACAAGCCTTTTAAACGATTTGCGTCTCAGTTGTGTTGAAACATTTTTATCCGCGATGAAATTCATACGTGATAGTGTGATTGCTTTATATTTGGCTGGAAAACCACAAGTAGCTATCGTTAGAGCCCTCCAGCACCTCAACGTGAATAAATCATTTGTGTCTCGAATCATAGCTCGTTACAGTGATACTGGCATCGTTGCAAAACGCCATGTAGGTGGTCTTAAAAAAAACAGCAGCATCGGCAGAAATGGTTCGGAAAGTGAAGGCTCAAATTGAGCGAAATCCGCGTGGAAGTGGAAGAAAAATATCTCTTGAGCTCAACATATCGTTGGAACGAATGCAACACATATTGAAAAATGAGCTTGGGCTCTAGCCATTGAAGTTCCAAAACGCACACGATCTTACACCGCAACAGAAAACAGTTAGAGTCGAAAGAGCAAAGAAGTTGCTACGCTTGCACGGAAGTGGTGAGTTGCCGAATTTGGTTTTCTCCGATGAGTCGCCATTTGTTATCGAGCAATATGTCAACAAACAAAATGACCGAGTTTACTTGCCAGAGAGGTCCTTCGAAAATTTACACCTTCGGACAGCCACCAGAAAGCAGGCAACACCGATGGTGATGGTTTGGGCCAACATAACCGCCGATAGTCGCTCTCCGCTCGTATTTTTGGACCGTGGCGTCAAAATTAATGCGATCGTATACCGTGAAACTGTCTTAGAGGCAGTATTGAAGCCTTGGGCAAACAATAATTTCGGTCGGAGACCGTGGACATTTCAACAAAACTCGGCACTGTCTCACAAAGCGTGCGTCAACCAAGATTGGTTAGAAAACAATGTTCCACACTTCATTTCTTCGACACAATGGATTGCGAAATTCTCCGGATGCAAATCCGTTGGATTTCTCTATCTGGGGTATTTTGAAGGTGAAGGTTTTCACTAAAAAATACCAAAGTTTGAACCACCTCAAACAAGCACTTCGCCGGGAATGGGCCAAAATACAGCAGAGCCACTTGCGTGCAGCGTGCAATGCTTCCTTCGACCGTCCCAAGGCCATTATTTGCGCCAGAGGTGGACATATTGAAAACTACTGATACAATTTGAAAATTGATGTATTTTCCAACATTTTTTGCTTTGGCAAAATGAAATTTATCAAAAAGAAAAAAAATTATAGCATTTTAAAAAGTTTGAGTTCGAGTAAGTCACCCTGTAAATTATTTTTCTACATAGTCTTCGTTTAAATCTAGAAATTTTTGGTAACGTGGGACGAGCTTTTGTTTACCCTCCTTAAAAAATTGCACCGCCAGTGCGTTGAGGCATTGATTCACACCGTTCATAAGTTCCTCATTACTTCCAAAATATTGAGATGCAATGGATGATTTCAATTTTTGGAAAAGGTGATAATCACTTGGTGCCAAATCAGGACTGTAGGGAGGGTGATCAAAAATATCCCAATTGAACTTCTCCACTAAAGTTGTTGTGTATGCAGCAGTGTGTGGTCGTGAGTTGTCATGCAGAAGCACCACACCTTTGGTAAGGATTCCTCGTCTTTTGTTCTGGATTGCTCTTCTCAACTTACGTAGAGTTTCACAGTAAACCGCTGCATTTATTGTGTTTCCAGGTTCCATAAACTCGGTGAAAAATATGCCTTTACTGTCCCAAAAAATTGTGGCCATCATTTTTCGATAGGAAAAAGTGTGTTTGAATTTTTTTGGCTTGTTCTTTGGTTTCTACTCATAAGTTTACATACTGGACCCAAGTCTCATCTCCAGTCACAATTTTCTGTAAAAATTCTTCACCTTTCATTTCTAAACGTTCGAGAAATGCTTCCCCTGAATTGACACGTTGGGTTTTGTGAACATCTGTGAACTGTTTTGGGACCCAACGGGCACAGAACTTGTGGTAACCCAGGTTTTCAGACACGATTCTGTATAGAGTGGTTCGAGAAATTTCGGAAAATCTTGTCGCAAGATCTGAAATCGTAAAACGCCTGTTTCCTCGAACTAATTGGTCAACTTGGTGAACCACGTCTTGATTCATGATCGATTTGCGCCCTTGGCCAACCTTCATTATGCACATCTGTGCGTCCGTTTTTACACTGTCTACACCAATTACGTACCGAACCATCACTCATCACTGTATTGCCGTAAATAGCACATAACCGACGAAGAGTTTGAGCTGCGCCATTTCCTTCGGCTTGCAAAAAACGAATTACACTTCGTACCTCACAGGCGGCGGGAGATAAAATTGTATTCTCCATGTTAAAACGGCAACTATTGGAAAAATACTGAACGAAAACGGTCGAAACTTGACATATTATTAGAAAATAATGTACTGGTTGCGATATGCAGAAACACGTCACCGAAGTGCACGTAAGTAATGAATTGTAACACATCGGAGTTTGATTTTGGAATAGCCCTCGTATATAAGTACATAGCTGTTTTTTTTAGAAAAAGTTAGGCTATAATTTATTTGCACTCACTTGATGTTAATCTGTCGTGAGCTCGGGATTTATTTTAGATTGTATCGTAATAAGAGTTGTGAGTAATATAAATGTGTAATGAGTGCTTTTGTGTGGAAAACGTGCTGAAATCCTCTGGATTTACCACCTCATCAACCCAGTGCTCGTAATTTGCGGCCTGTACGACCATGGATGGTTACGATGCAACCAAAATTCAACACAAAGTTGGTAATTTGCTCTACGTGTAGGGAAAAATTGAGTCAGATCCGAAATTCTGATACAACACCATCATTTCTAGAGATTGAAGATCAAATTGAAGTTGATGAAATGTATTTCGATAAAGACATTGCATTCAATTTTATTAATGAACGCAGGCAATATATTGGAGAAGATACATTCAACAAGAAAAGACTTAGTGCCTTAAAATATGTGCAGTCAAAATTGAAAAAGTCTATGTTGAAAATCGCAGAGAAAGCTTTCTCTGTTACTATTGATAATGATGAAGATAATTCCAGAGAGGAAGAATATTTCGTAGGGAAAATAAAAGAAAATTTCCATAAAACTACAAGACTTGTAGTTGTTTTGTTTTGTTGCCTTTACTTTCAAGAGAATGGAGCGTCGACAAAATTATAGAAGGGTTTCCAGGACCGACAAGACCAAAGCTTAGATGCTGATATCAAGCAATTGGTAGAAAGTTTTTACTGTGAAGACGATATCAGCCGTTTAATGCCAGGAAAAAAAGACTACGTATCTATAAAAGTAATATAAATTTATTTTCTCAGGTTCAAAAATAAGACGTTTTAAAATACTTTTTTGTTAGATTGTAAATCAGAAAAAAACATATTCAAAGACGCCTGGTTCTGGCTATACCATATTACAAGTGCCTTAATTGCCAAAACTACATATTCTAAATTAAGGAGAATCTTTGACACTGCTTTTAGTAATCACTTCATACAGGGTGAATGACTCTAACTCGAACTTTTTAAAATGCTATAATTTTTTTTATTTTTTGATAAATTTTGTTGTGCCATCAGTAGTTTTCAATATGTCCACCTCTGGCGCGAATAATGGCCTTGGGACGGTCGAAGGAAGCATTGCACGATGCACGCAAGTTTCTCTGCTGTATTTTGGCCCATTCCCGGCGAAGTGCTTGTTTGAGGTGGTCCAAACTTTGGTATTTTTTAGTGCCAACCTTAGCCTTCAAAATATCCCAGACAGAGAAATTCAACGGATTTGCATCCGGAGAATTTGCAATCCATTGTGTCGAAGAAATGAAGTGTGGAACATTGTTTTTTAACCAATCTTGGTTGACGCGCGCTTTGTGAGACGGTGCCGAGTTTTGTTGAAATGTCCACGGTCTCCGACCGAAATTATTGTTTGCCCAAGGCTTCAATACTGCCTCTAAGACAGTTTCACGGTATACGATCGCATTAATTTTGACGCCACGGTCCAAAAATACGAGCGGAGAGTGACTATCGGCGGTTATGGTGGCCCAAACCATCACCATCGGTGCTGCCTGCTTTCTGGTGGCCGTCCGAAGGTGTAAATTTTCGAAGAACCTCTCTGGCAAGTAAACTCGGTCATTTTGTTTGTTGACATGTTGCTTGATAACAAATGGCGACTCATCGGAAAAAACCAAATTCGGCAACTCACCACTTCCGTGCAAGCGTAGTAACTCCTTCGCTCTTTCGACTCTAACTTTTTTCTGCTGCGGTGTAAGATCGTGTGCTTTTTGGAACTTCAATGGCTTGAGCCCAAGCTCATTTTTCAGTATGATTTGCATCCGTTCCAACGAAATGTTGAGCTTACGAGCCATTTTTCTTCTACTTCGACGGGGATTTCACTCAATTCGAGCCTTCACTTTCCGAACCATTTCTGACGATGTTGCTGTTTTTTTATGACCACCTCCATGGTGTTTTGCAACGCTGCCAGTATCACGGTAACGAGCTATGGTTCGAGACACAAATGATTAATTCACGTTGAGGTGCTGGAGGGCTCTAACGATAGCTACTTGTGGTTTTCCAGCCAAATATAAAGCAATCACACAACTGAGACGCAAATCGTTTAAAAGGCTTGTAAATAATAAAATTATCTGCCATGTGCCAAAATTTGAGCTCACTGTCATGAACGGTTTGGAAATTTATGGCAGTCTGAAGTTGGATGCAGTTCGAGTCATTCAGGGTGTGTTCCTTTATGGGCAGTCAATTTCGATGTTTTGTTTCGTCTTTCTATCCCATCGTGATGATTTGGAAGGTGCTGGGCTAGGCATGGTGTGAAAGGTTTGGTACTGCAATAAGTTGATAGATATCGAACGCTCTTGTTATCCATCAAAACGCTGCTAATGTCTATGCCGTTTACGTTAGCAACGTATTCTTCAAAGTGGCCTCGCTCAACTTTTCGCTTCGCCAGATCCGCATTGGTTGATAATTTTATAATTGTCAAAATAAAGAATGTGATTTGCGTTATCTGCGATTTTCCTTGAAAAACGCACGACGACATTTGAAGTTGCTCCAAGATCTGGTGCATTTTTAGGCACCAAATTGTCTCCTGCACCTGAGTAAACCTCGCAAGCATACGAAAATCGCACATTATCACATAAAACGAAAAGCTTAGTTCCCCATTTATGTGGTTTGGCTGGCATATATTGACGTGTAGTGTTACCTCCCGTTTTTGTAGCACCCATTTGTTCGTCAACCTAAAAACGCTGCAACATAGGAATAGACCCAGAACGTTCATCGAAATGCGTTATCAGTGGTCTTATTCGGTACAGGTGCAACTTGTCATATCCTGGCTGGCCCTTAGGCACCATGGTCGAATTGTTGTTGAAATGGAGAAATTAGCCTATTTGTTCGAATCTCATTCGAGTCATTGTAGGTCGGATTGGTTCGAGTGAATGTCTCCGCCAATACGAACGAACATTTGAATATCGAAACACAGACAAAAAGATCATGATCCCGTTGAACTGTCGAATCTCTTCTTCGTTAGTTCCAAACCGAGTTTCAAGTTTCTGCTGGCAAGCATGTAAATTCATTTGATCAGCAAGATGTTGTATGAAGTCATCAGTCAAGAAGTACTAGAAGAAATCAAATGGCGTTTTCAAAGCTTTCACGTCATCTGGCAACTCTTTTTCTCCCCGAAAATGATTTCATTTACATGCTCTTGCAAATTTTTTTTCCTCCACAGCATAGACTTGAATTCCTGAGCATCATTTCTCATGCTATTCAAACACTCAATGAATTGGCCAGTAGTCGAAATATCTGGGCCCGGACCATCTTCTTCTTGTTGCAATTCAATGTCATTTGAGTCACGATTACGTTTCCTGCAACGGGAAGCAACAACATCATATGTAACACCTCTGGTATTTGATTCTGAAATAGCAAGAGGAGCAGCCGACGTAGAAGGCAATGATGCAAAAGCACTAAAATTCAGTCTTGCATTTTCAGGATCAATCAATAATTCGGTTGAATTCAGATTATTCAGCAAACAATCATCAATTAAAGACTCGTTTTCAGGGCACATGAAGTATGGATCGTCAAAATGGTCATCATCGTCAAAATCAGTGTCTTGACTGTTTGAAAAATGTTCTACGAAATTGGCTTTATCATCTGCCATCTTAAAAAGATTCCTACCAGGACTTAAATCACGGTACCATGAGAGTCAGGAGCCCCCGGGTCTCGGGCCGGGGCTGACTTGTTGAGGTAGGCCATCTTGTGGGAGCGCCATGGTGGCTGTTGATTAAACCCAAAACCGCAGGAAGAGTGTTCCTGTTGGTTTGACCCAATGTAGAGTTGCAATATAGTAAGTACTGGGTGCTGTGACCCTAAGAAGAGTAAGAGGTTTTAAATCGACCTCGACCCATACCAAGGGTAGAACTTGTGCCTCGAACACAAGTTCTGCTGTGGTATCTCAGGAAGGCTGCAGAGCAATGGCAAGGCGTATCCTTGCTCCAGTGGATGTATGGGCATTCCGCAAACTTAAGTCTTCACGACAGACCTTTACATTACAAACTAGAGACTATGTTGGTGAGCATATTATGAAGAACATACAAAAGTGGTTTAATGATACCCAGCTTGGTCAACCTGTAGAAAAGTCCCTCGACCGATAGGGTATCGAAGCCCTTTTCCAAGTCAATCAAGCAGGCTCCAGTTCACTGGTTCTTGTCTTTGTTCTATTGGGTATCAGAAACCAGTTTATACGCGGCATGGATGAGATCATGTTACGCCTTAAAACCGAATTGATTGTCAAGAACTATATTTTTGTCCTCAACCCACTGAATCAAAATCCTATTGCTGACCTTTTCGAACACCTTATTGATATTAGGAGATTCGGCGTACTACCACCGTAGTTTTCCAATGCTCTTGCTATTGTGCATTATTAACTGCATTGTTAAACAGGTTGGGGTAAATGTCTACCGCTTCTAGAGGGAGATGTCGAAGCACAATGTTCGGTGTTCCATCGATTTTCACTGATTTTTTACTTCTTATTGTGCCGAAGATCTCATCGCCCTTCATCGGCGATGACATTATTTGCCATATTCTCATCACTGAACTGGGTGAAACCCGAGCTCTCGAATCGCCAGTTCTGTATGACCTTCCGCAGTCGGAAATCGAGCAGAAGGACTTGATTCTCCAGGTCGTGATTTGAACCAAAGACGTCATTGGTTTTATACGTTTCCTGAAAAGTCGCTCCTATGGCCTCAACCTTCTCCTGAGGTCCTTTATGCAGAACGTGACATTTGGATCGATCATGTCTAGCCTTGATAATAGCAATCAATAGCTGGTGAAGTGGTGATCAATATTCAACGCACTGTTCGATGATGATCCGCAAGGTGTTGATGTGGTCCATACAGGAAGATCCAGTACGGATTCCTGCTTGTTCGGAGTCGAGTATGTCTTCCAAGTGGTCCTTTATTCGCTCTAGCCTTTTATTTGCAGGACGCAAATTCCTCTCCAGTTTTCGCACTGCGTAAGGTATCCTTTTTTTTTGAGCTTGACAATCATTCCGTCAAGTCCAATCGCATTGTTGTTCTTCAGTGCTTTGATTGCCATAAAGAGTTCTTCTCTACTGGGGAATGCTGTGCGTGTACGAGAAATTGAGCGTTGGGTTAACTTCATTGGCGAAAACCGCAGAAAAGTGCTCCTTCCACATTTTGAGAGGGTTCCTCATCCGAAACTAGCAGCGATCCGTCTGCGTCTTTTACCAGATGTTGTTTAGAGCTTTGGACACCTGTGAGCTCTTTGGTATTTTTGTATATGGTCCTACTGTCACACCTATTAGCGGCCTCTTCTACTTATGTAGCCAATGCGTTGATATAGTTACACTTATCACGTCGCACGCTACGGTGAACTTTTCTGATCTTCATGCGATACAGAGACTCTAGCTCGTTTCTTACTGCTTCCGAGCTTTGAGGTGTTTTCTTTCTTCGATCTCAGGGCAAGATTCTTCGGAAGGCCAAGCACTGTCTCTTCCTTGCGACCGACCGACTATACTTTGAACACCGGATATGAAGACATTTTTCACAACACACGAATGGTTTTCGATGGAGGTGAAAGGTAGTGCCCTAATTGTTGGCATACTGCGGTATCCTTTAGTCTATCGGTATCAAACTTAGGCATTCGGGTGTTTTCTTGGGATCTCCGAACTGCAGCTGTACGTAATCTTATGGTAGCAACCATCAGATGGTAGCCCCGTGCCATTCCCATGTCTGCACCCCTTCTGTTGCGAATGTCCTGGAAACTGCTTCTATATCGCGGACTGATCGCGAAGTGATCCATTTGGTTGGAAGTTGCTTGTTTGTCCGTCAACACCCAACTGGCCTTGTGGCACGTCTTGTGCTCAAACATGGTTTCTCCTATTACAAGAGGGTTGGCATGGCAAAAATCAACAAAACACTCGCCATTGTCGTTGCGGTCGCCAACACCATTCTTTCCCATAACATGCTTGAGCCCATCATTATCATTGTCATCCTTAGCATTCAAGTGTCCCATTACCATTATGATGCCTCCGCGTGGTATACTATTATAAGCAGCACTCAGTCAGTTATAAAAAGCCTCCTTCTCCTCGATAGAAGCTAGTTCCATTGGAGGGTAACACACTATGATGGTGACGCGACGTACTCTAGTCCGGACGGTGGCTTTCAGGATCCTGTCGTCTAAAGGCTTCCGATAGCTTCTAGGTGCCTTTCCGGAGTAGAGTAGTACAGTGTTACAAGTTGGAGGCTTAAACTTCCCCGAGCCCAACCATCTAACTTCACTAACCCCTAAGACGTCCATTTTATACCAATTCCTTCTCCAATTGGAAGAATCTGACATTTTGAGGACCTTCACTTCCGTTGTCGAGAAGCGTCTTCACATTCCAGAAGTCAATCTTTGTCCGGGTATAATATCCAAATGCCGTCAACGTGTTATCATTCCTTATCCGAGTCGTAATGCCGATTTCGGTAGCGATCAGGCATGATGCAGGTCGCCCACATTAAATATGACTGACTGGAATTAATCCAGGCTGCACTCCTGAGATTTGTGATTCTGGTGTTTAGTCACAGTGGGTATTGAAACCATCGTATACTAGTATGGTATACAAATTGTATCATTTGCTGGTCAACCAGTGATTCCAAAAGAAAATCTCTCATCGGCCAACACTTAAACCAAGTCAGTGACATCAGCATTCAGGTTCAACGAAACAGCACCATGTCAGCATGACAACAACACCACCTCATCAATTTAACATCAACAAATCGATGTGTTGGTACCACGGTGTATTGCGCAATTTAATCCTCTTTGTCATTGCAAAGCAATCAGCATCCTATTACAATAGATGCAAGCGCTTCCACAATGCTATTCACATCCTCATGACAGAAGGGCACGCGATTTAAATCACCTGATTATGGGCTAATTAATCTCCCCCTTGGTGCAGACTAAAATTAATTCTGACAAAGTTTCTCGCCGTATCTACGTCTGTGCGATTTTGTACAAATTTCGTAGATATGTATGCGTATGTAGGAATGTGTCTTGAAATTGTGAGAAAATTACCATTAATTATTCAAAGGTAGACATTTGGCAGTCTGGAGACTGCAGATACAGATCAAAGTGACAACAAGGACCTCACCACTGACACAGCACTTGCCCTGGACTATGCAAATAGACAAAACCACACCTCGTATCCGGAATTTCTTGGTAAATGGACAGAGTGCATGCGGATAATTGTTTGGTGTGCAATTCGCAAGGATATTCTTGTTGTCTAAGGGAATTTGATTTCCATTCTGTAATTTCTGACTCTACCTCACATCCTGTTAGTTGGCTCCTTAATACGAGTATGCGGGGAATTTTCCAAAGCAAAATTGTTTAAATAATCCAGGTTTGGACTTATGAAGACTGGACCTAAGAGATGGATGAGATGCAGCGAGGACGGTAATTTGTGTTGAAGGACGCTTGACCGAACTTTGCGTAAATATTCAGCGAGCTGTTGTGCAAATTGTTTACACTGTGGACTGTGGAGGACTGTGGAGTCCTGTTGCAGATGCCAGGATAAATAGTGTCGTCGTCTACTAATGACCGATGGCAGCAGCAGGTTATATCTGCTTAAAGTGGACTAATGTGTTGGTAGAAGTAGTCGTCAGTTACGGTACTACATTGTGAGGATAAAGCCAAATGCTTTTTGACTTTAGGCTGGATATAAAGTCCAGCAGTATTAGCAAATGGTTTCTATTCAGTGGATGACTCTAGGAAATTCTAAAAAACCATAAAAAGGTTTCTTATAAGTGGACTGCACAGGAAAATATTCCATTGCCCGTAATTTTGATTAGCAGAACTTGCAGAGGCTACAAAGGATCCTTTCTATTGTAGAAATTCCTCTTAGGTACGGTACGGTACGGACCTCTCTGCAAGTCATCTCTTCTGCCAAATGCTAACCTTTTTAGAATTTTTCCGAGTAGTTGATGTCTGGATAAAGAAAAGTTCGCAGTTCTCTACCCTGAGAAGCAATCCTGATGAAGGCTTTGTCAGCTAAAATCGGAAAACCCCGATACGCCAAAGGAGCTGAAACCGGTTTACCTATATGGAAGCCGCTATTATCTCTCTAATGCTTTGAAATGGAAAAGGCTGAGCCTACACGACGCTGCGTGAGTCGAAGAAAGCAAAGAATGTTTGCATTCAAGCTGGGGTCTGCGATATGGAGAACGGTATTCTTACCGTGTAGTAATCACAGCAAACTTTGCGATGGCTAGCGAGCCATCAAACTATTAGTTGACCGAGGATTTGCTTCTTGTGCTGAACTCTCTGAAGTCACCATCTAAACTTGGGCAGTTCTGCAACAAAGATGGAAGACATAACCTTCGAAGCGGATGAAGAACGGCACAAAGTCATCGTGGCGTCAGCTTATGTGCATTTTCCCTATAATTCGGTACTACCTCCGTGAAACATAGATTTGCAGGGACTACTTAAAGAAACCCGAAAATTTCTAAACAGGCCACAGACTGATTTGAAGGAAGGTTGAACAAGGCAAGAGAGATCAAAACGGGAAGAATGTAAGATGCAAATATGAACTTCTGATAGCGATTCAAATAAACGCAGCAGCCTTGCCAAAGTCCTCAAAAGGGGCAAATCAGCCAGACACTTAGAAGACCTGATGGCACCTGGATTGAGTCCAAAGTGGAGATTCTCTATATCATCCTTGAGATTCACTACACAGGTAGGTTAGGTTAGGTAATAAGGGATGTGCTAGTACCTAAGGGACAAGCATGCATGGGGGCCTATTAGTCTATTGTGATTTCCTGTTGATGTTGTCAGAGTATATGGTGGGTCCTGCCTAGCTTCTGCTTTCAACAAATCTAATGGGATCTATCAGTTTTGCTTTCCTGACGTCCTCAAGTTCTCCAAAAAAGCTGTACCCCAGGTGTTGGCACCGTATATTTAGGCGTTAGGACAGTCGAACAGCACGCGTGTGATAGTCCCTATTTCCTCTTCGTTCCTCCACCTTCCCCAATAATCTTGAGAAGAGGCCCCTATTCTGGTCAATCAGGACACCTGTAGCGATGACTTCTTTGTTGAGTTTGAGAAGGGTACATATTCACCCTCTGCCTACGTTTGACCAAAGAGAGCGTGAGGTGACACACTCACTCTTGGACATCCATACTTTGTTGGATCATTCTATGGTTATAAATTCCATTTGGCGTTTCAGGATTTCAATTCAAATTTATGTCGTAATGTGTGTTACTCTCTTCCTCTCTCATTCCATTTCACTTCTGTGTGTACAGGCACCCAGCAGATATCCACTTTTGTACCTCTATCGATTTGGTGGCTTCACTTGCTAAAGCTATTACGGCTGCTTAACTGCCCACAAAGAAAGAAATCTCTGAGGGATCAAGTTTTATGAGTAGCACAGCATGTGCAAATATTTCTGCCTGAAAAATACTAGATCCGTCGGGAATCTTGAAAGAGTCCTGGATCTGTAGCATTTCACAATAGACTCCAGGTCTAGTACTTTTCTTCATTTTGGAGTCGTCTGCATAGAGGTGCAGTAGCAGTGTTAGACAACCAGTCATGATATGGAGAACTCTTATCAAAGTCCACGCTTGGAACTATGTAGTCACCACACTTCGTTAGTTTTGTTCGTACTCCCATCTTAGACGTCCAGCCTGTCCTAAATTGCAGTGCGTCCATAGGCCTGATTCTTTTAGTCTGATCGAGCTTTTGGAAGCCAATGCATTATACATGGTCTTAGCCCCAACCTTTACTTAAGGTTCCTTGGCATGTGTAGAAAGCTCCTATAACTTCCTCTCTTTAATATTACGCTTCCAACTAGGATGACTTCTAGATATTTATCTTCCGATGAAAGTTGGGAATATTAAACTTCTCTAGTTTTTCCTTTTCTTGTGAACAACACTAGTTTTTGATGGGTTTGTCCCTAAACTAATTGGCGTTGGCCGACTCCATAAGTTCGCTGAACGTTGTAAGATGTTTTACTCCCACCAGAATGACTATGTCGTCGGCGTAGGCTACTACCTTAATACACATCAGTTGGTAACTTGTAAGGACGTCGATTACATTTCGGAGAAGGGATGAGATCACTCTTCCTTGTGGAGTTCCTCTTCCAACCATTTTCCTGACTGTGTTTCTCCCAAATTCTGAATTGATAATTTTGCTCTTAAGTATGGTCTCAAGCTATCCATCCATTGTGCTGTAGTTGTTTCTATATGGAGCTTGCTATAACTTCATGTAGTTCCGTCTCTACTGCTCTTCCTTTAAGGTAAGCAGGTTGGGAACCGCACAGGTTGTGTTTATTGAGTTTTCGTCGTATATGTTGATCCGGAATTCTCTACAGTGTTTTTAACCGAAACAAGGAGAGACTTATCGGTCTGTTGTCCTTAGCAGAGGAGTGGTTAGGTCTTCCTGTTTTAGGAATGAACACCACTTTATTTCTCTCCAGTTGTTTTGGACGTTGCCCAGCTTTAGACAACCGATAAAGATAATTTTAAGCCAAGGTAGGTAGTCTATGTCCGGCGATTTGTAGGGGTTGAATGATTTGATCGCCCATGTTGTTCTATGCTCTGTGGCCAGGCTAGGGACTATGGGTTCGTGGTAGTTGATGTTGTGGTACCAGTTAACCCATCAGCCCAGAAAGTGAGTTTCCATAAGAAAGAATAGTGATTCCCGGCTGCTCTCTGTCCAGACTCCAGATATCGCGCAGATATGGGATCTTTGGATAGGACTTTCCTTAAGCTGGCTGATTCGTTGGTACTTTCTATCGCTTCGCAAAAAAAGAGCCCAAGATTGTTTCTTGGCCATTCTTAGGCTTTTTGTGTAGGAGTGAATTCAGACCTATATTTGGTCCAATCCCCCTCACTTCTAGTGTGCTTGGCTTTTTTATAAAGTTTTCTTATCTCTGTTCTACATATTTTTAGTTCGCTTGTCCACCAAGGGGGATTGAAGCCTGGAGGGCTTGCGATGACTAGAGGTAGGACAGTTCTTAATGAAGACCTTCCTTAGCTTTAAGATTACGTGGTTTACGCAGGGTTAATAGAAAACGCTCAGGAAAAGGTACAACCTTGCAGGTGGTTCCATGTGTTCGCTCATCCAATTGGAGTAAGCCACCCAGTTAGGTTTCTTAGGATTTCGGAATTTGTTTTGTATATTCGGGTCATTGTCTGTAGTGAAGCGAATTCTACGGTGATCCGAGAAGGGTTCCCTAATAGATACTCTCCAATCCCCTGGTCTTGATGTCTGTGCTTCCCCATTGAATGTGGTGTGCGGAGGCATCGCATCGGATTACAAAGCCAGCCTGTTTTGGTTAGGCGTATATCACCAGTTCGCGAACGGCTGTTGGTAGGGGTTCATTGCCTTCGTGTGGCATTTACGCTGAGACTAGGATGATATTCTTCACCTTGTTGTCTAAGCTCAGTACCGGCATATCTCCATCGCTGTGCCTAAACAAAGAGAGCATATTAAGTGATTTTTTGGTAAAATACAGTTTCTGATATTACGAGTACCTGTGTTTTTTTGGTAGAAAAGATCGTATTCTTTGGGCTTTAATCCTTGTACCTTATTTCCAAGAATCCAAAAGTATTGGATTAAAGCCACGTCAATGTTCGCGTCGGACATGAAGAGCATCAGATCAAAAGTTGCTACTTAACAGCGGTGCAAGTAAATCTTTAAAGATTTTAGCAAAATGGGTAGCTCTGCCTTAGTGAACCTATGCCCGACTTTTCCTTAAGGATCTGCAGAGTCTGCCTGTTTTCGGCAAATAACAGATATTTTCCTTCATTGCTGTGGCTCTTCTAGAGTTGAGTAATATTCACTCTTTTATAGCGAGATCTTGGTTTTGCACCGCGATTAGTTTCACGATGTTTGCTACTTCGAGAGTTGTAGCAGAAGGGGCCCATACTTACGAGTATGTGATGGCGAAGAGGAATTTCCATTCTGGGAATAACTATAAACTAGGCTCCCTTCCAGAGTTTTCCAACTCTGGAGATAGTCTTTTTCAGCTAGCAACCACCTTACCACGTATTGCCAGGCCGCTCCATTAAAAACGGATTCCTCCGGGCTGCTGGTTTCAACGTTGTACGTCATGCTATTTAGTATGTGGTCCTCGAGTTTGCGCCAATCCCTCTGTTTAATTTTGCCATCGCGCAGGTGGCTACCTGCAACTACACGGGTGGGCTCTGCCCCTTTTGATATCATCCCCTGACCACTGTCGTTTCGCTAAAAATCCCGAAGTTGACTTAAGGTTCAGCCTAGCTGACTTGTCCTATTCTTTGGTCTTTTGAGCCGCCTTAGATGTGAACTTGCCAGATTGTACAGCTTTATCTGTGGGGTTCATCATCGTTTCCCCAGTGTCTTTTGATTCAGGCGAATCAAATTCTGGCGCTTTTGGTGCTATCAAACAATCGTAGCGTACGCCTTTACCATCTTGTTATGTCTTTGGATCAGCGCACGATGTCGTTCGTTGAAAGCGCTGGAATCCTTTTTCGTCATCTTACTCAGTAACCTCTTGGGAGCTTAGAAGTTTTTTTGCGTCTATTAAGTGTGGTAAGGCTTTTGCTTCCGGCCAGTTTCTGAATTAATTTATACATTATAGCCACGGCCGAGTCCGAGTCTAGCAGTTCTTCTTCCGCCTCGCAACCTATCTTGTCGATTGCTTGAGAAGAAGAGGTGTCCTCTCAGGCATCGCCAGGTTGTTGAACTTCAGAAGTTGCGCCAGCGACTCGCTTCCGGTTGTTGACATGGTGGAAGAGTCTGAGTTTGTGTCTATTTCCAGATTCTGTTGTTTTGTCAGATCATGTCGTTTTTGTGTGGGTGAGTTGTTTTTGTTAGGTATTTGATCTCACTAGTAGTACTGAAAGGGTGTCCACCCCGGCAGATCCAATATACCAAGGTAAGTCAAGAATACAACAGATCTCGCCTGTGCATCTGAAAGATCTCGTTTGGAGCTGGTTTATCCCCCAGCCTTGGATTCTTGGCACACCACCACTGAAATCAGGTACCTTATCCAATGGTCAGGGGACAAGTCGCACGGTTTAAACTGTTGAGGAGTTTTGGTACTCTGTAGCCTTGTCCTCTGGCTTTAGCTAACTACCGTCTTACAATAGCCCATGAAAGCTGTGGTGGTTATTTCTGGCTGGCACCCACTTGGAGGGTTAAGATGAGGATCTTTTCCTCAGCAGTAGCTGGTATCTGTCATCGCTGGTGGTGATGAGTGACACTTTCCATCCAGTAATGCTACAAGAAGTTTGCTGGCAACTCTGAAGAGAATTTTCAATACAAGCCTGGCACAAGTATACAGGGCGTCGCGGATAATCGGTCAAAGAAAGAGATTACTTGGCATATTTTGAAAATCGCAAGAATTTGTGGGGTCGGAAATGCATCCGGAAACGCATCCCCGCGAGATACAGAAGTTTTAAGCAGAGCCTTAGGCTGCCCTCTTTTGACTAGTATTGAAAATAGCATTTGTGCGTGTGTGGCAACAAATGGGATATCGTTGAACTCGTATTCTGAGTACTTTAATTGTTCCAAAATGTTGTCCTAAAATTAGTCTGTCAAAATTTATTGAAGGCCAAGTGCCACGGCATACGCAGATGACGTGGTCATAACAGTGCAGGGAAAATATTTAAATATTTTAAGCGACGTTATTGAGGTTGCCTGAGGATTATCAGCACTTTGGCAAAACGATGCGGTCTCAATACCAACCCCTCCAAAACGGAACTGGTTCTTTTTACCAGAAAGTATAAGATACCGCCATTCAAACTCCCAAAACTCAACGGAGTGGAACTGCCCCTTCGGACAGCGCGAAGTTCTGGGTGTGATTCTGGACAAAAAACTGAATTGGAATCTTAATATAGCGGAAGGAACTAAAAAGGCATACGAGTATAATGCTCTTTTTATCTGCAGAAGAACGCTGGGAACAATTTGGGTCTTAAAACCTGTTATGGTGTATTGGCTGTATACGGTGGTAGTAAGACCCATACTTTCATACAGCGCACTAGTATGGTGGAAAGAAGCAAACAAGAAAACGGTTTACGGAAAATTACCGGCGGTCCAAAGAAGAACGACTTCCATCGCCATGGAACCACCCTTTCGGCAGCATTGGACACCCTCTTGCACCTAATACCGCTTGATTTACAGACAAAAAAATTAGTTGGCAACAGTGCGATATGACTCACTAATCTTGGTTACTTAAAGGGTAGCAGTTTCGGACATAGCACGGTCCTAGCGGAGCTACTGCGAGGCAATCCAATTCTAATTCCTTCCTTGGTCGACTTCGACATCCTTTATGACATAATTTATCCGGAGGGGGACGACTGGGAAAAAAATGTAATAGTCAGGTCAAATGAAATTGCAATTTTCACAGATGGCTCAAAAGCAGAGGAAGGAACACATAGACCCAGAACTAAGAGTGTCTATAAGACTACCGGACGCAAGTAGTGTCTTCCAATCAGAAGTTCTGGCTGTCCTCAGAGCGGCTGAGCTAACGCAGATGAGATCGGTATCCGAAAGTGATATCGCTGCCTACATCGATAGCCAGGCCGCACTCAAGGCAATGGAATCAACCAACGTCAACTCTGATACAGTCAGGGGCTGTCGCACAGTCAGAACAGAGTAAGACTGTGCTGGGTGCCAGGATACTAGGATATTAATGGAAATGAACAAGCGGACGAGTTTGCAAGAAAAGGAGGGCTACTCGACAATAGTGAGGTTGCCGACATCAAACGACCCCTTTGCCAACCTAAAATGGTCAAGTCTCGAAGGACACAGGGTATTCAAGGCCATTTGGCCGCTTTTTTTTTGATGGCAAAAGATCTAAGAAGTTAATAAAATTGAACAGGGATACGCTTTGGACAGTAATAGGAATTCTGACAGGGCACTGTCTCCTGCGGCAACACGCAAAGAGACTCAAATTCTCTGATACGGATATTTCAAGATTTTGCGGTGATCTGCAAGCTGTTGAAGACATAACGCACATACTGTGTGAATGCGAGGCAATATCGCATAGTCAAAGAAAATTTTTAGGGAAATACTTTTTCGAAAACCTAGAGGAAATTGAAGGCACGAACTTCAAAGGCCTTCTGGGCTTTTTGCATTGAAATCGGGTGTTTCACTACGGCGATTGTTTAGGTTTTTGCCATTTGAAGACAAATTCATCTGGTTCTACAGGGATCGCGATGGGCCCGTTTTGGTGGCTGGTGTCTGTGTGATGGCATATCCATCATACCCCTGTTTAACCTAACCTAGCCTATTGAAGACCAAATGTGATTAGTTTTTTTGATTCTGTCATCGTTTTTGTCGGAAAAGTATCTTATTAACCCACTTTTTGCAACTTTGGAATGTGTAGCTAGTATTTGCAAATAAAAAAAATGTCTGAGCAGTCCATCTCAACCCAGTAGTTTTCAAAATACGACCCAACTTGTTCAAACTATGCAACTCAAAAGTGGGATATTTTGGGCATAACTGGTATTGGCTTGGCATTCCAGGATGCCTGTACATAAAGGAATGCGTTTCGACGTCTCTAAAAGATCAGATTTTCATGCTGTCTCTCAGTAGGTTACTCTGTATGCGTTCTACTGGCAACGTGACGGCGCATTTTGCTATCCACCTATGTGTGCAGGGCACAAATGAGACAACGTCCTACGAATCTTTTTGAGAGTGATAGAGACACCGCATGTCTGGGCTATGTTCGCGTCAGGTGGAATGTAATCGGCGATGATTTGGTGGGTGCTGGTACTGTGACCACTTTGCCATTGAAGCGAGTCTACGAGATGCTGAAGAAGTGGGAAGCACATCTTCAAAATTTGGAGTAAATGCTTCTTAAATATTTTTAAAACTTGCCCTAATTCCTATAGAACTAATGCAATAAATAGTCCATATTACGTACGCCTAAAATTTTCTCAGTGCTTGATTTATTGGATTCGCCAAAAAAACTCAACGATCCATTCCTGACTCAAGTTTTTCTAACGAACCACATATTGGTTAACTCCTTCTCCTCCTTTCCTCCCATTCCATTTCTCTAAAACCGAAGTAACTTTTCCAGCAATCCCACGTGATCAAACATTAGCTTGGATAAAATGAAAATTCTCCCAAATTGCTCGAAATACATGATGAGCTGCGCACTGTACGAGTACATAACAATTTCCGTTTACAACTTTTACCAACTCCAATTGGTAATCTAATTGTTAAGCCCGGCTACGCAAAAGGTGGGCCAAAATTTCCCCTTGCCTGTCTGTCTGTCTGCATGAGTCCTGAATGTGTCTTCCATGTGTGTCCTTGCATATGAATACTCTCGTATGTGGGGGGATGTTCATCATGGTAATTTCGCCAACAAGCAAATTCAATGAGTGTAGGTACTTTAACAGTAGTAGTTGAAAGTATTGTACACATACGAGAACTAACCACCAACTGAAGGGACCAGGACCAAGACCAGATACAACTTTTTCGGGAGGTTGTTTCGTGATATGTGCAGTTCACTGTTTTGCAATTCTATGAAGCGAATCCGAAACTTTTCCCAGCTCCATGCAATCATCCGAACGTGCAACATGAACAATTTCAACGATTTCGACGTTTTTCTATTTCACGAATTTTTATTTATTTCTTTTTCAAACCGGTCCTCCCGACAAATTTGTGTTAACACGCGGGTCGAGTTGTTAACGAATTTCAATATATGTACGAGTATGTACCGGCCAAGTTTTGAGTTAAGTAATGTTGTAACAAAAATTGACCCAATAAGGATTGCAGGGAACTAGGTGGAGGAGTGGAAGAATGTCACCAAGTCATACTCAATCGAGACCAAAAGAGTGAAATTGGATCTATAGAATAAAGAAAATAACTACTATGAGCTAGACAAAAAAGTATGAGTTTATTGTAGATGGCTAGGAGAACTTTTGAGTTGCCTGAATTGGCCGTACGGGTGGAGGTAGAGCTATATATCTGCGAGGGTCACTTAAATTTTACCAAAAGGGTAAAACGTCAAAGTTCCAGGCAAGTCTGCAAAGACAAACATGGGTGAAAAAGCGGTAGGTATATGGAAAGACCTGCAGATCTGCAGATTATATGTAGTTATAAGTGCGACGATGATCGAAATTCCACTATCAGGCCAATTGAACTATTCAATACATACGATAGCAACCACAAAGAAGAATTAGTAAAGATAATAATATCTAAACGGAGCTCAGACTACAATGAATCGTGCAGTTGAGGAATATGACGTAGAACCTCGGTATATGGTAGAAAAGTAAGAAGTACTACCAAGCATCAAACACAGATGCAACAGGCAATAACAAATATACGACATGCCGTACGTAACGTCGAGTGCTGAGAAGATAGCATCTAAGTACCATCTCGAATCGGTACTACTTAAGCCTCTCAACAGACTTATTATAGGGAGCATGCCCGAAAATCCAATTTCCGATAAGCAGCGGCCTTCCAACAAGGTATGCTCTACACAATTCAAAGAACTCAATATTTTCTCACTTGTTGTTCCTTCTGGGTGCACACAGACTAATTTTAGAGAGAACCTTCAGAATCAGACATACATAGCTACTCAGAGGCGTTAAAGGCAATGAACAACTTCTCTCTTAAGCTAGTCCAATTACTAGCTAGCTGTTTGTAGATACGTACGCCGAATTAGAGGTTTATGCAGACTTTTCAGTTGTGCCACAGATGTTGCCTTGTAGTAAGTGCTGCACAATCTTTTCAGAATGATTTTAAAAAAACTAAATGGCAACGCATCACTTTGTCGAAATCCTTTATTCATGTGGTTTGCCTCGTTTTATGGGTATGACAGGTACGTATGTCAAAACTAGACGTAGTTCTACAGGAATTGCTCATATCTACGAGTATATGTGCTTATCCATGGTGTTAAAATCAAAGATCTGTACGTCTATGGTATTTTTCCAGAATCTGCCTTAAGGTCAATATCTGGTCAAAAGTAGGCTTTCCAGGCCTAAAGTCGCACCGACAGGCTCCTATTATGTCATTGATATGGAGTTTGGTACTGGGTTTGAGATTGATTCTTCTGTAGTAGGCGAGGTTAGGCATTCCTTGACCAACGGGCAAATGATTCTAGGATTTCGGTCACCATACATACCTACATAATTAGCATGACTACATACTTAATTCGAAACGGAGCCCAATCGACCTTCTTAGTTGGGTGAATGTTTTTCTGGAGGCACTCCTCAATGATCTCCCATGCTTCTTGTAACTTCTAAGATTCCGATGTTGTCTCCATTTCTTTTGCTCATAGTGTTCCCGACGAGCATACCTTCTCCTTTGCAATGTTTGTTGTTTCACTAAATCATGGATTTTAATGTGGTGGTCCGATAGAAACTGAGTGTGCAGCGTCTCCCATTGCTATTGACAGCAAAGGATATCTAGAAAGATTTTGGAAGACCCGATCAGAAAAGGCTTTAGCAAACTCGTACGTTTGAAATGGTTTGACGTCAAATAATCTTACAATACTGCATCAGTGCTCTTACGTTAGTTATCCTTCTGCTCTTTCTCATATTTACTGTGCCTGGCCCATCCCATCACAACTTTTGTGTGACAGTAGCCTTTACCACGATCACGTGAGCTCTCTTGCTGGTGACAACCTAGAAAGGGTAGTACTGGAAGCTGGAAGGTTAAAAACTGGCATCATCATCGGGTGCGATGCTATCGCTCATCACACTAAATGGGGCAGTACCGACATCAACAACATTATAAGTACTAACCTCATTATCTGCAACATTAGCAATGAGCCCACTTTTATAACAAGAAACAGACAGGAAGTTGCTAAATATCACTGTCGTCTTCGACAATATCACTCAAATGATAACGAACTGGATGCTATCGTCTGAACATTCAATTCAGCCTGAGTGATGGTCCTCCCTTCCAACCAGCATTCCGGAATTATCGGAAAACTGATTGGCAAAAATACTATCAAAAACACTATCCTCTGTGTCCCGCGTGACACCAACGAGCTTGACATGAAAGTCAAGGAATTCACTCTGGCTCTCAATCAGGCTATGGCTGCTGTCCTATTATTCAACCTAGAGGCAAGAAAAAGCTACACTGGTGTACATCAGCACTGGGACCGCATAGAAACGTTTGCAGAAAACTTTTCAACCTAGCAACGAGCAAAAGAAAAGTGACTGACTAGGACTCATACAAAGAATTCCTCAAAATATATAAAACAGAACTGAGGAATGAAAAGCGACAATCCTGGAGATTATTCTATGACAGAATACAAGAAACCTCTGAGGCGCAATTGCTAAGAAAAATCCTCTCTACAAATCCTATGATGCCAAGCTATTTGAAAAAACCGATGGCTCTTGGACAACCTCAAGTGATGAATCACTCGACCTGTTACTGGACACACACTTTCCAGGTAGCTCCCTATTCGGGGCCAGTAGCAACCCAAACATGATTACTGTAACTGGGACCAAAATTCATGGTCTGATTACAAGAGACAAACTGCTCTGGGCGCTGCATAGCTTCAAAACATACAAGCCTACTGGTCCGGACGGTATAATACCTGTAGAGCTACAAAGGTCCTCAGATATTGTCTTGCGTACGCTAGAGAAAACCATGAGGAGCTGTGTAGAATTGATTCGAATTCCATTGTTACGGAGAGAAGTCAATGACTTTTCATTCCCAAATCACCTCAGACCTATATGTCCATCATCTTTCCTTCTGAAAACTCTAAAACGACTGATTGATATCCATATACGATCCAAAATTCATCCATGACTTTTGTCAACGGCTCAACATACCTACTGTAAAGGAAAATCGGTGGAAGAGCCTATGCATATACTGACTAGCCACATCGAACGATCCCTAGTAGAGAGTACACAATGGGTGTACTTCTGGACACAGAGGGTACCTTTAACAACGTTAAAACATCCGCAATCACGACTACACTGTCAACTCTTCAGGTAGACAACTCACTTGGGGAGTTGATCAGTCTTCTGCTAAATAGCAAGATAATCATCTCCAAACTTCGTGGGGCTTCTGCTAAAAGATGATTCAGCAGAGGTACGTCGCAGGGTGGTGTCTTTTCTCCCCTTCTCTAGAACTTAGTGGTTAATGAACTGCTGATATACCTGGAAGCGGGTGGTAGCAGGGTTATTGCCTAGGCGGATGATGTTGCTATAGCCATCTCAGGTAAGCATCTTAATACCATTAAAGAACTCCTTCAGCTAAATCTTAACAGATTAACCCTTTAGGCAGACCGCTGTAGATTGGAAGTAAACCCCCATAAAACTGATCTTGTTCTCTTTTCCAGGAAATATAAAATTCCAGTCATAGACCCTCCCTCAATCAGTGCACGATACCAGTTTAGTCTTCTCCTATACAGCAAAATATCTTAATTCATTTTTGGTAGGAAAGAGTCAAGAAAGGTCTTGCAAAAAATCCAATGGGAATAAATGGGACTTCAACCTCACATAAACCACTGGACGGCCTTAGACAATGCAGTCAACTCAGCAAACTAAGCTGTGTCCAAAGAACAGCATGTATATGCATAAGGAGAGCCCTACGTTCTACTCCCTCTGCGGCATTAGATACGAGTATTCTGTTTCACTTGATGCCCCTGATAGGGGCATATAATTTATACCCGAACTTTGGTTTGTCAAAGATTTTCATGTAAGCTTTCCCTCTAGATCCTTCTGGGAGGAAGATGCTTTCATGGACGACAAGTCAATCCACTTCTAACGGATGATAGCGGGATTGTTGGCGGTGTTTTCTCAGATAAGCTAAAGCTAAACCTCTCCATTCGTCTTCCAAATCTTTGTAGCGTGTTCCAGGTGGAAATTTTGGTGATCAAAGAAGCTCTGTCCTGGCTGAAGAAAAACGTGTTATCCGGAAAGGATATCCGCATCTTTCTTGATAGTCAGGCCACTATCAAATCCCTGGACTCAGCATCACTAAATTCTATAACCGCCCTTGACTGCCGATCATCTCTTAGGGAGATTCACTTATGTTGGGTGCCGGGTCACAGAAACATTCCAGGGAATTGTTGGGCCGACAATTGGAACCTATTCCACCAGAAAGGGTGGCATCGATATACCAATCGCTATGTGCAAATTAATATTACTGCTGGATGCTAACAAAAGAACAGACTTTTGGTGGAATGTTGGATCAACATGTCTAGCGACCAAACAGATCTAACCAAAGCTGGACCTGAATCGCTCTAAGAGTTTGTTCCTTCTAAATAGGAAACATCTCGGCGCCATCGAAGGTGTCATCACTGGACAGTGCCTTATAGGCAAGTATGCAAGAAGTCTTGGCGTTTTTACAAACGATTTCTGTAGAAGCTACATGGACGAAGGGGATTGGAGACAATCCTCCACCTACTCTGTACATCCCCAGCTCTCTTTCAAAGAAAAAACTTCACTTAGGAGCTTTCTTCTATAATGAGTTAAGCGATCTAAAGAATATAGACGTTAACAGTCTCCTACTCTTCATCATAAGCTCAAATGGGTTCCAAGAGTAGGAGGATCACGTGTCATCACAATGAGTCAATGGGCTTAAGTGGGTTGGTTTTCCAACAGCCAGTTTTACTTAACCTAAAATGATTTAGGTCTACTACGTATGTGGTTTGCGGTACATAAACCTTTGATAAGCAACAAAGCCAAGTTGATGTTATTTAACTTAATCGGTTGTGTTTATGAAAATATGCGACTCCAATATCACTCACTGGGATGAACTAGATTGCGTTTTGAGAATCCACATAGTGCTGAATTGCAAACTATTTATGATCAATCAAACTGTTCCCATAACTGTTTCAATTAAGTCCTTTGGTATAACATTGGATAAGAAACTTTGTTGGAATGACCATACATCATACTTAAAACAATAACTCAATAAAGTATTGAAACAACTATTCCCATCAAACGTTTTTCAAGTTAGTGTTTAACGGTTTGTTCAAATGTAAAATACAATATGGGCTATCATGCCGGGTTGGCATAATAGAATTGAGCCCTTACTTATTAAGGGGTTAAGCCACTCCAGGATTTCCAAAAAATCATTCTTTTTTTATTGGTTTCAATGGTCCCTTAGGACCTCAAAACTGATATCCCAAAAGATTATGGCAGGGAAATATCTGGGAGTGCTTGTTTTTCAAAGTATAGCACAAGGCAGCGAGCCTCTTATGACCGAAATGCGGGACGGTATTTTAGAGGACTAGAGTAGGTATACGGCAGATGTTAGCTATTTGCCACGTGTTCAGACTATTGCTTGTTTCGGTTTTAGAAACATCGGTTTCAGCCAGTTTCGTGCAGTGAAACATTCGAGAAGAACGCCATTTGAGGAACCTTTGTTTTTTATCCGTAACTGTGCCAACTTTTTTTTTGTTTTATGAGTGTTATTGGTTCGTTTTTATGAGTGATAAGGTGAATTGTGGTCAAAAAGGTGCAAAAGAGACACGTACATATAGCAAGAGAACGAAAACATCTCGAAGAAGACAGCTGAATCGAGACGAGTTAGAGGCACCGCGAAAAACTTGAAGCAACCAAAAGATATCTACGATATTGAATTGAATCAAGGTTTTGGCATTTTTTTCAGCTATTTCAAACGTTGTCGTTAGTAAAGTGTGCAAATCGCAAGTGTGCAAAATTTACGGCAAGTGGTAAACGCGGTTTGGGATTCAAAATAGTAGTGTCCTGTGAAAAATGTGTACAGACTGAGGTGCGTTTATTTAATAGGGCTATGAAATAATGTGTAGAATTGTAATTGCCATGCGATTACTTGGAATTGGTTTGTACGGAATAAAAAAGTTTTGCAACAACAGTATGATGAAAGCAGTGAAAGATGAGAAATCAATTTCAATTAGAAAAGGAGAAAATGAAATTATGGTATCAGGCGATGGTTCATGGAGAAAGAGTGGGTATTCGTTCTTGTTTGGCTTAGCGACTCTTATTGGCAATTACAGTGCAAAAATTATAGGCTGCCCAGTGAAATTAAAAGACTGTAAAGCGTGTGGGACTGGAAGAATAAAGAAGTTATCGAAGAATATACAGAATGGGCACAAAATCATAAAGATAAGTGCTATGTGAATCATGATGTATCGGCAGGAAAACTGGAGGTCGATGCAGATGTTTAGATGTTTCAGCGATCTGAAGCTTTGCACCAAGTAAAATACACCCATTACATTGGTGATGGTGATTTTAAGACTCTTAAAGGCATTACTGATTCTAAGCCCTCAAGAAAAAGTGTATGGATAACGTTCAAAAGCGAATGGGTACCCGCTGACGTAATTTGAAATATAATACAAAAGGTCTTGGTGGAAGGCGCAAATTGAGGGAAAATTAATAGGCGAACTCTCTATTTACGAGTATTATGGATGAGCCATTCGTAGAAACTGTGATTCAGTTGAAAACATGAGAAACAGTCTGTGGGTTACACTCGATCATAAATTGTCTACTGATGCAAAACCGCAGCACGGTAAATGCCCGATCGGAGAGGTGCTCATGGTAAAAAGCTAAAGCTACAATTAGATTGGCTGAGTACAAGCATAAGCCAGCTCTTCCAATTGAAGTGTATGAAGCTATCAAGCAAGTCTACGAAGAATTGGCCAGAGACAATCTTCTTTCCCGATGCATCGGCGGTTATAGTCATTTTTTTTTTTTGGTGGGTAGGTGTGAAAATCTTCATAGACACTCATGCTCATAGTAGTGTGAGATTCTTACTCACTAAAAACACGCCTCCCTTCTTATCGACTACAACTAAGTTACCTTATCAAGTAGTTTCCGTTTCAAATAACGTTCGCGTGGGGCAGGTAGCTTTCCAGCAAAAGCACCTGCTAGTACCGCTATTATATGCGCCAGATCGAATGGTCTTATTCTTTGTAATCGACGCACTAAATTTGTCTCGTCCAGAATTTGGAGTATTTTATTATTACATTGACCGGAGTTTGCGAGCAAAGCTCATTATTTCGTCCTCGACGGTAACTATTCCTAAGTTTCTCCGGATATCACTGTTTCTGATATACCATGCGGCCTTCACGATTTGTCTTAGAGCTTTGTTTTGATAGCTTTGGAGAATATTTCGGTTGCTTGGTTTAGTACAGCCCCAAAGTTGTATACCGTACGTCCAAACAGGTTTAAGCACTTGCTTATAGATGAGCAGTTTGTTATGTATGCTTAAGTTGGAATGTTTTCCTAGTAGCCTGTACATTTGTCTGAATTTATTTTCAAGTTCATCACGTTTTTTCTTAACATGCGGCTTCCATTTCAGTTTTACATCTAGTGTCATTCCTAGATACTTTGCTTCATTTGCATATGGTACGAGTATTTGTACCGAGTTAATGAAAATGGGAAGGTTGTTTATTTTCCGGTAAGTAAAATTAACATGAGTAGATTGTTTTCTGTTTGTCCATACGTAGATTTTATCGAAAGCCGTTTGTAGCTTTCCAGTAGCCAACTCGACTGAAGTATCTGTAGCTAGTATCGCCGTGTCGTCCGTGAACGTGGCTACTATGGTACCTGATTCTTCCGGTATGTCTCGAGTATAGATTAAAAACAATACCGGTCCAAGTACACTTCCTTGCGGAACACCAGCAGCTTTCTCTTTAAATTCCGAGTATTCGGTGCCATGTTTAACACGAAAAATTCTGTTTTCCAGGTACGATTTCAGAATCGTATGCAGCTGTCTCGGAAGAACCTGGCTTAGCTTAAAATTTAAGCCTTCGTGCCATACCTTATCGAAGGCTTGAGACACGTCAAGAAACACGCTAGAACATATCTTTTTCCCCTCTAAGGCTTGCTCAATTTCATTCGTATTTCTAAAAACCTGGTCAGTTGTGGAGTGCTTAGTTCTAAAACCGAATTGATGTTCAGGAATTGGACGTCTCTCTTCAATGATCGGTTGAAAGCGCTTCAATAGGAGTTTTTCAAATATTTTAGATATTATCGGCAGAAGCGGTATGGGTCAGTAGGACTTTTTTTCATTTAGAGATTTGCCTGGTTTCGGGACCATTATAACTTCGGCAACTTTCCATTGGCTTGGAATGTTTAATAGTCTTGGCGCGGCATTTATAAGTTGGAGCAGTTTGATCAGGGCTTTCTTTGGCAGCTCCTTGAGAATTTGAGCAGTTATTAAATCATAACCAGCGGCTTTGTTATTTTTCAATTTTGTAATTGCTTGGTTAAGTTCTCATAGCGACACTGTTTTTATTCTAAAATTGTCCGGTGCCGTAATTATATAATTAGAACCTCCTGTTACGCCTGTCCATCAAAGGCTTAAACGTTTCTTCTAGGTGCTCGGCAAATAGACCCGCCTTCTCTTTATCTCCTTTTGCCCATTCGACATTATTTTTTCTTATAGGAGGAAATTGCATTTGAGGCTTTTTGATTCCCTTCATGGCTTTCCAGAGGGAGTAATTTGAATTTCTTTCGGCAGTCAGACCTTCGAGATATGTAGAGATATTCCGATTTTTGTAATCTCGTATTGCTTCTTTCAATTTGTTGCATAAGTGGTTTAAGTATGTTTTATGCTGGGGAGCACGGGATTGTTGCCATCTTTTTCGCGCTCTCCTCTTTTCTCTTACTAGTTCTATTATTTCCGGCAGGACTTTGATGAATCTGTCGACTTCGTCTTCTATTTCGTTTTGTGATTTTAGCGACACGTTTAGAACAATATGTTGATTGCAGTAGTTTCTAAAACCGTCCCAGTTAGTCTTGTTATTAGTTAATCTAGGCGCCACTTCTTTCTTAATTAAGAGTAAGCTTAGTGTTAAAATGACTAGAGAGTGATCTGAGGAGAGATCATAACTTTCCTCGATGTTTGTAGAAATTTTGGCTGCTCCCTTTGTGACAAAGAAGTCTACAAGATCGGGGGTTTTTGTTATATCCGAAGACCAATATGTTGGTTTTCCTGTCGAGAAAAAGTCAACTTTACATTGCATACCAGCTTCATAGAGTTGTCTGCCTTTCGTTGTATTACATCTTGAGCCCCAGAAGGTATGTTTCGAATTAAAGTCACCACCAATTATAAAATTCGGTCCGAGTGAATCAAAGATACCTTTAAAGTCATTCTTTTCTAGCTTGCATCGCGGAGGACAGTAAATGGATGCAATGTTGTAGTGCAGGTGGTTATATTTTACGCGAACCAAACTTAACTGAATTGCATCGCATTCAATCTTCATATTTATAGAGTGCTCAATACAATCTTTAATGAACAATGAGGATCCGCCCCTGGCATTGTTTGATGGGTGGTATGCATGATAAGCACAGAATCCCTTTAGTTCCACACAAGGTGCTTTCCTCAAGTGGGTTTCAGAAATCAAGCAAATGTCAATATTGGCTTTTTGTAAGAACACTTCCAGTTCGTCGAGTTTTTTAATAAGGCTATTTGCGTTCCACGTCAATATTTTAAGCACTTGTTTCATATTCATGCTTGAAATCGAGTTTTATGTATTTCTTTCTCGAGATTGCTCAATTTTTCAACTAAAAGTTGAAGTTTGTTCTGCCTTGCTCCTCAAGAGTCGTGAGAATTAGGGAGGAAACGTGAGCCACTGGATCTGGCGTAACACCGCTTTTTTTATTTCCTTGCGACGCAGCTTGTGCATACCTTAGCGCGTCAATCGGTGGCGGCTTTTCCTTTACGTTCTTTTTTTGTATATCCTTCGACTTTACCACAACGGATTTTCTTTCTTTCACTGCCTGTTCTTTAGCAATATTTGGTTTATTTGTAGTTGCGTTTGGGTTTGGACGTAAGGTTTTTTTAAGCGTATCGTGCCTTTTTTGGAGTTCTTTCGCCACTTCACATCCGCGATAGTTTGCTGGGTGCTTTCCTTGGCAATTTATGCAAGACGGTGGCAGTTCTTTATTTAAGTTGCACTCTTCTGAGAGATGTTTACCGGCACATTTTACGCAACGCGGTTCTTTTTGGCAGTAAGTCTGCGTATGATTGAAGCCTTGACAACGCTTACATTGCGGGATCGATCTTGTGTTCTTTCGCACAGGTTCGATTTTGACTACGATATTTAGAATAGTTTTGATACTATAGACATCTTCTTTATTTTCGGACTTATCGAAACTAAGCATAAATAGTGGAAGCCCCCGCTTAACCAAGATTTCCTCGTCTTCCTCTGTTTTTCTCTTTTCTTTTTTAATAATATTTACGACGTCTAGAACTTTAAAGCTCTTTGCATGGAGGTCGCTTACAATATCGTTCTTACTACACGAAGGGTGAAGTCCTCTCGCTACTACACGTAATGGTCTTTCTGACTTGTTTTCGAAAGTGAACCATTGGATCTTCTCGGTGTTAAATTTTGCACATAATGAAAGCGATGGATTTAGAAATCTGCCCGAACAGTTACGAAATGTGCTTGGGGATTGACAAAGAGCGCATAAAACTTGCCGAAAGATCCTTGTCTGAAGCTGCAAAAAAGTGAAGGATTGCATTAAAATCCAATAGAAAAGAAATAAAAGAGCAGGACACTCATCTATATGGTGCAGGCATCGTGGATTAAATGTATTGCAAAATTTTTCATGACTTTATATTTCTTAGAATTTTAAACGCGTTTATCTCAAAACTGCATTTTTCAAGTTGAACTTAACTTGAACAATTTTCAACCAATTCACTTCAAATTTTAACTAGATCTTTAAAATTATATTTTCTAAATAAGTATGTAGGATATGGCATAGTTTATTTGTTATTAACAATTTTCTGTCGATTTTTCTGCGAATTTTGCAAGTTTGACTTTGGAAGTGCGCCATTCCGTCAAAAGTCAATATATCAAAAAAATCCTACGTACTTCTCTAGGTGTTGTTAAGTTTGGTGACTCATCATAACTCAGATTTTATAGGAGCTGTTTGTAGGGCCGTAGACACTTCCAAAAAAGAGAGGTCATCTGAGAAATGCTGAACAGCCGCCATTTTTAAATAAATTATTACATAAAAATTATGTTTTACAGTCAATCATATGTGCAATAAACATCTACCTTTGTACACTGGATTTTTTTTATATTTTTCCTGAAAAAACTTCACTTTTACTGCTGCTTTGACGGCCTCTAGAGCACGGAATTCGTCCAATTCTAAGGGTTAAACGTAGAACTTCTAGCTTTGAGTTATTCAAAAAATTACAAATTCTTCCCTACATTTATAGAGTTTTAAATATTTTTTTTTTGACAAATCGGGGTACACACCTACTAGATTTCGTGAAAACCGCAACTTACGTATAATCAATAAAAATCTTACAGTAGTACCAATTTTTCCATGCCACTGCTCCCCGTCTGTTTAATTGTCTACCACATGGTCTCAGGTGCGAGAGAGTTAAATTGGCCTTTTTTAAAAAAATGTCAGATAATAACTTACTTATTCGCTGAACTTAATTCCGTCCCGGAACTTGTAAAATACTCGTATGTAACACACATTTATCTACATAAAGACTGACCAGATAACAACGATTGTAAAAATTTTTAAACAAAACAAAAACGGTGAGATATAAAATTGATTCTGGCTTTATTTCGAAGCCACGTTCTTGCCATTATATGTGGGATAGCACATGCTTCCACTGCTTCCAGCGGTAGGTCGAATATGTGCGGCGTTATTCCGGCAATAGCGTGTCGTGTTGTCCTCGATCTCGTCCAAAGTGGTTGGCTTGTTAGCGTAGACTAAGGACTTGACATAGACCCAGAGAAAATAATCGAGTGGTGTCAAATCGCATGATCGTGGCTGCCAATTGATGAACGCTCGCCGTGAGATGACCCAGTCGCCAAATTTCTCCTTCATATTTTCGAGCGGTGGGTCGTTTGTATGGCATGTATGACAGCTCGGTTATATCGATGTTGTCGATCTCTGGCCACAGAAAGTCGGTTAACATCATCGCTCCGTGCCTGAGACTATTGACGGTAACGGTGACTCCTTCCTCATCTCGAAAGAAATAAGGTCCGATGATGCCGCCATGGCATAAAACGCACCAAACAGTCAATCTTGTGAATTGTGCTCGCTCCAAAAATGGAAATTTTGCTTGTTGACATAGCCGCTGAGCTAAATATGGGCCTCGTCCGAGAACTCACGGCGTTGTCTATAATCAATCGGCTTCAATTCTTGCGCCAGGATAATCTTATACGGATGTAGGCCCAAATACACACGCAAAACAAGTTGGGTTGACTTTCTGGCGATGCCCAATTCAGCTGATCGGCTCCGAATCGTCATTTCTCGCTACGGCGGCTATGTGGCTTAAGATCCAAAAGAGTGTACTCACGCTCAAACTTTTCTATGGTGCGACGATTTGTCTGCACACTTAAGCCATGATGACGACCCACCCCACGACGAAATTCACGTTGCATATTTACAACTGAGCCGGAATTTCAATACTTTTGTAATAATTTCCGCACGTTCGGCAAGAGTAAAACGAAGCATGATGAAATGACAGGTCTTACTGAATATTTTAACAGCTAAATGTCATTTGTAACTTTGACAGCTGCTGAAACATAGCAATTGTATCTGTTCCGATAAGCTGAAGGGAATGAGGTGTTTTCACTGTGATGAGTTTGGCCAAATGTCGCAGAAAAGCAACCGTCAGCATAGTTAGGACAGACGTACCCGATTTCTCATTACAGGTAGCTATTGGTAGGAAAAATTATCATGACTAATTGACACTGGAAGCGATGACCCTAAAAGATAAGCTAGGCATATCAGGTTTTAAAGGACCAGGCATTTCGGTTGTTGGGTACTGTAGCCATTGATGCAGTTATCGTTGTTCCAAATGATTGGTTAAATACGGATAAATACTCATGGGTAAGAATTCTTTAGCAAATGCTTCATTGATAATTGAAAACGGTAAGCCAACCATTTCCAAAGTTGACGAAAAAAGGACATTTTTGGCTCAGGTTAACGTAATAAACTGCAACTCGTACCCAGACCGTTTGGACAATAAGCAGTGATAGCAAGTTCAAAGAACAAATTTTGTCTATGGTTGAATCTTATTAGCCACAGAACTAGTCTGAGTATAGAGAAGTTGAAATGAAAATTTCGCTGAAGGACGAAGTTCCAGTTCATCAAAGAGCTAGAAAATTGGCGCCGTTAGAAAAGAATGTGGTACAGCGGAAAATTGCGGAGTGGTTAATCGAAGAAATTGTTCGAGATAGTATGTCACTTTAGGCTAGTCCTATAGTTTTAACTAAAAAGAAGGATAACAGCAGTAGACTCTGGGTAGATTATAGGAAGTTGAATACCAAAATAATAAAAGTTAGGTTTCCTTTACCTAACATTGAGGAAGTTCTTGAAAATTCGCTTAAAGCAAAGGTTTTTACAACGCTCGATCTTCAAAACGGATTTTTTCATGTTGGTATAGAAGAGTCGAGTAAAACACATACAGCTTTCGTTATATCGGACCGGAAATATGAATTCAATAACGTTCCATTTGGGTTATGTACAATAACTCGCCGTCTGTCTTTCCGAAAATTGATTCAACAGGGCATTCTGCTGGTTTACATTGATGATCTCATCATTCCATCTGAAAATAAAACTGAAAATATGGAATCACTAAGAGAAGCTTTGAGTGTGTGCAATCGGAATGGTCTTCTGATAAAATGGAAAATATCCCAGTTCTTAACCAAAGTAGTACAGTTTCTTGGGCATATAGTTCATTATGGCACTATTCGACCTTCCGATGAAAATGTTTTAGCCGTTCAAAAATTTGCCATGCCAATAAACGTTAGAGATTTTATGAGTTTTTGGATCTCACGCTTTGCTGGCCAAACCTCTAACCGATTAGACGAAAAAGAATGCAGGTTTTACTTGGGGACAAAAGAAGGAAGAATTATTCCAAAGCCTAAAAAGAAAGCTATGTGAAGAACCAGTTTTAATTCTATTCGATTCCGCTCGCCCAACGCAGTTACACAGAGATGCCAGCAATCAAGGATATGGAGCAGTCTTATTACAGAAAAGCGACCACGATTGTTTTCATCCAGTCTCCTTTCTAAATTTTTAAACCTCACCTGTGGAAAGCTATGAATTGGAGGTTCTTGCTGTCGTGTGGTCTTTAAAGAAGCTGCGTGTTTATCTGTTAGGACTAAAGTTTAATATTTTTAATGATTGTAAGGCTTCTCAGCTAAGAAAGAGCTGAATAGTAGAGTGGCAAATTGGGTACTTCAGTTGCAAGAATATAAGTGTTTAGTGCATCACAGGTCGGGGCGATCTATGCTTCATGTTGGCACTCTGAGTCAGCATCTAATTGTTTCAGTTATAGCAAACGGCGTTATAAGCACAAGCAAAAGACGATTTTATAAGGCTCTTTTGCAAATTTTAAAAACATCGGAGTTCGAAGATTATGTTTTGCGAGGCGGATCTTTATTTGAATATATATTGTATGTAGATGGGGTTTATCTTATGGCAGTGCCAAAGGGAATACAGCGACAAGTCATTCAGAAAGTTCATGAACAAGGACATTTTAATGGTCGGAAGGTAGAAGCGTTGCTCCGAGGAGATTGCTACACACCTAAGCTATCAAAAATTGTGAAAGCAGTTTCCAGTAGTTGTATAAGCTGCATTCTCTCTTCGAAACGAAAAGGGAAGAAGGAAGGAATGGATATTCTCTTTCATACCTTTCACTTGGATCATATAGAGCCATTGCCTTCTACCGCCACGAGTTACAAGTTTCTGTTGACTATAGTCGATGCTTTTACTAAATTTACATGGATATAACCAGTAAAAAGTACCGGGACTGAGGAAGTTTTCAAGAAATTGCAAGTTCAAGCTGATATACCTATTTGGAAATCAACGTCGGATAATAATGGATAGGTGAGCTGCAGTTATCACAAATCAATTTAAAGAATACTGCGAAACACGAAATACGAGTATATGGCAATATTTGATAACTACGGGCGTTCCTAGAGGAAATGGACAGGCGGAGCGTCCTGAAATAATTGAGGTCTTATCTAAGCTTTCTATGAAGGAGCCTTTTAAGTGTTACCAGCCTATTAGTCGAACCCAACGAATCCTGAACTCTACTGTCTTAAGATCGACGAAAAGAACACCATTTACGCTGCTCACTAGGGTTCCGATGTTCACAATAGGAAACTTGCAATTTTGAACAAACCCGTCAGGAAATTCGTCATCAGGCAAATGTTGAAATTCAAAAGGTTCAAGAGGAAAACAGGAAGGGATATAACCGTGGCCGAAAAAAATAGCGTGAGTCCATATATCAAATTTGCAAGATTGGAGTCACCATTTTTATTATCTACCTATAGCGACTCTGAAATAATCGAATTATGTGTACATATTTCGCAATAACAGACTCCCTGATCCCTTAACCTGTCTAAGAATAAAAATTGTAACAAGCCCATCCCTGAGCCACAGCAGTCAATCAAATTTTGATTCACCCATCCAACCAATTCCATTATCACGACCTTAAAGCCTAGCAATTTTCTCTCTCAAAAAAAAAAAAAAAAAAAAAACTCCGAAATCACCTCATTTCGCCATTAATCCAGCGAAAGTATTTTTTCCGCGAAATCTGGAAAAAAATCTGAAATCAACTTCTACACCTCCTGGGAGAGAAAAAAAAAAAGAAAAAAGAAAACCCCACTGATGATATTGCAGATACAATTCCCACCTTCGCACGTACGCTCCTGATGTTCCCACACCGACTACTTCGACGTGATTTTCTCAATTTTTCTCCTCCAAAGGTAATATCCTTTACCAAATCCTTCAATCAACTGCAACGTATTAACGTCTGGGAAATTGCCAACATTTTCTCAACCAAAAAGAGGAAAAAACAAGTCAAAGTCAAAAAAAAATAAATAAATAAATACAAAAACAACAATCGCGTGTGAGGTAAATAATGTCTAACCATGTGCGAGTACATTGTTCTATTTAACCCGGACAATCTTCACCACACGTTATAACCAACACCTGCATCCTGGAAATTGTCAATTTTCAAATCCCACCCGAAACTGGGTGACTTAATAAAAAAAAATCCCTGCTCCACCATCAATATACGAGTTAGTGGAGGCATCCTGCACAAATTGTTTGCTATTTCGAAGGATTCCTTATTTTCGTTGCTGTTGTTGTTGTTGTTGTTGTTTTTTTTGTTGATTGTGTTGATGTTGATGTTGATGTTGTGCCCCTGTCGATGGTGTTACTCTCTGTCTTTGAGTCTGTTGTTGATGTCCTTTTCCACTAAAATAGGCAATTTCGAGACGTGATTTCGTTTAATTTCTACACATAGCTTTAGTTGTCTAATCTTAGCGCCCAACCACCTTCATCCCACCCGCTCGGTGTAAGTGCGTGCGTTCAATTATTTCGCTGTGCTCGGCTACACATCGCGCACGCAATTTAAAAGGAATTTACGCGCTCTATGGCGCTCTATTCGTATGTGATGCGGTTGTCACGATGAAGAAGAATGAAGACATTTCAGATACAAAGAGGGTACACAGGGGAAAGAGGCATTTGTTCTTCTTCCTTTCGCCTGTCCTTTTGTATTGTATAATTTTAACATTTTCGCCACCTGTTGTGTACCAATGCAGGATGAATTCCAAGGATAATACGACGTGGTACACCCCGCCATTAGGGGTTTCACTTTTAACTTATGCACGTGTGTGTTAGCGTGAAATGAAAACATTCACCAGGTGACGCTAAAATCAAATTACCACCTTCAATCAGCAAGCAGCAAGGATCTACGGATACAACGACCAAAAAGGAATAAAGCGCTCGGCGAAACGTAAATTGTTACAATTTAACGGGCGCCCGAAATAACGAAAGAATATCCCTTTCCTCCTGAATAGAAGTACGACTGTTCCTTCTCCTTAAATTGGGTGCTGCAAATAAAATGCGTAAATTACATTCCAAAGGTGTTTCACACGCCGCCGCCGTTACCACCATTCCAGAGGATAGAGGGCGTTCCTCGTTGGGGTGGTTGCAAGAAAGCGGGCGTAGAAGGGTGCTAGAAATTTTTATGTTTAACAATTTTGTAATTTCTGTGCCGAGAATTACCCCACCGTGCGCCGCCGGTGCGCAGTTTCTTTTCTTTTCTTTTTTTTTTTTTATTGAAATCCTTAGAGTGGATTTTACGATTTTACGATGCCATCAGATGCTGTTGACTGGGCGGTTGGGTCCTATTAATTTAACTCTAAGACACAGAGAGAATGAGTATTGAGTGCGATACTGTGTAATAAAATGATTGTAGGGCGGTGGGTGGAAGTGGCTTGGTGGGTGATATTCAAAAGGTTCATTTTTCGTTTTCCGAAAAACACTTAAGACATCGTTTAATGAAAAGTCGTAAAGGCAAAGAAAGCGTGCGAGAATCTGGTGGGTGGGTGCACTAAAAGAAAATCATTTCAAAGATTCATGAATCCTTCAATGGACAAAAGTACCAGGAACCACCGGCTTAAATAAGGAAATGTGTCGATTTTTAGTCGCAAGAGAAAGGAACAGCTTAGGTGGCTATAAATTCCAGAGAAAAGGTGCTAATTTTGATGAGGTACTTGAAACCAGTTTGCAACAATATTGCGGGATAGTCTTACAGTGTATTGTAAGCTCGTCCATAAAAAGCAACTGAAAATCGTTTGGAATTTGAGCCCTTAAAAGCGATATTGCAAATGCTTCTGATGGGCATCCTTTCAAAGGGCCAGTTAGCAAGGGCCCAACATTCCACTTCTTTAGAAAAATGTTATTTTATCACTTATCCAACTTGGTGTTCATTTTACAGCGCAGGCGAATCCAATCACCGTCCAAAGGAAACGTTTTTAAGGAGCAGTAATAAGAATAAGAAAAGAGCAGAAGTGGACCAAGTGGGTAAGGAAGAAATTTGAGACATCTGGGCAGACATTTGTCTTCCAACACTCAAGTGAATCTACTTTACTTACTTTAATTCACTTTGGGTAGTAGCATGGAGACCAGGACCGTGACCAACAGGTCTCTCTAGTCAATTCGAGTGACGGTCGAGACCTCCTTAAAACGGCATGCGCTACCTTACTTAGACAGGGTCCATCTTTATTGCATTGTCTCACTGGGGTGGATTCGAGAGACATTCTCGTTAGAATATTGTCCATTGGCTATGGGTCAGTTCACACTGAACATGCAGTTCTTCTTTCGCGTTTTATTTTGCTTTTGCAGGCGACTTTCCATTGAAAAATCTTACGTACTTTAAAAATTAAGCGCTGCTGATCATCGCGCTAAATAGAGAGGCTTAGTCCTTTTCAGACGGCGCAATAAACTTTTCTCGTCAAGGATCTGTTGAATAGAAGTATTCGTATGTCCTTGTAGTCGGTTTTTGTGTTTTCACGCAAACATTTTAATTTCGTTCTGAACGCTTTCAACTCCTAGGTCTCTGTGGATATCATCGTTTCTTATATACCACGGTGCATTAACAAACCCTCGAAGAACTTTGTTTTGGAATGTCTGTAAGACGTTAATGTTACTTACAGACCCCAAAGCTGTATACCATATGTCCAGACCGCCAGACCGGTTTTAGCACTTGCTTGTATAGCAGCAATTTATTTTCTAAACTGAGCTTGGGATACCTTCCAAGAAGCCAGTACATGTCGCTATACTTAATCTCAAGCTCTTTAGCATTGAGTGTCATACCAAGATATTTGGCCTCGTTCGCGAAAGGAATTGGTACTGCGTTGATAAACACAGGTAGATTGTCAGTTTTCTTGAGAGTGACGTTCACCTGGACATACTTGTTTTCATTAAGCGCGATTCGCCAAGTCTTTGTCCAATGGTTAATCCGTGTAGGGGCACGTTGCAACTTAGCAGTTGCTTCTTCGACGGTTTTAGCTGTAGGCAAAGTGGCAGTGTCATCGGCAAATGTGGCTAGCACAGTATCGCCCGTTTGCGGTGTGTCGCGGTTAAAAAGCAAATATAGCAGAGGGCCAAGTACACTTCCTTGCGGCACCCGCGCCTTTATTGTCTTAAAATTGGAATATTCGTTTTCGTGCCTGACACGGAAGAATCGGTTAACTAGGAATGAACTTAAAATATGAAACAATTGCTCGGGTAGGACTTCGACTCGTGTCGAAGCTTGCGAAACGTCAAGGAATACGCTTGAACAGAATAACTTGCATTCGATTGTTCGTTCAATTACATCGGTTATCCGATGCGCTTGGTCAATAGTCGAGTGTTGGCTTCTAAAGCCAAATTGATGATCGGGCAAAAGGTTATTTGTGTCAATAATCGGTTTAAGACGATTGAGTAAGATTCGCTCGAAGACCTTCGATATAATCGGGAAGAGCGATATTGGTCTGTATGACTTGACTTCAATCAGCGGGTTTCGGAACCATAATAACTTCGGAAACCTTCCACTGATGCGGTACATACTCCAATCTTATTCTGGTATTTACAAGATAGAGCAGCTTTAGCAAACCTTTTTTCGGTAGTGCTTTAAGCATCTCTCACCTAATTAAGTCATATCCGGAGGTTTTATTGGACTTAAGCGTGTTTATAACTAGTCTAAGTTCCCTAAGTGTAGCCTTTTCATTGAAAGGTTTACTTACCCGTCGAATGGGCTGAACGTTTCTGCGAGGTGGTCGGCGAAAACGTTAGCTTTTTCTTTATCTTCTTTCGCCCGGTCATCCAGGTTTCTTCTTATTGCCACCACGTCTATTTGGGGCTTTCAAAGACTTTTAACGGCTTTCCATATGAAGTAATTGGTATCTATTATCGCTGTGATGCTTTCTTTTTCAACAAGTTGCAAAGCCTATTAAAGGACGTTTTCTCTTGTTGAGCCCAAGTTTCATGCCACTTTTTCCGCGCTCTTCGCTTCTTTCTTATCATTTCCCTGATTTCCGGCGGATATCTTATGCCGGATACTGGCAACTTTGTTCGGTTCACGTGGAGTATTATTCCAGGCCGCTTCAACAAACCGTTCAACTTCTTTTTCAAGTTGATACTTCGTTCTGAGCGATACTTTTGCTCAGTATTTTCGACAACCTCTATTCGGAAATCTTCCCAGTGAGTCTTTTCATTATCAAGGATAATTGGAGAATGATTGGAGGAAAGATCGAAGCTTTCTTCAACTTTGACGTAACTAGCGTTTACTCCTTTTCCGATAAAGAAGTCTATCAGATCGGGTATTTTGGCGACATCCGAGGGCCAGTACGTCGGTCTGCCTTTTGAGTAAAACTGGCAACCACATTCCATACCAGCCCTCTAGAGAGTTTTGCCTTTTTGTGAGATACATCTTGAGCCCCAAAAGGTGTGCTTCGCATTAAGGTCGCCAACAATAATAAAGATTGGTCCAAGAGAGTTAAATTTGCAGTGCGATTGGCAATAGGTTGAGGATATACTAAAAGAGTAATTTTTATTTTTAGCGCGCACCGTGGTCATTGGAAATATGTCAAGTTCAATTTGTGTTTCCAGAGAGAGTTCAACGCAGTCTTTTATAAATAGGGATGACCCGGCTCTTGCGTTTCCCGATGGATGATGAGTATGGTAGTCGCGATAACCTTTTAGTTCCACGCGCGATTGTGTCGCCAGGTGAGCTTCAGAAATTAAACATACGAGGGTTGTTGCGTTTTCGACCGCAACGTAAAAATAGCGGCATTCGTCAATAAAAGCTAGTGAATGCTAGTTGTGCATCTTTTGACAGTTACTTACCGAAGTTTCAGTCATTTTGGACACGCAGTTTTTGGTGGACAGTCGTTTGAGTGAGCCGATGTGAGTGTTTTTTTATGAAAATGGAAAAAATTGAGCATCGAGCTATTATTAAATTCTTGTTTTTGAAAGGCAATACGCCTACGCAAACCAAAAATGAGTTGGATTCTGTATATGGGGACTCTGCACCGTCATTTACCACAGTGAAATTTTGGGCAGCTGAATTTAAACGTGGCCATAAGAGCTTGGAAGATGATGAACGTTCGGGACGTCCAAAAACTGCAACCACTGACGATAATATTGCTAAAGTTCACCAAATGGTGTTAGACGGTTAAGGTTAAGAAAATGTCCAAAGAACGTGTTTGTTACATATTAAATCAAGATTTAGACATGAGAAAGCTGTCCGCGCGTTTTCTTACGATAGACCAAAAACCTGTTCGAACGAACATTTCCAACGCTCTGTTGGCGCAGTTTAGGCGCAATAAATCCGAGTTTTGGCGCCAATTAATTCCTGTAGATGAAACTTGGATACACCATTATACGCCCGAAACAAAAATTCAATCAAAACAGTGGACTGCAAAAGGGCGAGCCGGCTCCAAAAAAAGCAAAAACTGTTTTTTTGGCTGGGAAAGTGATGGCGACTGTTTTTTGGGATAGCAGAGGAGTTATCTTAATCGATTATCTTCAAAAAGGAAAAAACATTACTGGAACATACTACGCATCATTACTTGCCAAGCGGAAGGCAGAAATTGCGGAAAAACCGCCACATTTGCAGGAAAAGAAAATCCTGCTTCACCAAGACAACGCGTCGTCTCACACCTCAGCGGTTGCCATGGGGAAAATCCATGAATTACGGTTTGAACTGCTTGACCATCCGCCTTATTTACCAGATTCACCAGGTTAGTGAGATGGGAGCATCGCTGGGAGAAGTGTGTAGAGTTACAAGGAGACTATGTAGAAAAATAAAAAAAATTTGAGAAAAAACCTTTCAGACAACCCTCGTACTATACATCAATTGCTTTTTCCTTAATAAAAATATTTAGTTCATCAAGCCTTATCTGTAGGCCGTTGGCATTCCACGCAAGAATATTGAGCTTCTTTGTCATGATTAGTTACACAGATCTGCTTCGAGGTTGAGAAGCTGTTCGACTATTGTCTTATTTGTGTTTGTCAGTCCTTCTAGTCTCTCAAGAATTACTGAGAAAACATTTGTATTTGTATTTGCACTAGTATTTAGATTAAAATTACATTCGTACTTCAAGATAGGATATCTTTTAAAAGCATAGTTTTCCAAACGTTACAGATTATACGATATATTAACAACTAAGATACGTTTTGAGAACAATTAAGATTTTAAAAAAATATAAAATAAAAGGGATAAATAAAGAGAGATAAAAGTAAATAAATAAATAAATAAAAATTATATTATTATTATTACATTAAATAAGAAGAAAAGTCATGTCTAAGTTAGGATGCGGTTATCGGAAAGATGAAGGAAAAGCTTTTTCTGAAAGACGGCACATGAGTTGATTACCTGCAATTCATATGGAAGATAATTCCAGGCGCGAATTGCAGATACAAAAAAGGATTGCTCTTCAATGCAATGTGTGAATGAAGGTATAATTAGTTTTTACCTCTATTACGAGTAGATTGTGCAAAATGAAGGATTTCAAAAAGATAACTAGGAGACCTAGTTTGTATAATTTTAAATAGTTTTAATATATTGCTGTAGTTTAAATACAGATTAAGATTCAGACCGTAAATTGAGGATGTAAAACTGGACACACTAATGAACCTAGGAATATTATAAATAAAACGAATACAGTCGTTAAACGCAACCTTTAGTCTATTCTTACAAACAGAGTCAAGACAAAAGAACACAGAACAATTAAACAAAATGTAAGGCATTATAAGCGTTTTAACTAATCTTGTTTTTACGAGGTGATGCAAGTAGTTCGTCGAGTATCGTAATCTCGACAGGTAAGTGAGGAGTTAATATGGAAACCAAGGTATTTACCAGAATTTACAACTTTAACGGGGTAGCCATCAAGGACAACAGGTGAAAAATCATTTGAACAAAAGTCATTATTGGAAAAAACAATACAAACTGTCTTGTCGGGGTTCAACTTCAATTTGTTACCTTTTGACCAGTAGGATATGTTATCAAGATCTTCATTCACTCTGGCAACACAATCTTCTATAGGACGCGAAAAATATATAATCACCTCATCAGCGTACATGTGAATTTTGCAATTCTTAACAATACCTGGGATTTCATTGTTAAAAAGGGAGAACAGAAGTGGTCCCAAAACAGACCCTTGCGGAATGCCTTCGTGAATGATTTTAGAGTTTGAGTAACCAAGCTCTGTGGCGATCGACTGTACTCTATCACTTAGATAACAGCTTAATAGCTTTGTGGAAGAGTTTGAAAAATTAAATCTATTTTTAACCTTTGTTAGTAATAAATAGTGACCAATACAGTCGAAGGCTTTGGAAAAGTCTAAAAGAATTGCTATACAGATATCGTTACGATCTAAAGCAGATCGAATATCAGTAGTCACTTTTAGAACAGCAGATTCACAACTGTGTTTTCTTCGAAAACCGGATTGCCATTTCGAGAGCTTATTATTATCATCCAGGAATTTCTGTAATTGGAGAGATAAAACCTTTTCAAAAGCTTTTGACAAAAAACACAAAATACTAATTGGTCTGTAGTCGGCAGGACATTTTGGACTAGTCTTTTTGGGTATAGGAATAATTTTAGCTATTTTCCAACTATATGGGAACTGGGAGCTGTATATACCGTAATTAAATATATGATGAATGTAGCAAATGACATGAGGTAGTATAAGCTTAAGAAATCGAGGTGATATACCATCAGGTCCTGTGGCATTAGATTTAACAGAGTTATTGGAATTTGCTTTGAATACATCGAATTCAGTAATACATTGAAAACCGAAATTAGGACACAATTCAGGGGAACACAGATCTAGGTTAAGAGGAGAGGGATCAGGAGGATGCGGAGAAAAAAACGCACTCATTTCATTCGGATATTTTATTATCAGTCACTACACCCAGACCTCTCAGATCCTTCCACAGTTGCTTAGACCCTAATTTAGGATCAAGTTTCTTTAAAAAATAAGACCTTTTAGAGTTACGGATACGAGTTGTAACTTCGTTGCGTACAATACAGTATTGTTGTCTATTTTCCAGTGTAGGATTTCGTTTGAATTTCTTAAAAATACGCTCACTATCAGTAATCTTACGTTGAATTTCGTTACTATACCAGGGACAAGAACAAGACCTAACACGCTTAGTTACAACTGGAACAAAATTATTATATAAGAAGTTGACTAGACTATTAAAGATTTCAACCTTTTCACTAATATTGGCCGTTAGATATATATCATGCCAATTTAAACTATAAAGCGTGCGCGTGAGCTCTATAAGATTGATGTCCTTAAACGATCTAAAACTAAAGGTATTATCACAGTTGTATCTATCTATATTAAAGTCAAAAGAACAGAAAATCATATCATGAATGAATTCGCTTGTCAGTTTAATTTGGTCAAAACATAAAACACTCGACGCACAATTAGTGAGAAACATACCAAGTAACGAGGGATTATTGGTAGACTTAAAACAGGTGGGATAACGAGAATTCACTACTGACAAACCTAATTTATCACAGAAATAATGAAATTGACTACTCATATTATTGCACTTTAAAATGTTGACATTAAAATCACCACCTACGAAAATTTTACTGTATTTTAGATGTAACATACTCGTAGTTTTAGTAATGTGTCTTGCAGTTCCGCTAAATTTTCCTCAATGAAACAGTGAGGGGGCGAATACACTACAACAAGGAGCATTTTATCAAGTGCAGAACTGACTTCTAAACAGTAAAATTGGATAATAGACTTAGAAGACTTATACACAAATTTTGGTTTAAAACCCTTTTTTTATGGTCATTTCTAAAGAAAGGAAAATTAGGAATTTTCACCATTTCTGACAGTATATCACAGTTAAGCCAAGATTCAGAAACCATTAAAATGTCAATCTTAGAAGTACTAAATAATTGGTGCTAGAGTGTATATTTAGATCTCACACTTTCGGCATTTATGTGACAAATATTGATACCCTGATTCGATTCACAGATTACATTGAAAACGGTCCTTATATTATCAGGATGGTTCAAACTCATAAAATGAGGATGTATGTATATAGAACAATACATACCGCCTTTAGAAAGCAACTGGAACGAAAGCAGCATCATAAACAGACATGAAGGAAAGCTTGAGTCAAAAGCATAACAATTAATTTTAAGAAGCAGGATCAGGTGAATCACGGTTGGTCGTATTTGCTCGCGCGGCTATTTGCGCCTAAGTTTTTCCACTTTTCACTTGCGCATTGTTATTTTTGACGTTGTTGTTATTGATGATTTTAGCTGCCATCACGGCGTTTTCTATCTTTGCCTTCTTTAAAGGTTGGACCGCCGTTATGATTTCTCGTACTCGCTTGCCCTGCGTTTTTAGAAGGCATCGTTTTGGATTGATTCCGTCGGTTTTGCAACTCCTTCGCGACTTCGCAGCCTCGATAGTTAGCTGAATGTTTTCCCCTGCAGTTGATGCATATCGCTGGGGACTCTTTCGTGGCACTGCACTCCCGCGTCACATGTTTTTTGGCGCATTTCACACAGCGAAGCTCCCTCTGGCAGTAGGCCTGAGTATGGCTGAATCCCTGACAACGTGTACCATGGGGAATCAGCCTCGAGTTTTTTCGCGGAGGTTCAATTTTGGCAACAAGTCCCAAAAATTGAATTTATAAAATAAATCCTTTCTAGGCTTTCGGTCTTGTCGAAAGTTAGCCTAAAAAGGAGGACGCTGTGTCTTGAGGTCGTCCTCTGGTCTTCAACACTGCGCTGTTTTTGCGCAAGTACTATATATTACCGGCGTCGATTATTTGTAAGCCTTTATTTTTAAGGTCAAATAAAATGTCTTCTTTAGAGCAAGAGGCATGCAAGCCTCTAGGTACCAGGCGTATGTGTCTTTCCGCTTTATTTTCGTGCGTATGCCATTAAATCTTCTCGGCATTTTTGCGAAAGCGAACGGTAATTGTCCGGATTAAGGACATTGACAGTCCATATATCCGATTACTCTGTAATCGGTTGAAAACAGTGATTTCAAGATTGTGTGCAAGTTGTTATAGTCCGAGATTCCAGATTTGGTGATTTTTAACAAAAAAAAAATTCTAAAATAGCAGCCGTTTCAAACTTTCACACTAGAACTGATGTAGTTTCTAAACTAACAGCCTGCGGAGGCATATTGTGTATTTCTGAAAAGGTAATGGTTTGCCGTATCAAATGGAACATAAATACAGAAGACGTTTATTTTTCCAATTTTCGAGAATAAATTAGCAGACGTTTCAAACTTCCTTCCAGCTTCCCATTCTTCTTCTTTCCCGCGATGTATCGGATTCCTCGTCACTTAGTCTTGCCCAGCAGCTTTCAACAGATGCTACCTGTCTGACGAAATTTATTCCTTTGGAAATCTAATTGGTCACTTTCATCGCCAGAGTAAAGGCAAGTGCTTCAGCAAGGGCTCTTTACCCGGCCATACTTACTGCTGACTGTAGCTTCGAATCTGCAATTCCCTTGATGAATGCGTCCTTTACCATTTCGTCGATAATTGCCTGGTCTAGGGTGGGGTGTGACAAATGTGCAAGTCTAGTCACGTCTGCCTGAAGCTGCTACAGTGTTTCTCCTCGTTGCTGCATTCGGCTTTGCAATTGGTCCTTGTAAACCAGCTGTATGTTGGTATCCCGAAACCATTTCGGGATAACCTCTACTAAAGTCATATAGTCTTTATGCTTTTCGATGTCTATTGTTTGCTAGAATTCTGCGGCAGGACCGTGCAAGGCCATCGTTAGGTCAAAGCACTTCTCCTCATTGTCCCAGTCGTTCACACAGGCAGCCATTTCAAACCGCTTCTCACAAGGAGACTATGAGGCCTGGCGTCGAATGAGGGAGGCTTCAACTCTTTTCTCCTTGGACCGCTTAAAGAACATTCTCGTAGTTTCTGTTCTCGCACTGTGTCGAACTCTTTTGCCAGTTTCTCAACTTTGCTATCCATTTGTTCGAATTTTGGTTTGGGGTGGAATAGAGAGAATAGAGAAAGTTGGAGTATGGGTGGGAGGCTTAAAATTAGGAAAAATGTTAGTTTTAAAACTCCAATTGGAGCTGCGTTCGTTGCGGGAAGTGACGGTGGGTCTTAGCAAATTGGATTTACTTGCTAACTTATTAGCTGGTTTAGGTATGACGGACACGCATTTTTCAAAGATTGAAATTGCTGCTGGCTGGATTATGGAATAACCATTCGCTAGCTTCTGTGGTGAGATGTTGGAAGCAAATTGTAGTGGCTGTAATGTAGATCCAATCAATATCTGGGTTTAGGGGGACGCCTCTGATGAGAAGCGTAGTGATCAGTTGACTCTTCGAAGCAAACTTATCAAGTCTACGTTGCCAATTCGAGGATGTCCAAGTTGAATTAAAGTGATTGATCAGCTTCCGTGGGGCAGCGAATGGAGGAACTGACATAGATGAGTTCTCTGTTGTCAAGTTGGAAGAAACTTCGCAAGAATCAGTAGGTTAGATCGTCCGCAAATGACTTCAGGCTCCATTAATTCAACTATGAGTGATGTATTATAGGGAACATTCTGGTAAGGCTGAGGGAAGTTTGGTGTGTCAACGATTTTGCTGTTTATTGTTGTAAAAAACCCACCTGGAATTCTAAGCGTTGCACTGTACAAATATTCTGCTGCAGATGGCTTTAAATCTTCTTTGTAACACGAACGTTATTCCAGGAGGACAGTTGGCAAAATTGCAGTCCAGTGTTTTGTTTCATGACAACGTATAGCGGCTTTCAAAGCACGATGCCATCTCTCCACAAGGCCATTGGATGCTGGATGATAAGCTGTAGTACGTACCCATTTGCTTCCGATTAATTGTGTCATTGCCATAAATAAAGTAGACTTAAACTGGGATCCCTGACCCGAAGCGGGCTATGCCGTGTGTGAAGGAATGTTTCGCCAAAGTGCTGGCGGTAATGTCTGTCATAGGAATCGCTTCTGGCCATCTTGAAAAGCGATCTACCATGGTCAAACAATAACGGTAGCCCTCCGATTCTGGTAGTGGTCCAAGTGAATGTGATCAAATTGTTGATCAGGTTCCAGAAATGTTGAAGGCTGGACATGTGCATGTCCACCGATTTTTGATTTTTGGCATGGAATGTAGTTACGTGACCATACTATGATATCATTGTTCATGGAAGGCCATACATATCGTTGACAAATCAGCTTGCAAGCAGCCTTACCTCCCGGATGTGATAATTGATGAAATGCGATAAACACTTGCTCTCTAAGAATCGTCGGCACGAATAGTCGTATATGCTGGTGTGCAACGTCGCAGTAGATCTCTTTCAGCTGTGATCCAAAAGTTAATATCTGCATTTTCAGTGAAGTTGTGTTATTAGTTGTAAGATCTTGTGACTCTTGGTCCCTGGATTGAGCTTCTGCTAGTGCATCTAAATCGATGACGTCCGAAAGTTCATGTGACGATGTACTAGCTGTATTAGCCCTGGAGAAGGTGTCATCGGCAATATTGCCTGATCCTTTGATCGATATAATTTTTGTTGTGTACTGGCTGATGAAATTCAATTAATGCAGTTGGCGTGGTGAAGGCCGATAGACCTCCCCTGTTGGATCGCATGGGTTAATGGTTTGTGGTCAGTTTGTATGGTGGAATCATAACCTTCTATCCATGGTCTGAAGAATTTCACAGCACCATAAATTGCGGTCAGCTCTCTGTCATACATAGACGCTATAGTTTATCTCTGCTGAAGAGAACTTTTTCGAGAAAAACCCTAGTGGTTCCCATAAGTTGTTTACAAACTGCTCGAAAACGGCTCCTATTGCCCTTTCTAATGCATGGGTTGTTAGACGCAGTTCGGCATTTGCTGCTGGGTAGGCAAGTAGAGCGGCCTTAGCAACTTAATGTTTGCATTGTTTGAAGAGTGTTATTGATTCTTCGCTCCAATCTACATGCCTTTGGTCATTTTTTCGACAATCTTTGAGCACTGATCGCCATATGGTCTCCAATCACCGGACTTCTTGGGAACCATATGCGAAGTGCTACTAAATGGTTGGCAATACTGTTGATCAATCAGGTATTGGAACTCGTCTTTGGCTTTTTTTAAGAGATCGGTTGAAAGTCGTCGTGCCTGGTAGTCCTGCCGCCTCGGTGTGATGGGTAATGTCATGTTTAGTTGTAGAACATCGCGTATGGCTGTCGAGAATATCAGGGAATTGCATGAGGAGTCCTGCATAATCGTCTTCCTTGTTGAGTTTGGAGATACTGACAAGAGAAACTGGTCCTAGTGAACAACTAGCACGGATTCCAGTTACTTCGTCTGAAACGCAGCGTCTATTAATGTCAACGACCAGGTGGTAATGGTGCAAAAGATTAACCCCGATGATACCAAATGGAGCATCTGCTGCTCTAAAAATCTCTTGAATTGGGTGCCGTTGGCGGCAAATAACTTGATGTCGGAAATACGGGATTTATCGCTGCGTATTGGCGGAATAACTGGAAGATCGGCACCAGTGTCGATAAGAAAACGTTGTCCTGATATTTTGTCGTAACGAAATAGTCGGCGAGATTCTTTCGCACCACCAATGGTTGCCGTTTGCATTGGTGGGACATATAGTTTCCCTGGCTTTTATTGAAATTGCAAGGTGGTGCACAAGTCCTAGCTTTAATTTCGAACTTTCGGTGAAAATAGCAATACTTCTGTTAGCCAGACTTTGACTTGGTGTTGTTGGAACGGGAGTGCGAGTGTGAACGGGAGCGAGAGTGTGGTCGTGAGCGCTTGAGCTTCTTGAAGTTCATTGATTCGTTCCTCCATCTGTACAGTGGATGAAGTCGGTTTGTGTATTTACATTATACTGTTCTCGGACCCGCAATGAATGTCCCAAACTCGGTCTGCTAATTGTGATATTGCTGTGTTGTCCAGTGTGTCGCCTAGAGCTAAAGCAGCCTGAAGTTTTTGTGAAAGGTGGTCAAGCCACAAGGTATGGACGGAACTTGGATCTAACTTCCCTAGTCTAATGCATTCATTTCACCGTGCAAAAATTATAGACTTTATCACTTAACTGTAGACCAGATTCAAGTTTGCGAAATTGTTGCTCCTGCTGGTTGCAAAGCAGCTGTTGCTGTTGTGTTCAAAAGAGCAAGACAGAAGTAAATTGACATTATGGAAAAACACAGAAGGCGATTTCCCCAAAAAAGTATATGGAACTTCGTTATCCCACTTTACAGAGGTTAAAAGAATAAAATACCAAAAACGTCCGTTAAACTACGCACTTTTATTTGAACTAAGCGCATCTGCCCTTCTTCATACAATACGAGTATTTTACCTACACAGGGTGAGTTTTTTAACTTGAGACATTCAAATTACTCGAAAAATACGCGATATCACGAAAAATGTTTCAGACAAAAGTCACAAGGTTCTGAAGGGGACATAAGATGGTGACCACGAGTTTGACCTTGAGACCCATTTTCAAGGTCAAACGAAGGTCACTTTTGATTTTTCAAATGATAATTCCTGATTTTCATTGCTCAGTCGTATTCCTCAGTGGGGCACACGACTTTGTCCCAAAGGTCTTATTCATTCAGTGCTAGATACCACTGCACTGCCACGCCTAAATCATTAATCGGTTACCAACGTTGTTAGAAGGTCGAGATTTGTTTTGAGTAAGTCATTATTGCCTCGAGTGAAGTTAAAACTCAAAGAAATTTCAGATAGAGACAAATTGTCCTAAACTTATCTGACAGTGTATGATGTGCACTCTGCCCTTTTTTCTACTTGAACGGAACTGTACTTCATTTAGAAGTTCGATATTTGTTTTGAGGAACTGATTATTATTAGTAACGTTTTCCAGATTAATAATGCAGGCTATTTCAATTCAAGAGAAAATTGAAATGATATTGATTTATGGAGAAAGTGGAAGGAACATTGATGGTGCTGTTGCTCTTTACGCCTAACGTTTCGGGTCATCCAACAATTCACTGGTGAAGGAAGTATGCAACCAAAGAAAAGGAATCGGTCAGATAGGGTTGCTGTTGACGACAATGAAATAGCAGTGTTAGCTGCCGTTGCGCACGATCCTCACATTAGCACTCACCAAATAAGTCGTGAATCAGGAATTTCTCAAACGACTGTCTGTAAGATATTACATCGGAATAAATACCATCCTTATCATGTTTCAATGCATCAAGAACTTTCTAGTGAGGATTTTCGCAACCGGGTTTCCTTTTGTCAATGGGCACTTCTGCAAATTGAACGAGCTCCCTTTTCTTCGCCAAGGTGTTATTCTCTGATGAGTCGACTTTCACCAATCACGGTATCACGGTACGGTCAATCGACATAATATGCATTACTGGGCTACCGAAAACCCTTTTTGGATGCGACAAATTGAACGCCAGCACCCTTCGAATGTTAATGTTTGGGCGGGTATTATAGGGTATAAATTAATAGGTCCATATTTTATTGAAGGCAACTTGAATGGCGAAAAGTATGCAAACTTCTTGCGGGACCATCTTAAAGTATTACTAGAAGAACTGCCATTGGAGTTGCGACAAACAATGTGGATTCAACATGATGGTTGTCCAGCCCATTATTCCTCAAGTAGCCCGGGGCGTATTAAACAATGTTTACCATCAACGATGGATCGGACGAGGGCGTCCGAGGCAATGGCCTGCTAGATCACCTGATCTTACGTCACTTGATTTCTTCTTGTGGGGCTACTTAAAAGTGAGGTTTACAGAAAAAAGCTTAGCTTCAGCAATGATCATTTCGTTGCCACCGCGAAGGAAAATCGTAACGGCCTTTGAATTTAGGCACTCTTCAATAACCAACATCTTGTCCTTGGAAGTACCGAAAGACAATTCTCTGACGAGACCAGCTGAACCAAGCTTCTCTGGTGATAGCTCTTCGAAACGAGGCACAATGCGTCCAACAGTGGCAATAGCCAGAAATACTTCTCAGTTCTGTTGGTTCATTTAGAGCGAGGATAGACAAGTGTATTGAAGTGAATGGTCACATTTTCGAGCATTTGTTGAAATAGTCTCGGGAAATAAACGTCGAAATGGGAAGAATTCAATGATTCAACAGTGGGAGGCAATTGGACCCACTCTAATTAATAACCCCGAAGGAAACAAAATACTGCTACGTCCACGTCGTTGTTTCTCGGTTATGCTAAACGCAGTATGTAAAAACAAGCAAAACTATGACAAGCCTACGAGCAATACGACTGAGCAAATAAAAATCAGGAATTATAATTTGAAAAAACAAAAGTGACCTTCGTTTGACCTTGAAAATGGGTCTCAAGGTCAAACTCATGGTCACCATCTTATGTCCCCTTCAGAACCTTGTGACTTTTGTCTGAAACATTTTTCGTGATATCGCGTATTTTTCGAGTAATTTGAATGTCTCAAGTTAAAAAACTCACCCTGTATATACACGTACATTCATGTCACAAATCATCCCCTACTGTCTTTTTTGCATACAGCATGCCATCTATTAATTGACTTTAGCAGTTCATGGTTGCCCTCCCAATTTGTTTTTTTTTTTTTTTTATAACACGAAACGAACACAGGAAGAATGTTCTGCGGCTTACAATGGCGAGTTGTTAATACTTGCCTTAACTCACGCATGTATCTTCTTTGGTGATTCTGGAAGATTTCCATGTCATCATCTTTGGTCCATCGACAAAAAGCTCTCCTGATACGCGAAGGGCGGTACCATAAACCATTTCAGCACATGAAGCCTGAAGATCGTCTTTGAAGCAACTTCGCAATCCTAGCATGACTGCTGGCAAGATGTTGACCCACTCCGTTTTCTGCACGGTGCCATCGTTCTATAAGGCCGTTCGCTGCTGGGTGGTACGGTGATGTCCTTATGCGTTCACAGCCCACTAATCGCAGCAGTCTGTTGAAAAACGCAGACTCAAATTGGGAACCTTGGTCTGTCGTGATTCTCCTGGGGGCACCAATTCGCGCAATCCAATTTGCAAAGAATGCATCCGTGACTTCTTCTGCTGTTTGGCTAATTAACATAGTAGAACCGACTCAGGCCATCTGGAAAAACGATCAATCATGGTTAAACAATACCTGTATTCGGAAGAGTTAGGTAAAGGGCCAACTAAGTCTAGGTGTACTTGCTCGAGGCGGTTGTGAGGAACAGGGATCTTCTCCGGATGGTTTTTCGTATGCCGGTGGATTTTGGCTTTTTGGCATGGTATGCAGGTTCGCACCTACTAATGAATGTCTTTTTGCATGTAGGACCAAACGTATTTGTTGGCGATCTGCTTTGCTGTTGCTCGACCACTTGGATACGATAAGTGATGAATCATATCGAAGATCCTACGTCTTAGTGTTGCTGGAATGTACGGCCTGATGGTGCTGGTCGACGTGTCGCAGAAGATGTATTTTCCATTCTCTGCCATAAACTTCTGCCAATTTAAGCTGTTGTCCTTGGATAGCAGTAAGGTTTGGAGCTGCTGGTCGTGTTCCTGTACTACTGCTAGTTCATCTGATGAAATTTTCGACGGCATTGTGAGTGACGCTATGCGTGACAATGTGTCTGCCACCGTGTTGCCTTCACCGCGTACATGGACTATATCTGTAAAGAACTGAGCTACGAAATCCAGTTGGTTGGCACGACGAGGGGGCATTTTCTCGGGTCGTTGGGAGAAGGCGTAGATCAAAGGCTTGTGACCTGTTTTGATGGTAAAGGTTGTTCCTTCCAGCAGATGTCGAAATTTCTTTATGCCACAAAAGATTGCCAATAACTCACGGTCATACGGGCAATAGTTTTTTTCGGTTGGACTAAGGCGACGACGAAAGAAAGCCGGTGGTAATAGTTGGTTTCCTTGAAGCTGCTCGAGGACTGCGCCTATGGCGTAAACCGATGCATACGTTGTAAGCAAAAGGGCTGCGTTTGACTGATAATGCGTTAAAATTGCTGCATCTGCTAAACATTTTTTACTTCTTTCGAAGGCGTCGCTACTTTCCGCTGTCCACGGTATTTCCTAGTTTTCATTTTTAGGCCCGCACAAGAATTGGTTTAACGAAAAAAGCGTCGGTAGTAGTTGATCATTCCAAGGTATCGACGGAGCTCTTTTGCTGTTTTCGGTTTCTCTATGCTACATATTGCTGCAATGTTGTTCACAGGAGGTCTCATTCCATCTTTGCTGATCCAGTAGCCAAAGTATTCGATTTCCATGGGGAAGAAAGTGCATTTCGCGACATTGATTATTAACCTGATCTTTTGCAACCGGTCGAACACAGTGGTGAGATGTTTTTTGTGTTCGGCTTGGTTTTCTGATGCTCCAGTGCGGATAACGCTTGGTCCATAAACCTTTGAAAAGTTTAGGCAGCATTTTTCATACCAAATGTCATGACCAAAAATTCAAAGAGGCCGAAAGGTGTAATTACGGCTGCCTTCGGGATATCTTCTTCTGCCATCGGTATTTGGATGTAAACGCGCACTAAATCGATTTTGGAAAACCCATTTCTCTCTTTCATGATCGGTAAAGCATCATAGACGTGCCTCATCGGCACGTCTGATGTGCGGCAGTAGTCTTGTTCGACCAAAAACTCTAACTCTTTGCGGGCTATCAACAGTCTTTCTGGGGAAAGTCTTCGGGCTTGTTCGGCTACAGGTGGTCCTTTTGTGATGATGTAGTGACACACATTGTGCTTTGAGTTTTTCTTGACCAACGATGGGTTTGTCAAAGACGGGTAATTTTTGAGGAGTTTATGGTGTTGCAACTCATGCGCAATTGTATGGACGCTATTATCCCGGCATTGTTTTGTCGTCGCTCGTGTTGTAAGCTGTGTCTTTCCATCGACAAGCAGGTTAAATTCGGTGAGGAAATCGGCTCCGATGATGGGCCGAGAGACATTGGCAATTAAAAAGCGCCATTTAAATTGTCGACGTAAGCCAAAGTCGAAGCACAGCAACTTGTCACCATATGTGCATATATGTATGTAGGTGTGCCATTAGCTGCATAGAGCTTGAAATCCGATACCGTGTTGAACTTACCGAAAGAACGAGGAAGCACTGAGATGTCTGCTCCGGTGTCGACAAGAAAAGATGTTTTTGTTGAGCATTCGGTTATGTGTAGGCGGAGCTTCTGTCGAGCCTCGTCGTCGTCCGCCCTGTACTGCAACGAGGAGCTTAGTTTTCCGTTAATCTTGGGTAGTGCTTGCAAGGGGCGTTGCATTTCCTCGCTCCTGCGCCAAATTTAGCTTGGTAGTGACACAGCCTTCCTTCGGGACATTTACTAGGTGTTGTGGTTTGTTGTTGTTGACGATTGCGGCTAGAAGAACGAGAATGACTGCGTTTCTCGATTCCTTCTAATGTGACTAAGGTGTTAGGATTTTCGGAGTCTGCTGAAGTCGCAAGATTGGAGGAGATTGAAGTTGTTGTCTCCATTATAGCGTTGATGGTCGTGTCTGTCACTGCAACGATCTTATCAGCTATCTCTGCTGATTAGGTTTGGTCGTTGATGGCGCTTGTAACCAAATCTGCTCTAACCGACGCACTTAATCACTACATTCACAGTGTGCGGAGAAAGTCATCTTGTACGCTATTTGCTGCGAGAGTCTTCAAGCTCCGAAGAATTTGTGATGATTTTTGGTCACCAAATGCTGGATCCGACAGCAGCTTTTCTGTTCATTTGAACGTCGATTCTGTAAAAATATTTATTATTCGCTCTTTTAAGGTTTCATACCGTTCCCTCTATAATGTCGATGACTTGATCGAGTATATGGCAGTCCGGTTCGCTAACCAATTTTGTGCATCTGGATGCGTCACTTTGGATTCGACGCATTTGGAACACAGATTCCAGGTGTGTCACAATCCAGGACGATGTTTCCACAACGGGGATACGCGCACTTGCGAAATATCTTCGATTTCAGCGTCTTTATTTTCCTGCATCGGGGTCACCAATATGGGACTTCGTTATCTCTTTTACAAGGATTGAAAGAATAAAATACAAAAAATGTCCGCTTGACTACGCACTTTTATTTGAACTCTGCGCATCTGTGCTTCTTCGTATTTTACTTATTTACACACACGCATTCATATCACAAATCATCCCTTATAGTCTTTTTTGCATACAGCATGCCATCTATTAATTGATTTTAGCAGTTCATGGTTGCCATAAGAATTCATAGAAGCGCCATCTAGTTGGCCTGCGTCGTACACTGAGAATCGTTTTACTGAAACTGTCTTAGCTAGAACGAATCCTTTCTGATGGTGCTGCTCAGACTGCCATTTCCCAAGTCGACACGTAAACGCAAGAATTTTGTCCAGAATGTGTCAACCAATGACCCGGACCATAATGGGGGGTATATATTCTGTACAACAACCTATTTTCAATATTCCTTTCTACTTCTAAACCCAGCTTCCTGTTTCCACCACCCACTAGGACACCCAATGCACAATCCAAATTCGAACTTAACTTCGACTTTAAGCTTTTCTTTGATGAAAATTTCCCATAACCTGCGCAGATTTCCCTCGAATTTTCGTTTATTTTTGGAATTTTCCGGATTTCCCCCATGTGCAGCAGCAACAGGCGCGAAAGAGACCACCGCATCTCTACAATGGGGAAAACCTCCATCATCCCACCACCCAAAAAACAAAACAAAACTAAAGAAAATTCTCTCTCCGAAAAGCACTCGTCTGCTAACCGTCTCGTGTGTATATATGCCAACGTCCCAACGACCATCAACTGTCAACCTCTCAAAGTCTCAACCAGCTCGCCAGTTCGTCAGTTCAATCGTGAACTGCGTGAGGAATCGATGCAATCGCCTGGCAGCTCCGCGAGTGTTTTTTGAATTTTATTCTGTGTGTGCCTCCTTCATCAGTGGCAGTGTGTGTTTTCTTTTGGTTTTCCTCGGTTTTCCTCCTCTTCCTCTGTGAGTTTCTAGTGTTTTTCCTTTCCTTTAGTCCCCCCCGCATGGTATGTATGTCCTGTATTTGGAAGAAAAAATGGCAAAGCTAATTCCGAAAATCCTTCAGTAAAGCAGGAAATAGTGAAAATTCCCGTTAAGCAGTTTGTTTTTGTCTAATCCTTTCACTAAATCATTGGGTGCGGCGACAGTGTGTGTGTGCAAAATATCAGATTAAGTAAAAAGCCAAAGAAAAAAAAATAAAAAGTCTCCAGTCAAAGGAAAAGCGTGTAAGGAAAGAAGGAAAGAAAGAAAAAAGAAGCGAGAAACACCAAACAAAATCCTTCTCGTCCTTTCTGGGGTGGAATTTCGAACGTATTCGGATCGCTGCCACTGCACTTGACACTTGACGGTTACTCCAGCGTCCAGCGTCCAGCGTTCAGAGTCCAGAGTCCAGAGTCCGTCGTCGTAGTCCACAGCCAGTCCGTGTGTGAACGTGTGTTTTTTTTTGTAATAGCCCCAAAGAGTGCGCAGGAGAGCCACCAAATATAAACTTTAGGTGGCCAGTAGTTGATGAGCCTGTTGTCAGATTCCAGGAGCACCAGACCAGAAAAACAGAAACCAAAGAGACAGATAATTAAGGCACATTTCGAGTATAAAACTGTGAGTAGAGTTGTAAATACATATTAAGGACGAATGGAATAATTAATAAATTATTGACATAGGTACAAGCGTATTAAGTGTTTTCCTCTGTATTGTTTTTCTTGTTGTCCTCGTCCTGTTTCTGTATGTGCACACGGATTATCCTTGTGCGTACCTACCTACACTTTTCCTTTTTGATTCAGCGAGAGTTTGTCCCATGACTGTTACTCGTATGGTGCCAACTGCCTGTACCAGTGCCAGTACCAGTTCCAGTGCCCAGTCAATTTACTCCTCCGAGTAAATTGTTAAGCACAAGGACGACAGACAAATAAATTACCCCCGTGTCCTTTATTTTTGTGTACAAAGTGAAAAGGACGACAAACGAGGAAAAAAAAAATCGATTGGCTGCGTAAGAGGGATGGGTTTTACGGGGACGGCAAGGCTATAGTCAGGGTGATAAAGAGATATCAGTAGTACGAGCATTTTACAAAAACAAAACGCACATCGTACATCGACCAAAAAGAGAGCTACAGAGAGAGAGAGAGAGAGAGAGAGAGAGAGAGAACTGAATAAGGGGACTACCAATCAGTGTGACCAGCTTTCGGGAAAACTTTTCATTATTTGAATGTTGCAGGCTTTTTCTCCATTTTGTAGAATAGCAGGTCCATATGGACAGGTAGCCTAGCTGTATTTAAATCAAATGATAGATTCGTTGGGATGCCTGACAATTTAACCGACGGATAGCTATAGGACATATCAAAAATGCACCACCAACAGATGCACAAATATGAGTAATTTAAAGAGATTTAAGGCCACCAAAATGCTGCTTCATTAAACTTTGCTCGAACAAAGTGTTCTTTGTTCTAACTAACAGACTAACAGAAGCTGATTTTGACGTAGAAGGAGACTGCTCACTGTTTCTAAAGATGTATTTTCCGAGCTGAGATCTCCTTGCTAATTTCCACTTGACGACGCCTCAGCAGTCACAGATGATGTTGTCTCTGATCCTAGGGAGCGTCCTTAATGCGTGGATTTTTAACGCATTCGCTGCTGAATGCTTTCCTTTATTATCCCCTCCATCGTAAGGACGTTAGGAAAGGTTGATCAGCATAGGTAAACCGAAAAGTTCAAGTTCTCTGAGTGTTTGTTAGAAATAGGAATTGCTGAATCGCAAACACTTCGATCTTAAACTGATATTAGAGCGAATTTACAAGGCTGAAATTTGAAGAAAAAAAAAACTACCTACAGCGACGAGAATGATATACAGGAAAATGAATTCGGTTAATGCGGTTGCATAAGCCCTTAATTTCTAGAAGGATATTCCTCTTTGGATGGCAATTTGTGTTTTAGCATTTGGCCTCCATATGCAATCAATGGATCACAGGTTCAGTTTATTGTACTTTCAGAAACTAGCGGGCGTCTTTCCCTAAAATAAAAATCCCATAAGCCAGCTGAGCACAGATCCTCTGCCTCATTGCCTTAATGAAATTGATTTAAATTAGAACCCTGAGTATAGTAGCAATTTGATACCTACCTTGTGTGTCAACTAACACCATACCTCTCTAGACAGCACGATACCTAGCCATCAGCCCTCAATTATGCACCCCTAGTTATAATCACTGAAGATAGTCACCGCTGAAAATCTGTAAACGTAGCTAGCCACTCTGACTTCCGCAACGACGGCAAGATGTACTTAGTGGCACTGGCATGTTTCAGCCAAATCACAATACAGTCGTTCCAACGAAGATCTCTCAAGATGGACTCGAGGGCGACGTCATAGGAGGATTCAGAGATACTTCTTTGACATTTGCGGGGCTCATGTCATATGAGGTTTCTATCGGCATTTAGTCAAAGTAGACACGGAGACGGGGTAGTCTCAAGCGAACCAACAGCAGTGCTCAGGCTCCCATATTGGGTTACTAGTAGTATGGCCTGAAGAATGTGGTCAAGTTGGGGACACTCCATGTTAGAATCAACAAATAACCTCAGATGGAGTTGCTGTTGACCACCCCTGTAAACGAAAAATGCATGATAACTTTCGGCCATCCATGTGTGCTGTTAAGGCCTCTAACAGTTCACAAGCGGCAAAATAATTAGCGGAGGCTCTAAGCCGCTACACTTGTCATTCTAGAAGTGTAATGGGATAGGCCGGGTAAAAAAAGACGGAAAACTGTGACGCCACGTTAGGAAAGGATAACATTTTTGGCGTTACAGTTCGAAAACATAGCCTGCAAGACACCAGCTCTGAAAATGGACTCAACATAATCGACTTCGGAAAAAGGCAAAATGCCATCATAGCTATCGCTGATTGGCTACGTCTCAATTTGATCACCTGATCAAATAACCGTCAACCACACTGATCGCAAGGCACATGCAAGAAACGTGCTGTTTCGAACAGCCAACAACGACCCAAAACACTACATTGTTGTAGCCGAGGTGTTAAGGGAAACGAATATCCCTGATAATTAAAGACCGAAGAAGTATTCACTTGGTCATCACAACTAGACGCATCTTTAATGTGCATGCTCGTATGTCTAGAACGCTGCCTTGATTTGATTACAAAGTCAACCATGTGTCGTAATTGATTCTATTACGCAGGAAATACATACTTGTTATAGCCCTAACGTCCATTTAGTGAACTGCCGAAGTGTATATTGTTCAACATCAGGATCACGAGAACACCTTTCTTTCTGAGCCAGCAATGTGGAAATCTCTAGTTATCCACTTCGTCAACTGTTATGACTTGTTTTCGACGACAAAAGCAGCACTCATTTGGATGCGGATTTGTTGTTAGAAGCAGACTTAGGCAAGAAATCTTCAGTTCGATAATGGATTCAGGTTAATCGGCTTAGCGGCGGGGTAAAATGTTGTCCTAGCTACCACGCTTTTCCCGCATCTCTATATTCATAAGAGGAATTGAAGAATTCCTGATCACTCAACCGTCAACCAAATTGACCACATTACAATCGACGCAAGGCATTCGTCCAGTATCACGGATGTCCGAACGTTCCGATGAGCCAACATCGACTCGGACCATTACCTTGTTGTATCCAAGGTACGGTAGGTGATACCCCGAACATCGCAAAGAGCTGATATTGAGAGGAAGTTAGACGTCGAACGGCTACAATCGTGAAAAACTTTTCCAATCGAGTCTCCCTTGATCTCTTAAGAGGTTCTACGCCGCCAGCATCAAGTATTGAAGACCAGTGGCAGCATTGTCAAGAAGCCATCAGAGATACCGCTTCTGATGTGTTAGACTTCACTAGGCCACTACAACGAAACCCCTGGTTTAAAGACAACTGCCAGCAAGCACAAAGCGGCTCTACATAAAAGGATTATAGAGCTGCTCACGAGCTGTATAAGCAGAAGAAGAGAGACGAACACCGGCTTCTCAGGAGGAAAAACAAGGAGCATGAGAAGCCCGCTGTCGAGGAAATTGAGCAATGCTACTCCAGGAATGAGATTTGGAAGTTTTACCAAAAGGTAAAAAAAACACGCCAGCACACGAACCCAGAACTGAAGCCTATAGAGGATAGTAGTATGTAGAGTCGCAGTCGATGGTGACGATTTGAAAAGAGCATTTCTGAAGGCTGTATTATGGCGATGACGAACCAAATACCGCTGTCAAGCAGCATGAACCTTTAAATCTTAATGGTGTAGGCCAACAATTCCGTCCACCTGACCCGAATGGAGTGAAGACAGCCATATCTAACCTCAAGTCCAACAAAGCTGCTGTAGCGGACGGCCTTACTGCCGAACTCTTCAAAGCGGCAGTCGATGATTTGGTAAGGATCATACACCAAGCTATCTGTAAAATATGGCCGGACGAAAGGATGCGCGATAAATGGTAGTGCAGCACTGTATATCCGATTCTTAAGAAAGGAGACCCTCTGACCTGCGCCAACTACAGAGGCATCAGAATTGTTTACAATAACCGTATTGTATGAACGCCTAATTGATCCATACCAGTGTGGTTTTAGACCAGGAAAGTCCTCTATTGGCCAAATATTCACACTCCTGCAGATCTTGAAAAAAACCCGTGAACTCCAAACCGATAACTACCACCTATTCATCGATTTTAAGGCCGCGTGTGATAGCATCTATAGAGACAAGCTGTACTCATCCGCTTGTGCACGACGATGGTGGAGGATTCATGCTGCTCCATCAAGGTCGGACCGACACCTTTAATATCAAAAAAGGATTTAGACAAGGCGATGCATTGCCGTGTGATTTCTTTAACATCATTCTCGAAAGAATAGTGCAAAACTCATGCGCCAACACAAAAGGCACAATCTCCCAAAAGTCCGTCCAATTACTCGCATACGCCGATGATATTGACATAATCTTAAGAAAGCAGCGTGATGTCAGTAGTGCCTTCGCGAGTATTGAGGCGGAATGGGCGAAGGTGAGTTTAACGGCCAATAAGGGACAAGACCAAATGTATGTATGCCCTCTCTGGAACAACAAAAGTCATCCTATATAAGACCTAAACAATCCCAGTCCTGCTCAATGGCGCAGAGGCACAGACTTTAGCAAAAATAGATGCTTTTGGCTGCTTTGAGAGGAAAATTCTTCGGGTGATTTTCAGCCCCTTCTGCATATAAGGTGAGTGGATTAGGAAATACTCGTACATCAACGAACTGTACGGGCTGTGCAGCGACACCGACTTAGCTAGAAGAGTGAAGGTCCAACGACTGAGGTGGCTGGCTCATAATGAGCGGATAAAAAACAATCCACCCCGAGAGACAAAGGAGGCAAACCGCGACTCAGGTGGCGCACGCAAGTGGAAAGGGACCTCAACCAACTTACCCTGCGACACTGGAGGCAGTTAGTCAAAGATCAAGTTGGCTGGAGACGCGTTACCCTTGGAAACATAAAATTGTTTACGCAGACAGAGGTAAGAGTCCTTCTGGATATTTTATGAAGTTTTTTTTTGACAAATATGCATTACAGCAAAGTGGAGAAGAAATTAAACAGGCAATACGTCGAACGAAATAACGATGAGCATTAATCAGTGAATGAGCAAATTATACCATTCAAAGATCAATAAGCATTGAAACAGAGTCTACTAAAATGGCCACATAAATGGGGATACAAAGTTTCGACCAGAGCTAGGTCTTCCAGTATAATTTATGATTTCCCACCATATGCTGGCAGAGGAACTTCTTCAAATCGCACACCGTATAATCGTTTTTGTTTTCAACAGCAAAGATAAATTCTAACACTGTCACTGTCCACTGTTGCTATATCTCAACATGTCCTTGCCACCCACACAAAACTATTTTTTTCTTAAATTTTTGCATCTGCTAAGAACCTATTTTGCCAATCTTCAGAGCAATCGTTTTTACCTGAACTAGAACACAATTCGGGCATCAAGGGCAGCGGTGAATCGGCTGTTGAAGTAGATTTTCATTACGAGGCATCAGAGGCACTGAAATGGCAGGGATTCATTTTCCTCATAGGACCCACAAACTGTGCAATCCAATACATCGATCCTGTTACCTGTCTCAGGCCCATCTGGTTGCTTCTGTTTTCATTATCTTGTTTTGTGTGCCTTGACAGTAAGAAAAAGTTCTTGCTTCTTCGGTATGATGGCATATGTCAGAGAACAAGTATATGTTTAAATAGGCAATCAAGGGCCAACTCCCAACTACCGAGTAAGTTAAACTCAGATGAAGCAAAGCCGAATACCTTTGATCTGAGTACACCTGGATATAAAACAGCCATTATTCCTTGTTCACCGCAGAATTACAATACAAACATTCTCACTAGTAGCTGACTCATCTAAGCCACAATATGTCAACCCTGGCATTCTGGATACAGACTAAACTCAAGTTAATTAGCCAACACATTTACTCGAATTCGACAATTGTTGCTGCGTACCCCAGATTTCTTCTTTCTTTCTGATTGTGTCATATCTCCGCCTACACTATACAATTTTATGGTACGAATTCATGCTTGCGCTCACATTAAATGCAGAATTCTCAAAGATCTCAACATACTCATCTCTTTCATCAATCTATCAATCTTCCTTTTTAGACCTCTTTCCGAGTAGATAATCAAAAAAAAAAATTTCTTCTCCCTCCTCCAACAGATCCATTGCACTTACGCCCTTTTTTTCCAAAGTCATGAGAGCGGTGATAAACAGCCAGCTCTAGAAACATCTTGAGACACGAAAACTTTTTAATGATCGGCAATTTGATTTTCGTAGGAACAGGTCCAGTGGTGATTCGATAGCATTTTTCACCAAGAAGTAAAATCAAATCAATCTAGCGAAAGCCAGATATTTGCGATTGATATTTCCAAATTCATTTAAGGGAAGCTGCTTTGGACGGTTTCTTGCCATTCACAAAACCAATGGCGTTGTCCCTACGGTGCCAGAAACTTTTTGTTAATTTTTAGTACCAACCTAATATTCCATATATTACTAAACTGACGACAATACTCTCTGCTTCTCATATTCATTCTCAGACCATTCAAACTTTCAATAGCAAATGCAAACAAGCTTATACGTTTACGGATAACTTATTTCCTTTGATGTATTCTGAAATACCGTGAATCTTTTCTTAGACTGACAATTCACTGATACAATGCCCTCCTTAACATCTCATTCTCCAGTCATTATAACCTCCATACATTCAAAACCAACGGTCACAAATATGTTTATGTTTTGCCTTGCCGCTAAGTGCTGTATTCTATAACTAAGAGTTGTTAATGGAAAATCATTGTCGGTAGCTGTGGCATCTACCTAATGACTGTAGACTCAGTCAATTTGATGAACAACAATGTGAAGAGGCACGCAAAATCGCATTAAAAAGTCACTGAAAGTCAGCCATGCGTGCGCATCATAGTACGCTGTCTTCCCTAAAAAACCCAGATTCATCTTCAGCCCCTGTATGGTACTTACTCGTGCAACTAGGGTTAAAAACTGCTTGAAAGCTATGACAGAAGTATATGGTTAGTTTCGGGCTGTGGGATGAAACCCATGCATTACGTTTTGTTCCTACATGTGGTCATGTCTTAAGATTCTCAGCCCATTTTCCTGCAAAGTTCTTTGCATACTAAGATGCCTTTATACGTGTTGTCCTTCAGTCTTGACAAGAAGCATTATCTTACAATAGTAAGACTATAACTTTCCAATATGTAGCCGTGTGGGTAGAACCTTTGCTGAACAGCGAATTTGCAAGAGAAAGACCAGAAAAAAGACTGCATCGTGCTTGGTCTTCTTTTGGATTTTCTGGCATTACCCAGATCTTTTGAGAATGTCCTCTGAATCAAGTTTACTTTTCGGGCATTTAAGGCGGCTACCTCATATAAATTTGCCACTGTTGATAAACCTTGCTCAACACTTATGTCGGCGTTCAATCCAGCTTTTGACACATCTCCGGAACTCGATGTCCGGTACGGCTGTCAGTGTGTTTAGTGATTTTTTTTATCTCATTTCGGCTATTTGAACGCCTTCCTTGAAGCGGTATTCTGACTCGGCAGTTTCGGAAAAAGTCACATGGTGCCAGGTTAGGTGAATTTGGTTACTGTTGGATGGTAGTTGTGTTGTCTTTGACAGGAAAGGCGTTATCGGTATGCAAAATTCCCGTATTGCCCCCCCACAATTAAGCCTTTTTATGCGATTTGCTTTACGCAAACTTCTCATGACACCCAAATAGGAATCCTTACTAACAGTCTGGCCTTCTGGAAGAAATTCTCGATGTCCAACAGCAAACCACACGACGTGGTTTCGTTGGTCTTCGCTTATTTAGAGCACGCCTTTCAGTCGCTTGATGTCTAGTTTGCCTGTCTTAATTATAAACTCAAGTCTTGTCGTCAGTAATGATACGTTTGCGGAATTTTTGGTCGGAATCAACCTCGGAGAGCATGTCTTTTGCATGTCCACACGTTGCTTCTTCTCCAGAAAATGGAATTCCTTCTACACCAGCTTGGCAGCGACATGTCTCAAGCACAATTAATTGGTCCAAATGCAGTGAATGTATTCAATCAAGATATTGGTCATCCCTGCTAGCTTGCTGATGGTCTATTTGCGGTTTACCTTTAATTTCCTCAACGTGTTCCTTTAGTTTTTGATGTCGATGGTCTAGGAGAATGGCCGCTACCATCAACGGCTTTACGACCACTCCAGAAGCCTCAGTGAAAATCGTAAATCGCTGTTTCCTTTGGAGCACCATTGCCAAATTACTTTTTCACATTTCCAATGTTTTTGTGCCGTTGTTTCCAATTTGAATTCATTTCAAAATCGTCAAACGCTTTACCTTTCATAAATGTCCTGGGAATGTCAAAAGCAGTTGTACCAACATAAACAAAAAAAAAAAAACGATTTCCGGGAACCTTTTATGCAAGGTGGTATAGAGGCCCAGGAAAAGATAAGCGGATTATGTTTCCTTTACGCAGACAACCCGGTGCCTCCTAAAGCCATGAAAACAATTAAATTATTCCATCGTAAAAGAACATTTCCACTCTGGCCACACTACACCAGTCCAAAGGCTCACAGTTCGCTCGAGTAACGAATCGAGTTTTCTCTTTCCGACGGACGGTAGGCGGCCCCCAGCCAAGTGGATGACTTGTATCTCCTTTAATCTGATCCTTTGCTGGAGTAAATAATTATTATTTCAGATTTTGCTGTGTTGGTGTTTTTCTCTTTCCCTAAATTTCATCCCCTTACACTGCTGATTGTCCCATTTGATTAGTAATTAATTTAAAAGGATAAAGAGAAAGATACTTCTGCCCAAAAAAAAAAAAGGAAAACAACTTTCTGAGGATATCAAATTGAATTACATGTGAGTTTTAGCTTTTTTCTAGTTTTGAAGGGTCTCATGACGGAAAATAGCTCTAAAGCTTATGTCGACGGACCGAGGGGTTGGAGAATTTTGAGGGGTTGTCTGGCAACTATGCCTGGAAAGCCAATAACATGGGTGAACTGGTTTGGTTTGGGATTGATATTTAAAAAAATTGCGTCGTTGGAAATTGTTGGTGGGGTGAAATGGATTGTTGAAGGTGTCATAAGCTTTGTTCTACTGCCGTGGGAGGATGTCTGTATCCCAGTTAGATAAGTAGGCTTGGAGGTAGACGGGGGTTTTTTCAGATACATATTTTTCTAGACAAAAACGTGCGAAGGTTGAGAGGTTCCTTAATATGGAAATTGATTTGAATAGAACGTTTTTGAAAACTGCTCAATAAGTAGACATAAATTGAACAATTCGCAAAACATTCGAAGAGCATTCATCAAATTGGCTTATAACGAATGCTTTTGCGTTTCTGTTTTGTGGCCCACCTGTTGCTGATGCCACGAATTCAAATTATTCAGTCCTTCCAGAGACGGCACATAAAAGTACATTTCGCGAATATTGATTTATCCGAAAACCATTTCTCATTTTTGTGAGCTGAATTTATTAACTCTTTTTATTTATTGCTTTCGGAATGTTTTCTTGAGCCTGTGTAAGGATTTGAATTATGGGCACGAGTCCTTGACAAATCGCTTTTCTTAAGTCCCTTGGGTTTATCTGTTGAAAATGGCTAAACAGGTATACATCTGTTTTCGTGTCGGCAGTTAAGGAAGTTTACGACATTTAATTATTGTAACAGAGGAACACCTCAAGGCGGTGTGCTCTCACCCCTTATGGGGCCACTGGTAGAGGATGAGATTTTGCAAAAATTGGAATACACGATTTTGTTTTAGAAAATTTTATTCCAGGACTAAGCGAAATACTGAATTATGGATTCCTATTTGTATGATATATTATTGGGTCTGACAGTTGACTTCTTAGAAATTGAGATCAAGCGCTTTATGAAGACAAAAGCGTCAACACTTAGGTCTCTGCCCATGAACTCCTACTCTCATCTCCACGTGGTGAAGCCTGGGAGTCTATCAATCTCGATTGAATGTAAGGTTCCCGTATTCTGCAGGACGTTCGTAGTACGTCTCCTTCATCAACAGGCGGTGGAGGAATCCCATATACGGGTCAACGCCTACGTCTAGAACTCTAGGCAATTTAAGCTACTTGGTGTACATCCCAGTTTAGGAGTATCATATTGCCCATCGCTAGCTACAACTTTTTCCCATCTTTCTGGCAGAGCTCGAATACCGTCACGGTAAAAGTGTTCATATTTTAAGGCTATCCACGAACGGAACTACTGATCAGCCAGACCATGTACCATCGAACAGAACAAGTAATAATTGGACGGCGTAATATCTGGAGGATATTACGGGAGTGTTTCCAAGTAGGTTTTAACGGGTTTGGCAACGTGAGGCCGAGCGTTGTTCGTGCCTCTGCTCGTATTGTAGCCGTTTTTTGCATGCAATCGCTTGGAAATGGCTTGGCGGGTAACTCCTAATGCTGAAGCAAGCTCTTCTTGCATTTAACAGGGATCCTCATCGAGCAATGGCTCCAATTCAGCGTCTTCGAAGTATTTTGGATTTCCTTCACGCGGACGGCTGTCAACATCGAAATCACCGTCTTTGAAGCCACGGAACGAATCACTGCATGTTGTTTTACTTAGAGCTACATCTCCGTAAATTTTTTGGAGCTCTCGATGCACTTCAGCCGCCGTTTTCTTCGAATGAAATAAGAAAATCAACACTTCCCGCAAATGACGATTATTTGGCACAAAATCAGACGTTTTCACATAACCGAAAGTACAATATATGATGCCAAAACAAAATCACTATGTCAAAACGGTTTGTATACCATATGTCTAAGATTGGTTCATGACGTTTTGGATATGTCAAAATCTACCAGCACTTACTGCTGGAGCCATCCATTGACAAACAGCAACATTAGTTGCGCACCTAATACTCCCACGTATTCGTAGGGTAGATCTAAAGGGAGTTCCAAGGTCAGAACCGTGGAATAGAGATGACAGCTCAATAAACCTGAATAGGCCCATGGCGACAACCATAACCTTAGCGAGGCTACTGGCGTTGAACCCTTTAGCCGGACCTTTTGTCTATCGGTTTTGTTAAAGACCTGTGGAGGTGAATTCGTCAACGTGGAAAAAAACAGCTCAGAGGCACGCAAAAGCTAACTATATGGACGCATGTAAAGTTGACGACCCCAAAGGTGGAAATGTTAGCACCCTTAGCAGATCACGTGTTACCGAACAACTCTCGTAGGCCCTCAACTGCAAGCAGTGTGATGGAATGGGCTGGGTAAAGCGCGAGTTAAAACTATGACATCTACTACCGCTACGAAGAAGGAATACAGCGATTATTTGTGTGGATTTGCTATTTGAGAATATTCAGGAAAAAGTCTACAGCTTTCGGCATGAAAGCCAGCGCCTCATAATAAACCGGGTTAAGGCCATATTCCTACAGACGATGAGGATGACAGCATCAAACACGAATTGTGTGACCTCCGATGTCAATCATATGCTCAGTGCCCCATCTATAACATCAAAATTGTGCTAGGGGATCTTAACGCAAGGCTAAGGCTAGAAAAAGAAGCATTATTTGAGGGGGTCGTCCGAAGACAGACCCTACATGACATCAATTCCGCCCTCTAAGTAACCAGCATGCGGATTTCACATCACAAAATCCATAAAGGGACTTGACTTTCTCCTGATCAATCATCCGTCTATCAGATTGCTCATATTGCGATCGGCGCTTGACACTTCTCCAGCATGCTGTCCCAACTTTTTGGGGAGATAATAAGATCGACTTGGATCATAACATGATTGCGCCTTAAATCGATGAAATGCATAGATAATTCTGTGGGAATAACGTTCGAAGTTGTCAGATGTCAGGACCACAAACCCAAAATAGAAACTTGTAAAGATTAGCATGGACAACTGGTAATAGAGTCGCAGTCAGTGTTGTGAATATAGAGAGACTGCTTATGCAAAAAACCTCTGTCATGCAAAATGAACCCTGGATAGAGAATTCTATCCACCTGGCCGTAGCAATATCGACACTAAAGTCTAAAAGGGCTTCTAACGCTGACTGAGTGTCCTTCTAAGTTATCAGAACATGCATCAGCTCTTCTGTAAGATATGATCATAGAAAATTATCACTGAAGCGAGTAATCTAATCATTGTTTGCCTGATCGTCAAGGAAGGAGAACGTTTCGCTGCGCCAACTACAGAGGAATAAATCTTCTTAACATCGACTTGAAGATATTTTCTAAATAAATATGTGAACATTCATGAGCAACCGAGTTGGTATATCTCAGTGCAGTTTTAGGCCAGGAAAGCCTATGGGCAGATCTTGGAAAAGGCACGGGAATTGCAGATACATACTCTCTATGCATGCATACAAAGTCTAGTTTTGACACCCCTGCCAAACTTTTAGGTTCTGCAGGATTTGCAGAGTATTCTTACAGCTCCGTTAAGGTCGATGATGAGCCGAGACTTTCAATGTCAATGACCAAGCTGTGGACTGGAGATTTTTTAACATGCAAAACTCACTGACCAACAAAAGCGGCACAATCTTTTCTAAATCCGCACATAACTTACATACGCGGTTGACACCGATGTGATTGAATGAACACAGACAGCCGTCAATGAAGCTTTTGTGAGTCGTCATCAGAAAAGGACGCACACCACCGACAAGTCTTGGCAGTTTCAACTTCGAAGTAGTTAAGTACTTTGCCTATTTTGGGTCCGCAGTTCCAAGCAGCTACATCAGCCCATAAATCAGGGCATAATTACTCTTTCCAATCGCTGTTTCTTTGGGCTCAGAAAGCAATTGAGTAAAACGCCCTCTTTCGTAAAACCAAAGTAGCTTTCCTGGTCCTGCTATATGGCGCAGAGGCTTGTCGAAGGCGGATGAAGGAGCACTCGGCCTTTTCGAAAGAAAGACACTAGGTTTGATATTAACAGGGACGTGGAGATTCAACCACGAACTAAACGGGCTATGCAGCGACATCGGACTATCGAGTCGTCGATGGATCCAATGCCTGAGATGACCCTGTTCAGCGAATAGACGCTGCAACTCCGTCCCAAAGAGTCTTCGAGATTAATGCCGAGGGACATCGTAGGAGAAGATGGCCGCAACTAAGGTGGTAAAGGACCTGAACCAATGTGGAGTGCGGCCCTGTGACTGGCTAGAGATCGTACTAGCTGGAGAGGACAGTTGATTGAGGCCAGGGCTCACCCTGACTGTAGCGTCACCTAAATAAGTAATTATTGTCTTAGCTATGATAGAATTGCAGCTGTCAAAATTAAGGCAACTCCGTTCCTCTTTTGTTTTGTTTTGTAATAACACATTTTGTAGGCTACTTCAAGAAGAGGGCCCAATTTGTATATCTGGCTTTTGGTCTACCTTACGGGTAGCCTTCAGACGTGAACTAGGGTTTGTCTCATTAGGGCACTTGAGTGCTTGGAATCTTTAATGGGACAAATCCACTTTCGCACTCGTGTAGTAGCCAGGGTACTTAAAGATCTCCACATACATAAATTCGCTGGTCCAGATGGTATATATTCCCTTCTTCTGAAGAGGTGTTCTTCCACGCTGGAAAAACCACTGCGTAAGCTTTTTCATCAATCCTACTCTTTAGGACTCTTTCCGAGCAGATGGAAAACAGCATTTGCCCAGCCCGTCCTTAAAAAAGGCGAATCTTCCTCTCTCTCAGACCCATTGCACTTACGTCCATTCTTTCTAAGGTCATGGAAACGCTGATAAACCGTCAGCTCATGAAATATCTCGAAACGCGAAAACTTCTCCATGGCCGGCAGTACGGTTTTCGTAGCAACACAATCACTGGTGATTTGAAGGCATGCCTCATCGAAAAGTGGAACCAAAGCAAGATAGTCGCACTTGATATTTCTAAGTCATTCAACAGAGTTTGGCATCCGGGTCTTTTGTCGAAAATGCGTGCTTTTGGGGCCGACGACTCTCTTCTTCAATGGATTGGAAATTACCTTTCGGAACGTTCAATTCAAGTTGTCTTGGATGGTTTCAAGATATTCACAAAATAAATGTTGGTGTGCCCCAGGATTCCGTTCTGTCTCCGACACTCTTTTTAATTTTCATTAACGATCTCTTGTTTGTTACTTTTAATCCAATATATTCCTTTGCTGACGACAGTACTCTCTTCTTTTCATATTCGTTTCCGGACCCACGCCCCTGCTCTTCGGCTGTTACGCTCATTAAATTCCGATATTAACAGCATAGCCAATTGGGGAACTATCAACAGAGTGGAATTTAATGCTTCCAAAACACAATGCTGTCTGCTGTCTAAAGAGAAATTTAAACACCCAGCCGCTATCCATGAATGGCACGTGCATCGTCGCAACCGATAAACTTTCCATTCTACCAAAGTGCGTTAGCGACAACTTACATTGGAATGACCACATATTCGGTGTCGTCTAGGTTTTCTCACTCGATGTAAGAAAAATTTCATCCCCTCTCATCAGGCCTCAATATACTAGGTGGCCCAAAATTAATCACCCTATCGGAAGGTGGTATAATTTTTGCAAATGGCGTCGTATATTGACATTTGTGAACTAGACAGCTGCAGTATACAAACAGATAAGCAATGGAGCGCTATACTCTGCAAGAGCGTGGAATAATTGTGTCGATGTTTTTGACCAATAATCGGTCGGTGGTGTTAGCGCAGCGTGAATTTCGACGTCGATTTCCTAATCGTGTCGCGCCAACTGGGCAAACATTCCGGCGCTTAGCTATTCGACTCGAACAGAGTGGAACCACATTATACCATGTAGAACGAAGAAACACCAAGCAGACGACGCGACATGCAATTGGGCATCACTAGACGGACCCTACAGCGAATTTTTGTGAAAAACTTACACATGTCCACGAATAAAGTGCAAACAGTGCATCAGTTAATGCCTCCTGACCATCAGTCGCATGTGAATTACTGTAAAGCCATCATCAATCTCAACAACGAAGAGGACGGTTTTGTGTTGAAAATCATCATGAGCGACGAGGCGCATTTCCACTTAAGCGGTTACGTCAATAAGCAAAGTCTTCGTTTCTGGGGCACTGAAAAGCCGCGTGTGATGCACGAAGAGTCATTACATCCACTCAAAGCAACTGTGCCGTGCGGCGTTCTCGCGGGAGGTGTGATTGGGCCGTATTTTTTTGCGGACTCAATCGGCAATACGGTCACTGTTACTGGCGAACGCTACAGGGCCATGATAAACGACTTCTTACTGCCGGAATTGGACGAGCGGGGCTTAGTGAACATATAGTTTCAACAAGACGGTGCAACCGCACATAGAGCACGAACCACAATGGAGATTGTGAAGGAAGCGTTTCCTGGTCGCGTTATCTTCCAGTATCCCAGAATTCTTTCTTTGGGGCTACTTGAAGTCGCATGTTTATGCCAACAAGCCTCAGACAGTCGTAGCCCTTAAGGAGAATATTCGACAGGAATGCGAACAGTTATCACCGGAAATCTTGAGGAAAGTCATGGAAAATGCTATAAAACGGGCATAAATGTGTATCAACACTGGCGACAGTCACTGGGCGGATATCATCTTTTCGACTTAACAGAAATAAATGTAAAGGCCCAAATAAAGATTTCCATCACTTAAAATAACTTTTTTTTTTAATTGGTAAAAAAGTAATTCAAAAACTAAATTGGATGATTAATTTTGCGCCACCTTGTATGAGGCATTTATCCGCCCAAAATTGGAGTACAATGCCCACATATTGTCGGGTGCGCCCAAAACACCTCTGCACCTGCTGGATAGGATTCAAAAATATGCTATAAAACTCATAGATGATACTAATATCACTCAAACAATGGACACCCTCGAACACCAACGTAATGTCTCGTGTCTCATTCTGTTTTATCGCTATTTCCACCATCAGTGCTCCATATAAATCGCCAGTACCATTCCGCCTCTTCAAACTTTTAGCCGTAACACCCCTCCCGCTATGAATGCTCATCAGTATACCCTCAAGCCCACTTTCGGACGTAGGTAGTCTAAAATATCGTGATTCTTTCCTAAGCCGTACAACTCGCTTATGGAATCCCCCGCCTAGCTATGTAGTTCCTAGTCATTATAACCTTCAGACATTTTAAACCAACGTTCACCGGTACCTCTCTTTTCATCCTCTCTGATTTTCCTTCGCCCGCACTGTGTGCAGGTACTTAAATCCCTTGAGAGCGCGCAAATTATACAAAAAATTTGAATGCGCCTTGGGGTCATCTAAGGCCGAATATAATTTCTCTGCGCCAAGGCATTGCCGCTCTGTGTCTTTCGTTCAAATAACTTCAAACCGATGATAAGGTAATTTGGTCTCTACTAGAGATAAACGTGAAGAAGGCTCAATTTTCCTGAAGCATGTTACTTCATATTGACTCGTAAACGTCTCTGCATCGACTTGCTCTTCCTTGCGATGATGTCGTTAAATTTTTTTGCTAACTTTGCAGCTTCAGTTGATTTCTATTAAATCGTTCTTTAAAATTTATCTTTCTGAGACCGCGCTAATTATGTGCTTCCATTTTATGGATATCCAATTGAATGGAGGAATCTTACCAGCTTTGCAAATTCAGTTCGACTGAGCCCATTTCTGTTTTATGGTAGACGTGGTAGTGGGGCTTACTTTACTGCTCTATTGGATAATTAATGTGGCATCGTCTACTGTAATTAAATTGTTCTTCCAAATCGACCATAACTTCGTACATAAACCATTCAATAAGAACCTTCCATTACAAGATGAGTGGGCTTTGAAGGATCTCCAGCTTTAGACTCGGCTCCAGTCACATTGTCACACTGTAAGCCCATCTGAAATGTTACCAAATACCAAGAGCTGCACTCACTTAAAAATTCCAATCATCAAGAATCCCTAATTATCACGCCAAGTTAATTTCCCTAATTAGCCCAAGGTTTTGTTATTTGTTATTTCTCATTTCTCATCCCTTTTTTTTTTTGTTGCAAATCAGCCAAGCAACCATCTTCACCCAGTTTTATCCAATTTTCGCACAATTGATGATCTATTCTTATTGCTCATCTAAAAGCAGGAAACACGAATAACTTAAGCAAAGCAATCAACCCACGGCCTTCCACTACGTCCGATACCCTCGACATCTATCTCTTCCACGGAAATTATCCACAATTTCATCAATTAGTACCTTCCGCAGGAATCCCTCCTCTGCCGGCTACTCTCTTTAATTAGATAACAAAAAAGATAAACCAGGGATGGCATAATAAAAAAAAGGAGCTTTGACATTTGCAAACATCTTCTTCAAAGTGCCGTTTGACTTTTTTTCTTTTTTTGTATTTTAATTGAAAAGGGTACCCCAATGAATTTTTAAAACACCACCAACCATCCTTGTCCAAAACAGAAAAGGAACTATTAAATCCTCTTTAGTTTGGTCGAATACAAGGTTAACAACTATTTCGCCTTGGTTAGTGGGCAATTGTCCTTTGAGCGGGGGCCTAGTTTATGCCACCCATTCAGTTGTCCGCCCATCTAATCGTTGCACACCTGCTGAATTATGTACGTATTCGTATTTCAGGGTCGGTCTTGGGGAGGAAAATTATTTCCATTTGACATTTTGACAGGTCTCCGCCCTTGGCTCTGCTTTCGACTGGGTGTTTCATCGACCGAAATGACAGATAGTTTTGATTTCTTGATGAACTTCAGTGAGTAGAGCTGGCCAGTTCCAGGACTACTAGAATTTCTTGATAAAAGTCACAATCAGTTGAGGGTATCCTTATTTTCGTATGCAAACAATTTTAGCTGAGGATACAAATAGAAGTAAGCACCATACCATGCCGAAGAAAGCTAATTAGAACCGCAAGGTACAACAGAACCCTTAACCTTAACCCTTAACCACATGAACTTTGTTGTCGCTTGAAATTTCGTAGTCCTACCTTTGACCTATCTGATGTCTTGGGAATAATATCAGTTTCAAATCTCAGATCAATGTTTGTTGTGTCTGCCTATCGGATGAGAACAGGGACAAGTCTCATACATACTCGTATCTGTAATGGTTATGGTCAACGTTGAGTAGCCTAGAACGCAATTAGCATCAAACCACCTCTCCGCATGGATCCAATTTGATTTTGTTTAAGTGCACACGCTAAATAATATGCAGAGGACTGTGCCATTAAATGAATTACTTGCGAGTCCTTGAGTTATAGTCCGAGCACATACATACGAGTATAAAACGACTACACGATGTTGTCGCTTTGATTGGCTTGGGGGTTCGGTATCCCTCGGAGTGACGGATAGGGTGGTGCGACAGGGCTTGTAGAAGGTAAATTAGTGTAATGTCCTTTCTGCTTAATGGCTTTGGCGGTACGGTCTTTGCATGGAAGTTTTATTTATTAGCATACATGTAAATCCTTGTTACTGCGAGCGAAATCTATTGCAACTTATCTTTTGCGGTTGACCTTGCTTACTGTCTGTTGATACTATTTTTTTTTGTGTTAACCCCACTTACAAACACTTGACAGTTGTTGTACAATTGTTACAAATGTCCTTTCATTACAATTGTGACAATTCACTTTAAAGACAATTAATCTGGCCTCAATGTTAAGTCAAGTAGGCCACAGCAGGGCCTAATCACGCATTAGAAGGACATTTCGTCGAGTAAAGTGAACACATGTAGTCTGTCACATATGTTATGTCCTGCGATGTCTTAATGATACGCCCGACCCCCCAAGGACAGCTTCGGCAATTGAAACACCCCGAGTCCTGCCGGAACAATTGTAATTCCTTTCTTCTTTTTTATCTGCTCCACCAATGTCGTTGAATTCGGGAGATTGGTGGGAGGAAATCGGAAGCGAAATGGCAGACAAATGGTGTGTTTATGCTGAGACTGGCGAGGGATTTTGTTTTGGACACCGGTCACGTACAGCTGGTGCCTTTGTTTAATTAAATCGTGGCGAGGAATTATAAGATTTTACCTTATAGAAGCTGGTAAGACATTTTTGGTGGATTCGTCTGTTGCTTTAATGGAGAGATAAAACGTGACAATAAGCTATAAAAGGGCGTGATGTCAAAACAATGAAGAGTAAACATTTTAAGGATATTGGGTCAAGTAAGCGGCCGGGCTTTGTTTTATATATTTCAGAAACCTTGCTTTAGGCTGAGAAAAGGCAGTAGAATAATAATGGGCCCTCAGGGATTCTGAAGTAGTGGGCTTAGACCAATTACAATATGGGCAGGATGCACAGAATGTTGAACAAACCATTTAGGAGGAAGAAAGTGATCTTAAACGTGGCGGATATATTCTATATATCGAGTCAATGCTGGAGTCAATAGCTTCAGTCAGTTCTAAGACATAGAAAGTGCTTTCAAACGTACACACCAAGGCTATTGTAGATAGATTTCCTTGCCTAGTTAGGTGTCCATATATAATCCAATGGATTATGTCGATGCAAAAAGTAGGATTATTCTTGCAATACTCGTATACAGTGGTATCGCAATAGTATCAGAATAACTTGTTAGTTACAAGTCACAGTCGATGTAACAGTGTTAGTATCAGGAACTTTTCTTGTTGTGAAAAGCCAACTCATGGTAATGGGGCTTGGAATTGTTCACAGATGGGCCACGAGCTTTAGCCTCAGGATCAATCCAGCTTCTACCATAGAAAATCAAAATACAAAACTTCCCAAATTAAACGGTCAAGCATTATCTCTATGTAACAGGGTCAAATACCCTGAAATACTGAACAACTGGCTAAGGAAGTGTGCATGACTTTCAGTTCGTAACAAGACCTTCGGTAAGTAAGGGATCCTCCAACAAGAATGAACATATGGATGTACTCAGCCGTAATACATCTGATTCTTATCTAATACGCCTTACTTAGTGGCCAGTTTTAATAAGAAATATAACATCGAGAGATTTAAAAAAGGGCAGCTTGTGAAAGTACTACCGGGGCAAACCGGCTCAAAGAATCCGACTGTGGGACTAGTCGTCTTTACGTACGCAGCAAGACCTTGGACCTTATTTTCTATTTTCGACTTTTTTATACAATACGATAAGGAGTTATAGTTCCGTTCGCATATTGATGAGATAATCCTTAAAGCCAACTCATCACTTGGTTTTGTCAAACGATGGTCTAAAGAATTTTGCAACTCTTATGTGACAAGGTCAATTTACATTACTTTTGTCCAGCCAAGTGTGGTTCCCCTTTCAGCGAGTTTATATATCCCGAGTCGAGAACATTTAATGTCGTTTCTTTCAATTTGCCTTTCGAGGACTACCCTGGGATGACCTTTTTATTTTACCTATCTATCGTGTCCGGCTCAAACTTCTTAACCAGAATACTCATACTTGCTTACTTAACGGGCTCCCAACCCGTGAAAAGTCTCTGTCTGAGACACTGCAGTCTTCCATCCCCTGCGTTCCCAGGCAAGCTGCTTCCAGTAATCTAGACCAAGCGCTCTGGCATCCGCGATAGTTTGGTCTTTAGAACGGAGGTTCGGCCTTCCTTGTCGTCTCGAATCTGTGGGCTGAGAATCGAAGATCCTCTTATCTGGAGCATTATTCTCCATTCGCTCGATGTGGCCGAGCCAACGTATTCGACGTATTTTGGCTTTTTGGACTACATCCCCATCTTGATACAGACATAGAGTTCGCGGTTGTATTATCTTCTCCATTCGCCCTCCTCGCACACACGAGCCCAGTATCAGTTCTCGCTTTCTGCTTAACGTCCAGCACTTGGCGCCAGTCCAGACTGGCGGGATAAGGGTTTTTTAAAACAAGCTTTTCGTCCTTCGAGTTAGGAATTTTAAACCCAGGGTAATTCTTCGCCGGATCTCCACCGGGGTGTCATTCGTGGTGTTCACGCTTACTCCGAGGTAGGTGAACTCCTTATCTACCTTGAATTTGTTGCTATCAACAGTGATGTTTTATCCTAGGCTGTGGACAGATGCTGGTTTGTTTGTTGATAGCATGTACTTATTCTTGTTCTTGTTTACCTCAAGGCCAACAAATTCCGCCTGTTCTTTAATTGCCGTGAAAGCCTCTATCACTGTATGCTGAACACGACCGATGATGTCAATATGCTCGCATATCCCAGTCGCTGGAAGGACTTGTTGAAGATAGTGCCTTCCGTGTTGACACCTGCCCTGCATACTACTCGTATCTGCTCCAGAACGAGATTGAAGAGGTCACATAATAGCGTATCTCCTTGTCGAAATCCGGTGCGCGTTTGAAATAGTTCGGAGGAGCTACTTTCTAATTGCACATTGCAGCTCATGTTTTCCAACCTCACGCGACACATTTGGATCAGTTTTGCCGGGATTACGAATTCGGCCATATAGAGCTCCTGACTATGAATACTATCATATGCGGCTTCGAAGTCGATAAATAGATGGTGAGTCTCGACCTGAATTTCGTTGGTCGTTTCCAGGATTTGCCTCAATGTGAAAATTTCTTTTATAGTCGATCTTCCGGGCGGGAAGTCACACTGATACGTGCCCATTAGTGTGTTGCAGAACGGTTTGAGACGTTCACATAGTAAGTTAGATACGATTTTATATGCGCCATTAAGTAGGGATATACCTCGATGGTTCTTGCAAAACATGGGATCGCCTGATAGTCCAGTAATCGGGAATGCTTTCTTCTACCCATATTTGGTTGATGATTTGGTGCATGCGCCTTACCAAAGCATCGCCACCGTATTTGAAGAGCTCCGCTGGTAGGCCATCAGAGCTTGCGGCCTTGTTGTTCTTAAGCTTTTCTATAGCTAAGCCGAGTTCTTCTACACTACATGGTGGTACTGGTTCTTCATTGACTGGATGTGGGTTCTCCTCTTGCCATATCACTCTCTCTATATGATGCCCATTTAGCAGCTGCTGGAAATGTTGCTTAAACACATCTAATATCCCCTGTGCTTCGGTGGCTATGTTTCCTTCGCAGTTTCGAAGAGCCTGTGTTACGGTCTTGAGGCTAGCCGCCAGTTACTTGGCCTTCTTGTAAAACCTCCGGATTTTGCTTCGATGACGGGATTCTTCAATCCCCTTGAGTTGGGAGGCAGCATAGGCGCTCTTCTTCTCCTATTCTATTCTATTCTATTTCCTCACTGCCCTTGCTTGCGTTGCAGCATTTTCTTGTGTGCATCTTCTGTCAATTCTTTCCGGTATACGCATTCATCATCATACCATGAGCTCTTTCTTTGGGGTGGCCGGTACCCTACAATGGTTTCGGCTACCTCCTTAATGATTTGTGATACTGGCACCACTGATTGTTGGCATTGGTGGTAGGTGACTGCACAGTGGAGAGTTTCTCAAGTGTGCTTAGGCATCCAACGTCGAATTTCTTCTTCTGGACAGTTCGCGTCTTCTTCTCGTTGGACAGTCGAGCTCTGAATTTAGCCGCATCAAGAAAATGGTCGGAGTCGAGGTTTGCCCCTCGGAATGTGTGCACGATTAGCATATGATCAATTTGTTTGACGGTTCGACGGTCTGGAGAGCAAAAGGTTCCTGTGTGGATCCTTAGCCTTGGAAATATAGTGCTACTTATTACCGTATTACGAGCTGCTGCAAAATCAGTTAGCCGTTGTCTATTGTTATTTCGTTAATTCAGTGCTTACCAACAGACCAACTACGAGTATCTTAGAGCATTTGTTAAAAATGTTCTGATGAAGAAGGTTGCATTATACGAAAACTGAGAGACCAAGAACTCTTAAATTTATTACCGATACTCTGGGACGGCCAACCAGTATTTCAAGGACCTCAACAGAAAAAACAAAACTACTCTCACTGATGACTCCCATGACATCACCGCGGAACTCAACAACATTGTTAGTGCTCCAACTATCCGAAGAAGGTTGCAGTAAAGGAATTGATCGGAAGAATTGGTTGGAAAGATTCCCTACTAAGCAAACGAAAAATTCAAGCAAGAAAGGATTTCGCCTTGAAATTTAAACATCAGGCCAAATAGATGTTTCGCAATATTCCTTGGAGCGATGAAACTAAAATAAATGTATTTGGTTCGGACAGTGGTAGAAATGTTCGGCGTCCTCAAGAAAAAGAGTTCAATTTGCTAGACATGTTGGTCCAACAGTTCATCTAAGGTCTGTTCTTTTATTACCATTCAGCTCTAATATTGATTTGTATGTAGTGATAGATACATATACCACGTTCCCGGCCACACCCATCGTGTGGCGCTCCCATTGTTTGTTCTGTTTTTTTTGTTAAGTTGGTAAATCTGTTGCTGACATTCGCTCTAAATCTTAGCGTCATAGCTTGACATGTGCAAAAGTCACGTAGCCAAGAGTACATCTATTTTTGTGTATGTTGGCGATTCTTTACAATTTTAGAAATGGTTTTAAACTTGCAACAACGAACTTGTATTAAGTTTTATGTAAAAAAACGGATTTAATTGTGCGCAAACGTTGAAAATGTTGGAAAAGTGTTTCGGCAACTATTCTCTAAAGAAAACGGTCGTTTACCAGTGGCACGAGCGCGAGCGGTTGAAAAGTGGTCGTGAGTCAATCGAAGATGATGAACGCAGTGGCAGACCATCGACATCGAAAACCGACGAAAACATTGATGAAGCACACGTAAAAGAAATGTTGGTCAATAACCGCAAATTAACCATCAGAGAGATAGCGGAGGACTTGAATACTGTCTATGGATCCATCCAAGACATTTTGGTTAATGATTTGGGTTTCCGCCGTGTAGCAGCAAAGTTGGTGCCAAAAGACCTCAATTTCATGCAAAAAAGAGATCGTGTTGACGTCGCAAAACAGATGATTTGCGAGGCTGAATCCGATCCCACATTCATCAAAAGGATCATTACTGGAGACGAGACGTGGGTTTATGAGTATGACATGCAATCCAGACATCAGGCAAGTGAATGGCGTTCACCAAATGAGCCGAGACCAAAATAACCACGTCGTTTTCAGTAAAAAAAGAAGGCAATGCTCATGGATTTCATAGATTACAACGGTGTAGTGCATCAAGAATTTTTGCCAGAAGGCCAGACAGTAAACAAAGAGTATTACGAGTATTTGGGCGTTATGAGACGTTTGCGTGAAGCAATTCGCCGAAAGAGACCAGAATTGTGGTCGCGCAGTGCCATCATTATTCGTAACTTTTTGACGAAATATGCAACAAATACCATCCAACACCTGATTTGGCTCCCTGTGACTTCTTTCTGTTCAATCGAGTTAAAAAACCACTACGGGGAACGCGATTCAGCAGCCTAGAGGAAGTAATGGAAAAATCGCAGGAAGCACTGATGGACATACCGAAAACCGAATATAAAAAATGTTTCGAGGGTTGGATCAAACGCTGGCATAAGTGTGTTGCAGTCGATCGGGATTACTTTGAAGGGGAAAATATAGATTTAGATGAATCAACTTGTATTTACAATTTTCTGAATAAATTCCGGTAACTTTTTGATGGTATGCTATGTATATATAGGTGGTATGTACCTATTAGTGGTTCTAATTTTGGCGACGGATGGAACACGCTACACTGATTTGGAAGACAGAAAGAGAGTCTTAGATTCAGCTTATCTGAGAAAACACTGCCACCAACTCCGCTATCAGTTTTAGATCCATCTGTGCAGAAGAGAATTGACTTATCCTCTATGAAAGCATCTTCCTTCCAGAAGGATGCAGAGGGGAAGCTTACATGAAAGTCTTTGTTAAACCAAAGTTCAGGTATGTTGTAGTCGATGTTCTTTGTGAGGATTCCTTGTCTACTATTAAGAATATTAGCGTGGCCAAATAAATTATTGGTCCACTGTGTAGTCTATAACTTCATTCGTGCGGTTTGCTAAGAGATGGCGTAACTTGTATTATTCCATTGGAACATGCGTTGGAAAGCTACTGTCATTGTACTTCATTTCAGTATATGTCATTCATTCATGTAAACAACAATAATTTTTTTTGACTCAAATATGTCGAACCTTGTGCCTGAAAAAGTGTTTTTGCGGGAAGTTCTTCTTCATTACTTTAATATGAAGAAAACTGCTGCCGAAAGTCATCGTATTTTGGTGAAAGTTTATGGTGAACATGCGCTAGCTGAGCGAATGTGCCAAAAGTGGTTTGCACGATTTAAAAGTGGTGATTTTGGCTTGGAAGACGATGAACGTCCTGGGCAGCCAAAAAAGTTTGAAGATGAAGAACTGGAAGCATTACTCTATGAAGATTGTTGCCAAACACAAGAAGAGCTCGCAGAATCTTTGGGTGTCACTCAAGCAGCCATTTGAAAACGTTTAGAAGCAGATGGATATATTCAGAAGCAAGGAAATTGGGTTCCACATGAACTCAAGCCGAGAGACGACGAAAGGCGGTTTTGCATGTCCGAAATGCTGCTGGAACGCCACAAAAGGAAGTCATTTTTGCATCGGATTGATACTGGTGATGAAAAATGGATCCATTACGACAACCCCAAGCGCAAAAAATCATATGTGAAACCCGGCCAACCAGCCAAATCAACGGCAAAGCCGAATATCCATGGCGCGAAGGTAATGCTCTGTATTTGGTGGGATTATATGGGTGTGCTGTATTATGAGCTGCTAAAATTGGATGAAACCATCAATGGACAACGCTACCGAACATAATTAATCCGTTTGAAGAGAGCAGTGGCCGAAAAACGCCCGGAATATGCGATCAGACACGAGGCAATAATTTTCCATCATGACAACGCTCGGCCACACGTTGCTATTCCGGTTAAGAACTATTTGGAAAACAGTGGATGGGAAGTCTTACCCCACCCGCCTTATAGCCCAGACCTTGCCCCTTCTGACTACCATTTGTTCCGGTCGATGCAGAACGCCATCACTGAAATACGGTTCACATCAGAGCAGAATATCAAAAATTGGCTTGATTCAGTCTTGGCTGCCAAGCCGGCGCAATTCTTTTGGGATGGGATCCACAAATTGCCACAAAGATGGGAAAAAGTCATAGCTTCAGATGGACAATACTTTGAATAATACTATAGTACTTGTTTTTCTTAAATAAACGTTCAAATTTTGAAAAAAAAAACCGCAAGTTTTTAGTTATATACCCAATACCTTACAGCGAATAGCTGCAGTCGCAAACGTCAAGTGAAACAGAATATCCAATGCCGCGGAGGGAGTAGAACTTAGGGCTCCGCCTAAGCATAGACACGCTGTTCTTTGGACACTGCTTAGTTTGCTGCAGTTGACTGCATTGTCCAAGGCCGTCCACCAGATAACAACCCCGTAGGTGAGTGTCGACCTTATGACCAAGATATATAGCCGGTGTGTTATACGAATTTGAAGGCCCCATTTGTTCCCAATGGTTTTTTGCAAGAGAATGAAGCTACTGTAGCTTTATTGGCTCTTGCTTGAATGTTAGGTTTCCAGTTTAGTTTCCTGTCAAAAATGAGACCCAAATATTTTGCTGTATCGGAGAAGACTAAACTGGTATCGTTGATTGACGGAGGGTCTGTGATTGGAATTTTCTGGAAAAAAGGACAAGATCAGTTTTATGGGGGCCTACTCCCAGTCCACAGCCATCTGCCAAACGGGTTAATCTGTTAAGATTTAGCTGAAGGGGTTCTTTAATGGTAGTAAGATGCTTACCTGAGACGGCTGTAGCAAGACATCCACATAGGCAATCACCCTGCTACCACCCGCTTCCAGTTATATCAGCAGTTCATTAACCACTAAGCTCCAGAGAAGGGGAGAGAAGACACCGCCTTGTGGCGTACCACTGCCGACATATTTTTTAGCAGAAGTCCCACCCAGCTTGGAGTTGAAGACTGATTAACTCGTAAAGTGAGTTGACAGCGCAGTCGTGATTGTGGATGTATTGACGTTGTTAAAGGCACCCTCTATGCCCAGGAAAGCAACCATTGCATAATCTCTATATTGTAGGATTCATTCTATGTGGCTAATCAGTGAATGCAGAGCCGTTTCTACCGACTTTCCTTTACAGTAGACATGTTGAGCCGTTAACAGAAGACCTGGATCAATTTTAGTTCGTATATGGATGTTTAGAGTTTTCAGAATGAAAGGCCTTATTTTAAGTAACCAAATCCGAAGAAATTTCAATGAAAAAATAAATGTGCAAAAATTATCTGTTTTAATTAAAAGAGCACTAATATTTCGCTCAACAGTTTGAAAATTTTTCTAAAATCGTTAAAGGCCCACCCGAAAATAGGATTATACTAGCACTTTTGTCTAAATGGAGTACTCTGCGTCCGAGTGAAGTATCTGTCATCAAAATTAATGTGAATTAAACTATTTAAATAGTACCTTCGAATGATAAGAGCTGCCATAAAATTTACAAATTCCCCCTCCTATCCTACGAGTCTATTATGCGCTTCATTACTTTCTACAGTCGTCTCTAATTGCATCTTTCCATGTTCGTAGCATCTACAGCATAATTGCATCTTCACACAAAACCGTTCAACTCACATGTCATATCATAATAACTATGGTAAAAGTTTCTCCCATTTTCCCCTTTCCCATCACCCTCTGCCATGGTTTAAATTAAAAATTAAAAAATTCTAATTTCCTAAATGACTAGCGTGCGGCCCTTGCGGCAGTCGCGGTTTCAAAATTTCATCGTCTACATTATTCTGCAGCTCTCCAACTTTAGTGCGTGTGGAATGGTGAATTTCCATGCACAGAGCTACCTTAGTCGTCCCGCGTTTCCTGTTCCTCACTCTATGCCAAAAGTTTCACTCCCACAGCAACACATTAATTTACCATTTGTCAAAAACAATTCTCATATTGGATACCATGGATGCACATGGAGGGAGGTAATTCCATTTCGGAATGTTAAGTTACGGTAGGATGACTATATGGTACGAGTACAGTATACATACCACCAGCTGGGTACCCGATGGCAGCAACTGCCTCAAGGAATGCCACTGCCATGCCATATCGAATCTATGAGCTCCCTCAAGTGAAATTAGTTTCCAAGTACGAAGAAGATATGTCTTAAGTTGGTCTTTAGAAGGCTGCAACTGAATCGGTATTGGAATCCATGTGTGTGATTCCAATTCAGGAGTCTGCGTTGTATCTGTTCCCAAATCTGTTATCTCTCATTTTTGGGGCTACTGCGTGGTGCAGTCTTGTGGAAGGGCAAATGGTAAATGGGTCGGAATTTATTAGTCTAAGAGATATTTTATCGTGTCATAAATTGTTATGAGATCATCGAACTGAAGCAGCTACTCGTATGTCTTATTTGGCCAACCATGAGATGAGATAGACATGCCAATAAAGCAGCATTTAATTGAGTATTTCTAGGTGCACAGTGCCAATTTGCACAAATATTATTGATAGACTGCCGCCAGAGAGTGTACCTTCATTTTCGAAGACCACTGTGCCTGGTCAAATAATTTTCCAACTTCTCATTTGTAATTGCCCCAAATTGAATTCAAACTTTAATTCACTTCCGGTTTATTCGTTTAACTGTTAAGTCAATAGACCGAAATCTATTTTCCCAACACCTAGATACAGTGTTACTTTGTCGAATACCCGTATTTACTTTTCCCAACGCACTCAAGCTTACTTCCAATTATATATTTATTTGGGCTTCAATTTGCCAAGGATACACAAAAGCTGAACGAGTGTGAGTAACAGAGTAACAGAGTAACACATGCACGTGTATGTACTCCTAGGTGGCCTGAATGGGGGTATTAAAATTTCATTAAATGCGCATCCATTACCATTTCTATCGATTACATGGATACAAATTATGCTAATCGATTTCATTTCCTGGTCTCGGTGTCATTTCAATTCGATTTGATCTGATGCGAAGCGATACGAGATATGAAATGCGATGAGACTAAACCAACCAACCAACCAACCAACCAACTGAGCAACCGACCGACGACTGACTAAATGTGACAACACTCCCTGAAATGAGTGTGTAAACCGATTCATTGGCTCTGGATGTACTGGGTGTCAGGGGATAATGAAATCCCACGCTCAATTGCACATGAAAGGGAAACCAAACGATTTTTTAACGATGCCAATGGGTAGTGTTAGATACACTAAAAGTGGGTGCGGCACGGTTTCACGACAATTAATCCCCCCAGTTAAGTTCAATTTTCCCGCTCTAAGTGTGTTACATTGCCGCCAATAGTCAGGGTTGGTTGCGGCGAACAGCTCCACGAAGAATTAAATGACAAAAGGATTGCTGTCACATGACAACGAATAAAAATCAAAAATCAGTGTCAAGGTGAAGAGTAATGTGCTGCGGATTCTGTTCGTTAATTTACAATGGAATCCGCGTGCTCACGGACAGTTTGGGATATTTTCGCGTTTGCGTTTGAACAGATACTCTCTGAAACTGCCGCGTTTAAGAAGAAACTGAGTCAGATAGGAGTTTGTTTCACTGGTGTAGCTGGTGTAAGACGATGGGTGCATCTTCCTTTTGAGTATAAGTTCCATTGTTGTTGCCAGATTTTTTTTTCGTCGCTACCCCAGTACTTGTAATAACGACAATCATCCACCCGTGGTCTTAACGACCGCGGCCAGTGCATGGGTTCTGTAGGCCACAACCAATATACCAAACAAACCCACGGCCAACTTAGGCACTAACCCAGGGGTCGTTAAATCACTCGATTCCAATGGCAATGGCTTTTTCAGTGATACTTTTGAGTAGATTGAACTCTGAACGATAGAGAGGTGCTGCCTGTTATGGTTAAGCCACCGAGAACACTAGCCGAACACATTGCATATTGTAATTCCAGGAAGATGGAATGCTAATGCTCAGAAGACTTGCTGGAAAGTACTATCCAAGACTTTCATCTCAGATCATCCCATTCACAATCAGATACGAGGTATTGACCTTATTAAAGAGAAGCATTCTGCGGAAAACCAACCGGCCACGCGATCGCCAAGTGTGATATGTTAATGCTCCCCCTAAACTCATAACAAAACAGAAGTTACAAGTAGCTATACAGAAACTAAGTCACGCCGCTTACCAAATGATTTAAGCTGACATGTCCACCTACGAAACCATGCTGCAATTCCTTCTTCACAACTTTGAGCATTGCGTCGCTTGAATAGCGCCGTCTTGTTGGAACCACAGCTCGATTATATCGATGTTGTCGAGCTCTGACCACAGAAAGTCGGTTAACATCGCTCTATACCTCAGACCATTGACGGTAACGGTGTCTCCTTCTTCATTTCGGAAGAAATAAGATCCGATGTTGCCTCCATGCCATTGTGCTCGATTGTGTTCGATGCAGTAATGGCAATTTTGCTTGTTGACATAGCCACTGAGCCCAAACTGGCCCTCGCCCTGGAAGATGATTTTTTGGCCAAAATCCGGATCTCCGGCCAACATTTCCAGCGCTCAATTAGCTATGGTCGTCCGGCTTCAATTCTTACGTCAGCACAATCGGCAAAATAAGCCGAGTTGACATACTGGCGATGCTCAATTCAGCTGATCGTGGCCGAATCGACATGAGCCGCACGTTCGGCAAGTGTAAAATGGCAAAACTTATTGATAACTTTGACAGCTGCTGAAACATAACAATTGGAAAAACTTTCATTGCCTCTTTCATCTGGCCACCCGTTAGAGCCTGCTATAGCTGATATCTGCCATCGGTTGTGGTGACGAATAAGGTCATCAAATACGCTGTTGCTTCCTTTGACGGCTGCAAGTCGTCTGAGACTGATGGCCATATTCATTTAGTTATGCAACGAAGAAGGCATTGCAGAGGTAAAGTTTAACTGTCTGTTTGATTATACCTAGTGACTGTGTGCTCTAAACGCGGTCGCCAATTGCTGCACTAGCAATTAGCTTTCAGTCAATCCCTATCAAACTGAGGTTGTTCTCTTTACGAGAATGAGGAAGCTGATTTGTCTCACTCATCTAGTGATTAAAGGCGCCACCATCCGTTACTTCAAGGAAGCAGTCTGTCTTGGCTGAATGGGGGCTTTCCTTAACTCACCTGGCTCTCCTCTAGATGCAATGATGAATCTCGCTCGCCTTGATATTCATACCGTGAACCGTACTCTCAAAACTATCTTATGTTTGAAGTAAATCAGTGGTCAATACGCACTGATGTTTCGATAACCTTACGCACCACCGACTGTCCTTTGAGTCGCATGGACATACCGTCTGATACAATGACACCAGAACTCTTGTTGCGGCCGGAATCTGAGCAAGGAAAGGATGTAATCGGGTCTTCTCGGATGGCTCCAAAATCGATTTAGGATGAGGCACTGGTATCTTTTCGGGGGACGCCAACGTCAGACATCACTGTCTTTCAACTGGAGATATCTACAATGCTGATAGCGACGAACTTCATTGTGAAGAACCGGCAGAGGGAGTGAAGCATCTGCATCTGTAACGACAGCCAAGCTTCGCTTGAAGCGTGTCTGCGTTCTAAACATAAAGCGAAAAGAAAACGCCAACGTGATGGACAGACGCGTAGCAACACTACCATGGCCTGCAACTATCTAAACTAAGTACTTTCTTACTTACAGGAAGATGTGACATATCTTACTTATTTACACACTTAGGAGGCGCAACAGTCTGAGTATCAACCAACAAGCTTCTTCAGTCGTGTTCTTCTTCGCCATCCCTCGGATCTAGACTCGAAGACTCTGTTGGGGGAGTTGTGGCGTCCATTCGCTCAACATTGCTCAGCCACTTCTGGCGTTGAATCCTTAGACGGTTGACAAGACCGATCACTTCGAACGGCCCACACAGTGCGTAGTTGGACGTTCGTCTTCATTCGACGATAATACACGAGCATTTCTGTCGAAATGGCCAAGGGCTTCTTCATCTGTTCTCGACAAGAAAGTGCCATAGAGCCAGAACGGGATGATAAGGTTCTGGTATAAAGTCAGTTTGCACTAACATGAGAGAGCTCTTTTATTCAACTGCCTCCATAGCCTAAAGGTTAGCAATTGGCAAGGGGAATCAGTAATTCTGCGTCTGATTGCATCGCTGATGTCTCTACGGCTTGTAACTGCCCAACACTGGTAGACGGAGAAGTTATCGAATTCGAAGTTGTTACTGCCAATTGTGACGTTGTGGCCAAGCTATGGGCGGTGTGCGTCCTTTCTAGAAGATGGCATGTTCTTTGTTTTGCCCTTGCTTACCGTCAAATCCATTTTGACTGCATCCAGCTCAATACCCACTAAAGCTTCATTGACGGCGCGCTGTGTTTGTCCAATCATATCAATGTCACCCACGTTAACAATGATTTTGCGATCTTTGAAAAGATCGTGCCTCTGTTGTGGGCAAGTGAGTTTTGCACGAGTCTTTCTTGGGCGATGTTAAAAAAGTGGTAATACGTCGTCTTTTCTTGACATTGTAGATCCAGGTTATACCAAATGTGGCTTTGAAGTCGACAAATACACAAAGATAGCGAGTGTCTGTAACTCCCGGCTCTTTTCTAAGATCTGCCGTAGTGTTAATATTGGATCGATGGTGGTCTTTTCTGGTCTCAAGCCGTACTGCTATGGTCCAACTAGATTGTTCATGAATGGCTTCATATAATACAGCATAAAAATCGATGCTTAGGAAACTTATTCCTCTATGGTTGGTGCAATCACATAGCTCTCCTTTCCCTGTGGATCGGCTAACCGATACTGAGATCTCGATGAGAGAGAATTAGATGCTGTAAGTAGTTCGTCTGCGCCAGCAGCCTTATTAGACTTTAGCTCGATATACACAGCTACCTTAAAATCATCTAGAACGAATTCTCTGTCGTCTTCGTCCAGGGTGAATGATTCATTCTCTGTGACAGGGTTTTTTTCACCATCATCGGCGTTATACAGCCTGCAGAAATAGTCTTTCCATATTTGCAGCACCGAATTCGACAATACTCGTACTTGTTGTCCATGTTTACTTTCTGGTAGAGTAGCGATGGCATGTTCTATTTATTCTGAGATGAAATTTTCCTTCTTGCGGGAATGCCGCTCCATTTCCTCGATCGGGCGATTCTACTTTTTTTTCCGAGAAGTCTGCAGCTCTCATTCTTCGATGCACCTCAGCTCTATATGCATGCGGCTGTTGCTTGCTTACATTCGTTGCCAAACCAGATATTTTCATGTGACGGCTCTTTGAAGCCAACCACATCAGAAGCAGTTTCTCTGATGGCTCGTTGACAACATTACGATTGGCGTTCTGTGGGAGCTTGAGGAAAATGCCATCGGCAAAGATTCTAGCTTTTCAACTTGTATTTGTGATATCTGCACTCATACCCTTTCTGCATCAAAATAATGATCCTAGTCACATACTCTGTGATGTGATGATTTGCGTGAACGCAAATTTGGTTTATATTGCCGAATTTGGCCATGATGCTGGTTATTATGAGGAGTTCGCTTACATGTCGAAAGTTTAAGAGCTTCTCTTTAGACTTCCTTTATTGTAGCAGCCACCGTAGTAGATATCGTAGTTTTTCATTAGCCTTTTGCCCAGGACATTTCGGATTGGGGTAATAACCGTAATCTAAAGTTGTTTGGCATCACGTTTTCTGTTAATAGTGCTGACATTCCATGTACGAAGCCCAAATTCGTTGTCCCTAAAACCTTTGCTTGGTCCATCGACATATTATCCGTCCATATCCTAGGCTCTGAACTGTTTTTTTTTTCTGTTTGCACTGTTGAGAATCTACTCCCACACGCGACACCCAACCTGAAGGGCCAAGTCCTTAACAAAACCACTGGACAAAGGAGGTTATGAGAGCAGCCATTATCCTATACATCGAAATCTGACTAGAGTTGGAATGCCTGCGTTTATCTTCCAAGCCGATTCCAGTAATCCCACTTGTTGATTTCCTTAAACTTGTTCCTCTACTGTTGTAACTATGGTGATGGCCATTCATGTTTGCTGTTATACACCGATAAAAGAAGTCCTTTACCATAAAGTGTATATTTTCTCCGACTCATAAACAACCGAAAGGTAAATGCTCTCCTTGTGAGGGCGTTGTCCCTAGTACCCGATCGCTTTTATAATTTAAAACAACACGTAAAGACACCCACCAACGTGACGATTTACATTTTATTCATCGTAAACATCCTAAGCACATCCACAGAGGTCCTTGACCTCCTTTCGAAGTGCTCTTCTTTAACATAAAATTCTTAAGTATCGTTTTATTTCATGGTCGTAAGGCATTTGAGGAATTCTCATAACATAGATACATGCACTTACTGTTTTCATAAGACGCCTTCCATCATCAACCCGGTTAGAGCTTGAGATTTATTGAAAGATTCTTGAAATCGCCCTCATCACTGGTGTTACAGTTCCATGAGCGCAACACCACTTATAATAAATTCCGTCAGAAATATTACTTGCTCTTATTGTCAAAACATAACCACTCCCATTCCAGTCGCCCATCACCTCCTCAAGTCAAATCGATTTCCTGGTTACTTCGCCGGCTTCTCCTTGTATCGTTGAACATCTGAAAAATATCACAATAATGTGCAGAGATATTCCCAATCGAATGCAGAGATCCCGCGTTCCAAGTATCTCCCGACATGCACACCTCGGTTCATCATAAAGATGGAAAAAAATGTAAATCATATCACATCCATACGCATGGAGCAACAAACAGCGCTCGCATCTTGGAATCCAGAACACCGAGTACCGAATACCGAATTCAGAATTCAGAATTCAGAATTCAGAATCCAGAATCCAGAATCCTCCACCTGTCAGGAGGAGGAGGTTTACAAAAAAAGAATCTTGTGCGCCATAGAGTTGAATCAACTCGGAAGGCATATGCCCACATATGGAGTAAAGGAATCGTATCGCACATTCCAATTTATTTTCAGTGCGTAGGCTTCCTCATTTCGGTCTATCAATTCACTTGACACCGTTCGGTGTTCCATGGTGGAGATACTATGTACGTGTACATAACTAGTCGTAGTCGTAAGTACGAGGACTCCATCCATATACATAGATACGAATACGAATATGTACGTACACCTACTTGTACACAGTCGTAACCAGATCAGAAGATTACCCAGAGCTGGGTAGAAAAAAAAAAAAAAAAAAAAAACCGTCGGACGGGAATCCATAACGAGGGCTACAAAAGGACTTGAGAAATTTATGTGAACGTTGTGGCATGGCAACACTCGTCTGGGTCCCGTCAGCCCACTGCCTGGTCAGTGGAGTGTTCGAAAAGACATTTAAACCTCAAGAGTTGCGGATAACGTATGGAGAGAAAAAAAAGTGTCGCCAAAGTTCCTCATTCATCTTTAATGGGAACATTTACGCAATACTTTGGGATGCGAACGTGCTGGGAATATGGAATTCGAATGGTCGAATGGCGTTGGTCATGTGGATACACCATATAAGATATTCTCTAGGAATTTCCGTTTATTTTTTGTATTTTTCTCCAATACAACAGGGTGATTCGGTTACGAGCAGTGTGATCAATATAATGATTGACCAGGATATATGTAATGGTTTGAGGGCTACCAAAAGGCCAGTAAAGACGACGTACTTTAGGGAAGGGGACGTCAATTATAGAAAGTTCTGATGCTATTTGGTAGAAGTTTTTCGAACACAACAAGTCAATTTACTTCTCATGTCAAAGGTGGACAGGAACATAACCTCAAGGGCCACTGTGGAATTCATATGAAAGAGGATGGAAAGTCAAACACATATTCTTAGAGGGCTAAGCTAAATTAGGATATAGCTAAGGAAGGAACTTCTCTGGTAGTCGTAGAATTTTGGTATACCTATGGGATAATCGCTGTCGCAGAAGAGATATTTTGTAGCGTATCCGATGCAGTTTTTTATTTATTTATTTCTGTTAGGAATAGCTTGCTGTCCATCACTAAATGAAAGACATTCTCTCTGAGTGACTTGCTGGAAAGTGATTGGTAAGAGTTATTCTTTCACAACACTACATGACGAGCGATCGGAAAGTCCGAGAACTTGTCTTTATGTGTCGAACTCACTTTCACCATCTAAACTTGGGAAACTTTGCCACCAAGATTTAGTTGCTACAGACATGAGCTACGAAACGAACGGGGAATGGTGCAAACTCGTTGTTGTGTCTGTTTGTTTTCCCTATGATTCGGTGTGACCTCCGTGACCGAAGGCAGTAGTCGAATTTATTGAATACTATGACTCCAAGGAGTTGTGACTTATGCTGGGATGCTGAGGCTTGGAATACTTTCTGAGGAAGTAGTAAAGGCACCGTGAGAGGCAATCATCTCACGGAATTCATATTATCGTCCGACCTGGTTGATAACAATGTTGGCTCTCACCCTACTTTTGCTACGAGATTATGACAGCAAGTAACCGATTTTACGTTATCCAACAGGCATGCTGAGGAAATTACCAGCTAGGTACTGTCGTAGGTTTCCATGTCAGACTTTACGAACATCCAATTCAGAATCGGATGCGACGTCTTGAACTTGTTGAAGAGGAAAAATCCGCGGTAAACTAACTGGACACACTGGAAACTCAGGGCAAAACAAAAGCTAGAGGAATATGGTCAGAACCTGTAGGGCATCCCCACCAAGTGTTTTGATCTAGCTAGCAAGCTGAAGATTTTAAACAGATCGCTTAAGACTATTTTGGAGGAAGACTGGCTAGTTAAAAGCCTCAAAAGGGGGAAATCAATCAGGCTGGAATCACTCAGAGAATTTGATGGCACCTACTCTGAGTCGAAAGTAGAGACTCTCTGTTGAGACTCATTTCCCAGCAGCCATTATAGAAGCCACTGGTGAATTGAATAACACAACACGCCGCAGATGGTGTAGCTCGTCTCATAATCATGTGCTTTCAATAGCATAAACCCAGTTGCGTTATGAAAAGGTGAGGTGCTGGTAACTCTGAAGAGAATCTTCATTGCTAGCCTGGCACTGGCATACATACGGAAAACCCTGGCGAACGGTGAGAGTAGCCTTTATACCCAAAATCGGGGTACGCTCGCCAAGAACTTCAGACCTAAAAGACTGACTTCCTTAATGTTAAAGACCATGGAAAAAATGGTCAAGCTCCATGTGCGGAAGACTGTTTTACGCATGCATCTTCAGTCAAAGATACAACATGCTTGCCAACGCGGAGACTCCTGCGCTTCAAAATCTACGCTCTTGCCATTTTCATCGCCATTGAGGGTACTTTCGACAACTTGACAACTTTTAACGGCGTGTGCAACTCGGCCATAAAGTACGGCCTAGATGAATCACAAGTTTTGTGGATCAAAGCAAGGCTGGTTAATAGGACACTGATTGCTGATGCTGACTCCAGCCAATATGTGATGGCGGAGGTAAACAGGGGTTGCCAGCAAGGCAGTGTTTTGTCTCCACTGCTCTAGTGCATGTTGGTCGATGCACTGCTCAACGCGCTCAATAATTCTAACGTCTATGTACAAGCGTGTGTGGATGATGTAGCTGTACTGTCTGTTGCATCGTGTCTGGCGATTATCTGCTCTAAAGCGAGGGCGGCCCTAGACGCGATCGACGATTGGTGCACCAAAAATGGGCTTTCAGTCAATCGTTAATTGACGTTTCTCTCTTTTCCCGAAGGTGGGGGACCAGTCAACGTCTGACTCATATAGTGCTTGGAGGCATCATCATCCAACTCCCCAAAGATGTTAAATAATTGAGTGCCATCCTGGATAAAAAACTTCTCTGAACATGTTACGTCGAAAGCCTCCCAGACGCTATCGGCCTTTGGACAGGGGCAAAGGAACTGTCTGCAAAGCATGGAACATGCCACCTACAAGCGTACTTTGCATCTATAATGCTTACTGATGAAAATACGACAGACTGCTTTTACCAGACTTCAAAGAAGGGTCTGTCTCGGCTGCATTGGGTTTTCTCTAAAACGCCTGGCTCCTCTCTAAATGCATTGATGAATCTCCCTCCCCTTAATATTCATATCATGGACTGTAATCTCAAAGCCAGTTGTCGTTGAAATAGAAGTGGTCTTTGGTACAACACGCACTGGGGCTTTTGTGACCCCGCCTTTCTGTTCTGGCCTCATTAATATTCCGTCTGATACAGCAGAACTCCTTCAGCGAAAAAATACGAAATCGACTTTCCCTGTGTCCAAGACTGGTTTCTAGCAGAACCTGAACCAGAAAGGAAGTTAGTCTTCATGGACGGCTCCAAAAGCTATTTAGGATGCGGTGCTTGTGTCTTTTTGAGGGATGACAAGTTTAGATTTCACTCGTCCTCGTTACGAAAACTTGCGTCTGTCCTCCAATCCTGTTGACAACGAAATATATTGTGAAGAATCGGTGGAGAGGCCGAAGCATTTACATCTTCAGCGACTGTCCAGATGCGCTTAGAGCCTTGCTGAACCATCTAACGAATTCTAAACTAGTTCGAGAATGCAGCACTTTATTGAAGGCAGTCACAAGGCTGAATTCATTGAGTCTTATCTGGATCCCTGGCCACAATGGGATCACGGGAAATGAAATCGTGGATGAACTTGCTATGCACGGCTTAGAGGAGTGTTTTTCACGATTCGAACCTACGTTAGGTCGGCCTGCGTCCTCGCGTAGGGCTTCCATTGACAGTTGGGTTTCATGTGAGCATAACTGCAGATTTGTTCTAAATAAAACTACCAGATGAGACCATAATATTTGAGGTCCAAGACCCTTTAAGCTTTGAACGGCTCAATTGATTCAAATTCCCATTCCGCTTTATCTTAGCAAGCAAAAAGGACCTGGACAACCCAACGACCCAAAAACATTGTCAGGAAGAGATCATCAGAGGCTTTGGAAGCCGAGTGTCTGCCAAAAGTATCTAGTGCAAGTGTTGGCAATGAGCCAATGTAGCCTCTAAAGCGCTGAACTTCCCTTGGCCATTTCATTGAAACCCCCAAATTTACGAAGAGTGACGTCAAGCACATGCAGAGAAATATGAAACGTACAGAGCGGGGTTCATGCATGGAAGGACGACAATTGCGTGTGAGTTCTATGACAAGAATAGACGGGATGAATACTGGCTTCTAAGTAGAAAAAGAAGGAACATGAGAAGAACTCGGTCGAATAAATGGGTAAAAAAAAAACTCTCCAGATTACAAAGTCCGAAGCCTGCAAATGCAAGGTAACATAAGTGCATTGGGCGCTGAACATGTAGAAGGTACATTCCTGCAGACGACGATGACGGGGTTCAAAATTCTGGTGTCTAGCAGACTGAATTCGAATGGATCCTGAGAAACCCTCATCGGCGATCTCATTTCTCGTGACCCTATTGTTATCTAGAACCATGGGCCCTACCAAATTATCAAGGCTTCGCCCATCAATGACGTTGTCTAATAAAAATCGGGGCAGAGCATATTACTGGTCTTATCGTAAACATCGTCAGATGACGCCGCCGAAGGTTGCTACGATTTCATCAGTTACAAGTTGCCGGTCATAGGTCTTCTTGGCCACCGGTAGTCCCTACCAGGACTTAAATCGCGGTACCATGGGAGTCAGGAGCCCCCGGATTGACTTGTTGAGGTAGGCCCCCTTGTGGGAGCGTCATAGTGGCTGTGGTTTAACCCGAAAGTCGCGGGAAAGGTCTTCCAGTTAGTTTGACCTAATGTAGAGTTGCAATAAGTACTGGATGCTGTGACCCTAAGAGCAGTAAGAGGTTTTAGGTCGACCTCGACTCATACTAAGGGTGGAATTTGTGCCTCCAACACAGTTCCGAATTGGTATCAAAGGATTGATGGAGAGCGATAGCAAGGCGTATCCTTGTTCCCATGGATGTACGGGCTTCCCCTAAACTTAAGTCTACACGACAGGTAAAAACCAGAGAATATCTGTGACCTAGAACCAAAAGAAGTTTCTTATCCAGGATGACAACCAAATACTAAGTTTCATTGGAAAAACAGAGGGTCGTAGCTTTGTGAACAAGATGAGTCAGGGCAGTCAGGTTCCTCTTTCTTGTAAAGGAAATAACCTAAATTTTGAGAAGATTTATTGGGCCCCTATTTCCGGTACATTATACGTTGATCACGTCTGCAACTTTAGAGTAGGCCATGATCCAATAGACACATTAATGTTGCAGCATTTGCGTATCTTTGAGCATAGGAGTTATAATCACTGAAAGCGTTAAACATGCACCATAGCACTAGAGACAGGACACAACATTGGCTCATATCACTGTCAGTTTAGGCCTCTAAGGTCCACTATAACCTAAACACTGCGATAGGACCTGGAGAAAACTATTGAATTTCTGATCGATACACGCCACCTATTCGTTGATTTTTAGGCCGCGTATAGGGATTAGCTACAGACACCTATGCCATGTTTTCTCATCATTACCAAATTCATTCTGTAGCACGGAATTACAATGGAAAATACACCCTGCTCCACAGAGATCTATAAAGATCTCATCTGGATGTTTGATGTCAAAAAAACGTTTATCCTAGGCGGTATCCTGTCATCTGATTTGAATAAATTATAAACTTTGGTTAGAACGAATGGGCCTGCCCTAGGTTGTTTTGAATGGATTAAAGATAAAACGACAGTACAGGCTAAGTTGCGACATTGACCTAGTCCGAAGAATCGAAATTCAGCTATTACAATGACGTGCTTGACCATGTAGAGTGGATTAACCATAGCGATCGTGCTTAGAGCAACTTGGAATCCACCAATGGAATCTATTCATAAAGGGAACGGGTTCTCAAAAACCTCTACGAAACACACCATGCATAGGTAACAAAGTAAATGAACAACCATGTGGATAGACCAATTATACCAACCAACAATACTCTCCAACTTTCAAGATGGTTTCGAAACTCTAACGATGTTGAACTCCTACTCATCCGACGTTGATTGAACCATATTTTACTCATACAGTGTATCCTGTACTTCAGCCGAAGTATTAAGTCATTACGTGCACCCAAATAAAGTCCTTATGTTACAAAGTATCCAGATTCAGAGAGTAATGGTAATAGCCATTCACACCCCAAGCCGAGATTCAATCAAGTGACAGACAAGATTATTTCGATCCAATTGGAGCATCCTACAGAGAAGAAGTCATACTTACTTCTTAACTAAATCCTCTCAAAACCAATTATCGCATATCAAAGGAATATTTCCTAGAACCACTTCTGGGACCTGTAAAGCCCTAATTGGATATTCAACTTCAATACAATTGTGATTAGTCTATTCCCAGAGGCTAACCTCTCAAAAACAAATTTCACATGAAATTAAATTATCGAAATTCCATTTCGAAATCTCAGGAAAATCTTCTTTTAATCCACCGAGATACAGAACATGTCTGTTAGGTGACCTAAACCAAATGTCCTCTCAAAGGACACTCTCGTCACAAACATAAACTTCATTCACAATGACACTCGTGAGCAGATCTATTTTAATTTAAATCACCAAAAAGTTGCAGTTGAAATGAACTTCATTAAGTCTGCAGATATGAATCTGTTCGTACTCGTACTGCGACGCACGATAAGTTTCATTGAAATGCATTCGTATCCTCTTGCGGAGTAGTATTCTCATTTGCCTTCAGACTACAAAAGTAGAGGTGGAGTCTTTATGTGTCAATGGGGCTCAAGAATGGCCAGAAAGTACCTGTGATAAATGGAGAAGCACTCTGGAGCCGGAAGGATCTGGTATCTGGCATTGAATATGACTTTATTTGCTCATACCTTTGGACAATGTGTCTCCAAGATGTTTCCCATTTGAAATGTTAGTTCTCAGAAGCATTTTGCAAATTGAAAATGTATCCATGGGCCAAAATGGAATATTTCTTTGCAGTGACAATACGAGTATGTGCGAGTATATGTAGTTGAAGATGTAGATTTTTGATATCTCTCTGGTATTTGTAGCTTTTAGGTCTCCAGAAGGTCTTTTCAGAAATGGAACTGCAACGAATTGAAAGGGATTTGGAGGAAGTTGAATTTAATAATTTTGAATGGAGCTCTCTCTCTCAGTCCTTTGAACTAACGACTTGTTAGAAGCGACTTTTGATGCCGTTTCAGTGGATAATTCTTTGGAACTACTAAATCAAAAGTTGGCCAAAGAAAATGCCAACTTGTCTCTTCATCTTATGAGAACTCCCACAGATTTCTTTGTAGAACTCATTTGGAACGAGGACTGTCGTACGAGGGTATCTTAAAATGAATATCCTTTTGCCGCGTGCTAACAATGCCAACAACTAATTATTGCATTATTTATTCCACAATAATAACATGGACCTTATTAAGCTTAAAAGAACGGGATTCTATAAGCCAGCTTTGGTAAGGTTGTATTCTTGATCCGAAGTCAATTTCGATTTGGTCTGGAAGCCAAGATTAAGATTTATCAAATATTTCTTGAGCCAAGGAACGCAGTGTGGCTTTGTTTTCTGCTTTCCTGGAAGGGGATTAATTACAACTATGACGTGACATAAGAAGAAGAACCGGTAGTAGATTTTTTAAGGTTCATACAATAAATCGGTAACAGCTGCTGAGACTCGCCTATTTTCAAATAGAATCATCATCGGCTGGGATTAGGTAACGATTAAGTGAGTTTGAGCTATTTGATGCAAACCTGCCTTTGAAGCCACTTCCACGTTCTCAGAGCCCAGGTTTAAAGGGAGCTCCATAGTTTTGCCTGGACTCTCTAGTAAAAGAACCATGAAGAAGCCAAAAGTAGTTCTTAAAACCTTAGAGAGGATAAAGGCACCGGATAAGGTAGTCGGACCATTGTTTTATTAAGAACCTGGTCCTCTACGTTGAGGGCAGCACGTGGGGGCAAATTTCTCCGTGGAGTGAGAATCTCAGTTTAGGAATAACCAATAGCCTTTAACACGGCTCAATATACTATAATGTCAACCCAAGCAAACCTTTTAAAGACACCGAATTTTGGCTATTCATATCGAATTTTAATATCCTTAATAGACCACATGCTTCATCAAGGCCAAATTCAGAAATATACGCTTGGAATGCATTTATTCCCCTACAGAGCATAAGGATGGAAGCATTAAACATGAATTTTATAACCCTCTTCTGCTCAGTGCCTCAGCTATGGCATCAAATTGTGCTTGGAAGCATCTTTGGATGCGTTCTCGGAAAACTCGGCCTGTATAACCACACATCACCAAATCTCACTTAACTATCTCCTGATCAATGGACTGTCAACCACATTACGTTCGACTCCTCCGGCATTCTGCATGTCCAAACGCTCCGAGGAACCGACATCGACTTGGCTCCTGCCTTCTTTAATCTGGTGGGGGCTGACGCCCCCATTTATTTCGCTTCATACAAGCTGAAACTAACTTCAAAAAGTAGGACTTGACAACTAACAACAATTAAGGGTTAGGAAGTAAAGGAATGGTGGAGGAGATCAAGTTTAAGAGAAGAAGAAAATCAAAAACTGGGAGGTTTTAGTTGACCTTACGGAGTATACGGGAGATTTGTTAGAACCATAAGAGGTGCCGTGAGTTGGAAATAGAATTGTAAAGGGCAGCGCAATTCACAGAACTAGACAGCAGCCGATGGCTACTGGCTTAGAAGTGTAAGGCGGTCAGTATATGGAAATAAGATAAAGGGGTCAACCGAGGGTAGTCCTCGGTCCTCGAAGGAAACGACGTTGAATATTCGAGATTCGGGATATATGGACTCGCTGAAAGGGCGACCAGACTTGGTGGGGTATTCGAGAAGGGGCCGGACAAGCGTAGTGTAAAGTGACCTTGACACATAGGGGTTACAAAATATTTTAGACCGTCGTTTGATGAAGCCAAGTGATGAGTTGGCTTTAAGGATTATCTCATCAATATGCGAACGGAACTTTAACTCTCTTTCGTATAATAAAGTCGAAAATAGAAAATAAAGTAAAGGAGAAGATTGATTGGACTTACATGGCAACGTTATGGATTGACATTTGGAGACATTAAGCTCAAAGTAATTTTTTAGACACCTATGGAGGTCTTTTTGAAGGAGAATAGAGTCTTGGGGTGAAGAAATAATTTTGGAGAACTTAGTGTCGTCGGAGTAAATGGATAGGGGGCAGTGTTTAATAATTCTCTCAGGATCGTTTATAGATAAAATGAAAAAGAGGGAACCTAGATGGCTGCCTTGTGGGACACCAAAAGTGCATAAAAACGGGTTTGAGAAGGCTGACCTGAAGCGAACGCTATAATAATGGTTCTCTAGATAGAAGATATCCATTTTAACAATATGGGGTCATTTGATTTGAAAAGGATCAGTTGATGTGATATTTTATCGCAGGCCTTGGCTAAATCTGTAGCAATAACATCGTTTTCTTTGCCATTTTCTAGGGCAAGGATACGAATTCAACTAGGTTTGCAGTAGTTGATCTACCTCTCAGAAATCCAAGCGACTTGCACTGAAAGCTTAGAACTTCATATACAAAATTTTCGAACATTTTAGGTACGTGAGAAAGCTTAACAATGGGACGGTAGCTGGTTACTTCATTCTTTGATCCCTTTTTGTAAACTGGTGTTGGCGGAATTCCCCTTTTGTGAGGGACAGATGAAATAGGGAGGAAAGTGGCTGCGAAATATTCGAGGCATACTTTTTAAGAAATATTGCTGGGAGCCCGTCTGGTCCGGGCAGAAATTCATCATTGAGATCTTGTAACTTTTCTTCGATAAGGGTAGGATCAAAAGATTGAGAGTGAGAGAGAGGCAAATGGAGAAGCTGGGGAGAGATTAACAAATAACCATTCATATCTCGCCGGTAAGGTAATCTTGAAATTCCGTTTGTTTTTATGGTGAGATGTTGGGAATATTGAGCATTGGCTGATGGTGATGCCATAGCTCTTTTTGAAAAATTCAGAAATCCAGGCAACATCTGAATAATTTGGGTAATCTTTTACGAGTAGGGTGGTGAACATTTCATTCCTTGTGCGAAGTCAATATAGTTGCCTTCGAGGGCGATACACTGATTGAAATGATTTTTCAATCTTTCGATACCAGTTTTATAGTACGATTTCGGCTTAGCCTCAAAATAGGCCTCTATTTCGGCGATTACTTCTTCATCGGTCTTAAATCTCTTTTCGGCGAGCATTCTTTGGAGAATACGGTGGGTGGGGAAGCAATTCGTAGTCGAATTCATTCAATTTTGCTATCGTTTTCATCGACTTGTGATACCGTGCATTGTCTTGATGAAACAGCATTTTCTTCAAATGCGGCCGTTTTTCTGCGATTTCGTCCTTCAAACGCTCCAACAATGCAATGTAATAGTCGCTGTTGATAGTCTGCCCCTTTTGGAGATAGTCGATGAAAATTATTCCATGTGCATCCCAAAATACGGATGCCATAACCTTGCCAGCCGACTATTGAGTTTTTGGTCGTTTTGGACGAGGCTGACTGCCGACTTGACTCTGGTGTAAAGTGATGGAGCCAAGTTTCATCCATTGTCACATACCGACGCGAAAATTCGGCTTTATTGTGGCAATGGTTCGGCTTCGGCTTGTAACAATTCAGCCAAAATTAAAGTATTGTAACTGTTGTGCGGCTGGGGGTTGGGTCCTAAGACCATCGATTTTGTGACATAGGGTTCCAATGAGGTTTTCCAAATCATTCAGCACTGTTCTATTCGTAGTGATCTCATCATTAAGCTCATTAATTTTATCGAATATAACGTCAGGCATGGACTCGTAGTGCTTTGAGAGTTGGTGATTGTTTGTTGCAAGTTCGAGATGGAGATTGGATGTGGTGGATGATTGGAGATGAATATTTACGTCTTCCCGGAGAGAGTTGATGGTTTTACATGTTTTCTGGTTGGAATCCATCATTGCGGAACCGATTGATATAAATTCACTTAACACTGTATCAAGGTGGCGCTTGGAGGTTTCTTCATTTCTGGATCTTGCACTTTCTAATTCAATTAGACGCGCAATTTGTTTTTCAGTGCTATGACCAAGGTCTTCCGCACATCTAACAGAAGAACAGCAGATTTTCCAAGAACTCTTTAACGAATACAGTGTTCCTTTAATTTAGGCGAAATAGGAGTAAAGTAAGAGGGCGACTGAATACAGTGGCGGTTTGAATTGATCTGCCTTGCCTTGTCTTGTTGCAGCCAGACTGCAAATACCACAACCATAGCAAAGGAAGGCCACTAACGTTTGACGCTAAAAAACTGCAATCTCAAGAGGCCGATAAAATGCACCCAAATGAGAAGTGTTTAAGACAGCGCTGCTCTACGAGCAAAAAAGAGGACAAGAGGCTCCAGAAGAATGTCGAAGAAATTCGAGAAGTGCTCGATCGAGGCCTTAGAGAAGTGACATCAAAAGTGAAGTTCGTAAGTTTTATCAATAAATGAAACGAGCATGTCAAAGCTGTAAAGCCTAAACAGAAACCTGCAAGGATGCAGAAGGAAACTTCATAGTAGAACCACAGTCGGGGCTGAGAATCTGGAAAGACTATTTCTTCAGACTGTTAAACTGCGATGACTCACAAGATTCTACTGTCAGGGAGTATAAACCATTCAACCTGGATGAAGACAGACAGCCTTTCCAGCCACTCGACCAAGATTAAGACGGGATAGCACATAGTTTCCAAACTGAAAGCAACATATGATGCCTTGATGCAAAGCATATATCAACTCATCTCAAAAATCTGTGTCGACGACAATATGTTTATTTGCCAGATCCTAAAGAAGAGTGATCCCTTGAACTGCGTCAACTTAAAAAAAATCCTCTCTGCTGTGCAACAGTCTGATGGGCCAGTGTGGTTTTAAGCCAGTAAAGTCCACCATCTATCAAATATTCTCTCTATGGCGGATCTAGGAAAAAACCCAAGGATTCCAAACCGATACACACTACCTCTTCATCTATGTCAAAGCCCCATAAAGCGCCATCTATAGAAATGAACTACACATAGCCACGTCTAGCTTTGGCAAGATAACGAACGAGAATTCACGCTTCTCTGGCCAGGTCGGTAATGACAAACCCGAGACTTCCAAGTGTATCGTTGCTTGAACGAAAGAAGCCGGGTTTTTTGGTGACAATAACCCCATTTGGGCGGCATGAGAGCTATACCAGAACTATGAGAGCCACAATTTCTATTTCGACACTCACACTTATGCCTTCACGTTTGGAGCATACGTCATCGACAGGTTGACGTCGCCCACTGCTTCCTTAAATCACGCAATACCTAGTCACCACCATCGAATTCTCAGACGTAGTGGTGAAAATTGACGGGTTACCCCAAAGAGTACGAATCCGGGCGATAGAACGTACAATAGAAATCAAGTGAATACATGGTGGGGCAAAAGTAATGTCATAATATGAATTGGCTATCATTTTGTTAGAAATGAAAAAAATTTCACCGTGTCTCCACCAAAAGTTTACTTGAAGGTGTAAAATTGATGACACCAAGTTGAAAAAATGATATCGGTCAAATGACGACCTCCTGAGTTGATGCACATTTGTGCCCGTTTTACGGCATTTTGATTTGTTGCTCGCAAAACATTTAGCTCCAAATTAGTGGTTTCTTCTTCAATGTCCGGCTGTCAAGTCTTGCAAGCTTTGTGGTTTATTGTGGTAATCGAGAGATTTCAAAAAGCCCCAAAGGAAGGAGTCTGGCGCCTTCAGATGAGGCGACCTGTCCGGCCTGTTCAAATTGCCAAACGGGTGATCCAAAATCTCCATGGTTGCCAGAGCTGTGTGAGCTGTTGTTGCATCCTGCTGGTACCAGCAATGCTCGAGACCCAATATAGCAACTTGCGGCAAAACAAAACTCGTTTAACATCTGTCTATAGCGCTCACCAGTTACGGCTAGATGATGCCGTCAATCACTTTTTCAGGACCACTTTGAGGGGATAGAATGGCTCTTCGTGCATTTCATGGGGATTCTCCCTGCCCCAGAAATGCAAATTTTGTTTATTTACATAACAACTTAAGTGGAAATGGGCTTTGTCGCTCATTTTGAATTTGGATACGGAATCATCCTCATCTTGCATCAGGTTTCAGTAAGTTGAGAGTGGTGGAAGTAAGTTTACCTTATTTGACAGTCAACAGGCAGCGACTGGTAAACGGTTTGCACTTAATATGGGAACATCTTCAGGTCTTTCTTCACAATTCGACGCAAGGGACGCACGCTGATGCCAAACTGCTTACATGTCGTATGTACGTCGATGTTTGTGAACTCTCGCAGACGACCTCGGCCACAGCAGTGATATTCTTGGTCAAACGAGCAACACGGGGCCGACCATTTCTTGTGAGATTTCTGGTGGACCCAGTTTGCACAAGACGCTGAACCAAATGCTCAGCCCACTTGGTATAGGACGACGAAATTCGTCAAATGAGCAGTAAAAATAGTTCTGCGTTCTTCAGGTGTAAGTATATCGTTCCATTGCTTGACAAGAACTAATTCTCTATGCGTCTACAACATAAATGTCAAAATACAATGCCACTTGGCGTCATTTGCAAAAGTTATGCCACATTCACATTATGACATTACTTTTGCCCCAGCTTGTATATTTATTCACAATTCTGGTGAAAATTTCTTCTTGTTGACTGCTCATATTTCGTCGTGGATGTTACTTTTCCAACGACAAGTTTTGTTTATGTTTCACATGATTTGTCCCGAACACAACATCAAAAAATGCCACCAGGATACTCCTGACTTTAGACACAGATTTCACCAAACTCCACACAATGCCACTATTCACTCGATGTCAACGACTTAAGCAAACAAATACGAGTACGTCGAGTGAGGTAGCATTTGTACCTTACACCGTCTCAACAGTTTACATCCTTGAGATCATAATGCTTTTGCCTCCTTGTTGCTTGCATTTCCCATAAGATCACCTAGAGGATTCATGTAAAATGCATTGGTATTCCACCATTGGAGACCATCATGTATTCGTATAAGTAAGTTGCAACAGGAAACAAACATACAAATACATCCTTACCTTTCGGTTCATCTTCGAGTCTATAACCCACGAATACCTCCATGTGCCAACAGTTCTTAAGTAGCTTTGTTCTTTGGGCAAACAAAGGTAAACACACGTCTTCCGCCGATGCAGAGTGCATTGAAAAAAAAATCTCAACTCCTAGGCGGCTGGCGGCAACCATAGAAAGGAAGCCTATAAAGCTCCATAGTGGTGTAGTATTCGTATTAAAAAGGCTCGTCTTGTTACTGCAAATGGAATCCGTATCCCTATCCCTATCCGTATCCGGATCCCCTTCGACGAGTGAAATTGCATTTATGAACAACCAACACCATCCCCTAAATTCCATCGAAAGGAGCAATTTCTATTATTTTTTTTTTGCTGGCCCGGATAGTGCTGCGAAAAAGGATTTTCTTTGTTTTCCTTTCGTAGACTTTCATTATGGGCCCTTATATGCACCCTTCCTGTTGTTCCTTCGCTTCAGTTCAGCCATTCTGCTTTCTTCTTTTGTTGGTTTGTTTTTGTTGTTTTTTTTTTTTTCCTTGATATTTTTCGTTTTGATTGCAATTTTTTATTTAACGGTGTACTCTACCAATATTCACACAATGTTCTCCTCCTCCGTCTTGCTCCTTGTTTTCTTCGTTTCTTTTTTTTCTATTTTTCAAATTTCTGTTGTGCTTGCAGATTTTTCATTTTCGTTACTTTTTTCGTCTCTCTGCATGGGGCTACGGAAACGGATGCTACGCGCGAAGGAAACTTCACAACAACAGGCGAAGGATCGGGCAAAGCCAACAGGAATCTTGAGTATGGTGTGAGTAATAAGAGTGTGCAAATAGCAATGGCATCTTGTATCCTTGTGCTTGTTTGTTGGTGTTTACGCTTATGCTGTTGTTATTCGTAACAAGGATTTCGAAATGTGTTCTACAACACCCATACCGCAGTGATGGTAGGGAGGGAAAGCTAGACACATGCCAACCCTACCATCACCACCGAAGGGTGCAAAGGCAGAATGCAAAACGAGCACGTGAGAATAAATGTCATGTACGAGTGAATTTGGTGGTAAATCATTTCTGCTGTACGAGTACGAGTATCTACACGATGAAGACACGGATAGAGTGGAAAGTATGAACATAAAAAATAATAAATTACGATTGCAGGCGAAGCAATTTAATGGTTTCGCTTTGGACTAGCCTTTGCGTTTTAATTGGCTTTCGGGATTTGTTCTATAAAAGACCACATAAAACTACAGACTGAGCGGACACTAATTGAGGGAGAAAGGATTTTTATTTGGTCGTATAAAGCTGCCAGGATTATGAACGGACAACGTACACAGTTCGATGTGGCAGAAATATTAGCGTGTAGCTAGGATGGATAGAAAGGTGTTTCTCACTATGCCATATGAATATGCCAACCGGACGACTATTGGACAGTCAATGCCACTAGAGGGGACTCATGCAAATTTGAATGAGCATTTTGGAGGAACAACTGCCTAAGTACGTACCGATCTGCCTCACTAGGAATACAGAGGTTGCAACGGTGACTAAGATGAGCATATGTGGAATATTCCCAAGCTGCGCCAGGATTAACTGCGGAGTTAAAAAAAAAAACGGATGAGGCACTGAGCGGTTCACCGATGAGTCGCGGATGTAGCACCATTAGGAATGACAGACGGGGTTACGAGTTAACTAGCAAGATGAATATTTAGTACAGTGCTTCCTACAATTTTGTTGGAGTACTGCTAGTGATAAAGCAAGGTGAGACCGAAAACGTTACGTTTGTGGTTCAGCGTGTGTCAATTAAATGTGCAATATTCATGTCTGTATATAGTTGAGTTAGGTGAGAATGTTCCTTGTTAAGGTGAACTTACACCAGTTGTAAGGGCAAAGGGGGAGCGTGGAAGTTCATGGTAATAGTGGAACTAAAGATATTTCTTGGTTAACTTGTCAAGATCGGCGATCTTCATTGAATTCTGTTGGATACCAAAGCAGCGCAGTTGCAAAGGAAGTGCACCACAAATTGCTTATCCATTTCGTGTCTACAAATCCTCCAGATATCGCGGTGAGGAATACTCAATCGCTGCTTGTGTCTTCAAATTACACAGTGTCCTGGTGATTATGTGTGTAAGTTTCTCCAGAAGTTGATCATCTCACCTCTCCTGATCGTTTAGGATCGGATCCGCAGGAGAAGGTAGAGGCTATAGGAGCGACTTTCCAGGAAGTGTACAAGGCGAATGACATCATTGGCCCGAACCACGACCTGGAAAGTCGAGTCCTTATGCACAATGCCTGCCTTCGAAATGAAATTGTGAATTGGCGATTCGAGAGCTCGGGTTTCACCCAGTTCAGTGACGAGAATATGGCAAATAATGTCATCACCAACGAAAGAGTATTACCACCTTTCATTACGAAGGAAGAGCTCCAAACGATCTTCGAATCACTTAGAAGTAAGAAATCAGTGGGAACCGATGAAATACCGAACATTGTGCTTCGACATCTCCCACTAGTAGCGGTGGACATTTATGCCACCCTGTTTAATAATGCAATGAATAATGCACATTATCCAGCGCATTGGAAAACTGCGGTGGTACATCCCATCCCCAAAAGGGATAAAGATACTTCCAATCCGGCGAATCTCCGCTCGATCAGTCTTCTTCCAAACATCAGTAAGGTTTTCGAGAAGGTGATCAATAGAGTCCTGACTAAGTGGGTTGAGGACAAACATATAGTTCCGGATAATCAATTCGGTTTCAAGGCGGGGCATGATATCATTCATGCTGCGTCTAAACTGGTTTCCGATATCCAGTGGAACAAAGGCAAGAAACAGTGCACTGGTGCCTGCCTGATTGACTTGGAAAAGGCCTTCGACACCGTATGGTTAGAGGGACTCTTCTTCAAGCTGGACAGGTTGGGCATTAGTAAACCACTGCTGTATATTCTCTTTGATATGCTCTCCAGTAGACAGTTCATCGTGAAGAATGGCGATGTGACTTCTGCTGGAACATTTAACATTAAAAACGGTCTGCAACAGGGTGCGGTAAATTCGCCGATCCTATTCAATATTTAGACAAGTGATCTGATAGGTTCACTTCCCCATGCCATAGCGTACGCAGACGACTTAATTGCGTACAGATCAGGTCCAAAAATCGAGGTCATTAATATGCTTTTGCAACGTGACTTCGACAAAATTAAGCAATATTGCGATGACTGGAAGTTGAAAATCAACTTTCAGAAGTCGGAAACCATTCTGTTTAGGACGCCTTTGTCTGGGGCCTCTAGGGATACCAGAAAGAATTGGCGAAAGTTCTCTGTCGTCGGACAACATGGACAGCCACTTGCTTGTCGAAATGTAGTCAGATACCTTGGGATCTGGCTAGATCAATATCTATATTTTAACAAACATATAGATGTTGCTCTGGCCAGAGCCAGAGGTGCTTTTGCCCTTACAAGGAGACTGTTTTACAACAGCCAACTCGATGCGAGGGTGAAGGTGATCTGCTACATGGCCCTTATCCGGCCTATGCTTGTGTTTGGATGTCCCGTGTGGTTCAACGTGAGAGCAAGTTTATTGGAAAAGATTCGGGTGTTTGAGAGGGCTTGCCTTAGGGCTTGTCTTCGGTTATACAGAACACCAGAGTCTGAGTACATAAAATTCTATCGCAATGAGGTCTTGTACAATAGGGCGAACCTAATAAGAGTGGACAATTTTGTTATTAAGTTGACTCGAAGGCACATTGCAAGAGCAATGACCTCATCGAACAACCTGATCTCCGGGGCTTACTACCCTAATTATATGTATCACGAGAGAGTTCGCTTAGACGGCTATGTTCCTCCAGAAGCGTTTCTCTACCTTGATAGCAAAGGTCTGATCCAGGACAGATTGGCTGTGCCGCTAATCTTCCACGTTGCTCGAACAGCTGCGGACAGGCGACTCAACTACGACAGAGACGTCGCACACGGCAGTGCGGAGCGTCTCCGGTTCAGTAGAGCGGTAGGGAGTCGCGACATGAGGGATGTTGCTCGGCAGCACCAACAATTTTGGTGGCTTTTAGAAGGAGGGGATGCTTCGTCGTCGAATTCCTCCAATTCTTAGTAGCTTCATGTGAAGCAAAGTGGGTCACCTAATTTTTCTTTTAGCCATGGCCGGCTTACATAGTTTTAAGTAGGAGTAAGTTAGATTTAAGAAAAAAAAATATATAAAAACCAAAAAAAAAATTAATAAAAATAAAAAATTCAAAAAAAAACATACATCTATATATATATACATATATTTATATATTAAGTATATATATATTATGTATATATATATATATGTATGTACTAGATGTAAGTAGTTTAAGTAGATTAAGACTTATTTTTAGGTAGTTTTTAGGATTTTAGTTTTAAGTTTTATAATAAAATATAAAAAAAGTCATGTTACTAAGTTTTTTTTTTTGGAAAAAATGTTTTCTTAGTTTTAATTATAAGGAATAGAAATAGTATAGTATAGTAGTAAGGTACGTCGAAAGACATAATTTAAGTGTTAGGTGTAACTTAGAGTGCCCGCATGGGGTCAGTAAGCTAGAATAAGATAATTTTAAGTTAATTAAGCTAATTTTTAAGCATTTTTTGTCTAGCAAGTAAGAGTAAATTAAGTAATATAATAAAAATGCATATAAACTGAAAACTGATCGTTTAGGATCGATATTACGTAGTCTACCTTAGTCTAGATGTCTCACAGTTGTCTCGAAGAGGCAGTTATGACTGGCCTTAGAGAGTGGTTGAAAATGAATCATTTTAGTGACGTACAACATTGGTGCCTTGGGGCTGTCAAACTGCCTGCTATTAATTCCAAGAGAAAAGAGGTTGGTCAGTTGATCAGGCGGCGCAGATTCCTGGGATGTCAGACTGTTAGGGAACCCAACAGAGAGCGATCTGGTGCTGCTAGCCGTCTCGGTATGACATGAGCGGCAGTCTCTCGAACTTATTACGTTCGTGGTAAGGAATCTGATCAGTGCTGGGCTATCTTCGTATATTGTAATAGTGGTAGTGGACTCAGGTTGAGATACCAACGGCATAATGAATAGTTGATACCTCGACTTGGAAGATGGTTTGCCTGAAGGGTTTGTGCACTGTGTCAGCGATTTTTGCTTGTTTAAAAGCCATCTGTGACATTGGAAATTGATTTAGATTTCGATTGTTGTGGGAGGTGGTATAAAGAATGTCAGATCACTGCGGCCATATCCTCCATTTAGAGCTCATCCATGATGCCGCAATTTATTTGGAAGGCGGCTACGTCCTTTAATGAGCTGGCAGCTATGTCCGCCGCTTCAAGGTAGAATTTGCCTAGGTAACGTTGACGTGTTTCGGTTCAACAATTGCAATCACATAACATAGTATGTGTTCTGCTGTTTCCACATCCTCGTTGCACAATCTGCATGTATTGTCTTATGCTATGCCCATGGTCATCGTGGCAGTGTCCTATGTAAAAACCTGTGGTCACTCGAATCTGACTTCTACTTAGTTGCAGTAGTTGTTTTGTTTTTTTGTGGCAACAGCTCGGTATAAAGTTTTTCGCTTGTCTGTTTTCTTCGGTTTCTCTCTAGAAATGAAGCTTTTTTTCCTCTAGCCAGGTTTTAATATTTCCTTTTATTGTATTAAATTATAGCCCACAGAATAATCTTGGCATCTTGAATTGATATGCGGATCCTTTCCCGGCTAGTTTGTCAGCTTTTCCATTGCATTCATGTCCGCAACCAAATTAGATGAACTTTATTTGTGGTGGCCAGTAGTTGTAGGAGTTGAAGGCAATCCCAGACCCAGTTTTGATTTTATTTTAAAGGCGTTAATTGCAAGTAGGACTGCTCTGCTTTCGGAGAGAATATAAATGTTTTGGTTGTTATATGTCTGTGTAGATTTTCAGTTACGATGGTCTGGAAATGTATTCTCAAAGTTGTGCCGAAAGCTATATCATGGTAGACATTTGTCTATTAAGTGTATTCCGAGGTTCGTTTTTTCTGAATTCATGAAGGATTGCAGTATGAATAAGTTTGAGATTAGATTCATCTTATGTGATGAGCATGTAGCATTTGCCATTGCTTCTTTTATGAGTTCCAGATGAAGTGGTTTGATGTTTAGGATAACTTTAAGCGCAGCTGTGCACCAGTTGCCCAAACACAGGCTGGTCTGGTCCCTTGCTGCATTCGGCCACTACGTTCACTCTAAACGAGTCTCACACCTACAGCGAAGCCGAGCCGACCACATCTGAACCCCACAACATCACTCTTACATTTTACTACCAGAATGTAAGAGGTCTTCGCTCTAAAACCAATGCTGTCCTACGTCAATCGCATTCTCTTCCTTTTGATATTTACGCCTTGACTGAAAAAAATTTGATTCCCGACATAAAGAACCAGGAATTGTTTCCCCCTACTTTTAATGTTTTTTGCGATGATGATCCTGCCCGCCCAAAAGATGATTCCCCCTGTCGACTCGTCCTACTGGCGATCCACAACAGCCTTAACTCTTCTCCCATTACCATCTCTTCATCCTCTAAATAAAAATATCACTCCCCTTCAAGTCCCTTTACGTTTTATGTTGCTACATCCTGCTAGCTCAACCTATCAAATCTTACCAACTTGTTGTCGATGCGATCAACCATTTAATTGACATGTCTGACTCTACTGAAGATATCTTTATTTTCGGCGACTTTAATCTTCCTCAGCTGCAGTGGACTCCATCAGACGATTAATCGCTCTTCATCGCTTCAAATGCCAACTCAGTTAAGGAATGTCCCTTCTTAGATCGCTTAACAGACTCAAGTCTATGCCAAGTCAGTGGTGTATCCAACTATATGGGCAGGCAATTGGACCTTATTTTCACAACAGATTCAATTAACTCCTCAGTCTCACTTTGTCCCCTATCTCTCTCAACAATCGACAACTACCACTCCCCCCTTCTACTTTCATTTTTTCATAACTCTTCTTTCCAGTCCACTCCCCCCACAACTCTCTCATCCTACGACTTTCATAAAGCAAACTTTCACAAAATCAGTGACTATCTTAGCAGATCCCTCTTTAACTTTCACAACCCAGCTGAACCCAAGTTTTATAAAGAAATATTTAATTCTTTTTGCCTTTACGTTCCGTTTTCCCGCGTTAAAACATCATCTACTAGTCCTCCCTGGAATAATCGCAAGTTTCGTTCCTTACGAAATAAGAGAAACAAGTTATGGGCTGTTTTCCTTCGCACCAGATCCTTTTTCGACTCTTCCAGCTTATCTTCATTTCACTGAATTTTATGATTCCCTTTACCAGCGCTGCCTTTACAATGCGCAAGTCAAGCTTATAAACAACCCTAAGTCCTCTTTCCGATTTGCTAACTACAAAATAAAATCCAATGGCTACCCTCCTTCCCTCTCTTTCAACAGCAAGTCATCAACCGATCCACTCACCATTGCCGACCTAATTCCCAACGTTTTAGACAATCCTTCACCAACGACTCCTTTGTACCAGATCCATCCTATTTTAATTACCTGCTAAACTTCTCCAATGGCCCACTACTCTCTCACGCCTTGAACTCGTCATATGTCGAATATAAGTTACACCAACTTAATGACGAATTCACACCCGGTCCAGATGACCTTCCTGCCATATTTCTTAAAAAATGTTCTTCGTCTCTTTCCCTTGCCCTTTCTGATCTCTTTTCTCTATCCTTTTCACAAGGAGAATTTCCTCAGGTTTGGAAAACCTCCTTCATAACCCCGATCCACAAAAAATGATCAAAGAACGAAATAACAAACTACCGTCCAATCGCTAAACTCTCCCATATACCCGAACTCCTCGAAAGTATTTTGTATGAAGCTCTAAGCTCTCAATGCAAATCACTTATTTCCCGTAGACAACATGGCTTTCTAAAGGGTAGGTCAACCACGACAAATCTCATTGAATTCGTATCCTTTGCCATCTCTGCCCAAGAGAACGGCAACCAAGTCGATGCAGTTGCAATCTCTCATCGATTAATACTCTTCAAATTGTCTGTCCTCGGCTTTGAACCCATACTGTTAAAATGGATATCCTCTTACCTCGAAAACCGTTTTTACAGTATTCGTTTTAGGTCAGCCCACTCCGCTCCTCCCAGAGTACGCCAGTCAAGTATGTTCCCCATATCATCGCCTTCATATTTCGAGAATCGAAAGCATCCAGCGCCATTGCAGTTCGAGGTATGCCATGGAACAATTCTTTTATTCCGCCCCCTATCAAACCGTTGACCTCTGGGTTGCTTTATGCCACCAAACGGCGGCGGCTGCATACGTAATGATAGGTCTCGTTATTGGCGTGTATATCCACAGTGTCATTTTGGAATTAAGTCCCCAATTATTTCCAGCTGGACTTTTGGTGGTCCATAGTGAGGTGCTGGCTTTGTCAATATCCTTAGAAAGATGAGTGTTCCACGTAAGATTTCTAGATATTTGACTTCCGTTGAAAACTCTATTGTTTCACCGAAGAGAGTGGCATTTCTGAGTCTTTTCTTCTCTTAGTGAAACTAGCGATAGTGCTTTTCTTGGCATTGGCTTTCAGGCGAATTTTGGTGCACCATTCAACAACTAGGTTCAAAGTCCTCTGCTGGCGATCCGAAACTGTGTTCTCGAATTTACCTCTGATCTGGATAGCAATGTCGTCTGCATTCCTTGGGCATAAAAGCTTCATTAACTACGATGGACAATAGTAGTGGTGATAGTACTTCTCCCTGAGGGCATCCTTTTTATTGTTTTATACTCTAGCATACATTTTATCCATCCATTTGAATGTCTCTGTATATCTAGGGGAATTCTATGTTGTCAAATGCTCCTTTTATATCGAGGAAACAACCGACCGCTATCTCTTTACCTCTGAGAGATTTTTGAATCCTTGTGGTAAGATTCTGTAGGGCTTATGTGGTTGATGGTGAGGCTGATTGGTCTATATGACTTCGGTAGTTCAGACGGTCTGCGTCGTACCTTTGGTATATATTTGACAGCAACCTCTTTCCACTTTTTTGGTAAATATCCCCACGCGTAGCTAGCTCTGAATAAGTTAATTAGTACAGGTAGCCGTTGAGGGATGCCCTTTTGTAGTAAAGCTGGGAATATTCCATCTTCACCAGGGGTTTTGTGTGGTTGAAAAGAGTTGATTGCCCAAAATATTTTGCCTTAATGGAAAAGTCCTTTCCTCTGTTCCAGTCCTCTCTGAGCCGTCTGTTTTTCTTTCTCTGTGGAGGGTTTTCTTGGGCTTCTGGAACTGTCTTGGAATCTGGGATGTGTGTTTCGGCTAAGATCTGAAGAAATTGACTTATTGAAAAGACTGTTCTTTTCTTAAATCAGAAGTTAAGGTTGAAGTCACTTAAGCTAAATGAAGGTCGGTTGATTGGGAGGGGTCGTGAACGTCGATTGAAACATGATTAGACTGTCATGTATTACATTTAGCTCTTTCCATTACTTAGTCTTTCCCAGACTGAGGCAGCAAATGAATACTAATGAATCCAGCTCCTTGCATTTTTTTTCCAACAGGTTGATGCAAGTTAATTTTTCCAAGGTGTCCCGATTGTAGACCTATTGGATGACTTTGAATTTTAGACCTTACAGCCCTCTTGCAAAAGTAAAGGGCAGCTAGGACTTTTTAACTTCGCCCTGTAACATTTTCTTTTCAGCTCCAGGATGAGGGCTGGCACTCCTCGAGAAACTCAGAGCGGTGTGATTAAATTTGCGTGGGTTAATGTAGGGTATCCTGATTTTCCTTGTGAAGACGACCAGCTCCGTTTAGGCGGATTTACGCTGAAGCAAGAGGGGAATATGCCTAAGACGTACAGAGAATGTTGATGTATGTCCCTGGGTATTTGCCGAACACACAAAAAGTCACATCATCTGCGTAATCTACCACGCCACATCCCGTGTCGTCTGATTTATGAGCAGCCCATTGAAGACTAGGCTGCGTTCATAATTCTGCTGTAGAAACTAAAAAGAAATAAGCTGTAGACGGTATCATCTTTGGTTAGTTTTTGGAGAGAATTGATGACTGCAGGTGTGCCAAATTTGATGAGAGATCTCTCACAATTGTACCCATACACTCCTTGAAAGAGAGGAATGTAGTGCAGTCTCAGACGATCTTACTTTTTTTATGAATCCTGGCAGCTTGACAGTCTTCTGGGAATGATACTGCTCTACACCTGGTGATCGAGGATTCCTAAAATTCTTCGGGAGCATATTGAATGTTGTATCTGGTTTAAGTATAAAAAACTACGATGATCTCAAACAGGGTTCAAGAATGTACAACAGGATGAATCTGACTTTTCACATAGATCATGCTCGATTTGATCCCTGGGCGAATAGTTTCTCCATTCCTCCCAAAGTTGGTTTGAGGTAGTTTACTGAGGTGTTGCCAGTGCAATGAGCGTCCGTAAGAAGATTCAAGAATTTTTTTTCGGGTATCGAAATTCGAAAGTGTTTTGGGCAAAATTTGTCGTAGTCTCAAGCATTTATTTGTGGAGATCCTTTGGCGGAAACTACGGCAGGTCTTACATTGGGCCTTTCTTACTTCTCGCTTGTAGGTCCTTAAGTTTATCTTGCACGTTTTTTGGAGATCTGTGGTCCATCTGTTCTTACTTTAGGACAAGATAAGGTAAAGGCAAGATTTAGAGATAAACGGAGCTCGTTATTGAGTTGGTCAAGCTCTAGCTGGGATGCTGAAATGTGATCTCTATACCCAGCCAGATTGGTCGGTTTGTATTGCGGAGTGTCTTTCAGTTTAAGGGCTGTGCACGTCGCGAACTAGATGCTGAATAATCAAGACTGAAGGACTCCCTTGGAGAGGTTCTTTAAATGTCGGTGATGCTTATGAAGGCAGCTCAGTATTTCGTTTATCAAGGTTATAGTTTTCGTTTTCAGCTTGGGCCGCCAAGCTTCTAGGCTATTAGTATGAATTAGTCTTACGACCGTGGTGTAACACCAGTGCGTGATGTTACGTTATAGACCCTATTTTGAGCCTACAGCCTTTTTTGCACGATTATATGGCAAACAAAGCCCTATAACATTTTCTTTCCATCTGTGTTTGTTAAGAATGAGACTCTCCGTGAAACTCAGAGTGATGCTATGGATCTGAGGTGGGATGATGCGTGGTATTTCATTTTTCTTGTAAGGAGAATCAGCCATGCTTTGGATTAAAGCCACAGTTGCGTTCAAGGCGCCAAGGGCATATTGGAATATGACACATAGAGATTTCGTCTACATAAGCCATCGCATCTACATTCAGCTTGCCGTGGACTAGGCTCCATAAAGTTGGGGACACGAGGCTTTCCACTGTTTTATTTCTTCAGCGACGTATGGTTGCATTTGAATAAACTGCATCAAGCTGTCCTTAGATTAATTTATGGTTGGTTTTTGCAGAAAATTGATAATGTTGTCAACATTGTTGAAATCTGCATTGATATTAAGTAACGCCCTAATTGCATAATCCTTGAGAGAGAGTAAATTGAAATTTACTTGTATTGTTGACTCCACCATTTTTCGTTTTGGTAGCCGCGTTGAGAGTTTGATAGTTTTCGTTGATTGAGACTTTAGGGTACGAAAAGTATTTAGATAGGGCCCTCATGGGAACCCTTAGTTCGGAAGTAATGATCGATACTCAAAACCTTATTCAATTTTCATCGCTCTTCCATTCATTCTGGGTAGGATTTATGAGTGGATATGGTTCGCTGTTTCACTGAATTCAGAATAACACTTACTTGACCTACTCAGAGCATTGAACTTGTTAATTTGTGGAGGGTAAGTAAGGTCAATGACTGTGGAATTGATAACAGAAACCTCTGAGGCATAGTGGCTTAGAAATATCATCTCTACAAACCTTAGCTGCCTAGCTGTTTGAAAAAAAACCGATGGCTCTTCGATGACCTCAAGTGAAGTATTACTCTACCTTCAACTGGATACCCACTTACCAGGTAGCTCCCTATTCACGGCCACTAACAACCTTAACAGGAGTACTGCAGCCGAGACTAACATTATTTGTCTGATTACAGGAGATAAGTTGCTCAGGGCGCTGCATAGCTTCAAACCGCGCTGCGTCGGACAGTATAACACCTTCTGAACTACAAAGATTAATTTTTTTTTTTTCAAGAATTTAAAACTCAAGTGGGACAGAGGGAGAAAGAAAGATTCTTGGGCTCAATGGTTATTTTGCTCCATGCATGAGTGGCATCCCATCACATTTAATGGGGAGACTAAATTATTAGTGTATTTGGGCTTGTTGTTGTATTCTAGGTAACCACTCATATTAAGTGAATTTGGTTGCCTGAAAAAGAAGAATTTCTTTCGGGCGCAGCTGGTATTGAAGCCCAAACCGTCCGATTTGGAAGAAAATACACTACTACTGGACCCAGGGCCACCGATATTATCCTGCCAACCCTAGAGAATATCATGAGAAGCTGCGCGGAAATGATCCAGATTCTCCTGCCATGGAAAAACTTAATCTGGTTTTCATTCCCAAACCCGGAAAATATGCTCATGATGTTCCAAAGGACCTCCGATTTATAAGTCTATCATTTTTTCTTCTGAAAACTCTAGAACGACTGACTGATATCCGTATACGGTCTAGAATTGATCCACGATTTCGTCTATTGCTTAACATGCCTATTGTAAAGGAAAGTCGGTGGAAATGGCTCTGTATTCACTGATTAGCCACATCGAAAGATCCCTACAATATTGAGAGTATATAATGGTCGCGTTTCTGGACACAGAAGGTGCATTTAATAACGTCACACATTCGCAATCATAATTGCACTGTCAACTCTGCATGTAGAGTACTCACATGGGGAGTTGATCAGTTTTATGCGAAATACCGGTAGCAGAATAATCAACCCCAAACTAGGTAGGGCTTCTACTAAAAAATGTGTCAGTAGATGTACGCTACAAGGTGGTATCTTTGCACCCCTTCTCTGGAACTTAGTGGTCAATGAATTGCTGATATATCTGGAAGCAGGTGGTAACATGGGACGACCTTGCTATAGCCGTCTTAGTTAAGCATCTCAAGACCATTAAATAACTCCTACAGCTAAATTTCAACGGATTAACCCGTTGGGCGGATCGCTGTGGCGGACCCACGTAAAACCGATATTTTCCTCTTTTCCAGGAAATATAAAATTCCAATCGTAGACCCTCCCTCAATCAACAGTACCAGTTTAGCTTTCTCCGATACAGCAAAATATCTGGGTCTCATTTTTGACAGAAAATTAAACTGGAAACCTAATATTCAAGTAAGAGTAACGAAGGCCAGCGTAGCTCAATTCTCTTGCAAATCGGGCCTTCAACCTCACATAACCCACTGGCTATACATCTTGGTTATAAGACTGATGCTCACCTACGGCCTTAGTTAATGCAGTCAACTGCAACAAACAAAGCAAAGCTCAAAGGACAGCATCCCCTCTAGATCTTTCTGGGAGGAAGATGCCTTCGTGGAGCTCAAGTTAAATTATTTCTATGCGCATGTATCCAAGACTGACAGCTGGGTTGGTGGTGGTATTTTCCCAGATAAGCTTAACCTAAGTCGCTCCTTCCGTCTTCCAAATCACTGCAGCGTGTTCCTGGCGGAAATTTTACCACTAAAAAAGTCCTGTCCCGGCTGAAGAAGAACGTGATATTTGCATCTTTTCAGATAGCCAGGCTGCTATCAGATCCCTGGACTCATTCACCCTGAATTCTGAAACCGTCTTAGGTTGTAGGGTTGCCGATCACCTCTCATGAAGATTGCAGTGCAGTCCAACATTCACCTAAGTTGTCTGCCGGGGCATAGATATTCCAGAGAAATGTAGGGCCGACAAACTCGCCAAAATTAAAACCACTATACCAGGTGGAGTGAAAAGTGACCTCCTTGACCGCCAGAATGCACTGCTACTGCAAAAAGGGTTATGGTGCCTTAAAGTCCGTTCATATTTAGGCAGATATGCCAAATTTCAGCGCGATACTGTCTTTAGTTTTGTTTTGACAGCTGATTGTTGTTGACGTGTTTGGCATCATGTTGAGTATGGACAAAAACGGTTTTCATTCTCTCATAAAACATTATTTTTTGAGAGGCAAAACGGCGAAGGAAACAAAAGAAAAGTTGGATAAATATTATGGGGCTAATGCTCCGTCAGATTACACCGTCAAATATTGGTTTCGAGAGTTTCGTGGTGCCCACAACTCCCCTACCGATCAGGTCCGCAGCGGCAGGCCCTCCGATGCGGTTACAGAGTACAATGTCAAAAAAATACATGAAATGGTGTTGGCTGACCGGAAAGTGAAGGTACGCCAGCTGGCAGATACCACAAAGATTAGTACTGAGCACACGCCATATTTTGGGCAATATTCTGCATATGAAAAAGTTATCCTGCCGCTGGGTGCCGTGAATGACCAAAAACACGAACGCGACAGCACTTCGAAAAAGTGTTTGGAGTTGCTGATGCGGAATCGGGCGGACTTTTGCCGTCGATTGGTAACTGGATTTGGATCCCTTGGACTATTATCCCTTCCCAAACCTCAAAAGATGGCTCATCAACAAAAAATTCAGCCCACGCGAGGAAATCATCGACGTCACGGAGGAGTATTGTGCAGACCTTCCGGAAAATTACTTTTCGGACGGGATCAAGAAGTTGGAAAACCGCTGGAATAAGTGTATCAAACTAAAAGGGGACTATATTGAATAAAATAAATTTTATTTTTCCCTCCATCTAGTACCTATCCAACCTGAAAAAAGTAACTTCGGTATACCAATCGCTATGTGCAAATTAATTCTAAAGCTGGATGCTAATAAAAGAACAAACTCGTAGCAACCAAAAAATCGCCAGTAGCATTCCGCTCCTTTAAACTTTTGACCGTAACACCCGTCTCGCTATGAATGCTCATCAGTACTCTTGGACGTACTCTGAAATATCTATGATTCCTTCCTAGGTCGTACAACTCGTTTATGGAATGCCCCGCCGAGCTCTTTATTTATCAGTCATCATACCTTGCAGACATTTAAGACCAATGTGCATATGGATTTATCATTTCTTCCTCCCTGATTTTCCTTCGCCAGCGCTGTGTGCAAAACTTTTAAGCTAATTATAAAAAAAGAAATTGGGCCAAAGCTGAATTGGAGTCGCTCTAAAAGTTTAATCTCTCAAAACAGAAAACATCTCAGCGCTGCCATTGGTGTCAACACTGGATATTGTGTTATAGGCAACCAACCAAGAAGGTTCTACAAACGTCATGGACTAGGAGGAAATGGAGATAATCCTCGACCTACTCTGCACATGCCCAGCTCTCTCCGAAAGAAGATACACTTAGGTGTCTTCTTCTACAATGCGATCTAAACAATATAGACATTAACAGTCTCCTTCGTTTCGTCAGAATCTCAAATTCGTTCCAAGAATGGGAGGATCACAGATCAACGTGGTATCACAGTGGGCCAATGGGGAGACTGGCAGAAAAATATTTGGGGAACCGTTCGGATGTGCAGTGTAGTTATTTTCATTTAATCGAATTGTTGATGTAGGCCATTACATGGCGAGCTCCCGCGCCAGTTAGGGCCGGTGCAGTAGTTCTCCATACTCCAAGATCAGTACTTTTAATCCTGTGAACAAAGTCTTCTGACATTTTAAGTCATTTTGTCGCCTTTCCTTGTTCCCTCAAAACAGAAAGTTGCGAGCATATTTTTGTTCATTCGCTTAATTTTTCCGATTTCTCTATATTCGATGCGCATCACAAAGTTTGTGCTTGCATTTTCTCCTTCGTTCATGTTTCTGGCACACGGGAATAAAATGAGAATTTTCCTCGGGTATAACTCTGGATCAGCTCCTGTATTGGCACCGGAACTGGTAGAATCAGTATCAGATTTGTCACTCAGGAGTAATGTTTTGAAACCATGTGTTTCGTCAAACTGAAGTACTAGTAGTTTCCTTCGCCAAACCTGTACTAAAGGGTCGTAAGCAAAGATGGTCTTGCCTACCTCGATGTAGTAGGAATCTTCGGTGCTGTTGTCCCGTATATTTTCAATCGAAGTTATTTTGTTTGTTGATTACATGTATTTATTACACCAACTAGCCGTCCATCTTCTTTAAATTCCGTAAACACCTCAACATAAGCTCGGTGATAAATAACAGCTGCTTATCCGAACTGGATGGGAAAAGTTATTGTACAGCAGGTTGATCCCGGAACAAAAAATGCGAAGAATCATTTCATCGTTCATTCTTTAGGCAGACTATATTTTACAGGCAAATTGTTGTCTGATCCGTATCAGACAATCTTTTCCTGCTGCTCTAAATAGTTTGGTAGAGTGGCCATTTGTTCCATTTGTGACCAGCATTAATGTAAGTTCCTCTAAACATTCGATCATACTGAAGACTTTAGTTGATGGTTTTTTGATCAAATAACCGCCAGGCTCTTTTGTGGATGTTGCCGTATGTGAATCGCCTTTTAACTATTTCTCCGCGATGCAAATTCCTTTAACTTATCACGCATACTATGTCTTCTAAGTTTGTTGAAGTCATCCAGAACGATTCTTACGTTGTGCTTTGGGTTCGCTAATATATTTTGTCTGATACATCGTAAAGTCAGTCTCTGGCAAAGTAGTCCTTCTCCATTCTAGAGCATGAGCGCTTTGTTAGCTTAACATGGTAAGTTTACTCTTGATACTAATCCGACATTCGATCTTGTAAACTAAAAATTGGTTCTACTTCTGTTGTGGTCATTAATACCGCCTGTGGAAATTCACATCTTGACTGGAGGAAGCCTATGCATTGAAGTCCACTCAACTGTGGTGCCGAATGTCCGTGTGTTCATTGGCGTTTGTTCAGTATAACTCACAAGGCGATGTTATGCTTGGCAAACCCCTTCCTTAATTCACAACCAGGCTTGATACCTCCTATTGCGCAACTTGGGTTTGCGAAACTTTGCTACACCTCTTACGTATATGATTCTACAAAAGAAAATGTTGGGACTCTTTTCACCAACCGCCCTTCAAACTTCAGAGTTTTAGTATCCACCCCATGGTGACTTGGACTTTGGTAGCATTTCTTCGAGAAGAAAGCCACCGTCAAAATTAATCTCAAGATAGTAAGATACGAAGGCTTTCAGCATAACCTGTTTCTCTGACAGCTTGACCGTCTAGTTGGATTTTTCTTAAGAAATATCGATCTCTGAAATTACCCATTAAACTTTAGTCTATTGTATTGCCGCCCAGTTTTAAGCCTTCACGCGTATCAAATTAAGGATTTTGGACTCTGCTTTTCTACCAACATGATGATGTTACGTTCATTGTTGGTTGATGGCTATTCTTTGATTACAAGGCATTCCTAGAAGTCTAACAAACAATTCTACGAGTTAAACGTATTTGCACTCTCTCGTATACAATTAGGCGTCTATAAGCTTTGCAAACTACTTTTATTAGATGAACTAAACTCATGCATGTGACTCTCAAAACCCGTATCCCTATTCAAACAAACTCTTTGACCACATCATGCAATTATGGACGAAGAGTAGACAAAAACTCAAATCCTATCTATCTGCACTCGTATACCTGCAATCCACAACCATATCGCAATTGTATTCCTGTTGCCAGAAAAGAACTAAAAACTATCTAAATCGAAAATGTTGTCTCTGTGTTTTTTTCCATTGACCGCCGCCGGTACTTTAAATTGTTTGTTTTTTTTTGAAACCAACTTTAATATCCGCATCCGCTCCGTAGATACATTGATAGCAACTTTTACTGCAGTTGTATAATCATAAAACAGAATACATACATATCATCATGTGCTACTTTGATATGAATAAACACAAACCGCATAAAGCTACCACAACTGTACTCAAATTGCGTAGTGAATCCAAAAAAAAAAAAAAAAACGATGTCCTGGCAAAGAGAGAGAGAGAAGCTTTTATTTATTTTCCATACTCTGACGCTGTGGTGTTCGTATTCATATTTTGAATGGATAACATACCATTCACCTACCAGTGACCAAAAAAAATAAATTTGTCCTGACACATCCGTTCGCAGGGATGTCGGAGAATTACTCAAAAAGTCACCTCGGATTCGAGGGGGTTTTTGAAAGTTTTATAGTTTCGAATGTGTCGGAGTAAAATCTTGATGCCGGTCGAAATGAATGAAGGTTGTGACTGTTTCGGAATGATAATTTGAGGTTATAATGGCGACAAAGTGTCATAACCGTTTGTATCTTTCATTTAAAGTGGACCTTTCATTTGGCTTTGTAAATTTAATATGGGTATCCCTCCGGCAAACTTTGATTGTTTTGATCTTATTGAACTGTGTATTCATTCATTATTTCTTATAATTCATAATTACAATAATTCTATATACAGGGTGAATGACTCGAACTCCAATTTGAAAATACATCAATTTTCAAATTGTATCCGTAGTTTTCAACATGTCCACCTTTGGCGCGAATAATAGCCTTGAGACGGCCGAAGAAAGCATCGCACGCTGCACGCAAGTGGCTCCGCGGTATTTTGGCGGCGAAGTGCTTGTTTGAGGTGGTCCAAACTTTGGTATTTTTTAGTGCCAACCTTCGCCTTCGAAATACCCCAGACAGAGAAATCCAACGGATTTGCATCCGGAGAATTTGCAATGCATTGTGTCGAGAAAATGAAGTGTGGAACATTGTTTTCTAACCAATCTTGATTGACGCTCGCTTTGTGAGATGGTGCCGAGTTTTGTTGAAATGTCCACGGTCTCCGACCGAAATGATTGTTTGCCCAAGGCTTCAATACTGCCTCTAAGACAGTTTCATGGTATACGATCGCATTAGTTTTGACGCCACGGTCCAAAAATTCGAGCGGAGAGCGACTATCGGCGGTTATGTTGGCCCAAACCATCACCATCGGTGTTGCCTGCTTTCTGGTGGCCGTCCGAAGGTGTAAATTTTCGAAGGACCTCTCTGGCAAGTAAACTCGGTCATTTTGTTTGCTGACATGTTGCTCGATAACAAATGGCGACTCATCGGAAAAAACCAAATTCGACAACTCACCACTTCCGTGCAAGCGTAACAACTCCTTCGCTCTTTGGACTCTAACTTTTTTCTGCTGCGGTGTAAGATCGTGTGCTTTTTGGAACTTCAATGGCTTGAGCCCAAGCTCATTTTTCGGTATGTGTTGCATCCGATCCAACGATATGTTGAGCTCACGAGCCATTTTTCTTCCACTTCGACGCGGATTTCACTCAATTCGAGCCTTCACTTTCCGAACGATTTCTGCCGATGTTGCTGTTTTTTTATGACCACCTCCATGGCGTTTTGCAACGCTGCCAGTATCACGGTAACGAGTTATGGTTCGAGACACAAATGATTTATTCACGTTGAGGTGCTGGAGGGCTCTAACGATAGCTACTTGTGGTTTCCAAATATGAAGCAATCACACTATCACGTTTGAATTCCATCGCGGATAAAAATTTTTCAACACAACTGAGACGCAAATCGTTTAAAAGACTTGTAAATAATAAAATTATCTGTCATGTGTCAAAATTTGAGCTCACTGTCGTGAAGGGTTTGGAAATTATAGCAGTCTGAAGCTGGTTGCAGTTCGAGTCATTCAGGGTGTACAATACTTGCAAAAAAATAAATAATAGTAACTGTGAGCTCCATATATCAACGGCTCATCTGAATTCCTAGTTATATTTAGCTATTAGCCATTCTTAGTAATCAGCTATAAGCTGTCAGTAAGATTTGAATAAAGAAGGGCATTCCGAAGCGAGCCAATAAAGAAGGCACGTGTATCATTTTAAATAGAAAATCTAATTGAGTTTCCTATTCAACCGGGCCTCACAAGAGTCTCATATGGCGCAGTCGGTATTCGAAAATGTCTTCTTCTTGAAACATCCTTCGAAACAAGTACTTTCAAGCTATTCATCTTAGATGCCCTAAAGGCCGAAATAATAAGAAGAGGCTTAGAGTGCGACACAAAAGTGACAAAAGATAAGGTAATACAATTAATAGTATCAAATAATAAACTTATTTTCGACGCCCTGAAAACCAATTCAATATTTGAAGAAGTAAAAAACAATAGCCATTCAACGATCACAATAAATCCAGACATTAGCCAAACCGTCCTAAAGTTCTCAGGCGAAGACAACCACGAAACCGTCAATTTTCTGAATTTTTACTTCAAGAAGATTTGTGGGTTTTGCAAAAGACTAGCAACAATTTCGAAGGTGAGTCGTACCTATTCTGTTGCGATCGCTTGATGTCCAGATACCAACAAATTAACAAAACTCTTATACGAAATTTAGTTAGCAAATTGGAAATAATATCGAAACCACCCAAGAACATCACCATTCCGGAAGAAGAAAAGATTTGTGATCTTATCGAGGGGGTCTACGATGACACCAATCGAAAATTATTCAGAGTAAGTAGACTATCATCTGTCGAACAGGTTTTCCAAATCGCCCTACAGCTAGATGAGGACGCAAATTCCAAAAAGTGTTCTCCTCTCCAAGAAGCAATCACACAACACCCATATGCTTTTAACCCCAATGCAGCAACATTTGAAAATCCACTGAAAATGGATAAATACGAGGGCTGTTTGATAAGTACCCCTATTGAAAGGTAGGTGGCGCTACTGAGCAGAAATGAGCATACCATCATTTAGCATAACGTCTTTTAGCCCGTCTGTCAAAATTTGGTGACAATCCGACGCTTAGTTTTGTTGTAGTGGTACTAGCTATCGCTTCTCACTCGTAAGGTCAAGGTTAGAATCCTAGCCACAGCAAGTTTTCATTTGTGTATTGTAATTGGAACTCAGTCAGAAAAATCTGCGTGTGAAGACATAGCACTGACATGTAGATTTGGCTGTTGTGGGGTTTTCAAGCACAAATCAACCGTTAAAATTCACAACTGGAATCATTCCGAGTGAAGAAAATCTCTCCGTCCTATTCGGACTCCCATCCCTGGAGAGCCAATATCGAAACCAAACACACCTGAGTTTCAAACTACTACATCACAACAACGCTTTCCTTTCTCCTCCTTCTATCTTTCCGCCCGCGTCCCGGCAACAGTATAAGGGTATTCATAACCCCTTAGGCGCGCGTAAATTATAAAAAAAAAAAAAACCTTTCCGGCCGAAGGCACGGTCTTCGCCTTCTTTCGAGCACGTTCACCGGATAAAACTCATTTTTCCGATAGTTTTTTGGTTGCTGGAGTGTACCAATGAATCCATGTCTCCGGATTTCGATTGAACGCGTCAAGCACCACATCTTTGAAGTGGTCTCACGATTGCGCTTGTTCTCCGGTGTCGGTGTGAGCAAACGCGGCACTCATCGCGCGGACAGCTTTCTCATTCCCAAAATCTTGTGCAGGATATGGCCAACGCGTTCAGTTGAGAAACCTGCTATTTAAGCCAACTCGCGAATTTTCACTCGGCGGTCCGCCAATACGAGATCATGGATTTTGTCCACGGTTTCCTCTGTGGTAATCGTTTTTGGGCCACCTTGTCGCGGCTCATCAACGACGTGCGGCCACGGCGAAACTCTACAAACCAAGTGTAAACGGTTGTACGGGAAGGTGAATGGGTCCCATACACACAATCGAGAATGGGCTTGATTTACTCGCTGGTTTTGCCACCCAAAAACAAGAATCGGATTACGGAGCGATACTGCTCTTTTTCCATGGTCGCAAAAAACACTAACACGACGTTTTGAAATGGGTGTCAAAACAAAACTAAACTTTTCACAGTTGTACCAGAAGGGCCATGTTTACACACACCGACAGGAACCAAAACTCCAAATCGGACAACTTGTAGCTTTCTCCAGTTAAGTCCAATAAGCTCAGTCCAGAATCTGAAACCCAACCATATTCAGTAGCGCAGTTCCTTCACGACAACATCGTCAAAATCCGCAGAACCAATGAATTTGGACCCCACATCACCAGAACTGTTCACACAAAACAAATTAAATTATACGCACGAAGACAGGATGATGAATTGGCACTTGAAACTTCACAAGTCAGGGATGGCAAGCACAAAAACAACAACAACTCTAACTTGTTAAGCCAGAGATGCCAGTTGCTTAATATTTTGAGAATATACCAGTAGTTCCATGTAATTTATTTCTTTTAATTATTAATTATTCTATTATATATAGTAATTGCCATGTGAGCCGTGCATATATCAATGGCTCATCTGAATTCCTAGTTATATTTAGCTATTAGCCATTCTTAGCAGTCAGCTATAAGCTCTCAGTAAGATTTGAATAAAGAAGGGCATTCCGAAACGAGCCAACAAAGAAGACACGTGTATCATTTTAAATAGAAAATCTAATTGAGTTTCCTATTCAACCGGGCATCACAAGAGTCTCATAGTGACATAGATATTTTATTTAAAAAAATAGAGATAATGCCACTTCAAAACCTTGTAAAATGTTCCATAAAAATAAATAGAAAAAATAGGTCGGCTGACCCTGTAGATAAACTCTACACATTAGGAAACAAGAAATTAACACTACAGATTATATTATTTACCTGGCGAAAACACACAGCGTCACTGTTGAAGAAGCAATTGTATACTCGCTTTAAGTTCCAGCATGTACTCTCCGAACTACCCCATTTCGCGTATAGATGGAGCTATACCCAAACGTCAAACCCTACAAGCGCTCAGCACGCGGTCTTCCTGTCATAGCGCTGTGTATTTGGTCAGAGTAAAGCTCACTTTTTATTTCAGAAATAAATTTAAGTACATAAAGCGATTATTTTCACTTTAATAATGAGTTAATCCTCAAGTAAGTGTGCCAAAGAGGATAATATGAGTACTACGGCAAACAAGCAGAAAAAGAGAAGTTTTGTATCTTCGTCAAGATCAAGTATAGATAGCTCTCCGCATCTCCACCACCAAATAAACGAAAGAAACGTGATGAACGATTGAAAACTGTACACTTGAACAGCGTATTAATGATTTAGCGAATCAGTTTTGTCACTTATCTAATTCCAGGACCCTGATATAGCACACATAGATGCTAACGGTAGGCGGCTCAATAACATTCATTCATTTTTTCATTCATTTCATTTATATATTTATTCACTTTACAATTGACAAAATTAGATACAAATATAGAATGCAAGATCTTAATCAAAACAAATTCATAAGTAATAAAAGAAACAAGCAGTTACTTAATAGAATACAAATAAAGAGAGATTAAAAAGTAAATAATTTACCAATTGAAAAATGAAAAGATACATTCTGTAGTTAACTAAAACTAGTGTCGAATGCATCAGTTATAAGACTATGATTAAAAAACACAAAACATGATAAATTGGTGTAAAGAGAGGAACAAAACAAATGTTAAGATTCATCGATTATTAAAAAATTTCATTTAATCATTCAACAAAATTAGACCATGCGACCATTTAATTGGTTTATTTCATGTAGGTTGAAGTGAAATAGCCATTCCTTAACTTTCCTATTTCGAACGACAAGATTTCTGCTCTGCCTAATTTCAAGCGGCAATATATTATATAATCTTGAAGCAACAGAGGAATAAAAGTTCAAAAAGTGATGTGTGTTGAAAGATGGAATGAAATCAAGATGGTTATTGCTACTACGCAGTGACTGATGGGTTGGATTTCTGTCAATGGAGTAACCACTCCTAACGAAAAAAATCTTTAACACTTTCTAAAAGTAAAGATGCTTGAGTGGTAGCATTTTAGAGTTTACAAAAAGCAAATAACTACAATACTTTCTCGGCGATTCTTTCTCCAGACTATTCTGACTATATGTTTTTGCACAATAAGTAACGTATGGACTTTATTTTCATGAGTTCCTCCCCAACAGATTAAGCCGTACTGCAACTTTGATTGTACTAGTGCATAGTATATTGTTTCCATCAGTTTTTTAGAACAAAATTGCCTCATATGGTACATTAACTTCGTAGTTTTTAACAAGTAAGATCTTAGACTGGCAGTATGATTACTCCAATTCAGTTTGCTATCAATTTCCAGACCCAGATATTTAAAAACTCTAGTTCTTTCTATATAAAAACACTGAGGTGAACAAGTTAAATCCCGATTGAATAAGGTAGAAGATGATGTCGCTTTGCATGTAACAGGGTTAAATAATAAATGCTTACAACTTGCACTATGAAAAATCATAGGTGGGTAATCGACAATGTTGAAGAACATTATTTTAGTTTTATCACTGATTACCAATTTATGTAAACAAAACCAATGTTTCAGCTGCTCTAAGTCATAGCTAATGTTAGCAATTAAATCTAATGCAGAGCTATTAGAATAAGAACAAGCTATATCATCAGTAAATCCCATTTGTTTACCTTTGATATCGAGGTTAAAAAATTGAATTGATATAGATCAAAAAAAGGATTGGACCAAGTACTGAGCCTTGTGGAACACCAATGTTAATATCTAACGATAGAAAAAAACTATCAGTAATCTTTACAACTTGTTTGCGGTTGTTTAAATAAGAAAGAAACCATTTAAGTATAAAACCTCTTATGCCCCCTTTTTCTAACTTTTGTGTTAATATCATATGGTCGACAGTATCAAACGCCTTAGTAATGTCAATAAAAATAGCAGCTGTATATTTTTTATTGTTCAGGCTTTCGTAGTTAAAGCAGCAGAACTCTAAGAGGGCATCCTCTGTTGATTTCCCAGCTCTAAACCCAAACTGATTATTACTAAAAAAATGAAGATGAATCTAGGAAAGTCATTATTCTATTTTTCATTGCTTTCTCAAAGATTTTAGAAAACACTGGAAGAACAGAGATTGGCCTATAGTTATTTAGATTTCTACTATCGCCTTTCTTTAAAACAGGTATAACTTTTACAGTTTTTAGGGCATCAGGAAAAATACCACTGTAGATACTTTTATTAAAAATATCCGTTTAGACATCAACAATATTTAGTGAGACCTTCTTAATAAAATTGTTAGACCAACTATCTCTCGTGGACGAATTAGAATTTTTTAGAGAGTTGATAATCCTAAGAAATGGGATCATAAAAAAAAACTATTGGCTTAACTCCATTCATTGCTAAAGCAATCTTCTAATGATTCGACGATTCAGAGAAACCAGCACTAGAAAGAGTCTTGTAAGCCACACTTGTGAAATATTTGTTAAAAACATTAGATATTTCACTTGGATTAACTATATTATGTCCCTGATAAGATACACAATTGAGTTCATTTAAAGCGGGTCGTTATTTATTTATAAGTTCGTTAATAATTGTCCATTCTTTCCTTAAATTGCCTCTAGCTAGATGTAGTTTATTGGTGTAATAATTGTCTTTGTTCACAATAACTTCCTCTGCAACTTCCTTGCACACTCTATTATAGAGAAGTCTAAGACTGATATTATTCGGTTTCTTTTTGCATTTAATATATAATTTATTCTTCTTTGCAATAAAGTTGTAGAAATCCACGGCTTAATTTTTTTTAACTTTACATTGTCTTTGGGTTTTAGTAAGACATTCACTAACATGAGCTTTTAAGATATTAGCAAAGATGTTAAAAGCATTAAAGGGATTACTTTCAAGGTACACATCGGTCCAACTTTCGTGTAGTAAAAGATGGTTAAGACGCTCGTAGTTCAAGTCTTTCACTTTCTCAAACTGTACAGACATATCACTTTGTTTCATATTGGCGCATAGAAAAACTAAACCAACCATACAATGATCGGTGATCTTAAAATCTGAAATGGAGCTGGTGATAGTGAGTTCAGAGCTTAGAACATGATCAATACAGGTTTGTGTTGAAGGAGTTAATCTAGTAAGTTCTCTAAAACACGATTCCAAACCATTTGCCGCTAAGACAAATAAATAATTTAAAACAATAGCAGAATCAGATAAAATACCTAAATTTATATCACCAAGGATAAATAGATTCTTTGACTTTTCATCAGACAACAGAGTAGTTAATTCTTCAACAAAAATATTTGTACTTTTTTCATGTAGCCTGTAGAAGCACATAAAAATAAACTTTCTAGACTCAATTTTGCAAGAAACTTTAACCATATTAGCACTTTTCAAGTTATTGCAGCAACACTCATACTCCAACTTATCACTTATAAAGACAGCCACACCAGCTGCAGCATAAGAATTATTGCATGTAGAATGAAATTTATAACCAGGTATAATAAAAAGATTAGTTTCAGTATCACAAATCCATATTTCCGATAGAAAAATTAAATCAGGCTTATTCACAAACGGTTCTAAATGAGTCAGAAACAAATCAAAATTTGTACGCATACTTCTAATATTTTGATGAATGACAAAACATGTTCTCTTTGGAATTACTGAATGATAAAAACTTCTGAAAATCTCTTTATCAAAACTACAAAATTCATTACATTCTTTGAAATAACTATCCAGATTTTGAATAAAATTTGAATTAATAAAAGGCATTATTAGTTAAAAAAATAATAAAAAGAAACTAAATTAAATTGACCAAGTTTTCAGTATCTTCAAAAGAACTTAATTTAATAGATTTATCACCTTCTTGTTTTTTCAAATAAATCACTCCCTTATTTACCCACAAGAACGAAAAATTATTTTCATTTTTAAATATTTTAACTCTACTATATACTGCTCTATTATAATTAATTACAAGTGCAGAAAATTTCTTCCAAAATCCAGATATCTCTAACAGAACATTAGATCTGGGCCAGTTACGTACGGAGTGTGACTCAAAACAAATATAAATCTGGCAGACAAGGAGCACCCTACAGACTCGGAAAAATATCCGATATTCAAAAGCAATAAAAGCTTTAGAAGCCACACCAAGTTTTGCGGAACTGATAAATACTCCGTTTATGTGCTTTACCATTGTGTCATATCAGCTAATTTCTCGTACATCTACCACACAGTTAGAGAAAAGATTCCTAAAAGAACCGTATGGCAATACGAGAAAGCCAACTGGAGCGGACTTAACAGTTTCTTTCTGAATTTTTACTGGTCGTTTTCTCTATAACAACGCACGTGGATGCTGCTGCTGATATGATCACAGACACTGTTCTCTTTGGAATGAGAAACTTTATCCCTCACCGGATGAAGAGTAGCAAACCAAACGAAAAGGCATGGTACGACTCGAGCTGTAAGGAGCCTGTCAAGGTTAGAGAAATATTTTTTCGGCCCTTCAAGATCAACCCAACAGAGGAAACCCGAAAAAAGCTTAAACGAGCCAGAAATGATTGCAACGTCTTTCTCAAGCGTGTGCAATTCCAATAGGACCAAAAACTGAGGCAAAAAATACTCCAATGTCTCAAAGGCAGTAAAAATTGTTGGTTGTTCGTTAAAGACATTAGAAATTCTGCCTCATCCTCCATCCCAACGCTCATTTACAATGACATTCTAGCTGTCAGCTCTTTGGACAAGGCCAATCTGCTTGCTGCACACTTTGTGGCCAGCTCAACAGCACACTTTGTGCTTTGTCTCCGCCTACACTCGAGTGCGTCGAATCTTCAATGGGATAAATCCACTTTCGCACTCGTGTAGTTGCAAGAGTTCCTAAAGATCTTAACATTCACAAGTCTGCTGGTCCAGATAGTATATCTGCCCTTCTTCGGAAGAGGTGTTCCTCCTCGCTGGTAAAACCACTGCGTAAGCTTTTCCATCGATCCTACTCCTTATGACTCTTTCCGAGCAGATAGAAAACAGAATTTGTCCAGCCCGTCCCTAAGAAAGGCGAATCTTCTTCTCTCTCTCCTCCTACAGACCCATTGCACTTACGTCTCTTCTTCCCAAGGTCTATGAAACGCTGATAAATCTTCAGCTAATGAAATATCTCGAAACACAGAAATTTCTCAATGACCAGAAATACGGCTTTATTAGCAACAGGTCCACTGGTGATTTGATGGCATACCTCATCGAAAAGTGGAAGAGAAGCGTACATCAATCTGGCGAAAGCAAAACAGTGGCACTTGATATTTTGCGTGCTTTTGGAATCGACGACTCTCTTCTTCAATGAACTAGAAATTACCTTTCGGAACGTTCAATTCAAGTTGTCTTGCATGGTTTCAAGTTTGATATTCACCAAGTAAATGCTGATGTGCCCCAGGGCTCCGTTTTGTCTCCGACACTCTTTTTAATTTTCATCAACGATCTCTTGTCTGCAACTTCTAATCCAATATATTCCTTTGCTGACGACAGTACTCTCTGCTTTTCATCTTCGTTTCCGAACTCACGTCCCTTCCGAACGGGAACCGCAGCGTATGTAAAGCTCATTAGATTCCGATATCAACAGCGTAACCAATTGGGGAACTATCAACAGAGTGGAATATAGTAGTTTAACCGAAACGAGCTGCTATCCTCCGGTAATCTCTCCATCGTCCTAGATCAACTTACCGAACGTGTCGTAGAAGAAGCTGCAGGAGTAACCGGAACTGAAACGATCTAAATCGGCTGTATTCCGGCAGCGGTTGAGTGGAGCGATATGGCGAGTACCATCTGGGTTATAGTCCTGTGAGCTCACCTCCATACTGTTTAACCATTTAACTTCTAGTTAGAACGTTTTTGGGGCTTACGATCTCTGACTTTTAAGCCTTCCTGTCACGGAATGGCAGGATTACTATCCTACACCAGTTTTAGGCCTCAAAAATGTGCCATGTCCGGTATTAACAAAGTGGGAAATCATGTTACACCTGTCCATCATAACATCACCTCACAACAGTCCACGCACCAACTTGCACCCATTTCCGTATTTGTCCTTCTGCTTAATTTTTTCCGTTTTTTTCTTTTTCTCTTTTTCCAGTCGAAAAACCTGTCAATTTGTGTTGAAAAAGTAATTTTCCATGGAAAATCCAATCCGATATGACGACGAAAAATATTTCGGCAACATGTCATTTCACCCCCAGCCACCCAATTTGTCCCTCGACTTAAATTATCACATCCCACAGAGATCGATGTTGCATTCCCCGGATAAAAATGTTTCACTGTCTGCCAATCACATTAGCTTCGTCACGTAATTCCACTGCCATATCCTATCTTCGGTTATACATACGAATATAATACGTTGTAGTCGCATTCGTATATGTCAGATCCTCCTTTCTTCAATAATTAATTCAAGTTGTCAATCTCGTCGTGGCATGATAAACAAAAGCTCTGTTGGGGAGTAATGAAACGACGCGACGGCATAACAGAAGCATTGTCATGTCCACAAAACAAAACCTGAAAAAAGGACCTCGCGCAGCTTTAAATAATAAATTCATTTCATTTTGTATTCAACAACAACACTCACCCCTTCCGCCCACTATTCAGTAGAAACCACGCGAAAGGTCATCTCCTAGGGTGGTTCGTACATAACTTCACCATTTGGTTTATACAAAAAAAAAGGAAATGTGAACCGCTAGCTACCGGGGCCATTAATGCGCTGCAGTTGTTCGTAATTTCTGGTGCGCTCCACCCTTCCGGTCTGCGGTGTTACTCGTACATTGGTGCAAAATCCAACTGGGAAGAAGATCCTAAAACAATACCTCCATCAATACTACAGAGAGCCACAACTGTGAAACAAAACTACATCCAGGACATTGTTCTGGTAACGTCCATCGCTGTGTCTGATCTTTTTTTTGGTTTTTTGGCGGAAGATTTCTTAGAGGTAAAACGCTTCCGGAACTACTATCCCACCCCTGCTAGGACTCGACGGGGGGTGCTTGGTATTGTGTAACATTTCTACAAAAATGTGAGTCCTGGCAGACCAGACGACAGAAACAACACAAAAACGACTCAACAAAAACGGTGAAAGGACATAAAAGAAATCGGGAACTCGAAAGAATGAATCCACGTCGAGTTGGCGTGAAATTACGGAATCCTCCGTCCAATGGGAACCAATGAAATGCTTCCACTCATTGCATGGACAAGTTTTTCTCACTACCATCATCATCATCATCGGAAATCCCCTTGCCACCCTATCCAAGGATATGCGGTTAAGTAATGGCGCCAAGGAAGTTGGAAAATTATGCCAAATTCCCAGAGACGAAAATGTTTCTGCTGCTTATGCAATTTTCCTTGCTGACGAAGGATGTTTTCACTCACACCCAATGAATTCATCACCTCTTGCACCCCCTCCGTGCTGTGAATCATTGTTGACAATCTAAATGGAAGATACGGTACTCGGTACGTGTACGAATCGTCTACAACGTCTCACTTGCTTATGCAAAACTATTGTAAAACTATTCATGCGACCACCCACTTATCCTCGGCCTCGGTGCTCGGCCTTAAACCAGGATAAGGTGGAGACTTTACCGCTTTTTGGGGATGAAAATATTGTCAAATTCCATGGCCAGTGGTGTGGAGTGGGCGCGTTTAAACTCGACACGATTTTCGTGTGTACTCGGGCAGAAAGTCAGGTGAAAAATCGTCGAGGTTAAGCTGAACAACATATTTACACCTGCAGCGGACTACGAATGTGACTACGACTGTCACTATGAATGTGACTGTGAACTCTTGTGTATAGGTGTGTGTTGGAGCAAGGATATGTGTAGGGCTTGCAATACCAAAGCTACCGTTCTATTTATGGCTGAAGAACTTAATTGGAGTTCCGTAGCTCAAGACTTGAGCTGGAAAATGCAATGTGAGGCGATATACTCGTAAAATGTAGTTGCAGCAGGATTGGTTACACCAACGGTATTCCATATATGGTTGCTCAGTTGTACTTTTGTAGAATTTTTTTTTTATTTCGGTTCAATTGTTGAAGGGAAGACGTGTAAATTGAAATGAAAAGCGGTGCGACGGTGCTTGGTTTTAATTTTGAAGAAAGTTTTTTTTTTTTGTTTTTATTTCATTTGGGATTTCGAAATGGAAGTAGTTGGCAGGACGAAGGAATTTGATGAAGTGGTTAGTTCTAGCGAAATGGGGCTTTCATAGAATGAGGGATTCCTTGCTTAGTTATAACATATTGTTCGCATCAGAAACGTAGAGTAAGATGCAGGAGGAATACCATGGATTCTAACATACCAAACCAAGTAAGAATCGTATTTCATGCGAACCTGCACAGGTGGATGAGTTTGGGAGGAATGGCCCCGTTCTTTTTCCAATAGGGGCATTCGAACTTCACAGCATTGACCAATGCGTGAAAATTATTAAACTTTACTATCCAAATGCGCCCTCAGTTCAATCTACGTTCCGTCTGCTTCGGGACACACTATTGTCCTGCCCGACTATTCGTCGTTTGGTGGACGGATTTGAATCAGCAGGTTCAGTCAACAATCAAACAATACCCGTACGTCGTCAAAACGTGAGGTCTGCAAAAAACACTGCTGAAGTGAACGAGAGTGTGCAGGATAACCCAAGGACTTTCGCAGACCCCAACTTGGAGAATTTTCCATCGAGACTTAGGCCTGCACATGTAAAAAATTCAATTGATCCAGGAACTAAAGGTAAATGACCATAGGCAGTGTTGAGTATTCGCTGACTGGACTCTGGAGCAGTTAGAATTAAAATCCAATTTCAGGATAAAAATTATCTTCAGCGTCGAGGCTTATTTTTGGATGAACAATCCACATGACGCCCATCAGTTGCAAATGTATCTAGAAAAACTCAAAGTTTGGTGTGCATTTCGGTCCGGCACGGCCATTGGCACGTACTTCTTCCAAAAGAAGCTAGCACAGCCATAATTTTCACTGTCCAGAGATACGGCGAATGTGACCTAAATTGGAAGATATGAATCTCAATGATATATAGTTCCAACAGGATGGCGCTAAGTGCCACATAGCTCATGCAACAATGGATCGTTGGCACGAGAAATTTGACTGGCCACAGGCATCGTGTAATTAGATTTTTTCTTGAAGGGCTACGTTAAATCATTCGAATATGCGAGTAAGTCGCAGACGACTGATGCCTTAAAAGTCAACATAATACCATGACTAAAACCTTACGCGTACAGACTAATTCAAGTGTTAGACCTGTAGCGTAATAATGGACTACACCTTCATAGGGCTCACAATGTTATACGGAAGAGATAAAAAATGTGGCGAACCAGCCAATAGCCTAGGAGAATGATGAGTTCACTGTTGGCTACCCTGACAAACAATTAAAGGACAACGATCTTCGCATCTACACCCCGAAATCCTTGACTGCTACAAAGCAGACTTACTCCACATCCAAGAAGTGCGATGGGATGGACCGAGCGAAAAACGGATGAAAAATTGTGATTTCTACCGGCGCGACAAGGAGGACAGTCAAAACGTTTATTCGGGTACAAATTTGTCGTCAGATTAAGACTTGAGGACAATTCCCGTGGGGGCTAAATCCGCCAACATAAGCCTCATAAACGCCCACACCCAGGTAAAGGTTGAAGCTCCTCAACAAAATCTACTTGCAATGCCCTAAATATGACGTGAAACTCATCCTTGGCGATTTTAATGCCAAGCTACGCAAGCGGGACATCTTTGGTAATATGGTCGAAGAGTACAACTTTACGACATCACTTCCTTAAACGGACACAGATTTATTGACTTTGCGTCGGAAGCAATGTAACTATAGCCACCACACGGTTTAACACCTTAATATCCATATCGGGGCCTGGCTGACGCCTGATCAACAAACCGTCAACCAAACTGATAATATTGCGATTGATGCAAGTCGCTACTCCAAACATTCCGAGCAGCTTATATAGAGTGGGATAATTTTCTTGTTGTAGTCAAGATGCGGATGCGAACAATCCTAATAGCCCATGTCCGGCTAACCATTGTGAGAAAATTCAACGTCGAACGGCTATAATAGCAAGAGGCCACCATGGACTTTTCTGATAGAGTTCGCCTTAATCCCTCTGCCGTGGTTCGATGCCGAATGCAGACAGGAAAACCTGAGAAAAAAAGGAAGTATAGAGCGGGCTGTACGAGCAAGACCATAGGCTTGTCAGTAGAAAAGAAAAGAAGCTCGAGAAGCTTGAGAAGGATGGACGTAGCCAATATACGCGGGCTAAAAAGTAATCACTTTTCTGCGTACGTCCACGTCTGTAAATGCAGACCAGCTGTTTTGGCAGGTAAATCCCCTCCCACACCTTTCAGATCACTCTGGCTACGAACTATTGCCACTATTCTTTCTTCATCGCGGTCTCGCCATTTATGTGCGTAGTGATGTAGCTTACCAAATTCCACCACAATGTAGTCCCTGTTCCAATCCGGAATGCAATTTCATGTGGTTAAAACTCCATCTCCGTAAGCAAATTATCCACTTCTGCTTTATTTACAGAAGCCCCAAACTGGACAGAAACTCGATCTTTCACGAGTTTGATGCGCTGTCTGACTCCATTCAAAGAATTGTATCCCTGTATCCTCATACATCCTCATTATATACACAATTCTGGTTGGCTTCGACATTCTGGACATACAACACCCGAAGGACGGTGTGTTGAGATCTTCGCTGCGGAAAATAATTTAACCCAGGTTGTGAATGAGCCCACACGAATGCCAGACGTTGATAGTCATACCGCCAACACCCTGGACTTGTTTTTAACTTCTCACCCTGACAAGTACTGCGTTGATGTGCTCTCCCCTCTATTCTCGTCGGACCATTGTGTCATATCAGCTAAATTCTCGTACACCCACCACACAGTTAGAGAAAATATTCCTAAAAGAACCATATGGCAATACGAGAAAGCCAATTGGAGCGGACTTAACAACTTCTTTAGGAATTTTAACTGGTCGTTATGTTTCCTCGATAACGACGTGGATGCCGCTGCTGACTTGATCACAGACACCATTCCCGTTGGAATGAGATGCTTTATCCCTCATCGGATGAAGAGTATTAAACCAAACGAAAAGGCATGGTACGACTTGAGCTCTGAAGAGACTGTCAGGGTTAGAGAAATGTTTTTTCGGTCCTTCAAGACCAACCCAACAGAGGAAAATCGAAAAAAGTTTGAACGAGCCAGCAATGACTGCAACGTCTTTTTTAAGCGTGTGAAATTCCAATACGACCAAAAACTGAGGCAAAAAACAATGCAATACCCCAAAGGCAGTAACAATTTTTGGCCGTTCGTCAAAAATATTAGAAATTTTGCTTCATCCTCCATCCCAACGCTCAGAAACAGCATTTGTCCAGCCTGTCCCCAAAAAAGTCGGATTTTCCTCTCTCTCCTCATACAAGCCCATTGCACTTACGTCCCTTCTTTCCAGGGTCATGGAAACGCTGATAAATCTTCAGCTCGTGAAATATCAATGACCGGCAGTACGGTTTTCGTCGCAGCAGGTCCACTGTCGATCTGATGGCATATCTCACCGAAAAGTGGAACCAAAGCGTAAATCAATCTGGCGAAAGCAAAATAGTTGCACTTGATATTTCTGAGGCATTTGACAGAGTTTGGCATCAGGTTTTTTTGTCGAGAGTACGTGATTTTGGGATCGATAACTCTCTTCTTCAATAGATTAGAAATTACCTTTCGGAACGTTCAATTCAAGTTGTCTTGGACGGTTTCAAGTCTGATATTCACAAAATAAATGCTGGTGCGCTCCAGGGCTCCGTTCTGTCTCCAACATTCTTTTTGATCTTCATTAATAGTCTCTTGTCTGCTACTACTAATCCAATATATTCCTTTGCTGAGGGCAGTACTCTCTACTTTCCGTATTCACTCCAGGACTCGCATCCCTGCTTTTCGGCTGTAGAAGGGAATCGGCAGCTAAGGTCGAGCTCATTAAATTCCAATATTAGCAGCATAAGCAATTGGGGACCTATCAACCGAGTGGAATTTAATGCTTCCAAAACACAATGCTGTCTGTTGTCATTAAAGCGAAATTCAAATACACAGCCATTATCCATGAATAGCACTTGTATCGTCGAAACCGATAAACTTTCCATTCTCGGTAAGTGTGTCAGTGACAAATTATGTTGGAATGACCACATATTCGATGTCATCAAAAATGCTGCGAAATGTCTAGGTTTCCGCAAGTGATGTAAGAAATATTTTACCCCCTCTAATGTGGCCACAATATATAAGGCATTCATCCGCCCAAAATTGGAGTACAATGCCCACATCTGGTCGGGTGCTCCTCAAACATCTCTGCATTCCGCCCATTCAAACTTTCAACCGTAACACCCGTCTCGCTATGAATGTTCATCAGTATACCCTCAAGCCCATTTTCGGACGTACTCTAAAATATCGTGATTTTTTCCCGAGCCGTACAACTCTGGAATGCCCTGTTGATCTCGGTGTTTCCTGGTCGTTACAACTTACAAACATTTAAAACCAATGTACATCGGTACCTGTCTTTTCTTCATCCCTAAATTTTAGGGGTACACAAACCCTTTGAGTGCGCGCTCATTATATAACAAAAAAAAAAAAACCCTTGATCGAAACCTTAGAGAGGTGACATTAAAAGTAAAAATATATATCAAAGCTGTAAAGCCCGAACAAAACCTACAAGGATGGAGAAAACCTCAATAGAACCACAATCGGTGCTAAGAATCTGGAAAAGTTATTTTTGCCGATTGTTAAACGGTCCGCCAGGCAAACTAATCCATTCAACCTCGACGAAAACAGACAACATTCCCGTCCAGTTGACTAGAGTCAGGCTAGCAGTTACCAAACTTAAGTCTAACAAAGCTGCTGGACCTGATGGCTTAGCTGGCAAGCTAATTGCAGCTCATGTGGTGACCGGATACGGAGACTACATCAATCCATCGTAGAAATCTAGGTCGACGATGAAATGCCTAATAAATGGAACCTTAACATTGCTTACCCGATTCACCAAATCGCTTTGAACAACCGTATAACGAAAGTGCGCGAGAAAGCTGACATTGTAAAGATATGGTATATCAATAAACCATGTACGAGTACATCATATTCTGTTCGAAATGGGTACCGCTCTTAAACCAAAAACAACAACGTTTTAATGATTCAGGGCGCAGTTTGGAGCTGTTTAAGCGAAATAATGAGGTTTGCGAGCAGGTACAGGATCCAATGAAGTGGTGATCGCCGAAACTGAAGCGTATTTTGAAAGGTTGGACAAATCGTTGGACAACTCGGTTTTATATGTTAGTATCGGGACTTTTCGAACCATATGTTAATCAAGTGACAATAATTTAAACGAACGAAGGTAGCAAGAGTATTTCAACGTAAATTTTAGTTGCTTAGATGGATTTCAATATACGCCTTCTTTTTTTTTTTGAGCCGGGCGTAAGTTTTTATATGGATACTCTGTTGCTCGTGCTAAGAGTTATGACCGACTTAAAGACTCCACCTCTTTACTGAAGTCCCTCACGATACTGTATGTCAGGGCTTATTGTATTTTACGTTATGTTCCAGAGTTTTCTTCTTTTTCACCTCCAGATATTTAGCTTTCTCTTCCATGTATCCTTAGCATGTTTTCTATTCTTCTTCCGTCGATTATACATATAAACGGTATGATGCACTAGGGCCTAGGGCCTAATATAGTTGGCTCACGAGCACTTATTTAACGTTATAGAGCTTGCCTTCGCAGTGACAGCAGAATAGGTTCTGATGGTATTCTCGGAATCTTCTATGTCACGCTCCTACTTGAGGTTAAAATTAAATCTGCCTTTTTCTTGTGAAATTCAACAGTAAACTGAATATTCACCATCCATTTGGTGAACCAACCCACGCCCATTGCGGTTTCTCTAATCGTTATCCTCTCTTCAGTTATTTCGTTGTACATTATTGTAATTTACTGGCATTTGATGGTGGGTAGATGACCTCTTCCCTCAAATTTGATGCTTACCTAGTTTTCTCGATTTAAGGACACTTCTTTTTAGGGAAATTTTTCCTTTACTGCTTGATCCCATTCAGTTGGATTCGAAGGTCCTTCGGTGTTTAGCTAGAACTCAAAAAATTAGCAATCTATTTCAGTGTGTTGTAAGCTCTTTCTCGTTACTTAGTGAATCATTAGCTATTGTAAGATGGATCTTCTGCAAATCCTAATACTTGTCGATGCTATCAAGGAGTCATTATAGAGCAATTGAACTGTAGCATCTTCCTAGAAACTAAACGCGAAAAATATGACACTCGAAGGGTTTCTATTATATTTCCTATACACTCTAAATTGCACTATAATACTTGTTTAGTGTTTTGTTGCTTGTGATTGAAGGACCCACATCATACGTTCCTGTTATGATGTTGTTCACTCTGTCACGATGACGTTCAAAAAATACAAATTAATGGATACTCTTTTATCTTTCAAATTGTATCTTTTCTTATATTGTACTTTCTGTAAAGGATTACAATAACAAAATCTTTTTTTCTCTTTTTTTTTCAGGTACGTACTTATTTTTCAACAGTGCCTGGACAAAGGTATCATCTTGAAATATGCTACATAAAATTAAAATCAATTGCAGGATGCGTCGACTTAAAGTATTTAAACTTTAGATACATCAGTAAATCATATCTTTGGCTTTATAAACTTCGTGCGTTGTCCTTTCCTCCTTACTTAGGTGGCGCTACAGCTTCGGGTGAACCTGGGACTCAAGCCTCTCCAGTTAGTCCGTTCTTTAGCTAACTCCCTCCATTTGTGCACTCCAAGTCGGTCGAGGTCCCTTTTTACTTGTGCGCCCCACCTATGGTGAGGTATTCCTCTTCTGCGTTGTTCCTGCGGGTTAGATTCGAAGATTCTGCGGGCCGGAACACTAGTGCCCATTCGCTCTACATATTTTGGCCATCTCAGGCGACTGATGCGAAATTTTCTGACTAGGTCGATGGATCTTCTTCTCAGAGCCCGTCAAGGCAAATGGGATCGAATATTTTTCGAAGGAGTTTTCTCTCGAAACAACTGGGGATAACTTCATACTCTTTCGATGGAGTCCATGGTTCAGTGCCATAAAGTAGGACTGAGATGATCAAGGTCTTGCATAGAGTCTCCTTAATTTTTCGGAATAGGGCCCTACTACTCCATTGCCTTTTTAGCTTAAAAAACAGCTATTGACAAGAGTTTATTTATAGCAGGGCCGAGGCAGACAAAATCGTTTGCTACCACGAAATTTCAACTGCCGACCGTGATGTTGTGTGTTTCTTCTTGTTGACAGCTTATACTTGGATTTGTCCTCATTTACCCCATTTTGACAGCTTCCGGTTTAATACAAGTGAACGCACCGGTGCCAGCCCATTGAGTTCTTCCAATTATGCCGAAATGATCGGCGCACTTTAATAGTTCCACGGACCTTTGAAAGATTGTGCTTCTAGTGCTCACTTGTGAGTTCCCCACAATTCTTTCAAATATGATGTTGAAGAAGTCGCACGACACCTTTTTTGACATCAAAGGTAGCAGTCAAGTCTTTAGTAAGCGTTCTCTCGTCAACGGACGAGATTGGGAAGGATGCAAAACTTGTTAACGCGGGGTTTCAGATGTTCACACAATATAGCAGATTAGATCTTATCCACAATGTTGAGGAAACTTATACCTCTGTAATTGGCGCAGTTGAAGATCCGGAGAACGAGGCTGAGACTCCATTCATCAGACAAACGCTCTTCAAACCAGATCTCAGAAATGAGTTGGTGTATGTTGTGCTCTCCCCGAGATCACTTAAAACAGCTTTGTTGGATTTCAGCGGAAATAAGGTAGACGGAAGTTTTGGCTATCATCGTCTAAGTTGAATGGTCTAACTCGGCGTTGGCCTTCATGGCCGTTATACAGTCTGCAGAAAGAGTTTCCCATATTCTCAGCACAGACTGCGACTATACAACAAGGTTCCCTTCTTCATCTTTACATGCAGACAGAGCCTTAGGAAGGATCTTCTTACCTTGACACGTTCTTTTTACCTATGGTACAGCCTCTCAATAACTTCGATCGTGCGTTTCTTTTGTTCTTTTTTCCTCTTCTGGAAAAGCCGATGCGTTTCAAGTGTCTTTTGCTCGTAGAGCTCTCGAGAATCACCTATCCTTCATTGCAGAGCCAGTTTATTGTATAAGCTTCTTGTTTAGCTGCATGTGTTTGTCGGCATTCTTTATTATTTCTTGGTGTTTGCGTGAAACTCAGTTGCAGCCTCTCTGATGGCATGTAGGCAGCGTTGCCACTGGTTTTCGGTACTTGATTCTGGCCACATAGGAGTTGGTGATATTTTTCGGGATACGCGTTCGGCGAAATTCTGGCGGTCTTTTCCTATTGCACCTTTTATACATTATATCTTTTCAAAGTAGTCCTTCTTTGTTGTGGCGTTTGGGAAATCCTCATTCGCACCTTGGCTGCAGCAAGGTGGTGATCCGATTCAATGTTGGCTGCCCGGAACGTTCGAACGTCCAGAATACTGGAGCCATGCCGCACGTCTATCGAAAAATTATCAATTTGATTTAGCATTAGATTATCCCGAGACCGTGTGCTTGCTCTCGTGATATTTCGTCACGCCGCAAAGCTTATAAGCCTAAGTCCGTTGCCAGACGTGGTGTCATGGAGGCTATGTTTATCACCTGTCCTGTCAGAGATGTCTGGCATTAAAATGGCTTCGTATGATTTTAACATCATGGTTGGGACATTGCTGATATATCTTGTCGAGGCATCGTCCTTATCTTGTGCAGGGGCATAGGCTCATATTAGGCTTATGTTAGAGAATTTAGCATGATGCGAATTGTCATAAGACGCTCGTTGACGGACAAAATCCGCCTTCAAATAACCGCTGCTTCTTTTCCCTATAGTACTCGTAATCGCAGTTTTTCATCCATCCATCCAGGAAGTGCGATGGGATGGGCCGGACTTAAGGAGGATGAAAAACGATAGAACAAGGTGAGACAGGAGACATTATGACTGTGTTCGAGGGTGTCGATTGACTGCGTAATATTGTCATCACCTATGAGTTTTATCGTACTGTTTTGAATCCGGTCTAGCAGGTGCAGAGATATTTTAGTAGCACCTGACCAGATGTGGGCATTGTACTCCAATTTTGGGCGGATGAATGCCTTATATATTGTGGCCAGATTAGAGGGGGTAAAATATTTCTTACATCGCTTGCGGAAACCTAGACATTTCGCAGCATTTTTGATGACATCGAATATGTGGTCATTCCAAAGTAAGTTGTCGCTGACACATATACCGAGAATGGAAAGTTTATCGGTTTCGACGATGCAAGTGCAATTCATGGATAATGGCTGGGTATTCAAATTTCGCTTTAATGACAGCAGACAGCATTGGAAGTTTTTTAAGCATTAAATTCCACTCTGTTGATAGTTCTCCAATTGGTTATGCTGCTAATATCGGAATTTAATGAGCTTAACATACGCTGCCGTTCCCGTTCTACAGCCGAAGAAATATGGGAAGAAGAGAGTACTGTCGCCAGCAAAGCAATATATTGGATTAGAAGTAGCAGACAAGAGATCGTTGATGAAAATTAAAAAGAGTGTCGGAGACAGAACGGAGCCCTGGGGCACATCAGCATTTATTTTGTGAACATCAGACTTGAAACCATCCCAGACAACTTGAATTGGACGTTCTGAAGGGTAGTTTCTAATCCATTGAAGAAGAGAGTCATCGATCCGAAAACACGCACTCTCGACAAAAGAGCCTGATGCCAAACTCTGTCAAATGCCTCGAGTATGTCAATAAAAACCATTCTAGCTTAACAAAATCACCTTCAAGCCGTGGTAGCTTATTAAGTGACAGACCTAACTCAGCTGAACATTAGAATCTTCGTAGCAGATTTACGCCCTTCATTGTAGGGAAAGTTTCTTCATAGGAAACCTTGGTAATCTACATTAAGTTGGGTGTTTTACGGTTGAGGTAGACACTAAACGGGGAATTAACCTGGAGCGGTGCCCAGTGGTTGTAGTAGTCATAACTAGAGGTCAATAACGATTTGCAGGACTATTTAGAATACTGACATACTGACAGATATAACAGACTCCGAAATATCTGGCCTTTTATTCCAACGGGTCATGGAAATGGTCTGCGAATTTTGGGTTTGTTAAACTACAGGACCACGGAAGAGCCCTACTGTTACGGAGCAATCAAAAGCCTTGAATTTTGACGATCTCGCTGTTAACGGCATGGCAAGATGAAAAATAAGACTACCACGACCGTGTCTGTAACATGTGGCTGTTGCAACAAAATAACTAGCGGAGACCCTAGACTGCCACAAAATATGATGGATGACCCAGGAAGTATGAAAAGTGTTTATATGTACTACGGTGATTACAACGATTAACAAAATCACCCAATAAAAGCCTTTAACACGTAAGCAAATGTCGTGTAACAATCTGGATCAAAGTTGAATTTGCAAATATCAACGTGATATACGCTCCAGCTAGAAAGAAGAATATACGAGTAATGTCCTGGGTATGACGATAAAAACGTGTTGGCTAATTTCAATGCCAAAATAAGAAGGAAGCACATCCTTGGTAGTACATTGTGTCTGGAAGCTGCTCTAACCTTATTGACTTTGCTGCGGAGCGGACTATCACTATGCAAACACACGTTTGTCAAAGTTTAATATTCACAAAGGAGCACGACGATCACTTCATTATTAAACAATCCACAAAAATGATCATGTTGTCACCGATCTGATGCAGACTCCTAGTCTATGAATACCTCAGATGTTACAACAATGCCAGAATAATTGCTCATCGTATATCTTTTATTTTTTCGGCAAGACTTATGCAAGCTGTGTCAAGTATTAATTAGTGGCAACAAGAAAAGCCACCAGAAGCTCTGCAACTGATGTACTGGGTTTCATCTAACCGTCCGCACGAAACTCCTTGCTTGATGAAGAGTATTGGAAAGCATAAAATAGCCCTGTATAGGTGGACTTAAGCAGTTCATTCGCTTCGCGAACACAGTGATGATAGGAACATAGGAACAAAGAGCATGGTAGGCGTACAATACGGCGGTAGGGATGAAGAAGGATATTTAGGAGTACAGTCATATTCTGTGCTGAGAATGTAGAAAACTGTGGACCGTTAAACAGTGGCCAGAATCTCAAATCTGCTGTCACCTAGATCAAATTATTCAACTTGGGCAACGAAAGCCAAGATCTTCATTTAACCGGCCAGAATAAAGCAAAGATTCCGATTTTTCCATTTGATTGACTCTTATCAGTGCCGTTTTAAGCCGGGTAAGACTACAATTGATCAAATGTTTACACCTCGGGAGATTAGAGCGATAATCCGAGAAGTCCAGATCGATATTCACCACCTCTTTATGGGTACTATATGACAGAAGTGCTATTCAAAACATATCTGCCAAAGTCGTCAGATTTCATAGAATGTCGAAGGAGAACCCAAACCTCTCATCAAATAAAGTTTAGACAATGTGTTGCACTGCCATGTAACTCCTCAAATTAAGAAAATCATACGAAACTGTGAAACCTAAAATTTTTCAGAATAACTTGCAACTAATAGCACACTCTGATGACATTGACATATTCGACAGGACGTAACATAGCAAGTCACTGCGGTAACTGCAAGTATTAAAAGAGAAGCAGAGGAAAAGAGTTAATTTGTAATTCAAGCTAAAAAGGTAAAAGCAAGTACGAGTGCATAATGTAACCAAGAAGGGACGCACAACATACACAAATCGGAGAGAATGCAACACTAGACAGCCACCACTGGATAGAGATTTTATCTACTCCGCAATTATTTCTGATAATGAAACCACGACAGATATAAAAGGAAGAGTAACACTTTTCAATGCCTGCTTCATTAGTCCTTAGAAAACAATTCGGTTGTAAGGTCTTTACTACCTCACGGTGCCTGCCTGCTCTATTCCGCAGAACACAGATGTTAGCTAAGGAGAATGGATATATCCTCCGTCATTTTGTACGCAAGATTGTTCAAACAATTTTGGTCCTATTTTCTTTCAAGGAGTTTGGAGAAGCGGGTATAACACTGTACTCTACAAGCTGTACAGCGACATCAACTGAACAGTACATTTCAGTCGCCTGAGATGGCTGAAACATGCGCGTCTTAACGCTTCGGCCCTAAGAGTCTATTCTTGTGCGAGTAAAGATAGATGTGGTCATAGGTGGCTCGCATAAATGAAAGAGAGCTCAATCATCTCAGAGTTCACAACTGAAGACAGCTTACTGAAAGACCCCACTAAATGGAAAGGTTTGTTTGTTTGTTTAAATCCGGATACAGTCAGTGTAGTATTTTGTTGATCTGGTTATAGAGAAATATCCCCAGCACTTTTGGACACTCAAAGACTGCTAAGCATCAGTTGAGACGTAATCAAAGACCTCCAAGAATCTCCAGCTACACCATAGCAACTAAACACTGTGCTATCCATAGTGATAATTGAAAATGCTGTGAATTGAGTTAATTTAAGTCCGTTGTGTAGTCGAAGATACTCTTGATTTCAGCACGCTTTCTGGAAATGCCAGCAACTTCATAGTCCTCATTCGAAGCTTTCTCTCAGATTTGAGATCTATGTATCTGATCTCTCCAATGATAACTAAATCAGGTCTATTGAAGTTAACAATGCATTTCCACTAACCAAGCCCCAAGAAATAGACTGATACCCATTCATTTTGGAATTAAAACTTCCCTAACAAGTACTTCCGTTTCTTTTTCCAACGCTGTCAGACTAGAGTCCTACTTTTGTCAGCTACTTAACCAAACATATGGCAACGTCAAATCAATTCCAAGAGCTCTCCAAAAGTCTTTAACATCTGGCGCCAAACGCCATAATATCCGTTAGCACCCGCTAACATTCGCCCACACCATTACAACCTATCACCATTTACAAAAATAGAAGAGGGAAATAAAATTCATCACCATTAACTACACGAGTTCAGCAACCCCAACCCCAACAACTCATACCCCGTCGTGTCGTTTCCCTTGACTTGATATCGATTCAACATTGCAGCCCACCCAGCATTCCCATGGTTCGTCCCTTCGTATGTCTTCCTGAAGTATTCACGGCGCCATACTTTCAGACAGCACTTCTCAATTTCTCTCAGCAAAACTAGGGCGTCCACTCATTTAGACAGCCAAGAGAGGGGTGAGTGAGGCAACAAAAAAAAAAAAAAAAATAGAAATTAATTCCATCCCATCCTCATCATGCGTTTATTTCTATTTGCACACAAATACTCACACTCGTACTCGTCCACTTTACACTAATGACACTTGCCTGTTTCGCTGGCCCACCTACACTCTACAACCCTTAGCTATCTTCGCCTGCATTGCTTTTGGAGGATTCTCACCGAGCGCTCCTTTACCTAGTGTCAACACACATTACACCCGGCTTAGCTGTGGAATCAGCTTAATTGGATTAATTAGCGCTGATGGTGTATTACTAACTGTATCCACCCCATCGAAGTAGGATTAGCGCGCCCGAAGAGTATCCTCTTCAATTTTATGTGGATGGAGAGTTTTATCCGAAAAAGGAAACCACAACACAGAGCAACCCCGACTGACGTGCCAAAGTGGTAAAGTGGCATTGAGAAGCCATTGAGCAGCACGAGGTGGATGGTGATTACCAGGGAAGGTAATCATGAAGTGCTGCTGCAGTTTGGTTATCCTATTTTAATGAACAAATTTGGCCGGAAAGCCCTCTGAGAAACCTCAGATACCTCAGTTACTTCAAATACGAGTACCTCGGTAACTGACTTTTAAAAGAAGTTTCACTGTTCGACGGAACTCATTTGATAAGTAATGAATCCGAAGCAGGCTTCCTCCATTAGCCTAATGGTTTCTTCGATCAGGATTTTATTGTTTGTAGAACTCCGGACGAAGCTGCTTGCAAGTGGTGATTTTGTTTGTAGGGATGGGGAAACTTTTGAAGTTGGCAGACCGCAAGATGATATTTTAATTATTTTTAAGTGATTTACATTGAGTACTGTCAATTAGAAAGAACTGGTAGATGAGTTTGAAAATTGGCCGCAGATGGATTTTACAGGAGTACACATTACTTGCCATTCAACGTCGCCTTGGACATTTATAAGAAACGTCCTTTGGGTAACTATTATTTTGATTACATGCTGCAGTAACAGGTAGGGAGCCTAGGAAGATAAAGTCCGTTAATAGATCTTCTGCTCGAGCTCAACGGTTACTCCATGAACCACCTTCGACGCTCTGTACGCTTTTTGTTTTACTGCCTGGTCTTACCGGAATTCTTCGTGCAACCAAGGGTCAAGAGAAATCTACAACATTTTAGGCGGCTTTTCTTAATGGTAATGCCGCCACTGGTCTACAAAAATTGATTTCTGCCACATTGTACCTAAATAATTAGCGATCGACAGGGCTCTGACGATCTCTTGCGGTTTTAATTGACCGAAGTTAAACTTTCTCACAAACACTTATACCCTTGTAACAATAAAGCTGCCGTGGACAGTTGATTAATCAGAAGTCTTTCTTCTAAGTCATCCGCTGGATATTTAGATGAAGGAAACGAGGACCAGAAATGGGGTTTCAGTCAATCCTCTCAAAACTGATATTGTACTCCTTACGAGAAGGAGGAAGTTGACTGGTCTGACTCATCTAGTGTTTAAAGGCACCACTACCCGTTTCTCTATGGAAGCTGGAGTGAATAACAGCGTTCTTCAGACCAAACATCTGGTAGTATGAAGGAGCTTTCGGTAAGAATTGGCTTGTCACCGCGGAGAGGGGTCTGAAGTTATACACCTACAATAAGGCTAATTATATCCGTTGCGTCGGTTGTCTAGTGGAAATAGCTCTTACGAAAATACAGACTCCAAAGAACGGTCTGTCTCGGCTGCATATCGGTAGACGTACTGATGAATCTCCCTCCCTTTGATATTCATTTATGGTCTGCACTCTAAAAGCTTTCTTCTATTTAGAGAGTAGTGGTCTTTGTAACAACACACACTGCTTAATGATCTAGCGACCGCCTTTTGACTCTCACGGATATGCCTTCTGAACAAAAATACGAAATCGACTTTCCCTGTGCCGAAGACTGGTTTCGGTCAGAATCTGAGCCAGGAAAGAAATTTAGTCGGGTCTTCACGGATGGCTCCATAGCCTATTTAGGATGTGGCGCTTGTGTTTTTCTGTTAGGAAAACTTACATCTGTCGTCCACTCGGATATATACTCGTACTCAGTCTTGTTTATTGGCAACGAAATATATTGCGAAGAACCGTCGGAGGGGCCGAAGCGCCATCTTACGACTTCCAGGCTAGTTTAAGAATGCAATACTTCATTGAGCGCAGTCGGAAAGCTGAATTTACTGAGTCTCAGACGACAGTTTTTTAGGACCCGAACCTGCGTTGAGACTGCCTGTGTCCTCGGTTAAGGTTTGACAATTGGTTCTATACGAGCAAAACTACTGGTGGCATGACGCTCTAGGTTGCGGCAGAGCAAACGAATTTTTCCCGATGTTTATAAGATGCCAGGAACCAGATCTGCAAACTACAGAATTTCATTGTGAAAATTAATGCAAGTGAAGCAAGGCACCAACGGGTCTCTGACGTGAAGAAATCAAAAAACATTGTCAGGATTATCTAAAAATAATCAAAAACATAAAAGCGCAGCCATCCTATGTGGACTAAGGTATAGTCTCTCAACTCCCCAAAAGGCTCGTCTTGTCATTTCGTGTACCAAACTCGCCGATTGCAACCGGTAGAGGGATTAGAAGAATCTTCTTTGGTAACAGATTTTACTTTCGGAGGAAAGATTGCCATTGCCTTGTAGAAAGATGGTGACATCAAAAATTATTTCGGTGTCACAGGTTAGTCCTAAATCTAGGTACCCCCCGGCGAATTAAATCACTGCATCACGCTACCATCAGGATTACCTTACTTATCTGAAGGTTGTAGAGCTCCAACCGTGGCTACCGCTCAGTTCTCTCTATTTGATCTCTTGTCCCACGATGCCTCCTCAATTGCGCTAAGGACGATTAAGGAGCTCTATCATTTACCCGTATCAAGGGCCATAAGATGGGATATTTAAGAAATATTCCCCCTTCATATGTTGTCGTCTTTAGCTCTGAATCCGATCCCTATTAAAGTTTGTGCCTAATTCTGCGGTAGGTATGTCGGTGATGATTACCAGGAATAATAGCAATGAGAGAATGCAACTCAATTCCCATGCGGAACATAAAGAACTGCCACAGGTAACTATGGTCCAGGGAATGAAATATTTTACCTTCGAATCTCTGATCATCACCCTATCGGAAGATGCTATAATTTTTGCAAATGGCGGGATATGTCAATTCTAACCAGACACGTCAACATGAATCGCTATAGTCCTAAAGAACGCGGAATAATTGTTACGATTTTTTACCGGAATAATTCGTCGGTGGTGTTGGCGCTGGCGCAGCGTGAATTTCGGCGCAGATTTTCCGGTCATCTGACACCAACTGGGCAAATACTACAATGTTTAGCCGGTCGCTGGAAGAGTATGGGACAACACGAGATGCTTCCAGGTCTGGCCGGCCTTGGAGTAGGCGTTCAATTGAGAATATTGCAGCTGTGGTTGGAGATGTCGCAGAAGACTGTAAGACGTTCCCTTACAAAGTGCAGATAGTGCATTAGCTGTTAGCTGTTGACCGTGTAACCTACGTTCAAGCCATCCTGAATCTCGACCACGAGGGAGACAACTTTTCATCGAAAATCATCATGAGCGATGAGGCCCATTTCCATCTTTGTGGATATGTGAATAAGCAAAACTATCGCTTCGGGGGGACAAAAAATCAGCATATAACCCACGAAGAGCCATTACACCCGCTCAAAGTTACGGCATGGTGTGCTGTTTACGCTGGAAGCGTCATCGGGTCTTATTTTTTCGAAAATGCTGCAGGCCAAATGACTACTGTAAACGACGAGCGCTACAAAGCCATTCTCGACGACTTTCTCCTTCCTCAATTGCATAAATTGGGGCTGGAGAACATGTGGTTCACACGAGCCACAACTAAAATTCTGAGTGCTGTATTTCCGGGTCGCCTAATCTCTCATTTCGGCAACTTGCACTGGCTGGCAAGATCGCCGGATTTAACTGTTCCAGATTTCTTTATGTACCTTCAATCCCTTAAAGAGAATATCCGTCAAGAATGCGAGGACCTATCGCCGGAAGTTCTGGCAAGAGTGATGGAAAATGCCACAAATCGGGTCTGAACGCTCATTAATTCTGGCGGCGGCCAACTTAATCCAAAAGCGGAATGACAGTTTCCCCTTCATAAAATAAATCACAGCCAAAGAACATCGGATGATAACTTTTACCCCACCATGTAGTGTATGTTAACTATGCTAAATTATAGCGCCTTAAAATATCGAACGTTTTTTTCAACCTCAGCAAAAGTCCCTAAAATGTGTGCGTGGGGTTTTCTTCTTCCGCCTTCGAATCCAATGCATTCATTCACATCAGTTGACACACCACGCACTAAATTCCACATGCTGTTTTTGGTTTCTAACCTGTGGTTCCATGCTACTAGGATAATGCAATTTGAATCTTAAGTTTGGTAAGCTTGTCGATCAGTTGTCGTACTTTTCCAATCAGTAAAATAGGAATGTTCCTAGGACCAAGTATTTCATGGCCACCTAAGAATCATCCATGTTCTCTGACCGAGCGCTGCTGACTATTCCTGCCTCATTTTTGAGCTGATCCTCAAGAGGAAACGGCTTTTATCGTCATTTTATGATCTATTTATTACCAGATCTGTGTGCATGTTGTCGACAACATATGGATGACCAGATAAGGACGACAGGAAAATTTTTTTTAATAAAACAACAACGGTGTCAGATATACAATTGATTCTGGCTTTATTTTCAAGCTACGTCCATGCCATTATGAGTGGAATAGCACATCATTCAAATGGCCGCCTCGGCTTCGCTTGCAGTGCTTCAAGCGGTCGGTGCAATTTTGACGACTCGGTCGAATACGTGCGGCGTTATTCCGGCAATTGCGTGGCGAATGTTGGCCTCGAGCTCGTCCAAAGTAGTTGCCTTGTTAGCGAAGACTAAGGACTTGGCGTGAGCCCAGAGAAAATAAATGAGTGGTGTCAAATCATATGATCGCGGCGGCCAATTGGTGAATGCTCACAGAAATTTCTAATTCACAGCTTCGAGCTTTGTATCGCTTCTATGGCATATAGTGCCGTCTTGTTGGAACCACAGCTCGGATACATCGATATTGTCGAGATCTGACCACAGAAAGTCGCTTAAGATCGCTCTATGCCTGATACCATTGACGGTAACGGTGTCGCCTTCCTTACTACGAAAGGAATAAGGTCCGATGATGCCGCCATTCCATAAATCGCACCAAACAGTCAATCAGTGTGGATGCATTGATGCTTGTCCGAACACTTGTGGATTGTGTTCCTCCAATAATGGCAATTTTGTTAGTTGACATAGCCACTGAGCTAAAAATGGGCCCCGCCCGAGAAGATGACTTTTAGCCAAAATCCGAATCTCCGGCCAACATTTTCAGCGCCCAATTAGCGAACTCACGGCGTTGTGTATGGTCGTCCGGCTTCAATTCTTACGTCAGCACAGTTTTATATGAACGTAGACCCAACCAAAAACTAATCAGAGTTGACTCTCTGGCGATGCCCAATTCAGCTGATCGGCGTCGAATCTGAATCTTCTTCGATACTGGCCGCTACGGCTACTATGTTTTCTTCATTTTGCCGCACCAATCTCTGTCTGGTTGGTGGCCTAAGATCCAGAAGAGTGTGCTCACTTTTCCACGGTGCGACGATTGCGTACCAACTGAAGCCATGATGACGACCAACCTCATGTCGAAATTCATGTTGCGTATTTACAACTGAGCCGGAATTTTGATATTTTTTAATAATTTGCGCATGTTCGGCAAGCGTGAAGCGATGCATGATGAAATGGCAGGCCTTACTGAATATTTTGACAGCCGGATGTCATTGGAATCTTTGACAATTGGAAAAACTATCATTGCTATCTGGTCACCCTTTACAATTTATTGTACTGTTACTACTTATTTCTTCATTTCGTAATCAACGGTCTTACTTAATACAATGGGTTCTTGGCTTCTTTCAGCATGTTTTCTTCTCCTGTTTCCAATAGCGATACCAACCTTCGAGAATTTTATACTTAGCACTCGTCTTATTTGATTTTTAATTGCGAAAAAAAAAACGACTAAAGATCCGAGTATTGTTGAAGGATTAATTTATTTAGGAGGGAAGCTCGACCCTTCACTTTATCAAAAACGTGATCCAAAAGGAGGATGACGGATGAGCAAGGAAAACATTTGCTGAACGAAATATGTCAAAGTTGTTGATTAATGATACGATACCAGTTGTTAAGGTAACATTAGTTAATTCCTACTGAAGCTAAAAGAATTTCTCGCTATCTTCTTGCGTCATCGGATGTCCTTATATTTTTGAATCATAACCCACTACGATGGGTTAGTTTTCCTTTCGAAGTAGTTGATTTACGAGTATGTGTAAAACCGAATATTTACCATTCCTGCTTTCTTATACAGAAATTCCATGATTTACAAGGCGGCATCGTAAAAAGTTAGTAAAAGAATTAAGATTCAGAAATGCAACACACATCAGTAAATGTTGCTTCAACTAAACGTCCAGAACAATTGCAGTGTATTAAGAATCTTGGGTCTTCCAGAATTGGGTAGCAATGATTGAATTAATTTTTCAAGTTTTTGGTATATTCCCCTGTGATCAAACCCTGACATAATTGCTGACGAATTTAATAATTGTGGCACTTTACCAATATTCGCTTGGAATGCCCCACGCCCATATGTAGATCTGAAGCCTGTGAAGCCGCTGCGAATGATTTAATATTGTGAATCCATTAACATTTGAATCAAAGAAAATACGTTTATTGAAATAGGACAACGTTTTTCGAGATGCCAAAGGCGTGTTGTCTGAACATACAATACTGCTCAGTATCATAAATTTCGCGAAGACAATGCAGTCCACTAAAACGTTGCTTTCTGTTGGGTTCTCCATCGGAAGCAGAATCCTGGAGGCTCATAGCTATCACAGAATTGATATATTAACTCCTAATATTCTGTTTCTTTGCTGCTCTCAAGGCAAGATTTCGCATTCCGCTCTTATGATCTCCATAATTTCATATCCACCATCGATTATTATCACTGCTGCATTATCTCCGATTTGGTTACGGTCGAGGAAGGGATATCTAAGTGAGTTAGATGGTGGTACAGTCCGGAGTGAATCAATGTCAATGCCAAGTAAATACATTTTTGCGTGCATTTGAACCAATTTTCGAAGCACATTTTCAACTCCATCGAGATAAATCCAAAACATGGGTTTTAGGTGCATCAACCGGTTCTTCAGGCGTTGAAAAACGTTGCATTCGCAATTTATTTTTGATATGTGGGAATAAAAAGAAGTCATTGGGTGGCTGTATGGCGGATTATCCATCAATTCGATGTTTTGAATACTCAAAAAGTCATTTATTTGAGACGACCTGTGATTGCTTTGTCGTGATGGAGAATGATCGGTGTTCGGCATCGAATTATGCGGTATCCAACGCGAAACAATCTTTGTGGCGCCCAAATACTCATCCAATATTAAATGTATGCGAGTGGAACTATTTATGTAATGCCTAGGCATGCATCAATTTCGCGATAAGTCACATGGCGATCTTGCAATATCAGTTCTCGCACAGCAACCATATTTTCTGCCACATGAACAGATTTTTGACGACGTTTACGAAATTCGTCCTTGAGCAAACAACGACTACGACTAAATTGGGAAAACCAGCGGAACACGATGGCTCGGGATAGTACTCCATGACCAAAAGTCGAAGTGAGTTGATCAGCACACTGTTGCTTTTTTTTTTCTAATCTGCGCGCGCTCAAGGGATTATTTTTTAGTACATTTAAACATTTAAAATGTTTGCACACAGCGCGGGCGAAATTAAATCAGGGAGGATGGAAAGAGAGGTACCGGTTTTGGTTGGTTTTAAATGTTTGAAGGTTATAATGACTAGGAAATAAAGAGCTAGGAAGGCATTTCATGAATCACGATATTTTAGAGTATGTTCGAAAGTTGGCTTGAGGATACTGATGAGCATTCATAGCGTGACGTGTTTTACGATTAAAAGTTTGAAGGGGCGGAATGCTACTGGCGATTTCTATGGAGCACTGGTGGTGGAAATAGCATTACACGAGACATTACGTGTTTTGTGTTTTGGAAGCATTAAATTCTACTCTGTTAATGTTTCCTCAATTGGTTATGCTGCCAATATCGGAATTTAATGAGCTTAACATACGCTGCCGTTCCCGTTCTACAGCCGAAGAGCAGGGGCGTGATTTCGGAAACGAATATGAGAAGCAGAGAGTACTGTCGCCAGCAAAGGAAGTAGCAGACAAGAGATCCTTGATGAAAATTAAAAAGAGTGTCGGAGACAGAACAGAGCCCTGGGGTATACCAGCATTTATTTTGTGAACATCAGACTTGAAACCATCCCAGACAACTTGAATTGAACGTTCTGAAGGGTAGTTTCTAATCCATTGAAGAAGAGAGTCATCGATCGCAAAAGCACGCATTTTCGACAAAAGAGCCTAATGCCAAACTCTGTCAAATGCGTTAGAAATATCAAGTGCAATTATCTTGCTTTCGCCAGATTTATGTACGCTTTTGTTCCACTTTTCGATGAGATATGCCATCAGATCACCAGTGGGCCTGTTGCTACGAAAACCGTACTGCCGGTCATTATGAAGTTTTCATGTTTCGAGATATTTCATTAGCTGACGGTTTATCAGCATTTCCATGACCTTGGAAAGAAGGGACGTAAGCGTAATGGGTCTGTAAGAAGAGAGAGAGGAAAATTCGCCTTTATTAGGGGCAAGCTGGACAAATGCTGTTTTCCATCTTCTCGGAAAGAGCCCTAAAGAGTAGGATTGATGAAAAAGCTTACGCAGTGGTTTTGCCAGCGAAGAAGAACACCTCGTCAGAAGGAGGGGAGATATACCATCTGGACCAGCGGATTTATGCATGTTGAGATCTTTAAGTTCTCTTGCTACTACACGAGTGCGAAAGTGGATTCATCCCATTGTAGATTCGACGCATTCAAGTGTAGGCGGGGATAAAGCACAATCTGCGAGTGTTGAGCTGGCCGCAAAGTGTACAGCAAGCAGATTGGCCTTGTCCAAAGAGCTGACAGCTGGAATGTCATTGTAAATGAGCGTTGGGATGGAGGATGATGCAGAATTTCTAATATTTTTGACGAACGACCAAAAGTTTTTGCTACCTTTGGGACATTGTAGTATTTTTTGCCTCAGTTGAAATTTTACACGTCTAAGAATGGGGTTGCAGTCATTTCTGGCTCGTTTGAACTTTTTTCGATTTTCCCCAGTTGGGCTAGTCTTGAAGGACCGAATGAACATTTCTCTAATCCTGACAGCCTCTTTACAGCTCGAGTCGTACTATGGCTTTTCTTTTGGTTTGATACTCCTCATCCGATGAGGGATAAAGTTTCTCATTCCGAAGAGAATGGTGTCTGTGGTCATATCAGTAGCGGCATCCACGTCATTATCGAGGAAACATAACGATCAGGTAAAATTCCTAAAGAAGCTATTAAGACCACTCCAGTTGGCTTTCTCGTATTGTCATATGGTTCTTTTAGGAATCTTTTCTCTAATTGTGTGGTGGGTGTACGAGAAAGTAGCTGATATGACATAATGGTCCGACGAGCCTAGAGGGGAGAGCGCGTCAACGAGGTACTTATCAGGGTGAGAAGTTAGAAACAAGTCGAGGGTGTTGGCGGTATGATTGTAAACGTCTGGTATTCGTGTGGGCTCATTTACAAGCTGGGTTAAGTTATTTTCCGCAGCGAAGATCTCAGCACACCGTCCTTTGGGTGTTGTCTGTCCAGAATGTCGAAGCCAACCAGAATTCTGTATATTGAAATCGCCCGTAATAACGATTTCAGTATGAGGATACAGGGATACAATTTTTTGAATGGAGTCAGACAGCGCATCAAACTCATTAAAAGTCGAATTGCTGTCCAGTTTGGGGCTTCTGTTGCTGAGTTAATCTACGTCGAAAATCATAAGCAAATCATCGCTGGAGAACGTTTACGATTTAATTCCATTTTTTGGCTTAGACGAATTTTTCAGGTCTCTGTAAAAGACGTAAATAGCAATCGTATGACTAAACGTTCTGAGCACGTGTACCATTGAAAACGTCAAGCTTTACAAGGCTGATGCCAGATTTGACGTATCTACAGTGGTATTACCATATCTTCAAACTTAAGTAGCGCAACCAATTAACGCGGTCTTTGAAAAAACTGCTCTCAGTTGCGCACTACAAGGCAGCTTAGTGCTTATGCGGTCTTCATCTAATGCAATCGAAGAGTTTTCGGGCCGTAGTATGATATCAATATTTGTCCCTACCTAAGCCGATTGGTTCGTGCTTTGTTGAGCAGGTTAATGTCGTTCATTTTGTGATCAGAACGCCAAAGGATATCTTCATTCGCCCTCGCTTACGTTCGTGCTTCTGCGCGGAGATCAGGTCTATGATGATAAGATTCTTATAGAGAATGGCCCTATTATTCCTGAACAATGTTTTTTCACTCAATTGCATTAGGCTAAGGAAAGAGCGATTGCCAAGTGTATATCCGGCGAGGTATCACGTCAGAGTGCACAAATTTCTCAACTTACTCGCTTCAAGGCGTTGTTGAACTTACTGGGTTTTCTACCTTAAATATTGTACTCGATCAATTATAGACCTAAAATCCGACTGACAGGAGCCTATCAAATAGTTGAAAAATTATTTTGGGTGTCACTGAACACGCTAGATAAGATCTTGTATGCGTTGCTAAGGAGACTGATGTCTCATAACTGGCGTAGCTTAGGGAGTCTCCTATACTGTAACAAACTAATCTGTCCGGTCCATCAGCCACGTTATGTTCGTTAATGTATTACTATCATACTTTATTCCGGTCGGTCATTCCCACCGTTTCATAGTCTGCCGAAGTCATTTTCTGCTAATCATTATTTTTATTTTTTCGTTAAATTTCGAACGTTGTTTTTGAAGTAGCACCCTTCTCCATCCTCGATCACTCGCTTCTCAGGCTCTTTCTTTTTTTTTGAAACCAACCATACCAGCTGGAGCATTTTCGATGGCTTTTTGTCAAAATATTGTACAAGTGAATAGGGATTGACGATGGCGGTTTGTTGTTATTGCTGCCGGTCAACGTTAAACCCCCTCACAGTATTTTTCTGTTGTTGTGGCATCTGAGATATGGGTAAACGTATTATACATTGGCTGCAACTACGTAGTAGTCCGAGTCTGCATTGGACACGTGGAAAACTCGGGCATGTACATATAATACTCGAGGCGTCCCGATCGCAGTACTACTTGTAATATGCCTGGTCCTAGTCTTTCTGAAAACTCTAAAACGACTGTATGATATCTACGAGTATGTACGATCTAGAATTGATCCAAGACCTTTGTCAATGTCTCAATATGCCTATTGTAAAGGAAAGTCGGTAGAAACGGCTCTGCATACACTAACTAGCCACATCGAACGATCCCTACAATATAGAGGGTACACAGTGGTCGCTTTCCTGGACGCAGAGGGTGCCTTTAGCAACGTTAACGCTCTTAACTTGCTGACGACTCACTTGGAGAGTTGATCAGTTTCATACTTCAGCTTTTTTTGCTGGGGCTTCCGCAATAACAGAGGTACCTGCAAGGCGATGCCCTTTCTCCCCTTCTTTGGAACTTAGTGGTTAATGAACTGCTGATATACCTGGAAGCGGGTGGTAGCAGGGCAATTGCCTGTGCGGATGACGTTGCTATAGCAGTCTTAGGTAAGCATATTAATACCACTACTGAACCCCTTCAGCTAAATCTTAACAGATTAACCCGTGGGCAGATCGCTGTGGATTGGGAGTAAATCCCCATAAAACTGATCTTGTCCTCTTTTCCAGAAAATTCCATTCGTAGACCCATTTTAGTCTTCTCCGATACAGCAAAATATCTGGGTCTCAGTTTTGTCAGGAAACTAAACTGAAAACCTAACATTCCAGAAAGAGTCAAGAAAGCTGCAGTAGATTTATTCTCTTGCAAAAAATCCATTGGGAACAAATGGGACCTTCAACTTCGCATAATCCACTGGCCATACGTCTCGGTTATAAGACTTGTGCTCACCTACGTAGTGGTTGTTTGGTGGACGGCCTTAGACAACGCTGTCAACTGCAGCAAACTCAATAGGGTCCATGTCTATGCATAAGCGGAGTGCGACGTTCTACTCCTTCCGCGAGATTGGATATTCTTGACATCCATTCGCCTTAAAGCAACTACACAGTGGACCAATAATTTATTTGGCCACGACAATATTCTTACGATACTAAGAATCCACGCAGAGAAGAGCGATTACACTATACCCGAACTTTGGCCTGACTTTCATGTAAGCTTCCCCCCTAGATTCTTCTGGATTTCTACAAAGATGGATCTAAACTGATGCCGGGGTTGGTGGCGGTGTTTTCTTGGGTAAGCTTAATCTAAGCCCCTCTTTTCGTCTTCCAAATCACAAAAGCATGTTCCAGGCGGAAATTTTGCCGATTAAAGAAGCCCTGTCCTGGCTGAAGAAAAACGTGATATCTGCAAAGGATATCCGCATCTTTTCGGATAGACAGGACGCTGTCAACTCCCTGGACTCAGCATCACTAAATTCTATAACCGCCCTTGAATGCCGATCATCTCTTATGGAGATGGCCAGCAGTTTGCTGTGTGCCGGGCCACAGAAACATTTCTGGGAATTATAAGGCCTACAATTGGAACCACTCTACCTATTCTGCCGGAAAATGGTAACATCGGTATACCAGTCGCTACGTGCGAATTAATATTAAAGCTGCATGCCAACAAAAGAACAGGCCTTGGGCAACATGTCTAGCTACCAAACAGATCTGGCCAAAGTTGGATCTGAATCGCTCTAAGTGTTTGATCCTTCAGAATAGCGAACATCTCAAAACCACCATCGGTGTCATCACTGGATATTGCCTTATAGGCAAGCATGCAAAGAGGCTTGGCGCCTTTACAAACGATTTCTATTGAATCTGTATGGACGAGGAGGAAAATGAGACAATCCTCCACTTACTCTGTACAGAACCAGCTCTTTCTCAACGAAGAAAACTTCATTTAGGAGCTTTCTGCTATAATGACTTAAGCGATCTGAAGAATATTGACGTTAGCAGTCTCCTATGCTTCATCATAAGCTCAAATTGGTCCATGAGTAGGAGGATAACAGATCAATGTGTCATCACAATGGGCCAGTAGGCCTAAGTTGGTCTTTCCAACAGCCACTTTCACGTACCTAATATGCCTTGTTCTTTTCGGAATTTCTACGAGAGGAAACAGTTGCGATAGTGATATTCCGCTTGCAGTAATGCCACTTAGCTTAAGTCTGTTTGAAGACAGGGTATCCTTATGCTTTACGACTGTACTTCGTTTTTTCCGATTTTGAGATTAAGGTCATTTTAAACAATTTCACTGTTGGACTAAGCACGGTGCTCGCATGCTCGCGTGCGCGCATATCAGGCTGATATTAGTAAATTAAGCCTTGATGCGAGTTTCTAGAAGGTGCTCGTTCACGTCCAGAAAACTCAAGACTGTGTAACAAATCCTTACTTAAGGAGGCTGTTCTCTGCATTCTTCGTTCTTCGTAGTAGGGGTATATGTCACAGGTCTTCATCCGCACTTCATACATGACGGTGATGTGTATTTCATTGCAGGCTAGAGCCTAGCACAATTATTCGGCTGCAAGTGGCCTGTGTGCCTATAGAACTACAATACTTCAGGGACTAACTAACTAACTACAGGGCGCTTTATCTTTTATGTTAAGCCACAGCATCAACCACGTGGCCGCCTTTATTGACCAAAGCAAAATATGCCATTTTTTCTGCGTCTTCCATCACTTTTTCGAGCATCTCGGGCGGTATAGCGATGCTTTCGGCAATGGTCTGACGTCTTGCTGGCGTACACTTTGCTTTTAAAATAACCCCATAAAAAGAAATCCGGAGTGGTCAAGCCTGGAGATCTGGGTGGCCAGTCAATGTCGCCGTTTTTTGACAGCGCACGTCCAGGGAGTTTTTGTTGCAGAAACTGCATTGTGTGATTTGTAGTGTGGCTTGGTACACCGTCTTATTGAAACCAGTAACCGTCCAGACCTTTTTCACACATTTGTGGCAGACAAAATGAGCCAATATCCACCGATATCGATTTCCATCGACTGTTTCGTCTTCTCTGAAGAAAAATAGCCTAAGATCGCTTTGGCGTGAACGCCGGTCATGCAATGATGTTTTATAGATCTCGTGTGGATTCTCCGTTCCCCTAGAGTGTGAAATGGGCCTCGTCGGCCATCAAAATTTGCTTCCAAAAATCAGGTTCAGTGTCAAAGATTCGAGCGCCTGTTTGGCCATATTCCCAGCGACGCACGTGGACAGTTTGTAGGCAGTATTCTTTGAGTCAATTGCACTTAATACGGAAACAATTGTAAATCATTCTTCAAAATGCGCCGCAAGGTGGTTCCACTTGACGCCAAAATGCTGAGCGCGGTTACGATACGACACATGTGGGTTCTTGCCAACACTCTTTCTTACCGCTTCAACCAGTTCATTCGAACGTCTTGAGCATTGATGAACGGCATGTCAACGATCTCCCACTGTAGATCGAGGAAGTTTTCTTAATCTGTAGCTGATCGCGGCAGGGAATTTCATGAGGAATGCATAATCGGTAAGGTAAAACAAGTGAATTTGGATCACTAGAATCCTTATCCTGGAAGATGAAATCATGTAGAAATTGATATGCCATTTGGAAGATTTCGACACAGTTAAGTGCGTCGCCCCAGGAGATTTGGATAAGTTGGATAGAACTCAAACTTCCAGAAAACTGGTACGAGTGCTGCTACGAAAGAGGAAGATAAGATGAAGGTACACAGATATATAGTCAGTTTCTAATTGAGATTGATGCCCCCATCTGGATCCATTAAAGAGGTCAAAAAGACGAAAACGAAATAAAATCCTTTCGTCTGCTGATGTGTGATTAAGAGCACTTAAGGGTTAAATACATGCTTTCTAGCTGCTTGGATACCAGTGTTTGTTTTCAAATAAACCAAACTTAGTGGGCTCAGTGTGATCTAAATAAACTGCACCCCCATCAACGGTGACAGAAATGTTGGAACACCGAAATACCATTACCCAACACCGAAGGCAATTCATTTCAATTATAAGGAAAACTAGTTCACCACCTTGAACTCTGCCACCAAACAAGGTAAAGTTAATTCCAGCATATGAGTACTCAGATGCTCACAGGGTAATACCACAAACATCACACTGGCTTCGAGTTACATCAACTTCAACACCTCCAACCTGATTTCAAGTGTCAAAAGCACGTTAATCTGAAATGCCATGGCTTCGAATGTCGAATGATGGTGGTGTGCTTTAATTAAGAGAAACGACTTGCTCACGTAATTATCATTTATTCCACACGTCATTAACGGCAACAACTGCCAGAACAAAAGGAGCACTGCAATTAAAACTGTCCATGTAGCGCTCCCAGGAAGCCAACGAACACACCATCTCCGTACAAACAAAACCTCACCTCAATGCACATTCCGTAGATACGAATATATACTGCACCTGGCGTGGAGAGAAAAAGGAAAACGGGAAAAAATAAATTTGAAATTACTTTCGAAACGCACGAACGGTGGCATTCATCCTGAGAAGGCAAGTCCTTAACCGCTTTTCTTCTGCGCCACCTTTAACAGCGAGTCCTAGTGTAGTGCACCTGTAAACCCTTTAAAAGCTCTCCGGTTGCATCTCCACTCCACTCTCTTCAATGGCAACAAGCAATCCTCAACGAATGGAGTAAACGAAATCCGGTCAAAAGCTTCCCCAACAGTGAAAGCAAATCAAAAACCAGCAGGAAGGGAGTAAAAGGATTCAGTTTTGTAAAAGGACACAAAAAAAAAAAAAGAAAAAAATATTTTACAAGTCGATTCGTAGAGAGGCTAAAGATGCCCCAGAGTGGGCCATCCACCCTTCCTCCTTATGTGGGAAAAAGTGCAAATAAATTCATACACACACATGTGAGAAGACGGAGGCACCTTGTTACTGCAAATAGGGCGAAAATGGGTGAAACTTAATGACTATGCCCTAAAAAGGGAACAACGAAAGAAAATATGAAATAGAAGCAACCCTTCCATTCATTCATATGAAAAGGGATTTGATAGCAGCAACCTCCTTTGCGCGCTCAAAGGCCTTTCAAGTGAGATCTGGCTTCAAAGATTAAAAATTTAAAAATGCAATGGCGATGTCGAAAATAAAGTGGGCCAGCGGTTTGAAGTGGGAAGGGAGACGGTTGGTAAATGCTACTGACTCTCTGCCCTTAGCCTTTAGTCACACTTGACATTAAATAATTCCCACCACCAAGCAGTGCAGTGCAGTGGTGGCGGGAGTATGTGCCATGGCATGGTATGCCAACTCAGCTGAGCTAATTTACATCATCTACTTCGTGCATGGAACCAAAGGATTGAGGTTAAACAGAGATTCCCTTTTTCGCTTTCTATTATTCTCTCTGTGTATACTAGTATTCTGTATTTTATTCTGTGTCCTCGTTTTTCAAGTGCCGATTGTGTGGCCAGGAATTAGGGTCTCGCATTCATTTAGTAAAAATGTAAAACATTACAAGCATACCATAGTCCCAGCAACAAACAACAAGGCAAAATGCAAACAATTCAAGATATCCAGGTCGAAGAAGATTGATCCTATACCAATTAAGAGTACTCCGGCTGATTGGATCCGAATCAATTTGTCATGTTATCATGAGTTCTATAGTGGGCTGGTGGACTGTTGAAAGGATTTCGATTCTCCTTTTCTTCTTGTTTTTTTTTTTTTAAATATATTCATAGACATGTGTTTGTGGTGGTAAAAGTAAGTTTGCTTAGGTTTCGTCCTGGTATGAAGAGGGATTGAGATTGTCGGATGAGAAGAGTTGGGCGAAATAGCAAACACTCCAAACGACATAGGAGTGCAATGTATCCACATCTCTTCAATTGTTCTCAAGTTGCTTCGATAGCTACCAGTAGCTACCAGAATGCTTTTGTAGCACTAGCGCTTAGCTTTACTACTAACAGAAACGCAATAGGTGTCGTCAGAACCTTGAAAGGTTGCGATCGTGTTGTATTTGTGAGAAACTACATAGTAGAGGTATGAGTATCCTTCATTCCCAGCTAGTTACTATAGAATATTTCATTCGCAAGAAGGACTTTATGATTATCAATGACAGAAAGTCATATTCAATGCCCAACATACTGGATATCCATAATGCTATGCGGAACTCTTTCGTTCCCAGCAAAACGACCGCTGAACGGCTGCTCATCGCAGGAAGAAGAGGAACTCTACCATTCCTCTGAGTGATATTGATCAAGAATGCACTTAATCAACCATCAAACTATTTGGAAATGGTGAAGGTCGAATTTTTCACTCCCGCACTAACAGGAGTTCTGGCGTCCTAGCATCGAAAAACAGGTTTAAAAAGCCAGAGTCAAAAGAAAGCCAGTGCGTAAGACCATCATGGTGTTGTATCAAAGACCGCTTCTATGTGATAGTATAGCCCATAATATGAATACCAAGGTGCAACAAGAGCAGAGCAAGGTGCACCAGGGACAGCTTCAAGTAGTCGAGATCTTAATTTTGAGAAGATTGACTGAAAGTCCATTTCTAGTGCACAAATTAACGATCTTGTATAGCGCTGCCTGCGTTTCAGAGTAGATATCAGCCAACAGACAGTCAAGCTACATAATATGCATATACCTGAACATAGACGTCAACACTATTGAGAGTGTTATTAGGTGAGTCAACCAACATGCTGCATTATAGTGGAGACGGGACACAGCCTTACGGGCAATTCCCGTTGATACTACTTAGAAAAATATTCTGAACAGTGGCATCTGATCATATTATAAGTCCCATCTTCCTGGTATCACAGTAGTCGATAAGTTTAAGTGCTGTGAAATCACTAAATACCCAAACCACAACATAAAAATCTTAGTTTCCGGCGTAAAGCACCTTAGAGTTTCGTTTTCCATATCGCTTCCCTCTGTTTGAATGCAAATATTCTCTGTCTTGGCTAGCCCCCAGAGTTAATCAACGCGGTGTTTGCATCATTCAGACGCTTGTCATTGCCAGCATTTTGAAAAGGAAGTAGATAGCGTCTTCCTTACAGGTAAACCGGTCTCGTCTCCTTCGGCGGTGCGGAGTTTTCCTTAAGAAGGATTCTCCCACCGCAGTCAAATTCCTTGCACTGACCTTTGCAAAGTGTAGAGCTGGTTACATCCTGACATTGTGTGTAGGTAAAGTCACCACTGGCTGTGCATTCTGCATTATTTGCAAGCTCTTTGCGCCATACGCTTGTCTTCTTCTGCTCTTCTACTGTCTCTGTGATGGTGGTCTTTTATAGCTTCTTCCGGAGCCCGACCTTTTCAGTTTCCCATTATAGGCCGTTAGAATTAGCACTTTGGCAAACCTGTCTACTCTGATAGAACTCACCCATAACAGACTGAGCCTCTCCGAAACCCGTAGGGGTTATCGGGATCGAAAATGTTCCACCTCTTGAGTCAGTGTCTAAATTGGAGAGGGGTTGTTTTAGCATGTTGTCTAGGGGTCTTGGAGTCCTGTTATAAAATTTAACCACTCAACGTCTAATTTTTATGTCTCCAAATATAAATTGTACTTCTCACCGGAGTTCTTTTCAGATCCTTAAGATTTTTGTCTTTAGATGTCCTGCAGGCATGACAAGGAGATCACTGTATCACTGGATACAGCAGATCGAGCAGATAATAGACATAATCTTGAAGAGTTGTCTAGAGGACTCATATAAGGAATCCCTCAAAATATTTAAAAAAATAACTGAGGAAAGCGACAATCCTTAAGGTGATTTTGTGTCAATACAGGGTCTTCCAATAGGGACTTCCCAACTTTGTCAGTTGATAGCGGCCATATTTTTGAAGCTACATCTGTCAAATTGGCTGTCATTTATTCAGTCTGTTTTGCCAAATCACCATGGACAGACATAACGTTCAGCAACACGTGCAAATGATAAAATTGTTTTATCAAAATGGGTGTCCTGTTCGGGCAAAATTTAGCGCGCTTCCGCTTCCGCGGCTGCCATAATCTTCCTACCGAGAGGACTATCCGCAGTGTGGTAGATAAATTTGAGTCCACTGATTCAGTAAACGATAAACCAACACCCGTACGTCAACGAAACGCAAGATCTGCCGAAAACATCGCCGCTGTCTATGAGAGTGTGGAAAAGAATCCGAGGCAGTCGATTTCGCGTCGCTACAAGAACTCGGCCTTTCGCAGACAACAAACAACTTGTACAAAATTCAACTGATCTAGGAGCTGAAGGTAAACGACCATAAACAACGACGTGTGTAGGCTGAATGGGCTCTGGAGCAGTTGGAAACTGACCCAATTTTCATCGAAAAATCATCTTCAGCGATGAGGCCCATTTCTGGATGGATGGGTACGTCAACAAACGAAATTGTCGAATTTTTTACCATACCAATCCACATGAGATCCAAGAGTGTCCAATGCATCCCGAAAATCACTGTTTGGTGTAGATTTTGGACTGGCGGCGTCATCGGCCAGGCCATCATTGGCAACGGCGAGCGCTATAGGTCGATGACTACCAACCTCCTGTGGTCTGAATTGGTTGATATGGACACCAACGACATGTGGTTTCAACGGGCCGGCGATACGTGTCACACACCTCACGCCACATTGGACACTCTGCACAAGCGATTCGTGGGCATGGTCATCTCAAGTGGAGTTGATGTGGACTGGCCGCCGAGATCGTGCGATTTGACCCCGTTAGACTTTTTCTTGTGTGCCGGTTGGTATAATACCTGCCGAGCTGTGAAGTTCCTCAGATATCATCCTGCTAACGCTCGAGATTATCATGTGTAGCTGCGTAGAAATGGTCTACATTCCATTGCCATGGATAGTTAATGTTGTTTTTATTCCCAAAACCGGAAAATGATCTTATGTTATCCCAAGCACCTCAGACCTGCAACAGACTTAAGTCTCAACCAATAGGTCTCTCTGTTCAGCGCGATCTTGCACTCATCACCTCGTTGCGCACATCAAAGTGCGTGCTAGAGCGCGCAACCTAAACCAAGCTCACAGGTTTACCACATTGTCCCTCTGGAATGATTCGATGAAATTCGGAACCAAAGTGGTATTGGTCATTCTCTCAACATGTCCAAGCCATCGGAGTCAGTGCACTCTAGCCATTCTGGCAGAATAAATGTCGATGTATACAGTTTGTTGAGAAGATCTTATAGGCGATATTAAGAACTCTGATCCTTTCTGTATGGCACTATTTAGAGGATCTCTAGGGTGCTATGATTCCAATGACCAACTATACTCACATATTTTCCAGATAAGTTGGTTTATGCTTCTTAGCAACTTAAACCCTCCTGCTTAAAAATAATTCGGCACCAATTACGTCGCCAACCGTATTGGTCTTTGGCCTTCGGGTATCACAAACTAGAACTCTTCTTGGTCAGGTTAATGAAGCTGTTGTGACTATCATTATCCATACTTAACGCCGGTCGTCTTTGCCGTTAAACAGTTTGCAAAAAGAGTTCTTTCAAATTGTCAGCACCGATTATGACTACGTTCATTGCATTCCCATCCTTATGCGGCCCTTTAGTATCTTTGTTCTTGTTAAGTTCTTTTCAACTTTTAGTAAAATTTTCGAACATTATTTTCGCAAACTGGTCCACTCCTACATACAGCGCCAACTTCTATGCCTCCCAATTCATCCGCATAAAGGATGACCCCAAGTCAATTGACTTTTGGATCGTGGACCTCTAACAGGCACTCTCGAAATATTCAAACAACTTTCGTTCACATTTTGGCACTTTAGTTGTTCGTCTGCAACCACTAGTGAATCTGCTAAATCAGTTGCAAGTATCTGAAGAAGATTCTTACACTCTATCGGCCCCACAAGAAGCATTGTCTTGTCTTAGGATATGGCGTATTTACGAGATCGTTAACGTCTTCGTTAGGAATTTATTCTTTCACAATCGTAAGAGTATTTATCTTCTCAGACAGGTCTGTATTTATGGCTTGACCCAATTAAATGTGGCGGTCCTTTGACTGTCTCAAATCTCTTGACAACACATCCTTGTCAAAGTTTGTTCCGAATGCGTGACTAACTTGTTTCCTTGTACCTCGGTCACAAGAGGATCTTCGATCATGACTAAGCTTAATTCTATATTCCTGATCGTAACATGTTTTGCATGATTACCTCCTGCACTCAGAATTTTATTTGAAATCGATGACGAGGCATTTTTGGCCATACTCCTATAAGACAGACTCTGCTCAACTTGGACATGACTTATCGAAATCGGTATTCGCTTTAGACTTCCTTTTTGTCATGCTACGTGTTGGGGAACTAGAATTTAAAGTAGAACTGACATGTACAAATAATGTAATTTGTGTTCTTCTTTCTTGATTTTCTTAACGCTATATTACTACATGTCCTAACATTATTCCGCTATATGCTTGGTTAGATCTTTCCTTTCTGGAATGTAATTTAAAATTTTTGTACTCGCGATACAACTGTGGAGAAATAAAGTCTAAGTTGCATTTGTTCTTCAAATTTTTTTTCTCTTCGTTAATTCATCATCAAATGGTCCTTCGAGCCGGATATATCAACGAATAAAATCGCAAACTCAAAACTCGCAAAAAATTTGCTGTTTAAGCAGAGTTGAGCGTGAAGAGTGGTGAAGGGAATTCGTCGCTGGAAACTTGCGAAATCATTTGGTCGTTGCGGAGCACTAATCGGCTGAGATTAATTGGGACGAAAAGCAGACAGAAGTACACTTCAGCATGGGATTGGAAAAGTTGGTAACTGATACCAACGTGGAGGTATTCCTATCAATTTATTACTACGTATTATCTTATTGGGGAAATCTTCGTTGGATTACGTATCGAAATACCATATACATACATCCATAGTTAATTGCCACAGAGTTTGCATTGTAATACCATATTTCGCTTGGTGTATTGTTATCCATTATGCGTTATGGCAACAGTAATTATGCATACACTTAAAGCTATTAGAAGTCGTTTGAAGGGTACTATAACGCGATTGCTAACCTATGCGGAAGAGATACCCGAAAATGATATTCTCGAATTAATTGAAATAAAAGCGGAAAAACTGTTTGGAACTTGGGACGAATTTATTAAAACTCAAAATGAGATGTATGCGATTCAAGTAGAAATGATTATGTGGATCCAGGCATATATTTTGTAGCGTCATGGGAACAGATATTATAGGCACACGGCTTGATGTTGGTTGCTATTCACGCTCGAACTACAGTTTCTCAAACGTCAGCGGTTACTGGAAGCAGCAATGATAGCAGTACCGAAGCCAATAATAGTTTAGCCGAACTGCAAGCCTCGTTTTTACAACAATTAACTAGTACCCCTTCTGCTCGTTCAAATTCAACTGTGGTTAAGGAGTGTGAATTTCCGAAAATTGCTCTTTCATCATTTACTGGTTCTTATAAGGATTGGCCTTCGTTTAAAGATTTATTCCACAGTTCAATCGCTGGCAAAGCACATTTAACAGATACTCAAAAATTTCATTATTTGAAATCTTTTCTGCGTGACGAAGCTGCAAACTTTGTTGCTCATATCACTGTGTGCGATCAAAATTATAGCCAAGCTTGGGAACGCTTACAAACTCGTTATGATCGGCCAATGCAAATAGTAAACTCATTCATCAAAAATTTTATAAATCTTCCCTCATGCAATACTTCGGATTTAGGTACTCTGCGCAAAATCTCTGATGGAGCTGATGAAGTGGTTAGGGGCCTAGACGACATGGAGCGAAGCAAGCGTGGTTCATGGTTGATATTTCTTTTGTTGAACAAGGTTGACCCAGATTAGACGCAGGATTAGAAATTACCTTTCGGAACGTTCAATTCAAGTTGTCTTGGATGGTTTCAAGTTTGATATTCACAAAATAAATGCTGGTGTGCCCCAGGGCTCCGTTCTCTCTCCAACACTCTTTTTAATTTTTATCAACGCTCTCTTGTCTGCTACTTCTAATCCAATATATTCCTTTGCTGACGACAGTACTCTCTACTTTTCATATTCGTCGGGGGACGGCTGCGTATGTTAAGCTCATTAAATTCTGATATTAATAGCATAACTAATTGGGGAAACACTAAGAGAGTAGAATTTAATGCTTCCAAACACAATGCTGTCTGCTGCCGTTAAAACGAAATTTGAACACCCAGCCATTATAAATGAATGGCACTTGCATTGTCGAAACCGGTAAACTTTCCATTCTCGGTATGTGTGTCAATGAAAACTTACGCTGGAATGACCACATACTCGGTGTCGTCAAAAATGCTGCGAAATGTCTGGGTTTCTTTAAGCGATGTAAAAAATATTTCACCCCTCTGATCAGGCCTCAATACATAAGGCATTCATCCGCCCGAAATTGGAGTACAATGCCCACATCTGGTCGTGTGCGCCCAAAACATCTCTGCACCAACTAGATAGGATCCAAAACCATGCGATAAAACTCATAGGTGATACTAATATCACTCAAACACCCTCGAACACCGACGTAATGTCTCGTACCTCACTCTATTTTATCGCTATTTCCACCACCAGTGCTCCATAGAAATCGGCGGTAGCATCCCGCACCTTCAAACCTTTAACCGTAACACCCGCCTGGCTATGAATGCTCATCAGTATACCCTCAAGCCCACTTTCGGACATGCTCTAAAATATCGTGATTCGTTCCTAAGCCGTACAACTCGCTTATGGAACGCCCTGCCTAGCTCGTTGTTTCCTAGTCATTATAACCTTCAAACATTTAAAACCAATGTTCGCCGGCACCTCAATTTCTATCCTCCCTGACGTTTCTTCGCCCGCGCTGTGTGCAAACATTTGAAGGGCACTTAAATCCCTTGAGCGGGCGCAAATTATAACAACAAAAAAAAAAAATACGCAGTACTCGTGGCGTGGTACTAGCGCTGCAAACAATAACCCTACCATCAAGGAATTCCTATCCTTCTTGAACACGTTCTGCGTAGCATTGGAATTGAGTTTCAATAGCCATCGTTCGAGTTGCAATAATCGCCTCGTACATTTGTCGCGAAATCCTGGGATAATTCCGGTCAGAATTTATCTAAGTGCATAAAATGTAGCGACGACTATTTACTGATTCAATGCGATAAATTTCGGGCTTTGGATCTTAGTTCACGTTGCCAATTTATAAAGCAACATGGCTTATGCTTCAATTGTCTCCGCAAGGGACATTCATCGAAAGGATGCATCACTCATTGGTTTATTCGGATCGCTCTACTCTTTTAAGTTCCCTTTCACCTCAAACATCTCAATCTTCGTCACCTCACCCATCGTCACCTCACTCTTCCTCACTTAAATCATCGTCACCTCATTCTTAGTTAGCTCATTCGTCGTCGCCTCACACTTCGTCATATCACTCTTCGTCACCTTCCTCTTCGTCTCAACAACCATCGATACAGTGCTCTAATACATTATCTACGCATCTGGATGTTTTGGACATCCAGCGACATAATCCTAGATTCCGGATCCCAGATATCGTTCATTTCCGAAAGTTGACTTCGTCGCCTTGGACTATGTAGAAAATCCGCAACCCTTTCGATTTCTGGAATATCGTCGCCAGATGGTGGAACCACGCGTGGTCCCTGCAGTCTACAAATTCGATCTCGGATTTCGTCAGACAGTATGCGGGTCACTGTATATATTCTCTCTACATTAACCTCTTGTCTTCCGGCAATTTCGCTCGACACTCAAACATTGAACAAGGTGAAGTCTTTGACCTTAGCAGATCCGTCATTCAACACCACTTCAGCTGTCGATATTCTACTAGGTGTTGATCAGTTTTGGAACGTACTCACCAGTGGCAGACTATTAGGAGATGATAGTCATCCCATTGCACAGTCTTCGATCTTTGGTTGGATAGTCGTCGGCGCTAATTCTACTCACCTCGGTCTAATCTCCTCATTTAATATCGTCATTGACATCGACAACACCTTAAGGATATTTTGGGAATTTTAAGAGACCGCAGTAACAACAAGGAAGTACTTTGATGAGGAGAATGTCGTAGAAGCCCATTTTCAATCGACGGCCAGCAGATGCAGTGATGGCAAATACTGTGTTAACCTACAATTTTTTGCAAAGGATCCATTCTTAAGCGAGCAGTAAATCCAAATCAAGCGAGAATACCTGCGGTTGGGGCACATGGAGGAGGTCTCCAGCACAAATCTTGATTCCTCCTCGTGTAGATTCTTTTACCTACCACACCACCCAGTCGTAGTAGTATTCGTTGGGTCCTACCAAGATTCGTCGGGAAAATTGCTTAACGATCATTTGCATACAGCCCCTAGCATTCAGAGAAATCTTGTACCAGTCTGTCTTCGATTCGATATCGACTGTATCGGGTTGTTTTTTCTGCAGACATCGTCAAAATGTTTTGACAGATATGGGTAACAGAACCTCATCGTCGGTACCAACGGATTCTTTGAGGCAGAATCCAAAGAATGCAGTTAAAGATTTTGAGCTCTGCACGGTGACATATGGGACATCATGTGTCCCATTTCTATCAGTGAGAGTTCTGGACGATGTGCTCACAGAAGCGGATACGGATGCTGAGCTCATTAGCAAAAAAAAAAAAGAGTTAATCAAGTTGCTCTTCCTGGGAGGGCTGCAGTTAAGTAAGTGGATTTCGAATTCCCCGTCGCTGGTAAACTCGATGGTCTCTGATGAGATTAATATGACATCGCTATTCGACGGTAGTAATACTTCTATTGCCAATGTCTTAGATATATACTGGAACCCTTGCGATGACAATTTACTGTTCAGGGTAAACTTAGGCGATATTAATAGGGCTACTAAAAGACAGCTTCTCACAGATGTAGCTAGAATCTTCGACCCACTAGGATTGCTAGAACCATATTATTCAAACCTTAGCTGGGATGATGGTTTACCCAAGCACTTCTCTGACAAGTGACTAAAATATCGCAATGACATCCACGCTTTGAATAAAATGGCAACTCCTCGTTACATCCCCAACTCGACTGCTGCTCCTGAGCTTCACGGATCCTCTGACGCATCGTTAAAAGCATATGCCGCCGTTATCTATTGTCGACATCGCGAAGAGGACGGAATCTATTGCGTCACGTTGATCGCAGCCAAGACACGGGTGGCCCCGCTCAAACAAATTTCACTTCCACGTTTGAAGCTCTGTGGCGCATTGTTGTTCGCCCGTTTAATGGCATCGATTACCTCGGCCCTGCAAATTCCGGATGTAAAATTGCATGCATGGTGTGATTCGAGCATCATGCTAGCATGGCTGTCATCTCCACCATCACATTTAAAAACCTTTTTTGGAAATCGGACTTCTGAAATCCTTGACATCTTGCCTAGACACGCTTGGAGACATGTACCGTCCAAGGAAAATCCCGCTGATTGTGAATCACGCGGCCTGTTTGCCTCAGACTTACTTACTTTCAATCTTGGATTGCGCGGACCCACTTGGTTAGGCCGAGATTTTGAGATTCGAGAGGCGGAATTGACTGACTTTGCAGAGTCCAGAAGTCTTATTAGAGACCCGACTCAATACATTTTCAGTGGAACCAGTTCACAACGACTATGAAGAACATTTTGTGCATCGATTGCTTAAGAAGGTTTCCAGTTGGTGGAAGCTTTTTTGAATTGTGGCATACGTTAAACGATTTGTAACCAATTGTAAAGCTGGGGTAAATGCAAGGACTGATACTGCTTTAACATTTATCGCACTGGATGAAGGTCTTACGGTACGCACAATTGTTATTTATGCGAAACAAAAATGTTGTGTTGACGGACACTTACATCGCTGTCACCGTTTCTCGATAAGAGAGGACTTCTCCGAGTAGGTGAATAAATCAAACATTCCCACATAGACTTCGGTGCTCAGCATCCAGTAATTCTCCCAAAACATAGCCCAATCACGAAACTTATCATCTTGGACGAACTCATTCGAGACTTACATCCTGGAGTCGGCGCACTTTTTGTAATACTTCGGCAAATTATTGTTTGAGATGCTTTCGTCAACGCCGACACACCGGTCAACAAGTTATGGCAAATCTTCCGTCAACAAGGGTCACTCAGACTTACCCGTTTGAAAATAAATACGGGATGTGATAACGCTGGACCAATCATCTTGAAATTCTACCCGGGACGTAATGCTAGAAAAACAAAAGGATACATCTGTTTATTCGTTTGTCTTACGGTAAAGGCAATACATTTCGAGTTGGCATCAAATCTCTCAACAGAGGAATTTCCAGCGGCCTTTCCTCGATTCATCTCAAGGCGCGGCAAATGTTCGAATGTTTATAGTGACAATTTAAGCAATTTCAAAAGGGCCGTACGCGCAATCAACGAAACGCATCAACTGTTTATATCACGAGAGCATAATGAGCATATTAGTCAATCTCTCGCCAATGATGACATACGTTGGCATTTCATTCCCCCTCTTGATCCACATTTTGGCAGAATTTGGGAATCTGGGGTTAGGTCTATAAAGCTGTGATACAACTGTGGAGAAATAGAGTCTAAGTTACATTTGTTCTTCGAATTTTTTTTCTTTTCGTTAATTCATCATCATCCACTGGTACTTCGATTTCTAGATGATCACCGTCGCTTTTATTTCCAATAATCCCTAAGTCGTAGTATCTGTTAGCAAGCTTATTGTATCTGTAGGTTAATAGCTAGTTCACGTCAAGTTATTACTCGTTGAATTTGCCTTCTCCTTGATTTCAAAGGCTACTCGTACATTTGCCAATCTGGTTCTGTGGCATTGAAGTCCGAAGAAACCAGGATAACTCTATCAAATTCTATCTAGATTTACTTATGAGGGCACAGCTGTATTGAATTGTTGCTGCATTATTTCTTCCGGTTCTTTAGTGCAGATAGGACTTGTGTTCCGAATACGACTTCATTTATTGAGCATTACACAGAGGCTCGTGGGTATTTCAATCGACGTCAGCATTTTAAATTCAAGGAATGCTCTGCCGAGCTCTTCATTTTCTAGTCATTATAATCAGCGAACATTCAAAACCAACGGGCCTCGGTATCTCTCTTTTTTTCCTGTCCTATCTTGCCTTCGCCCGCACTGTGTGCAAACATTTTAAGGCAGAATCAATTGAGTGTGCGTCAATTATAAAAAAAATATAACATTCGTGCTCTCTTTAGTAGGATTACATGTTTTTGTAATCCCCGGGATCTAAACTCAGTGGCCTTGGCGTATTCAAAATCTCTGAAGAATGCTTTGCGTTGATTCTTTCTGATTTTCTAAAGAGAATTCACGATGAAGTTCTAGTGAAAAGTTAATGTGGAATCGTTGGTTTTAATTTAATCCTTGGAAGGGGCCCGTTTTTCTCAAAACGCTGAGATTCTTCTTACCTACGTAATGGATGAACTCCCTTTGCCACCTTTTATCTTCAATTCAAGCATCTCCCATTAGGCATCATTGTGTAGCTTTTGTCAGAGAAAAAATCCAATTAGAGACATTGCAAAGGTTTCTGTTCCGCAGGATTAACTAAATTTCTCATTCAGTTTGACTACAAATGTAGCAAGTGGGTTCATCTCCCTGAACAGAAGAAGAAGACGCATCAACATTATAATCTCTTCGAATGCCTCCTGGATAATCCCCCTCTAAAGGTCGAGGTCGGTTCCCTTACCACATACGACTGTGCACACGCAGATACATACTTGTATGTACGAATATCTATTCCCTGACACAATTGACATTTGCACAAAACACTCGAGTTGACTTTCGCAAGCACAAATAGAAGTGTCAAGTATCTGTTAGTGCTGAAGGGGTTCGTTCCATCTTTTAAGAGGGTCGTTTTCATTTCTACATATTTTACATACCTTAATGATCATATGTAGTCCCCCCTTGAATAGGTGCACTGCCCATTTGCTGTAATGAGACACCAAACGGGGTTTAAGGACCTCGAAGCAAATGCACTCAAATGGTATTCCTATAGTGTTGCCGTAGAATGGAGTGTTAGTTGAAATATATGTTTTACGAGTGCAAGTTCGACGTCAAGTGGGCACGACTACAAGTGTTGTAAGCTGATGAATGCGCCCCTGTGCCGTGCACTTGATCAAGGGTGAGTAATTATGCAGCATAAGGACGCGTTCGTTTGATTTGATACAAAGTGCACGAACCGGAAGTAATGAGTATGGCGCTGCAATTCACTGAACATCGCTTAATCGATTAATTGTGCATTTGGCGGCTTCAAAAGGCAACAGAAACAAACGGCTGGCAATGGGCTCTCGTCTGGAACATGGTGGTTTGGCAAACTGAATCTTCTAACCAAGGGTTGCAATAGATTAAAGGATTTTGTTTCTGTTCTTTAACCGGGAAGAAGGTGTAACGGGCAGTAATGTGAAACTGAAAGAACCATTCCATAAGGTAGTCTGATGTCAATCGTAAAAGTCTAAATGAAGTATAAAAGCTTTTTCTTATAAAATATTTGAGGACACCTGGGAATCCAGACAATATCGGTTTGCAATTGACCATGAAAAAGACTTCACTAGGCAAATGCCTGTTCTTGGTCCTTGGTCATGTCGGGACGGGCTAGGGCAATCAAGGGATATTTGATTGATTATAATGCCCTAAACCTTGAGGAATTACTCCCTTACTGACTTACTTAGATGGCGGTACGGGCCAAATATTAATTCGAGTATCGATCTTTTCTAGAATCTTTCGTCTAGAATCTCATGTAATACTAATACTTGGTCGATTGTGGACTTTGTCAGCCGAAAATCCCGATGATATTTGACGAATAGATTCAGGCTTTTATACAATACGGCCGAAATAGTCTTGTTCAAGATGTTAAGGAGTCTGATGCCGCTATTGTCGGCGCAGTTTAGAGGATCTCTTTTTTTGTGGATCGAGTTTCATTCATCAGGCAAGTTTGGGGAATGGAAACCATATGAGAAGGGATATTTTGAGACGCACAAGACAGTCTTCTAGCCCAAGACCGTTTCTACGCGTAGTACCATGGAGGCTATTTGGTCCGACATTACAATCAAACATGTTCTCGTCTCCTAAAATGCATCGACTTAAACAATTTTGAGGTAACATGTACTTAGGACAGTGCATTGTAGAAACATTTTTGGTGCTATCGTCTGTAGAGCATGGAAATGTATCATCTTGATCGTGGTGAATTTAGCCTTGACACGGACTGTTGTAGGGTAATCACTCACCTGCCTTAGTCTGCCGCTTACAACAAAACCTTGCTCAAGTAGATGCTGCTTCTCTCCTCTATCGAAACTACTTTCGAAATATCAAGGACAACAGCTTTATAGCAGTGTAGAGCCTCAGTTCAGTTCAGTTGCAACTCACCTGTTTAATGTTCGTACATTTAATTTGTAGATCCGTTTTTTGTTTTCATTCCACTTAGCGATGCCTAATTCACCAGCTATGACTACAACACATCAATGTGCTTATTTTACCTATACGAGTTAATCCCGGCTACTGGTTTCGCCCGACAGGACTAGTGCGTGAAGCAAATATTAGCACTACAATATCCTGTCAGAATTTAAGTATCTGTATTGACGCTGACGTTAACAGTTAGCATGGAAAATTCATTACATCAGCTACCCCAACGTATTTGGGGCTGAGATCAATATGAAGTCCAGACTGTGCGGAGCTCTTAAAAAGGGATGTTAGCAAATAAACCCTTACTGGATCAACGCCGGCTCTCATATCCTCGAAGTAGAATCTGGAGTATCTTTGAACCACAAAACACCGCACTACTAAAATACAACCTGAGCCTCGATAAAATGGCGAAAGAGTCATTGCACAAGTAAAATTTTAACTGGGATGTGATCTGTGACATATGCTATGATAAGGACGAATATTCTTATAATTTTTGAGATAAAATAAAAAAATTCACTTTTTTTTTCTGCCACAGGAGAGCACTCAGACAAACAACTAGTCCATCGTAATCCTTGTATGTTCATTTCCCTGCAATTTCTCAGTACTTCAAAGAATATGCGCTTCAGTCATAAACCGCCTGGTAACAGTAATAGCGCTCACCACATTAGCACGAGGAGACTGCAACCTGATGCCAGCTTAGGCCAGACAATCACAGAGGTAGTGCTCTGTCATTACTTTCACGAAAAGCGCTACAGGATGTCGTCCACTTATGCCTAGCACAAATAAATGCTATGCGAAAGCGAAGTGCCCCATCACGATGCCAGTAAGCATCCTGCAGTCTCTCTTACTGAGGACACCAGGAAAACCGCTGACCTCATTGAAACTCAATTGTCAATGGAAGCCCCAACCGGGGACCCAGACCGTCCTAACGTTGGTTCGGATACTGAAAAACTCTCGTTTGAGCCTTGTCTATCCTGTTCCGCTAACCGACTGGGTTCTGTGAAGTATAGCATTCTCGAACTGGCTTAAAAGTCATGAGAGGGTTCAGTAAGGTTTTAAGCGCAATGTGACTGTCGCTACAGATGCAAATGTTTCGCCCCATCCATCGATTCTTTACAGTGTAGTTCGTTGACATTAGGTTTGCATAAATCTTAGAAGACAGACGCAATTTGTTCTTACATTTCTTTCCAAGCCCATATTCTGGCCGAAACCATTCCTTGGCACAGGAAAGCTCGGTTCCGTAACAGGAATTGTGGTGTTGTTGTATCAGACGGTATGTTCATAAGACCGTCGGGACGTAAGATCATCAAAACTCCAGTGGGTGTTCCAAAGACTATGGAAAAGGCCTTCGAGGATTGCAACAGGGGGGAATTCATTAGCGCCACTAGCGCAGAGCCAGGAATTCTAGGGAAAGCTGCCATACAGTCGAGACAGAGCATAGGATATCATTGGCCATCAAAGCCGTGTAAATTCAAAGCACCATCATCGGTGGTAAGCCCAATGTCTTGCCGAAGGCTGTTTATACTGCCATAAGGTCGACATTGCCATGGAGGCTTCAACATAACTTGTCCAAAGTCCAAAGAAGTTTGTGGTCCAGAATTACATTCAAATACTTAGCGGCGTTTGAGAAACGGGTGGTGAAGCCCTTAAGCCCTCAGTTTCGGAATTATTGACTGAAAACCTGTTTCTAGTGCAACTATCGACGATCGCGTCCAGGGCTGCCTGCGTTTTAGACAAGACAGTCAGGCATGGTTCAACAATAAAGTTCAGCTTAATAGTTGCTTTTTAGTAACTTCGTCAACCGTCAAATTGTTGGCAGTGGGCATTCGCAATCAGGATCCTGTTCACTTGCATTGCTTTTCACCACAAACCTAATGATTTGTAGAGATCCATGTTGCCTGGTCGAGTTATACAGGTTGGGCCAGTGCAATAAATTTTACAAATGAGGTCGAATCTCAATTCGGTTTTGACATTTGTGAGGCAAACAGAATTAGAATTTGTGTAATTAAGCAATGGAACGCTCTACTCCTGAAGAACTCCTAAATTTGTCAGTGATTTTGGCACATTGACGAGGCCCATTCCACCTACATATGTGGATACGTGAACAAGCAAAATTTGTGGTTCTGGGGCATGTAATAGTCTCTGGTTTTTTAACGTAAACCACCTGTCATGTAGACTTATATCAATACTTTGATACCAATTCGGAACTGTGTTGGAGGCACAAGTTCCACCCTTGGTATGAGTCGAGGCCGATCTAAAACCTCTTACTGCTCTTAGAGTCAGAGCACCCAGTACTTAGTCGCAACTCCACATTGGGTCAAATCAATAGGAAGGCCCTTCCCGCCACTTTGGGTTTAAACCACAGCCACCATGACGCTCCTATAAGGGGGCTTACTTCAACAAGTCAGGCCCGGATCGAAATCCGGGTCTCCTGACTCCCATGGTACCGTGATTTAAGCCCTGGTAGAAACTACCGGTGGTCCTGCCGCCAACAAGACCTATGACCGACAACTTGTAACTGGTCAAATCGTAGCAACCTTCAGAGGCGTCATCTGAAGATGTTTAGGATAAGACCAGTAATATGCTCTGCCCCCGCTTTTTATTAAACAACGTCATTGATGGGCGAAGCCTTGGTAATTGGGCGGCGGCCCTAAAAAACGGTTCGGGCATGTTGAGGTTCGAACCTACGACTTCTGATGCCGTGACTGGGGAACACTTGCACTAGGCAAATTGGGGTCTGGGGCATGTAATGCACGAAGAGCTATTACATCCACTCAGGGTATGCTGTTTACGCTGGAGGAGTTTTTTCTTTCAGAACGCCGCGGGCCACGCCACGGTCACGGTGGATGGTGAGCGCTACAGAGCCATGATCAATGAATTTTTCATTCCTCAATTGGATAAATTGGGACTGGAGGACATGTAGTTCCAGCAGGATGGAGCAACCGCGTATACTGCACAAGTCGGTTGTCATTCTAAAGCAAAGGATCTAAATGGTCATAAATGATGGCCCACTCTGTACCTGCGACGTCGAAAGCACCGTCAAGTCGAGTAAAATGCCGTTCTCGCATTGCATCTTATCCAGTACGCCTTCAGTTCCGCCCTTCTGATTTTGAAGCACACTCCCGTAGAATCTTTCACTTTGCTAAGCATGTTGCATCGTTGGTGGAGGATGCGCTCGCAGGGCAGTTTTGCGCACATGCAGCGCTCTCTCCGTGCTCTTCAAAATTAGGGAAGTCAGCTTATAGATATGAAGCCCTTAGTAAGAGTGTAGTAATCTTTTCCGATTTACGGTATATAGGCTACTCTCGATGTTAGTCATGGTTTCGAAGAGTACTCGTAAGCTAGTCCTAGGCTAGCTATGAAGGTCCTCTTTGGAGTTACAAATAGATGTTCTGGGCTTTTTTGTATTGCAGCTGGATATATGCCATCGGTGCAAGGGGACTTGAAGCCACAGTGTGTTTGATGGCCCCGTCCATCACCACAACCGATGAAAGATTCCAGCTACGGAATGTTTTGCTCCTCGACTCATTTGCAGCTTCGTTAATAGGAGAAGGTTGTGGACTAGGTCTGATTAGGTTTCCTGGGAATTGAGTCTCAAGTATGAAACGGAGAGTCTGTGCCTTCGACTTAGTGTAGATGCCATCAGGTTTTCTGAGTAATTCCAGTCTGGTTGGTCTTCCCTGCTGGTTTCACTGATTGTTTCGATCTTTTCGCAAAAGTCTTCATAAGAGGCACTCTCGTAATCCGCATTAGCTTCTTATATTATTTTTCCAGTCTTCCTCCGATTTAGTCTGAGGTGACGTGTTGAGAAGTTTGGAGACCATGGAACGGTCGATCTACTTACTAAGGATTCCATTCATGTTCTGAACAGCTTCCTCTAGTGTTGGATTTGTTTTGAATTTAGGGGAAGCATTAACAGATTTACTGATCTCTTCCTTTCAGTGTGTTCAATTGGTTATCGATGTATTCCTTCGCTTGAACAAGGTTGAGACCTTGCATCCGATTCTGAATTGGATGGACCTTTGGTGGATGTTGGACGAATTTGTATCATTCTCCGTTCATTTCTTGTTTGCTTTTAAAGCGAAAGTTCAGTTTTCTTTGTCGCTTCAGACCTACGGCTAACAGTCGTCTCGAAAGCAACGAGTCATGATATCCATATAGCCCTTGCGTCTCAATAGTTGGACAGAATCACTCCAGATGAGGCATATCATTGACACACCCTAATCTCCATCATACTCGTAATAATTGGTTCATATTCATTTCATCTAAATGCTAAACAGAGTCCTTTGTTTGTTCTGCCCCCAGCAACTACTTAAGCCAACACACGTTCTGTTGTATATGCAATATTATCAAATAAGTGCCATCCTCAAAATAACCTGCAAACTCATCCACTCAGGTTCAATCAATTTACCCTTGGCTATCTTCCTTACAAAATACTCAACTTCAGTCTTGTCTGCACATTGAGATTTCCCGGACTCACTTGAAGCAATTTCCAAATTGAAGTGCTCAAAGCTATGAAAGACTTTCTATTCCCTCTTTCGGCCATCTTATCCCTATTCCCTTGGGACAACATCTGCAAATTGATTTATCTCCATCCATAGAGGAAGTTGCTTTCTAAGCAATTGCAGAAGAGCCAATGCATCTGTTATCTGCCTTCGGGGTATAAATGCAATCATCTACTATTGCATCACTCCTGCCATCATCCTGATCATCGGTTTCGTCATTATTATTATTATCATCATGATAGTTGCCTTCATGGAGTATCGTCCGCGGCTATTCGAGAAGTCATTTGTCTACTTACCAGTCGCACCGTATAGCCCCAGATGGAGTCCCATGAAGGCGACATCGGCTACTTCAAACCTCACCCCTAACTGAGAATAAGATAAATCGATAAATCATAGGACATTAGTCCCAGGATATCGATAAAATTACCGGGATATGAATACGAGTAAATGCTAACTGACATCGTTGGATAGATTCGTGGAAAGAGGAGCGGAGTATCCGTAATATCCTTGAGTGAGTGTATTCGATATATTCGATGTCTCGGTCACAGATTCATCGTTCGCTCGTTTATGAATGCAATAAACCCTTTTCTCTGTGTCTGTGGATCCGGCTCGATTGCAGCGTAATTTAATCGTTTACCGTAAGGATAATCGCCTGGATTTACTGCGAATTTATGTATCCTCTGTTGGAATGAAGAAAAACTGAATTCTGGATTCTACAATAGATTCCGGATTTGTTGGAGTCATCGTTGTCGTTGGCATTGCGCCATAAAGTCTTTTCACTTTACGTTAATGCCGGCATTGAGGAAACTGAGATATGATGCCGAAATAGGTCAGGTGTCGAAGATAAGTATTTCATCGTCGGCTTAAGCCCTATGAATTACTGTTCTTTAATACGTTTACCTCGAGGTTTTAATTACTCTCAGAGGTATCTTGACAGAGCAGGGCGCTGAAAAAAGTTGCAGCTGGAGCAAAAATCCTGCCATTCAATTATGTCCTTCACTAGTGGTGACGAATAAGGGTAGTTTGATGGAATGCAAGAAATTGTTTGCCAGAACCCCGCTGTCTGTTGTGGAGTTGTATGAAATTGGAATTTGAATTCGAAATGGATGTTATATTCAGTAACCGAGTACTCCATTTGAATAAAATTTATGCAAATCATCAAGGAGAGTGGGGACAATTTAAGGACTCTGATATGAAAAAGAAGACCCCGTCCATATAGTTGAATTTTGTGTGGACTGGCATTAGTTTGTAGCAAAATGAAATGCGTCACCTGAATCTACGTATGAAGGGCATTTTAGCTTGCCGGAACTACCGTGAGTAATTGGCTATTATTACGGGGGACATTTCAATCATAACCTGACGACGGAAACTGTATGGCGTGGTTTTCACGCTCTGTGAATAGCTTTGTATGACCAGCATCCGAGCAGAGCCGGGGATGTATAGTGCCCATCTACGAACGTATTTTGATGGTATCGTGGCTTATTCCTAAGCATCGCAATATGTTTGTGGAATATCCTTTCATACTCTTTATGTTACAGTCGTTATACCCTACAAACATTAGGGATCAACGTTCATTAATATCTCTCCAGGCCAAAAAGATGCAGACCATGCTGAAGATAAACCAACAGCTTTGCCATGGTATTCACTATCTTGTCGTGCTAAGAAAAGTTGTTAATGCGATCCCTAGAGTACTGTAGTTCTTCTCATTACGGTAATATTGAAATTGACGAGATTGACTGAGTTATCGTGAAAATGTTGTCAATTGTTTATCTTAATTCCTAGCCGAAGAGTCACGTGCACATGGCGATAAATGTGCTGCCCATTAGAGAGAGAGGCAATACACTGCGCAAGATTTTTTCTGATGGGCAAAATCGCCTTATTACCTCCTTGATATGCCTACTGGATAGCTTTTTTTTTAGTGAACACCTGACAGTCTGTAAGGCTGACATTATCAGGGTCACGAACCGGACAAGAAGACGATCAAAAATTCCGACATTGCTATCGAGTTCAGTGCTTATTTTAGTGCGGATTTGTATTAAGTGACCTCAATGCCAGAATAGGAAAAGAGGACACTTGTGGGGTGGGCATGTACTGCCGGCTGAACATCACTTCCGAAAACGTGTACAGAATGATTGATTATCGTAGTAGCTAACCATTTTTTTAGTTCCTAGAATCCATAATGGCTCATGAGGATCCGCTGATTAATCGCGACTAGCCACACTGTATTCTAACATTCGCACATTCTGAAGTGCTAACACTAACTCGGACTAGTACCTAGTAGCAGGCAAGATATGAATGCGAATATCAATGGCAGTGTAGAATCGGGAAAAGAATGCTTAATATAGGACGACTACAATCGCATTATATGGTACAGCCAGAACCTGTACAGCCTTTACGAGAACCTCTCTCATAATCCCTCCTCATTTGTACCAAATACGGGGGATCAGTTCCGATCCTGCTAATAGATAGATACGCTAAGTTCGCAAGTTGGCCACAAACAAGGGACGCATAGTTCGACAGTAATTAAAGTCGGCGTATAGTTGTAGCTGAGGAGCTGCATGAGAAGACGTAGCCTAAAATGAGACCTCCTGTTGACACGTGTCAGCATAACCACAAGCTTTTCCAATGGAAGCATCGTAGCAGAGACGTAGTCGGGTGAAGGGGTGAAGACCATGAACATACCGCTGTCAGGTAAAAAGCGCAAATCGACCCAGGCAAAGGCTGCAGCAACTTCCATCCAGCCAAGCAAACTGAAGTGAAGAAAGCAATATCCGAATACAAGTCTTACAAATACGTGCCATCCGATGGCTTTCAAATTTGAGGAACTGATTTGAAAAATTCATCAGCTCATTCATGAAATCTAGTAGGAAGAATTAGTGGAATCTCAATTGTTTGTTCAGTCCTTGAGAAAGATGGGGAGCTTTGCCAACAACAGGGCAACGAGGGTTGTCTGAAAAGTTTCCGAACAATAAAACAAGACATTTTTTCTCAAATTTTTTTTATTTTTCTACATAGTCTCCTTGTAACTCTACCCAATTCTCCCAGCGATGCTCCCATCTCTCTAACCTGTCCAAATAGTACTTGTAACAAACACGTTCTTTGGACATTTTCATAACCTCTACTATCTCTCTCACTTTAATTCGGCGGTCGTCTAACATCATTTGGTGAACTTTAGCAATGTTATCGACAGTGGTTGCAGTTTTTGGACGTCCCGAACGTTCATCATCTCCCAAGCTCTGACGTCCATGTTTAAATTCAGCTGCCCAAAATTTCACTGTGGTAAATGATGGTGCAGAGTCCCTATGCACAGAGTCCAACTCATTTTTAATTTGCGTAGGCGTATTGCCTTTCAAAAGCAGAAATATAATAACAGCTTGATGCTCAATTTTTTCCATTTTCACAAAAAACACTCACATCGACTCACTCAAATGACTGTCAACTAGAAACTGCGCTTCCAAAATGACTGAAACTTCGGTAAGTAACTGTCAAAAGATGCAGAACTAGCGTTCACTAGCTTTTATTGACGAGTGCCGCTATCTTTACGTTGCGGAAACTTTTCAGACAACCCTCGTATTAGTCTGATTAACATCATTTTCGAGATCATTGCTCCCGTAATCTGTAAAACGTCTAGAACCAATCGCCAGCAATCATTGGTAAGTCCATCTAGGAAAAAAATATTCAAATATTCACGTGGCAGCTAATCCTGGAGAAGCCCTTACAATATCAAATCGATACTCACTATGTATTCAGAATGATATGATCTGATTGGGGCAAACTATACAGAATCATGTCTAGTTCTCGCATCCAAAGTCAAAGGAAACATCAACTGATAGCTGTTTCTATGGACAAAGAAGCAATTGAGTATCCAAGGATTAAGTAATATACAAAACCCTCATAATCCCTATTTGCATAGGCATAAACAAATTCCCGGTCCGATATTAAATCCAACCTGCGTTGACGTTTAAAATCCAGTACAACGATGAACTGTACTAGCTGACTGTATAGCGACATGGATGTAATCTAGCTAATTAAGCGGCTAGGTCATATAGACCTCATGGACACCAGCCCGAAAAAATGTCGAACACACCAAAGTGGGTAAACGCTCTAATAGAAAAGGTGACGCTCTACTAGTAAAGGTGACCTTAAATATCTCTGCGTGCATAGCTGGAATTAGGAATTAGCTAAGGGCTGCGCTGCCTTGAGATATACATATGTTGGTTTAGGCCCACGACCCAGAATGTAATCACCTATCTGAAGTATGAATAGTAAACATCGGTAATTGCTGCAAAACACGGCTCGCTCTTTTTGTTGATGCGACATATGAAGCTGATATTTCAGTCCTCGGCCACATATCATGTATTTACTTTGGAGACTTCAGCTACTGGAGATATGCTGTGCGTTCAATGTCGTCCAATATGTTTTTTTTTTAGGTGGGTCGCAGCTCCGTCTCGTTGGACAGTTGAGTTCTGACTTTACCCACCACCAAATAGTGGACGTAGGCGACGGAAGAGTACCTTGTATCTTTTGTCATATGATCAAATTCGGTGCCGGTTTGACCACCTGGATATGGTGAGTGTAACAATGATCGAAAGGCATATCCTGTTGTTGAGGCATATATCGTCTGTGTTTAGACCAATTCGCCGGAAATTCTCTTAACAGTTTTAAGCGCTGAATAAATTCAGTGAGTTCTGCCCGGGAAGTCATACAATTTCTCTTTTGACCATTGTCTGGGTCTCAGGCCACAACGGGATCACGGTAAATGAAGTCGACAATGAACTTGCCAGACAATGGGTCTGTCTGCGTCCTCGGTTAGGGCTCTCCATTGACAATTGGGTCTCTTATGAGCACAATTGCAGATGGCACAGCTCTTCGGGATGCAGGCAGACCAAACAAATTCTTCCCGACGTTTTTGGTAGTTTACAGCGACGTAGCTCATTTCTGGTTAAATTGCCGTATTTGAACCTTAGGCGATACAAGAGCTGCCAATGTATCCGGAAAAATGCACTGTTTGATTGGCCCGTATTTTTTCAAAGATGACCGTGAAATCAACGTTACCGTCAAAGATTTCGCCCAAAATCAACGAGCTGGACCTGGTACACATGTGGTTCCAGCAAGATGGCAGTGCATGCCACACAGCACGCGAATCGATGGACCAATTGAGAAATGAGTTCGGTGAACAATTTATCCCTCATTTTGGACCATTTTTTATGGCGTCAAATCACTCGTTTATGCCAATAAACCAGCGTCAATTGCAGCCTTGGAAGACAACATTGCACGTTGCGAGATACCAGCCAATATGCTCGGAAAAGTGATTCAAAATTAGACTCTGCGAATGGACCACCTATAACGTAGTCGTGGTCAACATTTACATGAAATAATCTTTAAAAAGTAAATGGCAGGTATTGATTTATCAAATTAAATAAAAATTGTATACACTTTTGCAATTTTCCTGTATTTTTTTTGACAACTAAAAACCAAACGCTAACAAAATCATCCACTATAAGGGACAAAATGTATAAATTTTCGTTAAAAATTATCGCCTTTGGCATTAACACAGACCCTTGGTGGGTCTGGCCATTGGAAAATTTTGCACTACTGTCACAAGGGATGTCTTCAGCGACTTAATGGTGGTGTGTTTCTTAGAACACCCCATACTCTCCAGATTTGACCACAATTCTTAATCCAGGCTGTTCAAATCTGAGCTAGATGATGGCCATCTTCCGACTTAACAAAGTCCGGTGCATTTTCGTCTAACCATTTTTGAGTGATCTTGTCCTTATGACCAGAACAGAGTTCTGCTGAAATGACAACGGCTTATAATTTCTAAAATTACAAATTAAAAATTAAACGTTTACTACCTCGATCAAAAAGTTCCCGCAATGTATTCAGAAAATTTAAGATACAAGTTGATTCACCTAAACCTATATTGTCCCCTTTAAAGTAATTTCCATCGACTGCAACACACTTATGCCAGCGCTTGATCCAATCCTCGAAACATTTTTTTTATTCGGTTTTCGGATGGACATACCATCTGTGCTTCCTGCGATTTTTCCATTACTTCCTCTCGGCTGCTGAAACGCGTTCCCCGTAGTGGTTTTTTAACTCGATTGAACAGAAAGAAGTCACAGGGAGCCAAATCAGGTGAATTCGGTGGCTGTTGGATGGTATTTGTTGCATTTTTCGTCAAAAAATTACGACTAATGATGGCACTGTGCGACGGTGCGTTATCATGGTGCAAGATCCACGAGTTTTCTGCCAAAATTCTGGTCTCTTTCTGCGAATTGCTTCACGCAAACGTCTCATAACGCCCAAATAATACTCTTTGTTTACTGTCTGGCCTTCTGGCAAAAATCCATGAAAACCGTGAGCATTGCCTCTTTTTTGGGCTGAAAACGACGTGGTTTTTTTGGTTTCGGCTCATTTGGTGAACGCCATTCTCGTGGTGAACCCACGTCTCGTCTCCAGTAATGATCATTTTGATGAATGTGGGATCGGATTCAGCCTCGCAAATCATCTCTTTTGCGACGTCGACACGGTCTCTTTTTTGCATGAAATTGAGGTCTTTTGGCACCAACTTTGCTGCTACACGACGGAAACCCACATCATTAGCCAAAATGTCTTAGACGGATCCATAGGCAATGTTCAAGTCCACCGCTATCTCTCCTGATGGTTAATTTGCGGCTATTGACCAACATTTCTTTTACGTGTACTTCAACAATGTTTTCGGCGGTTTTCGATGTCGATGGTCTGCCACTGCGTTCATCATCTTCGATTGACTCACAATCGCCAACACACACAGAGATAGATGTACTCTTGGCTACGTAACTTTTGCAAATGTCAAGCTATGGCGCTAAGAGTTAGAGGGAATGTCAACTACTGATTTACCAACTTAACAAAAAAAAAAACAAAACTCAAATCGGGACAATGGGAGCGCCACACGGTGGTGTCCCCCGGGAACTTTTTGATCAAGGTGGTATATCCTTTATTGGCTGGCGTTTAATAATTGGCACTCGACCTCTTCATGGATTAAATCAGGCTCTTATGGAAGAATATACGAAAACTGTTACTGGGTTTAGCTTTGTTATAAGGAGCGGGCCCCCGCCCATGGGAGTCAGGAGCCCCCCGGATTTCGGTCCGGGCCTGACTTGTTAGAGGTAGACCCCCTTGTGGGAGCGTCATGGTGGCTGTGGTGCGGGTACGGGTATTCCTTTGGTTTAGCCCATTGTAGAGTTGCAAATAAAGTACTGGGTGCTGTGACCCTACGAATAGCAAGAGGTTTTAGGTCGGCCTCGACTCATACCAAGGGTGGAACTAGTGCCTCCAACACAAGTTCTGCTTTGGTATTATATATAAGCGAGTATTATAAGCTATGGCAAGGCGTATCCTTGCTCCCTATGAATGTATGGGCATCTCGTAAACATAAGGTCTTAAATGACAGGTGGTTTACGTTAAAAATCCAGTAACGTTTTGTTATAAGGAGTAATATAGTAAATGTTGAATAATTTTTAAGAAAAGCCTGTAATAATATTTAATAAGCGTCAAATATTGCTTCTGATAATCATCCTTAAGTGCTTGAAAGCCGCTGTTGTTAACGACTTTTTATTCGGTTGATAGCTTCAAAGGAAGTGCCCTTATCCGGGCTACTCCGAGATATTTGGAGCTAAGACCGATAAGGACTTCCGAGTCAGAGTCCTGGAAAAGAGATGGTGGTGGATAGGCCTTATTGGATCAATGACAGCGCTCACATCTCCGAATTGGTTACTGCCTTCTCTCTAACCGACCCCTCGTCTTTGAGGCATCTATAATGGAACTGGCCCTACAGATTGGTTGTTGTGCCGCCGAGAAAACTGCTCGGCTATGGAAAAGAAAGATAAGTTACGAAGCAACAACAAGCCTCGGATACGGACGGATCTACTATTGACAACCCCGGCAAACGAAACAAGGACAACGAACTTCGAATCTGAATGTGGAATGTTAGGTCGCTTAATAGCCAAGTGCAGCCGACCAAATAGCGGAGGCCCTGGACTGCCGCAAAGCAGATTTTACCGCCATCGAGGCAATGTGATGGGTGGACCTGGCTTTTGCGACATCTACTACGGCGATTGTTATCAATGGCAAAACCTGCGCCTATTTGGATGCGGATCTGTTGTTATAGGCAGACTCAGGCAAGAAGTATGAAGGCTAAATTTGACAACACTTGCTTTATACGCCCGCAAGCCCCCACAGAGGAGAAAGATGGCAACACCAAAGATAGCTTTTATGAGCTCTTGGAAAAGACTTACGAGCAGTGCCTTAGCTAATTATAACTCTAAAATTGTTCTCGGCATCTTTGGTAGTAGGGTCGGAAAGCACGGCACGACCTCCGTTAACGAATTCAGGCTAATCGACTTTGCAGCGGGGTGAAACATTGTCGTAGCTAACACGCGTGCCGATATCCGTAAAGAGGCTTGGAGATTTCCTGATCAAACTACCGTCAACAAGAATAACTGCATTGCAAAGCACTGCTCCAGTATAACAAATGTTCGAACGTTCTAAGGGGACAACATCAACTCGGACCATTACCTTTTCCGATCGAGTCTCTCTTAATCTTTTAGGAGGTCCTATGCCACCAGAATCATGTATCAAATATCAGTGGCAACATTGCCAAAAACCCATCAGAGATGCCGCTTCCGATCTGCTACGTTTCATGCGGCCATTACAACGAAACCCCTGGTTGAAAGACGTGTGCCAGCAAGCACTTGCAGCTAAGCAAGAGACATACAAAATGGCCCTTTAAGGAAGGACTAGAGTTGCAGGAGAGGAGGGACGAACACCGGCCTCTAAGGGGGAAAAAGAAGGAGCATGAGAAACTCATGATCAATTGACGGATGCTACTCCAGGAATGAGATTCGGAAGCTTTACCAAAAAGTAATAAAAACATGCAACGGACACAAACCCTGAACCGAAGCCTGTAGAGACGAAAAAGGTAAAATAGTAGAACAGTCGTTGTCGATTCTGAGGAAAGAGCATTTCTGTAGACTGTATAACGGCGATGACGAACCAAATAACGCTCTCAGGCAGAATGAACGAAAGTAAGCCCGATGAATAGAACTTTAGCATTGTTTTTCCGATCCTCAAGAAAGGAGAGCTTTTGAACTGCGCCAATTGCAGAGGCATCAGCCCCCTTAATATCGCCTACAAGATTCTATATAGTAGGCTACATTGTGTGAACGCCTGAAACCAGTCCTCAACAGCCTGGTTGGTTCATATCAGTAAAGTTCACCATCAACCAAATGTTGACACTACGGCAAATCGTGGAAAAGACCCATGAACTCCAAGTCGATACACAGCACCTATTCGTCGATTTTAAGCCCGCTTATGGCAGCTTCTATAGAGACAAGCTATGCAGAGCAATATTTAGTCTTGGCATACCTGCGAAATTCATCCCTTTTCTGCAAGATGACGATGGCGAATGCACGCTGCTCCATCATGGGCCCTAAAGAATTCACCGAGACACCTTTGATGTCGAAATAGGATTTACACAATGCGATGGCCTGTTATCGATTTCTTCAACATCATTCTTGAGAGAATAGCGAAAATCTCACGCGCCAACACAGGAGGCACATCTTTCAAAGTCCGTGCAATTACTCGCATACGCTGATGATATTGACATAATCCGAAGAAAACAGCGCGGTGATAGTGACGCTTTCACGAGTATTGTGGAGTCAAAACCGGCGAAGATGTGTTTAACGGTAATTGAGAACAAGACCAAGCACCCTCGACAGCCGTGAGAGCAAAATTCTTCGCGTAATTTTCGGTGCCGTCTGCATAAACGGTGAGTAGAGATAAAGATACAAGGGGCTGCATAGCGACATCGACTTAACTAGAAGAGTGAAGGTCCAACAACTGAGGTGGCGGGATTATATAGAGCGGATTGACACCGATGCTCCGGTCTTTGAATCCGCCCCGATGACAGCGTATTAGAGGAATGGAACCTCAGCTAACTTAGCGTGCGAAGCTGGAGGCAGCTGGTTAAAGACCGTCAGCAACGACGCCAGAACATATGCATTACTCAAGTCCTGAACGAAATAACGCAGAGTCCACGTAAATCGATAATGAAAATTGAGCCTCTTACGTAATTGCATCCCAAGCTATTATGCATCCCAAGCTAGTGCGGTTTTTTGTCAACAGCCCCCAGTTGGGCACGCAAAGCTGGCTGAGGTCTCCTTGGACTTGTGTCACCCTCTACCCCGTTGTTCTTCTGAGTTGGTGTCTAAAGCCGTTGGTGTCCATGCGTCAAAGGTGATCCACCTTTTTAAGCCGGATTATCCGAGCCTTTCTGACGAAGCCGGCATCGCTATACAGCGCGTTCGCCAGTTTGCTCCATTGATACAAATGGCACAGAAATTTACCCAAAGAACTTTTCGCGCAAAGCGCCCGACAGCATTCTCACTCTCTTTCGTCAGTGCGGAAGATTCTACGCCGTAGAGCAATGGTTAGGTTAGGGCCTTATATTAAGCCTTTTTGGTTGCTCAGAATTGGGTTTAACTACTCGATTGCCTTCTAAGCCCAAAGAAACAGCGATTGGCAAGAGTGATTCTCCGCATGATTTCCGCGCCGGTTTCGTTGTCGACGTTTATAGCGCAGCCGAGGTAAATAAAGTCTCTTACTACATCAAAGTACCTAGGGTCTGTTTCAATAGTCGCAAAACACTGCATTGTTCTTCCCATTATGCCAATGTTGCGTACGTATGAGAGGAACTGAGCGATCTGTTGAAAGATAGTGGCCCTTTTTCCGGAGCAGCGTGCATTATTCGTCGTCATCCTCTACATTCCGATTTCCGATACAGTCATGTGCGGCCTTGAAATCGATGAATAGGTGGTGTGTATCTAGTTGGAATTTGTTAAAGTTCTGCGGTAATGGTGGCCTAGAACTACACTGATAGGGGCCGATCAGACTGTTCACGAAGGGTCTTAGACGTTCACATTATACGGCAGACAGGATTTATATATGCGATGTTGAGGAGATTTTGTCCCCTGAAATTGCCTCAGTTAATCACTTAATCTTGTCAATTACTGTCCTGACTTCATTTTGGTCGAATGGGTGGACGGTTCATTGCTGGACTAGATTTTATTCTTCATCATTGTATAGCAGTCTGCAAGAATAATCGTTCAAGATTTTTAGGACTGACTCTGCTTCTGTTATGAAATTTCTTCTCCATCCTTGCAAATTTCTACTCAGGCTTTATACGAGTAGCTTTGTTCCTTTTATTTGTTGGTAAAATTTCCGAACTTCTTCTGGTAGCGCCACTCTACGACCTCGATGGAGCGTTTTCGTGTACTTTAGTTTTTCTTCTGAGGAGGTTGTATTCCAATACGGAAGAGGCGGCCTCTCTGATTGCTCTTTGGCAGTGATGCCATGCTATTCCACATCGACGGAGATCATACGTGACGACGTGATGTTTCTTCGTCATTACTCGTAACTTTTGATTCGCCACATATGCTATGTCGACCTGCGTCCCAGGAAACCGTATGGACTCTCATGGAGACTTACAATATGCCTTGTCGACGGCTTAGTACTCGCTCGTTTATTATTAAAGTTTGCGGCATTAGTTTCATCGATTAGAAGTTGTTGCAATTTCCCGTGTTGCTTTTGCTTTATACAGTGGTCGATTGTATTGTCATTAGTCAGTCGCAGATTTTTAATACGCTTTCCATCTTATTTATAGGTTCAACTATCTGGATGACGACAATACTATTTTTAGTTTGATTCTTTCCGCAATAATATATCCTGTACGCTTTCGTTTGCTAGTTTAATTGGCGAACCCTGTGCCAATATCATACCGATTTATCGATTTTACGTCGACGTAATACTTTTTCTACTTCGAAACTTTTCCTCATCATTATGCCAATATTTCAGGTGCCATAGAAAATTTATTTCTTGGCACATTATCTATATTTCTGGCCTCGGAAACTGTCGGATTTGAGACGAATATTCGTATTCGTCGTGGGATCACTACTCCGCTGCGCAAAAATACAGCTCCGTAACACACCAAACCATTACGTACGCCAGATGGTTACCTCTTTGAACTCTGGGAAACATTTGTAAAGCTTCTTTGCCAGCGTTTTACATTTGCTCGGATTGAGACTTTGTTGTGCCCAGAGTTGTAATCGTCGTTCATAGCTGTGGTTGCCGGAAACAGTTCTGAAAGGGGTCTACCTATTAATATCTGTACATCATTGGCAAACATTGTGATGGAAGAATACTTCATAGTTTGTGGAAGATTCTTTTATATATAAAATGAAGAAAATGGGACCCAAAATTGAGCCCTGAGATACTCCACAAGTGACAGACAGTAGAGCAGGAGCTTTCTTTCCGACGACAACACAATAATATCTTTCTTGATATCGAAACTGCTTGAGTGTAGTTGACGAGACACAGTAATTTGTTTTTTTAATTTGAGACATAGTAACAAGTGGCCCACTGTGTCGAATGCCTCGAAAAAGTCAAGGAGAGCAACGAGGCTTACCTCTTTTCTATTTATGACTTTTCGTAATTCGTGTAAGATATACAGAAGCAAGGTCGTGCAACTTCGGATTGATCTAAATCCTCACTGAGTACTGTTAAGAAGATCATTTATCTCTAAAAACACTTACATCTCCTTTAAAACCGCTTTCTCGAAAACCTTTGGAAGGATTCGCTATAGGCCTATAATCTACTACATCGGGGTTTCCTTTTTTCGGGATTCCATTGGATGCACAGAAATTATTAGGATAGAGTTGTATAGATGATATAGATACGGCATAGTGAACGGCAGCAGTAATTTTATGGACTAAGCTGCATGCGGTCCAAACCAATGGCATTTTCAAGTTCTCACATCTTCCTCGCTTAATCTTACGGGGTTAGACGAGTTATCAGTCCGTTGATATCCTGTATTTCGAATTGAAGAAGTAGCGTGATAAGGAATCAGCTGGTTTCATTTCAAAATCTCAAAAATACCCCTGCCGATTCTCACTGCTCCGAATGGATACTACATTCAGGCACTGTTGAATGCGGCTGCCTCCATATTATTAGCCCGCTGTGGATTATGTTTGCGTGCTGTTTCAGAATAGTTGAGTGATCAAAACCTGATCAGCTTACTTTCTTAAGCCCTCGGACCCACTATGTCCGTGAGGATCTCCTCTGCATGCGGTACATCACTTATCAATTGGAACAGCATTGATGGCAGTATACAGCCCTGCCTATCATCATCCATCATATGTAGCCTTGATAATAGCAATCAATTTATCTGGGACGCCCCTCCTGCGCAGAGCAACCCAGATAAATTCTCTATTGACACTGTCGAACGCATTTTCGAAGTCGATGAACAGCAGGTGAAATGGTGATCGATATTTAACTCACTGTTCGATGATGATCGGCAAGGTGTTGATGTGGTTCACACAGGAAGATCCAGTGCGGAATGCGGCTTATTCGACGTCGAGTGTGTCTTCGCGGTGGTCTTTTATTGGCTGCAGGACGATTTTTGTTGTTACCTTGGCTACTGCAGGCAGAACGCAAATTCCTCTCCAGTTTTCACACTACGTAAGGTCTCCTTTCTTTGGGAGCCTGACAATCATTCCTTTTTCAACTCTTTAGGAAAACTCTCTGTTTCCCGAGCTCTCTCAATGAGTGGGTGCAGGAGCTCGCTCAATGTCGTTGGCGCTGCTCGTAAGAGCTCTGCGGGAAGACCTTCAAGTCCAACCGCTTTGTTGTTATTCAGTGCTTTGATTGCGGTAAAGGTTTCTTCTTCACTGGCAGATACAGTGAGTATTCGGGAATTTGTTACTACAATCGGGTCATTGGGCTGCCGAAAACGCTGTTAAAAACCGCAGAAAAGTGCTCCTAACTCCTTTAGAGCTGGCCTTCATCCGAAACGAGCAGACATCCGTCTTTGTCTTTTAGCAGGTATCGTTTAGAGCTTGTAAGTACTTGGTAATATTGCAGACGGTCCTACTGTTACACCTACTAGCGGCCTCTTCTGCTTCTGTAGCCAATGCATTGATATACTTTCGCTTATCACGTCTCACGCTACGGCGAACTTCTCTCATCTTCATGCTATACGCAGACTCTAGCTCGTTTCTCCTTGCTACTGGTGTAGCTGCGATGCGAGCTTTGAGGTGTTTTCTTTCTTCGATCTTCGATCCTACCCCAAGTTTTTTTGGAAAGCCAAACACTATTTCTTCCTTGCGACCGACCGACTATACTTTCAGCACCGGATATGAAGACATTTTTCACATTACAACAATTGTTTTCGATGGAAGTGGATTCCGTGCTACTGATTGCTCTCAATCCTTGTGAAAGGTAGTCCCCTACTTATTGGCAGACTGCAGGATCCTTTAGTCCATCGGTGTTAAACTTAGGCATTCGGGTGTTTTCTTGGGATCTCCGAACTGGATCTTACGGTAGCACCCATCAGATGGTGGTCCCTTTCCATTCCCATGCCTGCACCCCTTCCGTTGCCAACGTCCTGGAGACTGCTTCTAAATCGCGGGCTGATCGTGAAGTAATCCATTTGGTTGGAAGTTGCTTATCTGTTCGTTGACACCCAACTGGGTTTGTGGCACGTCTTGTGCTCAAACATGATAACTCCTATTACAAGACGGTTGGCGTTGCGGTCGCCAACACCAATCTTTCCCATAACATGCCTGAGTCCATCATTATTATTGTCATCCTTAGTATTCAAGTATCCCATTACCATTATGATGTCTCCGCGTAGTGTACTGTTATAAGCAGTACTCAGTCGGTTATAAAAGTCTCCATCTCCTCGACAGAAGCTAGCTCCGTTGGAGCGTAGCGCAGTATGATGGTGACGACGTACTCTAGTCCGGAACCTGGCTTTTAGGATTCTGTCGTCTAAAGGCTCCCAGGAAATTAAACTTTTTCGAGCTGTTTTGGAAAGCAGCAATCGAACGCTAGATTCCCGATAGCTTCTAGGTGCCTTTCCGGAATAGAGTAGTACAGTGTTACAAGTTGGAGGCTTAAATTTCCCCGAGCCCAACCATCTAACTTCACTAACTCCTAAGATGTCCATCTTATACCGCATGAATTCCTTCTAAAATTGGAGGAATCTGGCATTTTGAGGACCTTCACTTCCGTTGTCGAGAAGCGACTTCACATTCCAGAAACCAATCTTTGTCCGGGTACAATAGCCAAATGTTGTCATCATACGCCTTATACGAGGCGTTGTGTCGGTTTCCGTAGCGATTTTGATTTCAGTTACGAAGAATGCTAACTTCCGTAACCCATCCTAGAAAGCTAGGCCTTTCGCACTTGTAATTTTAGCCTATTTACGTATTTAGGGATACGCAAATAGTTGCCCGGGGACTACCACGAGGAGGTAAAACAAGCACTTCATCACGACTGATTGTTACGCTACTGGCTCAGACCAAGTTCTGAGCAATAGTTTCCCGATCAGGCACGATGCAGGTCGCCCAAATCAGTTTTATTGCTCATTTTTTTCCAAGAAAGATACGTTCGCTCGAAAACTACGCAGAAAATATGTTTAATTTCGTTGTCCTTTCCCGAACGTCGAATCATGGGCACAAATGACCATCTTCAACGAATTCGAACCGTCACAGAGCAGTCAAATACGATATTCATTTCATTGAAGATACACGCGAGGAGAATCACTTTGGTCATCCCCAGAGGAAAGTAATCAGAAAATCTGTTGTGAGACCCACCCAGATCTATTAACAGAGAAAGCCAACATATGGACACACAGATGTAAAGTTAAGTTGATGGCCAATGGCGGTTTTGAAATTAACATAACCAAGGAGAAAGCACTGAAAATCGGCGTCTAAAACCAGAAAAGCCAATAAGCACCAGGCTCAGCAGTTCCGGAATTTTGAATATTTTAACAAACTTCAGCAGTATCATAGTCGCCGATAGTGTTGATGCCTTCCCCTATATTGTCACTGATAGGATACCATCAACAATGCTAAAGATTACGCGTCCTTTTATATCCACTTAAGCAATTTCAGCTTCTTTTCGGTCCTTCTATTTCCTCCCTTGTGTTGTTTTTTTTTTTTTGTTTTTCGAACAGACACCCTTACAATTATGTAAGTGTCCTTCGGGACACCCTTACAACCAGGGTGACGGCTTCCCCATTCAACCTTGGACTCCAAACAAATTCGTCTTTCAAAGCCTAACATAGTTTTTTAATTAAACTACCACCCCTGCCAGGACCTGTCAAAACCGAGTAAATGTTCTGTAAAGCAAGACACTCAATCTCCAAAATATTTATACGAGTATGCAGCCCCACAGTACTTTGCTACACGCACAATTCCTTGCTTCAGCACATGGCGCCATTATAACCAGTCTTATGCCTCCGTGCCGGCCTGTGTTTCATTATTCATGGCCTGAAAGGCATTTTGATTTGCAAACTGTAACTTGATGTTATGTGTGCTGAAGTTAACATTGGTTTTCCTTCCAATCCCCACAGTAGTTATGCGGCCTCAACTTTAGGCAGAATATTTTTTCAATTCAATATTTTGAAGGCCATCCTCGTAAAGGAGGCTTCGCACTTCAGGGAGAAGCAAAACGATGGAAACGCAAACGTCGTACGACGAATACGAATAGTGATGCGTGGGCATTCGTTCGTTGTGACTAGCTCTCAAGGATTCACTCAGACAGCCGGAAGTAAGGTCGATTGGGGTGCGTGTATGCGCGTGTGCCCTGGTTTGTGTGTTTTGAATGGAGTCTACTGTCCACTTCGACCCGCTCAATGGCGTGTGTCATTAATTACAGCATCACTAAGTGAGCCGTTTGGATAGATAAAAGGGAGATAATGATGTTTGTAACATATGTATGTGTATCAAGTTATTTAAGTAGGCGGTAGAATTCGCAAGGAGGACGAGAGTGCTGTACTTATGAGCACAATGAAATATTCAACGCGAAATGATTAATGTCAGACAGATGCGTGGATACTTCCCACCAAAGTCATTCGTCAAAAGGAATTTCTTCAGGATATAGTGGGAGGTTTTATTATATACATAGATTCCCTCCAAAGACAACGGAACGGGTTAATAAGGAGTATTGAAAAAAAAAGCGTTCAAATAAAAGGCTCCTTTGAGATATTACACAAAAGATACAGTATACTTTACTGTTCTCTACTTTAATGTTTGCGACCATCCGCGGCGGATTTGAAGGAAGAACTGATCTTGTATGTAACATAAGTTTCCAGCGTTTGTCAGAGATGGCTCCACCAGTGGATCCCGGGCAGAAATGTCAGACCCCATGTGTTTTATTTGTAGGTTTTGTATCTGTCAACAACTTTGCAGCGTTATATTTGAGCAGTTCTATCGGTGTCGTACATTTTATCGAGCAAAATCATGGCAAGTTTCCAGCCAAATAAACGTCATTTGCGGGAAGCGCTGCTTTTATTCTTTAATATGAAGAAAAGTGCGGCTGAGGCCTATCGTTTGCTTTCGGAAACTTATGGGGCGGAATGTATTGGTGAATCGACGTGCCGCGAGTGGTTCAAACGGTTCAAAAATGGTGATTTTGGGGTTGAAGACAAAGATCGTCCCGGAAAGCCGAAATGTTTCGAAGACGAGGAATTGGACGCTTTACTGGATGAGGATCCGTGTCAGATTCAAGAAGAACTTGCTGCATCATTGGGCGTCACGCAACAAGCCGTTTCCCTGCACCTAAATGCACTGGGATTCATTCAAAAGGTTGGAAACTGGGTGCCGTACGAATTGAAGCCAAGAGACGTCGAACGGCGATTTTGCATGTCCGAAATGTTACTGCAGCGGTATAAAAATAAATCATTTTTGCATCGTATTGCCACTGATGATGAGAAATGGATTTACTATGATAATCCTAAACGCAGAAAATCGTATACAAAGCCCGGCGAGCCCGCCCAATCGACGCCGAAACGAAATACGAGTATTCACGTGAATAAGGTCATGCTCTGCATATGGTGGAATCAAAAGGGTGTCGTATACTACGAACTGCTTCCGAGTGGTGAAACCATCAAAGGACCATTATATCGAACCCAACTAATTCGTTTGAAGCGGGCATTAAAAGAAAAACGGCCAGAATATGAGACCAGGCATGAGTCCGTCATTTTTCATCACGACAACGCTCGGCCACATATTGCGGTTTCGGTGAAAAACTATTTGGAAAATAGTGGATGGGAAATTCTGCCTCACCCGCCTTACAGTCCAGACTTGGCACCATCTGACTACCACTTGTTTCGTTCGATGCAGAACGCTCTTACGGGAATACGCTTCAGCTCACTAGAGGAAATCAAAAATTGGCTCGATACGTTCTTGGGCTCAAAAGACAAGAAATTTTTTTGGTCCGGAATTCGTAAATTGCCAGAAAGATGGGGGAAAGTTGTAGCTTCCGATGGACGATACTTTGAATAAAGCATTGTAACTATGTTTTCATAGTAAAACTTCAAATTTTGGAAAAAAACGCTGGAAACTTACTTGTAGACCCAATAAGATTTTAAAAGGAAGAGACAAATAATCTTGGAAAAATTCAGTTAGATAGCATGATTAAAACGAAGAAAGAGAAAAGGAAAAAATGCGTATTGAATTCAGTTTTATCAAAATAAGAGACTATAAATATATGTATGTTTGTATCCTTACATTAAATTTTTAACATCTTCCGCCGGCCCGAAACTCGAAAGCTCCAACGGGTACAAGAGCTGAATGGGTCTCCTGAAGATCTTGCCATCACAACGGATTTCGCAGGAGCGGACTTTACCATCTCTGCCGATGAAGGCTTTCTCGATTGTGGCTAGCTTCCAATGAATTCTAGGCCTTGCACTGTCAAAAAGTATGCCTACATCACCTTCTTTAAGCAATGGTGAAGAGCGTGAACGATTTGTATTAAAGAGTCGTAACGTCTGCAAGTATTCAGCTCGCCAGCGTCCAAATCTACTCCTTTGTCAGATCGACAATATAGAGTTAAAAATTTCGATGGAGAAAGCGTTATTAAATCCTTAGGGTCGGATGAAACGTATGAGAGTGGTCGGTCGTTGACGATGGCTTCAGCTTCTGCAAGGACTATCCTTAATTGGTCGAAACTTAGTTTGGCCCTTCCAATCACTGCCTTTAAGGTGTTCTTGATAGTTCTAATCAGCCTCTCCCAAAAGCCGCCCCACCATGGGACTCTCTCCACTATGAACTGCCATTTAATCCTTCTCTTCGTCAGGAATCCATGTAAAGCGTCGTCATCTAATGTACCAGCACCGTTTAACTCTTGCGCAGCTCAACGAAAAGTTTTAGCGTTATCTGAGAATATTGTTGTGGGTACCCCTCGCCTGCCATGAATCATCGTATTGCCATTAGACATCCCTTTGTACTCAAGTTGTTGACCATCTCTAAGTGAACGGCCCGTACCACTGCGCAGGTAAATATCATCATGTAAGCCTTATGCATAGCCCCACTAGAGTCGGTCATGTAAAACAGTGGTCCAGCGAAGTCTACTCCAACGTTGTCAAAGGGTTTCGTCAGATTCATTCCTTCTTTTGGCAACAGAGCAAAGGGTTGAGTAGCTGAACTTCCAAATAGTTTCTTGCAAACGCTGCACTGCTTTAGTCGCTTCTTTATCAACTGTCGAGCTCTTATGACCCAAAATTCTTCACGTAATTTAGTTAGTACTACACTTACGTTTCCATGAAGTGTTCTTAAATGGATGTCATCAATGAGCAACATGGTAATTGGTGAGTCCGGTGGGAGAATTTTTGGGTGTTTAACATCATAACTGTCGTCTAGGTGTTGTAAGTGACCTCCTACTCTCAATACGCCTTCATTATCCAAAAGGGGACACAATTCCATAATTCGTGAATAGCCAGGTACAGGTTTCCCTTTCTGTAAATGTTGGATTTCGTTAGTAAATATGTTTATTTGTACGTACCTAACCCAGTAAAGCTCTGCAGCAATTAGTTCTTCAGCTGTCAGTTGCCAGCAAGTCGATTTAGATTTCTTTTGACACGTTCTAATGAAACGTTGCGTCCACGCTGTTACCCTTAGCAGTCTTTCCCAGGTACTATAATTGTTGTAGTTGAGTATGGGTTCTTCAGTTATATGAACTTCAACTTCTGCCAGAAGAACAGTTTGAAATTCTGGTTGCCGCTCTCGATTAAATTCATATTTCTCTTCTAACAACTCGCTCAACCACCTCGGACCTTGAAGCCACATTGGAGAATTTTGTAGTTTGTCACCAGATACCCCACGAGTCAAAAAATCTGCCGGATTATCCTTCCCGCTGCAGTGATTCCAATCCATTGAATTCTTCGTTAACTTGCTTATCTCGTTAACACGACTTTGCACATATGGCTTCCAACGTTGTGATTCTCCCATGATCCAATTAAGTGCAATCTTGGAATCAGACTACAAGAAAAAATTTTTAATTTTGACCTTCAATGACTGCCTTAAAAATGAACATAACCGCGCTGCTATCAAATTTGCTGTGAGCTCTAACTTCGGAAGAGACAGTTCAGCGTCTTTATCTACCTTCAACGGCGCAACCCTGCACTTAGCGCAAAGAAAGGAAACGTTAACCTTACCCTCTTTGTTAAGGCTTTTTACATAGGCCACAGCCCCATAACCCTTTGGGCTTGCGTCCGCAAAAATAAGTAAATATATAGCGCTTGTATATAAAAATGGTAGCACTGACCTCGGAATGCACATGTTTGTCAGTTAATTCACATTTTTGATGCATTCATCCCATTCGGCCAAAAGGTTTGGTGGAAGGTTCTCATCCCAGCTCAAATTCTTTTTCCATATGGCTTGGAACAGGACCTTCAATCGAAGAACTGTTGGCGATAAAATACCCAGTGGATCATAAATCCTTGCGATACAAGGAGTGAGTAAGAGTTAGAAAATACTTGAGAGAGCTTAATTGACATAGAGTCGGAATCTCTTGAGTTCAATCAATCATCACTCTTAAATTCGGACTAGATCCGATACCGATACAGAATGCCTTCACCTATTGTAATACATTCTGGAATAAGGGAATTGGGTAGGCCAGTGCGCATTACTTTTGAAACTCACACATTTCATGCAGTCGTATTGGGATTTTTACGTACGTCAATTTGAACCTACACCCTAAAACTGCAGTCTCAGAGTAGAGCTCTAGAACTCCAGCACTACAGTCCTACCAAAGGGCTGCTAGTCTAGGGCTGGGATTAGTTACTTAGGTGGCGCTACAGTTTAGGGTGTACCAGAGCCTCAACCCCTCCAGTTATCTCGATCCTTAGCTAACTGCCTTCTAAGGTGAAGTCCTTGGTTCGTAGATCCTGCGGGCCGGAGCTCCATATATCCAGATCGCTCTATAGATCGCTGTCGCATTACACCTCGTATTGTTCGTGTTGAATATTCTCCTCTAAAGTCCGCCCAAAGCAAACGGGACCGAATATCTTACGAATAAAAAAATAAATAAATAAAAAAGGATTGAGGATATCTTCATCCACTTTCGCTAGAGTCCATACTTCAGCGTCATAAACAGAACTAGGTTGATCTCCTCAGTTTTTGACGGTAGGGTTTTACTACTCAATTGCATTCTTAGCTCAAAGAAACAGCGATTGGCAAGAGTTAGTCTTCGTTTTGTTTCTACTGAGGTGTTGTTGGTAGATTTTGGTGGGGGCGAAGGCCCCCATTTATTCGGCTTAACATAAGCTGTAACTTAAAATTAAAACTGAGGTTGGTTGGAGTGGTGAAGGAGAATGGATTTGCGGTAGGAAGTGGTGCGGTGGAAGTCAAAGACGGTAGGGTTTGAATTGATTTATCGTAGCATACGGAAGATTGGTTCGTTCGCTCCATAGGTGGTGTGCGGGGTTGGTAGATAGAAGAGACGAGGCGTACGTAGATTACGAGGGTTAGCATCGAGGAAAATAGAGTTGTGAAGGGACGTGCATTCAACGTGACCTGAAAGGAGTCGATGAATGAAGAGAAAGTCGGCTGCATCGCTGCATTCCTCAAGGGTGTTTAAGTTGAGACAGGAGCAAAATAAAAGAATCGCTCCAGGGCATACCTCGAAGAGCAAGTCGCAGAAAACAATGCTGGATGCTTTCCATTCTCGAGATATGAACACGATGATACGGGACTACACTTCACTGGCGTGACCGGGTCACGTATGGGTTGGTGAATCCTTTGGAACACCGTTTTACAAAACCTAGTGCAGAACTGATTTTAAGGATTATCCCCTCCATATGTAAACGGAGGTTGAGCTCCCCATCATACAAAATGCCGAGGTAGCGAAGAGATTAAACGGTGGAGATACGTTGGTTGTGGAGAAGGTAAAGTCGGGGAGGAGGTTTGGGGATATTAAGTTCCAAACAATTTTTGAGACACCAAATCGAAAAACGATCTTGCTGAAGGAGCACGGAGTCATGGAGAGGGGAAATGGTTTTGAAAAGACAGACAAGTTTTTGGTGATCCTATCGAGATTTTTAATGGTTAATATAAAAAGAAGGGGACCGAGATGGCTGCCTTGTGGCACTCCAGAATTGGCCAAAATTGGAGCAGTGACCAAAAACGAACACCCTAAAAACGGTTTTCCATTTAAGAGGATATCCTTTTTAACAGCATGAGTCCAAAGCCGAGGGCAGACAATTTGAAGAGTATTAGTCGATGAGAGATTTTATCAAAGGCCTTGCGAAAATAGGTTGCAACTACATCGACTTCATTACCATTCTTTAGAACTGAGAGGACAAAGGATATGAATTCAACGGGGTACTCGTAGTTGACCTAACCTTAAGGAAGCCATGTTATCTAGTGAAAATAAGCGATTTGCATTGTAAGCTCTTCACAAAATACTTTCGAAGAGTTAGGATATATAGGAGGGTTTAGCGATTGCACGGTAGTTGGTTATTTCGTTCTTTGATCCTTTTTTGTGGATCGGGATTAAGCAGGATATTTTCCAAGACGAATGAGATTAGAAAGCGCAAGGC